>CM046865.1:24253021-27068230 GCA_025617745.1 Heliocidaris erythrogramma | reverse complement strand
ATACAGTGTGTATTATTACACAATAATGAATATAAGGGATATCAATAGTTATAATTCAAATAAAACAAAATAACATGAAAGTAATTGAAAATAAAGGATTTTTTTCTTTACACAAAAAAAGGCAGTGAGTTTAAAAGTGTAAGAATATCAGGTCATGTGTCATGAGGTCATTCCCTTTTGCGTTACATGGTGATTTTACTTTATGCAGTGTATTTCTGAGTTTTAAACTGGTACCTTATCACCTGAACCATAAGCCTCTTTCCATGTAGCATCCGCTGATATGGCGACGTCATCAACACGGACATTTTGATGATCCGCGTTCCACCTTTTTCGCGGCACCAGGACAGGAACATGTCTCGTTGAATGTTGCCAAAAGGAGTTGATGATTTGTTGGACATATTCTCCCCATTGCCTTGGATTTCACAAACTTCTGAACTTACGTTGTGATATGTGACGTGAAAATCATCTTAAGAAGTCATCTGAGAAGTTAAAAAGAGTTTTAAAAAGTACTGTATGCATGTTTTACAATTATACATTTTGAATATTTTTATAAGCAAATTTCAGAAGTAAAATCTCCATAGCATATCAAGTATTACAGTTCAAAATAGTATGTTCATTTTTGTTTATCATGACATGAACCATCATATCAGTGATCTCATTTGCCACAATATCTATCGCAGAACGTTTTCACCATTCATACACATTCATATTAGCTCAATGATTTACAATGACAAGACTGGTACTGGTACTGATACTGCTATTTTTTCTTTCTTCTACTCTATTTTCTCTATCTCTTATGTTTTTTTTTTGTCTCCTTCTTTTTCTTACTTTTATGTTTTTGTCTATCTGTATATATTCTTTTTTTGTCTCTATCTCTATACTATTCTTTCTTTTTTCTATCTCTATACTTTTCTTTCTTCCTTTGTCTTCATTCTTTTCCCTTTTCTTTTTATATCTCATGACATTCTTTTTTTTAATAGATTCTTTAACTGGTATTTGCTTAATTTTACAAAATTTAAATTAATGTCACAAAATCTACTGTAAATGTATTTATCTGAATTTACAATTATTAAAACATAATTTTAACAGCTTCATGATAACTGTAGTATGTAGGGACAACTTCTGTTTCGAATGACTCTAATCCCTTGCTGTAAACATGATCTATCAATGTTCCATTCTCAGTAGTAGCATTCACAACATGCTGTTTGTAACCTTTTGTACACATTAACTGGTATATTTGTGAAGAACCTTTAAATAAATCCTCATTGAAATCACCCATCACAATGCATCTCGTGCTTCTTTTATTTAATTCATTCACTAAATTGTCTAGACATTCACAAAATGATTTCATATTATATGATGGAGGTCGATATACAACTGAGAGAACAATAGAAACAGGATTGGTTACAAGAACTGCAATAAACTCCAAGTTGTTAACAGATATGTTTAATCTACTTGAATGTCTGTTCTTGATGTACATTCCAACACCTCCATGTGATCGTTCTTTAAACTCGCTTGCAGCACCATATTTACAATATGAAAGATTTCTTGGCTGATGATAAAATCTAAAGTTATCTATAACAACATCAGAGATATTATTATCATTAATCCATGTTTCTGTCAAGCAAATAAAATCTGCATTCAAAAATTGACATTGGGATTGAAGATCCATAAAATGCTGTCTTAATCCTTGCACATTTTGTAAAATCAAAGAGGAGTTACATGTATATCTATCAATGTCTTCAGCAGTAATATTCTCAATAAATGCATTCATAATATCCATGCTTGGTTTGATTTCAGGATTACAGTGTATACGTTTTGGATCAAAATTTTCTATAACAAGTCCAGATAATGAACAAACACGACTAAGTCCAACATATGCCTGTCCAGATTCAAATATACCTTTTAATGATACCACAGCTTTGTTTAATGTCAAACCTTGTACTTTATGAATTGTGCATGCATAAGCAAGTTTAAGTGGAAATTGTCGCCTTAAATATTTCTTACCGAGTAATTCTTCAGATTTTTCAACTGAATGAATACCAACATTACCTTTGTCAAAATCAACTTTGATGCAAACTGGTTTAGACTTTGTCTGATCCATTACTATTTCAGTTACATTTCCAAAACATCCATTTGTCAGGCCTTTGCCAACATCAATGTTCTTCAGCAACATGACTCTCGCATTAACTGCAATCCACAGATAACTAGGCAACTGGCTTCTACACCCTGTGTAAGGTTTTTCACGAATTTTATTTTCTTTCTTGGCATCTTTCTCAGTGTCTTCTGCTTTTATACATATTACATTAGCACATTTTTTATGCAATAATTTCTTGTTCCATTCATCTACTTCTTTGTTACATGAATAAATGTGGAGATCATCTTCAAAGACTTCACCAGTTTCACGAGCCTTTAGCATTGCTAGGTCATCATCGCAGAGAATGTCATCACGTTCTTTTACACGTAATCTATTCAGGAGGAGGGCAAATTCAGAATCATCTTTCTGTCTCATTATGTCATCAAGTTCCACTTTCTTGAAATTATCATTCCACAATGCACCTTGAACTGTGTCTTTATATAAAGGAATTCCAAAAACAGGAGGTAACTGATACATATCTCCTACAGCAATAACGGATACACCAGCAAAAGCAGTCTGATCACGGGATTGTTTTATTTGTCGTAGCCGACTGTGGATGTAACACATTAACTTCTGATCTACCATTGATACTTCATCTATGATTAGAATTTGCAATTGAGCTAGCTTATTGCGGAGGACACTTATTTTCTCTTCACCGAGTGGCTTATAAGGCATTTGAGCTCTAATTGGAATTGAAAGAACACTGTGTATAGTATGACCATTGATATTGTATGCAGCTACTCCAGTAGGAGCCATTTTCAACACTGACACATCATCAGGATTATGCAACATTCGGGCTAGTATGCGTGTTGCTTCATAGTAAATACATTTCACTAAATGACTCTTTCCAGTGCCAGCACCACCAGTAATAAAAATATGAAAGGGTTCAACCAGTTTTCCATTTACTCTATCTAAACACCATTGTCGTATTTTGTAAAAGACAATCCTTTGCTTCTCGTTCAAAGACCTCATCATAGAATGTCTATCCTGTTTAGAAATTTTCACAGATCTAAATTCTATGGTGTAATCATCACTTTTTGGCTTGTCCTTTAAATCAGGAATAGCAAGATCTTCATCGCAATCTTCCACATCTACATTCTCCCTGGGATGTTCAAGTCGTTCTACTTCACTCTCTGGACATAAAAGGCCCCATGCATCTTCTGGTACACCAAATTGCTCTAAATGCTCTTGTGCCTGATCAATTAAATCAGCATTTATTTCAAATTTCTTTTGATTGCTACACACAGTTGAGCTGACTTTCTCCAATTCACATCCACATAATTTCACAAAACCTGTCTCATAGAAATCTTGATATGTGTTAAATCCTGGAGGCTTCAATTGCTCATCTTGGAAATATGGCAGAAAAAGTTGTAATATGCTCAAATAGTAGTTTTCTGGTGATATAGTGCGAGAGAATCGGGGATACCTTACGACTGCGTCTTTACTACGTGTACGTTTCTGAATATATCCTAAATTGTTATCCAATTTGAAGACACTTTTACTCCTTGTACTTGTCATTTGCGATGATGTTAGAATTCTATACTGAGAACAAAATATTGCAAGACACATATTATTGAATTCTGGGTTTCTGGGTCGAGCTTTGTATCTCTCGAGTTTGCTGGGCATCCAGATATTCTCATCGTCATCATCACCATCTGGTCTGTTTTTTAACACGCTCAATGGTAAACTCATTCTGACAGGGTTAGGTCCAACACCAATAAATTCCACTTTTCTAGAACACTCTTTCAATCTAAGACTGCAAACACGATAGACGCTCTCTTGAGCAGATACTTCACGATTCTGCATGTACACTTGACCAAGCTTTTTCATGCTTTCCTTGGCATCTTTATTTCCTTCTTTCATCTCAGATACTGTATGATTCAAAAGCATTCCCATTTCTCGTTCAGCCTTTGACATGTACGACACGACGTACGTTACACATGCGAATGCGTTTGTTACGTACTGCAAATCCATATTAGCATTCCAGGCTCGAAGTAAATTTGGATTAAACTGATTTACCCATACATCCTGTGGTTCTCTTTTAATCATTATACTTTCCTGTGAGGCAATTTCATTATGTGCACTCTCAAACTGATTTTGGGTAATGCCAACTTTTTCAAAAAGATGCCTAGCACTGTTATATTCAGTTCCATCAGATAATGCATCTTTCACAGAATTCAACAATTCCTTAGCCTTGGTTTTAGCATTTTCAGAAGCTTTCGCTTGGCTTTCATCCTTTACTTCACATTTACTTCTATGCTTAGCTTTATTCTCTTCAACAGGTTTAACAATGAATGTTTTTTCAGAAGGTGGTCTTGGGAAATTAAATCTACATGCTGTTCCTTTCTTTTTGCAAGATTTAGAATGCTTCTTACTGTGCTGTTGTACTGAGCTGATTATTTCGTATAGTTCTTGATCTTCTTCTTCATGAGGTTTTCGGCAGGAAATGTACTTATCAACGAATTGTACAACATCATCATCATTATCGATTCCTATCTGTGGAGCATGCTCAACCCAGAATAAAGCGTGTGTGTGAACTGATCCTCTCATTTGAAATTCATGTCGCAAGGCATAGTCAACTATGGGCCTATTGGTGCAGCTGGAGATAAGATAACTTTATTCAGAAAAGTGTGAAATCTTTTGTCATACATTCGTGCTATTGTTACAGGATTCGATCTGATAAGACTACATTTTTCTGCCCAATCTAATTCACTTAATTTCCTGCTGTCTCCCTTTTGTCTTAGCAATGTGTTGATTATTTCTGGCCATCTCATATCTGCACATGAAAATGATGCAAACCATGTTGGCTTCCCAAGTTGTCGTACCATTGCCAATACATCTTTCTGTGTCTTTTGCCAGTAAGGAGGTGTTCCACGAATTTGCTTTAGAAATTTATATCCCTTGTCTGATTTTAGTATGTTTTGAACTTTCTCGGCATTTTTCAAATCTGAAGCAGTTATTGACGAAGAATCCTCTTTTTTGTTTCGACTTTGTCTCAATGCAATAGAAACTTGTGACAAAACTTGTTGAATCTCATAAATATACTGTGCATAAAAGATGTAATCCGTATTTTGAGCAAATCTGTTATCGACGTGCATCAGTCGGTTCAGTAAATAACGTCCCAAAGTTATCTTTTCGTCTCTTCTATCATGGAATGTCGGTTGACCTTGCGGAAATAATACTGGAAAACATTTGGCCTCATTGCTTTCATCTTGCAGAAGTGATACAGGGCTTTTTCCTTCGCAAGGAGCACAGCATATTATGTCATCAAAATACTGATCTAGAATTTCTTGTCCGATATCGGCTGGCTGTAGACATGTATCTAAGTGAATCCCGTTTAATCGTTCCTCTATATCATCTTCAGTGTCATTGTCATCTACTTTTTTGTGTGGGTCAATATTATGTTCCATGTTTTCATTGGCCTTCTTGTCTTTGGACAAAATATAATGCAACTGTTCCTCCGTTTCCTTCCAATACTTTGCTAAACGAGCTTTACCAGAGGTTTCCACTATTTCTTCTTTTTCATTATCTTTTTCATTCCGTTCAAGTGTATTTTTCCATTCATCGTTCACAGTAACATCAAAATAATGCTTATTATTAGTTTTCAAGTATTGCAGAGCATTCAGCAATTTAGATTTATCTACAAATTTGTACTCATAATAACTTTTGTAAGACAATTTTCTTTTCAGTTTAACACGAATCAATTGATCTTCTGTCTGTGGTCTAGGCAATATCTGTACAGTTTCATAAGTGTTTGAAGGGACACAAACAACTGGGCCATGAACTCCATTTTGTCCACCTCTTGGCAAGGCCATTAACTTCAGAAAAGGGATATTCAGTGCAATCAAATGCTGTTCTAAAGTGTTTAAGTTGGCAAGTTCTTCTGGGACTTGATGTAATTGTAAATTATTTATGTTTGCTTCTGCCGGTACTTTTCCAGATTGCAACTTTTTGTGACAAGTGTAGCATATCCATAGTGATGATCTAGCTGACTGGTGTACTTGACATTCTGATTTGCATTCTGAATTGCAAACATGCAAAAAAATTTCACTTATACATGTCTGAAATTTGTACTTGCTCTTCATGCATTTAATTACTTGATTCTCAAAAAGAAGTTTAAAGCACACACAGCAAACATATTCTGGGCCATGAGATATAATCTTCCTAAACTCCTGTAGTACATTATCAAATTTGGACATCGTTAATTTTTTAACTAGAGCTCTTTTCAGATTTTGTTTCATTACTTTTTGTCTATATGTTTCTATTCTTTTATACTTAGTTTTTAGACTCATCAATTTCTTTTGCTTTACGTCTTTCCTTTTATAACGAGTTTGGGACAGAATTTTCATAGTTGCCCTTTTCTTTTCCTTGAATTTAGCTTCCTTCTGATACCTATTTCTCATTCTTTCTTTCATAGTAGCCTTTTGCTTTTGCCTGAAATTTTTTAGGTTGCGGTACCTATTTCTCATGCTTTCTTTCATAGTAGCCTTTTGCTTTTGCCTGAAATTTTTTAGGTTGCGGTACCTATTTCTCATGCTTTCTTTCATAGTAGCCTTTTGCTTTTGCCTGAAATTGTCTTCTTTCTCGTACCTATTTCTCATAGTAGCCTTTTGCTTTTGCCTGAAATCTTCATTTTTAAGGTATTTATCCTTTATGGTATTTCTCATAGTAACCTTTTGCTTTTGCCTGAAATCTTCATTTTTAAGGTATTTATCCTTTATGGTATTTCTCATAGTAACCTTTTGCTTTTGCCTGAAATCTTCATTTTTAAAGTATTTATCCTTTATGGTATTTCTCATAGTAGCCTTTTGCTTTTGCCTGAAATCTTCATTTTTAAGGTATTTATCCTTTATGGTATTTCTCATAGTAGCCTTTTGCTTTTGCCTGAAATCTTCATTTTTAAGGTATTTATCCTTTATGGTATTTCTCATAGTAGCCTTTTGCTTTTGCCTGAAATCTTCATTTTTAAGGTATTTATCCTTTATGGTATTTCTCATGGTTGTTTTAAAATTTTCTTTGAATTGTTCATTTGTCCTATATCTCTGTTTATTTGCATTAAGCATTTTTTTTCTATACTGTAAATCACAATGATATTTGTTTGTCATAGCAGCGACCTGTTTCTTCCTAAAACTTAGATCTTGTGTGTATTTTTTGTTTTTCTCTTGTTTGTATTTTTCTTTTACTTGATTTATTTTGTTAATTTTCCAGATAAGATCATTATGATATTTCTCTTTCTCTCTTACTGCTCTCTTCATTTTACGTATGTTTGCATTGTCAAGATGCTTTTCTTTCTTGTTATTACTATCCCCTTCCTCTCTCAAGGCTCGTTTTTCTCTCATTTGCTCTCTTTTGAGTTTGCTAGTTTGATTATAACTTTTTCTTTTACGTTTTTTTCCTGAATTGTCAACATTTTTAACACTTTCAGATTCAGCAATCTTTGCTTGTTTCCTATTTTCATTTGCACTAGGTACATATCCTTCAACTACAGGACTGGAAAAAGAAGACGTATGTGCTATGTTTGCTCTTTGACAACATTCTTTCTTTCTCCTTTCATTCAGAGGCTTAAACCGCAATGTCGAATGAACTTCTCCAATTATCATTAATTCCTCATTACTATCCATACATTCACTTTCATCAATTCTTAACGTATCATACTCTTTTTTTTTCACCAATTTAGTTTTTCGAACTTCCTTTAAGTCAATATCAACTTTTACATCCTTTTCAATATTACTGAATTTTCGTTTTTTACTTAAGGCTGAGTTAGAATCATGAACTTTGTCCACTACATTTGCAAAATTTGCAAAATTTGTACAATTTTCTGAGTTTCCTTTCTGTTCATTAACATATTTTGTTTCGATATGGTCAATTTGTGGGTCAACAACAATTGGATCATGTGGTTTTTCAAAACAGTGAAGTAAATCTGGATTATCAATGATTTCTTGTGAAAGAATACTCTCATCCAAGCTTTGAATTTCATCAAAGTTTTCACCCTGTGTGGGATATTCAGGCTGACTCTCACTGTGCCTACTTGATGATGGAATTTGGCTGAAAGGAATGTTCTGTAACTGTGGATAGCCTTTCAAGGTTTCATTCTTACCAGAAGTTGCTTTAGCACAGACACTGGTTACTTCATATTGACTGTTCATGGGGCATGCCATTGTTTTTGCTAACCTTATGCAATGCTTGTACACACCTTGCCAGCTTGAAGTATGAAGTAGAACACTGTATCCTCTTTCAATCAGTAAGCCTCGACTGCTTCTGGAATGTGAATCAAATATAAAGTAACCATCTTGACTTGATATGACCATAAAAGTACTGTCAGCAAAAGTCACAAAACATGCATCAGAATCGTTACAGAGTTCTCTTTCAAGAGCTTGCTTTAATGGCATTGAAAGACATACAGCCATATTCATTTCATCTCCATCTAACAATCCAGTGACTGATTCACGACATTCTATCTCAAACAATTCATCATACGAGTCCAAATATTCAAATAGATCAGAGGTCAGCAAATAATCATGATTCACTGAAGTGAAGCGTCGTATGTAACGATACAATTCATCACCATTATTCAAAATTCTGTCTAGATCTGTACTTTTCCAGTCATTGGCATTTTTTATCTTGCTATACAACAGTGCAGATAGTGAATTAGCAACACACTGCTTTCCACTCGAATAACCAAATCTTATGTCACCTTGATTATAGGTTCCTTGGGCAACATGTTTTATTTGTCTATCAACTCTTGTACATTTGTCTTTATGATCACTTTTAAGGGTTTCATGCCTGGTGTTACATTCGTTGCAAACAACTGATTCAGTCTGACGTTCATTCCTTAACTTACTTGTACACTGTTCATCTGTCATGTCAAAAAGATTTGCAGTACTTTCCCTCTTATCGTGATTTATTGTACCAGTCTCTAACGTAAGCCTTCGTTTGGTTGTCTTTGGGTCAACATGGTTCTGATATGTTTCTGGGGACTTATACACTTCTTCATCAATTTCTTCCTCTAACTGGCATTTGGATTTAGACTTGTTCAGCACATGCTTTACTTTAACATCAATATGATTTGTTGGACATGGCAAAGAACTCTTTGACATTTCATCTTCTTTAGTTGTTCTTATCTGTTCCGATGAATTGAAGACAGAATCTACAGATTCAACAACATTAAAATGAATATTTCCTGTGTATAGTATATAAATTGCCTTATCAGATGTTACAATATTTATTCGTCCAGGTTTCTTTGCAGAGAACAGTTGCCAACATGGTATTTGGTCATTGTATGAATAAATATCAGTATCGATTAAATTTGCTAAAGCACTAATTTCAGTGTCTGAAGCCCACGTTCCGTCTTCCATTATTCTACGTTTCAAAACATATTCTCTGACTGTTCTAAACTCATGCCGCAATGTATTATTAAACATGTCCTTGGTCTGCAATAAATGTTTCACAGTGGCATTCCTTAAAATTGCATGATTATGCTCAGTTCCAGAAATTGCATATGAAATTGCCCGAAAGAAACAATTGCCATCACCATTAATCTGTTTAATATGTAAAGGAACTCCAATAGAGCTATCTCTATGTAACGTTAAATCAGAGCTTGTGCCTATATATCTGATATTCAAATTTGTACAAATGTTCTCTTTGTCATTGTTCTGGAGGGGTAAGAATTTGAAATGTTTATCCGGTCTATCGTGTAATCCAAGATTTGCTACAAATTCAACTTCTTTTTCTATTCCATCAGTATATGAGTACACATTAGCATCTTTTACCTTTTCAATGTTTCCATATTCAATATCTGAATGTGAAGAAGATTCTAAAGGATTTTTGGAATGACCATAATCATTAAATGACATATCAGTATCACTGTCTGTATCTTGTTTTCCTGTATCAAAGCTTCTATTCTTTAACTCTGTATTCAAAATACTCTTGTCTGGAATGGTACGTAGTGGTGAGACACGTCTATCAAACAAATCACATCCAGGACTTGTGTCTGAATCAGATTCTACATGTATATGATTTCTTGCACACAAACGTTTCACTGGTATATGAATATCACTGCTACTATCATCATCTATTTCGATTTGCCTATTATCATCAAAATTGGGATTGTTCTTGGAATCAGTTTGGACAATTCCATTTGAAACTTTATCGTCTTTCATATTGCAGATATGCTGGTCTGAGTTTTCATCATTTTTACATGTATTTGTATCTAGTCCTTGGTCACCTGCATTCATAGAATTCTTTGTATCCAGCTTCTCAATCTTTACTCCTAATTCTATCTCTTCATCTTTGTCAAATCCAATCTTCAGTTTATCCGAGTAATTTGAAACAGGTCCATGGTCACAACAATTCACAAACTCCTTTTCATTTAGCTTCTCATTGTCAACTGGTAATGCCCTTTTTTCATCTTTGTTACATGTGATTTTCAACATATCAGAAGACTTATTTCCATCAGTACCTTTTTTCCGTTTGATAAACCGACCTTTCTTGCTTCTTGCTCGACCTTGTTCTTTTTTCTTGCCACCAGCATGAACTCTGTACATTCGCAAATCCTTGACCTGTTCAAAAAGATTACAACTACGTGCATCAGTATCAACACTTGAATTTGTTCTTGACAGAGGAGATGAATTATTTGCTACATCAGCCCAAGATCGAGATTGCATTTTGTCAATTTGCACAGAAGTTTTGTCGTATTGCTTCATTGATTGAGGCGACTTCACACTATATGCATACACACCCAAGAAAGTTTCTGTATAAGATTGCAAACTGACATCTTTCTCCACATTATTCACATTCTCCTTTCTCTTACATTCTTCTTTCTTCTGGTTTCTATTTTTTCTCTTACGACTTGTCTGGAAAATCTTCATTGCTCTCCCAATGTAAGTCACACCCGGTTCCAAGAATACACCATTGATTGATCTCATGTGTTTTTTGTCTGGTCCATAATCATTTCTTGATGTGGAATGTGATCTTGCTTCCTTTCTTTTCTCCATCAATTTTATTCTCTTTGATTTCACAGTTACCCACTCATCATCAGATTCCTCTCTCTGTAGGTTTTCATCTCTGGCTTGAAAAGCAATTTCCTTAGCTACAGGATCAGGTTTAGATCTGTTACATTCGCTACTTCTCATGTCATTTTTACTTTCTTTCTCTGTAAACACAGTGCTCTTTCGTCCTTTAACATACCTCTTGTTTGATCTGCCATTTTTTCTCGTTTTCTGTTTCTTGATTGGTTCCAGTTGTTCAAAATTTTTCTCATCTTCAAGCATGTTGAGAGGCTCATATCTGTTATAATGAGATGGGATACATACTTTGTCAAAGATTCGATGACCAATGTTGTTACTACCACAGCATGAGCAAATCCAAATCAATCTCTGGTCAGTAAGTTTGTCTTCACAAGGGAATCCCATACATGTCACATGAAAATGCTTACTACAACACTCACATGTTGCATGACTTTCATTTTCTTTGATTTCATTGCTACAGACACAACATTCATTAAGCTCTGGGTTGGTTACCAATGCACAACTAGTCAGTATATCCAAGATTTCATCAAGTACTTTCTTAAATTCAATTGTATCCATCATGGTAAATTGTGCTTGTAATACAAAACTTTAACGATTCAAGTTAATAATTACAGGTAAACAAATTAGTTTTCTCTTTCTAATGTTGATATATATTGTTGTATATATATTCCTTACTCCAAAAGTCTATTGCTTAAATAAAATTACTGTTGTGAATTATGAAACAATCCTTACTAATATTAAACTCTATGGTATTTCAATAGCCTAGATTTATATACAGTTGTACTGTGCAAGGAACTATAATGCTTTTGTCTCGAGATGGCGCTCTTTATCAAAATTACAAGTAGCTTAAGCTATGAAGTTTATCTAACCGTCTTTCCAGTTATACTCAATGTGCCTTTATCCACTCAATAAAGCTTAGTTAGCTTTCTTTCTTAATTTCTCAAGTACTTTTGTATATCCTGCCTTATTTATACTCTTTGCAATCAAGTTCACTTTTGTCTTGGTTTCCTTCCACTGTCCCAGGCACTTTCCTTCTTTCTCTACCTAAAGAGAACGTTTACTTTTAATTCTGCACTTTATATCTTGCCCCCAAATTGCTCCTCTTAAAAGCTCACTTCTACTTCCAGGCTTTCGTATATCTGAACAAAACAATTTCTTCCCAACAATCGACTTCACATCCACTTGCACAATTCTTAAAACTTTTCTCTTTTCAATTAATTTCGCACTCTCTTTGCAATCAAGCTTACTCTATTTCTTTTCTCAATCAAACTCACCGATACTTCTATTTCTACCGTTTTATTCTCCTTGCAATCAATCAAGCTCACTAATGAACCGTCTTTTATAAATCTTAACCCAAATATTTCTCAATACAACCAATCAATCACACGTTTTGTTTTTAATAATTGTATATATCCTGATCCCAACTCTCTTCTCCTGCCAATCAATTCAGCGTTCACACTTTACAATCAATCTTGTTTATTTCTATATATCCTGCTCAAATTCCTCTTCTCTCTGCAATCAATTTAGCTTACACACTTTACAATCGATCAATCTTATATTTCTATATATCCTGCTCCAAATCCTCTTCTCTCTGCAATCAATTTAGCTTACACACTTTACAATCGATCAATCTTATATTTCTATATATCCTGCTCCAAATCCTCTTCTCTCTGCAATCAATTAAGTTCACACACTTTACAATCTTAAGCTTATTCTATTTATCCTGCTTACTCAATTTACATTCAATCAAGCTCACTTTCTTCAGTAATACGAAATATTTAGTAGGATTCACTTTTGTGAAATAGAATAGAATCAGAAAGCTTGTAGGAATCACTTCTGTGATTAAAGAATCAAAACTTCTGTCTTGATAGGAGTTACTTCTGTAACTGGAATAGATGTGAAATAGAAAAATTGAATAATAAAGCTTGTAGGAATCACTTCTGTGATTAAAGAATCAAAACTTCTGTCTTGATAGGAGTTACTTCTGTAACTGGGATAGATCTGTTTCTCAGGAATATTCAATGAAAATTCTGCTGTTGCATTCAACTGTGGTATTCAACTTTGATATTCAACTTTGATATTCAACTTTGATATTCAACTTTGATATTCAACTTTGATATTCTGATTGTCTTCTGAAGATGGAATGGAGTGAAATGGGTAAAAGACACAGCAAATTCAAATTGGCTGAGGTGCACTCTCTTCTGAGAGGAGGATCTCTTCTGAGATTAAGAAAAGTGATGAAAGATGTATTACTTTTCCTTTATGTGAGAGAGGTGGATGGAATGGGTGTCGGTGAAATGGAATTCTCGGAGCCAACAAGCTCAATGAAAATGATAAATGAATGTAAACAAAAAACAAACACTATACAAGTAAACTAGCACAGACAATCACAAATATAACCCCAAGGACTTGACCTAGAAAAAAGAAAGAGAACAAAAAGTCTGGAATACCAAATGTACAAAAATGAATTATAATAAACTGTGTTAACTTCTTACTGAATTACATAAAAAGGATAGAAAAGTTGCAATCATAAGAATTTGCAATAAAATGCATTTGCCCATACCAATTGCTATAAAAACATATTACACACTTTTTGCTACACTCCATCAATCATTATTTAGGAATGTACATTTATTTTCAAATACAAGTACAGCCAACTCTCCTTATTCAAAACTGCTTGATAGAGAAATAATTTGGTATTCCTTGATGTCTGACGAGTCACAAAAGCCTTGTGACCAACATCACTTGTTTTTGCAGTTCCATGTCAGGTTAGTCATACATATCACCCATGAGGACTCAACTAAATACTAAAATTACCCTCATTGTCTACCTTACTTACAATATGCCCTTTTGATGCTAGACCAACACACTGGAAGCGATTTTCCACAAGATCACCTAACATGAATATCAATTAGTCCTGATAAGTTTAACTCAGGTGGGTTGATAGCATTACAAAATATGTACCAAAATTTCATACTTTTTTGAACCACCAAGCCATCATCACAATTGCATAGAAAAAAATAAATAAAATCTTTGTCAAAGCCAAAGCTGACGATCAAACCCTCGCCTATAGAACAATAATCTGTGCAAAGTTCTTCTGCAAGAGTGGAGCTCTAACCACTGCTACAAACTGCCAATGCCTTAAAGATCACATTGCAAGAAAATTCCACCAAAATAAATATTGGCTTAATACTTATTATTGCATAGATGGCATAAATTATACAAGGTTATCCAAATTCAACGCTTGGAAACATTTGAATTAATGATTATTATCAATTATAAAACGGTAAAATACAGCCTCCGATATAGCAGCTGAAGAGCTCCTTGAACGCTGCTGAGATGTGTGACGACACACGAAGGACCAGTCCTGTCTAAGCAGACGATGTCCCATAACATCTTACACATTTTTCAGTGCCTGTTTTGTCATCTCCTCTTCACTTATTTCTCTTACTTGACTAGCGTCAGTCTTAATGTTGCCTCACTCTTAACTTCGTGTATGGTATTATTTTGATGAAAAATGCAGCGTTAAAAAAATAAAGGAATCAGTCACTTGTAAACAAAATAAGACGCCATTGTATTTTCAGCTGCTTGCACCGGGGCATGTTCGGCGTTTCAAGAGGGAACGAATACAATCTGTGATATTATTCGGAGGGCTTTTCAATTTGAAAGTGGGGTTTATTTCATTGATCATTGACCCTTCTCCTGTGTATTTACTATCAAACGGTTTTAGTTATCAGAATCAGTTCACTTTCCCTTTTAGAATGGTGTGAAATAAGGTCATGTTTAAATGTACCAAAGTCTTTATAATTTGATAAATAATTGCATTGTAGTTACGTTTATTCATTATAGGACGTCGTCTGCTTAAGCAGGATTGGTCCCTAGTGTGACGATATCAAAACTTCGCTATATTTCTGGCGAATCCTCGGATATTCCAGATGCTGAGAAGAGCTTTTATTTGTGTTGTTTTTATAATCATCATATACGCAGTTGACATAAAACTTATACGATTGCCATCTGTAAGCTTCCCAGTTTCTAGTGATACATTAATTGCCATATTTGTGATTTTCTTTGGATAGCTACTTTAAGTGTCACCACAATTTTGGGTCATAAATGGTTATGACTAACTAACCTGATTGACTATACCATAATTATATATTAGGTAACCTGATGCACAAATTGCTTCCCTCACGTAAGGTTAGCATCAAAACTCCTTTAAAGGGATTCGGTAACTTTGTGGAGGCTTGATTTAATAAATTGTTGAATTTTGATATCTGTCTTGTAAAATGATGTTCAGAAAGATAAATGAATAGCCAGGCATAGAAAGGTTTTCAAATATATAATGCTATTATTAAGACATCTATGACTGAATACTCCCATTTACGAAAGCGTATAGTCATACGCTTACATCTAACACCGAGTCTATGGGAGAAAATGAGTCTGGCATTTCCGGTCACTTGCATATTTTTACTTTTGTGAAGCTCATGATGATTTTGAAGTGCTTTTTTTTCCTGGGCTTGCTTCAGTTTTACACCATATTACATACACTGATAGCATGTAAGGCCAGGCAGCTCAGATTTGATCAAGCCTCTGCAAAGTTACCAAATCACTTAAATACCTATAACTATACCTACACTCCAGGAACTTTACTTCTTGTAGAGTTGAAATCCCCAACTGTTACTTTAGAGATGCCACCTGTCCTTAAAAGAAAAATAGAAAAAGTATGGATAAAACATAAATGATAATTTATAGTCACATGAAAATTTACCTGTTTGATATTTGACCTAATAATCAACAGGTATTCAAGCACATTTTTGTGCACAAAATGAATGGCAATGACGCAACAAAGGACCTGCGCTCCCTGCACTTAACATGTCGTGTAATATTTTCTTGCATGTTATAAAATGTGCTCAAAAACCCCTCGACAAACCCCTAGGTTTTCCACCTCTTGTTTAAACAGGCCTTAACAAGGCTAAAACGTGAAATTTCTTAATTGACCTCTATGACATTTGGACTATGTATCCCAAATATCTTATCAGACTATCTTCCTATAGTGATACATATTAGCATCAAGTTTGATGTTAATACCTCAAACAGTTCTTAAGATATTACATCAATTTTTATGTTTTTGAACTCTCAATAAATACACAATTAAAAAAAAATAAAAAAAAAAGATATTACATCAACAAAGATATAACTTGAAATTTCACTTTTATGACCTTTGACTTTTGACCTACATATCCCGAAATCTAATCAGATCGTCTTCCTAGGACGTTTAAAGTCTATACCTCAAATTGTCCTCGAGATATCGTGTTAACAAAGCTGTAACATGAAATTTCACATGCTGACCTCTGTAACCTTTGATGTACATACCCCGAAATTTAATCAGATTGTCTTCCTATGGTGATACATATTAGTAAAAAGTTTGAAGTTCATACCTCAAATGGTTCTTGAGATATTGTGCTAAGATAAAACCTAAAGTTTCACAATTTGACCTCTATGACCTTTGACCTACATATCCCAAAATCTAATCACATTGTCTTCCTATGGTGATGTATACTGGCACCAAGTTTGAAGTTCATACCTCATATCATTCTCAAGATATATTGCTTTAACAAAGATATAACCTGAAATGTCACAATTTGAGCTCTATGACCTTTGACCTACATACCCCAAAATCTTACCAGTTCATCTTCCTATGGTGATACATACTGACACCAAGTTTGAAGTTCATACCTCCAACAGTTCTTGATATATCATGCTAACTATGATATAACCTGAAATTTCACAATTTCACCTCTATGACCTTTGACATTTGACCTATATACCCCAAAATCTAATCCCATTTTTATGGTGATATAATTATACTTGCACCAAGTTTGAAGTTCATACCTCAAATGATTCTCCGGACAGGCGGACAGCCGAACGGACAAACAACCCAAAACATAATGCCTCTGGCACCACCTTCAGTGGGCAGAGGCATAAAAATTATAAAACCAAGTTTGATTCAATCATAAAATTAAATTTGGTAAGATCTAATTTGCATACTTCGATGTGACATATGTTTAACCCAATTTACACTGGACAAATAAACTAATTTCTAGCAATTTTATGTTATATTGAAGTTTGCATTATATAGCCTTCCACTTTAAATCATATGTCTTTTCTAGAGAATTCCAATTTTCCAAAACTGAATTTAAAAAACTATTAAAGTACATTAATATTGAGTATATACACCTTTTGCTGCTTGTATAAATGTTTCTTTAAACTAAACTTCACAATGCACTTTACAATGTGAAATTTAAAAAAAATCGAAACCACATTCAATCTCAATTGCTTCTTAACCAGTAATATGTGACAGAATTTGAATGACCAATGTACTATGTTAAAGGATACTGGAATATAAGCTATCATACCATGACATTCATTGATGGACAATTTTTTCATGAATTAAGTAATTCAAAATGAAATTTGGATTTGTATAAACTAAAATAAGGAATGATTGGATGCATTTAATTTCTCAACATTCTACAAGATTGCACGATTGCAATGTATGACCAAATATGAATATTAAAGCAATATTTTTTTCACTTAAAAGCTAATTTATTTATGCCATCATTTTTTCATTGCAATCAGTATAGTGTATTTGGGGGGAATTCTTTTGATTTTTTTTTCGGGGGAAGCGAGCAGTTGGTCACAAGAGTCAAGATATTTGAGAATAAATCTGGGTTTCTTTTCTTTTAATCATACATTACACATACAGAGCCTACACGTCACTGTAATGCCCACTGCCACTTCCTCAATTCAGCTGTTGTAGAATCTGCAATTAAAAAAAACACACACAAATTCAACAGTACAACATCTACCTTCCATGCAAATCTCATGTTTTAACATACTTTATTAAAGTGTTCTTAACTTATAGCTGAAATATTGTCAGAAAACACTTTTTTGACATGTGACCTTTGACTGTATAACACTAAAATTTGAACAGGTGACTAGCTTTAAATCATACACCGGACCACTAAATTTCAAGGAAATATCATATTAGTTATCATGGCAGGGTGTATATATACAAATTAATTTAACAGTGACCTTTAAACTTGTGTCTCTAAAATGTAAGCAAATGACTAGGTACAATGTGGTCATTCGTGTACATACTAAGTTCATTTGGATAAAAAATGCTGTTCTTAGGTTTATCTTGCTAATAACAAGCAATAGTTGTGTGAACCCGAAATTATCATGATTTCCTTGCAGTCATACATAAGCCATCCCAATTTTGTTTGAATACGATAGGCTTATCCCAATTTATTGCAGAAGTAAGATACAATAGCGGAAATTATAAAACGGGTTCAAGAATGTACATGTAGCTATCCTGATTGGTCAAATAACACCATGTGACCGTGCAAAAAAGTGATAACACACGGCAAAAAGGCTCTAAACCACGGCTGAGCTGAGTGTACCTCTGGTGCGTGCAAACTTAAAACGCAATGAAATCACGTAGCTTGTCATTTTAGCGCAGGGATTACATGCGCGCACTGAAACACGCATGACTTTTGTTGGCTGCGCTTCTGTGATGTCATCCAGGAAAGTAAATGGCAGCCTCCATGACTGTGCCACTCTTGGCGTTTCTATGGGGTTCGTAACCATTTTTATAGACCTCATAATCATATTACCGACCCGTTTTAGAAAATTATTAATACACGGTTGTGAGTTCGTACATTAGTGCGATGTGGCAACACGCAGGTTTTTATCGTGGTGTCAAAAACAAGTACAAGACGATAAAAACCTTTGTGTTGCCAGATCGCACCAACGCACTCCCAACAATGTATTAATAGTATTAATAAATTAATGACTTGTGGCCTTTGATCTCATAACACAAAAAATTTATCACTTGATCCTCCCTCATACAGTCAAATAACTACCACGCCTATAACAAGTTTAATTTCTAGCCCGTAAAACAAAGAATAATACTGAAAATTATCTGTTAGAAGTACATTTCACATTTCATTTCAGCATAAAAGTTATTAGAACATTTACAAACCACTTATCTACAGCTAAGGGAAAATGGCTCTATAAACCATGCATGATACATGTAAGTGGACAATACATGCACAAAACTCAAAAGCCAAGGTCAATCTATGGAATTTCGCAGTAATTTCTTCATCAAAATATGTTTCCAGATACGAGTCGGAGTACCAAATCCAAACACAAACAGTGAGTGTCACAGTCACTGAGTCACGAAACGCACGGCAATGGCGAATATCAGACATAACGCGAGCTAAATAATATCATAAAAATTAAAATTGTCAATTTTATGATTATTAAAATATTGGTAGTGGCTATTCTTACGACGAGTTGTAAGAATAATTTTCCGGCTATTCTTACGACACGCGCACACGCTCCATTTTCGTACTCATGCGCCGTCATAAGAATAGGGTTACGGTATTTATATGTTTTGAACACCTTTGATGTCAACTCGTTCTCACAGGTACATCGTTAAGTCAGAGGACTGGCAATATCGAGGACCCAGGTTCGATTCCCAGCTTTGTAATTTGTTGTTTTTTTCATTTGTTACTAACCAATGTTTTCTCTCTACAGAATTACACTCACAGATATGGAAAAGGCTGACGAGACAGAAAACAGAGACAGAGAGATTTTTACTCAACAAGTGAAGTGTGCGCAGAGTACGAAAATGGAGCATATACGCATGTCGTAAGAATAGCCGGAAAATTATTCTTAAGAATAGCCACTGCCTAAAATATTATTAGGCCTAGATCACAAAAATTGCAAGATTATCTTCAAAGTAAGTAATCCATACAATTATATCAAAAGAATGGTCAAAAAACATATTTTTAGCTAGGGCCTAGTATTTTATTTAGTAATCAAAACAAAACCTTACGCCGGATTGGTATTTCATGATCAATTCAACCTCTCCGGGCTAACTCGGTCTCGATTTAAATTCCGGGAGGGCCGACTTCGCCCTACTAGTAGTAGTAGGAGTAGGAATAGTAATTACTATTGCAAAGTTAGCCCGAATCCTACCTCAATACAGGTGCATGGGCAAACCCACAGAAAAGGCGCGGGGTCAAGACAACCCGACCACCGGATAGCCTGACCCAAGACAAGCGTTTCGGACAACTCGACCTACTTTTTTTCTTCTAACAAATTTCATGAACAGAGTTTCACAGCATGGCTACAAAAGACATTTTCTGCATCAAGTATGTTGATATATGATACATTCATGACATGAAACAAGGACTTTTTAGCTTTTCAGTTCTATTTAGTTGCAGTGAAAATAACGGTGTTCCCGTGATCGGGCCCCACGCACCGATCAATGAGAAACAACCGACTCTACCGAGTTACTTACTATTTATTGGACTTCATTTTACCGTCTCTTGAAACATTTCAGTGGCAAGAATGCTCTATTTTGTATCTTTACATTTCAGTATTAACTTTTCTCTACTTCATTGAAATTATGGCTTGCCGCAAGTCACACTTAACTAGACAGCTGAAAACCGTCTGTTTCAGAGGAGCCTTTAACATTTTCTCATTTTTACCTTCTCCTCAGTGAAGCAAGACGTAGTCCAGTGGAACACCCGACGAACAGAGACTGAAGTTTTCGGTCTACACTTAACATGCATGAGATGATGAGTGCATGGTGGTTCAGCCCAAGTTCAGCAGCGTGAGTGGGTAGCTTTACCCGTAGCTAGCTAGCTAGCTGCTAGCCTGCGGCAGCCGCGAGGCCCAACTGGTGAACTGCCTTGGATCGGGGATCGGTGGCCTGTTTGTTGAAGAATCTCAAAAGTTTGTGTTAAGTTTCAAGCCATAATTTCAATGAAGTAGAGAAAAGTTAATACTGAAATGTAAAGATACAAAATAGAGCATTCTTACCACTGAAATGTTTCAAGAGACGGTAAAATGAACTCCAATAAATAGTAAGTTACTCGGTAGAGTCGGTTGCTGATCGTGCGTGGGGCCCGATCACGGCAAGGAAAATGTTTTCTAGAACTGAAACGCTTAAAATTCCTTGTTTCATGTCATGAATGTATATCAACATAGGGCCTACTTGATGCAGAAAATGTCTTTTGTGAGCCACTGCCACAAAAAAATAAAAACAGCACTCAGTCACAAATCATGCCTTAAAATAATGCTTAATATTCCAATTATCACATAGATGGCTCAAAACTTACCTGAAAATCTCATAAATAGTGAAAAATGAGGGCTAAATAGTCCATATCATGTGCTGAAAAATATGTTGACATATTCTTCGTTGCTATGTTAGGCATGTACTATCGATAGTCAAAACCCAAAATCGAAGGGCTGACTGCATGACAAGCCCACTTCCATGACTATGCCTCTCACAGGCATAGGCAATTCACTGCGGCACGGTTATTCAATGACGCATCGATAGATAACGAAGCCAACTCAACTGTCATAAAATACAAAGATTCCGACAATTTCACTAAATCAACCACTCAAACTATATAAGAACAAGGTAAGTAGCGATAAAAATGCCTAAAATTGCATACATACCGCCACTTCTTCCTGAGTTTGGTGGGATGCAAACGGCATCCCGGGTCAATGAACACACAGCCTCACACTTTTGTCACAGGCATGCTGATAAACATAGGGGGACCAATCACAGAAAGAAAAAATCTCAGATTCATTCGCTTAACACAGGCGGTATCGGAAGTGTGTGCATGCATAGCGGGCCGAATCACGCATTGACTATCTGTGTACTTGCGCGATAGTGCCATCTAGCGTCCGTGGGTGCGACCACTTTTGTAGCCATGCTGTGAAACTCTGTTCATGACATTTGTTAGAACTAGGCCTACATGTAAGCTACTGAGTATTAGAAGAAAAAAAGAAGGTCGAGTTGTCCGAAAACGCAGCCCACCCTGGACAACTCGACCTGGTCGAGTTGTCCAGGGTATTGCCTTGGGTCGAGCTGTCCGGTGATCGGCTTGTCCCGGATTCGTCTGCGCGTGCTGTTCATTTGTGTGCAAGCAAATGTAGCCCAGCAGCAACGGCGGCGACGATCTTGCTTTGCACCACCACCAGCGATGAAACATTTGCGAGTTTGACTCCATTTCTGGCCAAAATCGTTATGATTTTTATCAAACAACTACAAATCTGAAAAACCAAGACTGCAAGAGGACAATATTATGAGGCCTTCTCGTGAAATAATCCACCGGTCATGCCGGTCATCGATGGGGGATGTGAACCCCGAGTCATAGGCAATTACACGCAATAAACTGCATGTATGATGGGGGGACCTAAAGCTACGCACTTTGTTTTCAGCAGCTAAAAGGTCACATAAATCACTGGCTTGTCACCAATTTCATTCCATATCCTGATTCTGGATATTCTAAAGTTGATTTGTGGAGAAAATTACGATGGGTGAATGTCAATAATGCACGTTTTCAGGTCGATATCAATGCCGATGTCAAATTTTGTTCGTAAAAATGAAGGGGTCCTAAAGCTACGCACATGCAATAAATGAATGCAAATCTTGATATTGAAATTGACTGTGTGTATCGCGTGTGTGTTTTAGCCTGATTTGAACGCGTTGCATTGCGCGTGTATGTGATTTGTATGGTGCGTAGCTTTAGGACCCGCGTAGCTTTAGGACCCCTTGCCATACAATTACAAAGTGAATGCGGGGTGGCTTATTTCACGAGAATGCCCAATAAGGCAATATGATATATAAGTTGACAGCATTACTTACTTGATTTAAAATATATTTGGAAGTTGTTTTGAACTTGATTATGAACTTGTTACATGTGTTCATTTTTTACTCTGCCGATCTCCGCACTGTGTAAAACATGGCACGCGCACGCCGACCGGCCCTTACTTCGTGATTGTGGGTTTGCCGGTGCATGTATGTACCATGTATCGGACACGCAAGTGTGTACATTATGCGTACACACTCAATGAGAGTAGCCTATATACGATTAGCATTAGGCTATGCCATTACATTAGGCTGTTTTTCTTTGCTCTCTCACATTGCTCAGTCCAATTAATACAAAATACTTCACTATCATAGAATTTAAAATACTAAAATATAACGATTTTGTTCGAGAGCAACTTACCGAATGTCCCAAATTACAAACTCAAAAGTTCAAAGGCAAAGCAAGCTTAGCTAGCTAGATCAGATGATATGGAATGTACTACGGTGTCTCCAAAAACGCCGAATCAAAAAGAAAAAATAAAACTCTGACACACTCTATGCCCCATTGAAACAAAGGGGGCGCTATTTCACTAAAATAGGTAGTAGAGCCTACGAATTGAAAATGCTAGGAAAAGGCTGAAATCATAAAAATTGTGAATAGATTCATTATAATTACTGATATCAACAGCATGTTTCACATTATCATTTTGTCATTCGTCTTCGTCAAAAATATCAAGATCAAAAGACAGATCACCTAATTCGTCTTCAGTGACGAATTCAATGTCTAGTTTGAAATTGATTTTATAGACAGTAACAATCTCAGTGATGTAGTTCTAAGAAGTGGCTAGCCAAAAAGGTTATATTTGGCTGGGGGGGGGGGGATATGAGTTCATATCTACACATTGGTCCTTTTGTGTACTTGGTTATGACAGATTTGTTTTGTTGGGGGTGCCACCCTCTAACTGGATCCATTGCTGAATCCTAACAATAAATTAATCTTGCTTCACAGGAAATATAAAGTAGGCTTCCATGATCTCCTTCTAAATAGACCGCATCGGTAACGTATGCAAATTTTATGCATACATTTCAAAGGTTGTTCTTGACAACGTGAAAGCTTGCCGGACATAGCAACAAATAATGTATGCAAACTGGTTTCCAAGCATTGAGGCTCATTTATAAAAAGCAGGTTCATGGAATAGCTCGTCACTAGGTGCTCAGAAAATATATGTGCATAAATCTGTATACATTACAGAAGCGGTCTATTGGGAAATATTGTTACATCTAAATTGAATCAGCACTCTGCATGAAAGAAACACCCTTCCATGGTTACAACACTGTACAATGAGGTCCCGGCCCACGGGCCTTAGGCTACCTATAGTAAGATCCTGCATTCATGTATCATGTGAAGTACTTTGTACTCTCAGTCATATGAATATAAGGCATATTGTTTCTCTCATACTTAAGCAGTAGAGATTAATGGCACTGTCTGTATGAGACTAGGTTACAATCCAGTAGTGTGGATATTTATATTGTCAAATAACTGATCCTACAATTCAGCAGTTTACAATCATTTTGAACCCTGATCATTAATGTTAGCCCACATGTGCAATACAATGCACACTGTGATAATTGCTTGCTTGCTAGGTGCCTTATCTATTCCAGACATTGATGACCATGGCTATCTATCTACTTCTATCTCTGGTTATGTAAGCATTGCATCTAAATTGATTTGTTTCATTTATGATCCCAAATGACCCCAGCTTGAGAACCATTGTTCTAGCTATCATGTCAACTATCTACACACAATATGTAGTTACTTCACAGCTACAATATAGTCATACAGAATCTAAATGGATTTGTGTAGTGCCTTACCAGAAATGACCATGAGGTTTTGCTCCAGTTATCATGTCAACTATACATGTATTTGCATGACTTTAATATTATTCACAGCCACATGTTTAATATTATAATAATATAGATTCTAAATGGATTTGTTTAGTGCCTTACCAGAAATGACCATGATGTTAAGAACCGAATTGCTCTGTCTATCATGTCAGCTAACTTGCTAGAACTGAGTATGTAGTTAGTTGACAACTAGCTGTTATCAGTGCAAGATTGTTTTTGATGTTGATTATTTTTTGTACATGTTTACTAATACAGTTCTAGATTTTGAAGTCCATTTGAGAAAATATATTCCATGCTTTTCTTTGCATCATTCCAGTCTACATGTAAATATTCTACTATATAGTAAGATATATACATATGTACATTTTGATATATTTAGTACTAAATTTCCAAATAATTTTCATAACAAGATATTCCAGGCTTTGCATTTCATTGTTCCATTATATTTATGTTTTGCCTGTGGTAAGATACATGTATATATTAATCATATTCAGTACTATCTTTTCCAATAATTTTGATGATGCATTCCAGGTTTTTCATTGTATCATTCTATAATGATTATGCTACGGTAAGATACATGTGTATTTTGAACTGTATATGATTGCCATGCTTGCCTTGTAAATTAGTCTTATTTTAGAAGGTTTGTATTTCTAATTGGATTATAACATGCAAACCTAGAAAGTTCTTATGGACATTCCATGTACCTTGCCTTTTTATATCTACACTGATTATCATTATAGACAATGTGATTCTGTGAGATTTATGAGCTTATTCTACATTATGTCATGTAATATGAAGTACTAAATATGTCTTTCTCTTTTTTCTATTGGATGAATGACAGAAATGAATTTTCTTGTAAATGAATGTGCCTTGGATACTTTCATATTTTAATGTACAAAGGAGACAAAGAACATACTAGTTGTAGTTTGATAATATAAAATGAGTATAAATATTATGGAATGGTAACCTATGCCAATTTCATATACCTAAAATGAAGATGCAATGATGTGATAATTTCCTCTGTCATTTCAATAGTTATCCATGTGTACTTCAATATGCTGCATTTATATGTAAGAAAAAAAGACCAGTTTGATAATATGTATATCTCACATTATTATGTATTTTGTGTTATGAGTCAGATAGGTGTTAACTCATATACTTTTATACAGAGTTAACACCCTTCTTGCTCTCAACTAACCATATTTTCATATATATTTACATTGGAATGAATCATCAGCACTATCCTTATTATCAGCCTTTACAGTGCCACATGTTGACAAACATTTATATACCCATGTACAAGTATTCAATATACCATTTATATTATTGTAAATATGTTGTGCTCTCATACCCCGAGAGGGGGTCGATAGAGTGAATAAAATCTTATCTTATCTTATCTATCACAAACACAATTTATTATTGTGAGTTTGATACAAACATTATTCCATGATAATCTCACTTCACAATATCATGAACTCAATTCAAGACAAAGAATAAGCTTTTCAATATTAGATACAATATCAACATTTGGATGGTTTAACCCACCTACAGCACTGAAAGGGTTAAGATAATCAGTGTAATATTGTTAACACACAAACGTGTCATATGTGAGAGAAAATGTATTTGAATATTGTTATCAAAACACAGTTATTATCATAACACAATGGCAATGAAGGATAATTAGTTATTTGATTGACTTATCATTTGAATATGAATATGAATATTGTAGAGATAGAAGTGTGATTGGTTAGGATCATGTTAAAAGGTATTATGTGTATGTACAATGGAACATTGCTATATAGAATGCTGTTATAATACTCTGGTTATAAGAAGGTCATTCTGCTGGCCTTTCTTCTTTGTATTCTAATGTTTTTAGCCCTGATATAACAAGGTTTCAATATAACAAGGTAGTTTTCTTGGTCCTAAGGAGTTTGTTACAAAGGGCTTCCATTATATTGAAAGATACATGATGGAAGTCACTCCAAAAGATGATGGAGAGCAAGATAAGGGTGGTGACAATGGAATGGAATTCCTTTGAAATTCCTCTTTAATTTGATTTGATTTGTATAACTGTAGGGCTTTTCATATCACAGTACATATAGAATAATTATCATTGTCAAAACTAAACATTTGCATTTTCCACAGTACCGGTAGACGATGGTCACTTTTTTTCTAAATTCCACAGACATTGTTTTCCTCATATTCTCAGCCAGATTTGATAAGCAATTTTTTTACTATCGTGATAATGTTAAAATGTTGATATTACCTGCAGTACATGTAACTCTTTTTGACAAATATGGAGAAAAAAAAGGATAAAGATCTGAAAAACTGTGCTATCTCTTTGTCACATGTGAAATTAACTGAAAGATATGGGGAGATGATGGGAGAGAGAAAAAGAGAGAAAAAATGGAAAGCAAGAAAGGAGAGAGAGCAAAAAATCATAGAGGAGCAGAAAAGGAAGATGTTGTGAGAGAGGAGATATAAACACAGATATAGAGAATGAGTAAAAATAGAGGATGAAAAATAGAAAGAAACAGAGAGAGAGAGAGCAGGAGATAGAGGAGCAGACAAGGAAGATGTTGTGAGAGAGGAGATATATACACAGATATATAATAGAGTAAAAATAGAGGATGAGAAATAGAAAAACAGGGAGAGCGAGAGAGAAAGAGAAAGAGAAGAAAATAAATTAAAGATAGAAGACGAAAGAGATTTGCAGAAAATAGACCTGTTCACAAAGTTATTCAAATTAATGGATGTTTCTTTTCCTGGGGACCTAGTAACAAGCAACGAGGTATTCCATTAACCTGTTATTATACACTCTCAAAAAATGTTGGTTAATAATCATTAGCTTGGTTCAAATATGAACCTACCAACTGTTGGTTACAAAAAAATTGCATGTAAAACCTATGGGGATTTTTATGTAATCAACAGTTCGTAGGTTCATATTTTAACCAACCTAAAAAATTTCTGAGAGCGTAATGACTGAACTACAATACTTGGAATCCAGTTTGCATGTATAACTTGTTGCTATGTCTGACAAGTCTCTGACAAGCTTTCAGGTCGTCAAGAACAATTTTTGTTTTAAAAGTATGCATAAAATTTGAATATATTTGTGAACAGGTCTATTAAAGGAGATACTATGCGGGAGAAAACCAAGGGAATGCGAGGGCAAGAGAGAGTGAGAAAGAGACCGGGGAAAGAGAGAGAGGGAGAACACGAGAATCAGAAATAGACGGATGAGAGTAAATTCATCAGAAAGAATCGCAACCGGTCGGTAAAACAAAATTCATTTGCCTGGAGAAAAGGGAATAAATGGTCACGTTTATTGAAGACCATGGATATATACTACAAACTGGAACATAAAACCATGGCCTACCCCTCATAAATTCACAAATTACCATTCTCGGTCAATTTCAACAGCATCCCTGATGCATCGGAAATCATATATGACAATTTGAAAGAAAAGATACCAAAATATGAAATTACATACCATGTTACATCATAATCCTAGCCTACGTGGGTTTTAGGGTAAAGGAGCCCCCCCCCCCCTTTCAATGTTGTTGATTTTTAGATTAATCAGTCAATGGACCGCATTTTTTGTAGGATATCCTCTTCAGTCACCTCGGTAGTCCATATGTAGGACCACCACTTAGAAACTACACAATAGACTTGGTCCATGCATTCGGGAATATGCTCCATGCACTCAGACCACTGAGACAAATTATCGAAATAGTACGGGACGTCTGGTCACCCCCCCCCCCCCCCCTGCGACCATTGGCGGCGGAAGCACCAAAATTTAGGGGGGGACGCCAGACAATATTTTAACACTTTGCTTTGGGGGGGGGGGGGGGAGGTCAGCTGCACTAGTAAACGTAAGTATTGGATGTAGAAGCATCAAAAGTTAGGGGGGGGGTCGGTCGTCGAGACGGGTAAACAGTAAACATTAAACATTGGAGGATCCAGGATTCAAAAGTTGGATGTTGACTTGAAATCGTGCGAGCCATGGGCGCGATAGCGCACGCCGCATTACCGGCTGAAGGGGGAGGGGCGAATTCTCCCTTCGCCTGGATCCACCACTGGTAAACGTAACAATGGCAGAAAATAAAGTGATAGTAACATGTGTATAGCATGCATCGCGAGCGCCTACCCCTGTAAGGGTGAACGTGCCCAGACTCAAGAGGGACAATTTGCTAGGGCCTTGTTGGGGCTTCCGGGAGCGAAGGTCCCCTAAGCGCTATAGTAGATTTCGTAAACTCTGAGGCAATCATCTAGATATCATTTTTCTCTATAAATTAATGCTTCCACCGTGGGCATAATGACCGTGGGCCACCACCACTACAAGAAACGAAAATAAGATACAAATCATTGTAAACAATGTAAAGTGACGGTTGAAATGTTTTATTGCGATTATACTCGATTGTAGCTTTATAAATCGTACACAACTCTTAATTGAATAAGTGACAATGTGTCTGGTTCTCTACCAAGACTTACGTGATGTCATGATGAATCAACAGCTATAGGTACATGTAATGAGAATTCACCCCTACTCTCTTGATAGTGGCTAGTGTACATGAATTCCTGCATAGCTTCTCCCTTCCAGCTACCTATTCAGTCTTGAAAAGTTGAAATTCGCTAAAAAAATAAGTTTAGGCCTAGCATGAACATGTATGTGATGAGTTTGGCGGCACATAACTTTGCATAACTTAAAAAAAAAATCGCGCACCTCAAGTTTGCTGAAAGCAGCCTATACGAGAAGTAATCATTATTACTCGTCTGACCATCTTCTCTCATTCTGAATGCTTAAAAGTGCCATACAAATTTATACTTGAGGCACTTGGTAGCGTATAATGCAAAAATCATTACGACAAGTCATATGTTGGGTAAAAATTAAATGATGCACCAAATATTATTTTAGGTATAGGTTGTGTAGAGGCCACAGCAGTAGATTCGCTGTTCTGGGACTGAAATACAATGTATGAAAATCGAAACAAAATATTAAGTGGGAAACAAATATTTTGTAAGATTTCACAAATAATGTTTACATTGGTGTATTTAAAGTGAAAGCAAAAATATCAAACCACCAACACGAAATCTATCAATACATCAAATAACAGGTCTTTAAAGATAATATTTTTCCCAACAAAATATAATGTGAAATTATAACTGTCAATTTGACTCCAAAGTCTTTAGACCCTACAGGTCTGGAAACTGCACTGACATGTATGAGGTTTCCTCATATTTCTGAGGACGGAAGTGTAAAATAGCAAACAAACAACAAAGTGCTGTTATTCTACTTTATGGAATGATTAAGAACTCCAAGTACATCTTCTTGCACTCCTAGCTGGTAATATGTCTGAATTTGACAGAGCTAATATTTGAACTTTTGAAGTAACAAAATGTCACTGAAATCATGGAAGTCAGGAAGTGTAAGACGTGTCAGCTAGATTACAGATATATGACATACACTGTAAAAGGGATTCCGCTGTGACCAGGAAAAACATATCTTGACCATTAAATAATTATTCAAAAATGTCTCATTTTACGTCTCTTCACAATCCTTGTCGCATATGAACTTTATATACAAGAGGAAAATGAGAACTCGATGAAGAATATGTGAATTATACATGAACACACATGGGTTTGTTAGAAAGGTTTACAACCGAAGTTTATCGCATGGGTCCAAAATCAAACATCACATGCGTGAATGGCTTACATATGAACAGGAGAAACCAAGATGTGAGGCCTCCAAATAACAGAGGAAAAGATATTTTATAATTGTGTAAAATGTGTGACCTCCGGATCTTAAATGGCCGCAAATTAGGGGGCACCACGGGAAACTTTACGTGTTACGGAGCAAATGGTTCAACACCGAGTGTTATAGATTATACGATAATAGACATAGAATTATACGACGAAATTAAAATCATGGTATAAAAATTATATATATATATATATAACTTTAAGGGAAAGGGGGGACGTCCCCACCAACCCAAAATTTAGGGGGGGGACTGTCCCCCCCCCCAAAGAAAATTTAGGGGGGACGCGTCCCCCCCCCCTCCGTCCCCCCCCCCCCCCCCCGCTTCCGCCGCCTATGCCTGCGACCCATGATAGAAATACCGCTGACAGGTAAAGGGGAGGGGTAAATAATTATGAAGTCAAGGGGTTTTAAAAAATCAGAAGTGATCCAGGAGTAGGTAAAATCGAGGAGGCGAGGGCCAAGAAAATTTTCTGACAGGCCACAAAAAGGCCGGTTTATCACATTTCCATGCAGATGTGAAGTTTGAAAGGTCTACAAAAACACAAAGAGGGGCACATTTTCTTTGCTGTACTTAAAGTAGGCACGATCAGGTTTCAAAAGGGGGATACCAGCTTGTTGTGCCGACTAAATTACCCATCAACTAGGCCTATGTTTATTTACAGACAAATTTTCCATTCAGTCACAGGGGGATTTAAGCAGGGCATAACCTAATAAAACTTAATTGGCATACCTACACAACCCATCCCCCCCCCCAAAAAAAAAAAAAAAAAAAAGGAAATAATGAGCCCAACCCTTTTTCAAATTTCAACTCTAAAGCTCCTGAAAAAATTAATAAGTTTATATTGTTTACTTTCCTTTTTTTATTATCACCTTTGACTTGTTAAAGAAATTTTCATTAAATTACTAAAAATTAAAAAAAAGGATTGGATTTTTCCTGTGTCAGAAATTTTTCGGTATTCCCTCCAAGCTTTGTCAAATCCTGGATATTGGATACCCACTAAATTTAGTTGCCTCAATCTTAGCACTTCGAGTGATATCTTTTTATTATATGCTTCAAGAGAGGAAAAGAGAAGAAAGTGGGTGTGTGTGTGTGTGTGAGAGAGAGAGAGAGAGAGACAGAGAGTAATAGTGAGAAAGGAGATATAATGAGAAAACAGAGGAGAGAAAGAGAGAAACAGAAAAGGAGAGGATGGATGAGAAAGGAGATCAAAATGGGGGATAAAAATGAAATAGGAAGGGGATGATAGAGAGAGCAGCTGAACTAGTAATAAGAATAAAGAGAATGAAGAAAATGAGAAATACAGACTGGGAAAAATTTACAAAAATAAGGGGAGGGGAAATCAGAATGGGCATAGGGAGAGAAGAAAGATATGAGAGGGAGATATACGAATGGACATAATAGCTATTAAGGATAGGGACAGAAGTAAAGAGGAATGGAAAGGGGTGGAAAGGGGTGTAAAAAAGGGAAAATGAGAGAGAGAGGTAGAGAAAAAGATAGGGATGAAGAGAGACTGGGCTGAAAGAGAAACAGGAAGAAAGAAGGTGCAGAGATAACGGAGAAAAAACAATAGATGTAGGAAGAGAAGGAGGATAGAAGAGGGAGATAAAGAGAACGAACGGACATGAAGATAATGATAGAAAACAGAAATAAACAGGAATTAGAAGAGAGACGAAAAAGGAAGAATGACATCTGTAGATAGAGCAAAAGAAAGGGGGTAATAGGGATGAAGAGAGACTGAGGAAAAAGAGTGGTAAGAGAGGATCAGGTAAAACGGGTTAAATAACAAGTTTCTTCTTGTTGGAAAAAGATGAAAATGAATGAACAATATGTAAAGAGGTACAGCGCCACCTCTTGGGCTTGGTCATACAGGGAGACATGAAATCAATCAATCTCTGAGTCATGCGACATTGAATGAAGAAAATAGATTGGAAACAAATCCACATTATTTGGGAACAGTTTCTTTATAGAGTCCCAGTAATCAAAAGCATTATGTAAACTGCATTGCATATGAACTCCTATAATCTTCGAAGGTTAGACCAAAAACGAATTTATCAATGTTATGAAGCTGAAGGGGATTTACAGCAAAATTCTTTCTTAAACCTGAATTCATTTAGATTTATTTCACTCAATTTTGTCGTAACGTTTCTCTCGCGAGTTTGTGGGTACATATTATCAGTCACCGTGATAGTCAAACCCTTAAGGCCAAGGATATTGCTTTGTTAAATGTATCCAGGCTAAAAAAAAATAATAGAAATAAAGAACTGGGACTGTCGACCTCGTTTGATAAGAGTTTAAAATGGTTTAAGTTAAGGTGTAGTGCTAATACACATATTTTAAATCGCTAAATTATATAAAATTGTCCAAACCGTTAGGATACTGATGCAGGGATTTTCTTCTAAAATGTTCTGTTTTCGAATGTCTTCTTGTGTTGACCAGGCCCTACATTAATAAATCTGAACTAAGTTAAAACTGGTTGAATTAATTAACTGATTTTATCTGTCAACCTTCATTCTGGATAGATTAATGTATTTATAAATGAAATGGGAAGCTATTATGACCGATTATATATGAGAAGTCGTTTTGCTGGTAAACTGCATTGAATTATCCATATGTCTGTCAATATCACTTCCCTCTTTGTGTTTGAAGCTTGCCCCGATTATCATGGGCGTCAATCCTCACAGGAATTCTATTCAAGTGGGGGAGGGGGGGGGCGACACACCTGGATGCAACAATAGGGCCCCCCCCCCCCCCACTTGAATAGAATTCCTGTGAGGATTGACGCCCATGCCGATTATCAAAAATTGAAGTTGTTCGAAGGCAATTACAAAAAAAACACCACACGAATTCTCCCTGAGACAAGCACCTTGCTCACTCAACTCACAATTCACGTCGATGTTGGTCAATGATGATGCCATCGGTAAGAATGGGAAATCCCCACAGTTGAAGGTTGTGATTGGTCGGTATAGGGAGACACGCCTCCCTCGCTCACGTTCTGTTGGGTGCTTGCTTACGTCACAACAAGGAGAAGGCGAATCAGAGGCAAGGAGGATCGAGATATAACATGCATTGGTGCAATCCACAACCATGTGAGTGGATGGGGATGCAAGATGCACGGATACGACATCATATCACAAGGCTTTCAACTGCTGACTCCGACCGCCGCGCCCGTGAGCTACTCATAATTGCCTATCTCCACTATTCTAGATGCTACAGACTTCAAACAAATTGCTATAGGAAGCTTAAGAGATGCTCTTTTTTTACCGTTCAAGGACATGCAAAATACAGACGTCAATCTATGCACATCGTTCTGATACGATTGCAGTTCTAGTTCCGACACTAGTCTAGTGTCAGAAGGTTTGTGCTGGAAAAGATTTCTTGCTGGAGCTACTGGAATGAAATGTTCGTGACTGACAATGACCTCCCAAGTTTCAAGAGCAATGTGATGTGGATTTCAGTTTGCCTAAGGTAAGACATTATTGCTGCGGTGCTATTTTAATCTGCTTTCTCAACCAAATTTCCCGATTGTCATGATTGTCGTTGTTGTGAGTTCAAGTTGTGTGTATCATTGTTAATTGAATAACACTAGAGAGGCTGTAGGACGAGGTATGGGACAACTTCTCGTATGTCGCTGTCAAGCCAAGAAGGCATGGTGTTATGATCCAAAATCCACAAAAGATAAGAATCAAACAAAAGATATTAACTTTAGATGATTTATGGTTTAATTTAAATATTTACCAACACCAAATATAACAGAATTACAGATTCTAGTTACAAATACACTACATGTACTTAAACTGGTAAAGACTTACAATTTCTCAGCTGGGAAATTCCTATTAGTCCAGAATGTTCCTGAAGTGTGGAGTAAGCTGGCTGCTAATCCACAAATATTGAATCCAAACGGTATGTTGTCCAACTGGCCAAAGAAGATTCCAGATCCAGCCGAAGAATGTCCAAAATAATTCAGGAGGTCATCGATGTCGATAATGATGTCGATGACGATGTCCAAGACGATGGCAATCACAATGTCGATAACAGTGTCAACTGCAATCTCGATAATCAATGTCAATGACGATGTTGACCACAATGTCAATAACGATGTCGAACACGACGTCAAATATGTCAAGGATGAGGTCCAAGATGATCTCCACAGGTTGATATCAATATCAGATGGTGTTAACTGAGAACTTATGCAATATATGCTCCACGATGTATTCAGGGTATAAATTCTGAAATTTCTGTGCAAGCTCCCAGCTTATATACAATCTCAACCCTTAATTAGAATTTTCTACATTCTACTACAATATTCATGAAGGTTTGGAACTCTCTTGTAAGTTCTATATAGTTCTAGTTGTAACAAACAAAGGAAGGGGATTCCCCTTTTCTATAAATAGACTCACTGCAATGTTACACTCTTACTAAGAGGTTCATATAAAGGTCAGGATACATGTAGTCAACACATTCCAACATGTACATTGTACATTGTAATTATCCTATAGTACATCACACACAATGTAAAGATCTAGAATGTTCTCTCTACTAGATGTGCATTCTGATTCTTTCACTGCTACACATTACATGTATATTCACTTTTCACATATGAATAATACTCTCTCTTCTGGAAATTTCTATGTTCATAAAATCATATAGAAAACTAAAAAAATAACTTCCTTCTAGAAGATTCCTTAATTATGACACCTCCCCCACCGGGAAAAAGAAAGCTTTACCGTAGTAAAGGTTTCTTTAAGATTCAACCTGTTTCAAATTATCCAGATAAGCCTTTCATCCTGTACAAAGGCACTACATATCACACATGTATTTAAGGATCATCAAAAAAGAAAAATGCAATTATAAATGACAAACTTTGTCCACAAAAAGTAATTTCTCTCTTTACATCCTTGAAAGAGCATCAGCAATCACATTATTCTTTCCACGAATATGTACAATTTTCAAGGGGAAAGGTTGGAGCATAAGGCTCCACCTGTACAGTCTTTGGTTCTTTGTTTTGAATTTCTCCAAGAACACAAGAGGATTATGGTCTGTATAGACCATAATATCACCATTACTGTTGGTTAGGTACACCTCAAACTGCTGGAGAGCGAGTACAAGACTCAGAGCCTCTTTTTCGATAGTTGAATACTTCTTCTGATATTGGTTGAGTTTCTTTGAGAAGTAACAGACTGATTTTTCAAAGCCTTCTTCATCCTCTTGGAGCAACACTGCTCCCACTCCAACATCACTGGCATCAATAGCCACCTTGAATGGCTTTGTGAAGTTTGGAGCTGCCAAAACAGGCTCATTCACCAAAATGGCCTTCAACTTCTCAAATGATCTCTGACATGCATCAGACCATACATACTTCACTTTTGCTTTCAGCAAGTTTGTCAGTGGACTAACCACAGTACTGTAATTTGGAACGAACTTCCTGTAGAAACCACTCATACCTAGGAATCTGAGCAACTCTTTCTTAGTTGTGGGAATGGGGAAGTCTAAGATTGCCTGAATCTTTGCTTCTCTTGGTAGCACTTGCCCCTGACCAACCACATGACCAAGATATGTGACCTTTGCCTTGCCAAACTCACTCTTCATCAGATTAACTACTAAGTTGGCTTTCTCTAATCTGTCAAACAGTAATCTCAAATGATTGAGATGGTCATTCCATGTATCACTGTACACTAAGATGTCATCTATGTACACAACACAATTGTCAAGCCCAGCAATCACCTGATTTGTCAATCTTTGAAAGGTTGCTGGTGCATTCTTCATTCCAAACGGCATGACTTTGCATTGAAATAAGCCATCCGGTGTGACAAAGGCTGATATTTCCTTGGCTCGGTCAGTCAGTGGCACCTGCCAATATCCCTTCAACAAGTCTATCTTAGTGACAAAGGCAGAGTTCCCAACCCTATCGATACAATCTTCCAACCTAGGAATTGGATATGAGTCGGTCTTAGTGATTGCATTTACCTTGCGGTAATCTATACAAAATCTCTGAGAGCCATCCGGCTTTGGGACCATTACAATAGGGGAACTCCAACTACTCTGACTTGGTTCAATTATGTCATTATCTAACATGAACTGGATTTCCTCATTCACTTTTTCCAACTTGCTTGGATTAAGTCTATATGGATGTTGTTTGATAGGTTTTACATCACCTACATCTACATCATGTACAGTCAAGGCAGTACGACCTGGTCTATCTTTACACACATGCTTATAATCTTTCAACAAGCCAGATATGTCAATTCTCTGTTCATCAGAGAGATGCTTCAGTGCATCATCCAAATTTTCTAACATTTCTGAGTTAGACAATTTCACTCCACATGGTTCATTTGTAGACACATCTGTGTGAGACAATTCACTCTCTGTCTCTACCTTGCCTTCATTTACATCTTCTAGCTTCTCTTCTTTTACAACATGTGCTACACCTACTGGCTGATTAGCCTCACGTTCAAAGTATTCTTTCAGCATGTTTACATGACATACTCTTTGACTCTTTCTTCTGTCAGGGGTACTGATCACATAGTTGACATCATTCAGTTTCTTTTTGACAGTGTAGGGACCACTGAACCTAGCTTTCAAGGGCTCACCTAGCAAAGGCAACAACACTAACACCCTATCTCCAGGCTTGAAGTTGCGCTCTTTTGCCTTCTTGTCTGCCTGTGTTTTCATTTTAGCTTGCGACACTTTCAAGTGTTCTTTGGCTACCTCACAAGCCTTTGAGAGCCTTTCTCGAAACTTTGACACATAGTCAAGAAGGTTTACCTCGTCATTCTGACCCATGAACTTTTCTTTGATCAGCTTAAGGGGACCCCTAACCTCGTGACCATAGACCAGCTCAAATGGACTGAAGCCCGTCGACTCATTTGGGGAATCCCTGGTCGCGAACAGCAAGAATGGGATACCTTTATCCCAGTCATCAGGATACTCTTCACCATAAGCCCTAAGCATGGTCTTCAGGGTCTGGTGATAGCGTTCTAATGCACCTTGGGACTGTGGGTGATAAGCAGAGGACTTGATCTGCTTTATCCCTAACTCATGCATCACTTGCTGAAACACTCCTGACATGAAATTCGATCCTTGGTCTGACTGAACTTCCTTTGGCAAACCATACCTAGTGAAAAACTGCACTAGCGCCTGTACTACTGTCTTTGCAGTGATACTTCTCAATGGTATTGCCTCTGGAAAACGTGTAGACAAATCCATAATCGTAAGAAGATACTTGTGACCCGACCTAGTTCTGGGTAAGGGTCCAACACAGTCAACAAGAACCCTAGTAAAAGGTTCATCAAATGCAGGTATCGGTATCAAGGGAGCAGGCTTGATAGAAGGCTGTGCCTTCCCAACCACCTGACATGTATGACATGTCTTACAGAACTGCACAACATCCTTGTGCATCTTCGGCCAATAGAAGTGCCTCATGACCCTATCCTCTGTCTTCCGAATACCTAAATGACCTGCCATAGGCAACTCGTGAGCCATCCTCAGAATCTCTGTGCGGTAACAGGGAGGGACAACAACTTGGTGAACTACACACCACTCTTCATTAGCTGGTCTCCGGGGAGGTCTCCACTTCCTCATCAATATGTCACCTTTGACATAATAGCACTCAGGAACCTTATCAGCCTCAGCCTCAGAACATGCCGTCTGTGACAAGCCTCTCAATTCTGGGTCCGCCTGTTGTGCCTGTACAAGGGAAGATTTGCTAAACAACCCATCATTGTCTGCAACAGAGCCTTCAACATTATCCCCATCCAAATCCTTGAAAAAGGTTTCAGCTAACCAGACATCAGTACTCTCCTCCACATCAATAGAATCCGCATCTTCCTGTTCAGCCTTACGAGCCTGAGACCTCGTGACAACACAATCCGGGAAAATTCCAGGAAAATCCTCCTGCAACTGTTCAGTTTCAGCTACCTCAACCGGCTTCTCTGAAACCACTGGAGATGCAACAACTTTCTCTCCAGCCAAGTCGTTACCCAACAAAAAGTCAACCCCGTCCACGGGTAATTCCGGTACGACACCAACAGTTACAGGACCACTAACTAGGTCACACTTTAAGTCGACCTTATGCAAAGGAACCGACACATAATCCGGACCAATGCCTCGAACCAAAACTTTGGCATTCTCTGAACTCTCTGGTGGGAGAGTTAAATGCCCTGACATCATCAGGGACTGAGCAGCCCCTGTATCTCGAAGGATAACCACTGGCTTACCTACAGCACCAGTCGAACAGGGGGATACCTCACCATCATGCAAAAAGCTTCTAAAGCTCTCATCAACCTTCTTGACCTTATCGGCAAATGCTAGAGAAACACTCTCAACATCTTGGACTGATTCCAACTGGACAGACTCCTTGGGTGGAATACTTGATTGCTTGACTAAGCCCACATCTTTCTTACTTTTGGTTGGTTTCCCAATCAATTCCCAACAGGACTTTTTCAAATGTCCTGGCTTATTACAATGAAAACAAACTTTGGAACTTTGACCAACAGATCTTTCATTTGATTTCGCGCCTCTATCTGCCTGAGATTTGTCAGTGTCATTCTCCTTGCTAGCATTTTTTCCCTCACCAAATTTCTTGTGGGATTCAAATGCCCCTTTTCCCTTCTTATTCTGAAAGTTTTTGAAAGGAAGCCTATCCCCACTACCTCTGTGTGTGACCTCAAATTCATCAGCTACCACAGCTGCCTTACTCAATTGAGTAATTCTTTGGTCATCTAGGTGAGACTTAACGCCAAAAGGAACACCCTTTTTGAATTCCTCTAAGAGGACAACTTCTCTCAGTTGGGCAAAATCTTTGTCAACTTTCAATGATCTGTACCACTTGTCAAACATCATTTCTTGTTCCCTAGCAAATTCAACATAGGTCTGGCCTGATTGTCTTTGCATATTCCTAAATTTGCGTCTGTATGCTTCGGGGACCAACTCATATGCATTAAGAATAGTATTCTTCACTGTAGCATAGTCACATGATTGCTCTTCAGAGAGAGACGAGTAGACTTTTGCAGCCTTTCCCACAAAAACGCTTTGAAGAAGCAGAGTCCAGTATCTCTGAGGCCATTCCAACCTCTTGGCCACTTTTTCAAATGATACAAAATATGCATCAACTCCCTCTTCATCAAATTTTGGCACAAGGCGAATGTTCTTCGCTACATCAAAACCTTGGGGAGATTTCTCTTTGGTAGAGTTAGTATTTGCATGTGCTAACTCCATTTCTCTCAATTTCAACTGGTACTCCCTTTCTTCTCTTTCTCTTTCCATCTCAATTTCTCTCTGTTTTTGTTTTTCTTCCATTTCCATTTCCATTTCTCTTTGTTTTCGTTTTTCTTCCATTTCTCTTTGTTTTTGTTTTTCTTCCATTTCCATTTCTCTTTGTTTTTGTTTTTCTTCAAATTCTAATTTCATTCTCTCCTTTTCCATCTCAAGTTTTGCTAATTGGAGTTGAACATCACTTGAAACATTAGAAGGAACCTCACTTTCTTTACTGAGCTTCATGTGACTAGCTAGCAGATCAATAATCTCTGCCTTCTTTAACCCAGGGGTAAGAACTACTCCCAAATGCTGACAAACAGCTCTCAAGTCATCTTTTCTTAGTGACTTCAGCTGACCAAGGGACAAATCTGTCCTCTTAACAAACACTTCAACATCTATTGTAGTCATGATGAAGCATGTAACAAACAATTACAGAATTTAAGAACTTATCTGCAATATGTATTCCAGAAGTTTCCAGAGATTTCCAAAATTTCTCTCTAAATTTTGTTGTTTTTGACTTGTTATATTTGGCTACGTTTCCCGGACAAGCCCCCAGTTTGTTATGATCCAAAATCCACAAAAGATAAGAATCAAACAAAAGATATTAACTTTAGATGATTTATGGTTTAATTTAAATATTTACCAACACCAAATATAACAGAATTACAGATTCTAGTTACAAATACACTACATGTACTTAAACTGGTAAAGACTTACAATTTCTCAGCTGGGAAATTCCTATTAGTCCAGAATGTTCCTGAAGTGTGGAGTAAGCTGGCTGCTAATCCACAAATATTGAATCCAAACGGTATGTTGTCCAACTGGCCAAAGAAGATTCCAGATCCAGCCGAAGAATGTCCAAAATAATTCAGGAGGTCATCGATGTCGATAATGATGTCGATGACGATGTCCAAGACGATGGCAATCACAATGTCGATAACAGTGTCAACTGCAATCTCGATAATCAATGTCAATGACGATGTTGACCACAATGTCAATAACGATGTCGAACACGACGTCAAATATGTCAAGGATGAGGTCCAAGATGAAGTCCAAGATGAGGTCCAAGATGATCTCCACAGGTTGATATCAATATCAGATGGTGTTAACTGAGAACTTATGCAATATATGCTCCACGATGTATTCAGGGTATAAATTCTGAAATTTCTGTGCAAGCTCCCAGCTTATATACAATCTCAACCCTTAATTAGAATTTTCTACATTCTACTACAATATTCATGAAGGTTTGGAACTCTCTTGTAAGTTCTATATAGTTCTAGTTGTAACAAACAAAGGAAGGGGATTCCCCTTTTCTATAAATAGACTCACTGCAATGTTACACTCTTACTAAGAGGTTCATATAAAGGTCAGGATACATGTAGTCAACACATTCCAACATGTACATTGTACATTGTAATTATCCTATAGTACATCACACACAATGTAAAGATCTAGAATGTTCTCTCTACTAGATGTGCATTCTGATTCTTTCACTGCTACACATTACATGTATATTCACTTTTCACATATGAATAATACTCTCTCTTCTGGAAATTTCTATGTTCATAAAATCATATAGAAAACTAAAAAAATAACTTCCTTCTAGAAGATTCCTTTATTATGACGATGGCCAAAGTGGTTATTATGCCCAGCGGCCATTAAATCCGCCTGAACAAGTGAATAATTAGTCAAATTTCTTGGTTTTCATTGTTGAAATTCAGTTATTTATAACGGAATAAACGCTATCGTTATCAATTCATAACTGAAAAAAATTATCAGCAAGAAAAAGCGGGATTCGAACCCGGGACCTTAAACGCAAGTGCAGTGTAGAAAGAGAATACTCTGACCAGACGCCTTTACCACTAGACCACGAGCAATTGACAGCGAATCTGTTCTTGCTGCACTGACTATATACCTCCGCTCCATACAAATCTTATCTATACTATACCTTCATTCTGCTGTTGTTTTTTTTATATCCTAGGTAGGATTCTTGCCAATTTGAGGATTACTGGGCATATTAGCTATAATAGCCGAAGGGATGGTGGCATAGACAGACATGTGTATGTGAGTTTTGGGGGTCATGGATACAAACAGAGCACATAAAGAGACATGCAAGAAAGAACATATCAGAAGACTTTATTTTGTTGTTTCTGATTATCACTGCGAGGGGTCAAAAGATATATTATTGCAGGGAACAAAATGATCTTGCGAGGGAACGATGTAGCCTAATATTCTGAGGGAATGAAATGATATTGTGAAGGTCGGAACGAAATAGAAATTGTGAGAGAATGAAATGATTATTCTGAGGAAACAAAATAACATCTTGAAGGAATAAAGTTATCACTATGAACATGGCGAACAAAGAAGCGGACAAAATAAACAGCTCCTCATTGTACCTTCCACAATTGCCCTGGTAGACAAAAGAACATCCCTTCATTGCTATTATGTAAAAATATGTAGAACAGGTGTCACATGCATATTCACCTGTTCTGATTATTTTACATAATAGTAATGAAGGGATGTTCTTTTGTCTACCAGAGCAATTGTGGAGGGTACAATGAGGAGCTGTATATTTTGTCCGCTCTCTTTGTCATCGAGTTCAAAGTGTATAGGGGCCTCACACTTTTTGACATAATGAAAAACACCTTTCTAACTTCTGCAAAGCTTAAGTGCCCCTTTTATTTTTATGTGATAAGTGCCCCTTTGTCTCTTCTAAAAGTTCCCCTTTTCCTATTTTATAAGTGCTCCTTAAAGTACTATTGTAAATTCTCAAATTCTCATAAGTGCCCTTTTCCTCTCCTATGAGTGCCCTTTTCCAATGCTGATAATTGTCAGTTTTTCATCTATAAAAGTGGCATTTCCCCTTCTTATAAGTGCACCTTTTTAAATATGATGAGTGCCCCTTTTCAATTCAATTTCCATTTCAATTTATTTAAACCAAACAAACATGCAACAATAATAACATAGTACAGTGGAATAGTAATACAATAGTTCCTTTCTTATAAGTTCCATTTTCCAATCCAATAAGTGCAGCTTTTCACTCTGTTAAGTGCCCAAGTTTTGCTTCTAAATGTGCCCCTTTTTTACTTCTAAATGTGCCCCTTTTCCTCTCTAATAAGTGGAATTTCCCCCTTTGGATCCCCCACTGAATACTAAGCTTAAGGCCCGGTCACATATACACGACTATAGGTACGCTTCAGGGCGATGAGCGGCGACAACCAAAGTCGTGGCCAAGCGGCATGAAATTGATGAGAGGGGTGGTGGGAGTAGGCCCTGGCGAATCGAGTACGCGTGAGGACGATTAGCGTACGCACTGAGTACGATGGGAGAAGACTGTGCTGCGTTTCATGCAGACAACAGTACGTTCTTTGTACGCTGGTCGTACGCTATCAGTACGCTTTGAGTACGATATGTGGCAATAGCCTACACCCATGTACGATAATGTACGCTTGAAGTACGATGTTCCTACGCTATTGTACGCTAAAGTACGATTTTGCACGACCAGCGACGCCTAAGTACGCTAGTGTACGCCGTCGCTACGATCCCCTACGATGCATGAGGACTTGCGTGACGATTGTGCATTGTGGGGGTATATATAGTGCACAAGATCCCATTGATCCTCATTGAAGCTGTACATTGTGAGGATGGCTGCCATGTTGGCTGCACCAGCAAGGCTTGGGTTGATGAACCATCTGCTTGTACTTGATAGAGACCAAAGACAGAATCGTGTGGTCGTACCAGTATCGTAGCCCTAGCGTGTTGGAGCGTACTGGAATCGTGCTAAAGCGTATTCGATTCGTGTTGAAGCGTATACGAGCGTACGCTAATCTGGTTAAAGCGTAGTAGAATCGCCTTGAAGGCTAGTGCTATCGTGGCATGGGCGTACTACCAGCGTTGTTAAACGATTTCACACGCCTCCATAGTCGCCACCAATCGTCCTGCAATCGTAGCAGTCGTATCGCGAGCGTAGTACTAGCGCCTCCTATCGTCAATGCCAAAGCCACTACGAATCAACAAGACTCACCACGAATGACGAAGACTGACAGGACGCTATCGATACGCTGGCTGTACGCTTGGCCACAACTGCGCTACGATTTTCCCCTGGAAGCCGCTTCATCACGACTGTTTTGGACATTTCAAAACTGTCGTCGGGCACACCCGACTCCATACGCCTCAGCGCGATAGGCGACGCTTGTACACCTACGCTTGTACTACGCATCATGAAGCTTTGCCACGAATTCCATAGTCGTACACAATCGCCAACCTTAATCGTCTAGGTGTGACTGACCCTTAAAGTTAACTTAGGCTTAGGTCTATGGAAACTACTTGTTATACTAAAATCAAATCATACCCAAAGGGTTAGAAGTGTCCTTTCCTCTTCTGATAAGTGCTCTTTTTTACCTATATTTCCCATTGTATAAAAGGTGCTCCTAATCCACTCTTAGGCCCATGCCTATGTGGGACTGTACCAAACACTCACTGTTCCAGTAGTCAAACAGAAACCCCAAATTTAATATTTATTGTTGAATTTACTTATCTTTCTGATGACTTGATTCAGGGACTTTTCATATATAGATTACTATTTCCGATCATAGGGGGAATCCTAACAATGCGGTTTATTCCGTCACAATAAAAATTGGGCGTTACGGGGAATGATAACAATAGGCTGAGATAAAAGGATTCCCCCTATGGCTGCGAATAGAGTTATATATATATATACATACATGTATACTATGCTAGAAATGTGAGTTTCCAGTGTGAAAATGAAGGATTAAAATAATTATTTTCCCCTGCCTGTGGTAATGATCCATGTTAATTAATGCACACAACACCTATGGTAGATAATCTAACGGGAAAAGCTCTGAGTGCAGTTTGATGTAGTAACAGATAACCATATACCACTACAATGTAAAGCAGGAGATAGCACATGCCTATGGTTTAAAGCGACTGAGGGCAATATTTTCAAATAATTTCCCCAGTGCTGGCTTGGTGCCCTCGCTTGCACTTATATTTTTCTTAATTAAGAAATCAGCAGATTGCATGTTCACAACAATGTAACCTTGAGGGTCTCACTCATTCTATACATGTATATACCTGTATCTTTTTGAGGTTGTACTTGAAACCTTATCAAGTCTGGTTATTGTTTATGATGATGATGATGCTTGATCATGTATTAATTAGAATCTGGGGAATTCCAATGTCTCAAATACAGTTAACTTTGTATAAGTCAAATCTGTTACAACCAGGAAGAATAGTTCGACTTCTGCAAAATTTGACTTATGAAATATAAATAACACGTTTTGCATAGTTCGGTCAGAAAAATTGATTCGACTTAGGCAAAGTTTGACTTTAATATGCAACCTCAAGTTATGCAAGGTTAAATGTAGTACTTTCTGTTTTGTGTTCATCCTTTGTAGGAGCTCCATTGTTTTAAAAAAGTGCATTTTTGTTGTAAGATACAGAACAGCACTTTGTCCAATCTCTCTATTATTTATTGCCTATCTTTTGATTAATCAGTGACTTTTTCACATCTTGATAATACTCTAGATAGCACTATTTGGAATAAACAATATACCTATGACTCATATCAATCAAGATAACAGTATGAAAGTACATGTAGTTAATTGGACATCTTGTCAAATCTCATCAATTTAATAGCAGCAGAAAATTAACCATTCTTATACAGGTACCTTCTAAGATTGCTTCATACATTCCTTCACAGTAAAATAGAAATGGAGGGGAAAAAATTACTAAAACATAAACTGCTCATTGCTCAACATTGTCCTGGTATATAGTAACATCTTTCAGAATTAAAATTAAAGAAAAAGAATCATACACCCAGAAAGACACATCAGATTAGGACAATTGCTATTTTGTTACTTATATTTTCTAAACCCACTGTAACTTAATTAAAGTAAAAAGTATATAGCATATATATTTTCATACACATCATGTTCAAACAAAAATCATCAAACCTGAATTCTCATCACTCTCCATCTATCTATTCAAGTTGTATGTATTGCTAGTGGCAGAGGTTGGGTCCAGCCATTGAAGGGTAACATGTGTCTTTGGGATGAGGGACATTAGACTTACTGGGTAGATGGAGAGAACAAAGCCATCAAGTGATGGTAGGGTGTAGAACTAGAAGGGGGTTGTAATATCTTTGTATGTTGCCTGCCCTCTCTCCCTTCCTTTGTCTCTCTCTCTTTTAAAAAAAAAAGATTATCCTTTTTTCCCCTCCATATGATTGGGGGCACTTTTTCTCTTTTTGAAGTTCCCTTTCCTCCCGCCACTCACAATTCAACGCGAGAAGGGGGTGGGGGTACGCATAATTACAGTTATTGATGGTCATTATCATTTTTTTTACTTCCTGCAGAATACAGCATTAATATTTTGAATTCGGATTACAATTATTTTTACTCATATTTTCTTCTACTTCAGCTATATAACATGTCAGGAAAAGAGTTTAATGAATACCAAAGTTTGTGAAGTATTTTATTTCAGCGGAAAAACTAAGTCAAATACTCATATTGCATACTTACACCCAGGTTATTTCTATCTTATTCTCTCCTTTGTATATGGTGCATAATACAATCCGACTTCTCTTCTAATAAAAATTCTACATTCTATCAATTTACAAGCATTACTCATTATTATTTCAACATTCTTGCATTAATTGATAGGAATATTATGGAACACATTTTCTTTTTTCTTACTTTCCCTTTCATAAACATTTTGGGACTGTAGTCCAGTCAATTGAGCACATTTTAGAGGGTAACCAATAACTATTTGAAATAGAGAACATTAGATTGCACTTTATTTCAATATTTCCCTTTATTTCAATATTTCCCCCGGACACCGTGCAAAAATAATGGGGATGAACAGACAGAACAAAAAATTTGAAGAGGTTTTTCATATTTTCCAATGAAATTATTGGATATAATGAACATTATTTGAAAAGACTTTCCCGTTGGAGAAATGATCTCAAAACTTACACTTTCCTTGATCCATTTGTCAAAGACACAGGTTAAAATAAGCTGTACAACATCTCTGCTTAACTACATGTATCTAGAATTTTCTTGCAGATGTATTTCACGAAGTACATATTGTAATCTTAGTCCCTAACATGTAATGCATGATAACTCATTGTGTGTTATTGTTCGTTTTAAACGGGTTGTAGAATGTAGGCATTCTTGTTGGTCATAATCATATGACACCATGTGACTGGGCAAAAGAGTTCTCATCAAAAAGTGATAATGATGAGATGTCCATATGCATGCCTCTGGCTCGTACAAACTATAATAGATGCGATGAAATGTGTGTAGTTATTACCCACGCCGATAAAATCGGCAGGGTTATGTAAAGGGCTCCGTATGTTTGTTTGTTTGTTTGTTTGTTTGCGTACAAGATAACTAGAGAACGGTGAACAGATTTGCACCAAATTTTCAGGGAATGCTCGGATAGTGACAGGAAAGAATCGATTAGATTTTGGTGATGATCGGTTGACCCCGCAAATTCTGTGTGACCTTGAAGTTTTGACCCAAACTTCAGTTCGGATAGTGACAGGAAAGAATCGATTAGGAAAAGAATCGATTAGATTTTGGTGATGATCGGTTATAGGAACTTCATTTCGGATATTTTTTTTTTGTTTTTTAAGAATATTTTATTACTTCCTTTTTAAAAATAACATTTTTCACAATAATCAAGGTAAAATACACAAACAAATATATTCACATGCAGTATCATTGTGCCAAATTACATAATAATAATAATTAACCATAATATTTTACATGCATGTATTAAATAGTAGATTATGCCAAATCTGGAAGTCTTTATTGCGATAAAAAAAGAGAAAAATATAAAATATAAAATATAGTGACAGGAAAGAATCGATTAGGGAAAGAATGCAACTACTCGATCTGTAGCGCCGCTAAGGCGTGGGTCTGCCGCCTTTGACGGCCTTTCTAGTTTTATATGGCAAGGACTTAAAATGCTCACACTGAGATGCACATTATACTGTTTGGCTGCGCTTATATGATTTTGTAAAAGGAAGCAAATGGCAGCCTCCATGACTTTAAACTTTGTAATGTAGACCCATTCTTGTATAATTCATGTTTTGTGGCATGTTTGTTTTAGATTCTCATCTTCTCAAAAAGGACAGTTTGAATACATGCCATTACTGCACTATTCTATTTCTTGCTAACTGTAAAGTGATAAAATTTGCTTTGCTTTATAAAGAAAATGGAAAGTCCACATTTTCAGATGGGAAGCAGGGAGAGGAGTAATGAATATGAAAGGTCTGCCTTGAGAAAGTAAAAATGCTTATTTATAAAATGGCAAATTTCATTGCAGAACAAATGAAAAGAAATTCCTTAATAGGATGCTATTAAGCCAACAGTGGAATCCACTTTTGACAGTAAAAGACACACTTTTTATACATAAACCTTCCTGTCTGGGTTTTACTTTGGAATTCCCATTGGTGCATGCACTGATGTCATGTAATCAAAAACATATTTGTGCACCTTTTCACTTTTCTCATGGTAAAGAAGAGGAGTGTGGAAATACCTTTGAAGCCATTATGCGGCCACATATTATGAGGTGTCCCTGATCATAACAAATCTGTATGGTTTTGAATAGGAGTTTATAACAATGCTTCTTTTTCACCCTTGGAAAGATTTACAAATACCTAGCTGCAAAATATCTGTGGCTGCTTTTGAATTTATGCAAAAAGGCATGACGACTGAGGTTTTCCACACATTAGTTGAATGTAAATAATCTCCCACACATAGATATTGACAAAAAGAGGAAACAAATATTACATTTTGGTAATTTTCTATTTTATGCAGTCCTGATGTGCGTATAAAAAGGAAAACAGGCTTTTTAGATGCTGTTGGGTGAAGTTAGGGAGTTTTGTAGCTTCAAAGTCAAACATGCATTGAAGCTGTGGAGGTGTATTATCATCCAGATTACAGAAAGATCAAATATCATTGTTTTAATTATCTAAAAAGTACTTTTTTATGATCCATACCAAATCGTGATGCATAAAGTAGTTATATGTAAATACTAAGTTCAGAAAGGAGAAATATAAAGAATATAAATAGTTTTACAAACATTTCCCTATTCCATAAGCACTGAGGCATCATTGTCCCATTCATGAAAAAAAAGTGAATTTTGTTATCTGTTTCAAATTATGCTGCACATTGGTAGTAGTTAATAAAGTGGTGAATATTGTATTGGGACAAATGAAAAGAAAGTGCATTTTATGATGCAGTTGTTCAAAACAAGTCAAGTCAACTTTTGGCAGTAAAGGCACATTCAGATGTATCTTCTTAGAGGATTATTATTAACTTTCAATCTTAATGCCTATGATGGTATCATGTGATCAACTTAACATTCTTGTTGTTGTTTTCCTTATGATAAAGAAGAGGCTTCTTACAATCCATCCAAATGATAGTGTGCTTACTAAGAGGTTCCTGAACTGATCCTGACAATCCAACAAAGCAACTTGGAAAAGGAGTTTACAACAATGCTTCCTTTTTAAATTGACAAAGGCTTGTGAATGCCTCCAAACTTATTTTGAATTCATGTAGAAGGCTTGGGATTTTTCCACACAAATAAAATGACATTGAAGCAAAGTTGAAAGGACATAAATATGAGATTTGATTTTGAACTTGAAGGATTTTTTTTTTTTTTTTTTTTTTTTTTGGGGGGGGGGGGATCAAGAAGCTTTGGTTACCATTGTGAGAGATTCAGAGCTCTTAAAATATAAACATGTAGGTCTAATGATAATAATAACCTAGGTATTGTAATGACTACATGTACATTTATCAGCAAGTTTGTTTCAGGGTATTTTTCATTCTGAATTAGTCTAGAAGTGCATGACGATGAAATAGGATGAAAGAAATGGGCATTTCAGGAAGATTTTGATAATATGGATAAGGATTACTGTCACTGAATTTATGCTCTACAATGTGAGTCAGAAAAAATTTAACACTTCAAATTGCTTATTGTTTCAAGATGTGCTGTAAATATGAATTAAATTGACATATAGCTACATTGTATAAAGTCATTCTTCTTGCTCCTTTTGGTACCTTTTCTTGTTAGGCAACACTTCAGGGTTGACTGCACAGGAGTCAATTTATGTCCATTTGTCCATTAGTCCATTCAACTCAAGGCCTTTTCTGACCTTTGAGCCTAAATGTTTGCAAGAAGCAAGTTTGAAAAACAAACACTTTTTGTTGTTTGTTGGTGGGTATCTTGAAAGGAACATCAGTTCAACTGCATTGGAGGCTAAGTCCAGGCTTTAGTGATATGGAGCTGATTTTATAACAATCTTAGATATTGCAAACAATTTTCATAACCATCAAACAGGCGCCTGGGAACGATTTTGTTACTGGTGGTGCTGTGAGCAAAAAAAAGGTCCTCAGCATTTTAGTGTCTCTTTTTAAGTCCAAAAATCTCTGACAAGCAAAAAAAAAAAAAATCCTCATCCTCATCCTTCTAAAAATTTGCAGGGGGTGCTGCATCCCCGGCTCCCAGACCCCTGCCATCAAATTCAAATCACAACTATATATTCACAACTAAAATGTTTTCTTATAAAAAAAAGTCTGTGAAACTGACTTTTTGTTGATTATGTTGATCATGTCCTTTGCCCATCAATGGCAAAAGTGGGGTTTGATCTTAAATCAATATACCCAATAACAAAAAACTAAAAGTGTTTTTCAGAATTGTTTGTAATAAAAACAGATGATTCAAAGGAAGAGACTAGCTCAATTTGATTTGGAAGGAATGATATAAGCTAATCAACAACTTTGAATGAATGTTAGTAAAAAAAAAATGCTTCCTTTTCAATTGTACAAAGAATTATGAATGCCTCAAAACTTCTTTTGAATTTATGCAAAATGCATGACAGACTTAATGGGTGGGTTTTCCATTCATGCACAATGTACGTGCTGAACTGATCTCCTGCCTAAGAATTATGTAGAGGCAAAGTTAATACTGCCAAGAGTTTCAATATGGCACGAAAAAGAGACATGATAACGAAGCTTTTCGACCTGCACTCATCAGGTTATCACGCAGGTATATAACAAATTACTTGAAATCAACTATATTATACTCTGTAAACCCGGACGCAACGTGATAACCTGATGAGTGCAGGTCGAAAAGCTTCGTTATCATGTCTCTTTTTCGTGCCATATTGAAATTTTGTAGTACCAAGAAATTATTTATTTACTGCCAAGAGTGTTTGGAATGTTTACATAATTTGTCAATAAATGTAAGGACTTGAACTTTCAGGTTTTTTGAAGAAATCAGCTTTTCTGGAAGCTTTTGATAAAATAGAGGATTTCTCGCTTTAAATGTAAACAAGCAGTGATGATACACTACAAGACATAGTTTTCAGTGAACCTGAATAGTGGCATAATTATTTCTACTACCCTTAAAGGGAAAGTCCACCCACGGTCGAGTTGAGTTCCGCGCGTTGATCGTTTACGCTGTCCTTTATTTTCTTCAAACTCCTTAACCGCTAATCTGTAGAATGTCGGGTAAAGTTATTTGGGGTTAAATTTATACATGCTAACTGTATACAAATTATTTTTTTTTACCTCAGAGACCCTTTAAGTTGATTCGAATAAAAGAAGAAAAATGAGAGAAACAGATTAGCGAAAATTTGAGCAAAATCTGTTAAGAAATAAGAAGGTTATGAATTTTTCAAGCTGTAATCAATCAGACACAAATTGGCAACTCTGACGTGTCTTGCGAGCTCCTCTCCCATTTGCTAAGTACAAAAAATCACATGAACTTTAATTGTATCCCCGGCAGTATGCCGGAGGATACTTTGGATTCAGCAGCGATTCGCCGCCGCCGCCGCCGCCGCCGCGTCACATTCTTGTGTGCGCTCTAGCGGTCACATTTCTCGACGAATTTCTTTCAGACTTCCTGTGGACGTGTATCTTGGTAAAATCTGGACCCCTATAGTTTCTGGTGATGCTGCCCCCAGTGTTCCGTCTTTTATAGGGTAAAAGGCCATATTTTGGGGGATAGTTTGTGTGCGCTCTAGCGGTCACATTTCTCAACGGATTTTGTTCAAATTTTGTATGAAGGTGTCTCTTGGTAAAATCTGGAACCCTATAGATTTTGGTGATGCTGCCCCCAGTGTTCCGTCTTTTATAGGGTCAAAGGTCATATTTTGATAGATGTCTTGTGTGTACTCTTGTGTGCGCTCTGGCGGTCACATTTCTCAACGGATTTCGTTCAAATTTTGCATGAAGGTGTCTCTTGGTGTAATTTAAAAACCTATAGGGCTCACATAAGTAATTCACGGCCCCATTCACTCACGTGTTATAACGAAGGTTGTCTATAAATCATATTTTGAACACCCCTCGGTAGAAATCGTTTAAATTCACAGAATAGAGACAAAATATAAATATCTCTCAAATAAAGTACCTAATTTGGGCACTTTCCCGGCGTTAAAAAAAGATATTTAGGCTGAAACAAGGCTAGCCGAAATTTCAGCCCATTTGCACATAGAAACAGTGGAAGTGCACCAGTGATAAAATAAATCCTTTAAAAATAATAAAAAGCTAGCCAACTTCGGCTAAGGTGTCAAATTGAAAAGAGTATGTCTATTAAACACCATTTACGCTTTTTAAATTTACTGAGGACAATCAATCGATTTTATATGAATATTTCTAATCAATTAATTTCAAATAATCTTTGCTCCGCCTCACCGGCATGCATTGCGAGCGGATGAATTACTTATGTGTGCCCTATAGTGTTTGGTGATGCTGCCACCAGTGTTCCGTCTTTTATAGGGTCAAAGGTCATACTTCAGGGCATGGCGTGAGTGCACTCTGCAGGCCACATTTCTCAACGGATTTTGTTCAAATTTTTGTATGGAGATGTATCTTGGTATAATCTACACATGTTTAATTTTTGGTGATGCTGCCCTCATTGTTCCGTCCTTTATAGGGTCAAAGGTCATTTTTCCATTTCTTGCACTCTTACTTCTGCATTTCTCGACGGATTTCGTTCAAATTTTGCATGAAGGTGTCCCTTGGTGTAATCTAAAAACCTGTACTTTTTGGTGATGCTGCCACCAGTGTCCCGTCTTTTATAGGGTCAGAGGTCATACTTCAAGGGATGGCGTGAGTTCACTCTGCAGGCCACATTTCTTGATGGATTTCTTTCAAATTTTGTATGGAGATGTATCTTGGTATAATCTACACATCTTTACTGTTTGGTGATGCTGCCCTCATTGTTCCGTCCTTTATAGGGTCAAACACTATGAACACGATAACAAAGAGAGTGGACAAAATATACAGCTCCTCATTGTACCCTCCACAATTGCTCTGGTAGACAATAGAACATCCCTTCATTGCTATTATGTAAAATCAGTAGAACAGGTGAATATGCATGTGACACCTGTTCTGCATATTTTTGCATAATAGCAATGAAGGGATGTTCTTTTGTCTACCAGAGCAATTGTGGAAGGTACAATGAGGAGCTGTATATTTTGTCCGCTTCTTTGTTCGCCATGTTCATAGTGAAAGCTCATTTGTCCCTTTTGTGCACTCTTACTTCTGCATTTCTTGACGGATTTCATTCAAATTTTGTATGGAGATGTATCTTGGTATAATCTACACATATTTAATTTTTGGTGATGCTGCCCTCATTGTTCCGTCCTTTATAGGGTCAAAGGTCATTTTTCCATTTCTTGCACTCTTCTGCATTTCTTGACAGATTTCGTTCAAATTTTGCATGAAGGTGTCTCTTGGTGTAATCTAAAAACCTATAGTTTTTGGTGATGCTGCCACCAGTGTTCCGTCTTTTATAGGGTCAAAGGTCATACTTCAGGGCATGGCGTGAGTGCACTCTGCAGGCCACATTTCTTGATGGATTTCTTTCAAATTTTATATGAAGATGTGTCTTAGTGAAACCTACACATCTAAATTGTTTGCTGATGCTACCCCCACTGTACCACTTTCTATACAGTCAAATGTCATATTCAGGTTGTTGTTAGGGTCAAATGTCATATTTTCGTTGCATGCATTCTGGAGGACACATTTGTTAACTCATTTCTTTCAGATTTTGTATGTAGGTCCATTATAGATTACACCTCTACAGTTTTTGGTGATGCTGCCTCTAGTGTTCCGTCTTTCATAGGATCAAAGGTCATATTTTAGTGGATGGCTTATGTGCGCTCTGAGGTCATATTTCTTCCGAATTTTCTATAAAAATGCATTATACTCTAATCTGCACAAATCGTTTTGGTAATGCTGCTCCTAGTGTTGACAATATTCCGGGCCACTGGCGGCAATTTCTACACCATCCTTTTGTTTGAGGGAGGGGATGGGGGAGGGTCTTTGTCCCTCCTTCAAATCGCTGCCAGTGCCGGGGGATACATTTCGCATTGCGCGGCACCAGCAATGCACATTTCTAGTTTTCTTAGTTTTTGATGAAGGAATAGATTTGTTTCATAAAACAGGTTTTGTGTAAAAACATATGAGCAATGGTTATATCTAAGGTGCATGTGTGACTGAATATTTTGTGACTGAATGGAAATTAATGATTTTTGGGGTACAGGGAATTGGGAGAGGAGATACAAATACGTCACAGAGTTGCCAATTTGTGTTTGATCAATTACAACTTCAAAAATTCATAACTTTCTTGTTTCTTATCAGATTTTACTAAACTATCACTGATATGTTTCTTTAATTTTTTTGGATTTTTTTAAAACCAATTTGTAATCAGGGTGGACTTCCCCTTTAAAAATTTGGGCTGCAAATTTAGAAGGGATCGAGTGCAATTAAATGATATGACTAGGTTCATATGCTACCCTTTCTATTATTTTACTTGTCATGTCATTGTCAAGGGCTTTTCCCAGATTGTTTATCTCATCAGGTGACTGGAGGATAGGAGAAATGAAGCTTGTACTGAGAGAAATGATCTATTATTAGTAGAGGTACATGTAATTAGAATGATCATTGAATATCAAAGCTCTGAAATACCCATTTCTACTCTAGATGTTTCTTTTAAACTTTTTCATAGGGATTCAGGAACTCATAGTTATAGATGTACATGTATGTACAATGTTTGCCTTTGCTACTAAATTTAGGCAAAAGCATACATGTGTGATGGACGAGGGCTTTTCCGCATAGTGGTTGATTGTATTGCTCAGCAATATGCGTATGTGTAACACCATTTTTTAATATTTAACTGAGGAAGAAAGAACTTCACAGCAAAGTAGTTTATGGTACATGTAGTATCTAGTTATGATAGTATCTTGCTATTATCATTTAAAATCAAAGAAATCTGATGAAAAGATTTTGAGGGCTTATGAAAACTGTACATTTTCCCTTGAAGTAAAGATTTGTCAGCATGGATGCTTTCATTGCTTTGATTGTCATACTTACAGTGTACCCCCCTCCTTTTCTCAATTTGAATTTGACTCATTATGCTGATCTTTAACTTCATGGTTATCTGAAATTAAGAATGGTATATTTAACTACATACTGAGTTCAAAAGGGAGAAAAACTAATATATATTAATAGTCAAGTACACTTGCCTCTTTATTAGGTGGTCTGTCAACGACAGATCACCTTTTAATTTCGTCAGAATTTTCTTTATTGTATCCCCCGGCAGTATGCCGGCAGTATGCCGGAGGATACTTTGGATTCAGCAGCGTTTCGCCGCCGCCGCCGCGTCACATTCTTGTGTGCGCTCTAGCGGTCACATTTCTCGACGAATTTTTTTCAGACTTCCTGTGGACGTGTATCTTGGTAAAATCTGGACCCCTATAGTTTCTGGTGATGCTGCCCCCAGTGTTCCGTCTTTTATAGGGTAAAAGGCCATATTTTTGGGGATAGTTTGTGTGCGCTCTAGCGGTCACATTTCTCAACGGATTTTGTTCAAATTTTGTATGAAGGTGTCTGTTGGTAAAATCTGGAACCCTATAGATTTTGGTGATGCTGCCCCCAGTGTTCCGTCTTTTATAGGGTCAAAGGTCATATTTTGATAGATGTCTTGTGTGTACTCTTGTGTGCGCTCTGGCGGTCACATTTCTCAACGGATTTCGTTCAAATTTTGCATGAAGGTGTCTCTTGGTGTAATTTAAAAACGTATAGTGTTTGGTGATGCTGCCACCAGTGTTCCGTCTTTTATAGGGTCAAAGGTCATACTTCAGGGCATGGCGTGAGTGTACTCTGCAGGCCACATTTCTCAACGGATTTTGTTCAAATTTTGTATGGAGATGTATCTTGGTATAATCTACACATGTTTAATGTTTGGTGATGCTGCCCTCATTGTTCCGTCCTTTATAGGGTCAAAGGTCATTTTTCCATTTCTTGCACTCTTACTTCTGCATTTCTCGACGGATTTCGTTCAAATTTTGCATGAAGGTGTCCCTTGGTGTAATCTAAAAATCTGTACTTTTTGGTGATGCTGCCACCAGTGTCCCGTCTTTTATAGGGTCAAAGGTCATACTTCAAGGGATTGCGTGAGTTCACTCTGCAGGCCACATTCCTTGATGGATTTCTTTCAAATTTTGTATGGAGATGTATCTTGGTATAATCTACACATCTTTACTGTTTGGTGATGCTGCCCTCATTGTTCCGTCCTTTATAGGGTCAAAGCTCATTTGTCCCTTTTGTGCACTCTTACTTCTGCATTTCTTGATGGATTTCATTCAAATTTTGTATAGAGATGTATCTTGGTATAATCTACACATATTTAATTTTTGGTGATGCTGCCCTCATTGTTCCGTCCTTTATAGGGTCAAAGGTCATTTTTCCATTTCTTGCACTCTTACTTCTGCATTTCTTGACGGATTTCGTTCAATTTTGCATGAAGGTGTCTCTTGGTGTAGTCTAAAAACCTATAGTTTTTGGTGATGCTGCCACCAGTGTTCCGTCTTTTATAGGGTCAAAGGTCATACTTCAGGGCATGGCGTGAGTGCACCCTGCAGGCCACATTTCTCAACGGATTTTGTTCAGATTTTGTATGGAGATGTATCTTGGTATAATCTACACATCTTTACTGTTTGGTGATGCTGCCCTCATTGTTCCGTCCTTTATAGGGTCAAAGCTCATTTGTCCCTTTTGTGCACTCTTACTTCTGCATTTCTTGACGGATTTCATTCAAATTTTGTATGGAGATGTATCTTGGTATAATCTACACATATTTAATTTTTGGTGATGCTGCCCTCATTGTTCCGTCCTTTATAGGGTCAAAGGTCATTTTTCCATTTCTTGCACTCTTCTGCATTTCTTGACGGATTTCGTTCAAATTTTGCATGAAGGTGTCTCTTGGTGTAATCTAAAAACCTATAGTTTTTGGTGATGCTGCCACCAGTGTTCCGTCTTTTATAGGGTCAAAGGTCATACTTCAGGGCATGGCGTGAGTGCACTCTGCAGGCCACATTTCTTGATGGATTTCTTTCAAATTTTGTATGGAGATGTATCTTGGTATATCTCTCAACACATTTCTTTCAAATTTTATGTGAAGATGTGTCTTAGTGAAACCTACACATCTAATTTCTACACCATCCTTTTGTTTGAGGGAGGGGATGGGGGAGGGTCTTTGTCCTTCCTTCAAATCGCTGCCAGCGCCGCGGGATACATTTAGCATTGCGCGGCCCCAGCAATGCACATTTCTAGTTTATTATTTATTTTTATTTTTCCACCACTTTCTTGTGAACACAATTTCTCAAAATCAACTCGATCAATTTTCTTCAAATTTTTGTCAATTATCAGACCATATCAGATCAAGTGCCCCTATCTTTTTCAAGGTCATCAGGTCATCATGACGTCATCCAGGCGCCATTATGTGAAATCACATTATCAATCATATCTTCATAACGAGTCATAAAAAATGAACCATATTTGACACACATCAACTTCAGGTCAAGGGTCAACATAAAATGCCATCAAAATCCGCGCACGCATCATGACGCGCACGTAACGCGCGCGTCAAAATTTAAAAATGCTCAAAATCACTTTTTAATCAAATTAGAGTATGGTTCAGGACATTTTGAGCATTTCAAAAATTTTCGTCCGTGCGCGTTTGTCCTCGCGTTATACGCGCGCGCAGCGCGTACAGAAAATAAAAACGCTGTTTTTTCGCATGGTTTGTCTTGCTGACACTATTTACTACAATAAATCATATATACCTACCTATTATGCCTGTAGTCTTGACTACGGGACCCCTTTGAGAATTTATCACACATGAGTCACAATATTGTGCGCACCCCCCGTAATCCTATTGTCCCCTTCGCCACTCACGCGCGTCAATACGCTACGGCCATCTTCCTCTTTCTTGCTCGCCCCCGACGAGATAGGACGTATAGTCACAGCGCTCCTGAAATCAGGTCGTATAGTATCTTTTAGGTGCGCTTTTTCGCATAGTTAAAGCACTTTTAGGTATCTATAATCGTTTAGATTATAGTACTTTGTGTTTTAGTAGTCACTCTTGCCGATTGCAAGGGATTTTTTGATTCCCTTTCTTGGCACTTATTTTTCTCTTTCACGGTCAGCCCCACGTAGATATTTCTGTGTTTGCGGGTGTTTCCGTTTGTCACCGAGCCTTTGGGTTCGGTGTTTGTTCTTACGGTTTTTAGGCTGTGAAAATTTCTTTAGTGCGTATCTCCCAATTAAAGTTTTTACTGCATTCAGTTGAAGTATTTCTTATTTTGAAAAGTATACTTTATTGTCTGTTTTATTGCAGTGGTATGAATTCGGAAGAAGAAGCAGCTGGGTCAAGGAGACCTGCTTCTTCCGAAGAGTCGTCTAGCAAGACGACTCGGCCTTCCAGAACTTCCTGGGCTGTCTCAGGTGCCAGCTGATGGGAATGCTCGAGCTAACAATTATGGACGCTCTTCGGAGCAACAGGTGTTTTCACCTGAGTGCGTGACTACTAGTGCTCCCCTATTGCTGCTTTCGAGCGGTCCAATAGTGGGTTCACACGCCTTTAGTAGTCATCGGGCACATACCGAGTCATCTCGGTCTGCCCACGCACTGGGAGCTTTTAGCTCCCAACCCATGGCTATTGCATCTTCTTGCCTAGCCAATATGGGTGATTTGGGCGATTCTCTAGGCTTACGCCATGAGTGCTCCAATCCCTTTATGGGAAGTGAACGTCCCTCCGCGGAGGGATCGGTTCGTGTTTCCGAAGAGGCTTCGGGGATCCGAACGAATCCGATTAAGCGTTCTAAGAAAAGGGTTTCAGCTACGACTCTTGTCGAGCCAGCCAAGAAAAAGGCCAAGAAGAAGGCAAAAAGTGGCAAGGCTTTGCCGGCCTCTTGCCCGTCTGGCCTGGCTAACCCAGCTAGCTCCTCTCAAGCTGACATGTTCAGTATGATGCGGGCTTTTGCTCAGAATCAGGGTTGGTCCTTTGTACCGGCTTCTTCAACCCTGACTTCTGTCCCTATTCAGGGATCTCGCTTTGAGTCTAATCAGCCTTTTGTGATTGATTCCTCTTTGTCTGAGTCGGATTCGCATGTGCCTCCTATTCCCGCGGCCCTTGGGGCTCCGCCGGGCGAGGAGACTTTTTGTTGAAACATGCGGGGCTCTGCCTGCGGAGGCCTTTGTTAGCGTTCCTTTGTCTCATTCCACTCGGGTGGAACCAGATTTGGATGTGTCCTCTCAAGCTTCGGTTCCCGAATCGCTTGGGCAGGCGGAGTCTCAATCGCTCGCTCTCTGTGGGGTGGAAGCGATTGCTTTGTTGTCCAAATATCTCCCTGAACTTCAGTCAACCCGCGCGCAGGGTTCGACTTCGCGTTGGAAATTTAAGCAGCAGGTTTCCTCTGAGGGTATTGCTCTTGAGGAGGTTTTCAAGCTGGAGTATGACCGCATTGAGGCCGCGCTGTTGGTTAAGCGATCTAATGCGGTCAAGGGTAAGGCTTTCGCCTTTTGTTCTCAGGACCAAGACAGCTTTTTCAAGGCTAAGACTCTTTCTCCTGAGATTTTAGAGGTTGGTCGTCGCTTGCGGGCGACTAATCCGCTTACCTCCGCTGCGTTCAGGGCGGAGGATAAGATTTGGTTTAATATTGAAAACCAGGTTAGGTCAGGGATGCGTTTGGCGGCTTTTCAAGGGTTTCTCTCCGACCTTAGGTCCAGGGCGGAGGAGTTGAATGTTACCGATGGTGACAAGCTGATTATTGACGACTTGCTGCATACTCTTTTTTGTCTGCAGTGGTCGCAGCTTTCCACCGCAGCTGCTTCGGCTACGTTCCGTCGCAGGACCTCGGCTCTCTCGGCACTGGGTGTTAGAGAGTCGGGCATTGCTCAACTTCTCCGAGATGTTCCGTCTCGGGGTCCTTCGCTTTTTGGTGGTAAATTTGCTACGGTGTTTCAGAGAGAGATCGATGCGCGAAAGCAGATCTCGGCGATGGCTTCGCAGAAGGCCAAGCCTGGATTTTGATGTTTTTCCCCGAGCGCTTGTTCGACCGAATGTGGTAGGTGGCCGACTTCATGCGTTTCTCCCCGCTTGGGAGGCCATCTCCGGGGACGTGTTTGTTCTCTCCGTCGTGCGAGACGGATTCTTCATAGATCTTTGCGCCTCGCTCCCCGGAGGGGCTATAAGAATTCGGTCACCTCCCATGTCTGCCCTGTCTCGGTCTCATGCTTCAAAGGAGATCGAGTCTCTTTTGGAAAAGAGGGCTATAGAAAGGGTAAGAGACAGGCCGTCTCTTTCCCTTTCTCCAATTTTCGTTATTCCAAGCGCTCGGGAAAACTTCGTTTGATATTGAACCTGAAAAGAATAAACAAATTCATTCCTCCGGTTCATTTTCGGATGGAGACTCTTGCCTCCATTCTTCCGTTGATCAAAAGGGAAGACTACGCGGTCTCGATAGATCTCAAGGACGCGTACTTTCACATTCCCATTCATCGCGCATCTCGCGATCTTCTGGGGTTCTCCTTCCTCTCAGAGACTTATCGTTTTCGTGCTCTTCCCTTCGGGCTGCGCCCGGCCCCTCGGGTTTTTACTCAAGTTGTAGCGGTGCTAGCGGCCTCTCTGAGGCGTCGCGGCCTGCGGTTGTTTTGTTACCTGGACGATTGGCTTCTCCTTGCGGAGTCGCGCGATCGTTTGTTGGACAAGACTCGTTTGCTCGTCTCTCTTACTCAAGACTTAGGTTTCCTAATAAATTGGGAAAAGTCAGAGTTAGTTCCCACTCGCAGCCCAGTTTTTCTGGGGGCGGTGTTAGACATAAGGAATCAGTTGGCTCGGCCCAGTCGAGACAGGATTCTCACCATTGTCTCTGCGGCTCGCAAGCTCTTGCTGGCCAGAAGAGTCTCGGCCAGACAGTGGCTTCAGTTTCTAGGTTATCTAGCCAGTCTAGTCGATGTTTTAGAGGACTGCCGGCTCCTCATGAGACCCTTTCAGAGACATCTCCTCAGGTTCTTCAAGCCGGGAAAAGACTCTCTTTTGGTCTGGATTCCAGTACCAGTAAGGATCAAGTCTCTTCTCTCTTGTTGGACGAGCGAGGTGTTTCTCGCGCGAGGCAGGTCCTTCTCTGCCCCTCTTCCGTCGATATCGGTTTCGACGGACGCCTCTCGGTTGGGGTGGGGAGGACACTGCAACGGCAGCACGGTTGCAGGGGATTGGTCTCATCTTGGGACTCTTCCTCATATCAATGTCCTGGAGTTTATGGCAGTTCTGTTGACCTTGCTCCATTTCAGAAGTCGACTTCTCAGTCGTTCGGTTCTGATTCTCACGGACAATGTTACTGTGGCGGCATATATCAATCGGCAGGGAGGCACTCGTTCGGTTGCCCTGAATGCCCTAGCAGCTCAGCTGTGGAGGTGGTGTCGTCGCATGGCAATCACACCCGTGGCCTCTTTCATCCCCGGTCGGGAAAACCTCATTGCGGATTTTCTGTCTCGGGGCAGGTATCTTCCATCGGAATGGACGCTCCATCCGGAGGTATTTTGCCGCATTCGCAGTCGCCTAGGTCCACTGGAAGTGGATCTATTTGCGTCGGTGCTAAATCACCAGCTGCCGAAGTATTGCTCCCGTGTTCGCGATCAGGGAGCATGGGCTCTCGATGCTTTCTCCCTCAGCTGGGAGAACCTTCAGGGATTTGCCTTTCCTCCCTTCCAACTGATTCCGCGTGTCTTGCGGAAAATCAGGGAAGATCGGGCGCGGGTGCTCGTAATAGCTCCCTTTTGGCCCAGGAGGAATTGGTTTCCAGAACTTATGAGCCTCCTAAGGGCTCAACCGTTCGTTCTCCCGTTAAGAGCGGATCTGGTGTTACAGCCCCTATCGGGGATTCTTCACCACAGTCCGGAGTCTCTTCATTTGACTGCTTGGCCCCTGTCAGGGAATCTGCAAGACAGTCGGGTCTCTCTGATAGAGCCGCGGACTTTTTAATGTCCAGTCGTAGGGTTTCTACTAGGGAAATTTACAATTCCCGTCTCTCGGTCTTTTTCCTTTGGTGCAAAGAGAGAAATCAAACCCCTTCTAAGGCTCCTATTGGTTCAATTGCGGATTTCTTAATCTCGTTATTTGACAAAGGGAGATCTATCTCTACTATCCGAGGCTACCGTTCGGCGATCGGGGCCATTCATTCGGGTTTCTCAGATGGTTCGGGGATTTCCAATTCCCCGCTACTAAGTGGTTTGAATCGTTCGTTCTTTCTGAAACGACCTTCTTTTTCTAAGTTAGTGCCGTCTTGGAGTCTGCCTAAGGTCCTGGAGGCCTTGGCGAAACCTCCTTTCGAACCGTTAGGTGAAGCTTCGCTTCATCATCTTACGGTTAAGACGCTCTTTTTGGTAGCTATTGCCTCTGGGCAGAGGCGCAGTACTCTTCATGCTATCTGTCTTACTCCTGGTCATGTTCGCTGGGAGAGAAAAGGCGTTAGATTGATTCCTAGGGCTTCTTTTGTTGCCAAGAATCAGACAGCTGCCTCTGGCCCTGTTGAGATTTTTCTTTGTCCGCTTTCTAACTTTTCTTCGGTGCGTGAGGACAAAGTTTGGTGTCCTGTAAGGGCTCTCAAATGGTATATTGATAAGACTAAGTCTTATCGTAAGGATGATCAGTTGTTCCTGATCACTAGAGAGCCTTTTTCTCCTGCCTCTCTTGATTCCATCTCTAGATGGATCGTTGAAGCTATTAGGGCCGCTGGCACAGAGGCTCTTTTATCCGACAGTAAGCCTCGTGCTCATGATACTCGTAGTGTCAGCACTTCTTGGGCTCTGTTTCAAGGTGTGGCGCTTGTTGATATTTTGAAGGCTGCTTATTGGCGTTCGCCCAATTCCTTCATTTCTTGCTACCTTAGGGATGTTCCCGCAGGTGAAGCTTTGTTTGCGTCAGCCACCTTGAAGGCCGCTGTGTCTTCTTTGTAGTCTTTGGTGTAATCCTATTCCCTTCTGCTCGAAACATGCCTCCCGGTCTTTGAGTTGGCGCTGGTCTGGCATAATAGGTAGGTATATATGATTTATTGCAGTAAATTTGTAAAATCAGCACTGATTTTCTTATTTACTATATAAATCTATATACCTACCTATGACCCTCCCTCCTTCCCGCTCCTTGCAAGCAACATGTTTCTTCTTGGGGTTGCTCGCAAAAGAGGAAGATGGCCGTAGCGTATTGACGCGCGTGAGTGGCGAAGGGGACAATAGGATTATGGGGGGTGCGCACAATATTGTGACTCATGTGTGATAAATTCTCGAAGGGGTCCCGTAGTCAAGACTACAGGCATAATAGGTAGGTATATAGATTTATATAGTAAATAAGAAAATCAGTGCTGATTTTACAAATTGTTGACAATTTCCAACTATTTACAGTCATTCTCGACCTTGGATAATGCCACACGCGCGCGTCAAATTGTCAATTTCGTGGGCGCGTCAATGGGCATTGTAATGTAAAATGTGGTAAAAACATGCCTATCTAGAATTCGCCATAGCTTGTCAGAATGCACGGATACCCGAAATTCCTTTACATATTTTGAAAGCCTGTGAGTTGTGGATTTGAATTCATGTAGAATTTTTGCCGATCTCATGTTCTAACGTCATCGTATTTGCCTATGAACCCAAAACTCTCATTTTGAAAGAATGACGTCATCATTTTTGTGTTCATGTGATAATATTTCAGTAATAGGTAGTCGATTTTCTTCCAAACTTTGATATGTTATAGCTGAGACAATTCTCTACCAGATCAAGAGCCAGCATTTTTCATTTTGATGACGGCATCATAGTGAAATTTTCAATTAAAGACGCCATGTCAGAATGTTCCCTATTTGCGTGTTATGTCTATGGAAGTTGATCTTTTTTCGAATCATGAATCTACATGACATTGTTCTCTGAGCAGTATCTCAGTTATTGTTGGTCTATTTCCTTCCAGATTTTAATATGTTGTAGCTGAGACTATAAGCTTGTATAAGTGTGGTCTCCAATGCTTGATCAGATGTCAGGATCATGCCCAATTTTGAACTACCAAATGGGATTTGGGAATCCCGTTTTTCGTTTATGTGTTACCTCTATGGGAAATACTTTGGTGTATTGGTCAAAGTACTTGCCTCCCATTCCGGTGACCCAGGTTCGATCCCCGCTGGGCCCATTACATTTTTTTTTGCTTCTTTTTGCCTGTCATTTTACCATCCTCTTCGACTATTATAACATAAACAATCACAAACCATGTAATAAACTGCCTTATTTTGCATGTCATGTCTATTGTAAAGTACTCTCCAGTAGTTTGTGTACAACCCTATGGAAATTGTGATTTCCTGTCCTGTATTAGAGGTATGGGGTTAATCTCCCAAGTATCCTGTATCATCATCATCATTATCATCACCGTCATGATCATCATTGCTTATTATTATATCATCGCAATCATCATTATATCATTATAATCATCATAATCACCATTATCATCATCACCATAATCATTTTACAATGACCGTTACACATTTTGCTACATTCCTGTCCTCACGAAGCATCTCCATTCATGGCATTCTTGACTTCCTATCTTCAGTTTAGGATTTCCCCATTATTATGATCATCCTGATTACAATCATGATCGTACAAATTGAAAGACAGATCACCTAATTCGTCCTCATGACGAATTAAATTCTAGTATACTTTTCATTTCATTTTCAGCAGTTCTTCCCAGAGCCTTGCTATTTATCTCATGAGGCAATAGAGCATACCAGAAGCTTGTTCTGACAGAAATGAATTGTTCCCACATATTTAAAGAGGTGAGTACATTGTACATACTCCTTGTAATAAAAAATTGAATAGGATTTTACAACAATGCCTCCTTTTCAACCTCCAGGGATTTGTGAATACCTAAAAATTGCCATGACTTTAGAATTGGAGCAGTCATGCATGATGGTTGGGTTTTTAGACACACAGTGGTTGAATGTATCTCAGCAACAAAAAACTTGACATTGAGGAATATGGATTGTAAACCGGCATAGGTCATGTGATTTTATTGTCTCGCTCTTTGAAGGAAAGTCTAAGGGATCTGAATTGCTTCGTTGGGCAAGAAATGATCTAATAGTAGAATGTTTTTACACTGTGAGTATATTGGAATCATCAAAATGATAATAAATTTGCTCAATCATGCTGGATCTCATACAGTGAAAATTACTGCATATGGGAGAATATATCCACACATGTGCTATCAAAATTTGGTCCGAAGTTTTGAACTTTTTCATTTAAACTTATATTCAAGAGATATCCTTTCCATGTGACACTTCTTTTGTGAAAGCTCACAAATTATTTGTCACCTTAACCAGAACTGAACCTTCCCTTTAATATCTGTCTTTGTGTCATATCACCCCAGTCTGGAAATCAAGTGAATCAATTGTCAATTTTTATATTCTATCGTACTCTCTTTCAGTCTGTAACTACTCCCTGTAGAACTGAACCTTCCCTTTAATGACTGTCTTTTTGTCATATCACCCCAGACTGGAAATCAAGTGAATCAATTGTCAATTTTTATATTCTATCGCACTCTCTTTGAGTCTGTAACTACTTGCTGTAGAACTGTACCTTCCCTTTAATGTCTGTCTTTTTGTCATATCACCCCAGTCTGGAAATCAAGTGAATCAATTGTTTATTTTTATATTCTATCGTACTATCTTTCAGTCTGTAACTACTTGCTGTAGAACTGTACCTTCCCTTTAATGTCTGTCTTTTTGTCATATAACCCCAGTCTGGAAATTAAGTGAATCAGTTGTCAATTTTTATATTCTATTGTACTCTCTTTCAGTCTGTAACTACTCCCTGTCTTAATAATGCAAAGTTTTTACAGATTGGCTCTTAACTGACTTTCCTCTTTCCTCTAAACTCATCTCTGTAACTTCCAAAGAGGCTACATGTAGCTTTTCCCCATTTCTCAGGTGTTAAGGCATTAAATTGGAATGATCCATTACAGCCAGTTTAACTTAAGTTAAGAAATTCAGTTATTATATTTTCAATTAGTAAATATAGAAAAATATTTCAGTATTCGTTCCATTTTTATCAACTATATTGATCTGACTATTTTCTCAAATGTGATGTTTGTATTCACACTGAATCTTTCATTCTTATTTTCTTTAGGAGATGCTTATGGGTAAGCCTGGTGTGAATTAGAGTGTAAGCAGGTGAAGCCTGATCTACCACCATGCCTGTCTCTCTTACTGAATGGCGGGTCAGGATCGGGAGATTCATCCAAAACCCTCCAGATATCAACAAGAGGGAAATGATCCAAAGATTTCTAGACCGATGGAAAGCCAAGAAGGAGAAGGCCAAGACAGCAGCTGATCAACCATCTACTCAAGATAAAACACCATGCGAATCAGCAGAGAAAGAAAAGTCAAAGATGGCAGCCAGTCAACCATCTACTCAAGATAAAACACCATGCGAATCAGCAGAGAAAGAAAAGTCAAAGATGGCAGCCAGTCAACCATCTACTCAAGATAAAACACCATGCGAATCAGCAAAGAAAGAAAAGTCAAAGATGGCAGCCAGTCAACCATCTACTCAAACATCATGTCCACCAGAAACATCCAGCTGTACTGCAGAGACCAACCTTGTACCACCTACCAGTGACAGAGGTTCTTTTGTCTTGTTCTGTATCACTCAAGTCCTATTGACACTTCTGACTTTGATGTTGACTTGTTTTCAATGGTTTGGAAAACAATGTTTGTCAATACACTTTGGTCAATGTGGAAACCCAGCAGAGACATCACTACCTCCTAAGGCTAAGGTTAGACAATTTAAACAACATGTTTATATAATTTCACAGGGTTGAATCCTGTATTTTGTAAAGGGTGGGGGCACAACTTCCAAATATTGTTGACAAGAAAAAAAGGTTTTCACATTTTTAGGATGTTGATTTACAAGGGGCACAATAAGCCTTTTCGCAGTCTCGACTGTGCATGCGCGACATTTCTTGTCTCCAATTTTTTGGAGATAAACAAACAAGCCTGAGCGACCTGACCGTGCGATTGTGCATTCACTCGTACTCAGTACTATATCAAGATTCGCTGGATTTCCTTCATTTCTATCGCTATTTTGTTACTTACGAATGTAAGCAGTTTCATTGGCAAATATCTAAGCCCTGATATGTATTGTTAGTCTCGTTTAAAATGTATTTTTCCTACGTTGCTTTCAACGAAATTCCACCAGTAAATTAAAACATAACACATTTTATTACAAGTGGGACTGTAATATAACTAAGATTAAAATACTGCTGAGCCGTGCCTTGTGACAAAACACAACTTAAATCGTGATTAAAATACCGAAATCTTATTCCATATTTACCATCCGAGCTAATTAGGTAGTACAGACAAATTTTTACAGGAAAATTTCATTAATTTTAAGGAAAAATTGTTCATATTGGAAAAAAAAAATCTTGTTAATTGTCATTGTGTCTTTCTCAATTAGTCAAATGTTAAAGACCCAAAACTTAGCTGGTTATATAGCCTTATCCTAACATATTAACAAGCTTGATGATTGTTGCCCAAAGGTATTTATGAGCTTAATTGTTGAATTTGTTCTGGACTAAACTGAACATCGTCTCCCGTCATTTTGAGTCATATAAAGTGGTCTAATATCCAATATTTTGCGAGTTTAATGAGCAAAACACTCAGGCCAGCGCGACTCGGTGCACTCGGTCCGTGTGTATTGCACTCCGTTACGCATGGCAACGCTCTTTGTTTATCTCCAGCGATCCGCGAGTCTATCCCACAATGCACCGCGGCGCTGAGATAGCGAAATGGCTTATTAGGTTTAAAGGGAAGGTAAACCCTGGACTTTTGGCCTACTGAGAGTGTTAAGAGCACAATTCTTGACATTACTGTGAAAATTTACCTCTTATGAACGCTTGACGGAGTAATTCACACTTTTGTGAGCAATGATTGTCTGCTACAGCCTGCTAACGGGGGTCGCCATATTGTTGATTCACCCGCGCTATGATGACGTTTTGTCGGACAATAGAGTCTCGATGTTTCAGAGCTGTTGCGTTCTCAGCTGTCCGAATACAAAGCGTCCTGTGCAAATCGCCGGCTTTTTGTTTATTATCTCGGTTCTCCGATTACCATTTTGAAACGCGTAATAATGGCGGCATCCGGGTACTGCTGGTCCGATTGGTCCGACAAAACGTCACAGGGCGGGGCTTATCTGTTCAAAATGGCGACGCACACGATCGATATAGGACCTTCTAGCAGACGACAAAATGATATTTCTAACTACTTGTTGACAGCGTTAGGGGGGCCAGAATGTGTTGAAATTCGACATATACAATCAACAATGTGCCCTTCAACTAAATCGCCAGGATTTACTTTCCCTTTTCCCTAGGCTAGTGGGTACATACATGTATGCCCCCATTAAATCCAGCAGTTTGTTGTGACATTGATACCTGTTGAGTCTCTGGTGGACGTACATGTATGTCAAATATCTGCCGCCATAGTGAATTATCAAAGACAAATCCATGTGTATGATTATATAATCTGTAAGATTGTCTACATGTATATGATAAGGATTTAAGAATGATTTCTTTGGTTTGGCTCCGTTTGTCCCCTCCGCGTATGGGTGGGGAATGATTTTTGGCCGGTTTGGGGTTATTTGGGGTCCCACTCCCATTGCCATTGATATTTAGTAGTCATACAATTTTATTATTTTGTACTGTGGGGTTCAAAATTTAAGACTAATCAGGGGCGGATACAGGATTTTCAGAAAGGGGGGCGCATTTGAGAAAGGGAGCGCACACTGAGGAACCCTCCGTTTAACGAAGCCAAACGGCCATCTACGGGGTCCGGGGGCATACTTTGTCAGACGTTGGCCTCGTTAACGCGATATCTCAAGAACCACATGAGGTATGAACTTCAAACTCGATATCATAGGAATACGATATGATTAGATTTTAGCAAATTTATGTCAAAGGTCATAGAGGTCAATTTACTGCAATAAATCATATATACCTACCTATTATGCCTGTAGTCTTGACTACGGGACCCCTTCGAGAATTTAACACAAATGAGTCACAATATTGTGCGCACCCCCCGTAATCCTATTGTCCCCTTCGCCACTCACGCGCGTCAACACGCTACGGCCATCTTCCTCTTTCTTGCTCGCCCCCGACGAGATAGGACGTATAGTCACAGCGCTCCTGAAATCAGGTCGTATAGTATCTTTTAGGTGCGCTTTTTCGCACATTTAAAGCACTTTTAGGTACCTATATTCGCTTAGATTATAGTACTGTGTGTTTTAGTAGTCACTTTTGCCGATTGCAAGGGATTTTTGATATCCTTTTCTTGGCATTTATTTTTCCCTTTCACGGTCAGCCCCACGTAGATATTTCTGTGTGTTTGCGGGTGTTTCCGTTTGTCACCGAGCCTTTGGGTTCGGTGTTTGTTCTTACGGTTTTTTGGCTGTGAAAATTCTTTTGTGCGTATCTCCCAAATAAAATTTACCCTTATTTTACTGCATTCAGTTGAAGTATTTCTTATTTTGAAAAGTATACTTTATTGTCTGTTTTATTGCAGTGGTATGGATTCGGAAGAAGAAGCAGCTAGGTCAAGGAGACCTGCTTCTTCCGAAGAGTCGTCTAGCAAGACGACTCGGCCTTCCAGAACTCTCCCGAGTACTTCGGTACATGGGGGAGGGAGGAGGGCTAAGGGTAAGTTGCCTAGTGGTGTTTCCTTGCAGAGTTTGCCAGTCTCGGAGCTTGCGGCTTCGGGACGGGTGGCGTTAACTGAGTCGGGGATTGTCAACTCCGAAGCCCGTGGTTTCGGGGTGGGTGGCGTCAGATTCTAGTGGTTTGGATATCTAACGAATCCAATCCCCCGGTCGCTGAGACCAGAGGGGGGGCGGTTGTTTCCCGTACGGTAGCGTTCACTCGCTCTGATCCGTTAGGGGAGACGCGCCCCACTACTGCAGGGCAACCCACGGGCTTAGTCCATGTTGGTCTGGGTTCTCAAACCCTAGCCCCCGGCAAACGCCATATGGGGGAACGAGTACTTCCTGGGCTGTCTACATTGCCAGCTAATGGGAATGCTCGAGCTAACAATTATGGACGCTCTTCGGAGCAACAGGTGTTTTCACCTGAGTGCGTGACTACTAGTGCTCCCCTATTGCCGCTTTCTAGTGGTCCAATAGCGGGTTCACACGCCTTTAGTAGTCATCGGGCACATACCGAGTCATCTCGGTCTGCCCCCGCACTGGGAGCTTTTAGCTCCCAACCCATGGGTACTGCATCTTCTTGCTTAGCCAATATGGGTGATTTGGGCGATTCTCTAGGCTTACGCCATGAGCGCTCCAATCCCTTTATGGGAAGTGAACGTCCCTCCGCGGAGGGATCGGTTCGTGTTTCCGAAGCGGCTTCGGAGATCCGAACGAATCCGATTAAGCGTTCTAAGAAAAGGGTTTCGGCTACGACTCTTGTCGAGCCAGCCAAGAAAAAGGCCAAGAAGAAGGCAAAAAGTGGCAAGGCTTTGCCGGCCTCTTGCCCGTCTGGCCTGGCTAACCCAGCTAGCTCCTCTCAAGCTGACATGTTCAGCATGATGCGGGCTTTTGCTCAGAATCAGGGTTGGTCCTTTGTACCGGCTACTTCAACCCTGACTTCTGTCCCTATTCAGGGGTCTCGCTTTGAGTCTAATCAGCCTTTTGTGATTGATTCGTCTTTTTCTGAGTCGATTCGCATGTGCCTCCTATTCCCGCGGCCCTTGGGGCGCCGCTGGGCGAGGAGACTTTTGTTGAACCATGCGGGGCTCTGCCTGCTGAGTCCTTTGTTAGCGTTCCTTTGTCTCATTCCACTCGGGTGGAACCAGATTTGGAGGTGGCCTCTCAAGCTTCGGTTTCTGAATCGCTTGGGCAGGCGGAGTCTCAATCGCTCACCCTCTGTGGGGTGGAAGCGATTGCTTTGTTGTCCAGATATCTCCCTGAATTTCAGTCAACCCGCGCGCAGGGTTCGACTTCGCGTTGGTTTAAGCAGCAGGATTCCTGCTGAGTCCTTTGTTGGCGTTCCTTTGCCGGGTCATCCCGGTCCGCCCTTGCACTGGGCGCCTTGGCGCCCGGCCCATGGCTGTTGCATCTTCTTGCTCAGCCGATATGGGTAATTGGTGCGCGTCTTTGGGTTCAATACCCTCAGCGCACTTCTCCCATGAAGGGAGGTGAGCGTCCCTCAGCGGAGGGTTCGGTTCGTGTTCCCGAAGGGCTTCGGGGATCCGAACGAAACCGAATAAACGCTCTGAAAAGCGGGTTTCGACTTAGGCTCTTTTTGGGCCAATCAGAAGCCTAGGGAAGGGGCTAAAAGAGGCAAGGCTTTGCCTGCCTCTTGCCCATCGGGTTTAGCTAACCCTCCGGTCTCTCAAGCTGAGATGTTCGGTGTGAGATGGGCTTTGCCCAGACTCAAGGTTGGTCCCTTGTACCAGGCATCACATCCCCTGCTTTTGTTCCTTTTTTGAGTCGGACATCGAGACTAATTAGCCTTTTATGGTTTATTCTTCTTTGTCTGTGACGGGTTCAAATGCGCCTCCTATTCTCGCAGCCTCGGGGCTCCGTCGGGTGAGGAGGCTTATGGCGGTTCATGCGTGAATCCGACTGTTTCGGCCTTTGTTCGTGATCTTTTGTCACGATCATTTCAGGCGGAACCAAGTTTGGAAGCGGCCTCTCAAGCTTCGGTTTCCGAATCGCTGGGGCAGGCAGAGCCTTAGTCGCTCTCCCTTTGTGGGGTAGAAGCGATTGCTTTGTTCTAAACTTTCCCTGACTTTCAGTCAGCCCGCGCGCAGGGTTCGACTTTGCTTGGGTTCAGGCAGCGGGATTCCTCCGAGGGTATTTCTCTTGCGGAGGATTTCAAGCTGGATTATTGACGCATTGAAGCGGCGCTTCTTTTAAGCGTCATGTTTGGTTTGCAGTGGTCATAGTTTTCCACTGCAGCTGCCTCGGTCATGTACCGTCGCAGAGTCTTGTTTCTTACGGCCCTTTGGGTTAAGGAGTCGGACATCGCACTGCTTCTCTCGGATGTTCCGTCTCGGGTCCTTTGCTTTTTGGCGATGCGCGATAACAGGTCTCTGTCTTGTTTACATGCTCATCCTAAGTCGATGCGAGCCTCTGTCCGCGTCTTGGTTGGTGGCTGTCTTCGTTCCTTTCTCCCCGCTTGGGAGGCCATCTCCGGGGACGCTTTTGTTCTCTTTGGCGGACGAGACGGATTCTTCATAGATCTGTCCGCCCCGCTCCCCGGAGGGGCTATAGGAACTCGGTCACCTCACAGGCCCTAGCTCGTTCTCGTGCCTCATCAGAGATTGAATCTCTGTTGAAGAAGTGGGCTATAGAAAGGGTAAGAGACTGGCTGTCTTTTTCCCTTTCTCCGACTTTTGTTATTCCCAAGCGCTCGGGAAAACTTCAGTACATTTTCGGATGGAGACTCTCGCCTCCATTCTCCTGTTGATCAAGAGGAAGGACTACGCGGTCTTGATAGTTTTCGAAGATGCGTATTTCCACTTTCCCATTCATCGCGCTTCGCGCGATCTTCTGGGGTTTTCCTTCCTCTCAGAGACTTATCGCTTTCGCACTCTTCCCTTCGGGCTGCGCCCAGTCCCTCGGGTTCTTACTCAGGTCGTAGCCGTGCTGGCAGCCTCTCTGAGGCGACGCGGCCTTCGGCTATTTTTGCTACCTGGACGATTGGCTTCTCCTGGCGGAGTCGCGCGATTGTTTGTTGAACGAGACTCGTTTGCTCGTCAATCTTACTCAAGACTTGGGTTTCCTAATATTTTGGGAAAAGTCAGAGTTAGTTCCTACTTGCAGCCCAGTTTTTCTGGGGGCTGTGTTGGACATTTGGAATCAGTTGGCTCGGCCCAGTCGAGACAGGTTTCTCACCATTGTCTCGGCAGCTCGCAAACTCATGCTGGCCAGAAAGGTTCTTGCGCGAGGCAAGTCCTTTCGTACCCCCCCCCCCTTCCGTTGATCTCGGTTTCGACGGACGCCTCTCGGTTGGGGTGGGGAGGACATTGCAATGGCAGCGCGGTCGCGGGGGATTGGTCTCATCTTGGGACTTTTCCCCATATTTAATGTCCTGGAGTTTATGGCAGTTCTTTTAACCCTGCTTCATTTCAGAAGTCGACTTTTCAGTCGTTCAGTTCTGATCCTCACGGACAATGTCACTGTGGCGGCTTATGTCAATCTGCAGGGAAGCACTCGTTCTGCTATCCTGAATGCCCTAGCAGCACAGCTGTGGAGGTGGTGTTGTCGCATGGCGATCACACCCGTGGCCTCTTTCATCCCCGGTCTGGAAAACCTCATTGCGGATTTTCTGTCTCGGGGTAGGTGTCTGCATTTGCAGTTACCTGGATCCACTGGAAGTGGATCTTTTTGCGTCGGTTCTAAACCACCTACTTCCTTCTTCCGTTAAGAGTGGATCTGGTGTTGCAGCCCCTCTCGGGGATTCTTCACCACAATCCAGAGTCCCTTCATTTGACTGCTTGGCCCTTGTCGGGGAATCTGCAAGACAGTCGGGTCTCTGTGATAGAGCCGCGGAATTTTTATTGTCCAGTCGTAGAGTTTCTACTAGGGAGATTTATAATTCCCGTCTTTCGGTCTTTTTCCTTTGGCGTAAAGAGCGAAGTCAAACCCCTTATCGGCTCCTATTGGTTCAATTGCGGATTTTCTAATCTCGCTATTTGACAAAGGGAGATCCATCTCTGCTATACGAGGCTACCGTTCGGAACGATCGGGGCCATTCATTCGGGTTTCTCAGATGGTTCGGGGATTTCCAATTTTCCGCTGTTAAGTGGTGTGATTCGGTCGTTCTTTTTGAAGCGACCTCCTTGTTCTAGGTTAGTGCCGTCTTGGAGTCTGCCTAAGGTCCTGGAGGCCTTGGCGAAACCTCTTTTCGAACCGTTAGGTGAAGCTCGCTTCATCATCTTACGGTTAAGACGCTCTTTTTGGTAGCTTTTGCCTCTGGGCAGAGGCGCAGTACTCTTCATGCTCTCTGCCTTACTCCTGGTCATGTTCGCTGGGAGAGAAAAGGCGTTAGATTGATTCCTAAGACTTCTTTTATTGCCGAGAATCAGACAGCTGCCTCTGGCCCTGTTGAGATTTTTCTTTGTCTGCTTTCTGGGTTTTCGTCAGTGCGCGAGGACAAAGTGGCTCTCAATTGGTATTTTAATAAGACTAAGTCTTATCGTAAGGATGATCAGTTGTTCCTGATCACTAGAGAGCCTTTTTCTCCTGCTTCTCTTGATTCCATTTCTAGATGGATTGTCGAGGCTTTTAGGGCTGCTGGCACAGGGGCTCTTTTTTCCGACAGTAAGCCTCGTGCTCATGACACTCGTAGTGTCAGCACTTCTTGGGCTCTGTTTCAAGGTGTGGCGCTTGATGATATTTTGAAGGCTGCTTATTGGCGTTCGCCCAATTCCTTCATTTCTTGCTACCTTAGGGATGTTCCCGCAGGTGAGGCTATGTTTGCGTCAGCCACCTTGAAGGCCGCTGTGTCTTTGTATTCTTTGCTGTAATCCTATTCCCTTCTGCTTGAAACATGCCTCCCGGTCTTTGAGTTGGCGCTGGTCTGGCATAATAGGTAGGTATATATGATTTATTGCAGTAAATTTGTAAAATCAGCACTGATTTTCTTATTTACTATATAAATCTATATACCTACCTATGACCCTCCCTCCTTCCCCTCACCTTGCAAGCAACATGTTTCTACTTGGGATTGCTCGCAAAAGAGGAAGATGGCCGTAGCGTGTTGACGCGCGTGAGTGGCGAAGGGGACAATAGGATTACGGGGGGTGCGCACAATATTGTGACTCATTTGTGTTAAATTCTCGAAGGGGTCCCGTAGTCAAGACTACAGGCATAATAGGTAGGTATATAGATTTATATAGTAAATAAGAAAATCAGTGCTGATTTTACAATTACATGTGAAATTAACATTTTTTGAGCTTGATCACCATATCTCAACTATTTTGTATTCATGACTAGGAGAAGATAAAGTGATCAGACTCTGATCCATGTTGTCTGCTACGTAAGGTCAAATGTCAGAGACGTCAATTAATATGTAATTGGAGGCTTTTTATTCTGGTTATCACAATTTTTCAAGAATAGTTTAAGCCATCAACTGAATTTAGGCGGAGGCATATACACTGTAATAGAGGCAGTTGCATTCATCTTGTTATAATCTACTTTGAAACTTTGTTCACCCCGTAATACTTCTGGGTTTGTAATACATGTACTTCTGTCTCAGTAAGCCAGTTAAGAATAGGCCTGTTTTACTAATGTATTCATAGTCACGCCAACAAGCGCACTCGGGCAAACTCTGATCCACGCTGTCTGCTACGCAAAGCATTGCTGTACAAAGTGAACAGGCGAATGAAGTTACTGTGGGATTTGTAGAGACACTGAGGAACCCTCCGTTTGACGAAGCCAAACGGCCATCTAGGGGGTCCGGGGGCATACTTTGTCAGACAAAAGGGGGGGGGGGTGCGCCCCCCTCTGGATCCGCACCTGCTAATGAGCGTGTGTATCAGATCATGGACAAACGATTTCCATGATCAGATAGCATGCAGACTGAGCAAACACGTGTCCATAGATTAGCTATAAAGGGTATAAGGAGGGCCATCTATGTTTAGCTCACAAGTTTTTAAAGATTTTTCTTTTATAGCTCTTTTGATATTAAACATTTGTACCTATTACTTTTTATTTCATTGACAGAATTATGATGAATCTGTTTTATATGAAATAAGATGTAACTTTGGGTACAGTAAAAAATAATAGCAGGGTGAAACATTGTGTCAAGCGGGGAATGGAAAACATTATCCCTGAAGGGGCATGTTTACTCTCATCTTTAAATAGGATGGGTTAACATCGTTTTTTATGTGAAACAATCCACGAATCTGGACAAGTCTTATAAATAGAAGTATACAGTCAAGAAGCTTTCCTTCTTTCAACTGATCAATAGAGCATACAGACATGCATATCGTGCAATTTTCATTCATCTTGGTTTAATAAAGGATCAAATTAAAAAATGCTTTATCCCAAATTATTTCACTACATTATCTGGAATATATATACATTAGTATACATTGGTGAATAATCGTAGAACAATGCACGCACCCGTGGATGTCCATGGACTACTGCTAGTCATTATGTATGTGCATATTTTTCTCCAAATTTTTTTTTTTGGGTGTCAACTAAAATAAAAAAGTTGCTTCTGTTTTAAATTTGAATTTGATACTCTGTTCTGTCGTGTATAATATTTACTCGTGTATTAACCCGTAGCAGTTCAGAGTTTTGTTTAAGGTGTAAATTAACCAGGTTTCCCTCCTTAAATTGGCTACAATTATTTGTATTTTCCTCTCTTTCATTCTTAAAAAAAGAAATATATATTAAATGACTCAATGCGAATAACGATAGCAAAATTAAAAAAAACAAATGCAAATTTGTACCCGAAAATAGAGATCACATATGTGACACTACATTGCTAGATAATTTAGAGGATGCAATGATTAGTAACATTTACATGTTATATCACTCTTATTCTTGAATGACACAATGTGGTGCATTAGAAATAGACTAAAAAAATTTCAGTGTTTTTTTTATCTTTCTGCTCATGTATCATGTGTAATATGTAGCATTCTGGATCAAAAGATAATGCCAAAACATCGCTAAAAGGAGACACCTGTACTGCTATATTATGTGAACTGTGATAATCATCACTTGTGTGATAATGGTGAAATACATGTAATGGGCAACATGTACTTGTACTTCATAATTCATTAGAATCTTACATTTTAATTATATTAATCTAATAAAACAATATCCAACTTGCTAAGTATTTCTTCTGAATATTATTTTCAATTTCAGGTATTGTTGCCTGTGGCATCACACTTTTCCAGTGGACTGCCTTTCTGTAGGAGGAAATCTTATACCATGGGTGGATTCTGTCATCTCTATCTACCAGTGATTCTACTGATGAGATCTGGTGACATAGAGACCAACCCTGGACCAAACACTCCAGAAAGGTATGCACAGGTCTAGTCTCTTAATCTCTCTCTTTGAAAACTCTTAAACTGATGGGGTTGAAATAGTATTATATACACAACACACAAATCTCATTTCAGGCAAATGTAGAGGGGCAGATCCAGGATCTTGTCAATGAGGGGGGGGGGGGGGTACAATGTTACAATGTTGTTATAATTCTCTATCTGCCCAGCGGCGCTGTTCTTTTATCTGTTTTACATGGTATTTAACCCTGAAATCCTTACCTTCAGTTCAGTTTCTCCACCATGAAAAATATATTCCTGATACTATGCTGATACTGAAAACTAAAAAAGAAGATGAATTGTTTAACCCTAAAAGGGGGGGGGGTGGGATGGGATGGAATCCCGCCCCCCCCCCCCCCCAGACGGCGCAGTATTTTCAAGGATAATTTGTTTTTGCCCTGCAAGCTTTTGTGACTTCTTAATACCAAATTTAGTGTAGGGTCAAAAATTGACATTTTTTGGTTGTATTGTACACAATGCAGAATTGTCAATTCATGAATATGTGAATATGTGAATAATCAATTAATTAGCAATAATTAAAAAACTGTTTGTGATATACAGTCAAACCTGTCTATAGCGGCCACCAAAGGGAAACGGAAAAAGTGGCCGCTATAGACAGGTGGCCGCTATAGGCAGGTCGGTGGCCATTTTTAATTTTTGCACATACACGCAACATCACTTAGTGTACATGTATCCATATATATCACTTAGGAAAAACCAAGCTATAGATCTGCAGATTTTACGTATAACATTTCATATGATATATAAAATGCCAAAATGATGTGCTTTGTTGTCAATAAATGAGAAAAACAATAGATATACAAGCAATTTCTGTAAAATGAATTTTCCCTCAAATTACCACGTACGTAGTCGCCCGCGGTAGACTGCTGTTCTTGATTTTTATAGTCTAAAACGATGTCCAATCATGCTTTTGCATCTTGTCAAAAAATTACAATAATAAGTTTATCTTTTGAATAAAATCATGCAATCAATTTTCATTCAATAAATATTTGCCTTTTGAATGGTTTAAAAGAAGTTTTAACTGTTTTTGAGAATAGGCGATAGAAGGTGCTCGCTTGATTCGTCGATTCGTCGACAATGCAATGGATCGCTGTGGGCGATCGAGTTCTCCTGCTGTTTTTCAGCAGGACAATCTCGTACATGAAATCGTTATTATTGATCCTTAAAAAAATAATAGCCGGGTAGTATTTTATTATTTTCACTTTCTAAAAAAAACCCCACTGTCTTATTATTTTTTTCGATAGCTTTAACCCTTTAAATTTTTTTTGGATAAATCTTTTAAAAAATAAAAATTAATATTGAAGTGTACGAGCCTGTGCTATTGCGCAATGGCGATCGCTATCAATGCCGACCGTGATAGCTTAAGAGAACGATGCAGGTGCAGGAGATCGCAGCTGGACGGTGCGAAGATTATGTAAACGAACAATACTAGTGCTTAATTCTTATTAAAAAGACTTTTAATCTCTAATTAGTCGGAAATGTGGTAAAACTTTTAGATCTTCTTGGCCATTGTAGAATCTATTCACGACGTTTGTGTGAGAGTGTGACTGAGCTAGGACTCGGTAAACACATCGCGGCTATTTATTATGCCTAACTTTTTATGGCAAAAACTACTTTTTGTGCATGAAGCTACCGCTCGACTCGATATTGGTGGCCGCTATACGCTGTCAGATATTGACCAAGGGATACATAATGGGTGGCCGCTGGCCGCGTTTGGCAGGTGACCGCTATATGCAGGGTCTACAACACAGTAATATCCTGCGGGGGATTTTTTGGTGGCCGCTATAAGCAGGTGGCCGCTATAGACAGGTGGCCGCTAAGACAGGTTTGACTGTACATACATGTAAATATGAAACTTTGCCGGCTTATAAGATTCTCTATTTTTTGTGCCAAGTTGCAGACATTTTTGTCACTCCATGGCCGAGATCCAGGGTGGGGGGGGGGGTAATCCTTCCCACCCCCTCCGGATGAGAGAGTGCCAAAATAACCTGGCCTTTTTAGGGTTAATATAATGCAAAAAACAGATGACCCTAGACTTCTGGATGAAGTCCGGTTTCTGTATTATGCTTCTTTTTAATTCATTTTTTTTTCTTCTAGCAAATGTAATAATTCAGTAATTGTTTGCTGAACTTTAATCACTTGATTTTATTTTTCTTGCAGTACTGTCAGTGATATAGAGTTCCTGAAGCTGGCCCAGGGTATCCATCCATCTTACTACATGGCTGTAGGGATATCTCTAGGGATCCCTCATCCGCAACTAGATGGGATTCTGATTGAGAAATTGCATAACTACACCAATGCATTCCTGGCTGTATTCATGAAATGGAATGCCAAGCAGCAACCACCACACACAAACAAAAGAGTAGTTTTGGCAGACAAACTTCAAGAGATTGACTTGGGTGACCTATCAGACAGACTACGCAATGGACGTCTTCTTCCACAGTGCACAGGTAAAATTATAAAGTCACTTTATGTACCATTATGACAACATCTTTTTATTCCAACTTCTGTCCCAAAGAGCAGAAGTGTCTAAATTTATGGGGTCATACATGTATGTTTTGTAATTTGCACATGAAATTTTCTTTATCCTAGACATTTTGCTGGCACCGATATAGCACTTTCATTTATGTTTGTATGTACCTGCTTTTTGTGCTTGCATTCTACAATCGAAAATGCTTTTGCAACATTCCATTATAGAAATCATTACTTCATGATTATTGGAAAATCCAAATATTTCTGGAATAGACCAATTTAACAGTAATGCTTTAATAATATTTGATTGATAAATGTTCCTAAAATAAGACTTTTACTTTAGAATAATCTGTGTTGAAATATATGTCATTATTAAATGGTACATCATGCACATACATTCAAGGGTACCATTCGCCTAAATAATTAAATTGTCAGTTTTGTACAGAGGGTTAAAATTTGACCAAAATCTGGCACCTACATTTTGTAACTTTAAAATTAATCATGTATTTAATGAAACTTATGCATGCATTCATATTCAAATCACCTCCAACTAAATTGTACACTATTCAGCTATTAGTCATATCAATGACAGTGTTATCTGATATATAGTTTTCAAACTATCAAGGATCAAAAGTATGAAATGTTTTTTGTAACGCCTAGTATAATATGAGTAAAATATTTTTGGTGATTGGTACCATTGAAATCAATGAAATTCAGACATACATGTTGAATTATGAGGATTTAGACATTGGCCACATTATACTCAGGGGCACAACACCATGTTGGGGATTTTGAGACATTGGCTGTTGTCAAAGGTAGTTGGGTATCAACTTGCTCGGGGAACCACCCTGCACAACTTCCAGGTGGACTAACTCGAAAAGACGCTGCTCAATTTTTTTTCAAAATGGCTGCCATGTATTACTAGCATTGAAAATTTTGACCATATGTCTGGGCAGTTTTTAAAACAGTTTCGAGTCATTAGTCATACGGGTATTTGAAATATGGGGAAAATGTATTTTGGTGCAATTTATATTGTGGGGGAAAATGGTGAAAATTCACATATTTATGCAAATCATTACCAAGACAATCAAATGTGGTAGGTAGCATCTTGTAAGGAATTTAATTTCCTTCAATTTGATGCCTCTTATATATGATATTTGAAGGTTATATTATATTTATTCAAAATTGTTAATGCTAGTAATACATTTTGAAAAATATGGTCTCTATGATTTTTTCAGCAGCGTATTTTCAGGGTGGTCCCCCAAACAAGTTGATACCCACCAACCTTTTACAACAGGCCATGTCTCAAAAACCTACTTTTCTCCAGGATAAGCAAATGAACTTACATTTCTTTCAAATGTAGATCATCTGAATGTTTAATACATCAGTGTATGTAATTTCATTTTCCATTTATTTTAGGAGGGCCATTAAGACCTCCAGAATCACAGACCCATTCTCATTCAGCTCAATCTCAGACTGAACCACTTTCTCCTGAACTGATTGAGCGATGTGCAAAGGATTTCAAGTTCAAATACCGGTCAACTCTCTGTAAGATCAGAGCTGATCCTCTCAATCCTGCTTCCCTTGTGCAGTTTGAAGACATGTACACAAACCTTGTCTTGCAAGAAGAGTATGGAAGAGGCAAACGAATGCTAGATTACAATGATATCCTTAATCTCAGAGTCAATGGGGAGTTCCCCAAGCGGATTATGGTTCAGGGAGAGGCAGGAGCTGGGAAAACTACACTGTGTGCTAAGATTGCCTGGGACTGGATTGAAGGGAGGCATTTCAGTCACTTTGTGTGGGTTCTGATTGTCCCTCTACGTGAATCCAAGCAATACACAATTGGTGAGATTGCGAAATCGTATCTGGCCAGAAACAACCCAGCAACGGTTTCTCAAATTACTGAGTACATCAGTGCAAATCCTGGCAAGGTATTCATTGCATTCGATGGGTTAGATGAATTCAGTGGCAAGGTCTTAAAGAAAGAGAGAGATAGCTCAAAGTCAGAATGTCACCAGTCACAGTCTACTGATCAGATGCAACTTCAGCCATCACAGCCAGTAGTCAATTCCTTGGAGGCACGTGAAGTCCCTTCCCAGAGAGCTGGAATTGGACTTGTAGAGATTCTTTGTTCAGATCAACTAGCTTCTTGCCCAGTCTTAGTGACCTCTCGCCCATGGAGAGCAATAGAGATTAGATCAGATGGTAATCTCATGAAGCTGTACACATTCATTCATGTTGAGGGTTTCAGCAGAGAGAATTTATCAGTTTACATTCACAAGTACTTTGCAGAAGATGATGCTAGAGCAAATCAGCTCATTCAATTCACTCATGAGAATGATGTCATATCGGAAAACATGGCCCACTATCCTATCTATGTAGCTATGCTCTGTCTCATGTGGAAAGAACTTAGTGACCAAAAATTGAAAAAAATGAAATCCCTACAGACGTTTTCTCAGATATTCAAGGAAATGATTGGTTTTCTAAAGGAACATTATGCTCAGAAAAAGATTGAGAAAGTTGGCAGCCCATCACTCATTGCCTATCTCAAAGAAATTAACAAGCTTCTTGAACCAGTAGCGAAACAGGCTTTAACTGGTTTGCTGACAAATACCCTCACTTTCAGAGAACAGGATTTCAAGCAATTCCCTGAATCAATGGAAACTGCCTGTCGGGTTGGGGTTTTGTCTCGGGAAGACAGACTTAACTCTGTGGAAGACAGTAATAGTGATGTGAATTCTCATATGCTATTGCCAGTCTTTTTCCCTCACAAACTGTTTCAGGAATACATGGCTGGTGTCTATCTTGCTTCCCTGTATGAATTAGATCATAATGAATTTAAAAGGCTGATTAATGAAGAAGTGCTACCTAGGAAGGAGGAGCTTAGGTATCTCCTATACTTCACTGTGTCACAGAACAATGCTGTTGCAACCCATGTAATGAATTGCATGATACAGGGTAATATTCAGAGGGACAGAGATTTCATTGTTGATGTAGCCTTTGAGAGTCAGGACCCAGATGCAGCAGCCTTGGTAAAGGACAGGGTTTCATCAGAGGAGCTGAGGATTGATCGTAACATGACAGCACATACTGTAGCAGGTTATGCATACACTAGACCACCTTTGGTGAGTTTGATCATACACGAAGAATAAACATGAACAAAATTAATCAATCACTTTTTTTCTAATAAAAGTTCTAACATTGAATCTTTTTTTCTCATTAAAAAGTACACCAGTTTAGTAATGAAAGGATAATGTGATGTACATTGTAGATATATACTGTCATGTACAAACAATATATACAGTGCATCTACATGTACCTTTCAGATGAGGTATATTCGGGAAAGGGGAAGGAGACCTCACAAATGGTTTACACATTATTGTCCCTTTCTAAGAAGATTTCTCCAAATGCCTTCAAAACCAAATTCTAGGTCAATGTATTACATGCATGAATGAATATGTGTATCCTTTGGCCAGTGTAATACTGTTGCTATTGATATGAATCAATTGTAACACAATTTGAATTTGATATCAATCACACCTCCTGACCTAATATGATATTTTATATAAATAAGCTTGCGATTGATTAGAGGATTTATGATCACTTCAGAATTATTAAATATTTGCTGGGGGGGATGGAATCAAGTTTTTACTTCACTTTTCTTTAATAAGGACACTGAATTTCTGTAAAGGGGGTGGGGGTATCATGATTTTGCTTTACTGATTCACTCTCCCTTGGCTTAACTAAAAAAAATTTCCCTTATCCCCCACCCCACCCCCGGCTTGTTTTTGGCTGCATGCAGTGTTGTAGATTTACATGTACCAGTGGTAGTTGCCATATTGCAGGTAAAAATATATTGCCTATTAACATAAATTATGAATGTAATGGTAAAATGTACATGTGTGAGTCGCCTGATGGTGTGAGAGAAAAAGCAAGTAAAATGAACATAACTGCGTACTATCTGTTGTCACCTATTCTTATACTCTCTTTTGTCTGTCCTAATTAAGTCCTCTAAACTGAACCTCTGTTTCGTCTGATTGCTGTATTTTACAAATTAATTAGGGCTCTGTGTTCAGTATATAATAAGATTTTCCTACTATCAAATATAAAAATATGATGCAAAAATCATGGCAATAGTTTCCCAGCCTTTAACCCTAGTTTCATTTCCTTTTATCTTTTAACCCCTTGTCACTTTAATAGTTATAGTAGCACATCTGATTGATAATCATGTGGTCAATTTATCCAGGTTAAACTCAGGGTTGAGAGGAATTGTGGACCTACTATGTCACTTGATGTGGCAGAGATGATATGCTCTATACCATCCATGAAGGAAGCTCATCTGTCGTGTGAATCTTTCCATTGTGATTTTTTTGTAAAACTTGCAAGTAAAGGAAAAGAATCACAGGTGAGTTAAACAATTTTCTCCATTATTTGTATGTCACTGTGTAAACAGGTACACTATCCATTGCTCTAACGGCTTTTGCTAAACAGTCGGGTAACGTCGCGTCGCGTTGGTAGAAATTTTCGAACATTTTTCAGGAAGGTGTCTTCAAGGGGACAAATTGAAAAAGAGTCCATCTCAGTATGATTTTTCCCGTTTTCAGGCTAAAAACGACAAACAAGGGAATAAAGAAAACAATAGAAGGATAATGCAAAGAAAAACATGAACTATAAAGAGAGAATAGAAGGGTAGGAAGGATGGAAGAAAATATGATGAAAGGAAACAAAGAATACAACAAAAGGTCCGTCCGTGTGTGCTCAAAAAGTTAGAAAATGCTACTTCTCCGTCATTTCTTGGCCGATTTTGATTCTGATTGTTTTATCTGATAGGGCTGAGTGGGGGCTTCCAAACTTCTACACAAAATCATGAAATTCATCAATTATGCAAATTTATTCAAAATCGACGAAAAATGCTACTTCTCTATTTCACACCGTATTTTGAATCTGATTGTTTTATCTGATAGGGCTGGGTAGGGGCTGTCAAACCTCTACACAGAATTTTGAAATTCATTAATTATGCAAATTTATTGTAATTTATTCAAAATCAACAGAAAATGCATTTATAATCATAAAACATTAATTTGATAATTCATTTCTCACATTTATCTTCAAGGTTCTATCAGAAATTACATAAATTAACAGCCATTCCACAGATCTACACTTCTGGCGGGGACATATATTACGCATCGCGTAATTACTAATTCAGTTGTTTTTAATCCCTTTATTAATTTTTTCTTTCCACCTTTCCTTTCATTTCATTACGTTATTCTTTCATTGCTTTTATCATTTTGTTTTCCATCTTTCATAATGTTACTGTTTATATTTATTCTTTTTATCCTCTTTTTTTTATTGCTTTCCATCTTCACTTTTTTATTCTTTGTTCCCTTTTATCATCTTCTCTTCCACCTTTCTTCATGTTTATATTTATCTTTTTATCATTTTTCTCTCTATCTCTCGCCTTGTCATTTCTTGCTTTTATCCTTCTATCAATTATCTTTCCATCCTTCCTTTCGTTATGATATTCTTTGTTTCCTGTTATCATTTTCTCCCCCACCTTCCTCACGTTAATCTTTATCCTTCTATCATTTCTCTCTCTGTCTTTCTTTATAAGTTAAACTTTTTTTATCCTATCATTTCTCTCTCTATCTTTCATATTATTCTTTTTAAAATCATTTTCTGCTTCCCATCTTTACTTACTTTCCTTAAAACATTCTTTGCTTTTATCCTATCATTTTGTTTTCCTTTCATCTTTTCTTTCGTTATGTTATTCCTTTATTCAAATTATCATCTTCTCTTCTATCTTTCCTTCTGTTACTCTTAATATCTTTAATCTTTCTATCATTTATGTCTCTATCTTTCTTTATGTTATTCCTTTTGTTGTATTCTTTGTTTCCTTTCATCATATTTTCTTGCATCCTTCCTACCCTTCTATTCCCTCTTTATAGTTCATGTTTTTCTTCGCATTATCCTTCTATTGTTTTCTTTATTCCCTTGTTTGTCGTTTTTAGCCTGAAAACGGGAAAATCATACTGAGATGGACTCTTTTTCAATTTGTCCCCTTGAAGACACCTTCCTGAAAAATGTTCGAAAATTTCTACCAACGCGACGCGACGTTACCCGACTGTTTAGCAAAAGCCGCTCTAACTGTGTTTGCATCTACATGTATACGTGGTATCATGGAAATTCTTCAGGGCTTGGTTATTTTGACAACTTCACAGCAAGAATGATTTGTCAGAAGCCATAATAAGGGATTAAAGGGATTAAAATTCATGTGACCTTTGTAACCTCATGTCGGCCTGAAAACAGAATTTCTGAGTTTTGTGTACAAAACAAATGGAAAACTGCTTGTTGTTTTGTTTGATTTTTCCTTCTAAATCTATCATACGTTCTTCTTTGTCTATTATTATCATCTATTCTAAGTAATTATTGGTTCAGATAATATCTTCAAACAGCATACTTAAAAAAACAATGAAAAAGTTAAAGTTTTATAACAAAGAAAAGTATAAGGAATTTGTGAAACAATAGAATTTAATCCCTTTTTTTCATAGATGTTTGCAAGGTTATTTCTTTAAAAAATATATCTCTAGGACCGTTCTTCACTTGATTATCAATGAAAAATGTACATAAGTTGCATAAATCTTTAATAATATTGAATTAGAAATAGATATTTTTAATGAAATACAGTATGGATTTGTTTTCTTCAGGCAAAACTTGAAGGTGCGTGCAAAATTTTGCATCACAGATCCAGAGCATGGCCTCTAACATCCCTCCTCTCCCCGGGGAAGGATACCTCATTTTGTTCAAACAGGGTACTTTGCCCTCAAGGGGGCTCAGGGGCAGCATCCATTATTGTGCCTCAATTGCGAAAATTTGATATTTTTTACTTTAAAACAAATGTGGCTGGGTTCTAACCAAACTTGGTAGGAATCATTCGCATTTGAAGGAGGCCTTAAGTTGTTCAAATATAGTACATGACAATTTTTTTTGCAATACTTGTAGGAAAAGGAAAGAAATCAAAGGTGAGCAAATATGTTCCTCCAATGTTTCATATTTAACAGTGTAACAGGTACAATAACCATTGCTCTACCTGTAAATCATGGAAACCCTTCAGGGATTGGTTATTTTGACAATGTCACAGAAAAAATAAATTGATGGAAGCCATAATAAGCGATTAAAGGGATTAAAACTCCTGTTCCCTTTGTAACGTCATGTCAGCCTGAAAACAGAATCTTTGAGTTTTGTGTATAAAACAAATTGAAAACTGTTATGTATGTTATGTTTTCTTTTTTTTCTAAATCTCTCGTAATTTCTTCTTTAGCCTATATTATCATCTATTCAAATTGATTATTGATTCAGATAACACCTTCAAAGAGCAGACCTTGAAAGACAATGAACAAGTTAAAGTTTAAAAACAAAGAAACATTCAAGAAATTTGTAAAACAGTAGAAAATTTAGATCACCTTTTTTTTCATTAAAGGTATTGCATAGTTTTGGCAAGGGTCATTGATTTTGAAAATATGTGTTCTATTCGAATCAGTGGACATTCAGAAGAAGATAACTGCCGTTGGCGCGGTCAAAATCGGTCATGGTTCTGAATAGCGCCCTCACCGGCGAAAAATGACAATTTCCTTGAAATCATGGTTTAACAAAAACAGACCATTATTTTTTTGAAAGATTATGATAAAGGGGTGTCAAAGGAAGATACTCCGAAAATTTTATGGAGATCGGCCGATGAATAACGGATATATATAATTTTTGGTAATTTCAGGATTTATCGGGGGTTCCGATAAAATATAAAAAATTAAATATCTCGAAAATGCAACAAAATTAATCCGAACGCGAACGGTTTGGAGGTTTGATTGTGTACCCCAAACGGAGTTGATGATGATGATGATGATGATGATGTCTTCTTCTATAGCGCCGGTATCCGCGTCAATTGGGCGCTCATGGCGCTTGAAAAGTATCAAGTAACATGCCCCGTGTGAATAACAAAAAATGGACGAAATTTATTTTTTGACCCTACCAAAACTATACAGTACCTTTAAGGTTTGTAAAGAATGTATATTACATTGAAAAATATATCTCTAGGACCATTCTTCGCTTGATTATCAATAAAAATGTAATTTGCATAAATCTTAATGAATATTTTCAATGAAATACAATGTAACAATGGATTTGTTTTCTTTAGGCAATACATGTACTTGAAGGTTTGTGCAAAATTTTGGATCACAGATCAAGGGTATAACCTCTTACTGCACCCCCTACCCCCTCCCCCCTCCCCCCCCCCCCAAAGATCAGAGAAGAGTTTAAAAAAAATGGCCCAGTACAATATTGGTTAAAGAAAAAGCAAGGTTTGAGTTTGATTATTTTCCAAAATCGTAACCTAAGTTTAAGTAACTCTCTTTCAAATGACAACCTAAATCTGACTTTTTCATCCATTAAAGGTGACCTGCTGACCATTTAACTTGGTTAAGTTTTTTTTGTGAAAGTGGATTTCAGCCAAACTTGGCAGGAATCATCTTAAGGCAAGGAGGATCATAATTGAAAGGGATACCTGCCCTTCAGGGGAAGGATACCTCATGTTTTTTTTTAATGTGGCTGGGTTATAACCAAACTTGGTAGGAATCATTCATATTTGAAGAAGGCATGAAGTTGTTCAAATAGAGTACATTGTCTCCAAGGAATCTGAGGTGCAGCACCCCAAAAGTTTTGTAATGGCAATTTTTTCATGTACACATTTTCTATTTCTTAAGAAAACACAGCTTGATTTTAACTAAACTTAACAGTCCATTCAATCTTAGGTAAAGGGAATCTATTAGTTGTTCAAATGAGGTAAATGGCCCAAAAGGGGCTCAGGGGTAGCACCCCTTAAGTGCCCCAACCTGAATTTTTCACCAACTCCGAATGCTGCCCTGATTAGCTCAGTGCAGGCAAGATGATCTTGAGCATTTCCCTTGTTAATACAATTCATCGAATCAATATACATGTATAATCTTTCTCTCTCCTTAAATATTAGCATTTTATTGATATCAATTATCGATTATGAAATACTCGTTATTCAAAAGTCTATATTTTGCCACAAGAAATAATCCAACTCACCAAGGTTACGTAAATATGACATAAAATGGTGACACGGCATTTGCTCCTGCGACATTTGCCCCTCCGTCCATATCTCGAAAGGTCAAAGGTTAAGTTCAAGGTCATGATGTGGTATTTTGTTAAGGACAATGTGAAGATTAGGATTAGGGTTAGGGTTAGGTTTGGGGTTAGGGTTAGGTTTAGGTTTAGGATTAACATGTCAAAGTTAGACCTAAGCAATTGTCACAGGAGCAAATGTCATGGAACCATATAATATATATGATACATATAGAAATACAATGTATCATAAGGTATACACTATAATATTAGTTTGATAATAAATTGAGAATATTTTTATGCCTCCGCCCACCGTAGGCATTATGTTTTCGGGTCGTCCGTCCGTCCGTCCGTCCCCTTTTCGTTCTCGCGATAACTTCAAAACTGTTTGGCTGATCAGTTTGTAACGTCGCCCATGTATGCATATGGGAGGGACGATGAACTGATTAGATTTTGGGGTCTCAAGGTCAAAGGTCAAAGGTCAAAGGTCATAGAGGTCATTATATACATAAAAATGGTTCGTTCTCGCGATAACTTCAAAACCGTTTGGCGGATCAGTTTGTAACTTGGCCCATGTATGCATATGGGAGGGACGATGAACTGATTAGATTTTGGGGTCTCAAGGTCAAAGGTCAAAGGTCATAGAGGTCATTATATACATAAAAATGGTTTGTTCTTGTGATAACTTAGGAACCGTTTGGGGGATCAACTTCTAACTTGGCCCATGTATTCTTATGGGAGGGACGATGAACTGATTAGATTTTGGGGTCTCAAGGTCAAAGGTCAAAGGTCACAGAGGTAATTATGTACATAAAAATGGTTAGTTCTGGCAATAACTGAAGAACTGTTTGACAGATCAGCTTCTAACCTGGCCCACGTTTGCATATGGGAGGGACGATGAACTGATTAGATTTTAGGGTCTCAAGGTCAAAGGTCAAAGGTCATAGAGGTCATTATATACATAAAAATGGTTTGTGATGTATGGAGTCTAGGCCTACCTATTTTAGAAATTTCAAGGGGACAGTGGTCTATTTGCTATAAAATATCTATTTCCTTGGTGTATTTGATGATTGTAAGTCATCAATGGTAATTAAAGGAGAATTAACCTAAAATTTACAAGATCGATACGAATCATGATTTTCTGAGCAAAATTTATCATCTGCTCGCAACATGTATCGTCTGCTAGCAGTACATGGGGTCCGCCATTTGTTTTATGTGTACATGAAGATTTTCTTAATCCAAATTCCCAATTGCCTCTTTCAAAATTAAAAACCCGTTTGAGATTAAAAATATAGAATAGATATGTCAATTTTTTTTAAACTGAAGATTTCCTTATATATTTCTGTTGAAAATCGATATTCCCTTAATAGAAATCTATTTTCTCAATACTGTGACGCATGGGACGGAGCAAATTAATTCAAATTTATGGATGCTTCTTCCCCGAGCATCTATAGCGGCAAACTATGCATTCACCTGCTTTTGGATAATGGACTTGAAAAGTCAGAATGCATGCTGCATATATTATGTTCTGCTCTGTTTGGCAAACCCAAGAAAATAGATTTCTGTTATGCAAAACCAGACAATTTAAAAATATCATTAAAAGATTTAATTTTTATAATACATGTAAACACCCACTTTATATTTTTTGTCACATATGAGATTTTAGGTAATGAAGAAAAGCAATTTAGGTTTTGGATTCAAAATATCTTCTTGACTGGAACAATTCTTAATGGTTCATGTACAACTCCAAATCAGCAAGAAAATGGCAGCCCCCATGGAAATGAGTAGGAGATGATACCGGGTTCTTTATTTATACCATTTTCTGATTATCTTATTAGAAAATGATTTAGGCCAATAAGTAGGAATATATTACACCTTCCAATATAAGTAAATTTGTAATTAGGGGTTGATTCTCCTTTAAGTTTTTTATTTGAAAATAAAATGAAATAAATTTTCTGTCTCCTGTGCTTTTGAAGTGAAAAGATTTGTAATTTTGATGGACCAATCCTTTTTAAAGTGTACATGTAAGCCATGTATGCCATACATTGCCAATCTGGTGATGGCGGAGGCATAAATTCCAACCGTGCATGGTCGGAGATTCATCTAGTTTTTTCCTTCTTTTTCTTTTTTACTTTTCTCCTCTTCTTTTGTTATTGTACTTTGTATTTTGCATTCTCTGTTATTGTTATATTGTTTTCCTGGAAATGAAAAAAAATATTTCAATATTTTCTGGCTCCATTGCTCAAATATACAAATCAATAATAATAATTTCATGGTCAGTTGTACATACATGTAATATTTCTGTTTTAGTCAGTTTGAAAATATACCACATTATCATGAATGTTGATCACTAAAGAATTGCCATGGAGCCATTAACTTGTGTTTCAAAATCTTTCCAGTTATTCATGTATATCCCCCAGAAGAGCCAGACTCTTTATATCATGTACATGTACATGCAATACATGTTGTGCTATCCTTGCCTTGTCTTTGAGAGCTTAAATGCAGCTTTTCTACCAGTTGTATAGTTATTTCCATGAAAAAGCTTGCAGTAAAACATGCCAATGTAAATGTACATGTAGTAAGACCTACATTACAATTCCCAAACTTGGCAGGTATATGTGTGTAATTCATGACAATGCCATGCAGAGGAATGTAATGATTAAAAAAAAGAACAGTAATATATGGATAAAATATTGTTTTCAACTATTCCCCTGATATGTCAACATACAATGAGAGGAATATGTTTAAGATGCTGGTTCTGTTGAATTGCTGTGTGCATAACATTTAAGTTATTTGTAAACAAATTTTTAGGCATTTAAGTTTATTGTGATTTTTTTAATTAAGTATAACTGTGTGATTTTTTAATTAAGTATAACTGTGTACAATCCAAATTGATAGGAAAATATTTTTTGCAGTTTTCTTGAAGCTAATTTGGATAAAGGTTAGAATTTGACCAAACTCCTCAATAGCAGCAAACCTTGTGCACAGGAAAGCAGAGATATTAATATCTTTAATATGTTTATCGCAAATGCAGAATTCTCATTTATATTCAGTGTTGTTGGGAGTACCGTGGGACTAATCAATGGAAATAGGTTGAAAGCTCAAAGAATACATTAATAATATAAAAGACATTACTACTCAATCATCGTGTGGTGGAAAAAAAAGTTTTTTTCTTTCACAATATAAGACAATAATTTGATTAAAACAAAACAAAACAAAATCCCATTCATTTTTTTTTTCCTATTCAAAAGAATTTGTGAAAGATGTAATCGAAAAAAATGAGATATTAGCAAATAAAAGTTACATGTGTGCATACATGTACATTTACAATGTATTAATTAAACAAACAGTAACATAACCTGTGCATGTACATGTAACTTATACAAGCTGCATACTTGTACCATTGTAGGTACAAACACTGAGCCTTTGGAAAGTCACATGTCCTACACCAGCTTCATCACATCACCTAGCAGAAGCACTGTGTTCTATGCCAAACCTGAATGACCTGGAACTGCATGAAATGGATCCCAATGAGGAGTTCTACTCTACATTGAAAGCAAAGGCATCATCCATACAGGTATGTGTGTATTTCATGACAATGCCATGCAGAGAACAGTAATGATTTGTAAAAAATAATAATGATAATTATATGGATATGATATTGTTTTACACTATTCCCTTGATATGTCAACATTCAATGCGAGCAAAATGTACATGTTTTAGATTCTGATTCAGTTGAAATTGCTGTGTGCATAGGATTTAGATTATTTTGATTTTTTATTAATATCCTACTGTGTCCAATTCAAATTTATAGGAAAATAAGTTTTACAGTTTTCTTGAAGCTAATGTAGATAAAGGCTAGAATTTGACCAAACTCCTCAATAGCAGCAAACCTCCTGGCACAGGAGACTTTTGCACAGGAAAACAGAGATATTGATACCTTTAATATGATTATCGCAAATGCAGAATTCTTGTTATTATTCATTGTTGGGAGTACCGTGCGGCCGTAATATGGCAAAAGGGTGTATCTGAGCTCCGCAGCGGAATAAACAAAATCGAGAAAAATGGCTTTAAAGTTTGGGTATTTGGATTTGATGTGGAAGTCACAAGAATGGATGTTCGATGATGGAGTTTGTCTTAATTTTTGCTTTATACCTTAAATTATTTTTGTATATGTTTATTTTTTGAAATTAATTATCACCAGGATTAGAGTCAGTTTTTTCTAGATACACCCTTCCGCCAACAAAACCTGACAAATGGCGCCTTAGTCTCTTTATGGCAAAAGGGTGTATCTGCAGATACACCATACAAATCCTATCTATAGATACACCCTTTTGCCATATTAAGTGTACGAAATATATCTGTTGGTTAATTTGGCGAAGGGCTGTATCTTAAGATACACCTTTCTGCCATTAAAGCATCAGCGTTACTCAATATTCTGAGGGCTGTATCTATAGATACACCCTTTTGCCATCAAATTTACAACCAAAATGTGAAAACGACTCAAGATAGCTCCTATTATCTCAGAAACGAAAATTCTACCACATCTGAGAGTTGGCTAAATGAAAATTTCGACCTCAAAGACCCCCAAATGGAAAAATCTATAAAACCCACATTTTACCCAGATACACCCTTTTGCCATATTACGGCCGCGTGGGACTTATCAATGGAAATAGGTTGAAAGCGCAAAGAATACATTAAGAATATAAAAGACACTACTATATGCAGTCATCATGTTGGTGAAAAAAAGTTTGTTTCTTTCACAATATAAGACAATAATTTGATTTAAAAAAAATCAATGGAAAAAATCCTATTAATTTTTTTGTTCCTATTCTAAAGAATTTGTCATAGATGTAATCGAAAAAAATGAGATATTAGCAAATGAAAGTTACATGTGTGCATACATGTACATTTACAATGTATTAATTAAACAAACAGTAACATAACCTGTGCATGTACATGTAACTTATACAAGCTGCATACTTGTACCATTGTAGGTACAAACACTGAGCCTTTGGAAAGTCACATATCCTACACCAGCTTCATCACATCACCTAGCAGAAGCACTGTGTTCTATGCCAAACCTGAATCACCTGACACTGCTTGGAATGGATCTCAATGAGGAGTTCTGCTCTACATTGAAAGCAAAGGCATCATCCATACAGGTATGTGTGTATTTCATGACAATGCCATGCAGAGAACAGTAATGATTTGTAAAAAATAATCATAATTATATGGATATGATATTGTTTTACACTATTCCCTTGATATGTCAACATTCAATGCGAGCAAAATGTACATGTTTTAGATTCTGATTCAGTTGAAATTGCTGTGTGCATAGGATTTAGATTATTTTGATTTTTTATTAATATCCTACTGTGTCCAATTCAAATTTATAGGAAAATAAGTTTTACAGTTTTCTTGAAGCTAATGTAGATAAAGGCTAGAATTTGACCAAACTCCTCAATAGCAGCAAACCTCCTGGCACAGGAGACTTTTGCACAGGAAAACAGAGATATTGATACCTTTAATATGATTATCGCAAATGCAGAATTCTTGTTATTATTCATTGTTGTTGGGAGTACTGTGGGACTAATCAATGGAAATAGATTGAAAGCTCAAAGAATATATTGAGAATATAAAAAACACTACTAGAGCAGTCATCATGTTGGTGGAAAAAAAAATTGTTTCTTTCACAATATAAGACAATAATTTGATTAAAACAAAACAGTGGAAAAATCCTATTCAATTTTTTTGTTCCTATCCTAAAGAATTTGTCTTTGATGTAAGAATAAAATGAGATATTAGCAAATGAAAGTTATATGTGTGTATACATGTGCATTTACAATGTATTAATTCAACATACAGTAACATAACATGTGCATGTACATGTAACTTATAAGAGCTGCATACTTGTACTGTTGCAGGTACAAACACTGAGCCTTTATTGGTGTCATCCAGCTTCATCACATCACCTAGCAGAAGCACTGTGTTCTATGCCAAACCTGAATGACCTGACACTGGTTGGAATGGATCTCAATGAGGAGTTCTGCTCTACATTGAAAGCAAAGGCATCATCCATACAGGTATGTGTGTATTCATGACAATGCCATGCAGAGAACAGTGATGAGTAAAAAAAGAACAATCATGATAATTATATGGATATATTTGTTTTACACTATTCCTTCGATACATGTGTATGTCAACATTTAATGCAAGCAAAATGTCCATGTTTTAGATGCTGATTCAGTTGAAATTGCTGTGTGCATAGGATTTAGATTTTTGTGATTTTTTTATTAATATCCAACTGCGTCCAATTCAAATTTATAGGAAAATAAGCTTCACAGTTTTCTTGAAGTCAATTTGGCTAGAAGGCTAGAATTTGACCAAACTCCTCAATAGCAACAAACCTCCTGGCACAGGAGTCTAATTGTGCTCAGGAAACCAGAGATATACCTTTAATGTTTATCGCAAATGCAGACTTCTTGTTCTTATTTCAGTGTTGTTTGGAGTACAGTTTGAGTACAATGGAAATAGGTTGAATGCCTGAAGAATAGATTGAGAATATAAAAAACACTACTACACAATCATCCTGCTGGTGGAAGAAAGTTTTTTCTTTTCACAACATAATACAATAATTTGATAAAAACATAACAATTGAAAATATCCTATTCAATTATCTTTTTCCTATTCAAATGAATTTGTAATAAATGTAAGAATAAAACGAGATGTTAGCAAATGAAGTTACATGTACATGTACATGTATGCATACATTCAAAATGTATTCATTCAACCAACAATAATGTAACATGCTGTACATGTACATGTAACTGATAAGAGCTGCATACTTGTACTATTCCAGGTACAAACAGATACAAACTGATTCAGTTGAAATTGCTGTATGCATAGGATTTAGTTAATATCCAGCTGTGTCCAATTCAAATTTATAGGAAAATAAGTTTTTCAGTTTTCTTGAAGCCAATTTGGATAAAGGCTAGAATTTGACTAAACTCTACAATAGCAACAAACCTCCTGGCATAAGAAACCAGAAAAAGGGAAAATGAGAGAGAGGGAGAGAGAGAGCACGAAAGATAAGTTATACATACTGTAGGGATGAAGAGAAAATGAGGTCAAAGAGAATCATAGAGGAAGAAAGAAGGTGCGGAGAAAACAGAGAATAAACAATGGATGTAGGAAGAGAAGAAGGATAGGAGAGAGAAAAAGAAAACGAATGGAAATAAAGATTATGATAGAACAGAAATAGACAGGAATTAGGAGAGGGAAGAAAAAGAGAAAATGAGAGCAGTAGATAGAACAAAAGAAAGGGTAATAGGGGTGAAGAGAGACTGAGGAGAAATAGAGATATAAGAGAGGGATGGGTCACTTTGGGAGACATGAAATCAATCTCTCGGTCATGCGACAATTCAATTCAAACTTTTAATACATGATGCACCACGCGGTACCCCGGGGTACCACGTTGTGTAGCGCCATCTCACGTCCACTCGAGTACAACCCCAGAGTTATGAATGCAGTGCGTGCAGTGTTATTATGCATGGTGTGCATGCACTGTACTGCTGCTCGCGCGCTAGCTGCTAGCAGCCCTCACGATCACAAGCGCAGTGGCTATAGCGTTAGCTCCCGCGGCTTTAGAACTTGATTTTATTTCACTTCTTCCTAAAAAACATCACTTCATCGTTACTGTATTTTAGCTGTCAAACTTTCAAACTTAGACAATGGTGGAAGGTAATGGTGGATACGGAAATTTACTGTAAGGGAAAGGACGTAAAAGACGGAAGATTCCAAGGACCGAGAAAGTTGAAAGAGCACGATATCGTGCAATACAGAAGTTGGGGGACGAGCAGGCCGCTGATCTGTGTACATGGTGGCGGTTTTTAGGAAGGCGAGTAACGGGGGAGACAAGGAGCAGGCTGATGGTGTTATTATGACACTGCTGGCCCAATCCCTCTCTCAAATCGAAGAAATAGAAATCAATAATAGAATAATTACTCACAACAACTTATAGGATGTTTTACAAGAACATGGGACACAATTGAATGTTGAAAAAATCACACCAAAATAATTTCCCACTTTTTGGTAACCCAGGGTACAGCCCTAAAAAAAATTAAATAATTCAAAAAAATGGCCGATTTTTTTTTTTGGGTACCCCAGGGTACCATTTATGTCATCACATAACATAATTTTGAGTATTATAATCTTCTTGCATTGCAATTTTGGTGTTAATTGGTCTTTTGATTTATAAGTTATTAAATTGTAAAAAATGTATTGCTTTCTCAAAAGTAGCTAAAAAATATTGTCAGGATGATGTTAACACACCCATTGTCCCTCTTCACCTATCTGACAAGGCATAATACAAGAGCTTTGGGCTTTTCAGGTATCCTCTATTATGCCTTGTCAGATGACAATGGGTGTGTTGTAATACATAATCCTGACAATTTTGGAGGGACTACATTTGAGAAAGCAATACATTTTTCACAATTTAATAATTTAATAATCTATTAATCAAAAGACCAATAAATACCAAATTGCACAGCAAGAAGGTCATTATACTCAAATTTTTTTGAAAGTTTGAATTGATTGAATAAAACACTTTTGAGTTATCATAGTCAGAAGGTAAGAAAAATAGTTTTCTTTACATACAGAGCATTGGGGGGGGGGAAACGTTGTCAAATGGCACTTTGGGGTTTTGGATCAGTGGATAAGTCCCCGGACTGTGAACCACGAGGTCCGGGGTTCGAATCCCACCGCAGCACTAGCGTCCTTTGGCAAGACGTTAATCTACATTTGCCACTCTCCACCCAGGTGTTAAATGGGTACCCGGTAGGATGGCGAAAGGTAATGTCCTTTGCTTAGCATGTGTGCGCTTAACAGGCGACTGGCTGGAATGCTCCCCAGGGAGTGGAGAATGTGCATACACCGTGTGCGGGCGTGCCAGAATCCAATGACCGGGGTAATAATATACAGCGCCTCGGAATAGTTTACTAGATTGATGGCGCTTGACAAATGATTGTTTATTATTATTATTATATATTCATTTCAGGGAGTCTGACATCCCTTTCCCAATGGACAATTTTGACAGTTTTAATATTTTGGAATGTACATCCATAGCTCTTCTTTCTGACTAAATTTGGTCCCTGGGCTTCAAGGGGAAAAATTTACCCTAATATTTAGGGGGCCGTCTGACACCGTTTTCTGTGTTTTGTAATGTCCAGTCATACTGCTTCCTACTGACAAAGTTTGGTTGCATATGGGAGACGGCGTGAAATCGACCCGACTTTGGGGATTCTATGGGGGGCTCTGGGGGCTAAACCTGACAGCTATGGTCAGACTGACAACCTTTTTGTCAATGACTTAGATGGTCTAAGCAACTTTAAAGGCCATATATTGAGAAAAGAAGTGGTATGCGTTTTTATTTGGCATTATCAAAATATGTGTATCAAAGAAAACAATCCTTTTAAAATTTTTCAAATAGCTCAACTAGAAAGTGCAATTTAAAAAAAATAAAAATCACCTTTTTGAGGGTTTGAAATTGTCTTGCAGTCCAATTTCGGCAAAATCCTGGCTTGCTTACTTTTCTATGCAAATTAGCACTGACGTCATTGGGTAGAGTCGTATGACCTCCGCGGTACTGCTCCACAACACAGCATGGACTGGCAACCCGGCCCCCCACTCGGTATTATTTAGGGGACGCGTATGCTTGTTCCCTCCCTTTGAAAGCACCCCCCTATCTCAGGGCTGCCAAAATTTCTGAACCCCCCTATCGCGGGCTTTGCGCAGGCTTTTCCTGCCTTGGAGACCCCCCTAAATTCAGAACACTGCTCAATGTACCCTCCTATCTCAGGTGAGCTCTCATTCCAACCCCATATCTCAGGACAGACACCAACCCCCCTCCCAAGTAAGCCTGTCATTACAATACCTTGGAAGAGATTTTTTTTAATGTTCAAAATGGTATTTCAGAACTCAATGCAGTCATAAGAAACCAAACAAAAATGAAAATCTCATGACATAAAAGATATTTCATAACCCCCCTTTTTAATTTCTCAGGTGTCGAAGAGAGAGAGAGAGAGAAAGAAAAACACCCCCTATTTTAATGAAATCTCCGGGTGAAAGATAAAAAACACCCCCTTTTTTTACAATTCACGGGCCGGATTGTGTCACCCAAAAAATACCCCTTTACCAGAGATTTTGGGAACACGCATGCGGTCCCTTCGACCTCCGAGTGGGGGGGGGCCGGGACTGGCAACCACAAGTGAAGAGAAACTTTGGTCGACATAATTTTTATACTTCAAAATTATGTTTCCAAATCCATCAGTTTTGTTAAATATGATATGAAAATTAGTTTACAACATTTTATTCCAGCAAGCAACCATTCCAACAAGCAACCAAGTTTACATGCACGAAAACTTTCAAAAGTCGGACCCGTACACATGGTAGGCTACATGTACAGCGACGCGGTGAAACCCCGTAGGGCTCCGCTTGAGAACTGGGCTATATCTGATACACTGCCGTGGAAGATAAGAACAGAGCTACTCTACGAGAATCGCTCTTTTCTTCCTAATATTAGTCACAGCAGTGAAATATCTGGTGAAACTCCTAATAAAGGTTGGTTTTTAACTTGTCACTTGACATTTTTTGGAAAAAAAACGATACTATGACTTCGCACTGAGTCCACAAAATCAGCGCAAGAACGACCATGTCGGCATTGATTCAACAATACAATTTCACAATACGGCGAAAGTTGCTCACATTAGTTCTCAGTCTGAATTCTGACAGTGGTCTCCTGCGGCTTAATTGTTGGTGTTTTTTTAAATATTTGATGCTCTGTATTGTGGGCAAGACATCCTTCTTCAACCTAGCCTTGTATTTCGGGCCAGCTACATCTCCAAAGTCAATGTTGCAGTGACGTTCGAAGGCTGAGTTTTCGAAATGGTCGCTACAAATTCGTGCATGCTTGCTGTGTGTTGCTGCTGTGAAATCTTTTCGCCGAATTTTCACAAACTTCACCCACAAATTCTGTTGCTTATTGAGCTTTGGAATGGTGAAGAAACTGATGTTGGGGTTCTTCAAAGTATTGTAACACCCCCCCCCCCTTTTCCACAACGCAATTTTGTGGCATTTTGCCACAAAATGTAAGAATTCCCCCAAAAGAAAGCGACTCTCGTTGATGTTGTCGTTTGAACACACGATTTAAATAGCGCGCGTTATGCACCGGATGAATTGACCTGGATGAATTGATCAACTCTACCTAGTGACGTCATAGCAGGTCAACCCCGCTTCGACGTTTATCGGTCTGTTTGAGAAATCTGGCTCAATAAGGGCCATAATCAAGGGTACATTTTATGCAAAAAAAATCTATTTTATTTGCTAAAATTGATGAAACCTTTATTTCAATATGTTTATTATTTATTTACAAACCATATTCTTACAATTGGGGATCGGAAAAAATCAACATATGAGCTCTTTAAGGGGTCAAATCTTATGGGTAAAATGGATTGACTATTTTGGGAAAGGCTCCCAGACTATAAGACTTTCTTCTTTTATTCAATCCACCAAGAATAGTTAATATCGACACCTGAGCTTCCCTCTTCCTCGTGGACGGGTGAAAGATCTCGAAAGTCGGGTGTATATCACTCGCGCATTGATAACATGGAATTTCTTTTCACCCAGTTTAACAAGTCACTGTCTTGTATCAGAATCTTTTTTATTTCAAAGGATTTTAATGTCTACATTTTTTGTCGTTCCTGGATGTTGATGCAGCAGAAATCCGCTCCATAACAAGAACTACTTTTTAATATGTGTATTTTTATTACAGGGACATTCCGTCTAGGCACTATGTGCAAGGGATCCATGGTGCGACGCATTGTCCGATTTGTGTTGTACCCAATCTCTCTCATTAGTCTGCTTAACGCTTACTGGGCCTTCCTCGCTGATTGCATTAGTTTTTTCCTGTATATTCTTTTCATCATCATTTTCATAATCCTCATCATCACTCACTCAGTATCTCTCCCCTCCCTTCTCTAAATATCTCTCAGACCAGTTATTCTCTCTTACTCTCTCTTTTCTCTCTTTTTTAAAATTTCCTTCACTCTGTATCTTTCCATTTTTCTGTTTATCCTTTCCTCTAATGGAAAATAAAAAGGGCATGAGGAAAAATGAAATTTCAAAAAAAAAAAAAAGAAAAGCAAAATTTAGTAGTCAGTCATAGTTTTCATTAAGTTTTTCCCGGTCTTTCCCCACCCCTCTCTCTCTCAGTCTCTTTCTCTCGTTCTTTTTACACCCTAGCTGCCCCTCCTCCCTCTCGATTAAAAAGAAAAAACACCTCTCTTTGAATTCTTCTTAGTCTTTTATGTTTTCATTGACTTCTTTACCAAGTCTTAGATTTCAATCTTTCATTTTGCTGCTCTTTATTGTCCAACTTCTTTTTTTTTTCGTCTTTTAGTCTCTTTCATGAAGTTCCTTCTCTCCTCCTCCCTCTCTAAGACTTTCTTCCTGCATTCAATCGGCCATGCTTTAGTGACACCTGAATTTCCCTCTTCCCCATGACAGAAAATTGTGTGTTGAAACACCCTGTTTAACGAGTCACTGTCTTGTATCAGAATTTTGATTTTTAATCCTATTTGAATCTGAGTAAGTAAATCCTTTGAAATTTAAAAACATTTAGGGGTTTGCACGCTTCGGAGTGAAAAAAATCCATGTGTCGTTCGTTCTGACTGCAGATCATCCTAAAGGTTTCAATTTTTTTAATAAGTTGTTTGAAATCTCAAAATGAAATTAAATAATCATTCTTCTTTTTTTTGTGGATAAAAAGGTTGGGTTTTTTTCTCAAAATATTAGACAGTTTAATTAAAACAAAACAATGAAAACAAATCCTATTCAATTATGGTTTCCTATTCAAAAGAATTTGTCATACAATGTAACTATAAGAATACAATGAACATTAGCAAAAGAAACATACATGTGTGTATAAGAGGAGATATTAATAATTTCTGTTACATGGGGTGCAACAGGTGCATTAGACCATTGTGACCAGGGGTGGATCCAGGATTTTATATAAGGGGGCACAAAAATGCAGGTTTGTCAACTTTTGGAAAAGGGAGACCCGTATTTTTTTGGTCTCGCCAGCAGATGAGCTTAGCACAAAAGTGGAAAATATATTTATCATGATAGTGAAGAAATGACAGAGAAAATTGTTTCATCAATTTTCATTGAGTCTTTGATCAATAATATGTGTAATGTCAGTCATGAATGTAGTAATTCAGTGTATAGTCAGTAAATAACATGTGCATGAGATGTATAAATGTATAATTATGAAAAGGTCCAGACTCGCTGGCTTCATTTTCATTTTTTCATTTATTCATTTATTCCATTCAAAGATAAAAATACAATTAACAATAAAGTAAATATATTATACATAGAATGCGGAGACAGCAAGAAAGAACAAAATGTCTTATAAAGAGCTGCCACCAAATAAAATACGCATTAACATTATAAAATAACATGGAAGAACAAAACAAAATTTGTATAATAGAACAGAGGCATAGAATAATTAATATACCAGACAAGCCCTACACAAACAATTACTGTGCCTTGATATAAAAAAAAGCAACGCAATTAATGCTCATATCTCTGAAGTAAAAACAACTTATATCTCCTTTTAAAAATATTCAATGATGTGCTTAGTTTAATATTCAAAGGTAAATCATTCCAAATTTTAGGACCTTTATAAAATATTGAATTAATAGTAACATTTGTTTTGACCAGAGGTAAATTATAGTCATATGGATTGCGTGTATTATACGAGTGAGTTTCACACTTTTTTTAATTTAAAACATTTTGAAAGACTATGTGAAATAAGATTATTAAAACATAAAAACATAAATATGGCAATATTTATATTATACAAATCAAAGACATTCAATAATTTCAATTGATAAAAAAGTGGAGCAGTATGGGCAAGAAAATAAGCATGCATTATAATTCTAACAGCCTTCTTCTGTAAACGAAATAATCTGGTATATGGGGGTACATTGGAATGGGTCATTGAAAATTTGTAAAAATATAAATTCAAAATTTAAGGCTGTTGATGTCAGGTATCCCTGACTTTTAATACTATTACAACTGATACCACTACTGTACTTCAACTATGTTTAAGAACAAGTTACATGCATATTGTTACTGTAATTAAACCATCTTGTAGAGAATTTACTTTGTAGTGGAGACTAAGTTGTATGATTCACCATACTGCTGTTGTTATTGCGGGTATTATTGTGGTGAGTGAATCTTATATTTTATTGGGGGATGGGGGTACATTGGGATGGATCATTGAAAATTCATAAAAATATAAATTCAAAATTTAAGGCTGTTGAAATTTGAACCCGAAAAAGAAGGGCTAGTCTGGTGATCTCTCAGCTGGGAAGGGCCAGATTTCACCCCCCCCCCCCCACCGTGTGATCTCGACACGGAGTGACAAAAATTCTGAATCCTAATATTGAGATGGAGCATCTTATACCTAATATACCAGAAATATTGATATCTTTATAAATATGTTTATCGCAAATGCAGATTTAAAAAACACTACTATCATTCTGTTGGTCAAAAAAAGTTTTTTTTTTCCTATTCAAAAAAATGTGTCATAGATGTAAGAATAAAATGAGATATTAGTAAATAAAAGTTACACATGTGCATACATGTACATTTATAATGTATTAATTCAACATACAGTAACACAACATGTGCATGTACATGTAACTTATACAAGCTGCATACTTGTACCAGGGAAGTCTATGACCCCGTTTACACAGAGACTGAAGTCGACTTTAGTCGAATTTGAACTCGAGTTCATTTGTGTGTAAACAGGGTAGTCGCAATTAGAACTCGAGTTCAAAACTCGAATTCGAATGACGACCCAGAGCAACATTTATCGAATTCAAACTCGACTTTTATCGAATTTAAATTCGCTATTTGCTGTGTGAACGGACACGTAATTGAAAGTCGACTAACAAATATCCAGCCAGTGACCCCGTCATACGTCACTTCCGGTATTGCTAAGCAACGCGTCAGTAAATAAGCGTCATCCAACAAGTGAACCACAACGCACGAACGATCCTACAAAACCCGCCGAAGTCACCAGGACAATTCAGACAATACATCCAAATCAATAGAAAAAGCTGGCTATTTGAGCAATTTAGCTACAAGCAAATCTTTAAAATAAAATTTTATCCATTACGGCAGGTTTGTGGGAGCGGGTCACATATCGATTCTGACCCATGTACAAAAGGTAAATGTGTGAAAAACTGACATGGAGGCTTAAAGGCCAAGTCCACCCTAAGAAAAAGTTGATTTGAATAAAATAAAGAAAAATCCAACAAGCATAACACTGAAAATTTCATTAAAATACGATATGCACATCCTGCTCAGGATGGAAGTGAGGGAACCAGTGACGTCACCCACTCACTATTTCTTATGTATTTTATTATGTGAAATATAGAATATTTTAATTTCTGCAGATTTCACAATTAGGAAGCTCTCACTGAATTGTGTATATGTTTCAACAATGGCAATTACAAATGTTCAGCGAGGTATCAAACCTTGTTTCACATTATAACAAGGAAAAATTAAAATATTTCGTATTTCATGTAATAAAATACAAAAGAAATAGTGAGTGGGTGACGTCACTGGTTCCCTCATTTGCATACTGAGCAGGAAATTAAGCGAAACTTTAAAATGCCATAACTTTATTATTTTACATCCTATTTTGATGAAATTTTCAGTGTTATGCTTGTTGGATTTTTCTCTATTTATTCAAATCAACTTTTTGTTAGGGTGGACTTGGCCTTTAACAAGTTGTCAAATTTATAGTTGTCAAATTTGTCAAATTTATAGGTTTATTCAGGCAAAGATATTGGAAAATTACACTATGAATGAAGCATTGCGTTGCATAGCTCAAACTATTTTAATGTTAAACAATATTTAACCAGTAAATCACTGAAGTATCTTGTAAATTCTACCTTTTGCAGTCTTTCGCCCCCCCCCCCCCCCCCCCCCCCCCAAAAAAAAGAGAAGCGGCTGGATTGAAGAAAACAATCTTCCCGCCATCTTCTTAAATGGTCTGCTCGACGAGCAGATCTGACACGTTGCTGTCGCATATAATTATTGATCAGGATATTCCTATTCCGACGTAAAATCATACGAAACCAGATCAAAATGACTGCGCTTACAATACTCGCTACCGCCATTTTGAACTCACTCGCGGGGTTTTCACAAATTTAACCCAGAAGTTGATAATCACGATATTCCCACCAAGCGAGGGCGTAATCAAGTCGAATTCACTTTCCTTCTGAATTCGAGTTCGTCCAACGCTTGGTGTAAACAGCCCACCGAAAAATAATTTATGCTAATCCAAGGTCGCAATTGAATTCGCTGTCGAATTTGAACTCGAGTTCACTCTGTGTAAACGTGGTCTAACACTTCCCTGCTTGTTCTATTGCAGGTACAAAAACTGACCTTTTCTAATGTCAGCAGTCCTACTCCAGCTTCATCACATCACCTAGCAGAAGCACTGTGTTCTATGCCAAACCTGACTGACCTGACACTTCGTGGAGAGGATCTAAACGTTCGCGAGGAGTTCTACTCTACATTGAAAGGAAAGGCATCATCCATACAGGTACATGTACTGTATGTGTGTATTTCATGACAATGCCACGCAGAGAATAGTTATGATTTAAAGTAGGTATTCAAAGAAAATCACAAATATGGCAATTAATGTATCACTAGAAACTGGGAAGCTTACAGATGGCAATTGTATAAGTTTTATGTCAACTGCGTATCTGATGATTATAAAAACAACACAAATAAAAGCTCTTCTCAGCATCTGGAATATCTGAGGATTCGCCAGAAATATAGCGATGTTTTGATGTCGTCACACTCGGGATCGATCCTGCTCAAGCAGACGACGTCCTATAATGAATGAACGTAATTGCAATGCAATTATTTATCAAATTATAAAGAGTTTGGTGTATTTAAACATGACCTTATTTCACACCATTATAAAGGGAAAGTGAAACTGATTCTGATAGCTAAAACCGTTTGATTGTAAATACACAGGAGAAGGGTCAATGATCAATGAAATAAACCCCACTTTCAAATTGAAAAGCCCTCCGAATAAGAGCAGGATGGTATTCGTTCCCTCTTGAAACGCCGAACATGCCCCAGTGCAAGCAGCTGAAAATACAATGGCGTCTTATTTTGTTTACAAGTGACTGATTCCTTTATTTATTTAACGTTGCATATTTCATCAAAATAATACCATACACGAAGTTAAGAGCGAGGCAACAGACTAACATTAAGACTGACGCTAGTGAAGGAAGAGAAATAAGTGAACAGGAGATGACAAAATAGGCTCTGAAAAATGTGTAAGATGTTATGGGACATCGTCTGCTTAAACAGGACTGGTCCATGGTGTGTCGTCACATATCTCAGCAGCGTTCGAGGAGCTCTTCAGCTGCTATATCGGGGGCTGTATTTTACCGTTTTATGTTTTTATGTTTTTATGTTTTTATGTAAACGAAATAATCTGGTATATGGGGGTACATTGGAATGGGTCATTGAAAATTTGTAAAAATATAAATTCAAAATTTAAGGCTGTTGATGTCAGGTATCCCTGACTTTTAATACTATTACAACTGATACCACTACTGTACTTCAACTATGTTTAAGTTTCATGTATATTGTTACTGTAATTAAACCATCTTGTAGAGAATTTACTTTGTAGTGGAGACTAAGTTGTATGATTCACCATACTGCTGTTGTTATTGCGGGTATTACTGTGGTGAGTGAATGTTATATTTTATTGGGGGATGGGGGTACATTGGAATGAATCATTGAAAATTCATAAAAATATAAATTCAAAATTTAAGGCTGTTGAAATTTGAACCCGAAAAAGAAGGGCTAGTCTGGTGATCTCTCAGCTGGGAAGGGCCAGATTTCACCCCCCCCCCCCCACCGTGTGATCTCGACATGGAGTGACAAAAATTCTGAATCCTAATATTGAGATGGAGCATCTTATACCTAATATACCAGAAATATTGATATCTTTATAAATATGTTTATCGCAAATGCAGATTTAAAAAACACTACTATCATTCTGTTGGTCGAAAAAAAATTTTTTTTTCCTATTCAAAAAAATGTGTCATAGATGTAAGAATAAAATGAAATATTAGCAAATAAAAGTTACACATGTGCATACATGTACATTTATAATGTATTAATTCAACATACAGTAACATAACATGTGCATGTACATATAACTTATACAAGCTGCATACTTGTACCAATGCAGGTACAAATACTGAGACTTGATGTCAGGTGTCATCTAGCTTCATCACATCACCTAGCAGAAGCACTGTGTTCTATGCCAAACCTGAATGACCTGACACTGGTTGGAATGTATCTCAATGAGGAGTTCTGCTCTACATTGAAAGCAAAGGCATCATCCATACAGGTATGTGTGTATTTCATGACAATGCCATGCAGAGAACAGTAATGATTTGTAAAAAAATAATGATAATTATATGGATATGATATTGTTTTACACTATTCCCTTGATATGTCAACATTCAATGCGAGCAAAATGTACATGTTTTAAATTCTGATTCAGTTGAAATTGCTGTGTGCATAGGATTTAGATTATTTTGATTTTTTATTAATATCCTACTGTGTCCAATTCAAATTTATAGGAAAATAAGTTTTACAGTTTTCTTGAAGCTAATGTAGATAAAGGCTAGAACTTGACCAAACTCCTCAATAGCAGCAAACCTCCTGGCACAGGAGACTTAATTTGCACAGGAAAACAGAGATATTGATACCTTTAATATGATTATCGCAAATGCAGAATTCTTGTTATTATTCATTGTTGTTGGGAGTACTGTGGGACTAATCAATGGAAATAGATTGAAAGCTCAAAGAATATATTGAGAATATAAAAAAACACTACTATATGCAGTCAAAATGAGATATTAGCAAGTGAAAGTTACATGTGTGCTTACATGTACATTTACAATGTATTCATTCAACAAACAGTAACATAACATGTGCATGTACATGTAACTTATACAAGCTGCATACTTGTACCATTGTAGGTACAAACACTGAGCCTTGATGATGCCAGCCGGTGTCCTACATGTCCTACACCAGCTTCATCACATCAACTAGCAGAAGCACTGTGTTCTATGCCAAACCTGAATGACCTGACACTGCATGAAATGGATCTCTATGAGGAGTTCTACTCTACATTGAAAGCAAAGGCATCATCCATACAGGTATGTGTGTATTGCATGACACTGCCATGCAGAGAACAGTAATGATTTTTTAAAAAGAACAGTGATAATTATATGGATATGATATTGTTTTACACTATTCCCCTGATACATGTATGTCAACATTCAATGCAAGCAAATGTACATGTTTTAGATCCTGGTTCTGTTGAATTGATGTGTGTATATGATTTAGATTAATGTGATTTCTAATTAATATCCAACTGTGTCCAATTCACATTTTTAGGAAAATACATGTAAGTTTTGCAGTTTTCTCGAAGCTAATTTGGATAAAGTCTAGAATTTGTTGGTGGAAAAAAAATTGTTTCTTTCACAATATAAGCCTATAATTTGATTAAAACAACTGCATTTTTTTCCTATTCAAAAGAATTTGTCATAGATGTAAGAATAAAATGAGATATTAGCAAATAAAGGTTACACATGTGCATACATGTACATTTATAATGTATTAATTCAACATACATGTACAGTAACATAACATGTGCATGTAACTTATAAGAGCTGCATACTTTTACTGTTGCAGGTACAAACACTGAAACTTAAGCATTTAACACGGGGTCTTACACCAGCTTCATCACATCACCTAGCAGAAGCACTGTGTTCTATGCCAAACCTGAATGACCTGACACTGTATGGAATGAATCTCAATGAGGAGTTCTACTCTACATTGAAAGCAAAGGCATCATCCATACAGGTATGTATGTAGTTCATGACAATGCCATGCAGAGAACAGTGATGAGTAAAAAAAGAACAATCATGATAATTATATTGCTATATTTGTTTTACACTATTCCCTCGATACATGTGTATGTCAACATTTAATGCAAGCAAAATGTCCATGTTTTAGATGCTGTTTCAGTTGAAATTGCTGTGTGCATAGGATTTAGATTATTGTGATTTTTTTCACAATATAAGACAATAATTTGATTAAAACAAAACAGTGGAAAAATCCTATTCATTTTTTTTGTTCCTATCCTAAAGAATTTGTCTTTGATGTAAGAATAAAATGAGATATTAGCAAATGAAAGTTATATGTGTGTATACATGTGCATTTACAATGTATTAATTCAACATATAGTAACATAACATGTGCATGTACATGTAACTTATACAAGCTGCATACTTTTACTGTTGCAGGTACAAACACTGAACCTTGAGTTTGTCAGGTGTCCTACACCAGCTTCATCACATCACCTAGCAGAAGCACTGTGTTCTATGCCAAACCTGAATGACCTGAGACTGGATGGGGAGCATCTCAATGAGGAGTTCTACTCTACATTGAAAGCAAAGGCATCATCCATACAGGTATGTATGTAATTCATGACAGTGCCATGCAGTGAACAGTAATGATTACAAAATGAGAACAGTAATAATTATAAGGATATGATATTGTTTTACACTATTCCCTTGATATGTCAACATTTAATGCGAGCAAATTGTAAATGTTTTAGATGCTGATTCAGTTGAATTTACTGTGTGCATAGGATTTAGATTTTTGTGATTTTTTTTATTAATATCCATCTGTCCAATTCAAATTTATAGGATAAATAAGTTTTGCTATTTTCCTGAAGTCAATTTGGATAAAGTCTAGAATTTGACCAAACTCCTCAATAACAGCAAACCTCCTGGCACAAGAGACTTTTGCACAGGGAACCAGCAGTATTGATATCTTTAATATGTTTTATCGCAAATCGATTTCTCATTATTTCCGCGTTGTTGGGAGTATATGCAGTGGGACCAAGCAATGGAAATATGTTGAAAGCCCAAAGAATACACTGAGAAATAAAAAAACCTCACTACTATCATTCTGTGGGTTGAAACAACAGTATTCCTTTTTTTTGCTATTCAAAAGAATTTGTCATAGATGTAAGAATAAAATGAGATTTTTGCAAATAAAAATAGGTGCATACATGTACATTTACAATGTATTAAATCAACATATAGTAACATAACATGTGCATGTACATGTAACTTATACAAGCTGCATACTTGTACCATTGTAGGTACAAACACTGAGCCTTAAGGATGTCAGGTGTCCTACTCCAGCTTCATCACATCACCTAGCAGAAGCACTGTGTTCTATGCCAAACCTGAATGACCTGACACTGGATGGGGAGCATCTCAATGAGGAGTTCTACTCTACATTGAAAGCAAAGGCATCATCCATACAGGTATGTCTGTAATTCATGACAATGCCATGCAGTGAACAGTAATTATTAAAATATGAGAACAGTAATAATTATAAGGATATGATATTGTTTTACACTATCCCCTTGATATGTCAACATTAAATGCGAGCATTATGTACATGTTTTAGATTCTGATTCAGTTGAAATTGATGTGTGCATAGGATTTAGATTATATGTGATTTTTTATTAATATCCAACTGTCCAATTCAAATTCATAGGAAAATAAGCTTCAGTTTTCTTGAAGCCAATTTGGATAAAGGCAAGAATTTGACTAAACTCATCAATAGCAACAATCCTGGCGCAGGAATCCAGAAACAGGGAAAATCAGAGAGAGAGAGAGAGAGAGAGATAGCAAAAGATAGTTATACATAGGGATGAAGAGAGAATGAGGTGAAAGAGAAACATAGAGGAAGAAAGAAGGTGCAGAGATAACAGAGAATAAACAATGGATGTAGGAAGAGAAGGAGGATAGGAGAAGGAGATGAAGAGAACGAACGGAAATAAAGCTATGAGATAGAAAACAGAAATAAACAAGAATTAGGATAGAGAAGAAAAAGGGAAAAAAGGGCGGTAGATAGAGCAAGAGAAAGGGTATTAAATAGGGGTGAAGAGAGACTGAGGAGAAAAAGATATGAGTGAGGATCAGGTATGGTAAAACGGATTCATAACAATGTTCTTCTTGTTTGAAAAAGATGAAATGGATAAGATGTATAGAGGTATAGCGCCACCCTTGGGCTGGTTCACAGGAAGACGTGAATTAAAACCTCTCGGGTATCCAATGTTTCAATTCAAACTTACATAACATAATTTTGAGTATACATGTAGTAATCTTCTTGCAGTGCAATTTTGTTGTTAATTAGTCTTTTGATTTATAAGTTATTAAATTGTAAAAAGTGTATTGCTTTCTCATAAGTAGCTAAAAAATATTGTCAGGATGATGTAAACACACCCATTGTCCCTCTTCACCTGTTTGACAAGGCATAATACAAGAGCTTTGGGCTTTTCAGGTATCTGTGGTATGTGACTGCCAGGCTGTGCTATTCATGTGTTAATTACACAGATACCAAGCAAGCTCCTCTATTATGCCTTGTCAGATCGACAATGGGTGTGTTTACATAATCCTGACAATTTTGGAGGGGCTGCTTTTGAGAAAGCAATACATTTTTCACAATTTAATAATTTATTGATCAAAAGACCAATAAATACCAAATTGCACAGCAAGAAGATCATTGTACTCAAAATTATGTTTTGAAAGTTTGAATTGAATTGAATAAAACACTTTTGAGTTATCATAGTCAGAAGGTAAGGAAATGGTTTTTCTTTACATACAGAGCATTTTCGGGGGCAAAACAGTGTCCAAGGGCACTTTGGGGTTTTTATTTCAGGGGGTCTGACACCCCCTTCCCGATGGACAGTTTTTATATTTTTGGAATGTACATCCATAGCTCTTCCTTCTGACAAAATTTGATCCCTGGGCTTCAAGGGGAAAAATTTACACTAATATTTAGGGGCTGTCTGGCACCCCATCCCAGCGGAATTTTTTGTCATTTTTTTGTGTTTTGTAATGTCCAGTCATACTACTTCCTACTGACAAAGTTTGGTGCATGGGGGGCATGGGGTGAAATCGACCCACATTTTGGGGGCTCTGGGGGCTAAACCCGACAGTTATGGTCAGGCTGACAACCTTTTTGTTGATGACTTAGATGGTCTTAGCAACTTTAAGGGGTCAAATCTTATGGGTAAAATGGAGTGACTATTTTTGGGACGGGCTCCCTGACTATAAGACTTTCTTCTTTCATTCAATCCACCACGCTCAGTTAATATCGACACCTGAGCTTCCCCTTCCTCGTTGAAGGGTAAAGAATCCCGGAAGTCGGGTGTTGAAACACCCCATATCACTCACGCATTGATGATAACAAGGAATTTCTTTTCACCCAGTTTATCAAGTCACTGTCTTGTATCAGAATCTTTTTTATTTCAAAGGATTTCAATGTCAACATTTTTTGTCATTCTTGGATGTTGATGCAACAGAAATCCGCTCCATAACAAGAACTACTTTTTAATATGTATTTTTATTACAGGGACATTCCGTCTAGGCACTATGTGCAAGGGATCCATGGTGCGACGCATTGTCCGATTTGTGTTGTACCCAATCTCTCTCATTAGTCTGCTTAACGCTTACTGGGCCTTCCTCGCTGATTGCATTATTTTTTTCCTGTATATTCTTTTCATCATCATTTTCATAATCCTCCTCATCACTCACTCAGTATCTCTCCCCTCTAACTATCTCTCAGACCCGTTATTCTCTCTTCTCTCTCTCTCTGTCTCTCTTCACCATCTCTTACTCTTCTTTTCTCTCTTTTTTTAAATTTCCTTCACTCTGTATCTTTCCATCTTTCTGTTTATCCTTTCCTCTAATTGAAAATAAAAAGGGCATGAGGAAAAATAAAATTTCAAAAAAAAAAAAAGAAAAGCAAAATTTAGTAGTCAGTCATAGTTTTCATTAAGTTTTTCCCGGTCTTTCCCGGTCTTTCCCCACCCCCTCTCTCTCTCAGTCTCTTTCTCTCATTCTTTTTACACCCTAGCTGCCCCTCCTCCCTCTCAATTAAAAAGAAAAAACACCTCTCTTTGAATTCTTCTTAGTCTTTTATGTTTTCATTGACTTCTTTACCAAGTCTTAGATTTCAATCTTTCATTTTGCTGCTCTTTATTGTCCAACTTCTTTTTTTTTTCATCTTTTAGTCTCTTTCATGAAGTTCCTTCTCTCCTCCACCCTCTCTAAGACTTTCTTCCTGCATTCAATCTGCCATGCTTTAGTGACACCTGAATTTCCCTCTTCCCCATGACAGAAAATTGTGTGTTGAAACACCCTGTTTAACGAGTCACTGTCTTGTATCAGAATTTTAATTTTTAATCCTATTTGAATCTGAGTAAGTAAATCCTTTGAAATTTAAAAACATTTAGGGGTTTGCACGCTTCGGACTGAAAAAAATCCATGTGTCGTTCGTTCTGACTGCAGATCGTCCTAAAGGTTTTCAATTTTTTTAATAAGTTGTTTGAAATCTCAAAATGAAATTAATCATTCTTTCTTCTTTTTTTTTGTGGATAAAAAGGTTGGGTTTTTTTCTCAAAATATTAGCCAGTTTAATTAAAACAAAACAATGAAAACAAATCCTATTCAATTATGGTTTCCTATTCAAAAGAATTTGTTATACAATGTAACTATAAGAATACAATGAACATTAGCAAAAGAAACATACATGTGTGTATAAGAGGAGATATTAATAATTTCTGTTACATGGGGCTGCAACAGGTGCATTAGACCATTGTGACCAGGGGTGGATCCAGGATTTTATATAAGGGGGCACAAAAATGCAGGTTAGTCAACTTTTGGAAAAGGGAGACCCGTATTTTTTTAGTCTCGCCAGCAGATGAGCTTAGCACAAAAGTGGAAAATATATTTATCATGATAGTGAAGCAATGACTGAGAAAATTGTTTCATCAATTTTCATTGAGTCTTTGATCTGATCAATAATATGTGTAATGTCAGTCATGAATGTAGTAATTCAGTGTATAGTCAGTAAATAACATGTGCATGAGATGTATAAATGTATAATTATGAACAGGTCCAGACTCTCAGGCTTGATGTCAGGTATCCCTGACTTTTAATACTATTACAACTGATACCACTACTGTACTTCAACTATGTTTAAGAACAAGTTACATGTATATTGTTACTGTAATTAAACCATCTTGTAGAGAATTTACTTTGTAGTGGAGACTAAGTTGTATGATTCACCATACTGCTGTTGTTATTGTGGGTATTACTGTGGTGAGTGAATGTTATATTTTATTGGGGGATGGGGGTACATTGGAATGGGTCATTGAAAATTCATAAAAATATAAATTCAAAATTTAAGGCTGTTGAAATTTGAACCCGAAAAAGAAGGGCTAGTCTGGTGATCTCTCAGCTGGGAAGGGCCAGATTTCACCCCCCCCCCCACCCTGTGATCTCGACACGGAGTGACAAAAATTCTGAATCCTAATATTGAGATAGAGCATGTTATACCTAATATACCAGAAATATTGATATCTTTATAAATATGTTTATCGCAAATGCAGATTTAAAAAACACTACTATCATTCTGTTGGTCGAAAAAAGTTTTTTTTTCACAATATAAGCCTATAATTTGATTAAAACAACTGCATTTTTTTTTCCTATTCAAAAGAATTTGTCACAGATGTAAGAATAAAATAAGATATTAGCAAATAAAAGTTACACATGTGCATACATGTACATTTATAATGTATTAATTCAACAAACAGTAACATAACATGTGCATGTACATGTAACTTATACAAGCTGCATACTTGTACCAATGCAGGTACAAATACTGAGCCTTTGTAATGTCAGGTGTCCTACTCCAGCTTCATCACATCACCTAGCAGAAGCACTGTGTTCTATGCCAAACCTGACTGACCTGAGACTGCGTGGGAAGCATCTCGAGGAGTTCTACTCTACATTGAAAGCAAAGGCATCATCCATACAGGTATGTCTGTAATTCATGACAATGCCATGCAGTGAACAGTAATGATTACAAAATGAGAACAGTAATAATTATAAGGATATGATATTGTTTTACACTATTCCTTTGATATGTCAACATTAAAATGCGAGCAAAATGTCAATGTTTTAGATTCTATTTCAGTTGAAATTGCTGTGTGTATAGGATTTAGATTATATGTGATTTTTTATTAATATCCAACTGTCAAATTCAAATTTACAGGAAAATAAGCTTCAGTTTTCTTGAAGCCAATTTGGATAAAGGCTAGAATTTGACCAAACTCCACAATAGCAACAAACCTCCTGGCATTAGAAATCAGAAAGAGAGAGAGAGAGAGAGCAAAAGATAGTTATACATAGGGATGAAGAGAGAATGAGGTGAAAGAGAATCATAGAGGAAGAAAGAAGGTGCAGAGATAACAGAATAATCAATGGGTGTAGGAAGAGAAGGAGGATAGGAGAGAGAGAAAAAGAGAATGAATGGACATAAAGATTATGATAGAACAGAAATAGACAGGAATTAGGAGAGGGAAGAAAAAGGGAAAATGAGAGCAGTAGATAGAACAAAAGAAAGGGTAATAGGGGTGAAGAGAGACTGAGGAGAAAGAGAGATGTAAGAGAGGGATGGGTCACAATGGGAGACATGAAATCAATCTCTCGGGCATGCGACAGTTCAATTCAAACTTACATAACATAATTTTGAGTATCATAATCTTCTTGCAGTGCAATTTTGGTGTTAATTGGTCTTTTGATTTATAAGTTATTAAATTGTAAATTTCTCAAAAGTAGCTAAAAATATTGTCAGGATGATGTAAACACAACCCTTGTCCCTCTTCACCTGTTGACCATGCCTTGTCAGATCGAAATGGGTGTGTTGTAATACATAATCCTGACAATTTTGGAGGGGCTACTTTTGAGAAAGCAATACATTTTTCACAATTTAATAATTTATTAATCAAAAGACCAATAAATACCAAATTGCACAGCAAGAAGATCATTATACTCAAAATTATGTTTTGAAAGTTTGAATTGAATTGAATAAAACACTTTTGAGTTATCATAGTCAGAAGGTAAGAAAATAGTTTTCTTTACATACAAAGCATGGGCGGGGAACGTTGTCAAAGCGCACTTTGGGGTTTTCATTTCAAGGGGTCTGACACCCCCTTCCCAATCGACAATTTGACAGTTTTAATATTTTGGAATGTACATCCATATAGTTCTTCTTTCTGACAAAATTTGGTCCCTGGGCTACAAGGGAAAAAAATTTACCCTAATAATTAGGGGCCATCTGACACCCCATCCCTACGGAAATTTTTTCATTTTTTGGGGGGGTTTTGTAATGTCCAGTCATACTGCTTCCTACTGACAAAGTTTGGTGCGTATGGGAGACGGTGTTAAATCAACCTGACAGCTATGGTCAGACTGACAACCTTTTTGTCAATGACTTAGATGGTCTAAGTAACTTTAAGGGGTCAAATCTTGTGAGTAAAATGGATTGACTATTTCGGGAAAGGCTCCCAGACTATAAGACCCCGTTTACAGTGCAGGGCCGGGCCGAGCACACCTAATTGCGGTACTCGACCCCTCAATTTCGTGCGTTTACAGTGCGGGCCTCAGGCCGGCCTAAATTTTGTCGTATTGGGGTCTGAATGTAAACAAACGTAATGTTGGTGGGTAGTTTGGTGGGTAAACGTAACAGTGTGGCGCGGGTTATTTGTACCGATATTTTTTTAGCTCGCATGCATACGACGAACGATCGAACACCACAGCTGCTCGCTTAACTTATCGGATAATTTCATATTCTCTACGCAATTTTAATATCTTTGTACGATCGAGAAGACAAGAGGATGGATGAGGAAGGTCGTATTCGTAGAATTCAAAGGTATAATCGTGACAGGAGGATGAGGAGAGAGCAATGTGAGGAGAAAGAATCGTTGCAGGAGGAATGGCCTGCTCTTTCGAACGAAACAGCACAAGAGATGAACGATGATAATTGAATTAAAAACACTAGTATCTCGACTTTTATTTACGCGGACAAACTTTGGAAATCTCAGCAGAAAAGACAACAAAGCAGCTCAGGCCGTACAATGCATGCAACGCTCAAAGCAACCGCGGGATCATAACACCATAATCCAATGATGTCATGATCGCCGCAATTCCGGGATCGCATTTGGTACCGCATTTGGCCCAGCGTGCGTTTACAGTAAAAGAAGGCCGGGCCGAGACTACCTCCAGAGGTGGTCCAAATGCATGGCCGCTTTTGGTACCGCATTTGGCCTTTTGAGCGTTTACAGTGAAGTTTAGCCCGGCCTCGGTCCGGGCTTACTCTCACTGTAAACAGGGTCTAAGACTTTCTTCTTTCATTCAATCCACCACGCTTAGTTAATATCGACACCTGAGCTTCCCTCTTCCTCGTGGACTGGTGAAAGATCTCGAAAGTCGGGTGTTGAAATAGCCCCATATCACTTGCGCATTGATGATAACAAGGAATTTCTTTTCACCCAGTTTAACAAGTCACTGTCTTGTATCAGAATCTTTTTTAATTCAAAGGATTTTAATGTCTACATTTTTTGTCATTCCTGGATGTTGATGCAGCAGAAATCCGCTCCATAAGAAGAACTACTTTTTAATGTGTATTTTTATTACGGGGACATTCTGTCTGGGCACTACGTGCAAGGGATCCATGGTGCGACGCATTGTTTGATTTGTGTTGTACCCGATCTCTCTCATTAGTCTGCTTAACGCTTACTGGGCCTTCCTCGCTGATTGTATTATTTTTTTCCTGTATATTCTTTTCATCATCATTTTCATAATCCTCATCATCAATCACTCAGTATCTCTCCCCTCCTTTCTCTAAGAGGCCTTTCACACTCCGTGCTGGACCGCTCTAAGTAAGACCACTCTAGAGGTTCTTGAAGAACGCTTTGTTTGGTTTCACACTCCGCGTATTTTTTATGTCTCATATCGCTCAACGAGCTAGTCAAAGTGGTCTTGTTGCTATGGCAGCTCAGGTAAGCGGGTCAATTTTTTCACGTGGAAATCAAACCGTACATGTATACTGCCTGCCTGATACATATATCTCTATATCTTTCCAAGGCTTCTTTTTTATGCCTCCGCCCACCGGCACCACCTAGGTGGTGCCGGTGGGGCGGAGGCGCCGGAGGCATTATGTTTTTGGGTCGTCCGTCCGCCCCCTTTTCGTTCTCGCGATAACTTAAAAACTGTTCGGCGGATCAGCTTGTAACTTGGCTCATGTATGCATATGGGAGGGACGATGAACTGATTAGATTTTAGGGTCTCAAGGTCAAAGGTCAAAGGTCATAGAGGTCATTATATACATAAAAATTGTTATTTCTCGCAAAAACTGAAGAACTGTTTGACAGATCAGCTTCTTACCTGGCCCATGTATGCATATGTGAGGGACGATGAACTGGTTAGATTTTGGGATCTATCGTCTTTTATTTCTTCAGATTTCTTATGTTTTTCTTTGTGTTTATCATTTTATCTTTTCTTTCTTTAGATTTCTTATGTTTTTCTTTGTGTTTATCATTCTATCGTTTTATCTTTCTATCTTTCCTTGTTTTCATCATTCTGTCGTTTTCTCTTTCTATCTTTCTTTGTTTTCTTTTGTCTTTCTTTATTTTTAGTCATTCTATCATTTTCCCTTTCTATCTGTTCTTTCCTTTCATGATTCTATCATTTCCTCTTTCTATCTTTCATTGTTTTCTTTCTTTGATTTTATTAATTCTATCATTTTCCCCTTTCTATCTTCTATCAAATCCTCTTCCATCTTTTCTTGTGTTTTCTTTCTATCGATGGCCTGCACTTATAGGACAATCAAGGAAAATCACACAAGATTTCCCGCGCAACACACACACTCACTTCCGGTTGAAGTACGCTTTAGGAATTGCTTTGCTTTCACACTGCCACGTTGGAGTGGTCTAACTAAGAACCTCGCGAGGTGGTCTTCTGGAGCGCTCCAGAAGAACGCTTCCTGGACCACTTGAGCATTCACACTCACCTGGGAACCGCTCCTGAGGAACCGTTCTTAGAGCGCTCTAATGAAGTGAGTGTGAAAGGGCTCTATCTCTCAGACCCTTTATTCTCTATTCTCTCTCTCTATCTCTCTTCACCATCTCTTACTCTTCTTTTCTCTCTTTTTTTTCCTTCACTCTGTATCTCTCTGTCTTTCTGTTTATCCTTTCCTCTAATTGAAAATAAAAAGGGCATGAGGAAAAATAAACTTTCAACAAAAACAAAAGAAAAGCAAAATTTAGTTATCAGTCATATTTTTCATTGAGTTTTTCCCGGTCTTTCCCGGTCTTTCCCCACCCCCTCTCTCTCTCAGTCTCTCTCTCATTCTTTTTACAGCCTAGCTGACCCTCCTCCCTCTCTATCAATTAAAAAGAAAAACACCTCTCTTGGAATTCTTCTGAGTCTTTTATGTTTTCATTGACTTCTTTTACCAAGTCTTAGATTTCAATCTTTCATTTTGCTCTCTTTATTCTCCAACTTCTTTTTTTCATCTTTTAGTCTCTTTCCTGAAGTTCCTTCTCTCCTCCTTCCCTCTATAAGACTTTCTTCTTTCATTCAATCTGCCATGCTTTAGTGACACCTGAATTTCCCTCTTTCTCATGACAGAAAATTGTGTGTTGAAACACCCTGTTTAACGAGTCACTGTCTTGTATCAGAATTTTAATTTTTAATCCTGTTTGAATCTCAGTAAGTAAACCATTTCAAATTTAAAAACTTTTAGGGGTTTGCACGCCTCGGACTGAAAAATTCCATGTGTCGTTCGTTCTGACTGCAGATCATCCTAAAGGTTTTCAATTTTTTTAATAAGTTGTTTGAAATCTCAAAATGAAATTAAATCATTCTTTCTTCTTTTTTTTGTGGATAAAAAGTTTGGGTTTTTTTCTCACAATATTAGACAATTTAATTAAAACAAAACAATGAAAACAAATCCCATTCAATTATGGTTTCCTATTCCAAAGAATTTGTCATACAATGTAACTATAAGAATATATTGAACTTAAGCAAAAGAAACATAAATGTGTGTATAAGAAAAAAGTTTGGGTTTTTTTTTCTCACAATATTAGACAATAATGTAATCAGAACAAAACAATGAAAACCAATCCTATTTAATTATTGTTTCATATTCAAAAGAATTTGTCATACAATGTAACTATAAGAATACAATGAACATTAGCAAAAGAAACATATATGTGTGTATAAGAGGAGATATTAATAATTTCTGTTACATGGGGCTGCAACAGGTGCATTAGACCATTGTGACCAGGGGTGGATCCAGGATTTTATATAAGGGGGCACGCAAATGCAGGTTTGTCATCTTTTGAAAAAGGGAGAGCCTTATTTTTTTGGTCTCGCTCACTGGGGGGACAATTTTTTTTTTTTGCCAGACCTCCAAACTTTGCTCGGGGGTGGGGGGGGGTTATGGGGTACAGTTTCCCTCCATAATTTTCTGACAAACAAACAAATTTAAAAGTTTGTCATTCTAAAAGGGGGGGGGGGCACAATAAAAAAAGGCAGATGCTTTATGGTCAAAATACATGTACATACTTTTCTTCCAAAGGGGGGTTTTGAGGATTCCATCACCATCATAGACCTCTGTTTAGCCAACTGAGAGGAACCGTTAAAAAAAAAATTGACCTAATTTGGAACACATTACCGAACTATATCCCCCCGCCTCCCCTTCAGCGGATCTTCTTCTTATCACCTCTGAATTTGATACCTTTTTCTTGATTTTTTCTTACTTTTTTTTAATATCCTTATGGCTGAAAAAGTACCCTTTTTATCTGTTTTCTTGTACGTGGATGATGCCTGATTTACCAGCCTCAATGAGAAATGCCTTCCCCCCCCCCCCCCCCCCCTCCCCGTTACCATGAAGCTACAAAATAATGAATAATTAGCGTCCCCTGTAAAGGATGCAAAAATGAGAAAAAGTGAATTTGTCATTTTATTTTCAGGTGGATTATGGCCCCCTTATATGGGTCCTGGGAGGACCAACGGATTGACTTTTCCCTACTACTCCCCCCCCCCCCCCCCCCGCCCTTCGATTGGCATCCCGTCACCCCCAGTGCGAGGGGAGAAGGGATTAATATCCTATATGTATTCATATCATAGTGAAAATATTTTCGAAGGAATTTTTTTGTTGTTGTTGGTTTATTTATTTATTTATTTTTTTTTGGGGGGGGGCTCCTTCTTTACACCGTTGCAACAGATATTATGATGTCTAGATATCGGTTTATTCTGTCATATAAGGGAATGGATTGAGGCGATATACAATAACATCATTTCACAGGTATGAAGACCATTTTCCCCATTCATGTCAATTCAGCTGTTGATAATAAGAATGACTTCTGCGACAACCACCCAAATGTGCGGTTAGGTAAACCCTAAACACTAACCCTAACCCTAAACCCTAAAATCCAAAGCCTACCCCCCGCCCCCACCCTTCCGCGGATCTTAATATCATCTCTGAATTGGATATCCTTTTTGATTTTCGCTTTTTTCGATACCATATTAAACATGTAATCCGGGTTACCGGTATGCGCTTCATTGAGACATGCCCCCCTCCCCTCAACGGCGACTGCCGTGAAATCATAGAGTTACATAGGTACACACAAAACTGTGTACCGTATGTGAAGTTACAAAATAATGATGTAACTCTATATGCGTGAAACATACAGGGTTGGAAAAAAGTTTGGAATATTTTTTTGGCGATGAGTATGTCTGATTTTAAATGCTAGTTTCTACTATATTGTGATGAATAATTCATCCAAATCGGATTAACTGTGTTGAATGAAGTCTACTTTTCCATCTTGTACCAAAGATTACGTAATATTGTTAAACATGTTACAATGGCTGACCAATGAACCACATGTTGTCAGATTTGCTCTATTTGTGTTTGAACATCTTGTTATACATTTCTGTACTTTACATGGAATTTTGAAAAAGCTACGTGCAGTTTGCAGTCATTTTGAGGACTTCGGTATAGCAATTAAACTGTATCTGATTATTTAACTTTTTCGTTAGACATTTGCAAAAACAGCAAATATATGCTTCCGAATTCAAAGTGGACCTCTGCACTGTGTGATAAGCCTGATTTTTAATGTTGTGCTTTTAAAGTTAAAAAGGGACACATATCTTTTATTTGAACCTCAAAGAAGAACTTAAAATGACGAGGGATATGTTTAAGACAAGAAATAATTCTTGGAATAAAAATATTCCAAACTTTTTTCCAACCCTGTAGTACATGCAGTACATGTAAAAGTGCACTGTGCGAACGAATAACACTTGTGTTGTTGCGCCGTATATACTGTACATTGAAGCCATCCATGCATATGGATATGGCCTTGGAGCTAGTACACGTCACGCTGTTCTTTGCAATACACCAATCGAGGTTTCTCCCCTTCACAGGTAAAGGGTATGGGTTGGGCATGAAGCTACAAACCAGCTTCATGGGTTGGCAGAATTATTACTCCCTCCGGAAATTCAATGTTTAAAAATGAATTTATGAAATATGGACGGCACGTCAGCCCTTAAGAAGTGCCTCACACCACTCTAAGAACCATTCCCCGCCCGTGGGTACCAAAAGGTGGGGACCGAAAGGGCCAGGGGAGGCGCCTATTTAAAAAAAAGGCACCAAATCCTGAGTGTAATATTATATAGAATAGAATGTTGAAAATTTCTGCATTTTGTACAATATATTTGAGGAAATTACTCTTTTGACTGCGCACAGTGTAATGATTTTTGACACTGCATGATATCCGATCACAGCGATGGTTGAAATTTTATAAATTTTGGTATCAAAGACTATTACTAGGCCATAAAGTCATATTGTGGCACAAAAAGTCAAAACCGAATTATTCTTGAATATATCCCCCGCAAACATACACGAGTGGGATGGATTCCAGCTACCTCCAGCCCTTTTAGGGTTAAAGCATAAAATTTATGCTCTTTCGTTATATACTGAAATATTTTCATTTATAATACAAGTAAAAACACACAAGATATTGATGTTACAAAAACTGTAAAAAATTGTCCATACGGGTACCTATTTACTTAATATCAGTTTCATGTGGAAGACATATGCCTACATGTACAGACAGATATTTCTATTACTACTGCTTTGTATACTACTAGCAATACTTCTAATATTTCTACATACACCTACTGTAACATTTTGAGGGGGAAAAATACAGATGACAATGTGTGTTGTGCCTGGTCAGTTTCTTTTGGAAATTCTTTTAATGAATATTTTTGTAATGGGGACTAGTTTTGTTTAGCTTGCTATACATTAATTTTATTTCTTAAGTTTTGAATCAATCGGCATGTCACAGTAGTGGTTATTTGTATATGCTTCAAGGAAATAGATTGCATGCTAGACTGCAATAGATCCAATCACTTGTTACTGCAATACAGTCAATGTTGCTGTTATATTTTTACAGGGTTCTTTTCCGCAAATCGGCAAGGGGAGTTTCAGCTTCAATGAAGCTCCTCAAAAGGACCTGGACTCATTTCTCCACTTCCTGGCAGCTTATCAATGGTTAGTAAAGTAGATATAATTAAATGTGAACATGTTAGCATGTCAGCTTGATCCGTGTAATGTAGAATGAAGATTTGGAGCCTATAAACAAATAATTGAAAAAATATACAATGCTAGTTCTTCAGCAGGGAGCCTGTGACCATGCAGGTGATACTGTTTACCTCACCTTGTCTCATTGAATGTACAATGTGATTCTATATGATGAAAATGCACATATTACCCACAATAAAGTACACAATAAAGTACATTTACATGTAGCTATTACCATAATTTTGAAAAATGTCATGTGTTCACAGTTTCCTTAATTTAAAATGGTCTATTTTTCTATAATTACTGATCAAAATGTTTAATGTGATTTGTAAGCTTAGCAATAATAACAGTGGTTGATTTATTAAAAAATCTACATATACATGTATATTGTAGTCATATGGCTATTAAATTTGCTAATAATTTATACTTTCATGTAAAAGTTTAAACTATGAATGTTCTATTTGTTCATAAATATTTCAAGCAGCAACAAAATATGTTTCCTTCATAGTTCAGATGACTCAAACGATTCAGATGGCTCAGACGACTCTTCATACCAGGTGCATCCTCCAAGGACACCACAGCCATCAGACCACCCTCAACAAAGTTGCTGTTCTTGTTGTTTGCTTTAGTTTGTATTTACTCTACTTTTAAATATTTATGCCTCTGCCAACAGCCAGAGCCATTGGCCCATATTCTGAACTCCGGTTTAACTCCAGTCTAGTTAAACCAGAGTCTAACTAAACCGACTTAGACTGCATGTCGGGTTTAACTCCATTTCTGTTTCTAAAAGTCCAGTTTAGATAAACTAGAGTCTAAGTCCAGTCTATTAAGTTAAACTGTGGTTTAGTTGCCATGGAGATGTAGTCTGCTGCTACTGCACATGCTCATTAGAGCTCAATTTATCTTCAAGAAGGCTGAAATTTGTTTATTCCTTTCATTTTTAAGATGTTTAATCAAGAAATGTCATGAAATACTCTATACACAAACTAAAGGCATACCATTTGGCACTTCATTTGTCATGATTAGCCTACTGGAGTTTTTTTTTTATGGATCGTAAATGAACGACTCTTTAAGGTTAGATTGGTCGGTTTATCCTACGTTATTGCGTGTATTACTATATGGATACCTAGTCCTGTATTCAGCTCCTTCTTCCATTTCAAAATGGCTGGATCACTAGCGTAGGCTGGGGGGGCAAACCCGTCAAGATCCCTCCCCTTTTTTTATGCTTGTCGGATAATTATGGAGGAAAACATCTGATAACCCCTGCCCCCATGCACTGAACAACTTTTTGAGGGCTGGTGAAAAAAAAATCATGGTAGACTCGAGATCTAAAAGTTAGATCTACATGTATCTAAACAATTAGGCCTGCAATGTCCATCATGTGGGAGCGGAGCAGATCAAGGATTTTGTATTTTGAAAAGGAGGCTCAAGCAATTGACACACAACAAAAACAAAAAAAGCATCATTTTTTTTGGAAAAAAAAAGTTTGATGACTTAGTTACGTCTGACGATTAAAGCAAAGCAAAAATTAAAAATTAAAAACCGTGGGGAGGGGGGGGGGGGGTGTCCGGACCTCGTGATCCCCCAACTGTCCCTGATTGGTGAGGCAAACGCAACACCGTCACTTTGCAAATTTGACTACATTCAGAGCAAAAGGAAAGGACCCAGGCTATTTATAGCCTGAAAGATTAAATATCTATTTTGTTATGAGGCACAGGGAGCATTTTGAAAACAAAAACAAAACTCAAAACAAACAAAAAATAAGATATACTGTATCTAGATCTAGAGGTAATATATAACAGTTAGAGCTTGGCTTATACCCTATACAGTCAGTACTTTTAGACCGAAAACAAACTTGTTCGTTTCGTTTCATAGGAAAAGTCACTACGGTACACTTTACCGGGTACCTTATGAAGGGCACATTTTTCGGAGATATAATAGTAGGCAATTTGAATGCATGTAATCAAGAGATAGCTAGATCTACTTCAGACATCTATATATCTAGGCCTGTGTAATAGATGTATAATAAAGAAGGGCACTGTGTTACTTTAGAACCTGACATTAGTTGCTACTAGCTGCTGCATGGCCTACAAAAATAATCTGGTGACAATGCCATTGGTAAGTTCCTGGACTAACTTTATTATTCATGTGTCTCCTTTTTGCAAGACAGCAGCTCGACTCTAAATAGATATTCCACGTTAGACATAGTGTAAGTTGTAACTAGCGCGGAAGATTGTTGCAAAGTCAGTTCTTCGAAAACGAAGGTAAAAATACCTTTCTCTAAGCTGGTGCCAGCAGACTTTAAAACCTTTCGTCATACCACTCTTCCGCCTCAGTTGCAAACATTATCCTGCGGTGGCCGTGCATGAAGAAAAGTTAAACGTGACTTAAACTACCCCTAGCTGCAGTCTAACTTTCTGTACAAAGTTAAACCACGCTTAGACTGGAGTTTAAGCTAAACCAGAGTTCAGAATGTGATTTTCTTAAACTCCAGTCTAAAGGGCAGATTTAAACCACACTTAGACTCCAGTTTAAGTTAAACCGCAGTTCAGAATACGGGCCAATGTTTGTTTGTTTGTTGTTATTTTTGTAGGTTATCTGTCTGTCCCACCTTTCACTAAACTTGATATCAGTTTAAGGTTATCAATCACCAAAAAATATTTTTATTTTAGGGGTTCCATGTGGCCATTCCATAATCAAAGTATGAGCTTCAAATGTTCATTCTATAATGAGATATTGCAAAAGGAAAATACTCTCTCAATAAACATTACAGTGACTTGCAAGTATACTATTCAATGCACCCGTACATTCTCGCATAAAGTATTGCCCATGCTGAACCGAGTTAGGTTCCGTGAAAGGGGGTTTTACGTTTTCCATTTTTTCCTTCATACTTCTAACCCATAGAAGGTAATTAGGTAAATTGTTTTGAGGTAGTATAACTTTATACATTGTAGCTGTACACAAATGATTATTTTTTAGATGATTGGCACACTCTAAGGCTTGTTCTAATATATCATTGTAAACCAATTAAATATTAAAAACCGCAGGGGTTTTTAATTGTACTGCGCTTTACATTTCTGTGTCCTAAAACCCACCGGTATATGTAAATGAGTATAGACCTTTGTTCTATCATACGTCCCACCTGCCACTCATATAATACACAAAAAAACGCACCAGTTTTCATGAGGAGGTTTACCTCTTCGTATATGGACAAGTCTTTACGGCGACTTTTACCAAACTCAGCTCAAGTACGTGTGTATGTATAAAGCAGGTTTAAGATCACATTCTGTCTCCTTTGAAAGCTGTAAATAAAGTCTGCCATCGTTTTTGTGTAAAACCCACAATGACTAGGGATCTTTTGAGTCTTTTCCTTGTTTCTAATTCCTTGTTTTTAACCTGTAGTAGTTTATTTAGGGCTTCTGTAAGTTCTAAATAAATCAGCTTTCATCCACAAATTGACACCAGTTATTTTTATATTCAACTCTTACATGCATGTAACATGATAAAAACTAATTTCAAAACTACCGGTAAAGGCAATTTCAATAGCCTTGTCTATTACCTTTAGGAATGTGCAGACATTGCAATGGCGTATTACCTAATCCGAACAAGATTTCTATTGGCAGTGTAATAGGCTTTTGAAATTGCCTTTGAATTGATTTTTAAAAAGTAGTTATTATCGTGTTATGTAGTTTAAAGAAAATAAAAATGCATATTAAGGGAACCAATGTGAATGAAAATTTTGTCAATTTGTACATGAAAAATAGTGATTATAAATTTTACACCACATTGCCAATATAATGATTATTTACAATTTAAATTGTTCTTATTCATGAATGAACAGCACAATGTACTGTGTTAGAAATAAACTCCAAAGTGATTTTTTTTCTCTTTCTGCTCATGGTAATACCTAGCATTTTGGATCAAATGATAATCCAAAAACCTCTCTAAAAGAAAGAACACACTCAATTCTCGCTATGTGTTACAGTGTAGTACACATGGATTACAATGAAACCTGTGTTAGTGGCCACCTGTCTATAAAGACCACATAGTTTGCTTTCCTTGAATAATACTAAATGCTTAAAAAGCACAGGTCTGTATGTTAGGACCACCTTCCTGTATTAAGACCATGTATCTTGTATCCCATGCGATGTCTTTACCTATATGTTTGCATGTAACTGCTCTGGGGTGTTGCAATGGTGATTTTGCATATGGATTTTATGGTTTATAAACTAGTAATGTATATAGATTTTGCTCCAGAAAACTCTGGTAACATTTTGTCAATATTTTGCTGATTTATATTTTGTTGTGTTTATGCTGATAGAGTCATGGGTACATACCGGTACTCATTTATCATTTTGCTGAATAATTGCAGCCTTGATTGGTTTTGAGCAAAATAACTGCTCAAGAGTGTTCCTACACATACTGAGTAACTTTTCTGTGAAAACGAGATTGATCCATCGTGTCATGCATGAGTGGGCAAACATTAAAGGCAAAATTGTCACTTTTCAAAAGTCATCAGGGTCATTTTTTATGCTGTATTAAACAGTACATTTTAGCATTTCTTGTGTGATTTTTACAGTGTACTCACTCAACCATGACACGATGACAACCTCTTATCACACAACATGTGATGATACATTTTGGTAAATATATCTGGAGTTATTTTTGTTCAATAAGCTAAATGGATTTTGCAATTTCAAATTCACGAGGGTTGAATTTTTTTTTTAATTGTGCTCACACCAACCATAATAATGAGAAAAGTGTCGGGATAGGTGTGAGGGGGTCAAGCGATGGATAATAAAAAACAATACATAAATATGCACCAGAAACCGAATTCGCTAAAATCTTGTTTCTTAGAATACCCAAAATGACCCTTGTGACTTTTGAAAAGTGACAATTTTGCCTTTAATGTTTGCCCACTCATGCATGACTCAATGGATGAATCTCATTTTCACAGAAAAGTTACTCAGTAAGTGTAGCAACACTCTTGAGAAGTTATTTTGCTCAAAACCTTTTCATTAAAAAGTTACGCTATGTTGATTAAGGGGGGGGGGGAGTTACTTTTTTGTTGCGTTTATATATATATATATATATATATATATATATATATATATATATATATATATATATATATGCAATTTTCATGTCTGCACGTCATAATCAATGATGAACTTTGATATGGTGTGTGAGTTTCTTGAAATATTAACAATTTTGTACTATGTATATAACTTGAAGTACTTTCTTGCAATATGAAGTACTAAACACGCCTTTCTATTTTTGTATTGGATGAATTACTGAATTACATTTAATTCTGAATGGATATGCCATAGGTATTATGTTAACACTTTGCTATATATCAGAGACAAAAATATTCTAGTGGTAGTTCAACAATATGAAATTAATGTAAAATATTTAAAAATGGTAAAATACATAACAATGATATGCCAGTATACATGTACTTAAGTGATGAATTGATGATTTCCACAGCTGTTTCAATTGATATACTGTACATGAATCTCTATATCTAATTGTATATACAAAAGAAATGTTTGATAATATGTATGATATCTCACATGTGTTGTATCATTATATAGTTTATATTTTCATTGGAATGAATCATAATGAATCATAATTCTTGATAATTAACCCTTACAGTGCTACCAAGTTTACAACCATTTATCTCAAACACAATTTTTGTGAGTTTTGATTTAAAAACATTATTCCATGATAATCTAACTTCTCAGCTCAAACCATGAACCCATTTTCAAGATGTACAATATCAAAATATGGATGGTTTAACACACCTACAGTACTAGAAAGGTTAAGGTAGTGAGTGTATTGTTGGTAACACACATACATGTTTGACATTGTGTGGAAGTAAGTTATAATAACACAAAGACAATGGAGGATTATCACTTGTTATTTCACCAGGTTATCATTTGAATTTGAAAATTGAATTTTATAGAGATAAAAGTGTCATGGGTTAAGTTACTGTACATGTATTACCAAGATGACAAAGACTAAAGGGTTAGTCAGACTTGTCCAATAATGATAAGAATAATGAGATTAAAGGTACACCCTCGAGCTGCCCTTATACTATCAGCACACAAACTCACACATACACAAAACATAGTAGGCTGTACCTTGAATTGAATATCTTGTTATTGTCTAACCAACCCTTTAAGAGAACTCAATGAAGGACAATATACTCCATTGTATGTCCCATAGAAATCATGTTTGGATTATTTAATACGTCATAGTAATGTACACACATTCCAATACGTGATGGTAAGAAAGATAATAAGGATGGTGACAATGGATTTGAATTCCTTTGAAATTTCTCTTCAATGTGTGATGATATTGATTGTTGAGAGCCAGAAGGATGTTAACTCATATCATTTTACACAGAGTTAATGACCTTCTAGCTCTAGGGCCATTCATACCACAGTATGAATAGAATGCTTTGTATTGTTATCAAAACTAAACATTAATATTTCCCATAGTAAACGTTGGTCACTTTTCTGATGAATTTCAATGACATATTTTACCTCACAGTCTCAGCGAATTCAAATATATGTTTTTCATGACATTGTCAAAATGGTTAGTAGTACCATTAGTGCATGTAACTCCTTTCTCATAAATGAAGGTTATCACTATAGGCCTATACTGCAATAACCTATCAAGTTTTTACTTCACAAAGTGTATGTCAAAAGCAATCACGATTCCTAGTAAAAATAAATTTAAGAAATATGCAAATATAAAGATAATGATTTGAATACCTTCTCAAAATCTGTGATCTCTTTGTCCTATATTAAATCTTGTGAGAGACAAAGGGAGACGATGGATGAGAGCTGAAGAGAGAAACAGACACAGAAATAGAGATTAAGAAGGTCTTGAGAGAGAGCAAGAGAAAAAAAAGTATAGAGGAGCAGAAAAGGGAGATGTTAGGGAAAACAAATGAAATTTCCTGAGGAGGAAAAGAGAGTGAGGGAGAGAGAGGAATACTGAGATGGGGAAATATATATTTTAACTGAGGGAAGAGAAAGAGAGACACTAAACAGAGGATAAGGGAGAAAGAAGATTAAAAGAAGGAAATATGGAGATAGATCAGGATGAATGAAAAATTACAACAACAAAAAAAACGGGAAGAAATGAGAGAGATAAAAAGAACATCATTGGAAATTAGGAGGATGAGAGAGAAGCAGTGGTAGGGATGAAGAAAGAGAAATAGAAAGGAAGAGAGAGGGGGAAGCAGAAATGGGGGAGATACCTGAAAATAAAATGATAAAATGAGGAGTGCTGAGAGATAAAGAAGAGGGAGTGATAAGAAAGAGAAATACAGGAAGAGAGAGGGGAGCAGAAATGGGGGAGATGCCTGAAAAGGAAATAACATGAGAAGCGATGATGAGAGATAAGAGGGACTGATAAAGAGAAATAGAGGAAAAGAGAGAGAGAGGAGCAGAAATGGAGATACCTTTAAAGAAACAATTAAAATGGGGAGTGATGATGAGAGAGAAGGAGAAAGGTTGATAAGAAAAAGAGATAGAGAGGGAAATGGGGGAGATATCTGAGAAAGTGAATAAAATGGGGAGGGATTAAAGGAAAAGGAAATAGAAAGGAAGAGAGAGAGAGGAGCAAATATTAGGGAGATACCATGGGAAAATGAATAGAAATGGGTAGGGATGACATGGATGAGAAAGATATAGAAATAGAAAAGAGAGAGAGAGAGGGGAGCAGAAATGAGATAGATATCTGAAGAAAATGAATGAAAATAATGAAGATAGATGAGAGAGAGAGAGAGAGCATAAAAAAACGGTGGTGATGGCGATGTAGAGAGACTGAGAAAAATTAGGAGGAAGAGAGAGAGAGAGAGAGGGGGGGGGGAGCAGAAATGGAGATACCTAAAAAACAATTAAAATGGGAAGTGATGATGAGAGATAAGCAGAGGGACTGATAAGAAAGAAAAATAGAGGAAGAGAGAGAAGGGAGCAGAAATGAGATAGATATCTGAAGAAAATGAATGAAATGAAGAAAGATGAGAGAGAGAGAGAGAGCATAAGAAACGGTGATGATAGCGATGTAGAAACAATGGGAAAAGAATTAGGAGGAAGAGAGAGGGGAAGATAGAGAGAGAGGGAGATAGAAGAGCAGAAATGGAGATAACTAAAAAATAAACAATTAAAATGGGGAGTGATGTTGAGAGATAAGCAGAGGGACTGATAAGAAAGAAAAATAGAGGAAGAGAGCGAGAGAGAGAAGCAGAAATGGAGATACCTAAAAAACAATTAAAATGGGGAGTGATGATGAGAGAGAAGGAGAAAGGTTGATAAGAAAGAGAAATATAGAGATAGAGAGGGGGGGCAGAAATGGGGGAGATACCTGAGAAAGTGAATAAAATGAGGAGGGATTAAAGGAAAAGGAAATAGAAAGGAAGAGAGAGAGAGAGGAGCAGATATTAGGGAGATACCAGGAGAAAATGAATAGAAATGGGTAGGGATGAGAAAGAAATAGAAATAGAAAAGAGAGAGAGAGGAGCAGAAATGAGATAGATATCTGAAGAAAATGAATGAAATAATGAAGAAAGATGAGAGAGAGAGAGCATAAGAAATGGTGGTGATAGCGATGTAGAGAGACTGAGAAAATATTAGGAGGAAGAGAGAGAGAGAGAGGAGCAAATATGAGGGAGACATACCAGGAGAAAATAAATGGAAAAGGGAAGGTGTGAGAGGAGAGATGAGGTTGATAAGAGAGAGAGAGAGAGAGAGAGGGGGGGGGGCAGAAATGAATGAAATTGGGTAGGAATGATAAGAGAGGAGAGAGAGAGAGAGTGAGAGAGCGCTCTCAAGAAACAGCAATATAGGATGGGAGGAAGCGAAACTAAAGAAAAACAGAAATGAGGGAGAAACCAGGGGAAAATAAATAAAAATGGGATGTAAGAGAGAGAGAGAGGGGGGGGGGGGGGGGATAGAGAAACAGAAACAGAAATAGATAGACAGACTGATAGAGGAGGATAAGATAGAAAGAAAGAGCCTGAATCAGAAACAGAGAGGATGATACATAATAATTTATATAGGGAGCGGATTTTGTATATTTTCAGTTAAATTCAACAACAAAGTGGTAGATACTTAACGCTCGATACGTTGTGTCCTGACAAGGGAGCTTTCATATTTTGAACTAAATTTTGTATATTTTCAGTTTAATTTCTAGATCAAAATGAGGCACAATTTCCCATTCTTTGAGATGACGAGGTTCCCAACTAAAATGATAAGCTACCATAAACACTACATAGTCATTTAAAAAAAAATGAACAGCAATCAACCTAAGGATTTGCAACACCATCCTTACAGAATTTGTTGACATTTAGACTCCACAAAGTGTGTCACATTTGAAAGGAAATTGATGGATAAGACAATGCCTAAATCACGTTTAATGTATTTACAACAGCGATTGGTGCCGAGTAGTTTGCAGGCACAAATCCTTGTCAGTCGAAACGTGTAACAGAGTGTCTGAACTGTAAGACTAACTGTGGGCCCTGTATAGCTGCTCCTCAAGCAATTTATTTTCTAATAAAGTGTCAAATTATGGTCTATGCTTGCAGACTAGGTGTTGAGGGGATGTCTTAAATTCAGACCATACCTTCAGGAAACTTTTAGATTTGAGTCGCCATTATTATAACCACATTCATTTCCCTGGGAAAATGGTCATGATTACTGAAGACCAAGGAATTTACAACAAACAGGAGCACAATACTAAGGCCCACGCCTAAAAAATACATTCACGGAGTCCACTCTCAGTCAATTATTACAGCAATCCATGGGAAAGTATTCATGAAAATCAATGAAAGAAGAGATACCCAAATACAAAACTATACAAGCTACATCATAATCCTAATATAGCCTATGTGGGTTTTAGGGTAAGGGAGCACCCCCCCCCCCCCTCCATCTCAATTTTACCATCAGCGAGTTGTTACAACTGACATCTCTCGGGGGTACTCGTTTTTCTGATCGAAGGCTCATTTTCCGAAGGTTCGCTTTACCGGAGGTTCATAATAATATATTCCGACAAAATGATGTAGGATTTTATTACATTTTCCGAATCATGAACACTTTTTCACTTTATGAATTACGAACCGTCGGAATTATTAACCTTCGGAGTAAACGAACCTTGGGAAATACGAACCGTCGGAATAATGAATCTTCAGGAAAACGAAATGCAACCTATCTCCCTGATATCTTTATCATACACAAGGGCGGATCCAGGATTTTGTAAAAGAGGGGGCACATAGCCGGAAAAGTACACAATTAAGGAAGCAATTTTTTTTATTATAGGGGGCCGCGGCTGATTCCCCCCCCCCCCCCGGATCCGCCCGTGATAAAGAAGATTTTGAAAACTTTCATGGAACTAAAAATGCGAACAAGGCTTCATGTATATTGAATGTGTCGATAACTAGTTTTATATAAGAAACAGTAGTTGGGAAATTTTTTTTAAAGTTAGTGCCTATATACATCTTTTCTGTAAAAAATAATCACTTATCAAAACAAAATCAATCACATTCACAATATTCCAAAAAAGAAATTATTAGATATTTGATGTGATAGGCCCACAGATCACAAATCGACCGGCCCTCAAGTCAAACTTTCATGCGGCCTGTGGAAGATACTCCGTAAACTCCTCATTGCCAGTCCGCCTCCGCGGGGAGTGGGGGGGGGGGGGGGGGGGCAGCTGACCCAAAGTCATACCGCCAGAAATCCAACTCACTCGTAAGCAACGGATATACACATAGGCCCTACATCGTCGACATAATTAGAAGAAGGTGGTATAGTGATAATAATGGCAGTGACTCTAAATATTAACTTTGATAGTCCCGCTGTTTTTCTCATCTTTACCATAAACATTGCCACATCCTCAACATGCCTAATGCAGGACCTGCATGTCTCCCCAGGGACGTGTGTTAGTCTGTTACCCCTAATATCAAATTTCCAGTTCTCTGGGGTTTTTTATTGCGGTGGAAATGTAATTTCTTCTTGAAAATACATGTATACTATCATTGTTTTATCTGTTATATGCATTACTATTACACAATGTTCCATTGTCAACTTTATTGTACATGCATGTATATTAATTTGCCCGACAACGTCAAACAATATTGTGGTTAGCAGGCGCGGATCCAGAGGGGGGGGACGCAAGGGGCGTGCGCCCCCCCCCCCCCGTTTTGTCTGACAAAGTATGCCCCGGACCCCCTAGATGGCCGTTTGGCTTCGTCAAACGGAGGGATCCTCAGTGTGCCCCCCTTTCTGAAAATCCTGTATCCGCCCCTGGTTAGCACTATGTTTCTTAAGAAAATTATCCAGAATATTCTGAAGAATAATTACGTTGTCACTAAACAGCGTATACAAATTTAGACTCACTAAACTTCGCTCGCTCACAAACTGTAAAAACTGGAAAGTTGATTTTCGAGTAAGTTACGTCGGGGTCCGCTCGCTCTTCATAAGGACCGCTATTCATTTAACACGCGTTATGGATAGCGGAATAAGTGGTCCTTATGAATAACAAGGTTACCCCGATACGTCATACCCTAGCAAAGTTTGTGTATGTGGTTTGTGGTCTGATGTGAACGATACTGTTTCATAATTTGGATGAAAATATTGGGAAATTTGGGATGCAGATATGATATGATTGTATTTATTTACCAATAACAAGAGACAATTACTATGTTTCAATATTTACAGTAATTTGAAAACGTTATATAAAGTTGATCATGATAACAACAATAAAAGGAATGGTAAAATGGATAATTATCAGAAAATAGCACAAGCTCTAGCCAATATTCGGCTTATGATAATACAAGTTATTATTCGAATACGACACTATAGCATGATTTAAAACTAGTCTGGACACTTGTAATTTGTAAATGCAAAACAATTGATTTACGATGTTTCTTAAATGAAAAATATTTCAAATCGAAAATGACCTACTACCTTACTATTCCAGCGCGGCCCCTATCTTCTCCAAACTCAAGTGTTATAAATTTTCACTGAACAGTGAAAATCCAATTAGGCTATAATCGTAATCCTTCTTTTCTTCTTCTTCTCCTCCTTCGACTGAAAAGCTTTGTTTCGGGAGAGAAGTATATAGGACTTTGAGGTCTTACAGGCCTGGAAGTCTTGGGAAATACAGTTCTCTGTCTCATGCTATTACTTAATTCCCTGTAGCAAGCAAGTAGTGGAACGTTTTGTTTATTTATTTATATTTTATTTTTAAATTTAAAAAATAAGCAAAGAATATAATATATGTATCATACACACACATGTACCGTATATAGACCTACATACATATATCAGAGCTCGCATATAGGCTCATCTTGTTTCATTTAGTTCTTGATTAGGATGACCTAAGCATAAAGCTATATAGTGGTAGACTATTAAACATACTTGAAAATAATTAACCAACTGTTGCATTTTTCAGTACGGTATTGCCTCATATTTGGGGTAACCTCGCTAGTCATAAGGACCGCTATTCATAAGGATAACCTATTCATAAGGATCGGTATCCATAACCGTGACTAAATGAAGAGCGGTCTTGTATGAATAGCGAGCAGACCCGTCAATTTTTTCCTTTTCATTCTAATGTTAATTGAATCTACCAAATTAATACAAACTTACTGTTTATACCACCCCTAGCCATTTGAGTGACACCATCATCCTATGCCTGAGTGCATGATCTACGCCAAACTTCTTTGGCCGAAAGTCCAAGAGACCGTAATTCGAGGATTGGTAGGACGACATCTTGAAAAAGTGGAAAAAGTGCCCAAGTGTCCATTTGAAGGTGGGTGTTTTTTTTTTTTTTTTTATTGTGGCATGAGTTATATGATTTCCTTTTCTTATTTTACGTAATCATAGTTGGGAAAAAAATACCATTTGAAGGTGGGTGTTTTTTAAATTTTTTTTTATTGTGGCATGAGTTATATGATTTCCTTTTCTTATTTTACGTAACCATAGTTGGAAAAAATACAATGGAGGGTACTTTTCAAACAAATAATAAATTGTTAGAACTTTCAATTAATATTTGTGGCAAAAATAGTCAGTTTTGACTCGGTGCCAAACAAAATTAAACAACAACAACTCCAGCCGTGGATTCCCATCGATCTACCACTAACGCTACCAGTGGTAGAGATCAGTCAAACCGCAGGTCCCCCAGAAGTGCTCTGTTTTATATCCAGTTTTGCTTGACTGGGTCAGTCTCTGAATATATTATGAGCAGAAACGCCCTGGAACATCTAATTTCCAATTGATTGAATGGACTAGTTAACATTTACCTATTGTCATGATTTACACATCAATAAAAGAGGAGGATTTTTTAGTAGACACGTGTCATAAAACCTCAGAAAAAAGGTTAGAAAATTGTCATTAATGAGTGAAATCAAATCAGCCCCCCCCCCCACTTTCAAAAAACACTCCGCGGCCCCTAGCTGATATGTCTATGAAAAATGTGACTAAATTGGTGAAAAATAATGTTATTTCATGACAAAAAATGGAAATGAAACAAAAAGTCACATAGTTTTATTATGAGCCAGGTTGAATTTGACACGAATGTGAAGGGCAATATCTATACTTTACAAATATAGAATAATATGAATGTACACTTCATGACAGGGTCAGGATCCAGCAAAATGTAACCAAATACACATTGTGTCCTTCAAGCAATTGATTTCAGCATTCTGATTTCCTCCCCCTCCCCCGAAAGAAAAAAAAAAAATCAACAGTGTTGTCACAGCTGACCATGTTTGCCCAAGAGGTCAAGAGTCAGGGGCGTATCCAGGATTTCCCAATGGGGGGGGGGGGGCGCCAGGCATTATTGATCGCCGTCCTGGGGGAGGGGTGCCCCCTCCCCTTCGGAAAATTTTTGCTTCTGAAGAAGGGCTGAGATGCAAAATAATCCTATATGTGACCAATTTTTAAACCTATTTAATGAACAACTTTTTTTTTTTTGCTAGTTTTTTTTTTTTACGACGGCCAATAGGGGGGGGGGGCGCCTGTTGCGCCACCCCCTGGATACGCCACTGAGAGTTCACCTAATGCAGGTGGCAAGTGGTTTCAAATATCGTGCCCTAATCTTGCAGGGTGTCCTTGCCAGCCAATCACAGTGCTATTGGGATTCTGCACTGGTCTGGCAATTTCAAGGATACATACTTGGGTTGAATATTGCTGCATTGATCCTGACCCTGTCATGAAATGTGTGGATGTTTTGAATATGATAATGTAAAAAATGAAATCTCAATGCTTCTATACAGTCATATCTTTTGTTGTTTAATTGTTTAATTCTCTTTTTTCTTATCTTACACACTTACTTATTATTGAAATTGAATTTCCAATAGTTATGGTAAAACGTTAACTTAGTACTTCCAAGAGTTTTTTATTAGAGGACTTCTAGACAAGGCCTTTGCGGCTTTTTATGTTTCTCCTTTTTTCTCAATTTTCACTTTGTTTACCTTGGTTATAAATGCATTATGTAATATTTGTATACTCATTGCAATTACAAGGTTTGTGTAAGAACATGATATTTTTATTGTTATGTTATGTATTGTATATTTTTATGGGAATGGAAATAAACGAACAATATGCATTTTAATAGTTTTTTTTAAAGCATTTTTTAAATATAGTTTTATTTGACTCTATCGACCCCCTTCAGGTGTATGACAGCACAACATATTTACAATACAATACAGAAAGATATATGAAACAATGTAAGATAGAATAATAGAATACATAGACATGGCTCATATACTTGTTATATGTCTTTTATTGACTTTCACTCTTTTATCACTTATTTTTGACTACTTATTCTTTGAATCATAACTCAGTAAACAAGGTATATGTTTGCATTGATAAACTATCCATTTATCTTTCCAGAAAATTTGAAGAGCATACCATTAATATTTCTGGAATTACTTAACTTTGAATATGATATGACCATGCAAGACAGGCACTGGAAATAAAAATCAGACCTTTTTGCTCATTTGCATACGACTTGCGGTCTGACTGTCGGTGGGGATTCCCCGCTGAATCATTTATGTTTCTTTTTTGGTCCCTGCTGGCTGCGCACTAGCGTGATGCGATATTATGCGCTGGTATAGGTTCACCATTTTGTGCATAGATTGAGGTTGTAGATCTACGGTCACTGCACTGCGATGAAATTAGAGATTGATGTTGCTTTAAATCTGACTTCAGAGTAGACTCTATTTTGAAGTAGACTCTATGTCGATGAAATTTCGTCATTGAAAATTTCCTAGAAGGATGGATTGAACTGAATGCTTGTGAAAAAAGTGACAAGGTATTGACCAGTGTAGTGTGTCCGTAAACGCCCATGCAGTAACCCAGTGCTAGCGAGGGACAGTGTCATTGGCATTGCCTTGGCATTGTGACGTGATTGAAAAGAAGCCGTGATCTCTGTCAGCGTCTATATAGACTTAGTAACGTTAAGTTCGACATAAGGTAATTAATGTTTGTTCATGGCTTTTTTGAGGGATTGTGTTTGTTGTTGTAAATTTTATTGTATTTATGTCATGTAAGTTACATGTACCTCCAGTTTAAATTCCCTCACGGAATATTTTAGGACTTAACAATCCAAGATTAAAAGAAGCATGCATGCAGGCCTTTCTAGTATCAGTCTCAATTTATATCATCAATCATCATCATCATCATCACCATCATCATCATTATCATCATCAGTATTATTATTATCTTTAATGATAATAATAATTTTTACTGTTATAATTATTATTATCACTATTATAATTTTTTTCATTTTTGTTGATTAGGCCTGTTTATTAATCATACTAATACTAGTATCATTTACTTTCACCACTAGACTGAAAAGTCAGTCTATTTTGTTTGGGGATATATGCTCTGCTGAGACTACGTCTGGCTTCATGGAATCCCATCTTGGAGGAGAACCTCAAAAGTAAAAAAATGTTATAAACTCCTCCAAACAGACGGATTTTCCGGTCTATTTCACCACTTGCATTGATTGGTGTATCTTCATTAGGACTGTGGGTGGGTTCCTATTGATTCTAAGACAACAACCCCATAGCAATAATTACTTCTTGAAAACTACCCCCCTGATAATCGCCCCCTACCCCAGGACAACTGCCCACTGGAAAATTACCCCCTTCCCACCCTGGACAAATACCCCTCCCCCCCCCCCCCCCCCCCCCCCCCCCCCCCGGACGGTTACCCAAGGGAAACTTTAATATCCCAAGAATAATTAGCGCCAAGTATCCCTAGGACAGTCCCCAACCAGTCTCAGGAATGGTGATGCTACGGGGTTGGGGGATGGGGGCACAAAGCCCCCTTGGCACATTTTCAAGTTCCCCCCAAAGTGCCCATTTTCTTCTAATAAGTGCCCCTTTTTAATCCTGATAAGAGCCCATTTCTTCTTGCGATAAAATTTGTAAATATCCATGTCATCTGTAAGTGCACCTTTCATATCTGATAAGTGACCCTTTTTTCTTCTCATATGTGCATTTTCCCTTTCTAATATGCTTTTTTCTTCTGAGTGTTTCTTGTCAAATCAGACAACTCTTGTTTTTTACTTGTCATGAGTGTTCCTTTCAATTTCTAATTTGCGCCCTTTCCCCTTTTGATAATTTCCCCTTTTCACCTCTGATAAGTGCCCCCTTTTCTCTTCTAATAAGTAGCCCTATGTTTAACATTGTTGCTTTCAAAATATGCCCTTTTAAAGGCCTCAAAAAAGTCATATCCAGCTTTGGCTAGGGCACATCAAAAGTAAAAAGGGCATGATAAGATTTAAAAATGGGTTCTTATCAGAGGTGAAAAGGCAACAATTATCAGGAGGGGAATTTTAAGGCACTTAGTAGTTCTAAATAAAAAAGAACACTTCCATGTATCAGAAGGAAAACAGTAGGCTCACTTGTCAGATTTGACAAGGGGCACATATCAGAAGTTAAATAAAATGCACTATCAGATTTGAATGGGCACTGTGTACCCAGTCCCCAATGTAGCACTGCTTCTCCCCTTCTTCAGATAGGGTGGGGGAGGCTGCCCTTAGGGTACCTGATGCTAATTGTGCTGGGGGTATTTGCCCTGGGGAGTAATTTTCCTGGTTCTATTTCTCTGAGGGGGTAATTGAGTTGGGGGGGGGGGGGGTGGGGCATACATGTAAATGTCCAGGGGTTAGTAACGGGGCGCGGGGGGCGGTAATTTTCAAGTGGGTAGTTGCCCAGCTACATTTCTATCATCTTTTTTGTCATGGAGTTAATAAATAAATTTCAAGACTTTCTTATTGTCGGGCAGGCGGTCGGGCGGGTGGGTCGGTCCGTTACAAATCTTGCGCATCAAACTACTTTCTCATTTTTCGAACAATGCTCATGAAATTTGGCGCACACATTGGTCTTGGGATGGAGATGTGCAAGACATATTTTTTTGAATGTGTCGGAACCTGTGTTGCCATGGTAACGGTATATTATGGCAATAAATCAGGTTGAAATCTTGCGCATCGAACTACTTCCTCATTTTTCGAGCAATGCTCATGAAATTTGGCACACGCATTTGTCTTGTGGTAAAAATGTGCAAGACATATTGTTTCAATGTGTGGAAAACTGTATTACCATGGTAATGACATATGGCAATAAAACAGGAAAATATTGCACATCAAACCACTTCCCCATTTTTCGAGCGATGTTAATTGTGAAGTAGTAGGCTGCCTCATTATTTCACAAAATTAATGATCTGTCTGATTTTCATCAAGTTTTACAAAAGACAGCAGCAAAAGAGAACAGTATCCAATCTTTGTATTTATATTTTGAATGAAAAATGTCATTTTCAATTCCAGGTATTGTTGCCCACATCACCATACCCTTTCCAGAGGACTGCACATCTACAGAAGGAGGAGCTCTTACACCATGGATAGATTCTGTCATCTCTATCTGCTGATGATTCTACTGATGAGATCTGGTGATATTGAAACCAATCCAGGTCCTAACACTCCTGAGAGGTACGTCTTACAGTGTACTTCGTTCAGTTGATAAAGCATTGTATTTATGTTTCTGCTTACGCATATTTTCAAACTGGAGTGACATTAAACTACCAAAGATCATTTTAATTGGATAATATCACCAGACATGAATTTATTTTCATATGCAAACCGGGGTTGGAAAAAATATTTTTCAAAATATAAAAAAAAAATGATTTATTTGATTTAAATCAATTTATTGTATTTTTAGCTCACCTGAGCCTATGGCTCGAGTGAGCTATTGCGATGGAAATTTGTCCGTCGTCCGTCGTGCGTCGTGCGTCGTGCGTCGTGCGTCGTCCGTTAACTTTTTACATTTTCATCTTCTTCTCCAAAACCCATGATCGGAATTCAACCAAACTTGGTAGGAATCATCCTTAGGGGTAGGGGACCCAAAGTTGCTAAAATGGTACGTGTGGCCCCCAGGGGGGCCCAGGGGGAGGGCCCCCAATTGTAAAAGCTATGTAAATTTCAAACATCTTCTTCTCCAGAACCAGGCATAGCTCAGACTTGGTATTTTGTATGGAGATAACTCTATAGATGAAGAATGAATGTTGTTCATGAAATTTCTCTGAGTGGCCCTATAGGGGCGGTAGGGGTAACATACTGGAGGGGGGGGGGGCGCTGCCAGGCAAAATGTACATTCTGATCTTCTTCTCCAAAACACATGATCGGAATTCAACCAAACTTGGTAGGAATCATCCTTAGGGGTAGGGGACCCAAAGTTGCTAAAATGGTACATGTGGCCCCTAGGGGGGCCCAGGGGGAAGGCCCCAATTGTAAAAGCTATGTAAATTTCAAACATTTTCTTCTCCAGAACCAGGCATAGCTCAGACTTGGTATTTTGTATGGAGATAACTCTATAGATGAAGAATGAATGTTGTTCATGAAATTTCTCTGAGTGGCCCTATAGGGGCGGTAGGGGTAACATACTGGAAGGGGGGGGGGCGCTGCCAGGCAAAATGTACATTCTGATCTTCTTCTCCAAAACACATGATCGGAATTCAACCAAACTTGGTAGGAATCATCCTTAGGGGTAGGGGACCCAAAGTTGCTAAAATGGTACATGTGGCCCCTAGGGGGGCCCAGGGGGAAGGCCCCCAATTGTAAAAGCTATGTAAATTTCAAACATCTTCTTCTCCAGAACCAGGCATAGCTCAGACTTGGTATTTTGTATGGAGATAACTCTATAGATGAAGAATGAATGTTGTTCATGAAATTTCTCTGAGTGGCCCTATAGGGGCGGTAGGGGTAACATACTGGAGGGGGGGGGCGCTGCCAGGCAAAATGTACATTCTGATCTTCTTCTCCAAAACACATGATCGGAATTCAACCAAACTTGGTAGGAATCATCCTTAGGGGTAGGGGACCCAAAGTTGCTAAAATGGTACATGTGGCCCCTAGGGGGGCCCAGGGGGAAGGCCCCCAATTGTAAAAGCTATGTAAATTTCAAACATTTTCTTCTCCAGAACCAGGCATAGCTCAGACTTGGTATTGTGTATGGAGATACCTCTATAGATGAAAAATGAATGTTGTTCATGAAATTTCTCTGAGTGGCCCTGTAGGGGCGGTAGGGGTAACATACTGGAGGGGGGGGGGGGGGGCGCTGCCAGGCAAAATGTACATTCTGATCTTCTTCTCCAAAACACATGATCGGAATTCAACCAACTTGGTAGGAATCATCCTTAGGGGTAGGGGACCCAAAGTTGCTAAAATGGTACATGTGGCCCCTAGGGGGGCCCAGGGGGAAGGCCCCCAATTGTAAAAGCTATGTAAATTTCAAACATTTTCTTCTCCAGAACCAGGCATAGCTCAGACTTGGTATTGTGTATGGAGATACCTCTATAGATGAAAAATGAATGTTGTTCATGAAATTTCTCTGAGTGGCCCTGTAGGGGCCCTGTGGGGGTAACATACTGGGGGGGGGGGGGCGCTGCCAGGCAAAATGTACACTCTGATCTTCTCCAAAACACATGATCGGAATTCAACCAAACTTGGTAGGAATCATCCTTAGGGGTAGGGGATCCAAAGTTGCTAAAATGGTACATGTGGCCCCCAGGGGGGCCCAGGGGGAGGGCCCCCAAGTATAAAAGCTATGTAAATTTCAAACATCTTCTCCAGAACCAGGAATAGCTCAGACTTGGTATTGTGTATGGAGATTTTTTTCTGGGTGGCCTTATAGGGGGTCTGTGGGGGTAACATACTGGAGGGGGGGGGGGTGGTGCAAGTTGTCCGCCATCCATTAACTTTTTACATTTTCAGCTTCTTCTCCAAAACAAAACTTGGTAGGAAGCTCAGACTTAGTATTGTGTATAGAGATACCTCTATAGATGAAGAATGAAAGTTGTTCATGTGCTAGAGAGAACATGCACCAAATGTGAATTGATCCACCTCAGGTGAGCGTCGTGCCCCCTGGGGATCGCGTTATTATAGCCTTAAATGTTGCTTCTATTGAAAAGGAACAATTATTTTTGTCAATCTGATATTAGACATTCTTTGAAATACAAAAACATGCTCAAATAATTTTTTTTAGCCAAAGGTCAATTCCACAGTAACGGAAGGACAATAGCACACAAACTGTATCTAAATGTCCTTCCGTTACCGTAAAATTAACCTAAATTTCTTTTTAAATCAAAGAATGATCTTTGAGTGATTTTCTTTTTGTTGCATCAACAAAATAAAAAAATTCTTATGTATTTCTGTACTTTTAGAATTGGTGATTAAAAAAAATAATCAAGGAAGTTTAATAGGCAATTTAAATCAAGTTAATTTTAATAAATCGTGCCAACCTGATGCAAATCCTTGCACCTGTATCTCAGTTGATACAATAGTACGTTAATCAAGGAATTTTTAATAATAATTGTCATAGATGTTTCTACAGTGTTTAAACGTATGTGTGCCTGTATCCTTTATATGAACAGATGTAAAGGGGGGGGGGGGGGACAGAGTGGATGATGACTGAGATTGGTTGGTTTAATTATTTTCAACTCCCCAATATTTTGATACCCAAATACATTCTGAGGTCTCACATTCTTACAGAGAAATATAATAGTTTTTTGACATCTTGTAGAATAAAAACCTACTTGTATAATAGAATAATAATTCTGTGTTTATAAAGCGCATGATATAAAGAAATATATATACAATATAAAGAAAATAATTTACAGAAAATATCACTCTACAATTACATTTTGTATTTTTATAGCATTGTCAGTGAGGATGAGTTTTTGAAGCTGTCTGGGCTCATTGACTCTCCTTACTATAAACATGTGGGGGTTAAACTTCAGATCCCCTGGGCACAGCTAAGTGATATCAAGCGCCAATCAGACGACATCAGTGAGGCCTTGATGAATGTTTTCATGAAATGGAAAGTCAGACAGCTTCCTGGAACAAACATCAGGGCTATTCTTGCTGAGAAACTAAAAGAGAGTGGCTTGGGTAACCTATCAGGTAGAGTACGCAGTGGAAGTCTCATCTCAAACGCTGCAGGTAAGGAAATCCCCTTTTTGCCAGTTGCTTCATAATTGGTGAATTCATTACAAAGCACTATAAGATCTCAATATCAATAGATACTTGACCCAGATGAAGAATAACTGATGCCATGTGTTTCCAGGATAAACATGTTTTTTGTAACATATTAAAGCATAGCAAGTTAGATTTAAGTAAAGATTGAAAGTCTTTGCTTTCTTTGCTTGACAAAAATTTTGATTAGGATTATTCTTCTTTCTTATCTTACAGGTGAGCCTTCAAGACCACCAGAATCACAGACCCAAACTCCTCCAGCTGAATCTCGGACTGAACCACTTTCTCCTGAACTGATTGAGCGATGTGCAAATGATTTCAAGTTCAAATACCGGTCAACTCTCTGTAAGATCAGAGCTGATCCTCTCAATCCTGCTTCCCTTGTGCAGTTTGAAGACATGTATACAAACCTTGTCTTGCAAGAAGAGTATGGAAGAGGCAAACGGATGCTAGATTACAATGATATCCTTAATCTCAGAGTCAATGGGGAATTCCCCAGGCGGATTATGGTTCAGGGAGAGGCAGGAGCTGGGAAAACTACACTGTGTGCTAAGATTGCCTGGGACTGGATTGAAGGGAGGCATTTCAGTCACTTTGTGTGGGTTCTGATTGTCCCTCTACGTGAATCCAAGCAATACACAATTGGTGAGATTGCGAAATCGTATCTGGCCAGAAACAACCCAGCAACGGTTTCTCAAATTACTGAGTACATCAGTGCAAATCCTGGCAAGGTATTCATTGCATTCGATGGGTTAGATGAATTCAGTGGCAAGGTCTTAAAGAAAGAGAGACATAGCTCAAAGTCAGAATGTCACCAGTCACAGTCTACTGATCAGATGCAAGTTCAGCCACCACAGCCAGTAGTCAATTCCTTGGAGGCACGTGAAGTCCCTTCCCAGAGAGCTGGAATTGGACTTGTAGAGATTCTTTGTTCTGATCAACTAGCTTCTTGCCCAGTCTTAGTGACCACTCGCCCATGGAGAGCAATAGAGATTAGATCAGATGGTAATCTCATGAAGCTGTACACATTCATTCATGTTGAGGGTTTCAGCAGAGAGAATTTATCAGTTTACATTCAGAAGTACTTTGCGGAAGATGATGCTAGAGCAAATCAACTCATCCAGTTCACTCATGAGAATGATGTCATATCTGAAAACATGGCCCACTATCCTATCTATGTAGCTATGCTCTGTCTCATGTGGAAAGAACTTAGTGACCAAAAATTGAAAAAAATGAAATCCCTACAGACGTTTTCTCAGATATTCAAGGAAATGATTGGTTTTCTAAAGGAACATTATGCTCAGAAAAAGATTGAGAAAGTTGGCAGCCCATCACTCATTGCCTATCTGAAAGAAATTAACAAGCTTCTTAACCAGTAGCGAAACAGGCTTTCACTGGTTTGCTGAAAAAGACCCTCACTTTCAGAGGACGGGATTTCATGCAATTCCCTGAATCAATGGAAACTGCCTGTCGGGTTGGGGTTTTGACTCGGGAAGACAGACTTAACTCTGTGGAAGGCAGTAATAGTGATGTGAATTGTCATATGCTATTGCCAGTCTTTTTCCCTCACAAACTGTTTCAGGAGTACATGGCTGGTGTCTATCTTGCTTCCCTGTATGAATCAGATCATAATGAATTTAACAGGCTGATTGACGAAGTAGTGCTGCCTAGGAAGGAGGAGCTTAGGTATCTCCTATACTTCACAGTGTCACAAAACAATGCTGTTGCAACCCATGTAATGAATTGCATGGTACAGGGTAATATTCAGAGGGACATAGATTTCATTGTTGATGTAGCCTTTGAGAGTCAGGACCCAGATGTAGCAGCCTTGATAAAGGACAGGGATTCATCAGAGGAGATGAAGCTGAGCATTGGTCGTTCCATGACAGCACATACTGTAGCAGGTTATGCATACACTAGACCACCTGTGGTGAGTTTGATCATATATAAAGAATTAGAAAAGTAAACATAATTAATCAATTACTTTTTTCTAATACAATTTCTTAAATTTACTTTTGTTTTCCTCAGTGCTCATTTATGCATGAAAATCATGATTATATCCCTGTCAACATACTGTAACAAAAATAACAGGATAATATCTTTTCTACTATTACAAAACATAATGATGTTAGTATGCCTGATTTTTAATGAATATTTTAGCACTTTTTTCATTCTTTGATGTTTTGTGGAATCTACATGTAGGTCAATCAAATCACAAAAGAAACTCTCTAAATCGAATCCTTATACTAAGATCAGTCAAAAAAGCTGTTTTCTTTAATATACTTGCATAATGTATAGTTTAAAAGATATATGCTAATTATGAAATTTCATCAAAAATCCAAGATGGCCCCCGAAATGGGGGAAATGGCAATGGGAACATAAAAATTCATTAACTAGACACTTCAGGCATTACAAAAAAACTTGGTTAAGAAAATGTATCTCGATGGTGCACAGGAACTCCTGTATCCGACTAGACTAATTGATATGAATGAATTGCGGCACACTTTGAATTTGGTATCAATAGCAACTCCTGACCTACATGTATATATATTTTGATATAAATAAGCTTTGCAATCGATTAGAGGACTATTGTCTGATCACTTCAGAAGTTTGTAATGTTTGCCGGGGGGGGGGGGGGGGGCGGGTGGTAGAATCAAGATTTTCACCCATCCTTGCTGAGACTAAATTTTTGTGAGGGGAGGGGGCATAATAAATTTGCTTTACCGTTTACTCTCCCTTGAGTAAACTAAATTTTCATTGTCTCCCCTGTGCCCCCCCCCTTCATTTCTGGCGGCAGTGTTAGTTGCCATGTTGCAGGTAAATCTTTGGCCACCTTTTCTTATACTCTCTTATTTTGTCTGTCCTAGGTCTTCTAAACTGAACTAAGCTCCATTTAATTCCTATATTTGACAAATTATGGCTCTCTGTTCAGTATAAGATATGATACAAAAAGTCATGGCAATTGTTTCTCAGCCATTAACCCTATTTTCATTTCCATTTCCCTTTTAAACCCTCCTGGTCACATCTGACACTTGCTCATGAAACTTATACATGTATTTATGACTAAACATCCAAAATGAACATGTACATGTATGTGTCATAATGATAATCATGTGGTCAATTTATCCAGGTTAAACTCCATGTTAACAGAGATTGTGGACCTACTATGTCACTTGATGTGGCAGAGATGACATGCTCCTTACCATCCTTGAAGACAGTGGAGTTTGACTTTGATGCATCCTTCCATGACAATTTTTTTGCAATACTTGCAGAAAAGGGAAAGAAATCAAAGGTGGGCTAAAATGTTCCTCCATTGTTTCATATGTAACAGTGTAACAGGTACAATATCCATTGCTCTACCTGTGTTTACATCTACATGTAAATGTATTTAATGGAAATTCTTCAGGGATTGGTTATTTTGACAACCTCACAGCAAAAAAAAACAAAAAATTGACAGAAGACATAATAAACAATTAAAGGGATTAAAAGTCATGTTCCCTTTGTAACGTCGTGTCAGCCTGAATACAGAGAATTTCTAAGTTTTGTGTATAAAACAAATGGAAAATTGGACGTTGTTATGTTTTCTTTTTTATAAATCTCTCATAATTTCTTCCTTAGCCTGTATTATCATCTATTCAAACTGATTATTGATTCAGATAACACCTTCAAACACCAGACCTTGAAAGACCATGAACAAGTAAAACATTTAAGAAATGTGTAAAACAGAGAATTTAGATCACCTTTTTTTCATTAAGGTTTTTCAAGAATGTATATTACATTAAAAAATATATCTCTAGGACCATTCTTCACTTGACTATCAATAAAATGTATTTTCTATATATAATTTGCATCAATCTTAATGTTAAATTAGAAATGAACATTTTTAATTGAAATACAATGTAACAATGGATTTGTTTTCTTTAGGCAATAATTGAAGGATTGTGCAAAAGCATTGGAGGGGCAAGCATTGTCTATGAACAATGCTATGCTCCTCCAATGCTTTGCCTATTCCGAAGGAATGGACACCTCTGCTTAGAAGTGTGACACATTAAGGAAATATGGAGAAAATAGCATCTTAGATAAAAGTGCAAACTCTCATGTTTGCCTACATCCAGTGGACAGAAATAAGGAGTTACAGTGGGTATGAAAATGTTGAGTGGATATATTTATAATGAATGAAAATGCAGTCACATGGTTTCAAACTATGTCAGTAATCTACAATATTTCCTACATTAAAAGTTTGCAAAAAAATGTAAACCTATGCCAAGGTAAAAAGAGTAAACAACCTCATTGTATGGGTGAGCTTATTTCGTAAATTTAACAGAAAGTGTTGCTTGAACAGGAGCCTGAAATCGTCATTGTTATATTGTGCAGGCAGGTCTTGTCTAGAACCAAGGAGCTTGGTCAGGGTGACCCCTTTTAATTACTTGAAATTCAAATACAATTAATTGGAAATCTTAGTCAAAAGGATTAATCCGATTTTTAAAAGATTATTAATTATTTTTGGTACTACTTAACCTTACTCTATCAGTTTTTTGTCTCGCCTGGGGGACTTAGGCACCGCTTTTCTGACGTTTTAGAAAACACATTCTATTTTCAAAAGTATTTGTTCAATTTCCATGAAACTTACACACAAGAGTTTAAGAGTATCATCAATGAATGAATGAATGAATTTATTTCATAATACTGCAGAAATCTGCCATGAACATTACAATTGAAGAGTATACATCGTTCAAAATTTCGAATACAGATAATCAACAACAATTCCAATGTACATGTAGTCAAAAGTGCAAAATAGTCAATAGAAAGAAGCAGTATCATGGGAGAACCTAAGGAAAAGCACAGCTTGTTTATTGAGTTTGATTATTTTCCAAAATTGTAAGTTTAAGTAACTCTCTTTCAAATGACAACCTAAATCTGACTTTTTCATCAATTAAAGGTGACCTGCTGACCATTTAACTTGGTTCAGTTTTATGGTTAAAGTAGAACTTTAATGATTTTAAATATTGGCTTAATACTTATTATTGCATAGATGGCATAAATTAAACAAGGTTATCCAAATTCAACGCTTGGAAACATTTGAAGTAATGATTATTATCAATTATAAAACGGTAAAATACAGCCCCCGATATAGCAGCTGAAGAGCTCCTCGAACGCTGCTGAGATATGTGACGACACACCATGGACCAGTCCTGTCTAAGCAGACGATGTCCCATAACATCTTACACATTTTCAGAGCCTATTTTGTCATCTCCTCTTCACTATTTCTCTTCCTTCACTAGCGTCAGTCTTAATGTTAGTCTGTTGCCTCACTCTTAACTTCGTGTATGGTATTATTTTGATGAAAAATGCAGCGTTAAAAAAATAAAGGAATCAGTCACTTGTAAACAAAATAAGACGCCATTGTATTTTCAGCTGCTTGCACCGGGGCATGTTCGGCGTTTCAAGAGGGAACGAATACCATCCTGCTATTATTCGGAGGGCTTTTCAATTTGAAAGTGGGGTTTATTTCATTGATCATTGACCCTTCTCCTGTGTATTTACAATCAAACGGTTTTAGCTATCAGAATCAGTTTCACTTTCCCTTTATAATGGTGTGAAATAAGGTCATGTTTAAATACACCAAACTCTTTATAATTTGATAAATAATTGAATTACAATTACGTTCATTCAAATAGGACGTCGTCTGCTTAAGCAGGATCGATCCCGAGTGTGACGACATCAAAACATCGCTATATTTCTGGCGAATCCTCGGATATTCCAGATGCTGAGAAGAGCTTTTATTTGTGTTGTTTTTATATTCATCAGATACGCAGTTGACATAAAACTTATACGATTGCCATCTGTAAGCTTCCCAGTTTCTAGCGATACATTAATTGCCATATTTGTGATTTTCTTTGAATAGCTACTTTAATACAGTACATGTACATGTATGTCATGTAGCACATGCATTAGAGGAAATTTCATATTTCAACTTTTCAAAAGTGTGAAGGTGGATTTCAACCAAACTTGGCAGGAATCATCCTTAGGCGAGGAGGATCCTAATTGAAAGGGATACCTGCCCTTCAGGGGAAGGATACCTCATGTTGTTCAAACAGGTTACCTTGCCCTCAAGGGGGCTTAGGGGCAGCATCCCTTTAGTGCCTCAATGGCGAAAATTTGATATTTTTAATTTTTTTTTAATGTGGCTGGGTTCTAACCAAACGTGGTAGGAATCATTCGTATTTGAAGAAGGCCTGAAGTTGTTCAAATAGAGTACATTGTCTCCAAGGAATCTGAGGTGCAGCACCCAAAAAGTTTTCTAATGGCAATTTTTTCATGTACACATTTTCTATTTCTTAAAAAAAAAACACAGCTTGATTTTAATAACTAAACTTAACAGTTCATTCAGTCTTAAGTAAAGGGAATCTATTAGTTGTTCAAATGAGGTAAATGACCCAAAAGGGGCTTAGGGGCAGCACCCCTTAAGTGCCTCAACCTTATTTTTTTCACCAACTCCGAATGCTGCCCTGATTTGCTCAGTGCAGGCAAGATGACTTTGAGCATTTCCCTTGTTAATACAATTTATCAAATCAATCTTTCTCTCTCCTTAAATATTAGCATTTTATTGATATCAATTATCGATTATGAAATACTCGTTATTCAGAAGTCTATATTTTGCCTCCAGAAATAATCCCACTCACCAAGGTTACGTAAATATGACCTAAGCAATTGTCACAGGAGCAGATGTCATGGAACCATATAATATATATGATACATATAGAAATACAATGTATCATAAGGTATACACTATAATATTAGTTTGATAATAAATTGAGAATATTTTTTTTCCTTCTTTTTCTTTTTTACTTTTCTCCTCTTCTTTTGTTATTGTACTTTGTATTTTGCATTCTCTGTTATTGTTATATTGTTTTCCTGGAAATGAAGAAAAAAAAAAAATTTTTTAAATATTTTCTGGCTCCATTACTCAAATATACCAATCAATAATAATAATTTCATGGTCAGTTGTACATATATGTAATATTTCTGTTTTAGTCAGTTTGAAAATATACCACATTATCATGAATGTTAATCACTAAAGAATTGCCATGGAGCCATTAAATTGTGTTTCAAAATCTTTCCAGTTATTCATGTATATCCCCCAGAAGAGCCAGACTCTTTATATCCTGTACATGTACATGCAATACATGCTGTGCTATCCTTGCCTTGTCTTTGAGAGCTTAAATGCAGCTTTTCTACCAGTGGTATAGTTATTTCCATGAAAAAGCTTGCAGTAAAACATGCCAATGTAATGTAGTATGACCTACATTACGATTCCCAAACATGGCAGGTATATGTGTGTAATTCATGACAATGCCATGCAGAGGAATGTGATGATTTAAAAAAAAAAGAACAGTAATATATGGATATACATGTAATATTGTTTTATACTATTCCCCTGATATGTCGACTTACAATGAGAGGAAAATGTACATGTTTGAAGATGCTGGTTCTGTTGAATTGATGTGTGTATAACATTTAAGTTATTTTTATTTTTTAATTAACATATGTGTCCAATCCAAATTGATAGGAAAATATTTTTTGCAGTTTTCTTGAAGCTAATTTGGATAAAGGCTAGAATTTGACCGAACTCCTCAATAGCAGCAAACCTCCTGGCACAGGAGTCTTGTGCACAGGAAAGCAGAGATATTAATATCTTTAATATGTTTATCGCAAATGCAGAATTCTCATTTATATTCAGTGTTGTTGGGAGTACCGTGGGACTAATCAGTGGAAATAGGTTGAAAGCTCAAAGAATACATTAATAATATAAAAGACATTACTACTCAATCATCGTGTGGTGGAAAAAAAAGTTTTTTTCTTTCACAATATAAGACAATAATTTGATTAAAACAAAACAAAAAAAAATTCCCATTCATTTTTTTTTCCTATTCAAAAGAATTTGTGAAAGATGTAATCGAAAAAAATGAGATATTAGCAAATAAAAGTTACATGTGTGCATACATGTACATTTACAATGTATTAATTAAACAAACAGTAACATAACATGTGCATGTACATGTAACTTATACAAGCTGCATACTTGTACTATTGTAGGTACAAACACTGAGCATTAATGATGTCAGATGTCCAACACCAGCTTCATCACATCACCTAGCAGAAGCACTGTGGTGTTATGCCAAACCTGAATGACCTGATACTGTTAATAGTGGAGAATCTCAATGAGGAGTTCTACTCTACATTGAAAGCAAAGGCATCATCCATACAGGTATGTGTGTATTCATGACAATGCCATGCAGAGAACAGTAATGATTTTTAAAAAATAATGATAATTATATGGATATGATATTGTTTTACACTATTCCCTTGATATGTCAACATTCAATGCGTGCAAAATATACATGTTTTAGATTCTGATTCAGTTGAAATTGCTGTGTGCATAGGATTTAGATTATTGTGATTTTTTATTAATATCCAACTGTGTCCAATTCAATTTTTTAGGAAAATAAGTTTCACAGTTTTCTTGAAGCAAATTGGGATAAAGGCTAGAAATTGACCAAACTCCTCATTAGTAATAAACCTCCTGGCACAGGAGTCTAATTGTGCACAGGAAACCAGATATATACCTTTAATATGTTTATCGCAAATGCAGATTTCTTGTTCTTATTCCAGTGTTGTTGGGAGTACAGTGGGAGTACAATGGAAATAGGTTGAATGCCCAAGGAATAGATTGAGAATATAAAAATCACTATTACTCAATCATCCTGTTGGTGGAAGAAAGTTTTTTCTTTTCACAATATAAGACAATAATTTGATTAAAATATAACAATTGAAAATATCCTATTCAATTATTTTTTTCCTATTCAAAAGAATTTGTAATAAATGTAAGAATAAAAGGAGATGTTAGCAAATGAAGTTACATGTGTGCATACATTCAAAATGTATTCATTCAACCAACAATAATGTAACATGTGCATGTACATGTAACTGATAAGAGCTGCATACTTGTACTATTCCAGGTACAAACAGATACAAACTGATTCAGTTGAAATTGCTGTATGCATAGGATTCAGATTATCTTGTTTTTTACATGTAGTTCATATCCAACTGTGTCCAATTCAAATTTATAGGAAAATAAGTTTTGCAGTTTTCTTGAATCCAATTTGGATAAAGGCTAGAATTTGACCAAATTCTACAATAGCAACAAACTTCCTGGCACAGGAAACCAGAAAAAGGGAAAATGAGATAGAGAGAGAGAGATAATACATAGGGATGAAGAGAGAATGAGGTGAAAGAGAAACACAGATGAAGAAAGAAGGTGCGGAGATAACAGAGAATAAACAATGGATGTAGGAAGAGAAGGAGAATAGGAGAGGGAGATAGATAGAATGAACTGACATAAAGATTATGATAGAAAACAAAAACTAGACAGGATTTAGGAATATATATCGGATTTTATTTAGCTAAAAACTATCAAAAACAAGGACAAACGGTCCAAAGGCCGATATTTGTCATGTTTACAAATTACAATTGCATACATGTGCAAATGAAGATCATATGGTAAATACAATAAAAATAATGAATTACAGTAAATAAAATAGCTAAAACATGTCACAGTACATTGAGTTTACTCCCAAGTAATAGAGAAAGAAAGAGAGGAGAAGAGAAGACAAGCTTGGAAGAAGGGGAGTAAATATCAAGTACAAAAAGGAAGGATAAATACAAGTATATGTATAAGTGTAAAGGGCTTTAATCGTTGGAACCAAGCACATACTAAGATTTCATGCCGAAATAACATATTTACCATAACATATTGCAAGGAGAACATATATACATGTACATTGTAGTACATTATAGTACATGTACTGCATTAATGTCATACTATACATGTTTTGTTGATTATCTATTTTTTAATTTGGTTTCAGATAGATGTATGTGTATATTCAAAGATACCATAAGAAATCCAAGTTTCTCGTAAAATTGGCTTGATAAGATTAGTCAGCAATCTTCAAATGCAGCGGACATGTTTGCTTAATGGTTCCGAGAGTTTTTACGGCAAAATGACTCTGTGAGGTGTCATTTGCTTTGAGCAGATTGCTGGTTATTTCCGTCAAGAAAGTGAGTAGTGTATGAGAAAAACAGAATCACAATATTTTCTGTGCTAATGTAGAAATTTGGAACTGAAAGTGTATCAGCTAAGTGAAAGTCTTGTGCATTGGGTTTTGCGTATACATGATTAGTGCGGCTAGGTTCAGCGCGTATATTTTCTTTGGTGCAATATTTGCAAAGACAAAGATGAATTGCAATTTCAAAGTTATAAGATACACTTTCCATTCTAAATTGACACAGAGGTTAATTAAAGAAGATAATTATTAAAACTTGTCTTAGTGTATAAAGTTATACAGAGAAAAGTATCATTTGACTTTGAACAGGAATGTAAATTGCATTCTTTGGAAATGAACACTTTCAGATATGATATTCACATTAAATAATAGGTTCAAAAGCATGAGAACAAACTTAAATATCCATGCTGACTTAAGAGTGTGAAATTAAAAGTATAAATTTAAAGTTTGAGTAAAACATAAGCATAAACGAATGACAAATATTTTCTACTCAAATTTGTAGAGACAAGAGGTTTTGAAACATGGATTAGTGTTGAGTTTATGAAAGGAATAAGTGTGTTATTTGAAAGATATGAACTGCCCAAGTTTGGATAATCAGAATATATTGCAAAAAAGGGACAATTCAGACATTAGTCTAATTTCAGACATCTTTAATTTATGTCTATCTTAAATAATAAATAGACTATAGACATTTTATATGAAGCAAATAATGCATTGAAAACATTGGAATTGGCTCACAAATATGCATCATTTAATGCATTTGGGAATGGTTCAGATCTTGACTATCCAATTTTGGTTTTAATTCTGAACATGTATGCAATTAATGCCAGCTAGCTCATGAATAGTGTTTACGATTATTTTGGTGATATACCTGATACTTTATAATGAACACATTATGTAAATACATGTCGTTGTGTGTTTAAAGTGTTTGTTTAGTCATGATGTCACAGACTTTGCATTTGGAGAGAATTTAGACAACTTTAAAGCTAAAACTAAACTAGAATGAAGACACTTGTCCAGAAATGGATGCAATTTTATTATGATAAACATCAATTTATTTGCAAGATATTGCATTTGTCAGAAAATAAATGGAAACCAGACATCATGGATTAAAAGCAAAGACTTCAAACCTTCATAATATTATGCTATAAAGAGTTGTCAGCAAGCATTTAAAACGCATGTGGCTTCTCAATATATTTGGAGATATTCAAACTAAAAGTACATGCATATGCAATGATACGAATTTATGGTCATGAAACTGAGGATTGTTTCCTCTCTTCTTAAATCCATAGATTGAATAAAGATTCAGTACATCGGTTCTTCGGAGGCCAGCTCAGTCGACCATTGTGCTTATTATACAATCTCAACGGAATGTGCCAGCTATGATTCCTTCTCCTCAATGATCCAATACATATACTTTACATTAAGCTACCCCCAAGAGGTCAAAGAATTGTGAGAAGGGAAGAAATAGCAAAACAAGAAGGAAATAGGGAGAGAGAGGAGGAGAGGAGAGATAAAGAGGAGGGAGAGAGAGAGAAAAAACAGGGGGTATTTAAGTAGCATATTCAGCAGCAAATTAATATATGACAAAGATATAACATACCAGGTTCAATGTATGTAGTTCTCATAAGAGTAAAGCATTAGGAGAGAAGATAGAATTAGAGTAAGAAAGAAAGAGGAATGGAGAGAGAGAGAGACGGAGAGAGACGGGGAATAACAATACAATCTGTAAAAATTGAAATTACACAACATTGAATTTGTAGATAATATTGCAGTGAAACCCAAATGAAAATATGATTATAATAACATGAGAGAAGTGGCATCATACATTGCCAGCCAATCCGCAGGTCCCCAAAAAGCGCGCTATTTTATTTCAAGTTCTGCCTGACTATGAATACATAATGAGCAAGAACAGCCAGGAACATCTTATTTGCAAACTATTGAATAGACTACTTATCATTCACCAATTGCCATGAGTTATGCATCAAATAAAAGAAGAGGGATCAGAAATTTGTGACATGCTTTTGATGTTTTTAAAATAAAAGACGAAATTGGTAAAAAATGGTGTTCCTTTTATGACAAAAAATGGAAATGAAATGAAATATAAATCTGGCCAAAACTACCATAGTTTTATTGTGAGCCAGGGCAAATTTGACATGAGCGTAAAGGGCATTTTCTGTACTTTCCAAAGATTGAAAAACATTAATGTGCACTTCATGACAGGGTCAGGATCCAGCAATATGTAACCAATGTACACACTTTGTCTTTAAAAAAAGTCAATTCCAGCATTCCGATTGGTTACCACCACGCAAGATGTTTTCTCACAGCCTGGCAACAGCTATGCGCATGTTTGCGCAAGAATGAAGCAACAGGTTGCGCATTGTTTCATTCAACGCGCACTTGGTTACAGATGGCTTGCTTGCCAATCACAGGGCTAAGATTCTATGGTCTTGACAACGGATGATCTGCGGCTGAATATTGCTGGATCCTGACTCTGTCATAAATTTATGGATGTTTTGAATGTAACGATGAAAAAGATGAGATTCCAGCGCTTCCATACTTATGTGTCTTAATGGCGGCTCATATACTTTTTATATGTCTTTTAACAACTTGAAATCTTGTGAAAAAAAGGCTTTTGTATGACTATTTCATCAGTTATTTTAAACAACTTATTTCTAAAATTCTGACTAAAACAAAATATCCCTGTGTTGGTAAACTATTCATTTATTTTTGCAGAAAGTCTAATGAGCATAGCATTTATATTTGTTTAAGAACATAACTTTAAAGATGACCATGCGATACAGCCGACTGGGTGCAGGGAGAGAGTCCACTTCGGGCACTGGAAATAAAATGCGTGATTTTTGCTCATTTGCATACGACCTGCGGTCTGACTGTTGCTCTCATCCATCCACAAGGGTGTGAACATTCAAGTACTCAAAATATTGCAGATAATCAACATAACTGTATTTACCATATTTGCAAAGAAAATATGTATACATTATAGTACATGAACTGAATTAATGTCATACTAATTTAAGGGGCAGCAGCACCCTTAAGTGCCCCAACCTTAGTTTTTCACCAACTCAGAATGCTGCCCTGATTTGCTCAGTGCAGGCAAGATGACCTTGAGCATTTCCCTTGTTAATACAATTTATCAAATCAATCTTTCTCTCTCCTTAAATATTAACATTTTATTGATATCAATTATCGATTATGAAATACTCGTTATTCAAAAGTCTATATTTTGCCTCCAGAAATAATCCAACTCACCAAGGTTACGTAAATATGACATAAAATGGTGACACGGCATATTGCTCCTGTGACATTTGCCCCTCCGTCCATATCTCGAAAGGTCAAAGGTTAAGTTCAAGGTCATGATGTGGTATTTTGTTAAGGACAATGTGAAGATTAGGATTAGGGTTAGGGTTAGGTTTGGGGTTAGGGTTAGGTTTAGGTTTAGGTTTAGGATTAACATGGCAAAGTTAGACCTAAGCAATTGTCAAAGGAGCAAATGTCATGGAACCATATAATATATATGATACATATAGAAATACAATGTATCATAAGGTATACACTATAATATTAGTTTGATAATAAATTGAGAATATTTTTTTTCCTTCTTTTTCTTTTTTACTTTTCTCCTCTTCTTTTGTTATTGTACTTTGTATTTTGCATTCTCTGTTATTGTTATATTGTTTTCCTGGAAATGAAAAAAAAAAATTTTTTTTAATATTTTCTGGCTCCATTGCTCAAATATACCAATCAATAATAATAATTTCATGGTCAGTTGTACATATATGTAATATTTCTGTTTTAGTCAGTTTGAAAATATACCACATTATCATGAATGTTAATCACTAAAGAATTGCCATGGAGCCATTAACTTGTGTTTCAAAATCTTTCCATTTATTCATGTATATCCCAGAAGAGCCAGACTCTTTATATCATGGACATTCAATACATGTTGTGCTATCCTTGCCTTGTCTTTGAGAGCTTAAATGCAGCTTTTCTACCAGTGGTATAGTTATTTCCATGAAAAAGCTTGCAGTAAAACATGCCAATGTAATGTAGTATGACCTACATTACAATTCCCAAACATGGCAGGTATATGTGTGTAATTCATGACAATTCCATGCAGAGGAATGTGATGATTTAAAAAAAAAGAACAGTAATATATGGATATACATGTAATATTGTTTTATACTATTCCCTTGATATGTCAACATTTAATGAGAGCAAAACGTCCATGTTTAAGATGCTGGTTCTGTTGAATTGATGTGTGTATAACATTTAAGTTATTGTGATTTTTTTTATTAACATAAATAACTGTGTCCAATTCAAATTGATAGGAAAATAAGTTTGAAGTTTCTTGAAGCCAAATTGGATAAAGACTAAGATTTGACCAAATTCTACAATAGCAACAAACTTCCTAGCACAACTAGAGTCTCTAGTGCACAGGAAAACAGAGATATTAATACATTTAATATGTTTATTGTAAATGCAGATTTCTGGATATTATTTCAGTGTTATTAGGAGTACAGTGGGACGAATCAATGGAAATCGGTTGGAAGCCCAAAGAATACATTTTGAGAATATAAAAACACTACTACTTAATCATCTTGTTGGTGGGTAAAGGATATTTCATAATATTAGACAATAATTTGATTAAAACAAGACAATTTTAAAAATAATATTCAGTCATTTTTCTTATCCAAAAATTGTCATAAATGAAACAATAAAATGAGATATTAGCAATTAAAAGTTACATGTGTGCTTACATGTACATTTACAATGTATTAATTCAACAAACAGTAACATAACATGGGCATGTACATGTCACTTTTCTGCATACTTGTACTGTTACAGCTACAAACACTGAGCCTTTATGTTGTCACATGTCCAACACCAGCTTCATCACATCAACTAGCAGAAGCACTGTGTTCTATGCCAAACCTGAATGACCTGACACTGGATGGGGAGCATCTCAATGAGGAATTCTACTCTACATTGAAAGCAAAGGCATCATCCATACAGGTATGTCTGTCATTCAGGAAAGCAGAGATATTAATATCTTTAATATGTTTATCGCAAATGCAGAATTCTCATTTATATTCAGTGTTGTTGGGAGTACCGTGGGACTAATCAATGGAAATAGGTTGAAAGCTCAAAGAATACATTAATAATATAAAAGACATTACTACTCAATCATCATGTGGTGGAAAAAAAAAGTTTTTTTCTTTCACAATATAAGACAATAATTTGATTAAAACAAAACAAAACAAAATTCCCATTCATTTTTTTTTCCTATTCAAAAGAATTTGTGAAAGATGTAATCGAAAAAAAATGAGATATTAGCAAATAAAAGTTACATGTGTGCATACATGTACATTTACAATGTATTAATTCAACAAACAGTAACATAACCTGTGCATGTACATGTAACTTAAACAAGCTGTATACTTGTACTATTGCAGGTACAAACCATGAACCTTCAGGGTGTCACATGTTCAACACCAGCTTCATCACATCAACTAGCAGAAGCATTGTGTTCTATGCCAACCCTGACTGACCTGACACTGCATGGGGATCATCTCAATGAGGAGTTCTACTCTACATTGAAAGCAAAGGCATCATCCCTACAGGTATGTGTGTATTCATGACAATGCCATGCAGAGAACTACATGTAGTAATGATTTGTAAAAAATAATAATGATAATTATATGGATATGTTGTTTTACACTATTCCCTTGATATGTCAACATTCAATGCGAGCAAAATGTACATGTTTTAGATTCTGATTCAGTTGAAATTGCTGTGTGCATAGGATTAAGATTATTTTGATTTTTTATTAATATCCTACTGTGTCCAATTCAAATTTATAGGAAAATAATTTATACAGTTTTCTAGAAGCTAATGTAGATTAAGGCTAGAATTTGACCAAACTCCTCAATAGCAGCAAACCTCTTGGCACAGGAGACTTTTGCACAGGAAAACAGTATATTGATACCTTTAATATGATTATCGCAAATGCAGAATTCTTGTTATTATTCATTGTTGTTGGGAGTACTGTGGGACTAATCAATGGAAATAGGTTGAAAGCTCAAAGAATATATTGAGAATATAAAAAACACTACTATATGCAGTCATCATGTTGGTGGAAAAAGGTTTGTTTCTTTCTCAGTATAAGACAATAATTTGATTTTAAAAAATCAATGGAAAAAAATCCTATTCATTTTTTTGTTCCTATTCTAAAGAATTTGTCATAGATGTATGAATAAAATGAGATATTACGAAATGTAAGTTATATGTGTGCATACTGTATGAATAAAATGAGATATTAGGAAATGTAAGTTATATGTGTGCATACATGTACATGTACATTGTATTAATTCAACAAACAGAGCTGCATACTTGTACTATTGCAGATACAAAAACTGAGATTTAAGGGTGTCATGTGTCCAGCTTCATCACACCACCTAGCAGAAGCACTGTGTTCTATGCCAAACCTGTCTGACCTGACACTGGATTTGAACCATGATAATGTGGAGTTCTACTCTATATTGGGAGCAAAGGCATCATCCATACAGGTATGGGTGTAATTAAATACAATGCCATGCAGAGAAAAGTAGTATTTTTAAGAAGAACAGTAATGATTATATGGGAATGATATTGTTTTACACTCTTCCCTTGATATGTCAAGATGCAATGAGGGCAAAATGTACGTTTTAGATGCTGATTAAGTTGAAACTGCTGTGTGCATAGGATTCAGATTATATATTCAACTGTGTCCAATTCAAATTTATAGAAAAATAAGTTTTTCAGTTTTCTTGAAGCCAATTTGGATAAAGGCTAGAATTTGACCAAACTCTGCAATAGCAACAAACCTCCTGGCATAAGAAATCAGAAAAAGGGAAAATGACAGAGAGAGAGAGAGAGAGAGATAATTATACATAGGGATGAAGAGAGAATGAGGTGAAAGAGAAACTTAGAGGAAGAAAGAAGGTGCAGAGATAATGGAGAATCAACAGTGGATGTAGGAAGAGAAGGAGGATAGGAGAGGGAGAAAAAGAGAACGAATGGACATAAAGATTATGATAGAACAGAAATAGGCAGGAATTAGGAGAGGGAAGTAAACGGAAAAATGAGAGCAGTAGATAGAGCAAAAGAAAGGGTAATAGGGGTGAAGAGAGACTGAGGAGAAAGAGATGTAAGAGAGGGCTGGGTCACACCGGGAGACATGAAATCAATCTCTCGGGCATTCACTTCAAACTTACATAACATCATTTTGAGTATTATAATCTTCTTGCAGTTCAATTTTGGTGTTAATTGGTCTTTTGATTTATAAGTTATTAAATTGAAAAATATGTATTGCTTTCTCATAAGTAGCTAAAAAATATTGTCAGGATGATGTAAACACACCCATTGTCCCTCTTCACCTGTTTGACAATAATACAAGAGCTTTGGGCTTTTCAGTTATCTGTGGTATGTGACTGCCAGGCTGTGCTATTCATGTGTTAATTACACAGATACCAAGCAAGCTCCTCTATTATCCCTTGTCAGATCGACAATGGGTGTGTTTACATAATCCTGACAATTTTGGAGGGGCTGCTTTTGAGAAAGCAATACATTTTTCACAATTTAATAATTTATTGATCAAAAGACCAATAAATACCAAATTGCACAGCAAGAAGATCATTGTACTCAAAATTATATTATGAAAGTTTGAATTGAATTGAATAAAACACTTTTGAGTTATCATAGTCAGAAGGTAAGGAAATGGTTTTTCTTTACATACAGAGCATTTTGGGGGCAAAACGTTGTCAAAGGGCACTTTGGGGTTTTCATTTCAGGGGGTCTGACACCCCCTTCCCGATGGACAATTTTGACAGTTTTTATATTTTTGGAATGCACATCCATAGCTCTTCCTTCTGACAAAATTTGATCCCTGGGCTTCTAGGGGAAAAATTTACACTAATATTTAGGGGCTGTCTGGCACCCCATCCCAGCGGAATTTTTTGTCATTTTTTTGTGTTTTGTAATGTCCAGTCATACTACTTCCTACTGACAAAGTTTGGTGCATGGGGAGATGGGGTGTTATCGACCCAACTTTTGGGGGCTCTGGGGGCTAAACCCGACAGTTATGGTCAGGCTGACAACCTTTTTGTCGATGACTTAGATGGTCTAAACAACTTTAAGGGGTCAAATCTTAGGGTAAAATGGGGTGATTATAGGGACAGGCTCCCTGACTATAAGACTTTCTTCTTTCATTCAATCCACCATGCTTTAATAGTTAATATCGACACCTGAGCTTCCCTCTTCCTCGTGGAAGGGTGTTGAAACACCCCATATCACTCACGCATTGATGATAACAAGGAATTTCTTTTCACCCAGTTTATCAAGTCACTGTCTTGTATCAGAATCTTTTTTATTTCAAAGGATTTTAATGTCAACATTTTTTGTCATTCTTGGATGTTGATGCAACAGAAATCCGCTCCATAACAAGAACTACTTTTTAATGTGAATTTTTATTATGGGGACATTCCGTCTGGGCACTATATGCAATGGATCCATGGTGCGACGCATTGTCCGATTTGTGTTGTACCCGATCTCTCTCATTAGTCTGCTTAACGCTTTAATACTAGGCCTTCCTCGCTGATTGCATTGTTATTTTGTTTTCCTGTATATTCTTTTCATCATCATTTTCATAATCCTCATCATCACTCACTCAGTACCTCTCCCCTCCCTTCTCTGTCTCTCAGACCCTTTATTCTCTCTTCTTTCTCTCTCTCTTCACCATCTCTTACTCTTCTTTTCTCTCTCATTCTCTATTTCCTTCACTCTGTATCTCTCCATCTTTCTGTTTAAGCTTTACTCTAAACGAAAATAAAAAGGGCATTTAGGCAAAAATAAACTTTCACCAAAAAAGAAAAGAAAACAAAACTTAGTAGCCGGTCATAGTTTTCATTTAGTTTGTCCCAGTCTCCCCCCTCTCTCTGTCAGTCTCATTCTTTTTACACCCTTTTTACGCCCCCCAACCCCCCCCCCCCCTCTAAAAAAAAACCCCACCTCTCTTGGAATTCTTCTTAGTCTTTTATGTTTTCATTCACTTCTTTTACCAAGTCTTAGATTTCAATCTTTCATTTTGCTCTCTTTTATTCTCCAACTTCTTTTTTTTTTCATCTTTTAGTCTCTTTCATGAAGTTCCTTCTCTCCTCCTCCCTCTTTAAGACTTCCTTCTTTCATTCAATCTCCCATGCTTTAGCGACACCTGAGTTTCCCTCTTCCTCATGATAGAAAGTTGTGTGTTGAAACATCCTGTTTAACGAGTAACTGTCTTGTATCAGTTTTTAATTTTTTAATTTAGATATTAAAAAGGATGTCAATGTCTACATTTTTTGTCATTCATGGATATAGATGCAACAGAAATCTGTTTCATTATGAGAACTACTTTTTAATGCTTATGTTTATGACAGGAAGCTATGTGCCTGCAACCAAGGTGTTACAAAATGTAATGAAATGTCAACTCCCAGTGTTAATTGCACCCGGTCTAGAGTCTAACCGGCCCTTTCTTCTGCGCTGATCTCATTATTTCCCCCCCCCCCTGTATATTATTTTCATCATCATTTTTATCATCCTCATCCTCACTTTCTCAGTATATCTCCATCTCTCTCTCTCTCTCTCTATATTCCATTCTCGCTCCCTATCTCCCTCCATCCACTCACTCTTTTTTTCCCCTCCTCTCTAAATATTTCCTTCTCTCTGTTTTATAATCCTTCTATCATGTGAGAGGTACATGTAAATGATCATAAAGAGAATTTAATAAATTTAATAAATGTTGTTACTCTTTCTCTCAATTATTCTATCTTCACACCTTAGGGAAATCTCTCCAGCATACATGTATATATGTACACTGCTACTGCATTCCAATGTGTTGAAAATATAGAAAATATTTAAGTTCCAAAATGCTCGCAAGATTGACAGCTAACAAGACTGACAAAGAAAGAAATACATAAGTGAAGATAGAAAAATGTTGGTTTTGGGTGCTGTTTGTCTATGGGTTGTTGGTTTGTGAACCCTCTGAAAAGTGGCCGATTAGACTGACAATGTCAGTCTTGTGGGCTGTCGGTCCAGTGAGCTGTCAGTCTCATGTGCTGTCGGTCCAATGAGCTATCAGTCACGTGGGCTGCCGGCACTGACGGTCTACCGGGCTGTTGGTCTCGTGGTCTCGTGGGCTGTAGTCATCCAAGCCCTCTTAGAATTCAATTGTGAAACTGATGATCTTCTGTTCTTTATTCATCATACAAAAGTACTAAGAAAAAGATGCTGTCCTTACTGGTAGTTTCGTGATGTCAATGTTGTGTGGAAGATATGCATAGGCCTTCATGTAGAATACAAGTATATATTTCTAAATCTAATACTACTGTTTCAATGTATACCACTACTACCGGTACTTCTAGAGTAATATTACTACTACTATTAAATTTTTAATGACATTATGATATGTGCTGGATCGATTTCCTTTTGAAATTTTAGTAAATTTCTTTTCATGATACATGTATTTTTGTATACTAGCTTTGTTAGATTCTCCATACATGTATTTCATTGCTATTTTTGTTTGTTGTTATGTTCACTTACTTTGCGGGATGTCACTGTAGTTGATGAGTGTATATTCCTGAAGAAAATAAACTAATAGATTGAAATTATTATAGGTTCTGTATTTCTCTCTTCTTCAGTTTGCAATTTTCGTACCTATGCTCATCTAAATAAAACAGGTCGTATTCAGTTATTACCCCCATCACAATGTTGGCACTCTGCTTGTGCTAAATTATATTTTTGTAGAAAATGTATACTATCACCCAATTCTAACAGTAATGTATATTCCTGTGTGTAGTTAATGATACTTTTTAAAAAAACTATTCACTATTATTTTTAATTACCTATCATTATTCATGTGATTGTATTGTCTCTGATGTACGCTACATGTATTTTCTATCTTTGTAAATTGTATGATTATTTTTAATAAATACCATTTTGAAATGAAATAGATTCAGTCACTTATAGCTGATACAATCCATATTGCTTTTATATTTTTACAGGGTTGTTTTCCTCAAATCAGGAAGGGGAAGTTCAAGTTTGATGGACATCTCCAACAGGACTTGAACTCATTTCTTCACTCCCTTGAAAGGTTTGTAAAGTAAATGTAATTAAATCTGAACATGTCAGCATGTAGACTTTGCATGATCCATATTGTAGAATCAAGATTTGGGATCCGAATAAAGGAATAATTGATTAAGATATAATGCTAATATTCCAACAGGAAGCATGTGATCAAGTCATACTGTTCATCTCATCTCATCTCACTACATGTATAATAATAATAATAATAATAGTGAATATTTATTAAGCGCATAATAACTGGGATAGTTCTCTATGCACTCTACAAGGATGAGACAAATTATAAATACAAGTATAAGTAATTAAGCAAATGCAGAAAGTTATAACAACAACAGTACAAAATAATCCTTCAATTATTACACTATGTATTATACACCAGAATTATTACAGAATTTAACATGCAAAGAAAAGGGAATAACCTGCAAGTCCTGCATGCATATAGAAATTATAACTATGAAATATTTAAAAATAAATAGGTTTTTAGTACTCTTTTAATATGTACAATGAGATTAGAAATTTATGTTCTATATGATTAAAAATGTACATATTATCCACAATAAAGTAGCTACAACCCAGAAGTTGGGATAATTTCATGTGTTTTGCATTTTTCTTACTTCACAATGGTTTCTTCTTTGACAGTGTTCAATGAGACTAGTATGTTTGACAATGGTAATTGTGGTTAATGTTTTCAGAAATCAGAATTTGAGCTGTATTAATATATTAAAAATGATTTGTATTAAAGAGTTTGAACTTTCTTATAAGTTTTTAACTATGAGTATCCTTGTTTTGATAAATTTGTATTTGGTATGTACCAAAAAATTTCTCTTTATATACAGAAAAATCCAGGAATGCAGAAAACTTGCACGTATGTTTATGATGGCACACTTTTCTCAAGTGCAACACATTGACACCATGCACCTTTCATACCACATGCCTCAATCTACAAGGGACATTATTGGAACCAATCCAACCCTTCAAGGATACCCTGCCTATCAACCTACATGTACATCACCTATGCAACCATTAGGGTACCATGGAAACACATACATCACTACCAATGCATCATCAGAGCAATCAAGAGCAATGTACATGTACCGAAATGATATGGCAAGCACTAGTAGTGTGAATACAGTACATGCTGACATCACTGTTGCCCCAGACACCTTACCAAGGGGGTTAGGTACCAACATTCCAGTCTTTCAAGGGTCTCATGACAATCTCCATGTGAGGCAACCTATTCAACAGACAGGAACATTTAGGAATCAAAATGGTAATAGGCCAGTGTATCAGAGGAGTGATACCATACCAGGGAATCATAGGCTTAGTAGGTCCCAATTCATGTCTTCTAATGTTCAATCAGGCATGTCTACTGGGTATCGTACTGCTGCTCCACATCAGACATTCAGCTATTCTACTTTCAACCCTGGGCATAGCGAGCCTCACTACGATCCATCCTACAATGCCTCTATGTCAGGCCATGCTCCATCTCCTAACCCCCAAGCATCAAGATATGACCAAGCTAACATGTCCACAGGGTGTCTTTTACCTACACAGTATCAGCCATTGGTTCCTGAGAAAGCAAGTTCTACCACCATGTCTAGTCAGGATCACTACACTCAATCCTACCATGCACCTACTTCTAGCTTTGCTCCATTGTGTAACCCTCCAGTATCTGGATATCATCAATCTACCATGCCCAGAGTGCACAGTTCAGATTCACCACATCAGCAAATGGTTCTAGAGGGAGCAAGATCTTCTAGCAGACCACTGTCTCGTCCGGCTCACTACACTCAATCCTACCATGCGTCTACTTCTAGCTCTGCTCCATTGTATAACCCTCCAGTCTCTGGATATCATCAATCTACCATGCCCACAGTGCACAGTTCAGATTCACCACATCAACAAATGGTTCTAGAGCGAGCAAGATCTTCTAGCAGACCACTGTCTAGTCAGGCCCACTACACTCAATCCTACCATGCACCTACTTCTAGCTCTGCTCCATTGTGTAACCCTCCAGTCTCTGGATATCATCAATCTACCATGCCCAGAGTGCACAGTTCAGATGCACCACATCAACAAATGGTTCTAGAGCGAGCAAGATCTTCTAGCAGACCACTGTCTAGTCAGGCTCACTTCTCTCAATCCTACCATGCCTCTGTGTCCAGTTATACTCCATTGGATAGCCTTCCAGTCCCTAGATATCATCAACCTGCCATGCCTACAGGATACCATTCAGGTACCCAGTATCAACCGTCAGTTCAAGAGGGAGCAGGTTCTACGAGCAGGCTAGGGTCTGTTCAGCCTTACTACATTCCACCTTACCATCCTTCATTGCCTGACATGTCTAACCCTACCATATCAGAAAATCTTCAACCTACCATGTCTACAAGACACCATTCAGCTACCTCATACCAACAAGTTGTACAGGAAAGGACAGATTCCTCAAGTAGACCAGGTTCTTCCAGTCAGCTCTCCCATTCAACCAACTTTCCATTGCCAATCCATAGTGCAAGCAGTACAACTAGATGTCATATCCTTCATGGTGGCAATACATCAGATACTGTAAGTCAATTCTCTAAGACATACAGTGAAGGTAGCAGCAGTCAGAGCAGGCCTCACAAGAGACAAGCTCCTTCTACTCAGTCCAGAGTTCCACAAGAGGATCCTGAAATTCCAGAGAAGCAATCAAAGTATGGAGTCTAGTTGCTATGATATTAATAAACTAGTGGCCAGGTGGCATCACTTCATATTGACTGTGTGTAGATATGATAGTTAGAAATTCGAGTTAACTAACATTTCAGTGTAGAGAACTCGGAAATATTATTGGTTCTTGCATTCGACTCTGTTATGTACTGGGGGAGGGGCACTTGTAACCATGTGCAAACACATCCTTTCACAAAGTATCCTTGGTATGATTCACAGTGCTCAATTGATCTCTCGCCCTGTAATGGGGATTTTTGTGTTCTTTCAGTGCATACATGTATATCACTGATAATGATGAAGAGGTATTGTGTTTAGAAGGGTAGCAATTAAGCTACCATTAAGACTCATTCAGATAGGCAGTGGTAAACCCATAGACGTATTGGGTAAACCACAGCGTCAGGGTTTTTTTCTCTCTCTCCTTGAATACCATTAATAAGGATGAAAAGGAATTTGGGTTTAGAAGAGGTATTTTGTTAAAAAGGGTAGCAATTAAGCTACCATTAAGGCTCATTTAGATATGCAATGGTAAACCAAAGCATTCTTTTTTTAACCTATAAATTAATGGCAAATGTGTGCAACAAAGATACTATGCATATTGATACAGAAATATAAAGTGGATTATATTTTGGTCATTTATTTTTAATGCTGTGGTTTACCACCACACATGTGATGAGGCTTTAACAAGGATTTTATTCTCTCCTTGACTACCACTAGTAAGGATGAAAAGGAATTGGGTTTAAAAGAAGTAGCAAATAGGGTTTTTTGTTATGAAAGCCTGCCAAGTAAAGTTATTTGAAATTGATTTTATAGACCGTAACAATCTCAGTGCTGTAGTTCTAAGAAGTGGCTGGCCAAAAAGGTTATTTTTGGCTGGGGGGGGGGGGTGGGATATGAGTTCATATCTACACATTGTTTTTGTTCCTTTTGTATACTTGGTTATGACAGATTTGTTTTGTTGGGGGGGGGGGGGGTGCCACCCTCTAACTGGATCCATTGCTGAATCCTAACAATAAAAATTCATCTTGCTTCACAGGAAATATAAAGTAGGCTTCCATGATCTCCTTCTAAATAGACCGCATCGGTAATGTATGCAAATTTTATGCATACCTTTCAAAGGTTGTTCTTGACAACCTGAAAGCTTGCCGGACATAGCAACAAATAATGTATGCAAACTGGTTTCCAAGCATTGAGGCTCATTTATAAAAAGCAGGTTCATGGAATAGCTCGTCACTAGGTGCTCAGAAAATATATGTGCATAAATTTGTATACATTACAGAAGCGGTCTATTGGGAAATATTGTTACATCTAAATTGAATCAGCACTCTGCATGAAAGAAACACCCTTCCATGGTTACAACACTGTGCAATGAGGTCCCCCCCCCCCACGGCCTTAGGCTACCTATAGTAAGATGTACTAAGATTTATCCTGCATTCATGTATCATGTGAAGTACTTTGTACTTTCAGTCATATGAATTTAAGGCATATTGTTTCTCTCATACTTAAGTAGTAGAGATTAATGGCACTGTCTGTATAAGACTAGGTTAGAATCCAGTAGTGTTGATATTCATATTGTCAAATATCAAGGACACTGATCCTACAATTCAGCAGTTTACAATCATTTTGAACCCTGATCGCATCAGACTTTCTTGATCATTAATGTTAGCCCACATGTGCAATACAACGCACACTGTGATAATTGCTTGCTTGCTAGGTGCCTTATCTATTCCAGACATTCATGATCATGGCTCTCTATCTACTTCTATCTCTGGTTATGTCATAAGGAAAACTGTGTTGCATTTGACCCGGAGCGGCCTACGGATGCCTTATAATACGTGAAAATTCGAGTATATATACCCCCTTCCAACAGAGAATCGCATGCCAAAAGAAAACACAATGAGCTTTTACAAGCCCTCGCCCTGCAAATCAAAGTTTGTTGAAGCAATTTTAATTCGGGAAATTAAGGCGTTTTTGGACTAAAGTTCGTCCTAAAATCATCCAAAATTGGAGAGACTATGGCGCTTTGGCACAAATTACGTTATTTCTGCTGACATTGCTCAATGAAAATGAGCCTCAATCACTTGTCCTTTGTTCTATCGATTACCCTCGCACGCGAAAAGATTGTAGAGTGATCATGGTTTTGAATGATATGAAACTTATTTTGATTGGTTGAAAGGAACTTAGGGCGTTTTTCTTGTCAAATCAGAGCAAGTTTCTCATTTGTGATCAAGAGCCGTATTTTTCAATGGCGTGCACGCGCTTTCCTTTGTACAGCAATTCAATAGGCTTACGGAAAACGCATGCACAATGCACGCATTTGAGGACTGGCTGTCGGCGAGTGCACACACACCGAACCGCTCCGCCAAATGCAACATTTATGGCTAAAGTTTTCCATATGAAGCATTGCATCTAAATTGATTTGTTTCATTTATGATCCCAAATGACCCCAGCTTGAGAACCATTGTTCTAGCTATCATGTCAACTATCTACACACAATTGAGTATGTAGTTACTTCACATCTACAATATAATCATACAGAATCTAAATGGATTTGTGTAGTGCCTTACCAGAAATGACCATGAGGTTAAGAACCGAATTGCTCTGTCTATCATGTCAACTAACTTGCTAGAACTGAGTATGTAGTTAGTTGACAACTAGCTGTTATCAGTGCAAGATTGTTTTTGATGTTGATTATTTTTTGTACATGTTTACTAATACAGTTCTAGATTTTGAAATCCATTTGAGGAAATATATTCCATGCTTTTCTTTGCATCATTCCAGTCTACATGTAAATATTCTACTATATAGTAAGATATATACATATGTACATTTTTATATATTAAGTACTAGATTTCCAAATAATTTTCATAACAAGATATTCCAGGCTTTGCATTTCATTGTTCCATTATATTTATGTTTTGCCTGTGGTAAGATACATATTAATCATATTCAGTACTATCTTTTCCAATAATTTTGATGATACATTCCAGGGTTTTCATTGTATCATTCCATAATGATTATGCTCTGGTAAGATACATGTATATTTTGAACTGTATATGCTTGCCTTGTAAATTAGTCTTATTTTAGAGAGTTAGTATTCCTTATTGGATTATAACATGCAAACATAGAAAGTTCTTATGGACATTCCTTTACCTTGCCTTTTGACCATCATGATCTGATTATATGTGATGTCATTTTTATATCTACACTGATTATCATTATAGACAATGTGATTCTGTGAGATTTATGAGCTTATTCTACATTATGTCATGTAATATGAAGTACTAAATATGTCTCTCTTTTTTATATTGGATGAATGACAGAAATGAATTTTCTTGTAAATGAATGTTCCTTGGATACTTTCATATTTTAATGTACAAAGGAGACAAAGAACATACTAGTTGTAGTTTGATAATATAAAACGAGTATGAATATTATGGATTGGTAACCTATGCCAATTTCATATACCTGAAATGAAGATGTAATGATGTGATAATTTCCTCTGTCATTTTGATAGTTATCCATGTGTACTTCAATATGCTGCAGTTATATGTAACAAAAAAGAACAGTTTGATAATATGTATATCTCACATTATTATGTATTTTGTGTTATGAGTCAGATAGGTGTTAACTCATATACTTTTATACAGAGTTAATGCCCTTCTTGCTCTCAACTGACCATATTTTCATACATTTGTACATTGGAATGAATCATCAGCCTTTACAAAAATGTTTGCTAATATGTATGATGTCTCACATGAATTGAATCATATATTTCATATATATTTACAGGGGAATGAATCATATCCACTATCACTATCATGATAATTAACCCTTACAAGTGCTACTAAGTTTACAAACCATTATCACAAATACAATTTATTATTGTGAGAATAATGCAAACATTATTCCATGATAATCTCACTTCACAAATCATGACCCCCTTTCAAGATGAAGGATAAACTTTTCATTGCTCTGACATGTTAGATACAATATCAGAATATGGATGGTTTAACCTACCTACAGTACTAGAAGGGTTAAGGTAGTGAGTGTCATGTAATATTGTTAACACACATACATGTACATGTGTGACATTGTGTGTCATTATGAGAGAAATATGGATGGTTTAACCTACCTACAGTACTAGAAGGGTTAAGGTAGTGAGTGTCATGTAATATTGTTAACACACATACATGTACATGTGTGACATTGTGTGTCATTTTGAGAGAAATATGGATGGTTTAACCTACCTACAGTACTAGAAGGGTTAAGGTAGTGAGTGTCATGTAATATTGTTAACACACATACATGTACATGTGTGACATTGTGTGTCATTATGAGAGAAATATGGATGGTTTAACCTACCTACAGTACTAGAAGGGTTAAGGTAGTGAGTGTCATGTAATATTGTTAACACACATACATGTACATGTGTGACATTGTGTGTCATTATGAAAGTGTACAAATAAGTTATAATAACACAAAGACAATGGAGGATTATCACTTGTTATTTCACCAGGTTATCATTTGAATTTGAAAATGAAATTAATACAGATAGAAGTGTCATGGGTTAGGATCATGTTGAAGGTACATCATGAACATGTATTTAAAAAAATGCATGATGAAGTCATTCCAAAAGATGATAGAAAGCAAGATAATGACAATAAAATGAAATATTTTTGAAATTCCTTTGATATGTGATGGTGTAATGATTGTAGGACCGTTCATACTACATGTACTATGGTACAAACAGAATCTTAAGTACTCTTATCAAAACTAAACATTAACATTATCAATAGTAAATGTTGGTCACTTTTCTTTTAAATTTCAGGGACATTTTTTCTTCCATTCTCAGCCAAATTTGATAAACAATTCAAGTACTTTCACGACAATGTCACATGGTTGACATACTTGAATGTGGAACTATTTTTGACAGATTGGGTCAGCACTATAGATATACCGCACCGACCCCCTCCTTTTTTTACTCACAATTAAAATGTATTATAAGCAATCAAAATCCAATTAAAAGAGTAACAGAGATTTAAATACCTTCTTTAAATCCCTGATTTCTTTGTCAGTTGTGAAATCTAGTGAGAGAAATGGGAAGACAATGGGAAAGAGAAACAAAAATAGAGAGGAGCAGAAAATGGAGATGTTAAGAATAAGAAATTATAGGTCTTGAGAGGGAAAGAGAAAGAGAGAGAGAGAGCGAGAGAGGAGATATAATAAGAAAATAACAGAGGAGAGAAACAGAAAAGGATAGGATGAGTGAGAGAGGAAATCAGCAATAGCGGGAGGAAACAAAGCTGAAAGATGGAGGGAGAGAGAGCAACTGAACCATTAATAAGAAGGAAGAGAGAATGAGGAAGAAAGTACAGAAATTAGGGGAGAGGGATATCAGGATGAAACAATGGATATAGGGAGAGAAGAAAGATATGAGAGGGGGATATAAAGAGAACGAATGGACATAATAGCTATTAAGGATAGGAACAGAAGTAAAGAGGAATGGAAATGGGAGTAGAAAAAGGAGGAATAAGAGAGAGAGAGAGAGAGAGCAAAAGATAGGTATACATAGGGATGAAGAGAGAATGAGGTAAAAGAGAAATAGATAAAGAATGTGCGGAAATAACGGAGAAAAAACAATGGATGGATGGATGTAGAGAAGGAGGACAGGAGAGGGAGATGAAGAAAGGAAATAAATTAAGCTTTGAGATAGAAAACAGGAATTAGGAGAGAGAAGAAAAGGATGAATGAGATCTGTAGATAGAGCAAGAGAAAGGGTAACGGAGGTGAAGAGGGACTGAGGAAAAGGGATATGAAAGAGTTGTGCCAAAATTGTACTGGAGCAAAGCCATATTTAGCATGAGGATGTCCTTGTGCGAACTGTAGAGGTGAATTAAGTGCAGGATAAGGTTACAACGATGTAACCTTGAGGGTCTCACTCATTCTATATACACCTGTATCTTTATGAGATTGTTCTTAAAACCTGGTTATGTTTTTTTATGATGATGATGCTTGATCATGTATTAATTAGAATGTGGGGGAATAACATTGTCTCAAAATAGTACTTTTTTTCTGTTTTGTGTTCATCCTTTGTTAAAAAAAAGCTGCATTTCTGTTATAAGATACAAAAACTCACTTTGTCCAGTCCCTTGATGTTATTGCCTATCTTTTGATTAATCAGTGACTGTTTTTTCACATCTTGATAATACTCTAGATAGCTCCATTTTGAATAAACAATATACCTATGATTCATATAATCAAGCAAGATAACTGTATGAAACTAGTTAATTGGACATCTTGTCAAATCTCATCAATTTAATACCAGCAGACAATTACCCCTTCTTATACAGCTACATGTACCTTATAAATTATTTGATACATTCCTTCACAGTGAAATAGAATTGGAGCAACAAAAAGATGTACTAAAAACTAAACTGCTCAACATTTGTCTGCAGTACATAAATGTACATATAGTGTTTCTGATATATAATTACATTCTTCAGAATTAAAAAACTGTCTTATCACTGAACTGTCATGTAATAATCCAAAAGAGTCATTCACTCAGAATGATGCATATATCAAATTAGGCAAATTTCAACAATTTTTTTCCTTCAAATTACTATTTTTGCCTTTCTTTTTTCTACACCCTATGTAACCTAATTAAGTATGCAATATGTTGCATTTCTTTTCAGACACATTATGTTTAAACAAAAATCCAAAAACTTGAATTCTCAACACTCTCCATCCATCTTTTCAAGTTGTATGTATTGGTAGTGGCAGAGGTTGGGTCCAGCCATTGAAGGGGAACAAAGCCATCAAGTGATGGTAGGGTGTAGAACTAGAAGGGGGTTGTAATATCTTTGTATGTTGCCTGCCCTCTCTCCCTTCCTTTGTCTCTCTCTCTCTTAAAAAAAAAAGATTATCCTTTTTTCCCCTCCATATGATTGGGGGCACTTTTTCTCTTTTTGAAGTTCCCTTTCCTCCCGCCACTCACAATTCAACGCGAGAAAGGTGTGGGGGTACGCATAATTACAGTTATTGATGGTCATTATCATTTTTTTTACTTCCTGCAGAATACAGCATTAATATTTTGAATTCGGATTACAATTATTTTTACTCATATTTTCTTCTACTTCAGCTATATGACATGTCAGGAAAAGAGTTTAATGAATACCAAAGTTTGTGAAGTATTTTATTTCAGCGGAAAAACTAAGTCAAATACTCATATTGCATACTTACACCCAGGTTATTTCTCTCTTATTCTCTCCTTTGTATATGGTGCATAATAGAATCCGACTTCTCTTCTAATAAAAATTCTACATTCTATCAATTTACAAGCATTACTCATTATTATTTCAACATTCTTGCATTAATTGATTGGAATATTATGGAACACATTTTCTTTTTTCTTACTTTCCCTTTCATAAACAATTTGAGACTTAGTCCAGTCAATTTAGCACATTTTAGAGGGTAACCAATAACTATTTGAAATAGAGAACATTAGATTGCACTTTATTTCAATATTTCCCTTTATTTCAATATTTTCCCCCGGACACCGTGCAAAAATAATGGGGATGAACAGACAGAACAAAAAATTTGAAGAGGTTTTTCATATTTTCCAATGAAATTATTGGATATAATGAACATTATTTGAAAAGACTTTCCCGTTGGAGAAATGATCTCAAAACTTACACTTTCCTTGATCCATTTGTCAAAGACACAGGTTAAAATAATCTGTAAAACATCTCTGCTTAACTACATGTATCTAGAATTTTCTTGCAGATGTATTTCACGAAGTACATATTGTCATCTTAGTCACTAACATGTAATGTATATGATAAATCATTGTGTGTTATTGTTTTGTTGTAGAATGTAGGCATTCTTGTTGGTCATATGACACCATGTGACCGGGCAAAAGAGTTCTCATCAAAAAGTGATAATGATGAGATGTCCATATGCATGCCTCTGGCTCGTACAAACTATAATAGATGCGATGAAATGTGTGTAGTTATTACCCACGCCGATAAAATCGGCAGGGTTATGTAAAGGGCTCTGTATGTTTGTTTGTTTGTTTGTTTGTTTGTTTGTGTACAAGATAACTAGAGAACGGGTGAACGGATTTGCACCAAATTTTCAGGGAATGCTCGGATAGTGACAGGAAAGAATCGATTAGATTTTGGTGATGATCGGTTGACCCCGCAAATTCTGTGTGACCTTGAAGTTTTGACCCAAACTTCAGTTCGGATAGTGACAGGAAAGAATCGATTAGATTTTGGTGATGATCGGTTATAGGAACTTCATTTCGGATATTTTTTTTTTGTTTTTAAGAATATTTTATTACTTCCTTTTTAAAAATAACATTTTTCACAATAATCAAGGTAAAATACACAAACAAATATATTCACATGTAGTATCATTGTGCCAAATTACATAATAATAACAATAACCATAATATTTTACATGCATGTATTAAATAGTAGATTATGCCAAATCTGGAAGTCTTTATTGCGATAAAAAAAGAGAAAAATATAAAATATAAAATATAGTGACAGGAAAGAATCGATTAGGGAAAGAATGCAACTACTCGATCTGTAGCGCCGCTAAGGCGTGGGTCTGCCGCCTTTGACGGCCTTTCTAGTTTTATATGGCAAGGACTTAAAATGCTCACACTGAGATGCACATTATACTGTTTGGCTGCGCTTATATGATTTTGTAAAAGGAAGCAAATGGCAGCCTCCATGACTTTAAACTTTGTAATGTAGACCCATTCTTGTATAATTCATGTTTTGTGGCATGTTTGTTTTAGATTCTCATCTTCTCAAAAAGGACAGTTTGAATACATGCCATTACTGCACTATTCTATTTCTTACTAACTGTAAAGTGATAAAATTTGCTTTGCTTTATAAAGAAAATGGAAAGTCCACATTTTCAGATGGGAAGCAGGGAGAGGAGTAATGAATATGAAAGGTCTGCCTTGAGAAAGTAAAAATGCTTATTTATAAAATGGCAAATTTCATTGCAGAACAAATGAAAAGAAATTCCTTAATAGGATGCTATTAAGCCAATAGTGGAATCCACTTTTGACAGTAAAAGACACACTTTTTATACATAAACCTTCCTGTAGGGGTTTTACTTTGGAATTCCCATTGGTGCATGCACTGGTGTCATGTAATCAAAAACATATTTGTGCACCTTTTCACTTTTCTCATGGTAAAGAAGAGGCGTGTGGAAATACCTTTGAAGCCATTATGCGCCCACATATTATGAGGTGTCCCTGGACTGATCATAACAAATCTGTATGGTTTTGAATAGGAGTTTATAACAATGCTTCTTTTTCACCCTTGGAAAGATTTACAAATACCTAGCTGCGAAATATCTGTGGCTGCTTTTGAATTTATGCATAAGGCATGACAACAGGGGTTTTCCACACATTAGTTGAATGTAAATGATCTCCCACACATAGATATTGACAAAAAGAGGAAACAAATATTACATTTTGGTAATTTTCTATTTTATGCAGTCCTGATGTGCGTATAAAAAGGAAAACAGGCTTTTTAGATGCTGTTGGGTGAAGTTAGGGAGTTTTGTAGCTTCAAAGTCAAACATGCATTGAAGCTGTGGAGGTGTATTATCATCCAGATTACAGAAAGATCAAATATCATTGTTTTAATTATCTAAAAAGTACTTTTTTATGATCCATACCAAATCGTGATGCATAAAGTAGTTATATGTAAATACTAAGTTCAGAAAGGAGAAATATAAAGAATATAAATTGTTTTACAAACATTTCCCTATTCCAGAAGTATTGAGGCATCATTGTTCCGTTCATGAAAAAAAAGTGAATTTTGTTATCTGTTTCAAATTATGCTGCACATTATAGTAGTTAATAAAGAGGTACATGTAAATATTATATTGTGACAAATGAAAAGAAAGTGCATTTTATGATGCAGTTGTTCAAAACAAGTCAAGTCAACTTTTGGCAGTAAAGGCACATTCAGATGTATCTTCTTAGAGGATTATTATTAACTTTCAATCTTAATGCCTATGATGGTATCATGTGATCAACTTAATATTCATAAACCTTGTTGTTTTCCTTATGATAAAGAAGAGGTTTCTTACAATCCATCCAAATAATAGTGTGCTCACTAAGAGGTTCCTGAACTGATCCTGACAATCCAACAAAGCAACTTTGAAAAGGAGTTTACAACAATGCTTCCTTTTTGAATTTACAAAGGCTTGTGAATGCCTCCAAACTTATTTTCAATTCATGTACATGTAGAAAGCTTGCGATTTTTCCACACAAATAAAATGACAAAGTTGAAAGGACACAAATATGAGTTTTTATTTTGAACTTGAAGGATTTTTTTTTTTTTTTTTTTTTTTTCAAGAAGCTTTGGTTACCATTGTGAGAGATTCAGAGCTCTTAAAATTTAAACATGTAGGTCTACATGTACATATATCAGCAAGTTTGTTTCAGGGTATTTTTCATTTTGAATTAGTCTAGAAGTGCATGACGATAAAATTGGATGAAAGAAATCAGCATTTCAGGAGGATTTTGATAGTATGGAGAAGGATTTCTGTCACTGAATTTATGCTCTACAATGTGAGTCAGAAAAAAAATGGAACACTTCAAACTGCTTATTGTTTCAAGATGGAGGTGTAAATATGAAATAATTTGACATGTAGCTATAAAGTCATTCCTCCTGCTCCTTTTGGTACCTTTTCTTGTAAGGCAACACTTCAGGGTTGACTGCACAGGAGACAATTTATGTCCATTTGTCCATTAGTCCATTTGCACCAACTCAAGGCCTTTTCTGACCTTTGAGCCTAAATGTTTGCAAGAAGCAATTTTAAAAAACAGACACTTTTTGTTGTTTGTTGGTGGGTATCTTGAAAGGAACATCTGTTCAACTGACCCATTGGAGGCTAAGTCAAGGCTTTAGTGATATGGAGCTGATTTCATAACAATCTTAGATATTACAAACAATTTTCATAACCATCAAATTCAAATCACAAATATATTCACAACTTGAAGGCTAAAATGTTTTCTTATAAAAGTCTGTGAAACTGACTTTTTGTTGATTTTGTTGATCATGTCCTTTGCCCATCAATGGCGAAAGTGGGGTTTGAAAACTAAAACTAAAAACAGATGATTCAAAGGAAGAGACTAGCTCAATTTGATTTGGAAGGAATGATAAAAGCTAATCAACAACTTTGAATGAATGTTAGTAAAAAAAAATGCTTCCTTTTGAATTGTACAAAGAATTATGAATGCCTCAAAACTTCTTTTGAATTTATGCAAAATGCATGACAGACTTAGGGAAGGGAAATTTATTATCACCACCCCCCCCCCCCAATGGCGAAAGTGGGGTTTGAAAACTAAAACTAAAAACAGATGATTCAAAGGAAGAGACTAGCTCAATTTGATTTGGAAGGAATGATAAAAGCTAATCAACAACTTTGAATGAATGTTAGTAAAAAAAAATGCTTCCTTTTGAATTGTACAAAGAATTATGAATGCCTCAAAACTTCTTTTGAATTTATGCAAAATGCATGACAGACTTAGGGTTGCGTAATTTATTATCACCACCCCCCCCCCCCCCCCCCCCCACTGCAGCGCGCCGCTAGTTTTGCGGCACACCGATCGTCCGCGCCGCTGGACGCCGCTGTCTCATATTTTCCTCTTTCATGAACAGAGTGGGGAAAATATTATTTCATAGATCGGCGCGAGGCGCGCCGCAGCGCAGAGGATGGCTGTGTGTGCCTGCTCATCATGCGCGGAGATGTACGTTGCGTAGCTAGACGGGATCAAAATTCGACTGTCCATATAAACTGCCAAAGTTTACAAACTCAATGCATGTTCAACAGTAGCCCCATACTCGCACTTGGCATCTCATAACTCGTACATTAACAGATGTTTTTAACATCAACGAGCACGATCTGGCACTGTCACAATTTCCAGAAAAACAAAGAAGTAACAAGAAATCAGATTAAGAGTACATGCGCGATATATCCACAATGATCCTTCTTTATTCCTGCGCAAGTGAAAAACAAGGCAGTGGGAAGAAAAGAATGTTTAGAGTTCACGCACGCGATCAACACTTCCATTCATAAAATTGGGTTTGTGACCTCATTTGTAAATCACAAGTCTTCAAACGTGCAAAAATATGCAAGCCAGCCCATGAAGGTTTGTGCTTTTTTATGTTCTTTCACAAAGCGGCGGCATTATGGGCGAAAGGCGCCAAGTATAAACAGATCAAATTTCAGAAGGGAACCGCATAGCAGAAAGAAAATGTTGGCTGATATTTTTGGGTGAATGAATCATTCATCAAAAAAGAATAATTGTTTTGACAATGTGATTATCAAGATAATGATGATAAGATGTTGATGATGATTATGATGCTATGATGACGTCATGATGATATAATTATGATGATCTTGATGAATTGATATGATTATATGACCATAATGATGATAATCATGTGCGTTAAAGGATGAAGTTACGGTCGGACATGGAAGAAAATGTTGACTTGATATTTTTTGATGAATGATATGAGTTTGATGAAGATGATATTGATGACGATAATTGTTTTGACGACATGATTATCAAGATAATGATATAATGATTATATGAGTTAATGAGATATGATGATCATGTCATGCATGTGTGTTAAAGGATAAAGTTACGGTCGGACAGGGAAGAAACCGGGGGAAGAAAATTTTGGCTTAATATTTTTTTTTATGAATGATGACTTTGATGCAGATGATTAGGACGATAATTGTTTTGACGATATGATTATCAAGATAATGGTAAGATGATGATTATGATGATGATAATGATGATAATATAATGATGCTATGACAATGTCATAATATAATCATAGCGATCATGACGAATTGATATGATTATATGAGTTAATGACCGTAATGATGATGATGATCAATGTGAGTTAAAGGATGAAGTTATGGTCGGACAGGGAAAAAAAGTTGGCTTGACGATATATTTTGATGAATGAGTTTGATGAAAGATGATATTGATGATGATAACTGTTTACACCATATGGTTATAAACATAATGATGTGATGATGATGATGATTATGATCATAATATGAAAATGATGCAATGATGCTATGATGATGTGATGATGGGCTTAGTCCGAAAGGGTGGGTAGCGTCGCGTTGCATTTCTGTGCCCCCCCATTCACAAAATCCTGGATCCACCCCTGACAGACCTGCTTTTCTGTGCCCCCCCCCCCTTTCACAAGATCCTGGATCCGCCCTGACAGACTTGCATTTCTGTCCCCCCCCTTTCACAAAATCCTGGATCCACCCCTGACAGACCTTCATTTCTGTGCCCCCCCCCCCCTTTCACAAAATCCTGGATCCGCCCTGACAGACATGCATTTCTGTCCCCCCCCCCCTTTCACAAAATCCTGGATTCGTATGGGTGGTTGTGTGTGTGTGTTTGTGTGTGTCTTCCGATAATAGGCTCGTTGATCACAACTGTCGGTGACGTACGACCCGGGACTCGAAATGTGTATGTGTGTATTAAATTAAGATGAGTAATGAAAATCACATTGTCTTTGAGCATGCCATGCCATGCCAAGCAAGCTAGCTAGCTGTGCGCAAACAATACACAAACACGTCGCTATGACGATGACGGTACGCGCATATGTGAGTTACAAATATGCATATAGAATGCATGCTATGCGCATGCACTGTTAATACACAATAAATATGTGTGGCAATCCATATCCTACGCAATATACATTTTCCTTTTGTGCATGCAGTGCATGCAGCCTAATTCAAGTATATAGCGTTTATGATTTACGGGGGAAAATAGTCTATCGTCATTTTTTTGTCTGGAGAAGACAATTTCAGTATTTTAAAGAAATTCTTCATGAATTATTTTAAATTATTGTAAGACTAGCATTGATGTTGATTAAATCAAAGTGATTTTTATGCCTCCGCCCACCGATGGTGAGTGCCGGAGGCATTATGTTTTCGGGTTGTCCGTCCGTGTGTCCGTCCGTCCGTCCGTCCGTCCCACTTCTCGTTACCGCGATATCTGAAGAATCATTTGAGGTAGGAACCTCAAACTTGGTACTAGTATGTATCCCCGTACGAAGATGAACTGATTAGATTTTAGGATAGGTAGGTCAAAGTTCAGAGGTCACAGAGGTCAATTTACATGAAATTACATGGAATTACTGGTTTTTAGCACCGTTACCGCGATATCTCAAGAACTATCTGAGGTGAGAACTTCAAACTTGGTACCAGTATGTATCCCCATAGAAAGATGAACTGATTAGATTTTGGGGTATTAGGTCAAAGGTTAGAGGTCACAGAGGTCAATTTACATGAACTTACATGAAATTACTGGTTTTTAGCCTCGTTATCAAATATTTCTAGAACAGTTTGAAGAAAACATTTTCTTAGCATATCAAAACCTTTAACAAAATTTTGTGTTATTGATGCATGTTTGTTGAAAAAAAAATGTCCGTGTGAATTGAGCGTCCAGACACATTGTACAAGCCATGTCAGCGTTTGATCTTTTGATTAATTTACCAAGATCTTGTGTGCCCCGACAGCTTGTGTATATTTAAAAAAATAATTATAAGGTAGGCCTAAGCCATTTTTGTTCATTTATGAAGTTATGAGAAATTAACAAACTATAGAGGGAATATTGACGTGTAGGACTTTTTCACTAAATAGTTTTGGGTCAAAATCGTGATTATGTATATTACAAATAATTTGAGACTTCTAACTTCATCCTACTAGTACTCAAGTACCCTCAGTGCTCAATTCATAATTCCCGGCCTGACAAGCAAAAAAAAAAAACTTCCATTCTAAAACTAAAAGGGGGGGGGGCACAATTGAGAAAATGACGGATCGTCTATGGTCAAAATGCATACCTTTCTTCCAAAAGGGGGGGGGCACGGGCCGGAAGTGCCCCTGGATACGTCAATGAGGATAAGGGTTAAGGTTAGGGCTAGGGTTAGGCTTAGGGTAAGGGTTAAGGTTAGGGTTAAGGTTAGGGTTAGGGAAGTTAGCAGCCTTATACATTTTTTTTTGAGCGAGGCCTATCACGAGTATGCCTAGTTTTTGTTTGATCCAAGTTAGGTACAGGGTTACATATTCCGTCTGTAATGTCAATAGGCAAAGATAACGTTAGAGTTCGGTGTTATGAAACACGAATCTCACGTTATCGTTTTCTTTGTTGCTTACCGGGTCGCGTCGGTAAACAGAAAGGCTATCGGCGCCGGGCCGCTAAATTTTTTTTCCCCACAAACTTTTTGTCCCTGTCCTCCCTGGTGCATGCGCACCTGGGGGGTGTTTCATAAAGCTGTTCGTAAAGTTACGCATGACTTTACGCACGACTGGAACATGTTCTTGGGTGCTATACTAATCAGATTCTCAATCATTTAGCACAAGAACTGATCACCAGTCGTGCGTAAAGTCGTGCGTAGCTAACGAACAGCTTTATGAAACACCCCCCTGGTCCTTTCCGATCTAAATAAATTTCGCATAATTCCGTAAGCGATATAATGACAGTTGCTCCCAGCGTCTTACTGTGGCGAAATGCGTTAGCCCTAGAACATTTAACCCGAGGTATGTGGGTTCGATTCTCAGTTTGGACATTACAAAACTAGCGTCTTTTATTTTTATTATTACTAAAAGTAGGATGAAACTTTGAAACCCCATCCAACTCCAAGCATTGTAGGGCTATTTCAAAGTTGCGCATGCGTCAAGGACGATAGTGACAAAAGTTTGTGGGGGGGGGGGGGGGGGGAGGGAAAAGTCGTATGAATCATAGTTAGGTTTCGCATTATTTTGCATTAAAAAAAAAAAAGAAAATAAAATTGTACTTACTTGACAGTCACTGTCTCACCACAGGAAGAAGTTAATGAAAGTTATAAAGGTAAAATGGAGAAACTGAGAGAAAAGGAGAGGGTGGGGTTGAAAAAACAAAGGAGATAGAAAAGCATGGACATACAAAGCAAAGGAATGGGCCTACTGTCCCCCCCCCCCCCCTTTTCTTATTTCTCATCGTTCTGATTTCTTCATCCAATTCTGTCCACAGACCATGCTCCAATAGTACATGTAGGATCCATATACAGACAAACCTATAATACCTTTAATTTCCCCCTTTTCAAGTTTGTATTGTAATTTCATGTCCATTATGTCTGTAAATGTGTGTGGGTGTGTGTTTGTGAGGGTGTGGTGTATGTGTGAATTGCCTGCATTGTAGTTTTAAGATGTTACATAATTATATTTGCACTGATAATATCCTTTTTATTTCATACTCGACTCTGTTAATCTCTCTTATATGCAATACAATCACAATTTCTTCCCATATGGGATACTGAGGCAGGGATTTTTCGGTTAAAATGTCTTTTTCTCAGTTGTTTTCGAATGTGTTCTTGTGTTGACCAGGTCCCACATCAATAAATCTAGACTAAGTTAAAAATGGTTGAATTAATTTAATGATTTTATGTGTCAACCTTCCTTCTGGATGGATAAATGTAGGCCAATTCATGAATGAAATGAATTTCATGATGACTATATGGCAGAGGAGGCGGAATGTTGGGCTCGGACAATGACAGTGGGGGTGCACCTTTTGTTTGGCGGACAAAATGTGCCCCCTCCACTTCCATTGTCCGAGCCCGACGTTCCGCCGCCTCTCATAATGGGAAGCTATTGTTGCCGATTATATTTTAAGAAGTTGTTTTGCTTACCCTAATTTTTTTCTATTCTCTCTCTCCTTTACAAGACTGCGGTGAACTAATATTCAAATACCTGTCAATATCCCTTTCCTCTTTGTCTTTGAAGGCAAGAAAAACACATCTTTAAAACAAAATATAGCCAAATATCCTTCTATTAGTCTGGGAACTTGTCCCGAAAAAGTCACCCCACTTTACCCATAAGGTTTGGCCCCTGGTGTCAAAAAAAAAAAAATTTAATGGACCCACCGGGGATCGAACCTGGGTCACCGGAATGAGAGGCAAGTGCTTTGACCAATATACCAAAACATTTCCCATAGAGATAACACGTAAACGAAAAACGGGATTCTGAAATTCCATTTTGTAGTGAAAAATTGGGCATGATCCCGACATCTGATCAAAAATTGGAGACCACACTTATAAAAGCTTATAGTCGCAGCTATAACATACTAAAATCTGGAAGAAAATGGACCAAAAACAACTGAGATACAGCTCAGAGAACAATGTCATGTAGATTCATGATTCAAAAAAAAAAAATCATCTTCCATAGACATAACACGCAAATAGGGAAAATTCTGACATGGCATCTTTAATTGAAAATTTCACTGTGATGACGTCATCAAAATGAAAAACCGTGATGATTGATCTTGTAGAGAATTGTCTCAGCTATGACATAGCAAAATCGGGGCGAAAAACGACTAATAATTACGAATCATAAATGACAGACCACCTAATAATGAGATTAAAGGTACACCCTCGAGCTGCCCTTATACTATCAGCACACAAACTCACACATACACAAAACATCGTAGGTATACCTTGAATTGAATATCTTGTTATTGTTAGCGGCCTAGTCTAACCAACCCTTTAAGAGAACTCAATGAAGGACAATATACTCCATTGTATGACCCATAGAAATCAGGTTTGGATTATTTAATATGACATAGTAATGTACACACATTCCAATACGGTAAGAAAGATAATAAGGATGGTGATAATGGATTTGAATTCCTTTGAAATTTCTCTTCAATGTGTGATGATATTGATTGTTGAGAGCCAGAAGGATGTTAACTCATATCATTTTACACAGAGTTAATGACCTTCTAGCTCTAGGGCCATTCATACCATAGTATGAATAGAATGCTTTGTATTGTTATCAAAACTAAACATTAATATTTCCCATAGTAAACGTTGGTCACTTTTCTGATGAATTTCAATGACATATTTTACCTCACAGTCTCAGCAAATTCAAATATATGTTTTTCATGACATTGTCAAAATGGTTAGTAGTACCTTCAGTGCATGTAACTCCTTTCTCATAAATGAAGGTTATCACTATAGGCCTACTGCAATAACATATCAAGTTTTTACTTCACAAAGTGTATGTCATGAATTTAAGAAATATGCAAATATAAAGATAATGATTTGAATACCTTCTCAAAATCTGTGATCTCTTTGTCCCATATTAAATCTTGTGAGAGACAAAGGGACACGATGGATGAGAACTGAAGAGAGAAACAGACACAGAAATAGAGATTAAGAAGGACTTGAGAGAGAGAGCAAAAGAAACAAAAGTATAGAGGAGCAGAAAAGGGAGATGTTAGGGAACACAAATGAAATTTCCTCAGGAGGAAAAGAGAGTGAGTGAGAGAGAGGAATACTGAGATGGGGAAATATATTTTTAACTGGGGGAAGAGAAAGAGAGACACACTAAACAGAGGATGAGGGAGAAAGAAGATTAAAAGGAGGAAATATGGAGATAGATCAAGAGAAACAGTAATCAGGATGAAGGAAAAATTACAACAAAAAAGAAACGGGAAGAAATGAGAGAGATAACAAGCACATCAATGGAAATTAGGAGGGTGAGAGAGAAGCAGTTATATAGGGATGAAGAAAGCGAAATAGAAAGGAAGAGAGAGAGAGGGGGAAGCAGAAATGGGGGAGATGCCTGAAAAAGAAAACATGGGGAGTGATGAGAGATCAGAAGAGGAACTGATAAGAAAGAGAAATAGAGGAAATGAGAGAGGAGCAGAAATGGAGATACCTTAAAAAAACAATTAAAATGGGGAGTCATGATGAGAGAGAAGGAGAAAGGTTGATAAGAAAAAGAAACATAGAGATAGAGAGGGGGGCAGAAATGGAGGAGATAACTGAGAAAGTGAATACAATGGGGAGATTAAAGGAAAGGAAATAGAAAGGAATAGAGAGAGGAGCAGAGAGGTAGATACCATGAGAAAATGAATAGAAATGGGCAGGGATGAGAAATAAATAGAAAAGAGAGAGGAGCAGAAATGAGATATGAAGAAACAGAGAGGATGAGGGAGAAAGAAGATTAAAAGAAGGAAATATGGAGATAGATCAAGAGAAACAGTAATCGGGATGAAGGAAAAATTACACAAAAAAGAAACGGGAAGAAATGTGAGAGATAAGGAGAACATGAATGGAAATTAGGAGGATGAGAGAGAAGCAGTTATAGGGATGAAGAAAGAGAAATGGGAGATATACTTGAAAAAATGATAAAATGAGGAGTGTTGAGAGATAAGAAGAGGGAGTGATACGAAAAAGAAATAGGGGAAGAGAGAGAGAGAGGAGCAGAAATGGGGGAGTTGCCTGAAAAAAAGATAACATGGGAAGTGATGATGAGAGATAAGAAGAGGGACTGATAAGAAAGAAAAATAGAGGAAAAGAGAGAGAGAGGAGCAGAAATGGAGATACCTTAAAAAAACAATTAAAATGGGGAATGATGATGAGAGAGAAGGAAAAAGGTTGATAAGAAAAAGAAACATCGAGATAGAGAGGGGGACAGAAATGGGGGAGATACCTGAGAAAGTGAATAAAATGAGGAGGGATTAAAGGAAAAAGAAATAGAAATGAAGAGAGAGAGGGGAGCAGATAATAAGGGATATACCAGGAGAAAATGAATAGAAATTAAAAGGGATGAGAAATAAATAGATATAGAAAAGAGAGAGAGAGAGAGAGAGAGAGAGCAAAAGATAGTTATACATAGGGATGAAGAGAGAATGATGTAAAAGAGAAACAGATAAAGAAGGTGCGGAAATAACGGAGAAAAGACGATAGATGTAGAGAAGGAGGACAGGAGAGGGAGATGAAGAAAGGACATAAAGCTTTGAGATAGAAAACAAGGAGAGAGAAGAAAAGGATGAATGAGATCTGTAGATAGAGCAAGAGAAAGGGTAATAGAGGTGAAGAGAGACTGAGGAAAAAGAGATATGAGAGAGGATCAGGTATGGTAATATGGATTAATAAACCCAAATAACCAAAAATATTCTTGTGGAAGTGTTTAATTTAATTTCATTCCATTATCATCTCCTTCCTTTCTTTCTTTCTTTCCTTTCCTTTCACTTTTCCGAAATTCCTCTAAATAACACATAAGTGGGCTATTTTCACGAAAGAATATATCAACAGCCTTTTCACAGAGGCTCCCACAAAGTGTTATCGAAAGTCTTCAATTGTGCATACTCACTCACCATGGAAACCTACAGAGAACATCTAATTTTCTTCTTGTTGGAAAAACATGAACGGTAAGATGTAAAGAGGCATAGCGCCATCTCTTGGGCTGCATCACACAGGGAGACCTGAAATCAATCTCTCGGGCATGACATGGAATGAAGGAAATACAGCTTCAGATTGGAAACAAATCCACATTATTTGGGAACACTTTCTTCAGAGTCTTAGTAATCAAAAACATAATTATGTAAACTGCATTGCAATGGACTCCTATAACTTCGAAGGTTTAACAAAATTATCACTGTTATGAAGCTGAAGGGGATTTACATCAAAATTCTTTCTTAAACCTAAATTAAAGGCATTGGCTACCTTTGTGTGCAGCTGATTTTAAAAATTCTCAAACCAAGATGAAACATGTGTATGAGTACATCTATTAGTACTCAAAAACCCTGAAAACAACCATTATTTGGAATGAAAAGCTGTTACAACGCAAACCGCAATTTTATAATTTCGCGTCTTCGAGACGTTTTAATAAGAGACCGTTACTCTCGAGTTAAAAAAATAAGTTGTCTGGCTCCCTATGCGTTGAGATCGTGTGCATTTTTTTCGGAGAACATGACGAGACTGTCAATCTACTCGCATTCAACATGTATTATTCGCACGCTACGAAAATTGCATAAATCGTTATCCAATATAAATTCAAACTCCTTGAACCGACCGTTAAAATGATAGATTTTCTTTCCAAGCATTGACTTAGATTTTCACTGTTTTAAAATACTTCCCAAAGGTATTATGACTTGAGACTCTCATAGCCATATTTTAAAACTATAACTCACATTTTATACAAATTTCAAGTAACAGAATGAGATATTTTTAAATTCCTAACAATGCTAGCCAATGGCTATAATCTAGATTTATTTCACTCAATCTTGTTGCAACGTTTCTCTCTTGAGTTTGTGGCTACATTATCAATCACTGTGATAGTGAAACATCATTCTATCAAACCCCCTTGGGGCCAAGGATATTGCTTTGTTATTCAAATGTATCCAGGCTGAATTGTTTTTTATTAAGAACTACGACTGTTGAAATTGCCTCTTTTGATGAGAGTTTGTTAGGCCTATAATAGTGCGTCTAAAATGGTTGTAATAATAAAAGATTTTAAAGGGAGCGACAAGTCGCAATCTATGGGCGGTTTTACAGTTGGCTGCTCCTTTCTCTGGATCAAAGTTCAAAGCGACTTCAATTTGTCGCGCGCAGCTAATAAAAGTTCGCACATTGACCCAAATTTGAGTAAACAAGATCGCGCGTTCTTTATTCCAGTATTTGAATCTCATTGGTCGGTTACGTATGTAGGGATTCGAGTTAACGATCACGCGAGGAATTCGGCAATAACATTCATTCGGTAGCGCACGATTGGACCTGATTGTATCCGAATTTCCCCGAGTCAGGCCAACTGGTCAGGCCCATGGATTACGACTTGCCACTCCCTTTAAGTTGTCCTAGACCTATCTCCCATTGCTTGATCACGACTTATTTACAGAAGTTTAATGCCAATATATTCCCCTTTTCCTTTAATTTTTTTTTATTCCTGAATAATTTTCCAAACCTGTAGAATACTGAGACAGGGATTTTTTCTAAAAGGTTTTTGTGCCGCTTATTCTTTGTTCTCGATTATCTTCTTGTGTTGACCAGGGCCCACATTAATAAATCTGGACTAAGTTAAAACTGGATGAATTATATCTCTGATTCTCTTTCCTCCTGCGTTCCCTCTATACATTTCTATTCCTCTCCCCCTTCTTTTTTGTTCTTTTGTTGTTTTTCATCTCTTTAAAAAAAAATTGTTAATAGTGGTCAAATTAACATGTTTATTTCCTTTTTCTTTTAACTCATGGACCGTAACTAGTTTTTTCAAACAGGGGTCTATGAAATACAAGCCAAGCTTATTTAATAGACTCCTCCACTTATGTTTTCCTTTACAATTACAATGTTTACATTATACAAATTATCGCTTTATCAGTGAAAAACATAACCAAGTCCATTGAATTATGATCTGTTATATCTATGTTGCAATTGCTATATTTTACATGTTCCTGTTTTTAAATGGATTAATATATAATGAAATAAACTTCACATGGGAAGCTATTATGGCCGATTATATTTTGAGAAGTCGTTTGCTTACCCTAGTTTTTTCTCTTCCCCATCTACTTTACAAGACTGCAATGAATTATCCATTTGTCTGTCAAAATCCCTTCCCTCTTTGTCTGTGAAGTTTGCCCCGATTATCTAAAATTGAAGTTAGAAGGCAATTACAAGAAAAAAAAACACGAATCCTCCCTCAGATAAGCACCTTGATCAACTCAACTGACGTCAATGTTGGTCAATGATGATCTCATCGGTACGAATGGGAAATCCCCCCATGGAAGGTTGTGATTGGTGAGTATAGGGAGACACGCCTCCCTCGCTCACGCTCTGTTGGGTGCTTGCTTACGTCACAAGGAGCAGGCGAATCAGAGGCAAGGAGAATCGAGGTATTGGTGCCAATCCACAACCATGAGTGAATGGGGATACAATGCATGGTACCGCTGATATACTCTGCAGTCTGGCAGCCGGGTACCGGTGTGCTCACATGTACACCGGTTAATTAGAGAAAATCGGTCGTGCTGACTCCGACTGTCGCGCTAGTATTAAGCTGCTCCTAATTTAGACTGAAGTTTTGTGGTTAAAACTAAGTTTCTTACTGGAGCTACTGGAATTAAATGTTCGTGAATGACAATGACCGCCCAAGTTTCAAAAGCAATGTGATGTTGATTCCGGTTTGCCTAAGGTAAGACATTATTGCTGCGTTGCTGTTTTAATCTCCTTTCTCAACCAAATTTCCTGATTGTCGTTGTTGTGTGTATCATGATTATGTTATGGAATAACACGAGAGGTTACGACGGGCCAACTTCTCGTGTGTCGCTGTCAAACCAAGAAGGCATGACGGCACAGACAGACAGCAGTGTGTATGTGTTTTTTCGGGGTCGTGGATACATAAGGAGCCCATAAAGTGACATGCGAGAAAGAAAAAAAATCAGAAGACTTCATTTCGTTGTTGCAAAATAATATTGGGAGGGATCGAATACTATTGCAAGGGAACAACATGATCTTGGGAGTGAACAATGTAATATTCTGAGGGAATGGAATGATATTGTGAAGGAACGAAATAGAAATTGTAAGAGAACGAAATGATTTATCTAAGGAAACAAAATAATATTTTGAAGGAATGAAATAATACGAGCCCCCCACTTTTTCATGGGGGGGGGGGGGGGGGGGAGATCCAGATGAGTTGAGCCATTTTTTTTTTTCATTTTGGGCAATAATTTTTTGAAGTACTTTGTTATTATTGAGCGTATCCTTTTGGGATATGAGCCACTTTGCGAGAGTTGTGCCAAAATTGTACTGGGGCAAAGCCATATGTAGCTTGAGGATGTCCTTGTGCAAACTGTAGAGGTGAATTAAGTGCAGGATAAGAGTCAGAATATTATAAAAGACAAGTTGTAAATTCAAATTTGAATGGTGCAGATATCACAAAGGACGGGTTTTCTTTGTCCTAGGGCATGTTTGATTTAGTTTTAAAACAGATTAATATGACACTGACATGTGACTAATTGAAATACTATTATTTATCCCATTTATGAAATCAGCAGTTTGCATATTCACAACGATGTAACCTTGAGGGTCTCTCTCATTCTATATACCCCTGTATCTTTATGAGATTGTTATTAAAAACTGGTTATGTTTTTTTTATGATGACGATGCTTGATCATGTATTAATTAGAATGTGGGGGAATAACATTGTCTCAAAATAATACTTTTTCCTGTTTTGTGTTCATCCTTTGTAGGTGCCCCATTATTTAAAAAAAGTGCATTTTTATTGTAAGATACAAAAACTCACTTTGTCCAATCCCTTGATATTAGTACCTATCTTGTGATTAATCAGTGACTGTTTTTCACATCTTGATAATACTCTAGATAGCTCCAGTTTGAATAAACAACTATGATTCATATAATCAAGCAAGATAACTGTATGAAACTAGTTAATTGAACATCTTGTCAAATCTCATCAATTTAATACCAGCAGACAATTACCCCTTCTTATACAGCTACCTTATAAAATTATTTGATACATTCCTTCACAGTGAAATAGAAATGGAGCAACAACAAAATTTACTAAAAACTAAACTGCTCAACATTTGTCTGCAGTACAATGTCATGTAATAATGTAATAATATAAAAGAATCATTCACTCAGAATGACGCATATATCAAATTAGGCAAATTTCAACAATTTTTTTCCTTCAAATTACTATTTTTGCTGCCTTTCTTTTTTCTACACCCTATGTAACCTAATTAAGTATGCAATATGTTGCATTTCTTTTCAGACACATTATGTTTAAACAAAAATCAAAAAACTTGAATTCTCAACACTCTCCATCCATCTTTTCAAGTTGTATGTATTGCTAGTGGCAGAGGTTGGGTCCAGCCATTGAAGGGGAACATGTGTCTTTGGGATGAGGGACATTAGACTTACTGGGTAGATGGAATGTAAGAGAAAAAAGCCATCAAGTGATGGTAGGGTGTAGAACTAGAAGGGGGTTGTAATATCTTTGTATGTTGCCTGCTCTCTCTACCTTCCTTTGTCTCTCTCTCTCTCTCTCTTTAAAAAAAGATTATCCCTTTTTCCCCTCCATATGATTGGGGGCACTTAAATTTCTCTTTTTGAAATTCCCCTTTTCTTTTTGTTCCCCTCACAATTCAATTGCAAGAAAGGGGTGGGGGTACACGTCATTACAGTTATTGATTGTCATTATCATTTTTGTTTTACTTCCTGCAGAATACAGCATTAATATTTTGAATTCGCATTACGATTATTTTTACTCCTATTTTCTTCTTCTTCAACTATAGCATATCAGTATTCTATTTCAGCAGAAAAATAAGTCAAGTATTCATATTTCATACTTAAGTACTGAATTGAACACGGGCCCAGGTTACACATTTCTGTCTTATTCTCTCATTTTTATATGATGCATAATACAATCCGACTTCTCTTCTAATAAAAATTCTACGTTCTATCAATTTACAAGCATTACTCATTACTATTTCAACATTCTTGCATTAATTGATAGGAATATTATGGAACACATTTTCTTTTTTCTTACTTTCCCTTTCATAAACATTTTGGTACTGTAGTCAATTTAGCACATTTTAGAGGGTAACCAATAACTGTTTGAAATAGAAAACATTATATTGCACTTTATTTCAATATTTTCCCCTGGGCACTGTGCGAAGATAATAGGGATGAATAGACAGAACAAAAAATTTGAAAACATTTTTTTTTTCCAATCAAATCATAAATGAACATTATTTAAAAAGACTTTTCATTGATCCATTTGTCAAAGACACAGGTAAAATAAGCTGTACAACATCTTTGCTTAATTACATGTATCTAGAAATTTCTTGCAGATGTATTTCACTGAGTACTTGTAATCTTAGTCACTAACATGTAATGTATATGATAAATCATTGTGTGTTATTGTTTTGTTGTAGAATGTAGGCATTCTTGTTGGTCATATGACACCATGTGACCGGGCAAAAGAGTTCCCATCAAAAAGTGATAATGATGAGATGTTCGTATGCATGCCTCTGGCTCGTACAAACTTAAGATGCAATGAAATGTGTGTAGTTTCACATGGCAAGGACTTAAAATGCTCACACTGAGATGCACACTATACTGTTTGGCTGCGCACTTATATGATTTCGTAAAAGGAAGCAAATGGCAGCCTCCATGACTCTGCGATTATTGGTGTCTTCAATCGTTTTGTAACCACATTTTAAACTTCTTATAAAACAAATACAGTGAAACCTGCTTTAGTGACCACCTGTATAGAAAGACCACCTGTGTATAAAGACCACAATTTTTGTTTCCCTTGAAAATTGTTTCTCATTGAAAGGTGTATTAAAGGAACCTGTACATAAAGACCACCTGCTCATAAAGACCGCTTTTCTTGTCTCTCTTGAGCGGTCTTTATAGACAGGTTTCACTGTAATTCATGTTTTGTGGCATGTGCATGCACTCAATTAAGCCACAACATGAATTACTTGTATATGATGTTGCTTGTATTGTTAAATTGTACCTACACTCTTTATTATCGGTTTTCATAGTTTGTTTTAATTAGTTTCTCATCTTGTCTCTCTCAAAAAGGACAGTTTGAATATATGCCATTATTGTACTACACTATTCTATTTCGTGCTAACTGTAAAGTGATAACATTTGCTTTGCTTTATATGGAAAGTCCACATTTTCAGATGGGGAGCAGGGAGAGGAGTAATGAATATGAAAGGTCTGCCTTGAAAAGTAAAAAATGCTTTTTTATAAATTTCATTGTAGAACAAATGAAAAGAAATTCGTTTTAGGATGCTATTAAGCAAACACTGGAATCCACTTTTGACAGTAAAAGACACACTTTTTATACATAAACCTTCCTGTCTGGGTTTTACTTTGGAATTCCCATTGGTACATGCACTGGTGTCATGTTATCAAAAACGTATTTGTGCACCTTTTCACTTTTCTCATGATGAAGTAGAGGCTTGCTAATATTTATTTGAAACCATTATGCGCCCACATATTATGAGATGTCCCTGGACTGATCATAACAAATCTGTATGGTTTTGAATAGGAGTTTATAACAATGCTTCTTTTTCACTCTTGGAATATATACAAATATATAGCTGCATAGTATTTGTGGATGCATGCTTTTGAATTTATGCAAAGGCATGACAACAAAAATTTTCCACACATTTATTGAATACATTGATCTCCCACACGAAAACCAGCATCTGCAAGAGTAGTTTGATAATATTTGATTTAGTCCTCTGGTGCTTATGAAAATGAAAATGAAAAAGAAAAGCAGGCTTTTAAAATGCCCATGGTAAAGTTAGGGGAGCTACGCCGCTCCAAATTCAAACAGGCATTGAAATGAGGAGGCCTATTACAATCAAGAATACAGGATAATCAAATATCAATAATGTACTAATCTAAAAAGTACATTTTTACAATCCATTACAAATTGTGCTGCACATAGTAGTTAAGCATACTGGTCCGTATTCTGAACTCCGGTTTAACTTAAACCTTGGTTTAAATCTGTGGTATAACTATGGGTAGCCAAAAATGTCAAAACTTTGTTTACACTGTATGTTCCTTATTTTTACTGGACTCCGGTTCTCGTGCTTTAATGGTCAAGAAAACTATCGTACTCATTCCCAGAGGGTTTTTAAAATTTTGAGTACCAAAAATGCTGATAAATTGAATATCTACTGTTAAAGATTTGTGTCACATTTGGCTGCCCATAGTTAAACCACATATTTAGACCATGGTTTAAGTTAAACCAGAGTTCAGAATACAGGCCACTGAGTTTAGAATGTAGGTCAAGGAATGGAAATAAACACTTCCCTATACCAGAATGATTGAGGCATTTCACTCTCTGTTACAAATGATGTTGCACTTTCTAGTTGTAAAATACTGTAATTTTATAGAGGGCACTATGTCCTGATTTGTACCTTTAAAACAGTATATTACAACTCCTGATTTTTTTTAATGCAGTTTGTTTAGGTATGTCAGTTCTCATTACTTTTTATGCCTCCGCCCACCGTAGGTGGTGCCCGAGGCATTATGTTTTTGGGTCGTCAGTCCGTCCCCTTTTCGTTCTCGCGATAACTTAAAAACCGTTTGGCGGATCAGCTTGTAACTTGGCCATGTATGCATATGGGAGGGACGATGAACTGATTAGATTTTGGGGTCTCAAGGTCAAGGTTAATTACATGTATCTAGAAATTTCTTGTAGATGTATTTCACTGAGTACATGTGTACTTGTAATCTTAGTCACTAACATGTAATGTATATGATAAATCATTGTGTGTTATTGTTTTGTTGTAGAATGTAGGCATTCTTGTTGGTCATATGACACCATGTGACCGGGCAAAAGAGTTCCCATCAAAAAGTGATAATGATGAGATGTCCGTATGCATGCCTCTGGCTCGTACAAACTTAAAATGCAATGAAATGTGTGTAGTTTCATATGGTAAGGACTTAAAATGCTCACACTGAGATGCACACTATACTGTTTGGCTGCGCTTATATGATTTCGTAAAAGGAAGCAAATGGCAGCCTCCATGACTCTGCGATTATTGGTGTCTTCAATCGTTTTGTAACCACATTTTAAACTTTGTAATGTAGACCCATTCTTATAAAACAAATACAGTGAAACCTGCTTTAGTGACCACCTGTGTATAAAGACCACAATTTTTGTTTCCCTTGAAAATTGTTTCTCATTGAAAGGTGTATTAAAGGAACCTGTACATAAAGACCACCTGCTCATAAAGACCGCTTTTCTTGTCTCTCTTGAGCGGTCTTTATAGACAGGTTTCACTGTAATTCATGTTTTGTGGCACGTGCATGCACTCAATTAAGCCACAACATGAATTACTTGTATATGATGTTGCTTGTATTGTTAAATTGTACCTACACTCTTTATTATTGGTTTTCATAGTTTGTTTTAATTAGTTTCTCATCTTGTCTCTCTCAAAAAGGACAGTTTGAATATATGCCATTATTGTACTACACTATTCTATTTCTTGCTAACTGTAAAGTGATAACATTTGCTTTGCTTTATAAAGAAAATGGAAAGTCCACATTTTCAGATGGGGAGCAGGGAGAGGAGTAATGAATATGAAAGGTCTGCCTTGAAAAGTAAAAAATGCTTTTTTATAAATTTCATTGTAGAACAAATGAAAAGAAATTCGTTTTAGGATGCTATTAAGCCAACAGTGGAATCCACTTTTGACAGTAAAAGACACACTTTTTATACATAAACCTTCCTGTCTGGGTTTTACTTTGGAATTCCCATTGGTACATGCACTGGTGTCATGTTATCAAAAACGTATTTGTGCACCTTTTCACTCTTCTCATGATGAAGTAGAGCCTTGCTAAAATTTATTTGAAACCATTATGCGCCCACATATTATGAGATGTCCCTGGACTGATCATAACAAATCTGTATGGTTTTGAATAGGAGTTTATAACAATGCTTCTTTTTCACCCTTGGAAAGATTTACAAATACCTAGCTCCAACATATCTGTGGCTGCTTTTGAATTTATGCAAAAAGGCATGACGACTTGGATTTTCCACACGTTAGTTGAATGTAAATGATCTCCCACACATAGATATTGAGAAAAAGAGGAAACAGGTATTACATTTTGGTAATTTTCTATTTTTATGCAGTCCTGATGTGCGTATAAAAAGGAAAACAGGCTTTTTAGATGCTGTTGGGTGAAGTTAGGGAGTTTCGTAGCCTCAAAGGCAAACATGCATTGAAGCTATGGAGGTGTATTATCATCCAGATTACAGAAAGATCAAATATCATTGTTTTACTTATCTAAAAAGTATTTTTTTATGATCCATACCAAATCGTGATGCATAAAGTAGTTATATGTAAATACTAAGTTCAGAAAGGAGAAATATAAAGAATATAAATTGTTTTACAAACATTTCCCTATTCCAGAAGTATTGAGGCATCATTGTTCCGTTCATGAAAAAAAAGTGAATTTTGTTATCTGTTTCAAATTATGCTGCACATTATAGTAGTTAATAAAGAGGTACATGTAAATATTATATTGTGACAAATGAAAAGAAAGTGCATTTTATGATGCAGTTGTTCAAAACAAGTCAAGTCAACTTTTGGCAGTAAAGGCACATTCAGATGTATCTTCTTACAGGATTATTATTAACTTTCAATCTTAATGCCTATGATGGTATCATGTGATCAACTTCATATTCATAAACCTTGTTGTTTTCCTTATGATAAAGAAGAGGCTTCTTACAATCCATCCAAATGATAGTGTGCTCACTAAGAGGTTCCTGAACTGATCCTGACAATCCAACAAAGCAACTTTGAAAAGGAGTTTACAACAATGCTTCCTTTTTAAATTGACAAAGGCTTGTGAATGCCTCCAAACTTATTTTGAATTCATGTAGAAGGCTTGGGATTTTTCCACACAAATAAAATGACATTGAAGCAAAGTTGAAAGGACATAAATATGAGATTTGATTTTGAACTTGAAGGATTTTTTTTTTTTTTTTTGGGGGGGGGGGGAGGGGGGGTGGATCAAGAAGCTTTGGTTACCATTGTGAGAGATTCAGAGCTCTTAAAATTTAAACATGTAGGTCTAATGATAATAATAACCTAGGTATTGTAATGACTACATGTACATTTATCAGCAAGTTTGTTTCAGGGTATTTTTCATTCTGAATTAGTCTAGCAGTGCATGACGATGAAATAGGATGAAAGAAATCGGCATTACAGGAAGATTTTGATAATATGGAGAAGGATTTCTGTCACTGAATTTATGCTCTACAATGTGAGTCAGAAAAAATTTAACACTTCAAACTGCTTATTGTTTCAAGATGTGCTGTAAATATGAATTAAATTGACATATAGCTATAAAGTCATTCCTCTTGCTCCTTTTGGTACCTTTTTTGTTAGGCAACACTTCAGGGTTGACTGCACAGGAGTCAATTTATGTCCATTTGTCCATTAGTCCATTCAACTCAAGGCCTTTTCTGACCTTTGAGCCTAAATGTTTGCAAGAAGCAAGTTTGAAAAACAAACACTTTTTGTTGTTTGTTGGTGGGTATCTTGAAAGGAACATCAGTTCAACTGCATTGGAGACTAAGTCCAGGCTTTAGTGATATGGAGCTGATTTTATAACAATCTTAGATATTGCAAACAATTTTCATAACCATCAAACAGGCGCCTGGGAACGATTTTGTTACTGGTGGTGCTGTGAGCAAAGAAAAGGTCCTCAGCATTTTAGTGTCTCTTTTTAAGTCCAAAAATCTCTGACAAGCAAAAAAAAAAAAAATCCTCATCCTCATCCTTCTAAAAATTTGCAGGGGGTGCTGCATCCCCGGCTCCCAGACCCCTGCCATCAAATTCAAATCACAACTATATATTCACAACTAAAATGTTTTCTTAGAAAAAAAAGTCTGTGAAACTGACTTTTTGTTGATTATGTTGATCATGCCCTTTGCCCATCAATGGCAAAAGTGGGGTTTGATCTTAAATCAATATACCCAATAACAAAAAACTAAAAGTGTTTTTCAGAATTGTTTGTAATAAAAACAGATGATTCAAAGGAAGAGACTTGCTCAATTTGATATGGAAGGAATGATATAAGCTAATCAACAACTTTGAATGAATGTTAGTAAAAAAAGAATGCTTCCTTTTCAATTGTACAAAGAATTATGAATGCCTCAAAACTTCTTTTGAATTTATGCAAAATGCATGACAGACTTAATGGGTGGGTTTTCCATTCATGCACAATGTACGTGCTGTACTGATCTCCTGCACAAGAATTATATATGTAGAGGCAAAGTTAATACTGCCAAGAGTGTTCGGAATGTTTACATAATTTGTTAAGAAATGTATGGACTTGAACTTTCAGGTTTTTTGAAGAAATCAGCTTTTCTGGAAGCTTTTGATAAAATAGAGGATTTCTCGCTTTAAATGTAAACAAGCAGTGATGATACACTACAAGACATAGTTTTCAGTGAACCTGACTAGTGGCATAATTATTTCTACTACCCTTAAAGGGAAAGTCCACCCACGTTCGCTGAACGTGCATGCATAAAAAAACGCACATGCAGAGAAAACTGCTCGCGCGGAACTCAACTCGAGTTGAGTTCCGCGCGTTGATCGTTTACGCTGTCCTTTATTCTTCAAACTCCTTAACCGCTAATCTGTAGAATGTCGGGTAAAGTTATTTGGGGTTAAATTTATACATGCTAACTGTATACAAATTATTTTTTTTGACCTCAGAGACCCTTTAAGTTGATTTGAATAAAAGAAGAAAAATGAGAAAAACAGATTAGCGAAAGTTTTAGCAAAATCTCCCATTTGCTAAGTACAAAATATCACATGAACTTTAATTTTCTTAGTGTTTGATGAAGGAATAGATTTGTTTCATAAAACAGGTTTTGTGTAAAAACATATGAGCAATGGTTATATCTAAGGTGCATGTGTAACTGAATATTTTGTGACTGAATGGAAATTAATGATTTTTGGGGTACAGGGAAAATGGGTGAGGAAATACACATACGTCACAGAGTTGCCAATTTGCCAACTTCAAAAATTCATAACTTTCTTGTTTATCAGATTTTACTAAACCTTCACTGATATGTTTCATTAATTTTGGTTTTTTTTTTTTAAACCAACTTGTAATCAGGGTGGACTTCCCCTTTAACAATTTTGTGCTGCAAATTTAGAAGGGATCGAGTGCAATTAAATGATATGGCTAGGTTCATATGCTACCCTTTTTATTATTTTACTTGTCATGTCATTGTCAAGAGCTTTTCCCAGATTGTTTATCTCATCAGGTTACAGGAGGATAGGAGAAATGCATGAAGCTTTACTGAGAGAAATGATCTATTATTAGTAGAGGTAATTAGAATGATCAAATCAAAGCTCTGAAATACCCATTTCAACTCTAGGCTATATGCTTCTTTTAAAACTTGCATAGGGATTCAGGAACTCATAGTTATAGATGTACATGTATGTACAATATTTGGCTTTGGTACTAAATTTAGGCAAAAAGCATACATGTGTGATGGACGAGGGTTTTTCCGCATAGTGGTTGATTGTATTGCTCAGCAATATGCGTATGTGTAACACCATTTTTTAATATTTAACTGAGGAAGAAAGAACTTCACAGCAAAGTAGTTTATGGTACATGTAGTATCTAGTTATGATAGTATCTTGCTATTATCATTTAAAATCAAAGAAATCTGATGAAAAGATTTTGAGGGCTTATGAAAACTGCACATTTTCCCTTGAAGTAAAGATTTGTCAGCATGGATGCTTTCATTGCTTTGATTGTCATACTTACAGTGTACCCCCCTCCTTTTCTCAATTTGAATTTGACTCATTATGCTGATCTTTAACTTCATGGTTATCTGAAATTAAGAATGGTATATTTAACTACATACTGAGTTCAAAAGGGAGAAGAACTAATATATATTAATAGTCAAGTACACTTGCCTCTTTATATACTTTTCATTTCATTTTCAGCAGTTCTTCCCAGAGCCTTGCTATTTATCTCATGAGGCAATAGAGCATACCAGAAGCTTGTTCTGACAGAAATGAATTGTTCCCACATGTTTGAAGAGGTGAGTACAGTATACATACTCCTTGTAATAAAAAATTGAATATGATTTTACAACAATGCCTCCTTTTCAACCTCCAGGGATTTGTGAATACCTAAAAATTGCCATGACTTTAGAATTGGAGCAGTCATGCATGATGGTTGGGTTTTTAGACACACAGTGGTTGAATGTATCTCAGCAACAAAAAACTTGACATTGAGGAATATGGATTGTAAACCGGCATAGGTCATGTGATTTTATTGTCTCGCTCTTTGAAGGAAAGTCTAAGGGATCTGAATTGCTTCGTTGGGCAAGAAATGATCTAATAGTAGAATGTTTTTACACTGTGAGTATATTGGAATCATCAAAATGATGATAAATTTGCTCAATCATGCTGGATCTCATACAGTGAAAATTACTGCATATGGGAGAATATATCCACACATGTGCTATCAAAATTTGGTCCGAAGTTTTGAACTATTTCATTTAAACTTATATTCAAGAGATATCCTTTCCATGTGACACTTCTTTTGTGAAAGCTCACAAATTATTTGTCACCTTAACCAGAACTGAACCTTCCCTTTAATATCTGTCTTTGTGTCATATCACCCCAGTCTGGAAATCAAGTGAATCAATTGTCAATTTTTATATTCTATCGTACTCTCTTTCAGTCTGTAACTACTCCCTGTAGAACTGAACCTTCCCTTTAATATCTGTCTTTGTGTCATATCACCCCAGACTGGAAATCAAGTGAATCAATTGTCAATTTTTATATTCTATCGCACTCTCTTTGAGTCTGTAACTACTTGCTGTAGAACTGTACATTCCCTTTAATGACTGTCTTTTTGTCATATCACCCCAGTCTGGAAATCAAGTGAATCAGTTGTCAATTTTTATATTCTATCGCACTCTCTTTGAGTCTGTAACTACTTGCTGTAGAACTGTACCTTCCCTTTAATGTCTGTCTTTTTGTCATATCACCCCAGTCTGGAAATCAAGTGAATCAATTGTCAATTTTTATATTCTATCGTACTATCTTTCAGTCTGTAACTACTCCCTGTAGAACTGAACCTTCCCTTTAATATCTGTCTTTGTGTCATATAACCCCAGTCTGGAAATTAAGTGAATCAGTTGTCAATTTTTATATTCTATTGTACTCTCTTTCAGTCTGTAACTACTCCCTGTCTTAATGCAAAGTTTTTACAGATTGGCTCTTAACTGACTTTCCTCTTTCCTCTAAAGTCATCTCTGTAACTTCCAAAGAGGCTACATGTAGCTTTTCCCCATTTCTCAGGTGTTAAGGCATTAAATTGGAATGATCCATTACAGCCAGTTTAACTTAAGTTAAGAAATTCAGTTATTATCTTTTCAATTAGTAAATATAGAAAAAGATTTCAGTATTCGTTCCATTTTTATCAACTATATTGATCTGACTATTTTCTCAAATGTGATGTTTGTATTCACACTGAATCTTTCATTGTTATTTTCTTTAGGAGATGCCTATGGGTAAGCCTGGTGTGAATTAGAGTGTAAGCAGGTGAAGCCTCATCAACCACCATGCCTGTCTCTCTTACTGAATGGCGGGTCAGGATCGGGAGATTCATCCAAAACCCTCCAGATATCAACAAGAGGGAAATGATTCAAAGATTTCTCGACCGATGGAAAACCAAGAAGGAGAAGGCCAAGACAGCAGCTGATCAACCATCTACTCAAGATAAAACGCCATGTGAATCAGCAGAGAAAGAAAAGTCAAAGATGGCAGCCAGTCAACCATCTACTCAAGATAAAACACCATGCGAATCAGCAGAGAAAGAAAAGTCAAAGATGGCAGCCAGTCAACCATCTACTCAAGATAAAACACCATGCGAATCAGCAAAGAAAGAAAAGTCAAAGATGGCAGCCAGTCAACCATCTACTCAAACATCATGTCCACCAGAAACATCCAGCTGTACTGCAGAGACCAACCTTGTACCACCTACCAGTGACAGAGGTTCTTTTGTCTTGTTCTGTATCACTCAAGTCCTATTGACACTTCTGACTTTGATGTTGACTTGTTTTCAATGGTTTGGAAAACAATGTTTGTCAATACACTTTGGTCAATGTGGAAACCCAGCAGAGACATCACTACCTCCTAAGGCTAAGGTTAGACAATTTAAACAACATGTTTATATATTTTCACAGGGTTGAATCCTGTATTTTGTAAAGGGTGGGGGCACAACTTCCAAATATTGTTGACAAGAAAAAAAGGTTTTCACATTTTTAGGATGTTGATTTACAAGGGGCACAATAAGCCTTTTCGCAGTCTCGACTGTGCATGCGCGACATTTCTTGTCTCCAATTTTTTGGAGATAAACAAACAAGCCTGAGCGACATGACCGTGCGATTGTGCATTCACTCGTACTCAGTACTATATCAAGAATCGCTGGATTTCCTTCATTTCTATCGCTATTTTGTTACTTACGAATGTAAGCAGTTTCATTGGCAAATATCTAAGCCCTGATATGTATTGTTAGTCTCGTTTAAAATGTATTTTTCCTACGTTGCTTTCAACGAAATTCCACCAGTAAATTAAAACATAACACATTTTATTACAAGTGGGACTGTAATATAACTACGATTAAAATACTTCTGAGCCGTGCCTTGTGACAAAACACAACTTAAATCGTGATTAAAATACCGAAATCTTATTCCATATTTACCATCCGAGCTAATTAGGTAGTACAGACAAATTTTTACAGGAAAATTTCATTAATTTTAAGGAAAAATTGTTCATATTGGAAAAAAAAAATCTTGTTAATTGTCATTGTGTCTTTCTCAATTAGTCAAATGTTAAAGACCCAAAACTTAGCTGGTTATATAGCCTTATCCTAACATATTAACAAGCTTGATGATTGTTGCCCAGAGGTATTTATGAGCTTAATTGTTGAATTTGTTCTGGACTAAACTGAACATCGTCTCCAGTCATTTTGAGTCATATAAAGTGGTCTAATATCCAATATTTTGCGAGTTTAATGAGCAAAACACTCAGGCCAGCGCGACTCGGTGCACTCGGTCCGTGTGTATTGCACTCCGTTACGCATGGCAACGCTCTTTGTTTATCTCCAACGATCCGCGAGTCTATCCCACAATGCACCGCGGCGCTGAGATAGCGAAATGGCTTATTAGGTTTAAAGGGAAGGTAAACCCTGGACTTTTGGCCTACTGAGAGTGTTAAGAGCACAATTCTTGACATTACTGTGAAAATTTACCTCTTATGAACGCTTGACGGAGTAATTCACACTTTTGTGAGCAATGATTTCTGCTACAGCCTGCTAACGGGGGTCGCCATATTGTTGATTCACCCGCGCTATGATGACGTTTTGTCGGACAATAGAGTCTCGATGTTTCAGAGCTGTTGCGTTCTCAGCTGTCCGAATACAAAGCGTCCTGTGCAAATCGCCGGCTTTTTGTTTATTATCTCGGTTCTCCGATTACCATTTTGAAACGTGTAATAATGGCGGCATCCGGGTACTGCTGGTCCGATTGGTCCGACAAAACGTCACAGGGCGGGGCTTATCTGTTCAAAATGGCGACGCACACGATCAATATAGGACCTTCTAGCAGACGACAAAATGATATTTCTAAGTACTTGTTGACAGCGTTAGGGGGGCCAGAATGTGTTGAAATGCGACATATACAATCAACAATGTGCCCTTCAACTAAATCGCCAGGATTTACTTTCCCTTTTCCCTAGGCTAGTGGGTACATACATGTATGCCCCCAAAATCCAGCAGTTTGTTGTGACATTGATACCTGTTGAGTCTCTGGTGGACGTACATGTATGTCAAATATCTGCCGCCATAGTGAATTATCAAAGACAAATCCATGTGTATGATTATATAATCTGTAAGATTGTCTACATGTATATGATAAGGATTTACGGATGATTTCTTTGGTTTGGCTCCGTTTGTCCCTTCCGCGTATGGGTGGGGAATGATTTTTGGCCGGTTTGGGGTTATTTTGGGTCCCACTCCCATTGCCATTGATATTTAGTTGTCATACAATTTTATTATTTTGTACTGTGAAGGGGATGGGGTTCAAAATTTAAGACTAATCAGGGGCGGATATTTGAGAAAGGGGAGCGCACACTGAGGAACCCTCCGTTTAATGAAGCCAAACGGCCATCTAGGGGGTCCGGGGGCATACTTTGTCAGACGTTGGCCTCGTTAACGCGATATCTCAAGAACCACATGAGGTATGAACTTCAAACTCGATATCATAGGAATACGATATGATTAGATTTTAGCAAATTTATGTCAAAGGTCATAGAGGTCAATTTACTGCAATAAATCATATATACCTACCTATTATGCCTGTAGTCTTGACTACGGGACCCCTTCGAGAATTTAACACAAATGAGTCACAATATTGTGCGCACCCCCCGTAATCCTATTGTCCCCTTCGCCACTCACGCGCGTCAACACGCTACGGCCATCTTCCTCTTTCTTGCTCGCCCCCGACGAGATAGGACGTATAGTCACAGCGCTCCTGAAATCAGGTCGTATAGTATCTTTTAGGTGCGCTTTTTCGCACATTTAAAGCACTTTTAGGTACCTATATTCGCTTAGATTATAGTACTGTGTGTTTTAGTAGTCACTTTTGCCGATTGCGAGGGATTTTTGATATCCTTTTCTTGGCATTTATTTTTCCCTTTCACGGTCAGCCCCACGTAGATATTTCTGTGTGTTTGCGGGTGTTTCCGTTTGTCACCGAGCCTTTGGGTTCGGTGTTTGTTCTTACGGTTTTTTGACTGTGAAAATTCTTTTGTGCGTATCTCCCAAATAAAATTTACCCTTATTTTACTGCATTCAGTTGAAGTATTTCTTATTTTGAAAAGTATACTTTATTGTCTGTTTTATTGCAGTGGTATGGATTCGGAAGAAGAAGCAGCTAGGTCAAGGAGACCTGCTTCTTCCGAAGAGTCGTCTAGCAAGACGACTCGGCCTTCCAGAACTCTCCCGAGTACTTCGGTACATGGGGGAGGGAGGAGGGCTAAGGGTAAGTTGCCTAGTGGTGTTTCCTTGCAGAGTTTGCCAGTCTCGGAGCTTGCGGCTTCGGGACGGGTGGCGTTAACTGAGTCGGGATTGTCAACTCCGAAGCCCGTGGTTTCGGGGTGGGTGGCGTCAGATTCTAGTGGTTTGGATATCTAACGAATCCAATCCCCCGGTCGCTGAGACCAGAGGGGGGGCGGTTGTTTCCCGTACGGTAGCGTTCACTCGCTCTGATCCGTTAGGGGAGACGCGCCCCACTACTGCAGGGCAACCCACGGGCTTAGTCCATGTTGGTCTGGGTTCTCAAACCCTAGCCCCCGGCAAACGCCATATGGGGGAACGAGTACTTCCTGGGCTGTCTACATTGCCAGCTAATGGGAATGCTCGAGCTAACAATTATGGACGCTCTTCGGAGCAACAGGTGTTTTCACCTGAGTGCGTGACTACTAGTGCTCCCCTATTGCCGCTTTCTAGCGGTCCAATAGCGGGTTCACACGCCTTTAGTAGTCATCGGGCACATACCGAGTCATCTCGGTCTGCCCCCGCACTGGGAGCTTTTAGCTCCCAACCCATGGCTACTGCATCTTCTTGCTTAGCCAATATGGGTGATTTGGGCGATTCTCTAGGCTTACGCCATGAGCGCTCCAATCCCTTTATGGGAAGTGAACGTCCCTCCGCGGAGGGATCGGTTCGTGTTTCCGAAGCGGCTTCGGAGATCCGAACGAATCCGATTAAGCGTTCTAAGAAAAGGGTTTCGGCTACGACTCTTGTCGAGCCAGCCAAGAAAAAGGCCAAGAAGAAGGCAAAAAGTGGCAAGGCTTTGCCGGCCTCTTGCCCGTCTGGCCTGGCTAACCCAGCTAGCTCCTCTCAAGCTGACATGTTCAGCATGATGCGGGCTTTTGCTCAGAATCAGGGTTGGTCCTTTGTACCGGCTACTTCAACCCTGACTTCTGTCCCTATTCAGGGGTCTCGCTTTGAGTCTAATCAGCCTTTTGTGATTGATTCGTCTTTTTCTGAGTCGGATTCGCATGTGCCTCCTATTCCCGCGGCCCTTGGGGCGCCGCCGGGCGAGGAGACTTTTGTTGAACCATGCGGGGCTCTGCCTGCTGAGGCCTTTGTTAGCGTTCCTTTGTCTCATTCCACTCGGGTGGAACCAGATTTGGAGGTGGCCTCTCGAGCTTCGGTTTCTGAATCGCTTGGGCAGGCGGAGTCTCAATCGCTCACCCTCTGTGGGGTGGAAGCGATTGCTTTGTTGTCCAGATATCTCCCTGAATTTCAGTCAACCCGCGCGCAGGGTTCGACTTCGCGTTGGTTTAAGCAGCAGGATTCCTGCTGAGTCCTTTGTTGGCGTTCCTTTGCCGGGTCATCCCGGTCCGCCCTTGCACTGGGCGCCTTGGCGCCCGGCCCATGGCTGTTGCATCTTCTTGCTCAGCCGATATGGGTAATTGGTGCGCGTCTTTGGGTTCAATACCCTCAGCGCACTTCTCCCATGAAGGGAGGTGAGCGTCCCTCAGCGGAGGGTTCGGTTCGTGTTCCCGAAGGGCTTCGGGGATCCGAACGAAACCGAATAAACGCTCTGAAAAGCGGGTTTCGACTTAGGCTCTTTTTGGGCCAATCAGAAGCCTAGGGAAGGGGCTAAAAGAGGCAAGGCTTTGCCTGCCTCTTGCCCATCGGGTTTAGCTAACCCTCCGGTCTCTCAAGCTGAGATGTTCGGTGTGAGATGGGCTTTGCCCAGACTCAGGGTTGGTCCCTTGTACCAGGCATCACATCCCCTGCTTTTGTTCCTTTTTTGAGTCGGACATCGAGACTAATTAGCCTTTTATGGTTTATTCTTCTTTGTCTGTGACGGGTTCAAATGCGCCTCCTATTCTCGCAGCCTCGGGGCTCCGTCGGGTGAGGAGGCTTATGGCGGTTCATGCGTGAATCCGACTGTTTCGGCCTTTGTTCGTGATCTTTTGTCACGATCATTTCAGGCGGAACCAAGTTTGGAAGCGGCCTCTCAAGCTTCGGTTTCCGAATCGCTGGGGCAGGCAGAGCCTTAGTCGCTCTCCCTTTGTGGGGTAGAAGCGATTGCTTTGTTCTAAACTTTCCCTGACTTTCAGTCAGCCCGCGCGCAGGGTTCGACTTTGCTTGGGTTCAGGCAGCGGGATTCCTCCGAGGGTATTTCTCTTGCGGAGGATTTCAAGCTGGATTATTGACGCATTGAAGCGGCGCTTCTTTTAAGCGTCATGTTTGGTTTGCAGTGGTCATAGTTTTCCACTGCAGCTGCCTCGGTCATGTACCGTCGCAGAGTCTTGTTTCTTACGGCCCTTTGGGTTAAGGAGTCGGACATCGCACTGCTTCTCTCGGATGTTCCGTCTCGGGTCCTTTGCTTTTTGGCGATGCGCGATAACAGGTCTCTGTCTTGTTTACATGCTCATTCTAAGTCGATGCGAGCCTCTGTCCGCGTCTTGGTTGGTGGCTGTCTTCGTTCCTTTCTCCCCGCTTGGGAGGCCATCTCCGGGGACGCTTTTGTTCTCTTTGGCGGACGAGACGGATTCTTCATAGATCTGTCCGCCCCGCTCCCCGGAGGGGCTATAGGAACTCGGTCACCTCACAGGCCCTAGCTCGTTCTCGTGCCTCATCAGAAATTGAATCTCTGTTGAAGAAGTGGGCTATAGAAAGGGTAAGAGACTGGCTGTCTTTTTCCCTTTCTCCGACTTTTGTTATTCCCAAGCGCTCGGGAAAACTTACATACTTACATACATGTACACAGTACATTTTCGGATGGAGACTCTCGCCTCCATTCTCCTGTTGATCAAGAGGAAGGACTACGCGGTCTTGATAGTTTTCGAAGATGCGTATTTCCACTTTCCCATTCATCGCGCTTCGCGCGATCTTCTGGGGTTTTCCTTCCTCTCAGAGACTTATCGCTTTCGCACTCTTCCCTTCGGGCTGCGCCCAGTCCCTCGGGTTCTTACTCAGGTCGTAGCCGTGCTGGCAGCCTCTCTGAGGCGACGCGGCCTTCGGCTATTTTTGCTACCTGGACGATTGGCTTCTCCTGGCGGAGTCGCGCGATTGTTTGTTGAACGAGACTCGTTTGCTCGTCAATCTTACTCAAGACTTGGGTTTCCTAATATTTTGGGAAAAGTCAGAGTTAGTTCCTACTTGCAGCCCAGTTTTTCTGGGGGCTGTGTTGGACATTTGGAATCAGTTGGCTCGGCCCAGTCGAGACAGGTTTCTCACCATTGTCTCGGCAGCTCGCAAACTCATGCTGGCCAGAAAGGTTCTTGCGCGAGGCAAGTCCTTTCGTACCCCCCCCCTTCCGTTGATCTCGGTTTCGACGGACGCCTCTCGGTTGGGGTGGGGAGGACATTGCAATGGCAGCGCGGTCGCGGGGGATTGGTCTCATCTTGGGACTCTTCCCCATATTTAATGTCCTGGAGTTTATGGCAGTTCTTTTAACCCTGCTTCATTTCAGAAGTCGACTTTTCAGTCGTTCAGTTCTGATCCTCACGGACAATGTCACTGTGGCGGCTTATGTCAATCTGCAGGGAAGCACTCGTTCTGCTATCCTGAATGCCCTAGCAGCACAGCTGTGGAGGTGGTGTTGTCGCATGGCGATCACACCCGTGGCCTCTTTCATCCCCGGTCTGGAAAACCTCATTGCGGATTTTCTGTCTCGGGGCAGGTGTCTTCCATCGGAATGGATGCTCCATCCAGAGGTCTTTCGCCGCATTTGCAGTTACCTGGATCCACTGGAAGTGGATCTTTTTGCGTCGGTTCTAAACCACCTACTTCCTTCTTCCGTTAAGAGTGGATCTGGTGTTGCAGCCCCTCTCGGGGATTCTTCACCACAATCCAGAGTCCCTTCATTTGACTGCTTGGCCCTTGTCGGGGAATCTGCAAGACAGTCGGGTCTCTGTGATAGAGCCGCGGAATTTTTATTGTCCAGTCGTAGAGTTTCTACTAGGGAGATTTATAATTCCCGTCTTTCGGTCTTTTTCCTTTGGCGTAAAGAGCGAAATCAAACCCCTTATCGGCTCCTATTGGTTCAATTGCGGATTTTCTAATCTCGCTATTTGACAAAGGGAGATCCATCTCTGCTATCCGAGGCTACCGTTCGGAACGATCGGGGCCATTCATTCGGGTTTCTCAGATGGTTCGGGGATTTCCAATTTTCCGCTGTTAAGTGGTGTGATTCGGTCGTTCTTTTTGAAGCGACCTCCTTGTTCTAGGTTAGTGCCGTCTTGGAGTCTGCCTAAGGTCCTGGAGGCCTTGGCGAAACCTCTTTTCGAACCGTTAGGTGAAGCTCGCTTCATCATCTTACGGTTAAGACGCTCTTTTTGGTAGCTTTTGCCTCTGGGCAGAGGCGCAGTATTCTTCATGCTCTCTGCCTTACTCCTGGTCATGTTCGCTGGGAGAGAAAAGGCGTTAGATTGATTCCTAAGGCTTCTTTTATTGCCGAGAATCAGACAGCTGCCTCTGGCCCTGTTGAGATTTTTCTTTGTCTGCTTTCTGGGTTTTCGTCAGTGCGCGAGGACAAAGTGGCTCTCAATTGGTATTTTAATAAGACTAAGTCTTATCGTAAGGATGATCAGTTGTTCCTGATCACTAGAGAGCCTTTTTCTCCTGCTTCTCTTGATTCCATTTCTAGATGGATTGTCGAGGCTTTTAGGGCTGCTGGCACAGGGGCTCTTTTTTCCGACAGTAAGCCTCGTGCTCATGACACTCGTAGTGTCAGCACTTCTTGGGCTCTGTTTCAAGGTGTGGCGCTTGATGATATTTTGAAGGCTGCTTATTGGCGTTCGCCCAATTCCTTCATTTCTTGCTACCTTAGGGATGTTCCCGCAGGTGAGGCTATGTTTGCGTCAGCCACCTTGAAGGCCGCTGTGTCTTTGTATTCTTTGCTGTAATCCTATTCCCTTCTGCTTGAAACATGCCTCCCGGTCTTTGAGTTGGCGCTGGTCTGGCATAATAGGTAGGTATATATGATTTATTGCAGTAAATTTGTAAAATCAGCACTGATTTTCTTATTTACTATATAAATCTATATACCTACCTATGACCCTCCCTCCTTCCCCTCACCTTGCAAGCAACATGTTTCTACTTGGGATTGCTCGCAAAAGAGGAAGATGGCCGTAGCGTGTTGACGCGCGTGAGTGGCGAAGGGGACAATAGGATTACGGGGGGTGCGCACAATATTGTGACTCATTTGTGTTAAATTCTCGAAGGGGTCCCGTAGTCAAGACTACAGGCATAATAGGTAGGTATATAGATTTATATAGTAAATAAGAAAATCAGTGCTGATTTTACAATTACATGTGAAATTAACATTTTTTGAGCTTGATCACCATATCTCAACTATTTTGTATTCATGACTAGGAGAAGATAAAGTGATCAGACTCTGATCCATGTTGTCTGCTACGGAAGGTCAAATGTCAGAGACGTCAATTAATATGTAATTGGAGGCTTTTTATTCTGGGTATCACAATTTTTCAAGAATAGTTTAAGCCATCAACTGAATTTAGGTGGAGGCATATACACTGTAATAGAGGCAGTTGCATTCATCTTGTTATAATCTACTTTGAAACTTTGTTCACCCCGTAATACTTCTGGGTTTGTAATACATGTACTTCTGTCTCAGTAAGCCAGTTAAGAATAGGCCTGTTTTACTAATGTATTCATAGTCACGCCAACAAGCGCACTCGGGCAAACTCTGATCCACGCTGTCTGCTGCGCAAAGCATTGCTGTACAAAGTGAACAGGCGAATGAAGTTACTGTGGGATTTGTAGAGACACTGAGGAACCCTCTGTTTGACAAAGCCAAACGGCCATCTAGGGGGTGCGGGGGCATACTTTGTCAGACAAAACCGGGGGGGGGGGGGGGGGGGGGGGGTCGCACGCCTCTGGATCCGCACCTGCTAATGAGCGTGTGTATCAGATCATGGACAAACGATTTCCATGATCAGATAGCATGCAGACTGAGCAAACACGTGTCCATAGATTAGCTCTAAAGGGTATAAGGAGGGCCATCTATGTTTAGCTCACAAGTGTTTAAAGATTTTTCTTTTATAGCTCTTTTGATATTAAACATTTGTACCTATTACTTTTTATTTCATGGACAGAATTATGATGAATCTGTTTTATATGAAATAAGATGTAACTTTGGGTACAGTAAAAAATAATAGCATGGTGAAGCATTGTGTCAAGCGGGGAATGGAAAACATTATCCCTGAAGGGGCATGTTTACTCTCATCTTTAAATAGGATGGGTTAACGTCGTTTTTTATGTGAAACAATCCACGAATCTGGACAAGTCTTATAGAAGTATACAGTCAAGAAGCTTTCCTTCTTTCAACTGATCAATAGAGCATACAGACATGCATATCATGCAATTTTCATTCATCTTGGTTTAATAAAGGATCAAATTAAAAAATGCTTTATCCCAAATTATTTCACTACATTATCTGGAATATATATACATTAGTATACATTGGTGAATAATCGTAGAACAATGCACGCACCCGTGGATGTCCATGGACTACTGCTAGTCATTATGTATGTGCATATTTTTCTCCAAATTTTTTTTTTTTGGTGTCAACTAATATAAAAAGTTGCTTCTGTTTTAAATTTGAATTTGATACTCTGTTCTGTCTGTGTATAATATTTACTCGTGTATTAACCCGCAGCAGTTCAGAGTTTTGTTTAAGGTGTAAATTAATCAGGTTTCCCTCCTTAAATTGGCTACAATTATTTGTATTTTCCTCTCTTTCATTCTTAAAAAAAGAAATATATATTAAATGACTCAATGCGAATAACAATAGCAAAATTAAAAAAAACAAATGCAAATTTGTACCCGAAAATAGCGATCACATATGTGACACTACATTGTTAGCTAATTTAGAAGATGCAATGATTAGTAACATTTACATGTTATATCACTCTTATTCTTGAATGACACAATGTGGTGCATTAGAAATAGACTAAAAAAAATTCAGTGTTTTTTATCTTTCTGCTCATGTATAATGTGTAATTTACTGCAATAAATCATATATACCTACCTATTATGCCAGTAGTCTTGACTACGGGACCCCTTCGAGAATTTAACACAAATGAGTCACAATATTGTGCGCACCCCCCGTAATCCTATTGTCCCCTTCGCCACTCACGCGCGTCAACACGCTACGGCCATCTTCCTCTTTCTTGCTCGCCCCCGACGAGATAGGACGTATAGTCACAGCGCTCCTGAAATCAGGTCGTATAGTATCTTTTAGGTGCGCTTTTTCGCACATTTAAAGCACTTTTAGGTACCTATATTCGCTTAGATTATAGTACTGTGTGTTTTAGTAGTCACTTTTGCCGATTGCAAGGGATTTTTGATATCCTTTTCTTGGCATTTATTTTTCCCTTTCACGGTCAGCCCCACGTAGATATTTCTGTGTGTTTGCGGGTGTTTCCGTTTGTCACCGAGCCTTTGGGTTCGGTGTTTGTTCTTACGGTTTTTTTGGCTGTGAAAATCTTTTGTGCGTATCTCCCAAATAAATTTTACTCTTATTTTACTGCATTCAGTTGAAGTATTTCTTATTTCGAAAAGTATACTTTATTGTCTGTTTTATTGCAGTGGTATGAATTCGGAAGAAGAAGCAGCTAGGTCACGGAGACCTGCTTCTTCCGAAGAGTCGTCTAGCAAGACGACTCGGCCTTCCAGAACTCTCCCGAGTACTTCGGTACATGGGGGAGGGAGGAGGGCTAAGGGTAAGTTGCCTAGTGGTGTTTCCTTGCAGAGTTTGCCAGTCTCGGAGCTTGCGGCTTTGGGACGGGTGGCGTTAACTGAGTCTGGATCGAAGCCCGTGGTTTCGGGGTGGGTGGCGTCAGATTCTAGTGGTTTGGATATCTCGAATCCAATCCCCCGGTCGTCAAGACCAGAGGGGGGGGGGGCGGTTGTTTCCCGTACGGTAGCGTTCACTCGCTCTGATCCGTTAGGGGAGACGCGCCCCACTACTGCAGGGCAACCCACGGGCTTTGTCCATGTTGGTCTGGGTTCTCAAACCCTAGCCCCCGGCAAACGCCAATGGGGGAACGAGTACTTCCTGGGCTGTCTACATTGCCAGCTAATGGGAATGCTCGAGCTAACAATTATGGGTGCTCTTCGGAGCAACAGGTGTTTTCACCTGAGTGCGTGACTACTAGTGCTCCCCTATTGCCGCTCTCTAGCAGTCCAATAGCGGGTTCACACGCCTTTAGTAGTCATCTGGCACATACCGAGTCATCTCGGTCTGCCCCCGCACTGGGTGCTTTTAGCTCCCAACCCATGGCTACTGCATCTTTTTGCTTAGCCAATATGGGTGATTTGGGCGATTCTTTGGGCTTACGCCATGAGCGCTCTAATCCCTTTAAGGGAAGTGAACGTCCCTCCGCGGAGGGTTCGGTTCTTGTTTCCGAAGCGGCTTCGGAAATCGAACGAATCCAATTAAGCGTTCTACATTGCCATGGGCACATACCGAGTCATCTCGGTCTGCCCTCGCACTGGGTGCTTTTAGCACCCGGCTCAGACTTTGGGTTCAATACCCATAAGTGCGGTCACCGGAGCGAGTGATTACTTCTGGTTTGACCTGAGGTCACGATTACTAGTGCTCTCCTATTGTTGCCCACGGGCGGAACAATAAAGAGTTCACATACTATTAGTAGTCAGTGGGCGTATACTGGGATCTTGTCCCAGTCTGCCCTCGCACCTGGTTATTGAATAGCCCCTGGCTGATGCCGTATTGGGGAACGAGTGCTACCCGGGCTGTTGCTTGGCCAGCTGATGGGTAGACTTGAGCTCATTTTATGGTCGCTCCACGGAGCAACAGGTGTGCTGACCTGTGTGTGTGACTGCTAGTGCTCTCCTTTTGCCGCTCTCTAGTGGTTCATTAGCGAGTTCACATGCCTTTAGTAGTCGGTGGGCAAATGCCGGGTCATCCCGGTCCGCCCTTGCACTGGGCGCCTTGGCGCTCGGCCCATGGCTGTTGCATCTTCTTGCTCAGCCGATATGGGTAATTGGTGTGCGTCTTTGGGTTCAATACCCTCAGCGCGCTTCTCCCATAAAGGGAGGTGAGCGTGCCTCAGCGGAGGGTTCGGTTCGTGTTCCCGAAGGGCTTCGGGGATCCGAACGAAACCGAATAAACGCTCTGAAAAGCGGGTTTCGACTTAGGCTCTTTTTGAGCCAATCAGAAGCCTAGGGAAGGGGCTAAAAGAGGCAAGGCTTCGCCTGCCTCTTGCCCATTGGGTTTAGCTAACCCTCCGGTCTCTCAAGCTGAGATGTTCGGAGTGAGATGGGCTTTGCCCAGACTCAGGGTTGGTCCCTTGTACCAGGCATCACATCCCCTGCTTTTGTCCCTTTTTTGGGTCGGACATCGAGACTAATTAGCCTTTTATTGTTTATTCTTCTTTGTCTGTGATGGGATCACATGCGCCTCCTATTCTCGCAGCCTCGGGGCTCCGTCGGGTGAGGAGGCTTATGGCGGTTCATGCGTGAATCCGACTGTTTCGGCCTTTGTTCGTGATCCTTTGTCACGATCATTTCAGGCGGAACCAGTTTTGGAAGCGGCCTCTCAAGCTTCGGTTTCCGAATCGCTGGGGCAGGCAGAGCCTTAGTCGCTCTCCCTTTGTGGGGTAGAAGCGATTGCTTTGTTCTAAACTTTCCCTGACTTTCAGTCAGCCCGCGCGCAGGGTTCGACTTTGCTTGGGTTCAGGCAGCGGGATTCCTCCGAGGGTATTTCTCTAGCGGAGGATTTCAAGCTGGATTATGGACGCATTGAAGTGGCGCTTCTTTTAAGCGTCATGTTTGGTTTGCAGTGGTCATAGTTTTCCACTGCAGCTGCCTCGGTCATGTACCGTCGCAGAGTCTTGGTTCTTACGGCCCTTTGGGTTAAGGAGTCGGACATCGCACTGCTTCTCTCGGATGTTCCGTCTCGGGTCCTTTGCTTTTGGCGATGCGCGATAACAGGTCTCTGTCTTGTTTACATGCTCATCCTAAGTCGATGCGAGCCTCTGTCTGCGTCTTGGTTGGTGGCTGTCTTCGTTCCTTTCTCCCCGCTTGGGAGGCCATCTCCGGGGACGCTTTTGTTCTCTTGGACGGATTCTTCATAGATCTGTCCGCCCCGCTCCCCGGAGGGGCTATAGGAACTCGGTCACCTCACAGGCCCTAGCTCGTTCTCGTGCCTCATCAGAAATTGAATCTCTGTTGAAAAAGTGGGCTATAGAAAGGGTAAGAGACTGGCTGTCTTTTTCCCTTTCTCCGACTTTTGTTATTCCCAAGCGCTCGGGAAAACTTCAGTACATTTTCTGATGGAGACTCTCGCCTCCATTCTCCCGTTGATCAAGAGGAAGGACTACGCGGTCTTGATAGTTTTCTAAGATGCGTATTTCCACTTTCCCATTCATCGCACCTCGCGCGATCTTCTGGAGTTTTCCTTCCTCTCAGAGACTTATCGCTTTCGCACTCTTCCCTTCGGGCTGCACCCAGTCCCTCGGGTTTTTACTCAGGTTGTAGCCGTGCTGGCAGCCTCTCTGAGGCGACGCGGCCTTCGGCTATTTTTGCTACCTGGACGATTGGCTTCTCCTAGCGGAGTCGCGCGATTGTTTGTTGGACGAGACTCGTTTGCTCGTCATTCTTACTCAAGACTTGGGTTTCCTAATATTTGGGAAAAGTCAGAGTTAGTTCCTACTTGCAGCCCAGTTTTTCTGGGGGCTGTGTTGGACATTTGGAATCAGTTGGCTCAGCCCAGTCGAGACGGGTTTCTCACCATTGTCTCGGCAGCTCGCAAGCTCATGCTGGCCAGAAAGGTTCTTGCGCGAGGCAAGTCCTTCCGTACCCCCCCCCTTCCGTTGATCTCGGTTTCGACGGACGCCTCTCGGTTGGGGTGGGGAGGACATTGCAATGGCAGCGCGGTCGCGGGGGATTGGTCTCATCTTGGGACTCTTCCCCATATTAATGTGATCCTCACGGACAATGTCACTGTGGTGGCTTATGTCAATCTGCAGGGAGGCACTCATTCTGCTATCCTGAATGCCCTAGCAGCACAGCTGTGGAGGTGGTGTTGTCGCATGGCGATCACACCCGTGGCCTCTTTCATCCCCGGTCTGGAAAACCTCATTGCGGATTTTCTGTCTCGGGGCAGGTGTCTTCCATCGGAATGGATGCTCCATCCAGAGGTCTTTCGCCGCATTTGCAGTTACCTGGATCCACTGGAAGTGGATCTTTTTGCGTCGGTTCTAAACCACCTACTTCCGATATATTGCTCCTGTGCGCGCGATTGGGGAGCTTGGGCTCTCAATGCTTTCTCTCTCAGTTGGGAGAATCTTCGAGGATTTGCCTTTCCTCCCTTCCAGCTGATTCCGCGAGTCTTGCGGAAGATCAGGGAAGATCGGGCTCGGGTGCTTGTGATAGCTCCCTTTTGGCCCAGGAGGAGTTGGTTCCGGAGCTAATGAGCCTTCTGGCGGTTCAACCGTTCCTTCTTCTGTTAAGAGTGGATCTGGTGTTGCAGCCCCTCTTGGGGATTCTTCACCACAATCCAGAGTCCCTTCATTTGACTGCTTGGCCCCTGTCGGGGAATCTGCAAGACAGTCGGGTCTCTGTGATAGAGCCGCAGAATTTTTATTGTCCAGTCGTAGAGTTTCTACTAGGGAGATTTATAATTCCCGTCTTTCGGTCTTTTTCCTTTGGCGTAAAGAGCGAAATCAAACCCCTTATCGGCTCCTATTGGTTCAATCGCGGATTTTCTAATCTCGCTATTTGACAAAGGGAGATCCATCTCTACTATCCGAGGCTACCGTTCGGAACGATCGGGGCCATTCATTCGGGTTTCTCAGATGGTTCGGGGATTTCCAATTCCCCGCTGTTAAGTGGTGTGATTCGGTCGTTCTTTTTGAAGCGACCTCCTTGTTCTAGATTAGTGCCGTCTTGGAGTCTGCGTAAGGTCCCGGAGGCCTTGGCGAAACCTCTTTTCGAACCGTTAGGTGAAGCTCGCTTCATCATCTTACGGTTAAGATGCTCTTTTTGTAAGCTTTTGCCTCTGGGGAGAGGCGCAGTACTCTTCATGCTCTCTGCCTTACTCCTGGTCATGTTCGCTGGGAGAGAAAAGGCGTTAGATTGATTCCTAAGGCTTCTTTTATTGCCAAGAATCAGACAGCTGCCTCTGGCCCTGTTGAGATTTTTCTTTGTCTGCTTTCTGGGTTTTCGTCAGTGCACGAGGACAAAGTTTGGTGTCCTGTTAGGGCTCTCAAATGGTATATTGATAAGACTAAGTCCTATCGTAAGGATGATCAGTTGTTCCTGATCACTCGAGAGCCTTTTCTCCTGCTTCTCTTGATTCCATTTCTAGATGGATTGTCGAGGCTATTAGGGCTGCTGGCACAGGGGCTCTTTTTTCCGACAGTAAGCCTCGTGCTCATGACACTCGTAGTGTCAGCACTTCTTGGGCTCTGTTTCAAGGTGTGGCGCTTGATGATATTTTGAAGGCTGCTTATTGGCGTTCGCCCAATTCCTTCATTTCTTGCTTCCTTAGGGATGTTCCCGCAGGTGAGGCTATGTTTGCATCAGCCACCTTGAAGGCCGCTGTGTCTTTGTATTCTTCGCTGTAATCCTATTCCCTTCTGCTTGAAACATGCCTCCCGGTCGTTGAGTTGGCGCTGGTCTGGCATAATAGGTAGGTATATATGATTTATTGCAGTAAATTTGTAAAATCAGCACTGATTTTCTTATTTACTATATAAATCTATATACCTACCTATGACCCTCCCTCCTTCCCCTCACCTTGCAAGCAACATGTTTCTACTTGGGATTGCTCGCAAAAGAGGAAGATGGCCGTAGCGTGTTGACGCACGTGAGTGGTGAAGGGGACAATAGGATTACGGGGGGTGCGCACAATATTGTGACTCATTTGTGTTAAATTCTCGAAGGGGTCCCGTAGTCAAGACTACTGGCATAATAGGTAGGTATATAGATTTATATAGTAAAAAAGAAAATCAGTGCTGATTTTACAAATATGTAGCATTTTGGATCAAAAGATACTGCCAAAACATCGCTAAAAGGAGACACCTGTACTGCTATATTATGTGAACTGTGATAACCATCACTTGTGCGATAATGGTGAAATACATGTAATGGGCAACATGTACATGTACTTCATTATTCATTAGAATCTTACATTTTGATTATATTAATCTAATAAAACAATATCCAACTTGCTAGTGTAAGTATTTCTTCTGAATATTATTTTCAATTTCAGGTATTGTTGCCTGTGGCATCACACTTTTCCAGTGGACTGCCTTTCTGTAGGAGGAAATCTTATAGCATGGGTGGATTCTGTCATCTCTATCTACCAGTGATTCTACTGATGAGATCTGGTGACATAGAGACCAACCCTGGACCAAACACTCCAGAAAGGTATGCACAGGTCTAGTCTCTTAATCTCTCTGTTTGAAAACTCTTAAACTGATGGGGTTGAAATAGTATTATATACACAACGCACACATCTTATTTCAGGCAAATGTAGAGGGGCAGATCCAGGATCTTGTCAATGAGAGGGAGGGGGGGGGGGGCACAATGTTACAATGTTGTTGTGCTTCTGTATCTTTTCATTCTCTTTATTCCAAACTCTGCATTCCCCAGAAATTGCAATGTTTGGGATCTCTTTCTTCTCCCATAGAATGATGTCCAGTCTTCTTGCTTGGATAACTTTGTCTAAAAAGGGAGATCACCGCCTAGCGGCGCAGTTCTTTTATCTGTTTTACATGGTATAACCCTAGACTAGACCTCCAGAGATTTTGGTGATGCTGCCCCCGGTGTTCCATCTTTCACAGGGTCAAAGATCATATTTCAGTGGGTATCTTGTGTGCGCTTTGAGGTCACATTTCTTGACAGATTTCTTTCGAATTTTCTATAGAGATACATTATACTCTAATCTACACACATTGTTTTGGTGATGCTGCTCCTAGTGTTGACAATAGTCTGGGCCACTGGCGGCAATCTCTACACCACATCCTTTTGTTTGAGGGAGGGGAGGGGGAGGTTCTTTTTCCCTCCTTCGAATCGCTGCCAGTGCCGGGGGATACATTCGCATTGTGCGACAATGGACATTTCTAGTTCAATAATAGTTTGCTGAACTTTAATCGATTGATTTTATTTTTCTTGCAGGATTGTCAGTGATAAAGAGTTCCTGAAGCTGGCCCAGGGTATCCATCCATCTTACTACATGGCTGTAGGGATATCTCTAGGGATCCCTCATCCGCAACTAGATGGGATTCTGATTGAGAAATTGCATAACTACACCAATGCATTCCTGGCTTTACTCATGAAATGGAATGCCATGCAGCAACCTCCACACACAAACAAAAGAGAACTTTTGGCAGACAAACTTCAAGAGATTGACTTGGGTGACTTATCAGACAGACTACGCAATGGACGTCTTCTTCCACAGTGCACAGGTAAAATTATAAAGTCACTTATGTACCATTATGACAACTTCTTTTTATTCCAACTTCTGTCCCAAAGAGCAGAAGTGTCTAAATTTATGGGGTCATACATGTATGTTTTGTAATTTGCACATGAAATTTTCTTTATCCTAGACATTTTGCTGGCACCGATATAGCACTTTCATTTATGTTTGTATACCTGCTTTTTGTGCTTGCATTCTACAATCGAAAATGCTTTTGCAGCATTCCATTATAGAAATCATTGCTTCATGATTATTGGGAAATCCAAATATTTCTGGAATAGACCAATGGCAATGTAACAGTAATGCTTTAATGATATTTGATTGATAAATGTTCCTAAAATAAGACTTTTACTTTAGAATAATCTGTGTGGAAATATATGTCATTATTAAATGGTACATCATGCACATACATTCAAGGGTACCATTCGCCTAAATAATTAAATTGTATCCAGCATGAATGTATAAAATCAATCTAAAAAAACTTTACCTGGTAGAAAATAGAGGATAACATAAACCCATTGCACAGAACCCAAGTCGGACTTGGGCTCCGTGTGCACCCTATCCTATCTCTATCCTATTCAAGTGTGCATGGGTACATCAACTAGTCTAATCACAAGTCACTTTTATGTTTACTGAGAGTGTATTTAAACTTGCAATATCTCATTATTGAAGTAATATTTGAAGCTTATATTTTAAAGATCATATAGAGACATGAATACCCTCACATATATGTACTACGTGTTTAATACAAAAAACATTTCCCACTTTTGATCCATAGTTCAAAAACTACATATTAGATAACACTGACGTTGATATGAGCAATAGCTGAATAGTGTACAATTTTCTTGGAGGTAATTTAAAAATGAAAGCATAAATCAGTTTCATTAAATTCAAGATTAATTTTTAAGTTAGGGTTCAGATTTTGCTCTATTTTCAATCCTCTGCACAGGGGTCCATTGGTGTGTATGGGAGTGTGTGGTTAACACCCAGACAATGGTCCTGGACAATGGCCAGGGTTTAAAAGCTTTATTACATGTATATAGTCATGAGGAATTCCACTATCACATCCAGCCTTTATTCATCCTCTGGCATTAACTGTGTAAAGTCATTTCACTGAGATGTCATTTAAATGGATTTTGAAGCAATAAAAGTAATTCAAAGTGATTTAAGTCATTCAAGGGATAGGCATATTGATGTTGTCCTTGATGATGATGATGATGACGAAGATGATAGTGATGATGATAATGATGACAATGATAGTGATGATAATGATGACAATGATAGTCATGATTATGATGATGATAACGATTATGATGAAAATGATAACAGTGATGATAAGGATGATGATTATGATGGTGATAATAATGCTGCTGCTGCTAATAATGACGATCATGATAGTGACAGTGATGATGATGATAATGATAACAACGACGATGATGATAATGATAGTGATGAAGATGATGATGATGATGATGATGATGATGATGTTGCAAGCACATGGAAACATGTGCTTACTTTTTTCATGTACATGCATTTTACCCTTTACCATGAATTCAGACACTATGAACACGGTGACAAAGAGAGCGGACAATTTATGCAGCTCCTCATTGTACCCTCCACAATAGCTCTAGTAGACAAAAGGACATCCCTTCACTGCTATTATGTGACACCTGTTCTACATATTTTTACAGGATAGCAATGAATGGATGTTCTTTTGTCAACCAGTGCAATTGTGAAGGGTACAATGAGGAGCAGCATAAATTGTCCGCTTCTTTGTTTTGTCATGTTCATAGTGAGACTAGCAGTGCCCAGGGCAATCCATCATGAATTATTAATAAAGCATTCATGTGCCTTGGAGCAAGAGATCAGAAGCCTGGTCAGCAGAGCTCTGAAAAGGTGGTATTCATGTCCATTGTTCAGGGTCATTGTAAGCACACACTCACATACACATCATTGGTTCCTGTGTAAAGTTCAAGTTTTGTACAGAGGGTTAAAATTTGACCAAAATCTGGCACCTAACTTTAAAATTAATCATGTATTTAATGAAATTTATGCATGCATTCATATTCAAATCACCTCCAACTAAATAAGCCACTTCGGAGATGCAATCTGAGCATGAGCAGATAAAGGTCATCTGTACCAAATTCTAAAACCCACTGACACTAATATTCGATATGTGCTCATGAATGTCATGTAATCATTATTCAATTATGCACTAATGGTGCATTCCATGATATCCAGGTGGAAGTATTCTTTTTAAAGGGGGAAACAAAAGCTATTCATGAGGCACCTCTATCACTCCCAGAGTTATTTTTCTGAAGTGCACATAAAGGGACCCTCCATGTCTAAAATATCTGTGGATATTTGGGGTCATTTGTACCATGCGCTAACCCCGAACTGGCTTATTGTACACTATTCAGCTATTACTCATATCAATGACAGTGTTATCTGATATAATTATAGTTTTCAAACTATCAAGGATCAAAAGTATGAAATGTTTTTTGTAATGCCTAGTATAATATGAGTAAAATATTTTGGTGATTGGTACCAATGAAATCAATGAAATTCAGACATACATGTAGGATTATGAGGATTTAGACATTGGCCACATTATACTCAGAGGCACAACCCCATGTTGGGGATTTTGAGACATTGGCTGTTGTCAAAGGTAGTTGGGTATCAACTTGCTCGGGGAACCACCCTGCACAACTTCCAGGTGGACTACCTCGAAAAGACGCCGCTGACTTTTTTTTTTCAAAATGGCTGCCATGTATTACTAGCATTAACAATTTTGACCATATGTCTGGACAGTTTTTAAAACAGTTTCGAGTCATTATTTGAAATATGGGGAAAATGTATTTTGGTGCAATTTATATTGTGGGGGAAAATGGTGAAAATTCACATATTTATGCAAATCATCACCAAGACAATCAAATGTGGTAGCATCTTGTAAGGAATTTAATTTCCTTCAATTTGATGCCTCATATATGATATTTGAAGGTTATATTATAAAGTTATATTCAAAATTGTTATTGCTCGTAATACATTTTGAAAAAATGGCCGCTATGATTTTTTTCAGCAGCGTATTTTCAGGGTGGTTCCCCAAACAAGTTGATACCCACCAACCTTTTACAACAGGCCATGTCTCAAAAACCTACTTTTCTCCCGGATAAGCAAATGAACTTAATACATTTCTTTCAAATGTAGATCATCTGAATGTTGAATACATCAGTGTACGTAATTTCATTTTCCATGTATTTTAGGAGGGCCATCAAGACCTCCAGAATCACAGACCCAACCTCCTTCAGCTGAATCTCGGACTGAACCACTTTCTCCTGAACTGATTGAGCGATGTGCAAATGATTTCAAGTTCAAATACCGGTCAACTCTCTGTAAGATCAGAGCTGATCCTCTCAATCCTGCTTCCCTTGTGCAGTTTGAAGACATGTACACAAACCTTGTCTTGCAAGAAGAGGATGGCAAAGGCAAACGAATGCTAGATTACAATGATATCCTTAATCTCAGAGTCAACGGGGAGTTCCCCAAGCGGATTATGGTTCAGGGAGAGGCAGGAGCTGGGAAAACTACACTGTGTGCTAAGATTGCCTGGGACTGGATTGAAGGGAGGCATTTCAGTCACTTTGTGTGGGTTCTGATTGTCCCTCTACGTGAATCCAAGCAATACACAATTGGTGAGATTGCGAAATCGTATCTGGCCAGAAACAACCCAGCAACGGTTCCTCAAATTACTGAGTACATCAGTGCAAATCCTGGCAAGGTATTCATTGCATTCGATGGGTTAGATGAATTCAGTGGCAAGGTCTTAAAGAAAGGGAGAGATAGCTCAAAGTCAGAATGTCACCAGTCACAGTCTACTGATCAGATGCAACTTCAGCCATCACAGCCTGTGGTCGATTCCGCCAATGCACGTGAAGTCCCTTCCCAGAGAGCTGGAATTGGACTTGTAGAGATTCTTTGTTCAGATCAACTAGCTTCTTGCCCAGTCTTAGTGACCACTCGCCCATGGAGAGCAATAGAGATTAGATCAGATGGTAATCTCATGAAGCTGTACACATTCATTCATGTTGAGGGATTCAGCAGAGAGAATTTATCAGTTTACATTCACAAGTACTTTGCAGAAGATGATGCTAGTCTAAGAGCAAATCAGCTCATCCAGTTCACTCATGAGAATGATGTCATATCTGAAAACATGGCCCACTATCCTATCTATGTAGCTATGCTCTGTCTCATGTGGAAAGAACTTAGTGAGCAAAAACTGAAAAAAATTAAATCACTACAGACCTTTTCTCAGATATTCAAGGAAATGATTGGTTTTCTAAAGGAACATTATGCTCAGAAAAAGATTGAGAAAGTTGGCAGCCCATCACTCATTGCCTATCTCAAAGAAATTAACAAGCTTCTTGAACCAGTAGCAAAACAGGCTTTCACTGGTTTGCTGACAAATACCCTCACTTTCAGAGAACGGGATTTCATGCAATTCCCTGAATCAATGGAAACTGCCTGTCGGGTCGGGGTTTTGACTCGGGAAGACAGACTTAACTCTGTAGAAGACAGTAATAGTAATGTGAATTCTCATATGCTATTGCCAGTCTTTTTCCCTCACAAACTGTTTCAGGAATACATGGCTGGTGTCTATCTTGCTTCCCTGTATGAATTAGATCATAATGAATTTAAAAGGCTGATTAATGAAGAAGTGCTACCTAGGAAGGAGGAGCTTAGGTATCTCCTATACTTCACTGTGTCACAGAACAATGCTGTTGCAACCCATGTAATGAATTGCATGGTACAGGGTAATATTCAGAGGGACAGAGATTTCATTGTTGATGTAGCATTTGAGAGTCAGGACCCAGATGTAGCAGCCTTGGTAAAGGACAGGGTTTCATCAGAGGAGATGGAGCTGATGATTGATGGTAACATGACAGCACATACTGTAGCAGGTTATGCATTCACTAGACCACCTTTGGTGAGTTTGATCATACACAAAGAATAAACATGAACAAAATTAATCAATCACTTTTTTTCTAATAAAAGTTCTAACATTGAATCTTTTTTCTCATTAAAAAGTACACCAGTTTAATAATGAAAGGATGATGTGATGTACATTGTAGATATATTGTCATGTACAAACAATATATACAGTGCATCTACATGTACCTTTCAGATGAGGTATATTCAGGAAAGGGGAAGGAGACCTCACAAATGGTTTACACATTATTGTCCCTTCTAAGAAGATTTCTCCAAATGCCTTCAAAACCAAATTCTGGGTCAACATATTACATGCATGAATGAATATGTGTATCTTTGCCCAGTTTAATACCGTTGCTATTGATATGAATCAATTGTAGCACAATTTGAATTTGATATCAATCACACCTGACCTAATGTGATATTTTATTTAAATAAGCTTGCGATTGATTAGAGGATTTATGATCACTTCAGAATTTTTAAATATTTGCTAGGGGGGGGGGGGGGGGGTGGGATCAAGTTTTTACTTCACTTTTCTTTGTGGATGCTGAATTTCTGTAAAGGGGGTGGGGTATCATGATTTTGCTTTACTGACTCACTCTTCCTTGGCTTAACTAAAAAAGTTTTCCCTTATCCCCCCCCCCCCCCCCCAGCTTGTTTTTGGCTGCATGCAGGGTTGTAGATTTATGTGTACCGGTAGTTGCCATATTGCAGTGAAAAGCGTATTGGCTATTAACATAAATTATGAATGTAATGGTACAATGTACATGTGTGAGTCGCCTGATGGTGTGAGAGAAAAAGCAAGAAAAATGAACATAACTGCGTACTATCTGTTGTCACCTATTCTTATACTCTCTTTTGTTTGTCCTAAGTCTTCTAAACTGAACTCTGTTTCATCTGATTCCTGTATTTTACAAATTCGTTAGGGCTCACTGTTCAGTATATAATAAGATTTTCCTACTATCAAATATAAAAATATGATGCAAAAAGTCATAGCAATAGTTTCTCAGCCTATAACCTTATTTTCATTTCCTTTTATCTTTTAACCCCTTGTCACTTTAATAGTTATAGTAGCACATCTGATTGATAATCATGTGGTCAATTTATCCAGGTTGAACTCACTGTTTAGAGGGATTGTGGACCTACTATGTCACTTGATGTGGCAGAGATGATATGCTCTATACCATCCATGAAGAAAGCTGTTCTGTTGAGTGCATCCTTCCATAATGATTTTTTTGTAAAACTTGCAAGTAAAGGAAAAGAATCACAGGTGAGTTAAACAATTTTCTCCATTATTTTTATGTCACTGTGTAAACAGGTAAACTATCCATTGCTCTACATATGTTTGCATATACATGTTTACGTAGTATCATGGAAATTCTTCAGGACTTGGTTATTTTGACAACTTCACAGCAAAAAAGATTTGACAGAAGCCATAATAAGGGATTAAAGGGATTAAAATTCATGTGACCTTTGTAACCTCATGTCAGCCTGAAAACAGAATTTCTGAGTTTTGTGTACAAAACAAATGGAAAACTGCATGTTGTTATGTTTGATTTTTTTTCTTCTAAATCTCTCATAATTGCTTTTTTGTCTATTATTATCATCTATTCTACATGATTATTGGTTCAGATAATATCTTCAAACAGCATACTTAAAAAAACAATGAAAAAGTTAGTTTTATAACAAAGAAAAGTATAAGGAATTTGTAAAACAATAGAATTTAATCACCTTTTTTCATAGATGTTTGCAAGGTTATTTCTTTAAAAAATATATCTTTTCTCACTATTATGTTTATGTCAATACTCTTGTCAAATGATTTCTTTTTCTTTGTCAAACCATGTTATGTTTACCTTGTGTATTGTATTCTACTTTTCTTGAAATAAAGAAATGATATCAACAACTAAGACCATTCTTCAATTGATTATCAATGAAAAGTGTACATGTATGTACATATAATTTGCATAAATCTTAATATTGAATTAGAAATAAATATTTTTAATGAAATGCAGTATGGATTTGTTTTTTTAGGCTATACTTGAAGGTTCGTGCAAAATTTTGCATCACAGATCCAGAGCATGGCCTCTAACATCCCCCCCCCCCGGGGAAGGATACCTCTAATTAGCAGAGGTGTCTTTTTGTTTGGAATAGATAAAACGTTGGAGGGGCAAGCATTGTTTATGAACAATGCTATGCTCCTCCAATGCTTTGTCTATTCCAAAGGAATGGACACCTCTGCTTAGAAGTGTGACACATTAAGGAAATATGGAGAAAATAGCATCTTAGATAAAAGTGCAAACTCTCATGTTAGCCTACATCCAGTGGACAGAAATAAGGAGTTAGAGTGGGTATGAAATTGTTGAGTGGATATATTTATAGTGAATGGAAATGCAGTCACATGGTTTCAAACTATGTCAATAACCTACAATATTTTGTACATTAAAAACTTTGAATGTAACCCTATGCCAAGGTAAAAAGTAAACAAACCTCATTGTATGGGTCAGCTTATGATAATACATTTAACAGAAAGTGTTGCTTGAACAGGGGCCTGAAATCGTCATTGTTATATTGAGCAGGCAGGTCGTGTCTAGTCACACTTGTCTTGTTAGTGTGGCCCCTTTTTAATAATCACTTGTAATTCAAATACAATTGATTTTTAAAAGATTATTAATTATTTTTGGGTACTACTTAACCTTCCTCTATCAGTTTTTTGTCTCGCCTGCGAGACTTAGGCGCCGCTTTTCTGACGTTTAAGGAAACACATTCTATTTTTTATTTGTTACTTACACATAAGGGTTTAAGAGTATCATCAATGAATGAATGAATGAATTTATTTCATAATACTGCAGAAATCTGCCATGAACATTACAATTGAAGAGTACCGGTATACATCGTTCAAAATTTCGAATACAGATATCATAATCAATAACAATTCCAATGTACATGTAGTCAAAAGTGCAAAATAGTCAATAGAAAGAAGCAGTATCATGGGAGAACCTAAGGAAAAGCACAGCTTGTTTATTGAGTTTGATTATTTTCCCAAACTGTAACCTAAGGTTAAGTAACTCTCTTTCAAATGACAACCTAAATGTGACTTTTTCATCAATTAAAGGTGACCTGCTGACCTTTTAACTTGGTTAGTTTTATGGTTAAGATTTGGTTCTGGAGATAAACACATACAGTACATGTACATGTAGCACATGCATTAGAGGAAAATTAAATTAGAGGAAATTTCATACATTTCAAAAGTGTGAAGGTGGATTTCAACCAAACTTGGCAGGAATCATCCTTAGACGAGGAGGATCCTAATTGAAAGGGATACCTGTCCTTCCGGGAAAGGATATCTCATGTTGTTCAAACAGGGTACCTTGCCATCAAGGGGGCTTAGGGGCAGCACCCATTAAATGCCTCAATGGTGAAAATGTGATATTTTTAATTATTTTTTAAATGTGGCTGGGTTCTAACCAAACTTGGTAGGAATCATTTGTATTTGAAGAAGGCCTGAAGTTGTTCAAATAGAGTACATTGTCTCCAAGGAACCTGAGGTGCAGCACCCAAAAAGTTTTCTAATGGCAATTTTTTTCATGTACACATTTTCTATTTCTTAAAAAAAAAACACAGCTTGATTTTAACTAAACTTAGCAGTCCATTCAATCTTAAGCAAAGGGAATCTATTAGTTGTTCAAATGAGATAAATGGCCCAGAAGGAGCTCAGCACCCCTTAGGTGCCCCAACCTTAGTTTTTCACCAACTCAGAATGCTGCCCTGATTTGCTCAGTGCAGGCAAGATGACCTTGAGCATTTCCCTTGTTAATACAATTTATCAAATCAATATACATGTATAATCTTTCTCTCTCCTTAAATATTAGCATTTTATTGATATCAATTATCGATTATGAAATACTCGTTATTCAAAAGTCTATATTTTGCCACAAGAAATAATCCAACTCACCCAAGTTAGGTAAATATGACATAAAATGGTGACACAATTTTACTCCTGCAACATTTGCCTCTCCATCCATATCTTGAAAGGTCAAAGGTTAAGTTCAAGGTCATGATGTGGTATTTTGTTAAGGACAATGTGAAGATTAGGATTAGGGTTAGGGTTAGGTTTAGGTTTAGGATTAACATGGCAAAGTTAGACCCGAGCAATTGTCATAGGAGCAAATGTCATGGAACCATATAATATATATGATACATATAGAAATACAATGTATCATAAGGTATACACTATAATATTAGTTTGATAATAAATTGAGAATATTTGTTTTCCTTTTTCGTTTTTTACTTTTCTCCTCTTCTTTTGTTTGTACTTTGTAATTTTGCATTCTCTGTTATTATATTGTTTTCCTGGAAATGAAAAAAAAAAATATTTCAATATTTTCTGGCTCCATTGCTCAAATATACAAATCAATAATAATTTCATGGTCAGTTGTACATGTAATATTTCTGTTTTATTCAGTTTGAAAATATACCACATTATCATGAATGTTGATCACTAAAGAATTGCCATGGAGCCATTAACTTGTGTTTCAAAATCTTTCCAGTTATTCATGTAATATATCCCCCAGAAGAGCCAGACTCTTTATATCATGTACATGTACATGCAATACATGTTGTGCTATCCTTGCCTTGTCTTTGAGAGCTTAGATGCAGCTTTTCTACCAGTGGTATACATGTAGTTATTTCCATGAAAAAGCTTGCAGTAAAACATGCCAATGTAAATGTACATGTAGTATGACCTTACAATTCCCAAAATTGGCAGTTACATGTATATGTGTGCAATTCATGGCAATGCCATGCAGAGGAATGTAATGATTTTAAAAAAAAGAACAGTAATATATGGATATAATATTGTCTTACACTATTCCCCTGATACATGTATGTCAACATACAATGAGAGGAAAATGTACATGTTTAATTGAAGTGAATTGATGTGTGTACAGTGTATAACAGTTATTGTGATTTTTTAATTAACATGTATAACTGTGTCCAAGTTCTTGAAGCTAATTTGGATAAAGGCTAGAATTTGACCGAACTCCTCAATAGCACCAAACCTCCTGGCACAGGAAAGCAGAGATATTAATATCTTTGATATGTTTATCGCAAATGCAGAATTCTCATTTATGTGTTGTTGGGAGTACTGTGGGACTAATCAATGGAAATAGGTTGAAAGCTCAAAGAATACATTAAAAATATAAAAGACCCTAACTACTACTCAATCATCGTGTGGTGGAAAAAAAGTTTTTTTCTTTCACAATATAAGACAATAATTTGATTAAAACAAAACAAAAAAAATCCCATTCATTTTTTTCCCCCTATATTTCGAAAGAATTTGTGAAAGATGTAATCGAAAAAAAAATGAGATATTAGCAAATGAAAGTTACATGTGTGCATACATGTACATTTACAATGTATTCATTCAACAAACAGTAACATAACATGTGCATGTACATGTAACTTATACAAGCTGCATACTTGTACCATTGTAGGTACAAACACTGAGCCTTCATGCTGTCACATGTCCAACACCAGCTTCATCACATCACCTAGCAGAAGCACTGTGTTCTATGCCAAACCTGAATGACCTGACACTGTATGAGGAGAATCTCAATGAGGAGTTCTACTCTACATTGAAAGCAAAGGCATCATCCATACAGGTATGTGTGTAGTTCATGACAATGCCATGCAGAGAACAGTAATGATTAAAAAATGAGAACAGTAATAATTATAAGGATATGATATTGTTTTACACTATTCCCTTGATATGTCAACATTCAATGCGAGCAAAATGTACATGTTTTAGATTCTGATTCAGTTGAAATTGCTGTGTGCATAGGATTAAGATTATTTTGATTTTTTATTAATATCCTACTGTGTCCAATTCAAATTTATAGGAAAATAAGTTATACAGTTTTCTAGAAGCTAATGTAGATAAAGGCTAGAATTTGACCAAACTCCTCAATAGCAGCAAACCTCCTGGCACAGGAGCCTTTTGCACAGGAAAACAGAGATATTGATACCTTTAATATGATTATCGCAAATTAGTGCAGAATTCTCATTTATATTCATTGTTGTTGGGATTACCGTGGGACTAATCAGTGGAAATAGGTTGAAAACTCAAAGCATATATTGAGAATATAAAAAACACTACTATATGCAGTCATCATGTTGGTGGAAGTTTGTTCGTTTCTTTTTAGATTATTGTGATTTTGTATTAATATCCAACTGTGTACAATTCAAGTTTATAGGAAAATAAGCTTCACAGTTTTCCTGAAGCAAATTTGGATAAAGGCTAGAATTTGACCAAACTCCTCATTAGCAATAAACCTCCTGGCACAGGAGTCTTAATTGTGCACAGGAAACCAGAGATATATACCTTTAATATGTTTATCGCAAATGCAGATTTCTTGTTCTTATTCCAGTGTTGTTGGGAGTACAGTGGGAGTACAATGGAAATAGGTTGAATGCCCAAAGAATAGATTGAGAATATAAAAAACACTACTACTCAATCATCCTGTTGGTGGAAGAAAGTTTTTTCTTTTCACAATATAAGACAATAATTTGATTAAAACATAACAATTGAAAATATCCTATTCAATTATTTTTTTCCTATTCAAAAGAATTTGTAATAAATGTAAGAATAAAAGGAGATGTTAGCAAATGAAGTTACATGTGTGCATACATTAAAAATGTATTCATTCAACCAACAATAATGTAACATGTGCATGTACATGTAACTGATAAGAGCTGCATACTTGTACTATTCCAGGTACAAACAGATACAAACTGATTCAGTTGAAATTGCTGTATGCATAGGATTCAGATTATTATGTTTTTTACATGTAGTTAATATCCAACTGTGTCCAATTCAAATTTATCGGAAAATAAGTTTTGCAGTTTTCTTGAATCCAATTTGGATAAAGGCTAGAATTTGACCAAATTCTACAATAGCAACAAACTTCCTGGCACAGGAAACCAGAAAAAGGGAAAATGAGATAGAGAGAGAGAGAGAGAGAGATAGTTATACATAGGGATGAAGAGAGAATGAGGTGAAAGAGAAACACAGAGGAAGAAAGAAGGTGCGGAGATAACAGAGAATAAACAATGGATGTAGGAAGAGAAGGAGAATAGGAGAGGGAGATAGAGAGAATGAACTGACATAAAGATTATGATAGAAAACAAAAACTAGACAGGAATTAGGAATATATATCGGATTTTATTGAGCTAAAAACTATCAAAAACAAGGACAAACGGTCCAAAGGCCGATATTTGTCTTGTTTACAAATTACAATTGCATACATGTGCAAATGAAGATCATATGGTAAATACAATAAAAATAATGAATTACAGTAAATAAAATAGCTAAAACATGTGACAGTACATTGAGTTACTCCCAAGTAATAGAGAAAGAAAGAGAGGAGAAGAGAACACAAGCTAGGAAGAAGGGGAGTAACTATCAAGTACAAAAAGGAAGGATAAATACAAGTACATGTACAGTGTATAAAGTGTAAAGTGCTTTAAAGGCCAAGTCCACCCTAACAAAAAGTTGATTTGAATAAATAGAGAAAAATCCACCAAGCATAACACTGAAAATTTCATCACAATAGGATGTAAAATAAGAAAGTTATGGTATTTTAAAGTTTCGCTTAATTTCGCAAAACAGTTGTATGCACATCCTGCTCAGTATGCAAATGAGGGAACCAGTGACGTCACCCACTCACTATTTCTTTTGTATTTTATTACATGAAATACGAAATATTTTAATTTTTCCTTGTTATAATGTGAAACAAGGTTTGATACCTCGCTGAACATGTGTAATTGCCATTGTTGCAACCTATACACAATTCAATGAGAGCTTCCTAATTGTGAAATCTGCAGAAATTGAAATATTCTATATTTCACTTAATAAAATACATAAGAAATAGTGAGTGGGTGATGTCACTGGTTCCCTCACTTTCATCCTGAGCTGGGTGTGCATATAACTGTTTCGCGAAATTAAGCGAAACTTTAAAATGCCATAACTTTCTTATTTTACATCCTATTTTGATGAAATTTTCAGTGTTATGCTTGTTGGATTTTTCTTTATTTATTCAAATCAACTTTTTCTTAGGGTGGACTTGGCCTTTAATCGTTGGAACCAAGCACATACTGAGATTTCATGCTGAAATAGCATATTTACCATAACATATTGCAAGGAGAACATGTATACATTGTAGTACATTATAGTACATGTACATGTACTGCATTAATATCATACTATACATATACTTTACATTAAGCTACCCCAAGAGGTCAAAGAATTATGAGAAGGGAAGAAATAGTAAAACAAGAAGGAAATAAGGAGAGGGAGAGAGAGAAAAAACAGGGGGTAGTTAAGTAACACATTCAGCAGCAAATTATTATATGACAAAAATATACATGTAACATACCAGGTTCAATGTATGTAATTCCCATAAGAGTAAAGCATTAGGAGAGAAGATAGAATTAGAGTAAGAAAGAAAGAGGAATGGAGAGAGAGAGAGAGACGGAGAGAGGGGGAATAACAATACAATCTGTAAAAATTGAAATTACACAACATTGAATTTGTAGATAATATTGCAGTGAAACCCAAATGAAAATATGATTATAATAACATGAGAGAAGTGGCATCATACATTGCTCTCATCCATCCACAAGGGTGGGAACATTCAAGTACTCAAAATATTGCAGATAATCAACATAACTGTATTTACCATAATTGCAAAGAAAATATGTATACATTATAGCACATTATAGTACATGTACTGAATTAATGTCATACTATACTTGTACTTTACATTAAGCTACCCCAAGAGGGTGAAGGATTATGGGAAGTGAACAAATAGTAAAACAAGAAGGGAATAGGGAGAGAACGGAGAGGGGAGAGAAAGAGATGGAGGAAAAAAAAGGGGGGTAGTTAAGTACATGTAGCACATTCAGCAAGCAAATAACTATATTGCAAAGATATAGCATACCCTGTTCAATGTTCCCAAGGAGTAAAGTATTAAGAGAGAAAATAGTATCAGGGTAAGAAAGAAAGAGAAATGGAGAGAGAGAGGGGGAATAACAATACAATATGTATAATTTGAAATTACACAAAATTATTTGTAGATATTATTGCACTGAAACCCGAATACAAATATGATAATTTGAAAGAAGTGGTATCTTACACAAGTTTTAAAGTGTTGATTATCTTCACTGCCTGTGGTATGAAAGAGTTTTGGTATCTGGAAGTACGGCAAGGTGGTTGGCGAAAGGAATCACTATTTCTCAATTGACAAAAGTTGGGTAGAGAATCCATACGTGGGGGAAGCGTGGACACATGCCTAGATTGTAAGAATGACATAACAAAGTTCATAAGTACCGTAAATAACGTTATAAAAACCACACATTTTTGCTCGTTGGAAAATGTCAAAAGTTGGGGGTGCGGGTAGTACATGGTGCTAGGCTAAAAAAAATAAAAAATGAAGAGTCATATTGCCAAAACTGACCATAATCTAGGGGTCTAAGGTCCTGTTTATATGCTCAGAGAGAATTCACTGACTGTAAAGTCTAAATGCAACGAAATATTTTTACAAATTAATTTTGATTTTAAAATTAACAGCCTAACTTGCGTATTAAACCCACAAGCAAGTTTATGCCATGACACAATCCCGGCACAAACCACGTTGGCAGGGTGCCGTACTCTTAATGAGGGCCCCCAAATATAAGTCCATTGACCAAGCAAGGGCAAGGCTTGCTGTAAAGACGTGACGCTTGTCAAAGTAAAGATTCGTGATCGTGATCAAAATAAAAGAAAACATCACAAGACACACAGTAACAATAATAATTGTTGTCGGCTATCTGCGAGGGTGGGAATATCCAAACACTCAAGAGCATGAAGATAATCAACATAGTTACTATATCCTAGCATTATACGACAAGCTCTTTTTTGGACTCGTTCAATCTTATCCGATTGTTGAGCGGTATTAAGAGAAGATGACCACACTGGTGAGGCATATTCAACTAATGGCCTAATGTACATGCTATAAATAGCATCTAAATCATCCCTTGGGGCATTTTGTTTCTTAAGTACACAAAGCATATACATTCGTCAAGATGCTTGTTTGACAGCAAGGGAATAAAAAGGAAAAATGAGAGCGGTAGATAGAGCAAGAGAAAGGGTAATAGAGGTGATGAGAGACTGAGGAAAAAAAGATGTAAGAGAGGATCAGGTTTGGTAAAGTGGATTAATAACTATGTTCTTCTTGTTGGAAAAAGATGAAATGAACAAGATGTAAAGAGGTATAGTGCCACCTCTTGGGCTGGTTCACCAGGAGACATGAAATCAATCTCTCAGGCTAGGCATGCGACAATTCAATTCAAACTTACATAACATAATTTTGAGTATAATAATCTTCTTGCTGTTAAATTTGGTGTTAAAGGGATTGATTAACTTTGTGAAAAAAATTGTGAAAATAGCTCAAATGCCAGTGAATTGTGTGCAATCCTCAAACAACATATTAAGGATATGTGAAAGTATGAGAGAAAATGGAACCCGTTTACTATCCGAAAATCGCAATTGATCGCTAGCACATGTCGCTCAGCTTCTTCTCTGCGCTGCAGTCACAAAAACCAAGCACCAGCGCTTGGCGATTTCAAAGCGGGTTTCCAGCCTGTACTTTATTCTGTGATAGAGCGAGGTATGCCAACCGCAAGAGTTCTTTAGGGTTCAGTGGTACTCTATCCCGATATCAATGTTCAATCGTAAATTTATTGATATATAAACGACCGATCAGCTTATAAAACTCAGGCGATTCATGTCTGACCTTAAGGTTTGCAATTATGATTACAGAATTAGCTGGAACATTGATTTTTTTATTTTCAATCCTGGGCAAAGGTAATCAGTCCCTTTAATTGGTCTTTTGATTAATAAGTTGTTAAATTACAAAAAATGTATTGCTTTCTCAAAAGGAGCTAAAAAATAATTATTGTCAGGATAATGTAAACACACCCATTGTCCCTCTTCACCTGTTTGACAAGGCATAATACAAGAGCTTTGGGCTTTTCAGGTATCTGTGGTATGTGACTGCCAGGCTGTACAATTCATGTGTTAATTACACAGATACCAAGCAAGCTCCTCGATAATGCCTTGTCAAATCGACAATGGGTGTGTTTACATAATCCTGACAATATTTTTTGGCTACTTTTGAGAGAGCAATACATTTTTCACAATTTAATAATTTATCGATCAAAAGACAAATGAACACCAATTTGCACCGCAAGAAGATTATTATACTCAAAATTATATTATGAAAGTTTGAGTTGAATTAAATAAAACACTTGTGAATTATCATAGTCAGAAGGTAAGAAAATGTTTTTTCTTTACATACAAAGCATTTGGGGGGGGGGGGGGGGCAAAACGTTGTCAAAGGGCACTTTGGGGTTTTCATTTCAGGGGTCTGACACCCCCTTCCTGATGGACAATTTTGACAGTTTTGACATAGCTCTTCCTTCTGACAAAATTTGGTCCCAGGGCTTCTAGGGGAAAACTCAACCAGGTTAGGTAAATGACATAAAATGGTGACACACCATTTGCTCCTACATCCATATCTCGATAGTTCAAAGGTTAAGTTTGATTTGATTTGATTTGATTTATTTTCTTCTGCATTCATATTAGTACAACATTTTTCGGTAATGTATATAAAATAAAATACAAGAGTACTTTTTGACACTGAATCATAAACAAGTACATGTATATGTAACAATTATTTTTCAAAAACAAACACGAAATGATAAATTGTCAAATTATTGTAATTCATAACATATAAAATCATTAGCGGAAGAAGGACTGCCATTATAAGCAGTTTGCTTGAGAATATGGCAGCCCCAGACAAATATTGTGAAATAGCTAAAACATGTTCAAATAAGCAGAATGGATAAATAATTGAAATCCTAAGTTAAGAGCATATTGATGATAAAATGGTGATGATGATGATGATGATGATGATGATAACGGTGATGATGATGATGATGAAGAGTTGACACAGAAATTTGCGTTGTATATTCAGATAGTAACATCGTTTTAACTTTGGCTTTAAATGAGTAAAGTTCAAGGTCATGATGTGGTATTTTGTTATTAGGACAGTGTTTAGGGTTTTAAGGTTTAAGTTTAGGATTAACATGGCAAAGTTAGACCCAAGCAATTGTCACAGGAGCAAAATGGAACCATATAATATATATTCAATTTATTTATTTCATAAAATCACACGAGTTAATATATACATTAAAAAGTGTGAGGATCTAACACCCTAGAAAAGCCAGTGGCTTCAGGTTGTAGGGGATCCATAACATAAATGACAGTTTGGTGATACATTAAGTAGAAAAGTATAAAACAAGCAAGAAAAGTTATAATACAAAATACAAAATACAGAACATAAAACAAAATAACAATACTAAAAACAAAAACGTTACAGAAGGACGTATTATATCACAATTTTTGTCTCGCCCACCGGAGGTGAAGGCGAGACTAAGGGATCCAAATGGCGTCCGTCCGTCCGTCCGTCCGTCACAAACGTTATGACAGATAACTTTGCAACCGTCACTCACTTTTCAACCAAACTTGGGTTGTAGATGCACTGAGGGGACCTGCATGTTATGGTGCCGTTGGAGTTCACATGAGGTCAAAGGTCATTTCAGGTCAAACGCCTAGGTCAAACGTTAAAGTTTACCTGCAAGACTCTCTTATGACAGATAACTTTGCAACCGTCACTCACTTTTCAACCAAACTTGGGTTGTAGATGCACTAAGGGGACCTGCATGTTATGGTGCCGTTGAAGGTCACATGATAAGGTCAAAGGTAATTTCAGGTCAAACACCCAGGTCAAACGTTAAAGTTTACCTGCAAGACTCTCTTATGACAGATAACTTTGCAACCGTCACTCACTTTTCAACCAAACTTGGGTTGTAGATGCACTAAGGGGACCTGCATGTTATGGTGCCGTTGGAGGTCAAAGGTCATACGTTAAAGTTTACCTGCAAGACTCTCTTATGACAGATAACTTTGCAATCATAACTCACTTTTCAACCAAACTTGGGTTGTAGATGCACTGAGGGGACCTGCATGTTATGGTGCCATCAGAGGTCACATGGTAAGGTCAAAGGTCATTTCAGGTCAAACATAGTTTACCCGCAAGACTCTCTTATGACATAACTTTGTAAACGTCACTTTCCAAACAGTAATGTAGATATATGCAAGCATAACTTATGCAGATTTATGCACTTGGGGGACCTGTTGCATGGCAACAGAGATCACGATATTTCTAGTTATCGCATGTGGGCGACACATTATCGCTAATGCCTTGTTAGTCAGAAGGATGTCATTGGTACATGGCAAGAAGATGCAGCTTGATTTTGGCTTTGAAAGAGTTTACGTTGGCCATATTTTTAAATAAGGGGTCAAGAATATTCCAGGAGTCAGCACCTTTATATTCTATTGAATTTACCCGACGCAATTTCAGTCGTGAATATGGCAAGAAAATATCTTTTTGTCTCATATTGACATGTTTTTTTTATCAATGGTAATAAAGTAATCATTAAAGGCAGCTGGTAACATATTGTTCATATAACGAAACATACATGTAAATAGTGCTGTTTTAATTGTTATTATTATCAGATACACATGTAGATTGAGTTTCTTAATAAGAGGTGGGGTATGCCGGGCAAGATAATGATTGTTTTAACATAAACGAATAGCTTTCTTTTGTAAAACGATTAACCGGTTTAAATAACACGAGCTGGCCCCTCCCCATACAAGGCTACAGTAATCTGTAAATAAGGCAAGACAATGGCATTGTATATATGTACAAAGTAAAAAGGGTTCGCAGAGGTAGTAAAAAACGAAGCTTACTCAACAATACCAATGGACATGCTGAGCTTTCCATGAATATGATTGATGTGATTGACCCACGAGAGCTTGTCATCTATCTGTATTCTTAAGAAATGTACATGTATATATTGCTTACTTGGTCTATTGCATCTTTATCTAATAATCAAAAAATTTAATTGAGATGGGTAGTGCTTATTTGAACGGAAAAAACAGGTATTTTGTTTTGTCGGTGTTCAGAAACAATTTGTTCGCCTTGAACCACATAGAGACTTTTTAAAATTCAGCATTGGCATAATTTTGAAGCGTATCTTTATCAGAATGTGAAATAAATATTAGTGTCATCCACATATAAAATGAAATGTAAAAATTCAGATGTATTAATAATATCATTCACATATATGAGAAACAACAACAGACCAATTATACTCCCTTGTGGTACATGTATTCCACACATCACAGGCATCGTTTCAGAACTTATACCTTTAAAGCTGGTAAATTGTTTCCTGTTACAAAAGTAATTAACAAACCAGTCATGTGGTATTCCCTGTACACTGTAATGTTTCAGTTTATATTACATAATTTTATGATTTAAAGTGTCAAATGCCTTACTCAAGTCAATATATATCCATAGGGTAAATTCTCTTTTATCTAAGCACGAAGTTATATGTTCTATGCATGGCCTGTAGTAGAGCCAATTCCGTGGAATGATTGGGTCTGAATCCAAACTGACACTTGGTAAAGATGTTATTTTCAGACAAATGTCTATAGAGCCTTTTAAATATAATAGGTTCAAGGATTTTTGAAAAAGTTGGTAAGAGAGATGGCTCTGGTTTTTTTAACTATGACCAAAAAGCTTAATGGCACTTTGAGGGCCCCCAAATTCTTAAAGATAAAGAAAAGTTTTAACTTTTTCTTGTAGCATGGACCTAGGTTGATCTCCCATAGCTTAATGAAAAATGTTCAACTTTGATTTACGTGCCTGAGGTATCCCTGAACAGCAAATTGTTTACGGAATTTTGTAACCCAAATTGACATACCATTTTGTTTGGAGCTGAAAAATATATAAAGCCATACACAATATATTCCTTTTCTATTCATGATTAATGAGCATGGATGGATCTTTAAAAAATGTCATCTGAACAATCTCTCATATTTTGATGGAACGGTGTAATCAAAAATGGTGTTTCGGACGTTACATTTTCCGTAAATATTTTAGACCCACATTTAACACACTAGAAAAGAACTTAATTACCCCATATCCATATTAGAATACACTTATTAGTTACTCCAAATAAATAGCTTAAAATAAAAAAGCAATATATTGTAGTAGTGCTGATGGTAAAAATATCCTCATCAAATGAAAAAGATGTCAAATTTTCCGTAAACAGTTTTGTAACGTCCGAAACAATTTTCATTTTGAAGTAGTAAAAAATGTATGACTTGGAGGACCTATCTTTTACAACATTTTATAAACATCTTAAGGCAGCTACCCATCTAAGCAAAAAATAATGGAGGAGCTTTATTACATTGTCACTTTATCAGTAAAACCAATTTTCCTTTAACAGTTGTAACGTCCGAAACAAATGTAACGTCCGAAACACAAAATACTCATTTAAAGATCACATTGCAAGAAAATTCCATCAAAATAAATATTGGCTTAATACTTATTATTGCATAGATGGCATAAATTATACAAGGTTATCCAAATTCAACGCTTGGAAACATTTGAATTAATGATTATTATCAATTATAAAACGGTAAAATACAGCCCCCGATATAGCAGCTGAAGAGCTCCTTGAACGCTGCTGAGATGTGTGACGACACAGGAAGGCCCAGTCCTGTCTAAGCAGACGATGTCCCATAACATCTTACACATTTTTCAGTGCCTGTTTTGTCATCTCCTCTTCACTTACTTCTCTTACTTGACTAGCGTCAGTCTTAATGTTAGTCTGTTGCCTCACTCTTAACTTCGTGTATGGTATTATTTTGATGAAAAATGCAGCGTTAAAAAAATAAAGGAATCAGTCACTTGTAAACAAAATAAGACGGCATTGTATTTTCAGCTGCTTGCACTGGGGCATGTTCGGCGTTTCAAGAGGGAACGAATACAATCTGTGATATTATTCGGAGGGCTTTTCAATTTGAAAATGGGGTTTATTTCATTGATCATTGACCCTTCTCCTGTGTATTTACAATCAAACGGTTTTAGTTATCAGAATCAGTTTCACTTTCCCTTTTAGAATGGTGTGAAATAAGGTCATGTTAAATATACCAAACTCTTTATAATTTGATAAATAATTGCATTGCAATTACGTTCATTCATTATAGGACGTCGTCTGCTTAAGCAGGATCGATCCCTAGTGTGACGACATCAAAACATCGCTATATTTCTGGCGAATCCTCGGATATTCCAGATGCTTAGAAGAGCTTTTATTTATGTTGTTTTTATAATCATCAGATACGCAGTTGACATAAAACTTATACGATTGCCATCTGTAAGCTTCCCAGTTTCTAGTGATACATTAATTGCCATATTTGTGATTTTCTTGCAATGTGATCTTTAAAGCTGATTAGTCAAATGTTATGGTATCTGGAGTGAATCAATCATTATGGAATAAAACATTGTAAGTCATTACACAAATTTAGACACAAATTATATGATTCACATGCAACAATTTTTTGTAAGGACAAGAAAGTTGTTTTGGACGTTAACACATAATTTACAAATTTCATCTAATTATTTGACATATCAGCAAATTATGATTTCACAATCTTTTCCCATGTTAAGAAAACTATTTTTAATATTTTATTTAGCTTTGAATATAAAGAAAGCATGAATAGGATGCTAAACACTCATTTTTTAATGAATCATCTAAGCTTTCTGCAAATTGAAATATAAACAAATTGTAATTTTGAAGCCACTCTATGTGATGAAATGCATTGCTGGATGGTTTAGTATATCCTAAATTGTAATTTATCGCAAAAAAATCACAACAAAAGTTACTTGTAAAAAAATTTGAGTCATTTTAACAGTATTTTCTGTTACGCTGTAAGCACGTTTCGGACGGTTCATTATACTGTTAACTTCTCTTTTTAAACTCCAGCCAGTTCAAATGAGGGGCAAAGATTGATGTAAGAGGGAGTGATTTCCTTTTTTCAACCTTTCCTCTTACTGTTGTCAGTGTTTTGCATTTGTATTTTATCAGTTTTTCATTTTTATGAAGGATATCCAAAATGATGTCATTAAACTCAAGTTTATTTGGTCAATTTAAAGTATTTTTTCAGTAACAGTCACCCAGTCTACAAAAAAAGAATATGTGGTGTAAATATTTCAAAAATACAACCAAGCTAAACCATTTTCTCAAAATTTACATGAAATATGGATTTTTACCTTAAAATAGGGGGCTATTAAACTTTAATTATATATTATATATATATATATGTATGTGTGGGACTACTTACAACTTTGAATTATTTAGCTGATTTTTTTAATGCTTAATCCTCACAATTTATCATGCCATTTTGTGAAATAGAATTGGAAACCAGTCATTCTAACTTTCTAACATGGAAATAAAAATAAGCTAAAGCCTCTCCAAATCCATTCATCTATTATCTTCTTGTAGGGTGTAATACCCTATCAGTAAACTCTGTCAGCAAAAACTTAAAAAACACCACCAACAATAATTCCTAGGTAGAAAGTATACAAGAATAAAGCATTACAACCAATTTTTTGTAGATTTCCATGAAGTTCTCTCACTTGCTCATTTCGACTTTACCAAAATGTGAGCTACATGTACGCTTTAGTATTCAAATGCTTGCCCCGCCCATTCCTTGTGTATCAAATAAGTAGGATATTAGTACCCTTTCTAATGATTATTCAATTTTATTTGTAGAAACTATGAAAATGAAAATGGGTTCTTTATTCATGTTGTGTACCATTGTTAAAGTCAGACAAAGAAAAGATCCTGGACAAATCTACAATCTAAAAAAAAAAAATGTTTATGGTACCAATAATGTTTCATAGCTTTCTAGAAAGCTTGATTTATGCTCTGAATACTTTGAATATCCTCATAGAATCCCCTGGTGAAGCAGTGTGTGATCTAATGACCTAGGTTGTCACATCTTTGACATCAGCAAGCTAGATTAGAGATGACCAAAAGTCATTACCATTCAAGTCCATACATCAGCCACCAAAAGACTAAGAAGCACAAGCTCTAAGTTCAGATCAGGACAAAGTTTGGATTATGGTCTGATCGACATGTTAACATCATGTAACGTCCGAAACGAAACACTGCATACATTGTTTTTCATAACATGCTAAACAGAATATAAGTTTAAGTGAATTTTCTAAGAGGTTTCAGTGACTACAATTGCTATTAGGTTCATATCTTGCAAGTTTACATCACTTATACATTTTAAGTGCATGTAAGTACACCTTGGATTCCAAATTGAGTAGCTGATAGAGAAAACTATGTGCTAAACTGCGCATTTGTGTAGATTACATTTTGCATAAATGTAATAAATTATTGATAGAGTATTTAACTGCCAACAAGTATTGTCACAGACCAATCATACCAAAAGAAAGGAAATAAAAAATGATGAAAACTGTAATGTTAACAGAATGTAACGTCCGAAACGTCAGGGGTGTTACAAATGGAAATTGTCAAATAATGCACCCGTTCCCAATTTTTTTTGTATGTATCTATCTTATATCATCACTTGTTTACATAAAATAAGTTTGACCCAAGGAAAGTACATTCTACTATATGAAATAAAAACTTTTAGTTGTCAAACCCCAAATTTAGGGCTATTTTTAAGTTTCAAGTGATGTAAAATCTATATTTTTCAAGATAGAAACTCAAAATTTTCCATGAATAATCTATGAAGCACATTCCAAATAAATATTATATATCATTGATATAATTTGTAACAAATCAGTTTAATATCACATAAGATATGCTATATTGTGGAGTAAAATTGTAAAACTCATAATATTCATGTCTGTCCACTAAATATGGAGATAGATTAAGCTCCAAAATTTGCATTTCTCAAAAATATAAATAGTCTTGATACTCAAAATACATGTTTGAAGTGTGTAAACATAATTTTAGATTTTAACCCTCTTTGGGGACATATTTGGTATATGTTAAAAAAACCAAAGCCAGATATAGGACGGTAATTTTGAATTGAATTAGGATCATTCTTCTTATACACTGGAATTATTTTAGCTATTTTGAGATTGTCTGGAACGATGCCTGTTCTATGAAGCACATTCCAAATAAATATTATATATCATTGATATAATTTGTAACAATAGATAAATTGAAAATGTGTTCAAGAGGACGAGAAATGTGATGTATGATATTTTTCACAAAATATGTATTTATATCGTCATACCCACATGAAGAACTTGATTTCAAATTCTTTACAATCTGTATTATATCATATTCAGTTGTTGGATTAAAAAACAGTGATTTCGAAATCCGTGGATTCAAATAGTGTGAGAAATCTTTAGATGTCGATTGAACATCATTGGCGACTGATGCACCAACATTGGAAAAATATGAATTGAAAGAATTTGCCATTTCTTTTTTGTCCGATATATGTTTGCCATCTTTGAAAATAATTTAGCCCTCCTATTTCTTCCTAAAATATCATTAATCATTTGCCAGGTTTTAGTAAGATTCAGTTCATTCTTTTCCAAGAGTTGCGCATAGTGCTTTCTTTTTGACATTCTGATAATTCAATTTGTTTCTATAACTTTTATATAATAATTCACTTTTTGATGATGGGTTCTTTACGTACTTCCAAAATAATCTCTGTTTCTTGTTAATTTAATATAACCTTTAGTAATCCACGGTTTTCTTGAAATATCTCTGTTTTTTCTATGAGATGGTGCATGAGTATTCGAATGATTTTCACATAGTTTGGTCATAATGTAAGTAAACGCTTCATATAAGCTAAATTGGTATTCATTGAACTTAAATCCCTGGAAAAACCTTCAAATTTACCCTTGAAAAAGATGATTCGTTTGTGGTTGAATAAGAAATACATGTACAATTGCTTTGCATACTAACAACTTTTGTCAACTGGAAAATGGGTAGGTGATGGGATATATAAGTAGAGTACTCCAGGTGAAACTTTTTTATCAAGAACATTCATAAATATATTATCAATGCATGTACAAGATGAAGCTGTTATACATGTGGGCTTGGTTATTAATACCTGAAAACTATTCAAAAACATGACACTTCACCAGTTTGGGAATGTGAAGAATGTTGCAAAATATCAAAATTGAAATTCCCAAGTAAATAACAATACTTATTTTGTCATAAATAAATTTATTCAATTTGTCTCCAACGGCCCACAAGGGGGTGACACACGCTACTGCTGTGTGATAGGTTGCCCGGGTGCTGTGAAAAAAAATCACAGGCGGAACCGGGCGGGATTCGAACCCGTGACCTCTGGATTACTAGACCAGTGTCATAACCACTAGACCACCGGAGTGCCCGGAGTGCCCTGAGTGATCAGGTTCAAACTATCCCAATATGGGGGACTATCAAGTCAAAGGTATTGAATTAATCCGTCGGGTGATATAATGTCATAAATAAATTTATTCAATTTGTCTCCAACGGCCCACAAGGGGGTGACACACGCTACTGCTGTGTGTCACCCCCTTGTGGGCCGTTGGAGACAAATTGAATAAATTTATTTATGACATTATATCACCCGACGGATTAATTCAATACCTTTGACTTGATAGTCCCCCATATTGGGATAGTTTGAACCTGATCACTCAGGGCACTCCGGGCACTCCGGTGGTCTAGTGGTTATGACACTGGTCTAGTAATCCAGAGGTCACGGGTTCGAATCCCGCCCGGTTCCGCCTGTGATTTTTTTCACAGCACCCGGGCAACCTATCACACAGCAGTAGCGTGTGTCACCCCCTTGTGGGCCGTTGGAGACAAATTGAATAAATTTATTTATGACATTATATCACCCGACGGATTAATTCAATACTTATTTTCATTCGAAATAGAAGTTATACATTTCTCTAATACCTTGTTAAAAAACTTTGCATCAGAGTTAGGAGCCTTGTAAATTATACCAACAATCACATTCTTCTGAGAATTGAACTGAAGCTCTAGAAATAATGAGTGAATACTGTCATTTCCAAATGAAAGATCTGATCTTTCTTTATAGTTCATGTTTGAGTCAACATACTCCTCCTCGTACTCATTGTTTTCTGGATTGGTGTAAAAAGGAATATCCCATCATATTATATATTGATGAAATGCTTTGTTTAAACCATGGTTCTGAAAAAGCATAAATTGAAAATCTGTGATTTTAAACTGTTAATGTAATCCTGGAAGCTAATGTATTTAGAAGACAAACTTCTACAATTTAAATGAAACATTGAGAGTATATTTTTTCCTTTATAGGAATCAAATTTGCTATTAAAAGTATCGCTGAAATAATAATTGCATGGGATTACAAAAAAAATCAGGTGAATAATTATCGTTTGCATTGAAAATATCAAAAATTTTGGAACAGAGCCTTGAAATGATATTCATATTACAGTCATGGTGAAAGAAAGCAGTAATAGTTATTCTATATTCATCATCGTCAAGTATATGATTAAATGGTAGCTCATTTGCAACACAATGAAAGCATGACCACATTCCTTCAGAATGAGTTTTATCTGAACATTTTTCATGACACTGGTTACCGCAGAGACAAACAAGGTGACTTTGATTCCTTCTTGGTTTGAAAACATACATTGCACTTCATGACTAACACACGCACATTTATAAGGTTACGTAATACATATACAAAGAAAAATCTTAGACATACACACGAGTTGAAGAGTTCAAAAGCGTAACTTACAATGCAGAAGCCGGTTTGTTTACATTCTTCATGTTCTTAGTGCCTGCGAAATGAGCGTTCCTCGTAGCTATTGTATTGTGTGCACATGTACTATTTCAGGTACTCTGTTTATGTTTCTCCTAATCGGATTCGGATGATATTACTATCTTGTTTGATGGCATTTTCACTTTGATTTTTCCATCTTGGGTCCAGATCTTGTTTGGCGCAGGGTACTTCTCTTTCACTTTTCTTAGCAGCTTTTGTCTGTCGCTGGTGAGGTTCTCATGTATGAAGATGTCGGTTGATTTGAGCTTTGACCTTGCCTCGTAGATATGTGATCTTGGTCCATATGTGGTGAAATTGGCGATGATCGGCCGATGTAGTTGATGACCTTTCTTGTCGACCTTACCACGGACTCCTATTCAATGCGATCGGTCAATGTTTTCCAGTATTAACATAAATTTTCTCCTTCGCAAGTTTGCAAATGATCTGGTCGGTATTCTCATTCGCATTCTCCTTGATTCCGTGAATGATGAGGCAGTTTCTCCTGGAATACTGTTCGAGGTCTTCAAGACGGGCTTTGGCTTTCAATAACTTTGATTCTAATTGCTTGTTTTTGAGGTCTCTTTCCTGAAGTTCCATCATGAAACAGCTGTGCAGGGCTGGGGCTAACACAGGTCCAAGAGCTGGGGCTAATCGCTCTTCAACCAATCGCTTGTCACTGAATACTTGGACAATAGCCTGAATTTCAGCAATTTGATGAGGTTCAGTGGTTGGCTTTTGTTGTTTGGGATTGGTAGCTTCTTCGATGTGTCCCTCTCTGCTCTGTCGGTTTCGAGACCTGTAGGTGTGGCAGGCTTGCCCTCTGAGTCTGCCTGTCTTTGCGCATTTTGACGACCATGGTCACTTGTTGGGTTCACAACCTTGTTACTGGTTAAAAATCCACGTTTTGAGAGACTCCACCATTCATATGTGTTCACAGAATACAGAATACACAGAATATATGCATACCTGAATTGCTCAAAACCATGTATAACACAGTGGTTAAAGTGCTATTTTAGAGTAAAAATCAGCACATTGTTATACTGTTGCTTACGATGCAACATATATATGATACATATACATGTAGAAATACAATGTATCATAAGGTACAGTGTACATGTATACACTATACATGTACATATTAGTTTGATACTTAAATGAGAATATTTTTTTTTCCTTTTTGCTTTTCTCCACTTCTTTTGTTATTGTACTTTGTATTCTCTGTTATTGTTTTCCTGGAAATAAAAAAAAAACTATTTCAATATTTTCTGGCTCCATTGCTCAAATATACAAATCAATAATAATAATTTCATGGTCGGTTGTACATACATGTAATATTTCTGTTTTAGTCAGTTTGAAAATATACCACATTATCATGAATGTTGATCACTAAAGAATTGCCATGGAGCCATTAACTTGTGTTTCAAAATCTTTCCAGTTATTCATGTAATATATCCCCCAGAAGAGCCAGACTATTATCATGTACATGCAATGCATGTTGTGCTATCCTTGCCTTGTCTTTGAGAGCTTAAATGCAGCTTTCTTGATTGATACCAGTTCTATAGTTATTTCCATGAACAAGCTTGAAGTAAAACATGCCAGTGTACATGTAGTATGACATACTTTACAATTCCCGAACATGGCAGGTACATGTGAGTAATTCATGACACCACCATGCAGAGGAAAGCAATGATTACAAAAAAAAAGAACATTAATGACTACAGGTGTATATGGGTATGATATATTGTTGTACACTATTCCCTTGATATGTCAACATTTAATGAGAGCAAAACGTCCATGTTTAAGATGCTGGTTCGTTGAATTGATGTGTGTATAACATTTAAGTTATTGTGATTTTTTTTTATTAACATAAATAACTGTGTCCAATTCAAATTGATAGGAAAATAAGTTTGAAGTTTCTTGAAGCCAAATTGGATAAAGACTAGAATTTTACCAAACTCTACAGTCTACAATAGAAACAAACCTGGCACAACTAGAGTCTCTAGTGCCCAGGAAAACAGAGATATTAATACATTTAATATGTTTATTGTAAATGCAGATTTCTGGATATTATTTCAGTGTTATTAGGAGTACAGTGGGACGAATCAATGGAAATTGGTTGGAAGCCCAAAGAATACATTTTGAGAATATAAAAACACTACTACTTAATCATCTTGTTGGTGGGTAAAGGATATTTCATAATATTAGACAATAATAATTTGATTAAAACAAGACAATTTTAAAAATAATATTCAGTCATTTTTCTTATCAAAAAATTGTCAAAAATGAAACAATAAAATGAGATATTAGCAAATAAAAGTTACATGTGTGCTCACATGTACATTTACAATGTATTAATTCAACAAACAGTAACATAACATGTGCATGTACATGTCACTTATAAGAGCTGCATACTTGTACTGTTACAGCTACATACACTGAGCCTTTATGCTGTCACATGTCCAACACCAGCTTCATCACATCACCTAGCAGAAGCACTGTGTTCTATGCCAAACCTGACTGACCTGACACTGGATGGGGAGCATCTCAATGAGGAATTCTACTCTACATTGAAAGCAAAGGCATCATCAATACAGGTATGTACAATGTATGTAATTCATGACAATGCCATGCAGTGAACAGTAATAATTAAAAAATGAGAACAACTGTAATAATTATAAGGATATGATATTGTTTTACGCTATTCCCTTGATATGTCAACATTAAATGCGAGCAAACTGTACATGTTTTAGATTCTGATTCAGTTGAAATTGCTGTGTGCATAGGATTAGATTATATGAGATTTTTTATTAATATCCAAATGTCCGATTCGAGTGTAACCCCCTTAAAAATGGGTTACTGTGGCTAATTATATCTCCTACACTATACTTTACTCCATGTTACCCCTCTTCATCTTTCTCTATCTATCTCTGTCTTGTTCCATTAATTAACCTGGCACATTGTACTATACAGCAACAACCATTTGTTGGGTGGTCATTCAACTTGTTTAAGTGCCCTCTCATTAATCTGTTAACACCCCAGCCTGTTTTGTATGTCACTGTTTTGTTAGGTCAAACCCAATTGCCAGCACAAAGGCTAGCCCATTATTTGAGATTGGTGCACATAAACACCTACTCGCTTTTGTAGACGTACTGTCTTTGTGCATTCTCTAAGGTATTGTCCCCCTCCTCAGGACCCATGTTATGTGTCAGGGTCAGTGTTTATGAGTTGTCCTCCTCTACATAGATTGTCATATAGGAGAGGACTGGCTTTACTGAAAGGGCAAGATTTTAACCTACATTTGGGTGATGCAACATGCCAATGATACTCTCTAGGTGTTTTGTTGTAGAATGTGTCTAGTCCGTGCGATGCCTTAAAGGCAGAACACTGTATTGGGATTGCAGTTCTACAGTATATGATACATGTATATATTCGATTAAGATGTAGGATATTGGGCCTTAATACTTTTGTATATGGGAAGATAGCAGTTTGCATGGTCGCATGCCCAAAATTATACATATATGCTAATGATGGACTTGGAGAAAATGAACAAATATAAATATGAACAACTTTGAGAGCTTGCATTAGAGTATAGTGCAGTCCTGGAGAGACATACTAGATCCATGAATAGAATAACTTCTTATTGTGATGTTTATTCCCTGCAGGATTTATATTTCAATGTATGATTATAGGGAGCACACCTATATGTGAAATGCACTTAGATATACATGTATATGTCCTTTACAAGGCGGTGGACTAAGGGTGGTATTGTTGCTTTAAAGTTCTTTTCTCAGAATGTTGAGTCCTGGTCTCCATCGAAAACAAAGCATGGCCATTTGTTTGGACATGACATTGTTCAAATACCCCCTTGTGGATGGGAAGGGGAGAATATGGTCCAATCACATTGCCTTTTTAATTTATGCAGGCTAAAGGGAACCAATGGGATAATCCCATATAAGTGGTGATGAAGAAAGCCCAACCCTGATTTGTCAATGAAGGTGTATATACAAATCTGTGTTAGTTAAAGTTTAGGAAGTTTAATAAAGCTACTAGAGTTAGGTGTTGCATCACCATTTTGCCTCCTGCCATCGCTTCCCAACCTGCTGTATTCATCTTCCTATGAGCCATGTGCTCCATTTTTGTTTATTGTGCCATCTGGAATTTGAGATGTTGTTCTCCCTCTCTCTCAAACCATCTTTAATGTCCGAAAACTGAATTATTTCACTGAGTTTTCGTGGAACTGTACAAAGCCACATTTCGACATGTTTTATCTTGGCACCATTTAAAGGAAGTTTGAAGTACTTTTGTCATTGCTGGAGTTTGACCCTCTGTTTTCACCGGAACGAGTGTTGGCTCTTTTAAATATAGCCTGATTGCAGTTCTTCAGCCGGATCGCTGCGAAGCATCTTACGTACAACGAATCGCACCACTGCAGCATGCTCATCCTTCAGAACGCAAGGCTACCCGACCGACCGATTAGCATATAAATTCGCGAGATCTAATGGACATTTAAAATAATAATAATATTGCCGGCATTAGGGATAATAATATTTATTTATCTTAGGTACCTAATATATATGCCAGTTTAGTGAAGATCTTCCTATTGAATTGATTCAAAGTAGTTATGGTTAACATTCACTGTAGTATGCAATGATTGATTTATGATTGTTAACTCGTAAACCTGTTTTATTTTCAAGTTCTTTATTAGACAACAAGCTAATAAAGAATTCGTATTGGATTATTTTGTCAAAAGGTAATCTTCTGTGTACTTTTCTTTATTTATGGACCTGGGCTGTACCATACGGGTTACATCGAGTTCGGGTATAGGAAAATAAGCTTCACAAGTTTTCTTGAAGCTAATTTGGATAAAGGCTAGAATTTGACCAAACTCCTCAATAGCAGCAAACCTCCTGGCACGGCAGGAGTCTTTTGCATAGGAAACCAGAGATATTAATATCTTTAATATGTTTATCGTAAGTGCAGAATTCTTGTTATTATTCATTGCTGTTGGGAGTACTGTGGGACTAATCAATGGAAATAGGTTAAAAGCTCAAAGAATGTATTGAGAATATAAAAGACACTACTATATGCAGTCATGTTGGTGGAAAAAGTTTTGTTTCTTTCTCAATATAAGACAATAATTTGATTTAAAAAAATCAATGGAACAAAAAAATCCTATTCATTTTTTTGTTCCTATTCTAAAGAATTTGTCATAGATGTATGAATAAAATGAGATATTAGGAAATGCAAGTTATATGATTGTGTGCATACATGTACATTTACATTGTATTAATTCAACAAACAGTAACATAACATGTGCATGTACATGTAACTTATAAGAGCTGCATACTTGTACTATTGCAGGTACAAACACTGAGACTTCATGTTGTCACATGTCCAACACCAGCTTCATCACATCACCTAGCAGAAGCACTGTGTTCTATGCCAAACCTGACTGACCTGACACTGGATGGGGAGCATCTCAATGAGGAATTCTACTCTACATTGAAAGCAAAGGCATCATCCATACAGGTATGTATGTAATTCATGACAATGCCATGCAGTGAACAGTAATGATTAAAAAATGAGAACAGTAATAATTATAAGGATATATTGTTTTACACTATTCCCTTGATATGTCAACATTAAATGCGAGCAAAATGTACATGTTTTAGATTCTGATTCAGTTGAAATTGCTGTGTGCATAGGATTTAGACTTTTGTGATTTTGTATTAATATCCATCTGTCCAATTCAAATTTATAGGATAAATAAGTTTTGCAATTTTCTTGAAGCCAATTTGGATAAAGGCTAGAATTTGACCAAACTCCTCAATAACAGCAAACCTGGCACAGGAGTCTAATTGTGCACAGGAAACCAGAGATATTAATACATGTACCTTTAATATGTTTATCGCAAATACAGACATCTTGTTATTATCTCGGTGTTTTCAGGAGTACAGTGGGACTAATCAATGGAAATAGCTGGAAAGCTCAAATAATACATTGAGAATATAGAAAAACAACACTACTACTCAATCATGATGTTGGTGGAAAAAGGTTTTTCACAATATAAGACAATAATTTGATTTTAAAAAATCAATGGAAAAAAAAATCCTATTCATTTTTTTGTTCCTATTCTAAAGAATTTGTCATAGATGTATGAATAAAATGAGATATTAGCAAATAAAAGTTACATGTGTGCATACATGTACATTTGCAATGTATTAATTAAACAAACGGTAACATAACATGTGCTTGTACATGTAACTTATACAAGCTGCATACTTGTACCATTGTAGGTACAAACACTGTACCTTGAGGATGTCAGCTGTCCTACTCCAGCTTCATCACATCACCTAGCAGAAGCACTGTGTTCTATGCCAAACCTGACTGACCTGAGACTGCGTGAGAAGCATCTCAATGAGGAGTTCTACTCTACATTGAAAGCAAAGGCATCATCCATACAGGTATGTCTGTCATTCATGACAATGCCATGCAGTGAACAGTAATGATTAAAATATGAGAACAGTAATAATTATAAGGATATGATATTGTTTTACACTCTTCCTTTGATATGTCAACATTAAATGTAAGCAAAATGTAAATGTTTTAGATTCTGTTTCAGTTGAAATCGCTGTGTGCATAGGATTAGATTATATGAGATTTTTTATTAATATCCAAATGTCCTATTCGAGTTTATAGGAAAATAAGCTTCAAGTTTTCTTGAAGCTAATTTGGATAAAGGCTAGAATTTGACCAAACTCCTCAATAGCAGCAAACTTGGCACGGCAGGAGTCTTTTGCATAGGAAACCAGAGATATTAATATCTTTAATATGTTTATCGTAAGTGCAGAATTCTTGTTATTATTCATTGTTGTTGGGAGTACTGTGGGACTAAGGCACAAGAGATAAAATATCACAAGCGTTCGAACGCGTTAGGTATGCTCCTATTGTTCTGCTAACCCCGTGACAAACTCGTCCGAACGCCTTCGAACACGCCCGAACGCACGGATTAACTCCTGACAAAGGGTCTATAGAAATAGTTTTTTTTTTAGTTTAAGTACTGCGTTCGTTACCGCAATCGAACGGGGTGCGTTCGTTACTGCGTTCGAACGTTCCCCGTTAGAACGCTTGGATTATCTCCCTTATTTGCATACACGCTCGAATTGGCTGGCCGGCTGCCCAGAAAGGAGCGGTACCATTTTAATGCCAGCGCCGCTCGAGTGCCTGGCCGGTGCGTGTGCGTCTAGTATCGGGGCTTCCGAGATCGGGGTTGTGGTATACGTTTACGGTATATTGATCAAGAATCAACATCTGCTTTCTGGAAAAAAAAAAAAAAACTCCGCTAGTGAGTGTATGACGTGTAACGGTTCGTGATCGAGCGACAGCAAGTTGTGAATTTCCAATTATAGAAATTTTTGTAACCTGCTCATTTAGCAAAGTAAGGTAGACGATAATACCCACCCCAATAAATGAAATAAAAAAAGTAAAAAAAAAAAAAAAAGAAAAGATAAACAGTAGGTCTCCACGGTTCAACTTAAGACTGATTAGAAATGATCTATTCCATGTGCATTGTAACAAAGTTAAATCATCATTTCTATGCCAGTCTCAATATTGTTATTTGCCCTATTCAATTTAAGACAAAAGAAATCTGCATACCTTCACGATATCACTAAAAAACAAAAGAAATAGAATACAGAGCAAAACTAATACATTCGGTTAATTATTAATATAATTTTTGAAGTTGAAAATTGTTTTGTGTGATCGGAGCATGCAGTCAAGTTGGAAAAGATTGTGATTAAGAAGCACATGTAACGCTAGCTTGATTGGCGGCACGCGAGAAAAGAAGTATTTTGCTCGCGGGCTCGGCTTGCGCTCGGCTCGCGCTCTCAATTATAAAGTACGCATGAAAGTGTGACAAAAGTCATTTCAGTTATATTGTACAACATACAAAAGATTCAAGGCTGAAAGATTCTGTCATGCGTTCCGTCTTCAAACTTTTAATGTACTGTCATCAGTTTTGTTTTCTTTTGAAAGAACAATAACAAGTAATATTACATACTTGAAAATGAACAATTCCTTCATGGATGAACTGAATCCCGCCTTAAATTGTAACCTTTTCGAGCGATGTCGTCAAATGTTCAACGAGCGGGACGAATGACCTATAAGGATTCTTTTTTTTTTTTTTTTTTTTTTTGGGGGGGGTGGGGGGTCATGGGCTCGCCCCGTCAATGCATGAAAGGCGGAATTACTTATTTTTAATCTGCTAATATTACTGGTAACTGCATTGACGATATCGGTCAAAAAAAATATTGGAATTTGAGAACTGAAGGAAGTTTTCATGCAACCTAAACAATCATCTTTATCGGATCAAACTCTGATTTAATTTCATGAAAATTTTCTATTTCTGGAGACAGATTACACACGAATTGTATTCGTTTTCATCCTAGATCGGACAATTTAAAATAGACCCGGTATAGCACATACAAATCTGACCACAACACCATGAACTAGCCAAAGTTGGATGGACCACTTAACCCCCCCCCCAAAAAAAAAAAAGCAGACACAAGAAACAAGCAAACAACATTCGGCACTCGTCAACATGCCTCATGTTAAAATTCCAATTAAGCGAACATCAACAAAAGCTGTCGACAATGAAAGAGGCAACCTTTTTAAAATAATATTCTCGGTAACGTATACTCTTTTACAAAAAAAAATATCACCACAATCATTTGCGTAGTTTCGGGCCGGTGTGCATGGGGGCAGGGGCAGGGAAGTACAAATCCGAGATATATTTTCGACAAACACTCAAAAAATCTCTGACAAGCAAGACATAGCAAGGGGTTGTCACATATATTGGGGGGGGGGCAATTTAGAAGGAAGCAAGAGGCAAGCAAGCACGCACGCCCCCCCCCCCCCCCGTGACAATGGTACTCTACGTTCTCGCAATAAAATGATGGAAAAGACTAGGAAGAAGAAAAATATTGAAAAGATGAGAAGGCGATAAAATCTCTCGTATTAAATATTATTTCAAAAGGGATTTGCACCCCTCGAGCAAGAGGATATTGATGTTCTGCCATGGTTCGCCCGTTCACCAGACCTTTCCCCAATTGAACATCTCTGGGAAGAGCTTGGTCGACGTGTGTCAAGGCGTGACAATCAACCCATCAATAGGGAGACGCTCATTGCAGCACTGCAAGAGGAATGGAACAATGTTCCCCAGGCTACCATCGCGAATCTGATCGGAAGCATGCGAAGACGGTGTACAGCTTGCCAGCAAGCTAGAGGTGGACATACTGGCTATTAATCTGTTTGGATATGAACTTGCAAATCCCTTTTGAAATTCTTTTGTTTCATTCATTGACATGCATATGGTGTACAAGGCTGCAGTTTGTCTTTGTGACTTGGGGATTAGAGAGTCCTTTGCATCAGTGCACATTTCTTTTGTGGCATTGAAGAAAACTTTTTGTTATTGACTGTCATTTAAAGCCATGCATTGAATCAACATTATATCCAAATTTGGTACATTTCCATGCAGAGAATTTAATTTGGTGATCTCTTGAACTTTTATAAGTTTCTTTTTTCCTTTAGTGTATTTGGAGGAGCCGGAAATTTTCTATCATGGGCGGCCCTACTACTGCTACAACACTTTAAATGAAAACCTTACTGATTAATGACGAAGATATATAGGTTATATCAGCAAGATAAATGCTACTTCTAAGGCCAAGCAAAATCAATATTGTTTCTCGCCCCTTCCTCTTCCTTTCAGTCATATATGCTGGAGGCGCACACTGTATTGTATTAGTAATAATTTATTTCGTTTTGTTGCTTTACGTTATTGGATGTAGTTAGACAGACCACCTTTGCGCTTAGAAACACCCTTATAATGCGCCCTATAAATGTAATTATTATTATTTCAGCCGTCATCAATTTTTGTTTTTTGTTCTGAAATGGATTAAATAAGAATCTGAGGACACCTAGACAATGAAGAAACAAGAATCATTAATACAATTTCATCTTGTTTAAAACCTGAAGTGCATGTACTAATGAGACTGAATGGAGAAAATTTGCGGAATTATAGCTATTCATGTAGGCCCTACAGGGGAAATATCAAATACATATATTAAATAACACGGAACCCCTCCTAATTCTAAATAAATCAGGATGAGGAATTAGTGTTACTTGGCCAAACGGCGGATCAAAGGTTGAAATTATTTAATAGATAATATAATTGTAGAAAAAAGGTTCACTTCGGCAAAGCAGATTTGACGGCCAGAAAAATATTAAAACAAGCGAAAGAAGGAAAGAAATGAAAAAACAAGGTACCGTTAAAGTGAAATGAAATATCCGTGTCCGGACAATTATACCCCTGGAAAATCACCCCCGGAAAATTACCCCCTGGAAAACGACCCTCCAAGGACAATTACCCCCCGGTATATTACCCCCCAAGGACAACCACCCCCCCCCACCCCCCCCCCCCCCCGAGGACAATTACCCCCGGAAAAGTACCGCCAAGGACAACCACCCCCAGGACAATTACCCCGGCAAATTACTCCCCCCAAAATTACCCCCCGAAAATTATCCCCAAGATTAACCACCCCCGAGGACAATTACCCCCCCCCCGGAAAATTACACCCCAAGGATAACCACCCCGAGGGCAATAACCCCACCCCCGATAATTCCACCATAAAATTACTGGCCCCTGACCTTATAGAAGTTTGACTTTTCATGAATGTTTTAAAAGGTTGATTTGTTGTGTTTACCCTTGACTAATGTCAATGTGGTGAAACCCCCCCCCCCCCCACTCAGTGTTATTTAGGTACGCGTATGCTTGTTCCCTCCCTTTGAAAGCACCCCCTATCTCAGGGGTGCCAAAATTTCTGAACCCCCCCTATCGCGGGCTTTGCGCGGGCTTTTCCTGCCTTGGAGAACACTGCTCAATGTACCCCCTATCTCAGGTGAGCTCTCATTCCAACCTCATATCTTAGGACAGACACTAACCCCCCTCCCAAGTAAGCTGTCATTACAATACCTTGGAAGAGATGGGGGCCAGTGTTTCTACTTTTCAAAATGAAATAATCCTGGCTGAATGAGCTATCAAAACTAGCAGGAATTTCAGGAATTTGATCCTGGGATTTGATCAATTTTTCATGATATTTCATAACCCCCCTTTTTTAATTTCTCAGGTGTCGAAGAGAGAGAGAAAGAAAGAAAAACACCCCCTTTTAAATGAAATCTCCGGGTGAAAGATAAAAAAACACCCCCTCTTTTTACAATTCACGGGCCGGATTGTGTCGCCCCAAAAATACCCCTTTACCGGAGATTTTGGGGACACGCATGCAGTCCCTTCGACCTCCGGGTGAAAATCTCTATTGTCACCATACTTTTAATTAAAAAAGTAATGAAATTAAAAATGTTTCGAGATAAATCTAATTATAACAAGGACATTAAACTATTTACATTATCTATCACACTCCATGTTAATTTAGTTGCCAATCACCAACAATTTTCCGCCTTAAAAGTGGATAACTTTAACAGCATATTAAATAGTGTTCAGTTTTCAGTTTTATTTTCACTTATAAGAGAACAATCAATATTTCAAAAATTATGACAAATAATCACTGAACTCAGTACTTTAATGCATTTTGCAAATCATCATTTCAACTGTAAACCGTAAAAATGGGAGGATCTACTGAGAAGCAGAGCTTGTGTAATAAATATATAATATATATAAGAAGGAAAAATAAAATATTAATATGAAAGTGCGTAATGACATAATCATAACACAACAAATAACATAACTGTAAATTCATCGAGGATTAAAGCAAGGATGTCTGTTATCGATGGGGCTACCTCCCCCATTCTAAAAAGTTAATTTAAACTTCTCATTAACACTTGGGTGAATTTAACAAAGGCATCAATCATCACAAAGTGTTCAAAGATAATTTAAACCTGATTAAATTTCTATGTAGGAAATTTAATAATAGGTTGCGCGCAGATACGCGCCATATGCTGTCACCAAAAGAAAAGGGGACCCACAAAGAAAATATGGTGTAAGTTTTCATCATTTATATGCTTCCTCTGTAATTTTGCTAATCAACTGATCATGTATTTGCCTTTGTATGATCTATCTCATGATCCATTTCATATTGAAGTAAGATATTATGATTTCTGGTTCAGTAATTATTTCAGAATGAAATTTACCTTCAAGACTTATTAGTATGCACGGTGCTTAAAAATAAAATAAATAATTCTTTCTGGTACATTAATTTCATTTGATTTTGTAGCTCTTGAGCAAGATTTTCAATCGGCGTGCAGGAAGATGATTTTAGTTACGTAAAACTTATTCTAAAAACATTGATTTTGTGAAAAACAATTATCCAAAACGGCTAGAGCATGTAATTTCATGAAGAAATATCATTTAAAAAATATTAGTGACTTTCTTTCTGGGGGTAGTTGCCGGGGGGGGGGGGGGGGGGGGGGTGGTAATTTTACAGGGGGTAATTGTCCTTTGGGGTAGTATTCTGGGGGTTAATTTTCCGGGGGTAATTGTGCTTGGGGGTGATTGTCCGTGAAGGGGGGGGGGGATAATTGTCCTTGGGGTAGTTTTCCGGGGGGTGATTGCCCAGGGGGTAATTGCCCTAGAACCCAATTGCCATTTGACCGTCCTCAATTTTTGTTTGTTGTTGAATATTTTGTTCTGAAATGGATTAAATAAGAATCTGAGAATCTAGACAATGAGGAAACCAAAATCATTAATACAATTCCACCTTGTAAGTTGTTTGAAACCTCTGCAGTGCAGGCGCCGCGGAACGTCGCGGAAAGTGGAGGGGCTTAGTGGGGGCTGCGTGTATACCAAATATTTGCACTGCCATACGTTTGCACGAGTTTACTGAAAAAAGTGGAGGGGGCTGCAGCAACCCCCCCCCCCCCGGTTCCGCGGTCCATACAGTGCATGTACTAATGAAACTGAATGGAGAAAATCTGTGTGGAATTTGACGCTATAGCTATTCATGAAGGCCCTACAGGGGAAATATCAAATATATTTATTAAATAACACGCAACCCCTCCTAATTTTGAACAAATCCGGATGAGGAATCGGTGGTACTTGGCCAAACGGCGGATCAAAGGTTGATATTATCTAAAAGATAATATAATTGTAAAAAAAAAGTTCACTTCGGCAAAGCAGATTTGACGGCCAGAAAAAAATGAAAACAAGCGAAAGAAGGAAACAAAAGAAAAAAGAAGAAGGTTGTAGAGAAATGAATTGCCATATATGGGGCTATGAGTAGCGGTGTATAGTATCAATTGCCCTTTAGTTTCCGTATAGAACACGTGAAAATGAATTCTTGCCTATAACAGTGAACAAAAATGCGACATCTTTCAGGTATATTGTCTGATAATTCTATGATAAAAGTGTTATTGTCGACCAAAACACCGAATATTAACTGCACCTCCACTTGTTAATTCATAACTTGTACGGAAATGAAGTCTTCTAAATTTTAAGCTTTTAGGTTGATATCTTCAAATAACCAATAATTTATGATACTGTAGGTAGGGTTAGTTCTTGTTAACCACCGCCCTACTGCACACTCCTGTAAATTCATAACTTGTCCGGAAATTAAGTTTCTTCCTCTAAAATTGGTAAGCGTTTGTATATTATAATAGTGGACGTGAAGCAAACATGAAGAATGCTAGTATTACAGTTATGTTAATCATCTCTTGATTGGATCATCACGCATATTATATGATTTGTTACAATAATCGTACGATTTAAGACGACATCTTCATTATCACAACGGACATACAGTTTGAGATATGTCATTGCAGGATCGGTCATGGAAGTGCAATCCTTTCTCCTTTTGGATGGCATGATTATAAATATCCTAAATACTGTCAAAGTTGTAAATACCAATTTAAAATCAATTTCATGGGCCTATCATTTTTTATAATATTTGTATGCAACCCAGGGAGGGGATATCTTTGACATTTTAGGGCGCAGTAGGCCCGATATTGTTGAGTGGGTGTATTAAAGGTTAGAATTCCGCATAGTCACACTGATACACTGCTGAAAATGAGAGTTAGCGGACCCTGAACCTTTCTCATAACATTTTTTTTTGAGGGGGGGGGGGCAGAGGTTGGTATTTCCACGCAGCAAGGGTCGTTTTTCTGCTGTTTTCTACACCACAGACGATTGGTAACATGTAGAAGAGATGAAAAATCGTTTGAAGTGAAATTCAATGTTTATTGAATCGCTGATGCGAGGACTGGCTATGTTTTACACTAGTATACAATAGTTTTACACTAGTATACTGTTGTGTATTATGGGATCGGTTATTAACATGATTAAAGTGACAATCACTTTGTAATAAATCACACCAGATTCGAGTTTATTGAAGTTCAAATAATATATATTTATTCGCTGTGCTTCATCAAGATCTCAGGTTCCAGATCCGAGTATTCCAAGCAATCAGCCAAGAAGCTCTTTTCCCTTTGATCTTCAGAACTCTTCCCCCTCTAGCCTTTCGATGCCCGCTCATAAATAAGAATCTCTTTTGGCATATTCATGTAGAGGTCTTTCGAATGGGTTTTATTACTTTGTTTGGAGATTGACAAAAGGGGGTTTGATGATTGGGAAGACAATGGCCAGATGGCAGTCAGTCTTTGTTCTGGGATTTGGGGTTCTCTTAAGCTATAAATATTTAGAGTTTTATTGTTTGGGATTAAATCATTAAATAGACGTTCTTAGAAGTGGGGTTCAAAGAAGTGGGGATCTGGGCATCAAAGGGCGTTGTTCATTAAATGGGGGTGGTGTGTGTCATTTTATCTTTTATTAGCAGGTCTAGATTTATATCAATTTATTCACTACATAATATCCCCTTTCTTTTGAAAATGAGGCTCCACCTCATTAAAAAAAACATTGGAGGAAGATAGATGGAGACGGTTTAAATTATATACATATATACATATATCATAAACTATAAACAAAGTAACGAAACAAAATGATAAGTGAAACACGCAATTATTGCTCCATCCTCTCATACTCCCAGCTCTTTCTCTCAAATGATTATCCTAAAATTAATACAATAATCGATATGAATCTAAGTATCGAAGGCAAAATATAAGCAGGCAACAAAATAATAGGCTGTTAATGATCAAACAGGTATAACCTATTTTTCATGTACGTTTGATTGGGATTCATATATTTTTCAATGCCTGTTTAAATTATCATCTTTTAAAAGTTCAATTTGATGTTGATTTTTTTAAATTACACCTATCGGAATGAACACCGATTACAAGATGTAAGTTTTTTAGTTTTGATTCAGCTACATTATTTTCATGTAATGTAATATTACTATTTGGTTTTGATATTCATAACTTTTTCATGTACGTTTGATTGTGATTCATAATTAGCAAGCGAACCCAACTCGACAATTATTGTCGAGTTCTCGACTGTGTGACGGTACTTGTTGAATTTGCTGATGGTCGTATTTTTAAATTCTATTTTATTTCTATCCTATTTTTTTATTTCCTTTTCTTTCTCTATCTTCATATCTCGCTTTCTCACTTATTGTCTTTCTCTCAATATCAACTTTCTATTTTCTGTCATTCCGGTCTCGCCGGTTTCAATCTCTAATATTTCTTCATCATGTGCAAATGAATATAAAGTCTTCTTTAGCGGTGGGATACTACACTGGTGTGAAATATTACGTTAATTAGTTAATAATTACAGAAAAACGATGTTTCCTGGAGGATTACTTTCGGGGGGGGGGGGGGGGGGGGGGGCGGTTTTTTCGTTTTTCAGAAGGTTCGTAACTCCGAAACACAAATTTCCCATTGGAGGGGGGATAATTTCGAGAATGATATTGGGTTCATAATTCTGAACATTTGTTGCACTACTCGGGGTGTCTCGTTTTTCAGAAGGTTAGTAAGGCTCTGAAACACAATTTTTCCATTTGGAGGGGGGGGGGGATAATTCCGAGAATGATATTGGGTTCATAATTCTGAACATTTGTTGCACTACTCGGGGTGTCTCGTTTTTCAGAAGGTTAGTAAGGCTGTGAAACACAAATTTTCCATTTGGATGGGGGGGGGGATAATTCCGAGAATGATATTGGGTTCATAATTCTGAACATTTGTTGCACTACTTTGTCTCGTTTTTCAGAAGGCTCAAACTTCCGAAACACAAATTCGTTGTTCGGTGTTTCGTTTTTCAGAAGGTTCGTAACTCCGAAACACAAATTTCCCATGGGGGGGGGGGGATAATTCCGAGAATGATATTGGGTTCATAATTTTGAACATTTGTTGCACTACTCGGTCTCGTTTTTCAGAAGGCTCAAACTTCCGAAACACAAATTCGTTGTTCGGTGTTTCGTTTTTCAGAAGGTTCGTAACTCCGAAACACAAATTTCCCATGGGGGGGGGGGGGGGGGTGATAATTCCGAGAATGATATTGGGTTCATAATTTTGAACATTAGTTGCACTACTCCGGGTGTCTCGTTTTTTCAGAAGGCTCATACTTCCGAAACACAAATTCCCCAAATAAACATACCGCATCGAAATCTTTATCGCTGGTTGAAATACACGGAAAATGGTTTCTCAAAGAAAAACAGATTAGGTTTATGTTTAAATCAAATATCGTTCAAAAAAATATTTGAACACATAAAATGGAAAAGGGGTCAATAAAAGATATAATTCTGAACATTTGATGCATTACTTCATATCTCGCTTTCTCTCTTATTGTCTTTCTCTCAATATCAACTTTCAATTTTCTGTCATTCCGGTCTCGCCGGTTTCAATCTCTAATATTTCTTCATCATGTGCAAATGAATATAAAGTCTTTTTAAGCGGTGGGATACTACACCGGTGTGACATATTACTTTAATTAGATAATAATTACAGAAAACAATGTTTCCTGAACGTTCTCGAACGCACCTCCATTGTTCGCGAGAACAATGAAAGTGCAGACTCTCCCCAAGCTCGCTTTAATGACTGCGTTCGGAACCCGTTAGAAAGGGTTCGAAAAGGTTCGAACGGGTCTTTTGTCCTCTTTTTTTAATCCGCGCTCTGAACGCAATCGAACGCTCGCGATATTTTTTCTCTTGTGCCTAATGGAAATAGGTTGAAAGCTCAAAGAATATATTGAGAATATAAAAAACACTACTATATGCAGTCATCATGTTGGTGGAAAAAGGTTTGTTTCTTTCTCAATATAAGACAATAATTTCATTTTAAAAAATCAATGGAAAAAAAAATCCTATTCAATTTCTTTCTTATTCAAAAGAAAAGAATTTGTCAGAGCTGGAAGAATAAAATGAGATATTAGGAAATGCAAGTTATATGTGTGCATACATGTACATTTACCGTGTATTAATTCAACAAACAGTAACATAACATGTGCATGTACATGTAACTTATACAAGCTGAATACTTGTACTATTGCAGGTACAAAAACTGAGACTTACGGGTGTCATGTGTCCTACACCAGCTTCATCACACCACCTAACGGAAGCACTGTGTTCTATGCCAAACCTGTCTGACCTGACACTGGATTTGAACCATGATAATGTGGAGTTCTACTCTATATTGGGAGCAAAGGCATCATCCATACAGGTATGGGTGTAATTAAATACAATGCCATGCAGAGAAAAGTAGTATTTTTTAAAAAGAACAGTAATGATTATATGGGAATGATATTGTTTTACACTCTTCCCTTGATATGTCAAGATGCAATGAGGGCAAAATGTACGTTTTAGATGCTGATTAAGTTGAAACTGCTGTGTGCATAGGATTCAGATTATATATCCAACTGTGTCCAATTCAAATTTATAGAAAAATAAGTTTTTCAGTTTTCTTGAAGCCAATTTGGATAAAGGCTAGAATTTGACCAAACTCTGCAATAGCAACAAACCTCCTGGCATAAGAAATCAGAAAAAGGGAAAATGAGAGAGAGAGAGAGAGAGAGCAAAAGATAGTTATACATAGGGATGAAGAGAGAATGAGGTGAAAGAGAAACTTAGAGGAAGAAAGAAGGTGCAGAGATAATGGAGAATAAACAGTGGATGTAGGAAGAGAAGGAGGATAGGAGAGGGAGAAAAAGAGAACGAATGGACATAAAGATTATGATAGAACAGAAATAGACAGGAATTAGGAGAGGGAAGTAAACGGAAAAATGAGAGCAGTAGACAGGCGCGGCTCTACACCCCAATTAGCGGCCCGAAAGCTTTCACTCTGACCTGCCTAATTTGCATAAAATAAACAATTTGTTTACGTAAAACCGCTACAGAAGAGTATCGGCTAAACTGCAAAATCTCGCTCTAGAAACCACTAAATGAAACGATGTAAACTTCAAATGGAAGAGTGAGAGTTGCTCTAACTCGTAATTATTATAATTTGTTGTAAAATCAGGTTTAAATATGTGAAAAATTAGGGAAATGAGACGCCATTTTTTTTTTTTTTTTAGTCTGAAAATATTACAGTATTATTTACAGCAATAAATCGATGTATCTACCTATTTGCTAGTTTCCCAAACTATGCCGTCATTCGAGAAAACCTAAGTCTAAAACGCGCAGCCCCTGCCTGCGCGCGCGTACTCCCCGTCCACCAATCCAATCGCGCCACCGCCATACTCTTCCTCTTCCGTTCTCGCCCGTCAGGGAAGTGACATCTATGAAGCTAAGTCTTAACCTAAATTGCGAGATTTTTACCTCCAAAAGCGTTTTTGGTTGCCTTTCGCAATAAAAATCCCGTTCACCATGTTTTCACACTCATTTTGGTGTATCAGATTTTTCCTGAGTCAACCTCCTTCACGGTAAATTAATGAAATTACTTTGCCGTTTTTCCTCACTTTCGTGGCTTTATTCACAGACGGTGTACTAGTACACTGCGTCGGGCTAGCCCCCGTGTCTGTAGGTGGTTGATTCAACGCGCTTAGACAAGCGGTCTTATCATACGTTGTGCTCCGTAATAGGAGTTTATTCCCACTCCGTCTTGTGAGTTGGTTGTTACCTTTATATAGATCTATACTGTTTTGTAATAATAATAAATTTATTACTATAAATGGGTTTCTATATTTGTTGCTTGTCTTTAATTTCAGCCATGTCGAGGTCTCCGTTCGGCTGGCGTTCCCCAGTATTTAATACTTATAAGGGGACTCGCCCAGCCTTGGAAGGGTTGGCTGCGAGAATTTAATCTCGCACCAACATTATAACTTCCACGGAGCTTCGACTAAGGTAAGTTAGGGCCTACTTCGTGTACGGCTCGCCCCGTTATGAGTTCGCCGTCTATTTTGACGACCAACTCATGCGGGGAAAACCGAGAGAGTGAGTGCTGGAACACGGCCAATACCTCTCTCGAAGATAGAGACTTGTATAACGGTGGGAGTGAGTGCCTCCGGCCAATACCTCTCACCGATAAAACTCTGGGTGTTATCCCTGCCCACAGTTCGTCTCGCTCGAGCATCATTCCTCGCTCTCCAGCCATAGGTGTGATTGCTCAGGGATCGGCTCCTTTTGTCTTTCCGCACGCTTCTAACACAAGCAAGGCGGGTAAGGGAAAAAGAGAGTCGTGATCCTCCAAAAGTACTCCCTTCAGGGCCTACTACGGAGGCGGTGCCCGTTTCTAAGGGTAAAGGGGGCGATAAACATGCCCACGTGCCCAAGAAGCGTAAGCGCCAGAGTACTGCCCAGCCAACAGGCGAGGCGGACTCTCTCCCCTTGACACCGACTGTGTGTTCACCTCATGTGTCAGGGGGGACCAAGAAGAAGAAGGTTAGCCCCCAAGGGGCGACCACTTCTTCTGAGTTAGGCGTCTCCCATGAACTTTTGAATTATCTCAAGATCATTGTGGAGCGGAGTGGTTGGTCAGACTCTGTGTCTGTACTCCCCACCACGCCTGACTCCAACCCCTCCCCCCAAGGGGGAAGGGGGGATACCTGTACCCGACCCGACCCAGGTCCGGGTCGGATACCGGATCCGGTTCGGATACCGGTTCCGGTTCGGATATCCGGTTCGGATACCGGTTTTGCCGGATATCCGGTTCGGATACCGGTTTTTACCGGTTATCCGGCTAGGAACACTGGTTTTCCCTTGTTTACCACCACTGCTTCTAGTGGGTTGGGATCCGGTTCCTTTTCTCAGGTATCTGGCTCATTGTGTTTGTTTTCCAACACACTAGAGCCTTACCGCCCCACTTCGGGCGTCTCTCGACCACGTTCAGCTTTGATCGTCCGGTCGGGGCTACTCCCATTCCAGCGGCACTTGGTGCTCCGCCTGGGGAGGAATCCTGGGACTGCTTACACCGCCCTTCTTGGGATCAGGTTTCAGTCTGGATTTTCGGAGGATGATGCCTCTTCACAGGCTGAGATTACACCCCAGGCCTTTGGGTCCTTGGCGGTAGAGACTCAAGCCCTGCTGGAGAAATTTCTTCCCGACACTTTTACAGAGTCGGGCTGATCCGGGACATCCGTCTCTCCTTTTTCAAGGTGAGCGTCCCTCCAAGGGCATCCCTCTTACGGAGGACTGTAAGCGAGTCTTCAATGACTTCGCCTCACAGCCTCTTGCATCCTTAGTAGGGTCCGTCCCTCGGCCGGGGATTTCACCTTCTCTAAACAGGACACTCTCGAATTATATTACGAGAAAGTCCCGTTCCAGTGACCTCCTACATGTAGGTGGTAGGCTTGGTGTCTACTTAAGAGTACACCTTGCGCCAAAATAGAGAGGTTCCCGTCCTTATTGGAAGTTCATTCCAGGACTGGCCTGAGGCTGACTGCCTACTTGGGTACGCTCCTTTCCCTTAGCGCTAGGAGCCAGCACCTCGAGATGTCCGACTCGGACATCCTGTGCTAGACGAAGCCCCTTGTCCAAGGACAGGCTCGTTGTAAATCCGTCCCTCGGCTGGGTTTTTCACCTTCTCTCGACAGGACACTCGATTAAATTACGAGAAAGTCCTGTTCCAGTGACCTCCTACATGTAGGTGGTAGGCTTGGTGTCAACTTTAAGAGTACACCTTACGCCAAATAGAGAAGCTCCCGTCCTTAATGGAAGCTCATTCCAGGACTGGCCTGAGGCTGACGGCCCACTTGGGTACGCTCCTTTCCTTTCGCGCTAGGAGTCAGCACCTCGAGATGTCCGACTCGGACATCCTGTTGCTAGACGAAGCCTTGTCCTGGACAGGCTCGTTGTGGTTGGAAGTGTCTGTGTCGACAGCAATAGCCACCAATGCTAGGAGGAACTTACGCTTTCCTCTCTGGGCATTGCGGATGCGGACATACCTGCCCTCCTGGCCAGGGTCCCGCACTCCGGCCTTCACCTCTTTGGAGGTAAGGGGCCTGATGTGATTCAACTTGAGGTTGATTCACGCAAGCAGGCGACGGAACTTCTGAAACGCCTTAAGTCCTCGGCTCCTAAGCCGCAGGCCCAGGCTGTCTTTCCGCCTCCTAGACGCGGTGGCGCTTCCAGCTGCCCCGTGCACAGGTGCGCCCCGAGCGTTGGAGGAGAGGGTTGGCGGCCGTCTTCAGTACCTTCCCGCCTGGGAAGGAATTACCGACGACGTTTTCGTGCTCCCCTTCGTGCGAGGAGGCTTCTGCATACTTTTCGCAAAGCCCCTCCCACACGGAACCGTCCGCCACAACCCTCCTACACTATCGCCCCCTTTCTAGAGCACATCTCCACCGAGATTCAAGAGCTGCTGGAAAAGGGCGCGATCGAAAGGGTAAGAGACCACCCCAGTTGTGCCTCTCCCCTATCTTATATTCCCAAATGCTCGGGGAAGCTCAGAATGATCTTGAATATGGAGGTCATCAATTCCTTCATACCAAGAGAGGTTTTTCCACAGGGAAACCTTGGCCTCGATTCTCCCGGCGATCAGACCGTCAGATGTGGCTATTTCGGTAGACTTGAAAGATACTTTCACATACCGATACACCCTTCTTCAAGGGACCTTCTAGGTTTCTCCTTCAAGGCGAAACTTTCCGGTTCGAGGCCTTAAATTTCGGCCTGAAACCGGCTCCTCGAGTGTTACTCGAGCAGTCTCTACCCTAGCCGCTTCCCTCAGGATCGCGGTCTGAGACTTTTCACTTACCTGGACCACTGGCTCCTGGTGGCGAGCTCTGTGTCCGTCCTTCAGTCGCACATGGCCCTACTTCTCCGTACTACGCAAGAAGTACGATTCATAGCCAACTGGGACAAGTAGGAGTTGACTCCTACCCGCAGACCCATTTACCTAGAGTGCGGAAATTAGACATTGTGAACCAACTTACCCGCCCCAGTCGGGAGAGAATTCACGCAATTGTCTTTCTAGCTCGATCTCTTCGTCTCTTACGTCGAGTTCGGGCAGGCCGATGGCACCAGTTCTTGGACCACTTATCGAGCCATAGGGATGTCCTCAAAGACTGTTGGCTTCATATGAGGCCTTTTCCAACTTCATCTTCTGAAGTTTTCAAGCCCAGTGTAGACTCGCTCAAGGTGTGGATTCCTCTCACCGAGGAGATCAAACGCCTACTTATCGCCCTGTTCGGACCAGGTGGTCTCGGGGGACTGGTCACACCTGTGCACCTTGCCCCACTTATTGTGTTGGAATTGATGGCAGTCCTCATGTCTCTCCACCTTTTCGAGAACCTGTTTGTAGGTCGCTCCGTCCTGATTTTGACGGTCAGCACCTCTGTTGCTGCTTACATCAACAGACAGGGCGGGACTCTTCCCGCTACCCTGAACGATCTAACCGCCAAACTTAAGAGTGGTGTCGGCCTCACCGAGTGATTCCGATCGCCTCCTATGTTCCCGGGCGGGACAATCTGATTGCAGATTTGCTGTCCCGGGACATGTGTCCCCCCTCCGAGTGGTCACTGAATCAAGAGGTCTTCGACTACCTCAGTTCAGTCTGCGCCCATCTGGAGATAGACCTGTTTGCGACAGCTCTGAATCATCGCCTCCCGAGTTTGCTCTCGAGTGCGAGATCCGGAAGCTTGGGCCCTCGATGCGTTCTCCCTTCAGGGAAGAACTTCTGGGGTTACGCCTTTCCGCCGATCTCCTTAATTCCTCAGTTCCTGGGGAAGATTCAGGAGGATCAGGCGTGGGTTTCTGCTCATAGCACCTTGCTGGCCGAGGAGACCTTGGTTTCCTCTTCTTCTGTCTCTGCTGGACGGTCGGCCTCTCTCCCTTCTATGGAGAGCAGTCCTCAGATCAGCCCCTGTCGGGGATCCTCCACCATCGTCCGGCGGCTCTACATTGACCGCCTGGCCGCTATTGGGGAGGAAGCGAGGACTCTCAGAGAGAGCCTCCCAGTTCATAGTCCAGAGCAGAAGAGTTTCTACCCGAGCTGTTGTCAACTCGAGTTTAGAAACCTTCCATGCTTGTTGGGGAGAAGGGGTTTGTTTTCCCCGTTTCTGCCCCGGTGGGTGCTTTTACAACAATTTTCCTTATTACTCCTTTCGATAAGGGCAGGGCCCTCTCTAACTTAGTGGTTACCGGTCCGCTATTACTGCGGTTCACCTTGGTTTTTTTCTGATGGTTCGGGAGTTTCAATCTCTCCCTTCCTGACTCATTTGCTGAGGTCTTTCTTTTGACACGCCCAGCATATCGCCAGTTGACTCCTGCGTGGAGCCTTCCTTGGTTTTGGACGCCTTGGCCAAACCGCCCTTTGGGCCGTTCTGCAAAGCGTCGTTACACCATCTCCCGATTAAGAACACCTTTCTCTCTCTACGGCCCCCGGGCATATCAGATGGGAAAGGCAAGGTGTACGTCTTGTCCCTCGACCTTCGTTAGTGCCAAGAATCAGACGGATTCTTCTGGCTTAATCGAAGTGTTCTTGAGTCCTCTGTCGGAATTCTCTTCCGTCATGGAGGATAAATCTTGGTGCCCTGTTAGGGCTCTCAAATGGTACTTGGATAGGACTACGGTTGTTTTTGTAAGGATGATCAGCTCTTCTCTTTTTCCATCACCTTTCTTCCCCAGCATCACGGGAGACTATCTCCCGTTGGATTGTCGAGGCTATCCAAGCTGCGGGTTCGGAGGCTCTCCTGTCTGGGAAGCCTCCCAGAGCGCATGACACTAGGAGTGTTCTACCTCCTGGGCGCTTTGTCAGGTTCATCCCTTTGGAAGACTTTTGAGGGCCGCCTTTTGGCGTTCCCCTACTTTCTTCACATCCTTCTATCTTAAGGATGCTCCTTCGGGTGAGGTTGGATTTGAAACCTCTGGGTTGAGAGCTGCTTCGTCGTCTCTGTCTGCCCCGCGTTAGTTACTCCCGTCCTGGGACATGCCACCCGGGTTTTTATCCGTGCTATTCTAGCAAATAGGTAGATACATCGATTTATTGCTGTAAATCAAGAAAATTATAACTAATTTTGTTATTTACTAGATAAATCTATGTATCTACCTATGTCCCTCCCTCCAGCCCCTCTCCTTGTCTGACATGTCCTAGATTCTGTCTCTGACTGCTCGGAAGAGGAAGAGTATGGCGGTGGCGCGATTGGATTGGTGGACGGGGAGTACGCGCGCGCAGGCAGGGGCTGCGCGTTTTAGACTTAGGTTTTCTCGAATGACGGCATAGTTTGGGAAACTAGCAAATAGGTAGATACATAGATTTATCTAGTAAATAACAAAATTAGTTATAATTTTCTTGTTTCATATTTTCCGTCATTGCGCAAGATTGAGACTTTCACATATTAAAAATCAAAGTATATTGAAGGTCTCCTGTAAATATCTCTTAATAATTTTCTGTCGCACGGTTATGTCGGGAAAAAATCGAAGGCAATGTCATTCACGAACCCTCGACCGTTCTTCGCAGAAGTTATAATGTAGTCCCACGTACAGCGATACGTGCAAGGTGGTTTTCGACTCGGTGAAGTCCCACGAACCGTAATACATGCAAGATCATTTCCTCTCGACTCCGTGTGTGTGTGGAGTAAAACATGCTAGGTACTAAAGCCGAAATTGGGCCTAAAATGACACAGACCCATGATACGATTAATTATAGAGAAATGAATCAGGTTACTGTTAAAATATGGTGGTTTGCTGCCACTATAACTCCATAGTTTTGGAAAATTACATTCTGAAATCCAATTTAACTTAAACTCCGGTCTAGTATGGCTTAACTTTGTACAGAAATTTAGACTGGAGTCTAGACGGGAGTTTAAGTTAAACCGGAGTTCAGAATACGGGCCATAGAGTCCACTGAGCTGCAGCACATCATTTTTATTTATTTATTTATTTCTTTTTTTTTTTTTTTTTTTTTTTTTTTTTTTTTGAGAGCGGGGCTCTAGCTTTAGCTCTAGCTCTAGCTCCCAGTCGGCACTCGTTACTCCCCTCCCTCTCATGTTCTCTCTCTCTCTCTCTCTCTCATGTGTGTCTATTGCTTTTATTTGTATCTATTCAAATGATTATTTTTTATATATTTAAAATAGCAAGCATGTGGACATGTATACCATTCATTGTAAAAATATTATAAATGGACAGGCCAGGGGCAGGGGCTGTAAGTCCATTCTGAATTTCTGAATTTTGGCAATTACTTTGTTGAAATCGACATGTACCATATACATTGTATACAAATGTATTAGCACCAATAAAGCTCTTGTACAATGATTCTCTGACTCTCACTTTTTTTCTTTCCACACATGTAACCTCCATATCTGCATAAAATTATCCGTATTTGTTCTGGGTTATTTTGTCTTTACGATGTAAATTTCACCGTGATTCAGTCCTCAGGCTGTGAATGAGAATTGTAATAAATACCAATTCAATTTAATTCAATGTCCATATCTTGTATTTTTTAAGTGCGTAAATAATACTTCCTCCATAGGTGAGAAGTGTTGAAGTGAACTTTCTTCCCATTTTCGTCTCTGAATTATGCTTTTGATGATTGTATTGTAAAGAATATTGATTATATATTTAATGTTCTTTACCAGAAAGTGTGACATGCTCATTTTGGTTTTCCGAGCCAACTTTTTTGGCTAGCACCGTAGCACACATGCCTGCAGGCAACACTACATGTACGCTAACTCCAGGGAGCTCCAACGCACAGTGTTGGAGCTCCAGGTACAAATAACCAAAGTCGACCTCGCCCATTAGTATGGCTAATTGCATTGCTTAATTTCGGCAGGAAAGATAGAAACTTGTACTTACATTTCAAGAGAATTACTGTAACTATCCAGCAGGCTCTTTGATTTTACGATTTAACGATTGTTTCGATGAAAAAAATGGAATTTCCTCGCCCAGCCGATCTTTTCCCCGTACTGTATTGTCGATTCATGACTCGCTCGCACTGTGTGGTCGAGTCAGGGACGGTATACGGTACATGCATTACACACAGTGCGATCGCGTCATTTGAATCGACGGTACAGTACGGGGAAAAGATCGGCTCGGCGAGGAAATTCCATTTTTTTCATCGAAACAATCGTTAAATCCTAAAATCAAAGCGCCTGCTAGATAGTTACCGTAATTCTCTTGATATGTAAGTACAAATTTCTGTCTTTCCTGCCAAAATTACCGTATTCGCCGGCGGAAAGGCCGCACTATTTTCACTCCAAATATTATCCCAAAGTCGGGGTGCGGCCTATGGGCCGCAACAGAGAAAAATAAACTGCCTCCAAAATCCCCACACGTATTGGAATGGACGGGACCAATGTTAGATCTAACACTACACTACACTACAGTAGTAAGAGATAGTGATTTGCATTGACTTTTACACAAATAATCAAACAATCACTCATGATTTTTAAGCATGGTTTATTGCATATTTCTCTATCTCTTTCTTTTCATGAGCATACAGTTTAATAGGGAAGCATATTGTACCTGAAGAAATTCCTGAGAATTACATAACAATTTAAAAAGGTCATTTGCTAACTTGCATATAGGAAATGTACACCATACGCTTCATATAACCTTAAGTGCAACTTTTTTTCCCATGCATTTTGACATAAAATGCATTTTTTCACACCAATAATGATATCTGGTGGCAATGATATGCCATTCATGTTAAGAGTAATAAAATTTCCTATCCATTCCCGTTTGAATTATGAAAATCTGTAAAATGCTTTTAGAGATATATCCAAAAATGCTAGGGGGAACTTACCTTTTTGGTTGAGTGTATAAACACATTTTTGCTCGTTGGAAAATGTCAAAAGTTGGGGTGCGGGTAGTACATGATGCTAGGCTAAAAAAAAAAAAGAGTCATATCGCCAAAACTGACCATAATCTAGGGGTCTATAAGATCCTGTTTATATGCTCAGAGAGAATTCACTGACTGTAAAGTCTAAATGCTACGAAATATTTTTACAAATTAATTTTGATTTTAAAATTAACAGCCTAACTTGCGTATTAAACCCACAAGCAAGTTCATGCCAGAGAAGAGGCAGAGAAAAAGAAAAAAGATAGACAGATAAGAGAGTGATAGAGGAGTAAAGGGAAAAGGAGCGAAGAGAGAGAGAGAGAAGAGTAAAGAAAAGGGAGAGAAGAGACACAGAGAGAAAAAAAAGACAGAGACAGATAGGAGAGTGATAGAGGAGTGAAGGAAAAAGGAGAGAAGAGAGGAGTAAAGGAAAGGGAGAGAAGAGACAGAGAAAGAAAAAAAGACAGAGACAGATAGGAGAGTGATAGAGGAGTAAAGGAAAAGGGAGAGAAGAGAGAGAGAGAGAAGAGTAAAGGAAAGGGAGAAAAGAGACAGAGAGACAGAGAGAAAAGACAGAGACAGATAGGAGAGTGATAGAGGAGTGAAGGAAAAAGGAGAGAAGAGAGGAGTAAAGGAAAGGGAGAGAAGAGACAGAGAAAAGGCAGAGACAGATAGGAGAGTGATAGAGGAGTGAAGGAAAAGGAGAAAAGAGACAGAGAGAAAAGACAGAGACAGATAGGAGAGAGATAGAGGAGTAAAGGAAAAGGGAGGGAAAAGGGAGAGAAGAGAGAGAGAGAGGAGTAAAGGAAAGGGAGAAAAGAGACAGAGGACAAAATGGAAAAGAAACAACTGAGATATTGCTCAAAGAGAATTGTAATGTAGATTCACGAGTGAAAAGAAATCACCTTCAATAGACATGACACGCAAATATCGAAAATTCTGACATGTCGCTTTTAATTTCATTATGATAACGTCATCAAACTGGAAAAATGGAGGGGACACTTACGATAGAAAATCGTCTATAAGCTACAACGTATCAAAATATTGCCGAAAATTGACCACCAGTTAGTAAGATAACATGAGTTAAATATGAAATATGTGCCGCCATGAATTCATAATCAAATTTTTGAGTTCATATGCCGAAAAGCCAAAAGTTTTGATGGATTCTTATCTATAAGTCATTCATGATAATGTTGACAACAATGATAAGATGCTCATATAAGTGATGACAATGGCGATAATGACATTGATAATGATGATAATGACAACATTTAGAACTGCAATCGTATCAGAACTATGTGCATGCAATGTTGTCCGTATCTTCTATTTTGTTGAGAAGTTGACAGGTGAAATATAAAGATATGCATGGTAAAACATGATATAAGATAAGATGGGAGAAAAGAATGCATACTGTGAAATTAGGAGATGACAGGATCATGAGAACAAGAAATGAACAAAAGACAAAGAATGATGATGATAATGGTGATGACATTGATGATGATGATGATGGTGGTGATGGTAATGGTGGTTGTGATGATGATGATAATGGTGATGATTATAATGATGCTAATGATATAATGATGATAATGATGATATAATGATGATGATGATGCTGATGATATATATAATGATTGTGGTGATGATGATGATTGATGGTGATGATAATGGTGGTGATGATTATTCTGATGATGATTATGCTGATGATAATGGTGATGATTATGATGATGATGATGATATAATGATGGTGATAATGGTTATAATGATTATAATGATGGTGATGATATAATAATAATAGCGATGATGATCATGATGATGTGATGATGATGATGATGTTGATGATAATATATGATGATGGTGATGATGATAATGATGATTATGATGGTGATGATAATCATGATGATGAAGGTGATGATGATGATGACGATAATGGTGACGACCATGACTGGAATGACATTGACCTTAAACCATGCCAAATATGAAAGAAAAATCACATTTCGTTTTGAAGATACGACCATAAGTTTATTTTTATGCCTCCGCTGGAGGCATTATGTTTTCAGGTTGTCCGTCCGTCCCCTTTTCGTTCTCGCGATAACTTCAAAACCGTTTTTTTTTTTATCAGTTTGTAACTTGGCCCATGTATGCATATGGGAGGGACGATGAACTGATTAGATTTTGGGGTCTCAAGATCAAAGGTCAAAGGTCACAGAGGTCATTATGTACATAAAAATGGTTCGTTCTCGCAATAACTTCAGAACTGTTTGATGGATCAGCTTCTAACTTGGCCCATGTATGCATATGTGAGGGACGATGAACTGATTAGATTTTAGGGTCTTAAGGTCAAAGTTCAAAGGTCATAGAGGTCATTATATACATAAAAATGGTTCGTTCTCGCAATAAACTTTAGAACTGTTTGACGGATCAGCTTCTAACTTGACCCATGTATGCATATGTGAGGGACGATGAACGGATTAGATTTTAGGGTCTCAAGGTCAAAGTTCAAAGGTCATAGAGGTCATTATATGAAAATGGTTCATGATGTATGGAGTCTAGGCCTACCAATTTTAGAAATTTCAAGGGGACAGTGGTCTATTTGCTATAAAATATCTATTTCCTTGGTGTATTTGATGATTGTAAGTCATCAATGGTAAGTTTTTTATTTGTATGGGATGGAAATGAAATGAAATAAATTTTCTGTCTCCTGTGCTTTTTAAGTGAAAAGATTTGTAATTTTGTTGGACCAATCCTTTTTAGAGTGTACATGTATGCCATACATTTCCAGTTTGGTGATGGCGGAGGCAAAGATTCATCTAGTTACAAAATGGCGCCTGGATGACGTCACGATAACCTGATGACCTTGAAAAAGATGCGGGAACTTGACCTTATTAGGACTGATGACTGACGAAAATTTGAAGACAATTGACTAAGCCAATTTTGAGAAATTTTGATATCAAATAGGACTATTTGATATTGCAGGATACTTGTGAGATAAACCCCATAGTTCTAATACTCGACAGGAAATTAGAATTTCCATAGGGTTGTACATAAACTACTGCACACTACTTTCCAATAGACATAACACACAAAATAAGGCATTTTATTCCATGGTTTGTCATTGTTTATGTTATAACAGTCGAAGAAGATGGTAAACTGAATGGCAAAAAGAAGCAAAAAAAATAAAAAAATTTAATGGACACACCGAGGATAGAACCTGGGTCACCGGAATGGGAGGCAATTGCTTTGACCAATATACCAAAATATTTCCCACAGAGATAACACGTAAACGAAAAACAGGATTCTCAAATCACATTTTGTAGTGAAAAATTGGGCATGATCCCGACAACTGATCAAAAATTGGAGACCACATCTGTAAATTCTTATAGTCTCAGCTACAACATATTGAAATCTGGAAGAAAATAGACCAAAAACAACTGAGATACAGCTCAGAGAACAATGTCATGTAGATTCATGATTAAAAAAAAATCATCTTCCAGAGACATAACACGCAAATAGGGAAAATTCTGACATGGCATCTTTAATTGAAAATTTCACTGTGATGACGTCATCAAAATGAAAAATGGTGGTAACTGATCTTGTAGAGAATTGTCTCAGCTATAACATATCAAAATTTGGAAGAAAATCGACCACCTATTACTGAAATATTATATGAATACAAAAATGATGACGTCATTTTTTTCAAAATCATATTTTTGAGTTCATATGCAAATATGATGACGTCAGAACATGCCATCGGCCAAAATTATGCATGAATTAAAATCTACAATTCATAGGCTTTCAGAATATGTAAAAAAAAAATGGAGTTCCCAGGCTTTCTGAAGAGCTATGGCCGATTTTTACCACTTTTTACATTATATTGCCCATTGACGCACGCGTGGATTTTAAAGTTTGACGCGCGCGTGTGGCATTATTACATGTCGAGAATGACTGAAACTATTTGGAAATTGTCAAAAATTTTATCAGGAATCGATACCATGCAAAAAAACGGCATTTCTACCTTCCGTACATGCTGTGCACGCGTAAAACGCGGACGCGTACGCACGGAAAATTTTGAAATGCTTAAAATGACCTGAACCATACTCTAATTTGATCAAAATGTGATTTTGAGCATTAAAATTTTGACGCGCGCGTGGATTTTGATGAAAATTGACCAAAAAGTTATTTAGATTTCGTAGAAACAAGGAAGTGGGAGAAAAATAAAAATAAAGAAAGAAAGAAAGAAAGAAAATTCTGACGAATATAAGAGGTGATCTGTCGACTACGACAGATCACCTAATGAGATATTAGGCAAGAGATCAAAAATATCACAGCGTGTTGCCTGCAGGGGGCATGGGGGGAACGCCAGAGGCCGCATATAGGCCAAATTAATCCCCCATGCCGGACGAGGGAAGCATGAACAGTCGTTACTGAGTATTGAGCCCGTTCAGCACGCAGCCGGCATGGGGTCATAGCCGGGCGCATCTCGAGTTAATCCCTCATGTCAGCCGCGGTCTCCCACCGTATTTATTTGCAGTAGGTTTATACTATGCCCGCCGCGGTCTCCCGCTGTATGGATTACACCATGCCGCCCGCGGGCTAGCTTTCGCCGCTTGAATATACGACGTAACATCCCTGCCATGTGGCCTCCCGTCGGGGCCAACAGGTTTTCGGGATTGCGCCATCACTCGGCTTATCGCGTATAGTCGGCGAATAAAAAAATCAATAAAAAAGAGTCCAGAACTAGACTGTGGGACACCATTCACGCACATTGAGAACGCAATTATTTATTTATTTTAATCATTATTATGATATTGTTTGCTCCTCATTACTCTTCAAAATGAAATATTACGATGCTGTCATTTTCATCATTAATATAAGAATATAATTATTTAAATCACCGTGTCTCATACTTTCATTGTGTGTCCTAACTTTTGTGAACTCAGATGCTGCAAAATCAAGTTCCTTCGCTGAATTAATTTGTGAAATTCGTCTCACTGACGTTTCCTTTCCTTTTTGAAAATTCATAAATGCGTCTTCATTTTGTTTGCCTCCGTAATTCTTACAGATGACATACACGCCGTTTTTTGTTTTTTGTTTTGTTTAGTCATAAATGCTAAAGATATATTTATTTAGATCTATCTTTTCTACTTTTATTGCGTAACTCTTTGGACTTTTGATGCTCCAATGGATTTTTTTTTAAAGATAAAAAACTAATTCTTGTATTGAAGACGGCCCGACGAAATTATTTTAATTCGTCAAGTAAATCGTCTCATTTTTCTTCGGACCTTGCTATCAATGCCATTACCGGACTGCACAACCCACTTTTAATACTCTATTTTACTGTTTTACTGTCTTGTTCTGAATATGATCCGACGAAATTATTATCGTTAGGTAGAAAATTAATTCGTCAAGTAGGCCTAGATCTAAAATAGTCTCACCCTTTTTTCGTATACGTTTCGTAATTCTTGTATGGAAGACGGCCCGATGAAATTATTTTGATCGTTAGGAAAATTAATTCGTCAAATAAATCGTCTCGTTTTTCTTCGGACCTTGCTATCAATGCCATTACCAGACTGCACAACCAACTTGTAATACTCTATTTTACGGTTTCTTACAGGCTCATTACCGTCTCTCAACAATTCCCAACGATTAATTCATAAATCCTTTGCTATTTTTATATTTGTCGCATATATAGACGACTTCCCATTCCATTTGCGTTTCATAATTCTTTCCTTGAAGGCGCCCGACGAAATTATTTTGAATTTTATCAATATTAATTCGTCCAGCAAATTGCCTCTTTATCGATTGCGTTTCATAATTCCTGAAGACAGATGCTGCATTGGATTTTTTTTTAAATATAAAAAAGTAATTCTTGTATTGAAGACGGCCCGACGAAATTATTTTAATTCGTCAGGTAAATCGTCTCGCCTGTTTAGTTTGCGTTTCACAAGTCTTGTTCTGAATACTATATCCGATGAAACTATTTCGATCGATAGCTAGAGAAATAATTCATCAAGTAGATCTAAAATCGTCTCACCTTCTTTTCGTTTGCGTTTCATAATTGTTGTATTGAAGACGGCCCGACGAAATTATTTTGATCGTTTGGACTAATTCTTTCCTTGAAGTCGCCCGACGAAATTATTTTGAATTTTATCAATATTAAAGAGGTACTCCGGCCTAAAAATAATATTAATTGAATGAATAGAGTAAAATTAAACAAGCAAAACACTGAAAATTTAAGTTTAATTTTACTCTATTTATCAATTCATATTAATTGCAGGCCGGAGTACCCCTTTAATTCATCCAGCAAATTTGCTTCTTTATCGTTTGCGTTTCATAATTCCTGAAGACAGATGCTCCATTGGATTTTTTTAAAGATAAAAAAGTAATTCTTGTATTGAAGACGGCCCGACGAAATTATTTTAATTCGTCAGGTAAATCGTCTCGCCTGTTTAGTTTGCGTTTCATAAGTCTTGTTCTGAATACTATCCGATGAAACTATTTCGATCGATAGCTAGAGAAATAATTCATCAAGTAGATCTAAAATCGTCTCACCTTCTTTTCGTTTGCGTTTCATAATTCTTGTATTGAAGACGGCCCAACGAAATTATTTTGATCGTTTGGAGGAAAATTAATTCGTCAAATAAATCGTCTCGTTTTTCTCCGGACCTTGCTATCAATGCCATAGGCCTATAAACAATGTTAGTGAAAAGAACATTATGTGGCCGAGAAAAAAAGCTATGTCCAGCGTTGCGCCCCATCGAAGTTCATGCCAACGTTCGTGACGGATAACAACTCGTCTTTCTATACATTACAATGGATCGTGTAGACAAAAGAACATTTTTTACTACTATTAAAATAAGTAGAACAGCTGAATATGCATGTGACACCAGTTCTACATATACAGCAGTAAAGGTATTGTTCTTTTGACTACCGGAACCATTGTGAAGGGTACAATGAGGGTTTGCTTTGTCCACTCTCTTTGTCCGTCATGTTCGTAGCGACTCTGTCACAGAACTCATGTGGACTCTGTATACAACTGGTGTCAATGGCCAACTGATTACATAACCAAGTACATGTACAGCGTTGATGAAAAGAAACTTTGAACCTTCAACGTTGATATTGTACGTTGTAACCGCGATTTGGACATGAGGCATGTGTAAATACGAGACGCAGGAGCGGGATGGATTGTGAATCCAAATAAGCCAGTTCGGGGTTAGCGCATGGTACAAATGACCCCAAATATCCACAGATATTTTAGACATGGAGGGTCCCCTTTATGTGCACTTCAGAAAAATAACTCTGGGAGTGATGGAGGTGCCTCATGAATAGCTTTTGTTTCCCCCTTTAAAAAGAATACTTCCACCTGGATATCATGGAATGCACCATTAGTGCATAAATGAATAATGATTACATGACATTCATGAGCACATATCGAATATTCGTGTCAGTGGGTTTTAGAATTTGGTACAGATGACCTTTATCTGCTCATGCTCAGATTGCATCTCCGAAGTGGCTTATTTGACAAGTAAAAGCCAATAATTTGTACGTTTAGTATTAAAACAGAAATCAAGGAATCTGGCCAATGGAAGTGTAATTACATAAATTATATAGAATTAACAAGTAGAAAATCCGAATAAGTTCGAAAATCAATAAACCAGCTAACTCCGTTATTTCTTTTGCAAATGTATATTACTTGTTCCGATGTTAAAAATGGGGCAAGCAAGTACATATTTAGGAAGAACATGTTTCAAATTAATATTTTCGGACACATTGGTTTGATAGAGGGAAACACAAATTTCTTGGAGGAAACGGTAATTTATGAGAAAAAAATGAAGCAATTCATTCAATTCTGCAAGTTCCTTGAAAGCATCGTTATTTCCTTTCTCACTACAAGAATTTTAATTCAATTATTCAAAAGAGTCACAAGATTCGCGGAACAGAAAGGTGAAAACTGGAAGAACAAAAATGTAAACAGATTAATTAAACAGGAAAATAAAACAAACGGAAGTATATCATGCAAAAAAGCAAGTAGCATAGAATATTAAAGAGATTCAGGGTGGTATAGAGGATCGAATAATATGAATTAGTCATAAATGAAAGGAAAATAACTGTAAGTACTAAAATGAGGAAAATTCCACCTTTGTCAGGCTCTTGTAGTCGATACGCAGTATAATTGTTTGGAAACAAACGTCGAAAATAGGGAAAGTAAAGCGCGTTTGCCTCATGTCCATTGTGTGCCAATTCAAGGAGATGAAAAGGCACCGCGCGTCCGACCAGTGAGCGATGACAGTCAAGATGCATGTTACATGTATACTAGTTGTAATTTTCAGACCCTGCAATTTCTTTACTAGCATGAACCACTGAACTGAAATTTTCGAAAATACAAGCTCATTAAAACCATGAAGCTACACCTTCAACACACGCTCAAAGTTGCACAATGTTAATCGTTTTGAAGTCATGAATAACGAATATGAATAGGAAGTTTAATTATATATCTGGGTGTTTATACAAGTGTTTGCTCAATGGATACATCAAATTCGTATTTTCTTCATCGAAGTACATTTTTCCCCGACCAAATAGGTAGGGACTTGAATATGTATGACACCCCTTTCATTTGATTTATTTTGTATGTCCAAAATAGTTAACAGTGCTTGTGTGAACATTTTCAGACTTGTGCTACTCCCTGTGTACGAAACCCTGGATCATGCCCATGCCCCTGCCCCTGTGAGGCCAAGTAAAACGGATTCCTAGTTTCTCGTCTGGATTTTTCGAAAATGAGGGGGTATACCATGTTATTTGACGTTTGATATTTTTCCATGGCCGCCGCACATGCAAATGCTACTGGGCTCGTCTTCCCTTTATACAGCTGTATTAATATTCTTCTTGGGTCCCTGACCCCCAAAAGGCATCAGAAGGCGAAAAAAGGGGATGCGGGCGGGGACCAGGAACTAGGAATAATTTTTATTTGGTATGACCTCCCTCACCCCAAAACTAGGCCAAGTATTCGTGGAGATATGCATATTTGTGACAAGAAGATTTAAAAAAAGCGAGCACAATCATGTTCACTGTTTTTTAAATATTTTTTTAGAAACGCCACTCTTTCAGAAAAGCTCCGCGGCCCCTAAAAATAAGGCATGTTGACATGCACGCAATGTTGGTCGATCGGTGGGCGGCGGGTGTGATTCATGAGGTCCATACGGAAGGTTTGCAGTTGTTTGGATCTGTGCTTTGTTTTAAAAAAAAAAAATTTCTATTGATGTCAAACGAAATACATGTACGATTCGTGAATAATAATCCGTCTCGATAGCACATATTATTCGGTGGTGGCATATAAAGTCCTATATCCTTTCGTTCTCAAGTTCTAACTTTTTCGACCGATTTATACTTCTATGTCCGACGAGCCGGATTTTCCTGAAATAGGAATTTCCACTTTGCAATCAGTAGTCAATAGTATAATACTGATAAGATTTCTGTCAAAATAAAAACGGAACTCTTCTTTTTACAAACCTTAGAGGTTAGAAAACGGGACGCATCGCAATGTCGATGTCCACAGTTATCTGAAATTAGTAGCCATAGGCCTAGGTGTACTCTCTCTCAAATTTAACTCGATGTTTACTTATATTGGTTAATTGATATTGATCATTTGGATTGACTTTTAATTATTAGCCAAACCACTCAATTAATACGGACTAGACAAAAGCCTAGACTTCTGGACTTCACTTCAACGCACTTAGCAAGAATAACCATCAAAACTACTTTCGAAAAATAAACTCAAGGGCAATTTCAAAGTCCTATTGTACTGCCCATAGAAATCAGGTTTGGATTACGTAATAGGCGATTACAATGACAATGTTCGCACATTTCTAAAGGTGATACACAGGGCTATTGAAATTGCCTTCAGTTGATTTTTCGAAAGTAGTTTTTATCATGTTGAATGTTGCGAGACATTCTACTTTTAGAGCGAGCGCCATGAGCGCCCAGCACAGGTGGACACCTGCGCTATCATCATCATCATCATCATCATCATCATCATCGAGCAGTGAGAGTCACAATTTCATGCATGCTTGATCAATAAATATATATTGTTATTGTGCTTGGACTCAGCCAAGCCCGCGAACTTATTATTTTTTTGCTTGGGGTGGTGATGGGGGAGAAACTCCCCTCCCTGCACCCACCCTTGTTACAAGCAGTGCAGCATTGCGTCTAAACAAAAGTCAATTTAAAATCAGTCCGGGTGTCGAACCGTACTTTCCGCCTACCGTTATCTTTATCTCGAATTTGCTATTAATCGTCAGAGCTTTTGCGCTTCTCGCGGGAGGGGACCCCTTCCCCAGTACTACAGTAATGCCCCAGAGTAATTTGCGTCCAAATAAGTGAAAAACAGTCATGACGTCGAACTATAACTTTCCCGCCAGAAAAAATGTTTGCTACAGCCGTTATCTTTCCGTTATCTTTCTCTAAAATTTGCCAAGTCGTCACAGATTTCGCGCGGGAAGGGGAAAAACTTTCCTCTCCCTCCACTACCCCTTTCATAATGTTTTTCACAAGAGAACACTGTACACTTGATCTTAAACTCTATTCTAGGTTCTTATGAGATGCTAAATTCAGGATCAATAATCATTGAACTGTATAAAGCAGTGTCAAAGTCCCCCTCCTCTCACAAAAAAAAATAAAAAATAAAGAAAAAAAAACCCTCATAGGGAATGCGTTTTGGTGAAAGTTGCTAGAAAGTACAAATTATTAGTAATATGGACGCAGCAATTTTGCCCTCTCCCGAAAGTGCGGAAACGCCGAAAAGTGTTTAGGAATCTTTCAAGAATATATGCGGATAGGTTTCTGAATGAATGCGGATTTACTTATTTTGCATTTGAATAGATCATAAACTCACGTACGCTGAGTTATTGTTTGATTATCATTTTTATCTGTTGCCTAGCAAAAACGACATGCAATTTGAGATCGGGATATCCTTTATTTTTTGTAAAATTTTACTAGTTGCGCCCGTTTGAAGTCTTTGCTTGGAGTTTGGTTTATATAACGTTTCTAAAATAGTGAGATGTGCGCCAAGTTTGACAAATTATAATTGTCAGTAGTTTATCATGTTTATAGAGTTTCTCTATTTTCTAGGATGAACACATTAAGCCAACCATTTAAAATTTAAAGTTTATCTAAATCGGCAAAATTATTGTAAATACGTCTTTTTTTTTCTTAGATATACTTGAATTTACTAAACCATATTTTTTTGTGTGGTGATATATTACATTGAGGTATTTACTTTTTAAAGGAACAAACGTGTACAAGAAGGAAATGCAAGAATGAATGTTTTAATGCTGTCATAAATTATTGAAGAACGTAAACAGTGCTTCATGTGTATTCGTTACGATCGTCGTACATTTTTTCTCTGTTATCATATAGGGGCCTACATTGTATATCACTCAAGCCCGTTACTATATAATTTTATGAGGGGGGGGGGGGGGTTGTCCAGACTGCCTCCATACTGCCTCCATACGTCATAATGCAGATGATTCGTTACTCCTATGGTTCGTAATTCCGAAGATTTAATAGAGCCCTAACTTTTCGGAATTACTAACCCTGTTTCTTTTTACTACTTTATGACCTTTCTTTTTTGTTGACTAGTACCGCACATAAAGCGACGAGGGTTCTGTTATCAACATTCGAATATGCGAAACCCCTTTTTTCAGGCGCGTGACTATAGGGAGTGGTGGTGGGGGCGGCCTCCCCACTAAACGTCAACTAAAAAAAAAAGAAATTTAAAAAAGGGAGAACGCAAAAAAGGGCGCTACTAGCCGATATCTTTCTCTCAAAATTGGTGACATAGTTACAATGCAGTACTGCATCCAAATAATTAAAAAGCAGTCCGGGCGTCACCCACCCCTTTAACGTACAGTGCAGTCTTGCCCCGGAGTATTGCGTCCAAATAATTTTAAAAAGTCAGGGCGTTGAACTGTAACTTTCCGCCTAAAAATGTTTGCTACGAGTCATTATTATCTTTCTCTCAAATGTGGTAAAACGTCAGAGCTTTCCCCGCTCCCATCCCAGTTAAATAAATGTACAGTGCAGTCTTGCGTCCAAATAATTGGAAAGCTTGCCATATAAACATTTCCAAATCAACCCCCTCCCTCTCCCTCTCGACAGTGGTTTTGAAAATCAAGATTTAGTATGCATGTTCATCCGTCTAGTAATGATCACATTCAGAGGTGACGAGAAACAAAATGCATAAATTACTTGTACTTCTTTTCGTTCCGCAAAGCCACCGCCCTTCGATGGTGAAACCGACAATTTGCGCGCTATTGTAAACATGTCAATCATTCTGGTCCTGCGAATGGTATGTGACCTCTTTTCGTCAACATGCCTTTTTCCTTCCACATCTACTGCGTACGAATAAAAATGTAATGTCTTATTACTCCTAACACACGATTATAGATTTTTCTCTCTCTCCTAAATCACGCACTTGTATGATAATCACGCACTTGTATGATAATCTCGGCTGAGTTCACTTTCTCTCTGCTAACACAACAGTCTTGTGTTTACGCTCTATTTACTGCAGTTTTTTTTAAATCATAACTGCCTCTTGTAAAATTAACGCCCTGACAATTATTTCTCTCCTTCAAAGTTACGTACATGTATCATAAAGTCGAAAGTTCTTTTAATTCTGTTTTGAAAGCTAAATTTCATTTCTGTATACTCTTTCCTTTTTACTGGGTTAAAAGCGATTGGAACAAAAAAGGCTAATGGGGATATTATTTTACCCTGCTCTAATTATTTTTAAAATGTGTATCTACGGGTTTCTAAGAGCTATAAATTTCTTTTCTTTTCCCCAGGTCTGCATGTTACGGAGGTATAGAATCCGCCCCTTTCAAAGAACAAGAATTAATAAAGCACCTCCCCAGGCCTCTGCACGAGACGATTGTTGATTTTTTTTTCTCTCTCTCCCTATGTCCTTCTAAATGACGCGTTTGTTTTATAATCTCGACACATACATGCCAATTTGTTTCTGGTTATAAAGCTAACTTTATTTTCTTTTCGGCTGTAATAGAGTTACATAATTGAAACGTATCATCCTGATGTTAAACAGCGGGACGAAGATAAACTGTGTTTATATATAGCTCGAATGTCAACGCTTCTCTCCGCTCTAGTTTACTCGAGGTTAGAAAAAATATCATGCAGTTGTTTCATAATCTCGAAAAAGATCCTTTTTTTTCTGGTCACAATGCTGACCTCCTTTTCTTTTCGGTTGTTAAAAGAGTTACAGAATTGGACTCTTATCTCTCCGATTTATTACTCTGTATGGAGCTTTAAAAAACAATTCTCTCTCTCCAAAATCACACACCAATCGAACGCTCTTCATAATTCTGTTTTGAAAGCTTACATTTACTTTCTGTGAGGGTATTTGAAGAGCAATCCTTTTCAGGGGACATATCTAATATGATAATCTTCCAGACGAACGTAGTAAGAGACAGAGTAAGAAAGTTTAGAAATTACTTTTGTTTCACCCTTTCCCAGAACTCCAGCTCCCTTTACACAATAGGCGTGTGTCACCTTTTCATGGCATGGTCATTAATCTATCAATGGGTTCCGATTTCTAAGAACTTCCTGCCATAAATTGGAAGGCAGGGGTTTGACACAAGGAGGGGAGTGTCGATACTGAAAAGAAAAGATCGTTTTTGTTGTAAATAACGATCAATAATCCATCAATGGACCTCCCGCTTTCTAAGAATCTCCTGTCTTTTTGAGGCGCGGGGCAGTTCGAACATAGTAATAATTTGTACTTTCTAGCGCCTTTCACTAAAATGCATTCCCTATGAAGGTTTTTTTTTTCTTTATTTTTTGTGAGGGGTGGGGGACTTTGACAATGCTTTATACAGGGTGCAATACTGCACTGTATACATGTATGAAAGGGGTGGTGCAGGGAGGGGAAAGTTTTCCCCCTTCTCGCGCTAAGTGCGAAATCTGTGACGACTGTGACAAATTTGAGAGAAAAACGGCTTAGCAAACATTTTTTCTGGCCAAAAGTTATAGTTCGACGTCATGACTGCTTTTAACTTTCGACGCAAATTACTCTGGGGCAATACTGCATTGTATGTTATGGGGGGGGGGGGGTCCCACCCACCACCCACCACCCTTCAGCGAGAAGCGCAAAAGCTCTGACGTTTCATAGCAAATTCGAGATAAAGATAACGGTAGGCGGAAAGTACGGTTCGACGCCCGGACTGACTTGTGTTTAGACGCAATGCTGCACTGCATTAACATGCAGGGGTGGGTGCAGGGAGGGGAGTTTCTCCCCCATCCCCACCCCAGCCCCCTCCCCACCCCAGCCCCCTCCCCACCCCAGTCCCCTCCCGCGCAAAGCCCGAAAACTTCGACGTTTTAGCAGAAAAAGTACTCCGGGGCAATACTGTACTGTGTGTAACAAGGGTGGTTGCATGGAGGGGGGGGGGGGTGGTGGTTTCTTTCCTCCAACCCCCCCCCCCCGGCGAAAACTTTGATGTTTTAGCAAATTTTGAGAGAAAGATAACGGCTCTAGCGGCTTAATTAGGCTTTTTGCTCTCACTTCCCCCGCTTTTTCGCTCTCGTTTTTTTTTGGGGGGGGGGCGTTAGCGACCACCCCCACCGCACCCCCTTATTTCAGAAAATTCGTTTTATAACTCATCAGGTTTGTAATTCCGAAATACAAATTTTCCATAGCGAGGGGGTTCACAATTTCAACTATGTGACGTATTTTTGTGAAGATTCGTTATTCAGAAGGTCGTTTACGTATATTTCGAAAACGATGTAGGCTATACATAATTCGTAATTACGAAAATATAATATGACTATAGTATGTGACTTTTAGGAATAACCTTCAGAAATATAAACATTTTTTTTCAATCCCGGAATTATGAACCCAGATCTTGAAAATTGGTTCGGCGCATAAATTACAAAGAATCTACTGACCAAATGAAACAACAAATAAATTAGAACTATAAGACGCAAAGTACATTTATCGACTTGAAAATTGATTCGGCGCATACATTACAAAGAATCTACTGACCAAATGAAACAACAAATAAATTAGAACTATAAGACGCAAAGTACATTTATCGACTTGAAAATTGATTCGGCGCATAAATTACAAAGAATCTACTGACCAAATGAAACAACAAATAAATTAGAACTAAGACGCAAAATACATTTATCGAATCGAAAAATGATTTGGCGCTTAGCTGAAACATAAATCATAAGGATGTTTTGGTAACATCGGCAACATGCACCTGTCCTTGTCTTTAACGTCTTGAAAGAGAAGGGACATTGCAGAATTATAAAATGGAATATAAACAAGAGAAAACAAAGATGAAATATAAATCAAAAAGATGTGGACCAGTGCCGTTCTCGCGGCTCATCTCAAAGATCACGCTTGCACACAAACCCTCGTCCGGTGTAGCGGCAGATACCGTTCTAAAAACGGCCAAGAACACTATCTGCCGGCGGATCATGTTCCATGTTCCAACCCCGGCAGATACCGTACCTAGACATAGCAACAAATAATGTATGCAAACTGGATTCCAAGTATTGTAGTTCATTCAGTCATTTAGACTAGTCCGTTTCCCCTAGTATGCCCGAACGCATTTAGACGTAGTGCTATGAAGACGCGTATATTTATACGGACGCATGCCGTTTCCCGCGGGCGGGACTGTACGTTTCAATTATGTAATTCTTATTACAGCCGAAAAGAAAAGAATCAGGGCAAAATAATATCCTCAATAGCCTTTTTTGTTCCTATCGCTTTTAATCCAGTAAAAAGGAAAGCGTATACAGAAATTTAGCTTTAAAAACAGAATTAAGAAGAACTTTCGTCATGATACAGGTACGTGATTTAGAAGGAGAGAAAAAAATTGTCAGGGCGTTAATTTTACAAGAGGCACTTATGATTGATTCTTTTAAACTGCAGTAAATAGAGCGGAAACACAGACTTTTTTTCTTTAGCAGAGAGAAAGTGAAGTGAACTCAGCCGAGATTATCATAAGTTCTTTTTCCTATGCAGCTCCATTTCTTTGGAACAATCTCCCCTTTCAAATTCGCAATGCTAGATCTGTTAATACTTTTAAACTTATGCTTAAAACCCATCTTTTTAAATCATAAATCTTAAATCTGATATCCCTATATGGCATTTTCCATCCTTCATGTTTGTGTAGTTATGCAAGGCCTACTACTACTACTATTAATTTGTGATAAGTTTCATATTTTGGTTGTGCTTTGTAATTTGTACTATTATTGTGTACTGGAGGGTATTGATTGATGTAATTTGTTGTGCGAAGTATTTGGTTTCTTTCTAGTCAACTTTCATCATTCCTTTGTCTTTTCGACCGCTTAGAGGCAATTTTGCAATTTGCGGTATATAAATTGATTATTATTATTATAAGACAGTGCGTGATTTAGGAAAGAAAAATCGATAATTGTGTTTTAGGAGTAGATAAGACATTACATTTTTATTTTTATTCGTGCGCAGTAGATGTGGAAGGAAAAAGGCACGCTGACGAAAAGAGGTCACGTACCATTCACGCGACCAGAATGATTGACATGTTTACAATAGCGCGCAAAATATCGGTTTCACCATCAAAGGGCGGTGGCTTTGCAGAGCGAAAAGAACATGCACAAGTACAAGTAATTTATGCATTTTGTTTCTCGTCACCTAGGCTGAATGTCATACTGTACATTACGAGACGGATGAACATGCATACAAAATCTTGATTTTCAAAACCACTGTAGAAAGAGTTTGATTTGTTCAAGCACGAAACAAAACACAAAATACAAGTAATAAGTCTATCAGATACAAAGTCATTACGGCTCTTTGTTTCTTTGGTTACTCCAAAATGCCGCTTAGCCAGGAATTAATTTCATGGCGGGGGTTGATGAGCGCACGAAGCGTGCTCCTCAAGGGGGGGGGGGGTGTTGGTATCCGCAAAAGAAACCTATCCGCATACATTCTTGAAAGATTCCGTTCACTGTCTTTATAATTCATAAACACTTTTTGGCATTTCCTCACTTTCGGGAGAGGGCAAAATTGCCAAGTCCATATTTTGGTCGAGACAAAAATTTGGACGCGGAAATGAGCTTCCTTCGCCAACTTACGGTACATTATTTCCTAATATTCTCTGCATATAATCTAAATGGTTGTCGGGAAAATCATTATTTCCCTTTTTATTACAAAGAGAAATGCTTTTATGTTCTTGATTTTTTCGGATGAAGCAAATTTTTCTTCCTGAGGTAGCGTTATTTTCTAGTCCAAGTACCCTATCATTGGACAAACAAGGTCATGTTAAATATCCTTTAACATTTATTCCTGATAATAATTATATATTTTTTGGAGTTGCTGAATATAGTGATATGATCATTAATCTTCATTTTTCTTCGTTAATATATCTTAGTGGAGGTATGAATATGTTAGATATTAGTAAACTGGGAAATAATTGAACGCACGCATAACGGTTAGATTCGGGACACCATATTCTCTATGGCCGCGCACAGCTTTTTTCAGCAGTCGTGCCGATACGTGTACCCCACGGTTACCATAATATCGCTTCGATTTATCACCACTTCGGGAATCTTAACCGACCAGATAGAACATGCCAGACGGCAAATTCGTTTACAGACCAAATACACTACATGTGAATATGTGATCTTTACATCCATGAACATGAAAAATGGTTACTTTCCAGCTAAGTTGACCCTCTCCCCTGAACGCCCACGATGTCGGCAATTTAGATAATTAAAAAAAATAAATAAAAGATGTAGCTCGCCTCGATGAGCATCTTCGATGGGAATGCCGCACCCGCGGCTCGAATGGCAGATTTTTTATTTTATTCAGCTTTCTTGGGTAACTCGGCCAAGGTTGCAAACGTAGATGGCGCCATTATAAATGTCCCTTTAATTGACAAAGAGTGTCATATTTACGGTGATTGCTACTATGACCGCACGCAGGCGGCATGGCGGATTTATTTTTAAAGAACATTCGCGGCAGGCTTCGGCGGGCATGGGGGATTTAATTTCAAGTGCAATCGCCAGCAGGCCGCAGGGGGAATGGCCGATTAGTTTTTAAGAGTAATCGGTAGCAGGCCGCGGTGGGCATAGGTCCGTTAATTGGCGCGTGCCTTGGCGGGAGCCTGCAGGCGGCACGCTGTGATATTTTTGATCTCTTGCCTTAGCATGTGCATACATGTACATTATTCATTCAACATACAGTAACATAACATGTGCATGTACATAAGAGCTGCATACTTGTACTGTTGCAGGTACAAAAACTGTTCCTTGATACGGTCACATGTCCAACACCAGCTTCATCAAGTCAACTAGCAGAAGCACTGTGTTCTATGCCAAACCTGAATGACCTGAAACTGCGTGTGAAGCATCTCAATGAGGAGTTCTACTCTACATTGAAAGCAAAGGCATCATCCATACAGGTATGTATGTAATTCATGACAATGCCATGCAGTGAACAGTAATGATTACAAAATGAGAACAGTAATAATTATTAGGATATGATATTGTTTTACACTATTCCTTGATATGTCAACATTAAATGCAAGCAAAATGTACATGTTTTAGATGCTGGTTCAGTTGAAATTGCTGTGTGCATAGGATTTAGATTATTGTGATTTTTTATTAATATCCAACTGTGTCCAATTCAAATTTATAGGAAAATAAGTTTCACAGTTTTCTTGAAGCCAATTTGGATAAAGGCTAGAATTTGACCAAACTCCTCAATAGCAGCAAACCACCTGGCACAGGAGTCTAATTGTGCACAGGAAACCAGAGATATTAATACATGTACCTTTAATATGTTTATCGCAAATACAGACATCTTGTTATTATCTCTGTGTTTTCAGGAGTACAGTGGGACTAATCAATGGAAATAGCTGGAAAGCTCAAATAATACATTGAGAATATAGAAAAACAACACTACTACTCAATCATGATGTTGGTGGAAAAAGGTTTTTCACAATATAAGACAATAATTTGATTTTAAAAAATCAATGGAAAAAAAATCCTATTCCATTTTTTTTGTTCCTATTCTAAAGAATTTGTCATAGATGTATGAATAAAATGAGATATTAGCAAATGAAAGTTATATGATTGTGTGCATACAAGTACATTTACATTGTATTAATTCAACAAACAGTAACATAACATGTGCATGTACATGTCACTTATAAGAGCTGCATACTTGTACTGTTACAGGTACAAACACTGAGCCTTGATGCTGTCGCATGTCCAACACCAGCTTCATCACATCACCTAGCAGAAGCACTGTGTTCTATGCCAAACCTGTCTGACCTGACACTGGATTTGGACCATGATAATGTGGAGTTCTACTCTATATTGGGAGCAAAGGCATCATCCATACAGGTATGGGTGTAATTAAATACAATGCCATGCAGAGAAAAGTAGTATTTTTTAAAAAAAACAGTTACTTACACCCGTTGGTTGGATTTGACAATTTAAAGTATTGTCAAGTTTTCAAGAAATGATTCCAAATTCCATTGGAATTAATACTTTTACCAGTAATCATACAGTAGATGCAGAACGTACTCACCCGAAGGCCTGGTATTGCTGTATTTACAGCAGGATAAACATCAGAGGTCTGAGATTTCTTCGTGCTAGGTAACAAATATTTCCTCTGACTTGGCTGAAATTACAGCCACTTGTAGACTAAGAATATATACTCTGACTTTGGCTGTAATTACAGCCAACTGCAGACTTTGAATATATACTCAGACTTGGCTGTAATTACAGCCACTCATAGACTAAGAATATATACTCTGACTTGGCTGTAATTACAGCCACTTGTAGACTAAGAATATATACTCTGACTTTGGCTGTAATTACAGCCACTTGTAGACTATGGATATATACTCTGACTTGGCTGTAATTACAGCCACTGTAGACTAAGAATATATACTCTGACTTTGGCTGTAATTACAGCCACTCATAGACTAAGAATATATTATATACTTTGACTTTGGCTGTAATTACAGCCACTTGTAGACTATGGATATATACTCTGACTTGGCTGTAATTACAGCCACTTGTAGACTAAGAATATATACTCTGACTTTGGCTGTAATTACAGCCAACTGCAGACTATGAATATATACTCTGACTTGGCTGTAATTACAGCCACTCATAGACTAAGAATATATATACTTTGACTTTGGCTGTAATTACAGCCACTTGTAGACTATGGATATATACTCTGACTTGGCTGTAATTACAGCCACTTGTAGACTAAGAATATATACTCTGACTTTGGCTGTAATTACAGCCAACTGCAGACTATGAATATATACTCTGACTTGGCTGTAATTACAGCCACTCATAGACTAAGAATATATACTTTGACTCTGGCTGTAATTACAGCCACTTGTAGACTATGGATATATACTCTGACTTGGCTGTAATTACAGCCACTTGTAGACTAAGAATGTATACTCTGACTTTGGCTGTAATTACAGCCACTTGTAGACAATGAATATATACTCTGACTTGGCTGTAGTGCAGACTATGAATATATACTCTGACTTGGCTGTAATTACAGCCACTTGTAGACTAAGAATGTATACTCTGACTTGGCTGTAATTACAGCCACTTGTAGACTATGGATATATACTCTGACTTGGCTGTAATTACAGCCACTTGTAGACTATGAATATATACTCTGACTTGGCTGTAATTACAGCCACTCATAGACTAAGAATATATACTTTGACTTTGGCTGTAATTACAGCCACTTGTAGACTAAGAATATATACTTTGACTTTGGCTGTAATTACAGCCACTTGTAGACTATGGATATATACTCTGACTTGGCTGTAATTACAGCCACTTGTAGACTAAGAATGTATACTCTGACTTTGGCTGTAATTACAGCCACTTGTAAAGTATGAATATATATGGGTGTCATGTAAAACATGGCTGTTACTATGGAAACGGTAACATAAAAGGTTTATATTTTGGAAAAATATCTAAACTTATCAGTATAAAATAGAGAGGTGTCTACACAAACTTAGATTATATTTTCTATTAGCTAGGACCCTCAGCTAATATTATCTGCCTATTTTCCACAGAGTAGGCGTGGCTGCTAGGGCCGTTACTATGGTAACACATAACGAAATACTGTATATTTGTCATTTAGTTAACAGCATAAAGTATATATGGAAATGCCTCTAGTATAAATTATTTATTTCAAGCTGCCCCACTGATTCCAACCACAATCAGAGTCATTTGAAGTCATGGACGTGTAAAAAAATATTTGTGGCTATGGAAACGGTCCCACAAAATTCTGATATTTGCAGGCATGAAGCCGGCTCCGGGCCGCCTTTGAAAGCTGACACATGTGTAACAGGGTCGTGGCTAATTCTACATCAGTCCAGAACCTGAGGTTAGCCAGAGCGATCCTCGAGCCAATCTAGAAACGTTGCCAATTTGAAGAAGCCTATAACTAATAATAGTGCGGTTGTGCCAGTCCTACACGTAATAACTGTGACTGACTGCGATACCTTAATTCATTCAAGAGTGTCTGTAACATGAATTACATCACTGCCGTACGGGGGGGGGGGGGGGGGGGGGGGGTGCAGCCCCCCCCCCCCCAAAAAAAAAAGGGTTCAAAGCCAGAAGAAAAGAAAAGAGGGCATCAAATTACTTACCAGATATATAACAAAATTGCATTTTCATTTTAAAAAGTTCGATTTTTTTGCTCGCTCGCAAGCATTCGTGAATTGCACCCTGTAAGGCTGTATGCCTCTGCTCAGCCCCCTCCATTGTTTTGGCTCATTGCGCCACTGAATTACATAACACTAAGAAGGGCAGATGTAGGCTTCTTTTGTGGGAGGGTGGGATGAAATACGGGTCCACGTCCCGTGTGGATCGAGAATGAATAACATTCATATATCCCGATATATATCCCGATTTGGCTAATATCATCAGAATGATATTAGGATTACGATGTACCAGGCCAGTAACTAGGATTTTTGTGGGGGGGGGGGGGGTTCATCAATGGAAACAGTGGACCTTTCGGAGGGAGCGAAGCGACCGAGTAGGGGTGTCGGGTCCGGGGTGTGCCCCTACAAGGGTATGGGCATGAGCGTAATCAGAATTATTTGACAGGGGGTGGGTCAAATGTGAAGCCCGAACATATACTACCATTGTGTAGGATTCCAAATACTGCGAGCGAGAGAAATATAAAAATGTACTTTTATATTTACATCAATACTCATCCAAATGTCAGAGGTCAAAGATAGTATAATAATTAAAAATGCCATTCAACAGTTTCAATGGTCAACTTCAACATATCTCCATTCATTTTCGTCAGATTTCATTCCGACCTGGCAATCCGCTGCAAAATTTTATCATCAAATCCATCTTTGGGAAGTCGATTTCAAGAAATTGTCATTCAAATTCGACACATAGACAAGACCTTACAACGAGTGGGTGACGATTTTGAATAACTCTTCGAACTCTTTCAGTCTTTGACAAAATCAATAGCAAAATGAAAAATAAATTCCGAAAATGAATGGTCAAAGACGTATATTGACTAAGCCTTATTATTAAGTTGCCGGACAAAAGCAAATAAAAAAGTATTCAAATTGACTGAATTTTGTTTTCGCTTCATGATTCTGTTTTGTTGTTGTTCAAGTAGATTTCTGCTTGCCAGCTTGGGGGCGATACTACAAACGAAATTTGAATAATTCTTTGAATGACGCTTTGAAAAAAAATTGATTGTAACATGGCATAATGTACAAAATTTGCAAATGAATGGTGAAAGACGACATTGATTAATTATATATTTGCCAAAATTAGGAAGTTAAGGGACTAAATCAAAATAAAATGTATTAAAATATACGGAAAGAACGATATGTTATCACGTTATTTTCCCTTTCCATCATCTCTCCCCTCGCTTTTTTTTTAGCCCTCTGCTCGCCAACGGGGGGGGGGGGGGGTTCGTTCAGTCAGGTACATGTTGTACATCAGTCCAGTACATAGTACGGTATAAACACATAGCAGCTCAAATATATCCCGATTTGGGTATTCTAATGAATAGAATACCAACAGAATATCTTGTAAACATTGTGAATAATCATTTGAAAGTAAATGACACAGGTTAGAATGTCATAAGTTTATTATTTTTCGTGAAAAACAGAAATGATTAAGATGTACATCAGTCAGGTAGGCCTACATGTTGTACATCTGTCCAGTACGTCGCACGGTATAACACATACTCGCTCGTATATATCTCAATTTGGCTAAGTATACTAATTCGGAAAAATGCAGAAAAAAGGGAATTATTAGACTTTGAATAACCATTTAAAAGTAAATGGCACAGGTTAGAATGTCATAAGTTTATTACTTTTCGTGAAAAACAGAAATGATTAAGATGTAAAACAGAAATGATTAAGTTGTACATCAGTCCAGTACATCGCACGGTATATAACACATACCAAGGAGTTAGTTCCAATATATCTCGATTTGGCTATACCAATAAGGAAAGATGCAGAAAAAAAGAAAATTATCACTTTGAATAATCATTTGAAAGTAAATGGCACAGGTTAGAATGTCATAAGTTTATTATTTTTCGTGAAAAACAGAAATGATTAAGATGTAAAACAGAAATGATTAAGATGTAAATCAGTCAGGTACAGTGTACATGTTGTACATCAGTCCAGTACATCGCAAGGTATAATATATCTCGATTTGGCTATACTAATTCAGAAAGATATACCTTGTTATTTCATTCCAGATCGATACGGGACGTGGACCCGTATTCATCCCCACCCAGTGGTGTATCTACGGGGGCAGAGGGGGCACGTGCCCCGGGCGACACTTGAAGGGGGGCGTCCGGGCGCAAAAATGCAAAAGAGAGAAAGAAAAGGGGGAGAAATACCCCCCAAAATTATGGTCTTTGAGGGTTATTTGGGCCCCAGTCAAGGAGAAAATGCTTAAATTATATTTTACAAGGGTTTGAAATTCAAAAATTTTCTATAGCTCGGTGGCTTTGATCCCTCGCCTAATTATGTTCAAGATCTAGCTATTTCGCGCCCCCAATGGCGTTTTTAAAGTGTTAACCATTAATTGACTCTAGTTGATTTGCCCTCTCCCCTGCATAAGGCAGGAGCTTGTTAAATTTTGCGCCCCCGATCCGATATAAGTGCATAAAAAGCACTTTCAAAGTATAGAACATTCGATAGAAATAATAAATTTGCCTTGTAGTTGCCTTACTAAATTCCTCTTTTAAATTTATTCTAGGTTAAAAAAAAAATATTGCTTGGTCGCTGTATTCCATTGGATTTTTTTTGTAAGGGTGAAATACATATAAAAAATTCAATTTGAGGGGTGAAAAGGAAAAATCTGCCACCCGGTAGCGTTGCTCCCTAGCTTATATAATAACTCTTCAAATTTGGGCTAACAGCTCCGGGTTATGTTTATCAAAACTCATTTTAACATAGAGCCATCATTTCTAAATTAGAAACGTTCATTAATCTGAGTTTGGGAATGGGGGGGGGGGCACATATGTGACTTGCCCCGGGCGCCAGAATACCTAGATATGTCACTGCACCCACCCCTCCCCCAGAAAGAAGCCTGCCTATGCCCTTCTTACTGTTATGTAATTCAGTGGCGTAATGAGCCCAAAAATTTGAGGGGGCTGAGCAGAGGCACACAGGGTCCAATTTCTGAATGCTCGCTATAGCGAGCATTCAGAAACCTGACCTTTTTTAGAATGAAAATCCAATTTTGTTATACAAATGTATATGTGGTGGGTAATTTGATTCCCTCTTTTCTCTTCTTCTTGGTGTGGAACTTTTTCTGGGGGGGGGGGGGGCGCTGCAGCACCCCTTCCCCCCCCCCCCCCACTTGTACGCCAGTGATATAATTCATGCACTCTTGAATGACTTAAAGTAATGCAGTCATAGTTAAGTACGTACGTGTACGACTGGCACAACCGCACTCGTATTAGTTCTAGGCTCCTTCAAATTGGCAATGTTTCTAGAGTGGCCCGAGGATCGCTTGGGCTAACTTCAGGTTCTGGACTGATGTGTACTAGCCACGACCTTTTAGGTCACGGGCATGACAGGGGTCTTAGTTGACTTCGGTCCCAGAGGTAGCATTTGCGTGTAGTAAAATCCATTGCATTTCATTTCTATGCACTTAGGACTCTCACACAGCAAATCATCGGAAATTCACTCGTGGCAGGATAACCTCATACTTGTAGGAGTGGTTGATGTCATATTCAGGGAATTGAAAAAAATATAAACAAAACAAAAACAAAACTGAGCAGGTGGGACTGTACAAAGTACCATACCGTAATGATACGAATAACTCATTAACTGCATGAGCAAGTTTTTGTTTTTGGTTCCCATGACACATTTTCTATCTTTGAAATCTAATGGTAGATATATATATATATATATACCGTATTTATATAAGACTGAATTTAAATATCAGCAAGATAAATGTACTTATTATGAAATAATCGAATGTATTTCGTCGGTCACTAGCATTTGTCTTTGTCTGAATTTTTCCTGTCGATTTTGATCGCGTTTACCCATTTTCCCCATCTTTCGCGGTATTTAACGCGATCAGGAAAAATAAAATGTAAGAGATTATCCCTGCTTCATATTGTGGCTGTGACAACCTATGGCACTTCAAATTTGCCATTTTGATGAAGAAAAGAAAAAAAAACTATTGCCACAAAACCAAAATGCATGCAAAGGTAATGTGTTGCTATGAGTTGCCAAACTATTGTTTTCGCCCAGTGGCTGCCATCAAGACAAAAGTTCCCAGATGTCCGGAACGGAGAATTGTCCAGTGATTGTCATACTAAGGCTTTATTTGGCTGCTGGACTATTACGATTTACTTTTTAAAAATAGATGGGTGCTCATATGATATGTTTGACAAACTTACCTTCTTAACTTTCACATGGTCATGATGGTCAAATTAGTTCTTCCAAAGTTGATAGAACATGGACTTTCCCCACTTTAAGTTCCCATGTGCATGATGTGTCTGCCATGTCTTCCAGATGCTGGTAAATGTTCTTCTTGGCAAGTACATAGGGAAGGCGAACCTCATCTTTATGCGGCATGCTTTCACCTTTTTGTGATGTAATCCTCTAGCCAGTTCATGCATAAAATGGAAGTAACTGATTTTGTCTTCTGCTTAATTGGCTCGCGGAGATGCGCATACATTGCATAATTGGCAGACCTGGGATTTCATTTTGAAAAATAAAGCCCTACTCAGCCCAAGATTTGGTACCAACTCCTTGATTCATGAGCAAAACTTTGTGGAACCACTGCTTCCTTTCTTGTGATGTCTTACTCCAAAACATTCTTTGAGCAGCCGTGACTTCAGCACTGGATCCCTTTTTCATGCACGATGTGGGACATTTGCATCTGAAATGCAAATGCAATACAAATTCTGAGCTCCTAATCTTTTTCAATCACAATTTCTTGTTTTTTCCTTGATCCTGTTTCATACTGGCACCATCTGGGCGAGCTGTAATATTGCAACATGGCATGTCATTTTCCTCTTGCTAAATGTCATCATCACTAGAAATCAGAAGAATTAAGAGAATCACTGCTGCAGTCTAGGCTGCTTTCAAACTCGTTAAGAATAAGTGGTGATAATTGCTGAGGTTGGCTCTCACTGCTAGATTCATAAAAGTCATAAACACAGAAGCTACACATGTATGCTGCTCTCGGTTTTCTCATGGTCATGGCACTAACATGTATATTTACAATAGGATGATATATATAAGAGATCTTCAGGCCATAACTTCTGCTCTTCTCAGAAATCGTATAAACCAAGGAACAAGGATCTCACACCTCTCTGATACCAATTTGACAATGGATGAGTACAGTACAAGCAAAATATGATGCTCAGGTCTCATTCTCAGCTTTGTGCCAAGTCCACATCCACAGTATATTTAGGTTGATCAAGATAGCTAATTAAAGCAGGGAATACTTCCCTGAATAAAGCAAGGACACTCTGCAAATTCCAAGCTTGATTCAACACAATACCCCCATTAATCTTCAGAAGGAAAAGGAACAATAAACAACCTCTTCCTAACCAATAAACAAACATGGAAAATGGCCAGTGTACACTGTCCCTAATGAATAGCTGATAAGGAGCAGGTTTTAGAACATGTCAGCTGAAGCTATAGATCTTCAGGCAGGACAAATTTCTCATAACCAATGCAGTCCATCATATCTAAGCAGAAAGAGCTTAATTTCCTCTTTATCTGTAATCATAGGATCGAGTACTGGTTGAACAAGGCTGTTGTATTGTTTTGCATGTGTTTATGTTCAAACTCTTCACTAGGCCACAACCTTGTTTGTTGACTGATTTATTTGTCTCAAACTCTGATATTCACAACACACGACAGAAGAATTGTGTGCATCAGCCATATGTCAGAACTCAAATTGCTTTGAATTCTCTTTATGTTTATTGCATAAAGCAGTGGAATTCCTTACCTCCAGAAATTAAAAATAGGACTACTCTCTCCAGCTTCAATGTCTCATGTAAAAAATATCTATTTCAGCAACTCAAATCATCTGCATTCATGACACTTGATATATAGGAGGGGAAGATTATGAACATCCATGTTATTATTCCCCTCCAGCCAGACCCCTCACAGCAACCAGAGGTTGTTTATTCTAGCATTAAGATCACAGCTGTAAGTCATCACTATGGCCTTGCTCTCAATGAGCAAATATTCTGAGCCCACCTGAAATACACAGGTCCCTTGTTATAGTGGTGGGGTTAATGATATCTATATAGCACGAAGTTATATTTAGCATCATGTATAGAGCCAGCCAGCCTTTCTGTCTGTGTGTGTCTGTGTGTATGTATATGTCATGTTGTGTAACCCATTGACCCCTTCCCCTTCTTTTCTCACTTGTTTTCTTTATCTTTGCCCTATTTTCCCTCTCCCTCTTCACTTCTGACTCCTGTTTCGATTTTGCCCCTCCTTCTGATTCATCGCTTATCTGCCTTATCGCCTAATAAGCATCTTTATCTTATATATATTTTTGTGAATTTTGTAGATAAGTTAGTTCTGCATATACTATTACTATTAGATTAATCTAGTTATTGTTTTTTTCCCTTATTAACTTTAAGTCACTTTTTTTATAAAAGTAATTTGCTATATTCTTCTGAGGGACCCAATTTACAAGCTCTGCTTCTCCTGGTCACCTCATCTCTCTTCTCTTTTCCTGCTATTTATAACATGTAATGTACAATTGTATGATCTGTATTGTACAATGCTACTGAAGAAAGATAAATAAATACTATCACTATCAGAAGATAAATAAATACTATCACTAGAAGTCAAACTTCTTCGTTTACTATCACTATCATGTTTAATTTTACTCCATTTATTCAAACGACTTGATAAATTAGGGTGGACTTCCCCTTTAACTTCACTCATATGTTTGTACTCTTCTATTCAATTAGGGAATCTTAGTAACATTTCCCTGATTCAATGTACCTCGAAATTGTATATCAATGCAATGGCGGATCCAGGATTTCCCAATGGGGAGGGGGGGTGGAAATTTGAAAATTGCAAAGTTCAATCACCAAATTACATCAATTCATTACATAGGAGTACCGTACCTGTATCTGCGCGTGGGCTCAATTTCGAACTCGATGTGACAGGTGTATCTTGTACAAATTAATATACATATTTCCGCGAGGACTGACGTCACTTGCCTGATCAATTTGTGGATTCTACATCTGGCGAGCGAGCGAAGCAAGCGAGCAAATTTTTGGCACTTTAATTTTTAAAGCCTTTAGAGGAAATATTATTACCAAAATATACAAGATAATGTATTTACATCTGATATTCGGGCAGTTCGCTCTGCTAACCGAACATGCATCGTGGCATATATGCGCCCCCCCCCCCCCCCCGTCCCCCTAGATACGCCACTGATACTGGGCGCACAAAATTACGAGATCCTGAAAGAAAATAATTGTCTGCAAGGCGACCGAGCTTTGGACAAATTTTGCGCATTAATTTCAGACCTTCAAAATCTACATTTGGGGCGCATAATCCGTAAGTATAAAGATTTTTCTTCATTTCCCCCTTATTTTCTTTCTGTCCTTTGCTTTTTTCGCCCCCTCCCAGTCCTGCCCTGCCCCTAGATACGCCACTGAGCGAAGCGACCGAGCCGGGGGAGGGTGTGGGGTATCCCCCTCCCACACCAGGGAACTTTGTGATGGTATTTAAAAATCAAACATAATGAATTTGTATAATGATTCTTTTATTTATTTTATCCAAAATATTGGGGGATGATGATACAGGCCATCCCCCACCTCAATTCTTTTTTTTATATATGTAGAGCTCTGCCCCCTCAAACAAATAAAGGGCTTCCAAATTTTGGGTACTGGCCCAGCCAAAATGTCCTTATTCTGCCAGTCTTTGAAGGGTCCAGGCGGCCTTATCAAGAGTGATTTAGCACTAACCTTATAGAAAATAATCTGTGTGGCCGCCCCCTTTATTCATTAATAGGCCCCATGAATGACAAGCCCCCCCCCCCCCCCCCGATCTGCCAATAGCACTTCTGCATGTTCTGTTCCACTTTGTAGGGGGCAGGGCTCGACCTTATCATGAGTGCTTTTACATATTCCCATACCTTTGCTAGACTCCTACTCAAATGTGCTCCCCAATGCAGAGCGCAACTGAACATGTGCACACCCTACCCCCCCCCCCCCCAATTCCCTTATCCAACGCTGCCGTCACGGCCGGCCCCACTTCAAATAAATTCTTCAGGAATGGCTCAAAATTTCTTTGGAGGGGCATTATCGTCAGCGCATTTGCACTAAGCATTTCAGACACTACGTTTAGGCTGAAATTTTTTGGGGAAATAAGTTGCATTCCGACTTAATTTTCACAAGCCAGGACTCTTTCCTTCCTCCTTTCTTCTTCCGTTTCTTTTTTTTTCCGCTGCCAATTATAGAGGGGGCCGCGGCCGATTCGGCACCCTAGATCCGCTAGTGTAATGTCCATTTAGCGCAGTACTAACAACTTTTATCTTTTTGTAGCCCAAGAGTTATATTGACAGATAGATAATTTTTTATAACAAAAACTTTTGCTTAAAAATCCCTCATCTTGCCAGAATCTTGAAAAAAACTCCACCCCCCCCCCCCACCACGCTTTGCATCCCAAACATTTTCACTTCTCAGATTCCATGCCTTTGTAATGACTTATTTTGCATGGTTATGGCTTTCTAACGTGGTTATATTTATGTATTCCTCCCAAATCTTCTCCTTTCTCTCTATCTCCTTCTTTCTTTCTCTTAACTTTTCTTTCCTATTCTTTACTTTTTCTTTCTCTCACTTTTCACACTTGTTATCTTATTATTTGTGTCGCGTACATTTTCGTTTTGCTTCCAATTATCCTTTTATATATTTGATGCGATTCTATTGTATATGCACATATACTGTAAATTGACCCCTTCAGCCCCTGTGCTGCTAAATAAATAAATGAAATCAATATAATGCAATCACCATGCATGACGGTCATGCATGGTGATTGGTCATTGACCAACAAGAACATAATATTTTTGGTCGCTAGCTTGCAAGTTAGGAGTAAGGCAGAACTTGTTGCATATATAATGTGAAAATTAAAAAAACATTTAATGCGTGTTCAGTGTAGGGGTACAGCAACGTATTAAAATGCCATTTCCATTCTTGTCTTCACCCTTTGTAATTAAGTTCCACCTTTTCCAAAAATGGTACCCGGTTCGTTGAAACCCCAAGTGTGTGGGTTGTCTTGCCCCTCCTATGAAAATACCCTGGCACCGCCCCTAGCTATTATTGACTACTTGCACAAACATAATTCGGATATCAAATAACAAACATGAATAACAGATTATCAACCCAACAAACATAATTTGAAGTGCAATACAAAATCAGGTTCTTCTACTTAAGTCATGAAAGGAAGGGAAGACCTGTGATTGTTTTAATTACTAAATAAACTAAAATAAATAATACTAAATAATTGATTTTAATAAATTAGATAATTTATTTACAAAATGTAGGGATATTGATTGACTTGATATAAGCAGCAGCAAGGTGAACTCTTTTCATTTTTTAAAGTTTCATTTCCCTTTCCTTTCTCAACTTGCTACTAAATGGCCAGAAAAATAAATAGTACTTAGACCAAATGGTAGCCTAACTGGTTATTAGACGAATTGGATATTAGACCATATGACAGTTAGACTAAATGATAAGTATATAGCCTAACTGGTTATTAGACTAAATGCAATTGGACAAAATGATAGGTAGACCATATGTTATTAGCCAAAGTAGGTGTAGCTAGCCCAAATGGATATGAGACAATGTGGCGTGTACCATTCTGGTGGCAGGAGGGAAGATGTAACAAGGTGGTTATATATGCAAGGTAGACAAAATAGACAAAATGACGGATAGACTGTTTGGAAATAGACAAAGTGAAATTTAGCCGAAGTGAAAATTATCCCAAATGGGTTTTAGATTAAATGGGGTTAGCCGAACTGTGTATTAGACAAATTGGTTATTAGGCCAAATTGAAATTAGACAAAAGGTAAGTAGACAAACTGGTTGTAGACAAAATGAAGACGAACTGATGATTAGATCAAGTGGTGGTAGACCAAGCGACAGTGTACCAAACCATGTTCATGGTCCTTTATAGTTTCATCACACAGCAAACTAGGAAATTAGCAATGACTCAATATCTTTAACTTTTGGAGTTCCTGTATTTAATAGAACCTAGCTGACACACATTACAACTGTTATTATAACCATATGTGATATATCTTGAGCCTGTGACTAAAAGAGAGCCTCCACTGTCTCAGATGTCAGCCCATGCAGGGTTGGCGGATTTAAATCAACCTGATTTTTTATAAAAATCATTGATTTTAAATCACTTCTATTATAACATGTACAAATAATTGACTAAGAGGTTTGTTGTTGGCAGCTTTAATCAACTACCTCCATCAGAAACATATAATAAGTTGTCCCAAACACTTCAAAGTCTAGTTTTACTTTATAATAAATAAAAGAGCATTATTTGGATAGAAATTGTGAACTGGCATATGCTTCTGCATGATAATTTTGGCAGCATGCATGTACAGAGGATGGGGGAAGACTTCTTTTTTGGCAATGTAACCGGGGGACAAAAATAGAATAGCAATTGCAAAGTTAAAAGCTTCAAAACTACATGCAAAAGTGCTCGACGATAGAAGCAAAATCAGTCAGAAATTGCAGTGAAATCTCATCATATATTATGTAAATCTAAAACTATCGAAAAATCAAAAGAGAAAATATTACTCTTTAAAAAAATAATATCTCCAATGATACTGTTCGCGAATCTGAACATCACGAACATCAGACTTGAAATCACATATTTTCCAATCCCTAGGGGTTGGCATATTGGCGAATGGGTGAATTCATGTAAATTGTCAACACAAATCGTGAAGCTCGGTTCAGCAGACGACATTCAACACCAACTTTCAACAAGAACTCCTGGAAATGCGTACTATTTTACGATGTCAATCCCAACACCAGCCTGATTTCAAGTTCGGTACAGATCGAGGCTGGTGTTGGTGTTCTCAAAACACCAACACAGTAGCATGCAGTGATTACATGGCTATTAAAGTGTTCACTCTCATATTAGCCCATTAAAAAGTCATTTTCAACACTGAAAATGACCGCGTTTGTCACTGCCTCAATCCAGCCTCGATCCGAGACATCCAGACATTAGCTTCCGAGGCCGAGGACGTAATATTCGGCCTAGAGACCGGCTTCGAGGACGAGGCCAGCCTCCAGGCATACAAGACTTATTAATTTAGTAACAATTTAGAAAAGTATGTTTTTTCTTTGCTTCACTATGCAGGGTTTTCCACTTTTATTATTTTATGTTCAACAAAATTGCTCATTCCCATATGATCAATAGACGTACAAATGTATCTGTCCAACAAAAATGTAAAAGGAATAATAAATTGTGTACTTTGAAATGAGGATGTTTCTTCTGCAAAAAGGTAAAGTTATCATCATAATTCTTATTATTTGTAACATCACTTCTCACCCTCTCAGAAGACCACTCACCTATTCATAGATTGTTTATGAGGTACTAGTAGTCCTCTTGTTTACACTTCCTCTTAGCCAAGGCTTAATCCTTGTAAATGACCATCCCTTACAATACATTGCTAAATTGCTCTTTATGCCTGACTTAGTCCCTTTCTATTCAGTAATCATTTTTGGACACCAACTCCTTACTAACAAAGATAATGAGTCAGCAAGTCCTAGTATTTTACCAATAGAGTACATTTATGTGCATTTGTATTGTTTAATGGTTCTTTGTAAAGAAATAATTCGTCTTGCCTTTTATATATTTCCATATCATCTCTTTTACGATTTTTTAATTTATTTTTTTAGTTCTTCTATTCACTGTCTGTCTCTAGTATTATCTTAGTACCATAATTTATCATGACACTTCTAAATATTTTCATATTATGTCTGTTTCTTGGGTCTATTTCTCTTTCTCTTAATTAGTTATTGTGCCTCCTCCAGTATATATATATGTATTTTTTTTTTAATGTTCTCTCTTTTAAGTATTCTTTGTCCATTCTCTGCCCATTATATCCATTGTTGATAGTATGCACTTCATGTTATATTATCGCAGCTTTTATCTTTTTGTATTCTGTGTCCATTGCTTAGTTCTATAGTGATATTAGTTTTGGAGTTTCTCTTAATATATGTTTATCTTTACGGTATTCTATGTTCCTTGATTCTTTATGTTTTGCTCTTCTCATGTAAATGTGTTATAATATGGACCTCTGCTTTTGCAGCTGATTCTGGAATAAAGTCTTGAATTGAATTGAATTGAATAAGAAATCTGGGTTCTTCAACTTATTCCACCATCCAGAGTGGATTGAATATACTCCTGCCTACTGACAGAATAACCACAGGAGTTTAAATCACAACTTAATGTGGAAAATGGCATTGGAAAATGTCAGATAAAAGATTCAAAGCTTGTCTATATAAGGGAAAGCAAGCATATAATGTTCAATCGACATTGCTTTGACATTTTATAGCGAATTTTGGGGGAAAATAACGGCTTGTTGCATTTTTTTCAGGAGGAAAGTTATTTCAACCTCTGTACTGCTTTTTAGATATTTGGACGTAATAGTGCACTGTAACATGAATGAGTGCAAGGGGGGGGGGGGGAGTTTTCTTCACCCGCTTTTTCGCTCTTTTTTTTTCTTCTTTTTTAGTGGCTGAATAGGAGGGGCCATGGCTCCCCTGTGCCCCCTGTCTATGCCAGTGAGTTTAATACTCAAGAGAAATTAAGGCCATGAAAACATAACATCCATAATTAGCTGTATGACCCTGAGGATACAAAAATTAGAAAAAATGAATTTGTCATTTTCTTTTCAGGGGGATTACTGCCCCACTTATATTTGGTGGGAGGTCTCCTTTACAACGTAAAAAACAATATTTCTAAGTGACGTGATTTCCTACATCTCCCCTCCCCGAAAGATGTCTACAGATTGGTTTAGTCTGTCATCAGGTAATAATATATACAATAACATTTCCAATGGTATGAGGCAGTGGCTTATTTATGGGGGTAGAGGGGGCACATGACCAGGCGTCACTAGAAGGGGGGGAGGTGGAAAGAGAAAGAAAAGGGTGAGAAATACAATATATGTTATGGTCTTTTAGGGTTATTTGCGCCCCCAGTCAAGCACAAAATGCATAATAATTTATGTTTTATAGGGTTTGTAAAGCCAAAACTTTCTAAAACTTGGTTACTTCGCTCCCTCGCATAATTACTTTCAAATTCCAATTGACGCTAGTTGCTTTGCCCCCCCCCCCCCCCATTTAGGGAGGAGTTCATTAAATTTTGCGCACCCAGATAAGATACAAGTGCATAAAAAGCACTTTCAAGGTAGGCCTATAGAACATTTGTCAGAAATCATGAATAATTTTGCCTTGCAATTGCCTTACTGAATTCCTCAAATGTATTTCTTCAGGAATTTCATTTATTTTGCACCCCCAAAATAGGAATGTTCAAAATTTCAACAAAAAACAAACATGGCAAGGTCGGTGTATTCCCTTGGATTTTTATTTGTAAGGTAGAATACATAAGAAATTTCAATTTGAGGGGTGAAAATTAAGGTTGCTCCCTAATACAATAAATCATTAAATATTGGCTAACAACCCTGGGTTATGTGGATCAAAACTCACTTTCACGTAGTGTCATCATTTCTACATTTTAAACGCTCATTAATCTGAGTTTGAGCATGGTGGGAGGGGGGCAGATTTGATAGATTGCCCCGGGCTCCAGAATTCCTAGATAGGCCACTGGTATGATGGCCATTTTCCCCTTTTATGTCACCGTTGTTGTTGACAATATAATGACTTATACGACAGCCACCCAAATGTGCAGTTTCTAAACCCTAAACCCTCACCCCAACCCTAACCCTATACATTGCTTTCATGTTGGGTGGCTGTCGTAAAAGGAAGTTTTAGTGCTTTCATGATATAAGTAAAAATTAGAAATAAATCAAATTGATTATAAAGAGTCCTAAACATGAAGTGCCCGAAATCCCCCTTCATTTTTTTTTTTACATCTAACAGTTATAATTATGTTTCTACCCTTGACCCCTTCACCCCAAAGATAAATGAATAAATTAATTAATAAAATATGATTTTTTTTCTTTAAATTTATAAAGTAATGTAATGCTTACATAAATGAAAGTTCCAAAGGAGCCGAATTTTCACAAATAAAGGGCAGAAAAGTTTACCCGCTTCTGAATCAATCCGAATCGATCGTGACGACCGCCCCAGGGGATGTCTCATTGAGACCTGAAAATTATCAGTGTAAATTACTTGCTGAATTATAAAGCTCGAGTGAAGTAGGGCAGATATTGATACCGGTCTTGCTTGGTATCTTACATCTTATATTTGAGGATTAGGCCTACATCATCATCATAGACTTCTTTTTAGCCAAAAAGGAACCGTAAAAGAAATGTAACCTAATTTGGAGCACATTACCCAACTATACCCCCTGCCCTTCCGCGGATCTTATCATTCTCTGAATTTGATACCCTTTTCTTGATTTTGCTTTTTTAAATCCTAAATGAGTTACCAGGGTTATGCGCTTATCGCTGAAAAGGTACACTTTTTTATCCGTTTGCACGTAGATGATGTACCGGCCTCAAAGGGGGGGGGGGGGGGGCGGGGAATGGGGGTCCAGTTTTTCCCCATAATTCCCTGACAAGCAACAACAAAAAAAGAAAAAAGGTCTTCATTCTAAAGGGGGGGCACAATCGAGAAAATGGCAGATCGTCTATGGTCAAAATGCATACTTTTCTTTCAAAGGATCCGCCAATGAGGATAAGGGTTAAGTTTAGGGCTAGGGTTAGCGTTAGGGAAGTTAGCAGCCTTATACATTTTCTTGAGCGAGGCCTATCACGAGTATGCCTACTTTTTGTTTGATCCAAGTTAAAGGGCCAGAGGAGGTGCCTATTCAAACCCCACAAAAGGCCCCAAACTTAGTTTAATATATACCAGCCGAAGCAGCCCATGGACATCCATGGACGCTAGCTGTGTTTATAAATGATTAATCACCGTACTGTATATTTGTCAAAATATTCAGGTGTATAAGTGTTATTTCTTTACCAAGCAGAAGTTACAACATGTAACTATGTGTTATTTATCCAAATCCTGAACGAGTTCTCAAGAAAATCCATGTTTATCTTGATGAAGACTATTGGATATCACATTATTAAATCCATGCATAGAGCTAGAAGGAGCGATTTGATCTTGCCATGAAAACACAACATGCACAATTAGCGGTACCTCCCTTGTAAAGCATACAAAAAATGAGCAAAAAATGAATTTATTGTCATTTTCTTTTTAGGGGGGTTAGGGCCCCTTTATATGGGTATTGGGAGGACCGACAGATTGACTTTTACGTACTATCCTCCCGTCACCCCAGCGCGAGGGGAGACGGGAGTAATATCCTCTGGGAAATATTTTCGAAGTTTTGGTTTGGCGGGGGCGCTCCTTCTTTACACCGTGGCAACTGATATTCCTAAGTGACGTGATCTCCTACACATCCCCTCCTCTGAATGATGTCTACAGATCTGTTTAGTCTGTACTTTGGGAATATTTGAGGCGATATAAAATACCAATATCATGTTTCCAACGTTGTGAGGGCCATTCTCCCCATTCATGTCGATTTAGTTGTTGATAATAGGAATGATTTATGCAACAGCCATACACCCAAATGTGCGGTTAGGTAAACCCTAAACAGTAACCCTATATATTGTTTTCAATTTTGGGTGGCTTCGCAAAAGGAGCTTTACCGTAGGGTAAATTTAAATAAAGAATCCTTAAATATGAATTAGTTGCCGAACCCCCGCCCCCTTATTTACATTCTACAAGTTACATCTTCCTCCCCTTCACCTTGTCTCATTGAAAATCAATCCCAACAATAAAAAACAAAAACAATTGAAGCACAGAAAGAAGTTAAAAGTTCAACTAATAAACAGCCCCCCCCCCCCCAGAAAAAAAGGTCGAATGTACAATTCATAAAGTATAATGAATTCTCACACTAATCAAACTTCCAAAGGAGCCAAATTTTCCAAAGAGGCAGAAAACTTAACAGTCAGGCACCTGAATCGAACGATCGCAAAGACAGCTCCCGGGGGATGTCTCATTGAGACCTGTACACCATCCGCTTAAATCACTTGTTAAATTAAAAAGCAGATTGCAGTAGGGGCAGATTTTTATACCCTAAACAGGGAAACCCATCTATCTCTGATTTTTATACCATTTTACTGGCGATTTTATATCTTGCTTGGTATTTTACACCCTATACCTATTTGAGGATTACATCATCATCATAGACCTTTATTTAACCAACTGAGAGGAACCGTAAAAAAAAAACGTAATTGACCTGATTTGGAACATATTACTGAACTACATTTATACCCCCCCCCCCCCTTCAGCAAATGTTCTTCTTATCTTATCTGAAATTGATACTCTTTTTCTTGATTTTTTCTTACTTTTTTTTAATATCCTTAACTCGTAACCCAGGTTATGCGCTTATTGCTGAAAAGATACCCTTTTTATCCGTACGTGGATGATGCTTGATGTACCGGCCCCAATAAGAAATGCCCTCTCCCAAGTAAGCATGAAGCTACAAAATAATGATGTAACTCTATGCATGAAACCAATGAGTTACATATTTATATTGGTGAAACATATAGTACATGCAGTACATGTAGAAATAATACACGTGCACTGTGCGCATGAATTACATGTGTGTTGATGCGTCGTATACATTGAAGCCATACATGTACTGCATGTATTATGTTTGTGCCGTAGTAGACATTGAACTTGTATGTATTTACACACAACAGCATGTCACTCCAATTGAGGTTTCTCCCCTTCACATGTAAAGGGTATGGGTTGGGCATGCAGCTACAAACCAGCTTCATGGGTTGGCAGAATTATTTAACTCCCTCCAAAAATTCAATGTTTAAAAATGAATTTATGAACTATGGACGGCACGTCAGCCCTTAAGTGCCTCCCACCACTCGAAAAACTATTCCCCGCCCACGGGTACCAAAAGGTGGGGACCGAAAAGGGCCAGGGGAGGCACCTATTCGAAAAAAAGGCCCCAAACCATGTCAAATAAAGGTGCTTTACCTAGCTAGTCTTGCATATCCATTAAAAATGCACTGATCATTGGGGCATCAGTGCATTGAGTACTATAAATGGTCATTATAGTGCCCACATTTTCCTAATTTTTCCTTCTATTTTGTCTTAAAATCCTACTTTCATCATACTTTTTTAAAGCAAATCCTTGTCCTACTTTTTCCCTACTTCTTCACTTGGGTCTGCTTGAAACCTGTCCTTTTTAAAGAAACATGTAGCTATTTAGATACCTGTTAATTCATATGTGATGACCATTATGAATTATAATGAAATATTAAAATGCTGAAATATATATTATTGAAAGATAAAGTAAAAACAAAGAGTTCATATCATCATATACATATAGGATACATACAAAACGAGCAAGATGTTTACTTCACAAGCGCTTTCGTTTTATTCTTTTCAGGTGAAGCTAGCCACCAATTGACATTTTGACATGACTGTATACAAGTACATGTATGGTGATTCAGTAGTATACAAGTGGAAACAGCTAAGATTGTTTTGTGTTTTATGACAGGATTAGTTCCTGGCCAATATGTTAGTAGGAAGTTTTTTGTATTTTAGTCCCTCAAGATTGTTTATCTGTAGAATTTAGCACATTGTAATGTGTTATAAGAAAGATCTGAATGAAGTGAAATAACTTTTTTTCCTGTCATTGTGGGAATGGTAAACAGAGTTGGTATTTTGTAAAGAAAAATTAATAACATAAAATACGATAAAAGGAAATACTGTGAAAGGACATATTGAATGATTCAGATTGAGGGTGCAATACCCTGAAAAAGGAGGTGAGATGGGCGAGATGGATAAGAAGGAGAAAAAGAGAAACATGGAATAGAAAGGGGAAGATGAGAGAGAAAAGAGGGGGGGGGGGGTGACTGAGAAGATTCAAGGGTACAGATCTTGATATTAAAATATGTGCTTAAACCAATCAATTAATACTACTTAGATGTTTGGTATATCAGTGGGGAAAAATAAGTAAGCACAACAAATAATTTACAGTACTGGAATAACATTTTAACAAATTTTGAATCCAACAGAGATATATATAAGAGGGTTCGACGAACATAATGGATTGAAAGTGTACTAGTAAAAGAATTCTTTTTTGCTGCATAATTTATGTATGCAATTCAACTGTAACCAACATTATGGTATTTGGGGACAAGAAGAAAGAAGGATGTTACATGTTAAAGAAGTTCTAGTGCTACAACATTATATCAAACTTTCAATCAGGCAACGATTTATGGTAAAATTGAACATTTTGTGTATATAACTTAAAATCAGACATGCATGTTGTCCATTAGATTTTGGATTACAGTCATATAGATATGACGAAAGATGAAGGTAAGTTTACAATTGTAGTTTTAAGGTTTATATAATCTAAAGAGCATTCAAGAAAGGCATGAATTTTGAGATGAAGTACTTTTCTTTCAGGGTTCTTTTAATTTTGTCATTTTCTTTTATTTTATAGAAAGGTATTAATTATTATCTCAAAGTTTAGTTCTTGAGAGCCTGCAGATATTTTGATGTAAGAGCTTTAATTTGGCGATATTGTTCTTGCATTATCAATCGCTTGTGTACCGTTAGTCTGTGTCGAAGTGTTCCACCTGTTTCTCCTATGTATTGTTCCCCCCACAACCATGGCAATTCCATATAGTGTACATGTACTATGTACTGGGGAAAGATGTTTGGAATGCTTTATTCTGTCTACTGAACATACATGTAATATGCTTGCTTTCCTTTACAGACAAGCTTTGCATCTTTTATCTGACATTTTCCGATGCCATTTTCCACATTAAGTTGTGATTTAAACTCCTGTGGTTATTCTATCAGTAGGCAGGAGTATATTCAATCCACTCTGGATGATGGAATAAGTTGAAGAACCCAGATTTCTTATTTCTACAACCATACATACATGTACTCTATTGGTAAAATACTAGGACTTGCTAACTCATAATCTTTCTTAGTAAGGAGTTGGTGTCCAAAAATGACCACTGAATAGAAAGGGACTAAGTCAGGCAGGAGCGGATCCAGGATTGAGGTAAAGAGGGGGCACAAAAATGAAAGTTTGTGAAAAGGTAGACCTGTATTTTTTTGGTCTCGTCAGCTTCTCAAAAAGTCGCTCAGTAAGGAGTTATGGGTTCCAGTTTACCTCCATAATTCCCTGACAAGCAAAAACAAAAAAATGTCTTCAATCTAAAAAGGGGGGGGGGGGGGCACAATCGAGAAAATGGCGGATCGTCTATGGTAAAAATTCATACAACTCTTCCAAATGGGGGGGGGGGGGGCACGGGGCCGGCTGTGCTCCCCCCCCCCCCCTGGATCCGCGCCTGAAGTCAGGGATAAAGAGCAATAGTAATGTATTGTAAGGGATGGTCATTTACAAGGATTAAGCCTTGGCTAAGAGGAAGTATATACAAGAGGACCACTAGTACCTCATAAACAATCTATGAATAGGTGATTGATCTTCTGAGAGGGTGAGAAGTGATGTTGCAAATAGTAAGAATTATGATGATAACTTTACCTTTTTGCAGAAGAAACATCCTCATTTCAAAGTACACAATTTATTATTCCTTTTACATTTTTGTTGGACAGATACATTTGTACGTCTATTGATCATATGGGAATGAGCAATTTTTCATATCTATTTGTTGAACATAAAATAATAAAAGTGGAAAACCCTGCAAAGTGAAGCCAAATAAAAAATACTTTTCTAAATTGTTACTAAATTAATCAGTCTTGTATGCCTGGAGACTGGCCTCGTCCTCGAAGCCGGTCTCTAGGCCGAATATTACGTCCTCGGCCTCGGAAGCTAATGTCTGGAAGTCTCGGATCGAGGCAGTGACAAACGCGGTCATTTTCAGTGTTGAAAATGACTTTTTAATGGGCTAATTTGAGAGTGAACACTTTAATAGCCATGTAAGCACTGCATGCTACTGTGTTGGTGTTTTGAGAACACCAACACCAGCCTCGATCTATATACCGAATATATACCGAATGTTATTGTATATATTATTACCTGATGACAGACTAAACCGATCTGTAGACATCGTTCGGGGAGGGGAGATTTAGGAAATCACGTCACTTAGGAATATCGTTTTTTTACGTTGTAAAGGAGACCTCCCGTCAAATATAAGGGGGGCAGTAATCCCCCTGAAAAGAAAATGACAATAAATTCATTTTTTCTCATTTTTGTATCCTAAGGGTCATGCAGCTAATTATGTTATGTTTTCATGGCCTTAATTTCTCTTGAGTATTAAACTCACTGGCATAGACAGGGGGCACAGGGGAGCCATGGCCCCTCCTATTCAGCCACTAAAAAAAGAGAAAAAAAAGAGAGCGAAAAAGCGGGTGAAGAAAACTCCCCCCCTCCTTGCACTCATTCATGTTACAGCGCACTATTACGTCCAAATATCTAAAAAGCAGTACAGAGGTTGAAATAACTTTCCTCCTGAAAAAAATGCAACAAGCCGTTATTTTCCCCCAAAATTTGTTATAAAACGTCAAAGCACTGTCCATTGAACATTATATGCTTGCTTTCCCTTATATACAGACAAGCTTTGCATCTTTTATCTGACATTTTCCAATGCCATTTTCCACATTAAGTTGTGATTTAAACTTCTGTGGTTATTCTGTCAGTAGGCAGGAGTATATTCAATCCACTCTGGATGGTGGAATAAGTTGAAGAACCCAGATTTCTTATTCAATTCAATTCAATTCAAGACTTTATTCCAGACTCAGCTGCAAAAGCAGAGGTCCATATTATAACACATTTACATGAGAAGAGCAAAACATAAAGAATCAAGGAACATAGCTTACAAAGATAAACATATATTAAGAGAAACTCCAAAACTAATATCACTATAGAACTAAGCAATGGACACAGAATACAAAAAGATAAAAGCTGCGATAATATAACATGAAGTGCATACTATCAACAATGGATATAATGGGCAGAGAATGGACAAAGAATACTTAAAAGAGAACATTAAAATATATATATACATATATATATATATATATATATATATATACTGGAGGAGGCACAATAAATAATTAAGAGAAAGAGAAATAGAATTAAGAAACAGATATAATATGAAAATATTTAGAAGTGTCATGATAAATTATGGTACTAAGAAAATACTAGAGACAGACAGTGAATAGAAGAAATACAAAAAAAATCGTAAAAGAGACGATATGGAAATATATAAAAGGCAAGATGAATTATTTCTTTGCAAAGAACTATTAAACCAGGGATCAACAAACCTCTTGTCAATTATTTGTACATGTTATAATAGAAGTGATTTAAAATCAATGATTTTTATAAAAAATCAGGTTGATATAAATCTGCCAACCCTGCCTGGGCTGACATCTGAGACAGTGGAGGCTCTCTTTTAGTCACAGGCTCAAGATATATCACATATGGTTATAATAACAGTTGTAATGTGTGTCAGCTAGGTTCTATTAAATACACAAACTCCAAAAGTTTAAGATATTGAGTCATTGCTAATTTCCTAGTTTGCTGTGTGATGAAACTATAAAGGACCATGAACATGGTTTGGTACACTGTCGCTTGGCCTACCACCACTTGACCTAATCATCAGTTCGTCTAACTTCATTTTGTCTACAACCAGTTTGTCTACTTACCTTTTGTCTAATTTCAATTTGGCCTAATAACCAATTTGTCTAATACACAGTTTGGCTAACCCCATTTAATCTAAAACCCATTTGGGATAATTTTCACTTCTGCTAAATTTCACTTTGTCTATTTCCAAACAGTCTATCCGTCATTTTGTCTATTTTGTCTACAAGCCACATGGTCTCATATCCATTTGGGCTAGCTACACCTACTTTGACTAATAACATATGGTCTACCTATCATTTGGTCCAATTCCATTTAGTCTAATAACCAGTTGGGCTATATACTTATCATTTAGTCTAACTGTCATATGGTCTAATATCCAATTCGTCTAATAACCAGTTAGGCTACCATTTGGTCTAATTGCTATTTATTTTTCTGGCCATTTAGTAGCAAGTTGAGAAATGAAAGGGAAATGAAACTTTAAAAAATGAAAAGAGTTCACCTTGCTGCTGCTTATATCAAGTCAATCAATATCCCTACATTTTATATATAAATTATCTAATTTATTAAAATCAATTATTTAGTATTATTTATTTTAGTTTATTTAGTAATTCAAACAATCACAGGTCTTCTCTTCCTTTCATGACTTAAGTAGAAGAACCTGATTTGTATTGCACTTCAAATTATGTTTGTTGGGTTGATAATCTGTTATTCATGTTTCTTATTTGATATCGGACGTAATTATGTTTGTGCAAGTAGTCAATAATAGATAGGGCGGTGCCCCTAGCAAGACAACCCACATACTTGGGGTTTCAACGAACTGGGTACCGTTTTTGGAAAAGGGGGAACTTAATTATAAAGGGTGAAGACAAGAATGGAAATGGCATTTTAATACATTGCTGTACGTACCCCTACACTGAACACGCATTAAATGTTTTTAATTTTCACATTATATATGCAACAAGTTCTGCCTTACTCCTAACTTGCAAGCTAGCGACCAAAAATATTATGTTCTTGTTGGTCATGCATGGTGATTGCATTATATTGATTTCATTTATTTATTTAGCAGCACAGGGGCTGAAGGGGTCAATTTACAGTATATGTGCATATACAATAGAATCGCAACAAATATATAAAAGGATAATTGGAAGCAAAACAAAAATTTACGCTACACAAATAATAAGATAACAAGTGTGAAAAGTGAGAGAAAGAAAAAGTAAAGAATAGGAAAGAAAGGAAAAGTGAAGAGAAAGAAAGAAGGAGATAGAGAGAAAGGAGAAGATTTGGGAGGAATACATAAATATAACCAAGTTAGAAAGCCATAACCATGCAAAATAAGTCATTACATAGGCATGGAATCTGAGAAGTGAAAATGTTTGGGATGCAAAGCGTGGTGGGGGGTGGAGTTTTTTTCAAGATTCTGGCAAGAAGAGGGATTTAAGCAAAAGATTTTGTTACAATTTGTATTGTAATTATCTATCTGTCAATATAACTGTTGGGCTACAAAAAGATAAAAGTTGTTAGTACTGCGCTACATGGACATTACACTAGCGGATCCAGGGGGCCAAATCGTCCGCGGCCCCCTCTATAATTGGCAGCGGGAAAAAAAATAAACAGAAGAAGAAAGGAAGGAAAGAGTCCCTGCTTGTGAAAATTAAGTCGGAATGCAACTTATTTCCCCCCCCCAAAAAAAAAGAAAAAAAAAAAAAAAAAATTTCAGCCTAAACGTAGTGTCTGAAATGCTTAGTGCAAATGCGCCGACGATAATGCCCCTCCAAAGAAATTTTGAGCCATTCCTGAAGAATTTATTTGAAGTGGGGGCCGGCCGTGACGGCAACGTTGGATAAGGGAATTGGGGGAGGGGGGGTGTGTAGGGTGTGCACATGTTCAGTTGCGCTCTGCATTGGGGAGCACATTTGAGTAGGAGTCTAGCAAAGGAATGGGAATATGTAAAAGCACTCATAAGATCGAACCTGGCCCCCTACGAAGTGGAACAGAACATGCAGAAGTGCTATTGGCAGATCGGGGGGGGGGGGGCGCTTGTCATTCATGGAGCCTTTTAAAGAATAAAGGTGGCGGTCACACATAGATGTCAAGCTTTATTTTCTATAAGGTTAGTGCTAAATCACTCTTGATAAGGCCGTCTGGACCCTTCAAAGACTGGCAGAATAAGGAAATTTTGGGCGGCTGGGCCAATCCCCAAAATTTGGAAGCCCTTTATTTGTTTGAGGGGTAGAGCTCTACATATATAAAAAAAATTGAGGTGGGGGATGGCCTGTATCATCATCCCCCAGTATTTTGGATAAAATAAATAAAAGAATCATTATACAAATTCATTATGTTTGATTTTTAAATACCATCACAAAGTTCCCTGGTGTGGGAGGGGGATACCCCACACCCTCCCCCCGGCTCGGTCGCTTCGCTCAGTGGCGTATCTAGGGCAGGGCAGGACTGGGAGGGGGCGAAAAAAGCAAAGGACAGAAAGAAAATAAGGGGGAAATGAAGAAAAATCTTTATACTTAAGGATTATGCGCCCCAAATGTAGATTTTGAAGGTCTGAAATTAATGCGCAAAATTTGTCCAAAGCTCGGTCGCCTTGCAGACAATTATTTTCTTTTATGATCTCGTAATTTTGTGCGCCCAGTATCAGTGGCGTATCTAGGGGGCGGGTGCATATATACCACGATGTATGTTCGGGTAGCAGAGCGAACTGCCCGAATATCAGATGTAAATACATTATCTTGTATATTTTGGTAATAACATTTCCTCTAAAGGCTTTAAAAATTAAAGTGCCAAAAATTTGCTCGCTTGCTTTGCTCGCTCGCCAGATGTAGAATCCACAAATTGATCAGGCAAGTAACGTCAGTCCTCGCGGAAATATGTATATTAATTTGTACAAGATACACCTGTCACATCGAGTTCGAAATTGAGCCCACGCGCAGATACAGGTACGGTACTCCTATGTAATGAATTGATGTAATTGGTGATTGAATTTGATGATATATAATTTCGAGGTACATTGAATCAGGGAAATGTTACTAAGATTCCCTAATTGAATAGAAGAGTACAAACATATGTGAAGTTAAAGGGGAAGTCCACCCTAATTTATCAAGTCGTTTGAATAAATGGAGTAAAATTAAACATGATAATGATAGTAAACGAAGAAGCTTGACTTCTAGTGATAGTATTTATTTATCTTCTGATAGTGATAGTATTTATTTATCTTTCTTCAGTAGCATTGTACAATACAGATCATACAATTGTACATTACATGTTATAAATAGCAGGAACAGAGAAGAGAGATAATAATATGTCCATTTATATAGCGCAGCCACTATATGGATATACTCTGCTGCGCTTAATACATAGTATCACATTATTACCCCGGCTTTAGCCGAGCTGCCATAATAGGCGCTCAAGCATTTCAAGGAATTTCTTCCTACCGGGTACCCATTTACTTCACCTGGGTTGAGAGTGGCAATTGTAGATGAATGTCTTGCCAAAGGACATTAGCGCCGTGGCGGGATTCGAACCGCGAACCATGTGAGCCACAGTCCGGTGACGTATCCACTAGACCACGACACCTCTAAAAAGAATGAGGTGACCAGGAGAAGCAGAGCTTGTAAATTGGGTCCCTCAGAAGAATATAGCAAATTACTTTGTATAAAAAAAGTGACTTAAAGTTAATAAGGGAAAAAAAACAATAACTAGATTAATCTAATAGTAATAGTATATGCAGAACTAACTTATCTACAAAATTCACAAATATATATATAAGATAAAGATGCTTATTAGGCGATAAGGCAGATAAGCGATGAATCAGAAGGAGGGGCAAAATCGAAACAGGAGTCAGAAGTGAAGAGGGAGAGGGAAAATAGGGCAAAGATAAAGAAAACAATTGAGAAAAGAAGGGGAAGGGGTCAATGGGTTACACAACATGACATATACATACACATAGACACACACAGACAGAAAGGCTGGCTGGGTCTATGCATGATGCTAAATATAACTTCTTGCTATATAGATATCATTAACCCCACCACTATAACAAGGGACCTGTGTATTTCCTTGGGAGCAAGGCCATAGTGATGACTTACAGCTGTGATCTTAATGCTAGAATAAACAACCTCTGGTTGCTGTGAGGGGTCTGGCTGGAAGGGAATAATAACATGGATGTTCATAATCTTCCCCTCCTATATATCAAGTGTCATGAATGCAGATGATTTGAGTTGCTGAAATAGATATTTTTTACATGAGACATTGAAGCTGGAGAGAGTAGTCCTATTTTTAATTTCTGGAGGTAAGGAATTCCACTGCTTTATGCAATAAATATAAAAAGAATTCAAAGCAATTTGAGTTCTGACATATGGCTGATGCACACAATTCTTCTGTCGTGTGTTGTGAATATCAGAGTTTGAGACAAATAAATCAGTCAACAAACAAGGTTGTGGCCTAGTGAAGAGTTTGAACATAAACACATGCAAAACAATACAACAGCCTTGTTCAACCAGTACTCGATCCTATGATTACAGGTAAAGAGGAAATTAAGCTCTTTCTGCTTAGATATGATGGACTGCATTGGTTATGAGAAATTTGTCCTGCCTGAAGACCTATAGCTTCAGCTGACATGTTCTAAAACCTGCTCCTTATCAGCTATTCATTATGGACAGTGTACACTGGCCATTTTCCATGTTTGTTTATTGGTTAGGAAGAGGTTGTTTATTGTTGTTCTTTTTCCTTCTGAAGATTAATGGGGGTATTGTGTTGACTCAAAGGATTTGCAAGCAAGCTTGGAATTTGCAGAGTGTCCTTGCTCTATCCAGGGAAGTATTCCCTGCTTTAATTAGATATCTTGATCAACCTAAATATACTGTGGGTGTGGACTTGGCACAAAGCTGAGAATGAGACCTGAGCATCATATTTTATTCTACTGTACTCATCCATTGTCAAATTGGTATCAGAGAGGTGTGAGATCCTTGTTCCTTGGTTTATACGATTTCTGAGAAGAGCAGAGGTTATGGCCTGAAAATCTCTTATATATATATCATCATATTGTAAATATACATGTTAGTGTCATGACCATGAAAAAACCCGAGAGCAGCATAGCTTCTGTGTTTATGATTTTTATGAATCTAGCAGTGAGAGCCAGCCTCAGCAATTATCACCACTTATTCTTAACGAGTTTGAAATCAGCCTAGATTGCAGCAGTGATTCTCTTAATTCTTCTGATTTTTAGTGATGATGACATTAAGCAAGAGGAAAATTACATGCCATGTTGCAATATTACAGCTCGCCCAGATGGTGCCAGTATGAAACAGGATCAAGGAAAAAACAAGAAATTGTGATTGAAAAAGATTAGGAGCTCAGAATTTGTATTGCATTTGCATTTCAGATGCAAATGTCCCACATCGTGCATGAAAAAGGGATCCAGTGCTGAAGTCACGGCTGCTCAAAGAATGTTTTGGAGTAAGACATCACAAGAAAGGAAGCAGTGGTTCCACAAGTTTGCTCATGAATCAAGGAGTTGGTACCAAATCTTGGGCTGAGTAGGGCTTTATTTTTCTAAATGAAATCCCAGGTCTGCCAATTATGCAATGTATGCGCATCTCCGCGAGCCAATTAAGCAGAAGACAAAATCAGTTGCTTTCATTTTATGCATGAACTGGCTACAGGATTACATCACAAAAAGGTGAAAGCATGCCGCATAAAGATGAGGTTCGCCTTCCATATGGACTTGCCAAGAAGAACATTTACCAGCATCTGGAAGACATGGCAGACACATGGGAACTTACAGTGGGGGAAAGTCCATGTTCTATCAACTTTGGAAGAACTAATTTGACCATGTGAAAGTTAAGAAGGTAAGTTTGTCAAACATATCATATGAGCACCCATCTATTTTTAAAAACTAAATCGTAATAGTCCAGCAGCCAAATAAAGGCCTTAGTATGACAATCACTAGACAATTCTCCATTCCGGACATCTGGGAACTTTTGTCTTGATGGCAGCCACTGGGCGAAAACAATAGTTTGGCAACTCATAGCAACACATTAACTTTGCACGCATTTTGGTTTTGTGGCAATAATTTTTTTTCTTTTCTTCGTCAAAATGGCAAATTTGAAGTGCCATAGGTTGTCACAACCACAATATGAAGCAGGGATAATCTCTTACATTTTATTTTTCCTGATCGCGTTAAATACCGCGAAAGATGGGGAAAATGGGTAAATGCGATCAAAATCGACAAGAAAAATCCAGACAAAGACAAACGCTAGTGACCGACGAAATACGTTCGATCATTTATTCGGATTATTTCATAATAAGTACATATATCTTGCTGATATTTAGATTCAGTCTTATACTGTATATAAATACGGTATATACAGGGTTGGAAAAAAGTTTGGAATATTTTTTGGCGATGAGTATGTCTGATTTAAATGCTAGTTTCTACTATATTGTGATGAATAATTCATCCAAATCGGATTAACTGTGTTGAATGAAGTCTACTGTTCCATCTTGTACCAAAGATTACGTAATATTGTTAAACATGTTACAATGGCTGACCAATGAACCACTTGTTGTCAGATTTGCTCTATTTGTGTTATACATTTCTGTATAACACAAACACTGATTTTTAATGTTGTGCTTTTAAAGTTAAAAAGGGATACATATCTTTTATTTGAACCTCAAAGAAGAACTTAAAATGACGAGGGATATGTTTAAGACAAGAAATAATTTTTGGAATAAAAATATTCCAAACTTTTTTCCAACCCTGTCTACCATTAGATCTATAGAGATTTCAAAGATAGAAAATGTGTCATGGGAACCAAAAACAAACTCGCTCATGCAGTTATTTGTATCATTACAGTATGGTACTTTGTACAGTCCCACCTACTCAGTTTTGTTTTTGTTTTGTTTATATATTTTTCAATACCCTGAATATGACATCAACCACTCCTACAAGTATGAGGTTATCCTGCCAGGAGTGAATTTCTGATGATGTTCGCTGTGTGAGAGTCCTTCTATTTTTTGCATAGAAATGAAATGCAATGGATTTTACTACACGCAAATCCTACCTCTGGGACCGAAGTCAACTAAGACCCCTGTGTGTGTGTGTGTGTGTAATTGGGTTTTACAGACGTGTATCAATCAGATATGATTACTTACGTCTGGGACCGACCTTTAACGTCACCATCCGAAAGACGTGACTCAGTCTCGAACCTGGGTCCGCTGAATCAGTTTATAACTTCCACTGGTAGCTGGATTACAGGCGCACGCCACAACGCCTGTTACACATGTGTCGGCTTTTAAAGCCGGCCCGGAGCCGGCTTCTTGCCTGCAAATATCAGCATTTTGTGGAACCGTTTCCATAGCCACAAACATTTTTTTACATGTCCATGACTTCAAATGACTCTGATTGTGGTTGGAATCAGTGGGGCAGCTTGAAATACATAATTTATACTAGAGGCCTTTCCATATATATTTTATGCTGTTAACTAAATGACAAATATACAGTATTTCGTTATGTGTTACCATAGTAACGGCCCTAGCAGCCACGCCCACCATGAACTCTGTGGAAAATAGGCAGATAATATTAGCTGAGGGTCCTAGCTAATAGAAAATATAATCTAAGTTTGTGTAGACACCTCTATTTTTACTGATAAGTTTAGATATTTTTCCAAAATATAAAGTTTTTGTTACCGTTTCCATAGTAACACTCATTTTTTGACATGACACCCAGAGTATATATATTCATAGTCTACAAGTGGCTGTAATTACAGCCAAAGTCAGAGTATATATATTCTTTAATAGTCTACAAGTGGCTGTAATTACAGCCAAAGTCAGAGTATATATTCTTAGTCTACAAGTGGCTGTAATTACAGCCAAAGTCAGAGTATATATATTCTTTAATAGTCTACAAGTGGCTGTAATTACAGCCAAAGTCAGAGTATATATATTCATAGTCTACAAGTGGCTGTAATTACAGCCAAAGTCAGAGTATATATTCTTTAATAGTCTACAAGTGGCTGTAATTACAGCCAAAGTCAGAGTATATATATTCATAGTCTACAAGTGGCTGTAATTACAGCCAAAGTCAGAGTATATATTCTTAATAGTCTACAAGTGGCTGTAATTACAGCCAAGTCAGAGTATATATATCATAGTCTACAAGTGGCTGTAATTACAGCCAAGGTCAGAGTATATATTCTTAGTCTATGAGTGGCTGTAATTACAGCCAAGTCAGAGTATATATTCATAGTCTGCAGTACAGCCAAGTCAGAGTATATATTCATAGTCTACAAGTGGCTGTAATTACAGCCAAGTCAGAGTTTATATTCTTAATCTATGAGTGGCTGTAATTACAGCCAAGTCAGAGTATATATTCTTTAATAGTCTACAAGTGGCTGTAATTACAGCCAAAGTCAGAGCATATATATCCATAGTCTACAAGTGGCTGTAATTACAGCCAAGTCAGAGTATATATTCTTAATCTATGAGTGGCTGTAATTACAGCCAAGTCAGAGTATATATTCATAGTCTGTAGTTGGCTGTAATTACAGCCAAAGTCAGAGCATATATTCTTAGTCTACAAGTGGCTGTAATTACAGCCAAGTCAGAGTATATATTCTTAGTCTACAAGTGGCTGTAATTACAGCCAAGTCAGAGTATATATTCATAGTCTGTAGTTGGCTGTAATTACAGCCAAAGTCAGAGCATATATTCTTAGTCTACAAGTGGCTGTAATTACAGCCAAGTCAGAGTATATATTCATAGTCTGTAGTTGGCTGTAATTACAGCCAAAGTCAGAGCATATATTCTTAGTCTACAAGTGGCTGTAATTACAGCCAAGTCAGAGTATATATTCTTAGTCTACAAGTGGCTGTAATTACAGCCAAAGTCAGAGCATATATTCTTAGTCTACAAGTGGCTGTAATTACAGCCAAGTCAGAGTATATATATCCATAGTCTACAAGTGGCTGTAATTACAGCCAAAGTCAGAGCATATATTCTTAGTCTACAAGTGGCTGTAATTACAGCCAAGTCAGAGTATATATTCATAGTCCGCAGTAGGCTGTAATTACAGCCAAAGTCAGAGGAAATATTTGTTACCAAGCACAACGAAATCTCAGACCTCTGATGTTTATCCTGCTGTAAATACAGCATCTACTGTATGATTACTGGTAAAAGTATTAATTCCAGTGGAATTTGGAATCATTTCTTGAAAACTTGACAATACTTTAAATTGTCAAATCCAACCAACGGGTGTTGTGATCAATATAGTGTTTCACTAACCAAGTTGGGAGTGGGTCCAATTTACTACTTTTGCTGGGACATCTTGAAATACCTGTCATTAACTCGTCTTGAGAAACAGGTCGGAAGACCTCAAGTATCTTAAACCCTTCGCAGATATTGTCCTTGAACCTAACTGGCATAACATGTGTGTTATCAAGTTCGTCTCTTATATTCTGGATCTTATCTACAAAATATTGGGAAAATTGGTTGCTTAATAGAAAAGGCGAATCATAAAATGGAAGATCAGACTTTTGCTTATTCAAAAGAGAATTAATAGTTCGGCAAACATCCTTGTCGCTACAAGAAGACAATTTGTTATTAAAATAGTCTTGTTTAGCAGTTACAGTAAGTGCACAAACAGCTTTCTTAGCAATCAGAAATGATTCACGATCAGGGTGGGATCTTGATTTCTGCCACTTTCTTTCAGCTCGACGTCGTTCTTGACGAGAAATATGAATTGAGTCATTGTACCAGGGTACTCTGTTCTTTACTATGAGGGTCTTAATTTTTACAGGAGCAAATTTGTCAAGTAGTTTACTCATACTAGAATCATACCACTCAAAAAATGCATCAACACCATCAGGGTGAGGTTGGGAAATAAGCTCTGAGAGTGATTTTACAAATTGATTCTTGTCAATCTTCCGGTAGTTACGAAGCGTTGATACAGTTTGCATATGTCTTGTTTTTTGTAATTGTGAAAAAAGTGTATGACTGCAGATGAATTATATAAATTATGTTGGATTTTTTAAAGGAGAAGTAAACATGTATTTATAAGAAGTAAGACAATGTCTAAACTTCTCTAAAAACTGTCCTCATTTCTGCATGCAAGAAAATATTCATTAAAAAGTAAAAAAATATAAACGTATTTCTGAATCGACGTGTATTAACTATTGTACCTTAAATCTTGATTGTGAGAAAGATATACATGTAATTGAAAATTATTCTGTGAACATGATAAAGGTCCTTTCACATTATATCAATGAAATGAACCATATAGGGGAGGGGTGAATGAACCAGGACGTGTGATCAAGGTGTATGAGATAGAGAGGGAAGACAAAAAAGATGAGAAAAGGCAAAACTGAGAAGATATGGTGAAAAGCAAAGAGAGAAGGGGCAGATCCAGGGGGGCACTTCTGGCCCCTACCCCCCCCCCCCCCTTGGAAGAAAAGTATGCATTTTGTGCCCCCCTTTTAGAATGAAGACCTTTTTTCTTTTCTTTTTTTTTTGCTTGTCAGCAAATTATGGAGGGGAAACTGGACCCCCATAACCCCCCCCCCACTGAGCAAATTTTGAAGGTCTGGCGAAATTTTGTTGTTGTTGACAAACGCCCCCCCCCCCCCCCCCCCCCCCCCCCCCCCCGACTTTTCAAGAAGCTGGCGAGACCAACAAAATACGGGTCTACCTTGACAAACCTTCATTTGTGTGCCCCCTCTTATACTCAATCCTGGATCCGCCCCTGGGTGAGGTCTGAATAGAAGTGGTGGCGATGTCAAATTAAATTTAGCTTAATAAATGGGTTAATAAATGAATATATCCATACATACACAACTAATATTAATAATATTGATTATTAATTAATTTGAAAAAAACTAAATATCTGAATAAATGAATAAAAAATAATACAAAAAATAAATCATGAACAACCAAAAATTAATGAATAGAATTATTTAAAACTTTTTAATAAAAGATAATATGAATTGAATTCATGTTGATATTTCCAATTTCCAATTAAATTCCCTGCAGCAAGAATCACTGGTTTTGCCTTTAACGTTGTTGTTGTTGCTGTTTGTTTTTTTGTTTTATGGATGTGTTTAGCCGTTATCATAAATTATGAAATATTCATACCCTGACAGCACAGCTATATATACGTCCTCGGGCACGTCCAGTGCAGCGAGATGGTATGACGCTCGGTACCTTTCCCTCGCCTTGCCCAGCCGCCTACGCTGACGCTAGCTAGACTGTATACCGTTAACAAGCTCAGCAGACGACGCATTCATTGATACCGCATTTTGATGGATCAGCGAATGGATTTTATTTAATTTCAGCAGTACGCCCGCAGCGGGAGAGAGGTTACCCCTATCCCGAAATGCATTGCGAGTGGTCACAAAATCAGCTTGCCGAAAACGTCATGAATTTAGCACACTGGTACAATCACTGATCACAAAGGTGCCTATTTACGATAAGATTATAGATTATAGAAATAAAATTTACACGGTATTATGAATAGAATAATGTTTCAAATAATGTATTCTTGCATTATATATTTTTTTTAAATCTGCATCTATTCATAGTATCTCCTTTCGTCTTCATGTCGCTATCGATCCGTCATTGTATTACTTCATTTATGGTTTTGTTGGCATGCCTACCAAAATGTGCGTGCACTTCAACTGCATGCGCGTAAGTGAACCTTCCTCATAGCAATTCTGCAAAGTATTGACGCCCTCTACATTCGTTGGTGTACACCAAACAAAATTTCGAAAGAACGATCGATGAGAATTACTTTACGGTACCGTATCTCATCTGTCTTTGAAATGAATTTCTGAGCTAAACAAGGATGCGGTATATAAAACAGATGTCGACTGCTTCTTTTTCGCGTCACTTAAAACCATGGTCCTCGGTGATCTTGCAACTGTGCTATGGCCCTCGACACAGTACAGTTGCGAGCTCACCTTGGGCCATAGTTTTCACTGTGCCCCTCAAAGCAGTTAACATAATTTTGTATAAAGGACCATGCAGGGCTATTTTAACTTCGTGTGTGTGTGTGTGTGTATATAAATGAAAGCTTTGCATTTAGACACGCGGAAATAACACATTTAAATACCAAGCTTGGAGTTGCAACTTGCTTTTTGACCCCGAGATAATGCACTTTAGATGGGAAATTACGTGATTTTCAGTTTAGATTATTACATAGTATCCTATATTGTAATGATAAATTGTATCAGTTTGGTTTTTTATCATCTAACTTATGTTCTTTTTGTGGAAAGGAAATTGAGGCATACCACCACTTGTTTATGAAGTGTCAATTGGTTAGAAAATTGTGGCACGAAATTGGGGAACAAATGAAATTGATGCACTTAAATACTTTAAAATGGGAGGAAATTTTAGTTGGCTTAGATGGAAAATCAGAAAAACATTTGTACATTAACCACTGAATTATACTCATAAAATATGATATACAATGCGAGATCACAAGGAACGCCCCCAACAAAGAAAGAAATCTATAATGCACTTTTAGAAAGTAAAGATAATGAACGGAAAAAAGCAATAGCTCGAAATAAGTTAAGTCTACATCTAAAAAAATGGACTTATTTTGAATGTTGGACGGAAGGAGGACATACAAGATAATATTACAAACGGTTTTAAAAAGAATATTCATTGTTACAATTGCCCTATATACTTTAATTCGTCACCTATGATTTTAACCTATACCTTGTTCAGTTAAATGCACTATGGTTTATTTATGAAGTCAATGGCATGCTATGGAATTATATGTATTGTCTATTGCCACGCTGAATTATATTGTGTAATCAATGTTTAATTTGTAATCATTTTGAAAATCTGAATTAAGCAATAAAAAAAAAATTATGAAAAAAAGTTATTATTGTAACAATCATTGTTACAATTGCCCTATATACTTTAATTCATTACTCATGATTTTAATCTACACCTTGTTCAGTTAATTGTACTATGGTTATTTATGAATGGCATGTATGGAATTGTGTTATATATTGTATATTGCCATGTTGAATTATACTGTGTAATCAATGCTTAAATTGTAATATTTATTTTGAAATTCTGAATCAAGGAATAAAAAAATTATGAAAAGAAAAAAAAAATAGCTGTAGCTGTGTGTGTTAAGTTTGGCAGCAGTGCCGACTTACTAGCCCAAGGTAAATGGAACAGGACTATTGAGATACATTACTGTATACTGTTTATCTAGCTATGCATAAATGAAACTTTCAAATAAATATGATGTAAGTCTACTTCTTACAATTGTAGATTTATTAAATGCACTTTTGGATATTATTTTTGCAAACACCATTTGGTTAGATATACACTGTAGAGGGATTGTGTTGAAACATTGAGATGACCAGTTGAAATCCTCTCACTAGATTTTAAGTGTTTTTGTCATATATATGCTTTAATATAAAGATGAGTTACTCTACGAGGTACATCTGTCACGTTTCTTTTAGATTACAGTCATTAGTGTCAGAGTCATGAAGGTTGATCTTATTACACTTGCTTTATGGGCATAAAGTAGTCGTGGTGAATGTATTGATTGTAATGGGTTGGAATCAAACAAATATTCACATCATTGTAATTTGTGCATGCTAAAGAACTTTGTTTTAGTGAAGTACAGTGAAGTTCAAGTAAGCTAATTTGTTTCATTGCTCATTAAGACTGAATTAGCAGATTACTCTGATACCGGTATACATTATGGTGTTGTTTCTTATTGTGAAACTTTCTCTCTAATTGCTATACAAGTAACTAGATTCTGTGGTATAATACTTTCAAATCATATACTGAATTGCTATTTATGAAATGCTTTAAAATTTTCACTGATGAGCGTCTCGTCTATTGTTCTTAGTGTATTACATCTATTTGATATTTGAAGCAGATCAGGCTAGCATCTTAACGAGTCAATTGTTTTGTTTAAAGGTCCCCAGAAATCCAAATGCAAGTTGATTTCTGTTGGTGTGCGGGGATGCATACAACTCATATTTTGTTATTAAAACATCTAAATATGTTTCATAGATTTTAAAATATTTTTTGAAATATTTTTTTCCAACCTCTTAAGCTCCACCCCCAAAAATAGCTCCAGATCTTATTCCCGAGATGACATCATCTGTCAATCATTAGTGAGCTAAGGAGAGAAAGTGGTATGTAGCTTTGCCAGAGATAACCATCTGTTCTAATAGACCATACAATGCCTACATAGGAGTTGCTATGCCAGACATGCTGTAGCATCACCAGGAAAAGAAGGGTAATGAGGAGGTATTGTTTGAAAGCATGCAATTCTATTGTGAGCATGTGCTGAGCTGGGGGAAGTTACATTCCACTCTGTATTGTATAATGTTAGTATGGCTGACTAATGATTGACAGATGATGTCATCTCGGGAATAAGATCTGGAGCTATTTTTGGGGGTGGAGCTTAAGAGGTTGGAAAAAAATATTTCAAAAATATTTAAAAATCTATGAAACATATTTAGATGTTTTAATAACAAAATATGAGTTGTATGCATCCCCGCACACCAACAGAAATCAACTTGCATCTGGATTTCTGGGGACCTTTAAAGGATAATTGCCATTGAAATGTGAAGATAATGTAAGTATATATTTCTACAACTGTTTTTTACATGTACACCAGTGACATGTATTTGTTATTTTTGTTGTATTTTCATACAGGTTCTTCTACTTGTTGATCTTTATTTGTCACACTCTGTACGACGGGAGGAATAAAAGTGGAAAGACCCTATCTACCATCTTCTTCTGGGTGTTTATTTTTCTGTGTTACACTAGGATACTACATAGATGAAGTATTGAACAAGTTTCATTTTACTTGAAAATGTCAAATGAAAGCTTTTACGTGTCAACCTACATGTACAAGAAATCTGTGTGTATAACAAATCAAATGACGATTGACATTTATCGCCTAACCTTTCTACTAATATACTTCTTCCCAATAACCTGTCAGCTTCAGGTACAGCTCCATTGCCAGGTACAGCTCCATTGCCATCTCCAGCTCCATTGCCATCTCCAGCTCCATTGCCATCTCCAGCTCCATTGCCATCTCCAGCTCCATTGCCATCTCCAGCTCCATTGCCACCTCCAGCTCCATTGCCATCTCCAGCTCCATTGCCATCTCCAGCCCCATTGCCATCTCCAACCCCATTGCCATCTCCAGCTCCATTGCCATCTTCATTGCCATCTCCAGCTCCATTGCCATCTCCAGCTCCAGACCTACATGTACATGTACATGTACGTGCAGCTCCAAGTGTACTGACAGTTTTGTCTGCAGATGAAAGACAATGGAATATTATGGACATAACTTTTTATTTCACGAGGTACAATATTTACATGTGCAATGATAGTAAACACTATCAAAACAGAGAAAGGTTTTAGAAATGAAACACACAGTTATGGTACTATTTTTACCAATGAAGAACAAATACAGTAATTGGAACAAAACCTTAAAAGATGGATTGAGAATTGGTAAAATCAATAGTTTTTATACAAATTGGTAGTTTGATTAACATTTCTTAATGTCACCAGCTTTTTTTAGGGGCATGTGACCTACACCCCTTTGAGATTGCTGAAGCACTTTTCATTCCGTTATTGATTCCGCTGTCGTTCCACCTTCCTTGGAAGTGCTTTGCATCGCTTTGCTTTCACATCAAGCAAAAGATGCCGCTATTTCATGGAAGCAGTGCAGAAATCGGAATAGAATAGATGCGCAAAGAGGAAGTACGCCATCTGCACAGGACGTAGATGACCGTTCACCATTATTGAGACAAACACCACACGATTTGAGACATTGGTTTAGAAGTGCAGCAGGGTCTTTATTCAGCCATGATGAATAGACGCTTAACCATCTTCAACAATAGATGGTGCTAATACAGATGTCAGTATAAATGTATAAACATAATCAACAATATTAATACAGTGTATTGGTGTTTGGTTCATTTAAAAGAAGACACCACTGACAAATTTTAGCACTTTTACAATTTTTAATGTTATAAAACTAGTCAGATTGACCAAAAAACTCATCGCTCAGGTCGATAAAATCATAGATCTCGATTTTAAAAAAATAAATATTACAATATCTACTAGTACGAGCCGCAAAAATCTGTTACGTCACTGCAGCACTACTGCAAAAACCACGGCAAATGACGGTAATGCCGATATGGAGCAATACACAGATCGCTTTCACAGCGCCTATAAAAATGCTATTTGTGAGACAATTATGCATGACAAAAAGAAAATGTTATTAATTTTTCAGTTTTTTGTATTTTTGAATATTATCTGCTGAAAAAATAAAGTGCTTTAGCAAATTTTTTTCACAATTGATCGAATTAATAAAATTAAAATTGGCACTACTGTTTGTCATCGTTCGTACGTGCTTCCCATTATTAACGCGTGTACTTTAAGGCACGCGCGGAAAGCTAATGCAGCAAGCTGCATTGTTTACGTTCTTACGTTCGCGATATAGATAGCAAGTACGACATTAACATAAATTCCTGGTTAATCTTCAAGTAAAATCTGATCACATTCTTCAATAAGCTTGTAATCTAAGCTAAGGAGATGAATGAGGGATTTTCTGGGCGAAGAAATGGTCCAGTGGCATATGACTTTGCTCCTCGTCTTCGCCGTCAAAATGGTCTTCACAGACCACTCGAAAACGGGAATGTACGTTTTGACGTTGAATTTGGTTGTTCCAATGTTCCTTATCCATACAGCACACCTTTCTCTATCCTTCTTCGGATCAGGGATGGCAAAAAAGGATTTTCCTGGACAATTTTCACGACGATTCGAACAGTAAATTGCCTGGCACAACAGCATTTTTGCAACTCCACGAATACTATTGAGCTGTATGCATGCGAATATCGTCTGCTTTTACGGACGCGTAACGCACACGCATTGTGGTAGAAACTCAAAGTGCTGCAATGACGTCACAGCTTTGGCCGACACGAGCCAATTTGCATATCGACAGTGGGAAAAACATACTTTTTATATCAAAATATACGCACTTGTAGGTTGTTCAAAAATTACAATTTCGATACTGATTAGTTCCTAGGGACATGCAGAACAACATATTTTTTCAAAATTTGTCAGTGGTGTCTTCTTTTAAAGAAAACAAAAACTTATGTCCATGCGTGCTATGGAGGTCAAAGTGATGCTTTTCCAAAACTTTCAAGGCTTTGCCATCTGCGCTTCTTAAGCTGTGAACTATTTCACTTTAACATTATTATTACATGTACAGTATTATAGCTATTCAAAATGTGTGCAAAAGCTATTCCATGATCAGCATGAGAGCGTGAGAATTTGGGAAAATGCATGAGTCTCACGCTCAATGCGTGAATGTTGACCCCCCTGCCTACACTCCATTGATCCTTGCTCCAGTGTTTCTACAACTGGATCCTACACTCCACTGATCCTACCTTTTGGTGTTTCTACATAAAACTGGTTCCTACACTCGACTGTTCCTACATCCAACTGGTTCCAACACTGCCCTGATCCTATACACCCATGTGTTTCTACATCCCACACCATTTCTACACTCCACTGATACTACATTCTGGTGTTTCTACATCCCACTAGTTCCTACTTCCTAGTATCCCTATAATTGGTCCTCCATTCTTCCAGCGGTCCTCCATCCTAGAGGTCATACACACCATTACTCGTGTATATCCCATGATCATAAAAACCATTAGTCCTACACCTCAATGGTCCTACAATGTACCGGTACACATTATTTGTTTCTATATCTTAGTGGCCACCTACATGTACATGTACACACAAATGGTGTTATACATGTATCTCACTGGTCCTACAAACCATTTGGTCCTACGCACTATTGGTTTTGGCGTCACTGGTCCACACACCATTTACACATTATATATAGTCAGGGGATGGGGACTGGAATACGTTTAGGATAAGTACCCTTTTCCTAATTACCTTAACCCTAACCAGGAACCATTGGATCAATGGGTTGTTGTCATCATCTGTGCTAGAACATAGTACATGTAGGTCCACGACCGACAACACATGAACCTTCTTTGCATGCATGATAGGAAGCTTTCAAGAAATGTATATGGTTTTTGCCACTGCAAAGCCCTCTGTGCTCATAAGAAGAAAAAAATATATATCCATAAGTGTACTGACAAGGGATAGTTCCATGCATAGGCCTAATTTCATCCTACATGTATAAGTTGCTTTGGTCCTCCCCAACCACCCCAATGAGATGATGGTGGCTCATATTTTACCCATGCAATTTGGACCAAGGTTAATCAAATTACTGATGAAAAGCTTGTGCGTATACGAATAAGAAATATTTTGAGAAAATCTTTGAACCTGCAATGGCTGGCAACACGGTGACTCGATCTACCAATATGTATCGGTATTTGTATTGAATTGCCTTTCAGGTACAATGTAGCTATGTCAATGATTAATGCACTGATTACCCTGATACACACACAATCAATGTTACCCCTCATGAATGTCATATTTGCAGTCAATTAAACAGTTTGCATTTCTTAGATTTGTACAATCCAATAACTGTTCAAAGTACAATGTACTTGCAGGTATTGCAGATGGCACTGGTGATTTGTTAAACATAACCAGAGAAAGACTCTGTCTGAAATAGGCAGGAGGAGGGGTACAGTTAAGGAGTACATTCTTCCTTTGTATTATTACATGTAAGTACATTGTATTCTATGGCAGATTGCATTTCATGGGGGGGGGGAGTTATATATGTATACAATGTTGTACCAATTAATTTAAGCAATAAAAGGCACTCGTGTTTAAAAAAAATAACTTGTCGAACAATATGTTATTTGTAATTTTGATGCTAACTTGGTGGTTCTGCGGGGTCAACAATAATTGTACCATGTACGTTGCAACCATATGAGGTACTGACTAACATGAGCCTAAAGAAGCTTCCTCGATTTTTCAAATTATCCCTTATGAAACTATTCCTTCATGTACCACCAAATGTTACCTCGATCTTGCAGTTGTATCTAGTCTACCACTTCAACCTCTCTGACAAGTTGAGGCAAGTAAGGAAAGAAAAATCAGAGAACCAGGGGAGCGTTTCATCAATTGTTTTGTCAGTGATTTTTACTGACAAATTTGCTCTCAGCCAATCAGATGCAAGGATTTTGGTAGCTTATAACAGTTGTCGGTAAAAATCATTGACGAAACACTTGATGAAACGCTCCCCTGATCGATGACAGTTTGAACAACATTGGACAAACAATAACAAAGATATGAATCTTTATGAATATGACAGTTGTAATCACTACAAATTTGGGAATCTCATATTGGCAAATTAGACCCCGTTTACACAGAGACTGAAGTCGACTTTAGTCGAATTTGAACTCGAGTTCATTTGTGTGTAAACAGGGTAGTCGCAATTAGAACTCGAGTTCAAAACTCGAATTCGAATGACGACCCAGAGCAACATTTATCGAATTCAAACTCGACTTTTATCGAATTTAAATTCGCTATTTGCTGTGTGAACGGACACGTAAATGAAAGTCGACTAGCAAATATCCAGCCGGCTGACCCCAGTCAGTAAATAAGCGTCATCCAACGAGTGAACCACACAACGCACGAACGATCCTACAAAACCCGCCGAAGTCACCAGGACAATTCAGACAATACATCCAAATCAATAGAAAAAGCTGGCTATTTGAGCAATTTAGCTACAAGCAAATCTTTAAAATAAAATTTTATCCATAACGGCAGGTTTGTGGGAGCGGGTCACATATCGATTCTGACCCATGTACTTAAAGGTAAATGTGTGAAAAACTGACATGGAGGCTTAACAGAGTTGTCAAGTTTATAGGTTTATTCAGGCAAAGATATTGGAAAATTACACTATGAATGAAGCATTGCGTTGCATAGCTCAAACTATTTTAATGTTAAACAATATTTAACCAGTAAATCACTGAAGTATCTTGTAAATTCTACCTTTTGCAGTCTTTCGCCCCCCCCCCCCCCCCCCCCCCCCCCCAAAAGAAAAAGAAGCGGCTGGATTGAAGAAAAAAATCTTCCCGCCATCTTCTTAAACGGTCTGCTCGACGAGCAGATCTGGCACGTTGCTGTCGCATATAATTATTGATCAGGATATTCCTATTCCGACGTAAAATCATACGAAACCAGATCAAAATGACTGCGCTTACAATACTCGCTACCGCCATTTTGAACTCACTCGCGGGGTTTTCACAAATTTAACCCGGAAGTTGATAATCACGATATTCCCACCAAGCGAGGGCGTAATCAAGTCGAATTCACTTTCCTTCTGAATTCGAGTTCGTCCAACGCTTGGTGTAAACAGCCCACCGAAAAATAATTTATGCTAATCCAAGGTCGCAATTGAATTCGCTGTCGAATTTGAACTCGAGTTCACTCTGTGTAAACGTGGTCTTAGTCATTTGACTGTCATGTACATGTATACTTTCATAACTCTCTTACTACTTTCCTGATTTCGTTCAAACTTTTACAGATCCATTTTTCTGATTTTCTGCTTTCCTTGAAAGCAACCTGCTACTAAGCTTGGATTGCCCTTCAATATGAAGTAAAATAGTGGACTTACATGCTGCGATCAGAGTTATGTATTTCCATGTATAAACACCATCTGGTTGATCTATAAAAAAATGATTAAAATGAAATGGTATCTTTACAAGAGTATAAATTCATAAGGTGGAACCGAAGTGGTGTACCTTTAGTACTTTTATAGTGCTTGTCAGCATATCCTTTTTTGTCCCATTTTGCTCGTCAATTTTCTACATCGCACCACCCCAACCACTTCCAAAAATCCTGTATCTGCCCCTGCCTGATGTAGCTGTTGAAAGTTCAATTCAATTCAATTCATTTATTTTCCACAACAATAAAACAAAGCAAAACAAACTTTTTGAAAAAAGGGTCCTGTGACCAGAGGCAGATTTACGTAAGGGGAAAAGCCGGCCCGAGCCCCCTCTTTTGGAAACCGAACTAAAAAAATTGCACCCTTGCTTGTGTACTTTTTTGGCACTGTGCCCCCTCTTTTACAACATCCTGGATCCCCCAACCAATCCCTCCCACCTACTTAAGAATATGAGATGTACATCATGCTTCTTGTCCAAGCTACATACAATTAAATAAAAACTGACAATACTCTAGGGTGCCTGATTCCTGAAAGTCTTGAAAGTAGTTAAATTAAATATAAATCTGTTTCAGAATGTACATGTAGGAAAGAACTTAATTCCAGAAATATGATCAATGTTTAATAGTTATGCAGTATTAAAGAAAAATAGAAAATTTCAATTAAAAAAAAAAAAGATATCATAGCTAAAAGAGTTATTTTAAAAGGAATTCCATTGTAGTAAAATAACCCATACAATCTTTGATTCTCGAAACCTTTTTGACATATTTATCAACATCAATTTTTAAACAATTATTTACAATTTGTATCACTTGTTCAACAGTACAGATTTAAAATATCTACATCTTCATTGAATATGTCTTAATAAAATATTGATCTGGACAGAGAAACCCTAAAAATGTATTGGTCTTGGTCTGAAAAGTCCTATTATGAAAATAATCATAATAATAATAATTATTATAACTCTAACTGCGACTTAGGGCGAAATCTTTTATCTCATTCTTTTGTTACGTTTCACCCTAACCCACACTCGTTTCGCCCGAACGTTGAGTTTCTATTGTGACAGAATAAACCTATAGGTTTCGCCTCAAGTCGCAGTTAGGTAAATATTTTTAATAATAATAATAATAATAAATAAAATAATAATAATAATAATAATAATTATTGCGATGTTAGGGTGAATCCTTTTCTCTCAGCCTATAGAGTACCGAAGTGATGACGTCACAAAAAGCTATTTTTTCATTTTGACAATTTTTATACCATATCTGAAAGGAACATGGTGAAAAACATCCAGATCCCAAATTTTATGGCAAATCGCTCATCGGGCCCCCGAGATATGGCCGCATGAATACCTCCTTAGCCCCATTGCAGTCAGTGTTAAATTGGCCTGGTTCTAAACTGTTAAGAACCAGGCCAATTTACGCTGACTTCAATGGGGCTAATTAGATAGTCATATAGCCATACATGTACCTTGGGCCAGCATGAACTGATTCATGTCAAATTTGGTGTGTTAACGTTTTCCATCATGCCCTACTTAAATATGGTCATAAAAATACTGAAATACAAAAATCAAAGTTTGATGACGTCACACTTCGGTACTCTATTGTTATCAATTGACTTAACACACGGACGCTTTTGCCATAATGTCAAATTTCTATTGTGATGGAATAAACCCCATTGATAGGATTTGCCCTAACGTAGGAAATAATGTTGTAATAGTAATAATAATGATGATGATGATGATAGTAATATTAATACCCCTGGTCATTGGATTTCAGGCTTGCACACAGTTGAGCACCATCTCTACTCTTTAGGGCGCCACTGGTCCACACACCATTTACACATTATATATAGTCAGGGGATAGGAATACATGTACGTTTAAGATAGGAATACGTTTAAGATAGGAATACGTTTAAGATAGGAATACGTTTAAGATAAGTACCCTTTTCCTAATTACCTTAACCCTAACCCTGAAAATAGCATCAGTAACTGCATGTATGTTTAACCATTGGATCAATGGGTTGTTGTCATCATCTGTGATAGAAACATAGTACATGTAGGTCCACAACCGACAACACATGAACCTTCTTTGCATGCATGATAGGAAGCTTTCAAGAAATGTATATGGTTTTTGCCACTGCAAAGCCCTCTGTGCTCATACCAAGCATTGGGGACATAAGAAGAAAAAAATATATATCCATAAGTGTACTGACAAGGGATAGTTCCATGCATATAGGCCTACTTTAATCCTACATGTTTAAGTTGCTTTGGTCCTCCCCAACCACCCCAATGAGATGATGGTGGCTCATATTTTACCCATGCAATTTGGACCAAGGTTAATCAAATTCCTGATGAAAAGCTTGTGTGTACGAATAAAAAATATTTTGAGAAAATCTTTGAACCTGCAATGGCTGGCAACACGGTGGCTCTACCAATATGTATCGGTATTTGTATTGAATTGCCTTTGAGGTACAATGTACATATGCTCTGTGTCAATGATTAATGCACTGATTACCCTCATACACACACAATCAATATTACCACTCCATGAATGTCATATTTGCAGTCAATTAAACAGTTTGCATTTCTTAGATTTGTACAATCCAATAACTGTTCAAAGTGCAAGGTACTTGCATGGATTGCAGATGGCACTGGTGATTTGTTAAACATAACCAGAGAAAGGCTCTGTCTGAAATAGGCAGGAGGAGGGACACAGTTAAGGGGTACATTCTTCCTTTGTATTAAGTACATTGTATTCTATGGCAGATTGCATTTCATGGGGGGGGGGGGTTAGATATGTATACAATGTTGTACCAATTTAAGCAATAAAAGGCACTCGTGTTTTAAAAAAAATAACTTGTCGAACAATATGTTATTTAGATGCTAAACTTGGTGGCTCTGTGGGGTCAACAATAACTGTACCATGTATGTTGCAACCATACATCTGAAATATGAGGTACTGCTAAACATGAGCCAGAAGAAGCTAAACCTCTGACAAGTTGAGGCGAGTAAGGAAAGAAAAATCAGAGAACCAGGGGAGTGTTTCATCAATTGTTTTGTCAGTGTTTTTACTGACAAATTTGCTCTCAGCCAATCAGATGCAAGGATTTCGGTAGCTTATAACAGTTGTCGGTAAAAATCAATGACAAAACACTTGATGAAATGCTCCCCTGATTGATGACAGTTTGAACAACACTGGACAAATGAATATTTATGAATATGATAGTTGTAATCACTACAAATTTGGGAATTTCAAATTGGCAAATATTAGTCATTTGACTGTCATGTACATGTATGTACATGTATTTGGGGCAACTCTACCAATTGTTGTATACTAAGATATCATTCTATTCTGGTTCTCTCCCATGTGCCATTTCCCTCATGGATGAACTAAAAATATATTATGGTTAGCATGCTCTTGTAGGTCCTCCAAAAACAAAATGGTCCAACCTATTCAAAAAATTTGAAAAATACTGTAAAAGTGGAAATTTTCACATGATTAATTTTTCGCGCTCGACTGAGCAAAGAGAATTTTTGCGTGTTTTTAATTTCGCCGATGCGCTAGGCTCATAGGCAAAAGAATACATAAACAAAAATATTTGTGTTTTTATTTTCGCGCACATTTCATGCAGCGCGAAATGCGCGAAAATTTCCACACCGCGAAATATTCCATGTTTACAGTAATATTTATAAGTCATTTTGTGTCTTAGAACAATGCATGTACCCCATAGTGACGTTACCAATTTTGCCACTTTGAAATTCCCAAATATACATGTAACTTTCAAAATTTCATAACTCTCTTACTACTTTCCTGATTTCGTTCAAACTTTTACAGATCCATTTTTTTGATTTTCTGCTTTCCTAGAGCGCAACCTGCTATTAAGCTTCGATTGCCCTTCAATATGAAGTAGAATAGTGGACTTACTTGCTGCGATCAGAGTTATGTATTTCCATGTATAAGCACCATCTGGTTGATCTATAAAAAAATGATTAAAATTTACAAGAGTATAAATTCATAAGGTGGAAAAGCCGGCCCGAGCCCCCTCTTTTGGAAACCGAACTAAAATATTGCACCCTTGCTTGTGTACTTTTTTGGCACTGTGCCCCAACTAGCATCCTGGATCCCCCCCCCCCCTATATGAGATGTACATCATGCTTCTTGTCCAAGCTACATACAATTAAATAAAAACTGACAATACTCTAGGGTGCCTGATTCCTGAAGGTCTTGAAAGTAGTTAAATTAAATATAAATCTGTTTCAGAATGTACTGAAATCAGCACTGATTTTCTTATTTACTATATAAATCTATATACCTACCTATTATGCTAGTAGTCTCGACTACGCAACCCCTTCGAGAACTTAACACAAATGAGTCACAATATTGTGCGCACCCCCCGTAATCCTATTGTTCCCCTTCGCCACTCACGCGCGGCAACACGCAACGGCCATCTTCCTCTTTTGCGAGCAACCCCAAGTAGAAACATGTTGCTTGCAAGGTGAGGGGAAGGAGGGAGGGTCATAGGTAGGTATATAGATTTATATAGTAAATAAGAAAATCAGTGCTGATTTTACAAATTTACTGCAATAAATCATATATACCTACCTATTATGCTAGACCAGCGCCAACTCAAAGACCGGGAGGCATGTTTCAAGAGCAGAAGGGTACAGGATTACAAAGAAGACACAGCGGCCTTCAAGGTGGCTGACGCAAAAATAGCCTCACCTGCAGGGACATCCCTAAGGTAGCAAGAAATGAAGGAATTGGACGAACGCCAATAAGCAGCCTTCAAAAATATCAAGCGCCACACCTTGAAACAGAGACCAAGAAATGCTGACACTACGAGTGTCATGAGCATGAGGCTTACTGTCAGACAAAAGAGCCTCTGTGCCAGCAGCCCTAATAGCCTCGACAATCCATCTAGAAATGGAATCAAGAGAAGCAGGAGAAAAAGGCTCTCGAGTGATCAGGAACTGATCATCCTTACGATAAGACTTAGTCCTATCAAAATACCATTTGAGAGCTCTAACAGGACACCAAACCTTGTCCTTGCGCACTGACGAAAATTCAGAAAGCGAACAAAGAAAAATCTCAACAGGGCCAGAGGAAGCCGTTTGATTCTTGGCAAAGAAAGAAGCCTTAGGAATCAATCTAACACCTTTTCTCTCCCAGCGAACATGACCAGGAGTAAGACAGAGGGCATGAAGGGTACTGCGCCTCTGCCCAGAGGCAATGGCTACCCAGAAGAGCGTCTTAACCGTAAGATGGTGAAGCGAAGCTTCACCTAACGGCTCAAAAGGAGGTTTTGCCAGTGCTTCTAAGACCTTAGGCAGACTCCAAGACGGGACTAACTTAGAACGAGGAGGACGTTTCAGAAAGAACGACCGAAACAAACCACTCAACAGCGGGGAATTAGAAATCCCCGAACCATCTGAGAACCCCGAATGAATGGCCCCGATCGCCGATCGGTAGCCTCGGATAGTAGAGATGGATCTCCCTTTGTCAAATAGCGAGATTAGAAAAAAAAATTAACCAATAGGAGCCTCCGACAGGGTTTGATTTCGCTCTTTACACCAAAGGAAAAGACCGAAAGACGGGAAATTTCCCTCTATCAGAGAGACCCGACTGTCTTGCAGATTCCCCGACAGGGGCCAAGCAGTCAAATGAAGGGACTCCGGACTGTGGTGAAGAATCCCCGAGAGGGGCTGCAACACTAGATCCGCTCTTAACGGAAGGAACGGTTGAGCCGCCAGAAGGCTCATTAGCTTCGGAAACCAACTCCTCCTGGGCCAAAAAGGAGCTATCACAAGCACCCGAGCCCGATCTTCCCTGATCTTCCGCAAGACTCGCGGAATCAGCTGGAAGGGAGGGAAGGCGAACCCTCGAAGATTCTCCCAACTGAGAGAGAAAGCATCCAGAGCCCAAGCTCCCTGATCGCGAACACGGGAGCAATATTTCGGAAGTTGGTGGTTCAGGACCGACGCAAAAAGATCCACTTCCAGTGGACCCAGGCAACTGCGAATGCGGCAAAAGACCTCTGGGTGGAGCATCCATTCTGATGGAAGACACCTGCCCCGGGACAGAAAATCCGCAATGAGGTTTACCTGACCGGGGATGAAAGAGGCCACGGGTGTGATCGCCATGCGATGACACCACCTCCACAGCTGTGCTGCTAGGGCATTCAGGGTAGCAGAACGAGTGCCTCCCTGCCGATTGATATAAGCCGCCTCAGTGACATTGTCCGTGAGGATCAGAACTGAACGACTGAGAAGTCGACTTCTGAAAAGGAGCAGGGTTAAAAGAACTGCCATAAACTCCAGGACATTGATATGGGGAAGAGTCCCGAGAGGAGACCAATCCCCCGCGACCGTGCTGCCATTGCAATGTCCGCCCCACCCCAACCGAGAAGCGTCCGTCGAAAACCGAGATCGACGGAAGGGGGGTACGGAAGGACATGCCTCGCGCGCGAAATTCCTCCTTTATCCAACAGGAGAAAAGAGACTTGATTCCTACTGGTACTCGAATCCAGACCAAAAGAGAATCCTTGCATGGTTTGTAAAACCTGAGGAGATGCCTCTAAAAAGAAATCATAAGGAGCTGGCAATCCTCTAGAACATCGACTAGACTGGCTAGATATCCGAAAAACTGAAGCCACTATCTGGCCCTGCTGGCCAGAATGAGCTTGCGAGCCGCAGAGACAACAGTGAGAATCCTGTCTCGACTGGGCCGAGCCAACTGATTCCGAATGTCCGACACAGCCCCCAGAAAAACCGGGCTGCGAGTAGGAACTAACTCTGACTTTTCCCAATTTATTAGGAAACCCAAGTCTTGAGTAAAATTGAAGAGCAAACAAGCCTCATCCAACAACGATCGTGCGACTCCGCTAGGAGGAGCCAGTCGTCCAGGTAGCAAAATAGCCGAAGGGGCTGGGCGCAGCCCTAAGGGAAGAGCGCGAAAGCGAAAGTCTCTGAGAGGAAGGAAAAATCCCAGAAGATCGCGCGAAGCGCGATGGATGGGAAAAAGGAAATACGCATCCTTGAGATCTATCAAGATCGCGTAGTCCTTCCTCTTGATCAACGGGAGAATAGAGGCGAAGGTCTCCATTCGAAAAAGCACTGAAGGAATGAATTTGTTTATTCTTTTCAAATTCAGTATCAAACGAAGTCTTCCCAAGCGCTTGGGAAAAACAAAGATCGGAGAAAGGGAAAGAGACGGCCGGTCTCTTACCCTTTCTATCGCCCTCTTTTCAACAGAGATTTGATCTTCGTTGAGGCATGAGAGCGAGCCAGGGCAGACATGGGAGGTGAACGAGATGTTACAGCCCCTCCTGGGAGCAAGACGGATAGATCTATGAAGAATCCGTCCCGCACGACGGAAAACACAAATGCGTCCCCGGAGATGGCCTCCCAAGCGGGGAGAAAAGCCATCAAAGCCTAGGCTTAGTCTTGTGCGAAGCCGTCGCCCCGCCACGCAGAGAGCCACGAGTAACTCAGCAGGCGGGCCCCCAAAAACAACAACAGGCCTCCGACGGACCACTATAGGTCTCTTCACCCAGCGGAGCCCCGAGGGCTGGGGGTACAGGAGACGCGAGAGATCCCGTCTCAGACAATGAAGAATCAAGCACAATGGGCTGATTAGACTCAAAGTCAGACCCCAGAAGAGAGACAGAAGCAGGGGTTGTGGTATCTGGTAAGAGGGACCAACCCTGTCATTGGGCAAAACACCACATCATGCTGAGCATCTCAGACAGACTTCGGGCAGTCCTCCGAAACAACTTCGGAGACACGAACCAAACCCTCCACAGATGCCCGCCTCCCTCCAGGCAAGAAGTGCGCTGAGGGTAAGTACCCAAAGCCGCGCGCAAACTACCCATACTGGCTGAACAATAAGAAGCTACAGCCATGGGCCGGGCGGCCGGGCGCCCGAGGCGCCCAGTGCGAGGGCAAACTGGGACAAGGTCCCAGTATTCGCCCACCGACTACTAATAACATGTGAACTCACTATTGTCCCGCCCGTGGGCGACAATAGGAGAGCACTAGCAGTCGCGCACTCAGGTGATTGCACCTGTTGCTCCGTAGAGCGCCCATAAATGTGGGCTCCAGTCTTCCCATCAGCTGGCAAAGCAACAGCCCGGGTAGCACTCGTTCCCCCATACGGCGTCAGCCGGGGGCTATTCAATAACCAGGTGCGAGGGCAGACTGGGACAAGGTCCCAGTATTCGCCCACCGACTACTAATAGCATGTGAACTCATTATTGTTCCGCCCGTGGGCGACAATAGGAGAGCACTAGTAATCACGCACCCAGGTGACCTCAGGTCAAACCGGAAGTAATCGTGCGCTCCAGTAACCGCACTTATGGGGCTAGGGTTGAAGAACCCAGACCAATATGGGCGGTGCCTGTGAGTTGCCCTGCAGTAGTGGCACACGTCTCCCCTAGCGGATTTATGCGGGAAACAGACGTCCCCCCCTTCTGGTCTCAGCGACCGGGGGATTGGATTCGTAATATCCAAACCACTAGAGCTTGACGCCACCCACCCGAAGCCACGGGCTCCGGAGCTGACGTCCCAAACTCAACTAATGCCACCCGCCCCGAAGCCGCATGCTCCGAGGCTGGCAAACCCGGGCAGGGAAAACACCACTGGGCAACTTACCTGCAGCCCTCCTCCCTCCCCCATGTACGAAAGTACTCGGGAGAGTTCTGGAGGGCCGAGTCGTCTTCCTAGACGACTCTTCGGAAGAAGCAGCTAGGTCTCCGCGACCTAGCAGCTTCTTCTTCCGAACTCAAAATGCTGCAATAAAACAGACAATAAAGTATACAAAAATATGAAATACTTTAAAAGAGTGCAGATAAATATAAACTTGGGGATACGCACAATTTAGATAAAAACCGTATAAACAAACACCGAACCGAAACGGATCGGGTCAAACGGAAACACCAGCAAAACACACAGAGAAATAACTACGTGGGCCTGGCAGTGAAAATGAAAATAACTTGCCTGGAAAGGAATCAAAAATATCCCTTGCAATCAGCAAAAGTGACATAAAAACACAAGAGTACTATAATCTTACGAAAAAGAAGTACAGAAAAGTGCTTTAAAGAGCGGGAAAGCGTGCTGAAAAGATACAAAAAGACCTGATTTCAGGAGCGCCCTGACTCGACATCCTAACTCGTTGGGGGCGAGCAAGAAAGAGCAGGATGGCCGTTGTGTGTTGCCACGCGTGAGTGGCGAAGGGGAACAATAGGATTACGGGGGTGCGCACAATATTGTGACTCATTTGTGTTAAGTTCTCAAAGGGTTGCGTAGTCAAGACTACTAGCATAATAGGTAGGTATATATGATTTATTGCAGTAAATATGTAGGAAAGAGCTTCCAGAAATATGATCAATGTCTAATAGTTATGCAGTATTAAAGAAAAATAGAAAATTTCAATTTAAAAAAAAAAAAGATATCATAGCTAAAAGAGTTATTTTAAAAGGAATTCCACTGTAGTAAAATAACCCATACAATCTTTGATTCTTGAAACCTTTTTGACATATTTATCAACATCAATTTTTTTAAACAATTATTTACAATTTGTATCACTTGTTCAACAGTACAGATTTAAAATATCTACATCTACATTGAATATGTCTTAATAAAATATTGATCCTGACAGAGACACCCTAAAAATGTATTGGTCTTGGTCTGAACCCAAGTCCTATTATGAATAATAATAATAATAATAATAATAATAATAATAATAACACTATCTGTGGATTAAGGGGAATCGTCCAAAGCTGTGGTGGTCACATGGTGGTCAAACAGAAGACCCAATAACTTCATTTTTCGATTAATTGATATCATGTGCAAATAAACTAAAGGCCTATGACTTGAAATCTAACTTAAAAGATGAACTGACCAATATAACTATTTTTGGCTTCCCCTTTATGTTTTTTTAAGCACAACTGCAGCTTATGGAGAATCCACAATATTTCCCCTTAAGGTTAGAATGGGTTAAAGGCACTGTTTAACATTGTGGTGGGAGGATTAAAATAATTCTCAAGTTGCAATGATTAATGCATCTAGGCATGTTTGCATTGGGTCAGAAACACCCCAGGATGTAACAATTCAGGACGAAATCCATTCATGTTTGAGTAATCTCTGTGAAAAGATAAAAGCATGTGGGACATGCTTTTAACTAGCACAGTAAGCAATGGACCGTGCCAGAGGCAATTAATCCTTGTATTACACCTGATCATCCTGTAATTTTTGCACTGTGAGGGTTTTACGCCATACCGCACAAGATGAATAAATTATCAACTGCTCACATTTTTAAAAAATTAGAACACTGTTAAATTGTGCCTTTAAAGGGGGAAATACATGTACGTTATTATTCCCCTTTATAGGTTATAATGGGTTAAAGGGGAAATATGTTAAAACTGGTCAATTTACATTTCCAAAAACTTTAAAAATCTGATGAAAGTGAAAATCTCCAGATAGTAGAAGAAAAAATCCTCAGATATGTTAGTGAAGAGATAATAGAGATATTATTCCAAGTTAATTAAAATTTGCTTGATTTGCCTTTAGAGTCCACTTTTACACAACACATGATATAACGATGTAAAATTATCCCAAGGATTTAGCACCCCTATCATGAAAAAATTATGGTTCAGTCCAATATTTACATACCATTAGGCATCGGCATGCCGTTGAGGGTGTTGATGGACTCCTAAACAGCTATTGTGCTATCCAAAATGTTAGGGAGAAACGATATTTCCCCCCTAATTTCCGTTTCCCCGTAACAATAACAATAATAAACCTAACTGTGACTTAAGGCAAAACCTAACAATAGGTTTATTCCGTCACAATAGAAATTCAATGTTAGGGCGAAACGTAACAATAGGATGAGATAAAAGGTTTCGCCCTAAGTCGTAGTTAGAGTTATTATTGCGATGTTAGGGTGAATCCTTTTCTCTCAGCCTATTGCTATCAATTGACTTAACACACGGTCGCTTCCGCCATAACGTCAAATTTCTATTGTGATGGAATAAACCGCATTGATAGGATTTGCCCTCACGTAGGAAATAATGTAATAGTAATAATAATGATGATGATGATGGTAATAATATTATTACCCCTGGTCATTGAATTTCAGGCTTGCACACAGTTGTGCACCATCTCTACTCTTTAGGGAGCATTCCTACCAGTTTGCGCCGTTCACATGCATGTTGCCCATTGGCAAAAACAGTCAAGTCAATCCTCACAGACACCCATCATCTCCTGGGTGGTAATGTAGATTAATAGACGTTATGTCGCGGTGGGACTATCTACTAGACCATGACACCTCTTACAAAATGAACATTAGTTTTCCTCCTGGTCTTGTTCTTGGGACCAGTGGTCTAAACTAAAACACTGAACTGCGCATACAGGTAAACGACATATAAGCCTCCATCGAGCGATGGACATTTTAACTGAAAAAAAAGAGAAATTTCAAACTTACCAGCTGTGAGCATGAGACAAGAAAAATAAACATCAGATTAGATACCATGGAAGAAATACATGTACAATTGGTATTTTCCACCAAGAGCTGGATAGGAAATAATTAAATGCACATCTGATTTACATTAACCCTTTCAGGACAGGAATTAGTTTAGGACTACCGGTAAATTGATCACATTTTGTTCATCAGATTGGCAACAATAATATTATAATGTATAATAATATACAATGCGTCCCAGAAAAAAAACGAAACCGAGATTTATCAATGTTTACTTTAATCATATCTTAATCACAATTATGATTAAAGGGGAATGAAACCCTGGGGAAAAATCCATTTTAATAAAAAGAGAGGATAGAGAGAAGTAGTTTTAAAAATTTCCATCAAAATCGGTTAAGAAATGAGAAAGTTATGAAAGTTTGAAAAGTCTCAATTTACTTTCTATGGCGATCCTCAAATTGGCAATGTTGCTTCAAAGTGACAGGTAGAGTAGGACAACTCTCCACTTGTTTTCTACACAAAATTTCATATTTTCTCCATTATTTCTAAAATGATGCTTGTCTTTTTCTCACATGACATCATCAGTCAATCATCAGTCACCTAAAACAAGCCAACAAAAGACACTGGCATGTAAAGTATTTCTCGGTTTTGTACTTGCTCACAATAGCATTGTGTGTTTTCATAACAGATTTTCAGTACCTTTCTTTTCCTGTGATGCTGGAGCATTTCTGACATAGCATCTGCTATTGTGATTTAGAGTTTATGAGTTGGTATTGTATTAAAACATGCGATGCTATTGTAAGCAGGTGCTAAAGTGAGGGATAGGTATATATTAGTGTCTATTGTTTGGCTTGTTTTAGGTGACTGATGATTGACTGATGATGCCATGTGAAGAATCAGACTCCAAAGGATTTTCTAGGGGCGGGCTTAGCAGGTAAAATAAAATAATTACAAAAAATATTTTAAAATATATGACACATATTCAGATCAAATGGATGTAAATTTTGTGATGTACAGAACAATACACATACAATACAATACAATACAATAAGCATTTAGTACGCCCTTCCCATAAGGCTCGGAACGTTTAATCATCAAAGATCAACATGTACATGTACTTGCATTCCATAGGTCCTTTAATGAAAAACGTACCTCATTATCAATCAGCTTTTATCATTTTGTACTCACCACTCCATTTTGGCGACAATCAGCCATGCCTGAGGTTTTTTCTCTTGTTTGCTTACTGCTAGGACAGGCAGCCAGTGCAAACGGATTCGTTTAATAAATCATGGAAATGCAAGCATCACGTTACATCAACAGAGATTTGTCATCCCTGGCTCAATTTGCCATATTGAGGTGTCATATGAAAGGGCAGAAAATGAACTTTCTGGAAATGTGATATTCAGATATCGATGGCCAAATGACTTTTTAGGAGTCCTGCTTCATATTGTTGTTATTCACTCATGCGTGAAATATGTATCATATGAGTGGCATCAAATGAAAGAAGAGGTTCCAAGCTTTACAAATATGTGTCATATATTATAATTGTGATTAAGATATCATTAAACATCGATAAATCTTGGTTTCATTTTTCTGGGACGCACAGTACATGGTCACAAACTCTGTCGAAAAGTTGAAAAAACTGCCAATTTTTATAAAAACCAATGATTTTGAAGCTCTCAATGTGTTGCCAATTGAGGGATTTTAAAGCTTATTCTCTGTTTAAATTCCTGGCACCAATGCGGTCATTGACCAATATGGTCATGCAACAAAATGGACATAGTATGTGCAGAAATTTTTGCTCTTTCTACTCATTTGTGATGAACAGCAATTACAATAATTCGGAGACGAGACTACTGGTTTGGAATAGATATCCTTTATTATTCGTATTCAGCTCGATGTACATGTATATGGCAATCCATCCTTTTTTAATAAAAAGATTTGTGCAAAAGCAGAAAAAAAGACAGGATGGTGAAAGTTTGAAAGAGATTGGACAAAGGATAAAAATGCTTATGTTTGAAAAATGAAATCACTAAATCTATGTGAATCTCAAATTGGCAATTTGGTGAATCCATTATAACGTATTAACCGCCAACTTTCCTGTTTGTTGTACTCTAAAATATCAAGGTACATCCAACCAAAGCACTTTTTCCCTCGGGGGCATCAAGTACTCAAAATATAATAGATATTGTCATAGGTCCTCCAAAATGAAAAAGATCCGAGTATAAGTCTAGTACATTTTGACTTAAATTTAGTGTTGGAGCAAATTAAAGAGTTATCCGCCGCTACATCACAGTGACACATTAAGCAATTCAGCTATTCCGAAATTCCCATTGTGATTATAACTATTAAAAATTCATATATACTTTCTTATTGCTTGTCCAGACTTCAGTCAACCTGCTTCTGTGATTTTCTTTCTTTCAGAACAACTTGCCATTAAGGTTGGATTTCCCTTTTCTAAACTACATTGTATGATCATTTTGAAATCCTACCTGGTTTGTATGCATGGCAGCACCAGATGCAGACAGAACACAGGACGACTAAAATGAGCAGAAAAAGAACCACAAACCCAAAGAAACCTTTTTCCAATGATGTCCATTTAGATTGACTCTCCTGGGATCACCTGGAAAAAAAAAGTTCAAAACTCTGCATAATAATGTATAACAAGAAACGAATTGTAAACAGCAGCCATTTTCACAGCAAGAAACTTTTGTGATTTTCCAGAAATTATGACAATAAATAACAAGATGAATGCGACTGCATCTCCTACATGTATATGCCTCCGCCTAAATTCAGTTGATGGCTCAAACTGTTCTAGAAATATTTGATAACGAGGCTAAAAACCAGTAACTTCATGTAATTTTATGTAAATTGACCTCTGTGACCTCTGACCTTTGACCTACTTACCCCAAAATCTAATCAGTTCATCTTTCTATGGGGATGCATACTGGTACCAAGTTTGAAGTTCTAACCTCAGATAGTTCTTCAGAAATCGCGGTAACGGTGCTAAAAACCAAGAATTTCATGTAATTTCATGTAAATTGACCTCTGTGACCTCTGACCTTTGACCTACTTACCCCAAAATCTAATCAGTTCATTTTTCTATGGGGATACATACTGGTACCAAGTTTGAAGTTCTCACCTCAGATAGTTCTTGAGATATCGCGGTAACGGTGCTAAAAACCAGTAATTCCATGTAAATTGACCTCTGAACTTTGACCTACCTACCCCAAAATCTAATCAGTTCCTCTTTCTATGGGGATACATACTGGTACCAAGTTTGAAGTTCCTACCTCAAATGATTCTTCAGATATCGCGGTAACGAGAAGTGGGACGGACGGACAACCCGAAAACATAATGCCTCCGGCACCCACCTTCGGTGGGCGGAGGCATAAAAATAATTATGACAATAAGGCAGTTCGTAATTAAAATTTGCACATGTGCAGATAAAGGCAGTCGTTTGTACAGAGTACAATTGCACACACACACCACACACACACCAGCATGATGTTACTTGTTATTCAAGCAGCGCATCCGGCAATTCCACGGTAACGGAAGAACAATCAAACTCAAACTGTATCTGAATGTCTTTCCATTACCGTGGAATTGCCCATCCATCAAAACAAAGGTGCGTACATGTACGTGCATAAAGTGGGGTCATGTCAGGGTCATTTGTACTAAGTGCTGGTTACAAACTGGCTTTTAAAGATTCAATGATTTCACAGCATGAAACTTTCTCGATACTGAACTGCTCGTAAAATTTGCGAACATTAAGTGCGTGTGAAAGTTTCTGGTCTTACAGTAGGCTGCAGATTCCTTTAACATATAAACGAATCCACAATGATACTGGAGTTATTTGTTGCCAAGCGGAAAATGATATCTAAGAATTTCAAGGACTAATCAACCATAATATGTGTCTAAAGGTACATGTGCATTAACATGCAAAATATGTATATAGCAAGCATAGGGATTTTTAGAACTGATCTAGAACTAGAATGTGTAGAATTACACATTTAGCAGATATTGATTACAATGATAATCTGCAGGGGCGAATTTGAAGCCAGAGGGGGCCGAATCCCCCCTTATACAAAATCCTGGATCCGCCCGTCTGTGGATTTGCTCCATGATTCTTTATTACTTTATTATTATTATTCTTTATTATGGAGGTGTCGTGGTATAGTGGTTCATTCACTTGACTCTTAATCAAAAGGTTGAGGGTTCGAATCCCAGCCCGGCACTAACGTCCTCTGGCAAGACATTAATCCACATTTGCCACTCTCCACCCAGGTGTAAATGGGTACCCGATATGCTTGAGCGCTACATATTTGGCTGCTAATATAAGCTATGACCGGGGTAATAATGAAGCGCCAGGAGCGGTTAATATTACAAATAGATCATGGAGCAAATGTGTTATAGAATAAAAATTATGACATTAGTGTAACGCAATGGCACATAAAGATACAAAGAGGAAAATTGCTAGTTTTGTCTGTGCATTTAAAATTCGAATCAGACATATGTCTGAATAAAGGTTTTCATATTATTATTTTCTTTATTACTTATTTATTTTTATTTTTCCACCAATTTCTTGTGACCGTGATTTCTCAAAATCAACGCAATCAATTTTCATCAAATTTCTGTCAGTCATCAGGCTTATCATGGTCAAGTGCCCCAATCTTTTTCAAGGTCATGTCATCATGACGTCATCCAGGTGCCATTTTGTGAAATCACATTATCAATCATATCTTCATAACGAGTCATCAAAAATGAACCATATTTGACATACATTAATTTCAGGTCAAGGGTCAACATAAAATGTCATCAAAATCTGCGCGCATCATGACGCGCACGTACGCGCGCGTCAAAATTTAAAAATGCTCAAAATCACTTTTTAATCAAATTAGAGTAACCCATTCCAAACAAGAATTAGACTTTCTATAGAAGTCTAAAAAATATGGCAGATTTCCTAAAAATCAGGTCCCCCTAAATACAAAAATTCTTCTAGCAAGTTTGCAAAGGAACTATTTTAAGTTTGAAATAAGGCCTCCAAGTTTGCAATATTTCAGGCCTCCTTTCATAACCTTTAGATTAAAATAAGAGAATTTGTCAGAAGCTTTGACATATTTTAACATGCCCCAAGTCGCATGGTTTGTAAATTTGTTAACCTGAAACAATCCTTCCCTGATATCGAGGTGTACAAATTTGTACACCTTCTTGACATAAAGTGTGAACATTTGTAAACTATTCCCAAAATTAAGGTGTGCGAATTTTTAAACCTTCCCAACATCAAGGTTTGCAAATTTGTAAACCTTGCCAACATCAAGGTGTGCAAATATGTCAACCTAGCCAACATCCAAGGTGTGCAAATTTGTAAACCTTCGCACCATCCAAGGTGTGCAAATTTGTAAACCTTGCCAACATCAAGATTTGCATTATAAATCTTCCCAACCTCAAGGTGTGGAAATTTGTAAACCTTGCCAACATCAAGGTGTGCAAATTTGTAAACCTTCTTGACATAAAGTGTGAACATTTGTAAACTATTCCCAACATTAAGGTGTGCAAATTTTTAAACCTTCCCAACATCAAGGTTTGCAAATTTGTAAACCTTGCCAACATCAAGGTGTGCAAATTTGTAAACCTTGCCAACATCAAGGTGTGCAAATTTGTAAACCTAGCCAACATCAAGGTTTGCAAATTTGTAAACCTTGCCAACATCAAGGTGTGCAAAAATTTGTAAACCTTGCCAACATGAAGGTTTGCAAATTTGTAAACCTTCCCAACATCAAGGTGTGCAAATTTGTAAACCTTGCCATCAAGGTGTGCAAATTTGTAAACCTTCCCAACATCAAGGTGTGCAAATTTGTAAACCTTCCCAACATCAAGGTGTGCAAATTTGTAAACCTTCCCAACATCAAGATTTGCATTGTAAATCTTCCCAACATCAAGGTTTGCAAATTTGATAGTTGTGTAGTAATCAGCATGTTTAATTCAATGAACACAAAACTTACATTGACATAATTGACATAAAGGTTTCTTGTAATAATACCCAATTTCCTCAACTGTCCTGGCCCATATCTTATTTCATCACAGCATTAATACCATGGTAAGGACATATTTCAACAAATTAAAAAAAAAAAAAAATTGGGACCATAGTGTCAATTCAATTAAATTTCAAATTATTTTGTTTATTCACGGAACTTACATCAGCCAGATGCTGTTTTACAGAAAGGCTGTGTAAAAACATAAAAGTCATATAACAAGTAACAACACAATATAAAAATACATAAGAGAATAAATGAGGATAAAATTTACATCTATAAAGAGATATAGAATCATACTGCATGATTGCTACCTGGACGATTGGCTTCTCCTAGCGGAGTCGCGCGATCGTTTGTCAGACGAGACTCGTTTGCTTGTCAATCTTACTCAAGACTTGGGTTTCCTAATAAATTGGGAAAAGTCAGAGTTAGTTCCTACTCGCAGCCGTTTTTCTGGGGGCTGTGTTAGACATTCGGAATCAGTTGGCTCGGCCCATTCGAGACAGGATTCTCACCATTGTCTCGGCGGCTCCTCGCAAGCTCATGCTGGCCAGAAGGGTCAAGGCCAGACAGTGGCTTCAGTTCTTGGGATATCTAGCCAGTCTAGTCGATGTTCTGGAGGATTGCCGGCTCCTTATGAGACCGTTTCAGAGACATCTCCTCAGGTTTTACAAGCCGGGCAAGGATTCTCTGTTGGTCTGGATTCCAGTACCAATAGGAATCAAGTCTCTTCTCTCTCTCTATAAAGAGATATAGAATCATACTGCATGACAAAAAAAAACTATAAATCTATTATTAACCCATTAAAAGTGATAACAAACAATTGACAATTACACATACAGAGATTGTAAGATTGAGATATGAAATGACTTCAAGTGTCTGAATGTTCATACAAGGATGCATTTTGTGCTACTTTTTTACTTCTATGAACAAAAGTCAAGCCTGTACGTGGAGGGAATTAATGCATATATTTAATGGAAAGAGAAGGAAAGAGATAGGGGAAAGAGAGACAAGGGTAGAGAGAAGAGAGTGGGAGAGAGATAGAGAGAAAGAGAAAAGAAGAGAGATAAAGGGAAGAGGGAAGAGCGGGGGGGGGGGGGGGGGGGGGGGGGACAGAGACAGAGGAAGACGGGAAGATTAAGGACCAAGATGAAGGATGGAAGTAGGGGAGTCACATGGATGTAGGAGGATGTAGAATGAGAGGAAAATGAGAGTAAAATGATGAAATGACAAAATGAGAATGGCACAAGTTAGCTTACAGTTACAAATTAAATTTTTGCTACATTTATCAGAATAAGAATTATCGTTCTTACCTCAAATTCTCAATTGTTGAAATATCGGGCTGACAAGGAATTTGTAGATTGCTTCTCACACAATTGACTAAATCAACAATAGCTACACATCTAACTGATTCTTCCAAGTAGCTTTTAGAGTCGTCTTACAGCTTGTCTGGAAGGATGAAGTTCTGTTTTATGGAGCTACATGTATGTGCTGTCCATTTATATATGGGCATCCTTTCCTCTTTCTGACAAGTTGTGGCCACCACAGAGGTGGCTTTGTTTATTTGATCAGTGGATTCTAGAGATTGTGAATGCAAACAACAGCAGTACAAACACAAACTGGATGCAAACACAGGCACAGAAAAGGTCAATGACTTGTTCAGTTGGCTTGTATACATGTAGCAGAATAATTTCTTAGCTGAGGATGATGAATGCATCTTTTCCAAGTGATAGCCATTTAGTATAGGATTGGTATTAATTTTTTTTTTAAAGAGAACCCAAATTTTCCCATTAATTATACTAGAAAAAGATTATGTCCTGTTGAATTATTATTCACGAAAAAGTTTGATTCATTCTCTTTCATATCATGACAAATATGTTATGATATTGTCATGCATGAATGAATTTGGAAAGTTTTAATTGCGTGATTTCAAAAGTAGTTTGCACTAAAAAATAATGCATGGTGTAATTTTGTGAAGTACAAATAAAAGAACAAATGATGAAGACACAAAGAAAAGATAAGTGATATTTAATGTTTCCTTATTCATCTTTCAACATGTATGCATATGAGTCCAAAATTAGCCCCCACTGTCCTTCCATATGAGCACCTTGTCTGTCCATGAAAGTGTGCTTGAGTCAGGACAAAATGAAAGCAGAGTGGGGTTCAAATGGCCATTCACTGTGTTGATGCATAGATCCCACTCTTGTGCGCAAATCAAGTTTTAAGTTGCTGGTTTAAAGTTGCTTCAGTTCGATGATCCCATGCTCTATCATCACAAATGTATCATATGAAAGGGGATAGAATTTTAATTTTTGTGATGTATTACAATAAATCTAGTTATGATTTTGGATGAGATTTTGCTAGAGAAAAAAACAATGTAAATGGGAAAGTTACATGCTTACTGATAGATCAGAAATCTTGAAATCATATCTTCTTTAATGGCTCGTCAATATACAGTTAAAAAGTGATAACTCCTTGGTCATATCCAGCATCACACTACAAATGGGTGGTGCTGTGCTTGCTGGCTAGGAAGTGTGACTGGACTACATTTTACTATCTGAAGTTTTGACTATTCTTGTACTTTTGTAGGTATATGGTATGCACAATCCACATGCTTCCCATCTGTAAATCCTGTCAAATGTATGAAATAACAAGAAGTCTTTTTTGTACAAGTCACATTCACATAAAGAGAATATATAAGCTACAGGTGTATGTCACTGGAAGTAATACAAACTAAGCACAAAGTAAAAATGTTAAAAAATGAAAAAAGATTGAGCAATAAAAAAAAAATCTTTCTGTCAGAAGGATTTCTAATGCTAGAAATTTGATCCTGGCATTTGCCAAGTTGCTTGCCTTATGTTGCTATAACGGTGACTGCAAAATAGATGAAAGGTTGAAATGGCTTCATGAATGCTCAAGCAGAGCAAAGATAAAGGCCTATAGGGTGGGTTTCGAGCATGTGATTGTAACTGTCTTGTAGTTATGAGAATGAGTGTCTTGTAGTTATGAGAATGAGGGTATTGTTCTCACATTTTTCAGAGAATTCTTGTAGTTTTAAAGGAAGCAGAAAAATTAAACACATCAGTGAAGGTTTGAGCAAAATCCAATAAGAAATAACAAAGTTATGAATTTTTGAGGGGGCAGACATGAAGGATCCAACCACATAGTCAGGATTTCATTTTAGGGGCGGTTGTGAGCATGCGAAGAGTGAGAAATTGGTGTACGTGAGCACGCAAAGCGTGCTCCCCAGGGGATGGGTGCACGAAAGCTCCGACGTTTTATAGCAAATTTGAGAGAAAGATAACGGCTTTTAGTACTTTTTCGAAGGAGGAAAGTTATTTCAACGTCTGGACTGCTTTTTAGTTATTTGGACGTAATACTGCACTGTAATAGGGATGGTTGCAGGGAGGGGGTGTTTCTTTTTTTTTTTTTTTTTTAGTGCTGAATAGGAGGTGCCATGGCCCCCTGTACTGCCTGTCTACGCCAGTGAGTCTATGCACAGAGTTAGAGGGAGCGATTTGATCTTACCATGTTTCTGTGGTTTAATACTCGAGAGAAATTAAGGCCATGAAAACATAACATGCATAATTAGCAGTACGTCCCTTATAAAGGATACAAAAGTGAGAAACAATGAATTTATTGTCTTTTTCTTTTCAGGGGGATTATGGCCTCCTTATATGGGTCTTGGGAGGACCAACAGATTGTCTTTGCCCTATTCCCCCCCCCCCCCCCCCCCCCATTGGCTTCCCATTGGTCACCCCTAGCGCTAGGGGAGACGGGAGCATTATCCTATACGTATCCATATCATAGTGGAAATATTTTCGAAAAATGGCAACCGATATCCCTAAGTGACATGATCTCCTACACCTCCCCTCCCCGATTGATGTCTGTCTACAGATCGATTTAGTCATGAGGGAATGAATAATATATTTCAGGCGATATATACAATAACTTTATGAGGCAGTGGCGTTTTTATGGGGGGGGGGGCAGAGGGGGCACGTGCCCCAGGCGGCACTTGAAGGGGGGGGGCAAAACGCGCAAAAAGAGAGAAAGAAAAGGGCGAGAAATACAATAAATGTTAATTGTCTTTTAGGGTTATTTGCGCCCCAGTCAAGGACAAAAGGCGTAAGAAATTGTATTTTATAGGGTTTGTAATGCGGAAACTTTCTAAAACTCGGTCACTTCGCTCCCTCGCATAATTAAGTTAAAATTCCAATGGACTGTAGTTGCTTTGCCCCCCCCCCCCCCCATTCCCCGCATTAGGCAGGAGCTTGTGCCCCCAGATATAAGTGCATAAAAAGCACTTTCAAGGCCTATGGAACATTCTAAAGAAATCATAAATTTGCCTTGCAATTGCCTTACTAATTTCCTCACTAATTTCCTCTAATGTATTTCTTCAGGGATTTCATTATACCCCCGCCAAACGAAGTTTGAAGGGGTATATAGGAATCAGTCAACGGTTGGGCTGTCGGTCGGTCGGACTGTTGCAAATCTTGCGGATCGAACTACTTTCTCAGTTTTCAACCAAAGCTCATGAAATTTGGTACACACATTGGTCTTGGTGGGAAGATGTGCAAGACATTTTTCGGATGAGTCTGAATCTGCATTGCCATGGTAAAGGTATATTTATGGCAGAAAATCAAGGAAACACCTTGCAGATCGAACTACTTCATCAGTTTTCGACCAAAAGTCAAGAAATTTGGTACACACATTGGTCCTGGTGGGAAGATGTGCAAGACATAGTTTTTGGATGTGTTGGAAGCTGCATTGCCATGGAAACAGCATATCTATGGCAGTAAATCAGGGAAAAATCCTGCGGATCAAACTACTTCCTCAGTTTTCAACCAAAAGTCAGGAAAGGCTTTTGTCACGGGGCGGGGGTATTAATCATCATCTTCAGTGATATTTCTAGTTTAGTTTGCTACCCCAAAATAGGAATGTTCAAAAAAAAATTTAAAAATCTATTGCTAGGTCGCTCTATAAGAAATTTCAGTTTGAGGGTTGGAAATTAGGGGGGGGGGGGATCTGCCGCTCGGTCGCTCCCTTGCTTATACAATAACCCCGGGTTATGTGCATCAAAACTCACTTTCACATAGTGTCAACATTTCTAAATCTGAGTTTGGGTACGGTGGGGGGGGGGGGGGGGTGCAGATTTGATAGTTTGCCCCGGGCGCCAGAATACCTAGATACGTCATTGGTATGAGGGCCATTTTCCCCTTTCATGTCACTGTTGTTGTTGATAACTTATGCAACAGCCACCCAAATGCGCTGTTACGTAAACACTAAACCCTGACCCCAACCCTAATCCTATACATTGTCTTCATGTTGGGTAGCTGCCGTAAAAGGAAGTTTACCTTAGTATAAATGCTTCCATGATATAAATAAAAAGTAGAAATAAATCAAAATGATTATAAAGAGTCCTAAAATATGAAGTGACCGAAATCCCCCTCCTCTTTTTTTTTTTTTATATCTACTAGTTATAATTATGTTCCTGCCCTTCACCCCTTCATCCCCAAAGATAAATGAATAAATAAATTAATTTAAAAAATAAAAAGATTTTTTTTTTTTTAACCTGTGGAAAGTTCAATTTAGAAAGTAATGGAATGCTTACATAAATGAAAGTTCCAAAGGAGCTGAATTTTCACAAATAAAGGGCAAAATTGTTTACGGGCTTCTGGATCAATCCGAATCGATCGTGACGACGGCCCCAGGGGATGTCTCACTGAGACCTGTATTTTATCTGCGTAAATCACTTGCTGAATTAAAAAGCAGATTAATATAGGATTTGAAGGTTTGCATGGTGAAGTTGTAATTCAGATAAAAGGTTTGCGGTACAACCATGTGAGTTGGGACAACTCACATGGTTGTACTGCAAACCTTTTTTCTGAAAAAGCAGATTGAAGTAGGGGCAGATTTTGATACCCTAAACAGGGAAACCGGTCTATCTCTGATTTTTATACCATTAACGGCGATTTTATATCTTGCTTGGTATTTTACATCCTATATTTGAGGATTAGGCCTACATCATCATTATAGACCTCTCTTTAGCCAAAAAGGAACCGTGAAAGAAATGTAACCTAATTTGGAGCACATTACGGAAGTATACACCCCCCCCCCCCTCCTTCCGCGGATCTTCTCTCTATCAGTCTCTGAATTTGCTACCCTTTTTCTTGATTTCACTTTCTTATACCCTAAACGCGTTAACTGGGTTATCGCTGAAAAGGTACCCTTATTATCCGTTTGCACTTGGATGATGTACCAGCTTCAATGAGACATCCAACCCCCGCCACCGGTGAACACCGTGAAACCATAAAGTTACATACAAACTAAACTGTGTGTATGAATAACTCTATGCATGAAACATAGTACTGTACCGGCTGTACATATGCGCTGTGCGAACGACACGTGTGTTGTGTGTTGTGTCGTATACATTGAAGCCATACATGCGGACATGCATGGCCTTTGAGTATATACACCTCACGCTGTTCTAATTTGGCAATACACCAATTGAGGTTTCTCCCCTTCAGAGGTAAAGGGTATGGGTTGGGTATGAAGCTACAAACCCACTTCATGGGTTGGCAGAATTATTACTCCCTCCGGAAATTCAATGTTTAAAAATGAATTTATGAAATATGGACGGCACGTCAGCCCTTAAGGAGTGCCTCCCATTAAGAACCATTCCCTGCCCGTGGGTACCAAAAGGCGGGGACCGAAAGGGCCAGGGGAGACGCCTATTCGAACAAAAAAAAAGGCCCCAAATCCTTAGCGTAATATATAGATAGATAGATAGATAGATAGAAGATATATATGTATATACAAAAAAATGTGTATACATGTATATACAGATTGCCAGAGGTTAGTTTAGTGGAAAGAATTTCCTTGCAACATGGTCTGCTGCATTATTATGTCTTATCAATTAAATGGAACATTATGTTCCATTTAATTGATAAGACATAATAAGGATACTTTCTAGAAATTAGTGGAATATATGAGGGTTTAATTTGTTGTTAATTGCGATAGAATTCTTCTTAATCTTAATTCTGAATTTGTAGCTAAAATATTTTCCACCTGAACAAGGGAAAGGTTATCCCCCTCCCTCCCAAATAACCTATTATTGTAGTTTATTGTCACAAGGCCATTAAACAAGAACCAGCTAGATTTACAGGTCCAAGCTGTGCTGAAAATCCTTGAGAAAGGTAAACAATCTCTACCCAGATGTGAGATAAGCCCAAATCATTTCCCTCTATGTACAGTATTGCAAGGAAGTGTAAGTTACTCAATGAGGCTTGGTTACAATACCCGAGTATAGTGTGGTATTGAGAAGTGTGTTCATTTCAGCTTGCTACATGTAGCTCTTCTCAATACATGTACGCAGATTTTGCAAGAATGTCAGTCATTATCAAGGAACAGTGTCTTGATATGGAAATGGCTGAAACAGTCATCACTGATCAGGACAGAATTGAGTTTAATGATAGTTTGTCTTCAGATATTGTTGACTTTTCTTTTGAATAGATTTTGGACATTTCGAAACTCAGTATCATCAAACTGGCTCTGTAGCCTAAAATCAAAAACAGAAAGATACTCATACAGTCATCACTGATCCGGAAAACAATCATTTTACTGATCATCTGTCTGCTGATACTGATAACATTTCTTTTGAATCAGTTTCTGATATTTCAGAACTCAGTAAAGATTATATGGTATTCAACATATACACACCTGTTGCTACAAGTACTCTAAAAAGGAACATCAAGTTTACTAATAATTTGTCTTTTCATGATGCTGAGTCATCTTTTGAATGTACCGGTACTAACTCAACAAGGTGTTCTTCCTCCAACTTCTGCCAGAAGAAGTCAAAGGGAGAGAAATGTCCATGCAGCCATCAATACGAGTACTGATGATGACAACAATGTACAATGACAAGCATCTCCTCTGTGCTTATAGGAATTAGATAGCAGCATTGAAAGTGGTGATGTACTTTCTGTCTTCTCGTTTACTAGTGAAGATAGTACAGGGGGTCGGTTTCCTTCCTCTGATGTAGTTGCCCACCCACCGGACATATCTGCTTCTCTACAGAAAAAACAGAGTTTACTCTAGAAAAACTGGCAAGACTTCAATGAAGAAAGCATTTCATGTAAAATGTAAATGTCGAACAAAGTGTATGAAAAATATTACTATGGGTGATTTGAAAGCTGCTCGTCGAGAATATTGAAGCAAGGCTCCTCATCAAAGGAGAGAGTGGCTTTATGCGGGACAGTTCCAGTCTCCACAGGATTTTTACCATTTTCGGCTACAAAATGGATCCAAAATATGTCAGGTAGCATTTTATACCCATTTGGGTATAAGCAGAGCGACCTTTTTCAGTGTGAAATCAGCTGCAGTTAGGTTGGAAAACAATGGATCAAGATATATATCACAGCAGACCAGCGGTCTCAGGCCACAATGATGTGCCTAAACTGGCTGGAATGATACATTTCCAAAAGAGGAGACTGCATGCCACACAAGGACGAAGTCTGTCTGCCACATGGCTATTCAAAGGGAGATATTTACCAAGAATATCAAAGCCAGGTGGCAGAATCCTTGGAACCATGCAACTGTAGCCAAATCACAATTCTACAAGTTGTGGAAAGATTTCTTCTCTCATGTTAAAGTCTAGAAAGCAAGTACATGTATGCCTACTATAAAAGTTCACTTTTGAGAATATGCTCTTTCACTTTCCAGTAATGTTTTTAGCCTTCAAAGGGCTAAAAGAGACATTTGTAGAATTAAATATCATAATTGATAGGATTGAAGTAAAATTGAATATTTCTCACATTTCTTTATGATATATTCAATTTTACTTCAGTCCTATCAATTATGATATTTAATTACAAATTCAAATTGTCCTCTATAGAAATTCGTTGGCATGGATTTGCCCGACTTTAGAGGGAAGACCTGTCTCATTGGTAGGCCATTACATAGCGTACGCATGGAATTGGTATGGATGTACCCCCTACGCTCGATGGAAAGAGAGGGGCTATATGTGAGATTGTTACTTTACTTCGACGGGAGCCCGGATAGCTCAGTTGGTAGAGCACTGGTCATGTAATCCAGGGTCCCGGGTTCGAATCCCGGTCGGGGCATTGTCCCGGGGGGGGGGGGGGGGGGCACTCACATATATATGTCACACATGTATGTGCCGCTGTGACATCCCCCATTTTCAACCTTCTCGGGTCGCTCCCATGATATGCGATTTTCAGATTTTCACTAACCGCACCTCGATTGGCTTCCGACTCGCTCCCTAGAATATGAGAAAACAATGCGCACAGCCCATTGTCCGGAAACGGTCGCTCCCCAGCCTCCCAGGCCAGCGCAGCGGGGGGCTGGGCGGCTTAGTGCCCCCTAACTGAACGCGGTATTACTAGTGCTAGTGGCAGCTCAGCGAGATACATTTGAAACAGGTGAAGAAAGTAAATAGATAAAAGTTGTGGAATTTTTAGCATGATACTGAAAATCAGATGAGATTTGTGTGAGAAAAAAATACAATACTTGATATAGACTCTCTTATTCATTTACAGTGCCCAGTATGAAAAAAAAATGTTTTTGTAGTTTTAACATTTGTATTTTATAGGTCAAACAATTCCTGTTTAGTAATAATGTAATAGCACTAAAGCCTTTAAATGCAATATGCACAAAATATTTTATAAAAGTTAGTTTAAAATTTAATTAGTAGTGCTACATATATTTTAATCACAAGGAGTATGTGACATATTTTAAAATTCAAAAGATTCTATTTATTTAATACTATGTTTGAATACTTAGTATGGCCAAGGATGTACTAGGCAAGCTGGCCCAGTACCTCCTTGGTACAGTAGGTGCAGGCCATACTCTTTTGATGCATTGATAGCAGTCACCTTCTTCATCATACACAAATCCATTATGGCAAAAGCAATCCCTAACAGACCATGTAGGCCTACATGTATAGGATAAAAGGGGAATGGAGTTGTGAAATGAAGATGCATTCCAATGTGTTATGTAATGATGCAATATCAGTAACAGCAATTTGACCTCAGACTCAGTGGGAGGCAGCCAGCGAGCTCTGACAGTGAATGTCAGTCGTTGTCAGAGTGACCAGTGATAAAAATGGAATTATGCTAGGGAGCACCGCAAAATTCTGCTAAATCTAAAAAAAAAATCTGCCATAGAAAGAAAGGTTTTTAAAGCATTTTTGGGGTGTATTTACTCAAAACCTCTTTGACAAGCAACAAAAAAAAAACAGAATTATGCTAAAATTATGCTAAATTTTGTCAAATTATGCTAAGCATAATGCTAGATGCTAAAGCGGTCAAAATACTGCCAAACAGCAGAATTCTGTTAACTCTGGCAACTTTGGTCATTGTAACCATGATGATCCCTCTCAGAGCTACACAATGTAATTAGCTCCTCCTATAACAGTATAAGCAAGGAGGTACTAAGCAAACAAAAAATGCTTGTGAGCTCACTTGTTTTACAAACCATCCATCAGAAACAACTATAGCATAGTCTGCAGGCACAGACCCTAATTTGGCACTTTATCAGAAAAATCATTGTCTTGAGAGAAGCCAAATGCAGCTACTTTCTGGTCTTGTCAATATACCTGTCTCGGAGCAGCTCCAGTACGTGGCCTATGGTAGTTTTACAGCGCAGACTCTCTTTTACGACTGACCAGGGTTTGTGCCTGCAAACTAGCTATAGCACAGGGCCTATGGTAGTCTTACAGTGCAGACACTCTTTTACCTACCGACCAGGGTTTGTGCCTGCAAACTACAATGCGGTAGTCAGCTTTACAAATCTGTTTGCCAAAATTCTGCATACAGGCTATGTACAGAGGAAGCTTCTTATAGCAGACTATCTGGGAACAGCACTCTTTATCACAATTTTGAGTCTCCTGTATGTACAGTACATGCAAACCATATAGGATGATAAAAAGAAAATCTGATCACATACTCTTTCCAATTTCAGAACTGCACTTTACCCTTTTGCATTTTTTTTTAAACCTTTGCCACATGTCCATGTAACACAGAGGAGACATCAGCAGCAATTATATGATTTTGGATGGTCGAGTTGGTATGAAGTTTAAAAATTAACTGTGGAACTACATGTAGTAGCCTTTGTGATTTGTATGTTGTAGCTGAACATTTCAGAATGCATTCTGCAATATATTTATATTGTTGAAAATTTTGGCTATATCTTGTACTTAAACATGTATGTTACAACAAATTGCTATGATGAGAACATGTGCATGTACTATCACTACATGTACTACAACTACTGCTTGTACTACGGGAACTGCTTCTGCCATCTCCGTGTACATGTATGTAATATACTACAATGATTAATAAATATTCAGAAGTTATGATATTGGACTTGGTTGATAGATTTGTGTGAATTTGTAGTAACACATTTTATATGCACGGTTTATTTCACTCTGTCCTTAGACGACATATATCTGACATCAAGTTACAATACACTGTTTATGACCCATACCTCCTATGATTAAGGGTAACTGTTATAACTATACTACAGAGATGAGTTGTAGAAATTAGCAAGGAATTCTATTTTTTTTTCATCTGTGGGAGATCATGTAAAGAAAATCTTCTCTTGCATTTTCCACGTTTCGTACCCCACATACGCAAGTAAGATTGCTGTTATTCCTCCCAATTAATAGACTGCTTTGGTAACGTATTCAAATTTGTACATAGCTTTCAAACAAAGGTTTGTTCTTGACAACCTGAAGGCTTGCCGGACAAAGATAAAATAATGTAAGCAAACTGGATTCCAAGCATGAGGTGCTCAGAGCAGAAATGTGCATAATTTGAATACATTACAGAACTGGTCCAGGGAGTAATTCACAAGCAAGGATAAGAGGAAAATGTAAGCAAATCCACTTTTCATGTAACATACCAAGGAGGTACTAGGCAAGCTTGCCTCTTGTATCTTCTTCAGTTTAAGGAAAATAAATGAAGCCATTATTAGTCTTAATGTCAAAGCTCAACTCTTGAGGTTTTTACAGGCATCATATGACACTAATGGAAGAGAACTTGTTCAATGAAATCTTGTTATAAGTATTAGAGCTTAAAAAAAAAACAGTGGAAAAAGAGTTGGGACCAACAGATACCATTTATGACGATAGATTGTTATATCAGTGTTCCACTGTATCACAATGTTGTGCATTTTTCACTTCTTGAATTAAATAGTTTTAATGAGTACATGTAAAAAGAAATTTTTTAATGTCATTTTCAAGATTTCAGTCAATAGTACACAGGTATGCTCATAAATTCTAAATAGGCGGATGAATGATCACTGTTAACATAACAGAGATTTTACATACTATTAAATGTGAAGGTGTACAAGTTTGTACACCTTGATGTTGGGAAGGTTTACAAATTTGTACACCTTGATGTTGGGAAGGTTTACAAATTTGCACACCTTGGATGGTGCGAAGGTTTACAAATTTGTACACCTTGATGTTAAGAAGGTTTACAAATTTGTACACGTTGATGTTGGGAAGGTTAACAAATTTGCACACCTTGGATGGTGCAAAGGTTTACAAATTTGCACACCTTGGATGTTGGGAAGGTTTACAAATTTGTACACCTTGATTTCGGGAAGGTTTACAAATTTGCCCACCTTGGATGGTGCGAAGGTTTACAAATTTGCACACCTTGGATGTTGGGAAGGTGTACAAATTTGTACACCTTGATGTTGGGAAGGTTTACAAATTTGCACACTTCGATGTTGGGAAGGTTAAGAAATTGGCAAGTCTTGATGTTAAATGTACAAACTACGGATGAAATATGACACACATGGAGACCTAATTTCAAGCTTGAAAGTGTACTGTTGTAAACTTCCTGGAAGTATTTGTATATTTAGGGGGTCCTGATTTACAGGAATTGGTCATTTTTTTTAGACTTTACTAGAAAGTCTATTTCTTGTTTAGAACATGTTGAGTATGGTTCAGGACATTTTAAGCATTTCAAAATTTTCCGTCCGTGCGCGTTATACACGCACGCAGCGCGTACAGAACATAAAAACGCTGTTTTTTCGGATAGTTTGTCTTCCTGACACTATTCTTGACAATTTCCAACTATTTACAGTCATTGTTGACCTTCCATAATGCCACACGCGCGCCTCAAACTTTCAAATCCATGCGCGCGTCAATGGGCATTCTAATGTAAAAAAAGCTTTTAAGCGCCACAAAGTTTCGCTAACCTACATTTGTACCTTACATTAGCATTTTTCTCCTATGCAATTTCAACATTGGCAGAATATAATTTACAAGAAAAATAAACATACCATGAGTGATGAAATCAATCAATTCTGTAGTGGTGACCTCTTCAGAGGTTGTAGGTGATTCAGTGGTAGGTGATTCTGTGGTAGGTTCCATCAATGGGCAAGAAGCGGTTGCTGTCGTTGTTGGATCATCCTGTATTCTACAGACTACATTGCTAGTAATGCTACAATAACTAGCCATGGTATCATTCACTATATTATCACATTCTGTGCATGGTAGACATCCACAACAATTGTTAACATCAGGCATGTACTGTACATCATTACAAATCTGGCACCTGAGAGGTTTGTGGAAGAGAAAATGGAAGAGCAATAAACCAATGAAAGAAAAGTACACACATTTTTTTCCAAATTTAGATACTATACACATATGCACATATCATAGGCCATTTTTGTAATGATCTTGTTAAAAATTCTCTGCATGTTTTCTGAACATACAATTTAAGTAGTTCAATAAATAACATAATATGAAACTTCATTTGGTGCAGCTAATTATTAAAAGGGGAAGTCCCCTATAAAAATTATTTGGTTTTATTAAAAGCATAACAATGAAAGAAGCAGATCATTGAAAGTTTGAGAAAAATTCCCTTTCAAGAAAATTAAATAATTTTAATTAAATCAAAAAGAGCAGATCAAAAAAGTGGAAACAAAGCAAACCAATGAAAGAAATGCAATTGTGCCAATTTAGTTGCCATAAAACAATACATTAATACCACAGTATATTAGCTATGCCATCTATATGTAATGCTCCTTGTCAAAGTTATCTGCTTGCTTTCTGAACAAAAGTCGAAGGTGAATTAACATACATCTTCATTCTTTTGCAAATAATGATATCATTAAAAAATAGCACAACACAATTTTGCAATAACTTAATTTTTTAAAATTCACACAAACTATTTGATTTTTGCAAGTTGAAACATAAAGAATAACTTAAGGTAAGTCAAATTCCTCTGAGTATTTCCATTACTACATTCTTTTGCTCTTTGCATTTGAAGGAAATGGTATTTTTTTTTGTCATTTTATATTATATCATAGCAGGTATATTACCTGACCCTACAGTGATTATATTTATCAACTTCTTAAAATTTTGTGCTGATTTCGCCTATGTGGAATTTGTCCCATGTCCACAATCTACATTCTGTCCATGATATTATCTTGTGAATGGTAAATCGATTCTCAAATTCGTTTTTATCTCACTTTCTTTCTGGCTAGTTCTCTACTCTATTTCTTTCGTCAATCATTTAAAGGGAGCGACAAGTCGCAATCTATGGGCGCTTTTACAGTTGGCTGCTCCTTTCTCTGGATCAAAGTTCAAAGCGACTTCAATTTATCGTGCGCGCAGCTAATAAAATTTCGCACATTGACCCAAATTTGAGTAAACAAGATCGCGCGTTCTTTATTCCAGTATTTGAATCTCATTGGTCAATTGCGTATGGAGGGATTCGAGTTAACGATCACGCGAGGAATCCGGCAATAACATTCCTACGGTAGCGCACGATTGGACCTGATTGTATCCGAATTTCCCCGAGTCAGGCCAACTGGTCAGGCCCATGGATTACGACTTGCCACTCCCTCAAACGTATATAATTCAATTTCCCTCTCTGAACTTAATCCATGGACGAATAAATTGGTTCTTGTCAGAACTTAACTGGCCCACTCACAAACTTTTCATTCATCACTCTTTATACTATTTAAACTTGGCCAAAATTTTGGTGTTAAACACTAAATTGTAAAATCAGCACTGATTTTCTTATTTACTATATAAATCTATATACCTACCTATTATGCCTGTAGTCTTGACTACGGGACCCCTTCGAGAATTATCACACATGAGTCACAATATTGTGCACACCCCCCGTAATCCTATTGTCCCCTTCGCCACTCACGCGCGTCAATACGCCATCTTCCTCTTTTGCGAGCAACCCCAAGAAGAAACATGTTGCTTGCAAGGAGCGGGGAAGGAGGGAGGGTCATAGGTAGGTATATAGATTTATATAGTAAATAAGAAAATCAGTGCTGATTTTACAAATTTACTGCAATAAATCATATATACCTACCTATTATGCCAGACCAGCGCCAACTCAAAGACCGGGAGGCATGTTTCGAGCAGAAGGAAATAGGATTACACCAAAGACTACAAAGAAGACACAGCGGCCTTCAAGGTGGCTGACGCAAACAAAGCTTCACCTGCGGGAATATCCCTAAGGTAGCAAGAAATGAAGGAATTGGGCGAACGCCAATAAGCAGCCTTCAAAATATCAACAAGCGCCACACCTTGAAACAGAGCCCAAGAAGTGCTGACACTACGAGTATCATGAGCACGAGGCTTACTGTCGGATAAAAGAGCCTCTGTGCCAGCGGCCCTAATAGCTTCAACGATCCATCTAGAGATGGAATCAAGAGAGGCAGGAGAAAAAGGCTCTCTAGTGATCAGGAACAACTGATCATCCTTACGATAAGACTTAGTCTTATCAATATACCATTTGAGAGCCCTAACAGGACACCAAACTTTGTCCTCACGCACCAAAGAAAAGTTAGAAAGCGGACAAAGAAAAATCTCAACAGGACCGGAGGCAGCTGTCTGATTCTTGGCAACGAAAGAAGCCCTAGGAATCAATCTAACACCTTTTCTCTCCCAGCGAACATGACCAGGAGTAAGACAGAGAGCATGAAGAGTACTGCGCCTCTGCCCAGAGGCAATAGCTACCAAAAAGAGCGTCTTAACCGTAAGATGATGAAGCGAAGCTTCACCCAACGGTTCGAAAGGAGGTTTCGCCAAGGCCTCCAGGACCTTAGGCAGACTCCAAGACGGCACTAACTTAGAAAGAGAAGGTCTTTTCAGAAAGAACGAACGAATCAAACCACTTAGAAGCGGGGAATTGGAAATCCCCGAACCATCTGAAAAACCCGAATGAATGGCCCCGATCGCCGAACGGTAGCCTCGGATAGTAGAAATAGATCTCCCTTTGTCAAATAACGAGATTAAGAAATCCGCAATTGAACCAATAGGAGCCTCAGAAGGGGTTTGATTTCTCTCTTTGCACCAAAGGAAAAAGACCGAAAGACGGGAATTGTAAATCTCCCTAGTAGAAACCCTACGACTAGACATTAAAAAGTCCGCGGCTCTATCAGAGAGACCCGACTGTCTTGCAGATTCCCTGACAGGGGCCAAGCAGTCAAATGAAGAGACTCCGGACTGTGGTGAAGAATCCCCGAAAGGGGCTGCAACACCAGATCCGCTCTTAACGGGAGAACAAACGGTTGAGCCCTTAGGAGGCTCATAAGTTCTGGAAACCAATTCCTCCTGGGCCAAAAGGGAGCTATTACAAGCACCCGCGCCCGATCTTCCCTGATTTTCCGCAAGACACGCGGAATCAGATGGAAGGGAGGAAAGGCGAATCCCTGAAGGTTCTCCCAGCTGAGGGAGAAAGCATCGAGAGCCCATGCTCCCTGATCGCGAACACGGGAGCCATACTTCGGCAGCTGGTGATTTAGCACCGACGCAAATAGATCCACTTCCAGTGGACCTAGGCGACTGCGAATGCGGCAAAATACCTCCGGATGGAGTGTCCATTCCGATGGAAGATACCTGCCCCGAGACAGAAAATCCGCAATGAGGTTTTCCCGACCGGGGATGAAAGAGGCCACGGGTGTGATTGCCATGCGACGACACCACCTCCACAGCTGAGCTGCTAGGGCATTCAGAGCAACCGAACGAGTGCCTCCCTGCCGATTGATATATGCCGCCACGGTAACATTGTCCGTGAGAATCAGAACCGAACGACTGAGAAGTCGACTTCTGAAATGGAGCAAGGTCAACAGAACTGCCATAAACTCCAGGACATTGATATGAGGAAGAGTCCCAAGACGAGACCAATCCCCCGCAACCGTGCTGCCGTTGCAGTGTCCTCCCCACCCCAACCGAGAGGCGTCCGTCGAAATCGATATCGACGGGAGAGGGGCAGAGAAGGACCTGCCTCGCGCGAGAAACACCTCGCTCGTCCAACAAGAGAGAAGAGACTTGATCTTTACTGGTACTGGAATCCAGACCAAAAGAGAGTCTTTTCCCGGCTTGAAGAACCTGAGGAGATGTCTCTGAAAGGGTCTCATGAGGAGCCGGCAGTCCTCTAAAACATCGACTAGACTGGCTAGATAACCTAGAAACTGAAGCCACTGTCTGGCCGAGACTCTTCTGGCCAGCAAGAGCTTGCGAGCCGCAGAGACAATGGTGAGAATCCTGTCTCGACTGGGCCGAGCTAACTGATTCCTTATGTCTAACACCGCCCCCAGAAAAACTGGGCTGCGAGTGGGGACTAACTCTGACTTTTCCCAATTTATTAGGAAACCTAAGTCTTGAGTAAGAGAGACGAGCAAACGAGTCTCGTCCAACAAACGATCGCGCGACTCCGCAAGGAGAAGCCAATCGTCCAGGTAACAAAACAACCGCAGGCCGCGACGCCTCAGAGAGGCCGCTAGCACCGCTACAACTTGAGTAAAAACCCGAGGGGCCGGGCGTAGCCCGAAGGGAAGAGCCCGAAAACGATAAGTCTCCGAGAGGAAGGAGAACCCCAGAAGATCGCGAGATGCGCGATGAATGGGAATGTGAAAGTACGCGTCCTTGAGATCTATCGAGACCGCGTAGTCTTCCCTTTTGATCAACGGAAGAATGGAGGCAAGAGTCTCCATCCGAAAATGAACCGGAGGAATAAATTTGTTTATCCTTTTTAGGTTCAGTATCAAACGAAGTTTTCCCGAGCGCTTGGGAATAACAAATATTGGAGAAAGGGAAAGAGACGGCCTGTCTCTTACCCTTTCTATAGCCCTCTTTTCCAGAAGAGACTCGATCTCCTTTGAAGCATGAGATCGAGACAGGGCAGACATGGGAGGTGACCGAATTCTTATAGCACCTCCGGGGAGCGAAGCGCAAAGATCTATGAAGAATCCGTCTCGCACGACGGAGAGAACAAACGCGTCCCCGGAGATGGCCTCCCAAGCGGGGAGAAACGCATGAAGACGGCCACCTACCACATTCGGTTGAACAAGCGCTCGGGGAAAAACATCAAAACCCAGGCTTGGCCTTCTGCGAAGCCATCGCCTTACCACGAGTACCTCTCGAAATGCCCCTGCCACGACTCCCTCTCCCACGAGAAGGAGCTGGCTGTGGCTCAGGAGGCGGGACCCTAGACACGCGACTGCGTTGACCCAAAACGGGACCAGCAGGTCTACGCTGAACAGGGGCCCGCGTTGGCTTAGAGCTAGTGTGAAACTGCTTAGTCATATCCGAGATCTGCTTACGCGCATCGATCTCTCTCTGAAAAACCGTAGCGAATTTACCACCAAAAAGCGAAGGACCCCGAGACGGAACATCTCGGAGAAGTTGAGCAATGCCCAACTCTCTAACACCCAGTGCCGAGAGAGCCGAGGTCCTGCGACGGAACGTAACCGAAGCAGCTGCGGTGGAAAGCTGCGACCACTGCAGACAAAAAAGAGTATGCAACAGGTCGTCAATAATCAGCTTGTAGTCCAGTAGACGGTACCATATACCATGTACATGACCTGGAAAAGTTGTTAAGTACAAGGTTTTTTTGTTGATTTGTGTTCTAGATGGGTATTGAAGTAAATTCAGCTTGGTTGCCACCTTGGCAACCTTGAGCAATTTTTTTAATTAGCCTAATTAGCATAATCATCTAATTAGCATATGTGCAATAAGTAATATGTTGCTAATCTTAATCCAGAAAGGCTGAAAACATGAATAATACATTTTTTCTAAGGGTTTTTATGACGAGGAATTCATTTATGACATCAATTTTTATTTTTAAGTAATGCAATTGACATAAATAGCATAATTAGCATAATGAGCTAATTAGCATATGTGCAATATATGGAATTCTTTGTCATTGTTTATCAAGAAAGCCTGAAAACATAAATAATACAATTTTTCTAGGGTTTTCTGTGACGAGGAATTCATTTATGACACCAGTTTTTAATTTCAAGTAACACAATTGACGTAATTAGCATAATAAGCATAATGAGCTAATTAGCATATGTACAATATATGGAACTCTTTGCCATTGTTTATCCAGAAAGCCTGAAAACATAAATACAACTTTTCTACGGTTTTCTGTGACGAGGAATTCATTTATGTAACCAGTTTTTAATTTCAAGTAACGCAATTTTATTGACGTAATTAGCATAATAAGCATAATGAGCTAATAATGAGCTAATTAGCATATGTGCAATATATGGAATTCTTTGTCATTGCTTATCCAGAAAGCCTGAAAAAATAAATAATACAACTTTTCTACGGTTTTCTGTGACGAGGAATTCATTTATGTAACCAGTTTTTAATTTCAAGTAACACAATTGATGTAATTAGCATAATAAGCATAATGAGCTAATTAGCATATGTACAATATATGGAACTTTTGCCATTGTTTATCCAGAAAGCCTGAAAACATAAATAATACAACTTTTCTAGGGTTTTCTGTGACGAGGAATTCATTTATGACACCAGTTTTTAATTTCCAGTAACGCAATTTTATTGACGTAATTAGCATAATAAGCATAATGAGCTAATAATGAGCTAATTAGCATATGTACTATATTTGAAACTCTTTGCCATTTTTTATCCAGAAAGCCTGAAAACATAAATATTTTTCTAGGGTTTTCTATGATGAGGAATTTATTTATAACACCATTTTTTTTTCATTTCGAAGTAATGCAATTGACGTAATTAGCATAATTAGCATATATGCAACAATAATAATATGATAATAATAATAATAATTCATAAAGTACAGAAATTATGTATATACTGGGCGTTTCAAAAAAAAGGAAACCCAACTTTGCAAAATTCCTGTAAATGAACTATATGTTTACCAACAATGAAATCCATACCATATGAAAGAGTAATTCATATTTCCAATGGTAAGTTGTTGAGGTTTCCAGGGTCATATGAACACCATTGTCTTCAACATTTTGTGCAAAAATCTAGTTGGTTCACTTTCTTGTAAAACACAATAGGCATGATGTTAAGGAGATGCCTTTTGTGAAATGGCCTGGTTGCTCCAATCCTCATTGTGCATATTTTTCTTTTTCAAATTTGTGTTAATGAGATGTTATTCACCCGTGATTCAGAATTTTTGCTTTATAAAGCCCTTTTCAGATAGAAATCATTTTGCAAAGAAGACAGTTTCGGTGAATTTTAACAAGGGTGCATGCCAAAAAACCATTGCGAACCAAAAGGATTGCAATATCAAGAATTGCAAATCAGAAACAAAGAGTATAAATAAAGAAAATCAAAAACTCATGCGTGTGGTTGAAGATTTCACTTTGCTGATTTTCAAAAAATTCAACTTTAGTTGAAAATTGACGGACACTCCTGCAGCACTCAAGACAAACGAAGACGTTTTCTGTGTTTTCGGGAGATCTCGCTTCCTCTTGGTCATAAGGTTATGACTAATAACTCGTTCCGTGCTTTGCGAAGTTCATAAGACCCTTTGTTAAGGCGTAAAATTAATCATTATGAGATTTGCTTATTAACGGATGGCCATAAACAGATAAAGAGCTACCAAGCTAGTTGACAAAGCCATTCAACCCAAACCATGCCTATTGCGTTTTACAAGAAAGTGAACCAACTGGAATTTTGCACAGAATTTTGAAGACAATGGTGTTCACTGATGCTTGACTGTGGAAACCTAAACAAGTTACCATTGGAAAGCAAATTAATTACTCTTTCATATGATATGAAATTAAACTCCGGTAAATATTTAGTCCATGCACTCGTATAATTTTCAAAGTTGGTTTTCCTTTTTTTAACGCCCAGTATATTCTACCCTGCTGCAAGAGCTCCTGATGTACTGATAACTAAGAGGAGTAATTAAATGAAAAGATATGTTTTTAATTTTTATCTGAAAGTATTTATAGTTGGCGATTTCCTGATTTCTAATGGTAAGTTGTTCCACAATTTGGGGGCTGTGCAGACAAATGCTTGATCTCCTAAGGTTATTTTTGCTTTATATGATGGGGTTGGCAGTATTAAAGTATCTCGAGAACTGTGCAGGGTGAGGGTATGTTTGCAAGCTTTTGAGTTGTAACAGATCTACAATATATTTAGGGGCTTGACCAATTAGAGCTTTATAGACAATCAACATGACTTTAAAAGATATTCTTTGTCGCACTGGTAGCCAGTGCAGATCTCTCAAAACAGGGGTGATCCTTGAGAATTTTGAAGTATCCACAAATTGGTCTTGCACAAAGGTTTTGGACCCGCTGCAGTCGTCCTATTTGAGAGTCAGGGAGTCCATACAATAACCCATTACAATGATCTAACTTACTAGTGATGCATGCATGAGCAGTTGTTTTCATGCTATCCTGATCAATATATTTTCTAATATGTCTGATATTATATAAAATGCAATATGATGATATACATACATTGGTAATGTGTGCTTCCATATTCAAATGACTGTCAAAATGCAATACCAGATTTCTAGCATTCATGGATGGCTTTATGACAGAACTTCCAACAAATATCCAATCGAAATTAAGTTTGGATACCCGTTTAGATGTGCCAACGAGCAACAATTCAGTTTTACTGTAATTTAGCATGAGTTTGTTTTGCAGCATCCATTCACGTATATAACTGACACATGCTTCTATGAGCGAGATGCTTTGCTCTTAAGCATATACATAGGGTCTAAATGACAAGTAAATCTGTCTGTCATCGGCGTAGCAGTGGCATTATATTCCATGAACTAATTGTGGACCTTGGTAAAGAGATAACCTGAGTAAATAACAGAGGGCCCAACCGAGAACCTTGTGGGACCCGAAGGGCTCGAGAAAAGAATCAGAGACAGCATCATCAATCTTGATCAATGTCAAAGCAGAACTTAAGCGTTTCCAATAAAAAAAGCAAGACTGATCTATGGTATCAAATGCGCTATATAGGAGCAACATGTAGACTTATTTGTCATTGTTTATCTAGAAAGCCTGAAAACACCTTTTAAAGACAATAAGTTAGTGAAAAGACATTCCATGCAGATGTAGTATAAGTAGCCCAATTAACATAATAAGTAAATTCGCATATTTGCATTTATTGATATACTGTAGTTAATCCAGAAAATTCTGGGATGACAGGTTTAATGTGTATACATTTTTATTATGACCGACCATGTTGACACGAATAATAATTACCCTTATTAGCATAATTAGCATATTAATCAGGCAATTGCCTAGTGGCCTCTTGAATTTCTCTCTGACAGGACAGAATACGTAGGTATTCATTTGTAATTTCCCACTGTACCAGTGATAAGAGAATGAACAGTCATGACAGAGAAGGATAAGTTATTAAATATTTAAAGAAAATGTTTGGGTCGACTGAAAGATGGTAATGATGGTAAAGTATATTTAGAATTTTGTTCTTTCGTTCTTTTTCTTCTTTGAGTTTATAGGTGTCTGGGACAGAATTAAGAGAATTTGTTGTATACCTGTATTGTCTGGGCATAGTACATGGCAGTCTAAAGGTATAGTGCTTCTACTCATATGCGTAGGGAATGAATTTACAAAGTTACAATCCTTTGCCACATTGAACATGGTTGCCCTCTGAGGTAAATATTGGTCATTATAAAAATGTAAACACATTAAATCTGTCATCCCAGAATTTTCTGGATTAACTATATCAATAAATGCAAATATGAAAATTCATTTATTACAATCTGTATGATAATTAGGCTAATTATACTACATTTACATGGAACATCTTCTCATAAACTAATTTGTTGTCTTTAAAAACCGTTTTAAAATGTTGCGTTGCACCATTTTTAGGCTTTTTAGTTAATGACAAAGAAGTTTACATACATGTATTGCACATATGCTAATAATGCCATTTACGACAATTGCATTACTTAAAAATAAAAAATGGCGTCATAAATGAATTCCTCGTCATAGAAACCCTAGAAAAGTTGTATTATTTTTGTTTTCAGGCTTCCTGGATAAACAATGACGAAGAAGTCCATATATTGCACATATGCTAATTAACTCATTATGCTAATTATGCTATTCACGACGATTACATTACTTAAAAATAAAAAATGGCGTCATAAATGAATTCCTCGTCATAGAAAACCCTAGAAAAGTTGAATTATTTATGTTTTCAGGTTTTCTGGATAAACAATGGCAAAGAAGTCCATATATTGCACATATGCTAATTAGCTAATTATGCTAATTATGCTATTTATGACAATTACATTACTTAAAAATAAAAACCGATGTCATAAATGAATTCCTCGTCATAGAAACCCCTAGAAAAGTTGTATTATTTATATTTTCAGGCTTTCTGGGTTAAGATTAGCAACATATTATATATTGCATATATGCTAATTAGATGATTATGCTAATTAGGCTAATAAAAAAAATTGCTCAAGGTTGCCAAGGTGGCAACCAAGCTGAATTTACCTCAATACCCATCTAGAATACGAATCAACAAAAAAACCTTGTACTTAACAACTTTTCCAGGTCTTCATCTTCTCATAAACTAATTTGTTGTCTTTAAAAACTGTTTTAAAATGTTGCGTTGCACCATTTTTAGGCTTTTTAGTTAATGACAAAGAAGTTTACATACATGTATTGCACATATGCTAATAATGCCATTTACGACAATTGCATTACTTAAAAATAAAAACTGGTGTCATAAATGAATTCCTCGTCATAGAAAACCCTAGAAAAGTTGTGTTTTCAGGCTTCCTGGATAAACAATGACGAAGAAGTCCATATATTGCACATATGCTAATTAGCTCATTATGCTAATTATGCTATTCACGACGATTACATTACTTAAAAATAAAAACTGGTGTCATAAATGAATTCCTCGTCATAGAAAACCATAGAAAAGTTGTATTATTTTTGTTTTCAGGCTCCCTGGATAAACAATGACAAAGAAGTCCATAATGCACATATGCTAATTAGCTCATTATGCTAATTATGCTATTCACGACAATTAGATTACTTAAAAATAAAAACCGATGTCATAAATGAATTCCTCGTCATAGAAACCCCTAGAAAAGTTGTATTATTTATATTTTCAGGCTTTCTGGGTTAAGATTAGCAACATATTATATATTGCATATATGCTAATTAGATGATTATGCTAATTAGGCTAATAAAAAAAATTGCTCAAGGTTGCCAAGGTGGCAACCAAGCTGAATTTACCTCAATACCCATCAAGAATACGAATCAACAAAAAAACCTTGTACTTAACAACTTTTCCAGGTCTCAAAAACTTCTACTGGACTATTGTCACCATCGGTAACATTCAACTCCTCCGCCCTGGACCTAAGGTCGGAGAGAAACCCTTGAAACGCCGCCAAACGCATCCCCGACCTAACCTGGTTTTCAATATTAGACCAGATCTTATCCTCCGCCTTGAAAGCGGCGGAGGTAAGCGGATTAGTCGCCCGTAAACGACGACCAACCTCCAAAATCTCAGGAGACAGAGTCTTAGCCTTAAAAAAGCTGTCTTGGTCCTGAGGACAAAAGGCAAACGCCTTACCCTTGACCGCATTAGGGCGCTTAATCAACAGCGCGGCCTCAATGCGGTCATACTCCAGCTTGAAAACCTCCTCAAGAGCGATACCCTCAGAGGAATCCTGCTGCTTAAATTTCCAACGCGAAGTCGAACCCTGCGCGCGGGTTGACTGAAATTCAGGGAGATATTTGGACAACAAAGCAATCGCTTCTACCCCGCAAAGAGCGAGCGATTGAGACTCCGCCTGCCCAAGCGATTCGGGAACCGAAGCTTGAGAAGCCACATCCGAATCTGGTTCCACCCGAGTGGAATGAGACAAAGGAGCACTAACAAAGGCCTCCGCAGGCAGAGCCCCGCATGGTTCAACAAAAGTCTCCTCGCCCGGCGGAGCCCCAAGGGCCGCGGGAATAGGAGGCACATGCGAATCCGACTCAGACAAAGAGGAATCAATCACAAAAGGCTGATTAGACTCAAGGCGAGATCCCTGAATAGGGACAGAAGTCAGGGTTGAAGTAGCCGGTACAAAGGACCAACCCTGATTCTGAGCAAAAGCCCGCATCATACTGAACATGTCAGCTTGAGAGGAGCTAGCTGGGTTAGCCAGGCCAGACGGGCAAGAGGCCGGCAAAGCCTTGCCACTTTTTGCCTTCTTCTTGGCCTTTTTCTTGGCTGGCTCGACAAAAGTCGTAGCCGAAACCCTTTTCTTAGAACGCTTAATCGGATTCGTTCGGGTCCCCGAAGCCTCTTCGGAAACACAAACCGATCCCTCCGCGGAGGGGCGTTCACTTCCCATAAAGGGATTGGAGCGCTCATGGCGTAAGCCTAGAGAATCGCCCAAATCACCCATATTGGCTAAGCAAGAAGATGCAGTAGCCTTGGGTTGGGAGCTAAAAGCTCCCAGTGCGTGAGCAGACCGAGATGACTCGGTATGTGCCCGATGACTACTAAAGGCGTGTGAACCCGCTATTGGACCGCTCGAAAGCAGCAATAGGGGAGCACTAGTAGTCACGCACTCAGGTGAAAACACCTGTTGCTCCGAAGAGCGTCCATAATTGTTAGCTCGAGCATTCCCATTAGCTGGCAATGTAGACAGCCCAGGAAGTACTCGTTCCCCCATATGGCGTTTGCCGGGGGCTAGGGTTTGAGAACCCAGACCAACATGGACTAAGCCCGTGGGCTGCCCTGCAGTAGTGGGGCGCGTCTCCCCTAACGGATCAGAGCGAGTGAACGCTACCGTACGGGAAACAACAGCCCCCCCCCCCCTCTGGTCTCAGCGACCGGGGGATTGGATTCGAGATATCCAAACCACTAGAATCTGACGCCACCCACCCCGAAACCACGGGCTTCGGAGTTGACAATCCCGATTCCCGATTCAGTTAACGCCACCCGTCCCGAAGCCGCAAGCTCCGAGACTGGCAAACTCTGCAAGGAAACACCACTAGGCAACTTACCCTTAGCCCTCCTCCCTCCCCCGTGTACCGCAGTACTCGGGGGAGTTCTGGAAGGCCGAGTCGTCTTGCTAGACGACTCTTCGGAAGAAGCAGGTCTCCTTGACCTAGCTGCTTCTTCTTCCGAATCCAAACCACTGCAATAAAACAGACAATAAAGTATACTTTTTCAAATTAAGAAATACTTCAACTGAATGCAGTAAATAAGGGTAAAATTATTTGGGAGATACGCACTAAAGAAATTTTCACAGCCTAAAAACCGTAAGAATAAACGCCGAACCCGAAGGCTCGGTGACAAACGGAAACACCCGCAAACACGAAAATAATGGGGCTGACCGTGAAAGAGAAAAATAAATGCCAAGAAAGGGAATCAAAAAATCCCTTGCAATCGGCAAGAGTGACTAATAAAACACAAAGTACTATAATCTAAACGAATATAGGTACGTAAAAGTGCTTTAACTATGTGAAAAAGCGCACCAAAAAGATACTATACGACCTGATTTCAGGAGCGCTGTGACTATACGTCCTAACTCGTCGGGGGCGAGCAAGAAAGAGGAAGATGGCCGTAGCGTATTGACGCGCGTGAGTGGCGAAGGGGACAATAGGATTACGGGGGGTGCGCACAATATTGTGACTCATGTGTGATAATTCTCGAAGGGGTCCCGTAGTCAAGACTACAGGCATAATAGGTAGGTATATATGATTTATTGCAGTAAATAGTACATGTACAAATGCTAAAATATTCTCGAATCAGTGCCAGGTTTCAAATTAATTTAATCTCAACATCACCTTTTCTAAATGTACCGCTTTTCCCCATTTTTCCTTTATTTCTCTAGTCCCATGCAAATACATTTAGGTTCCTCTTGACAAAGAAAAATATATCAGCAGCCTCTTCATAAAGGTTAAAATTTGTTAATATTACTGAAAGCTTTCAATAGACCTGTTCATAAATATTTTCAAATTTTATGCATACTTTTAAAACAAAGGTTGTTCTTGACAACCTGAAAGCTTGTCAGAGGCTTCTCAGACATAGCAACAAGTAATGTATGCAAACTGGATTCCAATATGCAATACCTCGTTACTAGGTCCCCAGGAAAGAAACATCCATAAATTTGAATAACTTTGTGAACATGTCAATTGTAAACATGCATATTAAATACATATACATGTACATGTAATAATATGTCCAGGGTAGCCTTATAATGCTGTGTCCCTATAAAGGGCCCTGCAAACATATTATTACCACAGCTTTTAATAGCCCAGCTACCATGATAAGGCTCTCTAGCATTCAACAAACTTCTTCCTACCAGGTATATATTTATTCACCTGGGTGGAGAGTGGCAAATGTAGATTAATATCTTGCCAAAGGACACTGAAGTGCCGTGGCATGGATTCAACCCTATGATTCGAACCCTGTACAATGAGCTTCATAGTCCGGTGACAGACATCTCTACATGTATTTTCTATCTTCCTTTCACTGCGCCATAAGCATCAACCCATAATGGATACTGGCACATTACAAGTGTTCATATTATTATTATCATTATCATTATCTCCACTACCTACATGTACATGTACATGTATTTACAGATCGAGGTTGAAATTACTTTGAATCAAAACTGTGGCGCACATACCAGAATTTGCACTTTAATACCTGTATGTGCTAGTCCTAAAATGACCTGGACAGCAGAACTCGTTGTTTATCTCTGCGTTAGCTGATGAGGGACAATACTTCTGTACCTCTTCTAGCGGACACTGGTACCTGCACTGTTGGATAAAATATAACTTGTCATTTAAATATGATTATCCCATTTTACAAATAATAATGTCACATAATTTTCTTTTGTTTTTAATAGAATCACATTGGCAGCATACCCAGTCTTAATGTAAATACCAAAGTACTTATGATCACAAAATGAAATGAGGAAAAAAATCAAAACAGAACAGTGGTGGAAGCATAAACAGCAGGGTTTGAGCCAAAAGTCCTGTCAACGCGACGGGACGGAATTCAATAGGATTTTTTCTCCTTACAAGAAAATAAGAAATGCTACCTGCTGCATACCTTTACTTATGTAATAAGTTTACATTGAAGAACAATTCCACTACAAACACAAGAATGATCGTAATTCCATTTCCATGGTAACAACATTTTTTGTTAGCGCGACGGGACGGAACGATAGAATGGTGAAATTTTGTAAGACAGATTCAAAGTAAAATTCTATCGAAGTTAAAATTGAAGACTAGCTACGTATCCTGATTTTTTATTAGTATGATAGAGCACATGACATTCAACCATGAAGCTAAAATTTTGGCCCAGGCAATCAATTTTTTTAAATTTGAAAATTGATGAATGGGTGACGCGAGACGGGACGGAATGCGACGGGACAGAAACTTTTGCACCCTGTACAAAATGAATGGGGATTTAATTTTTTTTTTTATATTGTCCAACTGTACTTTTTTCTTTTAAACTATGGTAGAACTACAATGTTAAGGCACAGGGAAGTGGCAAGCTTTATTGTTAATTCAAATTAAAGAGATAAAATCACTAGAGAGGATGGACACTTTTGCACCATGTACAAAGCAAATGGGGATTTTGAAAAGAATTTTTTTTGATATCATGAAATAGTTCTTTTCTCTAAAAAAATGTGGTAGAACTACATTGTTCGGGTAAGAAAACTTTTATTCTCTATTGTTTATTCAAATTAAATGTTTAAAAACTTGCTCGGGTTAAAAAAAGTATACTTACATCAAATGACATACATGGGACTGTACTTTCCATGCAAAATTCCGTCCCGTCGCGCCTAAAATCCCTTAAATACCCACTAAATGCGACGGGACGGAAAAAAAAAGAACACATCACAAATTTCTTCTCGAAATATAAGGGAATCAATTTTAATGGTACAGAAGTGATGGTACGATAGTTCATTGATACTTTATAAGACCTCAGTCTATAAACTCCACTTTATCCTACAAAAAAATAAAAAGGGGGTGTCAAAGTGCCCCAAAATACAATTTTGCACCAAAAAGTTCAAATTTTAACCCAATTATAACAGAATATTGCCGGAACTGGCATTGGGCATTGAATAATATTGCATATAGTATTCCAACTCCAAACTTTATTTTTCAAATGCCCTTTCACTTTTTTTAAAATTGCTTTTCTATTAATCCCGTCCCGTCGCGCTATGAGGGCGCTTTTTTCCATTTTAAAGGTTATTTAAAAAAAAAACCGAACGCAATCACGAAGAGACATGTACATTTTCATAAACTACAGAGTCTCAGCTTTCATGTGATATAAAAGGGCAGACACAAATCTTAAATTGAAAATTTAGGGTGTAGCGTTAATGCATTTTTTTGGGGGGGTTAAATGTAATTTTATGCATTCCTCTTTATTCAGCTAATCCAAAATGGCTGACAGACTTATTTTTTATTATACAGCTGGTGACAACCAGCCATTTCCTGTACATGTGATATATTACCATTGGAAATTATTTGTTTATTCATGTTCTGTCTACCATTATCTAAACATGTGTTTTACATTGTACTTGTATTACATAACATTACACCTGTCTGGATCTCCCTGTACATACTATATTTTCCATGACAGTAGCTATTTCTATGCTCTTTTGTGTTTTGGTCATGTGAACATCACATGCCAATTTTGTCCTTAATTAGCATTTACAGTACTTTTCCACTACATGTTACTATATAAAGTGAAAGTCTGTGGTGCTCTTTTTCACTCCGAGGGAGAGGTGCGACAACGGAGGGACACGACACGAGGGAGGATTCGGATTCTGATTCTGATTGAGAACGGAGCTAGATTTTTGAGAGAGAGAGAGCCGAGTTGACAAGTGAGAGTTCGAGTTAAAACGAGCACGAGGGATAGTTTTTTTTTTTCACGTGTTAGTTCTTTGATAGAGGTGCGAGAGGAGAGAAGTGGAGTTCTTGAGGGGAGTGATTACGTTTCACGGGTGAACCCGACGCTGTGGCTAAAGGGTGCATCTTTTTGGCTTTAGTTTTGCTGTATCGAGTAGTTTGGTAAGCAGGAATTTGCTCTGTACATACTTTTCCTATTTAATACTAAGATCAGTACACTTTTGTATTATAGTATCGTATTTCTAAGCAGCATGTCCCGTGAACTCGGGTACAATGCTGAGGATGATTTAATGGATTTTTTGAATCTTAATAGTGATAAGCTTCTTGCTTCTCAGCCTGTAGCCAAGGAAAGATCTACTTTGTCTCGACTTATTAGTCAAGCTCAAAGTAAAGACGATAATGGACTCGAGGTAATAGTAACATTAATCGTAAAAGGGACTTGTCTAATACGAGTAATGATGATTCCGATTTGGATAGTGATGGCGATACTTTCAAGATTGTTACCCACAAAAGAAAGAAAAGTATGGTCATTCCTAAGGATACGACTAGTACAACTGGCATAAAGAATATCATTATTAAATCAAGTGATGTCAATCTTGCACAGGTAAACCCACTCCATATTGCTAAATGTTTGAATGTGATTGGGCAAAGTTTTGTAAAAACAGTCAATAAAGTTAATGGTGGTATTGCAGTACAATGTTACACTGCCTCTCAAGCAGAGAGACTTAAACAAATAACACAGTTGGGTAAGTGGACTGTATCCACAGAATATCCTAGTAGTGAAATTAAATGTAGAGGTGTGATTTCTGGTATTCCACTTGATGTAGATGTAGAAGAGTTGGTGCAGGCATGTAAGAAGGACGGGGTAGTGGAGGCTAAGAGATTAACGAGAAAACAAAATGGCAAGGTTGAACCATCCTTGGCGGTATGTATTACATTTATGAGGAAGAATATTCCTGATGATTTAAGTGTTGGTTATCAAATATATAAAGTTAGACCATATGTTCCGCCAGTTATTCGATGTTTCAAATGTCAAAGGCTTGGACACATTGCCAGTAGTTGTAAAAGCTTTCAGAGATGTGTTAGATGTGGTGGCCAACATGAGTTTAAGGATTGTAAAAGTAAGGAAAACCCTAAATGTTGTAGATGTGGAGGTACTCACTCTGCAGCTTACCTTGGATGTGAGGATGTTAAAATACAAAAGCAAATTCATCAAACCAGAATTACTCTTAACATATCTTATGCTGATGCAACTAAGAAAGTTAAATCTCAGTCGCAGAACAACTCTGTTAATAATGAATCTAAGGTAGTTGAGGAATTTAGTGAAGATAAGTGTAATTTAGATCCTCCTATTGTTAGCAAGCCTCAAAGTGCAACCACAAATAAAGGTGTATATGTAGATGCAACCACACAAACTGAAGTGACGGAAAGTACCCAAACAGATGATAATAGTATGGTAGAAATAGGGCCAGCACTGGCAATGCTTATGATTGGAACCATTCAAATAAGTCGCAGTGATAAAATTAAAAGTAAGGATGACATTCAATACGCAATGAAGAATCTCTTCAAACAGGCCTTTCATAAGGATTTATCTGGAAAGACATGTAATGAAAACTCTCAGCAAAGGAAAGTTGGTAACACAATTGAAAATGAAACTGGTAATGATTCCAAAAAAAGTAATGTTAAAATAAATTTGTCAGATCCTGGTAAATCTTCCGATAAGATTACATCAGATGGTGAATCTTGTCAATCGTCTTCAAGACGTAAAAATAACTCTCATAGGAAGAATCATAAACCGTGAAATGAATAAGTTTTATTTTTCTTTTCTGCTACTATGCTTTCTTATGCGTTTCCTCCAATGGAACGCTAAATCAATAGTTAGACAGGGGGCTGAATTTAAGGTAGCTATAACAAATGACATTAACCCCAAACCGGATATCATTTGTATTCAGGAATCTTGGTTGAAGGATATGAATTATTTTAATTTATATGATTATGAAACGATAAGAAAGGACAGGAAATCTGATAATAAAAGGCAGGGTGGCGGTTGCCTGACACTAATTAAAAAAGGGTTGTCTTATAAAGTTATTGATTTACCTAAATCTGAGATTGAGATATTAGCCACTGATGTCTACATCAATAACACGAATTGGATTTCAGTTGTTAATATCTATAATCCGTGCTTAAAACTTGAGGATAATTTTTTAGATCATGTGTTTTCTGTCGTTGGCAGCTCTGTTTTTATATGTGGTGACTTTAATGGCCATAATACGTTATGGGGGAGTTCCAAAACTGATTCGAATGGTCTTAATATAGAAAAGGCTATGGAAAATGGCAACCTTGTGTGCCTTAATACGGGGTCTGGTACAAGATTAGACGAACACAGTGGTAATACTTCATGCTTGGATTTAACATGGACATCAAATAATATAGCTGCTAAATGTATTTGGGAAGTTTTAGAAAATAATTGGCAGTGATCATTTTCCGATTATAATTGATTGTGGCGTTCAGTTTCCACAGACATACCTCCCATTCACACCAAAATGGTCAATAAAACGGGCTGATTGGGGAACATTTCATGCAGAATGTGATAATATTTCATATCCAGAACTGGATCAGTCAATTGATACTATATATATAAATTTTATTGATCAGCTTAATATTGCTTTAAATAACTCTATTCCAAAAACTAAGCCCTCTATTAAAAAGAAACATCCTGTAATCTGGTGGAATGCTGCATGTGAACAAGCAGTAAAGGAAAAGAGACACGCCCTTAGAACTGTTCGACGAACAAGACTTCCAAAAGATTATATTGAATATAAGAAGAAAAAAGCAGTTTGTCGTGTAGTTAATCAAACTAAGCGTACAAGTTGGCAGGATTTTTGTGCTACTATTAATCCACAAACATCTACTAAATGTATTTGGGATAGGGTTAAGAGTATTTCGCATTCACGTTCTTTTAAGTCTATCCCTTGTTTAACTAAGGGCACAAATATTGCAGTTTCCAATGAAGAAAAGGCAAATATGCTGGTGGATACTTTTAGTAATACAAGTAGTACAAACAATTACGAGGAGGTTTTTCAGCAAGTTAAAAGGAAAGCTGAAGATGATTTCATTATTAGCAATAAAGGAAATGATACGCCAATTAATGATTATTTTACAATAACAGAACTTGATGATGCCATTTCTACAGCTAAATGTACTACTCCGGGCGCTGATGGTATTGGGGCTAATATTCTGAAAGAGCTTCCACATACCACTCGTCAAATTTTACTAGTTATACTAAATGAAATATGGAAAAGAGGTGAATGTCCTAGTCAGTGGAAGGAAGCCGTTTTGATACCCATTTTTAAGCCAGGTAGGGATCCCTTTGATCCCATTTCATATAGGCCAATTTCATTAACGGCCACTTTGTGCAAAGTTATGGAACGTATGATAACAAGCAGGTTAGACTGGTTCCTTGAAATTAATGGTTTTATTAATGGTAATCAAAGTGGCTTTCGTAAAGGTCGTAGAACAATAGATCATTTAGTACACTTGGAATCTTCGATCCAAACTGGTTTCGCCAATATGGAAAGTACCTTGGCTATATTTCTCGATCTAGAGAAGGCTTATGATATGGTATGGAGAAAAGGGGTGTTGATAAAATTACAAGAGTTTGGTTTAGGCGGGCGTATAATTAGATGGATTAATGATTTCCTGTCAGATAGGACTATTAGAGTCAAGGTTCATGGTACATTATCAAATACTAAAATTGTAGAAAACGGAGTGCCACAAGGTAGTGTCATTAGTCCAATATTATTTAATATATCTGTACATGATTTATATAAACATATATCTCATGCTAAAATATGTCAATTTGCTGACGATATTGCACTATGGAAAACTCATAGAAATACTAATTTATAAACATCTCCAATCAGACCTTGATTGTATCTCCAAGTGGTGTAGGCAATGGGGATTTAAACTTTCTGCTAAAAAATCAGTTGCAGTAATGTTTTCTTTGAAGAGTCAGTTAAATAAAATGTCTGTAAGAATATCCGATAAAGATATAGAATTTAAAAAGTCTGCTAAATTTCTTGGTTTGATTTTTGATTCCAGATTAACATGGAGTACCCATATTAAGTATATTTTAGATCGATGTAAAGTAAAAATCAATCTTTTGCGTTGTATTGCTGGTTGTAAATGGGGTGCGAACTGTACTTCCCTCCTTAACATATATAGAGCTTTAATACGACCAGTTCTTGAGTATGGTTGTGAAGCATTTGACTCTGCCTCTGATTCTGTTAAGAATATGTTAAATGGAAATCAGTATAAAGCTCTTAAGATTTGTACCGGGGCGTTACATGTATGTCTGACATCACTAACGAAATTACAAATAGAGTGTGGAGAACCCCCGCTTCAGTTAACCCGCAAATACTTGTGCAATATTTATTCAGAATTGATTAGAAGTAATACAGATCATCCATGTCATATTTTACTTGAAGATTGCAGGCAGAAGCATTACTTTGAAGAAAAGTGGAATAAGAAAGGCCGCATTCCCTTTGGTTTTCGTGGTAATGTTTCTGATCTTGATCTCACTGATCGTGTCCGTTCTGTTTTTCCATATTGGTATTATTTTAAAAGTAATGTTCACTTTTCCATCAAGCCATTGGCTGTTGGTGTGCAGAACGAGTATATTAATAGAAACAATGCTATTCAGAATATTAATGAGAAATGGTTTTCTTATCTTCATATATATATACAGATGGTTCGGTTGACCCTGTCCATGGAAAAGTTGGCTGTGGTTTCTGTGTTCCACTGTATAAGTATTCCCGTGGTTATAAGTTACTTCCACAGACTTCTATTTTTTCGGCTGAATTAGCAGCTATTTATATGGCTTTAATTTGGGTTTCGGAGGTGGAACCTACTGCTGTATGTATTTTTAGTGATTCAATGAGTGCGTTACAAGCATTATCACATAATCAGACGAATAATCCTATTATCTGTGACATTAAACTTATCCTCTGTTCTATTGGTAATCAGGGAATTGATGTTCATTTTGACTGGGTTCCAAGCCATTGTGGTGTAGCTGGTAATGAGAATGCTGATAGTATTGCTAAACAAGCTGCTAATAAAAGTCGTGTTGATTTGCACATTAAGTTGAATCTAAATGAAATAAAACATGCCACTAAATTGAAACTAAAAGTTGAATGGCAACAACACTGGAATAAATATAAACGAAATACTCTGAAAGACATAGAACCCAATGTAAAATTTAAACAAAGCAAATGGGGTGGTAATAGGAAAAGTGAGGTAATTTTCCATCGTCTTCGTATGGGTTCAGGTAAATCCTTGAAATTCTTTCAATACCAGATTAAAAAACACCACAATGGTTTATGTGAGGTATGTTTAAAGCCCGATACAGTTGGTCACTTTTTATTAGAATGCAAAAAATATCGAATTCAGAGAATAAAACTACAAACAAAACTGAATTCTATAGGAATAAGTGAATGTAATCTTCGTTCTTTGCTTGGGGGAAAGGCCCCCTTTAAAGAGGTGATGGAGTTTGTTGAGGAGTGTAAAGTTGATTTATAGTTGCTGCTGTGTGGATTCGCATTGAAATTGCCCCCTTGCCTCATTGGCTGCTCGTGTTTGGGCCTGGTGGCCTCGATTGCTAGAGCTCCTGTGAGTTGATAGCCGACTGGGCTAGCCCCTTAAATTGTTGGTAAACGGAGCGGCATGAGGTCACCGGGCCTATACCGGGTAATGCTGGGAGGTTGTGGTGGGTGATGAAATTGTGAGTCGCATGTGTGGTATAAATTTGTATTGTATGAGAAGAAAATGTTTTAGTTGTAAGGTATTTTTAATTAAGAATTTGATAAAACTTTGCGCAGAGTTTATAAATGATCAGTGTGATTTAATTTTCTTTTATAATGTAAGGTTTGGTGCAAATAGCCCTAGCAGCTGAGGCACCATTAATGAAATAAAAGTTCAAAGTTCTCTTTTTCACTCCTACATCAGTCACTGAGAAGGCACACTAGTTATTGAAGCTTATTTTTTAACCGGGTACGTCTCCCGTAGAACTTTCTTCAGCAAACTGCTGACACCTGGCTTAGCTGTTTTAGCCAGCTTTGTAAGAGACTTTTATTCCACGGCATACAACGAAGCTACTTCATCTCTGCAACGATTCTTCAAAGGAGCAGAATTGAGAAACTATTTGTGGACACCTTCATTCCATCGAGTATATAGAGCCGTCAACCTAGCTCATCTGAACTTCCAACAGACTCGGGCTCACCGCTGCATTCCGCGGGCGAATACCACGTGTCCATCTACGCTGTCCTTGGTTTCAACGAACATTCTGACTCTGTTGCTGCCGTGAGTTTTACACCCAAACATTCTTGCCCTAGCTTCATCCTCACCAAGGTACACATTGCCAAGCAACCCATAATTGAGGGCATATTATTTCTCACTTATTGAGCAATTAATCGTATTTGTTGTACCTAAGTGCCGAATTACTTTAGTGATTTTTTTTTTTTAAAGAATTGTTAATCTGATTGAATTGGCACCAGTTTTGATTGCCATCTTGCACCAACCAGGCGCACATATTTTTGATATATATATATATCACATAAGTTTAAGCATTTAACGATTCCTTTTTTGTATTCGTTTACTCGTATTTTGTGAGACACAACGTTCGCCAAATTAGCTTGTGCTCACACTACTCTTTACATTTTTTATGCTTATTACAGCGGCGGCCTTCCGCTATAGAAACAGAGCCATTTGTACTTAAGCATTTACTTTGTATATTTATTTGAAATTGTTTTGGTGAAAATATACAAACATTAAACCACCAGCAATTAATTTGATTGTGTCAATTTTCATTCATTTCTTGTGAGATCAAATTAAGTTTAAATTTAGTGAGGAGGTTTTTGAACACTTATATATTTTTAGTTTGAATTTTTTGTTAAATACACCATACCATCCCCACAAGGGTTTATGTTGACTACTTTTGGCTCAAACCCAGCAGTAGGTCCCCTACATGTACAAATGAAATGACTTTCTTTTGCAGTTCAAACATGCCAAATTATAAACTTGTATGTACACTGGTTTGTCTAGTTACACTTCCCTGGTTTACATGTAGGCTTACAAGTGCCCTTATGATTACAAAAGGAAAACAGGGGGGAAAAATAAAGATCGTTAGAAGCATTTAAACAGCAGTACAGATGAAAGCTGACTTTGACCTTAGTTTATTTGCAGTTCAAACATGTGAAAGACATCCATGTGCATTGGTATGTCTATAGATGAGATAGCATATTTCTTGACTGCTCATGCATGACAATGACTCTGCTAATTTTACAATTACATGTACATGTATCTGCAGTGCGTTCCAGAAAAAAGTCTTCCCAAATAAACATTTCAAAATATTTTAAGCAAAATTTCGTACCTGTGGATAGCTTAGGGTCTCTTCTATTACAAGACACCTAAAGATCTGGCGATAATTTACGCTTGAGTGAGCAAAAGCTACTTTTGTGAAAAGGTGCAAAATCCAGATTTGACAAGAATTGGTATTTCTTCTGGCCGTATGGTATCAGCAAAGTTGAGTGTCATGAAAAGGCTTATACTGGAAATCCATATTTGATCAATAATTGACAATTTAAGCTGGTTTTCCTATATAGTCAACCATAAAGTTTTGATGGGATACATGTATGTCAAGACATACGTATAGAAAACAAATCCTATTCTTTCATAAATTGCCTTTTAATGATTAGAATATGAAAGTTTCTAAGCCTTTTCAAGACTCTTAACTTTGTATCAGTTCTGTCTGGTATCAGCAAAGTTTTGTCAACAATGGATTTTGCACCATTTCACAATAATGGCTTTTGCTCACTCAAGCGTGACATGTCGTTAGACGTTTTGGTGTCATTTGATAGGAGAGATCCTAAGCTATCCATAGGTATGAAAAATTCATGTACATATTTTCAAATGATCATTTTGGGACGCTCTTTCCAACTGTCAAGGTTTTACGGTTCTCAAATTTGTTAACTCCAGCCAGCACAAAATACCAATTCTTGTCAGGTCTGGATTTTGCACCCTTTCGCAAAAGTCGCTCAAAATATTGCCAGATATTTGGGTGTCATTTGATAGAAGAGACCCTAATCTATCCACAAATATGAAAATTTCCTACAAATATTTTGAAATATTTATTCTGGGAAACTTTTTCCAACTGTTAACTTTTTTGGGGGACGCACTGTATATGTACATAGAGGCAAGTCTAAGTTATTTTTACCAGCCACATATACACTGTAATGGATCTTTATCATTTTAGTTTTAATTTATGTGTGACTGTTGCATGAAATTAATAGCCTTACTAGAGCTAAGATTGGAGTATTCCATTTAAAATGTATAAAGCTGACAGGTATTAAATGTCATAACTTCCCAATACTTGGGTAATGTACATGTACATGTATTAGACATGACCAAATATCTTGCACATGCCCAGAATCAAATATTGAGCAGGAAGTTAGACTAAATTATATGTAATAGAGAGTTCATTTTTCACTCTCTCAACAAACTTAGAATTTCAAATATGGCATCACCTCATACCATTTTAACTACTACAGTGAGTACTACTACTGCAGCTACATGTTCTACTACCAATAATATTAGCTAGCAGTACAGTAATAACAATAATAAAAATAATATATATGATACATATACATGTAACTGTATTTTAAGACAATATTCTGTTGGTAAACCTCATTTGTATATCATTTTGGGGATTAAAATGTTTAGTTTCTCTGCTTTCGGGTATAAGGTACGTACATGTACATGTACATGTATGATACATTCAACTTCGAATGCACACATACTGTAAAACCACATGATGCAACAAAACAGACCCACATCTTGGGGAGGGGGAGGGGGGTATTTCTATGTGGATAGAGCATTCACTCAACTATAAATGTACATTTAACTGTAAGTCTGCTAAACAGGAATTCTTATACAAACTAATGAAAGTATTCATTTTTTTTTTTCTCTCGAGTGGCTTCAACAATTTTGGCACTGAATTATAATCACAGGCAATAAATAGCTACATAACTGTCTGAAACCTGAAGGATCTGAAATTAGAGAAGTTTTCAAAATGCCTCCACATTGGAGGCAACGGAAAATACTTTTGTTCAGGAGGGTGTAGGTTGAAGTTCTGTCCTTTATCACTCATCAGTACGAAAACATTATACATTCAGTGACTTTTCACTCAGATATATGTACATGTAGTGGAACCTTGTTATAACAAACTCCTTGGGACCACTGAAATTGCTTCTTTACATCGTATGAAAAAGTTTAACCCTAAAACGTGCATAAAGTGCTATACGCACCAAGAGTCCTCCTCTACACTAGTAGTGTAACCCCAGCGGCCGGCCCGGGCAGCCCCGGGGACGCCGGTGCGGTTAGCGCTAGTGCAGTGCAGGCTGGTGTGCGTATGTGTAGATACCTGATTGGATGCTAAAAGTGCAACCGTTTCCTCTCAACGAACAAGAATCATTGATACATAAACATAGAGCTGAAAATATGTATTTTCAGAAACCGTCCGAAGAAAATTGATACCACACTCCAGTGATATTTGGCAGGCCATTGATTGTACCAACTACTCACCAAAATAGGGGAAAATGGCACAATCTCCATTGACAAGCTAAAAAAGTTGAAATTCGAACATCAAAAGTGCAAATATTTCCTCTATTAGAATAATGGCAAATTTGGTATCTTTTTAAGCAAAATATTTTAAACTTTAAAAAAAACGTCTGAAGTTTTGTGAAAAACATGACTTATTGTGCATAATTATAGTCATTTCATAAAAAAGTTCTGTTTTCGATAATTTTCATTTCCCGAGTTAAATGGGATTCGGCGGAGCGTATGAAGCAGATGCGCGCAACTTTTCCATATGGTAACCTTGTTATATCAGGTCTATAGAACACAATAGAATATAAAGAAGCAGGACCCACATAATTACCTTGTTATAATGAGAGTTTGTTATAACAGCTGTGTTCTTAACAACAAGGTTCGACTGTATTCTAAAAAAGTACTCACTATGTCGAAGTCATTAATGCATTGGACATTTGTCGGAACAGTCATGGCAGTACAGCGACAGGTATCTATCACAATTAGGAGCTGAACATGAAGGGGAAGAGAAACAAAATCAAATACTTTTATGATTAATTGACATACACATAGTAAACATGTACATATGTAGGCCTCTGTATAGTTGTATTAAAGTCAATGACATTCAGCAATTTTGGTAGGGTGAAGTACACATATGAATGCAGCAACTTTCTTAAATTAGGCAATCAAAACTTATGAAAGTATCTAATTTATGATTCAATAAAATTTTAATATCTGTAGTTTCCATAGTGAGTAGTACATTGAAATATGTGTGGAAAACCAAGTGGTAGTCTTTAGAAAAGGCTGTGAATCTGGCTGTTAATATATATTTGTCTGTCAAGAAAAACCTGTTTTGGGGCTCTTAGAGTCTTGGGGAAATAAAGGAGAAGTGATAGAAAATGGAAATGGTGATAGAAAAGGTGATGATGATGATGATGAGATGAATTGAATTAAAACATAAGAATATTTTAATGCAAGAAGCTAGCAACACAATAAATCACTCTCTTTTCAATGCACCTCTATATTAAGTCAGACATTGTTACTCCTACATGTAATTTCCTACATTGTCAAAAATAACCCAAATACTAATAATATAAGCATCGATCCTCTTCAAACGACTGATAACACGGCACCACTGCAGTCGGACATACCCACTTTAAAATTTTTCCTAAATAAAACGAGTTGAAATATGCAGTATTTCTGGGATAGGCCTATATGTACATGTACATGTGTATTTAGTTCTTTTGGGAGAAATTCTTGTTTGTCTTTTATTTTTTCCTGTAGTATAGGAAAAAAATACCAAATATTTATGCACTTCATTTCATTGTGTTCACATCATTTGTTTTTTTATTTCAATGATTTTAATTATATAGAATTTAACATCTAAAATTTCAATCAGTTTATATGTAATTGTTTAAAAATGATAATGGTTTTATGTACATTTGAAGTGCATTCTTTATACTCTTCTTCATTCCGTTGCTTTTATCTTTTGCATTTTCCCTTTCATTCTTTTCATATCAGTCTTCTCTCTTTTTCCCTAATTTCTCCTACATGAACATTGTGTTACATGTACTTCATCTGCTCTCTAACTTGATCAAATACCCTTTCTTACATGTCTTCTTCTTCGACTTAGTTTTTCTTTTTCTTCTACTTCTTCTTTTTCTCTTCTTCTTTTCCTCTTCTTTTTCTCCTTCTTCTTCTGTTTCTTCTCTTCCTATCTCCTATTCCTCCTTTTTGTTGTGTTGCTGTTCTTTTTTTTCTTTTTCTTCTTTTTCTCTTCTTTTCTTCTTCCTCTTTTTCTTCTCTTCCTATCTCCTATTCCTCCTTTTTGTTGTTGCTGTTCTTCTTTTTCTTCTTCTTCTTCTCTTCCTATCTCCTACTCCCTTTTGTTGTTCTTCTTTCTCCTTCTTCTTCTTCTCCTTCTCTTCCTATCTCCTAGTAGTCCTTTTTTTTTCTTATTATCTTCTCTTCTTCTACATCATACTCTTTTATTCCGTTTCTCCTCTTTGCTTGCTGTAAGATCTTCTGTTTGCTTTTCTTCCTTCTCCTTCCCCATATCCTCTTCTTTTCATTCTTGACTTTTTGTATATCCATTTCATTGTCCTTTTTTTTTTGTTTAATTCCTTCCCAAATATATTTGGTTCTTGTGTTTCTTCCCCTTCTTTTCTTCTCTGTCATCTGTTGTTTTGTCTCTTCTTCTCCTCACTTTTATTTTCATCTCCATTTTTGTCACCATCCTTCTCCACCACCTCCTCCTGCTTCTTCTTCCTTCTTTTTATTTGTTCTTTCTTCTTTGATATCATCCCTCCTATTAGTAGTATGCTCCTTTCTTCCTGGACTTTCCTTTTCTTGCTTCCTTGTACTTTTTCTATCTTTGTCATATTCTCCTTCTCAATGCACTTTCTAAAAAATTCTTGCTTCTTTTATTTCATCTTCTTTAACTTTTTTCCATGTATAACTTTGTTTTGATATAATGTACCTTTGCTTTGTGATAATCCTTGCGGGGGGGGGGATTCAGCTATACACAAGCCCGACCAAAAAAATGTGTGAAAAGGGTATTTTTTCCGACTAAGGCGCGTGATGCGTTTAGGATGTCAAAAACGCAAAAAAATGGAAGAAAGGGTATGTTTGTGGTGTTGCAATACGGTATCTTTTCCCCCTTTAGTTGTCTGGATTTCGCCGGGGGATTTTGTGTGATCTAGAATTGCATGAGTTTCTTTTGAAAACTTAATTGCTCATCGCCCCCCCCCCCCCAACAACCATAAATGCTGCTGTAATCGTTGATGCCAAACTAAAGAAAATGACAGATGAAGGAAGGGTCTAGAAAAATCTTATTTAATGTTCAACCCGTTTGGGAAAATAAAATGCGTAAAATGACATGCTTCATATCTGACAAAATTTGAATGTTCATGGACTGATGGAATTCCTTGTAGACGTATTCAAAAAATGAGAACAATAGGCCCTATAAGCATATGTTTGTCGTCAACAGCTGTTAATCTTTTTGTGGCCAAATACAAATTCTCAGGCAGAATTAATATGAGACATATTTGCAGGGGAGTGCCTAAAATATTGTTCTTTATCATTGTAACCTCTTCCTATTACTCAACAACAAATAACCTTATCATGAACTTGTTACTCATTAATCAGGAACGAGATTACACAGTGGAGGATCCAGGGGGGGCACAGGGGGCATGTGCCCCCCGGCCCCCCAAAAAAGCCTTTTTTGTGGCTTGTCCGGAGAGACACAAAAATACTGAGGACCCTTTTTTTTTTGCTTGTCACAGAATTTTGGACTGGACTGAAAAGGAGTCTCTGAAATGCCGAGGACCAATTTTTTTTTTGCTTGTCAGAGAATTTTGGAGGGAAAAAGCCTTGGATCCGCCACTGTTACATGTATGTTTTAATCATGTTCATATTTCTTTTTTCTAAATAAATTATTCTGAGAAGTTTTCAGAAACAGATATGATAGTTATCATCCTTTGTACACAAGCAGTAAAGGGAGATATTCAATGAAGAAATACAAGTACATGTAACTTGCTGTTGTCACATGCTGTATAAATTGCTATTGTTAATATCAGAAATACATGTAGTTGCTCTTGACAGGAACGTTTGACAGGTTTAATTCAAATTGAAGCAGACCATAGTAGAGTTAAATTTTTAAGGTGGTTAAACCTGGACTTTCTAGACGTTTAACTGGTTAGGATTAGGGTAGGGTTTAGGATTAGGGTTAGGGTTAGGGTTAGGGTATGGTGGCACCGCAGGGGCGGATCCAGGATTGAGTATAAAAGGGGGCACACAAATGTAGGTTTGTCAACTTTTGGAAAAGGTAGACCTGTATTTTTTTGGTCTCGCCAACTTCTCGAAAAGTCGCTCAGTGGGGTCGACAAAAAAAAAAATTCACCAAACCTTCAAAATTTGCTCAGTGGGGGGGGGGGGGGGGGGGGGGGGGGGGAGGGGGGGGGGGTTAAAAAAAAAGGGTCTTCATTCTAAAAGGGGGGCACAATCGAGAAAATGGTGTCTATGGTCAAAATGCATACTTTTCTTCCAAAAGGGGGGGGGGGGGGGCACGGGTCGGAAGTGCCCCCCACCCCCGCCAATGGTTTGACCTATATCACGAGTATGCCGAATGGTGCCATAAAATGGAAAGAGTTCCTTTTTCATGATTTTTTTTTCCATGATTCTTTTTCCATTCCTCATTTTTAACACAATACCCTGAGCCTGGTCTGGCGCAAGAACTTCAGTCAGTCGACAACCGATCGCCCCGGCCCTAGGCCCTGGCGCTACAGGGCGGAGATTCACACGATGTCTGCTCATCATACATCGCGCGCGCGCGTAGCGTCTGTCAGTACAGGTACAGTGTCCCCCTTATCATCCGACTCGGTACCCTTCAATTACATCTACGAAAATAAAATGTCAAAATTATATTCATAAATCCCTGCTTTACTCACCAAAGCACTCCATATCATCGTACTTCCACCTTGCGATGCCATTTGACCTCTTTACTCAATTTCGATGTTAACTACCAGTGCACGGCCGGTACCTGTTAATGTTGCAGTAATTAGCATGCGACTTTTTGCTTGCAAGATCACATATTATATATAATGTACACGTACCGGTACCGTAGACCGAACATCAAACATAGCGCAACAGATCAGAAGAGGGCATGCTGTCATTAGCTGTTCGTGCCACGCCCACTCTGTCTGGGACTCTGTCTTCCAGAGGAGTAAATTGCCATTTGGTCATCATGGTCTGACCAGGGAAGTACATCATTTGGTCTAACATCATTTCGTACAGTCCATCAACTTTTTGTCTAGGCCTAATAACCATTTGGTCAAATTTAATACACTTTTTTTATATTTATGTTTTATTGAAAAATTACAAAACAACAAATTACAAATAAATGATTTGAATGACAAACAAATTACAAAAGGCATCATAAACCCAATAAAAGCAAACCCCCCCCCCCAAAAAAAAAAAAATAGGGTAAAGATCAAGAATAAAGGTTAATTTTTTTAGTCTTATGTTAAATTGAATACACTTTGTCCCGGATGATCATTTCGTACAATAACCAGTTATAGTCTATGTCTCTATGACGTACCATTTCGTCCAATAACCATATACACAATTTAAAACTGATATTAGACCAAATCATGTTAGACCATTGTATAGACAATTTGACCAAATGGCAAAAAAAATCATGTGCTGCGATTTCTTGTCACGGCCAGGGGGCGGGGGACGCGTCACCCCCCCCCCCCCCTGGAAAATTCGAATTTTGTAGGCAGCATCCAGTAGTAACGGCTAGTCCCCCCTCCCGGCCGTGACAAGAAATCGCCGCACATGATGCCTTCACTTTTCAGGAGAAAAAAAAGAAAGAATGCGGTACATATTATATTTTCAGTTTGGCCTATGACTTAGAATTTTCAAAATTTCCAAAAAAGCAAACTATAATATATTTTTTATACGTCTCGCACTTGCTCATCATCGGATCTCAACGCAACCCGGCCTTTCCCTGACCCGACCCACTTCTTTTCAAAGAGACACTTGCACTACATACTTGTAATTGGTCCCTACCATTGTCAATCAACCCTGATCATATGAATTTGTCATGTTCACTTAACGCGAACCGGTCGTGATCCCCGATCTTTCGACAGAAATTTGGCGAAAACACGTCCTTTTCGGCACATTTTAAATCATATCTCGAGAACCGCGCAAGATTTTTCATGGGGCAAACGGTTTATAAAACTTTGATTAATTCTACATCTCATGATATCAGTTATTTTTTAATTGAATGAAAAAAACCGCCGTCTATTTTCGACTGAAAATGCATGGTTTCATGCTTTTTGTGTGAGGAGAAGCACTTTTTTGCACTCATTGCTCTCGTATTCCTCCTATAGCTTCTGACTTACGTGTCAAAATGTATGGGGGCAAAGACTAGCAAATAGCCAAGATGTTACTCTTTCTTGTGATATCAGGTTCGTCCTGATTGGTCGAAAAAAACCGCCGTCTATTTTGCATAATTCAAAAGAAACATAGCAAAAAAGATGTCATGTATATAAAGCACGTACAGTATGTAATGCTGCGTATATAGGCTCGATTTGGACTGTGCCATTGTAAAACGGGGTGCATCAATCCAATGTGTGTGTTGAACGACCGTGAATGCGAATTGAGCAGTCGTTACAGCTGTGGAGTGATATGTTGCATACCGTGGATGAAATGGATGAATCATGTCGAATGAGAAAGTGTAAAATTCTTCCTTCCTGTGTACGCACTGTTGTGTACTCGGAGTGAGATTCGTAAATAGCAGCTCTTCTGTCCCTCCCTTCTCCGTTGCCCCCCATTGCTATAATAGAACAGCCGCGAACAAAACACCGATTTATACAGAGCAATGACCTGGACCACCCAGCTGATCGAGCGCGTACTCGAGTCGCGTTTGTATGTGCGCACAGCTGACTAAAGCAGAATTAAACCTTCAAATTATGTGAACAAATCAGGGGGTGAGAAATTCATATGCATGATGATAACCGTACATGCTCTCGTTGAGTGGCAGACGTCTCTGTTGATGCTGACAATTAAATTAGAGTGATTTCTTCCGTATAACCGCGTTGTGTAAACAGACGACATCCGCCGATACTGCTATTAAAGGGGAGTCGCATATTATAAAGTCTACAAAATCTCGAAATATAAATTTCACAAACAATTTATTGGTACTACAGAATTTCCAAATGGCTTTAAACAGTAACATATTAAAACGAATGTATGACATTTGCTCCTGCGACAAATGCTCCTAAAAATACGACAATTGCTCCGCGACAATTGCTCCGCGATAATTGCTCCTGCGACAATTGCTCCGTCGACATTTGCTCCTGCGATAATTGCTCCGGCGACATTTGCTCCTGCGACAATTGCTCCGTCGACATTTGCTCCTGCGACAATTGCTCCGTCGACATTTGCTCCTGCGACAATTGCTCCGTCGACATTTGCTCCGATCGAGCGACAATTGCTCCGCGACAACTGCTCCGTCGATAGAAATGCATATATGCGACAATTGCCCCTGCGACAATTGCTCCGTCGACATTTGCTCCGATCGAGCGACAATTGCTCCGTCGATAAAATGAATATATGAGACAATTGCGACAATTGTTTCTGCAACAATTGTTTTGTCGACATTTGCTCCGATCGAGCGACAATTACCTACTCCGCGACAACTGCTCCGTCGATAATAATGAATATATGCGACAATTGCTCCGCCGATAAAAATGAATATGCGACAATTGCTCCGCGACAATAAACTCAGTAAATAGAAATAAATATTTGCTCCTCGACAATTGCTCCGTTGACATTTGCTCCGGCGACATTAGCTCCGGCGGAAAGCACTCGATCCGCCAACATTTGTTTCATTCGAGCGACAATTCCTTCGCGACATTAGCTCCGTCAAATAAAATGAATATGTGACAATATTATTGCTCCGCAACAATTGCTCATGCGACAACTTGTCCGCCGACATCTGTTCCGTCGGCCGTCGTTAATGCTTATGTATGTGACAATTGCTCCAACGACAACCTTATATAAAATCCTCATCAAAAGCGAACACAACGAATTCAGAACAATAGCTGTTGTTGGTGTTTCGGGATTTGGAAATAAACCTTTTTAAAGATTTTTTCTACCACTTTCCCTTGTGATTTTGCCTATACCTATTAATTATTCATCTATATGTTTTATTATTTTGTCCCCCCCCCCCCCCCTCTCTCTCTCTCTCTCTCTCTCTTTCTTTATCTTGGGCATTTTTAACACAACTGAGTAAATGATGGCGAACATCTACATCTACTATTCATGACACTTGCTGGTGGGGGAAAAAAGCCAGTCCTGTATGTGGGTTGTTGCGAATTGCTAAAGTTCATAGGTTCAATTTAATATTGTAATAGTGAGGGGACGGGAATATAGGCCCAAAATATGGGGAATTGGTGGAATTAAGTGTTCGCTCCCGGGCCTCCCGCCACGTGGAGCTTGCATAATGCCTCGCAAACAAAACAAATTGACATATACATGTATTATATTTATTAATATGGCAGTACTCTATCAAACAGAAAATATCATAATAATGCCTCTAGCTCCCTGACTCCCCGATGCAGAACTGCATGGTTTAAATATACATATATATATATAAACAAAAATGATACAAACGTGAAAGATAGAATAATTTATACCAGTAATACAAAAGTACGACAATCATTCTGGGTTGCCAAGTTCAACCTTTTAAACTGGTCAAGCGGGGTATTAAGTGTTCGCTCCCGGGTCTCCCTCAGCGTGGAGCTGACAAAAGCCTTGCAAACAAAAACAAACAAATATTGACTAAACTGTACAGCTTTCTTTTTCTCTCTCTAAGCTGGTCATAATTATGCCTGGAACCAGCTCCCCGGCTCCTGCCGCGCTGAGCTGGTGTCGGCTTATTAAGACAAAACTATAAAAAAAAAAAACACACACACACAGAAACAAGAATCAGAGCAAACGTCAAACGTATGGCAGTGAAAGGAAATATATAAACCATGATAAAGTAAAAGAACAATCAAAATAAAAACATGCTGTAATCGTTGATGCCAAACTAAAGAAAATGACAGATGAAGGAAGGGTCTAGAAAAATCTTATTTAATGTTCAACCCGTTTGGGAAAATAAAATGCGTAAAATGACATGCTTCATATCTGACAAAATTTGAATGTTCATGGACTGATGGAATTCCTTGTAGACGTATTCAAAAAATGAGAACAATAGGCCCTATAAGCATATGTTTGTCGTCAACAGCTGTTAATCTTTTTGTGGCCAAATACAAATTCTCAGGCAGAATTAATATGAGACATATTTGCAGGGGAGTGCCTAAAATATTGTTCTTTATCATTGTAACCTCTTCCTATTACTCAACAACAAATAACCTTATCATGAACTTGTTACTCATTAATCAGGAACGAGATTACACAGTGGAGGATCCAGGGGGGGGGCACAGGGGGCATGTGGCCCCCGGCCCCCCAAAAAAGCCTTTTTTGTGGCTTGTCCGGAGAGACACAAAAATACTGAGGACCCTTTTTTTTTTGCTTGTCACAGAATTTTGGACTGGACTGAAAAGGAGTCTCTGAAATGCCGAGGACCAATTTTTTTTTTGCTTGTCAGAGAATTTTGGAGGGAAAAAGCCTTGGATCCGCCACTGTTACATGTATGTTTTAATCATGTTCATATTTCTTTTTTCTAAATAAATTATTCTAAGAAGTTTTCAGAAACAGATATGATAGTTATCATCCTTTGTACACAAGCAGTAAAGGGAGATATCCAATGGAGAAATACAAGTACATGTAACTTGCTGTTGTCACATGCTGTATAAATTGCTATTGTTAATATCAGAAATACATGTAGTTGCTCTTGACAGGAACGTTTGACAGGTTTAATTCAAATTGAAGCAGACCATAGTAGAGTTAAATTTTTAAGGTGGTTAAACCTGGACTTTCTAGACGTTTAACTGGTTAGGATTAGGGTAGGGTTTAGGATTAGGGTTAGGGTTAGGGTTAGGGTATGGTGGCACCGCAGGGGCGGATCCAGGATTGAGTATAAAAGGGGGCACACAAAATTAATGTAGGTTTGTCAACTTTTGGAAAAGGTAGACCTGTATTTTTTTGGTCTCGCCAACTTCTCGAAAAGTCGCTCAGTGGGGTCGACAAAAAAAAAAATTCACCAAACCTTCAAAATTTGCTCAGTGGGGGGGGGGGGGGGGGGGGGGGGAGGGGGGGGGTTAAAAAAAAAGGGTCTTCATTCTAAAAGGGGGGGCACAATCGAGAAAATGGTGTCTATGGTCAAAATGCATACTTTTCTTCCAAAAGGGGGGGGGGGGCACGGGTCGGAAGTGCCCCCCACCCCCGCCAATGGTTTGACCTATATCACGAGTATGCCGAATGGTGCCATAAAATGGAAAGAGTTCCTTTTTCATGATTTTTTTTTCCATGATTCTTTTTCCATTCCTCATTTTTAACACAATACCCTGAGCCTGGTCTGGCGCAAGAACTTCAGTCAGTCGACAACCGATCGCCCCGGCCCTAGGCCCTGGCGCTACAGGGCGGAGATTCACACGATGTCTGCTCATCATACATCGCGCGCGCGCGTAGCGTCTGTCAGTACAGGTACAGTGTCCCCCTTATCATCCGACTCGGTACCCTTCAATTACATCTACGAAAATAAAATGTCAAAATTATATTCATAAATCCCTGCTTTACTCACCAAAGCACTCCATATCATCGTACTTCCACCTTGCGATGCCATTTGACCTCTTTACTCAATTTCGATGTTAACTACCAGTGCACGGCCGGTACCTGTTAATGTTGTAGTAATTAGCATGCGACTTTTTGCTTGCAAGATCACATATTATATATAATGTACACGTACCGGTACCGTAGACCGAACATCAAACATAGCGCAACAGATCAGAAGAGGGCATGCTGTCATTAGCTGTTCGTGCCACGCCCACTCTGTCTGGGACTCTGTCTTCCAGAGGAGTAAATTGCCATTTGGTCATCATGGTCTGACCAGGGAAGTACATCATTTGGTCTAACATCATTTCGTACAGTCCATCAACTTTTTGTCTAGGCCTAATAACCATTTGGTCAAATTTAATACACTTTTTTTATATTTATGTTTTATTGAAAAATTACAAAACAACAAATTACAAATAAATGATTTGAATGACAAACAAATTACAAAAGGCATCATAAACCCAATAAAAGCAAACCCCCCCCCCCCCAAAAAAAATAGGGTAAAGATCAAGAATAAAGGTTAATTTTTTTATGTTGTCTTATGTTAAATTGAATACACTTTGTCCCGGATGATCATTTCGTACAATAACCAGTTATAGTCTATGTCAAAGTCTATGACGTACCATTTCGTCCAATAACCATATACACAATTTAAAACTGATATTAGACCAAATCATGTTAGACCATTGTATAGACAATTTGACCAAATGGCAAAAAAAATCATGTGCTGCGATTTCTTGTCACGGCCAGGGGGCGGGGGACGCGTCACCCCCCCCCCCCCCTGGAAAATTCGAATTTTGTAGGCAGCATCCAGTAGTAACGGCTAGTCCCCCCTCCCGGCCGTGACAAGAAATCGCCGCACATGATGCCTTCACTTTTCAGGAGAAAAAAAAGAAAGAATGCGGTACATATTATATTTTCAGTTTGGCCTATGACTTAGAATTTTCAAAATTTCCAAAAAAGCAAACTATAATATATTTTTTATACGTCTCGCACTTGCTCATCATCGGATCTCAACGCAACCCGGCCTTTCCCTGACCCGACCCACTTCTTTTCAAAGAGACACTTGCACTACATACTTGTAATTGGTCCCTACCATTGTCAATCAACCCTGATCATGATGATAACCGTACATGCTCTCGTTGAGTGGCAGACGTCTCTGTTGATGCTGACAATTAAATTAGAGTGATTTCTTCCGTATAACCGCGTTGTGTAAACAGACGACATCCGCCGATACTGCTATTAAAGGGGAGTCGCATATTATAAAGTCTACAAAATCTCGAAATATAAATTTCACAAACAATTTATTGGTACTACAGAATTTCCAAATGGCTTTAAACAGTAACATATTAAAACGAATGTATGACATTTGCTCCTGCGACAAATGCTCCTAAAAATACGACAATTGCTCCGCGACAATTGCTCCGCGATAATTGCTCCTGCGACAATTGCTCCGTCGACATTTGCTCCTGCGATAATTGCTCCGGCGACATTTGCTCCTGCGACAATTGCTCCGTCGACATTTGCTCCTGCGACAATTGCTCCGTCGACATTTGCTCCTGCGACAATTGCTCCGTCGACATTTGCTCCGATCGAGCGACAATTGCTCCGCGACAACTGCTCCGTCGATAGAAATGCATATATGCGACAATTGCCCCTGCGACAATTGCTCCGTCGACATTTGCTCCGATCGAGCGACAATTGCTCCGTCGATAAAATGAATATATGAGACAATTGCGACAATTGTTTCTGCAACAATTGTTTTGTCGACATTTGCTCCGATCGAGCGACAATTACCTACTCCGCGACAACTGCTCCGTCGATAATAATGAATATATGCGACAATTGCTCCGCCGATAAAAATGAATATGCGACAATTGCTCCGCGACAATAAACTCAGTAAATAGAAATAAATATTTGCTCCTCGACAATTGCTCCGTTGACATTTGCTCCGGCGACATTAGCTCCGGCGGAAAGCACTCGATCCGCCAACATTTGTTTCATTCGAGCGACAATTCCTTCGCGACATTAGCTCCGTCAAATAAAATGAATATGTGACAATATTATTGCTCCGCAACAATTGCTCATGCGACAACTTGTCCGCCGACATCTGTTCCGTCGGCCGTCGTTAATGCTTATGTATGTGACAATTGCTCCAACGACAACCTTATATAAAATCCTCATCAAAAGCGAACACAACGAATTCAGAACAATAGCTGTTGTTGGTGTTTCGGGATTTGGAAATAAACCTTTTTAAAGATTTTTTCTACCACTTTCCCTTGTGATTTTGCCTATACCTATTAATTATTCATCTATATGTTTTATTATTTTGTCCCCCCCCCCCCCCCCCTTTCTCTCTCTCTCTCTCTTTCTTTATCTTGGGCATTTTTAACACAACTGAGTAAATGATGGCGAACATCTACATCTACTATTCATGACACTTGCTGGTGGGGGAAAAAAGCCAGTCCTGTATGTGGGTTGTTGCGAATTGCTAAAGTTCATAGGTTCAATTTAATATTGTAATAGTGAGGGGACGGGAATATAGGCCCAAAATATGGGGAATTGGTGGAATTAAGTGTTCGCTCCCGGGCCTCCCGCCACGTGGAGCTTGCATAATGCCTCGCAAACAAAACAAATTGACATATACATGTATTATATTTATTAATATGGCAGTACTCTATCAAACAGAAAATATCATAATAATGCCTCTAGCTCCCTGACTCCCCGATGCAGAACTGCATGGTTTAAATATATATATATATATATAAACAAAAATGATACAAACGTGAAAGATAGAATAATTTATACCAGTAATACAAAAGTACGACAATCATTCTGGGTTGCCAAGTTCAACCTTTTAAACTGGTCAAGCGGGGTATTAAGTGTTCGCTCCCGGTCTCCCTCAGCGTGGAGCTGACAAAGGCCTTGCAAACAAAAACAAACAAATATTGACTAAACTGTACAGCTTTCTTTTTCTCTCTCTAAGCTGGTCATAATTATGCCTGGAACCAGCTCCCCGGCTCCTGCCGCGCTGAGCTGGTGTCGGCTTATTAAGACAAAACTATAAAAAAAAAAACACACACACACAGAAACAAGAATCAGAGCAAACGTCAAACGTATGGCAGTGAAAGGAAATATATAAACCATGATAAAGTAAAAGAACAATCAAAATAAAAACATGCAAAGGTCTATGTACGTGGAGTCCAATGGCGTATGGGGGGGGGGGACTTGTGGATGTGTCCTCCCCCTCAAAACTTGCCGTTGGTACTAGTACTACAATGCCCGTGTCGGTATGCATTCGGCTGTGCATGTGGAAGAAAATATGAAGGAAGAAAGAAAGAAAAGGGCAAGGGAGAAGTCAAAAAAGAAAGATAGATAAAGAAATGAAGCAGGTGCTTCGTATCCAATCTATAAACTTTTGATATGATTAATTGTTTTTTCAGACTTTCATAAATGATTTTTATTGAATACCACAATTTTGTGTCAGCACTATGAAAACAACGAGTAGAAAATTGTATGACTGAGATACGTAAAAAACATATATTTTTCATCTATTCCGGCCCGTTTGCTAAAAAAAAATACAAATGTTATAAACTGGACTGTATAACTCTTTTATCTAAGAGTTCATTTCATCCTTTTTGCATTCAACTTTGTAGAATATGAACAACTGTTTTTAGTTTGTTTCGAAAGTTTAGTTGTGTCTCCTTGTTTGTTTTCATTTTTATCTTAAAATAAAACGTAACTTTTCTGTGACATCTGTCTGAATATGCTTGTCTTACGGTTATTTGTAAAGCGAAATTAATTACAGAGTACAAAGAAACATATGCTACGACCCAGGAGGCTGTGGGAGACTTGAAAATTAATGATATTTATGGCCACAGAATGTGATATTTGGGTAAAAAGTGTGATAATTGGACCAGAAAATGTCATTTTCGGGCAAAACACCTCACCCCCCCCCCCCCCCCCGAACATGGATTCTTTAAAAACATCTAAATGCAAAGAGAAAATGTGCACACTAAAGGTTAAAGGACTAGATCAAAATATATTGTACACTCACCATCTTCACTTTTTTGTGCGGGGGGGGGGGGGTGCCCAGGGCTGATTGTCAGAGCCCCCCCATTCGCCCCTGTCTAGCCATAAATACATTTTTAAAATAATCACTTGTAGAGGTGGAAGAAGGGTGAATGGCGTGTAAAAAATATACCCCCAATTTTTAAAGAAGAAATAATAATGGAAAAGAGAAAGGAAAAAGAGGAATGACAATGAAGGGAAAACCTGAACGTGGCTGTCAAGACAAACCCACAAGGGTTTTTATACAGCAACCAGGTTCCTATTTTTATTGTCAGTCTTTTTTATGTTTTAATAATTACATGCAATTTTAATGACTATGCCCGTCTAAACACACTAAACTATATCATAATTTCTTGCATGTTAAGTTAATGTTAATGATACTCTTTTATATATGAATCTGAATAAAGCTGAATTGAAAAGAATTGAATTTAATTTAATTTAAAGCGTTGCTCGCTTCGCTCGCTTGATTTCACTATCTTAACCTATGCCGGTTATATCAAGAAAGGGAATAGGTTTGCATCTTGTCTTTTATCCAATATTTATGCTTAATTCTTTAACTCATAAAGTGATAGTTATGTCTGCAAGGATTCGAGCGGCAAGTTGACCTAAAATAGATGAATTTTCAGGACATGACCGCCTGTGACCATTAGCCTATTCATATCATCACACCCTGATCATACTCTCTGTGTGAACGGAAGATGCCGATAAATGTACGTTACTAAAATCACGAGAAGGGATTGTAACAATACACTTAAACCTGTTCTTAGTATTTTTTAAAAAAAATCAATATTTGCCCGCTTATAAAATCTAGAAACAAGACGTTTTCGATTAGCAATCATTTTTATTCCAGCAGCGGATGCCCGCATATCATAATATTTTTCGCTGCGCTCACTGAAAAGCTAGAGTGAAACTTATTGGGAAGGCAAACAAAATGGGCATGCAACGGGAGGCGGACGAATGTATTTTAGAAAGGTTATAGGCCTGTGGTGTATTTTGATGACAAAATGATACTTTATCCCCAAGAGAGTGCGTTTTCCTTGCTCGCAATGTTTAGAAACAGTGTGGTTTTGGACAGCAAACATTTGCAACAGCGAAGTATGTAATATTTGGCAGTGAGGTAACCAAATATACCATTTAAAGGGTCACTAAATTAAAAAAATAATTGCCCATTTTTCGTAGGAATGTGTCATCAGGAGCCAAAAAATATCCATCACACAATTTTTTATGCATTCAGTCATATTTTATAATCATTTGAAAAGTACATTTTTGCTGATTTACACAGTCATAAGCCCCGCCCCTAAAAAAACCCATCGAAGCGACATCGTGATCACGTGATCTGTGACGCATGAAAAGTAAGGGAAAATATTCCACTAACCTATACCGTGCGCGCCCGGAGGCCCCCGGCAGGCCCAGCCCGGTGCCGAGCATGATATTCACCGCATCGACCATTTGCATTGCGTATTTTCGTGTGTTTAATTCCTCACAATATCTTTGATTTTGGGACACAGTTTCATCAATAATGCCTAATCGGTGTATAGTTGCGGGCTGTAGCAAGACCCCTAAAGATGGTGTAAGCCTACATCATTTTCCTAAAGATGAAAATCTACGGAAATTGTGGGCCGCAAAGGTAAAGCTCACGCGGGCAGAGTGACAAGGGCCGGCCAAGTGAGTGGAGTACAATCTGCAGCGATCACTTTGCCAAAGATGATTTTGAGGATCCTGGCCTGTATTCCGAATTTGGCATGAAGAGAAGGATAAGCTAGCTAAAAGAATCAGCTATTCCAACGATCAGACTTGGAGTCAAGTCTTCCAATCTGTTTTTCAACGACAGCAGCTGCAGCAGCTTCACCCGTAGACTCAAAATTCTCTGTCTCTCGTTCGTTAGCTAAGACGACCTAACGAACGAGAGACAGAATTTTCGGTCTACTTCACCCGTAACTCCAGGGAGCTCCAACGCGTTGGAGCTCCCTGGAGTTACTTCACCCACGGCCCTTCACCGTATTCTGCGAGGGGTTCAAACATATATGGTCGAATTTCCCCTTGCCACTCGAACTTCTTTGCCTTCGGGGTCTGATATATCATCTGATAAATCAGAGTTCGTATCTGCATGGCTCAGAAACTCTGAATCGCGGGCACTTTTCCGCTCTCTATATAAGTTACTCGAATTCAGCCAAAATCTAAGTCAGTATACTTACGTAGGCCTACTATGTAAAGAGAAGTAAAAAAAAAAAAGCCGTGATTGAAATAAACAAAACAAAAGCGTTCACCAGTCGGTATGTACGAGGGGAACATAGTCACTGCCGTACTATAGATGTGTAGGACATTGTACATACAGACGCATAAAACATGTAAAACGGCTGTGCACGCGTTTATGACCAATGCAAAACTTTCGTTCGGCAAGCTCAGATGGATGAGAACATTGTTCAACAGAAAAGCTAACAACAAAACAAGAGCTGTATATTTGGGCAAAATCGTTTTCTGATCTTGTAGAAAATATATTGCTAATGATTATTCACTCCTAAGATTATATTGATTAATTTCCTTTTTTCATAAATTGTCCGTTGAACAGAGGGGTCAAATACCGCATTCTGTGTACAATATTATATGCTGCAGCCTGCAGATCGATCTTGTGCCTCTTACTTTTCATACGTCACTTGGGGGTTAGCCAATCAGCTCACGAGTTTTAAGGAACGGTCCCAAAACTTACTTTTCCCCCTCTTTCGCCAAAACGAGACATAATTTGGACAATCGATTGGCAGATTTGTGATTAGAAGGCAAAACTACATGGAAAGAGCACCCATTTTCTCTCTAATTTAGTCAACCTTTAAATATCTTATAAGTCCAGAGTGTATTTTGACAAAAAAACGAGACTTCTTTTAAGGCAAGATATGGTAATTTTTGGCTCGCTCGCAAAATAAATAAAAGTATGTGTCTTGGGGTGTGTGGGTGAGGGGTGTGTATAGTCAAATTAATGTGAGCAAGAAATTTCGGCAAAATATTTTGTTCATTCCCCATCCCACTCCTCGAAACGGATTTACGCCAGTGTCATCGTACTCTGACTCGTGGAATAAGCAGTTAGAGGTACGGTAGTAATTGTCTCGACATACATGTATTTCGAGATATTCGAGATATCTCGAGGCAATGATATTGTCGCATATTCATTTTCTTCGACGGAGCTAATGTCGCGGAGGAATTGTCGCTTAAATGGAGCAAATGTTGGCGGAGCAATTGTCGATGAGCAAATGTCGCATATTCCTTTTTATCTACCATGTCTACCGAGTTTATTGTCGCGGAGCAATTGTCGCATATTCATTTTTAACGACTGAACAATAATCATATTTTGGAGCAAATGTCGGCGGAGCAATTGTCGCAGGAGCAATTGTCGCATTTCTATAGACGGAGCAGTCAGTTGTCGCGGAGCAAATGTCGCTCGATCGGAGCAAATGTCGACGGAGCAATTGTCGCAGGAGCAATATTGTCGCATATATGCATTTTTATCGACGGAGCAGTTGTCGCGGAGCAATTGTCGCTCGATCGGAGCAAATGTCGACGGAGCAATTGTCGCAGGAGCAAATGTCGACGGAGCAATTGTCGCAGGAGCAAATGTCGACGGAGCAATTGTCGCAGGAGCAAATATCGTCGGAGCAATTGTCGCAGGAGCAAATGTCGCCGGAGCAATTGTCGCAGGAGCAATTATCGCGGAGCAATTGTCGCGGAGCAATTGTCGTATTTTTAGGAGCATTTGTCGCAGGAGCAATTGCCGCCGGAGCAAATGTCGGTTCCCCATTAAAACATTGAAACGTTAACAAATTAATTCGTTATCATTTTAAATTTGTTATCGTTTTAATGTTTTAATATGTTACTGTTTAAAGCCATTTGGAAATATAAATTTGATTTCGATTGAATGAAGTCAAACTGCGGATTCAGGGATGGGGGGGGGGGGCACACGTTCCCAACCAACCCTCTCCCTCTCTCTCTCTCTCTCTCTCTCTCTCTCTTTCTCCTCCTCCTCTTTCCACCTCACGATCTGAATACAGGCCTATTATGGTTTTCTTGTTCATTTCAACCATCTCAGTGATCAATTTTAATGATGATCATAAAAGATAAAATACTAATGAGTAAAGATGCAAGGAGCCTTTGCTCGTACCTGTCTAACCGAATTTGCTAAAAACAAGACAGAAATGCTACCTATTTAAATTCACTTCTCAAAACATCCTTTTTTTTAAAGAGAAGAAAATAAAAATCAAAGCCTGTAATTCGTAAAACTTCACTCTATAGAAACAAACAAACAAAAAAGATTAACAATGTTGTACAGTGTACCATTTTAAAGAAAGTGTTCACTCCTAGGCCCTTTTAAATGGTGATTTAACACTTTAGTTTTTAGAGTGTTGGAATTAGATGTTGAAAGCCAGGCCTATAGCGGTATGAAGCGAATACAAACGGGTATTTAGTTGAATTGAATGAAAATAGAAAATGAGAGAAACTTTTATTTAGTGAAAGTTTGAGCAAAGTCCGATGAGAAATTTTAAAAAAGTTATGATTTTTTGAATAATCAATCAAACATAACTTGCCAATTCCGTCACGTATATTGCAAGGTTTCATTTGCGTGTTGATGAAAGAATAGATTTATTTCATATACCCGGGTTCTGCGCAAAAACATATTTGCACTGATTAGATGCACGTATATATGGTTACTTATTTTCTATAGAGAAAAGTGAAATTCACATATTTTCTTTAGTATACAGGACAAAATGGGTAAGGACCTCACAATACACACAATTGAGTTGCCAATTTGTGTGTAATTAATTGCAACTTTAAAAACTCAGCTTTTTTATTTCATATCTGATTCTGTTCATTGATCTGTATATATTTAATTTGTCTGCTTCTAAAACCAACTTAATATACAATTGCCAAATGGATGAAATATGACTTTACGTAAAAAAAACAACATAAAAAACTTACAAAATTGTCCTTCAAGAAGGGGTTGTCAGACAGCATGAAGTGCGAGAGAGACAGAGAGAGAGAGAGAGAGAAAGGGGGTGGAAAACATGATGATAAAGAAGATAATTATACAAGCAGGGGTGGACTTTCGCTCTCCCCCTCTCCTTCCTATCTTTCTGTGCATGCATCCACTCTTTTGTTCTTCCTCTCTTCCTCTTCTTTCTCTTTCCCTCTCTCCCGTCTCCTTCCTGTCTCTGACAGTCTCTCCGCCATTGATCTCTCTTCTATACCCTTTTCCTCCCTCGCTTCTTGGCATGAATTTTAAAAATTATTTAAACAAAATTAATATGTAATGTTCCTATTCTGTTAATATGGAAGATATATGTACTATAATTAGTTTAACCGTTTATTCATTTTTCAAATAATTTTTCTGTTGATTATTCATGTAGGCCTATTCTTTATCTCTTAATTTTGTAAACTGAACAATTTCAGCTCTCGAGCAGCCGAGCTGAATATTCTTTTTATTTCAATAAACCGAATGAATGAAAATAATTAATATGAAAAAACCGATAACTAAAAAAAAATATAAACTTACTTTAGCAGGATTAGGAAGGGGAAATAAAGGAAGGAAATTAAGGAAATACAGATGGACATTTAATAGTATAAAGAAAGGGAATAAATGGGATATAACGAGAAAAATAAGGAATGCATAAGCGGATAACACGAAAAAATTGAGAAATAAGAAAATCATATAGATACGTACTAAGGAAAACACAGAGAAGGGTATAGAAGAGGGGGGAAACACAAAGCAATAAGAAAGGATAGAAAGAAAAAGAAAAAGAAAAAAAAATAAAAGAAAAGAAGAAGAAGAGGAAGCAAAAGAAGAAGGAGAAGAAGAAGAAGCAGAAGAAAAAGAAAAAAATAATAAGACGGGAGTGCCGGAAAGATTCCAGTTTTGTTATTTTGGAGGGGGTGGTAAGGGGGGCAAACACGGGGGGGGGGCACCTCACTATGCTTACTACCTGAATACTACCTGCATACAGTTCTAATAAAACCTTGAAAATGCATAAATATTTCTATAGGTTGAAATAATGTAGGCTACAATTGTCCTGTTAGCTGTTACAATAATTATAGTTTAAAGCACCAGCTGAAGACAATGCGAAGCAAAATAAAAGCAAAAGAATGAGAGAGAAAAAAATTGCTGAAAGTTTGAGCAAATTCCTCAAGAAATAAGAAAGTTATTAATTTTTGAAGTTGTAATCAATCAAACACAAAGTGGCAACTTTATGACGTATCTTGCGAACTCCTCTCTGGTCTCTGCAAAGATTTCATAAATTTCTTAGTTGTTGATGAAGGAAAACATTTGTTTCATACAGGTTTTGTGTAAAAGAACATATGTGCAATGATATCTAGGTTGCATGCATGATTAAATATTTTCTTTAAAAAAGTGGAAATTTATGATTTTTTAAGGCAAATGGGAATGGCGCCCGCAAGATACGTCACGGAATTGCAAATTTGTGTTTGATTGATTACAACTTCAAAAAATCACAACTTTCTTTATATTTGGTATCGGATTTTGTTCAAACTTTCGTCTGTTTTTTTTTAAAAAAATTCTCCTTCTTTCAAACCAACTTGATATCAGGGTGGACTTTTCCTTTAATGTTGGATTGGAGTAGAAGACAAAATTACCTCGGAAAAATAATTTCGGATTTTTGGGGGGATTTCAGATTTTGGGGGAAATTGATTGGTAAATATTTGTTTTGGGTAAATTGGTATCCATTTTATGATTCGCCGATTTCCTTCATGACAAAGATCTCATGAATTAAATAATTTCATGAAATAGTTTCCGAGCCTACCATTTACAGAATAAGGTTTTCTTTATTAAGATTAATCTTTAAAAAAACCCCAGGAATTCCCCAATAAAAGCTTTGCGTTGAAAGGGACAATAATCCCCGTCGACCCTTTACTTTGACTTCTAATTTGTACAGTAGCTACAACTTCCAATTAAAAAAAAAAATCTTCTTGTTTTTTTTTTTAAACATGGACTCCTCAAATTCACTGAACAACATGGTATAGCTATATATTTTTTTTTAACAGAAACTGCGGTAGAGGGTGTAGTATTCTGTGATTGAAACCGCATTGACCATAGATATGGGGTGAAATAGAACTATAATTATGTCAACATTATGATTATAGGCGATCCAGGGACACGTGGGCGGCGGATAAATAAAAAACCCCGTGAACCCCCCCCCCCAGTATTATTTGAGGGTAACGTAAGAAGGGTAGACAATGGGAAATCTCTCTCTCTCTCTCTCTTCCTATATCTCCTCCCTCATACTCACCGCCCCCCCCCCCCCTCCTCCAGAGACACAACAGCTTTTTTTTTTAAGTACTTCAAAAGAGAGATGAACATTTGATAACTCGACTTTATAACACAGAGGCGGAACTAGGATCCTCTTGCAGGGGGGGGGGGGGGGCGGGGAGGTTGGAATAAGGTGTTTTTTTAATATCTGACAATTAAGCAAAATTTAAGGAATAAAAAGTTGGTACATTGTGTGTGTGTGTGTGGGGGGGGGGGTCTTAAATGAGTTTTGGGGTACAGGGTTCTATCCCTGCCAAAGCACTGTTCTCTGGCATTATTAAAGACATTAATCTTCATTTAAATCACTCGAACTAGCTCAGGTAAATGGGTTCCATCTTTCTTGAATGCACTTTGCACTGATAATGGTTGCCAATTAAAGCAGGGGTAAGAATTTCCAAAGTCCTTTGGAAGTGCACATACAGATGTTATATCATTATGTGAAATGCAAGAGCAAGTGCACAGGATAGGAACCCATCTACTTGAACCATGTCGATTGTGGCAAAATGTAGACTCATGTTAATTGGCCGGAATTGAACCACGGAAGTCCATCGATTTCTCCCCTAGACCACAACACCTCTAAACATTCTCAATACATCTGTGTCCAAATATCTGTTGTTTTTTTTACATGTACTAAATTTTACTTCTCTCTCTCTCCTTCTCTCTCTCTCTCTCTCCCTCTCCCAGGCTGCTACCACTCAAATAACACATAGGGCAAGGGGAGTCGATTCACACACAGTCCACACACATAATTGTAAGCAGCTCAGATTAGGAAGCAAACAAATTAGAATAGCTTAAGAATTACATCTTGACAGTAAATGAAGCAAAAATTTGTATAACACATTCAATGTATTAGATACTTCTGATATATGTTGAGTATTTATTTTGTGCAAAATATATACATGTAGTATAATCTGAATACTAGTAATTGCGATTTTTCAATATTCAATATGCAATATTGCAATAATAAAGGAAATAATATTACACTGAAAGAGCATTAAACAATAATATAATTAAAAATTTAGCATCAAAGAATATAAAGATATTGTAAATAAAGAAAGCGACAACTGGTTTACCCAAATCTCAATAATTGCAAACATGGATGGCACTTTGATCACACACCTCATTTGCATACCAGTATAAAGAAGGCAGGTATTTCATATAACATTCCCTGTGATGGACTCTTTAATCATGCCATACAGTGGCGTATCTGGGGATAACTGCGCCTGGGGCAAACCGTGAAGTTACACCCCACTTCATTTCCCCCTTTTTTCTTTCTCTCCTTAGCATTTTTTCCGCCCCTCCTAGTGCCGCCCGGGGCACATGCCCCCCTGCCCCCCCCCCCCCGATACGCCACTGCTTCCATATCATTTGTTATTATTAAACATGATTATAGTATCAATACATCGTTTACATCTTAATCAAAGATTCCACAGTCCAAATCAGCAAAATATATATAAATAAATGCAAAGAATTTTTTTTTTTTAATGCTCAGAATACAATCATTTCTGAAAAGCTATAAAACAGATCTTGAAATATAAAAAAAGAGAACAAGGTTTTTAACAAATTACCCTACATGTACATGCATATCATCATTCTTTATACAAAATTCAAAAATAGCATTTACAACAGCAAAATATGTCCATAGTATAGCTCCAGACATGAACGGACTATTGCAAACCACACACACATATTCACATGTACATGTAGTCCTGAACAGATATTTCCAGAGTTTATACATGAATGTCCATCATGATGTTGTACAGTATGTTACACAAAATTAGATATATTGCATCTGAAAACATCAAGTAGAAAGAGTTGTACAAAATGGGAAGAGATTTGGCCATTATACTGTATATCCTAGAGTTGTAAAAATGGAAGAGATTTGGCCATTACTGCATATCATACTGTATAGAAGTTGAGATAATTTGACAAAATCATAAATGAGGTGGACACTTGAACATGAAGTCAAACCTAAATCGAGGATAGTTATGGAGGCACTTCAAGGTGTTCAAGCATTCAGCGTTGTATTAAAAATGGTTGTACGACACATGTTCCGGCTAAAACTGCTCTGCAATCAATTTTGTACACTATAACTGAACTCTTAAAATGGCATTAAACTGGCAAAACTTGAACAGCGCCACCTTACAGTAAATGCTAAATTGAGATTATAATTTGAAAATTAATTTCATTTTATTTTGAATTTTGACAAACAGCTGTTTGGTAAATAGGTACATTTTATATTTCAAACTATTATTTTTGATGTTGCATATGTGGAAAATTGCCTACAGATACATTCTAAGCATCTACAAACTAGAATGGGGCATGATGGGAAAATTAGAGGCACAGACACTATCAAACCCTGATTAAAGATGGCATTATTAGGAGCTTCAATTTATTGTCACTTTAACTGCAACCCTGGGCCAAACACTACACCTACACGTAGCCCTAACCTTAACCCTATAATCTAAAACACAATTGTAACCATAACCCTAACCCGCTATCTTTAACAAAAATAAATCCTGGAGCATTTGTCAGATTCCCTTAAAAATGCATGATACCGATGATCAGTCCACATTCAATGTTATGGGCGGGGACTCAATTTTCAAATTCTAAATAAACACATGCATAATTCAATGACAATTTTTTTTAAAGCATTAAATAGTACCAGAGTTCATCATAACACCTAAATATACAAATATCTATACACACACAGTACTATCATATTTAGATATTTTTCCCGCATGCCAACTCTAGGAACATATTTTCATCTACAGTACTATGATATATTCAGTTTCTGATATTATAAATTAATTTCAAATATGTTGCATGCACATGAATTCTCTAATTGCACAATTAAAAATTGACAATTCTTCATGTACATTTAATATTGAATATGAAGACACAGCTGTCTTACAATGATTCTTAAATGGATATAAAGACATAATTTACAATGAAATATGTATATTCATTAACTATTATAAATATCTAGTAAAAAACATATATATGAAAATAACTGCATCACTGAACATATTCAAACTTCTGGCTTTGACCCAAGAAATAATACCGCACCTCGAGAGTGCTTTGGAATACAGCTGTGGTTATAGTCAGTGTCCAAGAGAACTTGGATAAAGTGTGGGTCACTTTTGTCCCATAACATCAAGATCGATTTTTCATTAAAGGTACACCCTAGAGCTTAGCTACTATTAGCATACTCAAACGTACACACTTTTAATTGAAAATCTCATTATAGTTGATCATTATCGGGCAAATACGACCAAAGCTTAAGGCATTTATCTTCAATTACCTGAATCTCTTAAATATGAGTTATTACTGCACCCTCTAACTTACCACAAACATTATATGCTTTCTTCTTCTTTTTTTTAAATCAAACATTTACAATACCGATCGCTTACTACTGCATTAGACATAAATTCATGGTAATTGCAAAGTTTGCATAATTATTTCCAATGATTAAAATTTAAAAATTACAATTATAAAACCTTCAATGAGCTCTCATGGAAAATGGCTCTGGAAAATCACATTTAATGAAGCAATAGAAAAGCATTTGAAAAATAGCAGCAAAAGAGAGATGTCACATCTCTAAAAGCCTGAAAAAGCATTACATTTTCTTGGTTCATAAAGCCTGGCGCACACTATACGATCTGACTGCGACCCGATTTTCGAACAAATTGCAGTTCGCATTAAATGTGAAAGTTTTAAAAAGTGAAATTATCTTATTTGAAGTTAATAATGATACGAATACTAATATCGAAATTTTGGTTAACTGGAATTCTTCTGGTTAGAGTAAAGGCCAAATCGGCTTCAAATCTTAGTCGATCGCAAGATTGGTATGACGTCACTACGATTTAGAATTGAATTCGCTTTTATTCCTACACGGGGGCTCGCAGGAGCCCGGAATTTCGATTTCAGTATTCATACTACTATTCGGAACTTTGATCACAAAGATTTTACATGTTTGAAGGTTCATATCATATCAAGTGTTATAACAACTTTTCCCAAAATCGCATCGTAGTCAGATCATGCAGTGTGCGCCAGGTTTAATATGCTAGACAAACACAAACATTACAAAGGGCAGTAAAAAGAGCAAGCTTATGAACAGGCAAGTTGAAAGAGCAAGGTGAAAGGGCAAATTGAAAGGGCAAGTTGAAAGGGCAAGTTGAAAGGACAAGTTGAAAGGGCAAGTTGAAAGGGCAAGTTGAAAGGGCAAGTTGAAAGGACAAGTTGGCAGGACAAGTTTGTAAAAGCAATATTAGAACACATCATTACATAAAAGAAAAAGAAAAGATAAATATATGTAAAAAATAATTTGAATTTCATATGTAAGTACACATGTCAGTTTGTTTAAAATACAAATACAAGGGCAAGGTGAAAGTGCAAGTTTAAGGATCAAGCTGATAGTGCAAGTTTGTCGAAAAAAAAAATTGAATACAGCATCGAAAAGAAGATAAATAAAGGATAGATTTTAAGTATGCATTTCATTTGTATAAATATTTTTTTATAATCAACAGGGTAAGCTAAAAGTAAAAATTGGTCCAAGCAAAGAATAAGACAATGAAAGGACAATCCAGCTTCTGTAACAAGTTGAGGTGGATGATAGAAAAGGTAATGTTTTTGCAAGCAATTTAAAGGTAATGTATAGTTTTTGTACGCCCTCAAATATCTAGTAGATTAACAGATCCTGTAATCACTCCTTGATCAAAGGTTTTCAAATATGCAAATACATGTATTTGCTTGCAAAAACATTACCTTTAAATTGCTCTGTATAATCACAACTATCTTAGATATTAGAAGTAGTTTCAAGAGAACACTGGCCGAGTCCCTGAAACCATATCAAATGATACAGTACTTAGTGCCCTGTCCAGGAAGAATTATACATGATTGTTGTCCACAATTGCATCAATCGTATGACTAATTCACTCACTTTTAGATTGATAGAAAAACCTTACATGCATTTTGCTCTCTTTGATTTGAACCAAAATATTTCAAATGCTGTATACGGTAATGATGGCATCACTAATTGTTCATAAACTTTGATCCAAAAATAGCTCTTCACATGATATGTACATGAAAAACTAGATATACATGTCTGAACATTATTATTAAATGCACAAATATAAATGAGAAAATATATCCTTCTTCACTATTAAAATGAACTATGTCTGCATTAACCACTCACATTCCCTTTAATAAGAAATGGAAATTTATATATAATCTTAAAATTCCACAATATTACGAATTGAACATTATTGTAGTATAAAATATATATTATAAATTGATAGAGACAGTCTTCAATAATATCTGTAATAAATAGAAATAACATATGGCTACATCTACATGTACATAATAAACTTATCTCCTTATATCCTATGAATAAAATGAATTGAACTACTCTTTGTTGCCCATTTATTTTCTTGAAAATTAAGGCCACAAGTATTAAAATGTATCATTGTGGCAAAATATCTTAACAGATCCTGATGCTGGGAAACATAATCTCATGGTTTAACCCATATCACTTCCACATAAAATATATTTCAAGATAAATTGAATTCTGGTCAAGTGCTTTACATCATGGAACAGTATGGAAGCTGTCTGGAAGCAATAGACCACTTCAGTATTTAAATGTATGCAAAATTTATACATACCTTTCAAACAAAGGTTGTTCTTGACAACCTGAAAGCTTGCCGGACATAGCAACAAATAATGTATGCAAACTGGATTCCAAGCATTGAGGCTCATTTATAAAAAGCAGGTTAATGGAATAGCTCGTCACTAGGCGCTCAGAGAATATATGTGCATAAATTTGTATACATTACAGAAGCGGTCTATTGGGAAAGGTTGATCATGCAGTTCATTATTGGTGTATACTGTGAGGGTTTGGAATCATCAGAATGATAAGAAATTGATTAAATCTTACCAAAAGTCGCATGCACTGCACAAAGAACTGTGTATACATGTATATGGGACTAAAACAGATGTGGCATGAAAGTTTTTCTCATATTTCAAATACAGGCATTTGAGGAGCAATCCTCTTCAGGGGAAATTTCTTCTATGCTATTATTCCAATCTATTAACATAAAAATAATGAGAAAGCTCACAAATTACCACAACCTTTACCAAAACTCAACCTTCTCTTTAAATGGGCACTTTTATCTGGTGTTGACCAACATAAGGCAGTGTATGTAGCTTACTGCAAGGCAGAATAAATATGAAACACTTCTGGACAGTAGACTGTGTGGCAGATAAGCTAGAGCAGGGGCAGTTCAAGGATTTTGTATAAAAAAAGGGGGGGGGGGTCCAATACACCAAAACCTATGACAAACAAAAAAGGGAGTCCGAACCCACATGACCCCTCGGATCCGCCACTGTAGTGGCAGGATATTCATGACATAATACACACCATGTACATGCAGAACAGGATAAATATTTTGAATGTGACCTTCTAAACTTCTGCGGAATGTACATGTACTATTCTGTGTAATTACTATTAACATTCAAACTGCAATATTCAAGGAATTTTTAATGAAAATTTAACTGTAGTTTCTAGTGTGTGAGCATTATAAAAAATAATGGATACTACAACTTTCCATCGTTACTGCCCATGCTAACAAATAAACTATATCCATGCATGTACTACACTGTAGATGTCAAAGTCATTTCATTCAATGCTGCAGACTTCCCAGCATAATTTGCGATACTTTCATAAACTAAATTAATTAAAATTCCTGGAATGAAATTTCCTGGAATTATCTGCTTTGTGATTGTACCCTGTGAGTAGAGGTAGCATCAGACCAACGGCCGATCCATCACTAATATGACCGTTGTCTAAGAAAAAAAAATGTTAAAAACATCATGACTATGTTCATAATGAATGACTAATGATAGTCTTGAGAGGTCTAATTAGTATTAAGGAAAATACGTCACCTACAGTTATCCAACAAAAGTGAGTACACCCTATATGATATATTAAAAATTCTGATGTAACTTCTTACTATAATGTATTCAAAGCACTATCCTTACAGCATATTCTGTGATATACATGTTGGTACTAAATACTCAATTTCATAACATTGTAGTTTATTAAGGATAGTATTTAAATTGGTGGGAAAACAAGTACATCTTTAGCTTTTTTGTTAAGGGCGTACTCACTTTTGTTGGATAATGTATAACAACATGAAGAGACGTCACAGCCAAGGTGGATAACAAATAACAAATAAAGAGAAGGTGGCCACTCGACGCTGCAAAAAGAACAGGAATGGTTGAAGAACTTAGGGTGAACTACTCGGGTGAGGAGGCTAGGGGAGGCTAGGGAAGACAAGAGCACACAGGCAGCATCATTCCTTTGATGGATGGTAGAGTAGCTTAATTTCCTGCCATCTCCATCTCCTGACCCTGTACTCCATTTTCTTGAACCGCCGCTACTCGTCCTCCCCCAAAGATATACTCTGTGTATAAAAGTACATCATAATTATTGTCTCCTTGTGAATGATAACATAAATGTTGGTCTTCACCGGAGTAAAAAGTGGAGGTTGTAATTTAACTACTGTAAATGCACAAATATTTGCGGTACATTAATTTTCGCGGATTTCGTGCTATTTTCAGCGGGCGCAAATTCTACAACACGCGAAAATATTAGCACGATTTCTTATGCTTGTTTTGAATGGACGCTGCATTGCGTGCTTCATCTGATTGATACGTGTTTGAATCCAATTCATTTTAGAGTGTGAGTAATTGTGCAGCTCGAATTCAAGAACCCGTGAATATAATTTTGGGTCGCTCAGCGTAAAAATTTAATCACGCGAAAATAACAGCGTTTACAGTTCTGGAAAAAATTACGAATTTAGCTGTTGTTTTCTGCACGGGTTTGATTTTCGCGAATTTGACAATATGCAAAAATAAAATGGCATTGGACGGACAAACATGATTGTATTCTAAGTAGCCTGGGTTATTTATCCCCTGGACTACAATTCGCGAAAATGACCATGTCCCTGTCATCCACAAAAATATCTGCATGTAAAAATAACAGCTTTTACAGTTAGTTCCTGATGATTTCTACTGAAAGTACTGCACATCCACTAAAAATTATCTGTTCACTGTTGCAGGAGTCAGGACAGCCCAACCAACGGCCAACCTGACCCTACATAAACCGACCACCTACCCATAGCAGCTTGACCTGGGCTATCTTGCATAAAAAGTTGCGTTTAAGTGTCTCCTTTTGTGTCCCAATGCCTGCATACCATACAGATGGAAAGTTGTCAATTCTCTTTTCATTTTCAGCCCGTTTATGTTAGAAGGTTCAGTTCTAATAAAACAAGGTCCAAAAAATACCAGATAAATAAATGAAAACAGTTCAGTCTCATTTTAGTGACTTTTTTTGTTTATTTTTTGAGCCAGATTGCTAGGAATTAAACATTTCATACAAGTAAGAGCAGAAAAGGCAGAATTTACATAGCATTTTGAGTCAATTTCTAATGTACATGTAGTACACTGTGCCATTCATGAATAAGAATGATTTAATTGTAAATAATCATCAAAATCTCTAAATTGGCAGTTTGAGGTGAGTGAATTTTTAATCACTATGATCATGCACGTATTGGCAATTTTTGTTGAATTTGTTGATTTTCAGTCAGATTGGTTCATTGACTATATATTTTTATGTTTAAAACTATGAAGTGAAAAATAAGAATTGGTGCCAATTTGAGGGGGAAAAGCTGAGTTAAAGACTGTAAGAAAAATCTGAAATTGCCACGTCTGCAATTGAAAAAAAAAATAAGATATTAAATTTCATAAAACTACACTGCGAGCATACATGATTGTACACTGTACTTACGTGCTAATGGCACTAACGCAGCCTTCAAACTTTTCCTACCATTGTCAATTTCATCTAGATAATGATACAAACATAAAAACATAACATCCCATTAAAAAAGGGAACAAAATAATATCTTTTGAAGAGCAAAGTTTAGACAATCACTCATACAATGTTCACACTTAACCTTATAACATACAACCTTATAATAACCAGGGGAACCCACGTTTGTATATTTAAAACAAACAGGAGTTGAACAAGTATACTATACAGGTGGGCAGCTGCTGTAGAACAAAAAAAAAAAGAAAAAAAGAAAAGAGATCCTGCAGTAATAATAATGAATTATGAATACAAATGCGCGTACATGAGCACATACACATCAAACACAGCACGTACCTAAGACACATGTCAGAGGAACCAGAAGCCTGTATACTGTACAGTGTATATTATGTAAAATAATGCAGCACCTTAAGGTTACACATTGTTTAACAATGATAATATAGACACTTAATGCGCAAACAAATCCACCCAAAAAGGATACTCAAGGCGCTTTATAGATACATGTACATGTATTTATGCTTTAGACTACAAATAGAAAGAATTTTTTACTGTTTAGTATTCTGAATTATCCTGTACGATTTCAAGATAATATTGTTTGATGCGCTCGCTGAAGTATGCGGAACGTGTGAACAATACTCTAAATGGTCTTAAATTGATCCTAAAAGTGCTTTAATACACTACACTGTGCACGGACACATCAATGTACTCATGTATGTGTTTGTGTCTGTAGGGGAGGGGGGAGGGTATTTAATTGCCTAGTAAGCTATAATGTATATTAAACAATATACCTTGATATACATATACAAAGAAACTTATACCCACAAACCCCTCTTCATTTGTAAAGTTAAAACTCAAAGTTATATATGCAAGTGGGCATATTTTAACACTGGCAGCCATTCTGAATGGCCAGTCTCTTGTGAGGGAATAAACCAAATTAAACAAGATTTGTCTTCAATGGGCCATTGATGGGCCATGTTCCTGCTAAAGTGCGCTTTTCATATGACCTTCACCTGTCGAGCTAATGAATGTTTGGAGAGCTTTTGTAATACTTTCATTCAATGCCAAATTACTACTTTACCTCTAAAGGTATTAAATTGATTTTTGGAGTGAGTAATGAATAGGTCCTCCTTAAGCAGCATGCCAAAATTCAGCCTAATCTGATAATCCCTTCATACTGGTTGCTATGGGGATTGGGATACCCAGCTTTACTTGGGCGCACACAGAGAGCGAAAGTTTAGCACTCTTTTGTTCCGAACTTAAATGGCCATTTTCTATGAATATGATCGGAGTTTTAATATTGATTGCTGGTTACAAACTGATTCTAAATGTGATATTTAAAGGTGTTATCATTGAGTAAACTAGGCAAGTGATATACCATTGGAAAGCTGAGAATCTCTACTTTCAGAAAAAGTATAAAACCCAAAAAATAATTTTGGCGACTTATTGTAGGTTTTGAGGCGTCGGGTCACATATTATTTTAGGCCTTTTAGGCCTTTCAGGGTCTTTTTGGTCATAGGTGGCTCCTGCCCCACATACATCATTACATGTATCTTGCTGATTTCCAAGATGTAATGCTTAACTGATCATGATTACAAACATTATTCTTATATTCAACAAATCAGTGACTTTGTAATATTTTGATGTATGGGATGACCCTATAACTGAAAACTGCACACTTAAAGCACTTGTCCAAATTTAGAGGCCCGGAAATGTTACATAATGCTATATAAAAAAACTAGATTTGATTATAAAAATTATGAAGGAAAAACACTCTGAGAAAGCCATTTTTTTTTAAATGGGCACAATGGACCCCAGCGACAGAAATTTTAGTTGGCCCAATATTAAGCATTATTCAGCATCAAAAACTCTACCTACATGCCAAATTTCATACTTTTATGAAAAAATGCACAATTATTTTACCAATCCACCGGACTATTATACCTCACAATTATAATGGTCATACACAGGGATGCCACTTAAAATTGACAAAAAAGTAAGAAAAATCATCTAGAATGGGCCCTTGTGTACATAAAAAGTAGTTTTCTATGGCTAAAAATATGTTGAAAAAGTAGGAATTCCTACTTTTGTCTGAAAAGTGGCATCCCTGCATACAGTAGGGGAACCTACATTTGACAATTTGTATGAACAATTACATATTAAAGTAATCATGCTTGTCAAAATCTCAAAAACATAAGTCCACATACTGTAATGACACCAGTCATGGAGGGGTTTGACAGTTTTAGATTCATAATTTTCAGAAAATACCACAGTTGTTGAGGCATCACCCACCATTCGATGCCGAAAATGCTTGTGAATGAAATTCACCTGAAATATTGCATCTTGCTTCTAAGGCGCGAACGCTGTGGCATTCTGCAGGGCTTCTTCTGCTCCAGTGTCGCCGCACTTTGCACCAGTGGTGGCGCACCCTTCGCAAATGATATTGCGAAGGAAGGATTAATCTAAGATATATCACTCTGTTGTAAAAATATTCACTCAGTACACGGCGCGCTACTTATACCATACGCAGGAAGCTATCGCGTTGTCTTTGGGGGATTGTGCATGCGCACTAGTATAATGCGCTTGTCAGGATGCTACGTCATGATTTGTGTGTTGTAGGAATGGCGTGTCAAGACTGGAGCAAAGGCATTCTCGGTAAGACAGCTAACTTTGAAGAAAGATTTTCCAAAGTATTTTTCATGCAAAAAAAATTGTCTGGCCAACATCTACAGTGTATGGAACTTAAGCTCTGTAACATCGAAAACAGAAAATATGGTACATATTATTTATTTTGTTTCAGTCTGCTAAAGAGTAAGTTTTTGTTTTACAAAAAAATTGAGCATAACATAAAAAAGCCCCGTGGATAATTTTCTTTGGAAAAAAAGTTATCCTGCCATCATATTTTGCGCGATCGGCAGTGAGCGAAACTCCGCATAGTTGTTCCATATTTATATTAGTACAATATCTGCTAGTTAATCGCATCCGTTCATTTCGCTCTAATAAGACTAGGGCAGTTGACACAGGGCGTTGCAGCAATGAAGCTGTATTACAAGGGCACGCCACGACTGGGGCCATTACGGTATTATTATTTACTGTGAAAAAAATAATTATTCACATAAATTTGTTCTTACCTGCTGGCACCCCTTCACCATTCACTATTGAAAATAAGAAATGGGTGAAATGATATTGGTTACTGTATCAGGATGTATATTGTGTGACAATGCATTAATACAGAAAGAGGATATATACAAATAATTCTAGGTTAAAGGGATACTCAACCGCAGATTGTGGACGTTTTTATGACGCGAAAGGGCAGCGTGATCGTTACCTGATCATGCCGTTGCCCCGCGGGGCGCACATTTCGGCCAGACTGGTGGCCGCAAAACATGCACACTCCGCCTGAGCTCGAGCTCGAGCTCTCGTGCGAGATTCGTTCGGCTTCGTGCAATCCGAAATGTAATCCCAGCAGTCCGACGGACGCGTTCGACGCACAAACTTTGTATACGAGTGAACGGGGCTTACGCAATCCTGAATTTCCCCACGGCTGCCCGGTTCCGTATCCCTTTAAGTTGCAATAGGATAACGAATGCAACTTGTCAATTCATTATCTGTCCCGGGGTCATCCCAGTAGACTGAAAGTCCATGGGACCACCAGCTCACAAGACCAGCAGTGACAAAAGGCTCACTAGACATCAAGGTAAATGTTGATGTAGCCTACCTGGTTTTTCAATCTTACACACTAAATTTCTCGACTTGTATTAAATGGTTGACTTTCATTCAAGTGATATACATGCTTGTTTGTGATGAAGAAGAGTGACTCTTAAACTCAGAAGGCACCAGCAAGACTAATGGGGTGTTGCAAGAAAGTTGCAATCAATTGCAACATTTGCAATCGATTGCAAATATGATGCATGTATTTTAGATGGAACTTGCAATCAGTTGCAAGACTTGCGACTGATTTGGGGGATTTGCAACACCCCTAAAGAGCGCCTTACTTCTTCCAAGTTTAACAAACATGTATCACATACATGTGCAATTTTGTGATACAAGTTTTGAATCATCAAGCCCTTTTTTGCATTGCTCATCTCGATACAAAACTTATTTTCACAAAATTCATCACTCATACATACATCTAATTCTATTTTGAATAAGAAGTAAGACACACTTTTCTCTATTCTCAGATATTAAATAAAATATCTAAAATTCAGTGCTTTCAGAGGGTTTATGGTAGTAAGTGAAGGCTCAGCATTCTAAGGTATCATCTACCTAATATGATGTAGAAAATTTTAAAAATGAATACAACCATACATTACCTGCTAAATTGCGGAGGTAGCAGCAGGAGAAAACAATTACTATGATGAACACGACTGAAAGAACACTGGCTACTGTAACTGCTGCCCAGAACGATGGTGATCTCTTTTTTGTTTCAGCCACTGAAAAACAAAAAATTGTGAAGAACAGTGTAAAAGAAATCTCTTCATTTTCCTCTAATGGTGGCAAAACTATTCGTCAGTAAACACAGACCTGTCTGAGTAACATTTTCATCTATAATATTGCACTACATGTACATGTAAATCATTTGTCTGAATAACATGAATTTTTTTTAGGGGGGGGGGGGCTAGAATTTAATTTAATGCACATTTCAACCATCAAGGAAGAACTGGCGTTGTTGGTGACAGCTGTTCAAAGATGCATTTAAAGCTAATCTTGAGCTCCATTAATGACAGAAAATATATTCTCACAAGATAAAGGAAACTTAAATTCCAAACCTAGTCACACCGGCTTGCTTTACATGCAATCAGACAGATAAGAAAGACCGATGAAAAGAGTAAGAAAAATCAGAAATCTACTAAGATTATTATGGCACGTTAATGATATTTTACTCGCTATCTCACAGAGACAAATTGGCAACACTGTCATGAGTTAGTGACATCATTTCGCCACTGTTTAACAAAATACCAAGATCTACACACGGAAAGTGATCATTTTTCTTGGAAATTTTTTTTCCTCCCAAAATACCAAATCATGCCAAGAGACTGTAGTCCACAAAACAATCACACCAGGATGTCACGAAATGTGCCCCAGAGTGATACTGCATGAGATATACAGCCATGGAAAAAATCATTAGACCAAGCATGGTTACTGATATATTGTTATTTTTGTGGTAAGAAGGAAATAAAATTACATAAAAGCAAGGTATAATTGCTGAAATTTGGTATTCATTCAATGAAATACAAAGACAAATCATTTGTATAATTTTGTATGCATATTATGGTACCAGAAGCTTGGTCTAATAAAGTAATCATTTTTTCCAGGGCTGTAGTTCACTACATGTCACGGTAAAAAAACCAACGTACCGATAATCTCAGAATCATTTGCTCCTATCCCTGTCGGGGGCTCAGTAAAAGTAGACCTACTGGTAGTTGGTTTGGGGGCACTGGGAGTCAAGTCCTTAATGGGGCAATGTGTGCCGTTGATGCTTGTTGGACCTGCATCATCTCGGCATACTTTGTTGGTGGTAAGATTGCAACCTGACTTGGGCTCATAGTCACAGTCTTTACATTCATAGCAGTCACACGTACAGTTATTTATGCCTGGCATATAACTCACGTCATTGCATATCTGGCACCGAGGATTTCTGAAGAGAAGAAGTTTTATAAAACAAGAATAGACAGAAAAGGAGTATTTAACACAAATTGTTAGTTACCGAATACTTTTTATTTGGTTGCATCATGTACATGAACATGATTTTTAAAAGTTTCATTGCATGCTCTTTATAATCCACTGTATGTGGGATGACCAGGGGAGCGTTTCATCAAGCGTTTTGTCAGTGATTTTTACCGACAACTGTTAAGCTACTGAAATCCTTGCATCTGATTGGCTGAGAGCAAATTAGTCAGTATAAATCACTGACAAAACACTTGATGAAACGCTCCCCTGGTTGCCACAAGCAGTGGATTAAGAGTATGCAATGAAAGTTTTAAAAATCATGTTCATGTACATGATGCAACCAAATAAAAAGTCTTTGGTAATTGTAGCCATCATGGAGGTTAAGAATTAATGTACAGTAAATTAATCTAACTAATAGAACACAATTTTTAATACAATTATCCAATATTATTACCTACATGTAACTACAATATCATAACGCCAAAGTCACAGACAAGGGCAATATATAGTCTCATATCTTATCTCAAATACAGAACTGATACTGTATTAGGTACATGTACATGTACATGTAGCTCAGCGAAACAACAGCGCATAAAAGACGAGGGAAAGACACAGAGCGAAATCGCTAGTTTTGTTTGTGCATCTAATATCACAATCAGACTTCATCTGAAGAAAGTTTTCATATTATTTTGCTTTAAAATGTTCACAGCGTTCAATACTAATTCTACATGTACATCCTAACATTTTGGTTCTGCTCAATAAAATTATGAATTTAAATAATTTTGTCATATATGCGTCTTTCCCGCGTTTTTACGCGTCATCACGTTTCACTAAAGCTGCCTCAATATTCATCCACTATTAAAGGGATTTGCAACAAGGCGGGTGTGGGGAAAGTCAGGATTGCGTCAGCTCCATTCACTCGTACACAAAGTTTGTGCGTCGAACGCGCCCGTTGGACTACTGGGATTATATTTCAGACTGCACGAAGCCGACCGAATCTCGCACGAGAGCTCGAGCTCAGGCGGAGCGTGCATGTTGCACAGCGCCAAGTCTGTCCGAAGATTGCACCCCATGGGGCAACTGCATGATCAGGTAATGAACACGGTGCCCTCTAGAGAGATTATTTGGCCGGTTTCAAGCCGATTGAGAACTGGGTTTACATTTGACCGCAGAAAGTGCCAACAAAATTTCCTTATTGTTTTAGACTCGACATTAACAAAAAAAATACACCGTGCATTGCTAAAGACCCTATTAAATTCATTCAACATGTACACATTATGTATCGAATAGACGGTCATAAATAAATATCCATGCTCAAAAAACATGCAACAAAATCACTAATTAAGAGACAGGGCTTTGACCTTTATAACCCTTTCAAGACAATTTACCACATTTTGTGGTTGGGCTCAATAACTTTTGATTCACAGCTCTAACTTATACATGTATACCAGATGAATGAGAAGAGAGAGCAAAAATTTCTGCACAAACTATGGCCATTTTTGTTGCATGAACCTAAATTGCATTTGATGCCAGGAATTAAAACGAGCATAAGCTTTAAAATCCTCAAATTGGCAACACACTGAGATGTTCGAAATCAATGTTTTTTATAAAAAATGGCAATTTTAAAAACTTTAACAAGATCCTTAACCATGTGTATTGTTTTCAAAGATATTACATCTTTATAGAACCATGTACTACTGAAAGAAAAATACTGTTGCCAATTTGAAGAACACAATGTGATCAATTTAGCCCTTAATTCCTGTCTTGAAAGGGTTAACAGGTGCTCAGACATATGGCAATTTCTTGTCACGGCCAGGGGGGGGGGGGGGGGGGGGGGGGGGGGAGGAAATAAGATTTTAGGTTAGGTTTAGGATAAGGGTTAGGTTAGGTTAGGCTTGGCTTGGTCCGCGGTTAAAATTTAATATCTGGATAGTAGTGTACATGTACACATAATTAACGCGCAGCAAATGTCGTCAGAGCATGTGTCGTACAACCCTTAACAATACCAACTGATGCATTTTGAAACACTTGACTTAATGTTTTCCCACTTATCAGGCAGTATGACCATACATGTACATATATATTTCGCAAATTAAATGGTTATGATTGGAAATTACATAGAGAAAATTAACAGGCTTCAAAATTTTCACTGAAGGCAATGATAACAAGATGAATGCAACTGCGTCTCCTATATGCCTCCACCTAAATTCAGTTGATGGCTCAAACTGTTCTTGAAATATTGTGATAACCTGAATAAACAGCCACTAATTACATGTTAATTGAGCTCTTTGACATTGGATCTTACACCTTATAACCCCAAAGTCTGATCACTTTATCTCCTCCTAGTCATGAATACAAAATAGTTAAGATACAGTGATAACAAACTAGGTAAAACAAGATGAATGCGACTGCGTCTCATATGCCTCCACCTAAACTCAGTTGATGGCTCAAACTGTTCTAGAAATATTTGATAACGAGGCTAAAAACCAGTAATTTCATGTAATTTCATGTAATTTTATGTAAACTGACCTCTGTGACCTCTGAACTTTGACCTACATGTACCTACCCCAAAATCTAATCAGTTCCTCTTTCTATGGGGATACATACTGGTACCAAGTTTGAAGTTCTTACCTCAAATAGTTCTTCAGAAATCGCGGTAACGGTGCTAAAAACCAAGAATTTCATGTAATTTCATGTAAACTGACCTCTGTGACCTCTGAACTTTGACCTACTTACCACAAAATCTAATCAGTTCATTTTTTTCTATGGGGATACATACTGGTACCAAGTTTGAAGTTCTCACCTCAGATAGTTCTTGAGATATCGCGGTTATGGTGCTAAAAACCACTAATTCCATGTAATTTCATGTAAATTGACCTCTGTGACCTCTGAACTTTGACCTACCTACCCCAAAATCTAATCAGTTCCTCTTTCTATGGGGATACATACTGGTACCAAGTTTGAAGTTCTCACCTCAGATAGTTCTTGAGATATAGCGGTAACTGTGCTAAAAACCAGTAATTCCATGTAATTGCAGCTGACCTCTGAACTTTGACCTCCTTACCCCAAAATCTAATCAGTTCATCTTCGTATAGGGAAACATACTAGTACCAAATTAGAAGTTCTTACGTCAAACAGTTCTTGAGATATCGCGGTAACGGTGCTAAAAACCAAGAATTTCATGTAATTTCATGTAAATTGACCTCTGTGACCTCTGACCTTTGACCTACCTACCCCAAAATCTAATCAGTTCATTTTCGTATGGGGATATATACTATACCAAGTGATTCTTCAGATATCGCGGTAACGAGAAGTGGGACAGACGGACGGACGGACGGACAACCCGAAAACATGATGCCTCCGGCACCGACCTTCGGTGGGCGGAGGCATAAAAACATTATTTTACATACACCTGTATATGACCTCTATGACCTGTCACCTTTGACCTACATGTACGTGAACAAAAATCTAATCAGTTTGTCTAACTATGGTGATGCATACAAGTTCCAAGTTTGAAGTTAATAGATCAAGTGGTTCTTGAGATATCACGATAACAAGGCTTAAACCTGCAATTTCAGAATTGACCTCTATGACCTTTGACCTACACATCCCAAAATCTATTCAGATTGTCTTTCTATGGTGATACATACTAGTACCACGTTTGAAGTTCAAACCTCAAAGTGTTCTTGAGATATCACATTAACAAAGCTAACACCTGCAATTTCAGAAATTGACCTGTGACCTTTGACCTTTGTACCCCAAAATCTAACCAGATCGTCTTCCTATGGTGATACATACTAGCACCAAGTTTGAAGTTCATACCTCATGTGGTTCTTGAGTTATTTCAAAACGAAAGCGGGACAGACGGACGGACAACATAATGCCTCCGGAGGCATAAAAATTAAGCTTGAAAATATTAACAAAGCATCAAAGCATCATTCCCTTTGAACACTTTCCCCTATTCAGGTGCACTGCATGTACCAAAAATGGAATACAAGAAATCAGTAGGTTTACAAAAGAATTTGCACTTACATGACTGAAGTCAGAAAATAACCGGGGCAACAAAATGATCCCCCAATTAATGTCAAAGGCGTGTGTGTGGTCTTGCCGCCGAACTTGCACATCTCTTCGACCAGAGTTGGACATTGATATACACACTGCTGGAGAAATTGATGTACATTGAGACCAACATTTTATTATTATTTATTAGCATTATTTCATTCAGCAAAGACAAAACAAACAACTAGAAATATCACTGAAGATGATGATTAGTACCCCCGCCCCGTGACAACAGCCTTTCTTGACTTTTGGTCGAAAACTGAGGAAGTAGTTCGATCCGCAAGATTTTCCCCTCAGCCATAGATATGCCGTTTCCATGGCAACGCAGCTTCCGACACATCCAAAAAATATGTCTTGCACATCTTCCCACCAAGACCAATGTGTGTACCAAATTTCTTGACTTTTGGTCGAAAACTGAGGAAGTAGTTCGATCCGCAAGATTTTTCCCTGATTTACTGCCATAGATATGCCGTTTCCATGGCAACGCAGCTTCCGACACATCAAAAAAATATGTCTGTGTGTACCAAAGTTCATGACTTTCGGTCAAAAACTGAGGAAGTAGTTCGATCCGCAAGGTGTTTCCTTGATTTTCTGCCATAAATATGCCGTTACCATGGCAACGCAGATTCCGACTCATCCGAAAAATATGTCTTGCACATCTTCCCACCAAGACCAATGTGTGTACCAAATTTCATGACTTTCGGTCAAAAACTGAGGAAGTAGTTTGATCCGCAATGTGTTTCCTTGATTTTCTGCCATAAATATGCCGTTACCATGGCAACGTAGATTCCGACTCATCCGAAAAATATGTCTTGCACATCTTCCCACCAAGACCAATGTGTGTACCAAATTTCATGAGCTTTGGTCGAAAACTGAGAAAGTAGTTCGATCCGCAAGATTTGCAACAGACCGACCGCCCAACCGTTGACTGATTCCTATACCCCTATATTAAATAGTGAATACAAAAATACAAAAGAGTTAGAAGAGGGTCACATGGATACTGGGAAGAGAACAAGATTACATGTACATTAAGTACTGTACCATGCAGTAAATAACTATAACTTCTTTTCCAGTCCATGTGACTTCTTATATAACAAGTAATGAATTACAGATGTAATTAAGAGGTTAAGATACACTAATCATTGACTTAAAAACATAATACAAAAAAAGAAAAGAAAATGATGTCGCTTTGAATACATGTACTCATACCCGACATCATATATGAAGAGGGCGCAGTGCAGCTGCAGTATAATTATAAAAACAATTTGAGGATGACCAGATATCATGGTGCTGACTTGAATTAAGAAACGATGGTATGTGGTAATAAAAATGCATTGACATATTTCAGAGTGGCTGGATAAAATATGGAACAGACATGAATTTGAAATAAATCATGACATAACTTTTTTTTTTAATGTATGTACATTAACATCAAGATAAATTGGCATGCAAACTTCAATATACTACATTGACAGATCAATACAAGTATGAAAATATGAAAAGCATACATCCTGTATTGCCACTCTTGTTAATATGACACTCTTGGTCAATTTAAGGGACATTTTATATTGGCGCCATCTACATGTACGTTTGCAATCATGATATTGGTTTCGGCAGAGTTAAGGTGGAATGAAGTCACTAAAGCGTTGTACGGAATAAACCGAAACTCTGAGGAGTGAATGAGGGGCGATTTATTTCACGATAACGCCACTGTTTTACCCATTTCCATTAAATAACTTTGAAAAACAAGACATACTTTTAATGCAAAAATGGACACAAATATTTATGATCGATTCAGCTTTCTTGGGTAACTCGGCCACGATTGCAAACGTAGATGACGCCATTATAAATGTCCCTTAAATTGACCAAGAGTGTCATATTAACGGTGATTGGTACTATGACCCTATTCGTCTATTTAAAGATCACATTACAAGAAAATTCCATCAAAGTATATTGGCTTAATACATTTTATTGCATAGATGGCATAAATTAAACAAGGTTATCCAAATTCAATGCTTGGAAACATTTGAAGTAATGACTATTATCAATTATAAAACGGTAAAAGTACAGCCCCCGATATAGCAGCTGAAGAGCTCCTCGAACGCTGCTGCGATGTGTGACTACACACCAGGGGCCAGTCCTGTCTAAGCAGACGATGTCCCATAACATCTTGCACATTTTTCAGTGCCTGTTTTGTCATCTCCTCTTCACTTATTTCTCTATTTACATATAAAGTGTGAGACTGGGTTGGTCAGAATACCTATGGTTAATATAAATTTTGAAGTTTGAACAGTTACATACTGTACATGTACGCATTTTAAAAGGCCACGAATAAAACTACCGGTAATCAGAAGATAATGTCTCCTAGAAAAATGGTGCACCACTTTAAATTTGTGAGGCGTACAGTGTTGCATGTAGAATAGTCCATTTCCTGTCTTCTCTGTTTGAGAATAATTTGTGTAGCTTGTCTCTGTAACTTTTCAAATTTTTCAATATGTCCTCTACTGTGGATACACCTGGCCGGTTGACTTTATTCATAAGGAGAATGAGGCTTTTTTATGCCACATCAGAGAGTCATAGTGATTACAACTTTCCAAACTTCATATTAACTTTCTTATTGCTCATCCGATTTCGTTCAAACTTTCACCAATGTGCCTCTCTGATTTTTCCTCTTCCTTGTAGATCAACTTGCCATTAAGGTTGGATCATTTTTAAGTACTTCCATTCTACATTCAGCAAGCATAAATTGCTGTGTTAGTTAAAAAGACGTTAAAAGTATAAATTCACTGTAGGATTTTTGTATGAGAGGAAGATGGATAAAATAGTTCAAACAAGGGAAATGCCTAGAACAGTCTTGCTTGCATTGCATAATCATCAGGCAACATTTTCATTTGGTGAAAAACTAAAGGTTGGGGCACTTAAGGGTGCTGCCCCTGAGCCCCCATCTAGGCCAGGTAGCCCATTTGAATGTTCAACTTCATAGAAAACCGCTATTCATTTAACACGCGTTATGAATAGCGGTCCTTATGAATAGTGGTCCTTATAAATAGCAAGGTAATTTGTCTTTGCTCGCTATTCATACAAAACCGCTATTCATTTAGTCACGCGTTATGGATAGCGTTATGGATAGCGGTCCTAAAGTGGTCCTTATGAAGAGTGGTCCTCATGAAGAGCGGTCCTTATGACTAGCGAGGTTACCCCGTCTAATGGACCTGCATAAATTCTAGGAACTATGTATACTTTTGACCCCACCTGCCATATAACCGTTTGTGATGTAATGTGGGCGTGTATGAGCCATACCATGCAGCGCATCACAATATGCCTGCATGCTTTAATAGCTGAGGGACTACATGTAACTTCTCTTTGTTATTAAAGGAAAGTCCACCCTGATATCAAGTTGGTTTTAAAAGAAGCAGAAAAATAAAACAAAAAGATTAATGGAAGTTTGAGCAAAATCCGGTGAGAAATAAAAAATTACGAATCTTTGAGGCTGTAATCAATCACACACAAATTGGCAACTCCATGACGTACCGGTAATCTTGCGAGTTCATGAGCTACATGTATAAGCTATAGATTCAAATAATCGACCAGTATTAAAGCCACATCTTTGAACTAGAAAGGCCGTCAAAGGCAGCAGACCCACGCCTTAGCGGCGCTACAGAGTAGTTGCAATACTATGTAACTATGGGGTCAAAACTACAAGGTTACACAGAATTTGCAGGCGTCAACCGATCATCACCAAAATCTAATCTTTCCTGTCACTATCCGAACATTACCTGAAAATTTGGTGCAAATCCGTTCACCCGTTCTCTAATATCTTGTACACAAAGAAAGAAAGAAACAAACAAACAAACAAACAAACATACGGAGCCCTTTACATAACCCTGCCGATTTCATCGGCATGGGTAATAATATTCTCAGGCTGAAATTTGCATGCATATGTACTTACCGATGTGGTAGTATCAGAGCAGTAATCAGCATGTGCACTACACACACAACATAATCCCGAGATAACCTGCATATGAATGAGAAAGGGGGGGGGGAGATGTCAAGTAAGTTCTCATGACAGTTTCAAATTGGCCAAGAAAGGTAAATGGAAACAAAATCCTTTGAAAAGATGTCAACCCTGTCATGACAGATCTAGCAGATCAATGCTCATTTGAAGGGAAATTACGGGTGGCTCGCATACATGTACATGTAGGCCAGCAAGTGTTGGGATCAGATGTACATGTTTATTTAAATAAATCATTTTATTCTCTATGCTTCACATTGTTCACACATCATTCATGGGGGGAGGGGGGAGGTGCAAAAGACTTTTTTTTCAGATATGACTTTTCTAGAATTTGTGCAAGTGTGCAGAACACACTGCTCCTACCAAGCATGGGGGTTTTTTGGAGAAAACACATATATATACTAAGGGTAAATTTTCCCCAGCTAACATGGGTACTGACATGGGTACTGACAAGGGTACTGAGAATTCTCCACCCCTTCCCCCTCCCACTCCTTCCCCCCCCCCCCCACCCACTCCCACTGGATAACACTATACACATGGCTATACAGCCATGTGGTGTAACATCCTGACTTATTATGGATCCTGCGTAGTATCCTCATGTATACATAAAAAGTTTGACAACTTATGGATAAAGTTGAGTTCTGGTCATGCAATAGATCTGTTTACTATTAAATCTGATGTTTCTTTCCTGGGGACCTAGTAACGAGGTATTCCATAATATTAGTGAATGAACTACAATACTTGGAATCCAGTTTGCATTACATTACTTGTTGCTATGTTTGGTAAGCCTCTGGCAAGCTTTCAAATTGTCAAGAACAACCTTTGTTTCAAAAGTATGCATAAAATTTGAATCACTTAGTAAACAGGTCTATTACATGCATTATGAAAGAAACTGTCTCAAAGGAATAGGGCGGTTTACGTAGTGATTCAAATTTTATGCATACTTTTGAAACAAAGGTTATTCTTGACAACCTGAAAGCTTGCCCGAGGCTTGCCTGACATAGCAACAAGTAATGTATGCAAACTGGATTCCAAGTATTGTAGTTCATTCATTAATAACAGGTTAATGGAATACCTCGTTACTAGGTCCCCAGGAAAGAAACATCCATAAATTTGAATCACTACGTAAACCGCCCTATTGGGAAACGTTGATTATGTCTACATACATGTACATGTAAGAATTGTTTTTTATACTGTGTTGTTTTGGAATCATCAAAATACATGGGAAATTGACCCAATCTGGGTGAAAAGCACATGTACTGCACACAGAAATGGGTGTATGAGACTACATGTACATGTACACACACACACAAGTGGCATGAATGCCCGGCCCAAACATTTCAGCTTTTTCTAGTCATATTTCAAATATAAGAGCATTTGAAGAACAATCCTTTTCAGGGGATGTTTCTGGTATGATGTTCTTCCAAACTGACTTAATTTATTCTAAACTTCCATACCTTTTAATGAGTCCCTGTATTAAGCATATAATGTTAGCCATACTTGCTTTTCAATCATAAGACAGAAAAGCTAAGTATAATAGCTTTTAATAATTAGGCACCAAAAAATGTAGTCATATTCCAAGTTTTGACAAAAATATTAACATTTTCCCAAAATTGCTTTAAAAAATTGATTTCCCCATTGACTCTGTAGAGGAAGTGCCAATTTTGACCCGAAATTGTTAGTACAGCTACTTCAGTTTAAACACAACCATTCCTATCCTAAACTCACTTTTCAATCATAAAAAAAGTGAAGATGAACATGTTAGCTTTAATGTGGTGCCAAAATACATGTATGTAGTCATTTGCCAGGTTTTGAAAAACATTTTTTGTGCAAAAAAAATATTGCACAAAAAAAAATTGAATTTTTTCCCATTCACTTTGCAAATGGGGCGCTGCTTCCGCCACCACTCCTGGCTTTCCAAACTACACAATGAAACTTTGCACGCAAATGGCATCAATACAGCATTATAATGATACCAAACTTTTTATGGTAGCTTTTTATGGCTCTGAAAAAATATCAAAAACTACTTCAGTTTGAAACCTAAAAGTGTAACAAAACAACCCTTTCTGGGGGTGAGCTCATGACACATGACCAGACATTATCAAGCATCATCTTCTTCCTTTTTATTGTGGTTCTGGACACTGTTTCAGGTTCCTTAATTAGCAGTTGTGTGTATAAATGGTTTAATGATCCATGTGCGAGCGCAAGCGCTTTAACATTTGTAGTAATATGGGTACACCTACATGTATTACTAAAACCACACAGATTCTTTGAAGCTATAGATGTGGCTCTTTTTGTAAGAAACAGCACTTGGGAATATACTAGGGTAGCCAATAATTATTTGGACATGCTGAGAAATTCATACTATAAACAAGCAGATAGATTTACACCCTTTAATTTCAAATTTTGAATATACATGTACTAGCAAATGAAATACAATAAATTATATATCAACTATTTTAAAGAAAATTATACCGTCGTTAAGATAGGCATAGTAACAAGTCATGTCCGTTGAGGCATGATGAGTTACGGTCCATTGATCACAAAAATGCTCATTTTCATACTGTGTTGTGATGATAAATGGACTATAATTCGTCATAAAGCTTCAACAAACATGACTTATTACTATGCTATTAAATTTGAAGGCAATATAATTCCCATTAATTTGATGTACAATTTATATTTCATTCAGAATTATATATTTTGTTTTCTCTTAATGCATTTTCAGATTCTTGGGTACACCTGCATGTGGACACTAAATTAGATTCAGAAAGTTCCTCGATCCTCCTCCTCCTCCTCCTCCTCCTCCATTTCATTTTGACAATTTTTATACCATATCTCAAAGGAACATGGTGAAAAACATCCATTGGGCCCCCGAGATATGGCCGCATGAATACCTCCTTATCCCCATTGATGATTGAAGGCAGTGTTAAATTGGCCTGGTTCTACACTGTTATTAGAACCAGGCCAATTTACAGTTACAATGACTTCAATAAACATGGGGCAAATTAGATATTCATGTAGCCATACCTTGGGCCACCATGAACTGATTCATGTCAAATTTGATGTGTGAACGTTTTCCATCATGCTCTACCTAAATATGGTCCTAAAAATACTGAAATACAAAAATCAAAATGTGATGACGTCACACTTCGGTAGGCCCAGTACTAGTAGTATAATGTCTACAAGTACTTCAATATTTTTATGCAAGGTGAACGGCGGATCAGGAGATACCACTCGATCCCCGGCCAGGCCCAGGCCCATGCCCCACCTCCATCATTACTTATTGCAGTCAATTTCATATGTAATATCCATTAATACTAATAAAATAATCGGAAAATTTAACTTACCAGTAGTACACGCAACGCCATGTTCTCAATAATACTGCCACAAATTAACCACAGACAAGATGTACTTGTTGTACGCGCGTCACACGTCTGTCATGTCGATGTACTCTAGTACCGTACGCGTACCGTACCGCCTACCGGATCGGACCATGGATCAACCACACCCACACCGAGCGAGCGCGAGCGGACCGTACCCATAATTATAGTAAAAACTAAATGACCGTATTGGAGCTCTCTCCCTCTCTCACTATATATTTCATTCTCTCGTAGCCACAAAAATCTTTTTACAAAAAAGTTTAAACGGCTGGTCGATCCCCCCTTTGAAACCCAAATGGCATATCTTAAGCCCGGGGGGGGGGGGGGGCACTCACATATATATGTCACACAGCAGGGGCGGATCCAGGATTTAGTAAAAGAGGGGGCACAAAAATGAAAGTTTGTGAAAAGGTAGACCCGTATTTTTTTGGTCTCGCCAGCTTCTCGAAAAGTCGCTCAGTGGGGGGTGGGGTGGGGGGGGGGGGGGGGGTAGGCCTAAAAAAAAATTTCGCCAAACCTTCTAAAAACGCTTACTAAGGGGTTATGGGGTCCAATTTCGCTCCATAATTCCCTGACAAGCAAAAAAAAAAAAAAAAAAAAAGGTCTTCACTCCAAAAGGGGGGGGGGGGGGCACAATCGACAAAATGGCGGATCGTCAATGGTAAAAACTCATACTTCTCTTCCAAAAGGGGGGGGGCACGGGCCGGCTGTGCCCCCCCCCCCTGGATCCGCCAATGTCACACATGTATGTGCCGCTGTGACGTCCCCCATTTTCAACCTTCTCGGGTCGCTCCCATGATATGCGATTTTCAAACCGCACCTCGATCATGTGTCGATTGGCTTGCGCACAGCCCATTGTCCGGGAACGGTCGCTCCCTAGCCTCCCAGGCCAGCGCAGCGGGGTAGCTGGCCGGCCTAGTGCCCCTAACTTACGGTGCTAGCGGCGGCTCAGCGAGATCAATCTGCATGCAACATCGAGTCAGTGCAGTGGCGCGGCATGGTACAGCGTTAAAAATAACGCTGCGACCGCTGACTCGCGCTCATGCACCGTATGTGTACCAGAGTAGTGAGATCGCGAGCAGCTAAATTTAGCTCTTCCCATGAGCACTTTCGCTCCTTAGACCCTCAAGAATGAGCTTCCTCACTCACCATTTAGCTCCTTAGCCCCCTGTTTTGAGATTGGCAGCGGCACACCCACATCCAAAAACAGGTTGAGTGCCCCCCCCCCCCCCGGGATCTTAAGTAGGCCTACACAACTCAAAGTTTGTGCCACGTACCCCTCCCCTTTTTCTTTTAGCTCGCTAAAATAGTAAAGAAACACAAAAAAAACTTGATAACATTTTTCCTTTTTTTAAATTTCTTTATAATTATTTGGCCCACTCTTTACTTTAAAAAAAAATCTGGATCCGCCCCTGCATAGCGGTACCACTAGCACTTAATTTTGTCATCATTGTCAATACGGGCTCATTGATTACTTCCTTTACTGCGCTGGCTGGTGTCAATGAAGCACTTGCACGCCCACGTTCACAGTCAGGGGTGTCGATCCGTATTCATGATTGGGGCGATGACCGGCCGGCGAGGGAAGTGAAGTCAGTGGCGTATCTAGGGATTATGGGGCTCGGGGCAAACAATGAAGTTGCGCCCCCCCCCCCCCCCACCCCGAGTCCCCAAAGTTATTTAAGTTATTGTAGAAGTGAGGGAGCAAGGCGACCGAGCGGCAATTTTTCCATTTTTAACCCTAAAAAACGTGCATTTTACCCAGGAAATTTTGCAATTGACTACTGCTATTGAGCAATCGGGAAGTTCGAATTTTGTACATTGATAAACAGTTTTCTATTTAGTCACTTCCCAAATTGGGAGCAAAGTTAACAAAAACCCTTGAGAAGTAGTCGAGAAATTCAGCAAGGCGACCGAAAGTTGGGATTTCATTCAAATGTTGAACCTTTGCAAATGTTGTTTTATACACTTTATGATATATTGCGGACGCAATATTTCTAGCAAGATTCAGATGAAAATTATTACATGATAGCGAGCGAAACAAAGACAATTACATCTTTATTTTTCAAATTTTGAACCCTTTAAGCTGTTGAAGTACTATAATTATACGGGGGGGGGGGCGCGGAAAATTACGAGATCCTTAATTAAAGCAAATAATTATGAGAGGGAGCAAGGTGACTGAGCTTTTAAAATTTTCGCATTTCCAACCTCAGAAACTATATTTTCTAATGCATTAACCGTTCGGATTGGGGGGGGGGGGGCGCATAATCCGTAAGAATTATGATTTTCTTCATTTACCCCCTTTTTCCTATCTCTCGTTTGCGTGTTTTCGCCCCTCCAAGTGTGCGGCCCGAGGCACGAACCCCCCCCCCCCCCCCCCCCGCCCCCTAGATACGCCACTGATACTGGGATACCTGAAAGAAAATAATTGTGCAAGGGAGCAAAGCAACCGACCTTTGGAAAATTTTGGCATTTCAAACCTTCAAAAGCTACATACATGGGGCGCATAATCCGTAAAGATTAAGATTTTTCTTAATTTCCCCTTTTTTTTCTTTCTCTCCTTTGCTTTTTTTGCGCCTCCTCCCAGTGCCGCCTTGCACCCTAGATACGCCACTGAGCGAAGCGACCGACAAGGGGGGAGGGTGTGGGAGGGGGTATCCCCCCTCCCACATCATGGACTTTTTCAAAAATCTGTACTCTATAAAACTTGCATTTTAGAGCATCCCGAAATTGTTTTTAATGAAAAGAAGGAATGCATGGATCTACGCCAATGGTCGGAACCCCTTAATTGAGAATAACAATGTGAGCGAACGAATTTTCTTCGATATTTTCGCATTGAAAGTATGGCATTTCTTATTTCCTTACTTCTAATCATAAATAATGTGATGGCATTTAAAGATCAAACATAATGAGTTTGAATAATCAAAAGTTTTAAGTTAATGTATCATAAATTATTTCTTTTATCTTTGTTTTTATCCAAAATATTGGTGGATGATAATACAGGCCATCTCCCCCACCTCCAATTTTTTTTTTTTTTTTTTTTTTTTTTTTTTTTTTGGGGGGGGGGGATTTTCAATCAGTTCAAAAAAGGGGGGCACAATGTACACTTTTCTTTCACTTCCGACCCGTGCCCCCTAAATCTGCCACAGTAGTAGCAGTAAGAGGAGGCGGAGTTATTGTTATTATTTTCTTGTTAAGATGCAATAAAAATAAACATTTCAAAATAAATTTTGTAATTGTAATTGATAGGCCTACAGTGCTACAAAGGAATATCGCCTTGATTTACCACTTCCCCAAAGCGCTTGGTTTTTGAATATTATTGGACCCTCACATTGGCGTATAGGCGGGTACAATTTCGATAGGGGGGGGGGGGGTCTGTTCAAAGCCTTTTGTCCTAATATCAACTAGCGAGCGAGAGAAGCGAGCAATTAAGCCCAAACATTGACAGTAATTTTTGTAGTGAAAATGGACAGAAAATATTCGGGTATTTCCGGTATTAAAGTCGCTGCCCGAATGGGGGTGGTGGTTGCCTGAATAACGTTACTAGTACTTATATCGCCTCGTATATACACCTACGGGCAACATTGATAAAATGCATGTATAACAAAATGACAGAAAAGACAGCTCAAGAACTCTCGCAAATGTGTGAAATTACCTTTATATCAGTTTGCTCATTGTAGCATTTTCTACCACTAATGCAAATATGAACTTATAAAACGGTGCAGAAATGAGACACTGCCCGAACCTTTTTTTTCTCGCTTCATGAAAATTCTCAGCAAAGATTGGTAATATTTTTTTCCCTTGTTTTTTTTTATATACATGCATTACAATAATGTTCAATCTCGGGGGTCCACAGTTTACAAGCTTTGCTTTTCAAATTAGTGGACTCCTCCATTTCCAATGTTTACTTTGTTCAATGAAAATGTACCTTCAATGCCGAAAACTGGTAAATAGGTCTCGTGATTTTCGTGATTCTCAACAAAGATTGGTAATATTTTTTTTCCCTTGTTTTTTTTTATATACATGCATTACAATAATGTTCAATCTCGGGGGTCCACAGTTTACAAGCTTTGCTTTTCAAGTGGACTCCTCCATTTCCAATGTTTACTTTGTTCAATGAAAATGTACCTTCAATGCCGAAAACTGGTAAATAGGTCTCGTTATTTTCACCCTATATCGCATCGTTATTTAGCCGCTATAGGACCCAACGGGCGGAATTCTGGGGGGGGGGGGGGGGGGGGGGGACGCGTTCCCGTTTCCACCATTTAGGAGGACGAGCACACAATGTCAAAATACTGTCACAATGTCAAATTGCCGCCCCCCACCTAGCGGCGCCATCTCATATAAAATCAGTACCATCTCACTTAAAGGGGGAGTCCGCGGTCCAAGAATTATTTAGTTTTAATAGAAGCAGAAAACCAGACCAACATATCAAAAAAGGTTTCAGGAAAATAGGACAACTAATGAGCAAAATAATGAGAAAGTTATTAATTTTTTAAGTGGCATGAAAAACTACGGAACACAATGAAAAGTACTAGACAAATTGGTAACTCGGTCATAAGTTTGTGACGTCATTGGGTCACAAATTACCAATTATTTTGTTTATATTCATCATTAATAAAAATCATAATTTTTTGTCCAATAAAGGCCAATAAAGGCCAAGAATATGATTTCCATGACTTGAACCAACGTATATTTACAAAAATATTTTTTTGCATGTATATTCAGATTAAATAAATTTCTATAAAATCATGACAATATGATTTAAAAAAAATACAATATACATAACAAATGAGTGACCATGAAAATGTAATATTTTGAAAACAATCTCAATATTTTGGGATCGTGAAATATTTTGTAATGGTGGTTATGCACAAAAAACATATTGGTTCAAGTTATCGTGAAAATCATCTAATTCTTGGACAAAAATTGAAAATTTGTGTTATCAATATCAACAAAATAATTGGTGAGTTGTGAACCATCGGACGTTACAAACTCGTGACTGAGTTGCCAATTTGTCTAGTGATTTTCATTGTTTTCCCTAGTTTTTCATATACCACTAAAAAATCATTACTTTCGTATTACTTGTCCAATTTTCATTATAGCTTTTTGTTATGCGTAGGTCTGATTTTACTGCTTCAATCAAAACCAAGTAATTCTTTGACGGGACTTTCCCTTTAAAATCGATGTCGCCTCACATGTCACATAAACATATAGGCTTTGACCATCTTACTTTCGAATCGGTGTCATCTCACATTAAAACCGGGGTCCGTCTCATAATGACACCGATCTTTGCCAGATGCCATCGATTTCGTTTGAAAGATAAATACAACCAGTATAACATCAGTTCAGAATCATAATCTGATGGAATCAACAGCGCAAACTGTATGTAAACACTATGAACATGACGAACAAAGAAGCGGACAATTTATGCAGCTCCTCATTGTACCCTTCACAATTGCACTGGTTAACAAAAGAACATCCATTCATTGCTATCCTGTAGAAATGTGTAGAACAGGTGTCACATAATAGCAGTGAAGGGATGTCCTTTTGTCTACTAGAGCTATTGTGGAGGGTAGAATGAGGAGCTGCATAAATTGTCCGCTCTCTTTGTCATTGTGTTCATAGTGAAAGTTCACACACTCATTCACATGCAACTTCAGTCTAATCAAGTGCGATTGAACTTCATCTTCAGTAAAACTTCCGTTAATTTCAACAATGACGTTTCTGTGCATGTTCGATTCAACTTTATGCTGCTGTTTTTCATCAGTGTCAAAATTTATTTTCCTCGTGCATGTCTCAACAAACTTCTCGAAGTGTTCTTTGAATATATCCATATCAACATAAGTCTCAGGTTGTTTTTGGACAGTTCCATTTAAAATTTTCCAATATTCTTTTGGATTTGTCCCCTTCAAATGTCTAATTCTATTGTGCATTTCCTTATTAAAGTAAGCATCTTTAGAACTTTTTATAACATAATTTAACCGCATTTAATTCTTCCTCTGAATTGCTGTATTTTTCTTTTGCATTTTCTTTTAAATTTAAGTATTGAGCTCTTAACTTTTGACAATCGTTTGTAAACCAAGGTGCAAATATTCTACAGTTACTTTTAGCAGTAATCCGTTTTTTCTGTATAGTATGTCCCCCCCCCCCCCCCAAAAAAAAAAAATACAATCGGATTTTCAGCATCAATAGATTTAAAAATTGTGAATTAATCAGAATATGTATCAGGATTGTGATACTATAACTAATAATCTGTATCTCAGCGAAAACCCCATCCGAAAAGAAATAGGGATTTTTGTAACGTATGTCGTAAGTTCCGTTCATCCAAACTTGACAAAAGGGAGACGCACACCATGCAGCACAAAGCACAATTAACAAATCCACACTAATTTAAAATGATATGAAAAGTAACTTACTATTTTGTTTTTATCTGATATAATTGTTATGGCAATTTATCATCATGATAACCGTCAATCGTTGGTCTTCTTATTATTTCTTAACCCTAAAAGGGCAGGGGGTGGAACTCTTCCCCCCCCCCCCCCGCCGTTTCTCGCGATATGTCTGCAACGCGCAAATCAGTCGCCGCGGCGTTTCATGACTTTTTTCTTTCAAATCTCACGCATCTTTTGAGACCAAATTCGCGATGTCCGGTCCGGCGTAGCGTCCGGGCAGCGTCTTTTTTTTTTGTAACCAAGCCTAGGCAGAAACCCCTTTTTGAAGACTTTGAAACAGACTACAAGTATCGGACTTGTATTTTCTTACTCAGTCACCTTATTTTTAAATAAGCAAACCCTAACCCTAACCCTAACCCTAACCCTAATAAGCAAAGAAAATTTCGTAATATAATTTTCTGCCGATGTTCAAACTCGTGGTTCCTTCACGAAGAGAGGACTGGATTATCCGATTGCGCCACACAGAACAGCTGCTCGATGCCCTTGCTCGTTTTATTATATAGCTAAAATTCGTTTTCATGAATATTCATGCCGATTAGTCTTGACGGAATAAACCGTATTAGTATGAAAAAATGCGAAATCTGCCTAGGCTTGGTTACCAAAAAAAAACACGCGTCGGGCATGCGGTTCCGAAGTTACGCAACATTTCGTACTTACACGTCAGACCGAAAATTGCTCAAAAACGTGATTCCATGTATAATTTCAATACAAAATGTGTTTTCAGCCCAATTTAGAAATGTACGAATATTTTTACATTTGCTGATTGAAATTAATTTATTTTAGGCTGTTTATGTTCGCGAATTTCATCAAAAAAACAATAAAAAACAAAAGGTAAAAAAACACCAAAGAAATACATAAAAATTTTAAATACAATAAAATACATGAGAAATCAATTTTGATACCGATTTTTTTTTCAAGTATATTTGCTAAGAATACTGGAAAGAGTGTCTAGACCAAAATTTAGCACATTTTGAGCTTTATTTAATGATTTAGAGCAAAATTAATTAATGTGAAAATTTTTCAGAGCAAAAAAAAACTATACAGTTTTGTAGATTACGTAGTGGACGACTTGCGTGCCGATTTTCGGCGCAATCGCACGGTCGACGGTCGAGATATCGGGGGGGGGGGTGGATTCCACCCCCCCCCCCCCAACCCGGCTGTGGCATAGCCAAAATATCCGGTCTTTTTAGGGTTAAGGGCATTTGGATATTTTTTGCAAAAGATAAGCAGTTTTCAAAGTTTTTCGTTTAAAAACATGTTGCATACCTGCCAATCTTCCATACAGGGAAAAATAAGAATCTTGTGAGGCAAAATTAGAAATACATTACAGTATATTGTATGCTTTCACACAAAAGTTTTCATGGAAAGAGAGGAATCTAGGGCTCTTCGCATTAGTTTGAAGATGAAAGACAGGAATCATTCCTCTAATATAGGAATGGTTGGCATTTATGATGTTGGTCATTTGTAATTGAAAGTGAATGAATCAACAAAATTTATGAACTGAAATGTCTTGATCTTTTTTTAGGAAGGTCTATAAATATTCTTTACATGATTATTAACCTTTGTTAACTTATAATGGTATGCAAAGAAGTTGAATATGTTAGTAAACATGTTCGTTGTGAGCAAAATACTTCCATTCATCCAAGTGACAAAAGATGGATGAAAGGGACCTATGACATGCTTTTAAATCCTATTTCTTCGTGACTACTGGATCAAATCGGACGGGGTCTTCAGTGCCTGGTAGAGAAATAGTTATAATGTCATAATCCAGTATGACTTTTCATATTGCAAATATTTATTTCGTAATCGATACCCAAATCAATGCCGATTGTAATTTTTTCTGGGATATAGTCCTTTATTTTACCACATTTCGGAGCAGACGCAAATAAACTGACTTCAGCATTTCACTCAAATCATCAATCCTAGCCTGTTCGACAGTATCTATTCTGAGATCATCATGTAGATCATCAATACCTGCTAATCCAGTTCTAAAAAATCTTCAGCCTTAGACTATTATCCCAAACAATTGCTTTCCTTTTCTGACTAGGCCTTACAGAATGAGCATACTTTTGTTCGCCATGCAGTATACGAGGAAATGCGTGTTGTCAACATTCAGTTGAACTGAAATTGGATTGCGTTTATCAGACATGAAATTGTCAAATAGATCAACCTCAAAATTTTGGACACATCTGAACATTTTTCTGGAGACGATACAATAGTCAATCACACTTGTGTTTACACAGGGGAAATTACCAATATTTTTTCTTTAAAGATATGTTTTATTATTTTCTCTCAAATCAAATACATTGTAACAAATCATTCATAACAAAATTGTGCATAATTATATCATTGAAACTTGATGCATTTTACATTGATATTTGGCAGAAACATAGATTGCAATTATTTCTTGAAAACATTTTCATGTAAATGATGATCACGAGAGATAAATTTTAGTCTGTTCTCCCCTCCCCCCCCCCGGAAAGAAAGGGGGGATATTGCAGTCGACACCGATACGACCATTGATGATCAACAAATCAAGAGATCAGTGGAGCGTTTCATAAAGCCGACAACTGTTATACTGAAATCCTTGCATCTGATTGGCTGAGGGCAAATTTGTCAGTAAAAATCACTGACAAAACGCTTGATGAAACGCTCCCCTGCACAAATCCACTGATTGATAACCATGATTATTTGTCGATATATCACTATTGCATCTTCTATGAAGTGGACTATAGATAAGTCTTCACTATTCAAATACATATCAAACTCAAATACAGAATCATATTTTGGAATCATTTCATTTTGAAAATCTATGTGATCGTTGAGTATAAAATCTCCTACAAGACATGTAATTCAAAAAGCTCTCGATTGTTATTATATCTTCAGCTATTTGCTTGAAGGTTTCTGTGTTTTCATATATTTTGAGCTTTCATGAGGAACATGCAGAGCCTAAAATCAAATCAAATCCGAATGCCTTCCTATCAACTTTTATCCATAAAACGGATTCTGATGACGAAAGATCATTTAACATGTTATATATCATCATAGCATTGCTTGAAAATTACGCACATACCGTGAATCCCACCAAAATTGACACTTTTCTTAGTATTACTTTTACATAACATGGAAACTAACTGACAAAAGTTCTTCCTGTACATCATTTGTCTTAGTTTCGCTAAAACAAGTAAAATCATGATTCTATATATTTCAATAAACTGCGTTTTGAAGTTTTGAATTAAGACCGCAGACATTAACGCTAGAATTTTGCCTTTTTAATTAGTTGAATTAATGAATTAATTGGCGATGTTGATGAACTGATTAGGGTGTTTGTTTTACTTATTTTAGTATGTGGCTTTCAAATAGTTTTACACACGAGCAGTATAAGCAAATTATATCAGCAGTATTTTGCCTTAATGTCGGCTTGCTAAAGTAAATATTTAGATTTGATCTGAATACGAGCTATTAAAGCCAGTTTACTTAGCCAAGCCAAATGCTTAGCATGTTTAGTAATCTACTTACTTAATAAGTGTTTTGAACTGCAGCCCAATGCCGAAGGGGAAGCCTTTTGCCCAAATATTAATAATAAACTGGCCATTTTTTCCTTGTTTTCTTCTCTTTTTCCCTTTTCTTACCTGTTCCCTCTCACTTACCCCCTCCTGTTTTGTCAACAGAGGTGGCGCATTTGCAGACATCAATATTTTGAGTGAGCGACGCCGCTGTCTGTCTGTCTGCACTCTTTGCTTTTTTCTGTCTCTCGCTGTCTCTCTCTCCCCTATCACGTTCATTTTCTCTGATGTTAAGGCGCTGTCACACTCTACCGTATAGAGGCAAACGTGAGGAACGTATGGACTTTTTGGGCATACGCTGACATACGCTGAAACACGCTAGGTGTACGCTGGAATACGTTTGTAGTACGCCGGGGTACGTCGGTGTACGTTAATGTACGCTGACGGCCAAATAAATTTTTGAACATGCACAAAAATTTTCAGCGTATGCCGACGTATATGAATTTTACGCTCCTCATACGTTCCTCATACGCTGAACACGCTAGAGGTACGCTGAAGGTACGTTACTCATACGTCGAGTACGCTTCTCATACGTTGAAATTGAGTGGGTCAGGAAACCTAGCGTTAGAGGAGCGTATAATGAACGTGTGTCTGACGTGTGTCTAACGAATGGCTAACGTTATGATGGTAGTTCTAACGACAGTCTAACGTACTCAACTTATGCCTAACGTGTTCTGAGCGTACAGCCAACTTATCCCATGCGTATTACATGCGTATTTGCAGCGCATGGGGGTATATAAAGTCTCACATTTCCAAATCTGTATCAGTTTGTACCAGCAGTTCAGAGATGGAGGTTGCTGTGCTGCAACATTACCAAGATTTGTTACAGTTGGCAGTTGAGTACGCGCGTGTGTGTGTGTGTGTGTGTAATTGGGTTTTTACAGACGTGTATCAATCAGATATGATTATTTACGTCTGGGACCGACCTTTAACGTCACCATCCGAAAGACGTGACTCAGTCTCGAACCTGGGTCCGCTGAATCAGTTTATAACTTCCACTGGTAGCTGGATTACAGGCGCACGCCACAACGCCCAGTGCAATCTGGGTGCCACCTTTTATACCCCCCGCTGTGTACGCTCCTCATACGTTAGGCTGACGTTCCGCATACGTTTCTCATACGTCGGAGGTACGCTGATATACGTTACTCATACGTCGGTATACGTCCAACTCAAATACACATCACATCACACACGCTGACATACGCTGACATACGCTATGCGTACGCTACTCATACGCTACTCATACGCTGACGGTATGCTAGGCTCACGTTACTCTAACGGTCATTAACCGAAAATCGACCTCATACGCTGAAAAGTTGTGCGTATAAACAATTTTTCGAAATATTCGATACGTTCCTCATACGCTGCCTCTATACGGTAGAGTGTGACAGCGCCTTTAGCTTAGAGCCTTTTCTGACTGATGCACTATATTGGTAGAACAACATAAGGTATAGCGGTGAAATATTTTGTACCCATGGCAATTTTAACCACATTAAAATAATAATTTACCCACCACCGGTAGAATGCTTTTGTAATCAAAAAGACCATTTGAAATAACTTTTGATAAGTGGTAAATGAATTACAATTCCTTTTTCAAAATAAGATGAGAAAATAGCATACAAATAGAAGTGGAAAAGCGAAGTCTCAGGAGCGACCTATACCACTGATTCTTTAAAGAGTGGACGTGCTGATAAGGTTTGCGTGTCCCACCCACCCTCCAGAAAAAAAAAAATGAAAATGCTAACATTTCAGATACGGAAATTTACAGAAGGAAAGTGTGACGAGGCAAACCACTGGGTAATGCTGCTGAATATCGGCGATTGGAGTTCATTCACTGTTAACTGCACAGTGGCGTAGCCATGCAGGATCCTTCCATGGGGGGGGGGGGGGTTAATTTAGAGGCCATTTTAATTCTTATAATGTAAGGGTAGACTTCATTTTCAGTTTGGGGAGGGCACAGCCGGCGTGATCTTTCTAATTTGGTTATGGGGTGGAATATAGTGCAACTTGAATATTTATTGTAGGTGGGGTGTGCCTTCGTGTCTCCAGCCGCCCGCCAGCGTGTCTACACCACTCTAAATTTATGCAACGGGACAAGGTTTAGATAAACATTTCATTTCATCGCATAATAAAGGCACATAATGTAATAACATGTCTCGGTATATATATTTACAGCTGCCGGTGGATTTCTACGGGTTTCACTAGCATCCAATATATTTGGACATTATTTTAACAAACACTTTGTAATAAATCAAATCGATCCTATAGAGAACTCCGTCCCTCTCTTTTTTCTTCAAATATCTCGCTTTCCCTTTCCCTCTCTCTTTATATCCCTCCAGTCTTCAGTCTGTGTATCGCTTTCCCTGTAATTTTCTATGTCTCCCTCCCTCTCATTCCCTTTCCTTTCCCTTCTCTCTCTCTCTCTCTCTCTCTCTCTCTCACCCCAACCCCTTTCCCCTTCTCTGTCTTCCCCAACTGCCTCTGGGCAATTCCACGGTACACACGTTACATTTGGAGAGGTTTTGAGTTACTTTACTTATTTTGAGTTATCTTTAACTCCTGTTATCTGACTGCATGTGTTAGGTAAATGAGTTTTAGATACAACAGGGGCGGATCGGGGGGGGGGGGCGAATCGGCCGCGGTCCTTCCCCCTTTAGAAGCCAGAGGGGGACTGAATCGCCCCCCCCCCCTTTTGAAGGTTGTCAAGAGGGGGCGAATCCACCGAATTAATTCTGAAGGACAACTGGACCAAAAACTCTGATAACCCTTTAAAAATTTTTTGCTTGTCAGAGAATTGTGGATGACAACTGGACCCCCAAATCTGATAACTTTTGTTTTCCTTTTTTTTTTTCCTTGTCAGAAAATTTTCGGACATTTCGGTGCCCCCCCCCCCCCCCTTTAACAAATTCTTGGATCCGCCCCTGAACAACGCACATATATTAGAGTATCTATAATACAGTATCAAACCTTCAGAAGAAGAAACATACTTTTTACAAACCATGCACATGTTCGGTTACTCACGTTTCATTTTGTTTAAATAATGTAACGTGAATAACCGAAAATTTGCAGGGTTGGCTGAAAGTATGTTTCCTCTTCTGAAGTTTTTATTCTGCATGTATTTAGGTACTATAATGTGTACGTTGTAGTAAATAACACTCATTCACCTAACGCCTGTAGTAAAAGAAAAGGGGCTTAAGATGTAATTCAAAACCCTCTCCAAATGTAGTGTGTAACCGTGGAATTGCCCCTCTCTCACTCTCTCTACTCCCCTCCCCCCTCTCTCTCTCTCTCTCTCTCTCTGCATTGTCTCCTCTCTCTCTCTCTCTCTCTCTCTCTCATTCTGTTGACGTACCTGTGCCCTTTCCGGCTTCTCCATCTCCAATAAAAAGACTCCTTCAATAGCACGGACCATGCAGTTTGTAACATGCAGGGCCTCCCAAACTTAATTTCATGGAGGTATGAATTCTGGAACTATCTGATATATCACCTAATTGAGCTAAACCCTTAACCCGACCAACACATACATACATACTTGCAATATTGTGATAATAAAATGAGTAGTATGAATTACTGAAAAGGATTGAAAAAATACCACACAGAAATACTAATTATGTACTGTAAAACAATGACACTAAGCATGCTGAGGAAATATATAGATATCATATTGTAGCTAACATCTTTATTGAACAGTAATATACATGTAAAGTCCACCAAAACGTCTAAATAAGCAGTTGTATACTTCAAAGTCAAAAGAAAATGAAAATCATGTATAATTATGAGGAATGTCACAATGAGGTTTATTTCAACATGATTACATGAACAAGATGAAAAAGTTGTAAAATCTCTGAGATTTGCTGAACATAATATATCCACACACATTGGAAACAAATATGGAAATATTCAAAACATCTGTTGGTAGAAAAGAAAGAATAAAAAACTCTTCCTTGAACAAATACATTGTAAAATTATATTCCCTATCATTCTTTAATTATTATGAAACATATTATAAATCTTTTATTATAGTACATCACACGACTTTCACTATATTTTAAGGCGGTCTTACCGTCTTTATGCATGTGCAGGTTTGACTACATTGTATATGCATCATGAAATAAAATCAGATTCTTTTACTGCACATGACTTGGATTTCTTGCTGGATCACTGCTGGAAGTGAACTTAAAACTGAGTTTTATTGCATGTTAATCGCACGAACATAATTGCTGGAATCATGGAATAGTGAAAGACTTTGTGAATAATGGCAGAAATTAAGGGCCAGGCAGTCTGGTGTCAGAATCATACTTCCCAATTATGTCATATTTTGAGGTGGATGGTAAGATAACCTCTTTTAAAATTCAGTTTTAGACAAATTTAGCTAACAATAATCCTGTATAGTCATGCACACTCTTAGAAATATTGGGCAAAATTTTACCCAAAATTTACCCAACATGAGGGTAGTTATGTATCCGACCAACATTGGGTAAACTTTACCAATTTCATTCTTATCTTTTGACCAATGTTGGGTAAATGCATGTAAAAGTTGAGCAAGATTTAACCAACCTATGCCCAATCTTCATTTACCCAGTGGCATTTACCCAACATTTCTAAGAGTGCATGCAGTAAAGCCTAGCCACACATAACGACGGAAAATCGCCTAAAAATACAATTGCAGCAAAAATAAAGGACATATGCCTATACTATACATTTCACAATATGTATATTTGTAATCTTATTCTCATAACAATTCATTTTGGCAATTAATTTACACATTTTTTAATTTTTGTTTTTACTTAGGCCTATTTATTCATTTTTGGCAACATTTTTTTCATGTGCAAACAAGGCTTAACATAGTTATGTGTACAAAGTACTACTGAATTCCACTGCAGTACAAAATGTAAATGATTATATAAAAATGCAAATTAATATAAAATTTGATTCCATTGATTCCAATTCAAAATGATATTTCACTGAAACAAATACATTCATGCTAATGATTGTTTATTTCCATTAGCATTGTTCTACAAGTATATACAAAACTTCAAAGGAAGAATATGTATATTGTTAATCAACATACTTCTTTACCCTCAACATGCAGCTATATCACATATAAAGTGGCATTAAACTGGTAAAACTTGAACAGCGAAATTTTACAGTGACTGCTAAATTAAGATTATAATTTGAAAATTAATTGCACTTTATTTCGAATTTCGACAAACAGCTTGTCTGGATAATAGGCACATTTTATATTTCAAACTGTTTTTTTTTTAAACTTTGCAAATGTGGAAAATTGCCTACAGGTACATTCTAAGCTTCATACAAATCAGAATGGGGCATGATGGGGAAAATGAGAGGCACGGACACATCAAATCTTGTTAAAGATGCCGCCATTATGAGCTTCAGTTTACTGTCATTTGACGAAAAATATTTGCATGAAGGTATATTTTTTAAAACTGATTCGTATTTCATACCGGTATTTTTTAGATTTCATCTAAAACATACTTGATTTCAAACTGGGTTGAGTACTGTATTTGTTTGCATATTGAAGAATCAAGAGTCATGAATAACACCCAAAAACTCATGGAGATACTGAAAATAGAAATATCTAGAAATATCTACTACCAAATTACATGTATGTCCCATACATTCACCTATGTGTATCTGCCCAAATAAATCGCCTATTCATCATTAAAGTCACACAGAAATATAGGCAAAAAGGTTTTCTCAAATTCAACTGCCATAATTTGAAACAGAAAGGAAAAGTACAAACTAAATAGGCCTACAATTGATATTCTCTTTAAAGAGATGATCCCTGTGCGCGTAACGATGACACGCTATTGAATTTATGATAATGATCTTGATCTTGATCTTGACATCAGCTCTATAAGAGCCCTTTCACACTGACTTCGTTAGAGCGCTCTAACTAAGAGGAGCGGTTCCCAGGTGAGTGTGAATGCTCAAGTGGTCCAGGAAGCCGCGTTCTTCTGGAGCGCTCCAAAAGACCACCTCGCGAGGTGGTCTTGAGGAACGGTTCTTAGTTAGACCGCTCCAACGTGGTAGTGTGAAAGCAAAGCAAATCCTAAAGCGTACTTCAACCGAAAGTGAGTGTGTGTGTGGTTGGCGGGAAATCTTGTGTGATTTTCCTTGATCGTCAGACCATCGTGCAGGCCATTGATAGAAAGGAAACACAAGGAAAGATGGAAGAGAAAATGATAGAAGATAGAAAGGGAAAATAATAGAATGAATAAAAAACAAAGAAAAACAAAAGAAAACAAGGAGAGATAAAAAGATAAAACGATAGAATGATAAAAACAAAGAAAAACATAAGAAATCTAAAGAAAGAAAAGACGATAGGATGATGAAAACAAAGAAAAACAAATGAAACAAGGATAGAAGAGAAATGATAGAATGATAATACAAAGAAAAACAAAAGAAAACAAGGAAAGATAGAAGAGAAAATGATAGAATGATAAAAAAAGGAAAACAAGGAAAGATAGAAAGATAAAACGATAGAATGATAAAAACAAGGAAAATGAAAAAAAAACCTTATCTTAACATATACAAGGATGGATTCGGATATAATCATAATGTATCATAATTCTGTTCTCAAATTACAAATGAATCATAAAACTAAATACATGCCATATCTGTTTCCCCTGACAGAATGATCCCGAAAAATAAGTTCAGTATTTCATGCAATAATAAATAATAACCTAATTCAATTTACCTCAGTTGACCTTTCATCCATGACCTGAACTAAGTACATTATCAAGTGTCTTCGATACTCGATTACTTTAATGTCACTTAAAAGAGAATAAGCTGAACGCATTCTAATGGAACATTAAAACATGAAATTAAAAAACAACAACGTGTCTGCTGCATGTTGCCAAAAATGTGGAGCATGACTTCCCTATGGCCTTTAAACACTTAAATGTTTCATTTCCATGTGATCGCCTGGCAACAACTTTGAAGATTCATCACTGGTGGGAAAGAGACACATGTAATTAGCTTCAAGCAGTTCTCACAGGGTTGTGTTTTGTTTTTAATTTGTGAACAAACCATTAAACAAGACATATATAGATCTATAATGTATCACAATGCTTTAACTTTTACTTGAAGGGGGTAATGTTTTGACTATAATAAATCGGGGTAACCTCGCTAGTCATAAGGACCTTTGGCTCATAAGGACCGCTATTCATAACGTGTAATTTCCTATACCTGTAGGGTCGCTATTCTATGGCGTAGCAGGGGGGCACAAGGGGGCCATGCCCCCCCCCCCATTCAGCCACTAAAAAAAAAAGCGAGAGCGAGAAAGCGGGAAAGCGGGAGAAGTGAGAGAAAAAGGGGTAAAAAGGCGCTACAAGCCGTTATCTTTCTCTCAAAATTTGCTAAAACGTCAAAGGGGGAAATAACTCTCCTCTCCCTGCACCAACCCCTGTCACATACAGTGCAGTATTGCGTCCTAATAACTGAAAAGCAGTCATGGCGTCGAACTATAACTTTCCGCCTAAACAAATTGTTTGCTACAAGCCGTTTTCTTTCTCTTAAATTTGCTAAAACGTCAGAGCTTTCGCGCTTCGCGCGGGAAGGGGGAAACTCCCACTCCCTGCACCCATCCTTGTTACAGTGCAGTATTACCTCCAAAATAACTGAAAAGCAGCCAGGGCGTCGAACTAACATTCCGCCTAAAAAAAGGTGCTAAAACGTTAGAGCTTTCGCGCTTTGCGCGGGAAGGAGGGAAACTCCTCCTTCCTGCACTCACCCGTGTTACATACCGTGCAATATTGCTCCAAATCATTGAAAAGCAGTCGGTTCGTCGAACTACACCTTTCCACCTAAAAGTTTGCTACAAGCCGTTATCTTTCTCTCAAATGTGCTAAAATGTCAGAGCTTTCGCGCTTCGCGCGGGAAAGGGGAACCCCCCCCCCCCCCCTCCCTGCACCCATCCCTGTTGCACTGCAGTATTACGCCCAAATAACTGAAAAGCAGTCCGGACGTCGAAGTAACTTTCCTCCTAAACCCTGTTACATACCGTGCAATATTGCTCCAAATAACTAAAGAGCAGTCGGTTCGTCGAACTACACCTTTCCACCTAAAAGTTTGCTACAAGCCGTTCTCTTTCTCTCAAATTTGCTATAAAGCGTCAAAGCTTTCGGGCTCCGAGCGGGAAAGGGGAAATTCCCCCCTTCCTGAACCCACCCCTGTTACATACAATGCAGTATTGCGTCCAAATAACTGTAAAGCAGTCCTGACCTCGAAATACCTTTTCCCCTAAAAAAGGGGGTGCTACGAGCCGTTATCTTTCTCTCAAATTTGCTATAAAACGTCAGAGCTTTCGCGCTTCGCACGGGAGGGGGAAACTTTCCCCTCCCTGCACCCACCCCCTGGGGAGCACGCACTCATCGCGTGCTCACAACCGCCCCCTAAAATGACATCCTGGCTATGCGGTTGGATCCTTCACGTCTGGCCCCCCTCCAGTGGGTGTCGATCCCGGGAGGGGGCGGTAGGGGGTATATATCCCCCTCCCCCCCCCAAAAAAAAAAAAAAAAAATATGAGGTGGGGTGATGGCCTGTTAATGCACTAAAAATCTAGTTTTTGAAGGTTTGAAATGCGAAAATTTCGAAAGCTCGGTCGCTTTACTCCCTCGCATAAATATTATCTTTCAGGATCTTGTAATTTCGCGCCCCAGTAGGCCTATATTGTTTTTAAATAGCTTAAAGGGTTCAAAATTTGAAAATATAAAGATGTAATTGATTTGTATGTGTCATATGACTCCTGCTAAATATTGCGCCCCCGATGTAGGATAAAGTGTATAAAACAGCATTTGCAAAGGTTCAACTTTTGAAAGAAATCTCAACTTCAGGTACCCTTACTCTTTGTACTCTTTCTCAAGCATTTCAGGGTTTTCGTTAGTTTTGCTCCCGATTGTAGAAGTGAGTGAATAGAAAACCGCTTATCAATGCATAAAGCTCGAGCTTCTCTACCGCTCAATAATATTGCAGAATATCCTGGGTAAAATGCAGAAGAAATTGCGTTTTTTAGGGTTAAAAATTGAAAAATTTGCCGCTCGATCGCTTTGCTCCCTCGCTGACGTAGATAGTTTTGGGAACTCGGGGGGGGGGGGGGAAATTCATTTTTTGCCCCGGGTGCCATAATCCCTAGATACGCCACTGGCTTCGCTCCTTGTCGGTCAACCCCCCCCCCCCCCCATCCCCGATCATGAACACGGATCGACACCCCTGTGCCCCCCACCTATTGAAAAATCCTGGCTACGCCTGTGTCGCTATTTATAAAGCGAAAATGGGGTCACTATTCATAAACTCATAAGGACAATTATTCATAAATATTGCTATTCATAATAGAACAGGGTTGTTATTCATAATCGAAGAAAAGGGTCATTACTCATAAGGACCGCTATTCATAATAAGTCATGAGGGTCGCTATACATAATACAAAATCGGGGTCGTTAATCATAAGGGTCGCTACTCATAATCGAAGAAGAGGGTCGCTATTCATAATCGGAGAAGAGGGTCGCTATTCATAATCAGAGAAGAGGGTCGCTATTCATAATCGGAGAAGAGGTTCGCTATTCATAATCGGAGAAGAGGGTCGCTATTCATAATCAAAGGAGAGGGTCGCTATTCATAATCGGAGAAGAGGGTCGCTATTCAAAATCGGGGAGGAGGGTCGCTATACATAATCAAAAAAAGGGTCGCTATTCATAATCGGAGAAGATGGTCGCTATTCATAATCGAAGAAGAGGGTCGCTATTCATAATCGAAGAAGAGGGTCGCTATTCATAATCGGAGAAGAGGGTCGCTATTCATAATCAGAGAAGAGGGTCGCTATTCATAATCGGAGAAGAGGGTCGCTATTCATAATCGGAGAAGAGGGTTGCTATTCATAATCAAAGAAGAGGGTCGCTATTCATAATCGGAGAAGAGGGTCGCTATTCAAAATCGGGGAGGAGGGTCGCTATACATAATCAAAAAAAGGGTCGCTATTCATAATCGGAGAAGATGGTCGCTATTCATAATCGAAGAAGAGGGTCGCTATTCACAATCGAAGAAGAGGGTCGCAATTCATAATCAGAGAAGAGGGTCGCTATTCATAATCGGAGAAGAGGGTCGTTTTTCATAATCTAAGAAGAGGGTCGCTATTCATAATGAGAGAAGAGGGTCGCTATTCATAATGAGAGAAGAGGGTCGCTATTCATAATCGGAGAAGAGGGTCGCTATTCATAATCAAAAAAGAGGGTTGATATTCATAATCGGAGAAGAGGGTCGATATTCAAAATTGGGGAGGGGGTCGCTATACATAATCAAAGAAAAGGGTCGCAATTCATAATCAGAGAAGAGGGTCGCTTTTCATAATCGGAGAAGAGGGTCGCTTTTCATAATCTAAGAAGAGGGTCGCTATTCATAATGAGAGAAGAGGGTCTCTATTCATAATGAGAGAAGAGGGTCGCTATTCATAATCGGAGAAGAGGGTCGCTATTCATAATCGGAGAAGAGGGTGGCTATTCGTAATCAAAGAAGAGGGTCGCTATTCATAATCAAAGAAGAGGGTTGATATTCATAATCGGAGAAGAGGGTCGCTTGTCATAATCGAAGAAGAGGGTCGCTATTGATAATCGAAGAAGAGGTTAAGGTTAGGATTATTTGTAAAATATTGTAATATGATTTTCATTGTTCAATGAAACACTCAAATATGAAAGAATTAAATTAGCAAACAAAATGATAATATGGATGGGAGACAAGCCCACGGCTGTGTCGAAGTAATATGGGGGGGGGGGGAGGCGATTAAACAAAATACACCCTCAGCTTAGCCAGGCGGGCAAAGGGGGCCATGCCCATCCCCTACCTCAATTCAGCCCTCAAAATAAGGCGAGAGCGAAAAAGCGGAGGAGGTGCGAGAAAAAATCCTGAAAAGGCGCTACGAAATTTGCTCAAACGTCAATGTTTTCGCGCTTTGCGCGGGAAGGGGGAAGTAACTCCCCCTCCCTGCACTCACCCCTGATACATACATTGTAATATTGCGTCCAATAATTGAAAAGCAGTCCAGGAACTAACTTTCCGCCTAAAAGAAGGTGCTACATGTACGAGCCGCTATCTTATTCTATTTGCTATAAATCGTCAGAGGTTTCGCGCTTCGCGTGGGAAGGGGAAAACTTGTAAACCAGTCTGGGCGTCGAAAATACATGCCTATAACTTTCCACCTAAAAAGGACTGTTTGTCTATGTGTTTGCTACGAGCTTACGCGCTTTGCGCGGGAAGGGGTACACCCCCCCCCCCCCCTCCCTGCACCCACCCCTATTACATACAGTGCAGTATTGCGTCCAAATAATTGACAAGCAGTCTCGACGTCGAACTAACTTTCCGTCTACAGCAGGTGCTACGCGCCATTATCTTTATCTCAAATTTGCTATAAAACGTCAGAGGTAAAGTCCCCCTCCCTGCACCCACCCCTACGCGGATCCTTCACGTCTGCCCCTCCCCCTATTGAAAAATCCTGGTTACGCCCCTGTGCCCCACCCAATCAGTCCGACCACGTTGCGCTATTCGACCCACCTTGCCTCGGTACAAGCACACATTACTGATTAATTTCGTCAAAGTAATTCAAAAATGGCATAGCCTGTGTGTGGGTGGGGTCTGTAGTATAGGTGATGCCATCAGGTGCTGTTCTATCATGTCCATAATCCTCAGAAAGGGCGAGATAGCTCAGTGGTCGAGCAGTGGCTTTGTAATTGAAGGACCCGGGTTTGAAACCAGGAGGCACTCGTGCCCTTTGCTAAGGCATTAACCCCAAGTCCCTCGGAGAGGACTTAAAGCCGTTGGTCCTATGGTTGTTTACATACAAGCAGCGTGCTTTATAGTATACCATTGGCACTGATGGAATAATGTCAGGTTGATTCTGAAGCTTAAAGAAAAGTTATACATTAATTAAGTGTTTACATCATGTACATGATAAATTCAAAGCTAGTTCTAAAACTCAAATCGTGCAGAATGTATCAATTTTACAATTTTTGTGTTTCTGTGTATAATTTTGATTAATTTTCTAGGAATGATTTTTGCTGGAAATGAGAATAAATTGGATTGAATTTAGTTCAAAGCAAACATAGAAAATCCATGATACACAGGCCCTTATAGGGGCGCTGACGAGCAGCGACCGCTTGAACAAAACAAAAAGGCGGCAAAACAAAAAAGCTGTCCCATTAATGTCTTATTTCTCTTCCTTTTCCTCTCCCCCAGCCATGCCCATCCCCACCACCCTCTTCTCCGATTATGAATATCGACCCTCTTCTCCGATTATGAATAGCGACCCTCTTCTCCGATTATGAATAGCGACCCTCTCCTTCGATAATGAATAGCGACCCTCTTCTTCGATTATGAATAGCGACCCTCTTCTCCGATTATGAATAGCGACCCTCTTCTCCGATTATGAATAGCGACCCTTATGTCTTATTATGAATAGCCGTCCTTATGAATAGATTTTTATGAATAGCGGTCCTACGACTAGCGAGCAGACCCCAATAAATCAAATGAGAACAGAATGTGCCTTACTTTTCATCTCCATTGCCAGCTACATCAAGACAAACATACTGATCTGACTGTCGTGCATCATCATGATTATGGATTTCGTCTGCAGGTGACTGTCGTGCATCATCATGATTATGGATTTCGTCTGCAGGTGACTGTCGTGCATCATCATGATTATGGATTTCGTCCGCAGGTGACTGTCGTGCATCATCATGATTATGGATTTCGTCTGCAGGTGACTGTCGTGCATCATCATGATTATGGATTTCGTCTGCAGGTGACTGTCGTGCATCATCATGATTATGGATTTCGTCCGCAGGTGACTGTCGTGCATCATCATGATTATGGATTTCGTCTGCAGGTGACTGTCGTGCATCATCATGATTATGGAGTTGAACTGCAAGTGACTTTTGTGCATTCTGGATTTCCTCTGCAAATGACTTTTGTGCTTCCTGGATTTTGTCTGCAAGTGACTGTAGTGCAAGTAACTGTTGTGCATTCTGGATTTGGTTTGCTTGTTGTGATGCAACTATAAATTGATGAATACGATTACAAGCAAGGTTGATACGATATACTGTACAAGAAGTAAAAGAACATACCAATTTACTTGCGACTCGCCAGCTTATAACCATGAATTGAGGCAAGTGCTATTAAAACAGATGTTTGGCTATATGGTTAAATATCATTTGTAGATACATTTTCCCTTTTTTCAAAATTTTCCTTTATTGATCTTATTGTGAACCTCCTCCTGTCCGGATCGCCACCCATGCATGACTGTGAGTGACTTTTCATATTAACTAATTAAGTTTGAAGCATGATCATTTTTTGTGTTAAGATTATTTTGTTGACTATAATATAACTTGATTATCAAGATATGAAGTTAGTTCGATGGGACTGTATTTTAAAGAACCTGTCTCTAGCTAGTCTCCCCCTTCTGATCATGTTAAGGGGTACATCTCTAAGTCCATTCCCCTTCATCCTCATTATTGGTAGATTTTACACAATTAAGCTTATGAGTGGAGAAACCGAAACTAGGTAACGGGTTTTCTGTGTTTTGTGTGTGTATGTTGTTTTTTTTTACTTAGCAATGTGAGCAGTACTTAAAAGTACATGTAGGTCTATATGCACTTTTTGCAGGGGTGTGTAAATGCCTGGTTACAACACTGTACAGTGATTCCTTTCTCAAATCACTTGCATGCACAATCATGTCACTCAACAAAAGGCCTATTTTATAATGCATGAATTTATAAACAAACTATCTACACATTACATTTGTATATACATGTAGGCTCATTAGCTTATCCAATTAATCTTACGTGATAAGTCTTTGATGCGGACAGATATTACACAGACAGCAACGAGGATGACGAGAAGGAAGACACAGACAACCAAAATGGTGACAAGTAAAATGACAGCAGTATTAGATGATGTGAAGTTAAGTATACCAATGTTCTTGAGGGGGTCACCTGAAAAAGAAAAGATTTGTATTTTTAAAAACAATTATCAGGGTTTTACACTCCCTAAAATATTTGCTTGCCCAAAATTAAACATTAAAATACAAAATCGAGTCGGGCTTTACAACTCTTCCAATTCATCTCATTTCATTTGCCCCATAGTTAATTTTTGTGGCCCTGAGACTTTAGGCAACCAAAATAACTCCTGCAATAATCATACAGATTTAAAAGGCAATCCAACTTTTGTAATAAATTTATTTGTGTAAAAGCAGAAAATTATAAAGAGCAAAAGTATAGAGATCAATTTTGAAAGAAATCAGAGAAATAATAAGAACGTTATGAATGTTTGAGCACTAAATCTATGTAAATCTCAAATTGGTCAGTCAATATCACTGTGACGTATATTCATGGACAACTCTCCCGTTGTTGTACACTAAAATATCATTAATTCCCCTTTTCTCCTCAATGAAAGTGCCTTTTCCTTTGGAGCAGTACATGTAAATCTTATGGAAAGCACATTGTAATAGATCCTTAAAAAAGGAAAAAAAATTCTACTAAGTAATAGCTGTTGAAAAATCGATATTCCAGCTATTTTTTGTGTTGGAACAAATGCGAGCGCTGTCCGCCGCTACTTCCACATCACAGTGACATTGGCCAATTTTGAAATTCCCATAGTGATTACAGCTTCCAAATATTCATAACTTCCCAATAATTGTTTGTCCGATTTCGTTCAAACTTTCACCAGTCTGCTTCTCTGATTTTCTGCATTTACGGTTACATTTACCTGTAAGGCCATAAGAGAGTTCTGAGTGTAGTTAGCTCTAACATTTATGATCTCAAATGACCTATGACCTTCGCATGTGACCCTCGACAACATCATAGCATGAAGGTCCACCAAGTGCATCGCTGACCCAAGTTTGGTCATGATAGGATTAATGGTTGCCAAATTATTTGTTACAAGAGTGTCTTGCAGGTAACATCTGTGACGAACGACGGACGGATGTCATTGGGTCAATATGAAATTCATATGTCTTGCCTTTGATGAGTCCAGTCAAAATGAAATTCGGGTAGGGTATCAACAATTGATTTACAGCAGACTTCTCTTTAATTATAGATTGGAGGTTCAATTCAATTAGCATCATGGGTTAACTGGGAGAAAACTTGAATATCATTACGGAGTGAAATCAAAATCTAACTATAGAATGGAAAAGAAATGTAATGTAACACAGTGTATTTAGTAAGCAGTCAAGAGGCAATAATTGTAATATAGAAATGTTATCATTACATGTATTAAGTCAAAAATGAATGTGTAAGTACATGTCTGAAGTTTGAAGTTTGATGTTTATTTGTTCCACATTCCACATTTACATCAAAACAATTTTTTCAGAAGCGATATTGGTCAATTTCAAAACATATAGGGGTAAAGAACTCAAATCAAGTACAATGTACAGTCAATAGAAAGTTTGAGAGATGTATGAACGACTGACAAAAAGAAGTTTAAAAAAATGTAAAAGGTGGGTAGCCTAAATAAAAAAGCACTGCTTGTAAATGATTAGGTTCCCGTATAGAGTAATTAATTCTGATTGGGATGTAACAAAAAGGCGAGACGGATTAGAAGTATCAGATTTACAAAACATGTACCCTACAATGTACAACAGATTGCATTTGTTTGTAGTTCTTGAATTAAAAGTTGCTCTATCATATAGTGGAATGTTGAAAGAAGCGAGAGGGGCATCTTCGCTTATTAGAATACAATATTCAGTTTCATTCAAATAAATAACAATATTGACAGGTGTATGTTAGATTGTGTCTAGTTTAATAGAAATGGGAAGCACAATGTACAAAATACAAACACGTCATCTAAACTTCAAGGCAAGATATGTTACAGTATAAATGTTGATTGCTAAAACTACAGCGAAGACGAATCTAGATCTCGAGACAGATCGACGATGTCGGACATCGAAGCCGAAATAAAGCCGTTCCCGATGTCCGATGTGACTGAAATTCAGGTGCTAGTTGTAATTGTAGTACTAGATTCAGGCGGGATGTGCATTAGCGCCGGCAATTATTTCTGACCGTTGAACAATAGGGAGTTTTCGAATGTGTCAACGTGAACGCCGTCCTAGATCCTCCCAGCTACAAAGGACTGCTTTGTGAGGTGAGGCGAGGTTCACGTTTTAGAGAAGACGGCAATACCATATGGACGCGTTCTCGATCTGACTTGTGGACGAGGGAGAAGCCCAGTGGACGGGTGAGCCGTTCTTGCACAAAGCGCGGTATGCAGTTAACACAAAGCAGTCCATTGTAGCTGGGAGGATCAGACGGCGTTCACGTTGACACATGCAAAAACTCCCTAATTTTCAGATTAGATCTAACGTTACTAGACGGAAACACACTGATATGAAGGCAGAGTGTAGATCTACACGCGATGCGACGGTTCATTCATCAGCATAGCCTTAGAGTGCGTTTATGCTCACCCTTTTCATCCCAGAATGAGGCTTTTGTTACGCGTACGATCGGCGTTTCTCCAAAAAGACGGTTTCTGGGGAGGCATAAACGCACCGTAAACGGATTTAAATGACGTCATAATAAACATGTTTCCGGTTCACGTGAAAAATCCGCGCGCCGCCGCTAACGGGGCACAATATTATACAATGCTTGTTTTTTTTTTTTTTTTCTCATGGCATGCGCATATAGATGTCATCCAAGCAAGATCTAACCTTTTTTTAAAAAAATAATACCGGTACTAGTACTTCTTCCAAATTTATATCATTGTGTTGAAATGAGTGTCAAGGGCTCAAACTACAGCGAAGAGTAAGTGAGGGCCCTTCTCTTTGCTTGGTCCGAACCCGAAATACAAGATGAAATATCTGCACAGTATACATATAGGCTCGAATTCACAAAGGAGGTTTAAACCATGGGTAAGGTTTAAACCTCCTTAAGCGTACTAAAATAAGCGCACATTGCCCATGCGCGCGCTCAAAGAAAATATACGATTGGATCGGATTCCGCGCGCACGTATGCTTAAAACACACAGGAATAGGGGGGGGGGGTGGTTAAACCATGGTTTAAACTTCCTTTGTGAATTCGGGCCATCATAGTTTCGAAAAAGCGCGCGCCCCAACTTCGGTCAACGTAGCATGCACAGTGCAGGTTTGCGAATCCAGCTGCAGAGCCCGAATTCGCCTGGAGAAGGGAAGCATAAACAGTACCCCGTGGAACTTCGTTTACGATGAGCGTTTACGATAAGCGTTTCAAAACGCTCATTCTGCCTTCAAAAGTAAGCATAAACGCACCCTAAAGCGGCTTATTAGGGATACGCCACCAGGCGGCCGTGAGGAAAGTCAGGATTGCGTAAGCCCCGTTCACTCGTACACAAAGTTTGTGCGTCGAACGAGTCGGTCGGACTGCTGGGATTACATTTCGGATAGCACGAAGACGAACGAATCTCGCACGAGAGCTCGAGCTCAGGCGGAGCGTGCATGTTGTGCGGCGACCAGCCTGGCCGAAGTTTGCGCCCCGCGGGGCAACGACATGATCAGGTAACGATCACGGTGCCCTCACGCGGCATAAAAACGTCCACAATCTGCGGTTGAGTATCCCTTTAAGCCCAAATAGACGTGGAAGCGTACCATACCGTACGGTACTACCACCATGTACCGGTAGAGTGTTTTTTTACCGTACCACTAACGCGTCAGAAACCCTCATAATACGGTTTATTCCGTCAAGACTATAGTCTGCATGAATATTCATGAAAACGAATTATAGCGATATAATAAAACGAGCAAGGTCATCGAGCAGCTGTTCTGTGTGGCGCAATCGGATAATCCAGTCCTCTCTTGGTGAAAGAACCACGAGTTCGAACCTCGGCAGAAGTTTATATTGCGAAATTTTCTTTTGCTTATTTAAAAATAAGGTGACTGAGTAAGAAAATACAAGTCCGATACTTGTAGTCTCTTTCAAAGTCTTCAAAAAGGGGTTTCTGACGCGTTAGTGGTACGGTAAAAAAAACACGCGTACCGGTACGCATTATTGTTTTCTGCGGCAAAGATTGGGGCATGGTGCGTGTTGAGCCTATGGGAAGTACGTTCTTTTCCTTCTGAATAGTGTCTGCACGTGAGACTAGTCATGTTTCAACTTTGAAAGAGACTACAAGTATCGGACATGTATTTTCTTACGCAGTTTCACCTTATTTTTAAATCAGCAAAAGAAAATTTCGCAATATATTCCTCTGCCGAGATTCGAACTCGCGGTCCTTTCATCGATAGCGCACCAGATTATCCGATTGCGCCACACAGAACAGCTGCTCAATGGCCTACAGTTCGTTTTCATGAATATTCATGCCGACTAAACTAGTCTTGACGGAATAAACCGTATTATGAGCACACGACCGCTATTAGTCTGTAAATCAAGACCCCTTTAAAAAAAAAAACCCAATCTGTGCCGCAGAAAAAAATGGGTAGGGCTACCGGTACATTTAAATGTTACTCTTCCCACCTCACGCTGAGATGTAGCAATAAAAGGCTGTACGCCTACCCCCTAGCCGGCTAGGCCTGGCTACGCACGTTTGACGTGCTGCCGCCCCCCCCCCCCTCACTCAACTAATATTGCTCTACACATGCGCGTCAAAAGGGTAGTTTTTGCCGGTCGCGCTTGACGCGTTTAGGGTGTCAAAAGGCCCAAAACCCGGTGGAGCCACTCGCCGCAGAGGGAGACGCGTATGACCGTTACCACAGATGCAAATAAACCCTATCGCAGTCAATTTCAAAGACATTTTTTGAAATTTAACCCCCTTTATTTACGTCAAAACAAAGACAAAATGGTACTTTGAAATACCCCTATTTATAAGATTGTACGGACACTACTTTACCATATTACAAGGACAATATATTTATAACCCTTTTTCATTAACATAAAGGTGTCCAAGACCCGATTCCTCGAATTACAAGTTAACGCACAAGTAATATTCAGTTCACTATTCCTATTTCAGTACATACGAAATTGGTAACTCATATCCGAAATCTGCTGCTATAAGGCACAATAAATTTGTCCAAGACAATATCAATTTACTGTCCCTAGAAAAAAAAAATAAAAATATTACATTGTTTACCTCTCGTTGCCAGATGTAATGTCCTGAAATGTCATATACAATTTCTTGCACAGTTGCACTAGTCAACAAACTCCTCCCTTATAAAAAAAAGAACCATGGTTTTACTGTCATAACCATGGTATAACCATGGTTTTACCGTTATAACCATGGAAAACCATGGTTTTACATTGGACCAATAACCGTCCATGGTTTTGCAATCAAAGCCATGATAAAACCATGGATAAACCATGTTTTTACCAATTTTAAATAACCGTGGTTATACAACCATGGATAAACCAGGGTTTTTCCAATTACAGGTAATTAAACAGTAATTAAGGAACCACTAACCAGGAACTAAAATAGGTTCATTCAATACAAGTATATGGACGATTCCCTCACACTTCAAAATATGCAAAGTCTTCAAATTTCCATTGCACTTTGGAAGTATTGCAGACATACCAGAGTAACTTTGTTGCTATTACAAGAGTTTCATATCTTGTAAGTAACACACCAAGGTCAAATAGCTAAACTGGTTATACTGGTTTTCACTGGTCTAAGTGATGAGACTTGTAGAAATTTCTTTCTGGTTTTACCGTCATCACGATGGAAAAACCATGGTTTTACAATGGACCAATAACCGTCCATGGTTTTGCAATCAAAGCAAAAAAAAGTTTAAAAAGTAAAAAAAAAGAAAGTTTAAAAACCATGGTTATAGAACCACGGTTAAACCACGGTTTTACCATGGTTAAATAACCATGGTTAATCCACGGTTTTACAATGGTTAAGAAACCATTGTTTAACCATGGTTTTACCATGATTTTGGCTGTAAAAGCATGGTTATACCGTAGTTTTGGTTGTAAATCCATGGTTCTACCGTGGATTTGATTGTAAAACCATGGTGATACCGTGGTTTGGTTGTAAAAGCCATGGTTCTTCCGTGGATTTGATTGTAAAACCATGGTTATACAGCGGTTTTGGTTTTAAACCACGGTAAAACCACGGTAAAACCATGGTATGTCCGTTCCAATTTACCATGGTAAAACAATGGTTTTACCGTACCGTGGATCTATTGTAAAACAATGGTTTTACCGTACCATGGGAACCATTTTTTTTTACAAGGGCTTTAGAATAAGCCCATAATAGAGTGTTACTTCTGCGTGTAAATCTCATTCTACTATCATCTTCAAGATTTCGCGTTGGGCTAACTGTGATGCGAATTCTTCCACCATCAGGACCGGAGTTTTCAACTGCTGTATTTCTGGGATTTCTGCGTTGTGAAGTGAGACTAACTGACTTTGTATTGCTTGCAAAATATGTTAGCGTACGTATTTGCGCATGGACCTACCAAGGAGTTATCCCAGACTGTGATAACTCCTTGGACCTGTAGGTCCATGATTTGCATCATGCTGGCTCAGAACAAAATGACGCTCAATCATGTTCTCCTCTGATCCATCCTCAGTGTCCTTGCAAACAAGATTCACTTTCATGATGACATCTTTCAACGCAACATCAACATTTTATTCCCCTTTCCTGACCCCTATTTTATCATTTTCGAGGACACTTGCGCACCCCTATTGTCTATATTTCAATGAATATTCCGTCCGCGGACGTTCCTTGAAATTGACCCACTTTTTCCACGATTTTGGTAACGGTCATGCGGTCTCTAGTCACAATGAGTGAAGAAAGGGTATGTTTGAGTTTGTCATACGTGTTTAGGGTATCTTTTCCCGAATACTGGTCTGGATTTTGTGCGACGAGTCTCGCGTTTAGGGGGTAAAATTTCAAGAAAGCACGCGAAAATACTCGAAACAATAAAACGCGTTTAGGGGATGTTTGGAAAACCTGTGGTCGTGCTTGTGTACAGCAATATAGTTGAGTGGTCCCCCATAAAGGAACCGGAAAAAGAAATTTAACCTAATTTGGAACACATTACCGAACTATATTTTCATCCCTGATTTTCATTTCACTTCTAAATTTGATACCCTTTTTCTTGATTTTTGCTGTTTTTGATACCCTAAAGGCGTAACCCGGGCAAAGTTTTCGTGTACGCGAATGATGTAGAGACCTCAATGAGACATATCCCCAGGGAACCTTTCCTATATTATTAGAGCGGGTTTTTTTCTTCTGAGCATGGATTCATGTAGCAATCAAAATTAATCATCGAGAGAAAAATTTCTAACAAATTTGATGTTTTTCACGATTTCCCAAATTTCCTCAAGTTCTTGTTTCTAGTTTGCAACTATATATCTATGCGCATTCCATTGTCACACGCAGTGACATGACAGGTGCGTGGATAGAGGGGGGAGGGGATGGGGCGATGCATCCCGTTCTGCTTTTTGAAGTGGGGGAATGGTGTGTACAATCATCCCCACAGCTTTCAGGGGAAAAGTGAGAAAAAATATATTCATGTACAATTCTGTCGTCGTTTTCAAATTAATAAATACATTTTCTTTTGCATATATAATTAATTAATATGTATATGCACGTAAACTCACACACACACCTTTGGGAGAATCATCCCCCCCCCCCCCCCCAGTAATTAGGACCTGACTACGCCAATGTGCCCACCACTTGATCATGGTAGTCTTGTTTCATTTCTCTTTCAAACATGCAATTTTTCAACACTTTAAAGGCCAAGTCCACTCTAACAAAAAGTTAATTTTAATAAATAGAGAAAAATCCAACAAGCATAACACTGAAAATTTCATCAAAATAGGATGTAAAATAAGAAAGTTATGGTATTTTAAAGTTTCGCTTAATTTCGCAAAACAGTTGTATGCACATCCTGCTCAGTAGGCAAATGAGGGAACCAGTGACGTCACCCACTCACTATTTCTTTTGTATTTTATTACATGAAATACGAAATATTTTAATTTTTCCTTGTTATAATAATACCACTGTTCTTGTATAGCGCATATCAGGAACAGTGGTATTATTATAACAAGGAAAAATTTTAATATATTTCGTATTTCATGTAATAAAATACAAAACAAATAGTGAGTGGGTGACGTCACTGGTTCCCTCATAACACTGAGAGCTTCCTAATTGTGAAATCTGCAGAAATTAAAATATTCTATATTTCACATAATAAAATACAAAAGAAATCGTGAGTGGTTGACGTCACTGGTTCCCTCATTTCCATACTGAGCAGGATGTGCATATAACTGTTTTGCGAAATAAATTAAGCAAAAGTTTAAAATGCCATAACTTTCTTATTTTACATCCTATTTTGATGAAATTTTCAGTGTTATTGTTGGATTTTTCTCTATTTATTCAAATCAACTTTTTGTTAGGGTGGACTTGGCCTTTATAACAATTTCCTACAATTGGCTCCCAGCAAATTTCTTATCACTGAAAATAATCGACCTACTTGGAGTGTTGAAATTCCTTTCTGTACTTGTGGCATCTGTAGAAGTTGTAGGTGAATGTGTGGTACGTGTAGATCCCATCAACGGGCAAGACGAGGTTGCTTTGGGTGTTGGATCAGCTTGTATTCTACAGACTACATTATGGGTAATGCTACAAGGTTTATGCACAGTATCGTTCTGTACATTATCGCACTCTGTGCACAGCCTACACCCACAGCAGTTGTTCACATCAGGCATGAAATGTACATCGCTACACACCTGGCACCTAAGAAATTTGTGGAAGAGAAAGTGAAAGAGCTTCAAGAGCAGCATACCATTGAAAGAAATGTCAGGCCCGTAGCCAGGGTTTCTAAAGGGGTGGGTCGTTTTTGGCAAAAGTGGACCTTTTTGTCATAATCAATACGGACCTGCCGAAGGCAGAAGGCAGGCTAGGGGGGTCCGGAGGCATGCTCCCCCGGAAAATTTTAAAATCTAGATGCTTTCTGCTGCAATTTAAGGACTCCCGAGGGGAAATTTAGGGGTTTTGAATGATGATTTTGAACACACATTTTTGAAGTCGCAGAAACAAAATATTTATTAGAGTGTCAATCTGGTAACAAAGATTAAAGATGTGTGTGTATTTTTTTTTCATGAAAAAGCGGACCTCAGAGCCCAAGAAGGGGGGGGGGGTCGTCCAACCCCTCCGACCCCCTCTGGCTACGGGCCTGAATGTACACCGTGACATTTTTGAAAATTTAAATACTACATGTACAATACATGTACTGAAAGGGAAATCCAACCTTAAAGTCTGAAAAAAGCAGGAAAATCATAAAAGTAGAATGCTTTCTAGCTAGTTTGGTTATAATCTCGCAATAGGTTTTAAAGAAGAAAAAAAAAGTCAAATTATTGCCACTAGCTCTTGGGGGTAGTGCTCCAAGCCCCCCTCCACCCCCCCCCCCCCCCCAATTGAGGGATAGGTACCCCATGTGGATAAATTTAGATCCTCCTTGCCCAAGTATGATTCCTACCTAGTTTGTTTAGAACCGAGCCATACCTTTAAACAGGGGTATCGATCCGTGTTCACGATTGGGGGATGACCGGCGAGGGAGCGAAGCCAGTTGCGTATCTAGGGATTATGGGGCCCGGGGCAAAAAATGAAATTACGCCCCCCCCCCCCCCCCGAGTGCCCAAACTTATCTACGTTAGCAAGGGAGCAAAGCGACCGAGCGGCAAATTTTCAATTTTAACCCTAAAAAATGCAATTTCTTGGGCATTTTACCCACAGGCAATTTTGCAATTGACCACCGCAATTCAGCGGTAGAGAAGCTCGAATTTTATACATTGCTAAATGGTTTTCTATTCACTCACTTCTACAATCGGGAGCAAAACTAACGAAAACCCTAAAGAGGCTTCAGAAAGAGTCGAGATATTCAGCAAGGCTACCTAAAGTTGAGAAACTTTGCAAATGCTGTGTTATACACTTTATCCTATATTGGGGGCGCAATATTTAGCAGGAGTCATGATATGGCGAGCAAAGCAATTACATCTTTATATTTTCAAATTTTGAACCCTTTAAGCTATTTAAGAACTATAGGTATATGCCTACTGTGGGCGCGAAATTACGAGATCCTGAAAGAAAAGAGCAAAGCGACCGAGCTAAGCGACCGAGCTTTGGAAAATTTTCGCATTTCAAACCTTAAAAAACTAGATTTCTAGTGCATTTACAATGCGGATTTAGGGGCGCATAATCCGTAAGGATTATGAGTTTTCTTCATTTCCCCCTTGTTTCTTTCTCTCCTTTGCGTTTTTTTGCGCCCCTCCAAGTGACGCCTGGGGCACGCGCCCCCTGCCCCTAGATACGCTAAGCAACAGAGCGGGGGAGGGTGTGGAAGGGGGGGGGTATCCCCCTCCCCTCACCAGGGACTTTTTCAAAAATCTGTGTTAAAACTTGCATTTCAGAGCATCCCAAATGGTTTTTTAATGAAAGGAAGGAATGCACGGATCTACGCCAATGGACGGAACCCCTCAATTGAGAATAACAATGCGAGCGAACGAATTTTCTTCGATATTTTCGCATTGAAATTTTGGAATTTCTTATTACCTTACTTCTAATCATTAAAGAATGTGATGATATTTCAAGATCAAACATAATGAGTGTGGATAATCATTAGTTTTAAGTTAATGTATCATAATTCTTATTTATTTTATCCAAAAATATTGGGGGGATGTTAACACAGGCCCCCCCCCCCCACCTCAAATTGGGGGGGGGGGGGGATATAGTTACATACATGTACACATATGTAGAGATGGAAAAAAAATACTACCGAACAACTTTACTAAGTAAAAATGTCAGTAGGAGACCTTTAATGTTATGAAAATGTAAGATTTGGGTATTTGAAAGAGGGTGACATAAAGACAATCCGGCCAAGTATGAAATTTCATAAAAATTCAACAAATCTTTAAAAAAAAGAGTAAATATTCAAAAACTTATTTTAAAAATCAAGTTAACAAATTGAACCCAATTGACCTTGATGCTTGAAATGAAACTCGTTCTACATTATAAATCCATTTGTGATACTCTAAATCCTTATGTACAAGTTTCACAGAAATTGAACAAACACTTTTGAAAAGAGAGCCCATGTTTCGCTTCCGCTACGCAGACGAGACAAATATCTAATGACCCCCCCCCCCCCCCGCCCCTGTCTATATTAATCCACTTTTCAAACAACAATAGAAATCAAAACGTAAAATTAATATATAGTCATGGCAGCATCCTGCCTGAAATAGGAAAAGAAAGGAAATATATATATATTGAATATAAGCATTAGCAAATTATAATTCACTTTGACCAACACTGCATTTTCTCCTTAAATTATGAGAGAATAACAAGTCAGTATGATTTATTTATAAACTACCATCAAGTGTAGCAGGACAAAAAAAGTGAAATATTTCTTTCTTTTATTTTGTACATTTTACAGGAAAAATCCATCGTGCCTCATGATTCCCGAAATTTGAGATGAATAGAAAAAAATCATACCTACAAGTCTACTTACTTTGATTCACTTGTCATAAAGTATCCGGGACAACAGTATTTATTATTTATCTCTTTAGTTGACATGCAATGCTTTTGTACCTCCTCCGTTGGACACTGGTATCTACACTGTTAGAGAAATACAATCACTTTTTGATACAATTATAAATAGGATTTTCAAATTTTAGAAGATAAAGGGATATTGCAATAACCCTTACATCTTAATAAATTCATACATACATAGATAACAAACGCGCCGGATGGGTTCCAGGATTGTTGTTTTTTCTTTTTGTTTTTTGTTTCGTTTTGTTTTTGTTTTGTTTTGTTTTGTTTGTTGTTGGGTTTTTTTTGTTGTTTTTTGTTGTTTTGTTTTTGTTTTTTTTTTCTTTCTGGGGGACAAACACCTCAAACGGATATGGGAACCCACCTCTAACGCTTACTACCTGGTTTCTGGCCTAACATCCCCCCGAATAAACACATCCCTCTTTTTTCTTACATATTTCTTGATATTTCGAAAGGTTTAGAATTTTTCATTCAAAAAATGTAATATTTGAAGAACGGTTATCATCCATTGTTCTGCATCATGCCTCATTAGACCTGAATTAGGGTTATCTTGTTTCTATTTTTTTTTTTTTTTTTTTTTTACAGTTTGGCGGTATTGAAAATGTACCGAAAATACATTTTAGGGCACCTCGCTCACCGAATATGTGTATTTCGCTGCCCAAATAGGAGGATATTCAGGCACCTCTTGCCTGAATATCGGAACTATAACAATCCGGGGGGGGGGGGGAGCTGCAGCCTCGCGTAACGTCTATGGGGGTATCCATGCAAAACATCCCTATGTTTTTTTTTGTTAATTGTGTAGTATTGGAACACAGTTTCCGAGAGCTTGTTACGCATATAACAGAATTGTGAAGACAGAACATTTTTAATAGAACAGAATTTCTGCAGTATCACATGACTTTGGAAAAAGTTTATCAGGCGAGGGAGCGTCGCCACCGAGTGAAAAAAACTGCTTCCATAATATTGAAATTTCTATTCACGTTAAACTTTACAGACACAGGCAATTAAGTCACATCCTTCTTCAAATTAAGATTTACATAACATTACATATTATAGTCCAAGCTTATAGTCTTGTGAGGGGCCGGGAACAAAACGAAAAAGTTTCCCCCTCTCCGTTTATAGAGGAAAGCCCCTGCCCGCATATCCGGGGTCTTCATGTAGCTGGGTTCCTACGGTACAATGTTAATAAACACTGCACTTATTGAAATGCGAGGGAGCGTAGTGATCGAGTGAGAATATTAAATTGTTCAATGTTGAAGCTACGTAGTTTAGAGCACAATATCTTTTCCATGGTTAAATTGTAAAATTATTTACGTTTTTCGATTGTTTTCGATTATTCCCCCCATCCTTTTAGAATGAAACCCTTTTTTTGTTTTTGTGTTTTTGTTTTGCCTGTCAGAAAATTATGGAGGGAAACTGGACCCCCCCCCCCCCCCCCCATCACACAGTGCGATCGAGTCATTTGAATCGACGGTACAGTACGGGGAAAGATCGGCTCGGTGAGGAAATTTGAATTTTTTTTTCATCGAAATAATCGTTAAATCATAAAATCAAAGAGCCTCCTAGATAGTTACAGTAATTCTCTTGAAATGTAAGTACAAAATCCTGGATCCGCCCCTGGGGGTACTACCCCATCCACGTGCTTCGAGGCCTTTTAATATAAGAGTTTGTAAAGTCCAAGAAACAAGGTTAATTTCCATTAATCTGGAGAGAGCGCAGCTACCGAGCAAAAATAAAATACTTGGAAATGTTGAGGCCTTGTATTTAGAGCAAAAGTAGGCTTAATTAATTATACATCGTTTTAAATAAAAGCACTTTTCTTATCTTGCGAGGGGGCACCCCTGAGGAGAAATCTTAGCTTAATGCAAAGAAGAAAATTTTGTTTATTGTTTGTGGAAACCTTGCCTTCACATCACTAGAAATGTATTCGTTATACTGCAAAATTATGGTCTTGTAAGAGGGCAAAAATGAGTTTGCATTTTAGAGCACAATATAAGCGTATTATACATCGTAGTAAAACAAAATCGTTATATATAATTTTCTTTCTTTGTTTTGCGAGGGGTTCATTTGGGGGCAAAAACAAAATAAATAAATAAAAAATAAATAAATTTTGCACCCCCCCCCCCTGAATGATTTTTTTTGGGCAACTGCTCACTCTGCCCCCCCCCCCCCCCACTTTTGGCGCCTATACGTACATGTACACATAGGATGTGTGGGGACCATACAAGCATACATTGTCTTACTTTTATTGCTGCACTTACATTTCATAGTTCTTGTTTACAAAAGCAAAGAAGGAAAAATGAACACAGAATAAGTTTGTTTAAAGGATATAAACAGTATTCCATGAATATCAAATATGTTTTCAACACAAATACAACAGCGATACAAATAAAATCTAAATTTTACCTTTGGTTTTGAAGTTCAAATATTAAAGAGATGGTTGAGTTCTGATAAAGGGAAAATTGGGGATGACCATTCTTTAAAATTTTGGTTCCATATGAAAGAACTGTCCATTTGTTTTGGAGACTATAAGGATAATTTTTATTCCAGAGGGGAGTTATCTTTTAGGCTGTCCTTTATCACTCATCAGCCTGAATAAAATACCAAGTTTAGTTTTGCCATCAGAAGATATAAATGTCTTCCACCGATATCTGAATAAAAATCATCAATAATAGGTATGGGTATATTGATAGCAGTTATTTTAGATTGCATTTAAAGTAGGTATTCAAAGAAAATCACAAATATGGCAATTAATGTATCACTAGAAACTGGGAAGCTTACAGATGGCAATCGTATAAGTTTTATGTCAACTGCGTATCTGATGATTATAAAAAACAACACAAATAAAAGCTCTTCTCAGCATCTGGAATATCCGAGGATTCGCCAGAAATATAGCGATGTTTTGATGTCGTCACACTCGGGATCGATCCTGCTTAAGCAGACGACGTCCTATAATGAATGAACGTAATTGCAATGCAATTATTTATCAAATTATAAAGAGTTTGGTGTATTTAAACATGACCTTATTTCACACCATTATAAAGGGAAAGTGAAACTGATTCTGATAGCTAAAACCGTTTGATTGTAAAAACACAGGAGAAGGGTCAATGATCAATGAAATAAACCCCACTTTCAAATTGAAAAGCCCTCCGAATAATAGCAGGATGGTATTCGTTCCCTCTTGAAACGCCGAACATGCCCCGGTGCAAGCAGCTGAAAATACAATGGCGTCTTATTTTGTTTACAAGTGACTGATTCCTTTATTTTTTTAACGCTACATTTTTCATCAAAATAATACCATACACGAAGTTAAGAGTGGGACAACAGACTAACATTAAGACTGACGCTAGTGAAGGAAGAGAAATAAGTGAAGAGGAGATGACAAAATAGGCTCTGAAAAATGTGTAAGATGTTATGGGACATCATGCTTAGACATGACTGGTCCATGGTGTGTTGTCACATATCTTAGTAGCGTTCGAGGAGCTCTTCAGCTGCTATATCAGGGGCTGTATTTTACCGTTTTATAATTGATAATAATCATTACTTCAAATGTTTCCAAGCGTTGAATTTGGATAACCTTGTTTAATTCATGCCATCTATGCAATAATAAGTATTAAGCCAATATTTAAAATCATTAAAGTTCTACTTTAACAATTTATCCGTTAGCCTTATATCAGCTTGTTTCAATTATTTATTTCATAATAATCCTGTTTTTTAATTCCCTTTGAAATATATATCTCACTTTGAAACTTCTTTCGTAAAAATCATATTTATTCCGGATAATTAGCATTTTGTATATACACCAAAAGACAATTGTTATTACAACGTCGATTACTCTGTCAGTATTTATCTTAAGTAAACAAGAGATATCAATGCAAATATTTACATTAAAAATATAAAATATCTCCTGTTTAACATATGCAAAGAAATGTTTGTTTAGTTCGCATAAACATGCACGTACATCTATTGCGTGACACTAAGGAAAATAATCTTTCGTCCGCTAGTCCCCATTTGCAAAGATTGTTTCTGACACAGGGGCGGATCCAGGATTGAGTATAAGAGGGGGCACACAAATGAAGGTTTGTCAACTTGGTTTGTCAACTTTTGGAAAAGGCAGACCCGTATTTTTTTTGGTCCCGCCGGCTTCTCGAAAAGTCGCTCAGTGGGGGGGGGGGGGGGGGGGGGGGAGGGGGGGGGGAGGGGGTTATGGAGGTCCAGTTCCCCTCCATAATTCCCTGACAAGCAAAAAAAAAAGGGGGGGCACAATCGACAAAATGGCGCATCGTCTATGGACAAAATGCATACTTTTCTTCCAAACGGGAGGGGAGGGGACACGGGCCGGAAATGCCCCCCCCCCCCCGGATCTGCCAATGCCTGACAGGTAGTATATTGTAAATGCCTAAAGATTTGTTTACAAATTAAAAAGGTAGTATATTGTACGATCTAAACTTGAATTCTCCTAAACGAAATTCCCTCGATTACGTCAGATTCCTTTTGAACAAGGAAAGCCAGTCACTGTTATCTGTAGTATAATTTCCCCCAAAGACAGCACCTGTTGGTTAATGTCTGTTTGAAAGATACCATATTTGATATTGTAAAGGCGTGTGCTGCTTACGCCACTCATAGGTAAAGAAACTTTTCCAAATTTAAAATGAGGAATTTCAAGAGGGTAAATTTGATCCTCTGATTCCGTATCTTCACATGTGAAATCTTTGGCCCATATTTTGGAGATGGCTTTCTTTAGTTTTTTTATAATCAAACAACAAATTTTGATTGCTTTTTCTTCTTTTAAGTCGTGCTAAAAGCTTAGTATCGGATATAAAATGTCCTTCACCAAAGAGGTCTTTTAAGTAGATTATTCAACAACTGAACCAATCTGCGTAGAACAAAGATTTCATATTCCAAACGATGTGTTATTATGCCATATTATTGTTTGTGAAAATAATGGGTATGTTATTAGCAAGTTAAAAAGAAATGATTCATGAAATAAACTGGCTTAAATCATCGTAAACGAAATTCTTACAGAACCGTGAAGTATTTTGACAAATGAAAAGAAAGCCTCAAAGTATGTGACACCCAAGGTTGACGTGAGGCTACGCTTTGATTGACCACAAATATATTCACTAGTTCATAATCATTACTGCAACCATTTAATGGAACAGTCTGGGCAGTACAGCTATTTGTGCACATGTAGATCGACACCACGGCCTGCATGTGAAGAGGCAAGAAACAAATTGCAGCTCACATTTCGAAGAGCAATCAATTGACATTATATACATCTAGCCAGGATTCGAACATAAAATAGATTCACATTCAAAACACATTTATTTCCTTCTCATAATCAAATAAGTACGAAATCGAATTTACATTGACAAAAAGATGGTGGAAAGGAGGCGAGGGTCTCAGGAAGTACATGGCTTGGGTTAGGGTCGCCGTAACAAATACCACATATAATATTTTACGATTATTACATACACAAAAATCTAAAAGATTTAAAAAAAAACGAAAAGGTAAAGAGAGAGAGAGAGAGGAAGAGAGAGAGAACCCCCCCCCCCCCAACAAAATCTGCATTACGCTGTCAGCTAACCGTCCCTCGCCCACGTCTTCCAATCCGGCTTGCAAAACGGGATCGCCCAAAAGTTTGCCAAAAACAATTAGATGATCAATTAAACAACAAAAACTTTCGAAACTAGCATGCATGAGACTAGATTCATAAAACCCTTGTTTACTCACCATTGTACTCCACGAGACTAATTTTCTATCATGCCCTGCCATTTTTTCCGCCTTATTTAAATGTTCACTTCTTCGACTCCAGATACTCGGCATAATGTTGGGGACAAAATGTGCACAACCAGGCTACGCGGCGCAGGGGCTTCCGTAGCTCCACGACAGCCGGTTTATCCTCACTACACGGTCGATGTGCGGACTTTATAATGTGTGCCACGCCCACTCTTCAGGGTAAAATCATGAAGTGAAAATAACAATATTCGACTTTGGTCCCTCCATCGGATCATTTACAAGAAATTGGCTACGATATACACGTGTCTTGCCTTAGTTATTGATTGATTGATTGATAGAAGGTTTTATTAAATCTCAAATCTCAAATCGTGGCCGAAGCCAAATTAAAGAGAATTTACATGATTATACAAACACTACACAATATATATAATTTTTTTTTAAATTCCGGTATCACATTTATATCACACAGAATAAAATAAAAAGGTTTAATTAGCAAGTTATATGAGGGTGGCTAGAATTACAATCAGTACGACAGCACATTGTGCAAAAATGGTATTTAAAGGAGTACTCCGGCCCGAAAACAAGATCAATCGAATGAATAGAGCAAAATCAAACAAGCAAAACACTGAAAACCCATCGAAATCCGATAAAAATCAACGAAGCCATTGAATCTCTAAGTTCTGCATCATTTCGGGAAACAGCTCCATGCACGCCACCACGAACACGCAATGAGTGAGCCGATGACGCCACGTCCCCACCTTCCTTTCCCAACTATACCACACGAAATCTCCACCATTTCATTCCCCCACACATGTCCACAAAAAACATCTCCCCCGCTACAAAACAAGTCACAGCAATGACGATCTCACACACCAAACAAGGAGCCAGTCCCTCCAGTCACAGGCCCGGAGCAGAAAACCTGAATAACCGCAACCTCACACAACAAAACACAAAAGAAAAAGTGGGGACATGACATCACCAGCCCACCCACCGCATATCCATGATGACGTGCACATAACCGCTTTACCAAAACAATGCAAAACCCAAAACTCCACAACTCCACTATCCCTCATCCGACCCCGATGAAACCCCCAGCGACCCGCCCGCCCAACTCCACTCCACTCACTCAATCCATATTAATTTCAGGCCGGAGCACCCCTTTAACACAGATTTATATTAAACAAAAAAGAAAACAATAAGGTTTAAGATTTAATTATTAAAAATTTACTCTGAAATCCAATATGGATATCAATGAATCCTTTTCATGGAATCATTTGATAATTTGATAAAATTTAAGTGAGAGGTTGCGAATAATGTTGATTTAAAATGCTTACAAAATATGGTATTGCACTGTTTTGATATCTACTGGTTTTACACTTAAATTGTTGATATTTTTGTTGATTCCTTAAATTGAAATTAATAGTCCTTTTATCTGGAAGCCAAGAAGAAAGGGCTTCATTTTTTTCTAACTTTAATGCAAAGTCTAAGCAAAGATTTTCTTTACGGGATTTCAAAGTTAACATATTGCAAGTTTTTAAAGCTTCATCATACGAATTGTAATTGATTCCAAGAATAATTTTAAAAGCTCTTTTTTGAATTTGTTCTATGTCATCACTTTGTTTGATTGTAAGATTAGGGTGGAACACTATTGCACAATATTCTAAAATTGGTCGAATATACCCAACATAGACTTTTAAAAGATCACATACAGGTAGATTGAAATGTGTTAATATTCGTAACATATATAGTTTTCTATTACATTTCTTAATTAATTCTTTTACATGGGTGTCCCATTTTAAATTGCATTGTAAATATATGCCTAGAATTTTTACTACACTTTCTTCTTTTAATGAAACATTATCAATAAAATAAGATTGTTGAATTGGTTGTTTCATAAAAGATACTGTCATAAACACACACTTAATTGGGTTGAGTTTCATGTTATTTGTTAAAGACCATGTATTTAAAGAAGAGAGTTCAGTTTATTTTTAATGACAAAATTATGATAGGAAGATTCTTGCAGATCGGATTATTTCCATACCTAGCACAGGGCCTAGGAGATGCGGGATCGGGAGATTTGTGTTCCTGCCATGCCAAAGAGGTTGCTAACAAAAATAAAAATGACAGTCTTTGATCATTTATAACTCGGTGATAATTCGCATCAGACTGAGGTTTTCACATTGCCATTTTAAATGATGTAAAATGTATTTGGAGTAAGTTTTATGACACTTCTTTGAATACTAGACCTATTCGTCGAGGTGTCGTGGTCTAGCGGATACGACACCGGACTGTGGATCACATGGTTCGTGGTTCGAGTCCAGCCGCCGCACTAACGTCCTTTGGTAAGACATTAATCTACATTAATCTACATTGCCACCCTTACCAGGAGATAATAGGTACCTGTGAGGATTGCCGAAAGGCATTGTGACTGTTTTTGCCATTGCCCTACATGTATGCATGTGAACGGTGCAAAACGGTAAGAAGTTTCCTGCCTTTCGCGGTGGGGAGGGGGCACATAAAATAGAGTCAATTAATGGTTAACACTTTAAAAACCGCCATTGGGGCGCGAAATAGCTAGATCCTGATCATAATAATTCGTTACTGTTTTCACGAAGTGATGAATGAGCGCGCGACTATTCAAAAGAAAGTCAGTTTTGAATAAATCGCTTTCAAAGTTTTAAAACATAATTTCAACCTCTTTAATGTATGAAGAGTGAATATACACTGTTGGTCATAATGTTAGCATAATTCGTATTTTCATAGTCATCCGTTGATTTAATCATATTTAAAAGCCTAAATAGATAATATTGACCAGGTTCATGATTACATAATGATTTTGTATTGTCGAGGTAAAAGTTGGTCAAGTGAAACATTCCATAACGTGGCCTATCTTATTGTTTGGTGCTATGAAAGGCAGAGCCTCCTTTCTGCTGTTGTTTTGCTGTCCATTTCGTGCAGAAAGCCTACGTGTGTTAACAGCCCGTTTTCAGAGTTAGCTTGATCAATTCCTACCAAATTTGGTACATTGATTCCTTACACTATGCCTCGCCCAACGGCACTTGCAATTCGTCAGAGGGTCCTTGCACTCCGACGGAATGGACAGACACAGGCCCAGATTGCAAATATTCTTGGACTATCGCAGAGTTGTGTGTGCCGCATCGTCAGAAGACATCGAGAGGCGGGTACTTTGAGTCCAGAGAGATCTACAGGTCGACCACGAAGAACATCCGCACGGGATGACTGTCAACTGCTGAACATGTGCCGTAGGAACTGGAGAATGCCAGCGAGTCGTCAGTGCCACTTGTGGAGGAGGCACTTCGGAGTGAACGTTTCACGGGAAGCCGTAAACATGAGACTTGTCCAACCTGGCTACAGAGCTCGGTGAATGACCAAGGTTCCACGTCTCACTGTTCGCCACCGGGTTGCTCGACTCCAGTGCATGGGCTAGGAGGCACAGGAGATGGCAGCTTGGTCGCTGGCGCCATGTAATCTTCACTGATGAAAGCCGGTACATCCTTGACCGCACCGATGGGAGGCAGAGGGTTGGACGATTGTGGGGCGAGAACCTCCATAATGACTGTGTCCAGGAAACCAATCAAGCAGGTGGAGGCTCAGTGATGGTATGGGTCGGAATACATTATGGCGGGAAAACGTCATTGGCTGCACCTGTAGGAAACGTCAACGCCGTCATGTACCGCGATATCCTGGAACGCCATTGTCTTCCATACGCGAGAAGAGTATAATTATGACAATAACTTTCAGCTCCGAGACGACAACGCTCGGTCACATACACGTCTGGTGAGGGAATTCCTTGACGCAGAGGACGTGCAGCAGATGCCTTGGCCTGCCTGTTCCCCCGACATGAACCCCCATTGAGCACGCCTGGGATGCACTGGGCCGTGTCATCAATGAGAGAAACAATCATCCTCAAAATGTGCAGGAGTTAGCCCAGGCACTGACCGAAGAGTGGGATGCACTGCCCTTGAACAGGCATCAACAACCTTGTGGACAGTATGCCACGGCTTGTGGAGGCACTGGTGCGTGCCAGAGGTGGCCATACCAGGTACTAAGTGACCCAACAAGATTAAAAAGAGGAACACTTCCCTTCAATCATCAAAAGATCCCAAGATTTTACTTTTCACGATCAACTTATCATGGTTAAACATTTACCAAAAACGATACATTTTTTCAAGGAATCCAAGGTCTGGATGATTGTGTTTGTCAAAAGTGGTTTAAACCAGTGTATAAAATTTGTATGAATTAATTTTTGTCTTATATTTTTTATTTCATATGTTGAGAACAGATTTATCAATAAAATCGGTGAAGATATAAGCTTTATTTTGCAAAAAAAAAATGACTCGTATTGTTGTCAATAGTGTACGAAAGGTAGAAAAAAAATTATGCTACCATTATGACCAACAGTGTATTTTGTATCCTGGGATAGATCACATTTCAATGTTTAGTTCTATGTTTAATTATTGGCATACTTTTTTATATTTTGGGGGAAAATGAGCTGTAAACATAAACGTCATTTCGTGAAAACACAAAATTCAGGGACGCGCTTTAATTTTTTTTTCACGAAGTGACGGATCTCAGCCGCGCGGGTGTAAAATATGGGACTTGATCACCGTACAACCGTCATTTCGTGAAAACACAAAGTCAATTCAATTAAGGACGTGCTCTTTCTGTCTTTGTGAAAAAAGAAAATCCTTTTACTTGGTATTTTCTTGTTCAGTCATAGTTAAATAATTGGACATTATTATGGTCTGAAACATTGTGAGGTTCAAGATGTTAGTGAATGAGGTCCAAAATGGAAAAAAAAAGCCCAAACTTGAAAAAAATATATGCGATTTTCCTCATTACCGTCACTTCGTGGAAAAACAGGGAAGAATTATGCGAGGGAACAAAGTGAGCTTTAGAACATTTTAGCATTTCAAACCCAGTAAAACACCATTTCTTACGCATTTTGTCCTTGACTGGGGCGCCAATAACTCTCAAAGACCATAATATTTTTTGTAGTTCTCCCCCTTTTCTTTCTTTCTTTCGCGTTTTTGCGCCCCCTTCATGTCCCGACCCTCTGACCCCCCCCCCCTCCCCCGTAGAAACGCCACTGTAAGCCTATACATGTATAGCAAAATGTTTTGCACTCCTAATTCCCTGTTATTTCATTTTTAAATATTCAACACAGTTTATAACATGATACATTCACTGCAAATCACTGCTTTCCAATCAAAAGTACACTTGTAATTTGCCCCCAGTCGTGTCAGTTTACCACACAAGTACTCATCGAGGTTGATTGTGTCAACATCTGTATAAGTTTGCCGAGATAGTCCGAAGTCTATCAGTTTGAACGGCAGTCAAGCAGTTTCAAAGGGCGGATCCCAGGGGTACAAAGCGACAGTCATGACAGTGGTGTCCTCTGTTGAGAGCGTGTTTAAAAGGAGTCAGTCAGAAGCAGAACTCTCTTTTTATATTTGAAAAAAAGAGAAAATAAAAATGATAATAATGAAGTTATAAACAAATAAACAAATTCATAGGCTAGCTCGTTGTCATAGCCAAAGATGGCCGAAAACTGTTTTTTGTTTATTAGTTTGTTACCATTTGCTACGAAATCGAACAATATTTGCGAGAACTGTTTAAAAACTCTGAAAAACTGTTACTGTCCAAAGATTTGGAATGACTTCCCAGCTGAAATCACTGAATCCACCTCATTGTTTATAATTTATTTGAACATAAGTTGAAGCTTCTTTTCCTTAATGGTTACGCCACACATGCAAAAGCCGACGTGGAGTGTTTTCAAAAGAATCTTTTTAATAGGCCATTTTCCATTTTGGTATCACACCTACAGTAACTTTTATTATATGATTGTAGACCTAGATTGCCTTTTCTGCGAGTGGCAGGGGACGGACCATTTCACTCGCCGATACAGCGAGTTGCTGTGCCCGGTTTTTGCTGGATCGGATAGAAATAATATACTGCCCAACGTAGCACCAGCGTGCATGTGTGTAGTAGTTAAGGAGTTTTCGGATGTGTCAACTGGAACGCCGTCTTAGATCCTACCAGCGACAATGGACTGCTTTGTGTTGACTCCATACAAAGTAGGTGAAGCGTGAAGCTAACAATGAGTGAAGGGAGATTCACGTTTTAGAGAAGTTAGTGAGCTTTCGAATGTGTGGACTTAAACGCCGTCCCAGATTTTCCCAGCTACAATGGACTGCTTTTTAGCTGCGTACCGTGCTTTGTGCAAGAACGGCTCACCCGCCCACTGGCTTCTCCATATGAAAAACTATTAGTGCATTTGCTCAGTGCACTTCGCACCGCATCCTATAACACGGGAAAACTTGCCTCAGTTTTTGACACTATCCATAAAATCACACGATTGCTTTAAAACAAATTAATATTTGACATCATTTCGCCCGGATAAATAATCTTCACACTTTTTCCTATTATGTCGTAATTGTCGTGTTAATAACCAGTAGATTACTTGTGAGGAAACTACTGCACATTTTGGTTTAAAAACAGAGTTTAACGTTCAAAACAGACCTTTCCCTATGGTAGTGAGAGCATTTTTCTCTACTTTGACCTTACATTGCCTCATTCAATCGAGTGGGAATTCCGAACAAGATGATTTATTGAACCATTTTGCATACCAAATTGTGGCTAATGACATCCTAGTGATCTAAAAATAATTCTGATTGGTGGACGGGAATTTGGTGCCTTTTGCCTGTTCATTCACAAATGGCTTCTTATTTCTTGTCACATTATTCACGTACTGTCTAACGTCTATTGGATTGTGCCATTCCATCATGGGGTAACTCGATTTGTATACAGTGAATAATAATTCGTCTAACAACAATGATAGATTGTGAGATGCGTGTAGGCCTATACAAGTAAGAGAGAAAAGAGAATGATTTAAGAAACGAATGAAAATGTCAAGAATCGTGATGGAGTATATTGTGAAGTTGGTAACTACAACGCCACTCAAAGTGCAAATAAACCCCCTGTTTATAAAATGAACGCGCCCGATGACTCATGTGCATGACGGAGATCGCTGGGTGTCAAGGGAGGTCAGGGATTGCCCGACGAGAAGTATATGCGGCGAATCTGAGGAAAGTAGTTCATATGCTAGTCCGCTAGTCAGATCGAGAACGCAACCGCAGATTGTGGACGTTTTAATGCCGCGAGAGGGCACCGTGATCGTTACCGGATCATGCCGTTGCCCCGCGGGGCGCAAACCTCTGATAGACTGGAACATGCGCGCTCCGCCTGAACTCGAGCTCTCGTGCGAATTCGGTCTGCTTCGTGCAGTCGAAATGTAATCCCATTTAGTCCAACGGACGCGTTCGACGCACAAACTTTGTGTACGAGTGAATGGGGCTTACGCAATCCTGACTTTTCCCACGGCCGCCCGGTGGCGTATCCCTTTAAGGCCACGAATTATTATTTTTTCTTTGGATGTCCCCAATTAATTATCTGGCGGCCGCCACTTAATTATGTGACATATGGCTTACCATGAACGAGCCTTGACAACGTTTTGCGCACAGAGCTTGAGCCAAATTAAAAATAAGAAGAGTGCTCAGTCCCGAAATAAAGCACGCGTATAATTGTGGTACATGTAAATCGGCCGAGAGGGAAAGGTTATATTCTTTTATACCAAGATGTTTGCATTTTGTATTTTCTTTATTTTTATCCCTTCTTTTTCTGTACATCGCTTTTGGTAAAGCCGTAAAGGGCATAATTTTGATATTGTCCCTTCAAATACAAACTTGTGTGCCAAAGCGATTCTCCCAATTGCACTTTGTGTGCTGAAAAGGATGAAACAATGATCCACTTATTGGGTGATTGCTCCAATTTGGCACGACATCCTTGCCATAATTTCTCAGAATTGCAGTTTTGTCATGAATTTTACAAACTTTGAAAAACTCTTTGGAATTTGTACCGACAAATTTGTTTCATATTTATTTCTGTTAATGAAATACCATATTTATATCTGCAAGTTTAATAATAGTCTCCCTAATATTGTATCATTTAAATCTTTTGGAGTCAAAATGGGCCTGAGCTTTCGATCCTAGCAGAACCTTCGTCAGAGGCCAAAAGACAAACATAAAGAACAAGACAAGCATATATATAGACTACAGGCACAAAACAGATTACATGTAACAGGAACTGTAAGTGATGGGCTGTGGACACAAAGCAATGGGAACAAAAGGGGAGTGTGGGGAGTCAAAACCCATGAGTCAAGTGGGTGTGGAGGGGGATTAAAACAAATACAAAGGCGTGGAGATCAAAGGAGAGTAATGAGTAAGGAGCCCCAAGCTCCTTACTCATTACTTCTTTATTTTCTGCCCTACCACTCCACTGCACTGAACTTGTTTCTGTTAATGAAATACCATATTTATATCTGCAAGTTTAATAATAGTCTCCCTAATATTGTATCATTTAAATCTTTTGGAGTCAAAATGGGCCTGAGTTTTCGATCCTAGCAGAACATTCGTCAGAGGCCAAAAGACAAACATAAAGAACAAGACAAGCATATATATAGACTACAGGCACAAAACAGATTACACGTAACAGGAACTGTAAGTGATGGGCTGTGGACACAAAGCAATGGGAACAAAAGGGGAGTGTGGGGAGTCAAAACCCATGAGTCAAGTGGGTGTGGAGGGGGATTAAAACAAATACAAAGGCGTGGAGATCAAAGGAGAGTAATGAGTAAGGAGCCCCAAGCTCCTTACTCATTACTTCTTTATTTTCTGCCCTACCACTCCACTGCACTGAACTTGTACAGCGCTTATTCCTTTCTCTTGTCTTTGCATTGTTCCTTATCCTGTTTGATGTTGCCTCCCCACTTATCCTTTGCTTTCACAGGTTACACTCCCCTGAGCTTGGGGCTCCTTACTCATTACTCTCCTTTGATCTCCACGCCTTTGTATTTGTTTTTTCCCTGGGGGATCCACAAATTACAAGCACTGCTTTTTAGTGGGTCCCTCACATTTCCTCAGAAATTAAGAATTTTAATAATTCATTATAATAATGTATTTATATATGCACAGTGTACTTCTACACTTATCAAGGTAAATTGAATTTGTACATATATTTTTCATATTTTCTGTAACAATATCTGTATTGCCATTGTCTTTTCTTTCTGTTGGAAATGAAATAAATACGAATTTTGAATTTGAATTTGAAATTTGAATAGTCATCCTCTAGGCCATTTCGATAATCTGCAGGAACTGAAAAGCCTCTGTTGATGGCAAGATCTACAAGTTCATACCCTACAACATGCATTAAGATGTTACATAGGAGAGGCAGGAGGATAAAATTTTGAAGCAGCCAATATTACCTTTATATCCATTAATTTTGTAGGCCTAGCACGCATACTTTTAACTCCCCCTTTTTGCAGCTGAACGTTGTTTGGCAACAGTCCAGATTCAGCTACAAATCCATTGCCAAATGTTGTCAATTATTCAAAAATAATCTTGTTACATATCTTTTTTTGTCTATCACATGTTTGTTATAGCAATGACCCTTGTCTGGCATAACCATGGCCTATATTGCTTGGGAATCTTGCAGAAAAGCACATTAACTTTAGACCCTGATTTTCCATTTTCATGATGTCAGCCACAAAGTGTATGTTTTTTTAAATTCCAATATTTAACACCCATCATCTGTTTAATGCCAAACAGGTATATCATAACAGCTGAGACCTGGGTAATTAACCCTTTGTACTGGGGGGGGGGGGGGGGGGGGCTCCGAGGCCCCCAGACAAATATCGCCACACGTTTCGAACCCTCTGCATTTCACACCACGCCACTTTCTGACTTTTTCTTTCAAGTCTTCCACATCTTGTGACATCATGTTTTAAAAAATCGGTCATACCGTTACCAAGTCACATGACCTTTTGTGACCTCATGTCAGCCCCAAAATGGAGAATTTCTGATTTTTGTGTACAAAACAAATGGGGAATGCCTTCCTCATGTTCCTACTTTATCAACTATAGTTTCTTCACTTCACCACTGCAGTAGCAGAAGCTGGAGAGGCTTTGGTGCCGAAGAGGAAGATGACAAATGACTACTCTGAAGATCCCAGAGTGTGTGCAGCCAGAGAACACCTAATAGCTGCTATGGACGAGTTCCTTGCTGATCCTTCGGAGAGAAGAAGTGTGTTGAGGATAGGAAGGAAGAACTCGTGCCAACTACACTAAAGCTAGGGAGGAGTCCTTGCTGATTGAGAAGATCAGGAGAATTAAGAGAGCAGCAGACAGTTGTAAGAGCATAGAGAGTCGGACGATCATCAACGAGATCACGGGGAGGAAGAGAGGGAGTTCGAGTCAGATCCAAGGAACAGGCCCTGAGGATAGGAAGGGAAAGTGGCTAGACCATTTTAAGACCGTACTAGGACAAACCCCTCCCACAGATCAGAACACCAGGGTGATCGGGGGGGGGGGGGGATCAAGGAGGGTAAGGGGTATGGAGATGATGGAGTGTCGCGGGAGGTGATGAAGAGATGTGATTTTAGTGATATCAGCCTGGAGTTCTGTAATCAGGCACTGGAGAAGAGTGTTGTCCCAGATCAATGGAGGATAAGTAACACTGTCCCAGTACCAAAGAAAGGTGAATTGAGCCTGGCACTTGAGAAACAACAGGACTCTGGCTTCATTGTAACTCCGCCTTGGAGCAGGGGAGTTAAGGCTAAGATCTCAGATGCTGAGTTTGCCGACGACATAGTTCTGTTGGCAAACACAGTAAAGTAGGCAGAGGAGTTACTGAAATCACCCAACGACGATGCGGCGCGAAGCGGTGATGTTCACGAGCCGATTTTTTCGCTATTTTGAACCCCCGTAAGTGATGTTTTCCTGGCATCTACTAACGCAATGGAGACTATAAAAAACAGTCATGTGCTATAGGAACATACTGTGTGGGTCTGGACATATTATGATGGCGATTTTCTATGCACATTAAATTTTTACTTGGCAGCCCAAGGGGGGATTTAAACCTCCTAACCCCCCCCCCCCCTCCCCCCGTAGATCCGCCACGGTGCTGGTGGGAAGCCAACTGAATTGGTGGATGACTTCCTGTACTTGGGAGCAAAGATCAGGAACGCAGAGGATGGCGTTGTGGATAGGGTGAGGAAGGCCTGGGCAGCATGCCACAGCTTGAAGTCAGTATGGGAATCAGACCTCCGTAAAGACCTAAAGATAAGTCTCTTCACAGCTACGATGGAGTCTGTTTTGTTGTATGTGTCGGAGACCTGGACCCTTACAAAGAGACATACTCGGATGGTTGATGGGTGTTAGAGGATGTTAAAGGATGGCTCTGAGCGTCAACCAATACGCAACGAGACTGATGGAACTCGGAGCTGTAGGGAAACCTTCCAGAGGTCAGCGCAAAAGTAACCCAGAGGAGACTGAAGCTTTCAGGTCACGATCAAAGGCATCCAGGGCTCACATTATACACTGAGTGGCCCTGTGGAAACCCCTTCATAGAGATGCAAGAAGAGGGAGACCTAGGAGGACATGTCGATTGATTATATAAGGATGGACACTGGTCTCCAGGAGACGCGAGACATCGCTGAACTCATGACAAAGGTTGCTAGAAAGTACTTATCCATGGATCTCGAAAGTTCTACCTGACTTGATTGATTGTTCCATTACATACTTTTCTGAATATTCAGACGTTACCATAGCAACGGCCATTTTAGAGCATAACCATGAACTGGGATAATTCAGATGTTAATTGCAGCCTAACTTGTAGCTGGAAGAGATGTTCTTAGATATTAACTTCATGCCTTTACGTTGTTTACTCAAAAGATATTTTACTTTATGAAATTAATTTGTTACCGTGGCAACGTCTCTGGCACGTTCATCCACCATCTCTTTTTTATGGCAAAGAGGCAGATAATGATATTGATGGCCGAGACATCTGGGTAACAAGAAAGAACAGAGTGAGGAAAAAAATATGTCCAAGGGGAGGGGTAGATTTTAGGTATGTTAACAAATGCACTGAAATTAATTTAAGCCACGCATACCTACTTTAACTTTTGCATCATTTGTTGCCATAGCAAGTGTCCTATCAGGCATGACTATTACCTCAAAATCTACATCTAGACTGAAAAGAATCAGAAAGTGGACGGTATGTGTACTTAAGCATTTCTTATTATGTTGTGTGTTTTGTTTTGATACTGATCGAAATGCTATATTTTTTCTTAAAATACCAATTTCTACCATATCGTTGCCATAGCAACGACCATGTAATGGCACATAGGCCTATATGACTTTGCAAAACCAATATTTTGATGGAAATCAAAGTTTTCGCATGAAATAGATATATTTAAACACTTCTATTATGTTTTTATGTTTTTTATTGCAGAAATATATTTTCTGAAAAAATTTAGGCGTTACCATAGCAACGGCCCTTTTTGAACATAACATGACCTTTGACAACTGTGATTTTGATTTTAATCGAACGGATAGCTTGAAATTGATACACTTCATCATGATGACTAACATTATATTTTTATGTTGTTTGTTAAGAGATATATGTTATTTTTTAGAAAATATTTCGTTACCATGGCAACGGCCGAAGACGTCATTTAGAAAAATAGCAACAAGTAAATTCACGTTCAGCACCCCCAAAATAGGGGATATAGCACAAAAAATCAGATTCTACAGAAAATTGTAAGTAACCTTTCAACTTTCAATTTTAAGTATCCCTTAAATTGTGACGAGGAGCCGTGTACTACTAATTTTACTAATAATATCTTTTGATATAGGCTTCTATAAGGGTTTCCTTTCCAGCTGATCTAGCTCATTTTTACCACTTTGTGACCTCCCCCTACCCCTGGCCACACCCACCACATAGAACATTCCAGACGGTCAATTCGTATCGGCTATGCGATCTTTACATTCATGCGCGCACATGAACATTGGTTTCCTTCCAAGCTAGCTTGACCCCCCCCCCCCCCCCCCCCAAACCCTGGACCCCGGACTAATAGTACCCATATACCTATACGGTACGTAATAGAAGGAAGCAATTAGCATGATTAGGTACCCATTTAATTAGACCGAAAGCTTCAGTCTCTCTTCGTCGGGTGTTCCACTGGACTACGTCTTGCTTCACTACAGTACACCGGAGGAGAAGGTAAAAAATATAAAAATGTTAAAGACTCCTCCGAAACAGACGGTTTTCAGCTGTCTAGCATTTAATTTGTTTGGTCGAGCCGACGCACAGTGGGCCAGAATGGCTCCAAAGTGCGCCAAAATTCATATCCACTGAGTTTTACTTAAAATTTACACTTAGATGATGGGTCTATGGGTATTCAGACCCGTATAATCCAATAAACATATTTTCGAATACTTATGACGTCATTAAAATACCGATTTCTTATTGGCTGCCAAAATCCAATGGAAAATAACATATTTCTCGTATTACAATGATTTTCCTACTTCAGAAAATTGATAATGCGATCTTTACGCTTGTATATATCAACAATTGAAAACGGTGTTAACTTAAAGCTCGGGCATATGGAACGTAAGAGTGACTGAAAGGGGGGGGGGGGCGCCCTACTGGAAAATATTTATAATAATGAGAAATTTACAATGTATTGCAATGTATGATGTCATAATGCATATACTAATAGTATTAAAGGGAGCGACAAGTCGCAATCTATGGGCGCTTTTACAGTTGGCTGCTCCTTTCTCTGGATCAAAGTTCAAAGCGACTTCAATTTATCGTGCGCAGCTAATAAAAGTTCGCACATATTGACCCAAAATTGAGTAAACAAGATCGCGCGTTCTTTATTCCAGTATTTGAATCTCATTGGTCGGTTGCGTATATATATGGAGGGATTCGAGTTAGCGATCGCGCGAGGAATCCGGCAATAACATTCCTTTGGTAGCGCACGATTGGACCTGATTGTATCCGAATTTCCCCGAGTCAGGCCAACTGGTCAGGCCCATGGATTACGACTTGCCACTCCCTTTAATATTCAGCTAACTGAAAAATGAGTTATTAAATGAAGTTTCTAAAAAATGAAAGAACGCCCTCTGTAGCCTTCATAACTTTGCGAAAGAGAAACGTACCTGTATCAATAAAAAGTAATTCTGTAGGTACTATCGAGTTATCAAAATCATAATACCGTGATAAAATACATGCATATTTTAAGTCCTTTTGCCCTATTGTTTATCCTGTCAGAAGAGTGAATTATTTCGAAAAGCTTTGCCTTGAAATATTTACTGAAGCCATTGTAAATTACTCAGAAATGTTGGGTCTGTAAAAAAAAAAAAAGACAGAGACCATTTTGAGAGCTTGGTTTTGGTGTTGGACAAATTATGATACAATTCATACTTTCTCCAAAGGTTTCAAAATTATATTAATTATAAACAACCGGTATGAATTTTAAAATACATGACAGTCATTAATCGCGCGCTCTCAACAATGCAAAAGCAATTGTTCATTTATACAAAATAGGAGCATTAAAGGTCCCCTGTTATGAAATTATAATTCTTGGTATTTTGTACATGCATCTCATCTAAATTGAAAAATCACATCCGTTTGCAATAAATACGTATCAAGATATTTTTAAAATATATTTCCCCCAGGTATTCATGTCCAAAACAGTCTGCTAAGCTCCGCCCCTTTTTAAACCCCGAATTCTCGTTCCGCGAGCATGATTGACGTGTGACGTCACAAACCGACATTGCCGATGCTTGTTTACAATATTGCCTATGTATTACATGTGCAAACTAACTTGCTGTTGTGTATACCACCTCGAAAATCACCTCTAAAGCGAAGTATGCCGCAACGCTGCGTTGTTGCAGGTTGCAGTAACACCACAAAGGAGGGTGTCAGTCTACATTTATTCCCTAAAGACCCAAATATAAGAAGGAAATGGACCGCAAAAGTAAAATTAACTCGCGCCCATTGGAAGGGTCCGAGTGAGCACAGTGTTGTGTGCTCCGAGCACTTTTGTGCGGAGGACTTCGTCGATAGCACGGGGCTGCGTATGGCATCAAGAAGAGGCCGTCCCTGAAACAAGTTTGATCATACATGTATCAATAATATGAAATTTGGCGACTCTGAGCTTTACCTCACAAGCACCTCTCTCAATTGGTCTTTACTATTAAAAATGATTTTTTTTTTTGTTCTTGATGAAGAAAAAGATCTTTCTCCATAAAGAGTGTTATAAAAATGTTTATCATGGTAGAGTGGAAACTCAGTATAAAGAGGTCTGATACAACAATATTCCTGATATAACAAGGCAATATTTTGGTCTCAACTCTTTATATTCTTTTTTTTTAAACTGATGTAACGAGATTCTGGATTTAACCAGGTAATTTTAATAGTCCCAAGGACCTCGTTATACTAAGTTTCCACCGTATAATATATTGATTTTTGTTACCACCCTGAATGTAGTGAAAGTGTAACGGGCAATTTTCAACCTACAACCCCCCCCCCCCCCCTCCTTCGGCAGGAAAAAGGGGTATACGTCACAGTTACAGGTTGATTCCTACTTCTCTACCTTATACATGTAGTTCATTTGACAGAAAATCTGTTTTCCAATGATTCCCTCTCTCTCTTTCACCATTTCTTCTCTTGTGCTTTCCCTCCATTTCTCCCTCTTTATGCCCAAAATTCTCCGCTTTCACACATCTTCCCTCAACTTTTTTATCTCTCCCTTTTCCCCCCAGTGATTCCCTCTCTTTTTCACTATTTCTTCTCTTGTGCTTTCTGTCTCCCTTTCTCCTTCTTTTTGCCCAATATTCTCCAATTACACACATCTCCTCTCAACTTTATCTCTTTTTTTTTCTTTTTCCATTCTGCCAATTGTTGGTTTTGATCTCATTCACGCACTCACACCTTTCTTTTCAATTGTTAGTTTCATTCACGACAAGCATTGCATAGTAAATGTGTTTGAGCTCTTCCAGAGATGACAAAAATATTCAATTGATTTGAAATATATTATTACTTCTGGAGAAATGTAGATATAGATGTATCCAGGAAATGGTTGTCTTACAATTGAACATCAAAAATTCAATAGGAGAATGCCCACCCCCCCCCCAAAAAAAAACAACAAATATAACAAAACAAAACAAACAAAACTGATTAGCTTCCAAAGTATGTTTCATTAACAAATTAAACAACAACTGCCATAAAAAATAACAGACCTCATATGCCATTAACAATAGAGTTATCATTCTTGACTGAGATACATGCATCTTTACAACATCCATTACAAAAAAATGCTCTGGGCAAATACTTAGATGTGAACTCAGTTACCCAATTCCAATTTTATTTCTGACAGTGAAAATGAATATTCAATTCAAAATAAGCCTCCTAGACTCCTCTTTTTCCTCTGATACTTGAAGCAAAAACAGCAATAACATTTTTACCACATTGTCACAGTGTAGCACACCCTCATGTAATAAACCCAACTTTCAGGAAAACTGATATCCATGTATAGGAATTAATTATCATGAAAAGATAGGCTGAACAATGACGTACTAGCATTTTTAACATTTCTTATAAACAGTTATATACATGATAAATGTATATGCTATCTAAGCGTTATCAAGTTAACAACTAGACCAACATATATCAGTACATAATAATAAATACAATAAATCAAATGAAAGAAGAAAAAAAAAATCTGTAGAAAAAAATAATGTCAATTTGAAAAGAAATATGATGTGAAGCAACAATAATGATGATCACATGAATGACCCGATTAAATAAAAGATGTTTGCCAGTCATTAGTACTGAATATTTTTTTCTTTCAAATAATGACTTTGTGTAAATGTTTACACTGATGGAACAACAGTTCTGATACATAAATATTTTTAAAATGTTCAATTCTACTATCACCTTTGCTTAATGTTGAGATTTGTGCATGTCATATCCAAGCCCCAGTAAAAAAAAGGGTAAAAGTAAGGGGTTATTGGGGTCTAGTTTCCCCTCCATAATTCCCTGACAAGCAACAAAAAAAATCATACTTCTCTTCCAAAGGGGGGGGGGGGGGGACCGGGTCAGCTGTGCCCCCTGGATCCGCCAATGGTTCTGATGGAAATGCTGCACGGATTCTTGTCACGGCACAAGATGGGAGAGGAACACGTCCTGCCCTGCCTGGCTTTCCTATAAAAGATTTTTTTTTAAAGAGTACAAAGGAAACTATGATTAGACAACTTCAAAACAATGCAGTGTAGTCTATGATGTAGGTGATAGTGAGGTAACTTTTACTTTGAACTTCACAAATAAACAATAGAAGATTAGCTAATAATTTAGTTGTCAACATCGCAGTGTAAAATGTTGTGATGGGGAAAGAGGAAACAAACATTAAAGGAGAATTATCCCCACGAGACTTTTATCATTGACCTAAAACAGAATTCTAAACAGTTTCTGATAAAGTAAAAACATCGTATATTCGAGAATCGAGAGGATGGGAATTGTCGATTGAATCCTCCGATTTTTATTGTTCTCGAGAGTAAAGCAGCGTCGCCATCTTCCCGGTGCGATCGGGCTGTGTGACGTAGGGCATGGAGTTGGCGGTAGCGCATTGTAATTGGCTCGCAATAGTTCACCAACATTATTTTAAAAAGAGTTTATTATTATTAATAATAACATAAATTACGCAAGAGTTTCATAATTAAATTAAATAAATCAATTTATATTATCTACGTAACTATCACATATGAAAAACATTTATTAGAGTAAAATAATCATCGTAAGTAAAACGTGTTCCAGGACACACTAGCTTGATTATACGATTCGCCCGGGCATAAGCTTAGCCCGCAGATCTACGTGATAATCGGCCTCCGTAAAATGATCACTGCATATCACATCATTTTTCCGATCAAGTTTGAAGTCTTTTCCTTGGAATTTTTCCACGTTCAATATGGTCACCCAACGCTTGAACAATTGCTGACATTTCTGCGGGTCTGGGAACCGATGGAATGATTTCCCTATCGTTTTCTTGGAACAGTTACAACAGCCGAACGCTTGACAATACACCATGTTTACCGTGTGTATATGCAGCGCGCGCTTCATGCAAGCTAGCTACTAGCTAGTGAGTTCTCCATCCCCTACGTCATCACGCGCAAGGTTTTATGGGAAATTTAGAGAAAATGGACGCCGCCAGTAGGAGTAGACATCGTAAAAAGTGGTCTCTATTTTCTGCTCTTACAACGGCATCAGTTGGTCTAAAACGGTGATTTTTATATCAAATTAAATGTTATTTTATTCACTATGACCCTATTTACATTTAAAAGCCTGGGGATAATTCTCCTTTAACTTTTATTCTTTGTTGTGTGTGCATTTCCTGCGCATTTTTATGAATACATGGCGCGCCTATCGCATGGAAGATTTAGGCGAAAAAGAGGCTAACATGCGGGTGGAAAATGGGTTCTTACTCAGTAAGTTGCAAAAAGTAGCAGGCAAATTTGGTATCAGTGTAAAGCATGGACTATAAGAAAGGCGATCATGATATTTTTATCGCGGAAATCGACGGAAATATTGACCATCTTTGGGCATGAAAAATAAAATGCTATTTTCCCTCCAATATTTTGTGTTTCATTAAAAATTACTTTCGAGAGGAATAAGAGTTCGCCTGTAAAGTCTATCATTATTTAAAATAACTATTGCGGAATAAGCATGTTCAATTTGAAGTGCATTAAACAACCCGTTTGGCAAAAAGCTTTAATAAAACGCAGTAGGCCTACACTCTCAGAAATGTTGGTTAAAAATCGTTAGGTTGGTTCAAATATGAACCTACCAACTGTTGGTTAAAAAAAATCCCCATATGTTTTACACACATTTTTTTTAAACCAACAGTTGGTAGGTTCATATTTGAACCAACCTAATCATTTTTAACCAATATTTCTGAGAGTGTATTGTATTTTACACAATGCATAACAAATAATCAAAGTTTCGGGTCTATTTGAATAAAAATGACCCACTTAAAATTAATTTCAAGAAGAAATACTGCTCAGAGGTGTTCTACACGTTGTAATCTTTGCTTAGAACGTGAAAAAAATTAATTCTGTTTCATTGCCAAATCGCTATGTTGGCGCACTTTTGCTCACACTTGGCCCACTGTGCGACGCCATGCATGCATGATTGTCTAGGCCCGGCCTAGACCGAAAATTCTGTCTCTCGTTCGTTAGCCTCTTATTTGGATATGATCGGCTCTAAGTCTATGTGAAGAGCCGACTTGATGTCTTGATTCATTTTCGCGAGCATGAAATCATTCATCAACTAAACATACAGACATATCAAGATTAAGAATCCGTCTTGTTGACAAGGGAAGACTCCAGTTAAACGTGGCGCCATAATTACCCACGCCGATGAAATCGGCAGGGTTATGTAAAGGGCTCCGTATGTTTTTTTGTTTGTTTGTTTGTTTGTTTGTTTGTATGTTTGTTTGTTTGTTTGTTTGTGTACAAGATAACAAGAGAACGGGTGAACGGATTTGCACCAAATTTTCAGGGAATGTTCAGAAAGTGACAGGAAAGAATCGATTAGATTTTGGTGATGATTGGTTGACCCCTGCACATTCTGTGTGACCTTGAAGTTTTGACCCTGTAGTAAAGTATAGGAACTTCAGTTCAGATAGTGACAGGAAAGAAACTAGAAAGATTGATGACCCCAAACTTCGCCTGCAGATGCAGAAATATTTTGGCCAATCAAAACACTCATTACTTCGTCTCACCAAAAGTCTATTTCAGGTTTATGAATTTTAGAAGACTTTTAGACCCATTATTTGCCATTTCACTTCAAATCCGTACGAGCCTGCAATGAATATTCAAAGCCAACGTATCCCAGCATAGCAACAAGGGATTTTTCGCGGGCTTGAACTATACTGCGAAAGCGGCTATGTACGGTATACTAATAGGCGGCTAGGCTCTATAGCTATCGCGCGCGATACCTTTTTTATCCACAAATTCATTTAGATTCCGGCTACCCTAGCCCTACGGTTTCTCCTCTATTTCTTATCTTCTGTGCATTTCTGTTTATTTTCCCCGGTTTTTTCCACTTTGTTGTGGAAGTTTTTGTGATTTATTTTATCCTGGTGGACGTGTAGTACGTAATTACCCACGCCGATGAAATCGGCAGGGTTATGTAAAGGGCTCCGTATGTTTGTTACCCACGCCGATGAAATCGGCAGGGTTATGTAAAGGGCTCCGTATGTTTGTTTGTTTTTTTTTGTTTTTTGTTTGTTTGTTTGTTTGTTTGTTTGTTTGTGTACAAGATAACAAGAGAACGGGTGAACGGATTTGCACCAAATTTTCAGGGAATGTTCAGAAAGTGACAGGAAAGAATCGATTAGATTTTGGTGATGATTGGTTGACCCCTGCACATTCTGTGTGACCTTGAACTTTTGACCCTGTAGTAAAGTATAGGAACTTCAGTTCAGAGAGTGACAGGAAAGAAACTAGAAAGATTGATGACCCCAAACTTCGCCTGCAGATGCAGAAATATTTGGGCCAATCAAAACATTCATTACTTCTTCTCACCAAAAGTCTATTTCAGGTTTATGAATTTTAGAAGACTTTTAGACCCATTATTTGCCATTTCACTTCAAATCCGTACGAGCCTGCAATGAATATTCAAAGCAACGTATCCCAGCAACAAGGGATTTTTTGCACTCGAACTGTACTCTCGATGCGAAATCGAAAGCGGCTAGGTATACGGTATTCGTATAGCCTAGCACGTCTAATTTCTCCTCTATTTCTTATCTTCTGTGCATTTCTGTTTATTTTCCCCGGTTCTTTCCACTTTGTTGTGGAAGTTTTTGTGATTTATTTTATCCTGGTGGACGTGTAGTACGTGATTTTAATTGTTTTCGGTGAAAATCTGGTGAGTTTCTTCGACGTGAGTGTCTATCGCACTCGCGTGTGTTGATCTGAGTGAGTGGTTGATCGCTGTGTACGTATATACACAGCACTGTCGCGAAGTGCCCTGGGGTTGACTGTAGTAATGAGTGAATAAGCTCTGTTCCTCGCATGCACGTCATTTTGAAGTCGAGATCCAACTTCTTTTGTCGTCATATTTATTTTATCCAAGCCCGATGAAAACAAAACAACAACCCGAATTGCAATGTAAAGATAGAACATGAATACATTTACTAACACACTGACATGTCACTGAACACTGAATACAAATTGCTAACATTTTTTTTCTCATCACGCCACGCTCTCTGACATGTCTAATCAATTACTTTTAGGGGAGGGATGTTTCAATAATAAAATATCTTTTTCAGAAGAATTTTTTCAAGGGTGGGGACACACAAAGCTATGACCTGGATTATGGTCAATTTTTTTTTTTTTTTTTTTTTGGGGGGGGGGGGGGGGGAGATGTGCCTCTTGTTATCCCCTTTGAATGGCTACTGCTTACAAAAATAATCGCAACAAAACAAAACCTATTGGGTTAAGGCGTGGGTCTGCCGCCTTTGACGGCCTTTCTAGTTGTAATTGTTTTCGGTGAAAATCTGGTGAGTTTGTTCGACGTGAGTGAGTCTATCGCACTCGCGAGCGTTCGCGTGTGTTGATCTGAGTGAGTGGGCTGTGTAGCTAGCTGTACGTACATAACTATACACAGCGCTGTCGCGAAGTGACGGCGATCTGGTCGGGCTAGGGAGTACATAACCCCAGGGAGTACAGTGCCTGTGCCTGGCTGACTGTAGTAGGATTGAACTTTTTTCTTTGGGTTATAACGGTCCTGTCATTTGAGATTTGAGTTAGTTTATAACTCATTTATGTCTGTTTGAGTGGATTTCGTAGTTGTAAAATATATACAAAAACTGTATTTTTTTTTAATTTGTGTGGATTTGCAAAATTTGGTGGCTGATCGAGGTTCGCCGAATACATGCACGCCAGTATCCACTTTGACTTTGTTGACGGGGGTGGTGACTGAGCTGAGTGAGTAAGCTCTGTGCCTCGCGCGCATGCATGTCATTTTGAAGTCGAGATCCAACTTATTTTGTCGTCATATTTATTTTATCCAAGCCCGATGAAAAAAAAACAACAACCCCAATTGCAATGTAATTTAAAGATAGAACATGAATACATGACTGAACACTGAATACAAATTGCTAACATTTTTTTCCTCACCACGCCACGCTCTCTGACATGTCTAATCAATTACTTTTAGGGGAGAGATGTTTCAATAATAAAATATCTTTTTCAGAAGAATTTTTTCAAGGGTGGGGACACACAAAGCTATGACCTGGATATGGCAAAATTTATTGGGGGGGGGGGTAGATGTGCCTCTTCTTATCCCCTTTGAATGGCTACTGCTTACAAAAATAATCGCAACAAAACAAAACCTAGGTAGGCCTATTGGGTTTACTTTTTTTTATACACGACAGGGGAACCAACCAGTAAAAATATATCTGCAGTTTCAAGAATAATAGCTCCGCTAAGGCGTGGGTCTGCCGCCTTTGACGGCCTTTCTAGTTATATTTATAACTCGGTGAGCTTGTCTTGTCTTTCCGTTGACACTGGTTGACGCCCACAATCAATGAGTTATTAGAAAAGATGATTGAAATTGTGTGAAATCATAAAGTGTCATATGGTGGTCTATAAATCAATAAAATTAATAACAAGTCGATAAACAGAACAAAATAAACTCATCACACAAAGAAATATTCAATCCCTTCTCAATTTGTTTATTTGAGGAAAAACTTCAAATTGTGATCAGTACAGATTTCTCTTCTTTCAGTCAATACAGTCATGCATCTGTTTACAAAGAGAATCAAAAAGTGATGGTTTACACTACGGATTGGTCTATTTGTAAAGCGAAAGACCGCCGCTTTGTTTTACCTTACAATCCAAAAATGAGTTCCGAAAGTCTGTCGCAAGTATCAAAAATCCGGTGGAGAAATGAAATCCAAAGGTAAAAATTTCGTGGAGACGCCGAAGAAAAAGAAACTTGGCTAGATGTTGATGTTTTTAATGATGCTGAATCGAAATGACGAGGTGCATGGTGTAGGTTGATGAAGATGTCGATGAAAGTTCAATTCGAAATGTCGATGTCGAAGTTGATGGCGATGAAGGTTATGAGCGGAGGACAATGTCGATGGCGATGAAAATTCATGTCGATTGCCAATGTCGATGGCGATGAAAATTCAGTTCGTATAGGACTGGTGTCGATGGCGATGAAGGTTATGTGCGGAGGACGACGTCACTGGCGATGAAAAATCAGTTCGTAATGACAATGTCGATGGCGATGAAAATTCATGTTGAATGCCACTGTCGATGGCGATGAAAATTCAGTTCGTATGACAAAGTCGATGGCGATGAAAATTCAGTTATTATGACGTTGTCGATGATTGAAAGTTGATGGCGATGTCGATGTGAGTAAATATGTTCGTATGTCGATGGCGATGAAAATTCATGTCGAATGCCAATGTCGATGGCGATGAAAATTCTGGTCATATGACGTTGTCGATGAAAGTTCGGATGACGATGTCGATGTAGGATAATTATGTTCGAATGACGATGTCGCATGGTGATGAAAGTGGAGTTCGAACGACGAGGTCGATTAACGTTCATTTCGACGATGATGTAATACGACGATAAAGAGAGCTACGGTACTTCTATTTCTAGAGGCCGATAATCCAAAACCTCGCATTCCGAAGAATCAAAAGTACGATTTTCGAATTCAGACATAATATAAAAAGCTCCGTATAAAAATCGTTTTAAAATCAAAAGTCAAACCAATAGATATATCGATCGTGGGAGCTAGTAGCTGAAAAACTATGACATCCGAACTCTCCAGTGGTTTTTAGGCGAACTCCTTGGTGCGAGATAAAATTAGAAAAACCAAGCCCAAGTTTCCTAACAAAACTTGACTTCTAACCAATCAGATTGCTCTAAAACGTACCAGTCAGAACACTAAAAATACTGACCAATCACAGCTAATTCCTTGAGACAAAAGAAATGTCCGAAGGGAAAAAATTGTGCTAAAAAGAGACCAAAAATCTATTTATAAAAAAGAAATCAGATTACCACCATATATCTACAATAAGATTAAGAACATTTAATAAAAATTCTTTATTCCTAATCCGAAAACATTTTAATGCAATGAAATGATCATTGGATAAAAAGCATAAAATTATCGCAAAAAATGACTAAGCACAACCAGGAATGGAGATGAAGATGGCGGCCTAACATGTTTCTTTTATGCCCTACACTGTTAGAACGTTAACATTTTTAATCTTGTTGGTTAAAATTTTAATCAACCGAGGGTTACCAGGTGAACCACACATTTGTAGGTTAAAACTTTAATCAACGGCCTGTTGATTAAAGTTTAACCTGTGGTCGATTAAAAGTTTTAATCATTTGTTGGTTAATCGTATTTTGCTCAACGTTGGTTAAATTGGTGTTGATTAAACTAAAACATATTGTTGGTTAAATGTTTAACCATTTGTTGGTTAATCATATTTTGCTCAACATTGGTTAAAGTGGTGTTGATTAAACTTAAACAAATTGTTGGTTAAATGTTTCATATGAATTTGTCATGTTCACTTAACGCGAACCGGTCGTGATCCCCGATCTTTCGACAGAAATTTGGCGAAAACACGTCCTTTTCGGCACATCTTAATCATATCTCGGGAACCGCGCAAGATTTTTCATGGGGGCAAACGGTTTATAAAACTTTGATTAATTCTACATCTCATGATATCAGTTATTTTTTAATTGAATGAAAAAAACCGCCGTCTTTTTTCGACTGAAAATGCATAGTTTCATGCTTTTTGTGTGAGGAGAAGCACTTTTTTGCACTCATTGCTCTCGTATTCCTCCTATAGCTTCTGACTTACGTGTCAAAATGTATGGGGGCAACGACTAGCAGATAGCCAAGATGTTACTCTTTCTTGTGATATAAGGTTCGTCCTGATTGGTTGAAAAAAACCGCTGTCTATTTTGCATAATTAAAAAGAAACATAACAAAAAAGATGTCATGTATGTAAAGCACGTACAGTATGCACGTACAGTATGTACATATGCTGCGTATATGTACTTTATGTAGGCTCGATTTGGACTGTGCCATTCTAAAACGGGGTGCATCAATCCAATGTGTGTGTTGAACGACCGTGAATGCGAATTGACCAGTCGTTACAGCTGTGGAGTGATATGTTGCATACCGTGGATGAAATGGATGAATCATGTCGAATGAGAAAGTGTAAAATTCTTCCTTCCCGCGTACGCACTGTTGTGTACTCGGAGTGAGATTCGTAAATAGCAGCTCTTCTGTCCCTCCCTTCTCCGTTGCCCCCATTGCTATAATAGAACAGCCGCGATTTATACACAGCAATGACCTGGACCACCCAGCTGATCGAGCGCGTACTCGAGTCACGTTTGTATCAACGAACGTAGAGGGCGGCAACACTTTGCAGTCTTGCTATATTATGAGGAAGGTTCACTTCTTACGCGCAAGCAGTTGAAGTGCGCGCACATTTTGGTAGGCATGCCAACAAAACCATAAATCGAAGTAATACAATGACGAATTGATAGCGACATGAAGACAAAAGGAGATACTACGAATAGATGCAGATTTCAAAAAAAATATGTAATGCAAGAATACATTATTTGAAACATTATTCCATTCATGATACCGTGTAAATTTTATTTCTATAATCTATAATCTTATCGTAAATCGGCACCTTTGTGATCAGTGATTGTACAAGTGTGCTAAATTCATGACGTTTTCGGCAAGCTGATTTTGTGACCACTCGCAATGCATTTCGGGATAGGGGTAACCTCTCTCCCGCTGCGGGCGTACTGCTGAAATTAAATAAAATCCATTCGCTGATCCATCAAAATGCGGTCTCAATGAATGCGTCGTCTGCTGAGCAGTCTAGCTAGCGTCAGCGTAGGCGGCTGGGCAAGGCGAGGGAAAGGTACCGAGCGTCATACCATCTCGCTGCACTGGACGTGCCCGAGGACGTATAGCTGTGCTGTCAGGGTATGAATATTTCATAATTTATGATAACGGCTAAACACATCCATAAAACAAAAACAAACAAACAAACAAACAGCAACAACCACAACGTTAAAGGCAACACCAGTGATTCTTGCTGCAGGGAATTTAATTGGAAATTGGAAATTTCGACATGAATTCAATTCATATTATCTTTTATTAAAAAGTTTTAAATAATTCTATTCATTAATTCTTGGTTATTCATGATTTATTTTTGTATTATTTTTTATTTATTTATTCAAATATTTTTTAAAAATTAATTAATAATCAATATTATTAATATTAGGTGTGTATTTATGTATGCATATATTTATTTATTAACCTATTTCATTATTATTTTTAGAGGAAGGGTTAAGCTAAATTTAATTTGACATCGCCACCACTTCTATTCAGACCTCACCCAGGGGCAGATCCAGGATTGAGTATAAGAGGGGCACACAAATGAAGGTTTGTCAAGGTAGACCCGTATTTTTTTGGTCTCGCCAGCTTCTCGAAAAGTCGCTCGGGGGGGGGGGGGGGGTTATGGGGATCCAGTTTCCCTTCCATAATTTGCTGACAAGCAAAAAAAAAAAAAGAAAAAAGAAAAAAGGTCTTCATTCTAAAAGGGGGGCACAAAATGCATACTTTTCTTCCAAAGGGGGGGGGGGGGCAGGGGCCGGAAGTGCCCCCCTGGATCCGCCCCTTCTCTCTCTCCTTTTCACCATATCTTCTCAGTTTCGCCTTTTCTCATCTTTTTTGTCTTCCCTCTCTATCTCATACATACACATTGATCACATGTCCTGGTTCATTCACCCCTCCCCTATATGGTTTATTTCATTGATATAAGGACCTTTATCATGTTCACAGAATAATTTTCAATTACATGTATATCTTTCTCACAATCAAGATTTAAGGTACAATAGTTTATACACGTCAATTAGAGGTATTTTTCAAAATAAGTTTTTTATATTTTTTTACTTTTTAATGAATATTTTCTTGCATGCAGAAATGAGGACAGTTTTTAGAGAAGTTTAGACATTGTCTTACTTCTTAAATACACGTTTACTTCTTCTCCTTTAAAAATTCCAACATAATTTATATAATTCATCTGCATAAACTTTTTTCATATACTACAATACAATATAGTTCCATCACAGCCGACTTGTCAAATAATATTCTCTGAGTACAAATTATGTACATGCATTAAAAAAAAATTCAATCTAAATGAATCATACGTTATTAATTTCAATCCCTTTCCAAGAAGTAAATTATTTGAATTACAATTTAAAGATTATTTACCCACTACACCCCTACAAAGAAGAAAAATAAATGACCATCTAATTTTTGTTCAACACACACCAATGACAACAATTGTACTCCTAAAAAACAAAGATAATTTTGACAGTTGTAAGAACTCTTTAAATGATCCATCTCCTTTTAGGTTGGTACATGTATATTGCATGTTATTATTATTATAAATCTAACTATAAAAAAGAGGCAGGAGAAACACACAATTAGATAGTTTCAAGTCAAATGAAGTGTTGACTAGTATGGATTTTCTCAGTAGATAATGAATAAAATAATAATTTACTTAATAATTTATAAATTCATAGAATCAGATAAGATTATTATTAATTTGTGATACACTGCGGGCAGATTTAATAAAGGAGTGGCCCTGGCAGTGCTTATCTTAATATCATTTAGGGGCCCTGTAATCTCACTATATAGGCCACACAGAAGAGGAAGACCTCCTCACATTAACGAGCTACTGTAACAAAATGGCTGCATGTGACTACAACATTTGAAATGGGGAGGGGTGTGTAAAATGGTCAAGATATAATTGAAGAACTTTAAACTCCTGTTCAGTCATTCTAATTATAATAATATACATGTATGTCCATTTATATTGCACAACTACTATACAAATATACTCTCTGCCCTTTAATTACTGCAGCTTTAGCCGAGCTGCCATGAAAGGCGCTAAGGCATTTAAGCAATTTCTCCCAACCGGTACCCATTTACTTCACCTGGGTGGAGAGTGACAAATGTAGATGACTGTTTTGCCATTAGCGCTGCGGCAGGATTCGAACCGTGAACCATATGATCCACAGTCTGGTGACGTATACACTAGACCACGACACCTCAACATGCATATTATACTTGAAGCCAGATATGATTTTAATATGAAGAAATGGGGTAACCTCGCTATTCATAAAGACCGCTTATTCATAATGCGTGACTAAATGAATAGCGGTCCTTCTAAATAGACAAATTACCATTATTTCATAAGAACTGCTCTTCATAACGTGTGTTAAATGAATATAGTAGTTTTCTATGAATAGCTGTCCTTTTGAATAGCGAGCGGACCCAGAAGAGATACATGTTGATCAAAGCAGGGGGCTATTCCACAGAAGAGCTGAAGTAGAAATCCATATCTGTCAAAAGAAAAGAGGAAAGATTTTAGACAATAGCATCCATTGTGTATTTCATAATTAAACAAGCAACAGTTAGAATTAAAATAAAACCCTGAAACTTCGAGCTTCCTATTAACACAGTTAACATTGACTCTTTTTATGAAATGGAATAATAAGTGTGAATTCTCAAAACTATTTAAAGAGGAAATAAGTTAGTAAGCGAAGAAGCTTGACTGGAGAGGAATTTTTAATTTGTAAACAAATCTTTCGGCATATTACTCCCAGTGTTAAAGATCGTATGCTCGATCTGTAATGAAAAACACAAGTCAGAAAAATTGGAACCAGCGGGATTCGAACCTGTCATCTACTGCTTGCCGGGCAGCGACTTAACCACCAGGCTATTCTGGTTCACGGCCAAGTCACGACGAACTAGAATCAAATACCCAAGATCCTCTTCTTTCTGACTCATTAATATTCAAACGGTCCGCCGTGGAACAATGGTTAGTAAGCGAAGAAGCTTGACTGGGGAGGAATTTTTAATTTGTAAACAAATCTTTCGGCATATAAGGAAATAAGTTGGACACATAAAATTTTCAAGGCTATTCAAAAGCAACCAAATTAGTAAAGTCTCAAGAAAATTCAGTTGGTATGTTTATGTGAAGAAAAATATGTGTACCTAGATTGTATTGAGGTACTAATAACAACCAGGGGCGTCGATTATGCAATGGCAGTTGCCCCCCCCCCCCCCATAATATTGAGAGGGCAAATACATCATTTTGCCCCCCCCCCCCCCCCCCCCATCCAAAAACGGATTGACACCCTGATAGCAATCTAACTCTTACAGCATAGACCTACCATGCAAAACTGGAGCAGCTAAGTATTTATTTGTTCCTCTCAGAATTCATCTTCATTCTCAGCGGTAAACCTTCATCTTCATCATCATCTGTAAAATAGATGAAGGAGAGTCGTGTAGAGAAGCATTATTATGTATTAAGAAAAAAAAATGAGATACGCTCATCCCTCGTGATCTTTTCAAAGAGGATAAATACTAACTGCATGTACAATCCATCCTAAAATATTTGTGGAATTTAATAAAAGTGTAATGTATTCAAACATCTTATTTTGTTTTGTTTCTGTTTGCATTAATTAATGAAATGTTTAATATAATGATTAAGGGGACTAAAAATTATATTTATACTGACATCACCCTGAACATTCCCTAAAGATCTCATAATTGATTTTTAAAGACACTAAAACAGCTAATTTAATATTACACTGAAGAAAACAGATCTCAGTGGTGGATAAAGGAAAAGGACAAATGAAATGTCCATTCTCTCAGAATTCTTTTGTTGTTGTTGCTGTTTTGGTTGGACAATGTAAACTAAAAACTCCCCCCCCCCCCCCCCCCCAAGTAAACCGATTCTGGATCCACTACCATTACCAGACCTATAATTTTTAGCTGTAATACCCTGTGGTAACTCCTTGGTATTATTAAGTCTAGGTCCAACTAGTTAGGTCTACACCTACCTGTTTATTTCTCACGTCTCATCAAAGTCTTTTATAGTAGGATTTTCCGCTTCATCCGGCACCTCCAACAGTTGTTGAGTTATGTAGACCTCTAACATTAGGCTCTATTAGATCTTCAAGTAGATCAGCCACAAGTTAGTTCCTTGCCAAGTTTATCTGAGGGCAATCAAAGTCAACATGAGACTAATGAATGTGATTACTGAAAGTCACTGAGTGAAACAACAAAGGCCTTCCATATGATATATTACTCTGTGGAGATGTATTATTACCTCTCATTAAAAGTGCTTTGATTCTGGTCTACAAATAGTAGAATCAAGACTAAATATGAACCCACTCTCTCTCTCTTGAAATTAAAAAAAAATAAAACATCATCATGCTTGCCTTTAAGTTTGACCTTGTCTCAAGTTTGTGAAAAGTTACAAGTTACAAATACAATTATCATTATGGTTAACGTTATGTCCTAACTTTGTTAATGTTAGGCCTAAGTTAGACCTATTTTGATCTAACTTAGACGGTATTATTAGGCAAACCCGAGAATAGGGGCCGGTCTGCGCGTGCTGTATTCATTTGTGTGCAAGCAAATGTAGCCCAGCGGCGGCGGCGGCGGCGGCGGCGACGATCTTGTACCAGAATCAGTGATGAAACATTTGCGAGTTTGACTCCATTTCTGGCCAAAATCGTTATGATTTTCATCAAACAACTACAAATCTGAAAGTCAAGAGGACAATATGATTATCACAGCATTAATTACTTGATTTGAAATATATTTGGAAGTTGTTTTGAACTTGATTTTCATATGGAAAACTTTGTTGCATTTGACCCGGAGCGGCCTACGGATGCCTTATAATACGTGAAAATTCGAGTATATACCCCCCTTCCAGCAAAGAATCGCGTGCCAAAAGAAAACACAATGAGCTTTTACAAACCCTCGCCTGCAAATCAAAGTTTACACCTTTAACTTTTCAATGAATATATTCTTGAAGCAATTTTAATTCGGGAAATTAAGGCGTTTTTGGACTAAAGTTGGACCTAAAATCATCAAAAATTGGAGAGTCTATGGCGCTTTGGCACAAATTACGTTATTTCTGCTGACATTGCTCAATGAAAATGAGCCTCAATCACTTGTCCTTTGTTCTATCGATTATTACCCTCGCACGCGAAAAGATTGTAGAGTGATCGTGGTTTTGAATGATATGAAACTTATTTTGATTGGTTGAAAGGAACTTAGGGCGTTTTTCTTGTCAAATCAGAGCAAGTTTCTCATTTGTTATCAGAGCCGTATTATTCAATGACGTGCGCGTGCTTTCCTTTGTACAGCAATTCAATAGGCTTACGGAAAACGCATGCACAATGCACGCATTTGAGGATTGGCTGTCGGCGAGTGCACACACACAGAACCGCTCCGCCAAATGCAACATTTATGGCTAAAGTTTTCCATATGAACTTGATTAGGCCTATGAACTTGTTCCATGTGTAAAGTCATTTTTGCCTCTGCCGATCTCCGCACTGTAAAACATGGCACGCGTACGCCGACCTGCCCTATTTTTGGTTTGCCCGATATTATTTATAGAAAACTATATCGATATGATGATCACGACAAGAATTCCTTATGTCCCAGCCGCCTTATTTTTTCATTTTTGTTAAGTGTCCGGTCATCCGAATCTGATCCCCCATCCATCATCATGATCATCATCGCTCCATGAGTCCATCCAGGCCAGCATCCGAACAATTTTTTTTTTAATTGAACAAATTAACGTTACAGTAACTAGCAGTAACACTAGTAACAGCTTTCTCTATTTTTATTACCCTGGATTGCCAAATTTGTTTCATCATCATTTCAAATAAGTTAATCTAAATTTATAACTAAAAACAAACCTTGATTGATCCATCGTCGAGCTCCGACTCTGGGTCTACTTAGGCGGTCAGATCGCGAGAGAGAACTGTATAATTATGTAGCAATAATGTACACGGTATGCACACGGTACGGACATGGATCGAAATCGAAATACAGTGCAGTAGCAGCGAAATATAGCAGGAAAACGTTAGCAACCTCACAAATACATATTATTGTATCGTAAAGTAAAATGATAAATTTATAACCATTTTAATCTTTTTTCTCTTGAAAATTATAAAAGTCATTTAAAAATATTATTGAACATAACATCTGATTTTAACATTTTAATTCAAAAGTTTTTGAAAGTATAAATTGAAAAAAAATCAAATCTACAATCTACCTAAAAACCTCTCTGAGAGAAAACGATGGTCACAGAAATTTAGCGAAGTGAACCTTCCTCATAGCAAGACTGCAAAGTGTTGCCGCCCTCTACGTTCGTTGGTTTGTATGTATATGTGCGCACAGCTGACTAAACCAGAATTAAACCTTCAAATTATGTGAACAGATCAGGGGGTGAGAAATTCATATGACCATTTGTTGGTTAGATTTATTTGATGAGAAACTCCCCGGAGAAACTCTTTTCATATCTGTAATTGTTGTCTAGCTAGCCTTATAACGAAATAGATCTACTCAGTGATCTACTTTCAGCGGTTTGGTAAGTTCGACCTTCTCAGACCTGGACTAGACTTGACTAAGGCAGGCCAACCGGTAGACTACGCCTGTACGCCTACCTTTTTCTCAAAAACTGTTCTAGTTTCAGTGTTTGTCATATTGCCCTGTCCGCGAAATATGGACATGCGCGAAGTTGAACACACCGCCACACCGCCATACCGCCGGCGTCGCCTCCTCGCTACCATAGGCGCAGTCGGTAAATCTACCGGTGGGCCTGGCTTAGCCAGGTCTAGTCCAGATCGAGCAGGTCGAACTTGCTCCCAAGCCGTTTAAATTAGAAAGAAAGAGCACACTGTAGATCTATTTCTTCCCAAGATTAAGCTGGACAACAATCACATATATGAATAATAGTTTCTCACCTTCAAACACGCGACAAACTCTTTGAAAGTCCCCACTCATTCAGCGACTTGAATGACAATGCCTTCCATTTTTATCGCAAACAATTTCTGTGATAGATTTGTGGGCCAGGCCAGGCAGCGAATTTGTTCCAAATCCATATGCGCATGCGCTGTTCGGTCACGCGATTGGTATTTTAATCAACTTTGATCAAACTTTTAACCAACAAAAAGATAAAGTGTCTTGACAGTTAGCACTATCAGTTTGGCGGGAAAGCAGAGAACACTGTTTTTAATCAATGTTGGTTACAAAGTAACCAACAAGAATAAAAACAATAATTTTAATCAACAATATTTTTAACCCACGCAAGATTAAAAGCCATTTTTAACCAACATTCATTTTATAACCAATGTTGAGCGATTTTTAATCAACATTTTTTTAATCCGTAGATTTTTAATACATGTTTTAACAGTGTATATGGGCTGATAAATCTAACAACATCTTACATTTCCGTGAGCATCGTAATGCACTTCAGGACAATAAAAGTAGTGTTTTACATCAACTTTCGTTTAGATGGGAAGTGGAGTTTTAATCATCATCCTATAAGTGATTATCAACATGTTTGAGATCGTCGTCGTGCCCTCAGTCACTACTTCTACACTGTTAAAACATGTATTAAAATACTACGGATTAAAAAAATGTTGATTAAAAATCACTCAACATTGGTTAAAAAATGAATGTTGGTTAAAAATGACTTTTAATCTTGCGTGGGTTAAAAATATTGTTGATTAAAATTATTGTTTTTAATCTTGTTGGTTACTTTGTAACCAACATTGATTAAAAACAGTGTTCTCTGCTTTCCCGCCAAACTGATAGTGCTAACTGTCAAGACACTTTATCTTTTTGTTGGTTAAAAGTTTGATCAAAGTTGATTAAAATACCAATCGCGTGACCGAACAGCGCATGCGCATATGGATTTGGAACAAATTCGCTGCGCTGCGCTGCGCACACATAATCTAGCTAGCTAGCTGCTATCACAGAAATTGTTTGCGATAAAAATGGAAGGCATTGTCATTCAAGTCGCTGAATGATTCGGGACTTTCAAAGAGTTTGTCGGCGTGTTTGAAGGTGAGAAACTCTTCTTCATATATGTGATTGTTGTCTAGCTTAATCTTGGGAAGAAATAGATCTACAGTGTGCTCTTTCTTTCTAATTTAAACGGCTTGGGAGCAAGTTCGACCTGCTCGATCTGGACTAGACCTGGCTAAGCCAGGCCCACCGGTAGATCTACTGACTGCGCCTATGGTAGCGAGGAGGCGACGCCGGCGGTATGGCGGTGTGTTCAACTTCGCGCATGTCCATGCATAACTCGCGGACAGGGCAATATGACAAACACTGAAACTAGAACAGTTTTGTGAGAAAAAGATATATTTACTCTTTTAAAAATGCAGTCAAGCGCATGCTCATTGCAAACATTTTTATTTAAGATACCGTATTTGTTTTATTAGTTGGTTGTTAATTCCCCTGAAGTTCTGTAATCATCTCAAATCTAGTCGAACTACACGTTAATCCCTTCCTCATATATTCTTGGATTGCCAGCTTTCTCACTGACCGGTCCCAGCGTGTTCGCTACCGTGGTTGTCTATCACCAAGTATGCTTCTAAATGCCGGAGTACCGCAAGGTACGCGGTTAGGCCCGCCTTATTTTTGATCTTGATCAATGATGCCCTAATGAGTAATGTCATCCAGTGTTGATCGCTGGAAATACGTTGACGATATGACGATATGACGATAGCGGAGTCAACAAAGCGGGGATCGGTCGGTGTGATGCAAGCTACCCTGCAGGAACTGGTGCACTACAAATAACATGCAACTGAATGCTTCTAAATGTCATGTAATGCGAGTTGACTTTGGTAAAGCTGTGTTGCCCCCTGTACAATGTAGTTTAAATTGTCAGACCTTGACTCATGACTGAAGTTGATGTTGTAAAGATCCTCGGTGTACTGGCTACTGCTACAATCCAACCTTAAGTGGGATAGCCATGTGAGTGCCATGCTCTCTAAGGCTAGTAGAAGATTGTTTATGTTAAGATCTTTGAAACCTTTCAAGCTTCCTGTAAAAGATCTGCTAACAATATACACAGGATACGTGAGACCCTTGTTAGAATATGCTGTCCCAGCATGGCACCCAGGCCTAACTAAACATCAGTCTCTCCAAATTGAAAGGGTACAAAAACGAGCCCTAAGGATGATTCTAGGAGAACGTTATGTATCATATTTCAGTGCCCTCCAGTTAACACAATTACAGTCTCTTGAAACTCGCAGGCAAGATTTATGCCGCAGATTTGCATTGTCATTGCTTAAGTCACCTCAGTTCAGGGACTGGCTTCCAGCACCCCGCCAGACCAGGTACTCTTCAGCCTTAAGAAGATCAGTACAGTATCCTGTAGTGAAGTGTAGAACTGAAAGGTACAGGAGAAGCCCAATTCCATATCTAATTGAGTCATTAAATGCTTTGTAATGATGTTGGGAAGACTTGGCTCTCTCTCTCCTCTCCCCTCCTCTCTTTCTCCTCTCTTGCAGCTCTTTATTTCTTTATATCTAATTCTCCCACTTATCTTCTCTTGTCATCTATTTCTTTTTCATCTTTTTCTTTCCTCCTCCTCTCTCCCTCTCCTCATCGTAGTTAGGTCTCCCAAGTCAGTGTAAGAGAGCCATTGACTGACTGATTAATGTAATCTCATGTACACGTTGGCTGTATGGTTTACCTCGTTCTTTCACCATTACATGTATGTATGGTATGAAGTTATAATGACATAATACATGAACTCAATTATTTAAACAAGTTTTTAAATCGGACGCTGTATGTATTTTGTAGTTAGGTGCCTCACAGGTGTATCCTCTTTTACTCTCTCTCTCTCTCTCTCTCTCTCCTCCCTCTCTGTATTTATCTCTCTCTCTCTCTCTCTCCTCCCTCTCTGTATTTATCTCTCTCTCTCTCTCTCTCTCTCTCTCTTTTTTCTCCTTTTAAAGGGCGAGTCAATTAGAATCAACATTGGGGCTAAAAATGTAGTACATAGGTCCAATGACACAATTCTGACATTTTTACAGAAAAAAAATTGCCCAGTAACAAGAAATTGGTCAAAAAAACTCACTAATTTGGGAACGCCCCCAAAAATTGACAGCTGATTGGCTAGAGCGATTTGACGTAGCATCGGGAAGTCCCCCGCGAAGCCACTAAGGTTGACTAATATGTTGGCAATGTAAATGAATGATAATTTATCCATTTTCATATCACTATTTATACAATTTCGACAATCTTTAAGTCCCCCAAAAGGATTTGAATAGGTTGTTTAGACATTTTAGTAGAGGTCAAATGACAAGTCTGGCATTTTTTCAAACACTTTACCCATGATAATTCCTCTTTTGGATTAGGTTTATATTTTGGAAAAACGTAATATTTTACAGACAAGTAGACGTGTGGACAGTCGCTTTACTGCTGACCGTACCTTGCGAATCTTTGTGTGCGTGCTTATGATAACAACCAAGTACACTGAAAGACTGGATGAAAGTCTAAATATATTACAACAATTACAGCAAAATCGTGTGCTGCAAGCTAGCTGCCTCCCGGGGGGGGGGGGGGGGGGGGGGGGGGGGCACTCACATATATATGTCACACATGTATGTGCCGCTGTGACGTCCCCATTTTCAACCTTCTCGGGTCGCTCCATGATATGCGATTTTCAGATTTTCACTAACCGCACCTCGATTGGCTTCCGACTCGCTCCCTAGAATATGAGAAAACAATGCGCACAGCCCATTGTCCGGGAACGGTCGCTCCCTCGCCTCCCAGGCCAGCGCAGCGGGGAGCTGGGCGACCTAGTGCCCCCTAACTGAACGCGGTATTACTAGTGCTAGCGGCGGCTCAGCGAGATCAATCTGCATGCGACATCGAGCCAGTGCAGTGGCGCGGCATGTACAGCGTTAAAAACAGCGCTGCGACCGCTGACTCAGTTCATGCACCGTATGTGTACCAGAGTAGTGAGATCGCGAGCAGCTAAAATTAGCTCTGCCCATGAGCCCGTTCTCTCCTTAGACCCTCAAAAATGAGCTTCCTCAATTAACCGTTTAGCTCCTTAGCCCCCTGTTTTGAGATTGGCAGCGGCACACCCACATCCAAAAACAGGTTGAGTGCCCCCCCCCCCGGGGGGGGGGGGGGGGGGGGGTACGGTACGGTAGACCTACCCTCTTTTTCTCCAGTGACTCCAGCTTCAGAACTGCAGACCGACTCTTGTTTTTTAGCTCCCTGTGTTTGGCTTCCAGTTCCACAGCCCTCAGTTCCCAGTCTGATGACAGGGATAGCTGTCGGCCGCAGCATTTTATTCTTGGGCGCAAATCCTAGCTGGTCATACAGCCCCTGGCCTGAGGGCCTGACTATCGAAGTCCTCCTCCCTGAAGTGGTCACTGCAAACAGTACTGTGAGCGGAAGGGCCATCCCACTGAGCTAGCTCGCGTCAGCTTGATCCTTGAAATCCAAATTTTTCGAGTTGCATCACCTTTAGGAAAGGTGTGCAGACTGACACCATCGCTGGTGCCTTTGCTGCACCGAGCAACAACACATCTCCGCGGCATTTTCTTGAGATATGCACTCCTATCATGCCTATCCAAAATTCCCTGCACTGGATATACACAGACAAGCGTCGTCCGCTAGCTAGACGTTCCCGATGGTACGTCACAGGTCACCTGACAAGGCACGTGACTGGGCCCTATTTTTCGAGGGGCGTGACAGACTAGCTGATAAACGTGCGATTTAGGCAATTTCAACGAAGCTTAGAGAAGTACACAGATCTTTTTAATAAAAAGTATATGCGATTTCTAGCAATATTGACACAATACTTTGATATTATCATGAAATGTAATTCTAATTGACTCGCCCTTTAACCTAATTCCTTCTTCTTGTACGGCACACCTGTCAAAGGGCTTGCTTTTAAAATAGTATTCCAGTTGTTGTGTATGTAGTGCAATAATAACTATTATATGATACTGTAGGTTACGAGAAATGTAATTTTATATTTCTCTTTTTATTTTTGTCAGAACAAAACAAGCTCAGATTTTTAAATGTTGTATGTGTATTTAAATTGAACAGTTTGGGTATTGTTTCTTTCCTCACTACAGTGTGTATTTTATAATTTTGTAACCATTGCTCTATATTAATGTTCAGTGCTCCATTCAGCTTTGCAATGTATCTGTTTGGCTACGTCATTAGTTATATTGTTTTATCACACAATTCATAATTAATCGGTTTTTAGGAATTTACACTCATCAGTATTGCCTACGGTTATCTCAATTTCCTTTTTTTCCCCCTCTCAGTTACCATTCAATGTTAGATTCACAATCCAGATTTCATCATTATAATCCAGCTTCCGTTGCACACCACTATTTTAAATTTTCGGTTTTCTTGCAAACTTTGCAAAGTTGAATGGAGTTAATCATTTATCATATATGGTAAATTGGTTCTATTTTTGTTTTTTTTTCATTTTCTGTTTACAATTATGCAGTAGCCGTTTTGTCAATTTTATGTGTATATTTTACTTTGTTCAATCATTTGTAATTCAGCCTCTGGCTGCAAGAATTGATTTTTATGCATGAATGAATAAACACCATTATTATTAAGTTCTTGGGCTAATTATTATTATGATTGTAGGCCTAGGCTAGGCCTAGGCTATATCCATGGCATGTAGGCCCTATAATTTGCCATGATAATGTAATTATGCGCAGTGGTATTTTTAATTAGGGCATCTTCCCACCACCCCCCTCCCTCTCTCTCTCTCCCTCCCCCTCTCTCTCTCCCTCCCCCCTCTCTCTTGCTTGTCTTAAGTTTTCTTCTCTCTCTCTTTTCTCTCTCGTTTCTCCTTCAGTATGGATGGACTGCACCTTTTATCATGTCTGCTACATTTTTCCTGCTCTAGATTATAGACTAGAACGTACTGTAGAGATTTCAATCTTATTCTTTAGGTGTATTTGTATATATAGTGTATTATATTTGCACCTTTTTTTTTGTTGTATAATTTAATCTATTAATCTATGTTTACTTTTAAGAATGTTTGAAATATGTAAGATCTTAGGTATGGCAACACTTCAAGCGTCCAGCTTATATTGCCAGACCTCTGTGTGTTTCTATTTTCAAAGTTTGTATGAAACTGATTATTGTGAAACATGCAGGAATAAATAAATTTTTTTTTTAAAATGTCAAAATGAAAAAAGTAGCTTTTTGTGACATCATCACTTCGGTACTCAAGTAGGCTACATGCATAAAATGCCATATTGAAAGAACAAGTGTTTGCAGAGTTTATTCAAACAAAGCATCAAATTTTATATAAAAAATTGCAGTCAATGTCAGGAAACATTTTAAAACACGAATGGTGAGAGCATTTGACAAAACTGGCAATACAGATATATGCATAAAATTTTTATGTAGTGATGCATGAACTAGTGTTTAGAGACTAGGGAGCATAGTTATTAAACACCATTACTCCACTAAAATAACTGATGCAAAACAGAGCATACATGATGGGAATTTTTAGATTTAATGCTCTGTCCCATGCGCAAGAGGATTCTATCATTGAAAAAGAATTACAGTTTAATGAAACAGAGGGTTTAAAGATGTTGATGTACGTAAACTAAATTATATCAGTTCTAAATTTTGTAGTTAGATGATGACACTTCCACGGAATGACTGTGTTTTTTTTTCAGATGAGACCTTGTATGCTGTGGAAACGAGTCCTTGTCATGCTTATGTCCTGCTATACGATGTCCTTGCCTATAGAAAAGAGAGTAAGCAGAGTAAGTACAGACAATTCTAAATGACTGGCTGAACGAGTTTGTGCTTCATGCCGTGGCAACCAGTATGTGCCCCCCCCCCTGTTTAGGGGAGAATTTGATATAATTTTGAGTGTTTATTATCCCCTCGACAACTGAGTCGGATGGGTATTATTAGTAAGACTGCCGTCCATCCTTCCGTCCGTCCGTCCGTCCGTAAAAAATCTTGTGAACTCTGGTTTCTGTTCGATGACTTTAGTAATTTGTAAAACAAATTTTTAGGCATTTTACTCCCAGTGTTAAAGATCGTATGCTCGATCTGTATTATGAAAAACACAAGTCAGAAAAAATTGGAACCAGCGGGATTCGAACCTGTCATCTACTGCTTGCCGGGCAGCGACTTAACCACCAGGCTATTCTGGCTCACGGCCAAGTCACGATGAACTGGAATCAAATACCCAAGATCCTCTTCTTTCTGACTCATTAATATTCAACGGTCCGCCGTAGACAATGGTTAGTAAATGAAGAAGCTTGATGGGAGGAATTTTAATTTGTAAACAAATTTTTAGGCATTTTACTCCCAAATTAAAATTTGATATGAAGGTACATGGTATCAAAATACAGCCTAAGTTCGATTTCGGAGTATGTAGGATGTAGCTCAGAGGTTGTAGCTCATTAAATATGCAAAAATAGCTATATTATGTATTGAATATATCATAAAGAAAATGTGAGAAAATTACAATGCCCCGACCGGGATTCGAACCCGGGACCCTGGATTACATGACCAGTGCTCTACCAACTGAGCTATCCGGGCTCCCGCCAAAGCACAGTAACAATCTCACATATAGCCCCTCTCTTTCCTCACATTTTCTTTATGATATATTCAATTTACTTCAATCCTATCAATTATGATATTTAATTACAAATTCAAATTGTCCTCTATAGAAATTCGTTGGCATGGATTTGCCCGACTTTAGAGGGAAGACCTGTCTCATTGGTAGGCCATTACATAGCGTACGCATGGAATTGGTATGGATGTACCCCCTACGCTCGATGGAAAGAGAGGGGCTATATGTGAGATTGTTACTGTGCTTCGACGGGAGCCCGGATAGCTCAGTTGGTAGAGCACTGGTCATGTAATCCAGGGTCCCGGGTTCGAATCCCGGTCGGGGCATTGTAATTTTCTCACATTTTCTTTATGATATATTCAATTTACTTCAATCCTATCAATTATGATATATATTATGTATCCAAAAATGTGGTTTCTGTTCGAAAACTAGTAATGTTTAATAGGTCAGATTTTAATGAAATTTGGTAAGAAGATATAGCCTATATAAGTTCAATCTTCGAGTATGTACATGTAGGTCAAAGTTCATGGTTCATTAAATATGCAAAAATAGCTAATTATATATGTTAAAATGTGGTTTCCATTCTATAACGTAAATAATGTTGTTGAGTGTGTAAGTCAAAGCTCAAAGGTAATAGGATTCTCTCTAACAAAAAATGTAAAAGTGGAAATGTTTGCGCGATTAATTTTTCGCGCTCGGTAAAGTGAATTTCCATGTTTTTAATTTCGCCGGTGCGCTAGGCCCATGGGCAAAAGAATACATCAACAGAAAAATTTGCGTGTTTTTATTTGCATGAAAATTTACACACTGCGAAATATGCCACGTTTACAGTACCCTATTTTTATCCATAGAGATACATGTATATAGGCCTAGTGACAGAAACAAAGTTTGCTCTTGTATTGGAATTGAAATAAAATCTGAATTCCATTCAGCTTTGGAACTTGTGCAAATTGGGGGGGGGGGGGGGGGTGGAGTGCAGGGCAAATAAGTTGTAATACCGGTATTTCCTGGGTTTGGGTGCATTAATCCTTCTTGTGTTTTTGAGTGGACCTTTCACTGAATTTGATTTAATATGAACAGAGACAGAGCAACATGTTTGTAGGGCAAATGCATTTTTTAGAAAGAGAAAGAGAGAGAGGAGAGGAAAGGAGAGAAAAGGAATTCAAAGCAAATACACTTCTCATTTAGAGGTAACGGTTAATTGGATGGCAATTGCGTGCAATGTGTCCTATATGATGCATTTATATGTCTCTTAATAATTACCATTTATTTCATGCAAAATTGAAAAATCTCTTGATATGATCATTGGAAAGTTGTAGTGGTACTGTAGAAAGAGCCGTAAGTTAACGATCATATTGAGAGATTTGTGATTTTTTTAATGAAATGGATAAAAGTCATAGTGGGTATATCGTACGAACAGAACACACTGCATGGAATCGCTGTGTAGAGAAATATAGGAAGACTGAGGGAGAGAGATTGAGATTGTGAAAGATTATATAACATACAGTGAAAGTTGTCTTTGAGAACATACTTTGAAATGTAAGGAAAGAAAGAAAGGCTATGCTTTAAACATAAATGTGAGAAATGTTTTGCAAATTTATTCAACAAGTGAGAAGTTTATATTCATTAAAATATTTGTATTTACCCTAGTATACAATACCATGGACATGTCAAGTGTAGGTAAGTCAAGCTTACTTTCTTGTTTTGTCCACTCATGCACTCTACAGTATTCACTTGCATGCCAGTGGTTGTGTCTTTTCCTCCTCCTGAGAGGAGCACTTTTGAAACTGTTGAATGCATGCACATGGAGATCAACCTCATCAAATCTGCCTTTGTCAACCTCTAACTTCTGTTGCAGAGTAATAGTAATCAACAAAATTGAGGGACATACATGTATTTGGCAAAATTAAATGTCATGTATGGGGAATGTTCTGTGATAAAATGGCATTTTGTCAACCTTTCTCATACAAAGTTGGTACTTATTGTTACCTATATTAAAGTGCAGAAGTAAAAATCATGAGACTCGCCAGAATGCAGGGACTTTTCAAATTATTGTCAAATTTATTGTAAACTAGCAAGGGGAAGCTAGTCCACCGTGATATTACGTTGGTTTTGATATAAATAGCTAAATAATGGGAGAAACAAATCAATGAAAGTTCTAGGAAAGTTTGGTAGAAAATAAGTTATGAATTTTAAAGTTTCAATTGATCAAACACAAATTGATTGAAAGGTACATGTACATGATGTACATGTATACATGTACTAAAAATTTGCCAGTTTGGGTTTGATCGATTCCAACTTTTAAAATTCTTCTGTATGTTGCCGTAGAATATTCCTAAACTTCCTCTGTTCCGTTTCTTTTATTATTTTGCTTTAAATTATCAAAACCAACATAATGTCAGGATGGACTTCCCCTTTAATACTGATGATGAGGCCCTACATATTAGTAGTATATTGTGGTAGTAGTAGTAGTAATTTTAGTTGTAGTAGTAGTAGTAGTAGTTGTAATCCATATTATTTTCTTGCATGTAGATCGATTGTACTGTCTACTTTGCTCAACAATATACTTTGCTATGCATATTTTTATGGGACATTGTGCAGACTGAGGTTTGTACTTCCTTTTGAAAGAGAAAAATCATTGAATTATGTGCATACATGTACACAATAGTATCACTTCATGCATGCATGCACAATGCATGCTCCAAACCAGTACAGTAATAATACATAATATTTCTATAGCGGCATTATCCATTTTGATTAAATGCTCGAGGCGCTTTACAACATGAAGAAAATACAAACATAACAAGGGAATGACTATAAACAAGAAGGAATGTCCGTCTTCAAAAGGCAAGATTGATTATGTTCTAAATTAATCAGTGTTTCCTCCTCAAATTGGCAACAGTTATTTTTATTTTCCACTAAATGTTATGTAAATGAACGAATGTGAATGAAAATTGCAAAATTTAGCAGAAAAATTGTCAATTTGTACACAAAATAGTGATTATATATTTTACACCTCATTGCCACTTTCAAGACTTTCATGATTTATAGTCACAATTACTTTGCTCTTATTCTTAAACAGCGCAATTAACGTACTGCATTGGATATACATTGTAAACTCAAAATTTGCTGTTCTTTCTGCTCATAGAATGTAAAAATTCCTAGCATTCTGGATCAAAAGATTGTAATGCAAAAACATCACTAAAAGGATACACTGAACTGCTATGGTTATAAAAGGTGTTGAAGAGGAATATTTGCGGAAAATTTTCAATATTTTCTTACATGATATATAATACATGTAGATCATCAGTTAAAATTCGAGGTAAACTCTGACATCATCACTTCGATGTAAAATAAAAGTTCGCATTTGTTTAAAGGCATGTACATGTACCTAGTTTTAGAACCTGTCATAAGCAAGTTGAACTTCGTAATTTAGCAGATGGTACAAATTCCTCTGATTTATATACGCACATCTGTTGTGGTGGATATAAATATATTACATGTATGCTAAGGATTTTAGGGAGTTTTCTTTGGTCCGAATAGACACCTCCTCTGGCCCTCCTTTCGGTGCGCACGGGCGGGGAATGATTCCCAGATGGTTGGGAGGTACATGTACTTTTGTATGGTCGCAGTACCATCCATATTTCATATACATTCATAAAATTGTAATTTTCTCTGAAGAACAGTTCAGCTGGTGGAACAGCTCATACAGACGAACGAGGGCTTTGTACCTCTGAGCCCTTTGCGAGGGGAGAAAGTTTGATTCGTAGCATATTCTTACGTACAAGCTTCTCGATCAGCTCAGTATAAAAATGTACATGTATGCATGTCCGTAGGTACATGTACTTGTATATGGAACCAATTAAGGAGGTACCAGGCATGCTTGCCTCGTATAAATATAAACGTGTATATACATGTATATATTCCACTTTATATTCCACTTTATATATTCTACTTTATTCCACTTTCTACTTTATGCATTCTACTTTTAATAGTTGCACTGAGGTGTTTTTTTCAATCATTTGTAAATTATCCTACATGCATGTTTTTTATAACCTTGCTTTGCTGCTTGTATGAATTTGATTTAGCCTGGCATTTTATTTTTGGGGGTTTCTTTTGTGTCAATATTTGCTTTAACCATCCATGTTCATTGTACATGTAAATGACAATGGCTGTGTGCCTGCATTATACTTGAAATTCTGTCTCTTTACGTACGTTCACACGTAGAGCGATAGCATCGATGCTATCTAGGTTTCAAGACTATTTTGGTGATGACCAGATAGTTTTAAGACCAAACGCTGTCTGAACGCAGATAGTCACAAGATAGAAGCGAGTTGGAGCTAGGTTTCCAAACTATTCTGGCAGCGAGTTTAGCAGGAATAAATCTCAGGATCCAGCGACAAAGCATCAACGCTTTGCGGTAGACCACCCACCGTGCTTGTGACTATTTGTAATGTGAGCGCATACTCGCAACTATTATAATGCTGTCTGTTTCATGTGGTGCTATAATATAATGTAATGTATCTATTCATGTGATGTACAGTACCCTCTTCCCTAGTTAGGTGATCTGTCGTACATCGACAGATCACCTCTTAATTTCGTCAAGATTTTTCTTCTTTATTATTATTTATTTTTATTTTTCGCCCCTTTTCTTGTTACCATGATTCCTCAAAAAGTTCATTCTCAATTTTCTTCAAATTTTCGTCACTTATCAGACTTGTTAATGTCAAGATGTGGCATCTTATTCAAGGTCATCAGGTTATCATGACGTCATCAAGACGCCATTTTGTAAATTTACAAGATCGATTATATCTTCATAATCGATCATCAAAAATCAACTATATTTACATCACATAAACTTCACATGACGGGTCATCAGGTCATGTCCTCACAGGTCATCTAGAGGTCAGGACGTACGCGTACGCGCGCGTCAAAATTTTAAAATGCTCAAAATCACGTAGGATCAAGTCTGCACACGTTTCAGGTCAGTTTGAGCATTTCAAAAATGTCCGTGCGTAAGCGTCCGCGCGCGCGTTTTACGCGCGCACAAATCGTAAATAACGTTAGAACGCTGTTTTTTTTATTGATTTGCAATCCTGACACTTTTCTTCATCATTTCCATCAATTTGAATCAATTTCAATCAATAATAAGGTCGTACGGGCGCGTCAAAGTTCGAAATCCGTGCGCGCGTCTATGGCGAAAATAACGTAAAAACGTGCAAAAACATGCCTCTACAAAATTCATTGTAGCTCGTTAGATAGTCCGTTGACCCCCAAATTTTTTGTCATCATCAGGTAGGGTATGAATCATAGATTTCATTTCATGTATCATTTCATCCATATAAACATTATGACGTCAACAAAATGGCACCAGAAGTCAAAATTTCCATTTTTCATGTTTTGACGTCATCACATTTATGCAAATTTGGCTCTAGATTCGTAATTATTGGTCGTTTTTCTCCCAAATTTTGATATGTTATAGCTGCAACAATTCTCTACGAGACATCTTGCCACCATTATTCATTTTGATGACGTCATCACACTGAAATCTTCAATTAAAAACGACATGTCAAATTTTTCCCTATTTGCGTGTTATGTCTATGGAAGATGATTTTTTTTCGAATCATGAATCTACATGACATCGTTCTCTGAGCAGTATCTCAGTTATTTTTGGTCTATTTCCTTCCAGATTTTAATATGTTGTAGCTGAGACTATAAGCTTTTATTAGTAAGCCCTCCAATTTTTGATCAGATGTCGGGATCATGCCCAATTTTTCAGTACCAAATGGGATTTGAGAATCACGTTTTTCGTTTACGTGTTATCTCTATGGGAAATATTTTGGTCTATCGGTAAAGCACATGACTACCATGGTCAAGGTACCTGGTTCGATCCCGGGGCCGATTTTTTTTTTTTTTTTTTTTTGCTTCTTTTTACTTGTCATTTTACCATCCTCTACGACTATTATAACATAAACAATCACAAACCAAGTAATAAAATGCCTTATTTTGCATGTTATGTCTATTGCAAAGTGCTGTGCAGTGGTTTATGTATATCCCTATGGAAAATCTGTTTCACTGACGTGTATTAAAGCTATCCTACAATATCATTAGTCCTATTAGATATCACAATTTCTCAAAATTGGCTTAGTCAATTATCTTAATTATCTTATTGTGACGTCATCTAGACGCCATTTTCTACAAATCAACTTATGGTCGTATCTTCATAACGAAATGTGATTTCTCGTTCATATTTGGCATGGTTAACGTCACTGTCATTGCAGTCATGATCCTTACCATTATCCCCATCATTATCATCATTATCATTATCATCATTATATCATCAATCATCTTCAAAATCACCAACACCATAATCATCATGAATATCATTATCATCACCATCATTATATTATCATCTTCATCATCATCACCATTATCATCATCACCGTAATCTTTTTACAATGACCGTTTCACACATTTTGCTACATTCCTGTCCTCAAGAAGCATCTCCATTCATGGCATTCTTGACTTCCTATCTTCAGTTTAGCATTTCCCCATTATTATGATCATCCTGATTACAATCATGATCGTACAAAGTGAAAGACAGATCACCTAATTCGTCATGACGAATTAAACTCTAGTTTATTATTTATTCTTTATTTATTTTTATTTTTCGCCCCTTTTCTTGTTACCATGATTCCTCAAAAAGTTCATTCTCAATTTTCTTCAAATTTTCGTCACTTATCAGACTTGTTAATGTCAAGATGTGGCATCTTATTCAAGGTCATCAGGTTATCATGACGTCATCAAGACGCCATTTTGTAAATTTACAAGATCGATTATATCTTCATAATCGATCATCAAAAATCAACTATATTTACATCACATAAACTTCACATGACGGGTCATCAGGTCATGTCCTCACAGGTCATCTAGAGGTCAGGACGTACGCGTACGCGCGCGTCAAAATTTTAAAATGCTCAAAATCACGTAGGATCAAGTCTGCACACGTTTCAGGTCAGTTTGAGCATTTCAAAAATGTCCGTGCGTAAGCGTCCGCGCGCGCGTTTTACGCGCGCACAAATCGTAAATAATTAATCTCTTGACAATGACCGTTTCACACATTTTGCTACATTCCTGTCCTCAAGAAGCATCTCCATTCATGGCATTCTTGACTTCCTATCTTCAGTTTAGCATTTCCCCATTATTATGATCATCCTGATTACAATCATGATCGTACAAAGTGAAAGACAGATCACCTAATTCGTCATGACGAATTAAACTCTAGTTTTTTCTATTATCATTCTGTCTGTTTCATCTGGTGCTGTAATGTAATGCCAGTGGCGGTTGCGGGGGGGGGGGGGGGGCACAGGGGGCACGTTCCCCCCGGCCAAAAAAAGGGCTTTTAAAAAAAATTTTTTTTTGCTTGTCAGGGAATTATGGAAGGAAACTGGACCCCCATAACCCCCCTCCCCCCCCCCCCCCCCCCCCCACCCGAACGAATTTTGAATGTTTTGAATGTCTGGCGAAAAAAAAAATTGTCGACACCCCCACCCCCCACTGAGCGACTTTTCGAGAAGCTGGCAAGACCAAAAAAATACGGGTCTACCTTTTCCAAAAGTTGACAAACCTTCATTTGTGCACCCCCCTTTTTACTCAATCCTGGATCCGCCCCTGAATGTATGTATTCACGCGATGTAGGGGTAAGTAGGCTACTGTGTATGCTGTGTGGTATTAGAAGTGGAATTTCAATCTTTTTAAATAAAATAATAAATCTGGGATAGAATTACAAATTAAAATGGTTTGATTTGTTTTGATTTGATTTTGATTTTAGGCAATCAACTGGGAAGCCTGTGAGTTTGGTGATAGTCTCCAAACCTACAATGAGGACTGTACCGATGGGGCTACCAACCTCTTACCCTGTAACCCAGGACAGCTCAAGGTAGCTGAATGCATCGGACAGGATGGTGACACATCAAGAGTGTAAGCCTTCTCTGATCTGGGGGGGGGGGGTGCTTCTGGCCCGTGCCATCCCCCCCCCCCCGTTCAATGGCAGGAAAGTATGCATTTTGACCATAGACGATCCGCCCTTTTGTTGATTGTGCCCCCCCCCTTTTAGAATGAAACCTTCTTTTTTTTGCATGTCAGAGAATTATGGAGGGACCCCCATAACCACCCCTCCTGAGCGAATTTTCTAGGTCTGACGAAAAAAAAATTCTCGCCACCCCAACCCCCCCCCCCCCCCCCCCCCAGGTCTGCCTTTTCCAAAAGTTGACAAACCTGCACTTGTTTTCCCGCCTTATACTAAATTCTGGATCCGCCCCTGATCATGTGAATATGTCTTATTTATCCAAAGCTTGCATGAGTTCTGAAGAAAATTCCTTTTAATCTTGATGAAAATTGATGATATGGATATAATAATGTTCGAGTAGAATATCCATGCATACTCAGAGTAACATCCATAATTAGCGGTACGTCCCCTGTAAAGGATGCAATAATGAGAAAAAATGAATTTGTCATTTTATTTTCAGGGGGATTATGGCCCCCTTATATGGGTCTTGGGAGGACCGACGGATTGACTTCCCCCCTACTACCCCCCCCCCCCCCTCCAGCTCCCCCCCCCCCATTCCATTGTCATCCCATCACCCCCAGGGCGAGGGGAGAAGGGATTAATATCATTATACGTATTCATAATCATTATCGAAATATTTTCGAAGGAATTTTCTTCTTATCAGATTTTCTGATAAAGTGTCAAATTACCGGTAGCGAATGTCGTGAAACATACACACTAAACTGTGTGTGTGACAATGAAGCTTCAAATGATACCTGTACACGTACGTGCGAACGATCTAACACGTGTGTATAATACTGTACTGTACACTGAAGCCATGTGGATATATGGCCATGCTGTTCTTTGGCATAGCTCCCCTTCACAGGGAAAGGTACATGTATATGGGTTGGCTGGGCCTGAAGCTACAAACCCGCTTCATGGGTTGGTGGAATTATTAGGCCTACTCCCTGCGGAAATTCAATGTTTAAAAATGAATTTATGAAATATGGACAGGACGTCAGCCCTCAAGAAGTGCCTCCCACCACCCTAAGAACCCTTCCCCACCCGTGGGTACCAAAAGGCGGGGACCGAAAGGGCCAGGGGAGGAGCCTATTTGAACCAAAAAAAGAGCCCGAAATCCTTAGTGTATTATATTATAAGATGTTGTTCCAATATGCAAAGATTTTGACCAAACATTCTGATATTCTATTGTTCAATCAACCAAACCAAACATGCATAGCGTGGATCAACTAGCTACTGAGGGTGAAATGGCATCATGGAGGGGGGGGGGGGGGGGGGGGGATTACATCCAAAGAATTACTTGTAGGTGGATAAAATCAGAAGAACAAGGTCCTAGAATGAGGGCAGTGTGTAGGAGGGGGTCGTATCATCTTCTGTTGATGTTGTCGTGAGCACTCCTCTCCATTTTTTTCTTCTTTTTTCATTAATGCCTGGTGGTACAGGAGGCATTATGTTTTCAGGTTGTCCCTCCGTCTGTACATGTAGGTCCGTCCCGCTTTCTCCTTAACGTGATATCTTAAGAGCTTTTTTAGATATGAATTTATAACTTGGTGCTAGCATGTATCACCATAGTGAGACACACTGATTAGATTTTTGAGTAAGTAGGTCAAAGGTTAGAGGTTATAGAGGTCATTTACTATGAAATTTCAGGTTTTCAGCCTTGTTATTGCAATACATGTAACTCCTGAACAAATTGAGCCATTATTATCTTCAAACTTACATGTAGTACAAGAGTATGCTTCACCTTAGCGATAGATTTGGGGGAGTAGGGGACCTTGTGACCTACATGTAAAATAGCAATTGGAATTGGACTTGGACTTTTGTATGTACTATTAAATATCTTTTTTAAAGGGAAATCCAATCTTTAAGGGCAAGTTGTTCTGAAAGAAAAGAAGCTGCAGATTGGTGAAAATTAAAAAAAATTAGACAAGCAATAAGTTCTGATTTCTTTTAAATGTTGATTTACAATATTGGAATATCAAATTGGCTGAGTTAGCAATGTCACTATGATGTAGTGGCGGACAACTCTCCCATTTTCTCATATAATAACATTTTTTAAAATGTATCACTCTGTAGCATCTTTTTCTATTTTGAGGACCTACAGTATAACGGGGTCCACTCGCTATTCATAAGGACCGCTATTCATAGAAAGCCACTATTCATTGTCACGCGTTATGAATAGCGGCCCTTATGAATGGAGGTCCTTGTGAATAGCGAGGTAATTTGTCTATGGTTTGCTCGCTATTTAGAAGGACCGCTATTCACACAAAAGAGCTATTCATTTAATAGTCACGCGTTATGAATAGCGGTCCTTATGACTACCGAGGTAACCTCCCTCCCCATAACTATAACAATAAGATGGCTGCAATATATTTTGATTACTGCCCCCTATGAAAAGGCAGCTAGGAGAGAACTGGAATTTATTATATTTGACACATGTACAGTAGTATAGTATACATCACAGTCTGCAAACCAAATTGCTGATTTATGATTAGTATAGATGTAGTTATGTCTTTTTTTAAACATTCATAACTTTCTTGTTCTCTGTCCAATTTTTTAAAAATATTCATCATCCTGATTTTCTTATTTTTCTGCTTATTACACATTCAAATGAATTATTACAATGTCAGATTGGCCTTTAACAGTCAGACCGCAGGTCGTATGCAAATGAGCAAAAATCGCGCATTTTATTTCCAGTGCCCGAAATGGACTCTCTCCCTGCACCCAGTCGGCTGTATCGCATGGTCATCTTTAAAGTTATGTTCTTAAATAAATATAAATGTTATGCTCATTAGACTTTCTGCAAAAATAAATGAATAGTTTACCAACACAGGGATATTTTGTTTTAGTCAGAATTTTAGAAATAAGTTGTTTAAAATAACTGATGAAATAGTCATACAAATGCCCTTTTTTCACAAGATTTCAAGTTGTTAAAAGACATATAAAAAGTATATGAGCCGCCATCAAGACACATATGTATGGAAGCGCTGGAATCTCATCTTTTTCATCGTTACATTCAAAACATCCATAGATTTATGACAGAGTCAGGATCCAGCAATATTCAGCCGCAGATCATCCGTTGTCAAGACCATGGTCAAGACCATAGAATCTTCGCCCTGTGATTGGCAAGCAAGCCATCTGTAACCAAGTGCGCGTTGAATGAAACAATGCGCAACCTGTTGCTTCATCCTTGCGCAAACATGCGCATAGCTGTTGCCAGGCTGTGAGAAAACATCTTGCGTGGTGGTAACCAATCGGAATGCTGGAATTGACTTTTTAAAGACAAAGTGTGTACATTGGTTACATATTGCTGGATCCTGACCCTGTCATGAAGTGCACATTAATGTTATTTCAATCTTTGGAAAGTACAGAAAATGCCCTTTACGTTCATGTCAAATTTGCCCTGGCTCACAATAAAACTATGGTAGTTTTGGCCAGATTTATATTTCATTTCATTTCCATTTTTTGTCATAAAAGGAACACCATTTTTTACCAATTTCGTCTTTTATTTTGAAAACAACAAAAGCATGTCACAAATCTCTGATCCCTCTTCTTTTATTTGATGCATAACTCACGGCAATTGGTGAATGATAAGTAGTCTATTCAATAGTTTGCAAATGAGATGTTCCTGGCTGTTCTTGCTCATTATGTATTCATAGTCAGGCAGAACTGGAAATAAAATAGCGCGCTTTTTGGGGACCTGCGGATTGGCCGTTAAAGGGAAAGAAATCATGATTTAATTGTAAATCAAATAGATCAGTTATTTCTTTCTAAATCATATTTTAAAGTTTTTTTTCCACCCTTGCCTTTCGCAGTACTGAGGGCAAATTTTCTATGGCATAAGCAATCATTGGTCAACAATTAATAAAAATTTTGCCTACCACCAATTGTCTTCCTTGTCCCTCACCTCTCTTCCAACAGGTGTGATCCCTGCCCTCAGAAATTCTTTCAAAGTCACTACAACAAGTGCACAGGATGCCATGAGTGCTCTGAATGTGGCCCCAACAAGCAGATTAAGCAGCCATGCACCGATGAAACAGACACCGTCTGCGAGAGCATTATACCACCAGACCCTGTTCCCACAACCACATCCAGACCAACAAGTACTCAGGCGACAACTCGAGCATCAACTCAGTCCACCACCTATACTTCAATGGCTACAACTGAAGTTTCATTAGCTGGAACCAAGAGCACACATGCAGTAACATATACAAATCTTGGTATAACTGAAATCCAAACCCTTTCAACGACACTAGCTGAAAAGGAAGAACCTAAAAGAGTCTATAAAGGTATGATGTAGATTGTATACAGGGTAGCCCAGAAGGAATGTAATACCTGATAATGTGCAATTTCAAAGACATCATTGACACAATATTTTTTGGTTTTATTGGGGTAGAGAATTCTTTTCCAAGTAAAATGGCACCAAGATCATTAATTTCGGGTAAGGCGTTTTGCAACTGTAGTCATGCTTGCAGCAATGAGATACATGACGGCTTCCCATACAATCTTTGTTTCATTTTAATAAGTTGTCTTCATTTCCAAAGCGAGAGCAGCCATGCATTTGCAGTGTGGCCAGCGAAAAAAATACTATTCTGCTAGGGATCAGCAAAAATTCTGCTATAAAAAAAAAAACGGGGGGATCAGCATTTTTGGGGTGTATTTTTACTCAAATTCTCTGACAAGCAAAAAAAAAAGCACCAGAATTATGCTAAAATTCTGCTAAATTGTGTCAAATTATGCCTAGCATAATGCTAGATCTATGCTAAAGCAGTCAAAATTCTGCCTAGTCTGGCAAGGCTGGCAGCGTTTGTCAACAAAGGTGACTCTATGGCAAACCATCATGCGGTACATACATTTCTCGCTGCTTCAAGCCTATAAAACAAAAACTATTTTCTGTCAATGGTATCGTTGAAATTGAAGATCCCAGGTGTTGCATTCGTTCTGAGCCACCCTCTATATATACATGTTGATATAATCATTATGAAAAGGGGTTTGAGGATTTCAGCTCAACAATTATCCTTTGACAAAATCCTGAAAAGAGATTTATTGTTCATGCCAGAATGTCAGACAATATTATCAAATACCGTAGCAAGAATGGCATAAAAGCAACATCTTGGTTAAATGTTTCTGTTATTTTAGAGAAAATTAAGGCACGTTTTGTGTTTCCAGAACTGAGGATGTTCTTTGAGGGGGTGGGGGGGGGGGGGGGTGGGGATGGAATCCACCCCTATGGCTGAGAAAGCACCAAAATAACCTGGCCTCATAAGGGTTATTAATGTATTGTATACTAGACGAAGACAAACTCAAACTGCACAATATATGTTTCTCTCATTCCAAAAGTTTTATACAAATTTGACTGTTGCATTGCAACTTTAAGTTTTTCTTTATATTTTAAAATACAGGAATAGATGTTCTGGGTCTTACAGTATCAGCGAGTGTTCTTATCATTATCCTGTTTGTAGCAGTAGTTGTCCTACTAACCATAACTTTGAAGCAAAGAGAAAAGATCAAAGAACTGAAAAAAAGGCTTGGTAAGTTTTAAGTCGGCTAAAATTTCTCTTCATTCTTATAAAACTCATTCTTGTAATAATTTTACTTTCATGCATGTATAGTTCACATTCATATCCATATGCATCTTCAGTATGGAAAGGGTACGTACAGTTACATCCAACGTTGCAAATTGCATCTGCTAGGAAGTTGACAAATTTCTATGAGAGGAACAAGAGAAATATCTTTGACCTTCAGTGCAATAATCGGGGAATCCGATCCCCGATCCCCCCCCCCCTTAAATGGAGGGCCCCCCCCCCCCCCCCCCCCGGATCTTGGCTGTGGTGTAATGAAAATTTCTGTATCTCAAACTGTTTTATAATTATCGCTAATTGATTATTTACATATTTGAAAATTGAAAATTCTGCATTGTGTTCAATACACATGGAGAAATTATCATTTTGGCCACATGCAGCGCAGCAATTTGTGATGCTGTGCTGTACCCGCTGGTTAAAATTTTATAAATTTGGTATCAGAGTAAGACTATAGGCAATAAAGTCCTGAAAACTCGCGGCGCAAAAAAGTTATCCTCAAACATATCACTGCAAACGTCTGGTGGAATATCCATCCCAACCCTCCCCCCCCCCCCCGCCCTTTTAGGGTTAATTTGGTAGGCTGCTCACCAAAATGCCATAATGGATGACTGAGCACTGGCCATTTTTAAATAGCATGTCAAACTGTCTTTGCCCAAGTTTGAGTTGAATGGTGTTCAGGAGTTTGTTTAATTATTTGTTCTTACATTCAACTGGAATGGAGATCGAGACCATTCGGGGTGTTTCATAAAGCTGTTTGTAAAGTTACGCATGACTTTACTAACAACTTGATTATGAAGTGCCAGATAGGATGCCCAAAGTTTTTCCTGTTTTAACAACGTTTGACTGTATTTCTAATAACCTCAATTAAATTATGGCAAAAAATATACTGTTAAATAAGAAGAATGTTAATCTACATATGCACAGTTCAACTTTATTTAATGCAGTTAAAAATGATTAAGCATTCCATTTGGCATGTCATATTTAAGACAATCGTAAAGTCATTTAGGGATACGTAGGTTAAAGGTCAAAGGTCACAGAGGTGCTAGTATATATCACCATAGATGTTCTGATTAGATTTTGGTGTCAATAGTTCAAAGGTCACAGAGGTCAATTTCTGCAATTGCAGGTGTTAGACTCATAACGCGATATCTCAAGAACCATTTGATCCATCAACTTCAAACTTGGTACTAGTATGTATCACCATTGGAAAATGATTTAAGATTTTGGTAAATGTACATGTAGGTCAAAGGTCATAGAGGTCATTTTAGTAACATGAATTCATTAGTTAACTTCAAACTTGGAACTATTAGCATCCCCATAGTGAGACAAACTGATTAGATTTTTGTTCATGTTGGTCAAAGGTGTCATGTCATAGAGGTCATTATATATGTGAAATAAATCTTTCAGCTTTGTTATCACCATATAACTATTTTGTATTCATGACTAGGAGGAGATAAACGTAAAGTGATCAGAATTTAGCTTATAAGGTGTAAGGTCAAATTGCAAAGGGGTACGTCAATTAACATGTAATTGTAGGCTTTTTATTCTGGTTATCACAATCGATTTACCGGTAGTGCTATTTCTTTGGATGATACTCCTATACAATGTTCTACAGGTGCTAGAAACCTGGGTGTCATATTTGACATTGATCTATCTTTGAAGACTCGCGTGAATAATGTTTGCATATCAGCCTCGTATGCTCTGCATAAAATTGGCAGTATCCGGCAATTTCTTTCAAAAAAGACTACCCAGAGACTCGTTCAGGCACTGAATTTACACTGAATTTAGACAGAGACATATAGGAGATGCAGTAAAATTCATCTTGTTTTTAACAATATATAAGTTATGATTTATGTAATAAATACATGTACCATTCAAACTTGCCCCCCTCCCTCAAAACAATAAAATACTGTACATATATGAGTTTTTGCATGGTGCATATACATGGTCCTTACACATTTGTTGGGAACACATATATTCAAAACTTACACATGCATTGTAGTAAAAGGCATCGATCGGTGGCTGTTAATAGTTTGGCAAGTAAATCTGGTGCTCTGTGGAAATTAGCCTGGCAGAGTATTGTCCACAGTCTAGACATTCTTTCCTTTCCAGCAAGTCTATTATATACCCAAGAGCACATCCGTCAATTCTCTAGTTGGCAACTAAATTGTTCCCTTGTTTTATCTAACTGGCAAGGTTCTTAGTAAATTAAAATTTTATAAAGAACAATTTAGTTGGCAACTGTACATAAATGACTGTCAGTGCTGCACAAAGAATTAAAGTAATCTTTCAAACCCATGCACTTAAAAAAAATGTATTCCACCCACACTGATTCCACCAGAAGGCACTCAATGGCTAGATAACTAGCTGAGCAAGGTGATTTATGCACATTTAGCAACTACTTGGGCCTAGTTGGCCAGTAACTTACATTGTAGTAGGGTTTTATGACTATGGGCCTTGGTTTATAATGCTCAGAGTTCATTAGAGATATTACATCATATATTTTCATAATTCACAGGGATGATAATATCTTGATGGTAGAATTGGCTTCTTGAATCTTGATTATTCCATATGTTTACTTTTTATTTGGGAAGGGGGGGGGGTCAATGTTACCCCCTAAGATCTTGGCCGTGGAAGGTCTTATTGATGCAAAATTTTTTAAAAGTTTTTTAATTATTATTATTTTTTTCAGGGGGGGGGGATGCTGGATAGGGTTCAAGTTCTTATGAGAGCATGTGCATACATGTAGGTGCTGAAAATGTTGATCCATGTAGTCTTATTAAGAGAAGATGTGCATGTAGCTCTGGAAGCTAACAATATTACTCTTTATATTTTCTCATGTTTTTGCAGATAAGTCCAATGAAAGCTCTGGATTAGCTACATGTAGTAGTGGTGGTGACCATAAAACGTCTCCAAATGAATATGAAATGGATACATGTGAAGAGTTCAGCCAAAATCTAGATGAATCCCAGCCTAAAGAGTCCATGGTACAAGTTCATAGAGATCCCGAATCGAATCAAGGATCCCCTTCCAAAAGCCTTGAGAGACAAAGAAGTACAGGGGAAGGCAGAGAGGAGAGTGGAAGTAACGCAGGGTCGCAAAATGGAAAAAAATCTGGGAATATAGACATGAACGATGCTGACATGCATAAAGATGGGGGTGGTGGAGAAGACTTTGATGGCAAGGAAATCGCGGATAGACCACAGGAGTGGTACAGCACCTTCGACGAGTGGAGGAAGCGGTACGGGAGACTCTGATGGGTCTTGTGCGACAGGACCGGACAAGTATGATGGAGGTGCCGTAGTAGACCCACCAAAACCCCTTACATGTAGCTCTGCGACGTCAAGGCCAAAGGAACAGCAATCGGATGAAGCAGACCCTCTGATGGAACCACAAGCTGTGCCAAAAAAGGGACACAAAAGGAAAGGCCGTGAAGCTTGCAGTTTGATGAGGATACAAGTGCCAGGATGGAAAAAGTCTGGATATGAGAATGGGTAATCAGAAGACAAATCTTTAAAGTAGATATTCAAAGAAAATCACAAATATGGCAATTAATGTATCACTAGAAACTGGGAAGCTTACAGATGGCAATCTTATAAGTTTTATGTCAACTGCGTATCTGGTGATTATAAAAACAACACAAATAAAAGCTCTTCTCAGCATCTGGAATATCCGAGGATTCGCCAGAAATATAGCGATGTTTTGATGTCGTCACACTCGGGATCGATCCTGCTTAAGCAGACGACGTCCTATAATGAATGAACGTAATTGCAATGCAATTATTTATCAAATTATAAAGAGTTTGGTGTATTTAAACATGACCTTATTTCACACCATTATAAAGGGAAAGTGAAACTGATTCTGATAGCTAAAACCGTTTGATTGTAAATACATAGGAGAAGGGTCAATGATCAATGAAATAAACCCCACTTTCAAATTGAAAAGCCCTCCGAATAATAGCAGGATGGTATTCGTTCCCTCTTGAAACGCCGAACATGCCCCGGTGCAAACAGCTGAAAATACAATGGCGTCTTATTTTGTTTACAAGTGACTGATTCCTTTATTTTTTTAACGCTGCATTTTTCATCAAAATAATACCATACACGAAGTTAAGAGTGAGGCAACAGACTAACATTAAGACTGACGCTAGTGAAGGAAGAGAAATAAGTGAAGAGGAGATGACAAAATAGGCTCTGAAAAATGTGTAAGATGTTATGGGACATCGTCTGCTTAGCCAGGACTGGTCCAGGGTGTGTCGTCACATATCTCAGCAGCGTTCGAGGAGCTGATCAGCTGCTATATCGGGGGCTGTATTTTACCGTTTTATAATTGATAATAATCATTACTTCAAATGTTTCCAAGCGTTGAATTTGGATAACCTTGTTTAATTTATGCCATCTATGCAATAATAAGTATTAAGCCAATATTTAAAATCATCAACGTTCGACTTTAAGCACATACAGATTTTAATACACATGTGTACTTTTGAAATTCCTCTTTCTCATGTATCGGAACAGACAATGCAAGATTATGGTATTTTAAAGTTTCGCTTAATTTCGCAAAACAGTTGTATGCACATCCTGCTCAGTATGCAAATGAGGGAACCAGTGACGTCACCCACTCACTATTTCTTTTGTATTTTATTACATGAAATACGAAATATTTTAATTTTTCCTTGTTATAATGTGAAACAAAGTTTGATTCCTCGCTGAACATGTGTAATTGCCATTGTTGCAACCTATACACAATTCAATGAGAGCTTCCTAATTGTGAAATCTGCAGAAATTAAAATATTGTATATTTCACATAATAAAATACAAAAGAAATAGTGAGTGGGTGACGTCACTGGTTCCCTCATTTGCATACTGAGCGGGATGTGCATACAACTGTTTTGCGAAATTAAGCGAAACTTTAAAACACCATAACTTTCTTATTTTACATCCTATTTTGATGAAATTTTCAGTGTTATGCTTGTTGGATTTTTCTCTATTTATTCAAATCAACTTTTTGTTAGGGTGGACTTGGCCTTTAAAGGGCAACCGGCACAATCGAATCTTGATACCGTAGCAACTTAATTTGAATGTACAAGCAGAAATTTTGTTTTGCAGATTCTCTGCTTAGATTCAAATCAAGTTGCTATGAGCATGATCAAGGTTGGATTGTTCGTTGTCTGCAGATCGTAGCTGAAAATCTGTACAGCCAGGGGCAGAACCACATATATGTGTGTGTCTGTGTCAGAAACAGATGTTTTATTTTCTTTTTTACCCAATCACTATGATCGTCACATCCTGGCTGCTGTTGAAGAATGTGACTTAAGAACGAGATACCCATAGCACTCTGCCTGTTAGGGATTGGGATTTTTACATGCTATATATTCATAAAGGGATTTCCCCATTTTTGCTGAACATGTCTTTATTGTTTTAAGTGATTCCTCATTTCATTTAATTGTAAATGTTTCTTTTCTAATTAATGGTTAATAGTGTATGTATTTCTTTTTAATTTTCTTTTTTTTTTTTGTTGAACGTATGTTTTTCTTGGATACAATTATTTCTTAATTGATGTTTAATTATCAGTAATTTCGGTCCATCTAAATTTGACAAATTACATGTAATTGAGTTAAATTTTCAGCAATTATACCATATACATTCTATGCATGCCTTTTCTACTACATGTACCAGTTTTTGCTCTTAGAGCTAGGAACCTTCACAATTTGTAGAATAGAGGAAGGCAGTTGTTTACTGTGCCTGGGTAAAAGCAGTGTTTTCAGGTGATATTGTCATGTTGTTCAAAGTTTGGAAGGGGGTGTCGGATCCCAGAATAAAACACCAAAGAGCTTTCAGTCAATTAGTATGTAATCATCTTCATTCCTTTATTCAAGTCAGAAAAGTCTCATATACTGTTTGTAGATACTGCATGTCAGTGTTACGTTAAATGAGTCTGTGCAAATATGTTAGATTGAATTGCACATTTTAACAGAAAGCTGATGAACATGGGTGTGTACATGTGTATTTTATATACCATACATAGAGGTTGGGGCGGGCTTATGTAACTTCCGGTTAGCAACCCTAAGAGCGATGAAAACAATATTCGTGCTTGCTCGAATCCTGCTCGAATGCTGATCACACAACGTGGTAACAGCTTTTGACTCTTATCAGGCCCATGAGCCTCGGCATTGTGCTGGTCGATGATGCGGTCGAACGAGCCATGTTTGATGGTCTGCTGAGCATGCAAGAATCTCTGTGTTTTCATCGGTTGTCAATGGCATTGAACGAAAGTACCCGGATGACCGCCCCGATCTATACACCCAAGAACATCATATAGCATACATGTATGCAGTGGAAACTCGGTATAAAGAGGTCTGATATCGGTAACAATATTCCTGATATAACAAGGTAATATTCCTGGTCCAAGCTCTGTATACACTACCGAAGGTGGTGCCGGAGGCATTATGTTTTCGGGTTGTCCATCCCTCTTTCCCGTTCTCACGATAACTCAAGAACCATTTGAGGTATGAACTTCAAACTTGGTGCTAGTATGTATCACATAGGAAGGCGATCTGATTAGATTTTTGGGTATGTAGGTCAAAGGTCAGGTCAATTTCTGAAATTGCAGGTTTTATCCTTGTTAACGTGATATCTCAACCATTTGATCCATTAACTTCAAACTTGGAACTAGTATGCATCACCATAGTGAGACGAACTGATTAGATTTTTGTTCACGTAGGTCAAAGGTGACAGGCCATAGAGGTCATTATACAGGTGTATGTGAAATTGATGTTTTTTTACCTTAGTTTTCTATCACCATATCTCAACTATTTAGTATTCATGACTAGGAGGAGATAATTGATCAGACTTTTGGGTTATAAGGTGCAAGGTCAAATGTCAAAGAAGTCAATTAACATGTAATTAGAGGCTTTTATTCTGGTTATCAAAATATTTCAAGAATAGTTTGAGCCATCAACTGAATTTAGGCGGAGGCATATAGGAGGCGCAGTCGCATTCATCTTGTTTTAACCTGATATAATGAGATTCCTGCTATAACAAGGTAATTTTGATGTTCCCAAGGACTTCGTTATACTGAGTTTCCACTGTATATACGTCGTTTTTCCGAAGCCTTCATAATTTCGAAGATTCGTCATTCCGAAAAAGAAATAGGGTTCATAATTCCAAAAATGAACTAGAAATTTTAATTCGTCACTGAAGACGAATTAGGTGGTCTGTCTTGAAGTGGTAAATTGTTATGTAAGATATGATGATGATTGGGCAAGATAGTAATCGTGATAGGGTCGACGACAATGATGATAACATGGTGATGATTATGCTCATGATGATTATGGTGATGATGATAATGGTGATGATTATCATGATGTAATGATGATGGTGATAATATAATAATAATAGCAATGATATTATATCATCACCATCATCATCATCATTATATCATGACAGTGATGATGATGATGATGATAATCATCATGAATATCATCATGACAGTGATGATGATAATGATGTTGATGATAATCATGATGATGATCATTATATCATCATGACAGTGATGATGATGATGATGATGATGATATAATGATGATGATGATAAAGGTGATCACCATGACTGAAATGACATTGACCTTAGCCATGCCAAATATGACAGAGAAATGACATTTCGTGAAGAAGATACGACCATAAGTTGATTTTTACAAAATGGCGCCTGGATGACGTCACAATAATCTGATGACCTTGAAAAAGATGGGGGGACTTGACCTTATTAGGACTGATGACTGACGAAAATTTGAAGCTAATTGACTAAGCCAATTTTGAGAAATTGTGATATCAAATAGGACTATTTGATATTGCAGGATACTTGGGAGATGAACCCTATAGCTCCAATACACGACAGGAATCAAAATTTCCATAGGGTTGTACACAAACTACTGCACACTACTTTCTAATAGACATAACATGCAACATAAGGCAGTTTATTATATGGTTTGTGATTATTTATGTTATAATAGTCGAAGAGGATGGTAAAATCCTGGTGATAATATATATCGGCGCTTTGAGCCAGTTTGCCGGGGAAAGGCGCTTTATAAATGCCAGGTATTATTATTATTATTAAAATGAAAGGAAAAGAAGCCACACAAAAAAACAACAACTATGGACCCACTGGGGATCGAACCTGGGTCACCGGAATGGGAGGCAAGTGCTTTAATTTGACCAATATACCAAAATATTTCCCATAGAGATAACACGTAAACGAAAAACGCGATTCTCAAATCACATTTTGTACTTAAAAATTGGGCATGATCTGATCAAAAATTGTAGACCACACTTGTAAAAGCTTATAGTCTCAGCTACAACATATTAAAATCTGGAAGGAAATAGACCAAAAATAACTGAGATACTGCTCAGAGAACAATGTCATGTAGATTCATGATTCGAAAAAAAATCATCTCCCATAGACATAACACGCAAATAGGGAAAATTCTGACATGGCGTCTTTAATTGAAAATTTCGCTGTGATGACGTCATCAAAATGAAAAATGGTGGTGACTGATCTTGTAGAGAATTGTCTCAGATATAACATATCAAAATTTGGAAGAAAATCGACCACCTATTACTGAAATATCAATATCAAATTATGACGTCATTTTTTCAAAATCATTTCTTTGAGTTTATATGCAAATATCAATATCAAATTATGACGTCATTTTTTCAAAATCATTTCTTTGAGTTTATATGCAAATATGATGACGTCACACCATCCGATCGGCCAAAATTATGGATGAATTCGAATCTAAAACTTACATGCATTTAGGATATGTAATACAATTTGGGGGTCTCGGTACATTCTGACGAGATATAACGGATTTAAGGAAGGCATGTTTTTACCTCTACATTATATTGCCCATTGACACGCGCACGAATTTTAAAGTTTAACGCGCGCGTGTGGTACTATGGAATGTCGAGAATGACTGAAAATAGTTGGAAATTGTTAAGAATTGTATCAGGAGCCCAAACCATGCCAAAAAATGGCGTTTTACCTTCTGTACGCGCTGCACGAGCGCAAGCGCTTACGGGCGGAAAGTTTTGAAATGCTTAAAATGTCCTGAAACGTACTCTAATTTAATCAAGAAGCGATTTTGAGCATTTTAAAATTTTGACGCGCGCGTACGTGCGCGCCATGACGCGCGCGCATTTTGATCACATGTCATATTGAACCTTGATATGAAGTTCATGTGTGTTAAATATGGTTCATTTTTGATGGCTCGTTATGAAGATATGATCGATAATGTGATTTCACAAAATGGCGCCTGGATGACGTCACGATGACCTGATGGCATTGTTAAAGATGGGGAAGCATGGTCTAATATGGCCACATGACTGACGAAAAATTGAAGAAAATTGACTGACAGAATTTTGAGGAATCATCGGAACAATAAGGGGGAGAAAAATAAAAATAAAGAAAATTCTGACGAAATAGACCTGTTTACTAAAAAGTGATTCAAATTGTATACATACTTTTGAAACAAAGGTTGTTCTTGACAACCTGAAAGCTTGCCAGAGGCTTGTCAGACATAGCAACAAGTAATGTATGCAAACTGGATTCCAAGTATTGTAGTTCATTCATTAATAACAGGTTAATGGAATACCTCGTTACTAGGTCCCCAGGAAAGAAACATCCATAAATTTGAATCACTTAAACAGGTCTATTAAGATGTGATCTGAGGACCCTACATCAATTTTCAGAATTATGAACCCTATTTTATTTCTTCAGAAAATATGAACCCTATTTCATTTTCGGAATTACGAAGCTTCGGATAAACGAATCTTTGGAATAAGGAACCTTCCGAGTAATGTAATAAATGTTCGGAATTATGAACCCTATTTCATTTTCGGAATTATGAACCCCCTGGTATGGAAAACTTGTGTTTCGGAATTATGAACCTTCGGAACGACGAACCTTCACAAAAACAAATCTGGAAAAACGAATGCCCCTGTATATACACACCCTATTTACACCAGCCTTCTTTTATGTGCAATGTAGTCAAACCCTTTTTCATAGACTGCCAGATTTTTCTAATTTTACATATTCCTGCATGAAAAAATGGTCTTGAAACTGAAGTATTGTTGACAAAGAATGTCTAGAGAAAAGTGTAATGATATGTATTGTCTGTAAGTTTGAATTTGATAAAATTTCTGTTGGGCATCTGTTTTGTTGGAAAATTTGTCTTCGTTTACATATACATGTATATAAACAAACATTTCTAAACAATAACTTTAACGGTGTCAAAGTTCAGTCATTTATATTCGCACTTGACCACACGACCCACGTTTACACACCCCCACGTTTCCAGACCCCCATATATCACACACAATAGTCGCCCTCACCGAACTTCCTAAATATGTTATTTTCTTATCATTCATTCATTAAGTTATATTTACTGTCGCCGTAAACGAAGATACTTGTTGGGAGTTGTAGCGATGCGGAATCGGACATTTCTATGGAATAATAATAATAATAATAATAATAATTATAATGATTATTATGATAAAGTAAAATGATAACAAAATAATAATAATGATAATTGTAATAATAAAGACTGCTTTGCACGCCATATATTCTCTGCTCTTCCATCTATCCGTTTAATCACCCAACACCACTCCTAGAAAGTGGTAAATGCAGTAATCAACGCAACTGAAACCACTTCTATTCAAGGAGACGGCGGTTATTGGCCCTCGTAATTGTCGATGACGCACTCAAAATTAATAGGCCTTGAGATGATTGATTGCTTCCTCATAGCTGCGTTGTGTCAATATATGGATGAGAAGAGTCGGAAGTCTCGAAAGAAATTTAATTTGATTGAATATCAAGTAGCGGATTCCGGGGGGATTACTCTTGCTTTGGCTTAATTTCTATTTGGTTTCCATTTTAGAAGCCAGCCTTGCATTAACTCTTACTGTGCCAAGGGGTTTAGCTCTCTTCAAAATTTTACCAAAATGTGATCAAGGCTTACTTTTCGAATGTCTGCATTTCATTAACCTAACATTTCACAAAATATTGTGTACAATACTTGTAGGAAATTTATTACCATTTCTTATGATCCTAAAAATTATACTTTACCCAACCATATGGATAAGAATGATTGAAAATTACATTTGAGTTTCCTTTTTGTTCATAATATTTTTGTTTCTCATTTGTTTACCATTGTTTAATTTTGAAATATTAAAAGGTAATAATTTATCTTTTTTTAAATCTGAAATTTTCTCTGAAATTTTCTATGGTAGTATATATTTATAATCATATATTTAGAATGCTTGATTTATGCTCAAAATTTTGATATACATTGACCACCATATACCTATCCTGTGGTCGAGTAGTTGGTGAATGAATATGACAAGTCTATCTGTCACATATACATGCCATCGGCACTGAAAGAGTTAATTAATTCATAGTGAAATTCTTTTGTTTAGCGTCCTAAGATTGTCGTGATATTGAGCTGAGAGTTGTATAGGCCTGTTAATGTTAGTGTAATTACACTCGTGTGCTTTTCAAACCCAGTTTAAACAGAACACTTTCATGAATTTCGTTCTTAAACACGGTTACGTTTGTCACGTATACTATTCACAACTGCCTGTTCCCTCTCTTGCCGTTTCTTTGAACTGCTCACCTTTTTGTAATATGGGGAGAGCGGGGTGAAGTGGGACAAGAATCGTGATTTGACCTCTTTGCCTTGTAACATCTAAATTATTCATTGGATTTGTAGCCTCTCCATTTTTACATGGTTAATAATATTAATATATTTTAAGCTACAGAACAAAGTATTTAACATAATCCCTATATATAGGCCTATTTTTAATTTTTATGAAGACAATGGAGGTGAACTGGGACAGTATTACTGTAGGACAGTCTGGGAGAAATGGGACAAAACTCTTGCAAATGCTAAAATCACCTATTTTCTGGTAGTTGTCTAAAAATAAGTGCTGGGAATGTTAAAGGTAATATATGATTTTTAAAAAAATTGCTTAAGAGTCACTTGTAAAGGTGACTTGATTATGTTCATGTCAATTCAAAAAATATTAGATGAAATGATGAGCGTTTTATATCTTTTAACCTATATTTCGACGGCTTTTGACAAATATTGTTCATAATATTTATACATTTTCTGTTACACACAAGTTTGTCTGAAGTAGTATGAATGATCCTTAAATAGGAATTGACCGATTTGACTTTTTACGATTTTTATGTATAATAAAGTTATTTTCATGTAATATGTCAATGGATTATGACTGATAAAAGCTCATTTTCGTTACATACACAAAGAGTAACTGGTGTGAATAGGGACAAGATGTCCCATTTCCCCCGGATAGAAAAAAACACCTATAACTTGCCAGCACTTAATATTACTTTTGTTGGTATTTATCGCTAAAATAGTATTGCAAAAGTATAGGTTTATATATAAGACATATATGCTGTATGCGAGGTGTTCACTATATAGCTAAGTGGTATACTTGTAAAACATACACTACATGATGAAAAATAGACATTTATTTATTTATTTTTTTATGGTATATGATGATTGACCAGCAGCACAGGGGCTGAAGGGGTCAATTTACAATCAGATATATATGTGCATATATACAATAGAATCGCATCAAATATATAAAAAGATACATAATTCGAAGCAAAACGAAAATACTAAGATTTACGCAACACAAATAATAAGATAACAAGTGTGAAAAGTGAGAGAAAGAAAGAAAAAGTAAAGAATAGGAAAGAAAAGGGAGGAGAAAGAAGGAAGAAGATAGAAAGGAGAAGATTTGGGAGCAATATATACATAAATATAACCAAGTTAGAAAGCCATAACCATGTAAAATGAGCCGGGGTTTCCTTGTAAAAATGTAAAAAGAAGTGAAAATTCTAAAGATACAAGTGAAACCACTGTATTGGGCGTTTAAAAAAAAGGAAACCTAACTCTGAAAATATCCTACGAGTGGACTATATATTTACCGACGTATAATTTCATATCATATGAAAGAGTAATTAATTTGCTTTCCAATTGTAACTTGTTTAGGTTTCCAGGGTCACGAATCAAATAACACCATTGTTCGTTCACTTTCTTGTAAAACACAATAGGCATGGTTTGGGTTGAATGGTTTTGTCAACTATAGCTTGGTAGCATGGCCATCGGTTAGTAAGGTAAGCTCGTAATGATTAATTTTACGCCTTAACAAAGAGTCGTATATGAACTTCACAACGCATAGAACGAGTTGTTAGTCATAATTTTTATAAACTTTGGCCAAGAAGAAGTGAGATCTTCAGAGAGCACAGAGAACACGTTCGTTTGTCTTGAGCCCTGCAGGCATCTTCCGCCGATTTTCAATTAAAAGCTGACATTTTAAAAATGAGGAAAGTAAAATCTTGAATCACACGTATGAGTTTTTGATTTTTCCTTCTTTATGCTCTTTGTTTTTGATTTGCAATTCTTTGTGATATTGCAATCCTTTTGGTTCACACTGATTTTTGGCATGCAACTTGACTGTCTTCTTTGCAAAATGATTCCTATCTGAAAAGGGTTTTTATAAAGCAAAAATGCTGAATCATGGGTAAATATCATCTCATTAACACAAATTTGAAAAAGTAAATTATCCATAACCTGAATTGAAGCACCCAGGCGATTTCACAAAGGCATCTCCTTAACATTTTAAATGCCCGTTGTGATTTACAAGAAAGTGAACCAACTAGATTTTTGCACAAACTTTTGAAGAAAATAGTGTTCAGTGATGCATGATCCTAGAAACCTATTAAACAAGTTACCATTGGAAAGAATATGAATTACCATGGCCGTCGCCAGGCCACCCCCCAAAAAAAAAAGGTGTTTTTTTTTTTTTTTTTTGCTTGTCAGTGAATTATGGAGGGAAACTGGACCCCCATACCCCCCCCCCCCCCCCCCCCCCCCCCCCACTGAGCGCATTTCTTTTAGAGAAGCTGGCGAGACAAAAAAATACGGGTCTACCTTTTGACAAACCTTCATTTGTGTGCCCCCTCTTGTTGGTAAGTTTTGTCTTTTTTTCCAAAAGGCACCCCCCCCCCCTTTGAAAAAAGCTGGTGACGGCACTATTACTCTATATGGTATAGACTTCATTGTCAGTAAACAAATAGTTCATTTACAGGAATTTTGAAATTTGGGTTTCCATTTTTTTAAACGCCCAGTATAGCTGTGGATGTATATTTGTGAAGACCTTTATAGGATTCAATCTAATTTGTAAAAGGTTAGTTTTGGTTTATAGTTAGAGGTGGTGTCCCAGGTCCCGCGTCCCAGTTCACCCCGCTCTCCCCAATATAGGATACTTTTATAATTTTTCCGTAATTTAAAATTCATTATTTTTTTTATCTATACTTGAAATAAAGTGTGAGTCAGAAAAAAAACCTAAAATTGCCTATTTTAAGAGAGGAAATATACTAATTATGCATATTTTTCTTTGATATGATCTTGTAATATATTCAAAGTGCTTTTGGTATCATGTTCATGTGATTTTCATTGATTGATTTTATTTGCCAAGCCTCTAGCATACAGCAATAACAATAATATCGGATCAAAATTATGTAAGCTTGAACAGGATAACATGCACGAAAGCTCGAGAGCTTATATCCAGTGGAGGCTAACATACAAAATTAGTAAGTTAAAATTGTATTATTTACAGACTGAGAAGGAAGAAAATATTAAGAATAATAACAATGATAATAAAAAGAACATAAATAATAATGATAAGAAGAAGAAGAAGAAAAAGGAAAAGAAGAGGAGGAGGAGGAGAAGGAGAGGAGCAAAAAGAATAACGAGTGTTGAATCTCTAAAACGTACAAAAAGTATATACAAAATTAGACAGTGTGAACCTGGCAGAGAAAACAAGTGTTCTGTATTCATGCATACTATTTCAGTCATACACCATGTCATTCGCTTCCGACTCCTCTGACTCTCAAGTGATAGGTATTCTCTTAATTTCCTATTTCCTAGCAAAGTTTTCTATTTCCTTTAAATAATTAGGAAGGGAATTCCAATGTTTTATGGCTATGTAATAAAACGAATTTCCAATACTACCTACTCTTTCTGGAAAGTAAAAGTTGAATCTGCTATTTCTTGTATTATAAGTATGTAAGCCAGTAACAAGATTGAGGTTGGATCAAATATAATGATTTGATCTAGTATGATATATTTTATGCACGTGATGCAATACGAGTTGTTTTGATCTTTGGTTAACTTCAAGAAAACCAGCTTTAGAAAGTTCGCTGTAGCCAACATGCTTGAGTTCTTAACCAGAACAGTTGATGAATCTCACCATTTTGTTCTGTATAATTTTCAACTTATTTTGATGTAACTTGTTTATGTTACTATACCATGCAGGGTTAGCATAGTCAAACAAACATTGAATAAGAGCAAAACAGAGTATACGCCTTGCTTTTAAATTCATACAACTTTGATATCTGTACAAAAAATTTAGACGAGAAAAAACTGATTCTACTAAAGAAGAAAATGAAATTGGGCTAGCCAACTCGATGCCTACATACTTCACAGATTCTTTTCTCTGCATTACTTGATTATTGTGTGTCACTTTGAATTCAAATGCCTTTTTGAACTACTTTTAGAACAAAACAAAATGCTTTCTGTTTTGCCCAGGTGTAAAGAAAGTTTATTGATCAGTCATCCAATCGACACACGTGGACAGCTGGTCACTGAGCTTTTCCTCAAGAAATTTTGGACTAGGATTTGTATAGAGTAGTATACGCTGATGACAGTACAATAATAGTGTACAATCTTTTGTTAAATACACATAGGTAAAACTTGTAAACAGAATTGAGCCTAAAATGCTTCCCTGAGGAACACCACATGCATGTTATCGGCATTAGTTTGGAACGAATATCATGAATGGCCACGACTTGGTGTCGATTATACAAGTAGGATCTGAACCAAACTTGCCTTGTTAAAACCCATTATTTGTAACTTTTTCAATAAGACGCCAAGATTCATGTTTCAAAAGATTTTTGCAGATCAAGAAGCACGTACCATATACCAACAAAGCGCCCTTGGGAAGTTTCTGTCCTCAAATAATCAGTCATATTAATGTTTTCAAGTACATCTTTTCTTTCGTAAAACTCAAGAATACAATCATTGTCTGCGCTGAAAAGATTTTTGCAAGGAGGGAGTTTGTCTACTAATTTGGCGCCACATTGGTAAACATAAGAATTGAATTCATTAGCTATATGGCCATCTTATCATGACATAATTTCCCCATCGATTGCAATGACAGATTCTACTTTCTCTTATTACTTTTTAATCCTAAGCTTTTCAGATTCTGCCAAAGTCTTTTCGAATCTTGTTTATTTTCTTCTATCTTGTTTTGTAAGTATTCGAGTTTAGCCTTTTCACCTCTCTTTGGACCATATTTCTTTAATACTTTGTATCTTTTCGAGAGCGTCTCATCTTTTGCTCTTTTCCTCATTTTGTATATACTATATTTCTCTCTTGAATTAGGGAAAGAATATCTTTATAGTCACCCAATTTTCTGATCTTTGTTTTATCATTCTTACCCCTCTGTGGCGCTATCGTATTCAAAGTGGAAATAAAAAACATGTTGAAATATTGACCATACCTCATATCACACCTGTACAGCCATTCCTGACCAGTCAATAGCGTGCCTAATAGACCTGTTTACTAAGTGATTCAAATTTATGGATGTTTCTTTCCTGGGGACCTAGTCAGTGGCGTATCCAGGGGCCGGGTGCAAAAAACTAGCAAAAAAAAAAAAGAAAGTTGTTCATTAAATAGGCTTCAAAATTGGTCACATAGGATTCTTATGCACCTCAGCCCTTCTTCAGAAGCAAAAATTTTCCAAAGGGGAGGCCCCCTCCCCTTAGACCCCTCCCCCAGGACGGCAATCAATAATGCCTGGCGCCCCCCTATTGGGAAATCCTGGATACGCCCCTGCTAGTAACTTAACCTGTTATTAATGAATGAACTAAAATACTTGGAATCCAGTTTGCATACATTATTTGTTGCTATGTCTATAGGTACGGCATCTGCCGGGGATGGAACATGATCCGCCGGCAGATAGTGTTCTTGGCCGTTTTTAGAACGGTATCTGCCGATCCCCGTATCTGCCGCTACACCGACCACCTCTTTTCAAATAAATTCTTCAGGAATGGTTCGAAATTTCTTTGGAGGGGCATTATCGTCTGCCCATTTGCACTAAGCATTTTTTTGAGAAATAGGTTGCATTCCGACTTAATTTTCCAGGACCGGCCCGGGTTTCGCACGTGTTTGACCCCACAAATGTCAATGCCCCCCCCCCCCCCCTGCATTGTTACCGTCACCGTCAGGTCGTATGTCTCCCCCTCTATCTTTCTCTTTCTTTTTTTCCCCCCTCCTTATCCTTTTTTCCTTCTTTCCTTCCTCCTTTCTTCTTCTCCTTTTTCTTTTCCCCTCTTTTCTTTTTTGTTGGCCGCCAATCTTATTGGGGCATATGAATTTCTCACCCCCTGATTTGTTCACATAATTTGAAGGTTTAATTCTGCTTTAGTCAGCTGTGCGCACATACAAACGCGACTCGAGTACGCGCTCGATCAGCTGGGTGGTCTTGGCATGGGTCCAGGTCATTGCTCTGTATAAATCGGTGTTTTGTCGCGGCTGTTCTATTATAGCAATGGGGGCAACGGAGAAGGGAGGGACAGAAGAGCTGCTATTTACGAATCTCACTCCGAGTACACAACAGTGCGTACGCGGGAAGGAAGAATTTTACACTTTCTCATTCGACATGATTCATCCATTTCATCCACGGTATGCAACATATCACTCCACAGCTGTAACATATCTGCTCAATTCGCATTCACGGTCGTTCAACACACACATTGGATTGATGCGCCCCGTTTTACAATGGCACGGTCCAAATCGAGCCTATATACGCAGCATTACATACTGTACGTGCTTTATATACATGACATCTTTTTTGCTATGTTTCTTTTTAATTATGCAAAATAGACGGCGGTTTTTTTCGACCAATCAGGACGAACCTGATATCACAAGAAAGAGTAATATCTTGGCTATTTGCTAGTCTTTGCCCCCATACATTTTGACACGTAAGTCAGAAGTTATAGGAGGAATACGAGAGCAATGAGTGCAAAAAAGTGCTTCTCCTCACACAAAAAGCATGAAACCATGCATTTTCAGTCGAAAATAGACGGCGGTTTTTTTCATTCAATTAAAAAATAACTGATATCATGAGATGTAGAATTAATCAAAGTTTTATAAACCGTTTGCCCCCATGAAAAATCTTGCGCGGTTCTCGAGATATGATATAAAATGTGCCGAAAAGGACGTGTTTTCGCCAAATTTCTGTCGAAAGATCGGGGATCACGACCGGTTCGCGTTAAGTGAACATGACAAATTCATATGGGGGGGGGGCGCGGCCGATTCGCCCCCCTGGATCCGCTAGTGTCAGTGTTAGGTCCTGTGTGGTTGCACATGATGACAGGATGATAGAAAAAAAAATTGAGGAGAGGGGGGGGGGGGGCAAGAAATAAGTCTGATAGAACGAAGAGATGGAAGAAAAGTAACTTTTATTTTTCTCTCTCAAGAGATTGCACTTGCAAGAACAACAACCCCAGCTTTCACACAGGGGTAAAATTCGGTAGGCCTAATTTAAACCTGATTATTTTAAAGAGCTTTAAACTAATCAGCTTTCCAATAAATGAATTTTACTCACGTGTGAAAAGGCCGAAAGTCATATGAATTTGTCATGTTCACTTAACGCGAACCGGTCGTGATCCCCGATCTTTCGACAGAAATTTGGCGAAAACACGTCCTTTTCGGCACATTTTAAATCATATCTCGAGAACCGCGCAAGATTTTTCATGGGGGCAAACGGTTTATAAAACTTTGATTAATTCTACATCTCATGATATCAGTTATTTTTTAATTGAATGAAAAAAACCGCCGTCTATTTTCGACTGAAAATGCATGGTTTCATGCTTTTTGTGTGAGGAGAAGCACTTTTTTGCACTCATTGCTCTCGTATTCCTCCTATAGCTTCTGACTTACGTGTCAAAATGTATGGGGGCAAAGACTAGCAAATAGCCAAGATATTACTCTTTCTTGTGATATCAGGTTCGTCCTGATTGGTCGAAAAAAACCGCCGTCTATTTTGCATAATTAAAAAGAAACATAGCAAAAAAGATGTCATGTATATAAAGCACGTACAGTATGTAATGCTGCGTATATAGGCTCGATTTGGACCGTGCCATTGTAAAACGGGGCGCATCAATCCAATGTGTGCGTTGAACGACCGTGAATGCGAATTGAGCAGACGTTACAGCTGTGGAGTGATATGTTGCATACCGTGGATGAAATGGATGAATCATGTCGAATGAGAAAGTGTAAAATTCTTCCTTCCCGCGTACGCACTGTTGTGTACTCGGAGTGAGATTCGTAAATAGCAGCTCTTCTGTCCCTCCCTTCTCCGTTGCCCCCCCCCCCCCCCATTCCTATAATAGAACAGCCGCGAACAAAACACCGATTTATACAGAGCAATGACCTGGACCCATGCCAAGACCACCCAGCTGATCGAGCGCGTACTCGAGTCGCGTTTGTATGTGCGCACAGCTGACTAAAGCAGAATTAAACCTTCAAATTATGTGAACAAATCAGGGGGTGAGAAATTCATATGAGATTTGAATCGCGGTCGATTGGGGAATAGGGATTCCCCGGCCCCGTGACCTAGCCTGCAAATGTTGCGTCAGTAGCTGTACGGAAAAAATCCCCGCCCCGGCGGCCCGAAGTGGCAGCGTCCCGATCGAGTGAAACCACTATGGGGCTCACTGAATAATTTACAGGGTGACCAAGTAATTTTATGGTCACCCTGTATAGGTATACCGCATACTTTCTTTAAATTAAAGTATCATAATTATATACGATGCCACTTTCCTAAATAGACCTTCCGCAAATCAGCTCTTGCTCACAAATGTATCGAGTCGATCAAATGGCACCCTTTTTCAATCAATTATAATCCTCGATCGAGCTCCCTTGTCTCTCGCGAACGTACGAGAAGCTAAAGGATAGCACCAAGATCAACCGGCAACACACCCACGGCCACCTGCTGCGCTTCGCTAGCGCTAGCGCTGCATTACTGTATGCCGAAAAGCATAATGACGCGCATGCGTATTACTATACTGTTACACAGGCCTACGAAAGTTTTTTCTACAGCCGCCGGGACCTGGGCCTTTTTTATATCATCCTCGTCGTAAAGAAAGACGACATTTATTTGGAAAGTAATGTAAGTACCTAAAGTAGCCTTAAAATAATGAAGGGCATTCTCGTGAAATAAGCCACCCCGCATTCACTTTGTAATTGCTTATGACAGTATGAGTATGAGGGTTCACATCCCCCATTGACTTTACACGGAAGTGACTATTCATTACCCACTGTTTATGCCAATGAATGAGAATAGTATGATGGGGAGCCCCATGTCTGCGCACCTAAGGTTTTGACCTGAAAATGAACGAGAATTTCTTCAATATTCCTCTAAAGTTTAATTTTATATTATTCCTGATATTCTAAAGAGTAAGTCTGCAAAAAATCTCATCAAAATTAGAGCAAGATTAAAGAACAATGCCATTTTCACAAGAAACGGTGGCTGTGTCATTTCAACATTCAGACATTGCAAAATCAATGGTGCCCCATGTCTGCGCACTCATTCATTTTACACGCAGTTCGGGAGTTTTGACGTGTAAGACAACATTTTGAGGCTTGTGAATAAAAGGTTTGAAATAAGACCTTTTTTCATTATTATGACTCGTTTTTGCATGAATACTTATCGCTATGATAAAGATGAAAAGTTTGTGTTCGTTGCGTGTTTTGTTTTATTAGAATCGCGCAGTTACGCGTGTGCGCAGACATGGGCACTGCCATGACACATACAAAGATTGATCAGTCCCAACAAATTTGTTCAAGGCTATCCACAAAGAATGTAAATTGGGATGAATTGAGGCATCTAACTGAGGAACAATTGGATACCTTACAGAGTGAAGGTAAGGTTATAGAGTACCAAACTTTCATGGAAACAATTGGCATGATTGGGTTTTCCCTGGAAAACGTGAAAGCACATCGGGCGACAAACTAAAGAAAATAAAGAAAAACCCTGTGCCATGGTGGAATAAAGAATGCTCCTCTAGAATAAAGGAGAGAAATAGGGCAAGGAGCAAACTGAAAAGTTATGTAATACCCTCTGCTGATTTAGTGGAGGATTTCAAGAAGAAAAGAGCTATCGCTCAAAGAACTTTAAGATTAAGGCAAGCTAAAAGATTATACTGGGAAAAATACTGTCAGAACATTGATCATTTTACCCCTCTATCAAATATCTAGAGTATGATCAAAAGGATCAATATGTATTTCACCCAGGAAAAACATTGTTCTCATGAGAGAGGATTGTTCCGCTATCATTGACAGTGAAGTCGCGGATACTTTCGCCAGCCATTTTAAAACCATTAACGAAAGTTTTCAGGGCAAGATTAATACCCCTTAACAAAAAGAAATTGCTAGCAAATGTGACGATATCATCATGATCATATCATCCTTTAGTGATGCACAGAGTAGTAGTGTCCTTGATGAACCCTTTACCATGTATGAATTAAGTATAACATAAAAAACCTGTAAAGAGTCTTCTCCAGGTAAAGATGGAATTGGGTATGAAGTACATGTATATAAAAATCACTCATACAAAGGGAGAGAAATAATGTTAAATATCATGAAAAACATACATGTATGGGTAACAGGAATTGTTCCCACCCAAATGCAAGTAGCATGTTATTGTCCCAATATTGAAACCACACAAGGTAGCTACAGATGTTTCTTCCTATAGGCCTCTATCTCTTACTACCTGTTTCATCAAAATAGTTGAGAAAATTATCAAGGAACGAATGACATGGTTTACGGAAAAACATTGTCTGTTACCAAATTGTCACAGTGCTTTTAGAAAAGCAAGAAGCACAAAAGACAATATAACCCAACTAGAAAATGACATTCAAAAGAGTATTGGTAATAAAGAACATACCCTGGCCGTTTTCTTTGATATGGAGAAGGCTTATGATAGACTGTGGAAGAAAGGATTGATTTATAAACTGAACAAACTTGGTTTCCAAGGCAACACTGTTAGGTTCTTATGGAACTACTTAAGTGGGCGCTCTTTCCAGGTCCGGGCAAATCAGAGCTACTCAGTGACACATAACATAGAGGAAGGGCTGCCCCAGGGTAGCTCCCTAAGTCCTGTCCTTTTTAATTTGATGTTATCGGACATACCGATGGACGCATCTGTCAATATTTCTACATACGCTGATACATAGATTTTCTGAAAAGAAAAGTACAAATCTACGTAAATAACCTAAATGAGTGGTTCAACAAATGGGGTTTTACCCTTTCTAAAGAAAAGTCTGTTACTTTATTTTTCAGCAATACTAACAAAATTGTACAGATTGACTTAGATGGGGTCCCTTTACCACCAAAGGAGGAACATCTATTTTTAGGTGTAATGCTGGACAGGAAGCTTACATGGAGACCGCATATAAATATGATTGTAACAAGAGCTAAAAAGAAAATAAATATCATGAAAAGACTAGCGGGAACTACGTGGGGAAGTAGCTATAAAAGCCTACTGAACTTCTATAATGTGTTCATTAGGCCACTCGTGGATTATGCATCTGAGGCATATGATTTGGCTCATGATCATGTGAAGAACTTCTTGCTGACTATTCAATACCAAGCTCTGAAGTTGTGTACAGGGGCTTGCTCGGAACTTCCTTAGAATCTTTACAGGTGGACACGGGTGAATTACCACTCGACCTAAGGAGATCCATGCTTAGTAAGGTATACAAAGCAAAAATAAGGCAAAACCCCACACATCCACTCCAATCCTCCTTGAAGAACTGCTGGCAATTTGAATATGAAAAGAATAATAAAGTGCGTAAACCATTTGGTTTGAGAGTTATGGAAGATGAAATATACTGTATCATGCAAACGAATCACTCATGTCTTTTACCCCCATGCCGCCTTGGCATCTCTCTCCACCAGAAGTGTCATTGGCGCTACATGAGCTTGTGTCAAAAAGTGATAACATGTTTTATCAATTCTGGAGTATATTAATAAAATGTGGAAAAATAATCTCCATATTTATACTGATGGTTCTAGAGACCCTGCAAACGGCAGCGCCTCTGCTTGCTATTATGTGCCTGCAATGCGGGTAGTTGAATGTAAAAGGATGCAAAACTTCACATCATCTTACAGATCAGAATTGGCCGCAATTGTCTTGGCACTACGGTGGCTTGAAAATTTGAAGGTTTATAATAAAGTGGTAATTTTGACAGATTCTCTGTGTGCTATTCAAGCAATCAAGGAAAACAATAACGACAATTTTGTAAAAGAAATTATAATCACCACTACATGTCTAAAATACAAAGGCACAATAATCTGCTTAGAATGGATCCCATCTCACTGTGGGGTCCAAGGGAACGAAACGGCTGATTTCTATGCGAAAACAGCCCTAAAGCAAAGAATAGAGATTAATAATGGATTGAATATCCAAGAAACCAAACATATTTTAAGAATTCTCATACAAAATGAATGGCAGAAGTGATGGGACAGGTCAAACTCAAAATTACGAAAATACCAAAAAGTGGTCTCAGAAAAACCATCATTTCAGTATCTCTACACCGACAAAAGTGGTGAAAAAATGATTCACAAATTACGCTTGGCAGGTTTGGGTTTGAATGACTTCCTGTTTAAGACAGGAAGACACACAACTGGAAAGTGTGATTTTTGTAACGAGAGAGAAACTGTATACCATTTTTTATATGTTTGCCCTAGGTTTATCATTCAACGCGCCCTGTTACTTGCGGAATTAAATGTGAGCAATGTCTCTGAGGCGGAACGCAAGTGGAGAATCTCAGTGTCAAGACACAAGGTGCACTCGTCAGATATTTCAAAAGGACTCGTAGATTTGTAATTGGTTGCCAAGAGGGCAACCGTGATAGTAAGGTGTAACCAAATAAAGAGAACGGAATCGAAGTAAATCGGATAGGATTTATGTTGTGACCTTTGAATGTTAATGTGTACAATCATACTGTATAATTTGTTTTTTATACGCTGCTCAAAGATGAAGCACTATACTAACTATAGGTATAGGTGCACTTTTCTTGTCATTTCACTTTATAATAATTGAAAGGCCCTTTTAATAATGTCAGTATATATACTCTACTCAAAAAAAAAAAGAAAATCAGTGTACTCCCATACCGATGGGTTTATTTTTCTCCAGAAAAAATGCCAGTTTCTCCTGTCATTTTTTGGCATAAATGGTCCAAACAGTCCAAAAGTCCAAAATAACCTCTCATCTAGGATGTCTAGACATAGACCGAAAATTCTGTCTCTCGTTCGTTAGCCTCTTATTTGGGTAGGGTCAGCTCGTTCAAGGTGAAGAGACGATCTACCAAGTGCATGACTGACACGTTCCTGCCTGGATTCTTGGAAGGGAGAACTTTAGATAATCTGATGGCAAGCCATAAACTGTACATGTACATGTACATGTATGTCTATGCACTAAAGATTTGACCTGAAAATGAACAAGAATTTCTTTAATATTCCTCTAATGCTTAATGGTATTCTAAAGATTAAGTTTGCAAAAATCTCGTCAAAATTAGAGCAAGAACAAGGCCATTTTCACAAGAAACGGCGTCTGTGTCATTCAACATTGAAAAAACAATGGCGCCCATGTCTGCGCATAGTCTGCAAGCACAGACCCTAATTTGACAATTTATCAGAAAATCATTGTCTTGAGAGGAGACTAATCCAGCTACCTGCTGGTCCTGTCATTATGTTTGCAGTTCTGTAGTTTGGAGCAGCTACAGTATATACTAGCCTTTACCAACCGCGAGTGAGCGCGATAATATTACTGTGGTTGCAAGGGAGACTAGCTGCAATGTGGGCAGCTTGCTGCTCACCGCCTTTATCCACCCGTAGCGCAATCAATATTCATGTATTCAATGGCTATGAATAATTCAACGTCGTGGGGTGTCACCCATCGTCCTCCGTACCCGGTGGCTAAGGCCGGACCATCAAAGTACTGCCGTTCACGAAGAAAATCGCAACACAAAGGAATCACTTCGTAAATGGCACTTTTGCCAAAGCCAGTGGGTAGCGCTATGAATAAATCCTTCCCCGCAAGAACATTTCTTATCGCAGTCTCCTGTAATTCCTTGAATTTTTCACCTGGAATCTTCAATTTGCTGGCAGCATATTTCAAACTATCGTGAAGAAGATCGTCGAAGCTGGTGGAACTCGCCATTTTGGATAAAGCAGGGTGAAACGTCACGATCAATCACGTGACAAAAAAATTTGCATAATGAGTTTACCTCGGTGTTCGTGATTGCTTACTTTCTCTAGAGGGAATTTAATATGTATGAGAATTCTGTGTCAGAAAACGATGCAGATTTCAATGGTCAAGATAAAAAAAACAACAACCCACGTTACGGGTGGATAAAGGCGGTGAGCAGCAAGCTGCCCACATTGCAGCTAGTCTCCCTTGCAGCCACGGTAATATTATCGCGCTTTCCTGCCGTTGGTAAAGGCTACTACAGTACATGTACATGGCCTACTGGAGTCTTATAACGCAGACTCACTTTTACATCTGACCAGCTAGGTTTGTGCCTTAAAACTAGTATGCACGCACTCGTTCACCTTACATGCATTTCAGGAGTTTTGACGTGAAAGACAACATTTTGAGGCTTTCTGAATAAAATGTCTGAAATAAGACTATTTTACAATATTTTGACTAGCTTTTTGCATGAATACATGTTCCTATCGCTTTGATAAAGATGAAAATTTTGTTTGTGTGTTCGTTGAGTGCTTTGATTTATCACAATCGCGTAGTTATACATGTGCGCAGACAAGGCACTGTAGCCATATACTGCGTCCTGGGGAATAGGGTTATGAATCTTTGAATTAGGGAGGATCCAAGAATCGGAAGAGAATCCAAGACTGGCTGGAGATGCTGTCAGACATGAGACATCCACAAGATTGTGGATTCATCATACAGCACTAAGATCTTAGCTTGTGCAAAATTCATAATATTCTTATTCCCGATTATGATATATTAATCATATTATTTTTAGTTTTCTGCTTTTATTGCCCAGGGTGGACTTTCCCCTTGGAATATACTAGAAGAATGTTAAGTTGTTTTTTTATTTCTTGTTTCTTTTCTTGTAGATGGTGCATCATGTGGCCCATATGCATGTGCATGTATGTTCTCAGTGTGTTCACATGTTTCTTTAGATCTGCAAATTCCCTGCCTGTCTATGACAAAGTAAGTACAGTGAAACCTGTATTTATGAAGAGTTTTCTTGCAAAAGGCCCTAAATGTGACCCGACGCCTCAAAACCTACAATAAGTCGCCAAAATTATTTTTTTGGTTTTATACTTTTTCTGAAAGTAGAGATTCTCAGCTTTCCAATGGTATATCACTTGCCTAGTTTACTCAATGATAACACCTTTAAATATCACATTTAGAATCAGTATGTAACCAGCAATCAATAACTCCTATTCAGAGAAAATGGCCATTTAAGTTCGGAACAAAAGAGTGCTAAACTTTCGCTCTCTGTGTGCGCCCAAGTAAAACTGGGTATTCAAATGGCCATAGCAACCGGTATGAAGGGATTATCAGATTAGGCTGAATTTTGGCACCCTACTTAATGAGGATCTATTCATTACTCACTCCAAAAATCAATTTAATACCTTTAGAGGTAAAGTAGTAATTTGGCATTGAATGAAAGTATTACAAAAGCTCTCCAAACATACATTAGCTCGACAGGTGAAAAAAAGGAGTCATTTTAAAATGCCCCAAAAACATATTTCTAAGTCGAATTCCGACTCACAAACTTGAGACATGATAGAATGATAATGAAACTACCCATTTCTATCAAAAACAGAAAATCGACTGATCCAAGCAAATTTACTATTTTGGGCTGTTTGCTACGTTGTGGTCCGTGCGACTTATTGTAGGTTTTGAGGCGGCGGGTCACAAATACAGTTTACTTACTTAGTAAATTGAGATTTTTTGTTTCACACAGTTATATGATTTCATTCAAGAAGATCTTCATGTATGTTTAAGAGACATCACCACAGGTAACAATAATCACAATTTAAACAATCCTGCGGCCGTCAAACATTTTATATGATTTTTTATATTTATGATTTTTGGGGATTTAGGGCCTTTTGCAAGAAAAGTCTTGAATGATAATAGTAATTTACACATTAAAAATCTTTCTAATGAACCCAAAATTCACCGCCCTTGTTCCCTTAACATCTTGTGCTGCTCCATCTGCCTAAAGTGTTCAATGGGTTAATATAAACCTTGCCTGATATAGCAACATTATAAAATCAATCAAAATTTAAACTTCGAAAGATAATTGGGGTGACTTATCGAAAATCATCATCTGACCTTAAAAATAAAGCAGACTTGCTCTAGATAACTGCATAAAATATTTGCTTTGCTAGGATAAACCTTGCCTAATATAGCAACATTTTTAAGTCGATTCCAAAGATAATTTGTATTGTTTACTGACAGTAGCCAGTCATTATCTGCCCTTAATAAAGCAGATTTGCTCAAGATAAAAGCAATATCTACTGTATCCAGAGTAGAATGCATCATCATAATCAACATCACATCACGTAACCAATACCATCATTATCACCCGTACAATTGCCATCGTCATCACACCATTACCATCATCAGAACATTCAGCATCACACCATCATACACATGAATGAAATCAGCATCAACATCATCATAACCAACATCATCATTGTTGTTATCATCATTATTGCCATTATCATCACCATCATAACCATCATCATCGTCATTATGGTGATCGTAAATACCTTTATCGCCATTATCATTGCCACCACTATTATCATTATCTCTATCACCATTTCTACCATCATCACATTTATCACTGTCATCATCAACATCACCATCACTAACAGTAGCATCATCACCATCATCTTTGTCATGGCTGTATTATTCATGTCATTAGAGTTAACAGCATCTGCTGAACCTTTTTCAATATCACACCATCCTCATATCACCTACTCATGTACATCCAATAAGAATGAACTTCAGTGAATTCTGGGATTGTTGGTTACATCTGCAAGCTCCATTGTTGTAGTAATTTTCAAGATCTTGATAAACGAAGGAATTTTGTGTATTTAATTCCCATAAAAAATGTCAAAAAGCTGGAAAGATTCTCACACAGAGTCTCTGGATAGATGGCTGTGTGGAGGCGCGTGATTGGTCATTCATGCCAAAAACCTATTCTCTTAGCCAATCAGGATGCAGGATAGATGAATGGAAGGGCTTTTTGCAAGAAAAGTGTTTTGGATTTAGGGCCTTTTGAAAGAAAACATAATTTTCATCTCATTTTTTAACAAACTTCCTGAAACTTTTAGAAGTTGAAATATAGCCAGTTTGATGCACATGGTGAATGTCTATTAAGGCATATAAAAAAGTGCCATATGATAAAAAATGGATTTAGGGCCTTTTGCAAGTAAGCTCTTCATATAAAGACCGCTCAAGGGAGATGAGAAAAGCGGTCTTTAAGAGCAGGTGGTCTTTATGTACAGGTTCCTTTTATACACATTTCAATGAGAAACACTTTTCAAGGGAAACAAAAATTTCCGTCTTTATAGACAGGTGGTCGCTAAAAAAAGCAGGTTTGACATTACGTACATGTATACTACAACCGAATACATGTACATGCAAATCAAGCAATGGGGAATAAAGAAAAGAAAAAAAAAAACCCAGTTTGGGCAAATCAGAAACTGGAGTGGAAGTACATGTACACTGTACATGTATGCCTATAGTGTCTCTCTGTGTGTACAAGGGCAAGTCCGAGGTATTGTGTGTCATACAGTAGGGACATTGTCAAAATATTTCCAACGTTGTACTGTAGTATAGCAGATGACTATCAGTACATGTACATGTATACAAGGAAAATGGCACATGCAGTACTTTTTTGTTCATTTTTTTTCTTTTTTGTTGATATAATTTCTTAATTCATGGTAACACATCGAACAGGCTATTATTAGCCAGCCCAGGGCCCAGGATGTCAAAATTTGGTGTCAAATTTGAAAGGTACATGTACATGTACTTAGGGTTCAGAGGCGGCAGAACCGTGGAGTCACCCCCCCCCCCCCCCCCCCCCCCCCCCACTTCCATTGTTGGAGCACAAAGATCTGGCGTCTCTGTTAGGGTGTCCAAAACAAGGGTGTTCATTAAATTATGTGGATTAAAATGGAATTGTAAAGTGTCTTCCACAAGAAATGGGCATTTTTGGATGCCCAGGCACCTCACTAGCTACAATACATGTCCATGTACATGTACAAGCCTACTGGGAAACATAACCAAGCACCTTGGATGTTTAAGTTACATTTAAGTAAGTTTGTTGAGTAAAATATAAATATTCATCAAATTGTATTTTTCATCTGGTATAAATTTCTATAAATTTGTTTCATTTGCCCCAAAAATGTGAGCCACATATATTGGAGATTATAAAGCCTCGGTTGCTGCAACAAAACCAGAGAAAAGGGAAAAGAAACAATGTTGTTTTCCATAATGAAAGTATGATGGAAAATTTTGCCTGTTTAAAGGTACATCTATGCTACATTACTCAGCTTTCATTTTGTGTTTCCATGTTATAGACACAAAATGTTAGCCGTAATCCAATACATGTAATATGTGATGATAATGTATTGTCTGTTCTGTGTTATAATATTTTTAAAACACTTTTATTGTTGTCATTTTTTTTATGATGACAGTTATTATCATTGTTTTTAATTTCAATTATTTGTTGTGCGTCCCATATCAAACTTCCTGGGGACGCTATTTTTAAAAATGCTGGCCACCCTGACGGAATAGAAACAATGCTTCAGTTGTCATTGAAAAATGAAAATGATGATCATAATAAATTTAATTTTGATAATCATTTATCATATTTTTATGTATTAGGTGGTCTGTCATTTATGACAGACCTCCTTTTAATTTTGTCAAGATTTTTCTTTATTCTTTATTTCTTTATTTTTATTACAAAATTTTGTGGCCACCAAATCTCAAAATCGGCCAGGTCAATATCATCGAGTTTCATGTCATGTATGAGGTCAATCATGGACATGGTCCATTAAGCTTTTGGAGGTCATCAGGTCATCGTGACGTCATCAAGACGCCATTTTGTAAATTTACAAGATCGATTATATCTTCATAATCGATCATCAAAAATCAACTATATTCACACCACATAAACTTCACATGACGGGTCATCAAGTCATGTCCTCACAGGTCATCTAGAGGTCAGGACGTGCGCGTACGCGCGCGTCAAAATTTAAAAATGCTCAAAATCACGTAGGATCAAGTCTGCACACGTTTCAGGTCATTTTGAGCATTTCAAAAATGTCTGTGCGTAAGCGTCCGCGCGCGCGTTTTACGCGCGCGCAAGTCGTAAATAGCGTTAAAACGCTGTTTTTTCGATTGATTTGCAATCCTGACACTTTTCTTCATCATTTCCATCAACTTGGAATCAATTTCAATCAATAATAAGGTCGTACGGGCGCGTCAAAGTTCAAAATCCGTGCGCGCGTCTATGGAGAAAATATCGTAAAATCGTGCAAAAACATGCCTCTACAAAATTAACTCTAGCTCTTTAAATAGTCCATAAACCCGCCATTTTTTTTTCATCTTTAGGTAGGGGATGAATCATAGATATGATTTCATGTATCATTTGACCCTTGTAAACATTCATCAAAATGGCACCAGAAGTCAAAATTTCCATTTTTCATGTTTTGATGTCATCACATTTATGCAAATTTGGCTCTAGATTCGTAATTATTGGACGTTTTTCACCCAGATTTTAATATGTTGTAGCTGAGGCAATTTCCTACAAAATCAGTCACCACGGTTTTTCATTTTGATGACGTCATCACAGTGAAATTTTCAATTAAAGATGCCATGTCAGAATTTTCCCTATTTGCGTGTTATGTCTATGGAAGATGATTTTTTTTTCGAATCATGAATCTACATGACATTGTTCTCTGAGCTGTATCTCAGTTGTTTTTGGTCTATTTTCTTCCAGATTTTAGTATGTTATAGCTGAGACTATAAGCTTTTATAAGTGTGGTCTCCAATTTTTGATCAGATGTCGGGATCATGCCCAATTTTTCACTACAAAATGGGATTTGAGAATCCCGTTTTTCGTTTACGTGTTATCTCTATGGGAAATGTTTTGGTATATTGGTCAAAGCACTTGCCTCTCATTCCGGTGACCCAGGTTCGATCCCCGGTGGGTCCATTAAAAAAATTTTTTTTTTTGCTTCTTTTTGCCTTTCATTTTACCATCTTGTTCGACTATTATAACATAAGCAATCACAAACCAAGTAATAAACTGCCTTATTTTGCGTGTTATGTCTATTGGAAAGTAGTGTGCAGTGGTTTATGTATAACCCTATGGAAAATCTGATTCCCTGACGTGTATTAAAGCTATCCTGCAATATCATTAGTCCTATTTGATATCACAATTTCTCAAAATTGGCTTAGTCAATTATCTTAAAATTTTCGTTAGTCATCGATCCCAATAAGGTCAAGTTCCCGCATCTTTTTCAAGGTCATCAGATTATTGTGAAGTCATCTAGGCGCCATTTTCTACAAATCAACTTACGGTCGTATCTTCATAGCGAAATGTCATTTCTGTTTCATATTGGCATGGCTGAGGTCAATGTCATTCCAGTCATGGTCATAACAATTATCACCATCATCATCATCCTCCTCATCATCATCATCATCACTGTCATCACCATTATCATGATCATTCTTTGTCTTTTGTTTTTTATTTCGTAATTATTTTCATGATTCTATCATCTCCTAATTTCACAGTATGCATTATTTTCTCCCATCTTATCTTATATCATGGTTTACCATGAATATCTTTATATTTCACCTGTCAACTTCTCATCAAAATAGAAGATACGGACGACATTGCATGCACATCGTTTTGATATGAACGATTGCAGTTCTAAATGTTGTCATGATCATCATTATCGTCATTGTTATATGAGCATCTAATCATTGTCAACATTATCATGATTGTTATCTTGCACAAATATTATCACATCTTACAATGACCGTTTCACACATTTTTCTACATTCCTGTCCTCAAGAAGCATCTCCATTCATGGCATTTTTGACTTCTTATCTTCAGTTTAGCATTTCCCCATTATTATGATCATCCTGATTACAATTATGATCATACAAATTGAAAGACAGACCACCTAATTCGTCCTCATGACGAATTAAATTCTAGTTTTATCATTGATATTACCATTATTATTGTTATTATTGTTATTATTTTCACTATCACTATCATCATTATTATGATTATTATGATGCATATAAAGAGCTTGTTCAAATTAGTCATTCCTACATGTATTTGCCTATATCCTACAGGAGACTGGACGTAGATTGACTGGATATGATATCTTGCCGTACTCTGGAAGAACACTGAAGGTAATTTCTATGTGTACAGTGTACAAGCAACATGTATGTACTTGACAAATGAAAATATTATAAAGCAATAATGTCGAAAAGAGCACAACTTTCGAACTTTGAGTATAAATCATGCATTCTAAATATATGTTTATAATTATATGCTACCATAGAAATTTTCTCACAAATGTGCAGATTTTTTAAAAGATAATTACCTTATTTCATTAAACGATCGATAGTAAACAAATGAGAAACCAAAAAATAATGGACAAAAAAGAAATGCAATTGTACATGTACATGTACATGTAAGTTTCAAGTATGCGTAAAGTTGGGTATAAAGTAATAATGTTTGGTATCATAAGAAATGGTAACAAATTTCCTACAAGTTTTGTGCACAATTCTTTGTGAAATAATAGATGGTTAATGAAGTGCAGACATTTGAAAAGTTAGCATTGACCACATTTTGGTAAAATTTTTGAAGAGAGCTATTAAAAAAACCCTTGGCACAGTAAGAGTTAATGTTGAAGTCAATACAAAAACATAAAGGACATGTATTGGTGAAAATTGAGGAACCAGGTTTCATAAATTAATCACACTCGCTTTCAAAATATTACATTCGTTGTGCTGACTCGTTGTGCTCACAGCTCGTGCGATATACCCTTGTATCCCATTCAATATTATACAAGAACATGTACATGTATGTCTTTCCCCTATTGGAGTTAGTTTTATTTTTTAATTACAGTGTACATGTAGTTACAGTTAGAGATCTTGGGCCCATTATCAAAAATTGAGCTATAAATGTGTTCGATAGAGCAAAGACAGGCATGAAATCCAAAAGGAATCACTTCCATATTTTTGCAAAGGTTTTATTTTCGTCAATTTTGAGAATTGGTGGAAGGTCGTGAATTTAGGGACAGGTGAATAATAAGCTGGCAATGCATGCAAGGACATGTATTGTACATGTAAGTAGTCTGTCTTAATTATTGCAAAAAAAACATCTTGCTAAAATGTACATGTACTGTATGTGCCTCTGTCATCCACAAAAATATCTGTACCTGCTGTTGCAGAATTATAAAATCTTCTGTTGCACGATGCCTTGCAAACACCAGTCACTGGAGGGATATCCTTGGTTGTGAGTTTGAGCCTGGGCACAGCAATAATCTACATTTTGAACTCATTCCTCGATTCCTCAATGCTGTGAGCACCAAAATCAGTAGCCTTACATGTACATGTATATGTATGCATGCAGGCGTCTTTATAGCAGAAAATAGTTTATGCATGGTCAAAAATACATGTTGCTAAAGCTGGTGTGATATTAGGTGCCTTGAGCACCTTGGATTTGAAGGCTGGATTCTGTCCTGTTTTGATCTTAGGCAATCGATTGGGAGACCTGTGAGTTTGGTGATACTCTACAGACTTACGATGAGAACTGCCCCAATGGAGCCACAGGCCTGTTACCCTGTAACCCAGGACAGCTCAAGGTAGCTGAATGCATCGGACAGGATGGTGACACATCAAGAGTGTAAGCCTCTTCTGAGCTCTCCCTTCTAGTGTAAACTGTGACCCTTCTAGATTTATATGAAAATAAGGGCAAATCCAAACTAGGCAAGAAGTTGATTGGGTGAAATGAGGGTAATCAAAGAAGCAAGTTGGTGAAGGTTTTAAGCCCGGCGCACATTACGAATCCGACTGCGACCCGATTTTCGAACAAATTGCATTTTGCATTAAATGTGAAAATTTAAAAAAGTGAAATTATCTCATTTGATATCATTTTTTTTTTTTTGTAGTTTGAATGATTGTGATTTTGTGTGGTAGATGTGGGAGAGAGAGGGTGAGAGAGTAAGAGAGAGAGAGAGAGAGAAAGATTGAGAGAGAGAGAGAGAGAGTGACGGGAAAAGGGGGAGGGGTGACGTCTTCGGCCATCACGTCATTTTGTCGGGACAGCGTGTGCGGGACTGTTTCCTCGGCGCGATGCGGCGAATTCACTCTTGTGGTGATTCCGTTTGATTCTGCTCTTTCTGTTCGGATCGTGTTGTTTTCAGCCTGGAGTACCCGGTTAATTTTAGATAGGGGAGGTGGGCCGCGCTCACCTGTTCTCATTTTCACATTAAATATTGTATTGCCCTGTCATCAGCCGTGTTTATTCGTTCTATTCCACCCCCCCCCCCCACATACTATGTTATATTTATATATTTATCTATTTATGTATTTATCTTTGTAAAGTTTTTATACTATTGTACCTTTTTAATTATGAGGTGAATAAAGACGATATGATATGATATGAAGTTCGGAATAATAACAAATACTACATGTAAGTATCAAAATTTTGGTTAACTGCAATTCTTCTGGTATAGAGTAAAGGCCAAATCGGCTTCAGTCAAATCTTAGTCGATCGCAAGATTGGTATGACGTCACTACGATTTGGAATTGAATTCGCTTTTATTCCTACACGGGGGCTCGCAGTAGCCCGGATTTTAGTATTCATACTACTATTCGGAACTTCGATCACGAAGATTTTACATGTTTGAAGGTTCATATCAAATGTAATAACAACTTCTCCCAAAATCGCATCGTAGTCAGATCGTGCAGTGTGCGCCAGGCTTCAGGGCAAGTCCAAGCTACTTCATCCCCATTTCATACCAATTTCATACCAACGACATCTAAGATTTGAGTGTACAAACATGCACCAGTATGTGGTATTCAGGCTGATAGCCCTCCTACATGTAGAGCTTGGATCAGACAAAATGTTAAATAAAATGATATCTTTATGTTAATATACACAATTTACACAAACAACAATTAAACTTGGAGAGTAATTATCTGTGAAAAGGATTTGAATAATACATGTACATGATAGTTGGGTATGTACATGTACATATACATGTACATACAATGTACATGTACAACATGTAGGGGTGAAGTTCAAAGTTAAATTATGCCTTTTACTATGCAGTATTGGAATTCAAAATTTTGCTGTGACTCATCTCCTTCCCATGTTTTTATTGTTAGGCTGAGTTTGGTACTGTATGTGTGCGTACAAAGATCAGCATTTCATTCATGTTCACTGATACATAATGAAGACACTAGTACGATCAATGTGCACACAGGGAAGGCTGCACTTAAGGCAGCCCTCATCGCTTGCGGTTTAGCAGTATGAATAGACTCCAATTGTAATGGGTAGGAAGTTAATTGTATATAGCAAATTCATTTATAATATCACAACATGTACATGTATGTACATGTACATGTACGGGAATGTTTTAATTCACTTCAAAGTCAATTTACTGATAAAAGTCCAAATTTATGTGATCATTCCCCATTGTCAATGTAGTGCACACAGAAAACTAACTAAGATATAAAAGTCAACATCATTTTCATTTCATACTGTTAATATTGGAAAGATTACAGTAGTAATGTATGTATTGTAAAGCAATAATTGGGTCTGAGCCAAAAGTAGTCAACATAAACCCTAAATTTTCAATTTAGGATTTGTGTCTGCCCTTGTATATCACATGAAAGCTGAGAATCTGTAGTTTATGAAAATATACATGTCTCTTCATGACTGCGTTCCTTTTTTTTTTTAAATAACCTTTAAAATGGAAAAGAGCGCCCTCATAGCGCGACGGGACGGAATTACTAGAAAAAGCAATTTAAAAAAAAGTGAAAGGGTGTTTGAAAAATAAAGTTTGGAGTTGGAATACTATATGCAATAGTATTCAATGCCCAATGCCAGTTCTGGCAATATTCTGTTATAATTGGGTTAAAATTTGAACTTTTTGGTGCAAAATTGTATTTTGGGGCACTTTGACACCCCCTTTTTAATTTTTTGTAGGATAAAGTGGAGTTTATAGACTGAGGTGTTATAAAGTATCAATGAACTATCGTACCGTCACTTCTGTACCATTGAAATTGATTCCCTTATATTTCGAGAAGAATTGCGATGTGTTCCTTTTTTTTCCGTCCCGTCGCATTTAGTGGGTATTTAAGGGATTTTAGGCGCGACGGGACGGAATTTTGCATGGAAAGTACAGTCCCATGTACATGTATATCATAATTTGATGTAAGTATTCCTTTTTTTAACCCGAGCAAGTTTTTATTCATTTAATTTGAATAAACAATAGAGATTAAAAGTTTTCTTACCCGAAGAATGTAGTTCTACAACATTCTTTGAGAGAAAAGAACTATTTAATGATATCAAAAAATTTCTTTTCAAAATCCCCATTTGTTTTGTTCATGGTGCAAAAGTGTCCATCCTCTCTAGTGATTTAATCTCTTTAATTTGAATTAACAATAAAGCTTGCCACTTCCCTGTGCCTTAACATTGTAGTTCTACCATAGTTTATTAAGAAAAAAGTACCGTTGGACAATATTAAAAAAAAAAAAATTAAATCCCCATTCATTTTGTACATGGTGCAAAAGCTTCCGTCCCGTCACATTCCGTCCCGTCGCGCGACACCCATTCAACAATTTTCAAATTTAAAAAAATTGATTGGGCCAAAATCTTAGCTTCATGGTAGAATGTCATGTGCTCTATCATACTGATAAATAATCAGGATACGTAACTAGTCTTCAATTTTAACTTCGATAGAATTTTACTTTGAATCTGTCTTACAAAATTTCACCATTCTATCGTTCCGTCCCGTCGCGCTAACAAAAAATGTTGTTACCATGGAAACGGAATTACGATCAGTCTTGTGTTTGTAGTGGAATTGTTCTTCAGTGTAAACTTATTACATACATTGTAAGTAAAGGTATGCAGCAGGAAGCATTTCTTATTTTCTTTTAAGGAGAAAAAATCCTATTGAATTCTGTCCCGTCGCGTTGACAGGACTTTTGGCTCCGACCCAAGAGCACAAAACAAGTGATACAAGAAGAGTTTTCTTTTATACATTTGATATACTGTAAATGCAGAAATATTTGCGGTACATTAATTTTCGCGGATTTCGCGCTATTTTCTGCGGGTGCGAATTCTAGAACTCACGAAAATATTAGCCTGATTTCCTAGTATGCAGATTGAATTGCACGCTTCAGCACATTAATATTATGTGTGTGTGTGTGTCCAATTCATTTTTGAGCGCATGTGTGTAGAACTTTGCGCATGTATGCATTTGAATGGACTACGTGTGTGTAAATTAATAAATGGAGTGAGTATACATGGGAGCGTGCAATTGCGCAGCGTGAATTTAAAGGAATACGCCACCAGGCGGCCGTGGGGAAAGTCAGGTTTGCGTTAGCCCCATTCACTTGTACACAAAACGTTCACAATCTGCGTTTGAGTATCCCTTTAAGAACCTGCAAATATGTTTTGGGGTCGCTCAGCGCGAAAATTTAATCACGCGAAAATAACAGCGTTTACAGTACATGGTACTGAACATGTACTTTAAACTTATATTCGGCAAGGAAAATTTATGTGGCCTATTGATATTACATGTACATGTACATGTAAGTACTCGTATTTATATTTAGATCGATGGTGCATTATAATGCACCATCGATGTAGTAAAATATTCTGAGGTGCAGAATTTAATAATAATGGTAATGATGATGATCATAATGTTACTGAATAATTGTGAATGTTTGTAGCACCCATTGGCTGATCCGGGGGGGGGGGGGAGGGAGGGCACTTCTGGCCTGTGCTCCCCCCCCCCCCCTCTTTGGAAGAAAAGTATGCATTTTTACCATAAAAGATGCGCCCTTTTGTTGATTGTGCCCCCCCCTTTAGAATGAAACCCTTTTTTTGCTTTGCTTGTCAGTGAATTATGGAGGAAAACTGGACCCCCATAACCCCCCTCCCCACTGAGTGACTTTTCGAGAAGCTGGCAAGACCAAAAAAATACGGCTCTACCTTTTCCAAAAGTTGACAAACCTGCATTTGTGTGCCATCCCCCCCCCCCCCAATACTAAATCCTGGATCCGCACCTGGTAGCACCCATGTGTGTCGTACCATGATGCTCCCGGTGTTCCAGTACAGTGGAAACTCGCTGTAAGAAGGACCTTGGGACTTAGACAGAAAATTCTGTCTCTCGTTCGTTAGCCTCTTATTTGGATAGGGTCGGCTCTTCACTTAGGACAGAAACGCTCCATACACTCGCCTGTGCAAACTCACTGACCGCCAAGGAACAGTAGGCATGTCGTTGTTAAAATGTGAATATTACGATTTTTAAAAATATTTGTGTAAATTAAATAGATTAGGCCTAGGCTCTATACTTAAACGAACATGTTCAACTTACCAATTTGACTGTTTTATTCCTAATGCTCCTTTTTCAGGTAATTCAGGGTCCAAGGTTTTCTCTGTTTGAAAATCTTCCAGCCGTATTCAAACTGTTATGTGTATTCGGTTTGCACAGCAGAGTGATAACGGCTGTTTCTGTCTCTAAGTGAAGAGCTAACGAATGAGAGACAGAATTTTCGGTCTACTTGGGACTATGAAAATTTATACCTTGTTACATGTATATCAGGAATCTCGTTATACATGTATCAGAGCTCTTTATAACAAGTTTCCACTGTACATGTACATTATGTATTTTCTCTTTTGATGGTTGTACGAAATATGCTCCGGTAACAGTTTGCTCCTCATCAGTGTCGTATTCTAACCAAATTCTAAACTTCAACCCTGTCCAGACCAAACAATATACAATGAACATGTACCTAACTCTAGCCCTAAACCCAACCTACATTGTAAAACCCAATTGTAACCCTAATCCTAACCCTGACGAAATAAATTTAACTATTTAGAACGGTTCATTGATGAAAAAATCATTTTTGTGGCCCGAATTGCAGATTTTTTTAAACAAAAGATAATATTGATCCATGTACAAGTACATACAATGAAAATTAAGAAATATGTGGTACATAACATGGAAACCTAACTCTTACCTAACGCCTGGAACAATTGTTGTTGGAGCATACGTATACATGAATGTCTGAGAACCCTGCATGGTGATACCCAAGCATACATACATATGTACGTTATCTGTATGGTTCTACGACACATTACTCTGGCAAAAGTTGCTTCATTTAATTTTGTATACTAACCAATTCCTACCTTCAACCCTGGACCAAACACTATACTTAACCCCGGGTCCGCTCGCTATTCATAGAAAACCGCTTTTCATTTAACACGCGTTTTGAATAGTGGTCCTTATGAACGGAGGTCTTTATGAATGGTGGGGTAATCTGTCTATGGTTTGCTCGCTATTCATACAAAACCGCTATTCATTTAGTCACTCGTTGTGGATAGCGGTCCTTATGAATAAGTGGTCCTTATGAATGGCGGTCCTTATGACTAGCGAGGTCTCCCCCTTAATCCTAACCCTAAAGCTAACCTCAACCTATCAGCAACACTTACCCTATCCTTATATCTTAAAAAAAATAAAGGCAAGAGCAATTGTCACTGGAGCATACATGTTGTACATAATAATAATAATAATATGGACATTTGTATTGCGCCGGTATCCATCATGAGAGATGCTCATGGCGCAGATATATTATTATCCACGGTCATTGGATTCTGGCACGCCCGCACACAGTGTATGCACATTCTCCGCTCCCTGGGGAGCATTCCAGCCAGGCGTCTGTTAAGCGCACACATGCTAAGCAAAGGACATTTATACCTTTCGCCATCCTACCGGGTACCCATTTAACACCTGGGTGGAGAGTGGCAAAGGTAGATTAACGTCTTGCCAAAGGACGCTAGTGCTGCGGTGGGATTCGAACTCCGGACCTAATGGTTCACAGTCCGGGGACTTATCCACTGATCCACAACACCTTCATGTACATGTAGGTCAGAGCACCCTGGTGATAATGTACATATACATGTATCAAGTACCCACCAATGGTGGATCCAGGATTCTCCATTAGATTCCCTGACAAGTGAAAAAGAAATTTAAGGTCATTAGAGTTTGTAGGGTGCCATCTTGTCCAATATTTCTGCCAGAAGGTAGGACGTGGGCACTCAAGATCCTTTAACCCTAATAGAGCCGGGTTATTTAGACCCATCTCACAGCCGGGGGGGCTGATTCCGCCCCCCCCTAAGATCTCGGCCGTCCACCGCGCATTCGCAACGAAAATCGGCACACACGTCGCCGACCACGTAATCTACAAAACTGTATAGTCAATTTCTCCGAAAAATGTCACAACTAATTAATTATGCTAATTTATGCATAAAATTAATAGTTTGCTCTAATTAATTAAATAAAGCCCCAAAACTGCTAATTTTTTGTATAGAGACCCTTTGTCAGATTCTGATCAAATAAACCCAAAAAAAAATTCGGTAAAATCCTTTTTTTCTTATGTATTTTATTGTTTTTTTAATTTCTTATGTATTTCTTTGTTTTTCGACTTTTTGTTTTTTATCGTTTTTTTCGATGGAATTCGTCGGCGACACATTTTTAATCATAAACAACATAAAATTAATTTTTTTTAAACAGTAAAAGTAAAAATAATGAAATATTTATGAATTTTAGCTGGAAACACAATTTGCATTGGATTTGTACACGAAATCACGTTTTTGAGCAATTTTGGGTCTGACATGCACTTACTTAATGTTGCGTAAATCCGGAACCGCACGCGCGGACATCACAAATTTGGTCTCAAAAGTTGCGCAAGACTTGAAAGAAAAAAGTAGTGAAGCGGCGTGGTGACTGCTTTTCGCGATGCGAACATATTACGCGAAACGTCGAGGGGGGGGCGGAATCCGCCCCCCCCCCCCGGGCCTATTAGGGTTAAAACATTTCTTTCTTGCCTAGAAATTTTTAGTTCGCAATGGACTCCATGAGAGGAAACAAAATAATTGAGACATTGAGAATTTGTATTGATAAATGAAATGTTAAACTTATTGGAATTTCGAGTGGAATATGTTGGAAACCGCTTTTGATATTTCCTCAGGTGTGATCCCTGTCCCCAGAAGTTTTTCCAGTCAAGTTACAACAGGTGCACCGCATGTCATGAGTGTTCCGAATGTAGTCCCGATGAACGGATCAAGGAACCGTGCACCGATGAAACGGACACCGTCTGTGAGAGTATCATAGCGCCACCACCACCCGAACCGATCACAACCCCTACAGCCGTGACAGATGCTCCAGTGCCAAGTCCATCAACTCACATCCCGGATGAAAATACCTCAGTGGTACAAGATCCTACCACCCCTGTGTCCAGTGATAGCACTACTAAGAATGTACAATTAACAGAAGGGCCTTTTACCATCCAGACAACCCAGAATGTCTCTGCAAGAGGACCGGCTATATCTACCAGCATAAACAAAGGTAACAAATGCAATTATTTTAAAAAAAATATAATTGCTGTCATTTTGCCACTTTGATTGTTGATAACAAAATTATGGACATTAATTAACCCATCAGTTTAGTGAAAAAATGACATATAAATGTATTAAACATCACTGTATTCTCCTGAATACTAATATTGAAACATGAAACATGACGCTGTGTTTTCGCCTCACGATAAGTCAACCTTAAATTTCTTTTGAGATTTATGTTGTCACTTTGCCAGACAAAAAACTCCGCTTATCTGGCATTGGGTCATTGTTTTTGTGTAGAAAGGACCGACCTTGCATAACCTGGTAGGCGATCAACCAAATGGATCATGTGTAAAAATACACAACCTGTACTAAATGTCCTAGTTTGGTAAATGCAAACTGTCCATTTGAAGTGCACTGTCGACCAATGAATTATATCCAGTTTAGGAGTATAGGTGCTGGGGCTTCACCGTGATACATGTAGTAATAGATCGTACAAGTATATCCCCAAAAAATTACTATCGATATTTTGGGTATCGATTATGAAAGAAATATGTTTGCAATATGAAAAATCATACTGGAGTATGAAACTATATAACTATTTCTCTACCAGTCAGTGAAGACCCTGTCCGAGTTGGTCAGTAGTCAGGAAGAAATAGAGATTTGTGTAAAGCATGTCATACATGTACATGTAGGTCCATTTCTTCCGTCTTTTGTCACTTGGATGGTCTTGGCATCCACGTAAAAGTTTGTGTATAAAAATAGACTGGTTTTCATATTTTATGCCCTTTTATTGGCAACAATATTAAGAAGAACAAGAATGGATTGTATCAGCTATTTATATACAAAGTGAAATGTAAGGGTTAAAATTCCAAATTATCCTATAAAGAGAGCAGAATTTAATAGAGACAATGATTATTGTGTGTGTTAGTGGGGCAGGCCATTACTGTCGCTACCAGGGTCGGTTTCGGCATAGAAGCGCTCTTGGGATAGCGTAGACACTTGACAGCAGACCCAGTAGGACAGATGTTTGGCTTGATCGATCAGACAGTTTTTACCTCCTAAAATGCTTCAGTCTGTGATATTCTGAAGGCCAAATATCATTGTATTACTCTTCTCTTGTTGGTCTCCAGGTTTAATAGATTCATGGTTATGAGAAGTGGAAATAGACCTAGTTCTTCTCGATCATCTGTTGCTTCGTAGTTTGAATCGCTACACAGTACACACACACACACACACACACACACACGCACGTTTACATGGCTTTACTTCCGAGGACAACTATTGTTCCTCTATTGTTACTCGTCCTCGGACAGTCGACGGAATAAGGCATAAATTCATTGTTCGACGTTCGAGGACTATTGTCCGGCTTCCGAGGACCATTGTTGTCATGATTTTTTTTTGTTCTCTGTCCGAAAATGTCCTCGGACATACTGCTAAACAGGCCCACACACACACACACAGCTTTACATTGCTTTACTTCCGAGGACAAGTATTGTTCCTCTATTGTTCCTTTCGGACAGTCGATGGAATCAAGCACAAATTCATTGTTCGACGTTCGAGGACTATTGTCCGGCTTCCGAGGACCATTTTTCTCATGATTTTTTTTTTGTTCTCTGTCCGAAAATGTCCTCGGACATACTGCTAAACAGACATACACATACATACACTTGCAAAGCATCGTAAGCCTGAAAGTTCTGATAAATCTCTCTTTTCGATACCGGTACACATGTTTCAATGGGATGTTGGCGAACGTTTACATATGAAGGTTTGATGAAACGATGCCCAGAGTTTGCCCACGTACTATGCTTGTGGGCGTGGCTATGAATACACTAGTAAATAGGCCTATTAATGATGTCATCACTGAGCATTTTTTGTTGCTTTTCTTCTCTATTTGCTGCATACATATATGCAGGGCCATCCACAGTCATTCTAGTAATAGGGATAAGTGCTGCCATTTCATGGATTATCATCATCATTGTGGTGATCGTGCTCTGGAATACCTGTCAACGACTGAAAGAAGAACAAAGGAAAAATAGGGGTAATTATAGTGAAATCCAGTGTTTAGTTTGTTGAATCATTTTCTAGTGATATCTTTGAAAAGCCACATGCTGTGCAGCTTTCACATTTTTGAGGAAATACATGTCAAATATTGTCCTCTTCATATGTAGACCACAACTAAAAAGTAATTTACTTCGACCTCTCTGTGTGGAAAGATTTGTCATGGAAGTAATTGTAACTGTAAAATAGGAGAAACCAAAAATTTCTGCCATGTAAAAATAGTGCATACCTTGATATGCTGATTCTTGACACAAATTAGTGTAGGAGAACATATGTAAGAGTTGATGCGTTTCTTTTGTTTGCATTTTTGGGAATGCATTACGATAGTGAGAGAATATCAGTACTTGCACTTAGGCTTCTGGACAGGAAACTTGACCTTGTTCAAAATTTAAATTTCACTGTCTCTTTGTAGAGTTGGAAGGGAAATTGTCAACGCAAAGCATTGATGTTACATCTGCTAGCAGGCCAAATGGAATACATGGACCAGAAAGATTGATGAGTGATCGTGAAGGTTCTCCAAAAGCACAGAGGAGTAATCAAGTTGTGGATTGCCCGGATGATGAGAGACCTCTATTGAGTAGAGGGTGGTATAGTTTGAAAGCCCTTCTTCCATCAAACGTTGTCAAGGACTCCCATCGCAGCAAGGGAGTTGGGAAAAGAAAGGAAAAATCACAGGTGACCTTCTGTAATAACTCGGGTGATTCGCGCAGAGATCAATCTGGCAGAGGCACTTCAGCAACTGTTACCTTCAGCAGCTTAACAACAGGAGATAGGACAAACTTACAGCAGTCCAGAGACACAGGAAACGTGGAAAGTTTGCAAGGGGAAGACACTCATCAAGAATCTAATTTAATTCCACCAGTAATTAGAAAAGCTGATGATGATCTTCGCCCTTGCAATGAAAAGGTTCCACCATCCATCATCACCACTGCAGATGTTCATAACCCCGAAGATCTGCCGGGGGAAAGAGGAAGAGGAGATGGCGGTAGCTTGGTGATGAGTGATGTAGTACAGGATGGTTATTGTTCTCGAGATGTCCCTAGTAGTCGTCATGGTCAAGATGATAATCCCCCCAACCAATCTCCAAATGATGATTCAAATTGGCTGGCAGAAAAGGTCCCAGGATCAACTGCATTCCCACAGACTAGTACAAACGGCAGTGCATCAAGTATAGAAATGTCACCTTTGGACAGGGAAGAGCATTGGCATGCAGAAAAGGTACCAGGATCGTTTGCAGTGGCACCGACCAGCACAAACAGTAATGTGTCTTCTGCAGATGTGCCAAGTACAGACATGTCACATTCTTACAGTGATGTGTTTTGGCATGCAGAAAAGGTACCTGGATCATCCATCCTCCAAGAAAAGAGTATAAGGGACCCTAATGCAGTGACCGTTGAGGATCAAGAAAACAATCCTCGAACCTTGCACTCATCTGTAGGCCGTCCAGAGGCTCCCATCGCTGGCGAAGAGGATTGGACAGAGGATGACCCAGAAGCAACAGGAGCTAACAATAACGAGTTCGACAATTATGCCCCAGCAGCAGACACTGACAAAAATGTCCTGCAGAAATTGACAGAACCAGAGGCTACTGCCTTCAACAACAGTGAAGCTAACACCACCCCTCCCGGTGGAGAGATGCCAGAGGATGACAATGGGCAAAAGATACCTCGGAAGCGGAAAACCTTTCCATTCTTCAAAAGGCAGAGGAGGAAAGCCAGTGACAATTTGAAGGACCAACCTACTCAACAGCCATTGTTAACGAAAATGGGTAGGTAATTCTGTTTGTAAGATAAACTGAATTTTCTCTATCAAAGTTCACTTCACTTGTCTTCCTGCAGGAGGTTTACATTTTTAACACATTTTTGACAAAGAAGATGATTGATAATCATGATAACTGATTTTTTTTAGATTTGCATGAGGCAGAAAATAAAGAACACTTATTTTCTGAATCTGAGTCCATGAGAACTTATCTACATGTACTTCTATCTTCAAAGTTGTTATCAGTTTCAGTATACTATTAATACATGGTTGGGAGTGCGTTGGTGCGATCTGGCAGCACAAAGGTTTTTATTGTGGTGTACTATACGCACGAGGTGCAAGCCGAGTGTCTTTGACACCACAATAAAAACCTGCGTGTTGCCAGATCGCACTAATGCACGAACTCACAACCATGTATTTAATAGTTTTAAAAAACGGGTCGGCAATAATTATGATTATGAAGTCTATAAATATGGTTACGAACCCCATAGAAACGCCAAGAGTCGCAGTGTCATGGAGGCTGCCATTTGCTTTCCTGGATGACATCACAAAAGTGCAGCACAGCGTTTCAGTGAGCGCATGTAATCCCTGCACTAAAATGACAATTAAACTACGCGATTTCATTGCGTTTTAAGTTTGCACGCACCAGAGGTACGCGTACGCGCAACTCAGCCGTGTTTTAGAGCCTTTTTGCCGTTTGTTATCACTTTTTATTTGCACGGTCACATGGTGTTATTTGACCAATCAGGATGGCTACATTCTTGAACCCGTTTTATAAAATAGATTATTACATGCATGCGGTCTGTTATCTGTTTTGCATTAAAAATATTACTGTTATAATTTCTTTCATTTTATTCATGCCATTTAATTTGTTTGTTACTGTTTTTTCTTCATTTCAGACGAAATGGTGGAGGAGGAGTGTCTAGAATATGTTGCAGACAAGTTGAAGCTGATCAAATTGGACAAGTTATGTCGGGAACTTGGACTGAAAGAGACAGAGGTAGCAAACCACAAGTATGACCTCAAGAGTCAGCACTTCCAAGGCACTGAGCTTGCTTTCAAAATGCTTGTGAGGATAAGAGATTCCCAGGGAGTAAAATTCAGCTATCGCAGGTTAGACAAAGCACTGCGCGCAAGTAACAATGCTCGTTTAGCCGATGGCATGGTGTCCGAGTTCCAGCTGAAGCAAAAGTAGACAGCTGTCTGTTCCTGGAGCAGTGAGCTTGAATTGTTGGATTACAGAGCTGCAAGTACTTGGGCGTTAATGTGACCAAGTGTTGGAGTTATTGAGCTCGGAGATGGAGACGAAGGTGGTGCATGGCTATGATGATGAAGATGACCATGAAGGTGATGACAACGACGACGACTATCATGATGATGATGATGGATGATAATGATGATGCCATAAATGTGTTGTTTCTAAAGAGAAGCATAGGGAAGGTTTGACAATGTAGCAAGCTATATCATGGGTTATTATTCCAAGTCGAGTGGTCTGATCACTTGACTGGGGATGCGCAGGTCAGGGGTTCGAGCCCTAGCATGGCACTCGTACTGTCCTTTTGCATAAAAGGAGAGAAATAGGGACCTGATAGGATGCCCAAAGCCATTGTAATTGAATTTGCCATGCCCTCATGGTGAAAATATAAGAATACTCCCCAGGGAGTGGAGATGATGCACACATTGTGTGCAAAACTAAATATGATGACTAAGGATAGTATTTTGATGTATAAAGTTCATGTACTACATGTACATGTATTTGAATCTTGATTATTATGATTATTATGGTTTATTTTCGCTTTGTCCTGTTGCAATCATTTTTCTGCCATCTAAAATCTCTTTAAAAAAAACAAAAAAAAAACAACATGCTGCCAAACTTTCAGTGTTCATTCATCTTTACTCCATGTAAAGAGTGTAAAAATTGCCAGAATATGTAAATGCATGCAGAGCGGATAAAAAACCCCCACCATTTTAAACAACTTTAAATGTATGTACAATTTTTATTTAGAAAACTTTATCAGTGCATTTTATGTAAACCTGCACTGATCAAAAACGATTACTCACTTTTTAAAATTATAAAATGGTAATCTTAAAAAATGTTCAGTAAAGTGAATTTGGTGTCCAGTTGAGTAATCTAACTTGGCAAGTGATAATTTTTTGTGACACCCTGTATATGACTATTGGTCTAAAAATAAAATTCACCTTGCAGTTGTTTGAACAATTGGAAAATGAAGGATAGATAATGGATTTCAAACTCTTATTCAAAATAATTGATTTTGCCATATAAAGCCTTGTTTATCAACTGCCTTATTAAGTACGTTGCACAAATCTGAACAAGAAACAATAATTGCCAGAATTGTTTAGTTGTATTCTAGTTAAGGTCTAGAGCCTGCCTTTGTTGCCTCATATACAGTATACAGTGATCACAATACAAGCATTAAAGGGCGAGTCAATTAGAATCAACATTGGGGCTAAAAATGTAGTACATAGGTCCAATGACACAATTCTGACATTTTTACAGAAAAAAAATTGCCCAGTAACAAGAAATTGGTCAAAAAACTCACTAATTTGGGAACGCCCCAAAAAATTGACAGCTGATTGGCTAGAGCGATTTGACGTAGCATCGGGAAGTCCCCCGCGAAGCAACTAAGGTTGACTAATATGTTGGCAATGTAAATGAACGATAATTTATCCATTTTCATATCACTATTTATACAATTTCGACAATCTTTAAGTCCCCCAAAAGGATTTGAATAGGTTGTTTAGACATTTTAGTAGAGGTCAAATGACAAGTCTGGCATTTTTTCAAACACTTTACCCATGATAATTCCTCTTTTGGATTAGGTTTATGTTTTGGAAAAACGTAATATTTTACAGACAAGTAGACGAGTAGACAGTCGCTTTACTGCTGACCGTACCTTGCGAATCTTTGTGTGCGTGCTTATGATAACAACCAAGTACACTGAAAGACTGGATGAAAGTCTAAATATATTACAACAATTACAGCAAAATCGTGTGCTGCAAGCTACATGTAGCTGCTTCCCGGGGGGGGTGGGGGGGGGGGGGGGGGGCACTCACATATATATGTCACACATGTATGTGCCGCTGTGACGTCCCCCATTTTCAACCTTCTCGGGTCGCTCCCATGATATGCGATTTTCAGATTTTCACTTACCGCACCTCGATTGGCTTCCGACTCGCTCCCTAGAATATGAGAAAACAATGCGCACAGCCCATTGTCCGGGAACGGTCGCTCCCTAGCCTCCCAGGCCAGCGCAGCGGGGAGCTGGGCGACCTAGTGCCCCCTAACTGAACGCGGTATTACTAGTGCTAGCGGCGGCTCAGCGAGATCAATCTGCATGCGACATCGAGCCAGTGCAGTGGCGCGGCATGTACAGCGTTAAAAACAGCGCTGCGACCGCTGACTCAGTTCATGCACCGTATGTGTACCAGAGTAGTGAGATCGCGAGCAGCTAAAATTAGCTCTGCCCATGAGCCCGTTCTCTCCTTAGACCCTCAAAAATGATCTTCTTCAATTAACCATTTAGCTCCTTAGCCCCCTGTTTTGAGATTGGCAGCGGCACACCCACATCCAAAAACAGGTTGAGTGCCCCCCCCCCCCCCCCCCCCCCCCCCCCCCCGGGCTCTACGGTACGGTACGGTACGGTAGACCTACCCTCTTTTTCTCCAGTGACTCCAGCTTCAGAACTGCAGACCGACTCTTGTTTTTTTAGCTCCCTGTGTTTGGCTTCCAGTTCCACAGCCCTCAGTTCCCAGTCTGATGACAGGGATAGCTGTCGGCTGCAGCATTTTATTCTTGGGCGCAAATCCTAGCTGGTCATACAGCCCCTGGCCTGAGGGCCTGACTATCGAAGTCCTCCTCCCTGAAGTGGTCACTGCAAACAGTACTGTGAGCGGAAGGGCCATCCCACTGAGCTAGCTCGCGTCAGCTTGATCCTTGAAATCCAAATTTTTCGAGTTGCATCACCTTTAGGAAAGGTGTGCAGACTGACACCATCGCTGGTGCCTTTGCTGCACCCAGCAACAACACATCTCCGCGGCATTTTCTTGAGATATGCACTCCTATCATGCCTATCCAAATTCCCTGCACTGGATATACACAGACAAGCGTCGTCCGCTAGCTAGACGTTCCCGATGGTACGTCACAGGTCACCTGACAAGGCACGTGACTGGGCCCTATTTTTCGAGGGGCGTGACAGACTAGCTGATAAACGTGCGATTTAGGCAATTTCAACGAAGCTTAGAGAAGTACACAGATCTTTTTAATAAAAAGTATATGCGATTTCAAGCAATATTGACACAATACTTTGATATTATCATGAAATGTAATTCTAATTGACTCGCCCTTTAATATATTTTTTTAATTTCTATGCAGTCACGCTTGTCTATCTTTATATACATGTACATGTATGTACATTTTTTAATTCTTCAATAAATTTATACTGAAATATTTACTTCCTTTCCATGTTATTAAGTATTTTATTGTTTTATATCTTCTAGATTTCAGTGTTCTTTTTAAAGAAATTTGAAAGAAAAACTTGCAAAGTGGCAGATACATGACTGTGTAGTATTCAAAATCTATATATGCAAATTGTCATTTTGAAACACATATTCAATGATGCAATTTCTTTCCATGTTTCAGCTTTTATAGGATGATCTGTAAGTTTGTCATGAAGGAAAGATGGGCATCATTCTAATTCTAGTTTTATGTACATGAATGGTGTATATCAAACTGTACATACACATGCAGACAAGAGGTTGTGTAATACATCTAGAATTGCGCAACACTTTTCAAATGACTTTTTACCTCTCCAATGCATAGTACTATTTTCTATTTGTGGGTGTATTGTACTTTTTTCTACTGGACAATTTTTCTACTTATTTAAAGTCTTTGTACTGATATCCATCTATTATAACAGATGCCTTTTAATAATATTTTCAGATATGCATGGAAAGGTTATGCAATGTGATTCTAGCATGAATTTGGCCGAGATTGAAAAGATTAAACACAATCACAATTATAGATTTTATATTTATTAGCCATTAAAAATGGTTGGAAGATAACATTATCAGTAGAGCAGGGAAGAACATAATTAAGAATGTTTAATGTACATGTGTATGATTGCAATGCAAGAAAATCATTGCTGTTTTATTTGTTCCATTGCCAAGAAAGAAATTTTGCTTGCCTGCTATAAAACATTTTCATGCAACAAACTGTTATTTGTGTTAGGCTGCCACTCCGACATGGTGCAATAAACTGCTTTAATAAACCATTGACAGAGGCAAATTAAATTGAGATGATATTGCATAGTGCATTTCTGTATCCCATAACACAGTTAGTATGCTTAGGGCTCGTTCAGACGTGACGTAGGAAACTACTACATGTATGTGTTCTTTTATGCCCTATGCAAATAAATGGCAAGTGGGAATGAGAAAACATATCTGCATGCATAACAAGTGTCCTACTCTTATTCATTGTTAACTGTGTGTTTAATATAAAATAACAGAAATTTTGAAAAATTTACGCTTTGTCATGAAATTGCATATGTGAAGGAGACTTATGGGGGGCATTGTTGCACACAGCCATTCATTCACATTTTAGGATTTGCCATAGAGTAATACGCAGATTCTGCCTTGTCTGAGTGGGGCTTAACTATCTATGTACATGTATGCCATTAAATGTTTTTGAAGGTTGAGAAATTCATCACCTGAAATGTTGCTTTAATACAGTGTATAACATCATAGTCGGAAAAAGTTGAATTTATTGCCTCTCTGTAGCTACTACATTTCAAATGATCGTTTGTTAAGTAGATAGATTTATGTTTATGCACACATACACAAAAAGAGGCATGCCGTTCTACAAATTTGTGATGTTTACAGTACATGTTGTTGTACAGTCATGTTAGTCTGTTTAAGATTTTTTATAAATGTACAATGTATCTCTCAGTGTTTGTAATACTACATTTTTCAGATAACAAGAGCTATAGATTTTAGTATTTTGTGCGCATGCATGTTCTTACAGTCTCGAAAATGATCCGTCCTTTGCCAGGATATTTCTATTTTACAACATTATTTTTACAACTCTATGGATCAGAAATTTTATTATTGTTAGAAGAAATGGACATGTAACTTTTGTATTCTTGTAGATAAAAAAGGGGAAAATATGTAGTACTTTGTTATGAACATACATGTAGATATACATGTATATATATTTATATATAAACATTTATAACACAACTTTTTTAAAGTGAGAATTATAGTTATATTTATTTCAGTAAGAACCTAAGTTCGAAATAAAGATCATGTTAATCTATTATTAAATCTGAATTCCTTTTACGTGACCTACATGTATAGATGCATCATCATTTGTTTCATGAAAGAGGGAAACAAAGAATGCATTGACCTAAATTAATGTGCATGTTTCGGACATCTTCAAACATGTCGATAAATCATTTTGGCAACTTTGCTACTCAAAGTGAGAACTTCAGGATTCTCTGGCAGGGGGTTGGTTGGGCAAAATTTTAAAAAGTATCTTTATATGCAGGAAAAGAAAAACATTTTTCAAGTGCATTTTAGTCAAGAATTTGGCGAAGGTGGTACACAAACACTAATTTGTGGACTTTTTATTACCTTTCCTTTTTTTGAGGGGGAGGGGTATTTCTTCAATTTTTCTTATTAAAGTAAGATTCATATTGTTCAGTCTTGAAATAAACCTGTTTATAGCTACTTTTTTAAGGTATAAAAATGACTACTTAAAGTACTTTTGTTTGCAAACCTGTATTCTATATTTTGTATTATAAACAGACTCTTGAAGAACTGTCTTTCTTGTTGCGATATCACCATGTGCCTTTACTCTTTATTTGCCATGGATCAAAACCCTGGACTGCCAAATTGTTAGGAGTATATTTAATATACCTGTACACTGTATGTGTTTCAAAACCTGACTGCGGCAGTTCCTTGTTTGTTCCATTGGTTGACCAGAGCCTGTAAAGAGTTAAAGGGATAGTTCACCCTGATGTAAAGTTGGTTTTAATAAATGCAGAGAAACAAAAGAAACATATCAGTGAAGGTTTGGCGAAAATCCGTTAAAGAATTATGGAGTTATGGATTTTTAAAGTTTTGATTTTGTGACGTCACATGCGAGCAGCTCCCCCATGTGTCATGTGATATAAATTCCAGAAAATGACATTTTCTCAGAAAAATGGAAATGGTGTTACTTGTGCATTCAATATAACATCTTAAACATCATTTCATACCCGGTCCTCTCAGAAAAATATCTTCAGTCATCATGAACCATTGAAAAATGGGAATTTATAGAATTTATATTACATGACGTATGGGGTAGCTGCTCGCATATGACGTCACAAATTTAAACCTTAAAACACCCATAACTCTCTTATTCCTTGATGGATTTTTGTCAAACCTTCACCAATATTTTCTCTTATTTTTCTGCTTTTATTAAAACCAACTTATTGTCAGGGTGAACTATCCCTTTAATTATCTACTGTTAGTGACTTTGTAGGTATAACTTTTGATATGAAAATATATGCTTAGTATGTATGTCAAATATATTCTGATTTGATATTTAATTATTTTCCCCCAAATGTGTTTTAAGTGCATTTGAATGACGAGTATTCTATTCAAGAATAATATAAACTCAAATGCCTGTTTTCTAGACTCTGGTTTAACTTAAACCGCGGTCTGAGTGAGGTTTAAACTAAGTTTAAACCTGCCCTTTAAACAAGATAATCACATTTTGAACTCGGGTTTAACTTGACCGCTTTGTACAGAAATGTAGAATGCAGCTGGGGGTAGTTTAAGACCAGTTTAACTTATACTGTAGTTTAAGTTAAACTGGAGTTCAGAATTCTGGCCCAAAAGTTCTTGTGTTTTATGAATTGTGTGTGGAGAACAGTACATACAATATGTTTAATATAATTGCAGTCTGCCCATATTTTAGGCAAATATAGTACAATGGTACTGTTATGTTTGTGTCTTCATAACTGGCAGCTTATTACAGTCACGTTTACCTTCTGAAGGTCTAGTTTCTTGAGGTTTCATTATATTCCAATGTTCTGCTTGTATGTTGTATATGTGTAACAGAATTTCAATGTCTAGCTTCAAAAGCAACAAGATATTAAAGGTACATGTAGATTAGCAAAATGTAGTGATTTGTGTATATAAAACACCTGAAATGCTAAAGGTATATTACATGTACATGTAGTTGGAATAGGTTTACGAGGCAGGGAGGGGGGGGGGGGGGGGGGGGGGGGGGGGGTGGGGCCTGGGGAGCTTTTTAAAGTTCCAGTACTAGACAAAGGTGCACAAATATCCTCTTATTCAGGCGTGAGGTGACCACCAAATATTTTCATATTTCTGGTACAAATTGCCCATATATCCTTACATTTTGATGATAAAATAGCATTATAAGTTTATTAGTTTATTACCATAACTAAATGTTAACATTTTTGCTTACTTTTTTGCTGCGCTTGCTATAAAACTTTAGAAACTGGACAGATAGGGATATTTGGGCAATGGGCATCAGCCCCCCCCCCCCCCCCCCCCCCTTTCCCAAAATGTGCCTGTAACTGTATGCCTATATTGGTGAGGATGTTGATGCACCTAAAAAGTGTAGGTACTTTGACTTATTTCATAAAAAGTTTCAGTATTATTTGACAAATTCCAGGTACTGGATTGGGGGGGGGGGGGGTTAGGGGCAGATCCAAGATTTTGTGTAAAGGGGTGAAACAATTGCACTGTTGTGGATGCAATATTTTTTGTGTGTACTTAACCTGATAAGTACTGAATTCTCCCTTTCCCATAGGCTTAATACAGGTACCATCCAGGTCCCATAGGCAATGGGTTAAGCTGTGCATTTACAAAATGTATATGTAGATGTAAATGTGCCATTTGCATTTTGGGCATGTCTTTACGTGCCACTACATTATTCTAGGTTATTTTACTGTGGAAGAATTCATGCAGTGCATGTTTTTTTCTTCTTCATTTGTTGGGTGTAAATAATTCTAACATGATGTAATGGTTGAAGTTAAATGATCATGCTCAAAAGATCCCACTGCCTGTAGCTACGTGTAAGTTTCTACACTGTTGTTTTTTTTTACATTATATTGAAGACAGAGACATCTTTACATCCATCTTCCATGCTCTTTTAAGCAAATGTACAAAGTGATGTAAATTTGGAAAGAAATCAATGAAAATAAGTGAAAAATTTGTATATTTGGTTCATTAAAAACTTTCCATATCATTCCCCCCCAAAAAAAACATTCCCCTTGTTTCTGAGCTCATGATATTGTAGAAGAATTATACTTTCCTGTAAAATGTTAGTCTTTGTTAATTACCGGTATTATGAAAATGTAAGAATTTGTGTACAAAGACATTTTGGAGTACTTCACGATGACACCATGCATGTATACATGAGATGTCTAGTATAGTGTGTGGCTGATCTGATTTTTCTAATCTTTAAATGAACGAAAACATCTCAGCTTATCTCTGTCAATTATGATTCTAAGCTCGCATATCACTTGCTGATCCTTACCTATAAATTTATTTTTTCTGTCAAAAGTTAAAATGCTGCCCAATAAAAAAAAAGATGTTAAACTGTTTTTATAGTGATATTTATATGTATTGTCTTCGCCTGTCGAAATCTATTTTCAGATCCCCTCTCCTTTTCTGTTCTCTTCATGTAATTTTTTTCTCTACCTCTCCATGCCTCTCCATGCCTACCTCCTCCCCCCACCTCCTCCCCCTACCTCCTCCCCCCTCCTCCCCCCTCCTCCCCCCTACCCCCTCCTCTCCCCTCCCCCCCCCCCCCCCCCACCTCCCCCCTGCCCCCTTCCCCACGCAAAGCACACTTCCTGCCTTTCTCTTGCTCTCTCTCTTCCCTCTCTTATTTCTCTTTCTCTCTCTCAGGCTCCCCTTATATCTCTTCCCTCTATTATTTCTCTTTCTCTCTCTGGCTCTCCCGTATCTCTCTTCCCTCTCCTTTCTCTTGCACTCTCTCCCCTTATGTCTTCCCTTGCACTCTCTCTCCCTTATGTCTTCCCTCTCTCTCTTGCTCTCTCACTTTCTCTCTCACTTTCTCTTTCTCTCCCTCATCTCTTCCCCTCATCTCTTCCCCTCACCTCTTCCCCTCACCTCTTCCCCTCATCTCTTCCCCTCACCTCTTCCCCTCACCTCTTCCCCTCACCTCTTCCCCTCACCTCTTCCCCTCACCTCTTCCCCTCACCTCTTCCCCTCACCTCTTCCCCTCACCTCTTCCCTCACCTCTTCCCCTCACCTCTTCCCTCTTTCTCTTGCTCTCTCCCTTATATCTCTTCCTCTCCTTACTCTAGCTCTCTCTCTCTCCCTCATCTCTGTTCCCTCATCTCTGTTCCCTCATCTCTGTTCCCTCATCTCTCTTCCCCCCTCTCCTTTCTCTTGCTCTTGCTCTCTCTCCTTTCTCTTGCTCTCTCTCTCCCTCTCTCTTTCCCCCTCATCTCTCTTTCCTCTTTCTCTCCCTTATATCTCTTCCCTCACTTATTTCTCTTGCTCTCTCTCTTGATCTCATCTCTCTTCCCTCATTCCTTTCTCCTTTCTCCGCTTGCTCGGTCTCTCTTCTGTCTCTACTCTCTTGCTCTCCCTCCTCTCCGATCACTATCATAACTCTCTAGATTTATGTCTACAATGTTTTGTTAACTAAAAAAAATACAAAATCGACATAGACTTCGAATTTAATCATCATCATGTTCACTTTTACTGAGTTGTGCAAAATATATTCCTCTTTTCTTTTTACAATAGATCCCAAATGATGTGATTAATTACATCTTAATTATATCAATTTACAGTTACATGTACATGTACATGTATAACCCATTGAGGTTCATGGCTCGAATTCAGGAAGGTGGTTTAATTAAAAATATGGTTTAAATCATGGTTGAAAACTTCATGGACAAAACTAAGAAAAGCGTGGAAAAGCGTGGAAAAGCGTGTATTACCATGTATGTATGTAAGCCTATTATTTCTCCCCCGTTGGACAGGAGAGCAAGCGAGTACTACGCTAATGGATATATAAACCATGGTTCAAGATGAACCTGCTTCATGAATTCTGGTCTACATGTACGTGTACATGCTCATATATCTAGATAGATTCATGACATAACATTGAATACAGGAGAATCTCTCATTATGGAGACAATACTCCATTCCTTTAAATACAATGCATAATTTTATATTTTACTTCGCGACACATGCATGGCCTGGGGAGTTACATGTGTATGTCTCATTGAGGCCTGTACGGCACCCGCGTCCATGACTTTCTGAAAAGCACCCTAAACGAGGATTTCGGTCGAGAGGTTTCTAATACCCTATTCAGGGAAACCTGCCAAAAATGTCTGAATTTTATATCCTCAACAGGGATTTGTTTAGATTTTGCATAGTTTTGTACACCCTATTCGAGGATTGGTTCTTCTTAACCCTTTTTTGGCCAAAAAGAATTTACAGTTAAAGACAAATATTTACTTTGGAACACATTTACAGAATTACGTTTTCATTGAAAGAATAGAAAAGAACCTCTTTGGATTCATGAAAAAATATCCACAGGAAGATATTCAGATGAGCTGCTCCCGACCGGCTCCCGACCGGCTCCTGACTGCTACTGTCAAATTTCCTATCCTTTTCGAGGAACTTTTATCACCACTTCTTTTCGAGGAACTTTTATCACCACTTCTAGTGAATTTGATACCAATTTTTCAGAACTTTCCTGTTTTTGATACCCTAAACGAGATCCCCGGGTTACCCGTCTGGTGGTGAAAAAACAACCCTTTTTACTTGTTTTTATGGACGCGAATGGCGTACAGGGGAGCGTTTCATCAAGCATTTTGTCAGTGATTTTTACTGACAAATTTGCTCTCAGCCAATCAGATGCAAGGATTTCAGTAGCTTATAACGGCCGTCGGTAAAAATCAATGACAAAACGCTTGATGAAATGCTCCCCTGGTCTCAATGAGACATACATGTACATGTACCCCCCTGGGATGCATGGTCATATACAAAAATCTTTTTTTTTTTTAAATCTGAACACTACCTACATGTACATAATACTAGTAAAAACAAATTAAGTCATCTTTTTCAAATCATATAAAAAAAAAATATAATACACATGTTGCTTCCTTGACCTATACAATGTACATGTAAATTGTAGCTTTACACCTAAAAAGAAATCCTATATACACGGATATATAGAAAGTATTGGGTATACACATCTTCACAAAATAGAGGCATGAATTAAGAAAGAGGCACACATGAGAATGTGTATGACAGACAAGATCCGAAAGGTAAAAATCCTTTTACAATATACTTTTGATTGGCAATTACATGACTGTACAGTATGTACATGTATATTCATATACATGTATATTAGGCGGATTGCATATATTCAGTCTTGTCACTCAATTTCCAAATCACAAACTCACATCTTACAACATCAATAGTACTGCAGTTTTTCTTTGAACAACACATGATATAAAAGTATTAAAAAGACATATAAAACTTATTCTACATTAGATTGATGAATCAATATCCATACATCTAAAACCACTTTTAATGGAACACCGTGTGCTGTTAACATGCATAAAAAATGTACTGTATTTCATAAATGTACTTCATGAATTTGATCCATTCCACTATTAAGATACTGTTTTACTATAGTACATTCCATAACATTGGTGAAATGTTGGTGAAATGCACAGTGGCATGGGTCCAGCCACTGAGGGAGCAACGGAAATATTAGATGAACAAAAATTGAGAGAGCAAGGCCATGGAGTAAGGAAAGCTTTAGAAGGCCAAGGGGGTGATGTCGCCCCCTGCTCCTCCTCCCCCTATCTTTCTTTCCTTCTCTCTTTATCCTTGTTTTGTCTCTCTTTTTTTGCCTTTCGAATGAAGGGCAAATCCCTAAGTGTTCCTTTCTCATAGCGATACCAATGATGCCTTTCAATAGCAGAGTTTACAAACAAAGCAGCAAAAAAAACAGGAGGAATCTAATTTAAGATATCAAAGTACACAAAAAAAATTCAGCATTAAGTACCATGCACTGCATCTTGAAACTTGCAGAAAAAATATTTTCATGGCAATCCCATATTACTGCTAACAAATGTACTGTTTTTTCATTCTCATTCAATAATCTAAAATTAAAATGAACCGGCAGTGAGTTAACACATGTATCTCCTCCAGTCACGATGCATTACTTTAGAGCGATTAGTTTTCCTCATCAGCTCCTGTAACGATGCAACAAACCTCTTCAGTGATAAAACTAAATTGCCAGGGGTGGTATTCTGAGTTTTATTTTATCTTGATTTTAGTGAAAAGATTTTAATTGTCATAACAAATTTTAAATTGCAACATTTCATTGGTGTTTGCGCAGATGAATTCCGCGTACGCAGCCACTTTTGCGAAGTCATTAACCAATGATGCGCAATAAGCGTACAATTAAAATCTTTTCACTAAAATCAAGATAAAATAAATCTCATAATATTTATTTGAATGGCCTTGAGTGGGATACAAGGGTATATAGCACGAGCTGTGAGCATATTTCTTGAGTCGAGTGCCATATACCCGTGTCCCAGGAAAGAAAATTCATTCAATATTAGTACTATTCATCGTATGAAACCTAGTACCTCATTTTCACCATTACATCCTAATATGTTTTTGTATTAAGTTTCACATTAAACAAAGAGTGAGAGAACCTTATTTTGTGGGTACCAAAGTACTTTGTACGCATACATCCATTGTCTTAACCTTTGCATAATCAATCCACGCGGTCGCGTACCCCAAACCGTGAGATATTGAAAAATTACTGCATGGTAATCGGGGACATTTTCCCAAACCATAAGATATTGAAAACTTACTGCACTTCCGTTTGGGTACTTTTGCTCAAACCAAGAGATACACCAATTTTACTTGTAGGCTGAAAACCCTTCATACAAATAATACTACTGAATATATGCAGCAATCCTCTTCCCCAATAACAGAAGAAACTGACAACATAAAACTTACACATTCTAAAATGACAGGAATTACTGTGCTTGCAGCAAGTAGGAATAAAAGAAATTAAGAATCTCATTCTTTGAAAGTACAATATCCATTAAGCATGGAATAAAAGTAACAAATATATCATTTTGTTTCAAGAATAAAAAATTATAGAAGAACAGCACATCTGATGATCTTCATAAGAGATCAAAAGAACGATTATAACACGTACACATGCAGCATGAAAAACAGAAAATCAACCTAGTTAATGTCCACGTAATGTAGCAATACAACAACAAAAACGGGTATTTGTACCACACACATGAATATAACTGGTCTCATACAATCAACACCATATCGCAACAGTCATTTTTAACAATTCTTCATTAAGTTAAAAGATGTAATATGAATACCATCATTCTGAATCACCATCTCCAGGAATAGCAAGTGACATATACGTGGGGCAGTCGTTGGTTTGGCAGTTTCAAAAATATGAATGTGATACAGGAGGTTGGCCCTCCTAAGAATATCTTTATTGAAAATGAAATAAATGCCGTGAACTTATGCATATTGCGTTGAATCTAATCTGCAGTGTTGCCACATTCATTATTATTCATTATTTATCGCACATGACCATTCTACATGTATGAGGCATGATTTTGATTATGTTTCCTTTTTCACAGTTTACCTCGATATAAAAAAAGTTTTCCACGGTACATATCAGCCAATAGAATTAATGAGCCCATTTTGCAATAAGCCAGTTCGTAATTACAATTTGTGCATGTTCAGATAAGGGTCATTTGTACGGAGTGCAATTGACCTTTACACGCTGTCATTTTTGTGCACACCACGATGCGCGTACCAGTATGATTTTGCATGTTAAACAAGTATCGCGTCCACCAAAACAAATGCGCGTGCACTACATCTTGGGGACATTTCAGGGTCATTTGTACCATGTACCGACTACAAACTGGCTTATTGAAAAAGAAGGACAAGCTCTTCCTACATATAGTCCAAACATAACATAGACCACTTTAAAATTCAAGCAGTCCAAAGGTACATGCATATGGTACATCCATATGTACATGTAGGTCAAATATGGAGGCAGAAATAATTTTGGCAGTCACAAACACTGAATGCCACCATACATTATGCACCTTCAGAATACATGAATATTATCACAAAAGGTGATCCTACATTTGCTCCAGGCCATACTACATGTACATGTATGTCAGTGATAAAGTGTCAGGGGTTCGGTTGGGTTCTAGGTTAGGATTAGGTTAGTACAGTCGAACTTCATTATAAATGTCACTCTTAATTTTGCATTTCCCACTTCTTTGTATTCCATTGTTTTCTAGCCCTGTTATAACAAGGTTTCGATACACAAAGGTAATTTCCTTGGTCCCAAGGAGTTTGTTATAATGAGGGTCCACTGTATTGGGTCTCGGTTTGAATTTAAGAATTACATCTAGGCTTGTCAAATGAAGAGCTTTTTTGGCCAGAGCAAGTGTCATACAATCTCATAATTCTATACTGAATTCTTGGATGAGATTATCGGCATAAAGTTTACTCTTGCTCTTGTTCAGGACTTGGATAAGTGCACGGTACGTAAAATCCTTTCCAATCTGATCCAACAGTTTCTTCAAAAACTCAAAAGCCTGTTCATCTTTGTGCCTTAATGCTTCCACATCATCAATGTCTCTTTCTCGAAGACCCAACATCCGGCAGATCCCCTTGATTTTTATATGAGGAACCTCTTGCACAACATGCTGTAGGAACTGGGTAGTCACCACATCATCTAAAATTACACAAAGAGGACAAAAGAACAGAAAAAGGGAGTATGAAAAGGAAAAATAAACCCATAAATAATGGGATGCATTTAAATTTCTATTGACAATGTCATGCTGGTTTTTTTTCTATTCAAATAATTTGTAAATTTCATTCTTCATAAAATAGTGAACATATACATGTATGCATGGGGAGTTCTAAAATCTTACTTTTCAAAATCTTATGAAAAGAAATCAAAAATTCTTTTCATTTAGACATTATATTCCAATAGACCGCTTCTGTAATGTATGCAAATTATGCACATATATTCTCTGAGCACCTAGTGACGAGCTATTCCATGAACATGCTTTTTTATAAATGAGCCTCAATGCTTGGAATCCATTTTGCATACATTATTTGTTGCTATGGCAAGCCTCCAGCAAGCTTTCAGATTGTCAAGAACAACCTTTGTTTGAAAGGTGTGCATAAAATTTGCATACATTACCGAAGTGGTTTATTGTGCCTATCAAATGCCAAACTAATACATGTACATGTACATATCCCATATTGTAGCAAGTAAAAAGATAGTATTTGTTTTTTTGAACTGCTGGGGTTTATAAACCGTTTTACAAAAGAGATAACCAATTGAAGAAAAAGGATATTTTATGACCCAATAAGAAAAATGGAATAGCTATCAACAAAATTTTATAGTGATTGACATGTTACTAAACTTGAAACATATTACATTTTGTGGTATTTAAGTACAGATTTTCTTCTGTATTTCAATAAAATGCTCATTCAAAAAGAGCGTCAATTTTATGGCTAACCTGCTCGAATTCCTGGGTTGATCTGTTCTGGGACAGTCTCGGTTCTTCTGTCATCATCCCCTGCCCCACCACATGGATGACCACAGGCACCATCCCTTGCACTGGCTGGAGCATTATGAGTACTCTCATCAATAAGTTCTTCTTCTCCACCACCAGAAGCCTCTGCACCACAGTCGGTACTATCAGTACCCTTTATAGCATTGCCATCATCGCTGGCATTGGTCGTTCTCTCCTCCAATGCTGCATTGGGTGGACCTTGAACACCGCATGTTCCTCCGATGGCTGCATCATTTGAATCAACAGTAGATTCATTAGGAGTGTCCTCTCCATCGACTTCATTGCTGGTAGCAGCACCATCAGTGTTGACACCAACTGAAAAGCCATCACCACTAGCACTGGTGGCTCTTGCATCCAATATTTCTTCTGACGTGGTAAGGTCATCTGATAGATCACCGGTGGCTCCATTACTTACACCAACTGGAGATTCAACAGGAATGTTGACAATTAGACCACTACTGGAAGTTCCTTCATCACAGTTCGAACCATCCGTATGATCGGGGATCACACTTGCACCATGCTCTTCAACATCAGCTGGGGATTCAAGAGCACCATCACTCAATCCACCATCTTCATTAGTTGCGCTATCAGAAGCACTGCCAGTGGTGAAATCAAGTGCAACATCATTTCGAAAATCAGGACCACCTTCAGAAGCACTGCCACTTCTGCCATCATCAACTTCAAGATCAGCTGCATCATCAGGAGAACCTTCGGGAAGCTGAATGCCAGAGTGGCCATCAACTGCAGGATGACCTGTAGCTGGCATTGCAGCTCCATCAACTGGATCCCTGCCAATATCACCTTCTTCACCTGGGCACCCTCCAAGCAGTGGAGCTTTACGTCATATGAAATGTAGAGAAAAGCAGAAAATCAATGATGAATCACTACATAATGAATCAATTTAAATTTTTTGTTCTGCTTCTAAACCTGGGTGCCCTCTCCTATCCGTTTAGCTTTAAAAGGAACTTTACAAAAGTGAACAGAAAAGAATTAAGAGATGCTGAATACCCAAAATAACTCTTTGAAAATATGAACATACATGTACATGTACATATACTGTAAAATACAAATGTACATATGACAGAGGAAATGCCATGCAAGAATTTGAAAACTCTGTAAGAAATGGTAACAACATTTTCTCAAAAAACACAAACTACCATATTTCTACACTGGCCCAGTCTTGAATTTGTTTTTAAAACATTAATAGAAAAAGAGGTCCATCTTCATGTAATGCTCACCTTGTTCTCCAGGATCCCCAGGCTGCCCATCTTCATCACCTTCGTGTGGAACATCTCCGTTGTTGTTGTTTATGGGATGGAGTGGAATGTCTGGGTGACAGAAACAGTACATTTGTGTTGAACTGAATCATTTGTTTTCAAATTGTGTGACAAAATTTACTAAGAAGTCACAAATCACATTCATCCACTTTCTTGCCAAGTAATAGATTACAGTTATTTTCAATCACGTCATATCTGGTGCAGAAAAGTCAAGTTTAAAATTCAACCCATAAAGTAGGTCCTACATGTAAATGTAAGTGTCTCTCAAGGCATTTTTATTATGCGCATATTTCTACATGACACGCATTACTATCACGTCCCAAATGACATACATGTACCTCAATATCCATCTGATCAATTCACAAGGTATTTTTAATCAAGTTAACTCTTAGTCTCTTACTGGGCCAAGGGTTTTAGCTCTATTCAAAATTTTACCACAATGTGATCAATGCTTACTTTCCAAATGTCTCCACTTCATTAAATATTATTTCACAAAATATTGGTACATAACTTGTAGGAAATTCATTACCAATTCTAATGATACCAAACATTATTTCTTTACCCAACTTTATCCATAAGAACTATTGAAAATTACATTTGAGTTTCTTTATTGTCTTTTTTATTGTCTTATTTTTTGGTTTTTAATTTGTTTACTATTGTTTAATGTTGAAATAAAGCAATAGGATTTTAAAAAATCTGCAATTTTCGCTGAAAATTTCTATGGTAGCATATGACAATAATCATATATTTAGAATGCTAAAAATGTTTATATACATTGACCACCTTATAACCTTTCCTGTGGTCGAGCAATTGGTGAATGAAAATAACATCTGTCACATATACGTGCCATCGGCACTGAAATAGTTAATCCAATGCAGAAAAGCCAAGTTGAATAATAAAATCATTAAGTACATTAGTGTATCTCAAGGTATTATCAGTATTATCACACACATATTTCTTCACAGTTATTCACATTCGTGTCATTTCACCCCTAGTCAATTCAAGCTGATCCTCGAAAATCTCCAAATAGTAAGTCTATAATCTAAGTTATATAACACATAGAGAAAAACTAGTAGGCATTTGACTGGCCAATTGCCAGTCAATTGGCCAATTGCATGGTTGTACAGGCAGGGCAGATCCAGGATTTTCTAAAAGAGGGGGCATAGTGCCGTAAAAGTAATCAATAAAGGGGGCAATTTTGTTTTATTGTGTACTTAAGGGATGCCAGCTGGGTTTCAAGGGGGGGGGGGGGGGGGTTCCCCTGTGCATGTACGACACAATTGCTCTGAGTCAATTTGGTATACTAACCAAATTCTGAACTTCAACCCTGGACCCTAACCCTAAACCCAACCCTATAATATCTTTGATGGAATAAAGCCAGGAGCATTTGTTGCCAGAGCCTATGTCGGAGCACCCAATTGCACATATTGTACTGCTGCATGTCATCAAAAGCCATGTTCATATCATTTAATTTTGTTGAGAGTGAATTTTCTCCTTTTATTTATTTATTTTATTTATTTATTTATTTATTTATTTTTTTTGGGGGGGGGGGGGGTGATATGCATTAATCAAATCACTGGAGAAGGTAAAATATATGATACATTATATGGGGGGAGGGGGCACATGTGGGCGTTTGTTTGGGAATTTTTGTCAAAAGAAGATTAGAGCAAAAGAAGATTAGAGCAAAAAATTCATACCATGCAATGGATTGGCTATTGGCCTCTTCCTCAAAAGCCACTCTCTCCACCAGCCAATCAAAGCCAAAATAAGCAGCACTGTCATTAATATTATGACTGCTAAATATATCCAGTCCTTAGTGTCATGTGGAGTGGCTTTAGGCAGCTCAACTGGTGACTCTAACAATGAGGTAAAAATAAAGAAGAGGGAAGCTCAAATAAAGATGTACCTTCATTGATTTTCTGCTGGTAGTTCATTAAAGCACATACATGCACATGTACCAGGGGGAATTAGCATCGTATGTTTTTTAAAACTGTATACTACTCTAAAATTGACAAAACAAAATTAGTGTCCTAATGATAAATACTAACATGGTAGTCTTGAAATATATCCAGTAATATACCTATATATACATGTAAAGCGAATATCACAAATGTTCCAGCACCATGCATGAAAAAAGGGAACCCCCCCCAAAAAAAAAGAAACAAAAGACAAGAATTAGAATTATGCTTACAACACTTCTGCAAGACACTAGTTTACACTGGAAAGTAATTTGTTTTTAAGTTTTCAAGATCATTAGAATTATTAATACTTTTTAGCAGTTTCTTCTAAAATTCTGTTCATACAGCCTGAAATCCAGAATGATCATGATCCTTTTGGGAGTTTCGAAACCAAGTGGATGCTAGTGCCCTTCGGTAAGGCATCAATCCGCATTACCAAGTTCCTCATATAGTACTTAAAGGACGTGCACACACATGCTTTCTTAATAGTGGTCAGGTAAACCATCAAATCATCACTCTGTAAATGATGCCCTCCCAACTCCTCTCCATATTCTTGGAAGAGTAAATCCTGGGCCTATACATGTACATGTAGCTGTTGCATAAAACTTACCATTAATGGTAATTCTGCTATCAATGGTAACTACCATCATGATGGTACCATGCACTCAACACCCAATCAAAATCAAGGTTTCCATGGGAGTTTAATACCACTGATGGCAAAGTTACCGTTAATGTTAAGTTTTATGCAACAGGGCCCATGCAGGCTGAATGCTCTTTCTGGTTTCCTTCAAAGTAACTTGCTATCAAGACTGGAATGCCCTTTGAGTTCTGGTAAACATGAAATTTTGTGACACTTTAGAAGAATACGATAGCAGAAATGTCCCCTGAAAAGGATCATTGCTCTTTGTATGTCCTCATATTCAAAATATGAAATACATGTAGCTGCAAAGGTTGGACTAAATTTTCAAGCCACATGTGTGTGTAGTCCCACAGACATATTTCTGTGTACAGCTGGTGCATGCCACTTTGGGCAAGATTGTGTCAATTTCTTATCATTTTGATGATTTCAAAACTTCACAGTACACCCCAATTTTATACATTACAATCAACGTACATTTTACAATTGCTTCCAGACAGCTCCTTTCATAATGCAATCACATGACCACAACTTGACTTTATCTCAATAAAAAGTAACTACATGTAATAATTCATACCCCTGGGTAGGTCCGTCTGATTGGGTATCATTGTGGTTGCATCTGTTGGTAGACCTTTGGTGGATGGCTGTTGATGGGGGGTTGAGGATGGTGTTCCTTCCTCAAAGGGCAAAGAACTTGTCTGCCATGAGATATATAAATACATGTTGACATTGTTGGCAAAGCAAGGCTATATTGCCAACAGCACCATAGATATGAATGTACACAAAAGTAGTACATTCAAAACTGTATTTACTACTAGGGGTGGGAGTTTCAGGTATTTTTTCAATTCGGGAACCTGACGATTTTTCGGGCGGGTTCCCGGTTACCCGAAAATCATATAACACAAATTACAAGCTTATATTTACCCGTAAGAAGCTATTAACACTGGGAAAAACTCAAAAGCGCATCACTGCAGTGGGGCGCTACATGGATATTTACATGTAGATATTGAATGGCTGGTCGACATTATCTACCGCCTTGTCATGTTACATACATGAGTAATCATTAAATACTTATTTTCGGGAAACGGGCATGTAATATTTTGACCCGGGACCCGGGTACCCGGTTTTTACTTCCAGCACTATTTACTACACAATAAAACAGGCAACACATTACAAAAATAGGTTGTTGTTGATGGTGTTGTTGGTGTCTTGCTCAAAACTCTGTTTTAGACTTTGTCAAAAACCAAGTTTCAAACGCACCACTTGTGTAGCAATCTACGGTACACAAACCAATGAATGCAAAAAACACTGCTGCTGCTCAAAACTCTATCTGTACGGGCCTATTTTTCATTGCTTACCACTTTCTGAACTTTGTTTAATTAAACAATGCAGTTCATGTCACGATGTAGTAAAATAACAGTCAATCATAAAAGAATCAAAGTCAGTCAAAATTATCAGCTAGCAAGAGTACCAAATCAAATACCAGAAGAACAGAAGTACTCAAATTGAAGATCTTGACAAAAAGAAGTCCAGAAGTGCTCTTGCTAGCATGACTTTATGAAGTGTTACACTGATGACACTAGTGCCAGTGGTGTCCTGTGTCCCAAGTCCTGAACCAGCCATGGTATCATTCAAGCTGCTTTGCAGCCCCTAACACTTTTCTTCAAATTTCAGCAAGTTCAAGCTCTTATTATCTGAGGAGAGCCCCGGCCCCCCACTCAGTATTATTTAGGGTACACGTATGCTTGTTCCCTCCCTTTGAAAGCACCCCCCTATCTCAGGGCTGCCAAAATTTCTGAACCCCCTATCGCGGACTTTCCTGCCTTGCATGGAGACCCCCCTAAATTCAGAACACTGCTCAATGTACCCCCCTATCTCAGGTGAGCTCTCATTCCAACTCCATATCTCAGGACAGACACCAATCCCCCTCCCAAGTAAGCTGTCATTACAATACCTTGGAAGAGATGGGGGCCAGTGTTTCTACTTTTCAAAATGAAATAATCCTGGCTGAATGAGCTATCAAAACTAACAGGAATTTCTGGAATTTGATCCTGGGATTTGATCAATTTTTCAAGATATTTCATAACCCCCCTTTTTTAATTTCTCAGGTGTCGAAGAGAGAGAGAGAGAAAAAACCCCCCTTTTTTAATGAAATCTCCGGGTGAAAGATAAAAAACACCCCCTTTTTTTACAATTCACGGGGCGGATTGTGTCGCCCCCAAAATACCCCTTTACCGGAGATTTTGGGAACACGCATGCGGTCCCTTCGACCTCCGAGTGGGGGGGGGGGGGTGCGGGGAGAGCCTTTGCCTGTACCCTGCTTATATATCCATCATAGCCTATGCAAGTCACGGTTCTTCACGTTGTTTTTGTAAATTTGCTAAAAGTACTTGATGGTACAAGATTTTCAGCCTTTACACTTATGAGCTTTGCTACCATACATGTATATATTTTGAAGACCTACTTTGTAGAAGTACACACTGTCTCATTCTCCTTCACATGTGTGCTGCTCAACCCTCTTCCATACTCTGATTTTTTTTCCTTGGAGTTTTTTTGTTACCACTGGTGGCACCAGAAGGATGCGAACCCATGCCATTGAAATGACTGGTGCCTCAAACCAGTCATTTCAATGTCATGGGTCATATCTTACTGCTGCCAGCAGTGGAACACTGTTGTTACAATATTAACATTTCATCACTTTCTTCAAATCCATTTTTCTTGATGTTGCTCAAACCTTTAATAACCCTGTCAAATAAAATGTTAGATGAATGGTTTTCCTTCCCCTTGCAAGTTCACTTGTACACTCCTTTTAAAGTGAGGACACAGTTCTGTTTATGAGAAGGCTCCATTGGTTGGACAGTTCGTCAAAGAATTTCCATTTAAAATTTTGTTAATTGTTTATAAATCTTTGAGTGGTGCAAGCTCCCAGTTATATTACCGAATTACTTAAACCCAAAGTCCAGCCACACAGTCATATAGCCTGCGCAGTTCCAGAGATGCATTCATGCTCCAGATACCCCATATTAAAACCAAAATTACCCTTGGTGACCGAGCATTTGCCATTGCTGCTCCAAAACTTTGGAACAGCCTACCTATTGAAATAAGAATAAGGAAGCTCTCAATCGGTAAATGTCTTCAAATCAAAATTAAAATCATATTTGTTTTGTTGAAGTAAAACATTTTATAATTATGCACATGTTAGGAGCTCTCAAACAGCGCAACTGAATATATTTCGTATAGTAGCTGCGCTATATAAGTCTATACTTATTATTATTATTATTATTACTATTATTAATAAAGAATTATGAGGGATAAAAAAAATTGAGTTGTTTTGAGTTGATTTGTACATGTAGCTACTCCCAATGCCTCCCTGTAAACTGAGAGCACAATATGAGTTATGAGGGCAAGCAATCAAATGTAGTACTACTTACTGTCGATACTTTTGCACACTTTGTGTCCTGTTCCATGTCGCACTCCTTCTCCATAGTCTCCCCCTCTCCACATTCAGTACAGGGGTAACATGTTCTGCACTTGTTGTACCATTTTTGGAAAGTGTTTCGTGGACAGTCACCACAACTGTGTTTAATAAGAGGAGAGAGGATGGTAGAAGAGGAGAGTAGTAGTAGTAGTAGAGAGAGAGAGGGGGGGGGGGGGGGGGGGTATGGTGGACAAAGAAAAGATTTAAAACTTTCGGGATGGTCCCATAAGAATAATAACAATAAACTGGTCCCACCAGAACAAGTTTGGTAGCTATATCTTTGTGATTCAGTCAATCAGACACAACAGACACTGCCCACATGGCTTCTTCTAAACTGGCATCACATCGAGAGAGTAAAGTCATTAGCTAATAGAAGTCTGTCCTCGAAAAAAAAGGAGTTGGAGTAGTGGAGGTGGTACCTACACCCAAAATCACCCAAAATCTGTGCCAAGCAAAAATATAGGGACCCTCCCCCCTTTTTTTAACCAATCCATCCCTGGGATTGTCATGGAATCACTTACATGTACACATTATTATCTGGCTCAAAGTCATCTGGAAGTCCTGTTGTTGGTACACACCACCAAACTCTTCTCTGGCCCGGATTGCAGGAGGAGAGAGTAATGGTCTCAGTACTACACTGTTCATCATACTTCTGAAATCCATCAAACTCACAATGCTCTCTTTCAGAACCCTAGAGAAAAGAAAAAGTACTACATATATCATTAATCAAAATAAAGTGACATGTATAAGATGGCAATCTTGTTTGGCGCTTTCAACACATTTTTACATTATGCTACTATTAAATTGACTAACAAACTGAGTAATGTTTTATACAACTTAATTCAATGGAAGGTACAGTATATGTTAAATTTTGTTTGTTAACTCTTTGTTTGCCAAATAAATACTCTTCTCTGGGATTTTCGTGTATAGAGTCTGTGCCAAATGACAATGGCACAGTAAGTAAGTGGCGGATCCAGGTATTTGAAATAGGGAGAGGGGGGGGGGGGGGGGGCGCCAGTGGCGAGGGAGTGGGGGAGAGTGTGGGAGGCGTTAAGGACTTTTTCAAAAATCATTTGCGAAAGTCGGATTTTAGGAAAAGCTCTCCTAAACTCAACCATTGTCTGTAAATGAATGACATAGCGGGAATGGGCTGTTTGTAAGGAAAGTTAAATTTACCTTAAGAGTTTATTAAATTATTCAAAATATGTTCGGCATCATTTCATAAAAATATTCACCTTGAACGATGCAGCGAGTCAAATTGAAGCACATTTATTGATATTGAATTACAATAGTTGATATACCTGAAGCCTATTTCACAAAGACTTAATCGACTGAAAGGTTATTGTGTGATGTGTGTGCCTTGGCAAATCTCATAACTACCTGACCGAAATGCCTCCTTTTGAGACTTCAGATGAATTAAATTATTCATGATTGACAATAGTAGCACTGTGCTACTTCTAAAGTTCATGAAAATTGAAAATAATGGAAAACGCCAAATGTATAGCTCGTTACGTCTCCGGAGCAGACTAAGGAGGGACAGCACTGGTCACTGGAACAAACACGTAGCCAGGATTTCATTTTAGAGGGGGAGGTTGTGAGCAGGGGGGGGGGGGGGTGGGTGGGTGCAGAGTGCGCGAAGGCTCTGACACATTATAGCAAATGTTAGAGAAAGATAACGGCTCGTAGCACTGCATTAGATCGTTTCACACCCAATTGCTCTTTATCCTAAACCATTAGATTGTATAGTTTGGGGGTGATTTTCTCTTTAACCCTTTCAAGACAATTGACCACGTACATTTTGTGGTTTGGCTCAATAACTTTTGATTCAGAGCTCTAAAAAATATACCAGATGATTGAGTGGAAAGAGCAAAAATTTCCTGCATATATACTACATGTATTTCCATATTTGTTGCAAGACCATATTGCATAATGCTAGGAATTGTAAAAATGAGAATAAGCTTTAAAATCCTTAAATTGGCAACACACTGAGAGGTTCAAAATCATTGTTTATCAAAATTGGTAAATTTGTCACCTTGTCACAAAATTTGTAGCCCTGTATACTGTTTTCGAAGACATTACACCTTATTAGAACAATGTAGCACTAAAAGAATATTTGTTTTTCCAAAAACACTGATTTTCAACAAAAAGGGGTGCTTGATCTGGCCGAAGTCAAACCTGTTTAGGGGGTTGGATGATGAAAAACCGCGCAAAAACCTTGTTTATAGGGGTCTTTTTTCATCCAAGTACAAAACCTGTTTAGGGGGTATTTTGAAAACCCATGGACACACATGTGTACACCCATATATCTGAGTGCCCACCCCCCCCCCCCCCCCGGATCAATTTAGCCCTTAAATAATTCCTGTCCTGAAAGGGTTAAGAGTGTGCAGTATCTCACCATGTACATGCAGCAGTAACTTTGATATCAAGTAGTTGAAATCAGTTAGAATATCAAATTGGAGACAGATTACAATACTAGGCTAATTTAATTCAAGGGAATTTTTATGATTTAACATGCAGGTACTAGGGAAAAAAAATTATTAAAACATGCATAAAACTGTGATTGCCATCAGACGAAATCACAACAACTCAAATAAAGCATATATGCTGATAATTTCATGCACACGAAAAATAGGAAGCAAATAAACAAGACATTTAATATTCTAACAATGAAACTACACAAGTACCAACGATCGCTGTATTTGTCTAGACCGGCAAGCTAAGCTACATGTATACGTACATAACAGATCATAATCACTTTTATACACAAAGAAATAAAAGTACAGAAAATGCATGCACATGTACCGGTAATGGACAGCAACAGGTGGGACTGCAAACACATGTATGGCTAGAGTGCCCAAGTCTGCGCAGTGCCCATGTCTGCGCACACGCGTAACTGCGCGATTCTAATAAAACAAAACACGCAACGAACACAAACTTTTCATCATTATCATAGCGATAGGTATTCATGCAAAAAACGAGTCAAAATGATGAAAAAACGGTCTTATTTCAGACATTTTATTCACAAGCCTCAAAATGTTGTCTTTCACGTCAAAACTCCCGAACTGCAAGTAAAATGAATGAGTGCGCAGACTTGGGCACCATTGTTTTTTCAATGTTGAAATGACACGTCCACCGTTTCTTGTGAAAATGGCATTGTTCTTGCTCTAATTTTGATGAGATTTTTTTCAAACTTACTCTTTAGAATATCAGGAATAATACAAAATAAAGCTTCAGAGGAATATTAAAGAAATTCTTGTTCATTTTCAAGTCAAAACCTTAGGTGCACAGACATAGGGCTCCCCATCATACATGTACGTAGCATGAATTTTCAGCCCGAACACTTTGAACAGCTATTTCTCGTCATATTTCAAATGGGAGGGCATTTGAGGAGAAATCATTTTCAGGGGAAATTTCTACTATGATGTTCTTCCAAACTGACGTAAAAATGAATGAAAAAGTTCACAAATTATTAATTTGCCAGCACGTACTCAACCTTCTCTTTAAGGATGTGTGATTCATACTAGGTCACTAAATACAGATAAAGGGTCATGGAAAAGTACCCATAAAGGTAAACATTGCAAAACACTGAACAAACTTATGGAATTCCAAATAAGGAATGCCACTGCAGCTATTTAGCTACATGTACTGTACATGTGAACCTGTCTTGTGAGAAATCAAGGAAAGAACAGGGCCGTGAAGCTAGCTCAATCATGCATCAAAGACAATCTATTTTGTTTGCCATTTTAACTGACTCAAACTATTAAAAGACGCAGCAAAAGTGGCAGCAAGGGGGTGGGAGACAGGGTTCAGTGTAAAAATGTCAGAGGTAAAAATGCCAGAGGTAAAAATGCCAGTGGTAAAAATGCCAGAGGTAAAAATGCCAGAGGTAAAAATGCCAGAGGTAAAAATGCCAGAGGTAAAAATGCCAGAGGTAAAAATGCCAGGGGTAAAAATTTGTATACCAAACTTGGAGAAGGGGTGGGGCGGTTGTCTTTCTAAATATGATTTATCATCCTACATCTCATTTTTTAAACATGGAATCAATCACCCTTTTCCAAAAGCAGAAAAATGAAATTGATCCGTGAAATTTTGAGGGAAATATGATTACAGAATAAGATATAAAATCCTGGATCCACTCCCCATAAAGACATAGGGTGATTTTTTGTATTACATTCATTTTCCTTATGATTCCCACGTAGCATGATGGAATATATCATTTTCATAGAGGGGTAGGTAAAACTGTATCTATAGGGAATAATGTATTAAGATATAATAAATATTTTCTTTAAAGAATGGAAATCATGAAATTTGTAGAAAAAACAATTGGAAAGCTGCACAAAAGGGAATTCGCAAGGTTTCCAAATACATCAATAAATTTATAAACCTTTATATCTTATTCTGTAATCATATTTCCCTCAAAATTGCACTGATCAATTTCTCTTCATTTTTCTGCTTTTGGAAAACCATGCAGGTTTGAAAAATGAGATGTAGGATGATAAATCATATAAAGACAACCACCTCACCCCTTCTCCAAGTTTGGTATACAAATGTGTTGCCATAACAACACACTTGAACTCCACTATGCAAACAAACGAGGTACCAATTTGGTGTATAATAAATGATTCATAAACATTTTAGCAGGTAGCAGTTTCCTGTTCTTGTATACATTTTCATATTCTGTTATCATTGTTCTTTTCATTTGTCAAATACAATGTAGGTGAGACTCAAATTGAATGTTATAAGTAAACACAATTAATGTCAAACTAAACACAATTATGGGCAAATCATGCATCTTTATTGTCATATCAATTAGGCATGCACATGCTGATGATGACTATATAAGCAAAAAAATGCCAGAAGTTGTGGAATTCAATGAATCATTATTAAAATCATTAAAAAAGGGGAATTCCACCTTGATATGAAGTTTGTGCAAAATCCGATGAGATATAAATTCATTTAAGTTATGAAATTTTTTAAGTTGCACTCAACCAGACACAAATTGGCAACCCTGTGACCATGGCCTTTCTAGCAAGGTTCTCTCCCATTACATGTAAATTCCATTTTCTCTATAGAAAAATGATTTATATTTAACATGTACATGCATGGTGCACAGATATAATCACTGCACTATTTAGTTATTACACAAAAAATGCATGATATAAATCTATATTCCTTCATAACAACTAAGAGCAGAGCAAATGGGAGAGGACTTTGTAAGATACATGTAAGCACAGACGTAGCCAGGAGTTTTCAATAGGGGGGGGGGGGGGCCAGACGTGAAGGATCCAACCAAGGGGTGTCGATCCGTGTTCACAATTAGGGGGGGGGGGGGGGGGGGGGGGGGGGGGGGGTTGACCGCGAGGGAGCGAAGCCAGTGGCGTATCTAGGGCTTATAGTGCCTGAAGCCCCACCCCCCCCCCCCCCCACCCAGTGCCCAAACCTATCTACGTTAGCGAGGCGACCGAGCGGCAATATTTTCAATTTTTAAAAACTGCAATTTCATGTGCATTTTACCCAGGAAAGTTTGACCACCGCAACTGAACGGTAGAGAAGCTCGAATTTTATACATTGTTAAACGGTTTTCTATTCACTCACTTCTACAATCGGGAGCAAAACTAATGAAAACCTTATATAGGCTTGAGAAAGATAACGGCTTGTAGCGCCTTTTTAGGCCTTTTTCTCTTAATTTCCCTGTTTTTTCACTCTCGTTTTTTTCTTTTTCCTTTGTGGCTGAATAGGGGGGAGCCATGCCCCCCTGTCTACGCCAGTGCATGTAAGTAATTCGAGTTAGTAATTTCTGTTTGATTTCAATTTTTAAAATACATAACTTTATTATTTATCGGATTTTGCTCAAACTTTCACTAATCTGTTTCTCTCATATTTCTACTTTGGTTCACATGAACTGGATGCCAGAATACTAGCTTTCCCTTTAAGAGTTTCAGCTTCCCCATTGACTGATTCTAGGTTCACTGACCCTACATGTACATCAAAACAAATACCTGTAATCTTCTTGAAGCAATTCTAAATTGATCACAAAAGAGGAACAGAAATTAAAAATCATTTACTGTATGAAATTACAAACATTGTAAAGAAGTTAGATACTGATAATTTTTAGACAAATCTTTTAATTGGATGCCAGAGTGATTATTCTTTGGCTTTCTATTTATTGAACCGAAATTCATGAGCAATCAATTTTAGGCTGTATTTCATTTCCAACCTGTTTTGATAATGTCTTCAAATGGGGTCCAAATAACTCTTTTCTGTTAAATGTTGTCAATGAATAAGATCCAGTCCTCTCGAATGACACACTGCCATCAAAGGTGGAGTTTTCAGATAGAAATTTTTTTCTGATTGAACATTTCTTACAGATATCTTGAAGACAAATTGCTGCATAAGGCTGCAAAAGAGCCGACTGAATGAACAATACATGTACATATAGGACACCTATATCGACCCTTTTCAAACCTGTAATGTTTTCAATCAAGCAAAAATTTCAAATACATTTCATATTTTGGGACAAAATAAAAACTTAAAAAACCTTTATTCTAAAAAAAAAATCACGAAGTACCAAAGAACGATATTTATCAAAACAAACAATGAAAAATATACTGTGATTAACATATCTATTGGTAAACTTGGTGGCATTGTAAGGGTTTTCTTTGCAAAAATAGATCCAACTAGATTTTCATAATGCTCTACCTGTACGGGAGATGGCACTTGTTGAACTGGCAGGCCCTTGGTCAATAGTGGGTATGACATCAAAACACTTATTGACAGCAGTGTAGGTACCTGTTAAAATGAGGAAAAGTTAAAGATATATGCTGCCATTTTTCTTTGTATGTTATATTTCATGTCGCCATACAATATTCAAAGTATGAGCTTCAAATGTTAATAAAGGGATAATGCAAGTTTAAATACTTTCTAAATAAACATTGCAAAGACCTGCGAGAAGACTAATCAATGCAGCCATACATGTACCATCGATCTCCACCTTACGTGGATATCGGATCGTATGCACGGCTCTGTGCAAGCAGTTGAGGCGGCCGCGCGACCAAAATTAGGAGCCCTCACTCAAACACAGATTACTTTTAAAAAGACATACCAATTGTCACATTAAATTGCCTCTAGAATTTGTAAGGGTACACTTGATTTGCCTGATTTTGCAGTTAACTTGTGGAAAAGACTTCACAGTGCTGAATTATTTGATTCTTAATAACCCGTTGACTACTGGATTCTACATGTATCATTCCCATTGGGTTAATACCGGGAGCACCCGGTTCCCGTAGGCAATGGGTTAAAAATGCATAAAATTGCATCAATATAGTACAGTACTGATACGGTGCTTTTCTGCGAGCCCAAACATGACGATGCGTCGGCGCCGGGTCGCATCAAACGTTGAGGGCGTTGCTTTATCCACTGGTAGAGATCAATGACCCATATGCGCTAGCTCAAAATACGGCCTGCATGGTATCAAAGTTGAGTTGGGTTCCAGGCGAGGCGGTCTTCATGTAACTATGTTTACCTATTAAAGACCTCAGCCTGACCGAATTTTGAAATATACACTTTATTCATCCACGGGGAGCTATATATTTTCTGAACAAATTGAAACCAACTTCATGAGATTCCGTTTCCTGTGGAATGAGTAACAGCGTCCCGAATGTTGAGCCCCGGTGGTTTTTCTGACGAGGGCCCCGTCTCTGAGGAACGCTACTTTGCGGGGGGTGAAAATTTGATGACGACATATCGTGTAGACGCACTCGAAGCTGTATACATGACATGTCGTCACACGTCTAGCGACCCCCTGCAGTTTCCTCTCTTGTTACGCAATAGGGAGGGGGCGGACCAAAAAAAATTATCTTTTTTATTTTTTATGGATAAACGGAGACAAAAATTTATGAATACCCAGGGTAATTATATTCTTTGTTTACTAAGCTTTACGCCAATATATAGTTGTTTTGGGTCAGGCTGAGGTCTTTAAAGTTTAATATTTTCCTCATACTCCTTAAAAGGCAATCCAACCTTGGTAATAAGTTGATTTGTGTGAAAGCAGAAAAATAAGAAAAACAGGATGGCGAAAGTTTGAAAGAAATCGGACAAGGAATAAGAAAGTTATGGATGTTTGAAAAATGCGATCACTACATCTATGCGAATCTCAAATCGGCAATTTGGTGAGTCGATTGTGACATACTTGTGGACAACTCTCCCATTTGTCGTACACAAATATATCATTAATTTGCGGTTTTCTCCGAAGCGCCTTTAACCTCAGGGCAGTACTCAAAATATATTGGAGATAGCATGTTGTTTTAGGTCCTCATGAAAGAAAAAGATCCTACTAATTAAAACATTTTGAAAAAAGTGACATTTTAGTCATTTTATGACTTTTTATAACTTTCTTATTGCTTGTTCGATTTCGTTTAAACTTTCACCAAACTGCTTCTCTGATTTTTCCTCTTTCTTTCAAAGCAACTTGCTAATTAAGGTTGGATTTCCCTTTAACCATTAACCCACAGGTCAGATAAAGTGTTTTGATTTAAACTTTATACAATTCTACCTGTACACAAATTATTCTTCTGTGATTGGAACACTTTAACAATTAACCTGCCACATCCTGACCTATGGTGCAAAGCAAAATACGTAATTTTCATGGACGTTTGTCACACAAACGTTCATGACAATAAAACAACTTTTTGCCTGGTAGTGGTGTCCAAACTTTGGAGAAATGCCACAAGTGAAATCAGGCCTGAACATGTAGTTCCTTCAAAAACTATGCAGATAGGTTCAAGACTTGGGGATCCTGGGTTTTAGCAGTCTATATTATTTATGTTGCTAACTTCAGTGTCAACTTCCTAATGTCTAACCCTAACCTAGACAGAAAAATATGTCTGTTTGGAGGAGCTTTATAACATTTTTTTACTTTTGACAAAAGAGACTAATTTTTCGGTCTAACCCTAACCACACTGAAGTTAGCAACCTAAGTCCTAAAACAATTTAGATGCTAAAAGTAAAACCCAGGATTGCCCAAGACTTACAGCAGTTCTATATGATAGTCACAAGAAATGTTTCAAAACAAGCATCCTTGATACATGTTTAAAAAAAATTCCAATTTTGGTTCATATGAACGTTTTGTTCGCACAAGATTTCATAGGCCACCCTTTTCTGCATTTCTTCCGTTCCGGTAGTGTTTTACTAGAGATCTCTCTTTCGGACCTCTCTTTGAGGGCCTGTTGACTTTGTGGAGTGCAAAATTGGTAACAATCCTCAATCCCTATAGTATACTTCTGAAAGCCATGTTTATTGCCTTTTATTAAGATTGTAACACCAACACTAACAGGCAATCCTGCAGGCTGCACTAAAGTAGGAATTTATTGAAATTATTTCATATATCGCTTTTCCCACGTTTCCCAAAATCGACGATACTAGAGCCAGTATGGCATGCAGTAATACTAATAATAGGGGCAAATTCCTGGCAGTCCTAAATGTGATGCGGTATACGTATAAAACTATAGTATAGGCCCTATTCTGCTAGAGTATAGTGCACGATTGCAAACCAAAAATTCTAATGGCCAAGTACATGAGGGTGATGCAGGAAAAGATTTATACAAGGATACATGTACATGTGCAAAAAGTCTGAACATCATTCAAAAATCCGATCAATAGACAATAGACAACAACATTAATTATGTAGACTACCTACCCATTTTTCCATACCCAAACATGCCAAATGGGGCGATAAAACCTCAGATCAACCGCTTCACACGTACTCCGTCAAAACATAGGTCAACAAAATGATATAAATACGTAAATATACTGGGCAGTATTATGTAAACTGATCATCACATGTCCACGACGTCGGCTCAGATTTGGCTACAGAGTACAGACATGCAGACCCGTATTAAAGCTGTAGCACTAGCGTTGGCATATTAAACGTCACTGCATGCTCTGGAATAGTAGTACTACGGTACCCACTATCCACAGTACTGAAATGCTGCGAGCTGGCTACATGGCATGATGCATGGCTAGCTAGCTGCACGCAATCTTTGATCATAGACACTGCACTGCATGCGCAACGTGCGCTGATCCTGGCCGATCGGGGATTCCCCATAAGGCCAAAACCCCGCCCGACCCTATGTTGTTGTTGTTGTTTTAAAATAGGCAAACTAGTCAATTTTGACTATTGTTGCCTTACTAAATTGCTCTTTTCACTTATACTTTGTTTGTTGATCCGTGGGTCTAACTTTAGTTTTTGTTAGAAAGGTACAGTCTTAGGAATACAAGTATTCCCTATGTCTCTCAAACGTGAGCAGGGGGCGCTCTTTCTGATTCCTCATAGAACCTGATTAGAAAATCCGAATATGTAAAAGCAAAATAAATACGTACACAGATTTTCTTTCTGTTTTTTTTTTTTTTTTTAAGTAGAGTATATACTGACATTAAAGGGCCTTTCAATTAAGTGAAATTACAAGAAAAGTGCACCTATACCTATAGTTAGTATATAACTAAGTGCTTCATCTTTGAGCAGCTTATTTAAAAAAAAAAATATATATACATATATATATATGTATATATACAGTATGATTGTACACATTAACATTCAATGGTCACAACATAAATCCTATCCGATTTACTTCGATTCCGTTCTCTTTATTTGGTTACACCTTACTATCACGGTTGCCCTCTTGGCAACCAATTACAAATCGACGAGTCCTTTTGAAATATCTGACGAGTGCACCTTGTGTCTTGACACTGAGATTCTCCACTTTGTGTTCCGCCTCAGAGACATTGCTCACATTTAATTCAGCAAGTAACAGGGCGCGTTGAATGATAAACCTAGGGCAAACATATAAAAAATGGTATACCGTTTCTCTCTCGTTACAAAAATCACACTTTCCAGTTGTGTGTTTCCTGTCTTAAACAAGGAAATCATTCAAACCCAAACCTGCCAAGCGTTATCTGTGAATCATTTTTTCACTACTTTTGTCGGTGCAGAGATACTGAAATGATGGTTTTTCTGAGGACCACTTTTTGGTATTTTCTTAATTTTGAGTTTGACCTGTCCCATCTCTTCTGCCATTCATTTTGTATGAAAATTCTTAAAATATGTTTGGTTTCTTGGATATTCAATCCATTATTAATCTCTATTCTTTGTTTTAGGGCTGTTTTCGCATAGAAATCAGCCGTTTCGTTCCCTTGGACCCCACAGTGAGATGGGATCCATTCTAAGCAGATTATTGTGCCTTTGTATTTTAGACATGTAGCGGTGATTATAATTTCTTTTACGAAATTGTCGTTATTGTTTTCCTTGATTGCTTGAATAGCACTCAGAGAATCTGTCAAAATTACCACTTTATTATAAACATTCAAATTTTCAAGCCACCGTAGTGCCAAGACAATTGCGGCCAATTCTGATCTGTAAGATGATGTAAAATTTTGCATTCTTTTACATTCAACTACCCGCATTGCAGGCACATAATAGCAAGCAGAGGCGCTGCCGTTTGCAGGGTCTCTAGAACCATCAGTATAAATATGGAGATTATTTTTCCACATTTTATTAATATACTCCACAGTTGTATTGTATTGATAAAACATGTTATCACTTTTTGACACAAGCTCATGTAGCGCCAATGACACTTCTGGTGGAGAGAGATGCCAAGGCGGCATGGGGGTAAAAGACATGAGTGATTCGTTTGCATGATACATGTATATTTCATCTTCCATAACTCTCAAACCAAATGGTTTACGCACTTTCTTATTCTTTTCATATTCAAATTGCCAGCAGTTCTTCAAGGAGGATTGGAGTGGATGTGTGGGGTTTTGCCTTATTTTTGCTTTGTATACCTTACTAAGCATGGATCTTCTTAGGTCGAGTGGTAATTCACCCGTGTCCACCTGTAAAGATTCTAAGGAAGTTCCCGGCAACGCCCCTGTACACAACTTCAGAGCTTGGTATTGAATAGTCAGCAAGAAGTTCTTCACATGATCATGAGCCGAATCATATGCCTCAGATGCATAATCCAAGAGTGGCCTAATGACCACCTTATAGAATTTCAGAAGGCTTTTATAGCTACTTCCCCAGGTAGTTCCCGCTAGTCTTTTCATGATATTTATTTTCTTTTTAGCTCTTGTTACAATCATATTTATATGCGGTCTCCATGTAAGCTTCCTGTCCAGCATTACACCTAAAAATAGATGTTCCTCCTTTGGTGGTAAAGGGACCCCATCTAAGTCAATCTGTACAATTTTGTTAGTATTGCTGAAAAATAAAGTAACAGACTTTTCTTTAGAAAGGGTAAAACCCCATTTGTTGAACCACTCATTTAGGTTATTTACGTAGATTTGTACTTTTCTTTTCAGAAAATCTATGTTTTTCCCACTCTTCCATATTACACAGTCATCAGCGTATGTCGAAATATTGACAGATGCGTCCATCGGTATATCCGATAACATCAAATTAAAAAGGACAGGACTAAGTGAGCTGCCCTGGGGCAGCCCTTCCTCTATGTTATGTGTTACTGAGTAGCACTGATTTGCCCGGACCTGGAAAGAGCGGCCACTTAAGTAGTTCCATAAGAACCTAACAGTGTTGCCTTGGAAACCAAGTTTGTTCAGTTTATAAATCAATCCTTTCTTCCACAGTCTGTCATAAGCCTTCTCCATATCAAAGAAAACGGCCAGGGTATGTTCTTTATTACCAATACTCTTTTGAATGTCATTTTCTAGTTGGGTTATATTGTCTTTTGTGCTTCTTGCTTTTCTAAAAGCACTGTGACAATTTGGTAACAGACAATGTTTTTCCGTAAACCATGTCATTCGTTCCTTGATAATTTTCTCAACTATTTTGATGAAACAGGTAGTAAGAGATATAGGCCTATAGGAAGAAACATCTGTAGCTACCTTGTGTGGTTTCAATATTGGGACAATAACATAATGCTTGCATTGGGTGGGAACAATTCCTGTTACCCATATGTTATTCATGATATTTAACATTACTTCTCTCCCTTTATATGAGAGATTTTGATATACTTCATACCCAATTCCATCTTTACCTGGAGAAGACTCTTTACAGGTTTTTAATATTATACTTAATTCATACATGGTAAAGGGTTCATCAAGGACACTATTACTCTGTGCATCACTAAAGGATGATATGATATCGTCACATTGGCTAGCAATTTCTTTTTGTTCAGGGGTATTAACCTTGCCCTGAAAACTTTCGTTAATGGTTTTAAAATGGCTGGCGAAAGTATCCGCGACTTCACTGTCAGTGATTGCGGAACAATCCTCTCTCATGAGAACAATGTTTTTCCTGGTTGAAATACCATCATTATTGATCCTTTTGATCATACTCCAGATATTCGATAGAGGGGTAAAACGATCAATGTTCTGACAGTATTTTTCCCAGTATAATCTTTTAGCTTGCCTTAAAGTTCTTTGAGCGATAGCTCTTTTCTTCTTGAAATCCTCCACTAAATCAGCAGAGGGTATTACATAACTTTTCAGTTTGCTCCTTGCCCTATTTCTCTCCTTTATTCTAGAGGAGCATTCTTTATTCCACCATGGCACAGGGTTTTTCTTTATTTTCTTTGTCGCCCGATGTGCTTTCACTTTTTCCAGGGAAAACCTAATTGTTTCCATGAAAGTTTGGTACTCTATAACCTTACCTTCATTCTGTAAGGTATCCCATTGTTCCTCAGTTAGATGCCTAAATTCATCCCAATTTACATTCTTTGTGGATAGCATTGAACAAATTTGTTGGGATTGATCAATCTTTGTATGTGTACTATTCTCATTCAATATGTTCAATTGGCATAACAGTGGGTAATGGTCACTTCCCAAACTATTGTTCAGGACTTGCCATGTTGTTTTGTTAGCTGTACAAGGAGGGGCTAAGGTTAGATCCAAACAAGAAAAATTACCCGTGTGGTAGTCTACTCTAGTAGCACTCCCATCATTCAAAATAACTAGGTTTCTCTCGTTTGCAAACTCTTCCACTACTTTACCATTTGTATCTGTTTTTTGGCTACCCCATAAAGTGTTGTGTGCATTAAAATCTCCTATTATGATTGTGTGCTTTTCCTTCACAACATTGTTAAATAATTCATTTAACGAACCAATGCTGAGTTTGTTACATGGGTTATAGAAATTGACTATATTCACAGAAACGTTATCATGCAATAAAACTTGTAATGATATGATTTCTAAATGATCGTGTTTGAAAACTCTATTGTAATTTAGTTTAGAATACACGTATATTGCACACCCACCCCCGAGTTCCTCCTTGTCTATTTCTATATTCACATATATAATCTGGAATTTGCATAACACATCCATCGTCAAACCACGTTTCTTGAATACAGATAATTTCAAAGGGTCTTGTTTGCTGATTTAAAAAACTAATTAACTCATCCCCGTGGCATCCAAGACCCTGTGCATTCCACTGGAGAATGCTGAAAGCCACGAGTGTAACAAGGCTAGTGGAATAGGCCATGAATGGTCTGTAATTCATCTACGGTGGGATGTAAGCCCAGTGTATCTTTCAAGATAATTTCATCAAATGGGTTACAATCTGGCTTTGTGACTATTCTGATTAATCTGATAAAGAAAGAGACAAGTGTGATGTCGGGGACACCTTTCAAGAAAATTTCTATTGTTTTGGTCTGTATTTTCAGACTTATTGCTTGTCGTATCCGTTTTGGTAGAAAATTGCGAGCCGGAGACGATTTCCATATCGGTTTGATCGGAATCTACAATTGTTAAATTCTCTTTCCGAGTATTTATTTTCTTTTATTACATTCTTAAGTTCTGAGTTTTTAAAATGTTTTTCCTGCTTATGTTCCTCATTTTGTTCTGAGTGTAGTTTCACTGCCTGTGCAAAAGAAATTCGATTTTGTATTTTAATTTGCTGCACTTCTTGTGCTTCTTTCGATGACTCGCATCCTTTATAAGCGGCCGAATGGTTACCATTGCAATTTACACATTTGAAATGTTGTCTCTCCAGCTCGCAACTTTCTACCGAATGCCCTAGGCCACACCTAGGGCACCTCTCCTTGGCTTTACATCCTATTGCTAAATGCCCGTATCTTTGGCATTTGTAGCACCTGGGTACTGGTGGAATGTATTCCTTGACTCTTATCTGCTGGAAGCAAAATTCAACATATTCAGGAACTTGAGGGGTAGAGAAAAACAGTATGATAGTTTTTAGGGGCTTCAAATCACCTTCAATTCTTTTTTTCATTCTCTCAACTTTCACTACCCTACTTCGTTCTAGCTCTTGCAGAATATCTTCCTCAGATGTCTCAAGAGAAATCCCAAATATGACCCCTTTCGAGGCGTAGGTTTTTTCCTCTGCTTTTACTGCAATTTTGCCGATTTCCGGTATCTGGGTTAAGGCTTTATATTGCCTGTCATTTCTGCATTTTACTAAGAGCCCCCTTCCCACCTCGAACAAACTTAATGTAGTCTGGGGGAGACCTACAAGCCTTTTCTATATCTTTCTTGATAGTTAGCTGATTTACTGCGCTCAGGTTTTTATTTCTCTCTATGGGTACTAAGAGCACCTTAAGGTCTGTTTTTTTTTTGGCGTTTTCACCTGTTTTGAGCGGAGTTGACGGCGGGGTGCCGAAGTCGGTATCCGCCGCCAACTCCTCCACATCACTTAAACTACCCTCTCTCATCCTTTTTTTGGCTAATTTCAGTTTTCTTATTACTTGAAAACCTCCATCCTCTACTGAGGGCTTCAGATGAGTTTGATTCTCTGCCACTGGAGTGGCGCCCGCCATTTGTGGTTTTGGCGGGAAATTTAAACAAAAGCTATATGGATTATGGTGCAGGTGCAGAGTGCGTGAACGGCCCAAAAATGTCAGCTTACCCTTCTGCAATCCGAATATCCCCCAAACTGAAAGCAAATCCAAAATGATCCGAAGTATATGTCCAAAATATATCCAAAATACAGAATCCAAAATCCAAAATCCCAAAGTAATCCCCTGTTTATGCTCCGTATGTGTGATAAACGACAACCAGACAGCTCAACCTCTCAGCGTCAGCAGCAGCAGCAGTCCAAGCGTTATCATTTCGGAAGCAGGTGGGTGTGTTGCCGGCTTCTTCTTGGGGATCTAAAAATGTCGCCGACCCTAGGTTTTTTGGGGGGGTTTTTTTGACTATCGATATCGCGTATCGTGCTGCCTTTGCGATCGCGATCGCGATCGAAAACCCGCGGACAGAACTAGCTGCGTGTATTATGTATTATACTGTCGTAAAAAAAAAAAATGCCGACCGACCGACCCTATTTTTCAGAGACCCGTTACGCCAATACAACAATTTTTTTGTTTGGCCTAATGAAATCCCCCGAATCTAGTCTTCAAGCCAGACTTTTAAAAGATGATCTTTTTATATACTCCAACTCCAAACACCTCCTAACTCCGAATTTGTACTAGTGTAAGCTGACCAATTTTCTATCTTTCTCTGCACTGCTCTATACATCTACTCAAACAGATCAAACTAAACTCCTGCTCTCCTAAAGTAAAAACACGCTACAGTCTAACTGAATGGGAGAAACCAGGTGTGGCTGTGGCAGTGACACCAGGCCCGTAACTAGGATTTTTGCGGGGGGGGGGGGGGGGGTTCAACATTGGAAAAAGTGGACCTTTCTGAGGGAGTGAAGCGACCGAGTAGGGGTGTCGGGTCAGGGGGTGTGCCCCCACAAGGATATGGGCATGAGCGTAGTCAAAATTTGACAGGGGTGGGTCAAATGTGAAGCCCGAACATATACTACCACTGTGTTGGATTCCAAATACTGCGAGCGAGCAAAGCGAGCGAGAGAAAAATAAAATGTACTTTTAAATGGCAAAATTTTATTTCATTAGTCACCAATAGGTGAAATGTAAAGCTATATCTCCGGTCATCTAGCTGCCACATGTAGGAATCATTCATATTAATGAAGTTTTAGGAAGTGAAGCGAATGGGGGGGGGGGGGCACTTTGCTGTTTTTTTTTTATAGAAAATCAACCCTAATATCTGGGCGCCATGGCGATAGGGCAGTGACGTGCCCAAAATTGTCATAACATTGAATATTTATGGACCTCGCTGCATGAAACATCTCGTTTATAAGGTTTGCGAGCGAGGAAAAATGCACTTGACTTTGCTGTTGCGCATTTAAATAAAGAAAGTGGACCTAACAAGTATTTGGGTGTCATGGCGATAGGGGCAACGATGTGCCTGACTATTGCAATAACATCCTATGGAAATATTCATGGACCTCGCTGCCTGAAACTATCTCATTTCTAAGATTTGCGAGCGAGCGAAGCGAGCAAAGAAAAATGCACTTTTATTTGTTGCTCATTTCAAGAAAGTAAGGTAACCCTAATTTCTAGGCGCGGTGGCGATAAGGCAGTGACGTGCCCGAAAATTACCTAACATTGAATATTCATGGACATATTACAATAACATATACTATGGAAATATTCTCGCTGCCTGAAACTATCAGAGTTTGGTGAATAAGCGAAGCGAGCGACGAAAACGCACTTTACTATCTCCCAAATGTTTCCAAAACACCCCAAGTGTTATATTGGGGCATCTTGTTATTTCTGATTATAATTTCTAAGAAGTCGATGTTTATAAAATACTCCCATGGCGCTCCGGTTGAACAGGCTGTATTAGAGGGCCATAATTTAAGGGCCTGAATGACTAGACCGAGTCCGCCAGGAGTACTCCATGCAATTTGAGAGCGGGAAAATTTTTCATTTTAAAGTGAACAGAGACATTAAATACCCCTCTCTCTTTTCCATATCTCATTCATTTTCGTCAGATTTTATTCGAATTCGTCCGACCTGGCAATCCGCTGCAAAATTTTATCATCAAATCCATCTTTGGGAAGTCGATTTCAAGAAATTGTCGTTCAAATTCGCCACATAGACGAGACCTTACAACGAGCGGGTGACGATTTGAATAACTCTTTATACTCTTTCAGTCTTTGAGAAAATCGATAGCAAAATGAACAATAAATTCCGAAAATGAATGGCCAAAGACGTATATTGTCTAGGCCTTGTTATTAAGATGCAGGACAATAGCAAGTGTTCAAATTGAAGGAAACCCGGCTGGAAACGTTATTATCTCACATTATTTTCCACTTTCCTTCCTCTCTCCCCTTTCACGTGACCCCCTTGTGCGCCTTTCCCCAGCCAGTTGGTATGGAAATGTTTTTAATAATTTAACCTAAAAAATCACTATTCTGATGTCACTTTGGATATTTTTTTCGCCTAATGATTCTTTTTGTTGTTGTTGTTGAAACAGATTTCTGCTCGCCAGTTTGGGGGCGATACTACAAACGAATTTGAATAATTCTTTGCTTTGAAAGAAAATCGATTGCAACATGGCATAATGTACAAAACTCGAAAATGAATGGTGAAAGACGACATTGATTAATTATAAATTTGCCAGATTAGGGAGTTACGGGACAAAATCAAAATAAAATGTACTAAATAGATGGAAAGACCGATATTTTATCACTTTATTTTTCCCTTTCCATCATCTCTCCCCTCGCTTTTTTTTTTAAAGCGGACATCTGCTCACCAACGGGGGGGGGGGGGGGGGGGGGGGGGGGGGGGGGGTTCGTTCGAACCCCCTGAACCCCCCCCCCCCCCCCCCCTAGTTACGGGCCTGGACACGTGAAAGTGGAGAGAGGAAATGAAGGTCAGGAGTTGAAATGTAAATAAACAGGCAAAATGTAAACAAAGGAGTATGGGGACAGCAAAATGTAAAACAGCAAAGTAAAATACATATTGCAAAATTCAACTTTACATAAGATTACTTCTTCATTACAAATGTCCTCATTTTTTTAAAAGCCTCAACTCTATAGGTTTCGATTTTTTTTTTTTTTTTGGTTATCATTTTTTTTATTTCCTAAAAAGAACTTTGTCTTTCCTTTATTTTTCTTATAATAAAACAACTATATTTCCTTTTCACTTTGAAAAAAAAATAATTCAGAAAACCTAAAATCAATTTGTGGCCATTCTTCCGTCAGTTGCACGATTATACAACATACACTCTACTGAACATTAAATACATGTATATAAATCAAACTGCGTATTATTAATATCAAAAGTTACTATCTTCTCTTTTTTGTACTTATAATCAACAAATTTTGGTTTTTGTGTCCATTGGAGTTGACATATAACTTTTAGTCAAAACTTTAAATATTCAAAATTTCATAATTCTCTATACATATGAAAATCAACCATATAGCCAACATTAGAAATTAAAGCATTTCTATATCTTTGAAAATTTGATTTTGAAAGTACATGTACATATTCATAATTCCTTTTCTCAAGACAAGAAACAAAATACTTTCAGTGGTACAGAAGTTTTCTTTTTTTTAACTTCCTTAAAAGGCTTTGGAAAAAAAACCTTTTCCAAATTTCCAAATAAGTTTTGTTTGTCTGTTTCATAGAAAGTGGGTAGGCCTATGTATATTTTTATTATGTAATATTATGTATTATGTTACTAAGGGCACCCTCGCCTCAAGCTTTTGCTTTTAGAGGTGTGTCCTCCAACTATGTATGTACCATATGAATGTGTATTATGTCGTATTTTTGTTAAAAACAATATTACTTTGTACACTTATATTGAAAAGTTGGAAATAATTTTTTTGAAAGTGAATTGAAATTGAAATTATACAAAAAATTGCTACATATGCAAAATTATAGAGGGTAAGCAAAATGAAGTCAATGACTACAATACCAATTTCATTCCATTTTCTGTTTCGTATCTTTCATAACCAACTGAGTTCTCCCTAAACATATTGAAAGTCAATGAAACAAATTCATGAATATACAAATATCTATCTCGAGGAGATTTATTTCCTCTTCTAACATTATTTTCCTTGCTTAATATTTTCCTTGATTAATTAAAAGGTTAGAGGTTTTCAACAAAGAAGTAATGACTGCCAGTACAGTGAACATGCATATGGGAAATACAGTTGTCTTGGTAGGAAGTTCTTCACCAAATCCGGTTCCAGGATAGATTGTAGAAGTTCATACAGTCTATATATGTAGAAGGCCTGTGAACAGAGCGACCATATCTAGTTCTTAATGATTGGACTTCCTTTCCATGGGGTACAGCCAGTGGTCGGTTTTCTTCACAAGGGGATGCAGCCAGGGGTCGGTCTTCTTCACGAGGGCTCAGATGGAGTTGAAGTAAAAATTCTGCAGGGTCCTTTCCAGTTAGCTGCTAACCGTTCTGCTCATTGCTGAATTGTTGAGCCAGATCAGATCCCCGGATAGGTACTGGATATTTTGTTCCTTCTTATTGTAAGTGGTTTGCTGTTTGGCTCTAGCCTCATCATTGCATGAAGCAGCATGCTGAAATGCTTGGTGAGATGAAATCTTGTTTCTGAATGACTCGCAAGCTAGTGCATTTCTCACAGTGGTCTACAATGTTCCACTATGCATGTACGGCCAGTACATGTCATTCTCAGCTTTGGAAAGCATTTTCTGTGCTGAAATGCCCAGCACAGAACACCAATTATAAAAAAATGCACTCTGTTACACATACATAGATTAAAGGGACACACATAGTATGTTACGGGTTACGTTTCTTTCCTTTGGGACGTGGCACTTGATAGCGTTGAAAATTATCACGATTATTCTTTAAAAGGCCCTGTTCTTGTTTGTAAAATTGGGGGTTATTATGCCCTCTTGCCCCCAGCTCCAATGCCTTTATATTGCGGTGATAGTACAGGGGTACCTAGCACTATTTTGTAAACATAAGGGAGAAACGAGTAATAAGGGGCACTTATCACAAAGTCAAGTGAAAAGGGCATTTATTACAAATTAAATGGGAACACTTTATGGGCAATTATAATTCAAAGGACAATTTGGGGTACTAACAAGTGGGGGGGGGGGGGGGGGATTAGTGCCCCTGTCTCCTGGAGCACCGCATCTGGATGAAACCACTTGACTACAAAACCTCTCCTTCACTTCTGTACATCTGCATTCAAGAAAATTATTAACATTATTAAAGTTCAACTGGTTCACAGAATTCAGTTTAGAATAATTGTTTTTATTAAAAGAAAATTGGATGTTATCTATCTCCTTCTCCCCCTCCCCCCCCCCCCCCCCCCCCCCCTCTCTCTCTCTCTCTCTTTAGGTGACATATCTATTGAGTTTGGCGATCGTGTTGTTCCACAACCCTCTGTTTCTAGCCTTCTCTATTAGCACCACTCCCTAATTAATTACCCTCCCCCCTCTGTCTCTCTGTCTCTTCTAACCATTTATGTAGACTGTCCATCCAGAGTATTCTTCTCCTTCCCCTACACCTCTTCCCCTCCATCTTTCCTCTGTCAGTGCAAGGTTCTCCAAGCCCCCTTTACGTACAAAATGTACCATAAACTTTTTATGATACTTGAGGAAAAATAAACTTTATTTATCGAAAATCTTCTCTTGTGGTTTAATTTTGTATAAATCTTTGACAAAATGTGACAGGAAAAGAATTTAGAGCAAAACAAGAAAATGTGCATTTGACCCTTTTTCATGTTTTTGTTCTCAATTAGGAGTAGGGAAAAGGTATATACTAAATAAGGCATGAAAGTTGTGTTGTGATATAGGTTTTCATTAAAAAGAGATACAAATATACTGACAGTTGATTGTTGTTTTGGGGAATATTTCAGTAATTTATAATACACCTTTATAATACAAATAATCTGAATAGGGTTTACATTCGTTCTGACAATTCTGCAGAGATAAATCATACCCGAACAACAAAAAATGTGACATGGCAAGGTATTGCCCGTAAGTATTTTTTTTTTTAATCTACTAACTGTAATGAAAAAATTTAATCACTTTCAGCATGGTCTCAGATGTCTGTGTTGCTTTGAGTGCCTCGAACGAGAGTTAGTAAATACATTATGTCTACAAAATGGTTTTCTCATGTGACAGGGGATGTACGACGTATCTTTTTCTGTTACCGACGGGAGAAGCGAACTTTCTACAAGGACGTGACGAACGGAGATACGGCCACATGTTGTTGTAGTTGAATATGATGGCGCGCTTCAATCTCTCCAGATTATACGCGCCAGCCACTTTCGTCAGTGGGACTTCGGCTAAGGAAGGCCCACGTATAACGTTGATCCATTTGGTGATTATTAGTTGCATGAAATCATTAGTGAAAAACAAATTATATATATATATTCCATCACCTAAATTAGTACACGAAAGCCGAAGCGAAATAGCAAAATACAATAATCCAGTTTAAGAATTGTGAGATAAATGCAATGCGCGCGATACTAACTGTTCATGGAAAAAGCAGACTAACCAAAACGGTTAGTGGCATGTACATAACATAATAATTCCCGAATATAATCAGGGTTAGTCAAAAGTTGCTTAAGGGTTGGGTTATTGAGTTTTAACTTTCTGATCATTATGTGTCTCTCTTTTTCGTATTTTGAACAATGTAAAATGAAATGTTCGATAGTTTCAAATACTTTACACACTTTGCAAAGACCGGAAGAATGCTGATTGATTTGTAACATATAAAAATTTAATGTACACTTACCTACTGAGTACTCTCAGTTGTTGGATCAGGCATTCATCTCTCCGAGACAAGCCTTTTCTGTATGCCTGCTCGGTAACCTTGTCCTGCAGAGCATATAGAAATCTTCCCTTTTCTGAACTATTCCATTCATTTTGCCAAATATTTTTATAATAAACCAACCGAGAGCATGCAAGTTCGCTTGTAGTGTTAGATAAAACAATGTCTAAATGATTTTTCAGAGCGCCTTTCTTGGCAGCCCTATCAACTATTTCATTGCCGTTAATATCACAGTGAGATGGAATCCATTCAAAAAAGACAAGAATATCCTTTGACAAAAAATTATGAATTTTGTGTAAGATTTCATTGACAATAGTGCATCTAATAAAGTATGAGTCGATCATTTGAAGGGCTGACAATGAGTCGCTAAAAATGACCACTGAACAGGACTTTACGAAACTGTCTAACCACTCCAGAGCCATTAGAATGGCGACGAGTTCCGCTCTCACGATACATACATGTGACAATCTAAAAGATTTAATCACCTGATATTGGGGAACATAAAACGCAGCTCCTGTTCTGAGATCTTCAAGTTTAGACCCATCTGTATATACATGCACATATCCTTTCCATATTATTCCTATTCTGTCCTGAACAATGGATTTCATCTCGGCTGCAAGCATATCCCTTTTTGGTATTTTGCCTCGAGTATCAAATGACACAAGAGGACGGAATAATCGCCATTCGGGAATTTTCGGTATTAAATTGTCTTGATTTTCTACATTTACTTCGTCTCGACTGGCTCTAAGGCTAAATGGTGCTTTCCCACCCTTCCATTCTCTTCTATTCATGGTATAATGATCACCAAGAATTTCTTTAGAAGGATGACTGGATGAGCTAAACAACAAATAATATCTAATTTTATCATTAAATAATTTTCTCCTAAGTTCCAGCGGCAATTCTCCGGTTAACACCTGTAGAGCCTCCAAGGATACATTATGTATAGTCCCTGTAATAATTTTTAGTGCTATGTATTGTATAGCGTCTAGCTTTTTCTTCAGAGATATACACGCAGAATCATACATTTCACTGCCATAGTCTAAAACCGATAAAATAAGTCCTTTATATATCATCATCAAAATTTCATACTTATTTCCCCATTCCTGAAACGCAACGTAGTACATTTAATCTTTTCTTACACTTCTCAATAAGTGCGTTAATATGGACCGACCAAGTTAGTTTATAATCCAGCCACATACCAAGAAACTTAAACTGCTCGCAATGAGGCAAAACATGACCATTTATTTTCAAAGCAATGTCTTTCTTTTGTTTATTGTTAAATACCAAAACTACCGACTTGGTGTGTGAAATCTTTAATTTCCACCTCCAGCACCAGATTTCAATTTCATGGAGGGCTTCCTGTAGTTTCTGGCGAACCAGATCTAAGTTGGAACCAGAAAACCAAATTGCAATATCATCGGCATAACATGATAATTTAACTCCACTTTCGTTAATCTTTAAGTCATTCAACATCAAAGTAAAAAGTACAGGACTTAAAGAGCTCCCTTGTGCGATACCGTTTTCTAACACATAATTTTCCGACAAACAATTGTTAACCTTTACATTACAATATCTATTCTTTAAGAAAGCTTTAATAAAACACAATAATTTTCCATGAATTTTTAACCTTGACAATTTAAGAGACCTCCTTTCCATAACGAGTCATATGCCTTTTCCAAGTCTAGAAAAACAGCTACAGTATATTTTTTCTCACTCAATGCTGAGTGTATGTCGGTCTCGAGTCTGATTAAATGATCTTTGACATTTCGATATTTACGGAATCCTGATTGAATTGGGTTTAAAAGTTTATTTTGATTTAAATACCAAGTCAGCCGATTTTTAATCATTTTTTCCATGACTTTAAAGAGGGAAGATAATAACGAAATTGGTCTGTAAGATGACACATCCGTCGCTTCTTTTCCAGGTTTCAAAATACCACTGGCTTGGAAAACATGAATTTTCCCAGATTTCATTATATAACTCTAATATGTAAACAAGTGCTATTGGGGGCAAGTTTTTTAACATAATCACATAAATGTCATCCTTACCTGGAGCGGAGTTTCTCATTTCTTTTAAAACGTTCCTCAACTCATTCATATTAAAATCATCATTAATACAGTCATCATCCATAATGTGGGTAAATAGAGCATCATCAATTTCATTATCGTTTACGGAAAATGATCTATCAATAGATTTGAAAAAGGATGCCACGGCGTTTGCTTTATCTTTAGACTCACTTACCATATTACCATCAACGATTAAATTGTGAAAAATGTGAGTGTTCCTTGTGCTGTCTCGCATTCCTTTCACCTGTTTCCACACTTTCTGTAAATCTATTCATTCTAGCACAGTATTGAGACCAATAGTCGAAACGAGCCCTTCTCTGTACCTTCTGTGCAAAGGCTTTCTTTTGTAAGTATTGTTTAACATCATTTATGCAATAATACCTTTTTAATCTGTTTTTAATATGATTCCTCTCCGCAACTGCTTTTTGACACTCCTCGTTCCACCAGGGAGTTATTTTACTTATTTTCTCCCCTCCTTGTCGAACTCGACGAATGTACCTGTTTGACGCATTCAGAATAACATTAACAATGGCGTTGTATCGACTTTGAATATCTAATTTAAAGTCACTATTATACTCTTGATTTAATAATTCCTCTTTTATTGCATTTCTATACCCTTCCCAATTTACATTTCTAAAACTCCATCTAAATCCGATATCTGTGTATTCATGTATAATCGTATTGCCCGACTGTTTCAATTTAATAACAATCGCATTGTGATCACTGCCAAAGTTGTTAGACCGTACTTCCCACTCCATTTTATACGCTAGTTCCTTGGAAACTATAGATAAATCTAACATTGAATGTGTTCCAAAATGATGGTCTAACCTCGTTGGAGAACCGTCATTTAGCAATGCTAGATCCTGATCTTCCATAAAAGTCTCTACGGTTCTGCCATTTGCATCTAATTTACTGCTCCCCCAGAGTGGGTTGTGGCTATTAAAGTCGCCCAGAATTATGATCCTCCCTGGCACATTTCTAACCATCTCATTTAATTCTTCCACTTCAATCTTTTTACATGGATTATAATAATTAAAAATCGAAATGATCCCTTTCTTTGAAAAAATATCAACTCTTTGGTATTCGATATTCCCTTTAACGTTCATAACCTGGAAAGTAATATCCTTTTTTAAATATATAACTAGACCACCTCTTCTACCATCCGGTCTATTTCTACAGACACAAATGTAATTCGGAATAAAAGACACACTATAATCATTAAACCAAGTTTCCTGAATGCACATAATATCTGGGTTAGAACCCAATAAATTATTATCAAATATTGACGTTAAAAAGTCCGCACCATGTGAAATCATACCTTGTGCATTCCATTGTATTATAGTTATATCTGAAACGGGCTGTGTCATTTAAGGCGGCTTTTTACCATTTCCATGGTAATGTCTGCCTTTAAAAAATCTTTACCCGCTTTGACAGCAGCTTCCACAAATTGATCATCGTTCTCAGAAAGAAGTAACTTACGTATCGCAACCAGTATGAACATAATCAAATCTAATGATGTCACATTATTGGGAAAGCCAGTTTGATTATTATTTGAAGAACCCTGCTCAGACTCCCCGTCTCTTTCCCGCCTTTTCTCTTTTCTCTTGTGTACTTGAGCCGCGGGTGGGATAATGGGAGTGAGGGCTTGTTTCATGTCCAGGACTCTGTAATTTTAAGTTGGAATCTAATTTGTTCCGTTTACTTTGAGGGTTCTCTTTGGAGTTACTCGTGTTGACTGTGTTATTAGTCGTCTCTACAACATTTACATTTTTCTGAATGCGATACACTTTTGTCGCTTGCGCGTATGTGAGCTTTTCATTCAATTTAATTGTTTGTATTTGCTTAGCTTCTATTTGCATCCTTGATACGCCGCCGAGTGATTATCTCCACGTCTAAAGCACTTCCTGTTTTCCTTTTGTGCGCAAGCGTCAAATTCATGTTCGCCTCCGCATCTCACGCAACTTATTTTACCCTTACAATTATCTTTCATATGACCAAATAGTTGGCACTTATGACACCTTGTCACGGGTGGGACAAAGTTATCCACACGCCTAATCTCATAGAGAAAATTTACAGAATCCGGTTTACTTTTACCTTTGAAAGTAATAAGTACCGATGGAGTGGGTACCATTTCTCCATTGATCTTCTTCCTAAATCGCTTAGCATTTATTACATTCTGGGTGTAGGTCGAAGGGCTGGTGGCGGCTACTTGTTGGCACCGTTGCCGCTGGGTGTAGTGGAGGAGCAGATTTAATTTTCCCGCCAAAATGTCTATGGATAAATAACGCAGCTACGGAGCTCTTGAAAAAGTCGCCCGCTCAAGATTCTGCTGGTTCTATTCCAAATGAAGAGAGCCGTTTTGAAAACTTTAGAGGGCGCTGTTTATATAATGCGTAATCAGAAATGCACGAAATTTGGCAGAAATGTGTGCAACGACAAGACCAAGACATGGTAAAAGTTTGAGACAAAGATCAATTGATGTGACAAAGGTATAGGAATTTTTAATATTCGGAAGTGAATATTTCAAGAAATTTAGCGTTTATCAATCCGATTTCGGACTTAAATTTACAGTGTGAAGATGGCATTTTTCGTATTAATTTTTTTATTAGAATGTACAGAGCAACTCTTGGACTATCTACAGGAATTTGTTAGAAGTCTGTAGGATGTAGGATAGCTGAGATAGGCAAGGAGAACAAAAGGCATGAAAATGGCCCCAAGACGGACAAAATGGCGCCTGGACGGTCATGCATGAGTGAGTTCGGAAAACGAAGACTTCAATGCACAACTAGACATGCCAAGGAACATGCATACGAAATTTGAAATGAAATGGACAAAGGGAAAGGACCGAGGCAAAGCTCACAAACACCGCGTGCAAAACAAATGGGGTCTGAGGTCTAAGAAGAAAAAGAAGAATAAGAATGCAGAACATGAACGATAACAGAGCATTGACGTCATGACGTCAATGCAATAAGAATGCAGAACATGAACGAGAATAGAAGATTGACTGACGTCAATCCAACTAGCGCCCACGAGTTGACAGGTTACTTGCAGGGGGCACTCATGACAGACGTGAAATACTTCAATGGAACCCTCTACTGGGTAAAGGCCAACGATCCGAGGGGCATCGGTAAAATGACGGAGTACGATCGTAATAACCGATCCTACAGCATTCAAGAAATCAGTCAGTTTGAATGGCCTATCCAAATGCTCATCGTTGTTACTTAATTTCGCACTGACGTAGCCAGACTTGTTGAACAGGGAGCACAGACTAAGGGGGGAGGAGGGAGAAGGTGGGGGAGGGATGACACACAAAATCACAGAGTCACATAGTTTCACCCACACACACACACACACACACACACGCGTAGGGTGTTTAGTGAATGAATGGGGGATGGGCCCCTTGTGGCTAGCCAGTGTAATTTCGTATTTATCAGAAGAGACCAACTTGCAAGAAAATCGGCCTTTAAATCAGTAATAGTTTTTAAGTACAAAATGAAAGTGGTTGAATATTGTGCATCGATCTTTCGTAACACAAACTTTGAAAAGAATTATTTAAACAAGATCACTATTATGCCTGTTGCACATGAGGCATCATTTGCTTGATTTTAAACTGAGCGTTGTGGCGTACGCTAACAGTGGAAGTTATAAACTTATTCAGCGGACCCAGGTTCGAGACTGATTCTCGTCTTTCGGATGGTAAAGGTCGGTCCCCAGACGTAAATAGTCATAATTATCTGATTGATAAACGTCTGTAAAAAAAAAAAAAAAAAAAAAAACAAGTACACAAGTACACACCACTTGTAATTTAATTTATATGTCGATTGCTTGTTTCTGAGTATGCTTATCCCAAGTCGGGAGGAAATGGCTGATGGTCATGGTGAATGCAATTGCTTTTTTTCCCCTTCCAGGCAGCTTGGGGGATCATGCTCAGGAACACATTCTGCACTTATATTCTTATTTTGTCTGTTATATTTTTATTGAAAACAAGCTGCTGAAAACTGCTTATCCAATAATAGCGAGCCAATGGAGTAAAATGGAGTCAAAAGGGGCCTGAGCTTCTGACGAAGATTCTGCTAGGATCGAAAGCTCAGGCCCCTTTTGACTCCATTATATTTTTATTGTTACACAATTTTTGTTGTCATTGTCAATTATTTTTTATATTGATTTGACATATAAAACAAATAACAATAATAATAAATAATGATAATGTAGGCTTAAGTCAGCGGCTGGCGCTGCCTTTGTTTGACGTACCATGTAAGAGTGATATGGTACCCCAAAAACCGAGTGCAAAATGAATTGCATGTTTACTGCTTTTCATTGATCTTGCTAGTCTGAAGAGGAGAATAGAACGTATGCTGCTGTATGTGTGAAGGGGTAGACATCATGTTATTCAAATAAATTATGAATAGCTAACAAACTGCATGCCGTTGCTAAGAATAGAACGTATATGTCTATATGTGAAGGGGTAGACATCAAGTAATTAAAATAAATTATGAATAGCTAACAACATGCATGCCGTTGCTACCTAACATGCCTCTTGATTCCACTTTGTATGCACTTTACAAAGGTACTCATTTCTCAATCAAGCTTATAATGTATATATTTACCTGCCAGTGATTAAGAACCCCCCCCCCCCGAGATATTGTAAAATACGTTATTTTCGAGGACTTTTTAAACTGTTTGCATTGTCTGTACTCTTTGTTTAGATGTATCGCCATTCCAAAGAAAGAGCATAGCTAAATAAACCTAGAAGGTTTTGTGTAAATATTCAGACTTGAGATGTAGTGGTAAAACTATTCTTATAAGATTCTGGAAAAAATTGTAAGCCATGTAAAGTTAGTTTGACGAAGTGTTAAGACTGTGTTAATGAGATATAGAAAAGAACAATGAGAGAGCAGAAACTTGATAGGGTTAGCTTGTTGAAGCATTCAGACAGTGTTATAATGTATATTTGTTTCTGTTCAGCAAGATATAATAGAGTAGAAGTTTATTGAGCTTACTCAATAAAAAAAACATTCGGACTGTGTTACAGTTATACATTTTTATTATTAAGAGAAATGTATAAGAATTTATCTAATAGGGTTAGCTTACATCCAAACTGTGTTACAGTGATGCATCTAATTTTAATCAGAATGGATATATAAGAGTATAAATCCATATTTTAAGTTAGTTTGGTGAAATATCAATAATGTGTAACCCTGATAGCAGAAAGTGGTAAAAATTACGTGATATTTACGTCGTGGCGTTCGTCTTTTTTACGTCCTGTAATTACGTCAATAAGACGGCAACTTACACCAACGCAAGACGGTCAACAGGACGTCTTATTTTGACGTCATCTGTACACATAAAAACTGAAGTGCTGTATATAGCACTTTTTGAGAGCATGCATAGGGACTGCACTCAGAGTGCTATTGAATGCACACAGCGTGCTATTTCAGCACTTTCACGGGAGCTGGACCGGCTCCTTAAACTGCTAAACATTCATATAAAAAAAAATGATTTGGGCGAGCTTCGAACCAGGGTCCGCTGATCGAGAATTGCTGGCATTACCGCTAGACTAACTCACATTGTACGATTTAGAGCAGATCATATTGTAACATAGTGAATTTACGACACCACATAGTTCATGTTATCTACTTGACTCCCATGACTAAACTGGATTGCAAGAAGCATTCGTTAGTCCATCGGTAACGTCAGCGCCTCTCAATCAGCGGAACCTGGTTCGAGGCTCGCCACGGTCAAATATTTTTTTGCTGGTAAATTAGCACACTAAAAGTGCTATAAACAGCATTTCAGGTGCAGTCACTATACATGCCCCTAAAAGTAGCACTTTAGTTTTTACAGTGTACAAGGCGTAGAGATGACGTCAAAATAAGACGTCCTCTTGACGTCTTGCGTTGGTGCAAGTTGTCGTCTTATTGACGTAATTACAGGACGTAAAAAAGACGAAAACCGCGACGTAAATATCACGTCATTTTTAACACTTTCTGCTATCAGGGAAGAGGAATGGAGACGTAGAGATGACGTCAAAATAAGACGTCCTCTTGACGTCTTGCGTTGGTGCAAGTTGTCGTCTTATTGACGTAATTACAGGACGTAAAAAAGACGAAAACCACGACGTAAATATCACGTCATTTTTTAACACTTTCTGCTATCAGGGAAGTTGTATGACAGAGATACATTTTAACTAGATACCAAGAGAAATAAGATAATAGCAGGTACCTGCATTTTGTAGGGTTAGTTTTGTGAAATATTCATACTGTGTAATAGTGATATATTTTAATGAGAAATATATGTGAGTAGAAACCTAGTAAGATTTGGATGATGAAGTATTCAGACTGTGTTGTAGTCATACATTTTAATCATAAAGAAAGATATAAGAGTTGAAGCCTAAAGCAGTAGATTAGCTTGGTGATTTGTACTGTGGTACAATGTTATAATTAATGAAAAATACCAGTAGCCATAGGATTGTTTGTTTTGACTGTGTTTTGAGTATTTGAAATTTTTCTTCGTGTAAATAATGTTGGTGTTTAATGTTTTAATATAAAATTAATTCGTGAATTTCAGTAAGTGATAAACGTGCATGTGGCTATTTTCTGCCTTTATTCTTGACAAAAACATAATTAATTGTACACGTTTTATTATAAATTAACCAGCTCATGTGTATATTACACTAGACACAATGTTATGACATCAATGTCTATCATTTATTTTTCAATAATTATTTTTATTCTACTATGTAAAAAATATGACTGTATAGATACTAAGATGTGTGAATAATGATATATTTTGTGTAAGCGTCGCTGGTTGCCGGATTAAATTTTCAAAGTAGCAAGTGTTGGTTAAATAAGTTGATTCTTTTTTTTAATCCGTAATTTGCCACTGTTAGATAGGTCTGCAAGTGTACATATAGAATTAAAAAATCCATACAATTAATTTGAACTTTTACATATTTGAGAAAGTACATGTTCATAGTGTTAATTTTTCCATTTGATAGCGGCACCGGTTAGTATATTGTATGATATAATAAATGTATAACAAATAATTTCATTTTGTAGATAATTCACCATTTACAATTAATTTGAATAAACTTCGAATTCACTTAGTATGATACTCTATATCTAAAGGGTAAAATATGAATATCCGGCGAAAGAGATAAATTCGAATTTCTCGGGCTATTGAAGAAGGAAATTCATGATCATTTTGAGTTAGATCATTCTCTTAATTAGAAATTTGCAGTGACTGTTAAAATAAATCGTAGTGATAAAATATAAATTTGTGCATCTTCATGTAGCATAATAAGACTATACTTCGAGGAGAGAATATGAATATTATGAGATTTGAGATAGGGAGGTAGAGAAGAGGAGAGATACAGAGAGAGAAGAGGAGAGACAAAAAGAAGAGTAGAGATATAGAAGAGGAGGGGGAGAAGAGGAGAGAGAGAGATAGAAAGAGTAGAGTGGGAGAAAAGGAGAGAGAAGGAAGAGGACATAATTATGATAAATTGTCTTTGATACCAAAAAAAAAAAAGATAATGAGAGGTAGCTTTCTTATAAAGGCGTTGACCAAATTCTAAAATGAGAAAGAGAGAGGGGGAAACAATAGTAATTCATTGTAACAAATTACTACGTCATATAAAACAGGGTAGTCACTCATACTACACTAAGACAGGTCAGATGGTATTTATAATGCATGCTGAATATACCCTCGTAGTAAAGGATCCTTTTTAGCTGTACGAAATGAATGGAAAGAGCCCGGGAAAGAGCATTTTCTTCTGATATCTTTGGGCAGAGTATTCCACATGCACATCAGAGCCTGCATATATATATATATGATACTGAATTTGTGTCATGCTCTGTTCTCACTCTAAGCACGAGTAGCGTGTTATCACCTTTCTGCCTTATACCATACACTGTAAAAAATAACTGTAAAACTACAGGTTTCCTGGCCCTTGAAATTACAAGTTATTGCCGTCATTTACCATACACTGTAAAAAATAACTGTAAAACTACAGGTTTCCTGGCCCTTGAAATTACAAGTTATTGCCGTCATTTAAACTTTACAGGCTTTTTCCTGTAAAACAACAGCAAGTTTGTTGGTTTACCAGAAATCAGCATTTATTTTCAATCGCCCGATAAAAAACACCGTTAAAAAAAAATTTCTCATATTTTAACAAGTTACCCTGTTAAATTACCAAATGTGTGGGAAAACACTTATATGAATATTCATGAATTTTTAGTAAGCGTATGGTTTCGGGTTGCCCGATTTAGTAAATGTCACAAAAGGAATAGAAAACTATAAGGTGCATATAAAAGATTGCATTAAATTGAATTAACTAGATAGGATATGTTTAGGATAGGATAGATTAAGGTAGAGAATAGGATAACATAAAGCATGGCTATATACACTAATAACTGTAAAACTGCAGACTTTCTGGCTTTCCTTGAGACTGACTATAAATTATTTTAAATTTACAGTCTCTTTTCTGTAAAAAACGGATATATTTTTTACAGACTGTAGTTTTACATGAGGCTGTAAAATAACGTGCACTCCTGGCATTTCGACTGCCAGGAAATTTCCTGTAAAAATACCCACATATTGTAAGAGCTCAGGTAAACAACCCTGGATCACTAATGGAATATTAAAATCCATTAAAAAGAGGAACGCATTATATAAAAGGAGCGTAAGAAAGCCAACTCCTGATAATAAAGAGAAATATAAAAGATATAGAAATAAGTTAACAGCTATTATTAGAACTTCACGTAGCTTATTTTACTCCAAAAAGTTTGATCTGGCGAGGGGTGACCTGTCATCTACCTGGAAGGTTGTAAATGATATTCTCTGTAAAGGGAGAAAAGCTGAACGTTGTCAGAAACTCATTCATGAAGATAAAGAGGTAACGGCGGCAGGTGATATAGCTAATGTTTTTAATGACTACTTTACCAATTTAGGGCCGAGTCAAGCTAAGAAAATCAGTACTGGCAATGTCAACTTTAAGCAATATTTAAAAGAGCAGGTACAATGTTCACTTTTTCTTTAGCCAACAGATTATCACGAGGTGCTTAATATAGTGTCTTCCTTAAAAAACAGTAGATCAGCTGGTTATGATGAAATAAGTTCATCCTTTTTAAAACAAATCATCGGTTCAATTTTGACGCCCTTTGTACATATATGTAATCTGTCGCTATTAAGTGGTGTGTTTCCATCCTCATTCAAACTGGCCAAGGTCATTCCTATCTATAAGAAAGATAGCACTTCAAATGTCACAAATTATAGACCAATATCAATTTAAGTAAGTTTCTCTAAAGTCCTTGAGAGGATAGTTCATAATAGACTCTCCAGCTTTCTTGATAAAAATTAAAGTCCTCAACCCTAACCAGTTTGGATTTCGAAAAGCACACTCTACAGACCTTGCGTTGTTAAAATTTTATGACCATGTTTCTGGAGCTCTGGCAGCTGGTGAGCACACCATTGGTGTTTTTATGGATCTGAGCAAAGCCTTTGACACGCTAGACCATACAGTACTTTTGTATAAATTGCAACACTATGGAATAAGGGGCATCAGTTTGGATTGGTTTTCAAGTTACCTCTTGAATAGAAAGCAATACACATATTATAACTCTGCCGAGTCCGATATATTAGGATTAAAGTGTGATGTTCCCCAAGGCTCAATCCTAGGCCCGCTCTTATTTTTGATATATATCAATGATATTTGTAATGTCTCTATAATTTTAAATTACATATTGTTTGCTGATAACACTAGTGTATTTTTATCCCACCGTGATGTAAAGGTCATTGAAAAAAGAATAAATAATGAACTGCCAAAATTGACTCATTGGTTTAGAAGCAATAGGCTTTCACTCAATGTACAGAAGACAAATTATATTCACTTTAGGGGACGAAGGTCCAATAAATATCAGAATATTGATGCCAATGTTGATGGTGCGTCATTAGAAAGGAAAACGTGCACCAAATTCCTTGGTGTCTTTATTAATGAGCATCTTACTTGGAGTGACCATTTAAAATACATAAGGACACCCATTTCTCGAAACATAGGGATATTGTATAAGATGAAGTTTATTGTTCCTAACAGAGTACTATTTTCATTGTACAATACACTGGTTCTGCCATATATTTCTTATTGTAATGTACTTTGGGCGACATCTAAACAATTTACAGAAAATATTATGTTATTACAAAAGAAAGCAGTTCGTATTTGCTCGGGAGCTGGTTTCCGTGACCATACGCAGCCATTATTTATTAGACTGAGGACTTTGACAATTAATGATATAAACTTTCTTCAAACCTCCCTTTTAATGTATCGATGTAATAACAATATTTTACCCATTTGTTTTTCTTCCATGTTTCGGAAGAACAGTGATGTTCATGCCTATCCAACAAGCCAGTCATCTAATATGCATTTATTTAATCCCCGTTCAGTGCTGGCTCACAAGTCTATTAGGCATAATGGTCCAGATGTTTGGAATACATTACCAGATGATATTCGGAATATGCGTACTATACATTCATTTAAAAAAGCTGTTAAACGTCTTCTTATTTCAAAAATGTGAACACTACTAATATCTGTAAAAGTAATTTCCATATTTTTATCCATAACATTGCATGTATTATAGTCAGATTGATTATTGCTTATGCGCAATACCAGGTTTAATTGGGACTCATTCCTCTTCACCCTTCTTTCTCTTCACTTTTCCTTTCCAATAATGTACATGTATATACAGTCTGTATCCTGCTCCTGTGTTTACTGTATTTTTTTTTCTTTTCTTAATGTAAGGTTAGTTTCTTGTTTGTTGTGCCCACAACTCATAGTTAAACAACAATTTTATGCTTAAAGGTGTGGCGATGCTTCAAGCCTTCGGGCTTATTTCGTCATACCTCTGTATGTTATTATACGTTCTATTACTGTATACGATTTATTATTCATGTCTATATATTGTGATCATATTTACTTTAAAATGTTAGTCTTGATTTCATTTCCATGTGATGTTCACACTATATCAGCTGTTGTACCATACAGGAAATAAATAAATAAATAAATAAATAAATAAATATTTTTTAACAGTCTATGGTTTTCAAAATAGTTACACTGATCACATTATTGTAAGTTTCAATTCAATCATACTGAATGAGGCAGTAACTGGTTGATCAACTTATACATGAATAAGGACCGGCCTTTTATACATGTAGGCCTACTTGCCCTATGTTCAAGAATTCAAAGCTTTCAAAAATTCACATTTACATTCTACAAAACCTATTACCTACATCTGCATCTCAATGGGCAATTGTACTTTTGTGCTAAGATCATGTTTTCATTTACCTTTTATATGTTTCATATCTATAGGCTGAAATATCGGGATAATTCACTGTTGTTGTTTATTCAGATATGAAGATTGACGTGATTGAATGTATAGACTCCAATTAGTATGCCCCTGTAAAGCCCACAAAACTTGTTAATGTAAATATCTACCACAAATGTAAAAACATGTCAACCACAAGTGTAAAAATAACCACAAATGTAAAAATCTTTTTAACCACAAATGTGAAAATATAATTCGCCTAAAAAATGTAAAAATTTCCATTTTTACCTCAAAATGTCATAACATGTCAACCGCAAATGTAAAACCTCATTGCTTGCACAATACACTTATGCAATTTATTACATTTGTGGGCTCTACAGCCTAGCTAGCCCCCCCCCCCCCCCCCCCTTCTTTCCATAGATCGACACCCCCTGCCAACCACAGCCCGTACTTGGGCACCGGAGAGGATCGGGAGGATCCAAATTTACACGCAACACAATGAATATGCATGAGGTGACGGCATAGCGATGAATAGTATATAGGCATAATGATAGTATACTATTAATACATGGTTGGGAGTGCGTTGGTGTGATCAGGCAACACAAAGGTTTTTATCGTGGTGTACTATCCGCACGAGGCGCAAGCCGAATGTGTTTGACACCACGATAAAAACCTAATGCATGAACTCACAACCATGTATTAATAGTTTTATAAAACGGGTCGGCAATATGATTATGAAGTCTATAAAAATAGTTACGAACCCCATAGAAACGACAAGAGTCGCACAGTCATGGAGGCTGCCATTTGCTTTCCTGGATGACATCACAGAAGCGCAGCCAACAAAAGTCATGCGCGTTTCATTGCGCGCATGTAATCCCTGCGCTAAAATGACAAACTACACGATTTCATTGCGTTTTAAGTTTGCACGCACCAGATGTACGCGTACGCGCAGCTCATCTGTGGTTTAGAGCCTTTTTTGCCGTATGTTATCACTTTTTTTGCACGGTCACGTGGTGTTATTTGACTAATCAGGATTGCTACATTCTTGAACCCGTTTTATAATGCCTACAGAATTATCCTAAGCACAGTAAATTAGGATATTGCAATGATTATACAACGAAGAGAACAAATAAGTTTTCAGTTGTTATTTGGATGTTTCTGTTGACGACAGTCGACTTAATAGACCAGGGGCCTGTAACATAATCAAATACAATCAATCTTACAATCAATTGTAACTCTTCAGTACATAGTTTGCCACAGACTTACGATTGATATCGATCGTAAGATTGATTGTATCTCTTTATGTTACAGGCCCCAGGGCCCTCTTGCATAAACAGTTGCGTTTAATCGCAACTCAAACAATTAAACGCAACTCGATGTTCAACCAATCAGGATAGCGTATTTGGGACTTGCGTTCAATTTTTGGTAGAGACTATTTGAGCACCAAGTCGACCACATTAATTCAAGACGTACGCGTAAGCACGAAATTAATATTCATGACCTAGTGCAGGCGGCCGTAATCGCGCATTGGTGCTCAATAATATATTACTTTGGTGCTCAGGAAACATGTGTTAAACCCTATGACGATTGCAGGAATCATTATCTTGAGATTTTTGCTCTATATGAACTTTATTTACGTCTCAGTACTGTCTTTAACATCACTCCAAATTATAATATTGATGGCTGTTTTCAAACAAATGCTTATCGCTGCTCTCTGTAAAGACGTAAAGGCTAGTGAGTGTGTGATGAAAACAGAGGGAATTGCCCCCCCCCCCCCCCCCCCCAGGGGCGGACATCTCCCGTCCACAGACTATCCACCTTCTCTGGATCTACCACAGTCGGCGAGATGGATGTGCCAGAGATGGAGATAAATTTACTCTGTCTGTTTTCAGTCGGAACGAGCCCTTCAATAAAATTAGACAATTTTACCGAAATGAATTAGTTAAGAATTGCATTAAACCATTAAAGTGTCTTTGACACGTCATGCTCTGTCGAAATAGGAAGCACAAGAAATAGTGCAATTTACTCGTAATTCCAAGATTTTTACATATTCAGTTCTACTTGATCGATTATATTTCTTTAAAATGAGAACAATATAGGTCGTATTGAGTATCATTTTAAAACTTGGATAATTCCTATCAAACCGTAGCATACCTCATATGATTTGCTGAATGGGGCGTGTGCAGGCGGCGTAAATGAGGGGAAGGGTCCTAAAGAAAATGTCACAAAATGACGAATATTTGGGTTTTGGGTATACTTGATGATGTTCGTACAAATTGTTTGAGGATTTGAATTAGAAATCATTCGCCAAGTAAACCTCAGTTTCAAAAGACATCTCAACATTGAAGACAAAGAAGGGGTTATTTTTATTCTTTTGATAATTATTGGATGGAGGGGGATATCCAACATTCAAAGTCATCTGAACACAATAACACAACGGGGGCACATTTCTTTCTTGTGTTAGGGCGGTCTCCAAGGATAATTGTGTTGTTAAAATTCCATCATTAAATGCCTTCTACTGAGTAAGTGAGTGAGTGAGCTTCAATCCGCCATATGGCACGGGCCCTATAAGAATTCTCGTTCTTATAGGGCCTGCATCGCATGATGCAGTTGGAAGACAAGTAGCCAGTAAGTGGACAATCACTCACTATAATTAACAAAAAAGTAAAAAATAACCGCTTCTCTGATTGCAATGTTCAGATGTCTTTCGAAATTGAAGTTTACTTGGAAAATGATTATGTATTCGAATCCCCAAACAATTTGTACGAACATCATCAAGTATACCCAAAGCCAAAATATCGCTAATTTTGCAACATTTCCTTTTGGACCCTTTCCCTCATTTAAGCTCCCTGCAAAGCTTTAAAATCATACTCGATACGACATATATTGTTCTCATTTTAAAGAAATATAAATCGAGTTTCCATAATTTTTTGCTGGCTCTAGATGCCTGAATATTATGTGCATCTCGTATTGGTTAAACCATACCCTACTTCCAATATTTATTCAAATCTACGGAAAGTCTAGTAACTTGCACTTTTGAAAGATATTGTTTCAAGTGTCTACTGAAAAGCATACGCAAAGTTAATGGCTAATATTCGAACTCGATTTAAATAAGTCTACTGATTTTATAGCATCTTAAATTTATGGAATTCTTTGTAACAAAATGGGTAACAAAATGAATGCAGTCTAATGAGATGAAAATTACATTTTTTTCGTGACAGTTTGTTCATTTGGGGTCTGCTCGCTAGTCATAAGGACCTCTTGTCATAATGATCGCTATTCAGAAGGACCGCTATTCATAATGGAGAAAAGCTCATTATTCATAAAGGTCATTATTCACTATTTATAATACGAGAAGAGGGTCGCTATTCATAATAGGAGAAGAGGGTCAGTATTCATAACAGGAGAAGAGGGTCGCCATTCATAATAAGAAATGAGGTTCGCTATTTATCATTCAATTCAAATCATTTTATTTCCAACAATAACACTTGCAAATAATACAGAACATTCATTATATCAATTACAAAGTACACAAAAAGTACAACAAATTTCGTTTAGAATGTTCAAAATACAATGGAAAATAACATATGAAGGAAAAGAGAGACCCACTAAAAAGACAAGCTTGTAGTTTGTGGGTCACTCAAATAAATAAATATGAAGTGTGACGGACTACGGGAATAAAAAAAAAAGAAAAAAAGAAAGAAACGCGACACGCAACAGTAAAACAAAACGAATACAAGATGCAGAAGAGAACAAGACAGGCAGCATCGGAACAGAACAGTATAGTGGGAGAAGAGGAAAGGAGAAGAATAGATAGGAAGAGGAGAAGAGGGTCGTTATTCCCAAATATGAATAGCGACACTCGTTTTGTATAATGAATAGTGCCAGTGGTCCTTATGAGTAATGAAGCTCAATGTGAATTTAAAATAGCGACCCTCATCTAACATTATGAGTAGCGGTCCTTATGTATGACTGTATGAATAGTGACCCTTTTCAGGTAAAGGAACCTGAACGTTGTGAATAGCGGTCATTATGACTAGCGAGGTTGCCCCGTTCATATAGTTAGAGAATTACAGTAATTTAAAGCCCGACACTTGGTGCTCCATAAATTGATGGACTGAGTTATTAGTCCGCCTATGGGCCTATGACAAACAAATTAATGCAAAACAAATTGCAGCAATTCATCTATTCATACAATGATTGAATTAATTGTTGCAATCATGTCCGGAACATTATATTGTTCAGGTAGAGGCGGCGCTCCGGCGGGGGGGGGGGGGGGGGGGGGCACAGTACCCCCACTTTTTCAAGTTCTCCAAAAGTGCACCTTTTTTATATGAAAAGTACCCCCTTTTCTTCGTATAGTGCCATTTTTTCTTTCTAATAAGTGCCCTTTTATCTTCTAATAAGTGCCCCTTTTTGCCTCAGACATTACTGCCCCTTATGAAATCTAATAATTGCCCTTTTTCGTCTATTTAGTGACCATTTCCCGTTCTAATAGTGCAATTTTTCCTTCTGATAAGTGCCCTTCTTCACTTCTGATAAGTGCCCTTTTCCTTTATGTATACATGTTTTGATTACCTGATTACCAGGGTGCTTTCATGTATATAATCTGAAATAAATCCCTAACTAAAATTATCATGCCCTCAAAGGATTTCTGCCTTGGAATTTTCATACTGCAATTCATTTAATGCTGACACAATAGACGTCGCTAACGTCTATGTTATAGGATTTGAAGGTTTGCATGGTGAAGTTGTAATTCAGAAAAACTCACATGGTTGTACCGCAAACCTTTTTCTGAATTAACGTCTATGTTGTTTCAAATGGGAAATTGGTTAAAATAACGAAAATTGGTTTCGTTCAAAGTGTAATGACTGATTGATTGATTATAGTAATTTTACCTGCAGTGCTGGGCCATGCAGCCCCTCATCATCCTTCTATTTTCTTCTCCTCTCTCTCCCTCTCTCTCTCTTTCTCTCTGTCTCTTTCTGTATTCTCTATCTCATATATTTTTTCTTATCTTTATCTCCCTCTATGCCTCTCTATTTCTTTTTCCTTCTTATAATTTCTTCTATAGCCCTCTGTTTTACTTTTGTTATTCTCATCTATCTTTCCTCTCTTCTCTTCTTTCTAAATCCATGCACCAATCTCTCCTCCTGCGCCACCCTCGCAAATTTTTTACACAACTGTTTAGCCATTTTCTCAAAACAATCCTAGACCACCACCAACGCAATGTCAACCAACAGTTACTTTAAACAGGGAAAGGAAGATGATAGAAAGGGAAAACCAAGAAATACATAAGGAAAGAACAGAGGATATATTACAGGGAAAACATGAGAAATAGATGAGGAAGCAGAAGAGGATACATGGGAGTGGAGGGAGAGTGGGTCGGGGTGCACACAACTATTTCAATAGGCAATTTAGCTAAAAAATACTATAAGAGCTCTGGTAAAAGAGTCTAGGTCATAAGCGCACACCACGGCGCTATCCACGAACTATACAACCAGACGACAGAACCAGACCAGACATGGAAAATGAAAGAAAAGGAAAAACACAGAAAAAATATATATATAAGGAAAAAAGAGAGGATAGATGTATAAGGGAAAACAAATACATGTTTTTTTCCTTTTATATATAGGCTTACATTGGAAATTCTTTCTATATGTATTTTTTAAATTTTTTCCTTGAATCTATCCCGTTCTCTTTCCTTACGGTATTTCTTTATTTCCCCTTCTTCTCTCTCCGCTTTTGTATTTTTTTTGTTTTTCCTTTAATATACCCTCTTCTCTTTCCTAATGTAATTCTTTTTTCCTTTAATCAATCCTCTTCTCTTTCCTTATGCATTTCTTTGTTTTTCCTTTTCTTTCATTTTCTCTGTCTGCCTGGTTCTATGGTCTGGTTGTATAGTTCGTGGATAACGCTGTCATCTCTGTCATCTTCTATGCAAGAAAAGAAGCACATTGAGGGTTGGGGGATGTCAAATACCTTGACCCGTAACCAGTTCTTCTTCTCCTTCTTTAACTTCCTCTTCTGTTCTTTAATTATAATAATAATAATTATTATTTATCTTCCCTTTTCTTCTTCTCTTGTTCTCCTCCTCCCCTTCCTCCCCTTCCTCCTTCTTCTCCTTTCCTTTTTTCTTCTCCTTTCTTCCCCATTTTTTCTCTTCTTTTCCTATCCTCTTCACCTTCTTCTCCATTTCCCCTTCTCCTTTCCCTCATTTGTCCTTCGTACTTATCTATCTTATCTTTAATCTACTCACATATTAAGTTCCACTATGCTCTCATAATCTCATCCTATCGTTCTTTCTTCTTACTTCTTCCCTCTCCCCGATCCCCATTCAGGTAATATATATGTGTATGTGTGTATATGTATATATATTTGACTAACGGGTACATTAAGTCGACACCTAACAATGCAGTTTATTCCGTCATAATAGCGACCCCTACATTAGGTCGACAGTTGAACAAAGAAAAAGAATAAAAACTGTCCTCCTAATGTACCCATTAGGTTTTTGTGATATAGCATTTGTGATATAGAAGTATTTGTTTAATTTTAGACCTCTTTAAATATTGGAAAGTTATTACCATTGTCATATTTTCTATGTATATCATCGGACGTTGAATATTTTCTTTTGTAAACAATAACTTGTTTGAAGTATATGATCAATATTAAATTCCGAATCTTCATTTATATTCTGGAGTTCAGTGATTCTTCTTATTTGGGGTTGTTAAGTTGTCCTTAATTTTATAATTAAATTCACAAAACTACTCCGCTTCGTCACAGAGCCATTGGTCCAACACATCTCCCAGGCCATTGATATTATTCTTGCCGGATATCAACAAGCAGGAATAATTAATTCTCGGGGATGTAAATCGCTTGAATCTGAGTGAACTTATCAACGGACATAGATTAAAACAAGGGGTTGACAAAGCTACACGAAAAGAGGCAGTCCTTGACAAGATAGTCAATAATATGCAAAGCCTATATCCCCTATTTAGCTGATGTCTCCAATAGGCCGAAGTGAACACAGATGGGTGAAGTGACTGCCTATAAAGACTAACAAGTGCAGCATCGTAATCTCACCGCATCAAATATCATTCAGCCGATGCGGGAGTCTGACGATTCGGGAATTGGATTGTTCATCACGACTGGTCTAATAATGTCACCAACGCAGATAATATATGTGTGACAGCTTATATATTGTCCCATTGAGCTCTAATTCCAAGAAGTTAAGGTCCAATTTGAGGACAATCCGGTGAATCACACCAAGGAGTTATCACAGATAACTCCTTGATCACACCAGTGGTGAAGGAACTGATCAAGCGTAGACAGGTTGCTTTCAATCACTGCAGTTCCGGTTGGGGTAGGTTGAAGAACAAAATCATAAGAGAAATCAAGAAAGCAAAAGCAGTGTAGTATAAAAATCGAGTCCAAAGATTGAAAAATCGGAATCCAAGTGCATGGTTTAATTATGTTTAACTTGTGATTACCAACTCATTATCATGCAATGAGATCACAAGCAAATGATAATCGAGCAATTGCTAATTCAATCAATCAGCACTTTACTGATGCTCATCGGATGCTTCCAGGTGGAAATATGTTTACGATGTAACTTTCGCAGAAAGCCACAGGATGGGGCAGGAACTACAATTGACAACTACAATTCTAATCTATTCTACAAGTCCAATCACTTAGACCAGTGAAAACCAGTATAACCAGTTTAACTATTTGGCCTTGGTATGTTACTTACAAGATATGACTTAATTCCATCAGTGGTATATGGATAACATATCTATCTAAAGTACTGGAAAAGATTGTTTTTGTACGTACATCTAAGTTTTTGAATACGCACGAATTATTATACCAGTTGCAATTTGGGTTTCGTGAAAGACATTGTACAACACATGCATTATTGACAATGCTTAATAAATAAGTGCTTGGTGCTGCAAAATCGGAAAATAGCGTTAAACACGGACATAATATACAAAAATACTAAAGCTTTTCGACATGCACTCATCAGAGTAAATTCGCATGAATGAGCAGAACGCCAGAAAACGAAACAAGGAGTTCGTAAGAACATTTGCGTTATTTTAGCATTTGTTCGACCGAACGGCTGTTACTATGCCTAACCTGTTTAGCGTGACAGCCAATCATATCGCGCCATTTAGCGTCCACTGTTCTTTCTGCCCTATTATATTGTTTCGTTTTTTGCTATTTTTGTAAAGCTATCATGGAAAGATAACATAATTAGATAACATTTGTAAATTCGTTTCTAGAAATATTGGTATAATAAACAAGGTTAAATTTTACTTCCCAACTCGTATACTCTTAAATCTGTATTCCACACTGACCCTTCCACATTTAAACTATGGTATAGTAGCATGGGGCAGTTGTGCCGACTATCAATTAAATAGAGTTTTACTTTTACAGCAAAAAGCGCTGCGTGTTTTATGTCATTCGGACTACCAAGCGCACACCGATGCACTCTTTCATAAACATAAGCGATTTATATAGTTATAATCTTGGAATATTTATACATAATCTGAATAGAAACGAACTGCCAAATATATTGTATTCAATATTTTCAAAGAACCTCAATATTCATGATTACCCTACTAGGTCTGCCGGGCTTTTTCATCTACCAAGAACGAGAACATTGATTTAAAAAAAAACGTTTATATTTACTGGGTCAAAACTGTGGAACTGTCTTCCAGATCCAATTAGAAATAAAGCCACACACTACAGTTTCAGTAGAGGGTTTAAAAAACTTTTACTTCAAAAGTACAATTCATCTATGAGTTAAAGTCACACCCCCCCCCCCCCCTTTTCTAGTGCAGTTTTGTCTTTGTTCTGTCTTGTTTTTCTTGCTTTCCCCCTTTTTCCTCTTTCTTTCTTTCTTTATCTTTTGTCCTGTGTTGTCCTGTCCTAGTTTTGTCCTGTTTTGTCTTGTATTATCTTGTCAGTTTCTTGTTTTTCTTGACTTTTGTTTGTCTTCTGTCCCCTTCTTCTCCCTTTCTTTCTCTGTCTTGTTTTGTCCCGTTTTGTCTGGTATTGTCTTGTCAGTTTCTTGTCCTCTGAGTCCTGTTTTATCATTGTTCTTCGGTGTAAAGCATATTGTTATGAAAATTTCATTATATATACAGCATTCATGACTACTTGATTAATTATGTAATTATGTAATTATGAGAGATATGCCAACATATGTGTACACATATGTATATTTATGTGTATATGTATTTATATATATATATATATATATATATATTAAGGCATTGGCGTTCTAAGCCAACGACCCGGGTTCGATTCCCGGCGGAGACATTTTTTTCAGCCTTTGCAAAAATTTCAAAAAAGGGAGGACAGCTCTGGGGAACTTTGATTTAAGTTACGCAACCATTATTCTCTCATTTCCTTTCGCATTGTATTTATTTCCACGAGAGTTGCCAAAGCTGTTGTATATGTTATTTCCTCACAATATTCAAAACTCACCTGCCCCTGATAAAGGAATTAATTAATTAATATAAGGTTGAAGATTTGTCAATCTGTCGGTCAATTGAATCTGGTGTCGCCGAAACCACTAACCCGTCTCCGTGGTCTAGTGGTTAAGGCATTGGCGTTCTAAGCCAACGACCCGGGTTCGATTCCCGGCGGAGACATTTTTTCAGCCTTTGCAAAAATTTCAAAAAAGGGAGGACAGCTCTGGGGAACTTTGATTTAAGTTACGCAACCATTATTCTTTTATTTCCTTTCGCATTGTATTTATTTCCACGAGGGTTGCCAAGCATATTGTTATATATATATATATATATATATATATTTTTTTTTTTTCAAATATGTATTTCACTTCCAATTTCCCATGTTATAAAGATAATTATGTTAATGTTATATTTTCTTGGGAAACTACACAAACATTTTTTCATTTCATGATTTTGTACATTGTAATCATATTGTTTTGTATTTGGAAATGAGATGAAATAAAACCTTGTATCAATCAATCAATAATGGACTACATATCAACCCATCAAAGTGCAAAATAATGAGCGTGTCCTTCTCACGAGTCGAACGTACACCATTACTCCTCGAGTTGGATGATGCAACTTTGCAGGAGGTCAAACAGGTAAAGCTGCTAGGTGTTATATTGCACAGCATGAATCACCGTCTAAGACACAGTGACAGATTGAGAAACTTTAAATGCCGAACGGAGAGACTAAGAAACAGTGCTTTGCCTTACTTGGTAAGGAGTCTAAATGAACATTTCATGTGAAATATGGAATATTTGTGACGTATTGACTACTCTCTGTGCAAATACTCACACTTAGTAGTACAATACATGGATAATTTATCAGAGTCGTTCGATAGCCATGTATCTTGCTTCAAATATACCTGATAATATTATCCAGGGTTTGTTTTGAGATATGTTTGACAGTAACAGGTGATCTTTTTTCCCCAACCGTCCTAAATATTGGTGATGCAAACATTGTAATTAAGATCAGTTAGTTATGTGGTAAACTAAGGTACATTGTAAACATGCAGTGGCGGATTTAGAGGGGGGCACATCCGGTCCGTGCCCCCCCCCCCCCTTTGGAAGAAAAATATGCATTGTGCCTCTTTTTTCGATTGTACCCCCCCTCCTTTTTGAACGAAAACCTTTGTTTCTTTGGTTTTTTTTGGCTTGTCAGAGAATTATGAAGGGAAACTGGACCCCATAACCCCCCCCCCCCCCCCCTCCCACTGAGCGAATTTTGGAGGTCTGGAGAAATCTATTTTTGCCCCCACCCCTTCCCCTACTGAGTGACTTTTCAAGAGCTGGTGAGACCAAAAAATATGGGTCTACCTTTTCAAGAAGTTGACAAACCTGCAGTTGTGTGCCCCCCTTATACAAACTGATGGATCCGCCCCTGAACATGTACATGTAGATACATGTAATACTTCTTCTAATGTTGCAGTCTTTAATCTTCTTTATTTTTCTTCTCAAAGTAAGAGGTGTATGTTTAAATGTCTCAGCTGACAATTCCATACAAATGTGACAATATCATCCTTTTATCTATGCCAATTATTTCATTAGTACATGACGAGTGTCGTGCCACAACCATACTTCATTATTACTTTTTCTTCGTTCATTGTCTGTATAAACATAATGAATACATTTCATTTCATTACAAGGCTTTGGTCGTTGATTATAAGTTAAATGGTCTGTAATGCAACATATTCTTTGCATGATAACTAGTGCAATTATGTTTTAACCCACTCAATTTATTTTGTCTTGATGAATTTGCACCTATGTCAATGTAAAAAAATCAATTCTCTTTCACGAAATTTGAATATTCTTGCAATGTCAATTTTAATTTGTATAACTGATATTGAAATTTGTTAGTCATTTTGGTACTATAATGCTCTCCAGGGAGTGGAGAATGTGCATACACTGTGTGCGGGCGGGCGTGCCAGAATCCAAAGACCGGGGGTAATAATATATATCTATACAGCGCCATGAGCGTCGAAAGGCGGACCTGCGCGCTATACAAGTAGCCACTATTATTATTATTATTATGAAATATATTGTCAGAGAAAAATAAAAGAGGATGAGTACCTCATATCTATACCTTAACATGCAATATTAATTGAAATGACTGGGCTAGAATAAAAGTGAAAGGAGAATTGTGAGTTATAGGCTCCAAAGAGCAATGAGATTTATAAAAGTCTTAAAAAATAGTGGGAACGAACGATGCATGATACACATATATATATATATATATATATGTATTTTGAATTTCATTGAAAGATGGTATGGTACTTCTTAAGATATAACCAATCAAAATCTCGACGCATTTTTTTTTTTTTTTTTTTGCGTATACCCCGTATGTTTAGTGCCTTTTTTTCAAAACACATAGCTGTCATTTCATTTTGAAAGAAAGACATTAATAAATTAGAAAATGCAATTAAATATGTCATTATAATCTGCTAAATGAGTATGCGATGGGATCATTATCACTTTGCAAATTACACACGAAAATGGCTTTCAAACTTGTACACTGCACATCACTTAACCCCAGTCGAGCAATCGGGTAATTGCGATAGCTTGGAATAACGACATCGGGTTGAGTCGACTCCGCACATGATTCTACAAAAGCCAAGTCACTCCAAATGAAAAAGAGCCAATGAACGTCCGCGCCATTTTACACCAGATTCCATGGTAACGGATTACACTGTTGCTGTTGCTGCTATGTATACGTGACAATGTTTGGTTTTTGTTTTCCTTTCGTGGCCTTTACCCACCAATCGAAAATGAGTTTTCCTTCTTATCTAGCTTCACATATCCACCTGCTTCTCAGTTCGACTCATCACCCAGAGAAGTCAACAAGGGTTCTTTAAACATAACCAAATGTTCTTCAGTTATATTCGACTTCTCCTATTCAAGTGCTCAAAGTTTGTTGATACTGTTTGCTAAAAAGTCTACAATTCCTGAGAGGAGGCTTATTCTTACTAATGTTGTTTTTCGTTGTGCTTACTTGCTAAGGTGCACCGAACGCGTTTGATTTAATAGTAGAACAGTGTGCTATTGCATAGTGTTCTTTTAATATTTGGAGTCATTTTAGATGGAAATGATTAAAATGGTGAGTACTTTTCCAAGTTTTCATTCCAATTCATACCTAAAAATGATTTCATTTCTCATAATTTTGTTGGTTTTACAAATTATATTTTTCGTTATGAATATTTTAGTGTGTATTTAAAGTATTGAAGTTCTCTTTTTGTTGTATTACGCAAAAGTATATATATATTTATATGAGTGTGATCAGTTCGCGTCACGGACGGACATTTTCAAAATTTTCCAAGTTGGCAGGCCTGCAAAAAAATTTCAATAGATGTGATGGATTGCTTTATTGCGGAGGGTATCACTAGATGTACTAAAATCTGATAAAATTTGGTTGTCATGGTTACTTATTTAAATGGTAATCAATGAAATGCTCCATATTTTGAAGTTTGAAGTTTATTTGTTCCACATTCCAGATTTACATCAAAACAATTTTCAGAAGATATTTTACAAGCATAATTGTCAATTTCAAAAGAACTCAGATCAAGTATAATGCACAGTAAATAGGTAGAAAGTTTGAGAAATGTATAAACGACTGGCAAAAGAAGAAAAATGTAAAATGTGGGGAGCCTAAATAAAAAGCATTGCTTGTAAATGATTAGGCTCCCGTATAGAGTAATTCTGGTTGGGATGCGATGAAAAGGGGAGACGGACTAGAAGTATCAGATTTATAAAACGTACAAGGAGAGCAAAGCTCATAATGTGGAGTAAAGAACGAAAAAGACGAAAGAGAAGAAGAAGAAAGAAAGACATAAGAAAATGAAGAAAAGAAAAAGAGAAAATGAAGAAAAGCAAAAGAAGAAGAAGAAGAAGAAGAAGGAGATTTTTTTTTTGTAAAGTCATGACAGTGTTACACAAGCAAATTCTACGTGACGACCGCCTTTACGATCCAACATGATATGAATATTCATACATACATGTACTTACTTAAGAGGTAACACCTTAGCTTCCGTTTAAAAGAATTGTTTATCAACTAGTTCGTTATTCAGACTGTTCCAAAATCTGGGTCCAGTAAAGGTGATTGTTTTATTTGCGAAAACGGTGCGAGTTCGGGGGAGGTGGAAAATGTTTGTTTGTTTAGTTGGATAGGAATGTACAGCATTATTTTAGAGTGGGAGATAGAAATTTTGTCTTGATTTCTCATTACGCTTTTGCTATTAATATCAGAACGACATAAGAGATGTGAAAATACTTCATCAAAGATGGAAATTTTGCTAAAAGTGTCATTTATTTTACAACACCCCCGCTTAAAAAAAGTTTTCTAGTCATTTTTGATGTTTTTCAGAATGGTAGTGGTAGTCTTTCAATTTATTTTATGATAAAATATATTTCGTGTCATGGACGGACAAAATACCGTCGTGAACCGATCATGCTCATATGTATATATATATATATATATATATATATATATATATATATATATTATACTTATACATGTAGTTATTGTAATTGATTCGGGTTTTTTTATAAGCTCGGCCACAAAATTTGAAAACGCACGTTTGATCGATGATATATCTCATGTTGGTGTTGCCATGCTAGTCATCGTGGGGTGAACACGCGTTCTGGGGGAGCTCCTCTTCTCCCCCTGGAAATTGGGACTATATGGGAAGCAGTAAGCAAAATATTCACTCTAGATCTTGGCTCTTACTGGAAATTTAATAATAGTTTACGTAACGATGAAGATTTAAAAAATATTTTTTTTAAATCAGATTAGAAGAAGAATTGAAAAAAATAATAATAGATAGGAGGATTTAGTCATTTTACTAGGAAGACAACGGAAGGAAAGAATTGATAATTTGAAAATGATATATTGTCTTTCGAAAAAGAGTTATTAGATAAGGTAGATAAAGAAAAAAAGTGATTTGTTTCAGTGTAAACGAAACGATTTAAACTAAGTTATGATTATGTAACTGCAGGGGTTAAAATTCGATCTACAGCATCATATTAGATACTAGATATTTTACACATTTGATGCAGTCTATTAAAAGAAATACAGTAATATGAAAAATGTTGATAGGAGAAAAAGTAAGTTTTGATGAAAACGATATAATATAAAAGATACATATGTATGTGACGATAATATACTTAATAATAGTGTTTTCTTATGGATTTGCCTAAATTAGAGTCAGTTTCGCGGAAATTATGTGAGGGAAAATTTACACAGGGAGAGTGTTGGGAAGCTTTGAAACAAATGAAACTCAATAAAACACCGGGGAACGACGGCTATATAAGCGTTGAATTTTACTTATTATTTTGGCCGATATTAGGAGATGTAGTGGTTGAAGCTTTAAATGAAACTCTTTGTAAAGGAGAACGTTCGTCTTCTCAAAAACAGGCGGTTATTATTTTGTTTTGTAGATCGAGATGGGAAAGATCCTTTGTTAATTAAAACTTATCGACCTGTATAATTATTGAGTGTTGATTATAAAATTTTAGCAAAGGCACTCTCTTATAAGAATTACTTGAAATTATTCATATTAGATCAGGTTGGGTATATAAAGGGTAGAAATATAGGCGAGGCAATAAGGTTAATAGATGACATGGATTTCCACACAACACACAATAATATTCCTGGATTTTTAATAAATATTTAGAGAGGATTTATATTTATTCTGAAAAAGATATTCATGCAATATTTTTGAGACCTAGGAAATGTACTTTAAATAATATGTTTAGTGAATTTCAGTTAAAATGTTATATGAGCTTATATATACTAGGAAACTACGCATTTAAATTTTCAATAAGTAATATGTGCTCCATTTGTGATAAAAATGAAGAGACCTATGGGAATTTATTTTTAACATGTGAAAAAATAAGAGACCTTCGGGAAGATTGTGGTGATTTATTCAATTTATTTGATATTAAATATATAATTTTGCTTTTGTATAAAAGTTTTAAATGTAGGGAAGGAGCAGTGAAATAAACATACTTTTAATTAAGCATATGATTTTTTGTTATAGCAGAACTAAAAAGAAACCACAAAACTCCTCAAAAAAAGATTAAACAAAAAATGCTGGAAAATGAACGAGAGGAAAGAAAATTAGCGAGAGAGCGAGGTACATTAACGTGATTAATACACCGCTTTTGGAAATAGGAAAACTTTCATACATAGGAACGGCGAGGCGAATGCATGCACTTTTGGTTGAAAAAAACCCCCACACAACAACGCTTGAACGGCTGCGATATACAGTATCCGGTACACGTGAATTGTTTGAAAGCGTGTGTGTACGTGTTTGTGTGTGTGTGTGGGTGTGTTTGTATGTGTGTGCTTGAATGAGTGGATGCGGCAGTGTGGAAGTATGTAATATTGAACGGGGTACATTGTGTTTGTGTGATTTAAGTGTTTGTTTTTTCTTTCTTTCGGGGAGGGGGGGGGGGGCAGAAAAAATTCTCTCCAGCACTATTCTCTTCTGGAGCTATTACTGAAAATTGTTTAACAATATGTTGTATTTAAAATGTTGCTCCTTTTTGTTACTAAAAGAGAGTTAACTACACAGGAGAGTACTCCTTTGACAATATTGCCTTCTGAAAGGCACAGAAGACTGCCCTTATTCAGGTGTACTGAACATACCAAAGTGACATAATCCGTACTAATATTGGCAGTATTGTAAAGAAAATTCAGTAACTGACTCGACCAGAGCAACGATCTCAATGCGATTTGAAAAATGGGGATTCCTTGTTCACGAGAAAGCACGTATAATAGCAATGCATTTTGCAGGGTTTCACTTCGGATTCATTCCTTTATTCAATAAATGTAATCAGGTTTACAGACAGAAAGACCAAATTTTTAATTCATAGTTATTCGAAGTTAGCCATTGGTGTGATTTGAATTGACTTTATCAAACATCATTGACATATTTCTTTATGTACATCAATGTTTTGTTTCAACAAGAAAACGAGAGAGAAAAGATAATTACAACTTATATACATTTCAAATAACAAAATATGTAAACATAATTATTAGTGTATGGAGTCAAAAGGGGCCTGGGTATGTTAATAATATTTGATTGGTATATACATGTACATAAATTGATATGATATAACTCATTTTAGAATTTCCCCCTTTATGGAATGATATCTCTTATTTGTTGTTGCTAGATTGAGAGTGACATATTCGTTATCTAATTTCATTAAGAGTATGAACTTTTCTTCTGCCCTAACTTAGGGCAAAATATCAGTGTATGTAGTTCGTCACCAATCCCTCCTTCCTCGCATTCGGTGCATATTCTAAGATGTACTGGGTTTTTTTCATGCAGGCCTTCTGTACCTTCCTGTTTCTATTGCTAAATAACGACAGCTTATTCGGAAGCGGCATATATTTCTTCGGAGTCGAAAACTTTCGACTGTTCCTGCTTAATATCTGACTTAAAGTTCCTGTAAGTTCTCAGTCTGTTCCCCTTAACTATTCCCGACATTACTTTACAGATCTGTGGTGAATTGGTTTTTAAAAATAACTTCCATAATGCTATTTACTTCATTACCGACAACCCGTTCACTACAGAATCAATACACTCATTGTTTTCATCAATATCTAATTTACAAGCTTTTCAATTACATTCTTTAACCAGCATGCCTTTTTTCATTACCAGTATTACCAGTATTTCTTTTTTTCTTGTCATTACTCTATTCATTTCATACGCCTGGTATAACAGGGAATTACAATCAATATCTTTCATCCGTGACCGATACTTAGCTACACAAGAACATAATATCAATCAATAATGGGTATTCTCCCATCTCAGCCAAAATGTCTATGTTGTTACTTTTCTTATTTACACCAACATCATATCTAAGCCACTGTAAGTGAACAGGTTCCAAAACATTTTTGAAGAATAGTTTTGAGTGACCTACATCATTTCTCAGAAGTTGTTTAAAGTAGCTATCCAAAGAAAATCACAAATATGGCAATTAATGTATCACTAGAAACTGGGAAGCTTACAGATGGCAATCGTATAAGTTTTATGTCAACTGCGTATATGATGATTATAAAAACAACACAAATAAAAGCTCTTCTCAGCATCTGGAATATCCGAGGATTCGCCAGAAATATAGCGAAGTTTTGATGTCGTCACACTAGGGACCAATCTTGCTTAAGCAGACGACGTCCTATAATGAATAAACGTAACTGCAATGCAATTATTTATCAAATTATAAAGAGTTTGGTACATTTAAACATGACCTTATTTCACACCATTCTAAAAGGGAAAGTGAACCGATTCTGATAACTAAAACCGTTTGATAGTAAATACACAGGAGAAGGGTCAATGATCAATGAAATAAACCCTACTTTCAAATTGAAAAGCCCTCCGAATAATATCACAGATTGTATTCGTTCCCTCTTGAAACGCCGAACATGCCCCGGTGCAAGCAGCTGAAAATACAATGGCGTCTTATTTTGTTCACAAGTGACTGATTCCTTTATTTCTTTTAACGCTGCATTTTTCATCAAAATAATACCATACACGAAGTTAAGAGTGAGGCAACAGACTAACACTAAGACTGACGCTAGTCAAGTAAGAGAAATAAGTGAAGAGGAGATGACAAAACAGGCACTGAAAAATGTGTAAGATGTTATGGGACATCGTCTGCTTAGACAGGACTGGTCCTTCGTGTGTCGTCACACATCTCAGCAGCGTGCAAGGTGCTCTTCAGCTGCTATATCGGGGGCTGTATTTTACCGTTTTATAATTGATAATAATCATTAATTCAAATGTTTCCAAGCGTTGAATTTGGATAACCTTGTTTAATTTATGCCATCTATGCAATAATAAGTATTAAGCCAATATTTATTTTGATGGAATTTTCTTGCAATGTGATCTTTAGACTCTATGACAAATGCTCCCCAAACCTCTGTCTTATACAGAAGGATGGGTTTAATAAGTGACTGGAACAGACGCAAAGCTAATTTTATATTTGGGGGATGAGTACCGAATGATTTGTAAAGTTTGAACATTGCTCTGGGAAATAAATAGGTTTTTCGACTGATGTCGCATAAATTGATTATAATCCAATAATTCGAGAGAGATTTTAAGTCAATCCCGAGGCTCTGAACCTTTCTGACAGGTTCATGTTAATTATAGACCTATACATTAATATGTAGAGGGTGGAAATTAGTTTCGTAACTAAGAATGCTATCGTGTTTGAATATATTTTTTCACTAGAAATATATTTTTTAAAATATTAATTTGTCCAATCATTAACGTAGGTCATATTTACATGAAGCGGCAGCAGAAGCTGGTTTTATCATGAAATCGCAATTGGCATAATGAACAGATACACATCTAAAGGGAAAACGATATCTTGAAAGAAATATATACTATGCACTGCAAAAACCACGGTGTTAATTTAACACCATCTCGGTATCTATATTGGGCTACACCAGATAAGTGTTAAAACAACACCAGTTTCGAATCAAACTGGCGTTGTTTTAACACTAACTGGTGTTGGTTTGACACTTATCTGGTGTAGACCAATATCAAACTGGTGTTGTTTTAACACTAACTGGTGTTGTTTTGACACTTATCTGGTGTAGCCCAATATGGATACCGAGATGGTGTTAAATTAACACCCTGGTTTTTGCAGTGTGGGCAAGGCCGAGATATGTCGCTACGGTAACATTACTCTCTTAATTCCTAAGATTGAAAACTCAATCTATTAGATTGAATTTTCAATCTGCCACAGATTGCTGTCAGGGACGAATCTAACCGGATTGAAAGTCAATCTATCATTAGATTGAAAATTTTCAATCTTTAATAGATTGAGATTTGAATCTAATAGATTGAGAATTCCAATCTATTTTCAATCTAAAATTAGATTGAAATCTTCCAATCTTTGGCATAGATTGAGCTATTCAATCTAATAGATTGAAATTTAGATTGAATTATTAGATTGAAAATGAAGTCTCAATCTTGTGTTGGATTGAGTCTTCCACAAGCAGGAATGTACATTCATACACTATAACACATACAACAACACAAACATAGTACATCTGGACATGTGATAAAACAGATGTGACACCAAATATCAAGTTAAAAATCATAATTTCATACATTTTATTTAACGTTGAACTTGCAGGTCTTGTAACAGTCCGGAAGTGGTATAAAGTACATATTTCAATTGCAATTGCAATGACACTGAACTGAAAATTTGTTATTAATTTTACTTTAATAACTTAAAGTGCTTGCAAATATTTAATTAATTTCCTTTTAATTACATTAAATTACATCCGCTCAATCTCTTCAACCATAATTACAATTACACATAACTTGAACAAATTACCATTAATTCTAATGCCCCATCCTTCGGGCCGTATTCTGAAAACTATGTTATCTTTTATGTTAAGGAAAATGATGTTAACCGTCATAACAAACTTAAATTGCGCGCCATAAACACATATCATTGGTGCTTGCACAGATTTCTCTTTTAACTTTACGCGAGCGCAGCCAGCACTGCGCAAATATTAACCAATGACTTGTCTTAATTTTGATTTGCTATGACAATTAACATAGTTTTACTAACATAAAAGATAACATCGTTTTCAAAATACCACCCCTGGTAACAGTTTTGAGAATGTACAGAAATCAATTTATTTTGAAAAAAAAAAAGATGAGAGTGAGGGAAATGATACCAGAACTTTAAAGACCTCAGCCTGACCGAATTTTGAAATATACCCTTTATTCATCAACGGGGAGCTATATATTTTCTGAACAAATTGAAACCAACTTCATGAGATTCCGTTTCCTGTGGAATGAGTAACAGCGTCCCGAATGTTGAGCCCCGGTGGTTTTTCTGACGAAGGCCCCGTCTCCGAGGAACGCTACTTTGCGGGGGGTGAAAATTTGATGACGACATATCGTGTAGACGCACTCTGAGCTGTATACATGACATGTCGTCACACGTCTAGCGACCCCCTGCAGTTTCCTCTGTTGTTACGCCATAGGGAGGGGGCGGACCAAAAAAATTATCTTTTATATTTTTTATGGATAAACGGAGACGAAAATTTATGAATACCCAGGGTAATTATATATCTTTGTTTACTAAGCTTTACGTCAATATATGGTTGTTTTGGGTCAGGCTGAGGTCTTTAAAGAGTAATAATTACAATTACTTACAAACAATTAATTACCATTCATTCCAATTCCCCATCCCTGGTAACACTTAATTTGTACAATGCAAATGCAAATGAGAATGCACAGAAATCATTTTACCTTGAAAAAAGATGACAGCGAGGGAGGTGATAAATACCAGAAATTCATAGAGTAAAATAAGTGGTATGCAAATAAATATACTTATTTCAAGTTGCACATGTGATTACAATCCTAGAACATTAGGGATTAAGACCCCGTTCTCACTTCGTTAGAGCGGTCTAAGACCCGTTCCTTAAGAACGGTTCTTAGGTGAGTGTGAACGTTCAAATTGGTCCAGGACGGGAGGTGGTCTTGAGGAACGGTTCTCAATAAGAGCGGTTTGGACTGCTCTAACGCGCAGTGTGAATGGAAGCGTACTTCAACCGGAAGTGAATTTGTGTGTTCTGCGGGAAATCACGTGTGATTTTCCGCAGAAATAATCCATCGCTGCATGAAATAAAGAAAACAAAAGTAAAGATAGAAAGAGGATATGATAGAATGATCATAGGAAAAGACAGAATGATAAAATGATGAAAGAAAAGACAAAGAGGAATGGTACAATGATGAAAAGAAAGAAAAGACAGAATAATAGAACGATGAAAGAAAAGACAGAGGAAATGATAGAATGATGAAAAGAAAGAAAAGACAGAAAGAGGGAAATGATAGAAAGATAAAAACATAGAAAAACATAAGAAATGTAAAGAAAGAAAACATGATAGAATGATGAAAACAAAAGAAAACATAAGATGTAAAGAAAGAGAAGATGATAGAATGATGAAAACAAAAGAAAACAAGGAAAGATAGAAAAACAAAATTGACAGAATTATGAAAACAAATTTAAAAAAGACCACTTTCAAAGTGAGAGAGAACGGGGTCTAAGAATGAATCTACTCATGCTTCTAAAGAATAAAAATGTTTCATTTCTTTAAAACATCATATGGATACTCAAAACAAGTTATCTTCAACTTTAAATATAGAAGAAAACTAGATGAATCTTTGACCGCGCCCGGTCGGAATTTATGCATCCGCCATCACCAAGTTGGAAATGTATGGCATACGTGTACACTCTAAAAAGGATTGGTCAAACAAAATTAAAATCTTTTCACTTAAAAAACACAGGAGACAGAAAATTTATTTCATTTCATTTCCATCCCGTACAAATAAAAAACTTACCATTGATGACTTACAATCATCAAATACACCAAGGAAATAGATATTTTATAGCAAATAGACCACTGTCCCCTTGAAATTTCTAAAATATGTAGGCCTAGACTCCATACATCATAAACCATTTGCATGTATATAATGACCTCTATGACCTTTGAACTTTGAGACCCTAAAATCTAATCAGTTCATCGTCCCTCCCATATGCATACATGGGCCAAATTAGAAGCTGATCTGTCAAACAGTTCTTCAGTTATCACGAGAACTAACCATTTTTATGTACATAATAACCTCTGTGACCTATGACCTTGAGACCCCAAAATCTAATCAGTTCATTGTCTCTCACATATGCATACATGGGCCAAGTTACAAACTGATTAAAAAAAAAACCGTTTTGAAGTTATCGCGATAACGAAAAGGGGACGGACGGACGGACGACCCGAAAACATAATGCCTCCGGCACCACCTACGGTGGGCGGAGGCATAAAAAAAGCTAGAAGGTATTTGATCAGAAAATGGCTGAAGGATCCTAAAAAAAAAATATTTTGATGCTGCTTCCTTCATCAAAGTTTTCTTTCACCATGCAAGCTGGCTCAAAATGGCTCCAAGGACCTTTCTTAAGCCATTATTTAAAGGGAAGCTTGAGTTCTGGGAAAGGTAAAAAAAATAAGTTGTGAGCTTTCTCATTCTTTCCATGTCAGGAAGAATATAATAGCAAAAAAATGATTGCTCTTCAAATGCCCTTATATTAGAAATGGTTTTATGAAATTTGCCCCTGCGACAATTGCTCTGGTCCAACTTTGCCATGTTAATCCTAAACCTAAATCTTAATCCTAATCTTCACATTGTCCTGAACAAAAAAACAAATCATGACCTTGACCTTTCGAGATATGGACTGAGGAGCAAATGTAGCTGGAGCAAATGTTGGTTCCCCATTGGAAAAAGCTGAAAAGTTTTGTGTGTGGTCCAATATATACTCATTTCTTCCGCAGGGCACGTACCTTGTGCAGTTTTGGGCGAAGTAAATGAATTTCAATTCAATTTCAATAAATTCATTCAAATAAATTTAATAATCTCCAAATCTCACAATAGACACGTGTGTCTATACACAGCAACTAATCTAACTCTCTCAGTTGGTTTGGAACAATTTCTTTCACATTATGATCACTTGACCAGAACTCCAGTTTATCTTTAAAGGTTTTTTTTTGTCACAAATTCTAGATACAGCATTTTTAAAAATTGTGCTTTAACTTTTTTCAGTAGAAATCCAGATTAGCCGAAAATGTAGAATGAATGAAGTGCCAATTATATACATGCAATTCTTCAAACATTTTGTCAATTTTTCAAAAATTCTGGACATGGCTTATAATACAAGTGAAATAATTGTTTTATCTTTAAACAGTACACAAAGATAAGATAAGATATACAGTGTGTCCCAAAAAGTTCACAGTCATAAAATATTAGCATCAAATCAAAAAATTTCTAACCATTTCAAGGAAATGTTCATGCCAATGTATAGGTAGCCTATAGGTCTATTCCATCAATCAACACCAAACTTAGGATATTATTTTATGCTTTAAAGAGCAAAAGTTATTTTGGTGAAATCCAAAATCCAGACAAAGATTGGTGTTTTGTTGTCATTGTTTTTTGTTTTGTTCTGATGGTTTCATAATAGGTTCGTTAATTGATTGATTCATTCAGTCAGTCATTAATATATCCAGAGTGCATATAACTAAGTGAGCTGTAGTTATGTTTATGGTCTAATTTAACTATAAATCATGAAGCAAATTATGCTATCTCCATTTCATTTCAAATTTATGGAGTATTAAATGCATTAGCAAGGGTAGAAATGACAACTATTTTTTTACATGTACTACTAGCCGAAGTACAAATGTACAAATTGCTGAGGTGTATTTCAGTTTAGAGTGAAATTTTGTTGCAGTTTGTTGCATTTGCTGGAATCACACAAAGCAAAGGCAAATATTAATATCTGTGTGGCATCAATGTGACCTACATCATATCATATTTAAACTAAACAGATAACCGCTAGTCTTTCTTAGGCCTATATAGCAAGTAATTCAATCCATTTTCCAAGCATTTTTTTACGGGGGGGGGGGGGGGTAAAGGCCTCAACTACTGTATTGCAAAGAAGGCCCTTAATCTTCTTTAGTTAGGTACATTATGGTACTCTCTCTTTCTGCTGGACTTCAGATGTTTGTAAATTATGCTTAAGTATTGCAATGATAGCTGACACAAATCTACCGTATCATTTGTAAATAAACAGGCTTAAAAGTAGGGCTCAGTCATGACATTGTTTTTTGGAAAGCGGTTTCGTGTAAACATTTAAAAGTAGGGAGAAAAAAGATAATAAAAAAAAAAACTTTCCTCACAAATGGCGAAATATTGCTAAAATTCACATCTCACACCTACGAAATGGCCTTCCAGTGTCCATATTTCCTTGAAAGTGGTTTAATTTGGTTGAAAACTAACAATAAAAAGAGAAATTATCAGTTCCTTCTTGGCTCCGAAAGACCGGGTTTTGAATGATACCGTATGAGACTAACTACATTAACAAACATGACAATACATATGGGACTGTACTGTAATTCTGGCGGAGTTTCAAGTACAATAAAAATTCACTTTTTCCAAGCCTAAAAATTAATTCTCTACTCCACATCCTCCATTAAAAAAATTATATCGGCTGTCAAAATTATACATACATACTTTATCAGCGTGTTTTGGCTAAGAATTCTTGAAAAAAAATGTCAACTGAGGCTTTTGGGATTGGGCTGCAAATGGTCATGAATAGTTACTAGAATTTCACATTTCAGATAAGGGGAATTTCTTTGTCATCATCTGTATTCCATGAATGAAACCATATTTGAGAGTCAATTGATTTAATATTAATGGGAATTCAGATGACTATGGAATTTCACTTGTTTAAAATGTGAAATTCTAGTAATTTTTTGTCACATGTTCGTGACCATATTCAGCCCAATCCCATAATGCCTCAGTTGACTTTCTTATTTCAGTACTTACAGGTAGCCCAAAAGCGCTGATAATGTCCCTGATAGCAGAAAGTGGTAAAAATTATGTGATATTTACGTCGTGGTTTTCGTCTTTTTTACGTCCTGTAATTACGTCAATAAGACGACAACTTGCACCAACGCAAGACGTCAAGAGGACGTCTTATTTTGACGTCATCTGTACAATGTAAAAACTGAAGTGCTGTATATAGCACTTTTTGAGGGTATGCGTAGGGACTGCACTCAGAGTGCTATTGAATGCACACAGCGTGCTATTTCAGCACTTTCACGGGAGCTGGACCGGCTCCTTAAACTGCTAAACATTCATTAAAAAAATGATTTGGGCGAGCTTCGAACCAGGGTCCGCTGATCGAGAATTGCTGGCATTACCGCTAGACTAACTCACATTGTACGATTTACAGCAGATCATATTGTTACATAGTGAATTTACGACACCACATAGTTCATGTTATCTACTTGACTCCCATGATTAAACTGGATTGCAAGAAGCATTCGTTAGTCCATCGGTAACGTCAGCGCCTCTCAATCAGCGGAACCTGGTTCGACGCTCGCCACGGCCCCCTTTTTTTTTGCTGGTAAATTAGCACACTACAAGTGTTTTATAAACAGCATTTCAGGTGCAGTCACTATACATGCCCCTAAAAGTAGCACATTAGTCTTTACAGTGTACAAGACGTAGAGATGACGTCAAAATAAGACGTCCTCTTGAGGTCTTGCGTCGGTGCAAGTTGTCGTCTTATTGACGTAATTACAGGACGTAAAAAAGACGAAAACCACGACGTAAATATCACGTCATTTTTTAAACACTTTCTGCTGTCAGGGGTATGTATCTATATTTTGACAGCCGATGTATTTTTTCTAATGTGGAGTAGGGAATGAATTTTTACACGTGGAAAAAAAAAATGAAATTTGGGTGTACTTTCTTGAAACCCCCACCAGAATTTCAGTACAGTCCCACATATGTATTTTCATGTTTGTTGATGTAGTTAGTCTCATACGGTATCACATTGTTAGTTTACAACCAAATTACAAAAAAATTGTACACAATTACACACGATGTACCATCCAAATCTACAGGAGATTCTAAAGGTCTAAACATGTGCCAAGATGGCTAAAACTATCAGACACAGTATATCCTGACTGTTAGACAACCCATAAAATAATGCAGCCTACTTCTTGACCATAGCATCTTTGATGGCTGAAGCCACATCACGCACCTTGGCCTTTGCTTACACCGGCTTCATTACAGAGTAAATGCAGCAATCGATAAACTCCCAGAAATTCTTCAACACAGGGGAGGAGTTTACACTAAACACATAATGTGCTTTGAAAAGAAGGTCGAAAGCTGGAACGATGTCAAGCCCCCTGGAATAAAAAGGCGACCCAGCACCAAGAAGAACTGTGAAGGCTTCTTGGCTTCCCTTCCCATAGAGAGGAGGTAAGGCTGCTTGTACTCCGACTCTTTCTGCAACACGGCAGCACTGATATCTGTTCCTTCCTGCATAAGTAAAAGATAAAAGAATCTTTGCAGCATTTCAAAAATAAAAACATTTACATGTCAGGTACATTCTACACTAAATTAGTTTCCAGAAAACTGCATCATTTGGCCACATTGAAATCTAATTTTTTCCCACTCATGGCTTTATGATAAGGAATACATTTTTTCTTGGCAATGAACTTACATTAGCTCTACACATGTATACTTAAGTCAGAGAAAGGAGCACAACTTTTTGAATTTAGTGCTATCTTGAATTCTCATGTATCTTACCTCATTCAGCCTAAGCTGAAAACTTCTGCCAGCAACAGTGACAAAATTTTTAAAGGCAAAAACATTTCTTTAAAAAAAAAGAAATTACTCTGATAAAGCAGACATCGTACTCCATACTAAATTTTTACTATCTTGATTTTTAAAAAGTCAGTTTCTTTTGTCAGGAAGCAACTTTAAATGGAACAAAAGCATGCAAAATATACTACAAACAGAGTAGGAAAAAGGCTGAACTTCATTCAGAAGAACTTTCATGCTTGTTCAAGAACTGGCATCTTAAAAATCACATTTTTTACAAAATCATGGTCCAATCCAACCTAGGGTACGCACGGAAACCTAGAAACAAGAATACCATTAAACATTTGTGGACCAATCAGTATTCCATGGCCATATAACTTACTGGATTATGCTGAATTAGGTGCTGCAGTGCTCCAGCCCTACTGCTGCTGCTCACTGATCCATACTTGGTGTTTTTGGTGTTTTTTTTGTTTACAGAGTGGTGAAGCATGTATACCAATGTGCTTAGTCCACAGAGATCCACTGAAAAATAAGATCAAAAAAGTTATTTGTAAATAAAAGAATAACTAGAGCAATTCTACGGCTTGATGGCAATACTCGCATGTCTTTGCCACAGCACACAAACGCTTTGTGCGCTGCCTACTCAACCCCCCCCCCCCCCCCCCCCCCATGCACCGCATAATTTTAAGTTGTTTATCCGAAATTGAGATAACGTTTTAGCAATGCTCTTTTCAACTTGCTTCATCTTTTTAGTATTAGATCTGAAGGAAAAAAACCTTGTAGCCAAAATAATAGCTTTGTTTTAAACACTGTCAAATGATATGTTTGTTATGATTGAGACATAGGAAATGATCTTGATTTTTAAAAAATCAGTTTCCTTTGTCAGGAAGCATCTGCCGAGCCTCTTCTGACGAGAAAAATCTCGCACTTTTGCGCTGCAGTGCCATTGCTGCATACCAATAAAAAGTCATAAAGTCATTTTGCGAAATTGCAAAAAACCAAGAATTTCATGTAATTTCATGTAAATTGACCTCTGTGACCTCTGACCTTTGACCTCCTTACCCCAAAATCTAATCAGTTCATCTTCGTATAGGGAAACATACTAGTACCAAGTTTGAAGTTCTTACCTCAAACAGTTCTTGAGATATCGCGGTAACGAGAAGTGGGACGGACACACGGACGGTAGAAAATACTCACCTCCAATCAGCTGAAGGATATCGTTACCAATACCAGTCGGGAATTCCCGCTCTATAACGGCTTTCAGATTAGCTGTCATCGTCATGGTCCATGTCTGTCGTCGATCGCGTCGAACTTAAAGGGAAATTAACCTCAGCGTATGAACTAGCTTATTTTGAATGGTGTAGTATATGCCTCTTATTTGATACATGCAATTTCATGTAAAAACACAGGATATAGATATAAATCACTATTTTCCAGCCAAGTTATTGTCTGCTAGCAATAATAAGGGGGCTGCCATTACTTTATGTGTACACGAAAATATTTTTCATCCCAAGTAATATTTCCTTCATCGTTAACTTGTAATTGATTTTTAGAGGACAAATATATATTAGATATAGTCACATATTCTGAAATGTAAGTTTAGTTTTATATATTTTTTAAAAGGTCTTAATTTGTTCATAAAAATATACTTTCTGTACGTGGAGACGGAGAATTGACGTCAAGGACGGAGACAATCGTAACAATACCAAAACAAAGCGAGGAATCTGCATTACAGGATGGCTATTAGAACTCATGGGTCGTCAATTATCTAGGCCCATGACCAATAACAATCGTAATAAAATCAGAACAAAGCGACGTATCTGTTGTAAAGGTAGGCTATTATCAATGCATATGGTACCTAATGATCCGTGTCATGCACAAAATGGCAGCCTCCATGGAAAGACGTAGCAGACAATACCGCATCTAGAATATCATGTGGGGTTAATTGTCCTTTAATTCAGTGGTGGAAAGTTTGCGGCGGGAATTTCAAGTCACGTGATAATGTTCTGCAGTTTGATTGGTTAACGTTTTCAATAGATTGAAACTTTTTTTCAATCAATTACAGATCGAGAATCTAATTGTCGTACGGCAGCGATTCCATGTGTCTTTTCGATCTATCTTTAATCTATTAGATTGAAAATATTTTCAATCGCTTGATAGATCGACATTTTCAATCTTAGGAATTAAGAGAGTATGGCATATACAATATCAAACATCGCATTTAATTGATGTAAACTTTTTTCTACACTTAAAAAACCCCCCAAAACAATAAGGTCTTTCAATTTCGTAAAAATACCAAATAAAATCGCACATTCTACACTCTTGGAAGAATTGGGCAACAAAATAAATTTTAACCCAAAACTAGGCACCGTACGGACCTGTAAACTGTTGGTTAAAACTGACGTTGGGTAATATGCTATCTTGTTCTGAGCATCATTTTATCTCTAAAATGTTTTATTTTATTTTTTTTGTATTCTGAGACCACATATTATCTCGGATTTTATCTCATATTTTATCTCAGTCTCCTACCTCTTTCGTGACTATTCATGTTGCACGCATGATACGCACATCTTTAAACGCTTACGCCAATCATATTTGTGGGAAAAATAAAATAAAACTTAAAATAGGGTAGGGGTTATTTTATCTCTAGAGCCCGGCGCACACTGCACGATCTGACTATGATGCGATTTTGGGAAAAGTTGTTATTACATTTGATATGAACCTTCAAAAATGTAAAATCTTCGTGATCAAAGTTCCGAATAGTAGTATGAAAACTAAAATCGAAATTCCAGGCTACTGCGAGCCCCCGTGTAGGAATAAAAGCGAATTCAATTCCAAATCGTAGTGACGTCATACCAATCTTGCGATCGACTAAGATTTGAAGCCGATTTGGCCTTTACTCTAACCAGAAGAATTGCAGTTAAACAAAATTTCGATATTAGTATTCGTATCATTATTCCGAACTTCAAATGAGATAATTTCACTTTTTACAACTTTCACATTTAATGCAAAATGCAATTTGTTCGAAAACCGGGTCGCAGTCGGATCGTATAGTGTGCGCCGGGCTTAGGATGCACGGTGAGTGCGATATTTTTGGACAAGTATAGTGCTAGTAGTACGATCATAATAAGCAAAAATATACTGAGTACTGACTATATTTCTCAAGCAACATTCTCATATGATTATCGAATTTTATTACAAGATTTTTGCCAACTAATATCACGCTTGCAATAATGCTTGTGATGGTCTTCTAAATCCTCGGAAAGTACCTTCGTCATCTTCATGAAATCCTAGCAAAAAGCGCGTTTGCGCTTTGGTGCACGCGTATTGAAAATTGTAAAAATAGCGCATTCGCGCTCACTTGCCCCAGAGACTGGCAAAGATTTTGGATGAGATTGGATGAGCATGATGAAAGTGAAATCTAACAACATTTCTTATTGGTTAAAGCATCATAAATGAGATAAAATCTTGCTAAAATGGTTCTCAGAATACCGATTTAAAATTATTTTAAGGATATTTTATTTCAATGACTTAAAATCTCAGATTTTATCTGAGATAAAATAAATCTCAGAATACCGCCCCTGTAAACTGTTGGTTCAAACTGACGTTGGGTAATTTTATGTTGTTCGGCAAATGAAATTTTTCAACAAGTGTTCACCAAACATTTTACCCAACCCTCGGTTTGCTCAATTATTGGTTATATTTTCATTAATTGCCCAACTAATCTTTCCCAAATAGAAATAACCTAATTTGAATTGTCGAATGTTGGGCAATGATTTCCCAACTGTGTTGAAATTTAACCCAATGATTTATACTTTGTAGTTTGGCAAATATTCAGTCGCCCAATAAAATAAAGTACAGATGTATCCAGAATCTCCTTTCAAACTTGTCTACAAATGTCCTTACGGGTTTTAACCTAACCTATCCTATCCTGTCCTAAACTATCCTATCCTAACCTTATCATAATTATATACAGCTATCTTATCCAGCTAGTCAAATCAAATGCAATTTCTTATATGATCACTTCACCTAATACCGGCCATGTCATAATACCGACCATTAAGCGTATCATGGCATCTAGCGCGCGTCTTGCAAATCAACGCATGGGACTACGCGTAGAATGCCTAGCAACGTTGAGAACAGCCAAAATAGAGCAAGATGAGGAATAAGAACGTAATTATTATCAATTTTTTGTTAATTTTTCATATTTGCATTAAAATAATATCTTTTCATAAATTGCCATTGACTATGTGCAGGGGTCGGTAATTGAACGCACTTCTCCCTCTATGCGTAAAATGAGATGACTCTATTGCGACGTCATTTCTACAAGAACGCGCAAGTATTATCGCTCGTCAGTACCTGGATCTTGTTCCCCAGTATTTGGGTAATAGTCTGATGAATTTTCATTACGTTTCATGAAGAATCTTTGCCGTAGTCGTTGGAAACATCGTTAAGAGGCCGGTATTAGGTAAAGGCATCATACCGCTTATAATTTATGATGCGTTTGCCGACATGGCCACCCCAGACCATACACAACTAAACATTCATGAATAGTCATTTTACTTTACCAAACTCTGTGGTAAATTTTACCCAGCTATTCAGCCTAAAAACTAGAAAATTTATACACCCAACGTGCCGGTAATTACTTTTAGAACCATTAGAACCATTAGAACCATCCGTCGTCCAAAACGAAAGCTCACTAATGTTCGACCGACGACTGGCCAACCGACTTATTTTCATCCATGCAGTGTTTGGGCATTTTAATTTTTTTTTTTACCCTACATCAGATTGGGTAAAATATTTCCTTCATAGTTTGGTAAATATTTGACCAACCATTACTTGTCCGAAACACTTTACCCAACTTGATAAACAAAGTTCAAATATTGGGCATTTCCCCCAACCCTAATTTTATCAAGTACTGTGTAGGTACATATATAATTTTTTCTTTTGATACTTTTTTATTCCTAGATTTTTTGATGCAGTAGATATAATTATGCAAATGTCGAGCTTCAGAAAGAAAGTATAAAAGTGTACCGATTCTCATTATGAACATGCATTACTAAACATAAATGCTTAAAAGAAGAATAATAATACATGTATAAGCAGAAACGTACAATTCTGTATTATCTTGACTCTATTAATACTTAATTTTTAGGTGTTCATATTATTGGAATTTTGGCACTAATCCACTAAATAACGGCCCAATCCACTTTTTTTCAAACAACTGTACTTCGAAATCAGTATTTCATATGTACGATAATGCAATACGTGAACGGATAGTCGGGAACGCATAAGCTCATTTTAGTCAGACGTACATGATACCACATTTACTCACTAGAAGATGGCGATATGCCCAATGTATGTATGGCATGTCTACTTGTCCTCCAAAGTTGATATCCAAGACTACTCTATCAATTATAAGCTTATAGTTTGATGTCCCCCAAGGTTATCTAGAACCAGGTTACCAGGTTTCAGTTTTGCAAAATACACCTCTATGGGGCTCTTAAAAGTTACGTTCACACGATGGGAGCTAAACTTTCTAAACTTTTACAAGTTTCGCTTGTAGTTTCAAAACTTTAAGTTAACTTGTAGTGATTGTGTAGTTTCAGCCCGTATGAACGGACTCGTGGTTTCGACACTTTAAGTTTACTCGTGGTTCTAGAACCACAAGCGAGCTCGTGGTTAAGCCCTTAACCACGCACGAGCAGCGGGGGTCCTCCGTCGAAGTCTCGGCCCATGTGAACGTAATAAAATTTAAGTTTCTCAAGCTTGTGGTTAGGAATGACCTCGCTGTTAAATTTCCGGGTCATACACTTCATACATAGGATCTGTATGTGTACTGCACACACAATCGGTAGTAGGGCCTATCTACTTCCGGGGTTAACCACGAAGATCGTTCGGCTTGTAGTTTAAGTTCGTTCAGGATGTAAGGTCTCCGAGAGCCTATATAAACAACTGTGCTTCGAATACTGAAGCAGTCAATATATCTTTTATATACCGAACAAAGCCAGGTAGGAGTCAAAGAATACGTGTGCGACTTACCTATCATGGGGTCCTCACATTTAAAAATCATCATCAAACTGTTAATAAACTAAAAAATCGGAGATAAGTCGAGGTAGATTGCCGGTGTTCGGCGCAAGTACTTGTACTTGTACTTGTAGTTTCCCTTCCTACGATGTGCGGAGATCGGCGGCGAGCCGCGAAGTGTTCAGGCTGGTAGACGAGTTAGGGGGTTCTTTCCAGTCGTTGCTGTCGTAGGGGATGAATTTTTAAGATGTATTTTAAGCAGTGATAAGTCCGAGAGGTGGAGGAGGAGGAGGGTAGTGAGGATGAGGGGAAAAGAATGGAGATGGAGAAGGTTAGATTATCATCTCCTCTGAGAACACCTAGGATGGAGGCAGGCAGGTTAAGGTTTTCAACGTGTGAAAGTAGGACCAAACGTTGCTCCAGAAGGATTGGGCAGGAAGCCAGGAAGTGAAGAGTGTCTTCTTCCTCAAGGACACAGAGCTTGCAGGTGGAGTCGGCGCTCTTGCCAATTGTAACTATGTTGTGTTGGATATGTTGAGGTTAGCAGTTGGGCACGGAGAGTCACGGCCCTTCGAAGGTGTGTGGGAAGTGAGCAGGGGTAGAGAAGAGATACCGTGGGAAGCATCGAGAGGTTCCTCCAGATAAAGAGGGAATACTTTTTCTCGATGCCTTCTCTGACTTCCTCCATCTGTGCATCCCAGGCTGCTCTGTTACAGATTGCCTTCCATTTGCTGTATGTGAATTCATCAGTGGTGAGTGAGGAGAGTTGTACTAATTTGGACCCTAACACGCAGCGACTTGATAAGGCCATGCATCTATAAAGATTTCTCGCTATATCACGTAAGTTTCATAATGACTCCTGCTAAATATTGCGCCCCCAATATAGGATAAAGTGTATAAAACAGCATGTGCAAAGGTTCTCAACTTTAGGTAGACTTGCTGAATTTCTCGACTCTTTCTGAAGCCTATTTAGTGTTCTCGTTAGTTTTGCTCCCGATTGTAGAAGTGAGTGAATAGGAAACCGTTTAGCAATGTATAAAATTAGAGCTTCTCTACCGCTGAATCGCGGTGGTCAATTGAAAAATTTGCGGCTCGGTTGCCTTGCTCCCTACCCGCAAACATGCATGCATGCCTACGGGCAGCGAATTTTTTTTCGGATGATGGGAAAGTCACTAGAAGAAAATCGACGCTCCTGATTGGTTTAAAAACTCGAGAGATTAAAATGCAAAGTACAGTGAGTCGAGTCAAGCACATGCGCTGTATAGAGACAGCTATAGCTACACACAGTATATGCAATGCACAATGTTGGCCTACACAGTAAATATATGCAACATTCATCCAGTCATGTATGATTAACAACCAGAGGTGACTGGGAGGTCGTTCATTCTGGGTCAAGATTTTCACAACAAAAAGGCTTCTTGTCCCAGAAGTTATTTATAAACAAGTCATTCGCGGGCGGGGAGATCAAATGATCTTGTTTTTCCTCATTTCGACATTGATTGAACTTCATAGAACGGGGAGGGTAAAATGTTTCCTAGAGAGAAAGAGAGTGGGCGGGGGTGATAAACAGAGAGACAGAGAGAACGAGGGAAGGGGAGGCAAGATTTGATAAAGAAAGACTAAGGGATAGGGGGAAGTGGAAAGTGAGATCGAAAAAGAAAGATGACAGAGAAAGAGAGCTGGGAGGGGTAGTATCATAAGAATGGCCCTAATCATGTGGATATTAAGGGATTGAAATTAAGGCAAGCAAGGGGACGGGGGCTCAGAAGAGCAGATGAAGTTAGACTCAAAAAGAGATCATTCCACAAGAGAAATAATGTAGAATATCAGATACATTTTGAAAGAAGAAGGAGATAGGTATATAAAAGAAATGACTGATCTATTGGGGGAAATCAGACCATCAAGTTTAGGCTATTCTCATATCGAAATATCAGTGATGTCAAACTGAGCTACCATTTTCATTTTTTGATGGCAAGGTCCTCTCTCTTCTTCTAATCTTCTAGGCCCTACTATCATTTCAATTCCCGCCCTTCGATCAGGTTGAAACACTCGATTTTCATAATATACTAGTAATCTGCAGACTCAAATACTACATGTGTACATGTAGTGTAGGCCTACATACACATAGCACTTTGAACTTTGAATTTTGAACTTTGAACTTTATTTCTTTCGACCCCTTCCGGAGTATGAGAAATATAACATATTTACATTATTGTACAACATAGAATGATTAGTGATATTATTACTACGTATACTTAAGAACAATAATATAAGAACAAGAAACAAAACAAGACGAAACAAAAGTATTTAAAGAGGTAACAGCATATCTTAGAAGATAAATTATCTACTAAACTTCTGTAATATCGCTTTAACAAACAATTTCATGTCTTTAGTATTAAATAACTCGTACATTTTCAAAGTATTTGGACGAGTTATGTATTTCTTTGGAATAGAGACTTTTCGTTCCTCAATAAAGTACTGTAACGGCCACGGTTCGCCACGCCAGCTGACACGGCAATCTTGTCAGGATGCCCCGTGCCTTGCCGAGCTCCCCGTCCGTTTGGTCAAAATATATGACCGCTGCTGATGGCTGGAGTTACCGGCATACAACCATCACCAACCGTCAGGTACTGCTCACCACCAGGTCTACCAGCAATCACCCATCCGTCGATTTCAATTGATCACCTTTCTCGCCTCGGCACAGTACAGCAGCAGACAATTGATCATCCTTCGAACAATCAGTCACTCAATTGATGATCATTCACCAGCATTCATTGTCTTTCTAAGCCCAAACGTTAATTAATCAATTGAATTAAATATGCAAAGGAATTAGTCTGGAACCATCATTTTCAGTTGAAAAAGCAAGTTTAATCATTACCTTTAAGCAACACAAGAGTACAGGTTACAGGGTGGAAGCCAAGAGTAAATCTCGGTGAGATTGATCGGGCTACTATCGGGGCGGATACAATGTGATGGCTAGTCCTAAGCACATTATCCTCCCATACACGTGTGTGTGTGTAATTGGGTTTTTACAGACGTGTATCAATCAGATATGATTATTTACGTCTGGGACCGACCTTTAACGTCACCATCCGAAAGACGTGACTCAGTCTCGAACCTGGGTCCGCTGAATCAGTTTATAACTTCCACTGGTAGCTGGATTACAGGCGCACGCCACAACGCCCAGCTAGATACACGTGTGTGTGTGTAATTGGGTGTTTACAGACGTGTATCAATCAGATATGATTATTTACGTCTGGGACCGACCTTTAACGTCACCATCCGAAAGACGTGACTCAGTCTCGAACCTGGGTCCGCTGAATCAGTTTATAACTTCCACTGGTAGCTGGATTACAGGCGCACGAATACACGTGTGTGTGTGTGTAATTGGGTTTTTACAGACGTGTATCAATCAGATATGATTATTTACGTCTGGGACCGACCTTTAACGTCACCATCCGAAAGACGTGACTCAGTCTCGAACCTGGGTCCGCTGAATCAGTTTATAACTTCCACTGGTAGCTGGATTACAGGCGCACGCCACAACGCCCAGTTAATACACGATTTGTATTCCAATATTTATCCATATGACAAATCATTGTGAAAACAGTTAGTAAAAACAACACTTTCGCTTAAAACAATATAACCCCGACTGAATTATCAAATGTACCCACTGATTCCCGTCCAGATAACTTGTTCAACAAATAATCTATCAAAATGAGTCATGACAAACGCCCCATATAATTTGAATATGCGAATTATGCTAATTTTCCTTCATTAAGCAGTACCTATACCGATACGTTGCAATCCCCATTGGTCTACACGTTATAGCGGATGTGCTGTTACTTATACCCATTCCTTACTACAGAATAGTGCTAATATATTTAGCACAGGTTCGTTACAGTACTCACACTGAAAAATATAATGAAACTCATCACCTACCAAACCAACACTACACAAGGAGCACAATCTGTTTGACCTTGGTATTCCTCCATACCGCCCACTTACACTGGGGAGACGGTGACTCCCGCAGCGAAATTTACATAATTTTTTGCTATCCACATTACTACACTTAACTAAGTATGGATCAAATGTTAATGAGTCTTTAAAAATTCGATAATTCAAACATTGGCTATTTCCATTTACATCACTCAACCAGTCTTGTCTATCAATATTTTTCAACCGAAGATCAATTGCACGTTTTAACCACTTGACATTTACAATTTCCTGGTTATCCCAAATTCCTCCAAAACCACTTTTATCTAAAATATACTTAACATTTTGAATCCACCTAGAACAAAAAAACATTTTCAACGTCATCATGCATTGCCCTAATTAACCTGTAAAGTGTGCAAGACAGTTTAGTTTGTTTTCCAGTGAGTAAACTACACCAGAAGTTCAAAATTCTCATATTTACTGCACTCAAAAGTTTATATCTCCCTGTTTCCCCATAGATCATGCAACTAGCAACAGACTTATGAACACCTAGAACATTCCTCAAAAATTTTCTACGAAATACTTCAATTTGCTCAATATCTTCAAACCCCCACACTTCACTACCATACAAAGCGATTGGCAGCACTAATCTATCAAACAATTCACATGAAATATCTACTGGTAACTTGAGTTTCCTAATCTTACTCAAAACACTAAACATTGCCCGCTTTGCCTGACTAACTTGTTTTGATATAGCTTTTTTGAAACGACCATTATAATTAAGTGTCACACCAAGATATATAAAATCATCCACAACTTGAAGGTAGTCACCTGCGTATGTAAACACTGGCTTGTTCCTTATCTTTCCCCTTGAAAAAACCACAACTTTTGTCTTACTAGTATTAACCGTATGGTGCCATAAACTACAATAATCCAACAATGCATTTAGTGATTTCTGTAACTCATCAGGGCTCTCAGCCATTGTTATAGTGTCGTCTGCATAAAGCAATACGAACAACCTCAAATAAACTTCAATATCATCATTACTCAAATACGTCCTTACATTGCCAGACACATAATTCAAACCTTTATACCTTCGACTCATAAACAATTCGAAATCATTCAAATAAATCGCAAACAAGAGTGGGGATAAGTTGTCACCTTGACGTACACCAATATTACAATCAAACAATTCTGATCTCTCATTATTGACCCTTACACACGACTTTGCCTTATGATATAAATTGTACACAACATTAAAAATCTTTCCATTAATATTATTTGCTATAAGTTTTGACCATAATGAGGATCTGTCGACAAGATCAAAAACCTTCTTATAATCCACAAATGCACAATATAACCTCTTCTTTTGTGACAGATATAAATCAATGAGAGAGTGCATAACAAAAACGTGGTCAATAGTAGAAAACCCAGATCGGAATCATGCCTGTTCGTCCCCTAATACTCCAGTACTTTCCAAATATGCAGTGAGACGAGCATCAATTGCTGAAGTAAATAACTTTCCAAGGCAGCTTAATAATGTGATTCCCCGATAATTATCAGGATCATCAATGGAACCCTTGTTCTTGAACAGCGGAACAATTATCCCAATGCACCAATCAGTTGGCACAATGCCTGTTGTTAAAACAAAATTAAACAACTTCACTATTAATTCCTTAACCATTAATGGACTATACTTCAAGAATTCATTAATAACATTATCAACGCCAAAAGCTTTATTATTCTGCAGTTTCTTCAGCAATGGCACCAAATCTTCAAGTGTAAACAAACGATTTATTTCATCATTTAACGAATGAGAAATCTCTCTTGGGTCACAACTCTCCGTATTTACCGTGTCGTCAGCATTTTGACTTAAATTTCGGAAGTGACATACAAAATCCTGTAATGAGACATTACTAAATTTCTTTGCACTACGATCCTTTTCATTTATAATATCCCAATATTCTTTTGGTTTGCACTTTTTCAAGGACCTCAACTGACCATGAAGAGTCTTATAATAGTTCCTACTAGTCTTTCTAATAAAACACTTATACTTCTTGGCTTCTACTTTTAACATTTCATCAGCTTCAGCAGATTTCTTTTTACACAATTTATTCTTAAGTTTCATATATTCTGATCTCCTGCCTGTGCATTCCCTCGAAAACCATGGCTGATTTACTGGCTTAACTTTTTATGTTTGGGTGCACATGTATTACAACTTTTCTCTTCCACCATCCCCAAAAACTTTGCAGTGTTTATTAAAACATCACATACACTTTTACACAAGGAATCAATTTCATCCTGTTGCAAACCCTGAACGTCAACCTCTTCAAACATACTAATTACTCTTTCCACTTCTGGACGTAATACTGCACTGTAACAATGATGGGTTACAGGGAGTGGGAGTTTCCCCCCTTCCCGCGCGAAGCGCGAAAGCTATGACGTTTTAGCAAATCTAAGAGAATGAAAACGGCTTGTAGCGAGGTAATTATTTAATTGTTAATACAGATTTTTATAAGACACACTGTCACCTCCAAACGTCTTGTTTGTTAAAGAGTCAACGTACAAGTGCACAACATCTTTACTCATTTCATACATTTTGTTGGGAGCTTGAGCAAAATATTCATGAAGATACATACCCAATGTTAATAACATTTTTTTTAAACTTTTTTTTTTTGATGTGCAAACAGTGCAGTTTTGGTAATTATACACATCGAACTGTTTTAACAATTAACTACAACTGAGTTGTGCTTTTTGAGACCTGAATTCGTTTTAGAAGTGCAAAGATGAGTATAGATTTGAAGTTCACACCATGTAACATTCACATTGCCCTGATTATACATCCAATAGTATTTGGATATTTTACTGAGGAAAACTGCAGAGAAACAACATATGAACACAATATATTTGTTTAGAATTGTTCTTTGAAATAAATCCATCAAAAAGTTCCGCAATTCTAAGTGCTTATGCAACAAAAATATATGCATGGGGATGTTGCACCCACAAATGTAATAACGCCCACAAATGTAATAACCCAGTAACGCCCACAAATGTAACAACACTTTACACCCACAAATGTAATCATCAAAGTAGCGCATGCCTTTAATTACCATATAGTCTTAGAGCATATCAATTACGCACCTCAATTTTCCTCAAACTTCAAAGGCTGAAATTCCTTAGTTGGTCCTGGGAGGGGGGACATGACCGCTACACGAAATTTGCCTTGAAGTTGTACATTGTATATTTTGTACGGCGCATGAGCCATATTATGGCCTAGCGGCTATAGTTTATAGCCAGCTCGCGCCTGGCTTAGCAGCTAGCCTCGCACTTGCTGCCTAGCCGCGCCGGCCGCGTCTTTTTTTTTTTGTAACCAAGCCTAGGCAGATTTCGCATTTTTTCATGAATATTCATGACGCAGGGTCGGGAAACGGTTCCGATTGGTCTTCATGAAAGCACGGTCGGTGGGGGGAAAAAAGTCCCTGGCCTGCACGTACGTACGTATCTATGGTACGTACGCATATTACGTGCAGCGCTATATTTCGATCGTGTGTGTTCAACGTGTAGGCGCCTAGCCTACGTTCATGTATGTATTGTTTAATTCTCAACATATTCACCCCCCCCCCCCCCCCCTATGCAATGTGAAACGTAAAAAATTGGATTGAGCAGTCAATTTCAAAATCAAGTTGTGCATTAATTTATTGCATGTGCGTAGATCTAATTTAGTAATTAGCTCTTTTGAGGACACCCTCCTTTTCCGACCAAAATTGACACTGCCACTGGCATTACTCTGAAAATAGGTCTAGGCCTAGACTATGCGTATATTGACAATTGCCCATATACCCCCCATCGTAATGTTCTCCACAAATGAACTTTACAACAATATGCAGAATCAAGACACAGACTCTAGGCTAGGTCTAACAACGTTAGAATCTTACTGTTCACGTTAGAAATTAAATTTCCTTGCATGCACACTGTAATTAGCACTTGCACCCTGCTCCTGAGTTAGAAGAACTGCAAGAGTCTTCAGGACTGAAAGAAGCAGACTAATACTAACGTTCCAATAGTATAACGTTAGTACCAAGAAAACCTTTTAGCTGATGAGTTATTGTAGGTAGATCTAAAATCATCTAGATGTAGATCTACCCCCATCATCAATCATTTACTACTACTAGTACTGATTACATCTAGGTCTAACTCATCATGCTCACTGACCTTAAAATAACATTCACTTAATCTAAACTTAACTGAAATTGAAAATTGTAACAAAATTGGTCTAGTTAGAGTAGATCTAACAAAGTTAGAGTAGTTAGAGTCTTGGCTAGACATATCTGCAAATTTGATGATATCACACCATCACATTCCGATTCCATTTTGAAGTTGGGTCTACCACACGTCTATTATTAGGCCAGCATTTTGAGGGATACGTGGAGGCAATTCTAACTCTTATATTAAGATCTAATTAACTTAGATCGATAATAGATTCAGTGCAAAAACGTAGGCTAGGCGCCTACACGTTGAACACATACGATCATAATATGTGTACGTACGTGCGTGCAGGCCAGGGACTTTTTTCCCCCACCGTGCGTACCGCCGGCGACCGTGCTTTCATGGAGACCAATCGGAACCATTCCCCGACCCTGCGTCATGAATATTCATGAAAAAATGCGAAATCTGCCTAGGCTTGGTTACAAAAAAAAAGACGCGTGCCAATGGCCTCGGGCTGGGCACACGCCGTCCGCCACATGCACATCACACGCGCGCCGCGGGCCCGGCCGGATATGGATCGGATGTACGTAAAAAATAATACGCAATCATACTGCAGTAGCAATAAGTACGTTTGATTTGTCAAAAGTTTGTCGAGTATATGGATCGCCAACACAAATTAATTCTGTGGAACACAACTCACAGAGTATGAATTTTGACGTTTTTTTCATAAATTTCATACAATTCTTCTTTTTTTCCGATATATATTTTTTTTAATTTTAAAATCTGATAATTTTTTTAAGTATACGCGCGTATACCCGAAAAAGTCCAATTTCTTTTTTACGTATACGGCGTATACAAGCGTATACGCTCCACTACACCACTGTCTACAACCAGTTTGTCTACTTACCATTTCGTCTTCTTTCCATTTGGCCTAATAACCAATTCGACTAATACCCAGTTTGGCTAACCCCATTTAGTCTAAAACCCATTTGGGCTAATTTTCACTTCGTCTATTTCCAAATAGTCTAACCAGGGAACACTTCCCTGGTCTAACAGTCATTTTGTCTACAAGCCACATAGTCTAATATCCATTTGGGCTACACCTACTTTGGCTAATACCATATGGTCTACCTATCATTTGGTCCAATTCAATTTAGTCTAATAACCAGTTGGGCTACTTATCATTTAGTCCAACTGTCATATGTTCTAATGTCCAATTGGTCTAATCCTTACATTTTATATATTGATTATTTAATGTATGAAAATCAATTATTTAGTATTATTTGTTAGTAGGCCTAATTTAAACATTCGTAGGTCTCCTCTTGTTTTCAGAACTTAAGTAGAAGAACCTGATTTTGTATTGCACTTCAAATTATGTTTGTTGGTTTGATAATCTGTTATTCATGTTCCTTATTTGATATCTGATGTACAAATGTTTGTGCAAGTAGTCAATAAAAGCTATGGGCGGTACCAGGGTATTTTCATAGGAGGGGCAAGACGACCCACAGACCGTGGTTTCAACGAACTGGGTACCTTTTTTGGAAAAGGGGGAACTTAATTATAAAGGGTGAAGACAAGAATGGAAAATGAAGATTTCATACGTTGCTGTACCCCAACATTGTATTTAACACACATTACATTTTAAGGATATATTTTCTAATCTTTGCATACTATGCAATTCTGCTCAACTCCTAACAAGCAATTAAGCGACCAAAAATACTATGTTCTTGTTGAGTATGCAATCATTATTATGATTATTATCATTTTTATTATTATTTTTGATATTTTTATTTGTTCATCTAAAACGTAAATTAACTCGCTCGTTGGCAGGGGGCCGCAATGCCTCACGCCCCCCCCCCCCCTTACCTTCTCAGGAACCTTTTTGGCACTGTGTCCCCAGCTCTCGCTTAATTCCTGTTCGCACTGTGGTCATATCAAGAGCTAAATATTCTGCAATTAAGCTTCTCTGATTCTTTTGAGCTATGCAAACTGCTATTTTCAGGGGGGCAGGGGCGGTTGCCCCCTATGATTTTTCAAGTGCTCAAAGAAAGAAAGATATATATATAATATAGAGAGAGAGAGAGGGAAGAAAAACGAAAAAGTAGAAAAAGAAAGAAGAGTGTCCAATTATTATTGTTGTTATTATTATTATTATTATTATTTGTTCATCTAAAACGTACATTAACTCGCTCGTTGGGAGGGGGGCGCAATGCCGCCCCCTCCCCATCCTCACCTTTCCAAGCACCCCACAGTTAGACAAACTGACATTAGACGAACTGGTAGTAGACCAAGTGACAACAAAATAAAGCAGACAAAATTGTAATTACACCAAATGGTAATTAGACCAAGTGATAATTAGCCGAAGTGGTCATTAGACCTTCTGGTTATTAGACCAAGTGCAAATTAGCCCAAATGAAGAGTGGACCAAAAGGGTGTAGCCCGAATGAAGGTAGCCCATCTGGAAATTAGTGGTTTTAGCCCAAGCGTGCATAAACCCTTGCGTGATAAAGGCAGTAAAGTATTTTGCCAGTATTTTGATGGCATCATTGAAAGTCTCACTGATGACTGGCATACAGACTCCAAATATTGTACAGACTTTAGGAAGTACCTGGAGGTACCATTTCATATGCCTAGGAAAAGGATTCCACATAGATGGCTCTCAGTTCATGAATTCTTGAAGAAGAGATGCTTGATCCACTTACTGTGTTATATTGGGCTTAGTGGCCACAGAAAGAGAAAGCAGCATATAAAGACATTCTTGAGCATATCCTGGAAGGTCTTCCTCAGAAACATTTGAAACGAATTGCAACCATTGTCAAGCTGTGCAGAGACAAGAAGCTAACAGAAGATGGGAAGAAACGAAATCAACGTGTGGTTGAGAAATTGTTTTACACCAGAGATAACACATTGTTGTTTATTCACACATACCTATCGGTTCTCCCCCTCCTGAAGTCATTTATATTGACTTTTGAGCAGAAAGCTCCTATGGCACATCGGATTCATGATGAGCAGCTGACCTTGCTGACCTCCTTCTTGAGCACCTTTATCAAGCATAAAAAGATGAAAGACATTCATGCAAAAGATCTGGCTAAGTTAGATGTTGAAAGCAAAGAGAATCACCAGCCACTGAATGAAATGCTCTTGGGGTTGAAAGGAAGAAAAATATTGTAGAGAAAAAGTACCGAATGCCATGGTGAACAAGTTTCTGCCAACTTTGCAGCAGGCATATGTAGCTACAGCAAAGTACTTGCTTAAGAAGCTTACCATCACAAACCCACTGCTAAGGAGACTTGGGTCTATAGACCCTGCAGTTCTACACTTAAGACACAGTGCTACCGCATCTCTTCTGAGCATTTTCCTAATATCATCGAAGATGATGAGCATGATCAATATGTCCAAGAAGTTCTAAGGATCACATGTGATCCTACTCTTCCGCCAGCAAGTGCCAATGGAGTTGCTGTACGGCTTGATCATTGGTGGGCACCTGTTCTGATGCCTTACCCAGTTCATGGGAAGGTTATCAAAGCATGTCTCTCTGTCATAACATCTCCAATTGTGGAACAAAACTTCTCTGCCATGAACAATCTGATAGATTCAAACTCTAATCGCATGCACATAGATATTTTCAGTGCAATTCAGACTGTGAAATACAATATAAGAGCACACAGCACAACTAGCATTAAAATGTTCCATAGAAATGATTTTCTGTATTCACCAGTTGACCGTGCTTTATCCTTTCACATGAAAACAGCTTCAGCACGGAAGAAGAAAGAAGAGCAGCAAAAGGCAGAGACTAAGAACGCAAAACAGAAATCAGAAAGTGTGAAGAAAACTAAAATATCAGCTCAAAGCATGCATTATAAGAGGAAGGCAGTAAATGTAGTGAGCAAAGAGCAAAGAACAAAGTCAAAGAAAACCAACAGGAGAAAGTAGAGAAACCCCAACATCCAGTTCCACAGCAAAGCAGATCCAGGCAAAGAAGAGGAAGGCCATAGAAACTGTACACACACAGTGCAAGAAGAAAAGACAAACTAGTTGCAGTAGAGTATGGAGTTTTGGAGAGTAAGTAGTTTTACATCAGGAAAAGCGTCAATTGGTCGCTTACTGGGCAGCTCTGATTGAGAAAAAGCTCCCAGGCCCCCCGGTAGGGGCGTTGCCCCTGATAATTTCCTACTTTTTTAAGTAGTCCTTGTGGCATCCCTGAAATTGGTTACGGTATTACCATTCTACAATACAGTGGTATTACCATGGTACCAAGGTAATAACCATGGTACTGGACCACAGTAATACGTGGTAGTCACATACTATGGCATGGTACTGTACCATGGTTGTACCGTATCATGGTATGGAACGGTTCGAAATACCGTGGTAATACCATGGTAATACCGTATCATGGTATGGTACCATGACAATACCATTGTCAAAAAAAAAACCATGGTTCCCATGGTACGGTAAAACCATGTTTTACCATGGTAAATTGGAACGGACATGCCACGGTTTTACCGTGCTTTATAAACCACGGTGAAACCATTGGTTTACACCAAAACCGCTGTATAACCATTGCTTTTTACAACCAAAACCACGGTATAACAATCAAATCCACAGTAAAAGTCACAGTAAAATCATGGTAAAATCATGGTTTAACAATGGTTTTTTAACCATGATAAAACAGTGGATTAACCATATAACCATTTCTACAATGCAATCTCTTAGACCAGTGAAAACCAGTAAAACCAGTTTAACTATTTGTTACTTACAAGATATGAAACTCTTGTACTGGTATGTCTGCAATACTTCTAAAGTGCAATAGAATTTTGAAACTTTGCATATTTGGAAGTATGATGGAATCGTCCATATACATGTATTGAATGAACATAATTTAGTTCCTGGTTAGTGTTCCCTTAATTACTGTTTAATTACCTGTAATTGATACCAGTGAATGAATTGTTCTATTAATCGTTTGTTGACCCATCTTTGTATTTGATAAACGTTTTGGAGTACTCTAAATCATCAACAATGAAGAAATATACTGCAAATAATAATAAATTAGATGAAAACATGAATACACAAGAACCCAGTATTTAATATGCTAATTAAGTGGTTTCTATTGGTCTCAAGTGGTATTCTACTGGTTTCCAACTGGAGCCATCGGACAAAAAAGTTCATTGCGCATGGTATCGAACAGGACCAAGGCATTAGGAAAAAACTGCCGTTTCCATTAACATATGGCATTGGAAAAACATAATGGAAAGACCAAGTTGGAAAACTGGCACAAAGTTTGTGACAATCGGATATACTAGTTTCAACTGGTATCTTTTCCGCTAAGCAAATGCGCCAATTGGTGATACAATGATTTTGTACTAGTTTTAATTGGGTTTCTGGTACCAGTTTGACTCTGTGTTATTTATTTTGAATATGTGTACTATATAGACTCTGCTGATTTTTGATGTTAATAAGGGATTTACAACCAAAACTACGGTATAACCTTGCTTTTTCAGCCAAAATCAAGGTAAAACCATGGTTTTACAACCAAACCAACAGTAGAACCACGGTATAACGATGGCTTTACAACCAAAACCACGTTATAACCACAGGTTTACAACCAAAACCGCGGTATAATCATGGTTTTACAACCAAAATCACGGTATAACCACGGTATATTAATGGTTTTACAATCAATCCACGGTCGAACCATTGTATTAATACAACCAAAACCACGGTATAACCATGGTTATACAACCAAAACCATGGTATAACAATTGTTTTACAGCCAAACCAACAGTAGAACCATGGTATAACCATGGTTTTGCAACCAAAACCGCTATATAACCATGGTTTTACAAACCAAATCCACGGTAGAACCATGGATTTTACAATCAACAATCAAAACCACGGTATCACCATAATCAAAACCACGGTATCACCATGTTTTTACAATCAAATCCACATTGTAAAACCATGGTTTTTCATCGTTATGAGGGTAAAACCATGGTTATACCATGGTTATGACAGTAAAACCACGTTTCTTTTTTACAAGTATTGTACCATGGTACTGTACCATGGAAATACCATATGGTACCACAGTAATATCATGGTAATACCATGATATACCCTCAACATTGTACCATGGTAATACCACTGTACAGTACCACGGTAACACCACGGTACAAAAGTTGTAATTTTCCTTTGGTGGCAGCATATCTTTAGACTTGTAACTCTTACTCAAAAGACAGCACTAAAAGTAGCACTTTTCCAAGGATGATGCCTTTTACTACTGCAAAGATATAAATAGGCAAGTACACTGTACTAATATTTTGAAAGTAGCAGTATAGGATGATGCATTTTACTATTGTACAGTGCAAAGAGCATCCTGTGAATATCTTGAGTTGTGAATACAGAAGGCAACATACTTGTAGTATAGGCCTATAATTAGACATTTAGGTATTAAAGTTAAGGGACGAGAGGTACACCGTTTTCAACATCATAAGAGAATTCCATGTATGGTTCATAACTTCATAGCAATTCAAGTATGTTAGTGGATAATGTTGGAAGACCATGCGTGTGGTTGTAACAAACACTATGGTAATACTATGGTTGTACCATGGAAACATGGAAGTCGCATATGATATCCATATATTACCATGATAAAACCATGCATACCATGGTAGTATCATAGTAAAACCTCACATACTATGGTATTACCAGGGAAGGACCATACAAACCATGGCAGTACCATTGTAAAATCGCCAATAATATATGGTAATTACCATGGTAGAACCATAAACACATGGTATACTACAATGGTATCTATGGTAATACCGGTTACATGTCGTTTTTCCGAAGGTTCGTATTTCCGAAGGTTCGTTTTTCCGAAGGTTCATAATTCCGAAGGTTCGTTATTCCGAAGGTTCGTTACTCCGAAGGTTCGTTTTTCCGAAGGTTCGTTTTTCCGAAGGTTCTTTTTTCCGAAAATGAAATAGGGTTCATAATTCCGAAGGTTCGTATTTCCGAAAATGAAATGAGGTTCGTATTTCCGAAAATGAAAAAGGGTTCGTATTTCCGAAAATGAAAAAGGGTTCGTATTTCCGAAAATGAAATAGGGTTCGTATTTCCGAAAATGAAAAAGGGTTCGTATTTCCGAAAATGAAAAAGGGTTCGTATTTTCGAAAATGAAAAAGGGTTCGTATTTCCGAAAATGAAATAGGGTTCGTATTTCCGAAAATGAAAAAGGGTTCGTATTTCCGAAAATGAAAAGGGTTTAAATTCAGAGAATACGGCGTCAATCCGTATTTTTGATAGGGAGGAGGGGAAAGACGGCCAAGTGTAAAGATATTCATTTCGTACTCATAATCATAACAATGATGATAACAGTTTTCCAGAGAAATAGCCATTATTATCGCAATTCCTATCAATATTATCATTATTATTATTATGATTATTATTTTTATTATAATTATTATTATTATCATCATCATTATTGTTATTATTATTAATATTATTATCATTATTATAATTGTTCCTATTATAATAACCAATATTTGTGAGCGAGCGTAGAGAGCGAGCGCCTCAGGAATACATGTTTCATTTCTCATAAAATGATATTACTTCGGTGATTAAAATACATGTACATACTGATGTATTGAAGAAAGTGAATGATCGGATTCCGGATTAAATTTCCTACAACGAAATTGGCTTGAAATTATTTATATAATGTATATACCGCTTTGGAAAATGAGACACACCAAAGTTCCAAGTAGATCTTTACAAGCTTTACAAGAAAATGGCCACGTAATGTTTTTGAAAGGGGGAGCTGATGCCTCTTGGCAGAATATCATACTCCCCGTTCGTACAATTTGCAAGCGAGCGAAGCGAGTTAGAAAACATATAAAACCCTTTTTTATTGTAATGGAAATGCAATTTCGCCATCAAAAGACAAATATAGAACATGTAATAATGAACCATGAATAATATTACTGAACCCTACTGCCGAATATGGAATATTTGGGCACTTCACTCGCCCTAATGAAGGGCGTTCCCTGTCCCAAACTATTCCGTTTCTAAATCTTACGCGCTAGTGAGCAAGTAAAAAAAAGGAGATATTGTCTATAGAATAATGATTTTAGCCGACCATCTCGCTTCCCAAAATAAAAGCACCACGCTGCTGGATTCCAGCGAGCCAAACATTGACACTTTATTATCTTTAAGATGTAATTACTTCCTGAACATAAATTGTGATTAAAAAAGTATACTATGAAAAGTGTAAACTAAAACTAAGGTGGGGGCGTCCTGCTTCCCTAGCCCTCAGAGCCATCTATTACAGAGTTTGGCCAACTCGGCTCCATGTAGGTAGCAATATGGCGCTTGTTGCGCCATGCTGTGCCCAAATAAACCGAGTTGGCCGAAGTCTGTAATATGGCTCTGTAGATGACTCTACAAGCCCTCCCCTCCGGTCCCCAAAACAACAACAGCAATAAAAACAACAACATAATATTACACACAGTTCATAAAGGAGTCACTGCTATTGATAAGTGCCCCTTTTGTCTTGTGATAAGTGCCCTATACCTATATACCTATATATATTTAATATATTGTACGTATATACTCCGATGTCGCTTACAAATTGAGCCCTAAAGTCCACAAAAGAACCACATAGGCCTACCTAGCTCAGAGAGGCTTCCTTTATAATAGATTCCGATCCCCTACTGATATCAGCATAATGAGAGGCAGTGGAGCAGGGGGCAGTTATACAAGAATGAGCAGTGCCCTTACATCAAAACAGGAAGAAGGACAATTTCTTTCTAATTTTTTTAAAGCTCGCTGGCTACGCTCGCTCGCATTTACCATTGTCTTTTTATCATATTAGGAAAATCGCTGCTATTCAAAATATCTTCAATATGAATAATCAGACCATTGCACTCAACTGTAAAGTAATTTTTTCTTTTCTTTTTTTTTTCTTTTTCATCTAGAACCATGCTAAGACATAAACAATAATGTGTCGAAAATGATATTCGATAGTGTATTAATCAGAATGTAGCGGTATACTATTGTCTCAGCTCAAAGTGGCATTTCCCGCATTTTTTTCACCCTTTGTAGGTGCCCTTTGCCCACAAAGTACCCCTTTTGTTGGTGCCCCCACACATTTTGAAAGACGCTCCGCCGGCCCTGCTATCACCCACACTGGGAGTTACTAAAGTTCTGGATTCTGATCTTTACCTCCTATTTTGCTCTTTTTAGTTATATATTGTGATATGATTTACATTGCATACAAGAATTATCTTTTGATGAACATTGAAGAGTGCATATGGACGTCTATTAATGACGTCTATTATTCACAAGTAATATAATGTGATAATGCTGAACTCACTTTCCTTTTTCAGATGATGATAGAATCTTAATTACATTCAAATGATCCTAATGATTGCTAAAGTTTTGCAACCATGGGCCTATTTCTATCTGTCAACCTCAAAACACATATAAATCTGACGGGATGATTTTGTGGTTTACAACTTGGAAAATATTATCCAGTGGATCCAAATTTCTACATATCCATAATGAAAATTATAGTGTCCAAAGCATATTATGCTAAGGCTGGCTACTAAAATAAGGCAATTTTTTAACACGTAATTTTTTTCATTTAGTATGCATGAATGTGTAAAATTATTTGACTATATAAATTCATTATGCAAAACATAACATCATATTTGTAAACATATTTTTAGGCATTTTACTCCCATTGCAGGCTAATTTTGTGGGTTGTGACCATAGCTTTAATGCCAAATAATTTAAAGTAGAGAAAACCTTAGGTTGGTGAAACATTGTAGATTGACAGATTGACGGGTATTATAGGAATACACAAATGAATTAAGAATGAACATGACTGTCATCAAATAAACCGGGTAATTTTCCTGATCGGTAACTTATACGTAAAAATGAGAGTGTTAAGATATATCATTTCACAGACTGGTAAAATATTAAGGTGCACAAATATACTTCTTAGAATAATGTTTGTGTCTTTTGTTGATAGCATTTAAAGATGATAAAGTGTCCTTTTTTCTCATTCGTTCGTAAAACTTAAACTTTTCTTGGATGCCTCGTTCAGCAAATATACACATATTCGTGTTGCAAAGTGCCCGAAATCCGACATAATAGAGGTGATCATGTACATAAACTTTTCTCGTGTATTTCTTTGACAAAATAAAATTGTAGGTTAATTCTTTCCTCGCTCTCTTCGCTCGCTCATAAAATTTTGAAAATGTAGAAACATAATGGTGGATTTTCGGGAAAGATGTGTCAGCCCCCCCCCCCCTACTTAAAAAAAAGAAGTTATGCGGCCCCTGTAATTATCAAAATTATAGTTAACCTATATCTGCGATCACTCGATAATTTATGTTTGTATAAAGTAAGGAAACAGTGAAACGACGGTTTTAAGTCACTTCGAGGGGCATGGTGACCGCATCCACTTGGTTTCAAACACGAGGCCCCCAAATACACGTAGTTATTGTATTAAGTTCCATTATATGAACTTTATAAAGATAACTGCGTACTGCACAATGTGAGATCACATGATCAGGCTTATGACTTATTTCCTACCCCACCCCTATCATGGGCCTTGCTAAAATGGGTTGGGGCAGGGGTGGGGTGTTGGGATGTCACTCCCCCTTTCATATTCAACATTGCTGTCAGTATATGCGCTACTATGTGGGCAAAAAGGAGGGAGAGGGAAGAGAAAGGAGAAAAAAAAAAGGTGAAAAGATTCATTAGAGGTTAGAAGGGAAAAAAGAGAGAAAAAGAAGAAAAAAGGAAAGAAAACAGAAAACCTAATTCCGATTTTTTCAACACTGAAATTCGAATATGCATATATGGGAATAAATAGATTATAAGAAAAAAGCGAAAGGAAAACAAAGAAGAAAGCGACAGGATGAAGAAAGAATAACTTTGAGATGAGATTAACGATGAAAATGGCTGCCCAAATACAGTTTTGTATCTCAGACCCGGACGAGACTCATCTTTCTTTCACATTCCTTTAATCCAAATAGGACTGGATGGCAATTAGCCCCCCCCCCCCCCCCCCCCACATTGCTGTCAGTATATGCGCTACTATGTGGGCAAAAAGGAGGGAGAGGGAAGAGAAAGGAGAAAAGAAAAAGGTGAAAAGATTCATTAGAGCTTTAATCCAAATAGGACTGGATGGCAATTAGCCCCCCCCCCCCCCCCCCCACCGCTGATAGTTTTAAAGGGCTTATGACTTTTTCTTTAGAGTGTAATGTATCTTTTGATACAAAATGTGTGTGTATTCCCGGTATTGTGTTACGTAACATTTGAAGGTCATATAATAAATGTCAATGAAAAATGGTAGGTTCGTATTTATGAGTAAAACCATAAATCATTTGTACAGATTCTAATGAGTTGCCGGAAGGGGTCTAACCGTCTTCTTTCCTATTCCATTTTCTTTCTTTTTTTCTTATTTTTTCGCCATCCGATGAGGGAGGGGTGGGGGCGTGCCCTCCCCCCCCCCCCCCCCCCCCCCCCATTGCTACACCTCTGCTCCTGATGAATTTGCTTTTTTTTTACCAGGAATTATGAACCCTATTTCATTTTTCGGAAATATGAACCCTATTTCATTTTCGGAAATACGAACCTTATTTCATTTTCGGAAATACGAACCTTATTTCATTTTCGGAAATACGAACCCTTTTTCATTTTCGGAAATACGAACCCTTTTTCATTTTCGGAAATACGAACCCTTTTTCATTTTCGGAAATACGAACCCTTTTTCATTTTCGGAAATACGAACCTTCGGAATTATGAGCCCTTTTTCATTTTCGGAAATACGAACCTTCGGAAATATGAACCCTATTTCATTTTCGGAAATATGAACCTTCGGATAAACGAACCTTCGGAATAACGAACCTTCGGAATAATGCAACAAATGTTCGGAATTACGAACCCTTTTTCATTTTCGGAATTATGAACCCCCAGGCATGGGAAATTAGTGTTTCGGAAATACGAACCTTCGGAAATACGAACCTTCGGAAAAACGAACCTTCGGAAAAACGAGATGCCCCCGTAATACCATGGTACCAGCAAAGTAGGTCAACGTTTACAATGGTACTACCATGGTAATACTATTGTAACTGCAGTATTACCATGGTAGTACCATAGCTACCATGGTAATACTATGGTAACTGTGGTAATACCATGGTGTATGTTTATAAGGGATAGGGTCAAAGGTCATGTTTTAGTGGATATCTTGTGTGCGCTCTGAGATCACATTTCTTGACAGATTTCTTTCGAATTTTGCATTATACTCTAATCTGCACACATTGTTTCGGTGATGGTGGTCCTAATGTCGACAATAGTCCGGGCCACTGGCGGCAATCTCTACGCCATCATTTTGTTCGAGGGAGGGGAGGGGGAGGTTCTTTGTCCCTCCTTCGAATTGCTGCCAGTGCCGGGGGATACATTTCGAATTGCGCGGCAATGGACATTCCTAGTTTATTTTTTTTCACAAATAATTTTCATTATTATGCAGACCTAAAAGGAAAACAAATACAAACCAATTCCTTCTAAGTCAGTATATGGTTTTCTGCACAACAGTATGAGCATCTATTATTTCTCACTAAAATCAAACTAAATAATTCAATGATTCTAAATTATAAAAACCTTAAGGGTATATCTTCCTTTATATGACTTCTCTTTACTTCTCATTCATTGTTTCAAATTATTTCCGTTTGCAATCCAATCTGTCTTTACAGGTTTTCCACAACCAAAGTAATATTAACAATGGCATTTATCTGTTATACAGTGTATATACTCTTTATAATCATATTCACTAATGATAGCATGAATGCTCATTTTATGGAATTGATATTATATGTAATACATTCACCATCAAACAAATATCATCATAAATACACCAGTGTAAAACACCTTTATCAAAAAACTTCTCTTCACTCTTTTACAGTGTTTTCCTAATCCAAATTTGTTTATAGATAAAACAAGAGGTCCATGTAACTCTGTTGTAAAGAAATCCATTTTGATAAATGAGGGAAGGAAAAACTTGTTTGTGTGTTCATGATCATCATTCCATAATTAAATGTACATGTATACAAATTATGTAATTTTGTTCTTGCTCTTACTTTCTCTTCTCTCTCCATGACCCCTCTCTTTCCTCTTTTCTTCCTTTTCCCTCTTTTATCACTATGTCTCCCTCTCCCTTTTTATCTTTGGTTCAAACTTGGTTTATCTATTCATGTACAGTATGGAAAGGACAATCTGACTAGATTTAAAAGTTATAAGTGTGGTTCCAGGCACAGTGTTCAATAAAATACATGAGAAAATGGCTCATTCTCGCAATATCTTCAGAACCATTTGACCAATCAACCATACTTGGGTCTTGTTTGCATTCATTAAGAAAATGATCTGATTAGATTTTTGGATAATGAAGTTGAAGGTCAAGGTAACATTAAAATTACTAGTTTTTGCTATAACCTACCGATCATGTGATGAAACAACTTCAATCTAGGGTCATGTATACATATTATAGAAATATTCTATGATTTGATTCAGGGATCTCAAAGAACAAAATCAAAGTCAAAGGTGTCACAGTATCTACCTGCTCATGGATGTAAAAAAAAATCTACATGAATACACTCTAAAAAAGGATTGGTCAAAATGACCAAAATATAGGTCAATTCCAACCAAATCTATTGGTGAATATGTATCTAACCAACATATTGCTTACAATAACCAATCCAAAATTGGTCAAAACTGCAACCAATCTGCAGTTGGTCAATCCAACCAAGGTGACAAAGTGCATTACTTATGATAGCAGGTTTTACAATTCATATAAAGAGGAAAAAAGAAAAAAACTTTGGTTGTTTTAACCAATATTTTTCAACCATTTCAATTGGTTAGAGTTTGACCAATGAAATTAGTACTGTTGGCCAAAACATTGGTAAAAAAAATAAACAAAATGGAGTTGACCAACAAGATTTGTAATTTTGTTGGACCAATCCTTTTAGAGTGTACATGTATGTCATATATTTCAAATCTGGTGATGGCGGAGGCATAAAGTCGAAAATTCATCTAGTTTTGTTTTTGCTTTTTGTTTTTCGTTTTCAAATAAATTTTCTGAAGTAAAATTTGAAAATGGCGGGGAGGAAGAAGACAGGAACTACGCAACTATAAACGTTCAGTCAGCCGTCTCTATCTCTCACTTTCTCCCTCCTTCACTCGCTCCAACCGCAGATCTCACCTTTATTTCTCATTTTCCCCACCCCGCCCATCGCTCACACTCCCTCCCTCTCTTTCCATTTTTCCTTCACCAGTTAAACACAAGCACATTCACTATGACCCACCGTTTCATTATTATTATCATCATAATTACATTTTTTTTAAGGTTTTTTTTTTAAATTTTTATATTTCTTAATCTTTATTGTTTCGGTGTTGCTATGACCTGTCATAATTTTGTTAGAAAATTGATTCCAAACAATTTCCTTCTTTTTTCAAATCAAATCAAATAACATTTGTCACTTTTTTTTAATAGAAAGTACAATTCTTTTATCATGTCTCCACTTTGGGTGTGGAATCAACATTTTTTCCTGTTTGAGTCTTCATATATGTTTGTTCTCATAGTGTTTATTCTGAAAGTTTTTACTTTTGAACTGAAAAAATCTGTCTTTTCGAGATTGGTATAAATATTACGATTTCATGTAATAAAAGTAAGAAATAGGAAAATGTGGATGTGACATTACCCAACTCATTGTATATTCATGAGGATGTGCATACAACTGTTCAAACGAAATAATGCAAAACTTTAAAATCATTTGACCATACTCAGCTACTAAATTCTTTATGATAACACTTTTTATTTAATTTGTAGGTATAGCAGTTGACTATATCCAGTGCCTTTTTCTCCCCATTCATTTGAAATAATTAATTTTTCACCGGTTTTTTGTTGTTGTTGCTATTTGTTATTTTCTAATAGTAATTCCACTGCAAAAAAAATATGTTGAATCTACTTATTTTATTTCTTCAACTAAGTAATATTAACTTCCAGATGTTTAAGTAAAATTTACTTGTTTTCCGCAACTCAATTACATTAAATTACATCTGATCAACTTAATTCACTTGAGTAAATTGAATTATTCATTGTAATGTATACCTAAGAGTACGAGCCGGGGGGGGGGGGGGGGGTTGCAGCCCCATCCCTAGCATTCGTCAAGCACTAATATTCGAGCAAAATTCACGTGGTATTCGGGCAAGCTCCGCTCATCTTTTTTTTCTCATTTCACTTGCCAAAAATCACGAGGACCCAAATGTAAGGAAATGACTGCCCGGATATCAAAATGCCATGCAATTGCTTTCCCACATTTATGCATAAAAGTCGGCCAATTCACGGAAATAATTGCCCGAAACTGCTTTATAGATCACTGCCAAAATTGATAGCAATGATCGCCTGAATATTTACGAGTTGGGCAATCGTGAGAACTGATACCTGCCCCAATTCATGGAAACTGCCCGGGTATATACAATTCGGGCAGTCACGGGAAGTTACAGCTTCCCAAATATATGGACACATTTGTCCGATCCCGCGGGAACTAAGCGATATTCAAATGCACGGAAATGATCGCCAGAATATGACAGCCGGGCAATCACTAATCCCTGTCCACATTTTAGGGAAATGATTGTCTAAAGAGAAAAAAGTTGGGAAATAAAATCTGCCCGAATTCATGGAAATTTCCCGAACCAAAAGTCGGGCATCACAAAAACCATGTCTATGACTCGCTGCCCAAAAATTGTAGCAATGATTGCCCGATATATAAAACCTTGGACAATCACAAGACACTATGAACACGGTGACAAAGAGAGCGGACAATTTATGCAGCTCCTCATTGTACCCTCCACAATAGCTCTAGTTGACAAAAGGACATCCCTTCACTGCTATTATGTGACACCTGTTCTACATATTTTTACAGGATAGCAATGAATGGATGTTCTTTTGTTAACCAGTGCAATTGTGAAGGGTACAATGAGGAGCATCATAAATTGTCCGCTTCTTTGTTCGTCATGTTCATAGTGAGAACTTATATAGACTCTCAAATTTATATAATCATTGCCTGAATATTGAACTAACCCACTGCCCAGATGTATTAAAAATGCCAAAATATCGAAAGATATGTCAATCACATAAAACATTATTGCCAGAACAAGCAATTGAAAACTGACAAGTCGGGCACCAAGACCTAATCGCCGCCAAGAATTATGTGAAAGATTGCCCGAACGAGGACAAGTTGGACAATCCCGAGAACTAAACACTGCCTCAATTCGTGCAAATTATTGCCCGATCTACACCAGACTGACTGTATTGCTCTCCTCTTGAAATGAGAAAAAATAGTTCGGCACAGACAAAACATAAGTCGAGGGGGTTTTTATGGTGTTAATCGCTAAACTTCATGCTAAATAATTGTTTATAAAATTATGATCTGAAAGAATTTCTGGTAACTTTTGCAGACAAAATCGTTCACTTCCAGTCAGACATGTATGCGTTAAAATAAAGCTCAGACCGCACCAGGAAGCGTCAGGAACCCCAGAGCTTCCAGGGCCCTTAAGAGGGCCCATGCCGTAATGCCTAGTTCACATTTGCCGTGGACGCCGTGCGATAAAAGTGTCTACGATTTTCCGTGCGATTTTGCGGGCATCGTACGTCGTTAAGGGCTACGGCATTTGTGTTCACATTGTCTACGGGCATCGTGCAATTTGTTCTTCGGGGCCTCGGGGCAACCCCTCTAAATTCCGTATTGTGCGATGTCAATGCAGTTTCCGTACAGTCTCCACAACCTCCGTGAGGAAATCGTACGGAGCCCGCACGGCTCCCGTGGCGAGGCTTCTGGGAGGTGGTGCGGTCGCCGTGCCGTTTGAGGATCCCAATCCCCAGCAATAGGGATTATGTGTACATATTTCATATTTTACGGGTACTGCACGAGCAGCGAGCGGCAACCTTGCGATAGCTGTGCGAGGGCCGTGCGAATTTACAATCTCCTTACGATTCCCCCCCCCCATGTCCACCAAAAATCGTGCGTTGCTGCACGATCAAGCTTGGCCATTGCACGGTGCCCGTGCGAGGATAGTGCGATGTCACCTACGACATGTCTACGAGCTACGGTCTTACGATTTTTAAAAATTTGTCAAACTCCTCTCGATAACAAATCGTAGAGGCTGCGGAGCCCGTGAATACGCACGAAAATCTTACAGCCTCCGCACGGAGGCCGCGCGGAAAGGGGGATACGGGCAGTTTACGGGCTCCGTAGACACATCGCAAGCCAAATGTGAACTAGGCATAAGGGACTTCGCGCTTCGCGGACATAATCGCCGGTGCTACATGTGATATTCGGGCAAAAGCCTTCAGCCTCCCTAAAAAAAAACCTGTTTACTAAGTGATTCAAATTTTATGCATACTTTTGAAACAAAGGTTGTTCTTGACAACCTGAAAGCTTGCCAGAGGCTTGTCAGACATAGCAACAAGTAATGTATGCAAACTGGATTCCAAGTATTGTAGTTCATTCATGAATAACAGGGTTAATGGAATACCTCGTTACTAGGTCCCCAGGAAAGAACGCCCATGATTTATGTTTATATATACAATGTGAAAGGAAATGAGAGAATAATGGATGCGTAACTTTAATCAAAGTTCCCCAGAGCTGTCCTCCTTTTTTGAAATTTTTTGAAATTTTTTGCAAAGGCTGAAAATATGTCTCCGCCGGGAATCGAACCCGGGTCGTTGGCTTAGAACGCCAATGCCTTAACCACTAGACCACGGAGACGGGTCAGTGGTTTCGGCGACACCAGATTCAATTGACCGACAGATTGACAAATCTTCAACCTTATTAATTAATTTCTTTGTCGGGGGCAGGTGAGTTTTGAACAAAGACAAGCCGCGTGCCTCAGCTGTATATACGGAGGCGGGTCAGTGGTTTCGGCAACACCAGATTCAATTGACCGACAGACTGACAAATTTTCAACCTTATTAATTAATTCCTTTGTCGGGGGCAGGTGAGTTTTGAAGGGAAAGTTTTTGAAGGGAATTTTTTTTTTTTCAAACACGAATTAGGACCACGATATACTCGTTCGATTTTCACTGACATCACTTCAACTAAGATATGCTTAAGCACTGCACCTGTCATGCCTTTTCTTATTGATGTACATGTACGCGCTACTGACATTTATATTCATAACTGATTGGTACATCATAACAAATGAAACAGTGGGAAAATTTCCTGCAACCTCAGTTAAGCTTAATTTTCAATTTTTCAAATGAGTGACTATTCAATAATGCTCTTTGCTTAAATATACACACCTCATTTTTTAAACAAAATAATCAAGCACAAAGAAATGACTGTTGTTTTAAAACATATTCACTGTACTTGCTCTTAATGAATATTCATGTATTATGTAAATCAGACGTTATTTGAAAAATGTTAGTGCATTCAATATAAATATTTAAGTAAGTTGTATGATTTCTTGATTTGAGTTAAAAATTATTAATTGAAATGAGTTCGAATTACTTCAATATTCTTAAACGTAAATATATCAAGTAAATTCCAATACACTGAAATTTTGAGTTAGTGAGAATTAATTTGAATGTGTGAGGGGAAATACTGAAAATCATGAAAATGTTACAAATGAGCGTGATATTTCTTACAGTCTAGTTGTGAAGCTTCATTACTCTATTTTAAAATAAGAGAGTTAATCTTCAGTTTTATTTGCCGGTGGGTAATCAATATCTAATGGAATATGTAAAACTATGTACATTTCGAATTATTGATCTTGCACTTGTTAATTTATCGTACAAATGCGATAATTATCGTACACCTGGCAACGCTGTTAACGCTTTAAACGTATAGCCTAGGCAACTATTTACACTCAAAAATATCGATCGCAATCGTGCTGAAAGAAGAGGAAGTCTATTCAAAAGTTCAGAGCTATTGTTCTAGAGCTTATAGCCCAAAATAGTTGTTGATGGACTGTCAAGACAATCATCAAGTGAACCGACATTGTCGGCATATTTGAACTCGAGGATAGTAGCTGGGGGATTCTTGGAGTGAAAGAAAACAATAGGTGGATTTCTGCCCACTTGGTAGGCACTTTGTTATGATCTGCAGTGCAAAAACAGATGTGTATTTGAATATAGTCAATGTTAACATTTGCACCATTGAACTACTCTCGTCTTCAGTGTCACATATTTAAATGATTATTGTTGTCTATAAATCAGTATTATCCTCATCATCATCATTATCATCATCATCATTATCATGATCATCATAATATATATTGCGTTTGTCCATATCCTTTTCCCTCTCTGTTTATCTCTCGAGGGGGGGGGGGGGGGGGGTTGACTTTGTATATATAAATATGTGTGCCAGCAGTCGGTCGACGTTGGTCACGAATGCAGGGTGGGGGGATCGGATAAAATATTGAATATTTAGGTGTATTTAGGGGCAAATGATAGAGGAAGTGGTTGAAAATACTAGGATTTCAGCGGCAAAATCCGCCAAACCACCGGGAAAATGAAAGGAAAGCAAAGAAAGAAACGGAAAGAAAGAAACGGAAAGGAAGAAATGGAAAGGAAATGAAGAGGAAAGGGAAAGGAAAGACAAGAAAAGAAGAGAAAGAAAAAAGGGAGGAAATGAGAAAAGAGAAAAAATGAAATGTAAAAGAATATGAAAAGCGATAGAGAAAGAAAAAAAAAGAGAGAATGTGAACAGGGAAAGAAAAGGAAACGGGAAAGAAGAGAGATGGAACTTCAGCGAAGAACAGAAAGAAGGTCGTGTACGTAGAGTTATTAAATGCTAAGGTGCTTGCCCCAACCTGTAGCGAGTATCAAAATCAAAGGTTACAAAAAGAGAGGTGAATTATTTTTTTTAATTTTTTTATTTTATTTTTTGGGGTCCGCTGAATCAGTTTATAACTTCCACTATTAGCTGGACTACAGGCGCACGCCATAATACCCAGTTGAAGTGAACCTTTACTTCTTGGCAACAGAGGGCGCTGAACTAAAATCAGCTAGCGGAAGAGAAAAGTTTCTCACTCTTTGCCCAAAGAAATTTGGAACGCGTGCCTGCTTAAAGGTTCCCTTTTATGAAATTCTAATTCTTGGTATTTTGTACATGATACTCATCTAAATTGAAAAATGACACCCGTTTGCAATAAATACGTATCAAAATATTTTTAAAATAATATTTTCCCCAGGTATTCATGTCCAAAACTGTCTGCTAAGCTTCTCCCCCTTTTAAACCCCGAATTCTCGTTCCGCGAGCAGCATGATTGACGTGTGACGTCACAAACCGACATTGCCGATGTTAGTTTACAATATTGCATATATATCACATGTGCAAACTAATTTGCTGTTGTATATACCACCTCGAAAACCACCTCTAAAGCGAAGTATGTCGCAACGCTGCGTTGTTGCAGGCTGCAGCAACCCCACAAAGGAGGGTGTCAGTCTACATTTATGCCCTAAAGACCCAAATATGAGAAGGAAATGGGCCGCAAAAGTAAAATTAACTCGCGCCCATTGGAAGGGGCCGAGTGACCGCAGTGTTGTGTGCTCCGAGCACTTTTGTGCGGAGGACTTCGTCGATAGCACGGGGCTGCATGCGGCGTTTGGCATCAAGAAGAGGCCGTCCCTGAAACAAGTTTGATCATACATGTATCAATAATATGAAATTTGGCGACTCTGAGCTTTACCTCACAAGCACCTCTCTCAATTGGTCTTTACTATTAAAATGATTTTTCTTTTGTTCTTGATAAAGAAAAAGATCTTTCTCCATAAAGAAGATCATATCTATTGTCAACTATAACGGTACCTACACTTACTTAGTGTAGAAGCACAAAGAAAACAAGCAAGATAACAGGAGAGCTAAGAGTTTTCTGGATATCAATGTTAGAATTTAATAGAATCAAACGCTACCACCCATGCACCAGTAAAACTGCCCAAGCGCAAGCCCAGGCAGGGTCAGCAGGCGAACAACCAAACGGCGCGGCGTGTACCCCTGCGCACATCGAGCTCACTGCCTCGATCAGCGAAGTGTCAGCTCAGCCTCTTGGGCAATTTGCAAGCGTAAACAAGATTCATAATACGTGGATATGCGTGAATTAAATTTTAATCGGTAATTTATTATAAAAAAATAATTACCAGTTGTTATTCCCAAGTCTCCCGTCGATATCCTCTCCGTTATTAAAATCAGGGACGTCTCTGTCATCATCAGAATCTTGCCCAGAATCCGACATGTCTGGCTCAGACATATAGTATACGGCCGGGCCCCTAATTCCTCTTCAATTTCTTCTGGGACTTGATGCTCCAAATCAGATATATTTGATCCTGAATAAGTGTCCTCGCTGTCCGAAGAAGATGCCATCGTTCATGTAGGATTTTGTCTTTAAAAAGCTAAAATGAAGGGCTGAAATGGCACGAAGTTCAAAAGCCTATAACACACACACATCGATACTGATCCAGCTTGTGTGAGTCGAGTGTTCTGCGTGTGACGTCACATGACGTCATCGATCGCTGGACCGATTTTCCAAAATTTTTAGGGGCGTTCCCAGTTATTTTTTTATTTTCAAGTTTACAGATTAATGAATGGAATTCAGGTCATATGGTTGACAGATCTGGATTCACAGTAGAAAAGTCTATTAAATGAAGTTCCTTTCTAATTCCATAAAAGGGAACCTTTAATGCGGGAATCCCTCGCTCAGCTTTTCAATAGAAGGATTAGGATTAGCACGGCTTTTTCCCAAGTTAAGCCGATAGCGGGAAGTGCGCGCGCTTCGGGCATCTTGAATAGATCCAAGCTATCTAAACATTTTAGACCCATATTTAACCCACTAGAACAAGACCTTAAACCTCATATCCATATTAGAATACACTTATTAGTTACTCCAAATAAATAGCTTATAATAAAATATATTGTAGTAGTGCTGATGGTAAAAATATCCCCATCAACTAAAATAGATGTCTAATTTTCGGTAAACAGTTTTGTAACGTCCGAAACAAGAAACAATTTTCATTTTGAAGTACCGGTAGTATAAAATGTATGACTTGGAGGACGTATCTTTTACAACATTTTATAAACATCTTAAGGCAGCTACCCATCTAAGCAAAACAAAATAATGGAGGAGCTTATTACATTGTCACTTTATCAGTAAAACCAGTTTTCCATTAACAGTTGTAACGTCCGAAACAAATGTAACGTCCGAAACACAAAATACTATTTAAAGCTGATTAGTCAAATTTTATGGTATCTGGAGTGAATCAGTCATTATGGAATAAAACATTGTAAGTCATTACACAAATTTAGACACAAATTATGTGATTCACATGCAACAATTTTTTGTAAGGACAAGAAAGTTGTTTCGGACGTTACATAATGTTATTGTTAACACATAATTTACAAATTTCAATTAATTTTTGGACATATCAGCAAATTGTGATTTCACAATCTTTTCCCATGTTACGAAAACTAATTTCAATATTTTATTTAGCTTTGAATATAAAGAAAGCATGAATAGGATGCTAAATCCTAATTATTTAATGAATCATCTAAGCTTTCTGCAAACCTGAAATATAAACAAATAATAATTTTGAAGCCACTCTTAGTTGATGAAATGCATTGCTGGATGGCTTAGTATATCCTAAAAAATACAACCAAGCTAAACCATTTTCTCAAAATTTACATGAAATATAGATTTTTACCTTAAAATAGGGGGACTATTAAACTTTAAGTTTATATACATGTATGTGTGGGACTATTGATTACACAGCTTTTCGTGAACACAGGGCCTTCCAAGTGTGTATAGATTTATAGTCAGGTTCCTTCATATACTAAAAGAAGCTTTGTAAACTTTGTATATCAGCCTTTAATTTAACTATCCACATCCCACACAGTTAATTTCATTTGGATTATCAATTTGTGAATAATAATATATGATTTATAATGTGCCAAATCCACGCTGTAGAGTGCTCTAGGCGTAGCATAGAATAAAGAAGGGCATGAGAGAGTGGAAATACAAACGAATGTACAGTAATAATCAGTGGAAGCATTGAACAAGTAAGTTGTTAGACCGCTTTTGAATGAATCTGGAGAATTACAACTATAGGTAGATTATTCTGATCGACAGAATTATTCCTAAACAGAACATAAGTTTAAGTGAATTTTCTGAGAAGTTTCAGTGACTACAATTGCTTTTAGGTTCATATCTTGCAAGTTTACACCACTTATACATTTTAAGTGCATGTAAGTACACCTTGGATACCAAATTGAGTAGCTGATATAGAGACAACTATGTGCTAAACTGCACATTTGTGTAGATTTACATTTTGCATAAATGTAATAAATTATTGATAGAGTTTTTTTACTGCCAACAAGTATTGTGACAGACCAATCTTACCAAAAGAAAAAAAAATGATGAAAACCATAATGTTAACAGAATGTAACGTCCGAAACGTCATGTGTTTTACAAGTGAAAATCGTCAGATGATGCACCCGTTCCCAATATTTTTTGTATGTATCTATCTTATATCATCACTTGTTTACATAAGATATATTTGACCCAAGGAAAGTACAATTTACCATATGAAATAAAAACTTTTAGTTGTCAAACCCCAAATTTAGCGCTATTTTTAAGTTTCAAGTGATGTAAAAATCTATATTTTTCAAGATAGAAACTCAAAATTTTCCATGAATAATCTTTGAAGCACATTCCAAATGAATATTATATGTCATTGATATGATTTGTAACAAATCAGTTTAATATCACATTCATAAGATATGCTATATTGTGGAGTAAAATTGTAAAACTCATGTCTGTCCACTAAATATGGAGATAGATTAAGCTCCAAATTTGGAGCTAGGTATATGGCTCTTTTCTGACCCACATCTGTAAGCGATAGGTTAAAAGGGAAAGGGGGTCTTACATAAGGAGAAATGGCACTTGTTAGAAAGGAAAAAGTGAACAATATTAAAAAGAAATAGGCAATTATCAGAAGTAAAACGAGGGAACTTTCAGATTTGAAAAGGAGCACTTATCGGAGCGGAAAAGGGGCACTTATCACTATAAGGAAAAATGGCGCTATTAGAAAGGAAGAGGGGCAATCAGACTTTAAAAGAGGCACATATTTGACGTGAAAAGGGGCACTTAACAGAAACTGAAAGGGCACTTATTACAAAGGTAAATGGTCCTTATTTGAAGAAAAGGGGCACTTTTCAGATATGAAAAAGGGCACTTTAAAAAAAGGGACACTTTTATGCTACTTGAAAACGTAGAGGGGCAATGTGCCCCATTCCCCCTCCCCTCTGGGAGCACCGCCTTTTCCCTCACCCGATTTCAAATAGTTCTTATTCAAAATTGATTATGAAGAAAATGATTTTAAGCATCACAATTAAGATAATTTCCTAAGTCCTTTCTTTGTTTGCTTTTAATCACAGGGAAAGGAACAAAAGCCAATTTGGAGCTTTATCTGTGGCATCATAACCTGCTCGACCCTCGGTATGTATAATATAGGCCCCTAGTTGGTGCTTAAGGAAAATCCTACCTTTTTATAAGTTGATTTGTGCGATAATAATAAAACTTCTTCTCTGAGCATTGAACATTAAATAGTCTATCTGCCTTCTTTTTCCTGAATCATTACAAATAATTTATAACACACATATTTGAATATCTTTAATGTTATGATTATTCATATATTGTTGAATTTGCTGTGACTTTAGACAAATTTAATCACACAGAAAACCATTTTGGGATCAAGTTTTATAGACAAATATTTGAAAAAGTCCCTGGTGTCCCACACCCTCCCCCCCCCCCCCCCCTAATCATGAACACGGATCGACACCCCTGAATAAACCAATAGCTACTATAGTACACAAATTGATTCCCAAAGTAGCACAGTAATACACAACATTTTGGATCACTGTCCCTATAGCTTCGAAGCAAACATAACTACAAATCAAAAGATTGAACATTTTATGCTATCTTCTTTAATGTTTAATGTACTGAATGTAATCTTTTTAAGTTTTTTAAAGAAAGTCAACTAAGTCTCTAAAAAACAAAAACCAATATACTATAAGGTAGGTCTAGATCTATTCCAGAACTGAACTGAACTGGACCTATTTAATTTTTACCATCTTTTGATGGGTTTCTCCCTCTTTCTCTCTCCCTTTCCTGTCTTTTTTTCCTCTCCATGTCCTCTGATTCTTCCCTCTTACCCTCTCTTTTATTTTCTCTCTCTATCTCATGTTCTGACTCTCTCCCCCTCTCCATTCTCTTGCTCTCCTTCGCTCCCTTCCTGTCTTATGCTTTCTTCTTTCCCTTCATCCCCCCTCTCTCTCTCTCTCATTTTATCTGATCAATTATTTTCTCTTATTTTTTTTCTCTAGATCTATAATCGCTACTAGAGCTGTATAGACTATATCGCTTCTTTCTACCTCTGTCCCGTTTTTTACTGTGACAGTCATGCTCACCTCTCTCTCTCTTTCTCTTTCCCATGTCTCTTTCTGTCTCTCAGGAAACAGAAAAAAACCACACACAATTATTTGTGCTATCTCAACCTTTTTTTAAAATAAAAATTGTACACAGCCTTACTCGTGTCATTGGATGCAAGCGAGGCAGCAGGAGGGTTAGAGCTGAACTACTCCTTACCAATGCTGAGCAAGTGTAAGGAGATAAAACTTCCCGATGGCAGCATGGTTCAGACTATTCCAAAGGTCGTCCCTTCACGTCTGCAAGCCGCTTTTCCTGGTGGGAAGAGTAAATCTGGAGTTAAACTGACGCAAATAGTTTGCAGATTCCCTGGTAAATACTTTCATCTATTTTTTATCTTGTTTTGCAGCCAATAGCAATTTATGGGCGATTCCGTGAAAAAATCAAAAATTAAAATTCGCTTTTAGTTGGTAAGCTATGCTTCATAGTTTTTTTTAATTTAATGCATTAAACAACTGAATGAATGTGTGTGTTTATTAAATTTGTGTCCATTTAAGAAGAAACACTATGATTTTACTCACGTTAGTGAGTAAAAGAGACCAGTCTCCGACACGTCCCGGAGCACACTGATCTTAAACTTACTTATATTGGTTTTTTTTTTTTTTCATTCCAGACATTTTCAACACAACATGTGGATATCTAGACTGTCAATATCGTTCAATTTCAGTAATAGTTTTCATTGTAACTTACAGAGTTTTGAGCATCAAATTAATTTTTTTTTAAATGTTAGTTCTGTGTCCAACGACATACATGTATGACAATATCAGCTCTATGCCAAGAAAAGGAAGTTAATATAGTTGGTTGTTATATCTTCATAGAGCCCCCTGGTAGTGCTTTACTATTAACCTGAAACACTGATTTATTTAAAGACTACTTGTACTGTATGTTGTATTAATGTGTCTAACAACATACCTTTCAAACTTAAGATCATTAGTCAAACTGATTGTTTTGGTTACCATGGCAATGAAACAAGCCAGGCAAAGCATATTCAATGTTGAGCACTACTGGCCTATTCATGATTCATCTTTTCAATACTTTGACTCTGTGAAGAATAGAGGCGTTATCCAAAGAAAATGGACTAAATTGCTCCTTTGTTACTATGTGACCACTTTTCTTGTTAAATTCACATTTTTACAGTTCGTGACTTTTTTGAATAGGAAGTTGAAAAAGAGTGCTAAAGTGTAGAATGGTAATGGATGATATTATTTGTTTCCCCCACACAATTCTTAAGCCTTTTCATGTATCTCCTTGTAATCAAATTAAAAGAAGAGAAGCGTGCTTCTTGTAATCTGCCTTTGTATTAAAGTTGAAACTCAAATATATTTATCACTGGAATGCTTAAAACCCTTAGAATAAAATGATTCTTTTATCAAGCATTGACAAAAACGTAGTAAAGAGAAATAAGGAATGAAGATAATAATTGTATGATAGCAAAATATTATTGATTTACCCAACTTTATGCATAAGAATTATTGAATATTAGATATGAGTGTCTTTTTTGTCCATTATTTTTTTGTTTTTTTTCATTTGTTTATTATTGTTTAATGTTGAAATAAGGTAATATCTTTTTAAAGATCTCCAATTTTCTCTGCAAATTTTTATGGTAGCATATAATTATAATCATATATTTAGAATGCTTGATTTATGCTTAAAATTTTGATATACATTGACCACCATATACCTTTCCTGTGGTCGAGCAATTGGTGAATGAAAATGACAAGTCTATCTGTCACATAAATGTGACTTCGGCACTGAAAGAGTTAAGGAGATATAGGCTATTAAAGTTAAAAATGCGTCACAGAAGCTAAAATCACCTTGTAGCGTAAAAGGGGACGAACTCATGATACACGACCCAATATATTGTCCTAACATTATTTTCTTTCCCATTACTGCATGCTCATATTTGCCTCTTGTTTTTATTCCTCCGCCCACCAAATGTGGTGCTGAAGGCTATATGTTTTCGGGTTGTCTGTCTGTCGGTCCTGTTTTCTCGTTAACGTGATATCTCAAGAACCATTTGAAGTGTGAACTTCAAACCAAACTTGCTACTAGTATGTATCATTATAGGAAGTCGATCTGATTAGATTTTGGCTTACGTCAGTCAGAGTTCATAGATGTCAATTCTGAAATTGCAGGTTTTAGCCTCGTAAACGCGATATCTCAAGAACCATTTGAGTTGAATATATAAACTTCAAACATGGTGCTATTACACATATGTTTCACTGTCAGTCAGACCCAACTCCGTAATACCGAGCACAGGTATACACTCCGAAAACGGCGTATAGAACAAGATGAATATAGAGCCCTCATCGTTCAGTATGAGACAGTGTGTACAAAAGGCATGGGGATAATCTTGCAAAGTCAACCTGCCAACGATATACATATTCTTAAAAATAATGCTGCGTGTCAATTATCTTTAAAATCATTGAATGATTCGTCATATGAAGTGAATTTCAAATGACAAACATTTGAAATAAATATATCCGCAGCATTATTTTTGAAAAATATATTATCAACAGCAGGTCGACACTGCACGATTTTCCCCATGCCTTTTGTACACACTGCCTCGCACTGAACGATGAGGGCTCTATATTCATCTTGCTCTATACGCCGTTTTCGGAGTATATACCTGTGCTCGGTATTACGGAGTTGGGTCTGACTGACTGTTGGAAGATGATCTGATTAGAATTTGGGTTACGTATGTCAAAGGTCACAGACGTCAGTACTGAAATATGTTAACGCGACATCGCAAGAGCCATTTGATATATGAACTTCTACCTGGGTGCGAGTATGCATCACTGAAATAAGACAAACGCATGAGATTTTGTGTTAAATAGGTCAAAGATCGAAAGTCACAGAGGTCATTTACCATGAAATTTCAGGCTTTTAGCTTCCTTATTGCAATATCTTCTGAACAATTTGAGCCATAAACTTCAAACATGGTATAGTATGCAGGACCATATCGAGAAGTACATGACTATAGAGGAGATAAGGTGATCAGACTTTTGGTTTGCCAGGTCAGAGGTCAAAGCAAGCTTTCAATTGCTCCTACTTTTCTTACTTTTTTGACCATCATCCTACTTCTCCTACTTTTTGCCCAATTCTCCTAATATATCCTACCTTTTTTCAACTTCTCCTACTTTTTTTCCAAATATATTTGAGATATGCACGAGACTCTCATTGTAGCTCAGTTATTGCAGGTCCCAACAAGCAGTGTGCATACTAAGTCTAGTATGTAAGTGATGTTAATATTACCAATAAGACCCCTGTTACGCTGACAAAATTCATGAGTCTCGCCCCATAAAGTGTTAATTGGCAACACGTCTGAGGTCGAACCCCCGGTGGAGCCACTCAATGTGACTTGGGGACCGCATGACCGTTACCAAAATCGCGGATAAAGGGGTGTATTTAAAGGAACGTCCGGAGACAGAATATTCCTCGAAATATAGAAAATAGGGGTGCCCAGGTGTCCTCGAAATTGATAAAATAGGGGTCAGGAAAAGGAAGAAAACCCGGGAAGAAAAATCCCGGAGCCGAGTCGCTAGCTGCGGGCCTGCCGGGGAGGGCGCGCTCATCGTTCAGAAAAAAATCCCCGCACTGCCGTCACTCAGCAAGATGGCGGACGTGAAGGTAAGTTTTTCCCACTGAACTCTATGACTGGAATGGGCTCGATCGCTTGCTGCCACTGATTAGCCATAGGCAGCATGACGCCACTGGCAGCTCGCCAGCGCCATTTTGTTTCCCTCAAATCAGTTCCGGAACGTCGCCGCTGTATGTAACATTTGACCAAATTTGAAGGACTATTTTCACGCATATAATCATCATGCCCTTCAAAGATGAACTGAGAGTCGTTGAAAATGCCGTCTTGCGCTGCAGTCAACTGCACAAATCGTGATGTTCGCGAAAGTCGTGAGAAAGGACTTATGTTTCACAGGTATGAAGACCCATTTTAAACAAGTAACACTAACAGTCCCATTCATACGATTTCTTATTAGTTTATGGGTGTATGGGTATGAGGCACTCATAGTCATAGGGCCTTGCCACTTAAGTTGTACATGTACAAGCTTATCTGAAGATAACCTTGTACTCCATACTAGCTTTTACGGGTGAATAGGCTTCAATAGCTTTTGTGTGTAGTATGAGCGGGCCTTTTTCCAGTCTAGACAATTCATACATGAGAGGAAAATAATTATTTAAAATTTCATTTTCAATTCTGAATCCCCAAATTTGTGGCACAGTAAGAGTTGAAGAGTCCCTGAATCAGGTAATCTAGCAAATTTAAGAAAATCAAACCATAGGCCCTTGCCTATGCGGGACTGTGTCCAACATTCACTGTTGCAGCAGTCACAAACAGACAACAAAATTGCTCTAAGCAAGATTTAAATTTATTAAATTTGCTAGATTACCTGATTCAAAGACTCTTCAACTCTTACTCAGTTACTGTGCCACAAATTTGGGGATTCAGAACTGAAATTGAAATTTTAAATAATTATTTTCCTCTCGTGTATGAGTGATCTAGACTAGAAAAAGACCCGCTGATACACACAAAAGCTATTGAAGCCTATTCACCTGTAAAAGCTAGTCTGGAGTACAGGGTTATCTTCAGATAAGCTTGTACAAGTATAAGTGGGTATGAGGTTATTTAACCTCGCCTATTTTGTGAGTGGTCATCATAGACATAGTGGTTATTTCAAATAACCATAGAGATCAGTGGTTTTTCCCTAGGGGTTTATATGAACTATTGCCGAACTATTTTTAAATGAATAACTAGGGGTATTTCAAAGTACCATTTTGTCCTTGTTTTGACGTAAAAAGGGGGTTAAATTTTCACACAATGTCCTTGAAATTGACTGCAAAAGGGGGTTATTTGCATTTGTGGTAACGGTCATACGCGTCCCCCTGTGCGGGGGAGTGGCTCCACCGGGGCCGAACCTCCCCCCTTCCTTCCCCCAAACCAACTGCGTGCAAACTTCTGTATGTAATTGTTTTACCCTTCTCATCTTCTCTTTTTACCCATTTTTTTCTTTCTGTTTCTATCTGCTTCTTTTCTCTATTTCATTATGTATTACTTTGTATTTCTCTTTCCTTTTATGAGTTACATGTACATGTATGTATTCGTCAGTTTTCACTTGTCTTGTTTTCTTTTTTTCTTAAATTGTATTTTTTGTTTTTCCTTCTTTCTTTTTCTATCTTGCCCTATGTATTTCTTGAATTTTCATGTCTTTTATCTTCCATTTCTATTCCCCCTTATGTATATTTGTTTTCCTGTTTATGTTATCTTCTCATTCTATATTCCTTATGCATTACTTTTTTAAAAATCTATCTGTATTTCTTTGTCTTTCCTTCTCTTGTTTTTTGTACTTCCTTATGTATTTCCGTGTTGTGTTTTCTTCTCACGTGTTTTATCTTTATTTAGTTCTTTATTTCCCCCTAATAATGTTCTCATTTTATTCATCCTGCTGTAGTTTTCTCTGTTTTGTTGTCTTCTCTTTCTTTTAATATTTATTTGCTTGTTTCCTCTCGTTTTCTGTCTTGTGTATTTCTGTTCCTGTTTACTATCTTTATTAATATTTCCTTAGATGTATTGGGTTTATTTTCCTCCTTTCTCTTGTTTTCTATCTTTTCTTATGAAATTCATTGTTTTTCTCCGTGTCTTTAACCTTTTCCATATATTTTTTGTATTTTATTTTCATTTTTCCATTGTCTTCTGGCTATAAATCCTTAGCTATTTCTTTGTTTTCATTTCTATCTTTCATTTTGTAGGTTTTTCCCCCGTCTTTAATGATCTTTTCCTATTCTTCTTCTGTATTTCACAGTCTTCTATTTTTCAACATTTCTCTTTCTATTCATCCTTAAATATTTTCTTTTTGTTTCTTTGTATTTTATTATCATTATTCAGTTTTCTTCTGACTATGATTCCTTACCTATTTCTTGTTCATTTCTGTCTTTCAATATTTTGTTCTTTTGTTCCTTTTTTCGTTTCTGCTCATCTTTCTTTTTGTGTGTATCTCTTCATTTTATTTTTATTTTTCTGCACTGCCAGGTTCCTCTTCCTTGGGATGGAAGGGAGCAATGGGCCGATGGGTACAGATTCCTTTCAGATCGGTGGCCTCACACCACTGACGTATAATATTTCTCATATAAACTTTGAGAGACCGATTTGTGTTTTCGTTCTCAGTCAAAATGGAAGTGGACCATTAAAGGGAATCTTAAGTTATGGTGAAGGTGAAAAATAATTTGTGAGCTTTCTCATTCTTTTTATGTCAGTTTGGAAGAGCATCACAATAGAAACTCCCCCGAAAATGATTGCTCTTCAAATGCTCTTATATTCGAAATATGACTAGAAATAATTGAAATGTTTGGGCCGAAAATTCATGTCACTTGTGTGTGTAGTGCTATATACCCATTCATGTGTGCAGTACATGTGCTTTTCAGTGAGATTTGGTCAATTTCTTATCTATCTTGATGATTCCAAAACAACACAGTATAAAGCAATTCTTATGTATACATGGTCAACCTTTCCCAATTCCTTTGGGACAGTTTCTTTCACCATGTAATTGTTTGACCAGAACTCTACTTTATCTTTAAGCACGGTCAAACCTAACCGAGAACTATAATTTTGATTAAAGGTACACCCTATCTTTCCTTATTAATTTTTTGTAAGTGAAAGCTATAAATCAAGATGTAGCCTGTCAATGACATTTAGCCTTGTATTTCAACCTCCAGAATCACTCACTCCGACTAGCCATGCAGTATACTTGTACTCTCAAATTGAATGCTTTCTCTCAGAGCTACATGCTGTGTGTGATTGTTATCAGTGGATGGAATACGACTTGCATTTAATTGCTGATGTCTGGTAAACAACATCAGGCATGCTTTCTGATCTTGAAAAATAACTTTGTTTAAACGTTATCATTTGACTGTATTATTTTCCACAAATTTTATGTGAACCTGATCTAGTTTCACTCTTTCTCGGTTAATGTACATGTAGATGTCTATGGTATCGTTTATTAATTCTTTAGATTGTTATAGTAAACCATGTGAAAACGGCTGGTGTGAGGAGACTGTGGAAGGTTACATCTGCCATTGCTCAACTGGATTTCAAGGGAAAAATTGCGAAGAATGTAAGAACAATACAACTTATGTATACTTTCCATGCATTTATTTTCAAGACCATATCCATTTTATCCTCTTTTACCTCGCATGCCCGCCCCCCCCCCCCCCCCGTAAAATTTGATAACCTTTTCGCTTTAGCTGGATCGATATTTTTGACACATTTTTGTACCCCTGAATAATGATTATGGATCTAATACTGATGTTGTTACAAAATGTATATGACATTGTGGTTCATGCACAAACCTTTCAGTAATTTGTCTCTGTATCCGGACAACTACCCCCTGGAGAACTACCCCTAAGACAACTACCCCAGGACAATTACCCCCAGGACAACTACACCCGCATTCTGGGGTAGTTGTCTGGGGGGTAATAGTCCAGGGGAAGTTATCCCGGGGGGGGGGGGATCAGGGTAATCATCATTTTATGGGGGTAATTTTTCCTGGGGGGTAATTGTCCGGGGGTGGGCAATTGTCCGGGAGGTAATTGTCCTGGGGGTAGGTGTCCTAGGGGTAGTTGTCCTGGGGGTAATTGGTCTAGGGGGTAGTTGTGCGGGGGGTATTTGTCCGGGGGATAGTCATCCGGGGGTAGTTTTCCAGGGGGTACATGTAGTTGTCCTAGAATCATTTGTCTCAATTATTTCTCATGTCTTTTGGCAACCCATCACAATAAATATACAGTGCATCCAGGAGAAAAAAAAATGAAACCCGGCCAACAAACTTAATAGTTTACCCCCGATTTTCCCAAACCAAAGGACTGTTCCTTCACTGATGAAAAAGTGGGTCATTCTTGCCGTTGAAAGGGCGGGAGTAAGCGAGGCCTCTCCCAGTAAAATGTTTGAGGAAATCGTCTCCATTTTGAAACGTAGAAAATCCGCCAAATTGTCTAAGTGGTGATTTAAAAGAGAAAGGTTGTTAGATGCCAGTATTAGACTTTTATTTAGCCCCATAATCAAAAGTGCTCTACATTTTAAAGTTCCAAAGTATTACATACAAAGTTTTCTAATTCCCGACCTCGCAAAATATTACAAGGGTATCACATGAATGTTAAGTTCGGTTACCACGTTTACTGCAAATGCAAATTCTTTTTTTATTTATGTTGCAAATGCAAATTCTTATGAAGGGGCAGAGTGTGTATCCTCACAGATCATTGCCTTTCGGTCTTTAAGACAAATCTCCTCAAATGTCGCATCCCCCACCCCGGTCATGACAATAAATCAATTATTATTATGGTACATGTATCAGAGCATACATGCTTCTACTATTAAAAGGACACGCACACAAGAAATCAGAAATAAGAAAGTTATGAGTGTTTGAAAAATAAGATCACTATAAATCTATGCAAATCTGAAATTGTGTTTGTGACGTATTCATATTCAACTCCCGTTTGTCATGTTTGTCATACACTAAAATGACATTAATTTCCAGTTTTCTCCTAAGCACCTTTTTCCTCAGGGAAATACTAAAAATATATTGTAGATAGAACATTTAAAAAATATAGATCTTCAAAAAAAGGAAAAGATCCTACCGATTAATATATTTTAACATAATGACATTTTAGTCCATTTGTTTGTTGGAACAAAGAGTTATCCGCCGCCGCAACAGTGATATTACTGATTTGGCCAATATGAAATTCCCACAGATATGTATTGCAATTACAACATTTAAAAATTCACAACTTTCATACTGTTAGTCAGATTTTGTTCAAACTCTCTGATTTTTCTGCTTTCTTGCAGAGTAACTTGCAATTCTCGCTACCTCAAATGTCGAATTTTCGACTTAGAGGGCAATATTATGCATGGAAATGGTCCGCATAGAGTAAAAGTTACAAATTTGGTCGATAATTTCATTTTTGGTAAATCATATTGGAAGTTTAATAGTAGTCTTTGTTACGACAAGGATTTTTTCGATGGGGTAAAAAATAAGATTAGTGAAATAGAGGAAACGTGGCTGGGTCAAATAAATAGTAAAATCAAATTTTGGGATTTTATGAAAATAAAATTACGGGAATATATTATGAAGTTTTCCAGTGAAAAAGCAAAACTCAGGAAAGCAAAAGTTGAAATATTGGAAAAAGAAATTAAAGACTTAGAATATCGATTGACGTTTAATTTGCAAAATAACATTCAGGAAGAACTAGTCTTGAAAAAAAATGAACTGGAAAAGCTTTTTGACTATTCTCGTCAAGACTTAAAGGTACGATCGAGGGCAGAATGGTCTGAAGAAGGAGAAAGAAATTCTCAATTTTTTGAACAATTATTAAAGTCGAATAAAAGAAAAGTGTGATCAAGGAAATATATAATAGCAATAATGATGATGAGGTGATACGTGATAGTAAAGGGATTTTAAAGATCATTGGGGAGTTTTATAAGAATGTATATGCATGTAAAAATAAGGATATAACAGAAGATATTGATAATATGTTTTTAAGCGAACTGCCCAAACTAAGCGAAGAAAATAAAGCATTTTGTGAAGGGCATTATAACATGACATGACATTAACATGAAATGGAATAAGTCACAAGGCAATGATGGCTTTACAGCTGAATTCTATTATACATTTTGGCCAATCTTAGGGAAATATATAGTGGAAGCATTTAATGAGAGTTTCGAAACTCAGGTGTTATCCAATTCACAGAGACAGGGAGTCATTACACTTATTGAGAAAGAGGGAAAAAATCCTTTGTATATGAAAAACTACAGGCCAATAACTCTTTTAAATCTTGACTATAAGATCCTGTCAAAAGTATTGGCTAAAAGGGTAAAAGAGGTTTTAGGAGATATCATTCATTATGATCAGGTGGGTTATGTTAAAGAGAGAAATATTGGGGAGGCAGTGCGGTTAACAGATGATGTATTTTTCAGTCATTGTATCAGCCTGTAGGTTTTCTTATCGCTGTAGATTTCGAAAAAGCATTTGACTGTATTTCACATAGACTACTGTTCAAAGCATTGGAATCTTTTGGGTTCGGTAATGTATTGTGCTCTTGGGTTAAAATTCTTTATAATGATGTTAGTAGCTGCGTGATGAACGGGGGACACTCAACTGGATACTTTAAAGTTAAAAGAGGGGTAAGACAAGGGGACCCTTTGTCCCCCTATTTATTTATAATAGCTATTGAGCTGCTTGCTCATTATATCCGAAAGGACCCTAGTATTGAAGGAATTCGGTTTGATACTGGAAAAATAAAGCAGTTACTTTTCGCCGATGATATTACATTGATATGAAGTCAATTGATAGGGTGAAGAAAGTCTTCGAAGACTTTGAGAAATGAAGTGGATTAAAAATAAATATGGATAAGACAAATTATATTTGGTTGGGGGAAGCGATTGATATGCCCGGTTTACCTTTTTGGGACATAGAGTACAAGACATAAAAATACTAGGAGTTTATTTTTCACGTAATTCTAAAATAAAAGATGATTTAAACTACAAAGAAATATTAAGTAAATTAAAAGATTAATAGGTTGGTGGAGCCAACGAGTTCTTACGATGTATGGCAAAATCAAATTATTGAAAATGTATGTATAGTCAAACTTAAATTGCGTATCTTCTCTTATATCTGTTCCACATAGTATCCTTGAAGAAATTGAAAAAAATTCCTTTTATTTCATTTGGGGTGGGAAAGATAGAATAAAAAGGAAAATATTATATCAAGATTATTCTGCAGGTGGGCTTCGGGTAACTGACTACGAAACTTTTATTAAGACTCGAAGAATAATGTGGATCAAACGGCTGTTGTACGGTGAAAAATATTTAGGTTGGAAACTAACATTTGATTACTTTTTTAGATCGATTGGAGGTCGTAATATATTTCTTTGTAATTATGACATGAAGAAAATAAATTTAAATGGTACACCCATGTTTTATTTAGATATGTTAAAAGCCTGGCCAGATATAGATGAACGTAGACACTTCGAAAAGAACAAGGTCAATCCGATAATTTTTAATAATGGAAGTATTTGTTTTCGAAATAAAATGATCTTTGATGCTGATCTATTTCATAAAGGAATATTAAAAGCATCAGATATAACCGTTGGAGGTAATTTTAAACCAATCTCATATTTGTATAACTTCGGTTTTACCACCGACAGCCTGATCATGATTCAGAAAATATTTTCAGTCATTGAACAGGAATGGATACAGAGTGATTTTATACATGTGGATACTGAACATTTTCAAATAGATCTGAAGATTTTTGGTCATATACAAAAGTTTAGCGATTTAAAGTCTATACGGTTATATAATCACTTTATTCAACAGTTTCAAAGAGATTATGCATTAAAGATTACGGATGGAAATGTTCAACATGATTTTGGAACTGGGATGTTAAAAGAAATATTTACAAGACTGAAAAATGCATTTCTAATTAATAAACGAAGAGAGTTTCAATACAAACGAAACAGAGACTCTTTCAATTTGGTTTCGAGTTGGACAATCTATGTTCTTTTTGTAAACATCAAGTTGAAACATGTCATTTAACTTTAGAATGTCCTAAAGTTAAACAATTATGGCAGGACATTAGTAAAAAGCTACATCTAAGAGAAATTAATATAAATGATTGGAAATCCATTTTTATGGGACTTGTTCTTTTCGAAGTGTCCCTCAAAATTATTTCATGTACAGATACATGTATTCTGCTTCTTGAAAACATACAGCTTAATTTTAAGATACACTTGATACCCAATATATCTAGGCAAAGGGGGTTTTAAGGTGTTCAAATGTGGTACATGGCCCAGATGGGGGCTCAGGGGCAGCACCCGTTAAGTGCCACAACCTTTGATTTTGATTTTTACCAAATCTAAATGCTGCCCTCATGATTGCGCAGTGCAGGCGATACTGCCCTGGGCATTTCCCTTGTTTTTCTTCTATAGTGAAAAAATAATCAGAAATGTTGATCCTGGTCATATTCTATTTTTTTTCTCTCGGCTGTTTTGTTTTATTTCTGTTAAATTTAAAGATGGATTTCAAGGACATGGTACAGTATATTAGAATTGTCTATAAAAATAACATTATCTGAATGAATTTCCATTTTTGTCATGAGAGTAGTGTCCTTTCCAAATTATTTTTCCTTTCATATTATTCGATTCATCTCTTTCTACAGTGCTTGCAACCTGTGAGGCCATGACAGACTCGACATCAACGATGCCAGCAACGTCCCCGATATCAACATGTAATCCAACTACCGCATTGACTATGACTGGTAAGCAACCAGGGGCCATATTCAAGAATGCGGGGGTGTTTTTTGCGCCCTTTCATGTGCTGCCCGGTGCACGTGCCCCCCCCCCCCCCCCCGTCATTAATATGCCATTGCCTCTCACACAGCATTATTTCTCGAGGCTCGCTTTTCTTTACTTCTTTCTTAATCTCATATACATGTATTTTCCTTCGTTAAAAATCAGTTCTTGGTGTTATGAATATGCAATTTGTTGTTTGAATAATGATGCTTTGGTTGATGACGTCATAGATCGTGACGCAGCAGATAAAGTCGAAGATTTACAAGTAACAAAACGCCTCATTTTAATATTTGTAAGTATTTATGTTGCTGGATTGGGAAATAAGTAATAAGATATTCTACAATCACCCCAATCCCAACTGTGGCTATAAACAGTGCAAACAGTACATATGAAAGGAATTTAATAACTGATTATCAAGTGCTTGAATTCCTTTCATTCTGCAGAGTCGAGTGTCACAACTGAAACAATGTCCACGTCATCGTTGGACTTAGTTTCATCAACACCGGGATCAACATCTCATCCAACTACCACTATGGGTGCGGAACTAAGAATACTTACACAGTGTTCAGTCTGTGAAGAAAAATAAACGGGTTACATTGGACTAGACAATTGTCTTTCATTCTTCCTCTTGTTTCGTTATATCATCTCGCTTTCCATTCTTTCTCCCTTGTATTCATTTCCTTTTCTATTTTTTTTGTACACATCATTTTTTTTAAACCTTACGGTTTTCTTACCTTGTTTTCTTTAGTTACTTTGTCAAGATTTATGTTGTTGGATGGGGGAATAAGTAATTAAATATCATTCTACAATCGCCCCAAACCAACAGTGGCTACAAATAGTACATATTAAACGAATTTAATAACTGATTAATATATTCGTTTCCTTGAATGCCTTTCATTATGCAGAGTCAAGCGTCACCGCTGAAACAATGGCCATTTCAACGGACTCAACATCGGGATCAACATCTGATCCAACTGGTAAAGAACTAGGAATACTTACAGTGTTCAGTTTTGGAAAAACAAAAGGGTTACATTGCACTACACAAATTTGTTTCGCTCTTCCTCTTGTAATTTATTTGTTTGTTGGTACACATTGTTTTCTTTTACACCAAACCTTGTTTTTCTCCAGGTATACTTTTCTGAGAGATATTATTTTGTTGTTACATGTATGTTAATTTACATTCCTTATTCAAGATTCAATGGCATCAGATTTTGTTGAAAATATTTATCCCCCCCCCCCTCACTCTCTGTTTATCTTTCTTTCTTGCTTTCTCTCTCTCTCTCTCTCTCTTAACTCTCTATCTCTTTCTCTCTTAACTCTCTATATCTTTCTGTTTAATCTCTCTCTCGCTCTCTCGTATCTTTCTCATTTTTCTTACTCTCCTCTACTCTGTCTTATTTTATTTTTTATTTTTAGTAATTTGTAATTGTATCCCCCGGCAGTATGCCGGAGGATACTTTGGATTCAGCAGCGTTTCGCCGCCGCCGCCGCCGCGTCACATTCTTGTGTGCGCTCTAGCGGTCACATTTCTCGACGAATTTCTTTCAGACTTCCTGTGGACGTGTATCTTGGTAAAATCTGGACCCCTATAGTTTCTGGTGATGCTGCCCCCAGTGTTCCGTCTTTTATAGGGTAAAAGGCCATATTTTGGGGGATAGTTTGTGTGCGCTCTAGCGGTCACATTTCTCGACGAATTTCTTTCAGACTTCCTGTGGACGTGTATCTTGGTAAAATCTGGAACCCTATATATTTTGGTGATGCTGCCCCCAGTGTTCCGTCTTTTATAGGGTCAAAGGTCATATTTTGATAGATGTCTTGTGTGTACTCTTGTGTGCGCTCTGGCGGTCACATTTCTCAACGGATTTCGTTCAAATTTTGCATGAAGGTGTCTCTTGGTGTAATTTATAGTGTTTGGTGATGCTGCCACCAGTGTTCCATCTTTTATAGGGTCAAAGGTCATACTTCAGGGCATGGCGTGAGTGCACTCTGCAGGCCACATTTCTCAACGGATTTTGTTCAAATTTTGTATGGAGATGTATCTTGGTATAATCTACACATGTTTAATTTTTGGTGATGCTGCCCTCATTGTTCCGTCCTTTATAGGGTCAAAGGTCTTTTTTCCATTTCTTGCACTCTTACTTCTGCATTTCTCGACGGATTTCGTTCAAATTTTGCATGAAGGTGTCCCTTGGTGTAATCTAAAAACCTGTACTTTTTGGTGATGCTGCCACCAGTGTCCCGTCTTTTATAGGGTCAAAGGTCATACTTCAAGGGATGACGTGAGTTCACTCTGCAGGCCACATTTCTTGATGTATTTCTTTCAAATTTTGTATGGAGATGTATCTTGGTATAATCTACACATCTTTACTGTTTGGTGATGCTGCCCTCATTGTTCCGTCCTTTATAGGGTCAAAGCTCATTTGTCCCTTTTGTGCACTCTTACTTCTGCATTTCTTGACGGATTTCATTCAAATTTTGTATGGAGATGTATCTTGGTATAATCTACACATATTTAATTTTTGGTGATGCTGCCCTCATTGTTCCGTCCTTTATAGGGTCAAAGATCATTTTTCCATTTCTTGCACTCTTACTTCTGCATTTCTTGACGGATTTCGTTCAAATTTTGCATGAAGGTGTCTCTTGGTGTAATCTAAAAACCTATAGTTTTTGGTGATGCTGCCACCAGTGTTCCGTCTTTTATAGGGTCAAATGTCATACTTCAGGGCATGGCGTGAGTGCACTCTGCAGGCCACATTTCTTGATGGATTTCTTTCAAATTTTGTATGGAGATGTATCTTGGTATAATATACACATATTTAATTTTTGGTGATGCTGCCCTCATTGTTCCGTCCTTTATAGGGTCAAAGGTCATTTTTCCATTTCTTGCACTCTTACTTCTGCATTTCTTGACGGATTTCGTTCAAATTTTGCATGAAGGTGTCTCTTGGTGTAATCTAAAAACCTATAGTTTTTGGTGATGCTGCCACCAGTGTTCCGTCTTTTATAGGGTCAAAGGTCATACTTCAGGGCACGGCGTGATTGCACTCTGCAGGCCACATTTCTTGATGGATTTCTTTCAAATTTTGTATGGATATGTATCTTGGTATATCTCTCAACACATTTCTTTCAAATTTTATATGAAGATATGTCTTAGTGAAACCTACACATCTAAATTGTTTGCTGATGCTACCCCCACTGTACCACTTTCTATACAGTCAAATGTCATATTCAGGTTGTTGTTAGGGTCAAATGTCATATTTTCGTTGCATGCATTCTGGAGGACACATTTGTTAACTCATTTCTTTCAGATTTTGTATGTAGGTCCATTATAGATTACACCTCTACAGTTTTTGGTGATGCTGCCTCTAGTGTTCCGTCTTTCATAGGATCAAAGGTCATATTTTAGTGGATGGCTTATGTGCGCTCTGAGGTCATACATGTATTTCTTCCGAATTTTCTCTAAAAAAATGCATTATACTCTAATCTGCACAAATCGTTTTGGTAATGCTGCTTCTAGTGTTGACAATATTCCGGGCCACTGGCGGCAATTTCTACACCATCCTTTTGTTTGAGGGAGGGGATGGGGGAGGGTCTTTGTCCCTCCTTCAAATCGCCGCCAGTGCCGGGGGATACATTTCGCATTGCGCGGCACCAGCAATGCACATTTCTAGTTTTATTATTATTATTATTATTTTTTTTTTTTTTTTTTTTTTTTTGGGGGGGGGGGCATATTTACATCACAATTTAGGCGTTTAAGCCGACCCATTTTGTGGTCTTTACAGTAATTCACATTGCTTGCTTTGCTCATTGTGCTCTAATCCTGTCATTGCTCTCCCTCATTTAAAAAACAAAAAACAAAACATGAACAACAATAAATTGGATCTGGGCCGTGTCTTGCTGACAGACAGAGGGACGATTTCTCAGAATCGAACGTAATTCCTGCAATCGGTTGCATTTTTAAAGTTAAGAGTAGACTATATCAAACTCAAAGAAGAGGATTACAATAAGTCTGTTGCACACTATACAATTTGACTTATATTGGTCTGTCTCTTATCTCCTTCTCTTTTATATTTTTTACTCTCCTAATTTATTCCACAGAATCAGTTCTGGTTAATGACACAACAAAGATGTCGACCACAGATCCGATTTCTGAACCGACTGCGGAATCAAAACGATCAACATCGAATCCCACGACCGCTACCGGTGAGCAGTTTCAACTGTTCTGTTCATTCCCTCCTGCCCTCCCCAGTCATCGTTGAAATAGTTGAGGAAGATTTCTTTCATATGTTGAACCTTTGCTAATGCTAGTTTATACACTTCCATTGGGGGCGCAATATTTAACAAGAGGCGGATAAAACTTACATGATAGCGAGCAAAGCAACGAGAATCACATTTATATTTTTAAATTTTGAACTCTTTAAAAACACTATTTAAAAACTATAGAGTATACTAGGGCGCTAAATTACGAGATTTAGAAGCGACATAAATGTTCGCATTTGAAATCCTCAAAATTGTATTTCAAATTTATAATGCATTTATATTGCGGATGGGGGCGCATATTATATTTTTTTTATATTATTATTATAATTTTTCTCCCCTTCTTCTTTCTCTCTGTTGCATTTTTGTGCTCCTTTCAAGCGCCGTCCCGGACATTCCCCCCTACCCCCCCCCCCCCCCACTGCCTCTCACACATAATTTATCGAGGCTCGTTTTTTCTCTTCTTCTTTTCTTAATCTCATATATTTTCCTCCGTTTAAAATTTTGAATGCTGATGCTTTGGTTGATGACATCAGATATCGGGATGCAGCAAATGAAGACGAAAATCTGCTGATAATGCCTGGTTTTAATGTTTGTCAGGGTTTGTGTTGTTGGATTGGGGAATATGTAATCAAATATCATTTTACAATCGCAACAACCCAAAAGTGGCTACTACTACGGAGGGGGGGGGGGGGCACTCGATCCCAAAAGTGGTAGGTATGTGCCGCTGGCAAGACAAAAAATGGGGGCTTCGGAACTAGCGTCTCATGAAAAGGATGGTCTTCGGAACTACTAACATTTTGGGAAAAGGGGGTCTTTTGAACCGCATTACAATATATATATGCTACGGAACTTGTTCTCACATGCCCCCATTAAAATACAATATGTGCCATGGCAAGTCTATGGTGTGTATATTTATATAAGCGGGGTTAATTCCCATGCATGAGTCAGCATGAATGAAAACTTAATTGCCTGGGGTAGATTGGAATCGGATTGGAAGCAATGGGGAAAGCCCGGAGGAATTAAGTACCGTGGAATGAAACTCGTTTTCAACTTTTCACCAAAAATGATATTCTTCGAAACGGGCCAGGGCGGGTCGTGACGGCCGAAACGACGAATGAAAAAAAGCGGTGCTTTGGAACGGTTTTCCTTCTTCTTTTTCTTACCAAAAAAAAATTGTATGCTTTGGAACGGAAATTTGAGTGTAAAAATGGGGGTCTTCTGGGCGGCACATACCCACCGTACACTATAAAAGAAACTGAGTGCGGCTCCCCCCCCCCCCCCCCTCCCCAGCTTCAAACATTACATAAATGCTGTTCATAAGTGATTTATTATTTATCAAGTGATTTTATATCCATTTCCTTGAATTCCTTTCATTGTGCAGAGTCAAGTGTCACCACTGGAGCAATGTCCACGTCAACATCAACACCGGGATCAACATCTGATCCAACTACCAATACCGGTAGGGAACTAAGAATACTTAGACAATATTCAGTGTTTGAGGGAAAAGGGAAGGGGGGGGGGTCGATTGCACTACAAAAATTTCTTTCTCTCTTCCTCTTGTTTCGCTATATCATCTTTCTTCCCCTGACTGCCCAAACTTATCTACGTTATTGTACAAGCGAGGGAGCAAAGTGACCAAGAGGTTTTTGGTTGTTTTTTTTGCATTTTAACTCTAAAAAAGTGCAATATCTTCTGCATTTTTACCAGGAAATTATTGACCACTGCATTCGATGGGTAGAGACGTTCAAATTGTGTACATTGACAAACTGCTTTCTATTTAATCCTTTCTCAAATTGGGCGCAAAATTCACGAGAACATTTGAGAAATAGTTGAGGAAGATTTCTTTCTTATGTTCAACCTTTGCTAATGCTATTTTATACACTTTATCTTCCATTGGGGGCGCAATATTTAACAAGAGGCGGATAAAACTTACATGATAGCGAGCAAAAGCAACAAGAATCACATTTTTATTTTTAAATTTTGAACTCTTTAAAAACACTATTTGAAAACTATAGAGTATACTAGGGCGCTAAATTACGAGATTTAGAAGCGGCATTAATGTTCGCATTTGAAATCCTCAAAATTGTATTCCAAAGTTTCAATGCATTTATATTGCGGATGGGGGCGCATATTATATTTTTTTAATATTATTATTATAATTTTTCTCCCCTTCTTCTTTCTCTCTGTTGCATTTTTGTGCTCATTTCAAGCGCCGTCCCGGACATTCCCCCTCCCCCACTGCCTCTCACACATAATTTATCGAGGCTCGTTTTTTCTCTTCTTCTTTTCTTAATCTCATATATTTTCCTTCGTTTAAAATTTTGAATGCTGATGCTTTGGTTGATGACATCAGATATCGGGATACATCAGATATCGGGATGCAGCAAATGAAGACGAAAATCTGCTGATAATGTCTGGTTTTAATGTTTGTCAGGGTTTGTGTTGTTGGATTGGGGAATATGTAATCAAATATCATTTTACAATCGCAACAACCCAAAAGTGGCTACTACTACGGAGGGGGGGGGGGGGGGGGGGGCACTCGACCCCAAAAGTGGTAGGTATGTGCCGCTGGCAAGACAAAAAATGGGGCTTCGGAACTACCGTCTCATGAAAAGGATGGTCTTCGGAACTACTAAAATTTTGGGAAAAGGGGGTCTTTTGAACCGCATTACAATATAAATATGCTACGGAACTGGTTCCCACATGCCCCCATTAAAATACAATGTGTGTCATGGCAAGTCTATGGTTTGTATATTTATATAAGCGGGTTAATTCGCATGCATGATTCAGCATGAATGAAAACTTCATTGCCTGCAGGGGTAGATTGGAATGGGGAAAGCCCGGAGGAATTAAGTACCGTGGAATGAAACTCGTTTTCAACTTTTCACCAAAAATGATATTCTTCGAAACGGGCCAGGGCGGGTCGTGACGGCCGAAACGACGAATGAAAAAAGCGGTGCTTTGGAACGGTTTTCCTTCTTCTTTTTCTTACCAAAAAAAAATTGTATGCTTTGGAACGGAAATTTGAGTGTAAAAATGGGGGTCTTCTGGGCGGCACATACCCACCGTACACTATAAAAGAAACTGAGTGCGGCTCCCCCCCCCCCCCCCCCAGCTTCAAACATTACATAAATGCTGTTCATAAGTGATTTATTATTTATCAAGTGATTTTATATCCATTTCCTTGAATTCCTTTCATTGTGCAGAGTCAAGTGTCACCACTGGAGCAATGTCCACGTCAACATCAACACCGGGATCAACATCTGATCCAACTACCAATACCGGTAGGGAACTAAGAATACTTAGACAATATTCAGTGTTTGAGGGGAAAAGGGGGGGGGGTTCGATTGCACTACAAAAATTTCTTTCTCTCTTCCTCTTGTTTCGCTATATCATCTTTCTTCCCCTGACTGCCCAAACTTATCTACGTTATTGTACAAGCGAGGGAGCAAAGTGACCAAGAGGTTTTTGGTTGTTTTTTTTTGCATTTTAACTCTAAAAAAGTGCAATATCTTCTGCATTTTTACCAGGAAATTATTGACCACTGCATTCGATGGGTAGAGACGTTCAAATTGTGTACATTGACAAACTGCTTTCTATTTAATCCTTTCTCAAATTGGGCGCAAAATTCACGAGAACATTTGAGAAATAGTTGAGGAAGATTTCTTTCTTATGTTCAACCTTTGCTAATGCTATTTTATACACTTTATCTTCCATTGGGGGCGCAATATTTAACAAGAGGCGGATAAAACTTACATGATAGCGAGCAAAAGCAACAAGAATCACATTTTTATTTTTAAATTTTGAACTCTTTAAAAACACTATTTGAAAACTATAGAGTATACTAGGGCGCTAAATTACGAGATTTAGAAGCGGCATTAATGTTCGCATTTGAAATCCTCAAAATTGTATTCCAAAGTTTCAATGCATTTATATTGCGGATGGGGGCGCATATTATATTTTTTTTATATTATTATTATAATTTTTCTCCCCTTCTTCTTTCTCTCTGTTGCATTTTTGTGCTCATTTCAAGCGCCGTCCCGGACATTCCCCCACCCCCCCCCCCCCCCCCACTGCCTCTCACACATAATTTATCGAGGCTCGTTTTTTCTCTCTCTCTTCTTTTCTTAATCTCATATATTTTCCTTCGTTTAAAATTTTGAATGCTGATGCTTTGGTTGATGACATCAGATATCGGGATGCAGCAAATGAAGACGAAAATCTGCTGATAATGTCTGGTTTTAATGTTTGTCAGGGTTTGTGTTGTTGGATTGGGGAATATGTAATCAAATATCATTTTACAATCGCAACAACCCAAAAGTGGCTACTACTACGGAGGGGGGGGGGGGGGGGGGGGGGGGGGGGGCACTCGACCCCAAAAGTGGTAGGTATGTGCCGCTGGCAAGACAAAAAATGGGGGCTTCGGAACTACCGTCTCATGAAAAGGATGGTCTTCGGAACTACTAACATTTTGGGAAAAGGGGGTCTTTTGAACCGCATTACAATATAAATATGCTACGGAACTGGTTCCCACATGCCCCCATTAAAATACAATGTGTGTCATGGCAAGTCTATGGTTTGTATATTTATATAAGCGGGGTTAATTCGCATGCATGATTCAGCATGAATGAAAACTTCATTGCCTGCAGGGGTAGATTGGAATGGGGAAAGCCCGGAGGAATTAAGTACCGTGGAATGAAACTCGTTTTCAACTTTTCACCAAAAATGATATTCTTCGAAACGGGCCAGGGCGGGTCGTGACGGCCGAAACGACGAATGAAAAAAGCGGTGCTTTGGAACGGTTTTCCTTCTTCTTTTTCTTACCAAAAAAAAATTGTATGCTTTGGAACGGAAATTTGAGTGTAAAAATGGGGGTCTTCTGGGCGGCACATACCCACCGTACACTATAAAAGAAACTGAGTGCGGCTCCCCCCCCCCCCCCCCCAGCTTCAAACATTACATAAATGCTGTTCATAAGTGATTTATTATTTATCAAGTGATTTTATATCCATTTCCTTGAATTCCTTTCATTGTGCAGAGTCAAGTGTCACCACTGGAGCAATGTCCACGTCAACATCAACACCGGGATCAACATCTGATCCAACTACCAATACCGGTAGGGAACAAAGAATACTTAGACAATATTCAGTGTTTGAGGGGAAAAGGGGGGGGGGGGGGGGTTCGATTGCACTACAAAAATTTCTTTCTCTCTTCCTCTTGTTTCGCTATATCATCTTTCTTCCCCTGACTGCCCAAACTTATCTACGTTATTGTACAAGCGAGGGAGCAAAGTGACCAAGAGGTTTTTGGTTGTTTTTTTTTGCATTTTAACTCTAAAAAAGTGCAATATCTTCTGCATTTTTACCAGGAAATTATTGACCACTGCATTCGATGGGTAGAGACGTTCAAATTGTGTACATTGACAAACTGCTTTCTATTTAATCCTTTCTCAAATTGGGCGCAAAATTCACGAGAACATTTGAGAAATAGTTGAGGAAGATTTCTTTCTTATGTTCAACCTTTGCTAATGCTATTTTATACACTTTATCTTCCATTGGGGGCGCAATATTTAACAAGAGGCGGATAAAACTTACATGATAGCGAGCAAAAGCAACAAGAATCACATTTTTATTTTTAAATTTTGAACTCTTTAAAAACACTATTTGAAAACTATAGAGTATACTAGGGCGCTAAATTACGAGATTTAGAAGCGGCATTAATGTTCGCATTTGAAATCCTCAAAATTGTATTCCAAAGTTTCAATGCATTTATATTGCGGATGGGGGCGCATATTATATTTTTTTTATATTATTATTATAATTTTTCTCCCTCTTCTTCTTTCTCTCTGTTGCATTTTTGTGCTCATTTCAAGCGCCGTCCCGGACATTCCTCCCACCCCCCTGCCTCTCACACATAATTTATCGAGGTTCGTTTTTTCTCTTCTTCTTTTCTTAATCTCATATATTTTCCTTCGTTTAAAATTTTGAATGCCGATGCTTTGGTTGATGACATCAGACATCTTTGCAACGGTTTTCTCTCTTCTTTTTCTCACCAAGAAAAAAATGGTATGCTTTGGAACGGAAATTTGAGTGTAAAAATGGGGGTCTTCTGGGCGGCACATACCCACCGTACACTATAAAAGAAACTGAGTGCGGCTCCCCCCCCCCCCAAGCTTCAAACAGTACATAAATGCTGTTCATAACTGATTTATTATGTATCAAGTGATTTTATATCCATTTCCTGAAATTCCTTTCATTGTGCAGAGTCAAGTGTCACCACTGAGTCAAGTGTCACCACTGGAGCAATGTCCACGTCAACATCAACACCGGGATCAACATCTGATCCAACTACCAATACCGGTAAGGAACTAAGAATACTTAGACAATATTCAGTGTTTGAGGGGAAAAGGGGGGGGGGGGGGTTCGATTGCACTACAAAAATTTCTTTCTCTCTTCCACTTGTTTCGCTATATCAGCTTTCTTCCCCTGACTGCCCAAACTTATCTACGTTATTGTACAAGCGAGGGAGAAAAGTGACCAAGAGGTTTTTGGTTGGTTTTTTTTTGCAATTTTAACTCTAAAAAAGTGCAATATCTTCTGCATTTTTACCAGGAAATTATTGACCACTGCATTTGAGGGGTAGAGACGTTCAAATTTTGTACACTGACAAACTGCTTTCTATTTAATCCTTTCTCAAATTGGGCGCAAAATTCACGAAAACCCTTGAGAAATAGTTGAGGAAGATTTCTTTCATATGTTGAACCTTTGCTAATGCTATTTCATACATTTTATCTTCCATTGGGGGCGCAATATTTAACAAGAGGCTGATAAAACTTACATGATAGCGAGCAAAGCAACGAGAATCACATTTTTATTTTTAAATTTTGAACTCTTTAAAAACACAATTTAAAAACTATAGAGTATACTAGGGCGCTAAATTACGAGATTTAGAAGCGGCATTAATGTTCGCATTTGAAATCCTCAAAATTGTATTCCAAATTTTCAATGCATTTATATTGCGGATGGGGGCGCATAACCTTAAAGTATTATAATTTTTCTCCCCCTTCTACTTTCTCTCTGTTGCATTTTTGTGCTCCTTTCAAGCGCCGTCCCGGACATTCCCCCCCCTACCCCCCCCCCCCCCCACTGCCTCTCACACATAATTTATCGAGGCTCGTTTTTTCTCTTCTTCTTTTCTTAATCTCATATATTTTCCTCCGTTTAAAATTTTGAATGCTGATGCTTTGGTTGATGACATCAGATATCGGGATGCAGCAAATGAAGACGAAAATCTGCTGATAATGCCTGGTTTTAATGTTTGTCAGGGTTTGTGTTGTTGGATTGGGGAATATGTAATCAAATATCATTTTACAATCGCAACAACCCAAAAGTGGCTACTACTACGGAGGGGGAGGGGGGGGGGCACTCGACCCCAAAAGTGGTAGGTATGTGCCGCTGGCAAGACAAAAAATGGGGGCTTCGGAACTAGCGTCTCATGAAAAGGATGGTCTTCGGAACTACTAACATTTTGGGAAAAGGGGGTCTTTTGAACCGCATTACAATATATATATGCTACGGAACTTGTTCTCACATGCCCCCATTAAAATACAATATGTGCCATGGCAAGTCTATGGTGTGTATATTTATATAAGCGGGGTTAATTCGCATGCATGAGTCAGCATGAATGAAAACTTAATTGCCTGGGGTAGATTGGAATCGGATTGGAAGCAATGGGGAAAGCCCGGAGGAATTAAGCACCGTGGAATGAAACTCGTTTTCAACTTTTCAACGGGCCAGGGAGGGCCGTGACGGCCGAAACGACGAATGAAAAAAGCGGTGCTTTGGAACGGTTTTCTTTCTTCTTTTTCTCACCAAGAAAAAAATGGTATGCTTTGGAACGGAAATTTGAGTGTAAAAATTGGGGTCTTCTGGGCGGCACATACCCACCGTACACTATAAAAGAAACTGAGTGCGCTCCCCCCCCCCCCCCCCCCCAGCTTCAAACAGTACGTAATTGCTGTTCATAACTGATTTATTATTTATCAAGTGATTTTATATCCATTTCCTTGAATTTCTTTCATTGTGCAGAGTCAAGTGTCACCACTGGAGCAATGTCCACGTCAACATCAACACCGGGATCAACATCTGATCCAACTACCAATACCGGTAGGGAACAAAGAATACTTAGACAATATTCAGTTTTTGAGGAAAAAAGGGGGGTTCCATTCCACTACACAATTTTCTTTCTCTCTTCCTCTTGTTTCTTTATAATCATCTCTTTCTCCCTCATGTCCATTTATTTATTTATTTATTTCATTTTTGGTACACACTATTTTCTGTCACACCTAACCTTATTTTCTCCAGGTACTTTTCAGAGAGATATTATCTTCTTGTAATGTTCGTCATTCCTATTACTTTATTTAAATTCAAGGGCATCAGATTTTGTTTGAAATATCCACCCTCCCCCCCCCCCCCCCCCGCCCTCTCTCATGTCTCTTTCCATCTCTTCCATCTCTTTCTACCTGATCACTTTATCTCTTTCGCTTTCTCTCTTTCGCTCTCTCTCTCTTTCGTTCTCTCTCTCTTTCTCTCTCTCCCTCTCTCTTTGTCTATGCCTCTACTTTTCTCTCACCCTTTCTCGGCCCCTACCTACAGTCATGTAGCAACTTTTCCCCCCTCCCTCACCTACTCTCTCTCTATCTCCCTTCCTTCCTCTTTCACAAGCTTCCTCACATTCACCTGGCCTTTTTCCTTTTTCTTCCCAATTTTTAGCGCCGTTGTTCATCCATTCTGTATTTAAAACGCAACATGATTATTGCTTCATGATAGCCGAGAGCTATAATGTATTTTACAACACATGAAAAAAAATCTGTTACAGAACTATATTGCATGCCTTATTGATATTTTGTGCATTTCAAGAGACCTCTCTTGAAACGTTCTTGAGCTTTCGCTCTGGCTTGATTTTGATTTTCCAGATGGTTCCCACCAGGTCCGTAGAATCCAAATAAGTTTTAAAAGCCCTATCTGCTGCATTGATTTCTCTTAGATCAACTGATATTTCCTTGTTGTTTACCTAAATGAGACCAAAAAATAAATGAAGGTCTTTGTATTAATCAATAAATTATGAATTTTCTGTCTCACGCCCTGAGGTGTGATACATAATCAGATTTTTCAACACTTTTACATTCTCTGTTCAGAATCATCGGCCAAGATGTTTGTGACAGACAATGAGGCGGGTAGCATCTTTGTCTCAGACTTGCAAGATGAACTGGTGTTCACCCCAATTCCCGCCGCCCCATCCCCATCCTACATGACATACGACCCTTTAACCCGCAGAATTTACTGGTCAGACTGGATAGATTGTAGAGTTAATCGTGCAAGCATAGCTGGGCATAATAGAGAGGGTGTCACAACCAGTCGCTATAGCGGTAAGAAATAGGTCTCCTGCTAACATTCCTTAAGAGCACAACTCAATCCCACTCCATCCTATCCACTGGAAGTCCTAGTCTACATAAACTATGAGGCTGTTATTGGTTACAAAGAAGATCTACTGGTCTGACTGACAGACCAGTTTGTCATGCAGACGTTGAGGCCGACACCTACATCCATTACGCTAAATACCAGCAGTCAATTTCATGATCATACACTCCTATTCCTGGGAGTTTTGCCATTCTGTTTTTCCACTGGTTAATTACAGGTCTAGCTAATGATAACACAACACAGCATTCAGAATTTAGTTGAATTTTGTGAGACACTGATTTATTCGAGCTGAGCAGATCATAAGCATGCAGAACAACATATCAAGAAACTATTGGTTTGACAATCTGTAAACATTACTTTAACATGAATATGCTTTTAGTCATGGTGCAAGAACTGCCCTGGCCTCAAAACTCTAGAAGGACCCGGGTGTTTTTATCCGTCTAATTCCCTTTCTTTCTCATACATGCATCTCTCTGCACCGAGCATGGCCATCCATGCTAACCACCGGATGCTCTCTGCATAAGGGCCACCTACAGACAAGCACCCCCTCAAATCCCCCCTTGCCTGCTAGAGGTGTTTAGGATGACTCCACTGCTAATTAGCAGACGAGACCCCATCCACACCCCCCAAGCTAAGGTCCAGGGATCCCAAAAAGCCACCTGCATCCCAAACAGTGACTCGCACCGCGACAGGCTGGACAGCGTACGTGACCCTTCCGCTAAGAATGAAATGGTGCAAGATGCAAAAGTGGCTATTACGCAATTCATTTTATTACATCAAGTTCCAAAAGTTCAAACCTTCTCCATGAGTTCGGCCAAAGCAGTTAATGATTAAATCACTTGCCAACACCGTAGTTTGCACAGTGGCTACAATTTCGAATTGGCGCCATACGGGCACCGCCCGCCGCCACTGGACAGACTCGGTTGGTGTAACCCTTGTCATCATGACCCGCCTTCGGGTAATTCGGCGTTATTGTGAACGCTTTGTGACTATAATACAACACGAAAACTTCTTAAAAACATACACAACGTACGTGTCACTGTAAAACTACAATGCTCTCAAATAACTTGCATTGAATATGCATTTACCCAACACCAACCTTGTCATAAGCATACATAACGTATGTGCCACTGTAAGACTGCAATGCCTTCAATACCGTCAAATAACTTGCACCTACTAGGGATTTACCGTAAACAAACATCTCATAATCATACACAATTTATGTGTCACTGTAAATGAATGAATGTACTAAAAACAAAAATCTCCTAAGCATGTACAACTGCAGTGGAAAACTGCAATGCCTTCAATTAACTTGCACCAAATATGAATTTACCCAAAACAAACTTCTTATAAGCATACATAACTTATGTGCCACTGTAAGACTGCAATACCTTCAAATAACTCGCACCTACTAGGGATTTACCGTAAACAAACATCTCATAAACATACACAATTTATGTGTCACTGTAAATGAATGAATGTACTAAAAACAAACATCTCCTAAGCATGCACAACGTATGTGTCACTGGAAAACTGCAATGCCTTCAATTAACTTGCACCAAATATGAATTTACCCAAACAAACATCTTACAATCATTGACAATTTATGTGCCACTGTAAAGCTGCAATACCTTACATAATTTGTACCGACTATGAATTTACACGCCAAACAGACATCAGACAACTAATAAAGTTTTAACACTGAGGTTTTCACTTCCCAGCTTCTTGCACTCGTGTGTGAATTACATAAAATCGCTTTTATAATTGCCTGGTTATTGCATTATTACGTAAAACGCATGTAAGTTACATGCCATCATGTGGTTCATTAGACCACTTATACTACGTGAGGCACCTAGGGACGCAACGACCGCGTTAGCGGAAGTTACGGAGGCCACGAAAAACCCACCTTTTTAGGAAAGGGAAACGTGGTTGCGACCAAGGCCACTAGATGAGGGCGCACCCCCTGTCTCCTCACGCAGTGAAGCTGATAATGTAACTATTAATTTGGTAGCTGATAATCTGTAGTTTGGTAAGTGGTAACAGGTATATATATTTTTCCGGAATGTCCTTAAACAAAATTTAGTTAGGGCTAAACAATGTGTACCCTAGACAACATGCATGTAATGGAAAAACAAAAGCTCACAAACTCTACTAACAACTATTCACACACTCTGAGTTTGAGGCAAGGTACAATAAAAAGAAAAGAGGTAGCACAACATCGGGGGAAATTGAGAGCAGGAGTGGGGGCCTTCCTGCAAGTCACAATAGCTGCATCAATGCGTGACGAATGTCCCCGAGCAATAAGCTACATCCTGCCACCGACAAGTGGACCCGTCGCCCCCGTACAAGCTCCCGTCATCATGCCGAATACTTGGATGTGCCCCAGACACACCCCCACACGGCGGCATGTCGCACGTGCCCGCTTGTTCATCGCCAGCCGTACTTCTCTATCCCAGGCTGGTCCTCCTCGCTGAAGCCCCTATAATCTCTGACCAGATATTCCGCGTGTGAGGCAGATATTCATGGATCCGCTGTATTGCTCCCGCCACTATAAGACGCATTTTACGACGTCCAATACCGTTCGTTCCAGCATGGATTACAATGTTTGACGGGCGAAAGTTGCTGTCTTCCTGAATGAGCGACCAGACTACATCGGGGAGTTGGCGCAGCTGGAGCCCCCTGCGACCTTCCCACTTTACCAATGCTGCCAGACCCAAGCTTGGCTCTCCTTCCCGCCGTGCCAGCTGGCCAGCCCAATATACGATCGAGTCACCAACAATGCACACGGACGCCCGACCTGAAACAAGTAATAAAACAAATCCTCTGGCAGTACAGGAGTCCACATTTATTTTTCGTTACACACTTACTAAGACACTTCCATATTTTAGCTATTCGCTTTATCGTGAACATCATCCTCAACATCTCCCCTGTAACTTGTTTATATAACCATGCAATGAGTCATCCTAAAAGTATAAAATCCCTATGTTTCAAGGGCGTGTAAACCTCATCTGGGAGTGGGAAAAATGAATACACCTGAAGGTACATCAACTCGTGTAATCTACCCAGAAAGGCACTTTTTAGGTGGTCCTCCTAATTCCGTCAGAATTTTCTATCTTTATTCTTTCTTTATTATTTTACCACCCCTTTCTTGTGACAGTGATTTCTCAAAATCCTCTCATTCAATTTTCATCAATTTTCTGTAAGTCATCAGGCCTATCATGGTCAAGTGCCACGAAATTTTTCAAGGTCATCAGGTCATCGTGACGTCCTCCAGGCGCCATTTTGTGAAATCACATTATCAATCATATCTTCATAACGAGTCATCAAAATTGAACCATATTTGATTAACAGGTCAAGGGTCAACATAAAATGTCATCAAAATCCATGCGCGCGTAATGACGCGCACGTCAAAATTTAGAAATGCTCCAAATCACTTTTTAATCAAATTAGAGTACGGTTCAGGACATTTTAAGCATTTCAAAGTATTCGAACTTTCCTATTCGTGCGCGTATGCGCTCGCCAAGCGCGTACAGAACGTTAAAACGGCGTTTTTTTTGCATAGTTTGTCTTCCTGACACTATTCTTGACAATTTCCAACCATAAACAGCCATTATCGACCTTCCATACTGCCGCACGCGCACGTCAAACTTTCAAAATTCGTGAGCGCGTCAATGGGCATTCTCATGTAAAAAGTGTAAAAACATGAAAAAAATGACGTCGTCATTTTTGTATTCATTTGATAATTTCAGTAATAAGTGGTTGATTGTCTTCCAAATTTCGATATGTTATAGCTAAGACAGTTTTCTACAAGATCAATCACCAACATTTTCCATTTTGATGACGTCATCATCGCGAAATTTTCAATCAAAGATGCCATGTCAGAATTTGCCCTATTTGCGTGTTATGTCTATGGAAGATATTTTTAATTTTTTTATTTTTTTTTTTTCCTTTCATTTTGTTTACCTCCCAAGTATCCTGCATTTAGGGCTACAAATAGTGCAATATCAAATAGTCTTGTTTGATATCACAATTTCTCAAAATTGGCTTAGTCAATTATCATAAAATTTTCGTTAGTCATCAGTCCTAATAAGGTCAAGTTCCCGCATCTTTTTTCAAGGTCATCAGATTATTGTGCCGCCATCTAGGCGCCATTTTCTACCAATCAACTTATGGTCGTATCTTGACTTCATAACGCAATGTCATTTCTGTTACCTATTTGGCATGGTTAAGGTCAATGTAATTTCAGTCATGGCCATCACCATTATCACCATCATCATCTTCCTCATCATCATCACTTCTAATTTAACAGTATGCATTATTTCTCCCATCTTATCGAATATAACATGGTTTACCATCTTATAATATATTACACTAAGGATTTCGGGCTCTTTTTTTTTGGTTCAAATAGGCTCCTCCCCTGGCCCTTTCGGTACCCACGGGTGGGGAAGGGTTCTTAGGGTGGTGGGAGGCACTTCTTGAGGGCTGACGTCCCGTCCATATTTCATAAATTCATTTTTAAACATTGAATTTCCGCAGTGAATAGGCCTAATAATTCCACCAACCCATGAAGCGGGTTTGTAGCTTCAGGCCCAGCCAACCCATATACCTTTCCCTGTGAAGGGGAGCTATGCCGAAGAACAGCATGGCCATATATCCGCATGGCTTTGAACAGTGTACAGTACAGTATTATACACACGTGTTAGATCGTTCGCACGTACGTGTACAGGTCATCATACAGGTATAGAGTTACATCATTTGAAGCTTCATGGTCACACACACAGCTTAGTGTGTATGTTTCACGACGTTCGCTACCGGTAATTTGACACTTTATCAGAAAATCTGATAAGAAGAAAATTCCTTCGAAAATATTTCCATAATGATTATGAATACGTATAATGATATTAATCCCTTCTCCCCTCGCCCTGGGGGTGATGGGATGACAATGGAATGGGGGGAGCTGGAGGGGGGGGGGGGGGGGGGGGGGGGGGGGAGTAGGGGGAAGTCAATCCGTCCGTCCTCCCAAGACCCATATAAGGGGGGCATAATACCCCTGAAAATAAAATGACAAATTCATTTTTTCTCATTATTGCATCCTGTACAGGGGACGTACCGCTAATTATGGATGTTACTCTGAGTATTAATAAACCACAGAAACATGGCAAGATCAAATCGCTCCTTCTAGGTCTATGCATGGATATTCTACTCGAACATTATTATATCCATATCATCAATTTTCATCAAGATTAAAAGGAATTTTCTTCAGAACTCATGCAAGCTTTGGATAAATAAGACATATTCACATGATCAGGGGCGGATCCAGAATTTAGTATAAGGCGGGGAAAACAGACCTCCAAAATTCGCTCAGGAGTGTGTGGTTATGATGGGGGTCCCTGCATAATTCTTTGACAAGCAAGAAAGGTTTGCATTCTAAAAGGGGGGGGGCACAATCGACAAAAGGGCGGATCGTACATCGTCAAAATGCATACTTTCCTTCCAAAGGGGGGGGGGGGGGGAGGGAGGGCACGGGCCGGAAGTACCCCCACCCTTATCCGCCAATGCACATGTTGTAAATACTTTTTGATAAAAAATAACTTTACCAGACTTTTTTTTTTTTTTTTTTTTACTTATTCACTTGATTATTGTGATAATTTTACGGTACGGTGATTAATCATAAACACAGCTAGCGCCCGTGGATGTCCACGGGCTGCTTCTGCTAGTATCTTTATATTTCACCTGTCAACTTCCTAACAAAATAGAACTTAGATACGGACGACATTGCATACACATCGTTCTGATACGATCGATTGCACTTCTAAATGTTGTCATGATCATCATTATCGTCATTGTTATATGAGCATCTTATCATTGTCAACATTATCCTGATTGTTATCCTGCACAAACATTATCACATCTTACAATGACCGTTTCACACATTTGTGTACAGTCCTGTCCTCAAGAAGCATCTCCATTCATGGCATTCTTAATTGACTGTCTTCAGTTTAGCATTTCCCCATGATTATGATCCTCCTGATTACAATCATGATCATACAAATTGAGGACAGCCCACCGAATTCGTCCTCGTGAATTAATTTTTTTTTTTTTTTTTTTTTTTTTTTTTTTTTAATGTAGACATGGAACAACGTACACAACTGCATGCACCTAGTGAAGAAAAGAAAATGCAAATACAATGTCAATGAAAACTTCAGAAATGCAACTCGCTATCGGCTGGCATAGCTGGTCAACTTATGTGTCACGTTGGCAATACTGGGGGAGAACCAAACCCCATGTTCACCCCATTTCGCCGCACCACTTCGTTACACTCTGCATTAGCACCTTCAATCACCCACTACAAACTATCGGCCATTGGGCCGGCCTGACACATCCCACTATCAAACTCACCGCTCCGCAAAGCAGCTGCTGTCGCTGTGCTAAGTCCCAGCTGATTCAGCAACCGTCTGACGAGGGTCGGCTTGCGACCGCATACGCATCCCTGATCCAGCCCCTGCGGTATCCGCTCCGTGATCATCCGCCCCCGACGTCGACGGCGTAGCTCTATAGTCGATGCCCTAGTTGCTCTGCCCGACGCGGCCTGCGACCCCGAGCCTGCTCGGCGGAGACGCCTGTCGTCTTGGGGCGATCTCGCTTCGCCTTGCTCTTCGGCGTCTTAGTTCACTCGCACGCCTCGTCTTCCAAAAATGTTCACCTGCACGATTACTAATCACGTCCAATTCCGAGGAGCTAGAAACGTTCCAAATGAAATCTTTGTCTGCCCCGGTAGAAAATTCCAAGAAATTGTGAAGTATAGCCGTCTGCTAAACGACGTAATCCAGTAATACAGTATAATTTATATCAAACCAAATAAATCTAGAAACAAGTATCCAACTTCAGAACTAGTCCAATTGAAAAGAGGTTAAATTATATCAGAAGTTAAATTCCGTTGAAAAGAAGACAAAATCTATCTGCACTCTCAACTCGTCGAAATCAGAAATCGTAATGCTGCCTTTTCATTCTCTGAGAAATCTCAGCAGCGAGACCGTGGGAACCGGCAAAATAAGATCGGCCTCGTTCTTTGAAATCTACTAGACGCCGACCCGCAGCTGCGCGTGTTACATGACACTTGCCAAACCTTTCATGATGCCGCCTGTAATACATTTTTAACAACAGCTTTGCACTGCTGTTAAATGAATTATGTAGTTTTCAGTTGTTCACATATGATTTCATGTGTGCAGAAATGTACCATAATATTCAAATCAGTTATCATTATTCAATTTCATGAGTTCTCTTTCCACAGAGTTCATTGTATAAAACCATGAACGTTTAATATAGGTTTTCCTGGTCAAATTTGCAGAATTTACTTTCAAAATCATTTGCAAACGCTCGTATTCAAGCGATTTGCTAGTCCGGTTTACTCCTTTGGTTAGTTTTTAGTTTTCAGTCGTTCAAATTTATTTTCCAGCCTCCAGAAATGTGCTTTGAACATCTAAACTAATCGTCGAGCAATTTAAAAAGACCAAGGCGTGATTCAAATTCATTTATGACGACTCGGTGCAGATTCTTGCTCGAGTTTTACTTTCCTTTTCATTAATAGGCAGTCAAGTTAGCATTATGTTCATTCATTTTCAAACAGGTCAAAAAAATACAAAAAATATCCGGGATTTGCCTTCTTTTTAAATCTTATTAGTTTCTCCAATTCATTCGTCATTTACGCATTCTCATGTTTTAAAAATTAATTTGTCGTTGCAAAATGATGTAGTCATCTAAACATAATGGTGTAAAACGATTATTGGACTACCCTTAACCTTTCATACTGAATCGTTTCAAATGTGTACAGCGTAATCAAAGTAGGCTTTCACATCGTCTTGTCTGTCTTTTATTTATATAGTCAAATCTTATTTGTTTCAGTGGACCATTCGCTTATTATTGTAATGCATGTATAGAAAAGCAAGGGAAAAAATATTACCAATCTTTGTTGAGAATTTTCATGAAGCGAGAAAAAACAACAACAAACAAACAAACAAACGAAAGAGTTCTCAAGAGAGTATATACTCAAGTAAAGCCAACATAGAACATTAAAGAGCAACACACAGTACCAGACATTCACAAGAAGGGACAAGCTGCATGTTGAATGGAGTGAAAAACCAAGGAAATAAAAGATAGCGCGCAAATTCCACGACCAAATAAATACTACGAGTTAAAGGCGAGGCAAATAAAAGATTAAATGGAGTGAGAACAGAATTGAATGGGATGGAAAACATAAAGAGGATAATGCACTATAGTTAGGTTTTGTATGTAGCAAGCAAGAACTCTTTTAATCTTTTCTTGAAAACGTTAAGGGATGGGGCAGTCTTCAGTTCATTGGGTAGTGCATTCCAATATTTAGGGCCTTCAAAAATAAATGTATTTTGAGCGAAACATGGTCTAAGTAGGGGTAGATGGAACTTATCCGATTGCCTTGTAGGATATTTGTGAATTAAATCATTTTTTAACGAACATATCAAGAAATGCATCTGGTAATATGTTGTTAATATATTTATACATAAATTGACCTAATTTAAAATAATACAAATCCCTTATTTTTAATATTTTGTTATCCAGAAATAATGGATTAGTATGAGATCGTATTGGACAATTACATATAATTCGAATTGCTTTCTTTTGTAATAAAGAGACCTTGTTCAGGAAAGTCTTGAGTATTACCCCAAACCAAAAGGCCGTAAGTCAAATATGGTTGGATCAATGAAGAGTAAAGCATTAATAATGACGAACGAGGAAGAAGTGATTTAAGTCTATAGATCACGCCAATATTGCGTGAAATTGTTGTACATATATTATCAATGTGATATTTCCATGAGAGCTTACTGTCTACTATAACACCCAAAACACTTGGTGTGGGAAACACATTGTAAAGGAGTGTCATCAAAAATGACATCAGAGGGTAAGGAATCTAATGAATTACTGAAGAACATTTAATTTGTTTTTTGGAGATTGAGTGATAGTTTGTTAGCTCTGATCCATTGGGATATTTTCGATAATTCGTTGTTAACAGCATCTAGAAGAACTTTGTGGTCACTGTGAGAACAAAATAAATTAGTGTCATCCGCAAGTAAAATAAAGGAAAGAATTTGGGATGATCTATAGAAATCATTAATATATAGTATAAACAACAACGGGCCTAATAAACTTCCTTGTGGGACGCCACAATTGATATGACGAAAATCTAATGAATGTTCATTTAAAAAAACGTATTGTTTTCTTTTTGAAAGATAACTCTTGAACCACTCTAAGGCCTTCCCACGTACACCATGGTGTGAAAGTTTATAGAGCAAAATATTGTGATTGATGGTATCGAAGGCCTTAGAGAGGTCCAGGAAGATACCAATTGTATGTGAGGATTTATCTATTATGTGGGCGACCTTCTTGACAAAAGACATCAACGCGTGGACGGTGCTATGCTGTTCTCTGAATCCAAACTGGGAGCTGGAAAAGATGTTACATTTCTTCAGAAAGGAAATCATTCTAACGTATATTACCCTTTCTAATAATTTTGAAAAGGAGGGTAAAAGAGAGATGGGTCGAGAGTTACTAATTTCTGATTTATCGCCCTTCTTAAACAAGGGAATAACTTTCGCAATTTTCATTGAATCTGGGAATATTCCATGAGATAATGACAGGTTAAAAATATGAACTAGGGGATCAACAATATATGGAATAATACCTTTCAGTAAACAATTATTTATTTCATCATATCCAGAACTCTTTTGGTTTACTAATTTCATAACAATAGCCAAAATTTCTTGCCTATTCGTGGGAGTAACAAATATTGGGGTTGGATTTGGGGGGCCTAAAAAGTCTACAAAGCTTTTATCTGACACAGGAATTTTACTAGCAAGGTTGTCTCCAATGAAAGAAAAGTAAGTATTAAAAATATTCGCTATCTCACTGGAGTCCTCGATAATTTTATTTTTCAAATATGATATTATTTACATTGGACTTATTGTTAACTAAGTTCATTGCTTGTTTAAGCACCTTCCAGGTATTACGCATGTCATTTTTGAATAAATCAAGGCGGGTTTCAAAATATTTTCTATTTTCTAAGCGTGTAACTGTGGTCAGAATATTTTTATAAGATGTGTATTTTGACCTGGACTGATCTGTACCCTTTAATTTAAAATTCATGATAGTAAAGATTATTCTTACGATTAATCGATTTTAGATTTTAGAGATCCAAGGGAGCTTGGGTGTCTTTTTGTAATCATATTTTACTTTTTGTTTCGGTATATGAACATCTAATTGTTTATTTAAAATATCGCAGAACATATCGTACGAAACGTCGACTTTGTCAAGATTATACACGCAAGACCAATCAAAGTGTTCAAGACTCGAGCCCAGGCGGGCTATATTCGCAGGAGTTAGTTTACGTCTGAGCGGACGGGGACCACTATTGTTTACTGATTGGGCCACGCAATAGTTGGTCATAATGGGATAATGATCAGTAGAATCACAAAGAACTATAAAAGAGTCAGGATGGGGAATAACATTGGAGAAAATATTGTCTATTAAGGTTGCAGAGGTATTCGTAACACGGGTTGGTTTGGAAACAAGTGCATGGCAAGAAAGAGGCGGACAAAAATATTTCTAGGAATTCCTGTGATATAGCACTTTTTCTTAACAAGTTTATATTGAAGTCTCCCTTCAGAAAGCAATTTTACTATGAGAATTAAAGTTACGGAATAGATCGGATAAGTGTAATAAAAATTCATGTGCATTGGATCTAGGGGACCGGTAAACTACGCCGACAATAATATTCTTGCTACCCGGGATCGTTATTTCTACGAATAGAGACTCAATAATATTATTACAGACTGATATGTCATCAAGAACAGCGTATTCGAATTTTTTAAGAATATAAAATGCAACCCCACCACCTGACCTTTCCAGTCTGTTTTTTGAGATAAAATCATAGTCATTAATTAAAAATGGAGGATTAGAATTATGGGTTAACCAGGTTTCCGTGAGACCAATGATGGATGTGGGGGATTCTTTCAGATTATGTAGCAATAATTGTAAGTCGTCGAAATGCCTATTTAGACTTCGAATATTCATATGTAAAACGGAGAATGTATCCTTATCGAACTTACTGACTGCATTATGAAAGTAACTTTGGGTAATATATTGAGTAACATTATTATGGGCAGGGTCATCAGAATTGAAGACAAATTCAAGTTCTTCAGTCGAAGCATTGATATTTTCAGTAGACAAATTATCAATATTGTTCTCTGTAGGAGCAGGTCTCTGTAAATCAAACAGGTCGTCGTCGCTTAGATTATAAAATGGAAATACACTATTCAAATTATCCATCATGATGGTAGAACAACAACAGAATGAAATTTAAAGTCATTGGAGAAGAAGGAACAGGGGTGGATTTTGGCGCTATCATTATAGGAAGAAAAGTCAAAGAGCAGAATATCAACATGCAGCGAGAAGATAGATAGAACATAAACATAAAATGGACTAGGACAAACACAAAACAAAACAACTGTTGGCCATACATAAAAGGTAAATGAAGAAAAGAGGTAATTGTGACGAAGAGCGAAATACCCGTGGGGGAAAAGAATATATCCGAGATATCCCAATCAACATAATTCGAAAAAGGATATTTGCAACAAAATCATGTAACTGGGTTAAGTTTTACAAAAGCAGTATCCTAGCTACTGGGATGGACAGGTTAATCTTTTCACGGATAGCTTATACTACAAAATGATGATAGGTTAACTGAATGGATATTACGTATGGGATTGTGGACAGTTAGGTGGTTGTACTATACACATCACACAATCGAATAACAGGCGTGCCTGATCTGGGGAAAGAGCCAGACAGATCCAAAATGGAAAAAGAGAAGAAACAAAGATTAGAGAGTATAACTATAAGCCTACTACAAAGGAATAAATAAGCTTGCTATAATGCCAGCTAACTCATTCAAGTTTGTAAAGAATGTGTTGAAAACCTATTGTTTGGTCATTCGATTTACATCGCACATAGTCTGGGGTCTATGGAGTATAGATCAATTCCACTCCTCTCCTCTCTCCCAGCCATTTCCGTCAACCACCCACCCTCCCCCCCCCCCACCCCCCCCCCCCCCGCATTTGTTGATTCTGTAAACTCACTTGATTCATCATATATATTCAAAATTACTGACTTTACCGTTTGCACCGAAATAAATATAGGCTGGAAAGAAAGCGGTCTTGTGACTCAAAGTGTCTTTATAGCCTTAGGGAAGTATGTTGTAGAGCTGATCAGGAGCTGGATGTCCCGAGTCCTCCCTCACTGCTCGATACAAAGCTTCCCCTCAACTACCACACAATATGAGTGGACTACCGAAACAAATATAGGCTGGAAAGAAAGCGGTCTTGTGACTCAAATCCCCATAATATACGTAATGTGACCCGTTGTATTCGTAATGTCCTATTGAACAAGAAAAGTACGGTAGCGTATAATTCACACGTCAAGATTGCAGTGACCACATTTTTGTGGGCGTTCCCAGTTTGCCGGGTATTTTGGAATGTTGCTAATTATAATATAACATTCAAGCAAACGATTTTTTCCATTTTTAATCAGCATGGGAAGAAAATATAGTAAAGACATGTGTCTATATGGGAACCACAAAAAATAATGCCATTTATCAGTTCAAAAGTCCACATAAAATATGATATATTATTTGACTAAGAGTAAATTGAGAATTGAGATTAATCGCAATAGCAATACAGACTCGAGATATCTTGCCCAAAATCATTTACGCATATCCTAAACAAGCTAGGCGCTATTATTATTCTTTTTTTTCTTTTTTGCCAGAAAACATAACGAAGACATAATTATAGTTATAAATAGATAAAGAAATGAAAACTTTACTCTGTGTCATCCCATGTTTTCCAGGGTGCATTCTGGCCTGATGATCGGGTCTGGAGGTACATGTATACCTTCACTCCGCTAATCCGGATCCTTGTCGCCAACTTTTGTTCCTGCCGCAACTTGAAGGCCATCGTTGCTAAGCGACCGCGTTGTCGCTTCATGCTCGGGGGCAAATCCGAACGAATAGTTACACGGGCAAAACGTTCGGTATCCAGGGATGGTTGCTACTGTTGCTGCTGCTGCTGCTCACCCTGCTGCCCGTGACCCTCACGTTGCATGTCGTTATGTGACTGGTGTTGGCTATCAGCCTGCTGCTCTTCAGGTTGTTGCTCAGTGGCTGGTTGGGGCACCCCACTGCCTGGGGGAGCCCGATACTGCGGTTGATTTGGTGTAAGCGGGGCTACACGGGGGATTTTCGGACGTTCAAAAGCGGAAAGAAGCCGATCCCTGTCATTCATATTGACAAATCTCACGATGATGGGCCGGGGGGCTACTAGCCTCTTGTCGGAGAAGAGGGTCGCTATTCATAATCGGAGAAGAGGGTCGCTATTCATAATCTGGGAGGAGGGTCGCTATTCATAATCAAAGAAAAGGGTCGCTATTCATGGGAGAAGAGGGTCGCTATTCATAATCGGAGAAGAGGGTCGCTATTCATAATAATATCTGCGCCATGAGCATCTCTCATGATGGATACCGGCGCGATACAAATGTCCATATTATTATTATTATTATTATTATTCATAATCAGAGAAGAGGGTCGCTATTCATAATCGTAGAAGAGGGTCGCTATTCATAATCGGAGAAGAGGGTCGCTATTCATAATCGGGGAGGAGGGTTTATTGTCATAATCGAAGAAGAGGGTCGCTATCCATAATCGAAGAAGAGGTTAGGGTTAGGATTATTTGTAAAATATTGGAATATCATTTTCATTGTTCCATGAAACACTCAAATATGAAAGAATTAGCAAACAAAATGATAATATTGGATGGGAGACACCCCCACGGCAGTGTCGAAACAATATGGGGAGGGGCGATGAAACAAATACAGCTCCCAGAGAAGAGGGTCGCTATTCATAATCAGAGAAGAGGGTCGCTATTCATAATCGGAGAAGAGGGTCGCAATTCATAATCAAAGAAAAGGTCGCTATTCATAATCGGAAAAGAGGTCGCTATTCATAATTGAAGAAGAGGTTAGGGTTAGGATTATTTGTAAAATATTGGAATATCATTTTCATTGTTCCATGAAACACTCAAATATGAAAGAATTAGCAAACAAAATGATAATATTGGATGGGAGATACCCCCACGGCTGTGTCGAAACAATATGGGGAGGGGCGATGAAACAAATACAGCTCCCAGAGAAGAGGGTCGCAATTCATAATCAAAGAAGAAGGTCGCTATTTATAATCAAAGAAGAGGGTCGCTATTCATAATCGGAGAAGAGGGTCGATATTCATAATCGGAGAAGAGGGTCGCTATTCATAATCAAAGACAAGGGTCGCTATTCATAATCGGAGAAGAGGGTCGCTATTCATAATGGGAGAAGAGGGTCGCTATTCATAATCGGGGAGGAGGGTTTCTTGTCATAATCGAAGAAGAGGGTCGCTATCCATAATCGAAGAAGAGGTTAGGGTTAGGATTATTTGTAAAATATTGGAATATCATTTTCATTGTTCCATGAAACACTCAAATATGAAAGAATTAGCAAACAAAATGATAATATTGGATGGGAGACACCCCCACGGCTGTGTCGAAACAATATGGGGAGGGGCGATGAAACAAATACAGCTCCCAGAGAAGAGGGTCGCTATTCATAATCAGAGAAGAGGGTCGCAATTCATAATCAAAGAAAAGGTCGCTATTCATAATCGGAAAAGAGGTCGCTATTCATAATTGAAGAAGAGGTTAGGGTTAGGATTATTTGTAAAATATTGGAATATCATTTTCATTGTTCCATGAAACACTCAAATATGAAAGAATTAGCAAACAAAATGATAATATTGGATGGGAGACACCCCCACGGCTGTGTCGAAACAATATGGGGAGGGGCGATGAAACACATACAGCTCCCAGAGAAGAGGGTCGCAATTCATAATCAAAGAAGAAGGTCGCTATTTATAATCAAAGAAGGGGGTCGCTATTCATAATCGGAGAAGAGGGTCGATATTCATAATCGGAGAAGAGGGTCGCTATTCATAATCAAAGACAAGGGTCGCTATTCATAATCGGAGAAGAGGTCGCTATTCATAATCAAAGAAAAGGTCGCTATTCATAATCGGAAAAGAGGTCGCTATTCATAATTGAAGAAGAGGTTAGGGTTAGGATTATTTGTAAAATATTGGAATATGATTTTCATTGTTCCATGAAACACTCAAATATGAAAGAATTAGCAAACAAAATGATAATATTTGATCGGAGACACCCCCACAGCTGTGTCGAAGCAATATGGGGAGGGGCGATGAAACAAATACAGCCCCCCGGCTTAGCCAGGCGGGCAAAGTGGGGGGCATGCCCCCCCCCCCCCCCACCTATTCAGCCCCTTAATAAAGGCGATAGCGAAAAAGCGGAAGAAGTGAGAGAAAAAGCCCCACAAGGCGCTACGAAATTGGCTAAAACGTCAAAGTTTTCGTGCTTCGCGCGGGAAGGGGGAAGTAACTCCCCATCCCTGATACATACAGTGCAGTTTTGCGTCCAATAATTGAAAAGCAGTCCGGGTGTGGAACTAACTTTCCGCCTAAAAGAAGGTGCGACATTTACGAGCCGCTATATTATTCTCAAATTTGCTATAAATCGTCAGTTTTCGCGCTTCGCTTTGCGTGCTCGTCAACAATTTCTCACTCTTTGCGTGCCCCGCAACCGCTTCCCTGGATATGCGGTTGGATCCTCCACGTCTGCCCCCCCCCCCCCCCCATTGAAAAATCCTGGCTACGCCTGTGATAGCGACCCTCTTCTTCAATTATGAATAGCGACCCTCTTCTCCGATTATGCATAGCGACCTTCTTCTTCGATTATGAATAGCGACCCTCTTCTCCGATTATGAATAGCGACCCTATTCTTTGATTATGAATAGCGGCCCTCTTCTTTGATTATGAATAGCGACCCTCTTCTTCGATTATGAATAGCGGCCCTCTTCTTCGATTATGAATAGCGACCCTCTTCTTCGATTATGAATAGCGACCCTCTTTGATTATGAATAGCGACCCTCTTCTCTGATTATGAATAGCGACCATCTTCTTTGGTTATGAATAGCGACCCTTATGAATATTGACCTTTATGAATAGCGACATTATGACTAACGACCTTGATGAATAGCGACCTTCTTTTCGTATTATGAATAGGGACCCTTATAATTAACGACCCTGATTTGGTATTATGAATAGCGACCCTCTTTCTGTATTATGAATGGCGGTCTTCATGAATAATTACCCTTATGAATAGCGGCCCTTATATGTCATATTATGAATAGCGGTCCTTATGAATATTTTTTTAATGAATAGAGGTCCTTATGACTAGCGAGTGGACCCCCATTCAACTGCCCTAAAATGCCGACACAAATTAAATTGGGGTATATGAATTTTGAAACTAAACCTTACATCCCTCCAGTTGTAAGATGCTTCAACTGCCAACGCATTGGTCACGTAGCCAGGGATTGTAGGAGCAAGCTTAGGCTAGATGTGTTAGATGTAGTGGGGCACATACATATGAAGAGTGTACCCCAAAAGACCAAGTACAATGTAGTCGCTGTGGGGGAAAACATTCATCAGCGTATATGCTGGCTGCAAAGTAATGAAAGAAGCTGAAAAGATTCAGTAAATGAGAGTAACCCTGAACATAACGTATGCAGAGGTAGCTAAAGTTGTGCGACCTACACTTGCTACAGATACCCCAAAAAAGAAAGAGCAAGGAAGTGTTGTAATTTCCATCAGAGAGCAATCTGAGGGTCACAAAACTCCTTTTGTCCCACTAAGGATAGGGGTGAAGTGAATGAAAGCCAAGAAGGGGAAAAGATCAATAAAAATGAACATTGCAATCAATCAATAAAATGAGTAAAAAAGATGCTTCTACACAGACCGAACAGGAAGTAGAATGTCAGAGGTGGCACCGCAATATTTACATACGGACCAAGCCTTAAAGTGCTTTCACACCGGGATTTGCGTAGAGTTGCGTAGATTTGCGTAGGGAGTACGCCAAAATTTGCTACGTACTCATGAAAAAACAAATGATGGATCGGCGTAGTCCCTGCGTAGGGTAGCGTAGGGTTGCGTAACTTGTCCACGTACACTTACGTAGGTCAGGCGTTAAGTCTGCGTAGTGTTGCTTACGGTTGCGTACGGATTCTGTGCGCAAGCGAAGATGAAAAAAAAAAAAAGAAAAAAGCATTAGGCCTATAGCATTTCCCGCCTTATGAACTTTTCAAGCAACTCTTGCCTGCTGTCCGGAACACTGTACTGCTGTGAAGGAGAATCAAAAGATAATGAGTTGTTTTAGTCCATTCCAAAAAGCTGTTATCCTTCGGCATTTGGAAGGCCTAGAAACACTTTTTTTTTTTTTAAAGAATTTTTTATTTTCCATTCAATGAACAAACAAACAAAATAACATAACATACCATTATAATATGCATCCTTAATTAACATACTTATTTAAATAATATGCATATCACAATTATGAACATTTGCAATATAAACATAACAATTATATTACATCACATAATACAAATTGTAAAGTACCTACAAATTCAATAACGTATACACAACCGAAAAAATATAATAAACCTGATTCAGTGAATGGAAAAAGAGAAGAAAAAACAAAACAAAAACCCTATAACTTAAGGATAATCCCTGTACCTCCATACCTAAACTGCCATGCCCCCACCTCCCTCTCCCTCCCTCCCTTTCCCGAACGACATCTCGTCCCTCCGCGTTCAACCTCCCCTCCCTCCCCCCACCTTCCTCCGCCTTCCTATGCCCGATTGAGCTTTGATCCATACTCAGAAATTAACCCTATAAAGATAATTTCAACAATAAACCAGGCTTACTCTATTCATTGAATTTGCCTCTGCCTCAGCATCCCTAGTAAATAAACTTATCCCATTTTCTGAAATGGCTTGGTAATAATCCTCTCTGTTCCGCTAATTTTCTTTCTTCATTTTTGTCCTCTTGAATTTTTGTCTTTATCTCATTAGAAGTAGGGGTTTTTCTTTTAACTCTATACTATTGATAAATATCATGTACTTTATCTTAATTATTATATGATTCAATAATTGCTCTTCTACTATATTTGATCTGTGCACACCAATATGAATACCTTTCCAGTCTATGTTTGAAATATTGGGAAGTTGAAAAAAAGTTACATTCATTCCATAATATTTTTATCCGTTCACAAGTAAAAAATAAATGATTATAGGTTTCCTCCTCTTTATGACAAAAGAGCATAAATTGTCTGCTATAATCTTAAATAGGTACAAATGTTTTTTTGTGTAGACTATATTGTGTAACATTTTAAACTGAAATTCTCTGAGTCTACTGTTTAAAGTGGACTTCCGAGGTCTCAAAAAAATCAAAGAGGTATCCTTTTTTGAAAAATTATACATTTCCTCTAATTTTTGTATAGCCTTTGGTTTTTCTGTTCTCATGTTTAACAAAGCCTCATATATTCTTTTTGATGTAATATCTTGTAGGGAAAACATTTACCTTTAAATTGAAATTCCAAGTTCAAACCAGTATCTTTGACCGCATAATCATTTTTTTTCAAAAAACCTTTCCAAACATATGGAATATTCTTAAACATTTCTAATGTCTTGTTTATTTCCAATTGATCTAGACCCATTCTTTGAAGGGTTGGAATAGATTTCACTTTTCCTTCTTCATCTACAATATGATGGAGTTTATAAACATTCTTTAAGAATAATCTTTAATCAAAATAAGTTTCTAATGGCAGAGCACGAACGATTTAATGTCAAATGGGACGAATCTGTTCAAACTAGCAGTCAAGTGATGAAAAACAGTAGGATCCAGCATGAGTACGCCAAATTTAAGTAACTATATGCAACTATACGCAAATGTACGCCAGGTCTACGCAAGTCTACGCAAGTCTACGTCGGTCTATACGCCACAGTACGCAACACTACGCCATTTCATGCGCAAGTCTCAAAATGTGTTTTGAGAAACCGGGGCATTTTGGCGTAGTGTTGCGTAGGAATGGCGTACAATGGCGTAGTGTTGCGTATGCTTGCGTATAAACTGCGTACTCTCGCTCTACACAGACAGTACGCCAAAAAAATAAACATGTTTAATTTTTTGCGTACCTATTTTGCGTTCCTCGGCGTAGACTTGCGTAGGCACAGCGTATGGCAGCGTAGTGTTGCGTAGTCGCTACGCAACACTACGTAACTCTACGCAACTCTACGCAAATCCCGGTGTGAAAGCCCCTTTAGTTACACTTATATTAGGGATGTTAAAGATTTGGGAAAGTAAATCAGGTAAGGAGAGAGAATGTGAGGTTCGGTCATTTATGGAGAACATTTTCCATAAAATGACTAAAATACAATCACATATAAATACAGGAAAACAAAGCCCCACTCCTATGGTGTCGAGGGATAAAATTAGTAAAGCTAAACGCATATCACAAACGGCTTTTGCTAAACAGTCGGGGAACGTCGCGTCGCCTTGGTAGAAATTTTCGAACATTTTTCAGGAAGGTGTCTTCAAGGGGACAAATTGGGACGGGACGGAATTTTGCATGGAAAGTACAGTCCCATGTATGTCATTTGATGTAAGTATACTTTTTTTAACCCGAGCAAGTTTTTATTCATTTAATTTGAATAAACAATAGAGAATAAAAGTTTTCTTACTCGAACAATGTAGTTCTACCACATTTTTTTAGAGAAACGAACTATTTCATGATATCAAAACAATTTCTTTTCAAAATCCCCATTTGTTTTGTACATGGTGCAAAAGTGTCCATCCTCTCTAGTGATTTTATCTCTTTAATTTGAATTAACAATAAAGCTTGCCACTTCCCTGTGCCTTAACATTGTAGTTCTACCATAGTTTAAAAGAAAAAAGTACAGTTGGACAATATTTAAAAAAAAATTTTTAATCCCCATTCATTTTGTACATGGTGCAAAAGTTTCCGTCCCGTCGCATTCCGTCCCGTCGCGCGACACCCATCATCAATTTTCAAATTTAAAAAAATTGATTGGGCCAAAATCTTAGCTTCATGGTTGAATGTCATGTGCTCTATCATACTAATAAAAAATCAGGATACGTAGCTAGTCTTCAATTTTAACTTCGATAGAATTTTACTTTGAATCTATCTTACAAAATTTCACCATTCTAACGTTCCGTCCCGTCGCGCTAACAAAAAATGTAATTACCATGGAAACGGAATTACGATCATTCTTGTGTTTGTAGTGGAATTGTTCTTCAGTGTAAATTTATTACATAAGTAAAGGTATGCAGCAGGTAGCATTTCTTATTTTCTTGTAAGGAGAAAAAATCCTATTGAATTCCGTCCCGTCGCGTTGACAGGACTTTTGGCTCAGACCCCATAACGAAATAAAAGATGAAAGGAAAACAATATGATAGGATAAAAGCAAAGAATGTTTTAAGGAAAGTAAGTAAAGATGGGAAGCAGAAAATGATTTTAAAAAGAATAATATGAAAGATAGAGAGAGAAATGATAGGATAAAAAAGTCTAACTTATATAAAGAAAGACAGAGAGAGAAAAGATAGAAGGATAAAGATTAACGTGAGGAAGGTGGGGGAGAAAATGATAACAGGAAACAAAGAATATCATAACGAGAGGAAGGATGGAAAGATAATTGATAGAAGGATAAAAGCAAGAAGGACAAAGCGTGAGATAGAGAGAAAAATGATAAAAAGATAAATATAAACATGAAGAAAGGTGGAAGAGAAGATGATAAAAGGGAACAAAGAATAACAAAGTGAAGATGGAAAGCAATAAAAAAAAAAGGGGATAAAAAGAATAAATATAAACAGTGACATTATGAAAGATGGAAAACAAAATGATAAAAGCAATAAAAGAATAATGTAATGAAAGGAAAGGTGGAAAGAAAAAATTAATAAAAGGATTAAAAACAACTGAATTAGTAATTACGCGATGCGTAATATATGTCCCCGCCAGAAGTGTAGATCTGTGGAATGGCTGTTAATTTATGTAATTTCTGATAGAACTTTGAAGATAAATGTGAGAAATGAATTATCAAATTAATGTTTTATGATAATAAATGCATTTTCTGTTGATTTTGAATAAATTACAATAAATTTGCATAATTAATGAATTTCAAAATTCTGTGTATAGAGGTTTGACAGCCCTACCCAGCCCTATCAGATAAAACAATCAGATTCAAAATACGGTGTGAAATAGAGGAGAAGTAGCATTTTTCGTCGATTTTGAATAAATTTGCATAAATTTGCATAATTGATGAATTTCATGATTTTGTGTAGAAGTTTGGAAGCCCCCACTCAGCCCTATCAGATAAAACAATCAGAATCAAAATCGGCCAAGAAATGACGGAGAAGTAGCATTTTCTAACTTTTTGAGCACACACGGACGGACGGACGGAGGGACGGACGGACACACACACGCATTTTATCCTATCATTTCTCTCTCTATCTTTCATATTATTCTTTTTAAAATCATTTTCTGCTTCCCATCTTTACTTACTTTCCTTAAAACATTCTTTGCTTTTATCCTATCATTTTGTTTTCCTTTCATCTTTTCTTTCGTTATGTTATTCCTTTATTCAAATTATCATCTTCTCTTCTATCTTTCCTTATGTTACTCTTAATATCTTTATCCTTCTATCATTTATGTCTCTATCTTTCTTTATGTTATTCTTTGTTTGTATCCACTTATTTTTACTTTCCAACTTTCCTTTTGTTGTATTCTTTGTTTCCTTTCATATTTTCTTCCATCCTTCCTCCCCTTCCATTCTCTCTTTATAGTTCATGTTTTTCTTTGCATTATCCTTCTATTGTTTTCTTTATTCCCTTGTTTGTCGTTTTTAGCCTGAAAACGGGAAAAATCATACTGAGATGGACTCTTTTTCAATTTGTCCCCTTGAACACCTTCCTGAAAAATGTTCGAAAATTTCTACCAACGCGACGCGACGTTACCCGACTGTTTAGCAAAAGCCTCACAAGCAAAGTCCAAAATAAATCCTTAAAAATATCGAATAGAATAACACTATGCTTAAAGTTGTATTCATTGTTTGAATGGTAATTACATGTATTTTACAATGGAATGCTCAATTTTTAATTTCTCATGGTAATTTAACAGAACTAAAAATAAGACCTGATATAATTTGTGTACAGGAAACTTGGTTCAAAGAGGGGAAAATCTTTAATCTTCCTGGATATAATCTCTATAGAAGTGATAGAAGTTTAAATTCAACTAAAGTTAATGTTGGTGGTTGTGATATTTTTGCTCAAAAAGGGATTGTATTGTTATCAATTATTAAAGGAAAAGACATAGATATACAATATCAAGTGGCTGAGGTTCATTGTAAGAATCATATCAAAAGAAATTTAATATAATCAATGTTTATAATCCATGTTTAAACATTGATAATATATTCCTGATAGAAATTGAGAAATATATAAATGATAAAACGTTTATATGTGGAGATTTTAATTATCATAGCACCTTATGGGGCAGTAGAACGACTGATAAAAATGAACTTGTTGTAGAACATTTATTTAGATAAACATAATGTTATTTGTATGAATAATGGTGAAGGCACTAGAGCTAATATTGCACAGGGTACTATGTCATGTATTGACATTTCTTTAATATCCCATAATCTGGGAGCAAAATGTAATCGGTCAATTATTCCTGACACATGGGGAAGTGATCATCACCCAATTTTAGTAGAATTTAATGAAACAATATTTTTTACTCCTTTTAAAACTTCCGCTAGATAGTCAGTAAAGAAAGGGAATTGGGAAAAATGTCGGTGTGCATGTGAAGAATATATTTTCGAACCAGATTTTAATTCTGTTATTGAAGATTCGTATAATACATTTTTGAATCAATTAAGTACGGCTATTGATGCATCTTTTCCTAATAATATATATTAATAATATATAAGAAAACGTGTGCAATAGCGCGTAAAGTTATAAAGAAAGCAAAGAGGGAAGATTGGAAAAGTTTTTGTAGTAGTATTAATAGCCAAACTTCATCCAAACAGATTTGGGGAAAATAAAACGCATTCATACCGTTCATAAAAAGCTAGTATACCTACCTTGAAAGATAGGATGATGATATAATTATATAGAAAAAGGCCAACCTCTTAGTTAATCATTTTGCTATTAAAGTTAGTAGCAATGAAAATCGTAGTGCAGCCTTCTTGAAAGAAAAGTAGAAAATTGAAGGGAAATTAAAGCTCAAGGATAATAATAATTTTATTTGAAATGATAATTTTACTATGGAGCCTTTTGCAGGAATTAGATTATGCTATTTCTACCTCTAAATGCATTTCTCCGGGCAAGGATCGCATTACTAATATGTTTCTTAAACACTTACCTGTAATAGTTAAAGAATATTAATTTTATTAAAGATACTTAATAGGATTTGGAAAGCATCCAAATGCCCTAGTTCATGGAAGGAAGCCGTCCTCATTCCTGTTCTAAACCAAGAAAGGATCCCTGTGACCCTAAATCGTACAGACCCATTGCGCTCACATCTACCTCAGTTGTGTAAGGCTTTTAGAAAGAATGATAAACAGTCAGCTTGTATGGTATCTTGAGAAACATAATCTTTTTACTGACTATCAAAGTGGCTTTCGTAAAGGAAGAATCACTAAAGATTATAATTATACCGTATAGGGACCGGTTCTCGGCCACTTAAGCAGTTTTAGCGACTTCCAAGCTATATTACTTCACCTTTCTTTCTCATTTTACTGTTGAAATGAAGCCTTCGTATGCTGTGTTTTATTTCCACGAATGTGGTCCGACGGTACGCTCGCGCAGCGATCGAATTGATTTACACACCGAACATATTGGGTGCGCGCAGGGGTTTGACTTTTGACAATTTTTTTTTTTTAATCTTTGCGTTTGTTCATTTTATTTTGTCTCTTTTAATGTGCAATAAATGTTTCCCATTTTCAAAACATTTTTGTTGAAAATGTATTTTGATCTTCATATTTTTAATGTTCATACGAGGTTCATTATGACTGGATAAGAGAAGGGGGTCAATCTTTTCTTTCAACTCTGAAATATAATGAAACCCTCTTATCTCATTTTTTTTTTTGGTCTGAATATTGTCAAGCAAATCGAATCTTTATCTGATTTTTTTTTTCTTTTGTAACTTGCCGGAATATTTGGGGGAAATTAATTGCCCCCTTCCCCCATGGCTTTTTTATGATTGAATTGTTTGTTTTTAATTATTTTGTATGTTTTGTTTTGTGTGTTTGTTTTTGTTTTGTTTGTTTTGTTTTGTTTTTTGCTTTTTTTTGGGGGGGGGGGGGCCTGTCAGAATAGGAATCGGAGCTCCCTCCCCCATTTATGAAATCTAGATACGCCCCTGGAGCTAAATTATTGTGAACTTAGCATGCTTTATAAATTATTAATTTTGGTCTATCTTATCTTTTATAATTTCCTTTATTTTTTTAATGAAATGTGGATGAATTCAATAAAGAATTCAATGGTGTAACCTATTGCTTAGTTGATTGATTAATTCATGATTGTTTTATAATTTCACTGAAATATATGAATACCAACATCAAGTTCAGCTTTTAATATTTCTTTAGCTTTCTTGAATATTTCTTTAATATTTTCTTTCTGTTGAAAACAATTTGGGCATGATCCAGAGAGGATGTGGCAAAGAGATGTCGGAACTGTCTTCCTTTTTCCTTCTTTTAATTCTTCCTTGTCTTAGCTTCTTTAAGGTTTCCTTGATTTCATTTTTCTCTTGCTTCATCATCAAATTTGCTGATAGAGGTTAATTATTTTATGTTTTAAAGATTGGGGGGGGGGTCATTTTGCGGTTTGCCGACAAGCTATCAAAATCGCTGACTTTCCCCATGGAAATGATGGAATGTCCGCCTTTCTCCCTTAGCGACGTTCGTTGCCATGTAGCCCCATTTGCTAAAACTATAATGCTAAATATGAACGGGTCTGTTTTAGCGTCAGTCCATTTTTATCAAGGTTTTATCAGATAATTTTCAGACTCGTGTATTGTCATAATTCTGCCTCTTATTTTTTGATGAAAGTAATATTTTCAAGACAATTTAGATTTGCGATATATCATATATATTATTTCATTTTCCTTTCTCCCGTTTTTACTGTCACTTTTGATATTTTTAATTGAAATTGTTTTAAATTTTTCTAAAGTTGATTTTGAAAGAGATTTGTCCAGGGGCGACGCTAGCGGTGTGAACCCTCCCCACTTAAAATCGGTGTCGGCAAACCTCATAATGATATTGTAAATAGTTTTGAGTCAGGCCGGCAAATCTTTAAAAAAATATAAATGATATATCGGAGGAGGTGTTTGTTGCGGTAATCAAAAGAAAATTGCAGATTGATGTAAATTTGGTCCGATAAGACCCACCCCTATCCCATACCCTCACCCTTCAAAAAGACCCTTCCTTGGTGTCCCTATATAACTTAAAATAGCGACATTATGCTCAATTAAGAATGGCCTAGATAAATTTCGTAAATTGGTCACTTTATTAATTTCCTAAGATGAGAGCAAGGGGATACAGATGCGACTAAACCTTAGCTTCAAATATCATGTTGATGGGGAGGTAGGGCTAACAATAAAGGACCCCCTCTTTACAGGAAAATGCACTGTATTCTATATAACTCATCCTTACGTAATTTATCCTTACCTAATCATGATTGCATGATAAGTGATCAAGATTATCTAGGCCATTGATTATTGAAAACCACAATGAAGGTTGGCCAGGCGCAAGTCATTAATTATCATTAAAAGAGTGTGTTCATATTGTTCTTAGATTTCTCAAAAAAGTGGGGCAGTTTTTGTGGGGGGCAAGTACCTTAACTACCCTCAGTTTCGAAACAACAATGCATATGGAAATCGTGAGAAACTCACTTTATTATATATAACGTTCGTCAAATCAATAGTTTTTTATCCCATATATTTGTTTAAAAATAAATTGTTCACATTTCTATTGCTTGAATTTTCCTGATATCACCGCTTGATTAAAAAAAAAAAATTTATACATGCCGCTTGTTATTTTTTTTTTTGAGGCATCGATTTATATTTATGCTTAAATCTATGCCTATCTATACCACTGACTTTTGGTTATAGATGTATTTCATACAAACATTTAAATAAAAGGATAGATATACACTTAGCTGAAATTTGTTGTATACACGTCGTGGCCTCTGGTCGAACAATAATATTGACGTACGATTTTGACGACTCCATGTAAATCATTAAAATTGCTTGAAATTATAATTTTAAAAACATGACAAGACAAACACAATTTTAATGGGACATGGCGAATCTCAAATGCGATACAAGTTCCATTAAACAAATAAAAAACAAGTAGAATGACAGTGATCAACACTTGTCATCTTCTTCCTCTTCTTCAAGTTCTTCTCAAGAGTCAAGGCCCTTCTGCCTCCTTTTCATAACAGTGCATTTGGCCACCTTCAGTGTCCTTTCATGCTTATTGTTAACTTGAGCCTTTATTCCATATAAGTTTCTGTAACATCAACGCTAAATAAATGGGAGCAAAGAAAACCTCAAAATTATAGATTAACATCATTTACTTGCAAAAATTATATGAACTTAAACTCTTTCTTTAGAAATAAAATATCTCAAAACAATTTTTTTTTAAGAGAAATGATTTATAATTCTCAAACTAAGGAAAATATGAATAACTGTTTTGAAATCAGTTGATTTGATTTATTTATTTCTCTTTATGATTTTTTTCTTTAAACATATTTTACAAACTGTTTACAACATAAGAATATAAAACAAATATTAATACATTATCAACAAGTACAGAAGTTGTATAGTTATTGTAAATGAATCATAATGAAGGAATGTCACAAGAGCAGAGTTTGATGGCTTGACAATAGTTTACAGAAAGATAATAGTACTAATTATAATAAACATATTATCTACAAGAATGAAGAAATGTGTTTTTACGGGGGCATCTCGTTTTTCCGAAGGTTCGTTTTTCCGAAAGTTCGTATTTCCGAAGGTTCGTATTTCCGAAACACTAATTTCCCATGCCTGGGGGTTCATAATTCCGAAAATTAAAAAGGGTTCGTAATTCCGAACATTTATTGCATTATTCCGAAGGTTCGTTATTCCGAAGGTTCGCTTATCCGAAGGTTCGTTTATCCGAAGGTTCATAATTCCAAAGGTTCGTATTTCCGAAAGTGAAATAGGGTTCGTATTTCCGAAAATGAAAAAGGGTTCGTATTTCCGAAAATGAAAAAGGGTTCGTATTTCCGAAAATGAAAAAGGGTTCGTATTTCCGAAAATGAAATAGGGTTCGTATTTCCGAAAATGAAAGAGGGTTCGTATTTCCGAAAATGAAATAGGTTTGGTATTTCCGAAAATGAAAAAGGGTTCGTATTTCCGAAAAAGAAAAAGGGTTCGTATTTCAATTATCAACATCATAAAAAACAATGCTCTCTTCAAATGCAATGTCAGAATAGATTATAACGTTTGGTTCAGTGTGAAATGACCTTTATTAAGATAACTCAATTATCAACATCATAAAAAACAATGCTCTCTTCAAATGCAATGTCAGAATAGATTATAACGTTTGGTTCATGTGCAACAACTCATGAGGTGGGGTCTATAATAATATCCATATTTGTAATTTTACAAGCAAACAATTCTACATTTTTTAGTGACATTATGATAAAGGTGGTTCTAGGACTCCTACCCCCTGGACAACCACCCCCGGATAACCACCCCTAGGATAACCACCCTCTAGGACAACTACCCCCTAGGACAACTACCCCCTAGGGCAACCACCCTCTAGGACGACTACCCCCCTAGGACAAGTACCCCCGGATAACTACCCCCCAGACAACTACCCCCTAGGACAACCACCCTCTAGGACAACTACCCCCGGATAACTACCCCCCGGATAACTACCCCCCGGACAACTACCCCCGGACAACTACCCCCTGGACAACTACCCCCCGGACAACTACCCCCGGACAACTACCCCCTGGACAACTACCCCCGGACAACCACCCCTAGGACAACTACGGGGGTAGTTGTCCGGGGGTAGTTGTCCAGGGGGTAGTTGTCCGGGGGTAGTTGTCCGGGGGGTAGTTGTCCGGGGGGGTAGTTATCCGGGGGGTAGTTGTCCTAGAGGGTGGTTGTCCTAGGGGGTAGTTGTCTGGGGGGTAGTTATCCGGGGGGTTCTTGTCCTAGGGGGGTAGTCGTCCTAGAGGGTGGTTGCCCTAGGGGGTAGTTATCCTAGGGGGTAGTTGTCCTAGAGGGTGATTATCCTAGGGGTGGTTATCCGAGGGGTGGTTGTCCAGGGGGTAGGTGTCCGGATACGGATAAAGGTATATCCATGTGCAGCCTTTCATAATTTACAAGACATAACGTTACAGCCCAAAATAATAAGATCCTGGTGGTAATAAAAGCATAGTATAGTCTAGATTATCATAATTAAGGATATTTCACTTATTATCATAAATCATAAGCCCGGGGTGCCCCTACATTTAACCCTTACTAGGGTGTAATAGCGGTAGACTAAATTTATGCCTAATGCCATGGTGCTTAGTAAGGGTAATTAAGCACCATGGCATTAGGCTGCTTTAAGCATAAATCTAGTCTACCGAGGGCCCTGGCCCCTGGACCTGCACAGATTAACACTCTCATTCTTACTCTCAGACTTCTTGGAGGATAGATCACATTTCACTTTGTTTTTGATTGATCTTGACTTCAGTAAAAAGTGTCAGTAGACCTATAAAAATAAATATTTGCTGAGGGAAAAGTGAGATGATCAATTGATGGAAGCTGGGGCTAGTTTTAGCCTTAACAAGATATTGCACAGAAATAGGACAGACTGAAATAAAATCACATTATGAATTAGACAGAAATAACCGTCAGATATGGGGAATTATTCATTAAAACGTACATTTGTCAACCTTCCCCAGCCCAGGTCGAAAATCTTATAGACAGAATTTCTATAGGTCCCATAGAGACCCATAGGCCTCTATAGGTTTCTATATGGAAATGGTATATGGGGCACACATAGAAATCCTATGGGTGTCTATGGGACTGATAATCCTGTAGGTTTCTATAGGACCAATAAGAAATCCTGTAGGTTTCTATAGGACCTATAGAAAATCCTATAGGTGCCTGGAATATATATTATACACAGGCCCACTGAGCGACATTATTATGTCCCACTCAGGAATCCATCATATGTTGTATGCTGATGATAGTCAGTTATATGTTATTTTCAAAAGTAAAGATAGGCAATCTTCTCTTGATGAAATTATAAAATGTGTTGATGAAGTTAAGTCTTGGGCTAATCAAAACCAACTTATGCTTAATATGTCCAAGACTGAGGTAATTCACTTTTCTTCTAGATTCCGTAGAACCAACCCAATCTTGAATTGTGAAATGAATGAAAGTGTTGTCAATGTATCAAACTCTGTTAAGGATCTTGGAGTGATTCTTGATGGGAGACTGCAGATGGATTTACAGATTCGGAATGTTTGTAGGAATGCCTCTAATGGCCTGTACAGGATAGGCAGATTAAGACGATACCTAGACCAATCCTCTACTGTACGTCTTATCCATGCTTTTGTGTCATCTCACCTAGATTACTGTAACAGTCTCCTTTCTGGAATGCCATCAATGTATTTACTCCCCCTCCAACGCATCCAAAATAGTGCTGCACGGTTGACTGTGGGAGCAAAACTGCGGGACCATAATTATAACTCCTATTCTTCATTCCCTACATTGGTTACCCGTTGAAAAAAGGATACAATTCAAAATTCTCCTTCTTGTTTTTAAAATAAGAAATAATATTGCTCCTACTTACCTCCAGAATCTAATTTCTAATAAATCTCTCCTCCACCTCGTACTTTTACTCGATATGGCCAACGTGCATTTGCAGTCAGTGCCCCCACTCATTGGAATACTCTTCCCCTACATATCCGTCAGTCCACCTCTCTTGAATCCTTCAAATCTCTTCTAAAGACACATCTTTTCGTATTATAATTATTAATAAGTTATGTATTATTTCATTTGTCCTAGGATTTTTCATATTATAACTTTTCTTTGATTACTGTCATACATATGTTTAATAAGTCTCTATTATGTCATTGTAAAGCGCTTTGAAACCATTGTAAAAAGCGCTATATAAATTCAATTATTATTATAGGACCAATAAGAAATAAGAAGAAATGCTGAAAATGCTGTGGGTGTCTACAGGAACAATCACATGACATTATTTATCCTAATTATTAATCCTATCCTGTAATCATACCCCATCCCATCCTACACATCCTATGTCCTATACCTATAGCTACTAAGCAATTGTATCACATTCATTAAAGTAGCTATTCAAAGAAAATCACAAATATGGCAATTAATGTATCACTACAAACTGGGAAGCTTACAGATGGCAATCGTATAAGTTTTATGTCAACTGCGTATTTGATGATTATAAAAACAACACAAATAAAAGCTCTTCTCAGCATCTGGAATATCCGAGGATTCGTCAGAAATATAGCGATGTTTTGATGTCGTCACACTCGGGATCGATCCTGCTTATAAAGCAGACGACGTCCTATAATGAATGAACGTAATTGCAATGCAATTATTTATCAAATTATAAAGAGTTTGGTGTATTTAAACATGACCTTATTTCACACCATTATAGAGGGAAAGTGAAACTGATTCTGATAGCTAAAACTGTTTGATTGTAAATACACAGGAGAAGGGTCAATGATCAATGAAATAAACCCCACTTTCAAATTGAAAAGCCCTCCGAATAATAGCAGGATGGTATTCGTTCCCTCTTGAAACGCCGAACATGCCCCGGTGCAAGCAGCTGAAAATACAATGGCGTCTTATTTTGTTTACAAGTGACTGATTCCTTTATTTTTTTAACGCTGCATTTTTCATCAAAATAATACCATACACGAAGTTAAGAGTGAGGCAACATACTAACATTAAGACTGACGCTAGTGAAGGAAGAGAAATAAGTGAAGAGGAGATGACAAAATAGGCTCTGAAAAATGTGTAGGATGTTATGGGACATCGTCTGCTTAGACAGGACTGGTCCATGGTGTGTCATCACATATCTCAGCAGCGTTCGAGGAGCTCTTCAGCTGCTATATCGGGGGCTGTATTTTACCGTTTTATAATTGATAATAATCATTACTTCAAATGTTTCCAAGCGTTGAATTTGGATAACCTTGTTTAATTTATGCCATCTATGCAATAATAAGTATTAAGCCAATATTTAAAATCATTAAAGTTCTACTTTAAATATAGGGACATAGTTGTAGTGCTATAAAAATGGTTACTAACTAGATTACACTTTTATTATTAAAACTAATTTACACTTTTATTAATGAAATATGAAAATGCCTTTTGAAATTGTGTACATTACAATAGTTTAATGTAAGTAAAATTTCTATCACAGTTCAAAGCTTAATCCTAAATATAAATGTATTTATCTATTTCCACTAGTTTTCATATTTTACGGTTATTCATGAATATTCATGATTGATTAGGACCTATAGAAACCATTAGAAACCAATAGAAACATCAAAAAACCAATAGGACCAATAGAAACCAATAGAAATATCCAAAAACCAATAGGACCAATAGAAACCAACAGAAACAACCAAAACCCAATTAGGCCTAGACTGTTTATAGAATTTATTGGTTTCATCATTGGATTGGTGTATGGGATCCATTATAGGAATCCAATAGAAACATGCAATAGGACCAACAGGATAGTAGCATGGCATCCTTGAATTATTTAATGGGCTTTAGGCCCCTACTGGATTTTCTATGGGTTTTATGGGTTTTTAATGGGTGCAAATTTGAACAGCTGTTGCTTCATATAGAACTTCTATGGGTTCCTATAGGAAACCAATAGAAACCAACAAAACCATCAGAAACCATCAGAAATTTCCTATCGGTTTTCTATGAGTGTCTATGGGATTTTCGACCTGGGTGAGCCATACGTAGTCTCAGACTCAGTGAAACAACCGACGATACAGAGTCAGAGAGACTGAGACTGTCCTAGTCTGAATACAGCTTTTGGTCTAGATCTAAGTTAACTACGAATTAGCAGCTCGCCTCTGAAGTATACACCAAAAGCTTCAGTCTCTCTGTATCGTCGGTTGTTCAACTTAGGCTACATCTGGCTCCACTGCAGTGCACTGACCTCCGTGGAAGCTTGACAAAATGTCAATTGTAATAAATCTTAAATGATTCTCCTAAACGTACATACGGCTATTTCTGTCTATATATCAAGTACAACTTGTAAATCAATATATGGGACCATCATCTTGTCATCGCTAGCGGCGTTTCATTTTCCTGACCACTGGAGAAATTGCAATAATTAAAAATTATATCTTTATTGACATTATGTAATAATCAAAATATACTTCAAAACTTTCTGCAGTCATTGGTAACAAACATATCACGAGAACTAACTTAAATCGACATAAAAACACAACTTTGTGACTTACCAAGGAGATGTTCGTCGAGCTTTTCTGAATTTCAACAAATGACAAAAGTGCACTCAATTGTGACGTCACATTTATGGCAAATCAAGTTTCGCGTCGAGATACTTGAGCGGACGTCAGAACCGTCGTGAAAAATTGGAGGAAGCGAGATCGATTGAGAAGAACTGTTATGGGCAGAACAACCTTTTTTGCCTAATAGGCGCGTCGCAGAACTAGCGTCGCAGATCTAAAGCAGCCTCATAGCACGGATGGCACGCATGTAATATTATGCAGAGGGCCGGAAACTGGTGACAGGCAGTGCCGTATGTCGAGACGGCACTGGTGACAGGTAGTGTCCCTGTATTAGAGAGTTACGACAACGGGGGATTTGAACGCCATTTTGTTTCCACTATTACGTAACATTTCTATTCAATTCCGATGAGCACCTGGGTGTCCTCAATAGAAAGAATTCGAACGCCATTTTGTTTCCAGAAAAGTGGGACGTCCATGTCGCAACTCTTTAATACAGGGACACTAGTGACAGGGTCGTAGTTTTTTCCGTAATCAAGGACAAAATTTCCAGTCATTTCAATGTTCGAAGACTTCTTCTTCGCCAAAATACGCAAGAAGAAAGATATCTGTCCATATTTTCCTTTTAATAAACATTTTCAGTATGAGTTTTGTTTTTAACTTATCGTTAAAGATCACGTTACAAGAAAATTCCATCAAAGTAAAGTTTGGCTTAATACTTTTTATTGCATAGATGGCATAAATTAAACAAGGTTATCCAAATTCAACGCTTGGAAACATTTGAAGTAATGATTATTTTCAGTTATAAAACGGTAAAATACAGCCCCCGATATAGCAGCTGAAGAGCTCCTCGAACGCTGCTGAGATGTGTGACGACACACCAGGGGCCAGTCCTGTCTAAGCAGACGATGTCCCATATCATCTTACACATTTTTCAGTGCCTGTTTTGTCATCTCCTCTTCACATATTTCTCTTACTTGACTAGCGTCAGTCTTAAAGACCACAGCCTGACCCAAAACAACCATATATTGACGTAAAGCTTAGTAAACAAAGAATATAACTACCCAGGTTATTCATAAATTTTCGTCTCCGTTTATCCATAAAAAATAAAAAATATAATTTTTTTGGTCCGCCCCCTCCCTATGACGTAACACTGCAGGGGGTCTCTAGACGTGTGACGACATGTCATGTATACAGCTCCGAGTGCGTCTACACGATATGTCGTCATCAAATTTTCACCCCCCGCAAAGTAGCGTTCCTCAGAGACGGGGCCCAAACCACCGGGGCTCAACATTCGGGACGCTGTTACTCATTCCACAGGAAACGGAATCTCATGAAGTTGGTTTCAATTTGTTCAGAAAATATATAGCTCCCCGTGGATGAATAAAGGGTATATTTCAAAATTCGGTCAGGCTGAGGTCTTTAATGTTAGTCTGTTGCCTCCCTCTTAACTTCGTGTATGGTATTATTTTGATGAAAAATGCAGCGTTAAAAAAGTAAAGGAATCAGTCACTTGTAAACAAAATAAGACGCCATCGTATTTTCAGGTGCTTGCACCGGGGCATGTTCGGCGTTTCAAGAGGGAACGAATACCATCCGTGCTATTATTCGGAGGGCTTTTCAATTTCAAAATGGAGTTTATTTCATTGATCATTGACCCTTCTCTTTGTGTATTTACAATCAAACGGTTTTAGTTATCAGAATCAGTTTCACTTTCCCTTTTAGAATGGTGTGAAATAAGGTCATGTTTAAATATACCAAACTCTTTATAATTTGATAAATAATTGCATTGCAATTACGTTCATTCATTATAGGACGTCGTCTGCTTAAGCAGGATCGATCCCTAGTGTGACGACATCAAAACGCCGCTATATTTCTGGCGAATCCTCGAATATTCCAGATGCTTAGAAGAGCTTTTATTTATGTTATTTTTATAATCATCAGATACGCAGTTGACATAAAACTTATACGATTGCCATCTGTAAGCTTCCCAGTTTCTAGTGATACATTAATTGCCATATTTGTGATTTTCTTGTAATGTGATCTTTAAGCTTTTCGTTGTAATGGCGATACAAGGCTGAGGACCGACTTTTAGAAAGGATTTATTGTAAAATAACGGGATCGCCGACAATACAAAAGTACGTGAGACTAATGTGTATTTGTTCGATGTTCATGTGTGCACGATTTTTTCGCTTGTGATTGTTTTAACGACGAGCCCTGGCTCTCGATTGCCAGATCCGGCCGGCTACTGGTGCCTGTCCATTTAGAATCAAATATAAATAAAGCCTTTTCAAATAAAGAAAGCACTCTTGTAGTTTTTTTAAATTTGGAAAAGGCATGTGATATGCTATGGCCTACTGCTGTTATTATTAAATTGGAACAGTTAGGCATTCGTGGAAATATAGTCAAATGGATACAAAATTTTCTCTCAAATCGTATACAAGTCCAGATAAATGGAACGCTTTCTGATTAAAGTTACTCAAATGGTATTCCTCAATGAAGTGTTATAAGTCCAACTCTTTTTAATATAGCTGTAAACGACTTGGAAAAGGTTATTATGGGAATAAATTTCTCTCAATATGCAGATGATATACATGTTAGCTATATGGAAATCTAATAGAAATGTGACTTATATTACAAAAAAGAAAATCCAACAGAACTTAGATTCTATAGATTCTTGGTGTAGGAAGTGGGGATTTAAATTATATGCAAGCAAAACAGCTGCTGTTCTTTTTACAATAAAAAAGAAAAGCCGAGTCTAAACTTAAGATACAATGAGAAAATATTAACTTTCAAAAGTCAGCAAAATTTTTGGGAGTTATATTCGATAATAAATTAAATTGGAATGAACATGTGGAATATATCGAGAGATGCAAGAAGAAAATAATTCTCTTGAAATGTATTAGTGGGCTTGATTGGGGTCCGGATTGTACCATAATGTTGCATATTTATAAATGATCATTCAACCAATATTGGAATATGAATGTGAAGCATTTAATTCAGCAGCTAAATCTACAAAACAAAAACGTGATATTATTCAGTACCAAGCACTCAAAATTTGTACAGGAGCGTTATATGGTACAGCACTTAGTTTGTTACAATTTGAATGTGGTGAACCACCACTTCAATTACGACGTGACTTTTTATGTCGTTTATATAGTAATAAGTTAAATATGTATACAGTTCATCCAAACAAACATATTTTAATGGATAATTGGCAAAAATATTATTTTGCTGATACATGGCAGAGTAATACATGTACATGTATGTGTCATACACCTTTTGAAGGAAGATGTGACCAACTGAATTTAAGCTATTATCTTCCACATAATACTTTTCTTATTGGCTCTATACTACACCTAATATCTCTGAAGAAATTTTAAGCTCTATTAAACATACTTCAGATAAGAATGAAATATGCTTAATTGTAAAAGAACAGATTCATACTCTTTGGTTTGGATCTCTTCACATATATACAGATGGATCAGCCGACCCCAAAACTCATACAGTATTAGGATGTAGTATATACATTCCTTTCTTTGAATGCTCAAATGTGTAAGATTGAATAATGAGTCGTACATTTATACGCAAAACTTTTTGCAGTATTATTAGCCTTAGAATGGATTGAAGAAGTTCAACCTCTTAATTCCTGTATTTTTATGGATTGTCTAACAATAAATTAGTTTGTGATATTCGTCATGCTTTAATTAACATACAAAAACAGGGTTGCATAGTCCATTTTGAATGGATACCAGGACATTGTGGGATTAAGGGAAATGAAGTACATGTTACCTGATATGATAGCAAAGCGAGCTACTAGAAAGAGCTCTGTAGATATCACACTCCCTGTAACAACAACGGAAATTAAACAAGTATTAAAGACATGATCTCCTTCAAACATGGCAAAAACAATGGAATGAATCTAAAGGCTCCAGTCTTAAAATTTTAGAGCCAACAGTCTCTCTACATAAGAAATTATTGAATTTGCCAAGGTAGCAGGAGGTTAGACTGCGTTTTGGAGCATTTAGTGGATTGAAGAGTTTTCAGTTTAAAATTGGAAAACATCCTGATGGACTTTGTTAATAGCGTTCAACATTTGTTATTTCGATGTGCTAAAAATAAACCAGAATTAAATTTAAAAAGATACCTTGAAATGCCCATTTAATCAGATGTCACTTAGGGACACCTTTAAAGATAAGTGTAGTACTACACTAGTTATTAGATTCATTATAGATAGTGGTATTCAAATATAACGCCAATTTACAAAAATGTAAAGAAGTTTAATAATTTCTCGATGGGGGGGGGGGGGCATATGTGAGATTGTCTTGTATAGGGTTAGGCCTTGTGAGTGATAAGCCTGCGGGACGGCCCTTTGGGTTATTTCCTCAAACTGCAGGAGAACAGAGCGGTAGAACCAGGCACCTGTCCTCTGTAGTTTAGACTCTTCACAGGACTTCTTGCTTTTGCTTCCTCCTCTTTCACACTTAAGCTTTAAATACACAAAATAAATTATCCTTCTTTCATTAATCTGTTTCTTTTGTAATAATGAGTAATAATATGATCGCATGTATCCAATACACTATGATGCAAGTGATGTAGAGATATTTTAAATTTTGGTTGATCATTTTTGCATGAAAAATTTAAATTATAATATTTGTTGATGCTAATTAAAAACTTGTTTTCTTTTCTTTCAGAATACTTTTTTTTTCTGGAAAAAACGACCACTTGACTAACTTACGACTGTATTGTAACTGGCACACAGGACAAACGGATTCATTTAATAAATCATGGAAACGCAAGCATCATTTTTACACCAACGGAGCTTTGTCATCCCTTGCTCATTTTTTCCCGATTGATGTGTCAAATGAAAGGGCAGAAAATGAACTTTCGAGAAATGTGATTATCTCTTTGAAATTCAGATATCCTTGGCCAAACAACTTTTGGTAGCCTTACTTTATATTGTCTTTATTCACTCATGCGTGAAGTATGTATCATAATTTATGAGTGGTATAAAATGAAAGAAGAGGACAAATATGTGTCATTTATTAATCATAATTGTGATTAAGATATGATTAAACATCGATAAATATCGGTTTCGTTTTTTTTCTGGGACGCACTGTACTTCATCTTGTTTCGGAAGCCGGAAAAAAAAACCGTGTATGGTATCGCTAAATGTTCAGGACTATAATGATCACATGTCTGATGGACACAGGGAGAGAAGAGAAGTTCTTTTACAAAGCATCGCTAAATGTTCAGGAGGTCACAATGATCACATGTCTGATGGACACAGGGAGAGAAGAGAAGTTTTTTTACAAAGTAGACAGTTTGAAGCTTCTTATGTGGTAGAGTCATACATCTATAATGCATCTGAAAATCTGAACTTTACAAAATCTGAACTTAATGAAAACATAATGCATTTTCTGTATGATACAAACCTAAATCAGTGCATAATGCCCGCTTAAGGGCCGGTTCCATATCACCGACAACGAAAGAAGTTCCCCAAACTATGAATAGGTTGCAACATATCTTTTGTTGACATGTATATATTAGTAATACTATAATAACGGAACTCCCACCAGACAGGACACTTGTATGAATTTCATTCATACTAACAGTGCATTCAGGGACCATCTGTAAAAAGTGGAAAAAGCAGCATCGGCTCTATGACGCATACATAAACCAATAGACTTTCTACCCCTCAATGACCACGTACATAATTATACGGTATCATGTACCTGACATTTGACTGGCTTAGTGCCCTGTACATGTACATCATTTAAGAGCTCCGAATCATTATCAAAATAAGTATGTAGCGGCCCGTATAGCATTTCGACAAAACTGCGAACCGGTACATCAGTTTCAATCCTTTGTATTAACCTTGGCCCTTTTAAAAAGTACTTTTTAATTCTTGAAAGTGTTTATTTTTAAAAACTCATTCCAATTTGGCATGGAATTTGAAATTGTTCCTCCAGTTATGATGATATTTCTGATTGTACTACTATTCTTACCGCGGAACGAACATAACTTTATTATTTATATGTCTATGAATGTTCTCAGTCATCCAGGTGGTAGATAAATAACGTTAAATATTATAGAAAAGTCAACTGGGTTTGCTCTGTTTTAGCTTGCTACAATTCACGTCCACTCCGGGACGCTTCATCAGGCCAACTGGTCTTTGGCGGCAAATGGTTGTTGACCATTCATATGAAATCTACTTTCATTTCACCTCTCTGAACGTTGACCATTTGCTTATAACTTTCAAAGACTTTCAAACTACATTGAAAAATTCATAAACAATTCAACTTTATTTTTAACGACCATGTCTAAAATATACACAGTACATATAAGAAATCATGAGTTTGTATCAATTTTTTTCACATAACCGTTGAAAAATATGTAGAAGCACCCTATGGGATTGCCATTGCTGAGACACTGAGGATTCTCTACATCGCTTATTTTTGGTTAAACCAAATAACTTCCATGTCGATTGAACCGGACAGCCCTCTACCAGGAACTCAAACTTACTTTGTAACGCAAGGTATTGCCATGCCGAGAGCGTTGGCGGTTGATGAACAACAGGGGTGGGTAATGTAAACCCTTTGTTTTATTTATGATTAAAAGACACCTTTTATTGACACCTTTGTTTGATTTTTGTTATCTTAGTTTCAGCAAAATACTGCGATGTTATTTGTAACAGCACTCCCTTTTTTTGGGGGGGGGGGGCTCATTTTTTTACATTAATATATCCTCACAATTTAGGTTTTCTCATCGACCATTGTAATCATTTGGTCACTGAAATTAATTTAGTGTGCATTCAAATTAAAGCGAAAGCCATACTCGGACGAGTCCCCTGAAGTCAAATTTAAAAAAATTGGGGCATTCACGGATGTACATTCAACGTTACAAGTCCGAACACTTTTTTGTGAAAGATCCGCGCATTCAAGTTAACACGGTAATGTATAGCTGTGATGGGGTAGTTTCCGGCACTCATTGTTAGAGGCAACCAATTTGCTAATTTGTGAAGTCATTTTTAGTAGACTATTGTTTTGGAGGGTATCACTAACATTTTTTGCGGTCCTGTTATTGACGAGTTCATATTGTGCATCTTTAGAGGACTGTATATCAAAAATTATTTGATAGGTTTTCCCGGCCAGTTCAATAATTATTACAGTCAATCAAAGTCATTTTGCGGGCATTCAAACATACGCAAATACCGCCCTCGAACGATTTCCATAATTGAAATTAAGAATCTCAGTATTCAAAGTGAACAGCGAAGAAAACAAAATCACCTTTGTGCATTCAAATTGCAAATTCTGGTACGATTTTCATTAGACGTGCGCACTCAAGTTAATATGGTAGGCTTGATGAGCCTGTTTCCTGAATTAATTTTCATTTGTATTTATTTGTAGGTACTTGGTTTGATGGTGGTGATGGCATCATTTATATTATTACTATTATTATTGTTACGCGTCAACCAATCGAAAGGCAGGAAAAAAATACATGAGAAAAGAACAGTGACAGAGAGAAAGTGAACATGACATGAAAATGATAGGTCACCTTCCAATATTTCCCTGATTTGTTGCCTTGTTATTACGTAATTCATCCACCAAGTAGAGGCAAGTGCCTCCGACCCCCCCCCCCCCCCCCCCCCCCCCAGTGTCGATGATCCATGATGCCCGGAATCCCTTTATGTCTGGATCCTCTGTACGCCACTGTTAAATTAATAGCAAGTTGCTTTGAAAGAAAGATAAAAATCAGAGAAGCAGATTCATGAAAGTTTGAACGAAATCGTACAAGCAATAAGAAAGTTATGATTTTTTGAAAGTTGTAATCACTATACATATGGGAATTTCAAATTGGCCGAATAGGAAATGTCACTGTGATGAAGCTGTGAACAACTCCCCTATTTGCTCCAACACACAAATTGACTAAATGTCACTTTTTTCAAAATGTATTACTCAGTAGGATCTTTTTCTTTCATGAGGACCTATAACAATATGCTATCTCCAATATATTCTGAGCCCTGTCCTGAGGGTAAAAGCACCTCAAAAAACCGCAAATTAATGATATTTTTGTGTAGACAAACGGGAGAGTTGTCCACAAAAAATGTCACAATCGACTCACCAAATTGCCAATTTGAGATTCGCATAGATGTAGTGATCGTATTTTTCAAACATCCGTAACTTTCTAGTCCTTGTCCGATTTCTTTCAAACTTTCATCATCCTGTTTTTCTTATTTTTCTGCTTTCACGCAAATCATCTTATTACCAAGTTTGGATTGCCCTTTAAGTGATGAAATACAGATTTCCTTGTTTTTCTTATTTTGATACTCATATGAAGATAGAATACAACCAACAACTTGCATGTTTATAGTACTTATTGTATTTGTGGTTCTTTATTTTGTCACTGATAAATATTCTATTTTAGGATCGACTGCTTACCTTAAAATCTACTTGATAAAATTTTGTCCGACATTGAATTTCCCAAATAAAATTTTGCTAGTTTTTCAAAATACTGAAGTAGAAAAAAAGATAAGATGGGAAAACAGATATGTTTTCAATATTAATTGAAGAAAGGAAAATCGGTTATCGATTTGGTCTTCGGCCACCTAAAGGCTTGGTCAACGATAACGGTGAATGAGTTCAGACATCACCTCACCAATTTTTTCAACGATAAAATCGTTGGTTCCGTCAATCAAACAGTATTGACGCTGCCTTTCATCCCTTCTTCTGTCAATGACGTCACATTGAAGGAGTGCAATTATTTGCTCTCAGATATTTTCATGGAGATCTGTCCCAGCGAGACGATAAAACCGTTTAGGGAGGCTCATTGGCATAAATATAAGTCGTTGAGGTCTGATCTACAACAACGATTTCCAAATAATTTCCATATAAACAACAAGGGAGCGATTTGAGAACGATCATTATTATATAGTTATCGTTATCGTTTTTGGCGCAAGTGAGTTTTGACATTGTCACATAAATCGACCTTTGCATGTGCATTCAACCATGGAAATTTGCCAAACAAAAATGGGAACAAAGAAGCATGAAGATTGGCTCTGTATGTCAATATATGCTATACATGTATTTATAATTCCCCTGTGAAAAAAAAATGCATTTTAAAAAGTGTGTACTTTTCTCTTCCACTGACTTTTGAGAGCAACAATATTGCTCTATTTTGTATATATAATTGTTACCATTACTACCCCCCCCCCAAAAAAAAAAACAACAAAACAAAACAAAAAAACAAAAAAAAAATCACGATGCCACCTACACGTCTTTTTTACTTTCATGGGCATAGGCATAGGCTTACACAATTTTATTTTCTGTTTTTAGTGTCTGTATTATTTATTTTATTTTATTTTATTATTATTTTTTTTTTTGCCTTTCCCTAACGACTTCGTATCCTTATGAATACGGATCGCCAAAACTGACACATAATTATGATTGTTCATAGGACTTGTTTCATGCTTTTAGATATCTCTACTGGACCATGGATGAAAGAGTTGCCCGTAAATTGTTGAACGATACCCTGAATATTGACACAATATATCACAATCCGGAGCTCACCAGTCTCACTGGATTAAGTATCGACCTCACCAGTGAGTATTCAAAATAATTCAAAGTGACATGTCGTTTGAACTGAAATTAAGAATTTTGCACATTGATATTACAACAGACTTGTAATAATGATGTGTATAGGTCTTGTAGTCCAGTGGTTTAATAAATTGCATATGTTCGAACCCTGGTACAGTACTTATGTCCTTGAGCAAGGCCTTTCATCTACATTGCTCCTCTCCATTCAGGTGCTAAATGGGTACCTGGGAGGATGCGAAAGTCATTGTGATTGGATTAGTCTAATGCGCGCCACTATTCTGGAATGCTCTCCAGTGGAATGGAGAATTTTCACTGTGAAGTGCAGAATCGTAATTAAATTCAACGGCCGGGATAGGCTGTAAACTCTTTGGTGGATAACGTGGACTGGAAAAGCGCTTTATAAGAAAGAGTCATCATTATTATCATTATTATTATTATTATTATTATTATCATCATCATCTTCATTATCATTGTTATAAAGTGTATTATTATTACAATAATAATGATAATGATGATAATAATAATAATAAGAAGAATAATTCATAGTTTTTAAAATTAAATTAAACCCTGAAATTTCGTCATTCCTTTTCGAACTTTTCCAATTATTCTGAGTCCTTTTACATCTAGTTTCGTCAAATTCATGAATCATTTTCGTCATTTTGCTATTAATTTTGTCATTTATTAGTGACAAGGGTACATGGTAGGGATAAATAGAGGAATGTAATGGTATTGACAAGAGACGCCTATCTGGTATTGTGTCCGCCCTTTCCTTGTAGCACTATTCCATTTTATTTGAATAGTCATTTCATATACATGTATTTTAAAAAGCAATTATAAAAATGCACTCTATTATACATACGTTTCAAAAAGGCATGGGGTTAAATTATACTTATTCAAAGGTTCGAAGATGCATCATTTTGGATTTGAGTAAGACGTGTCATAGTAGATTACAAGGACACACATAGTATGTTAAGGGTTACGTTTCTTTATTTTGGGAAGTGGCACTTGATAGTGTTGAAAATTATCACGACTATTGTTTAAAAGGTCCTGTGCTTGTTTGTAAATTGAGGGTTATTATGCTCTCTTGCCCCAAGCTCCAATGCCTTTATATTGCGGTGATAGTACAGGGGTACCCAGCACTATTTTGCTATCAAGGCAGAAAAGGGTAATAAGGGGCACTTATCACAAATTAAAGTGAAAAGGGGCACTTATTACAAAGTAAAAAGGGCATTTATTACAAATTAAAAGGGAGCACATGTAGTAAAATTGCGCAATCATACTAAAAAGTGGGGGATTAGCGTCCTTCCACCTGGAGCGCCGCCTTTGGATGAAACCACTTGACTACAAAACCGCTCCTTCTGTAGATCTGCATTCAAGAAAATTATTGACATTATTAAGGGTCAACTTGTTAACATAATTCAGTTTAGAATAATTAATTTATTTTATAATTGTTTTATTAAAAGAAAATTGGATGTTATCTGTTGAATAAAGACAGATAGTAACCGTAAATTAGCCCTATATTGAACCAGTCTGTGAAAAAAAAGAAGCTAATGTCAACTGATTTGGGTAGGTATGGGTATGGACAACTACCAAAAAAAGGAAGGAGTGATAGAGGTTGGGGAACTTTTTTTTATTCAAGGTCAAAGGCCAATGACCTTTTTCAAAATCACTAAAATTGATATTTCAAGAAAGGAATATGGTATCTGCATGATTCTGGTGTCAAAATGCTTAGAACTAGGAAAGAAAATGATGTAGAGCAATTACTGACTATACAAATCAAATCTTGACCTCCAAAATTGATGTCGAAGGTCAATGACCTTTTTCACAAAATCACTAAAAATGGTAATTCGGGAAAGGAAAGTGGTATATGCATGATTCTGGTGTCAAAATGCTTAGAACTAGGAAAGAAAATGATGTAGAGCAATTACTGACTATACAAATCAAATCTTGACCTCCAAAATTGAGGTCAAATGTCAATGACCTTTTTCACAAAATCACAAAAAAAATGGTATTTCAGGAAAGAAATATGGTATATACGTCTACCTGATTTCGGTATTAAAGTGCTCAGGAATACGAAAGAAAATAATCTAGAGTAATAACTATTAGATTAAAGTCTTGACCTCTAAAGCTAAGGTCAAAGAGGGTCAAAGGTAATAATTGATGTTTTATCATATATCAACCTGGTATTAAGAAATTTATGCTACTGTTTCAAGTGTGAGCAGAGAAAAGTGGCTAATTCCGAATTGCTCTGGCAACAACGGGAAAAATTGGTTATTCCAAAAGCAGATGATGAGGTGAAATTCCTTGTCTTTGGGTCAAAGGTCATTGACCCCTGTGTTAATCACGAAACTTAAATTGAGCAAGCATTTGGTACAGCTTATTAGTATAAAATATATTGTGTCCATAATCCTAGGTATTCATAATCCTAAAATAATTGCCAATAATAATAAATAATAATAAATGCCAATCTTTTAACTCATTCAATCCTGTTCGTGGAATCCAGTTCCCATCCTCTTCCTTTGGGATCAAGAATAGAGGTGTCCAGATGTTTCCACACAGCGACTTGAAGATGTACGCGAAAGGAATGTTGAGATGTTGCATCGTCCATTGGCTGCTTGCTTCTTGAACTTCATATAGCGAGACTGTTCTAGGGGAGTATCCTCACAGCCATAATGTGATTTGCATTGCACTTAATCTAGCTGATCGAATCTCGGAGTCAGTTGAAGTGTTACTTGTGAATGCAGTGATGACACTGGCAGGAAATCTGCATTTGTAGAGAGAACATTTGGTATGTCCATGAGATCTTCTTGTCCATTACTCTTACTTTCTTCTGAAGGTCAGCAAGATTTTTGCATTTCTTTGATGTCTTCATGCTCTTTACCGGTAACTCATTATCAAGATCCTCATGGGCCTATCCAATGTACTAATTTATATTTCCAAGCAGACATCTCTACCACAGACATTGGGGATCGAGAAGAGTTTCTCTTCAAGTATGGCTGGTCGGGAAACGACACTGTGTCATGCATTCATGGACATACCAAATGTTCTCTCTACAAATGCAGATTTCCTGCCAGTGTCATCACTGCATTCACAAGTAACACTTCAACTGACTCCGAGATTCGATCAGCTGGATTAACTGCAATGCAAATCACATATGGCTGTGAGGGTACTCCCCCAGAACAGTCTCGCTATATGAAGGTCAAGAAGCAAGCAGCCAAGCAGCCAAGCAGCGAAGGGCAAAATTGATCCTGACAGGCTCCCACGATGGACGATGCAACAGCTCAACATTCCTTTTGCGTACATCTTCAAGTCGCTGTGTGGAAACATCTGGACACCTCTATTCTTGATCCCAAAGGAAGAGGATGGGAACTGGATTACAACAGAAAGCTAAGACCGAAAAAGGAATTTGTTGCAACTGCAAAGAAGGGGAGAGACAATGTGAAAACATGAAATGTAGCTGCCTGAAAGCTGGTATGTCATGTGTATCTGCATGTGGACATTGCTCCAATGGAACAGAACTCATAGATGATGAACTTGGAAGTGATGAAGAAGAAGCAGACTAAGTATTGTTGATTTTTATTGCGTTGTCAATAGTTACTAGAAGTTATAAACCCAGGTTGTATGCTGCGAGCAGTGTTCTTCAAATTGTTGATAATTATGAAAGGTTCTACTGCCAATCGGTAAACTCTGTTAAATAGACCTGCTCAGGCTGGATCGGCAAAGGATATTCTTTACATTGTAATATTACTTGTGCAAGAACTCAGAGCAATGTCGATCAAGGTAGGCTATAGGGAGGTTGTCCCTATTTACCCATTGTAACTGTAGTTGAGTTCGATGCAAAATAAACAAAGGTTTCAACAGGAAAAATGAAGTTCAATCGTTTCTTTAATTGTATATGGATCGTTGTGACTTTGATGCTTTCACAAATACAAAACAAAGTCCCTTAATTCCATTCCGTAGTCATGAAAACTCCATAATATTCCGTGAAAACTGTAGGTTAAATGTATAATGAAAAGATCATAAGTACAAAAATACATGTATATTGCATCTAATTATACTTTCGATAAATGATCTTTTTAACTGTTATAAAGAAAAACTGTCCGTAAAAACTCTGTACTATAGCCTTCATTCTAAAAGTGTAATTCTTGTGCTTTCAAACACTAACTGTACACTCATACTCTGATTAACTTTAAGCCCATAGTACATTGCACTATTGTTTCATATCTATTCCTAGATTAAATGTTGTTATAATAAACCCAACCTTTTGAATTCAAAATATTAGACCCTATAGATGGGCTACAAGTAAAATAATGCAAAGGGTACATGTATAAAATGTGGTAAAAATGACATTAATAAGTGTACAAATACCCTCTGCTAATATTGCAGTATACTTTCATAAATTTCAAATGACCTTGATGATATCATGACTTGTCCTGAGTGTGCAATTAAATAACCAATCACATAATCAGGTTTCGTAATTTACATAGACTTATCAAGCACTAAGATTCACATTTATCATAAAATCAAATTTAGCTCAAATATCTTGTCACTTAATTATCGTATATTCTTATACAAGATGTCAACTTAACTAATTGCATTCTTACAAGCGCTTATACGTTTTATAGGCTACAATACCAGGTATCCATTTTGTAATGTATACTGAACACAAACTATGGCAAATGCATTGCATTTATACACATACATAATGTACATTACTGAATTCACTTGCAATGTTCAATGGGCCAAAACAAGATTAATCAGACTTCTTTTGAGCTTATAGTTTTATAATTTACAATAATAATAAAATGAATGTATCAACTAACCTCTTTGCCTCCATACTTGACTCTAAAAAGCATCCTTGAATCAGGATGCTCTGAATACAAAATGATTTCTTAAGCTCAAAAACAGTCTTCCATCCTTACTGCTCTATCATCATTTGATTTGCAGCTGGCCACTAGTTGGCGCTATAACAAAAAATACTTGCTCAATGTCACCTAAGGTCACAGTAATTAAGCATATGTACATACATGTTAAAATGACTGACCCGACCTTATGACCTCATATGCAAATGCTTGGTTGACAAAATTAATTATTCATGATTTCTAATTTGGCTATCAAAAAGTAAACTTTAAAACCACTTTCATTACACCCATGCCGAGCTAGACTGACCAGGCCAACGTTATCTTCATCAGAATTGAATGAGTTAAAAGATTGGCAAATAATTATTTTAGGATTATGAATACCTAGGATTATGGACACAATATATTTTATACTAATAAGCTATACCAAATGCTTGCTCAATTTAAGTTTCGTGATTAACACAGGGGTCAATGACCTTTGACCCAAAGACAAGGAATTTCACCTCATCATCTGCTTTTGGAATAACCAATTTTTCCTGTTGTTGCCAGAACAATTAGGAGCGAGTAGGAATTAGCCACTTTGATTTCTCTGCTCACACTTGAAAGAGTAGCATAATTTTCTTAATACCAGGTTGAAATATGATAAAACATCTATTTTAACCTTTGACCTTCTTTGACCTTAGCTTTAAAGGTCAAGACTTTTATCTAATAGTTATTAATATGGAAAACAAGCTGCTGAAAACTGCTTATCCAATAATAATAATTACTCTAAATTATTTTCTTTCCTAGTTCTAAGTATTTTGACACCAGAATCATGTATATACCACTTTCCTTTCCCGAAATACCATTTTTAGTGATTTTGAAAAAGGTCATTGACCTTTGACCTCAATTTTGGAGGTCAAGATTTGATTTGTATAGTCACTAATTACTCTACATCATTTTCTTTCCTAGTTCTAAGCATTTTGACACCAGAATCATGCAGATACCATGTTCCTTTCTTGAAATACCTATTTTAGTGATTTTGAAAAAGGTCATTGACCTTTGACCTTGAATAAAAAAAATTTCCCAACCTCTATCACTCCTTCCTTTTTTTTTTTGGTAGTTGTCCAAACCAATACCTACACAAATCAGTTGAAATTAGCTTCTTTTAATTTTTTTCACAGATGAACCCTAATTTCGGGATACTAAGAAAGATATTTTGATAAAGAAATGCATCAATCGATTTCGCTTCTTTTATGATCTCCCCCCCCCCCCCCCCCCCCCTCTTTAGGTGCCATATCTATTGACCTTGGCAATCATGTTGTTCCACAACCCTCTGTTTCTAGCCTTCTCTATTAGCACCACTCCCTTGTCTTTCACTCCTATCTCCTCTAACCATTTCTGCAAACTGTCCATCCAGAGTATTCTTCTGCTTCCCCTACACCTCTTCCCCTTCATCTTTCCTGTCAGTGCAAGGTTCTCCAAGCCACATTTACGTACAAACTGTACCATAAACTTTTATGATCCTTGAGGAAAAATAAACTTTATCGAAAATCTTCAATTGTGGTTGAATTTTGTATAAATCTTTGACAAAATGTTACAGAAAAAGAATTTAGAGCAAAACAAAAACCAAAACAAAAGCAAGAAAATGTGCATTTGACCCTTTTTTATGTTTTGTTCTCAATTAGGATATACTAAATATGGCATGAAAGTGTTGTGATATAGGTTTTCATTAAAAAGAGATACAAATATACTAACAGTTGTGTGTTGTTTTGGGGAATATTGCAGTAATTTGTAATACACCTTTATAATAAAAATAATCTGAATAGGGTTTACATTCGTTCTGACAATTCTGCAGAGATAAATCATACCCGAACAACAAAAAATGTGAAACGGCAAGGTATTAAGTAATAGGTTTTTTTTTAATCTACTTTTTTTTACTGTAATGAAAAACTTGAATCACTCTCAGCATGGTGTCAGATGTGTGTGTTGCTTTGAGTGCCTCGAACGAGAGTTAGTAAACACATTATGTCTACAAAATGGTTTTCTCATGTGACAGGGGATGTACGGCGTATCTTTTTCTGTTCCCGATGGCAGAAGCGAACTTTCTACAAGGACGTGAGCTTGCTTACGAACCCAGATACAACTAGCGCCCAGGAGTTGACAGGTTACTTGCAGGATCCTTACAACGAGGAACTGACACACGTGAAATACTTCAATGGCACCCTCTACTGGGTAAAGTACAACCGTCACGATGCGAAGGGCATCGGTAAAATGACGGAGTACGATCGTAATAACCGATCCTACAGCATTCAAGAAATCAGTCAGTTTGAATGGCCTTTCCAAATGCTGATCGTTGTTACTTAATCATAATTTCGCACTGACGTAGCCAGACTTGTTGAACAGAGAGCACAGAATAAGGGGGGGGAGAGGAGGGAGAAGGTGGGAGAGGGGTGACACACAAAATCATAGAGTCACATAGTTTCACACACACACACACACACACACACACACACAGAGGTTTACATGGCTTTACTTCCGAGGACAAGTATTGTTCCTCTATTGTTCCTCGTCCTCGGACAGTCGACGGAATAAAGCACAAATTCATTGTTCGACGTTCGAGGACTATTGTCCGGCTTCCGAGGACCATTGTTCTCATGATTTTTTTTTTTGTTCTCTGTCCGAAAATGTCCTCGGACATTCTGCTAAACAGGCCCACGTAGGGTTTTTTTAGTGGATGAATGGGGGATGGGCCCCTTGTGGCTAGCTAGTGTAATTTCGTATTTATCAGAAGAGACCAACTTGCAAGAAAATCGGCCTTTAAATCAGTACTAGTTTTTAAGTACAAAATGAAAGTGTTTGAATATTGTGCATCGATCTTTTGTAACACAAACTTTGAAAAGAATTATTTAAACAAGATCACTATTATGCCTGTTGCACATGAGGCATCATTTGCTTGATTTTAAACTGAGCGTTGTGGCGTACGCTAACAGTGGAAGTTATAAACTTATTCAGCGGACCCACGTTCGAGACTGAGTCACGTCTTTCGGATGGTAAAGGTCGGTCCCCAGACGTAAATAGTCATATCTGATTGATACACGTCTGTAAAAAAAAATTTAAAAAAATACACAAGTACACACCACTTTAATTTATATGTCGATTGCTTGTTTCTGAGTATGTTTATCCCAAGTCGGGAGGAAATGGCTGATGGTCATGGTGAATGCAATTGCTTTTTTTTCCCCTTCCAGGCAGCTTGGGGGATCATGCTCAGGAACACATTCTGCACTTATATTCTTATTTTGTCTGTTATATTTTTATTGAAAACAAGCTGCTGAAAACTGCTTATCCAATAATAGCGAGCCAATGGAGTGAAATGGAGTCAAAAGGGGCCTGAGCTTCTGACGAAGATTCTGCTAGGATCGAAAGCTCAGGCCCCTTTTGACTCCATTATATTTTTATTGTTACACAATTTTTGTTGTCATTGTCAATTATTTTTTATATTGATTTGACATATAAAACAAATAACAATAATAATAAATAATGATAATGTAGGCTTAAGTCAGCGGCTGGCGCTGCCTTTGTTTGACGTACCATGTAAGAGTGATATGGTACCCCAAAAACCGAGTGCAAAATGAATTTCATGCATGTTTACAGCTTTTTCATTGATCTTGCTAGTCTGAAGAGGAGAATAGAACGTATGCTGCTATATGTGTGAAGGGGTAGACATCATGTTATTCAAATAAATTATGAATAGCTAACAAACTGCATGCCGTTGCTAAGAATAGAACGTATATGGCTATATGTGAAGGGGTACACATCAAGTAATTAAAATAAATTATGAATAGCTAACAACATGCATGCCGTTGCTACCTAACATGCCTCTTGATTCCACTTTGTATGTACTTTACAAAGGTACTCATTTCTCACTCAAGCTTATAATGTATATATTTACCTGCCAGTGATTAAGAACCCCCCCCCCCCCCCCGGAGATATTGTAAAATACGTTATTTTCGATGACTTTTTAAACTGTTTGCATTGTCTGTACTCTTTGTTTAGATGTATCGCAATTCCAAAGAGAGAGCAAAGCTCAATAAACCTATAGAAGGTTTTGTGTAAATATTCAGACTTGAGATGTAGTGGTAAAACTATTCTTATAACATTCTGGAGAAAATTGTAAGCCATGTAAAGTTAGTTTGACGAAGTGTTAAGAGTGTGTTAATGAGATATAGAAAAGATCAATGAGAGAGCAGAGACTTGATATAGGGTTAGCTTGCTGAAGCATTCAGACAGTGTTACAGTGTATATTTGTTTCTGCTCAGCAAGAGATAATAAAGTAGAGGTTTATTGGGTAAGCTTACTCAATAAAAAAACATTTGGACTGTGTTAGTTATACATTTTTATTATTAAGAGAAATGTATAAGAATTTATCTAATATGGTTAGCTTACATCCAAACTGTGTTACAGTGATGCATCTAATTTCAGATGGAAATATAAGAGTATAAATCCATATTTTAAGTTAGCTTGGTGAAATATCAATATTGTGTAAGTTGTATGACAGAGATACATTTTAACTAGATATCAAGAGAAAAAAGAAAAAAGCAGGTACCTGCATTTTGTAGGGTTAGTTTTGTGAAATATTCATACTGTGTAATAGTGATATATTTTAATGAGAAATATAAGTGAGTAGAAACCTAGTAAGATATGGATGATGAAGTATTCAGACTGTGTTGTAGTCATACATTTTAATCATAAAGAAAGATATAACAGTTGAAGCCTTAAGTGGGTTAACTTGGTGAAACATTCAGACGTCGAGAAGCAGTAGATTAGCTTGGTGATTTGTACTGTGGTACAATGTTATAATTAATCAAAAATACCAGTAGCCATAGGATTGTTTGTTTTGACTGTGTTTTGAGTATTTGAAATTTGTCTTCGTGTAAATAATGTTGGTGTTTAATGTTTTAATATAAAATTAATTCGTGAATTTCAGTAAGTGATAAACGTGCATGTGGCTATTTTCTGCCTTTATTCTTGACAAAAACATAATTCATTGTACACGTTTTATTATAAATTAACCAGCTCATGTGTACATTACACTAGATACAATGTTAGGACATCAATGTCTATCATTTATTTTTCAATAATTATGTTTATTCTACTATGTAAAAAATATGACTGTATAGATACTAAGATGTGTGAATAATGATATATTTTGTGTAAGCGTCGCAGGTTGCCGGATTCAATTTTCAAAGTAGCAAGTGTTGGTTAAATAAGTTGATTCTTTTTTTAATCCGTAATTTGCCACTGTTAGATAGGTCTGCAAGTGTAGATATAGAATAAAAATCCATACAATTAATTTGAACTTTTACATATTTGAGAAAGTACATGTTCATAGTGTTCATTTTTCCATTTGATGGCGGCACCGGTTAGTATATTGTATGATATAATAAATGTATAACAAATAATTTCATTTTGTAGATAATTCACCATTTTCAATTAATTTGAATAAACTTCGAATTCACTTAGTATCTAAAGGGTAAAATATGAATATCCGGCGAAAGAGATCAATTCGAATTTCTCGGGCTTTTGAAGAAGGAAATTCATGATCATTTTGATTTAGATCATTCTCTTATTAAATTAGAAATTTGCAGTGAGTGTTAAAATAAATCGTAGTGATAAAATATAAATTTGTGCATTTTCATGTAGCATAATAACACTATACTTCGAGGAGAGAATATGAATATTATGAGATTTGAGATAGACAGGTAGAGAAGAGGAGATATACAGAGAGATAAGAGGAGAGACAGAAAGAAGAGTAGAGAGATAGAAGAGGAGGGGGAGAAGAGGAGAGAGAGAGAGAGAGAGAGAGAAAGAGGAGAGTGGGAGAAAAGGAGAGAGAAGGAAAAGGACATAATTCTGATAAATTGTCTTTGATACCAAAAAAAAGATAATGGGAGGTAGCTTTCTTATAAAGGCGTTGACCAAATTCTAAAATGAGAAAGAGAGAGAGAGAGGGGGAAACAATAGTAATACTTTTAATGTTATGACCGAAATGGTGAAGGAATGAGAAACAAAAGAATAAGTAAAGAGAGAGAGAGAAATTAGAAGATGTAAAAAAATATTTTAAAGAACAGAAAGTGAAGGATTTAAAAAAATAGATCTAAAGAAAGAGAGAGAGAAAAAAATATAATAACTCTGAGAAAAGGGGGAGAGTTGAAGCACGGGAACAATCACTATACGAATGACATTTTTGCTTGTGTCCATTGATGAAGGAATGAAAGAACTTTATTACCAAAAATTGATCATAATTCAGTATACATTTGAAATATAGTTCTTTGATGATAATGGGACACCACTATATAACAATACTGCTGGTTACAGATTACAGTGTAAGAAATTTACGTTAAATCGGTTTACATTCCTGGTGACAAATACGAATAACAAATTTCATTATAAAAGGATTACATTCATTGTAACAAATTACTATGTTCTAAGAATTCAAAGCATTCAAAAATTCACATTTACCTTCTACAGAATCTATTACCTTCATCTGCATCTCAATGGACAATTGTACTTTTGTGCTAAGATCATGTTTTCATTTACCTTTTAAATGTTTCATATCTATAGGCTGAAATATCGGGATAATTCACTGTTGTTGTTTATTCAGATATGAAGATTGACATTGACGTGATTGAATGTATAGACTCCAACTGAAATTAAAAACGCAATTAGTATGCCCCCCTAAAGCCCACATAACTTGTTAATGTAAAAATCTACGACAAATGTAAAAGCATGTCAACCACAAGTGTAAAAATAACCACAAATGTAAAAATCTGTTTAACCACAAATGTGAAAACATTTCGCCTAAAAAATGTAAAAATTTCCATTTTTACCTCAAAATGTCATAACATGTCAACCGCAAATGTAAAACCTCATTGCTTGCACAATACACCTAATGTAATTTATTACATTTGTGGGCTCTACAGCCTAGCTAGCCACCCTCCCTCCCCCCACCCCCCCCCCCCCCCCCTCCCTTCTTTCGAAGCCCGTACTTCGGCACCGGAGAGGATCGGGAGGATACAAATTTACACGCAACACAATGAATATGCATGAGGTGACGTCATAGCGATGAATAGTATATACTAGGCATAATAGGGACTTTTAGAATTGCACGTCCACTTAGTCGACTGGTACGCAAGGACATCATTCTACGCCACTGCGCATGCGCCATTCGCCCTCTCCCTGTCCTCCTCCCTGACTTGCAAAATCGAGAACGTGTTCACTTCGTTTTTGCGGTGCTCCGAAATTTTCGACGAGGTTCACGTATATGACGTCATCGGAACAGCTCAACTATCACTATGAACATGACGAACAAAGAAGCGGACAATTTATGCAGCTCCTCATTGTACCCTTCACAATTGCACTGGTTAACAAAAGAACATCCATTCATTGCTATCCTGTAAAAATATGTAGAACAGGTGTCACATAATAGCAGTGTAGGGATGTCCTTTTGTCTACTAGAGCTAAATCTAAATCTAAAATGATCAGAACTGTAGTCAACATGGGCAGTCGGCGACGTTGACATGCGCGAATTAGTCGACTGGGACGAAGTACTAGTCCACTGCTTCTAAAGTCCCTAATGATAGTGCCTACATGTTTAGTGCACAGGTCCACCTTTCGGTGCTCATATGCGCTAAAAGAAAATGCATACAGAATTATCCTAAGTACAGTAAATTAGGATATTGCAATGATTATACAACGAAGAGAACAAATAAGTTTTCAGTTGCGATTTGGATGTTTCTGTTGACGACAGTAGACTTAATAGAGCAGGGGCCTGTAACATAATGAGATACAATCAATCTTACAATCAATTGTATCTCTTCAGTACATAGTTTGCCATAGACTTACGATTGATATCGATCGTAAGATTGATTGTATCTCTTTATGTTACAGGCCCCAGGGCCCTCTTGCATAAACAGTTGCGTTTAATCGCAACTCAAACTCAAACTTTTATGATACTTGAGGAAAAATAAACTTTAACTAAATATCTCGAAAGTCTTCTCTTGTGGTTGAATTTTGTATAAATCTTTGATAAAATATTACAAGAAAAGAAATTAGAGCAAAACAAAAACGAAAACCAAAGCAAGAAAATGTGCATTTTACCCTTTTCTCATATTTTTTTCTCAATTATGAGTAGGGAAAGGTATATGCCAAATATGGCATGAAAGTTGTTTTGTGATATAGGTTTTCATTAAAAAGAGATAATAAAATGTCCATTTATATAGCGCAGAATCTATACAAATATGCTCTACTTCGCTTAAAGGGAAATCCAACCTTGGTGATAAGTTGATTTGTGTGAAAGCAGAAAAATAAGAAAAACAGGATGGTGAAAGTTTGAGAGAAATCGGACACGGAATAAGAAAGTTATGAATGTTTGAAAAATGAGATAACTACATCTATGCGAATCTCAAATTGGCCATTTGGTGAGTCGACTTGTGGACAAATCTCCCGTATCATTATATCATTCTCCGAAGCGCCTTTACCGTCGGGGCAGTACTCAACAGATATTGCATAATTATAGTATATTGTTATAGGTCCTCATGAAAGAAAAAAATATCCTACTGAGTAATACATTTTGAGAAAAAAATGACATTTTAGTCATTTTGTGTGTTGGAAAGAATGGGGGAGTTGTCCGCTGCTACTACATCACAGTGATGTTACCGATTCGGCCAATTTGAAATTCCCATATGTATAGTGATTACAACTTTCAAACATTCCTAGCTTCCTTATTGTTTGTCCGATTTCATTCAAACTTTCACCAATCCGATTCTCTGATTTTTTCCTCTTTCATTCAGAGCAACTTGCCAATAGGGTAGGATTTCCCTTTAATACAAAGTATCATATTATTACCCCGGCTTTAGCCGCGCCGAGCCAAGATACTAATAGTTCATTGCTGTTTTGGGGAATATTGCAGTAATTTGTAATACATCTTTATAATAAAAATAATCTGAATAGGGTTTAAATTCGTTCTGACAATTCTGCAGAGATAAATCATACCCGAACAACAAAAAATGTGAAATGGCAAGGTATTAAGTAATAATTTTTTATTGGTACTACAAAATTTCAATATGGCACGAAAAAGAGACATGATAACGAAGCTTTTCGACCTGCACTCATCAGGTTATCACGCAGGTATAATAATTTTTTTTTTAATCTACTTTTTTTACAGTAATGAAAAACTTGAATCACTCTCAGCATGGTGTCAGATGTGCGTGTTGCTCTGAGTGCCTAGAACGGGAGGTAGTAAATACATTATGTCTACAAGATGGTTTTCTCATGTGACAGGGGATGTACGGCGTATCTTTTTCTGTGACTGATGGCAGCAGCGAACTTTCTACAAGGACGTGAGCTTGCTCACGAACCCAGATCCAACTAGCGCCCAGGAGTTGACCGGTTTATACTTACAACCGCGACTGACAGACGGGAAATACTTCAACGGCGCCCTCTCCTGGGTAAAGAACAACAATTCGAAGGGCTTCAGTAAAATGACGGAATACGATCGTAACAACTGATCCTACAGCATTCAAGAAATCAGTCAGTTTGAACGGCCTTTGAAAATGCTCATCGTTGTTACTTAATCATAATTTCGCACTGACGTAGCTAGACTTGTTGAACAAGGAGCACAGACTAAAGGGGGGGGGGGGGCAGGAAGGAGGCGGGGAGGAGGTGGGGAGGTGGGTGACACACAGAATCAGAGTCACATAGTTTCACACACTTTTTTTTTCTTCAATAGTTTTTATTCATTTCTATATATAACGGAACATTCGTTTTGAATGAATATAACAAATTACGATCAATAAAATCATTGAAACAAGGCATATACAAAAAATATAATTGGATGAAATGTAATCATTTAAAGAAAAGACGAACCCCCCCCCCCCCCTCCTTACCTCAAACAATGAAATGAATCAGAATTTATAACATAATACATTCTTATTATAGACTCCTTATTCCACTTTACTTCCATCCCCTCCCCTCCCCCCCCCCCCCCCCCCCCCTTCATCCCCCTACTTAACCCAAATCACAGCACATACACACACACACAACACTCACATCCACACGCATTCACCTATTCATATTATATCATCTCAGGTTCCCTCCTCCTGTCCACACTCCTGACTTGAATATTTGAATGAGCAATAATAAGCAACGACATATACACATAACTGGAGGAATTAATCGGGCATACAATGAGTGGGAAACAGGGAATGGACTGAAATAATATAAAGTACCCCAAGGTCAATCAATCCAGGTTTATATGTTCCCATTTTCGTAAATTCAAATGCAGTGTACCTGCTTTTGACGCTGGAGCTTTTTAAATTCCGAAATAATTGTTATTATCTTTTCTCTGGTTGGCAAGTTATTTTCTGACCTAGATTTTAAAATAGTATATTTCAACATAATTATCAGACTATTTACACACTTAGATCTATCAGAATTACCCGTGATTCCCAAAAATATTTCTTGCCAATTCATATTTTTCAATTCAACTATATCAAAATGTTCAATCACACACACACACACACACACACACCCTCTCACACACACACATAGGGGTTTTTTAGTGGATGAATGGGGGATGGGCCCCTTGTGGCTAGCCAGTGTAATTTTGTATTTATCAGAAGAGACCAACTTGCAAGAAAATCGGCCTTTAAATCAGTAATAGTTTTTAAGTACAAAATGAAAGTGGTTGCATATTGTGCATCGATCTTTCGTAATAAAAACTTTGAAAAGAATCATTTAAACAAGATCACTATTATGCCCGTTGCACATGAGGCATCATTTGCTTGATTTTAAACTGAGCGTTGTGGCGTGCGGTAACAGTGGAATTATAAACTTCAGCGGACCCAGGTTCGAGACTGAGTCACGTCTTTCGGATGGTAAACGACGGTCCCCAGACGCAAATAGTCATATCTGATTGATACACGTCTGTAAAAAAAAAAAAAAAAGCAAGTACACAAGTACACGCCACTTGTAATTTAATTTATGTCGATTGCTTGTTTCTGAGTATGCTTTAATATCCCAAGCTAGTCAGGAGGAAATGGCTGATGGTCATGGTAAATGCAATTGCCATTTTTCCCCTTCCAGGCAGCTTGGGGGATCATGCTGAGGAACACATCTGCACTTATATATTTTTATTGTTACCCAGCTTTTGATGTCATTGTCAATTATTTTTTATATTGATTTGAAATATAAAACAAATAACAATAAGAAGAGTGATATGGTACCCCCAAAACCGAGTGCAAAATGAATTGCATGTTTACAGCTTTTCATTGATCTTGCTAGTCTGAAGAGGAGAATAGAACGTATGCTGCTATAAGTGTGAAGGGGTAGACATCAAGTAATTAAAATAAATTATGAATAGCTAACAACATGCATGCCGTTGCTACCTTACATGCCTCTTGATTCCACTTTGTATGCACTTTACAAAGGTACTCATTTCTCACTCAAGCTTATAATGTATATATTTACCTGCCAGCGATTAAGAAAAAAAACCCCGATATATTGTAAAATACGTTTCGAGGACTTTTTAAACTGTTTGCATTGTCTGTACTCTTTGTTTAGATGTATCGCCATTCCAAAGAGAGAGCATAGCTAAATAAACCTAGAAGGTTTTGTGTAAATATTCAGACTTGAGATGTAGTGGTAAAACTATTCTTATAAGATTCTGGAAAAAATTGTAAGCCATGTAAAGTTAGTTTGACGAAGTGTTAAGACTGTGTTAATGAGATATAGAAAAGCACAATGAGAGAGCAGAAACTTGATAGGGTTAGCTTGTTGAAGCATTCAGACAGTGTTATAATGTATATTTGTTTCTGTTAAGCAAGAGATAATAGAGTAGAAATGTATAAGAATTTATCTAATAGGGTTAGCTTACATCCAAACTGTGTTACAGTGATGTATCTAATTTTAATCAGAATGGATATATAAGAGTATAAATCCATATTTTAGGTTAGTTTGGTGAAGTATCAATAATGTGTAACCCTGATAGCAGAAAGTGGTAAAAATTACGTGATATTTACGTCGTGGTCTTCGTCTTTTTTACGTCCTGTAATTACGTCAATAAGACGGCAACTTACACCAGCGCAAGACGTCAAGAGGACGTCTTATTTTGACGTCATCTGTACACATAAAAACTGAAGTGCTGTATATAGCACTTTTTGAGAGCATGCATAGGGACTGCACACAGCGTGCTATTTCAGCACTTTCACGGGAGCTGGACCGGCTCCTTAAACTGCTAAACATTCATAAAAAAAATGATTTGGGCGAGCTTCGAACCAGGGTCCGCTGATCGAGAATTGCTGGCATTACCGCTAGACTAACTCACATTGTACGATTTAGAGCAGATCATATTGTAACATAGTGAATTTACGACACCACATAGTTCATGTTATCTACTTGACTCCCATGACTAAACTGTATTGCAAGAAGCATTCCTTAGTCCATCGGTAACGTCAGCGCCTCTCAATCAGCGGAACCTGGTTCGAGGCTCGCCACGGTCACATATTTTTTTTGCTGGTAAATTAGCACACTAAAAGTGCTATAAACAGCATTTCAGGTGCAGTCACTATACATGCCCCTAAAAGTAGCACTTTAGTTTTTACAGTGTACAAGGCGTAGAGATGACGTCAAAATAAGACGTCCTCTTGACGTCTTGCGTTGGTGCAAGTTGTCGTCTTATTGACGTAATTACAGGACTTAAAAAAGACAAAAACCGCGAAGTAAATATCACGTCATTTTTAACACTTTCTGTTATCGGGGAAGAGGAATGAAGACGTAGAGATGATGTCAAAATAAGACGTCCTCTTGACGTCTTGCGTTGGTGCAAGTTGTCGTCTTATTGACGTAATTACAGGACGTAAAAAAGACGAAAACCACGACGTAAATATCACGTCATTTTTTTAACACTTTCTGCTATCAGGGAAGTTGTATGACAGAGATACATTTTAACTAGATACCAAGAGAAATAAGATAATAGCAGGTGCCTGCATTTTGTAGGGTTAGTTTTGTGAAATATTCATACTGTGTAATAGTGATATATTTTAATGAGAAATATATGTGAGTAGAAACCTAGTAAGATTTGGATGATGAAGTATTCAGACTGTGTTGTAGTCATACATTTTAATCATAAAGAAAGATTTGAAGCCTAAAGCAGTAGATTAGCTTGGTGATTTGTACTGTGGTACAATGTTATAATTAATGAAAAATACCAGTAGCCATAGGATTGTTTGTTTTGACTGTGTTTTGAGTATTTGAAATTTGTCTTCGTGTAAATAATGTTGGTGTTTAATGTTTTAATATAAAATTAATTCGTGATTTTCAGTAAGTGATAAACGTGCATGTGGCTATTTTCTGCCTTTATTCTTGGCAAAAACATAATTCATTGTACACGTTTTATTATAAATTAACCAGCTCATGTGTATATTACAGTAGACACAATGTTATGACATCAATGTCTGTCATTTATTTTTCAATAATTATTTTTATTCTACTATGTAAAAAATATGACTGTATAGATACTAAGATGTGTGAATAATGATATATTTTGTGTAAGCGTCGCTGGTTGCCGGATTAAATTTTCAAAGTAGCAAGTGTTGGTTAAATAAGTTGATTCTTTTTTTAATCCGTAATTTGCCACTGTTAGATAGGTCTGCAAGTGTAGATATAGAATTAAAAAATCCATACAATTAATTTGAACTTTTACATATATGAGAAAGTACATGTTCATAGTGTTAATTTTTCCATTTGATAGCGGCACCGGTTAGTATATTGTATGATATAATAAATGTATAACAAATAATTTCATTTTGTAGATAATTCACCATTTACAATTAATTTGAATAAACTTCGAATTCACTTAGTATGATACTCTATCTAAAGGGTAAAATATGAATATCCGGCGAAAGAGATCAATTCGAATTTCTCGGGCTATTGAAGAAGGAAATTCATGATCATTTTGATTTAGATCATTCTCTTAATTAGAAATCTGCAGTGACTGTTAAAATAAATCGTAGTGATAAAATATAAATTTGTGCATCTTCATGTAGCATAATAAGACTATACTTCGAGGAGAGAATATGAATATTATGAGATTTGAGATAGGGAGGTAGAGAAGAGGAGAGATACAGAGAGAGAGAGATAGAAAGAGTAGAGTGGGAGAAAAGGAGAGAGAAGGAAGAGGACATAATTATGATAAATTGTCTTTGATACAAAAAAAAAAAAGATAATGAGAGGTAGCTTTCTTATAAAGGCGTTGACCAAATTCTAAAATGAGAAAGAGAGAGGGGGAAACAATAGTAATTCATTGTAACAAATTACTACGTCATATAAAACAGGGTAGTCACTCATACTACACTACGACAGGTCAGATGGTATTTATAATGCATGCTGAATATACCCTCGTAGTAAAGGATCCTTTTTAGCTGTACGAAATGAATGAGCCCGGGAAAGAGCATTTTCTTCTGATATCTTTGGGCAGAGTATTCCACGTGCACATCAGAACCTGCATATATATATATATATACATATATATATATGATACTGAATTTGTGTCATGCTCTGTTCTCACTCTAAGCACGAGTAGCGTGTTATCACCTTTCTGCCTTATACCATACACTGTAAAAAATAACTGTAAAACTACAGGTTTCCTGGCCCTTGAAATTAAAAGTTATTGCCGTCATTTACCATACACTGTAAAAAATAACTGTAAAACTACAGGTTTCCTGGCCCTTGAAATTACAAGTTATTGCCGTCATTTAAATTTTACAGGCTTTTTCCTGTAAATCAACAGCAAGTTTGTTGGTTTACCGAAATCAGCATTTATTTTCAATCGCCCGATAAAAAACACCGTTAAAAAAACAATTTCTCATATTTTAACAAGTTACCCTGTTAAATTACCAAATGTGTGGGAAAACACTTATATGAATATTCATGAATTTTTAGTAAGCGTATGGTTTGGGGTTGCCCGATTTAGTAAATGTCACAAAAGGAATAGAAAACTATAAGGTGCATATAAAAGATTGCATTAAATTGAATTAACTAGATAGGATATGTTTAGGATAGGATATAATAAGGTAGAGAATAGGATAACATAAAGCATGGCTATATACACTAATAACTGTAAAACTGTAGACTTTCTGGCTTTCCTTGAGACTGACTATAAATTATTTTAAATTTACAGTCTCTTTTCTGTAAAAAACGGATATATTTTTTACAAACTGTAGTTTTACATGAGGCTGTAAAATAACGTGCGCTCCTGGCATTTCGACTGCCAGGAAATTTCCTGTAAAAATACCCACATATTGTAAGAGCTCAGGTAAACAACCCTGGATCACTAATGGAATATTAAAATCAATTAAAAAGAGGAACGCATTATATAAAAGGAGCGTAAGAAAGCCAACTCCTGATAATAAAGAGAAATATAAAAGATATAGAAATAAGTTAACAGCTATTATAAGAACTTCACGTAGCTTATTTTACTCCAAAAAGTTTGATCTGGCGAGGGGTAACCTGTCATCTACCTGGAAGGTTGTAAATAATATTCTCTGTAAAGGGAGAAAAGCTGAACGTTGTCAGAAACTCATTCATGAAGATAAAGAGACAACGGCGGCAGGTGATATAGCTAATGTTTTTAATGACTACTTTACCAATTTAGGGCCGAGTCAAGCTAAGAAAATCTGTACTGACAATGTCAACTTTAAGCAATATTTAAAAGAGCAGGTACAATGTTCACTTTTTCTTAAGCCAACAGATTATCACGAGGTGCTTAATATAGTGTCTTCCTTAAAAACCAGTAGATCAGCTGGTTATGATGAAATAAGTTCATCCTTTTTAAAACAAATCATCGGTTAAATTTTGACGCCCTTTGTACATATATGTAATCTGTCGCTATTAAGTGGTGTGTTTCCATCCTCATTCAAACTGGCCAAGGTCATTCCTATCTATAAGAAAGATAGCACTTCAAATGTCACAAATTATAGACCAATATCAATTTAACTTTTTAAGTAAGTTTCTCTAAAGTCCTTGAGAGGATAGTTCATAATAGACTCTCCAGCTTTCTTGATAAAAATAAAGTCCTCAACCCTAACCAGTTTGGATTTCGAAAAGCACACTCTACAGACCTTGCGTTGTTAAAATTTTATGACCATGTTTCTGGAGGTCTGGCAGCTGGTGAGCACACCATTGGTGTTTTTATGGATCTGAGCAAAGCCTTTGACACGCTAGACCATACAGTACTTTTGTATAAATTGCAACACTATGGAATAAGGGGCATCAGTTTGGATTGGTTTTCAAGTTACCTCTTGAATAGAAAGCAATACACATATTATAACTCTGCCGAGTCCGATATATTAGGATTAAAGTGTGATGTTCCCCAAGACTCAATCCTAGGCCCGCTCTTATTTTTGATATATATCAATGATATTTTTAATGTCTCTATAATTTTAAATTACATATTGTTTGCTGATGACACTAGTGTATTTTTATCCCACCGTGATGTAAAGGTCATTGAAAAAAGAATAAATAATGAACTGCCAAAGTTGACTCATTGGTTTAGAAGCAATAGGCTATCACTCAATGTACAGAAGACAAATTATATTCACTTTAGGGGGCGAAGGTCCAATAAAAATCAGAATATTGATGTCAATGTTGATGGTGCGTCATTAGAAAGGAAAACGTGCACCAAATTCCTTGGTGTCTTTATTAATGAGCATCTTACTTGGAGTGACCATTTAAAATACATAAGGACACCCATTTCTCGAAACATAGGGATATTGTATAAGATGAAGTTTATTGTTCCTAACAGAGTACTATTTTCATTGTACAATACACTGGTTCTGCCATATATTTCTTATTGTAATGTACTTTGGGCGACATCTAAACAATTTACAGAAAATATCATGTTATTACAAAAGAAAGCAGTTCGTATTTGCTCGGGAGCTGGTTTCCGTGACCATACGCAGCCATTATTTATTAGACTGAGGACTTTGACAATTAATGATATAAACTTTCTTCAAACCTCCCTTTTAATGTATCGATGTAATAACAATATTTTACCCATTTTTTTTTTCTTCCATGTTTCGGAAGAACAGTGATGTTCATGCCTATCCAACAAGACAGTCATCTAATAATTATGCATTTATTTAATCCCCGTTCAGTGCTGGCTCACAAGTCTATTAGGCATAATGGTCCAGATGTTTGGAATACATTACCAGATGATATTCGGAATATGCGTACTATACATTCATTTAAAAAAGCTGTTAAACGTCTTCTTATTTCAAAAATGTGAACACTACTAATATCTGTAAAAGTAATTTCCATATTTTTATCCATAACATTGCATGTATTATAGTCAGATTGATTATTGCTTATGCGCAATACCAGGTTTAATTGGGACTCATTCCTCCTCACCCTTCTTTCTCTTCACTTTTCCTTTCCAATAATGTACATGTATATACAGTCTGTATCCTGCTCCTGTGTTTACTGTATTTTTTTTCTTTTCTTAATGTAAGGTTAGTTTCTTGTTTGTTGTGCCCACAACTCATAGTTAAACAACAATTTTATGCTTAAAGGTGTGGCGATGCTTCAAGCCTTCGGGCTTATTTCGTCATACCTCTGTATGTTATTATACGTTCTATTACTGTATACGATTTATTATTCATGTGTATATATTGTGATTATATTTACTTTAAAATGTTAGTCTTGATTTCATTTCCATGTGATGTTCACACTATATCAGCTGTTGTACCATACAGGAAATAAATAAATAAATAAATAAATAAATAAATATTTTTTAACAGTGTATGGTTTTCAAAATAGTTACACTGATCACATTATTGTAAGTTTCAATTCAATCATACTGAATGAGGCAGTAACTGGTTGATCAACTTATACATGAATAAGGACCGGCCTTTTATACATGTAGGCCTACTTGCCCTATGTTCAAGAATTCAAAGCTTTCAAAAATTCACATTTACATTCTACAAAACCTATTACCTACATCTGCATCTCAATGGGCAATTGTACTTTTGTGCTAAGATCATGTTTTCATTTACCTTTTATATGTTTCATATCTATAGGCTGAAATATCGGGATAATTCACTGTTGTTGTTTATTCAGATATGAAGATTGACGTGATTGAATGTATAGACTCCAACTGAAATCATAAACGCAATTAGTATGCCCCTGTAAAGCCCACAAAACTTGTTAATGTAAATATCTACCACAAATGTAAAAACATGTCAACCACAAGTGTAAAAATAACCACAAATGTAAAAATCTGTTTAACCACAAATGTGAAAATATAATTCGCCTAAAAAATGTAAAAATTTCCATTTTTACCTCAAAATGTCATAACATGTCAACCGCAAATGTAAAACCTCATTGCTTGCACAATACACTTATGCAATTTATTACATTTGTGGGCTCTACAGCCTAGCTAGCCCCCCCCCCCCCCCCCCCCCTTCTTTCCATAGATCGACACCCCCTGCCAACCACAGCCCGTACTTGGGCACCGGAGAGGATCGGGAGGATCCAAATTTACACGCAACACAATTAATATGCATGAGGTGACGTCATAGCGATGAATAGTATATAGGCATAATGATAGTATACTATTAATACATGGTTGGGAGTGCGTTGGTGTGATCAGGCAACACAAAGGTTTTTATCGCGGTGTACTATCCGCACGAGGCGCAAGCCGAATGTGTTTGACACCACGATAAAAACCTAATGCATGAACTCACAACCATGTATTAATAGTTTTATAAAACGGGTCGGCAATATGATTATGAAGTCTATAAAAATAGTTACGAACCCCATAGAAACGACAAGAGTCGCACAGTCATGGAGGCTGCCATTTGCTTTCCTGGATGACATCACAGAAGCGCAGCCAACAAAAGTCATGCGCGTTTCATTGCGCGCATGTAATCCCTGCGCTAAAATGACAAACTACACGATTTCATTGCGTTTTAAGTTTGCACGCACCAGATGTACGCGTACGCGCAGCTCATCCGTGGTTTAGAGCCTTTTTTGCCGTATGTTATCACTTTTTTTGCACGGTCACGTGGTGTTATTTGACTAATCAGGATTGCTACATTCTTGAACCCGTTTTATAATGCCTACTTGTTTAGTGCACAGGTCCACCTTTCGGTGCTCATATGGCGCTTAAAGAAAATGCATACAGAATTATCCTAAGCACAGTAAATTAGGATATTGCAATGATTATACAACGAAGAGAACAAATAAGTTTTCAGTTGTTATTTGGATGTTTCTGTTGACGACAGTCGACTTAATAGACCAGGGGCCTGTAACATAATCAGATACAATCAATCTTACAATCAATTGTAACTCTTCAGTACATAGTTTGCCACAGACTTACGATTGATATCGATCGTAAGATTGATTGTATCTCTTTATGTTACAGGCCCCAGGGCCCTCTTGCATAAACAGTTGCGTTTAATCGCAACTCAAACAATTAAACGCAACTCGATGTTCAACCAATCAGGATAGCGTATTTGGGACTTGCGTTCAATTTTTGGTAGAGACTATTTGAGCACCAAGTCGACCACATTAATTCAAGACGTACGCGTAAGCACGAAATTAATATTCATGACCTAGTGCAGGCGGCCGTAATCGCGCATTGGTGCTCAATAATATATTACTTTGGTGCTCAGGAAACATGTGTTAAACCCTATGACGATTGCAGGAATCATTATCTTGAGATTTTTGCTCTAAATGAACTTTATTTACGTCTCAGTATTGTCTTTAACATCACTCCAAATTATAATATTGATGGCTGTTTTCAAACAAATGCTTATCGCTGCTCTCTGTAAAGACGTAAAGGCTAGTGAGTGTGTGATGAAAACAGAGGGAATTGCCCCCCCCCCCCCCCCACAGGGGCGGACATCTCCCGTCCACAGACTATCCACCTTCTCTGGATCTACCACAGTCGGCGAGATGGATGTGCCAGAGATGGAGATAAATTTACTCTGTCTGTTTTCAGTCGGAACGAGCCCTTCAATAATATTAGACAATTTTAAATTAAATGAATGAATTAGTTAAGAATTGCATTAAACCATTAAAGTGTCTTTGACACGTCATGCTCTGTCGAAATAGGAAGCACAAGAAATAGTGCAATTTACTCGTAATTCCAAGATTTTTACATATTCAGTTCTACTTGATCGATTATGTTTCTTTAAAATGAGAACAATATAGGTCGTATTGAGTATCATTTTAAAACTTGGATAATTCCTATCAAACCGTAGCATACTTCATATGATTTGCTGAATGGGGCGTGTGCAGGCGGCGTAAATGAGGGGAAGGGTCCAAAAGAAAATGTCACAAAATGACGAATATTTGGGTTTTGGGTATACTTGATGATGTTCGTACAAATTGTTTGAGGATTTGAATTCATAAATCATTCGCCAAGTAAACCTCAGTTTCAAAAGACATCTCAACATTGAAGACAAAGAAGGGGTTATTTTTATTCTTTTGATAATTATTGGATGGAGGGGGATATCCAACATTCAAAGTCATCTGAACACAATAACACAACGGCGGCACATTTCTTTCTTGTGTTAGGGGGGTCTCCAAGGATAATTGTGTTGTTAAAATTCCATCATTAAATGCCTTCTACTGAGTAATGGGCCAGTCACAAATCAGTTGCGATGCGTCGGCGATGGGTAAAACCCGGGAAATTTTAACAAAATCTTGAGACAGATCTCACGATTTTGCACCCGTCGGAGGCGCTCTCCGACGCCTGCGGCTTGTCGCAGATTTTTTAGGCATCGCCACACCCGTCGCGGTCCCCAACTTTGAACTTAAAATTTTAAGATTGCTCGCAAGATTTTTCACCCATTTTGGGCATCCCAGACATAATCTCCGATGTGACCTACGATGCCCTCCGATTAATCGGAGGCGTCCTCCGAATAATCTGAGACTAGTCGCAAGATTCTGTGTGGGATTGGAAATTCAGGTTGAGATTCAATGTCTGCGAGTAGTCTCCGGCGCCCTCCGACTGAATCGGAGGCGCCCTGCGACGATTCGTACGCTTTCTGTGATCGTCTCCGACGAATCGTACGGTGGAATCGTAGTAAATCGCCGTGTATATAAGGGCGCCTCCGACCGGAACGTTAAAAGTTTGAGACGACCGAGGTCAAGAAACCCTCCTTTTCCCCCACATATACCCAGGGGGAAAAAAATTTAAGAAAAAAAAAAAAAAGACGCGACGCTCGCCTCCGATCCCCTCCGATCGGAGGCTAATCCCACGATTTTTCGACAAAACCGGGTCAAAATCCTTGAAAAAATCTCAGACAACGTGACTGCTCCACTTTTATTAGGATTATTGCTAGGATTGTTCAAGGATTCTTGAACAATCCCCGACAGATCGCCGACATTGTGACTGGGCCATAAGTGAGTGAGTGAGCTTCAATCCGCCATATGGCACGGGCCCTATAATAACTCTCGTTCTTATAGGGCCTGCATCGCATGATGCAGTTGGAAGACAAGTAACCAGTAAGTGGACAATCACTCACTATAATTAACAAAAAAGTAAAAAATAACCGCTTCTCTGATTGTAATGTTCAGATGTCTTTCGAAATTGAAGTTTACTTGGAAAATGATTATGTATTCGAATCCCCAAACAATTTGTACGAACATCATCAAGTATACCCAAAGCCAAAATATCGCTAATTTTGCAACATTTCCTTTTGGACCCTTTCCCTCATTTAAGCTCCCTGCAAAGCTTTAAAATCATACTCGATACGACATATATTGTTCTCATTTTAAAGAAATATAAATCGAGTTTCCATAATTTTTTGCTGGCTCTAGATGCCTGAATATTATGTGCATCTCGTATTGGTTAAACCATACCCTACTTCCAATATTTATTCAAATCTACGGAAAGTCTAGTAACTTGCACTTTTTAAAGATATTGTTTCAAGTGTCTACTGAAAAGCATACGCAAAGTTAATGGCTAATATTCGAACTCGATTTAAATAAGTCTACTGATTTTATAGCATCTTAAACTCCATATTCTCTACAAATTTATGGAATTCTTTGTAACAAAATGGGTAACAAAATGAATGCAGTCTAATGAGATGAAAATGACATTTTTTTCGTGACAGTTTGTTCATTTGGGGTCTGCTCGCTAGTCATAAGGACCTCTTGTCATAATGATCGCTATTCAGAAGGACCGCTATTCATAATGGAGAAAAGCTCATTATTCATAAAGGTCATTATTCACTATTTATAATACGAGAAGAGGGTCGCTATTCATAATAGGAGAAGAGGGTCAGTATTCATAACAGGAGAAGAGGGTCGCCATTCATAATAAGAAATGAGGTTCGCTATTTATCATTCAATTCAAATCATTTTATTTCCAACAATAACACTTGCAAATAATACAGAACATTCATTATATCAATTACAAAGTACACAAAAAGTACAACAAATTTCGTTTAGAATGTTCAAAATACAATGGAAAATAACATATGAAGGAAAAGAGAGACCCACTAAAAAGACAAGCTTGTAGTTTGTGGGTCACTCAAATAAATAAATATGAAGTGTGACGGACTACGGGAATAATAAAAAAAAAGAAAAAAGAAAGAAACGCGACACGCAACAGTAAAACAAAACGAATACAAGATGCAGAAGAGAACAAGACAGGCAGCATCGGAACAGAACAGTAGAGTGGGAGAAGAGAAAAGGAGAAGAATAGATAGGAAGAGGAGAAGAGGGTCGTTATTCCCAAATATGAATAGCGACACTCGTTTTGTATAATGAATAGTGCCAGTGGTCCTTATGAGTAATGAAGCTCAATGTGAATTTAAAATAGCGACCCTCATCTAACATTATGAGTAGCGGTCCTTATGTATGACTGTATGAATAGTGACCCTTTTCAGGTAAAGGAACCTGAACGTTGTGAATAGCGGTCATTATGACTAGCGAGGTTGCCCCGTTCATATAGTTAGAGAATTACAGTAATTTAAAGCCCGACACTTGATGCTCCATAAATTGATGGACTGAGTTATTAGTCCGCCTATGGGCCTATGACAAACAAATTAATGCAAAACAAATTGCAGCAATTCATCTATTCATACAATGATTGAATTAATTGTTGCAATCATGTCCGGAACATTATATTGTTCAGGTAGAGGCGGCGCTCCGGCGGGGGGGGGGGGGGGGCACAGTACCCCCACTTTTTCAAGTTCTCCAAAAGTGCCCCTTTTTTATATGAAAAGTACCCCCTTTTCTTCGTATAGTGCCATTTTTTCTTTCTAATAAGTGCCCTTTTATCTTCTAATAAGTGCCCCTTTTTGCCTCAGACATTACTGCCCCTTATGAAATCTAATAATTGCCCTTTTTCGTCTATTTAGTGACCATTTCCCGTTCTAATAGTGCAATTTTTCCTTCTGATAAGTGCCCTTCTTCACTTCTGATAAGTGCCCTTTTCCTTTATGTATACATGTTTTGATTACCTGATTACCAGGGTGCTTTCATGTATATAATCTGAAATAAATCCCTAACTAAAATTATCATGCCCTCAAAGGATTTCTGCCTTGGAATTTTCATACTGCAATTCATTTAATGCTGACACAATAGACGTCGCTAACGTCTATGTTGTTTCAAATGGGAAATTGGTTAAAATAACGAAAACTGGTTTCGTTCAAAGTGTAATGACTGATTGATTGATTATAGTAATTTTACCTGCAGTGCTGGGCCATGCAGCCCCTCATCATCCTTTTTTCTTCTCCTCTCTCTCCCTCTCTCTCTCTTTCTCTCTGTCTCTTTCTGTATTCTCTATCTCATATATTTTTTCTTATCTTTATCTCCCTCTATGCCTCTCTATTTCTTTTTCCTTCTTATAATTTCTTCTATAGCCCTCTGTTTTACTTTTGTTATTCTCATCTATCTTTCCTCTTTTCTCTTCTTTCTAAATCCATGCACCAATCTCTCCTCCTGCGCCGCCCTCGCAAATTTTTTACACAACTGTTTAGCCATTTTCACAAAACAATCCTAGACCACCACCAACGCAATGTCAACCAACAGTTACTTTAAACAGGGAAAGGAAGATGATAGAAAGGGAAACCAAGAAATACATAAGGAAAGAACAGAGGATATAGATTAAGGAAAAACAAAGAAATACCTAAGGAAAGAACAGAGGATAGATTACAGGGAAAACATGAGAAATAGATGAGGAAGCAGAAGAGGATACATGGGAGTGGAGGGAGAGTGGGTCGGGATGCACACAACTATTTCAATAGGCAATTTAGCTAAAAAATACTATAAGAGCTCTGGTAAAAGAGTCTAGGTCATAAGCGCACACCACGGCGCTATCCACGAACTATACAACCAGACGACAGAACCAGACCAGACAAGGAAAATGAAAGAAAAGGAAAAACACAGAAAAAAAATATATGTAAGGAAAAAAGAGAGGATAGATGTATAAGGGAAAACAAATACATGTTTTTTTCCTTTTATATATAGGCTTACATTGGAAATTCTTTCTATATGTATTTTTTAAATTTTTTCCTTGAATCTATCCCGTTCTCTTTCCTTACGGTATTTCTTTATTTCCCCTTCTTCTCTCTCCTCTTTTGTATTTTTTTTTTGTTTTTCCTTTAATATACCCTCTTCTCTTTCCTAATGTAATTCTTTTTTCCTTTAATCAATCCTCTTCTCTTTCCTTATGCATTTCTTTGTTTTTCCTTTTCTTTCATTTTCTCTGTCTGCCTGGTTCTATGGTCTGGTTGTATAGTTCGTGGATAACGCTGCACGTGGTGATCGTGAGTGTGCCCTTAGGACCTAGACTCTTTCACCAGAGCACTTCCAGTATTTTTTCGTGAAATTGGCTAAATAGTTGTGTACAAAAAATATGCACCCCCCCTACACTCATATCTCCCTCGATTCAAGCATTCACTTCTTAGCCCTGTCTTGCTTTCGTTTCTTTCTATTGCATGCTCTACCCGTCCCACGTTACACTCGCGTGATTCATTCAAGCTCGCAGCCGTGTCAACCTCTGTCATCTTCTATGCAAGAAAAGAAGCACATTGAGGGTTGGGGGGATGTGAAATACCTTGACCCGTAACCAGTTCTTCTTCTCCTTCTTTAACTTCCTCTTCTGTTCTTTATCTTATAATAATTGAAGAGTTTTCTTGCAAAAGGCCCTAAATCCACTTTACCTACTTCTTAGTAAATTGAGATTTTCTGTTTCACACAGTTCTATGATTTCATTCAAGAAGATCTTCATGTATCTTTAAGAGACATCACCCCAGGTAACAATAATCACGATTAAAAAAATCCTGCGGCCGTCAAACATTTTATATGATTTTTTATATTTATTATTTTTGGGGATTTAGGGCCTTTTGCAAGAAAAGTCTTGAATGATAATAATAATTTACACATTAAAAATCTTTGTAATGAACCCAAAATCCACCGCCCTTGTGCCCCTAACCTCTTCTGCTGCTCCATCTGCCTAAAGTGTTCAATGTGTTATACTAAACCTTGCCTGATATAGCAACATTATAAAATCAATCAAAATTTAAACTTTGAAAGATAATTGGGGTGACTTATCGAAAATCATCATCTGACCTTAAAAATAAAGCAGACTTGCTCTACATAACTGCATAAAATATTTGCTTTGCTAGGATAAACCTTGCCTGATATAGCAACATTTTTAAGTCGATTCCAAAGATAATTTGTATTGTTTACTGACAGTAGCCAGTCATTATCTGCCCTTAATAAAGCAGATTTGCTCAGGATAAAAGCAATATCTAGTGATTCCAGAGTAGAATGCATCATCATAATCAACATCACATCACGTAACCAATACCATTATTATCACCCGTACAATTGACATCGTCATCACACCATTACCATCATCAGAACATTCAGCATCACACCATCATACACATGAATGAAATCAGCATCAACATCATCATAACCAACATCATCATTGTTGTTATCATCATTATTGCCATTATCATCACCATCATAACCATCATCATCATCATCATGATCGTCATCGTCATTATGGTGATCGTAAATACCTTTATCGCCATTATAATCAGTGCCACCACTATTATCATTATCTCTATCACCATTTCTACCATCATCACATTTATCACTGTCATCATCAACATCACCATCACTAACAGTGATTCTGATTCAGTTTCACTTGAACAGCTCTAGTGTGAAGATAATAAGAATACTTCTGGTAGTAATAACTCTTAAGAACTTTTGGGTCAATGATAAAACTAGGAACTAACATCTACATTGACTATACGTCATTTTCTGCAAATGAACATTAACTTTCAAAAATCAATATCTAATGAAGTGCAATGAAGCTCTATACATAGAATACTGAAGATAGATTCCAGTTGTGGGAATGATTACAAAATAAATCCACAGAGATTCCAATAAAACTACATGCTAGTGCTAAAAAGTGGTTGTGTGGAGGCGCGTGATTGGTCATTCATGCCAAAAATATATTCTCTTAGCCAATCGGGATGCAGGATAGATGAATGAATATAGGGCTTTTTGCAAGAAAAGTGTTTTGGATTTAGGGCCTTTTGAAAGAAAACATAATTTTCATCTCATTTTTTAACAAACCTCCAGAAACTTTTAGAAGTTGAAATATAGCCAGTTTGATGCACATGGTGAATGTCTATTAAGGCATATAAAAAGTGCCATATGATAAAAAATGGATTTAGGGCCTTTTGCAAGTAAGCTCTTCAATTATAATAATAATAATTATTATTTATCTTCCCTTTTCTTCTTCTCTTGTTCTCCTCCTCCCCTTCCTCCCCTTCCTCCTTCTTCTCCTTTCCTTTTTTCTTCTCCTTTCTTCCCCATTTTTTCTCTTCTTTTCCTATCCTCTTCACCTTCTTCTCCATTTCCCCTTCTCCTTTCCCTCATTTGTCCTTCCTACTTATCTATTTTATCTTTAATCTACTCACATATTAAGTTCCACTATGCTCTCATAATCTCATCCTATCGTTCTTTCTTCTTACTTCTTCCCTCTCCCCGATCCCCATTCAGGTAATATATATGTGTATGTGTGTATATGTATATATATTTGACTAACGGGTATATTAAGTCGACACCTAACAATGCAGTTTATTCCGTCATAATAGCGACCCCTACATTAGGTCGGCAGTTGAACAAAGAAAAAGAATAAAAACTGTCCTCCTAATGTACCCATTAGGTGTTTATACATATATATATAGATATATATATATATAAACGACAGTTTTTGTTCTTTTTCTTTGTTCAACTGTCGACCTAATGTAGGGGTCGCTATTATGACGGAATAAACTGCATTGTTAGGTGTCGACTTAATGTACCCGTTAGTCAAATATATGTATATATATATTTATATACATATATATATATATATATATATATATATGTATGTGTGTGTATGCATATGTATATGTATGTGTATTTTATTTTCAAATTGCCTGTCAAATTTACGAACCCGTATTGTGTTAATATTGTGTATAATGCATTTTGTAATATTGTTCATGTTTATAATGTCGTGCAACCTGCCATGCTTTCGGCAAGGGAACATGGGCCTGGTCTAAATGTATTCTTGTATTCCTTTATGATATGAAATATGAAACCCTCGTCACTTTGTCGTCATAGTCATCTTCCTCTATCTCTGCACTGCTCATCATCGCAGTCGTTCATCACAGCTGCTTTTCGAGACATCCTTCTTCTGCCGACCATCGCCAGTTACACTTAGTGATTTTTTTTATCGATTTTCATCCGCGTTTGGTTGGGGTTTAATAATTTTTAATAAGCATTTGTGATATAGAAGTATTTGTTTAATTTTAGACCTCTTTAAATATTGGAAAGTTATTACCATTGTCATATTTTCTATGTATATCATCGGACGTTGAATATTTTCTTTTGTAAACAATAACTTGTTTGAAGTATATGATCAATATTAAATTCCGAATCTTCATTTATATTCTGGAGTTCAGTGATTCTTCTTATTTGGGGTTGTTAAGTTGTCCTTAATTTTATAATTAAATTCACAAAACTACTCCGCTTCGTCACAGAGCCATTGGTCCAACACATCTCCCAGGCCATTGATATTATTCTTGCCGGATATCAACAAGCAGGAATAATTAATTCTCGGGGATGTAAATCGCTTGAATCTGAGTGAACTTATCAACGGACATAGATTAAAACAAGGGGTTGACAAAGCTACACGAAAAGAGGCAGTCCTTGACAAGATAGTCAATAATATGCAAAGCCTATATCCCCTATTTAGCTGATGTCTCCAATAGGCCGAAGTGAACACAGATGGGTGAAGTGACTGCCTATAAAGACTAACAAGTGCAGCATCGTAATCTCACCGCATCAAATATCATTCAGCCGATGCGGGAGTCTGACGATTCGGGAATTGGATTGTTCATCACGACTGGTCTAATAATGTCACCAACGCAGATAATATATGTGTGACAGCTTATATATTGTCCCATTGAGCTCTAATTCCAAGAAGTTAAGGTCCAATTTGAGGACAATCCGGTGAATCACACCAAGGAGTTATCACAGATAACTCCTTGATCACACCAGTGGTGAAGGAACTGATCAAGCGTAGACAGGTTGCTTTCAATCACTGCAGTTCCGGTTGGGGTAGGTTGAAGAACAAAATCATAAGAGAAATCAAGAAAGCAAAAGTAGTGTAGTATAAGAATCGAGTCCAAAGATTGAAAAATCGGAATCCAAGTGCATGGTTTAAGTATGTTTAACTTGTGATTACCAACTCATTATCATGCAATGAGATCAGAAGCAAATGATAATCGAGCAATTGCTAATTCAATCAATCAGCACTTTACTGATGCTCATCGGATGCTTCCAGGTGGAAATATGTTTACGATGTAACTTTCGCAGAAAGCCACAGGATGGGGCAGGAACTACAATTGACAACTACAATTCTAATCTATTCTACAAGTCCAATCACTTAGACCAGTGAAAACCAGTATAACCAGTTTAACTATTTGGCCTTGGTATGTTACTTACAAGATATGACTTAATTCCATCAGTGGTATATGGATAACATATCTATCTAAAGTACTGGAAAAGATTGTTTTTGTACGTACATCTAAGTTTTTGAATACGCACGAATTATTATACCAGTTGCAATTTGGGTTTCGTGAAAGACATTGTACAACACATGCATTATTGACAATGCTTAATAAATAAGTGCTTGGTGCTGCAAAATCGGAAAATAGCGTTAAACACGGACATAATATACAAAAATACTAAAGCTTTTCGACATGCACTCATCAGAGTAAATTCGCATGAATGAGCAGAACGCCAGAAAGGAGTTCGTAAGAACACTTGCGTTATTTTAGCATTTGTTCGACCGAACGGCTGTTACTATGCCTAACCTGTTTAGCGTGACAGCCAATCATATCGCGCCATTTAGCGTCCACTGTTCTTTCTGCCCTATTATATTGTTTCGTTTTTTGCTATTTTTGTAAAGCTATCATGGAAAGATAACATAATTAGATAACATTTGTAAATTCGTTTCTAGAAATATTGGTATAATAAACAAGGTTAAATTTTACTTCCCAACTCGTATACTCTTAAATCTGTATTCCACACTGACCCTTCCACATTTAAACTATGGTATAGTAGCATGGGGCAGTTGTGCCGACTATCAATTAAATAGAGTTTTACTTTTACAGCAAAAAGCGCTGCGTGTTATATGTCATTCGGACTACCAAGCGCACACCGATGCACTCTTTCATAAACATAAGATACTAAAGATAAGCGATTTATATAGTTATAATCTTGGAATATTTATACATAATCTGAATAGAAACGAACTGCCAAATATATTGTATTCAATATTTTCAAAGAATCTCAATATTCATGATTACCCTACTAGGTCTGCCGGGCTTTTTCATCTACCAAGAACGAGAACATTGATTTAAAAAAAAACGTTTATATTTACTGGGTCAAAACTGTGGAACTCTCTTCCAGATCCAATTAGAAATAAAGCCACACACTATAGTTTCAGTAGAGGGTTTAAAAAACTTTTACTTCAAAAGTACAATTCATCTATGAGTTAAAGTCACACCCCCCTTTTCTAGTGCAGTTTTGTCTTTGTTCTGTCTTGTTTTTCTTGCTTTCCCCCTTTTTACCTCTTTCTTTCTTTCTTTATCTTTTGTCCTGTGTTGTCCTGTCCTAGTTTTGTCCTGTTTTGTCTTGTATTATCTTGTCAGTTTCTTGTTTTTCTTGACTTTTGTTTGTCTTCTGTCCCCTTCTTCTCCATTTTTTTCCTTTTCTTTCTCTGTCTTGTTTTGTCCCGTTTTGTCTGGTATTGTCTTGTCAGTTTCTTGTCCTCTGAGTCCTGTTTTATCATTGTTCTTCGGTGTAAAGCATATTGTTATGAAAATTTCATTATATATACAGCATTCATGACTACTTGATTAATTATGTAATTATGTAATTATGAGAGATATGCCAACATATGTGTACACATATGTATATGTATGTGTATATGTATTTATATATATATATATATATATATATATATATATATATATATATCTATATATATATATATATATATATATATATATATTAAGGCATTGCCGTTCTAAGCCAACGACCCGGGTTCGATTCCCGGCGGAGACATTTTTTTCAGCCTTTGCAAAAATTTCAAAAAAGGGAGGACAGCTCTGGGGAACTTTGATTTAAGTTACGCAACCATTATTCTCTCATTTCCTTTCGCATTGTATTTATTTCCACGAGAGTTGCCAAAGCTGTTGTATATGTTATTTCCTCACAATATTCAAAACTCACCTGCCCCTGATAAAGGAATTAATTAATTAATATAAGGTTGAAGATTTGTCAATCTGTCGGTCAATTGAATCTGGTGTCGCCGAAACCACTAACCCGTCTCCGTGGTCTATTGGTTAAGGCATTGGCGTTCTAAGCCAACGACCCGGGTTCGATTCCCGGCGGAGACATTTTTTCAGCCTTTGCAAAAATTTCAAAAAAGGGAGGACAGCTCTGGGGAACTTTGATTTAAGTTACGCAACCATTATTCTCTCATTTCCTTTCGCATTGTATTTATTTCCACGAGGGTTGCCAAGCATATTGTTATATATATATATATATATATATCGTAAAGTGTTTACAGGAACAAAGTTCCTACAAAGTGCAGTGTTAAAATATGTAGAAAAATAAAGTTCACAACATCATATAGAATACACACACAAGAAGCATGTTTTTATAAAAATTCACAAGCGCTTTCGATTTAATCTCCTGAAGAGATTAAATCGAAAGCGCTTGTGAATTTTTATAAAAACATGCTTCTTGTGTGTGTATTCTATATGATGTTGTGAACTTTATTTTTCTACATATATATATATATATATATATATATTTTTTTTTTTTTCAAATATGTATTTCACTTCCAATTTCCCATGTTATAAAGATAATTATGTTAATGTTATATTTTCTTGGGAACCTACACAAACAAGCTATGCTTTCCAGTCGGTTCCTTTTTCATTTCATGATTTTGTACATTGTAATCATATTGTTTTGTATTTGGAAATGAGATGAAATAAAACCTTGTATCAATCAATCAATAATGGACTACATATCAACCCATCAAAGTGCAAAATAATGAGCGTGTCCTTCTCACGAGTCGAACGTACACCATTACTCCTTGAGTTGGATGATGCAACTTTGCAGGAGGTCAAACAGATAAAGCTGCTAGGTGTTATATTGCACAGCATGAATCACCGTCTAAGACACAGTGACAGATTGAGAAACTTTAAATGCCGAACGGAGAGACTACGAAAAAATGATTTGCCTTACTTGGTAAGGAGTCTAAATGAACATTTCATGTGAAATATGGAATATTTGTGACGTATTGACTACTCTCTGTGCAAATACTCACACTTAGTAGTACAATACCAGGATAATTTATCAGAGTCGTTCGATAGCCATGTATCTTGCTTCAAATATACCTGATAATATTATCCAGGGTTTGTTTTGAGATATGTTTGACAGTAACAGGGGATCTTTTTTCCCCAAGCGTCCTAAATATTGGTGATGCAAACATTGTAATTAAGATCAGTTAGTTATGTGGTAAACTAAGGTAGATTGTAAACATGCAGTGGCGGATTTAAAGGGGGGGCACATCCGGCCCGTGCCCCCCCCCCCCCCTTTGGAAGAAAAATATGCATTGTGCCTCTTTTTTCGATTGTACCCCCCCCCCCCCTTTTGAACGAAAACCTTTGTTTCTTTGGTTTTTTTTTGGCTTGTCAGAGAATTATGAAGGGAAACTGGACCCCATAACCCCCCCCCCCCCCCCCCCCCCCCCACTGAGCGAATTTTGGAGGTCTGGCGAAATCTATTTTTGCCCCCACCCCTTCCCCTACTCAGTGACTTTTCAAGAGCTGGTGAGACCAAAAAATATGGGTCTACCTTTTCAAGAAGGTGACAAACCTGCAGTTGTGTGCCCCCCTTATACAAACTGATGGATCCGCCCCTGAACATGTACAAGATACATGTAATACTTCTTCTAATGTTGCAGTCTTTAATCTTCTTTATTTTTCTTCTCAAAGTAAGAGGTGTATGTTTAAATGTTTCAGCTGACAATTCCATACAAATGTGACAATATCATCCTTTTATCTATGCCAATTATTTCATTAGTACATGACGAGTGTCGTGCCACAACCATACTTCATTTATACTTTTTCTTCGTTCATTGTCTGTATACACATAATGAATACATTTCATTTCATTACAAGGCTTTGGTCGTTGATTATAAGTTAAATGGTCTGTAATGCAACATATTCTTTGCATGATAACTAGTGCAATTATGTTTTAACCCACTCAATTTATTTTGTCTTGATGAATTTGCACCTATGTCAATGTAAAAAAATCAATTCTCTTTCACGGAATTTGAATATTCTTGCAATGTCAATTTTAATTTGTATAACTGATATTGAAATTTGTTAGTCATTTTGGTACTATAATGCTCTCCAGGGAGTGGAGAATGTGCATACACTGTGTGCGGGCGGGCGTGCCAGAATCCAAAGACCGGGGGTAATAATATATATCTATACAGCGCCATGAGCGTCGAAAGGCGGACCTGCGCGCTATACAAGTAGCCACTATTATTATTATTATTATGAAATATATTGTCAGAGAAAAATAAAAGAGGATGAGTACCTCATATCTATACCTTAACATGCAATATTAATTGAAATGACTGGGCTAGAATAAAAGTGAAAGGAGAATTGTGAGTTATATGTTATGATACATATATATATATATATATATATATATATTGAATTTCATTGAAAGATGGTATGGTACTTCTTAAGATATAACCAATCAAAATCTCGACGCATTTTTTTTTTTTTTTTTTTTGCGTATACCCCGTATGTTTAGTGCCTTTTTTTCAAAACACATAGCTGTCATTTCATTTTGAAAGAAAGACATTAATCAATTAGAAAATGCAATTAAATATGTCATTATAATCTGCTAAATGAGTATGCGATGGGATCATTATCACTTTGCAAATTACACACGAAAATGGCTTTCAAACTTGTACACTGCACATCACTTAACCCCAGTCGAGCAATCGGGTAATTGCGATAGCTTGGAATAACGACATCGGGTTGAGTCGACTCCGCACATGATTCGACAAAAGCCAAGTCACTCCAAATGAAAAAGAGCCAATGAACGTCCGCGCCATTTCTCACCAGATTCCATGGTAACGGATTACACTGTTGCTGTTGCTGCTATGTATACGTGACAATGTTTGGTTTTTGTTTTCCTTTCGTGGCCTTTACCCACCAATCAAAAATGAGTTTTCCTTCTTATCTAGCTTCACATATCCACCTGCTTCTCAGTTCGACTCATCACCCAGAGAAGTCAACAAGGGTTCTTTAAACATAACCAAATGTTCTTCAGTTATATTCGACTTCTCCTATTCAAGTGCTCAAAGTTTGTTGATACTGTTTGCTAAAAAGTCTACAATTCCTGAGAGGAGGCTTATTCTTACTAATGTTGTTTTTCGTTGTGCTTACTTGCTAAGGTGCACCGAACGCGTTTGATTTAATAGTAGAACAGTGTGCTATTGCATAGTGTTCTTTTAATATTTGGAGTCATTTTAGATGGAAATGATTAAAATGGTGAGTACTTTTCCAAGTTTTCATTCCAATTCATACCTAAAAATGATTTCATTTCTCATAATGTTGTTGGTTTTACAAATTATATTTTTCGTTATGAATATTTTAGTGTGTATTTAAAGTATTGAAGTTCTCTTTTTGTTGTATTACGCAAAAGTATATATATATTTATATGAGTGTGATCAGTTCGCGTCACGGACGGACATTTTCAAAATTTTCCAAGTTGGCAGGCCTGCAAAAAAATTTCAATAGATGTGATGGATTGCTTTATTGTGGAGGGTATCACTAGATGTACTAAAATCTGATAAAATTTGGTTGTCATGGTTACTTATTTAAATGGTAATCAATGAAATGCTCCATATTTTGAAGTTTGAAGTTTATTTGTTCCACATTCCAGATTTACATCAAAACAATTTTCAGAAGATATTTTACAAGCATAATTGTCAATTTCAAAAGAACTCAGATCAAGTATAATGCACAGTAAATAGGTAGAAAGTTTGAGAAATGTATAAACGACTGGCAAAAGAAGAAAAATGTAAAATGTGGGGAGCCTAAATAAAAAGCATTGCTTGTAAATGATTAGGCTCCCGTATAGAGTAATTCTGGTTGGGATGCGATGAAAAGGGGAGACGGACTAGAAGTATCAGATTTATAAAACGTACAAGGAGAGCAAAGCTCATAATGTGGAGTAAAGAACGAAAAAGACGAAAGAGAAGAAGAAGAAAGAAAGACATAAAAAAATGAAGAAAAGAAAAAGAGAAAATGAAGAAAAGCAAAAGAAGAAGAAGAAGAAGAAGAAGGAGATTTTTTTTTTGTAAAGTCATGACAGTGTTACACAAGCAAATTCTACGTGACGACCGCCTTTACGATCCAACATGATATGAATATTCATACATACATGTACTTACTTAAGAGGTAACACCTTAGCTTCCGTTTAAAAGAATTGTTTATCAACTAGTTCGTTATTCAGACTGTTCCAAAACCTGGGTCCAGTAAAGGTGATTGTTTTATTTGCGAAAACGGTGCGAGTTCGGGGGAGGTGGAAAATGTTTGTTTGTTTAGTTGGATAGGAATGTACAGCATTATTTTAGAGTGGGAGATAGAAATTTTGTCTTGATTTCTCATTACGCTTTTGCTATTAATATCAGAACGACATAAGAGATGTGAAAATACTTCATCAAAGATGGAAATTTTGCTAAAAGTGTCATTTATTTTACAACACCCCCGCTTAAAAAAAGTTTGGTCCACGAAATCTGGCACCTTGGAACCCTTTGAAGAACCATTTTTCTAGTCATTTTTGATGTTTTTCACAATGGTAGTGGTAGTCTTTCAATTTATTTTATGATAAAATATATTTCGTGTCATGGACGGACAAAATACCGTGGTGAACCGATCATGCTCATATGTATATATATATATATATATATATATATATATATATATATATATATATTTATACTTATACATGTAGTTATTGTAATTGATTCGGGTTTTTTTATAAGCTCGGCCACAAAATTTGAAAACGCACGTTTGATCGATGATATATCTCATGTTGGTGTTGCCATGCTAGTCATCGTGGGGTGAACACGCGTTCTGGGGGAGCTCCTCTTCTCCCCCTGGAAATTGGGACTATATGGGAAGCAGTAAGCAAAATATTCACTCTAGATCTTGGCTCTTACTGGAAATTTAATAATAGTTTACGTAACGATGAAGATTTAAAAAATATTTTTTTTAAATCAGATTAGAAGAAGAATTGAAAAAAATAATAATAGATAGGAGGATTTAGTCATTTTACTAGGAAGACAACGGAAGGAAAGAATTGATAATTTGAAAATGATATATTGTCTTTCGAAAAAGAGTTATTAGATAAGGTAGATAAAGAAAAAAAGTGATTTGTTTCAGTGTAAACGAAACGATTTAAACTAAGTTATGATTATGTAACTGCAGGGGTTAAAATTCGATCTACAGCATCATATTAGATACTAGATATTTTACACATTTGATGCAGTCTATTAAAAGAAATACACTAATATGAAAAATGTTGATAGGAGAAAAAGTAAGTTTTGATGAAAACGATATAATATAAAAGATACATATGTATGTGACGATAATATACTTAATAATAGTGTTTTCTTATGGATTTGCCTAAATTAGAGTCAGTTTCGCGGAAATTATGTGAGGGAAAATTTACACAGGGAGAGTGTTGGGAAGCTTTGAAACAAACAGACAAATGAAACTCAATAAAACACCGGGGAACGACGGCTATAAGCGTTGAATTTTACTTATTATTTTGGCCGATATTAGGAGATGTAGTGGTTGAAGCTTTAAATGAAACTCTTTGTAAAGGAGAACGTTCGTCTTCTCAAAAACAGGCGGTTATTATTTTGTTTTGTAGATCGAGATGGGAAAGATCCTTTGTTAATTAAAACTTATCGACCTGTATAATTATTGAGTGTTGATTATAAAATTTTAGCAAAGGCACTCTCTTATAAGAATTACTTGAAATTATTCATATTAGATCAGGTCGGGTATATAAAGGGTAGAAATATAGGCGAGGCAATAAGGTTAATAGATGACATGGATTTCCTACAACACACAATAATATTCCTGGATTTTTAATAAATATTTAGAGAGGATTTATATTTATTCTGAAAAAGATATTCATGCAATATTTTTGAGACCTAGGAAATGTACTTTAAATAATATGTTTAGTGAATTTCAGTTAAAATGTTATATGAGCTTATATATACTAGGAAACTACGCATTTAAATTTTCAATAAGTAATATGTGCTCCATTTGTGATAAAAATGAAGAGACCTATGGGAATTTATTTTTAACATGTGAAAAAATAAGAGACCTTCGGGAAGATTGTGGTGATTTATTCAATTTATTTGATATTAAATATATAATTTTGCTTTTGTATAAAAGTTTTAAATGTAGGGAAGGAGCAGTGAAATAAACATACTTTTAATTAAGCATATGATTTTTTGTTATAGCAGAACTAAAAAGAAACCACAAAACTCCTCAAAAAAAAATTAAACAAAAAATGCTGGAAAATGAACGAGAGGAAAGAAAATTAGCGAGAGAGCGAGGTACATTAACCTGATTAATACACCGCTTTTGGAAATAGGAAAACTTTCATACATAGGAACGGCGAGGCGAATGCATGCACTTTTGGTTGAAAAAAAACCCCACACAACAACGCTTGAACGGCTGCGATATACAGTATCCGGTACACGTGAATTGTTTGAAAGTGTGTGTGTACGTGTTTGTGTGTGTGTGTGGGTGTGTTTGTATGTGTGTGCTTGAATGAGTGGATGCGGCAGTGTGGAAGTATGTAATATTGAACGGGGTACATTGTGTTTGTGTGACTTAAGTGTTTGTTTTTTCTTTCTTTCGGGGAGGGGCAGAAAAAATTCTCTCCAGCACTATTCTCTTCTGGAGCTATTACTGAAAATTGTTTAACAATATGTTGTATTTAAAATGTTGCTCCTTTTTGTTACTAAAAGAAAGTTAACTACACAGGAGAGTACTCCTTTGACAATATTGCCTTCTGAAAGGCACAGAAGACTGCCCTTATTCAGGTGTACTGAACATACCAAAGTGACATAATCCGTACGAATATTGGCAGTATTGTAAAGAAAATTCAGTAAGCTTTAACACGGTAGCAAATGTGACTCGACCAGAGCAACGATCTCAATGCGATTTGAAAAATGGGGATTCCTTGTTCACGAGAAAGCACGTATAATAGCAATGCATTTTGCAGGGTTTCACTTCGGATTCATTCCTTTATTCAATAAATGTAATCAGGTTTACAGACAGAAAGACCAAATTTTTAATTCATAGTTATTCGAAGTTAGCCATTGGTGTGATTTGAATTGACTTTATCAAACATCATTGACATATTTCTTTATGTACATCAATGTTTTGTTTCAACAAGAAAACGAGAGAGAAAAGATAATTACAACTTATATACATTTCAAATAACAAAATATGTAAACATAATTATTAGTGTATGGAGTCAAAAGGGGCCTGGGTATGTTAATAATATTTGATTGGTATATACATGTACATGAATTGATATGATATAACTCATTTTAGAATTTCCCCCTTTATGGTATGATATCTCTTATTTGTTGTTGCTAGATTGAGAGTGACATATTCGTTATCTAATTTCATTAAGAGTATGAACTTTTCTTCTGCCCTAACTTAGGGCAAAATATCAGTGTATGTAGTTCGTCACCAATCCCTCCTTCCTCGCATTCGGTGCATATTCTAAGATGTACTGGGTTTTTTTCATGCAGGCCTTCTGTACCTTCCTGTTTCTATTGCTAAATAACGACAGCTTATTCGGAAGCGGCATATATTTCTTCGGAGTCGAAAACTTTCGACTGTTCCTGCTTAATATCTGACTTAAAGTTCCTGTAAGTTCTCAGTCTGTTCCCCTTAACTATTCCCGACATTACTTTACAGATCTGTGGTGAATTGGTTTTTAAAAATAACTTCCATAACGCTATTTACTTCATTACCGACAACCCGTTCACTACAGAATCAATACACTCATTGTTTTCATCAATATCTAATTTACAAGCTTTCAATTACATTCTTTAACCAGCATGCCTTTTTTTCATTACCAGTATTACCAGTATTTCTTTTTTTCTTGTCATTACTCTATTCATTTCATACGCCTGGTATAACAGGGAATTACAATCAATATCTTTCATCCGTGACCGATACTTAGCTACACAAGAACATAATATCAATCAATAATGGGTATTCTCCCATCTCAGCCAAAATGTCTATGTTGTTACTTTTCTTATTTACACCAACAGCATATCTAAGCCACTGTAAGTGAACAGGTTCCAAAACATTTTTGAAGAATAGTTTTGAGTGACCTACATCATTTCTCAGAAGTTGTTTAAAGTAGCTATCCAAAGAAAATCACAAATATGGCAATTAATGTATCACTAGAAACTGGGAAGCTTACAGATGGCAATCGTATAAGTTTTATGTCAACTGCGTATATGATGATTATAAAAACAACACAAATAAAAGCTCTTCTCAGCATCTGGAATATCCGAGGATTCGCCAGAAATATAGCGAAGTTTTGATGTCGTCACACTAGGGACCAATCTTGCTTAAGCAGACGACGTCCTATAATGAATAAACGTAACTGCAATGCAATTAATTTCTCTTTCGCGCATGCTCAGCCGATATTAAATTAATTTCTATTTAACTTAACGCCTTTTTTGCGCAAACATAATAAAACACAACAAAACACACTGACCTTTAGGGGAGCACCAGACTGCACGATGAACTCAGAACGTTTGCTCAGTCGTTGAGGGCAGTATTGTGCTTCCAATTCCGGTGAACTCCAGCACATACAGGACCCCGTGAATACTTACCCTCTTAATTTTCACCCTTCTTATCTCCAATTTGCGTATTTTTCCTCTCAATCTTTTAGTTACCTCCCAACAACGTGAGTCAGCGTTACGCCGGTCATTCCTAAAGCAAAAACTCCGACAACATCCTGATTATTTACAATTACTAAAAATCAAGCAATCCAGACAAACGTGTGAGTTCTATGTCGTGCAAATGGTCAATGACCAATACCTCGACACACCTAATGTGACGTCACGTCACACAATATCCCGGCTTTAATTTGCATATTGCAAATCCGCCTCGACCAATAGAAATTGGACATTAATTTCTCTTTCGCGCATGCTCAGCCGAAATTAAATTAATTTCTATTTAACTTAACGCCTTTTTTGCGCAAACATAATAAAACACAACAAAACACACTGACCTTTAGGGGAGCACCAGACTGCACGATGAACTCAGAACGTTTGCTCCCCTTTTTTCAACAATAAAGAACGGGCCACTTCTGAGCATTAATTTTCACGTGTAAACCATGTTTTATTCAATTTTTTACATGTCTCAGTACCTTTGATCCATTAGATTTTGAGAAAAATTAAATTCCTAAATTCGTAGACACTAAGAGTTTATTGTGCATAGTCTCTTTCACATATCTGTCTTTGGAAGAATCGGACTTCCACCGTCCATGACGTTTAAACAACCTGTCAGGTACACCGAAGGCAGCAGCTGCTGAGGCGCCTCCTGAACGCAAGCTATGTACACCAAATTTACTTGCGTCTAATCCAATCTCTTGCAAAGCTTCTTTGATCAACTCTCTACACCTGGAATATGTTAATTTGTTTGGACGAATAACAAATTTGTTTTGAGACTTAAGCATGGTGATCGATGAAAACAAATATTGAGACGATTTCAAGTCTTCAAACGCAGCACAATCAATGTATCTTTTAAGCATCATAACAGGGCATGTACTTTTCCCGGTTGCTCCAATGATGATCCATGCGCCCTCCCTGTACTGGTCCGTTTTACTCTTTTCCAAGAATATTTTCATATGTGAATCACACATATCTAGGTCACAAAGCCTCAAACTAGAAAGCTCATCATATCGCAAAAACCCCGCATACGCAATGAGCATCATAGAACAAAGTCTAAGATCTTTAACATTATCTTCGTCAAACCTATTGACAATAGCAACTAAAATGTCAGCTGTGATAGGTTCCTTTTTATTCACAGCTGGCCTTGATAACAACCGTTTCAGGCCATCCAACAAAAGTTGTAAAAAACGCGTTGCACATGGATTCCTTAAACACGTCTTCGGGCAACAGTTAAAGTGCCATTTCAAAGCGAAAAATGCAGTTTGTATTCTGCTATAATGGAGCATTGTCATTGAACATCCAAACAAAATACCTTGCAATATCTTCATGATCAGCTAACTTAGTATTTACTTTGTTCAGTCTACACCATACTTCCCAGCTTGCGACAGCATTCTTATACTTCTTAACTGTGCTTTCAGCTCTTGAAGCGTCCATCACATTTCCCAGAGTCTTTTGAAACTTTTCCTCTCTGAAACAAACAATAATACGCACATCCAACCTCCATTGATTAACATAATTGAAGGTTCAATAACATTACACTTCATTAAACTTCAGTGAGTTTATTATCAACTGACTACCTCTAGTCACAAAATCTGCCGAGCCTATATAGAGACTCCCAATCTCCCACTCTAAATTCATACATATATTCAACTCCATATCCAATCGACTCCAGTGAGTCACATCTCATAAATGCTCCAGTGAGCCAATATTAATCTAATTATAGGACACCAGTGCGTCCCGTTCATCTCTTCATAGCTCCAGTGAGCCTCCAGAATTTTCTTTCCTTAAATAGCTCCTCAAAATCACCTTACAGTCTACCATTCAGTCGTACACAAAGTACTTCACTGGTGAATCTGTCCGAACCAAAAACAGAGTTCTTGTTCCTTCCTTTAACATATATGAAGGAAGGGTTAGAGAATCTGATCACCCTATCTATCATATCAGTATATATACTGCCACTAGAAAATAAAACTGGCCAGAAGGCAGCTGAAGGCCAATACGGGATAACAAGAGTGGCTTGAGCTCTGCAGGCTTTCACGTGTTTGAGAGCTTGCCCTACAAGATATATCGGTGGCACTAACCAATTGTTCTCTCCTTGCCAAGATACCGCAAACGCATCTACCTGGCTGGTACTAGGGCACCAATACTTGGAATTAAACGTACTTAACTTCCTATTGCGATCATCCGCAAACCGATCAACAGAATGTGGACCCCACATGGAGTCCATGAAATCGAAAAAGGTTTGAGAAACTCCCCAATCGTCAAAGTCTATCTCTCTACTCAGAGAATCCGCCAGGACATTCTCGTCCCTCGGAACCCATTGCACGTGCAATTCTATATTATTTTCTCTACAAAACGTAGCTATGTCAATGCTCATAATGTGCAAATCCATTTTCATGCTTCCTTTCTTTATCACCGCCTCAACACCTTTATTGTCAGAGAAAACTTTTACACATTTTCCTTGCAATCTTGGAGCAAAAGCTCTCAAAGCTAGCTCTACACCTCGGAGCTCTCTCCACGTGGAACTCTTATCTATCTCAGATTCTGTCCAGCTCTGGTTGAACTTAATGACATTGTCATCCATATCTCTAGTCCACGCCCCACAGCCACTATGACTGGCATCAGAATACAATAAAACCTGTGGTAAAGCATAATCAAATACATATCTGTTATTTATGGCTCTTAAGTTCTTTTTCCAAAAGAACAATTCTTCTATAATATGACTGTCACCTGGCACCCTGAACACCTTATCCCAATGGTGTTGATCACAAATTGCCATGGACGAAAATTTTGTTCTGAGCTGAGCAATATGACCAGAAACAGGTATCAGGGATATAATCCTCCCTATAAAACCAGCCAACTGCCGGGCAATTTCCCCTTAAGTTCATCTATACACGCGAGGATAGTTCCTACCCTCCGGTCAGTCACCTTCATTACTCCTTTCCCCGTGTTCCACGATATCCCGAGCCAGTCAATTTCTTGCGACGGGATCCATACGGATTTCTCAACATTGGGAACTAACTCAGCCTTTATCAGATCATCTTTCACAATTTGTGATATCTTATCACAATCAGAAAAAGATGGTGCAATGCCCCATCCGTCATCTAAATACACAACAATAAAGAAACCTTTGCTCCTCCAGTGTTTTACTAACGGCCTTAAAGGGCGAGTCAATTAGAATCAACATTGGGGCTAAAAATGTAGTACATAGGTCCAATGACACAATTCTGACATTTTTACAGAAAAAAAATTGCCCAGTAACAAGAAATTGGTCAAAAAACTCACTAATTTGGGAACGCCCCCAAAAATTGACAGCTGATTGGCTAGAGCGATTTGACGTAGCATCGGGAAGTCCCCCGCGAAGCCACTAAGGTTGACTAATATGTTGGCAATGTAAATGAATGATAATTTATCCATTTTCATATCACTATTTATACAATTTTGACAATCTTTAAGTCCCCCAAAAGGATTTGAATAGGTTGTTTAGACATTTTAGTAGAGGTCAAATGACAAGTCTGGCATTTTTTCAAACACTTTACCCATGATAATTCCTCTTTTGGATTAGGTTTATGTTTTGGAAAAACGTAATATTTTACAGACAAGTAGACGTGTGGACAGTCGCTTTACTGCTGACCGTACCTTGCGAATCTTTGTGTGCGTGGTTATGATAACAACCAAGTACACTGAAAGACTGGATGAAAGTCTAAATATATTACAACAATTACAGCAAAATCGTGTGCTGCAAGCTAGCTGCCTCCGGGGGGGGGGGGGGGCACTCACATATATATGTCACACATGTATGTGCCGCTGTGACGTCCCCCATTTTCAACCTTCTCGGGTCGCTCCCATGATATGCGATTTTCAGATTTTCACTAACCGCACCTCGATTGGCTTCCGACTCGCTCCCTAGAATATGAGAAAACAATGCGCACAGCCCATTGTCCGGGAACGGTCGCTCCCTAGCCTCCCAGGCCAGCGCAGCGGGGAGCTGGGCGACCTAGTGCCCCCTAACTGAACGCGGTATTACTAGTACTAGCGGCGGCTCAGCGAGATCAATCTGCATGCGACATCGAGCCAGTGCAGTGGCGCGGCATGTACAGCGTTAAAAACAGCGCTGCGACCGCTGACTCAGTTCATGCACCGTATGTGTACCAGAGTAGTGAGATCGCGAGCAGCTAAAATTAGCTCTGCCCATGAGCCCGTTCTCTCCTTAGACCCTCAAAAATGAGCTTCCTCAATTAACCATTTAGCTCCTTAGCCCCCTGTTTTGAGATTGGCAGCGGCACACCCACATCCAAAAACAGGTTGAGTGCCCCCCCCCCCCCCCCCCCCCGGCTCTACGGTACGGTACGGTAGACCTACCCTCTTTTTCTCCAGTGACTCCAGCTTCAGAACTGCAGACCGACCCTTGTTTTTTTAGCTCCCTGTGTTTGGCTTCCAGTTCCACAGCCCTCAGTTCCCAGTCTGATGACAGGGATAGCTGTCGGCCGCAGCATTTTATTCTTGGGCGCAAATCCTAGCTGGTCATACAGCCCCTGGCCTGAGGGCCTGACTATCGAAGTCCTCCTCCCTGAAGTGGTCACTGCAAACAGTACTGTGAGCGGAAGGGCCATCCCACTGAGCTAGCTCGCGTCAGCTTGATCCTTGAAATCCAAATTTTTCGAGTTGCATCACCTTTAGGAAAGGTGTGCAGACTGACACCATCGCTGGTGCCTTTGCTGCACCCAGCAACAACACATCTCCGCGGCATTTTCTTGAGATATGCACTCCTATCATGCCTATCCAAAATTCCCTGCACTGGATATACACAGACAAGCGTCGTCCGCTAGCTAGACGTTCCCGATGGTACGTCACAGGTCACCTGACAAGGCACGTGACTGGGCCCTATTTTTCGAGGGGCGTGACAGACTAGCTGATAAACGTGCGATTTTGGCAATTTCAACGAAGCTTAGAGAAGTACACAGATCTTTTTAATAAAAAGTATATGCGATTTCTAGCAATATTGACACAATACTTTGATATTATCATGAAATGTAATTCTAATTGACTCGCCCTTTAAACACTTGGTGAAAATAAAGGGAGCAGGGCTCAACCCGAAAGGAAGAACTTGAAAAGAAAAATAACGAGTACCCAAGGAATTCGGTACCGAAATCCCATGCAAAACTTAAATATTTACAATGGTCAGGCAAAATGTCAATGTGGTGATAACCTGAGTTCAGGTCAAATGAAAACATGTAAAAATCCTTCCGAAAATACTGAAGCGCAACTGACCAGTCTTCAAATTGTATCTTGGTTTTCCAAATGTGGTGATTTACGTATCGAAGATCCAAAATAAGCCGTTTCTTGCCCGAACTCTGAACAGAAACTGTTAACAGATTCACAATTTCAGGACGAACTGAAGATTCCATAATCAATTTCTTGGATAATAAATCTTTAACAGCTTCGGAAACAAATTCTGTGTTATCAAGTGCCGACGCATTGTTATTAAAAATTGCCGCCTCAGGCGTAGAAAAAAATGGAATTGGATATCCAAACTCAATTACTTTAAGTATATCATCCGGGGTTCCAATATTTCTCCAAAAATTCAGGTTAGCCTTCATCCTCCCCCGCACAATAGGCTCTGAACTGCCTTGCTCATAGTCAAAATAGTTATTCAAATAGAACTCAAAATCGTACCCGTATTCAGATATATCCATCTGTCTCTCCGTTCTAAACTGGACCGAGCCTCTTCCAGATCCGGCTGAAAAAATTCCCATTGTGCTAGACGAACCGCCCTCTGGTGACAGACTGTCATTGCTAATAGCTACACAAGTCAACGCAGAAATAAATATAACATTAATTACAACTTGCGATCATCGTTGATCACACACTTTTTCTTATGTGGTCTGACATCTTGGTCTGATGACCGCAATGAACATAATCTTTCAGTCATGACCACTGCATTCATACACATGTACAGGAGATATGCGAAATTGCACACAACAGGTGTTCGAATCTTGCTCGAACACAACGTTATGTCAAAGAACAACCTGTCGATTTATCACGCGTGAACGGGTTCATTCTAATTACCTCTTATTATTCTGACAGTACTGCCAACAATACGGCCACCTTACAATAATCAGAATTGCAAATTATATTTACCTGCATATTCAGCTGAACTACTGGGTTTGTTTATCAGCTTGAAAACTTCTGTACTGGGCTGTACATGAGTTTTGCCAATGTCCCTTGACCCCGCATCTGAAACAGATGTCTGTTGATTTTGGCAGTCTTCTGGAACTACCTGCACGGCTGCTAGTATCTATTTTGTTGAAAATGGCCACGAAAATTAAAATCCAAGTTAGGATAGGCATCTGTACGCCTACTCCCAGATGGAATTTGGTACGGGGCATTTCTGAATTGACCTTTCTTAAACGCTTTGCTCGGCTTTTTAGAAGCCACGGCTTTGACCGCCGCTTTAATCCGCTTTTCATCTTCCGCATTGTCAGCCAGTTCCTCGGCTTTATATTCGTCTACCACTTTCCAACTCTCGTTTTTATCAGCAAGTTTTATATGTTTATTCCTGGTTTTTATGTCATCTAATGCCGATTTAAGGCTAGACGTAGCGGCAGCGGTATCACCTTTCTCTATTTTGGCCACAGCAGTTTCCACCTGCTCTTTAATGTTAACGTTGAATTCAAACTGAATGCGATTGCCTTTAAATTTGAATGAACTGGCAGCTTTGGCAGATTCTCTCGCCGACTCCAAAACCTGAGATTTGGTAGACGACAGAGCGTTATCAATATAATCTTTAACGCCCCCGACTGCGTTCTTAACAATGTAAGAAATATTCTCTAAAGTAATGTACGGTACATTACCTTGATTTTGTACCGAATTTTGACCTGGTTGTATCATTCCTGCGTCAGCAATGCCCTCGGGAACAGCTCCTTGAGTGGTATCCATTCAAAAAGCCAGAAGCGAGAATCCAAAAGACTTGAAGAATATCTCTAAGCAATCCAGACAAACGTGTGAGTTCTATGTCGTGCAAATGGTCAATGACCAATACCTCGACACACCTAATGTGACGTCACGTCACACAATATCCCGGCTTTAATTTGCATATTGCAAATCCGCCTCGACCAATAGAAATTGGACATTATTTATCAAATTATAAAGAGTTTGGTACATTTAAACATGACTTTATTTCACACCATTCTAAAAGGGAAAGTGAACCGATTCTGATAACTAAAACCGTTTGATAGTAAATACACAGGAGAAGGGTCAATGATCAATGAAATAAACCCTACTTTCAAATTGAAAAGCCCTCCGAATAATATCACAGATTGTATTCGTTCCCTCTTGAAACGCCGAACATGCCCCGGTGCAAGCAGCTGAAAATACAATGGCGTCTTATTTTGTTCACAAGTGACTGATTCCTTTATTTCTTTTAACGCTGCATTTTTCATCAAAATAATACCATACACGAAGTTAAGAGTGAGGCAACAGACTAACACTAAGACTGACGCTAGTCAAGTAAGAGAAATAAGTGAAGAGGAGATGACAAAACAGGCACTGAAAAATGTGTAAGATGTTATGGGACATCGTCTGCTTAGACAGGACTGGTCCTTCGTGTGTCGTCACACATCTCAGCAGCGTGCAAGGTGCTCTTCAGCTGCTATATCGGGGGCTGTATTTTACCGTTTTATAATTGATAATAATCATTAATTCAAATGTTTCCAAGCGTTGAATTTGGATAACCTTGTTTAATTTATGCCATCTATGCAATAATAAGTATTAAGCCAGTATTTATTTTGATGGAATTTTCTTGCAATGTGATCTTTAAACTCTATGACAAATGCTCCCCAAACCTCTGTCTTATACAGAAGGATGGGTTTAATAAGTGACTGGAACAGACGCAAAGCTAATTTTATATTTGGGGATGAGTACCGAATGATTTGTAAAGTTTGAACATTGCTCTGGGAAATAAATAGGTTTTTCGACTGATGTCGCATAAATTGATTATAATCCAATAATTCGAGAGAGATTTTAAGTCAATCCCGAGGCTCTGAACCTTTCTGACAGGTTCATGTTAATTATAGACCTATACATTAATATGTAGAGGGTGGAATCCTGTTTGAATATATTTTTTCACTAGAAATATATTTTTTAAAATATTAATTTGTCCAATCATTAACGTAGGTCATATTTACATGAAGCGGCAGCAGAAGCTGGTTTTATCATGAAATCGCAATTGGCATAATGAACAGATACACATCTAAAGGGAAAACGATATCTTGAAAGAAATATATACTATGCACTGCAAAAACCACGGTGTTAATTTAACACCATCTCGGTATCTATATTGGGCTACACCAGATAAGTGTTAAAACAACACCAGTTTCGAATCAAACTGGCGTTGTTTTAACACTAACTGGTGTTGTTTTGACACTTATCTGGTGTAGACCAATATCAAACTGGTGTTGTTTTAACACTAACTGGTGTTGTTTTGACACTTATCTGGTGTAGCCCAATATGGATACCGAGATGGTGTTAAATTAACACCCTGGTTTTTGCAGTGTGGGCAAGGCCGAGATATGTCGCTACGGTAACATTATGGCATATACAATATCAAACATCGCATTTAATTGATGTAAACTTTTTTCTACACTTAAAAAACCCCCCAAAACAATAAGGTCTTTCAATTTCGTAAAAATACCAAATAAAATCGCACATTCTACACTCTTGGAAGAATTGGGCAACAAAATAAATTTTAACCCAAAACTAGGCACCGTACGGACCTGTAAACTGTTGGTTAAAACTGACGTTGGGTAATATGCTATCTTGTTCTGAGCATCATTTTATCTCTAAAATGTTTTATTTTATTTTTTTTGTATTCTGAGACCACATATTATCTCGGATTTTATCTCATATTTTATCTCAGTCTCCTACCTCTTTCGTGACTATTCATGTTGCACGCATGATACGCACATCTTTAAACGCTTACGCCAATCATATTTGTGGGAAAAATAAAATAAAACTTAAAATAGGGTAGGGGTTATTTTATCTCTAGAGCCCGGCGCACACTGCACGATCTGACTATGATGCGATTTTGGGAAAAGTTGTTATTACATTTGATATGAACCTTCAAAAATGTAAAATCTTCGTGATCAAAGTTCCGAATAGTAGTATGAAAACTAAAATCGAAATTCCAGGCTACTGCGAGCCCCCGTGTAGGAATAAAAGCGAATTCAATTCCAAATCGTAGTGACGTCATACCAATCTTGCGATCGACTAAGATTTGAAGCCGATTTGGCCTTTACTCTAACCAGAAGAATTGCAGTTAAACAAAATGTCGATATTAGTATTCGTATCATTATTCCGAACTTCAAATGAGATAATTTCACTTTTTACAACTTTCACATTTAATGCAAAATGCAATTTGTTCGAAAACCGGGTCGCAGTCGGATCGTATAGTATGCGCCGGGCTTAGGATGCACGGTGAGTGCGATATTTTTGGACAAGTATAGTGCTAGTAGTACGATCATAATAAGCAATAATATACTGAGTACTGACTATATTTCTCAAGCAACATTCTCATATGATTATCGAATTTTATTACAAGATTTTTGCCAACTAATATCACGCTTGCAATAATGCTTGTGATGGTCTTCTAAATCCTCGGAAAGTACCTTCGTCATCTTCATGAAATCCTAGCAAAAAGCGCGTTTGCGCTTTGGTGCACGCGTATTGAAAATTGTAAAAATAGCGCATTCGCGCTCACTTGCCCCAGAGACTGGCAAAGATTTTGGATGAGATTGGATGAGCATGATGAAAGTGAAATCTAACAACATTTCTTATTGGTTAAAGCATCATAAATGAGATAAAATCTTGCTAAAATGGTTCTCAGAATACCGATTTAAAATTATTTTAAGGATATTTTATTTCAATGACTTAAAATCTCAGATTTTATCTGAGATAAAATAAATCTCAGAATACCGCCCCTGTAAACTGTTGGTTCAAACTGACGTTGGGTAATTTTATGTTGTTCGGCAAATGAAATTTTTCAACAAGTGTTCACCAAACATTTTACCCAACCCTCGGTTTGCTCAATATGTCCATACCCACACAGTATGTTCCTATAGCACTCAGGCAATAGGGTTTTACCCCCCCCCCCCCCCCCCCCCCCTTGGGCTACCAAGTGAACATGTATCAGTAATCATGGACTGCTTTTTTATGGTCTCCATTGTGTTAGTAGATGCCAGGAAAACATCACTTACACTGCAAAAACAAGGGTGTTAAATTCAACACCATGGGTGTTAATTTCAACACTTTCCCGGTATCTATATTGGAAAACATCAGCTGGTGTTATTTAACACCAGGGTTTGGAATTAAACAATTAAATTCCACTCTTGGTGTTGAAGTAATTCCGCCTTTGGTGTTAAAATCTAACACCATTATTTCAACTTGGTGTTAAAGTTCACTTCTAGTTTTGGTGTTAAAAAATCCAACACCATTTCTTTCAACACCAGTGGTGCGTAATATTTTAATCCTGAATTTTTTGTTAAAATCAATACCAATGATTTAACACAAAGAGTTCAATGCAATACACTTTATCTCTGCATCAGAATTAATCAACCACACAATATTATACATATTATACAAAACAAACATGTCTTTTGACAACTAAAACTATGCACTTGTTTATTCAAGAAAGAAATGAACATACGTATCTTGTTTTCCATCATGTTTCAGGGGCATATCCAGGATTTCCCAATAGGGGGGCGCCAGGCATTATTGATCACCGTCCTGGGGGAGGGGGTGCCCCCTCCCCTTTGGAAAATTTTTGCTTCTGAAGAAGGGCTGAGATGCAAAATAATCTTATATGTGACCAATTTTGAAGCCTATTTAATGAACAATTTTTTTGCTAGTTTTTTTTTTTTTTACGACGGCCAATATGGGGGGGGGGCGCGCGCCTGTTGCGCCACCCCCTGGATACGCCACTGTGTTTGAAATTGTTAAAGTTGCATGCATGCACAGTGACGGAATCACTTTCCCTACGCATACAGCCAATGTAACTACATGTTTATCACAAGTACAATATTCCTTATTCTCATCATTCACTCACTCAATTAACAGCAACATAACTGGCATGAATGCATGTATGTATTCAACAAACAATGCATACAAATTCTTCCTTCAAATACAACATAAAGTACAGGAGGAAGGACATTACAAATACGTGATGTAGTTTGCTCCCATACCAATTACCAAGCAACATTCAAGAAATGTTTCACCTTTACGAAAAAGCAAGTCAGTCAAGCATGGAATGTATTCCACAACTGCCTCAACTAAACTAAAGAATGCAGAGTACATGTATCTATACATTGTATCATTATATCTCAGGACAGGAGGTCAAAATTTTGATCACGTGACGACCTAATGTAACACCAAGAACAAAACAACACCAGATAAATTAACACCAGATTATGGTCTTTGCATGTTTTAAATTTGAATGATGTTAAATGAACACCATCGAGAGTACATGCCTCAATTATTCAACACCAAGGGTGTTGTTTTCTTTTAATTCTCCACTAGTGTATGAATTTTAACTCCCTGGTTTTTGCAGTATACGGGGCTTCAAAATAGCAAAAAAATCGGCTCGCCGCTACGTCGCGCCGCTTCGAGGTTTGTGGACGATGCTCCGCATCGTCGTTGGGTCAACCCACCCCCTTGGAAAAAAGCTAGATCCGCCCCTGTACTACTACTACATCTACTACTATACTACTACTACTTTTTCCTCTTTTTCTACAAGCTCAGTATTGGTGTTGGGGTAAGCGAGGTGTATATCGGGGCGTACGACATAATTATGGGCAACGTGCGTGGAAAGACACAAGGGACGTATTATACATAGCGTAAACTCTTTGTTAAAAGGGGATTGATATACAGCTACTAATTGGAGAGATATCAACAATTTATTAAACATAAACAAGAGAAGAAAAAGATATCATTTCGGCATAGCCGAAATATGAATTTACAACGAATTATTACACTGAAGAATATTATTGCAATATTAGCATAAACATAGATTATAACAAAATCTGTATATACATTGAAATCACTGCAGAATATATTCTTTTCTTCTTCATCAAAACAATACTCTATATAGTTTTATAAAACTGTTATCTAGTAGTTCGGTTCGTATGCTATTACGTTGTATAATGCATAATATATTTATTTGCTTTATCTTGGGAAACATGTAGGTCTAATGACTGATATTCCATGAGGAAATCTGTATGAAATCTATAGGATATTTAGCACTCAACCGTGGAGTCGAACACAATAAACGTTATTTTAACAAGCATTAATTTTTTTTTTAATGCTCTATTAAAACAATGGATGTGAATACGTTCACGGGTTTTATGAAATTCAGTTGTCTGTTTGGGTTCCCCCCCCCCGATCGCCAAAATGGAAATCTACCCTGATTTGATGAAATCTATAACAAAAAATCAGTGAGAATTGTCAGCAAAGGTTTGGGGAAAAACGATAAAGCAGCTTTGAAGTTTATTTGAAGATCCGTATACACAGTATTGGCAACTATATAATCTCCTTTGCAAGCAACTCGCCGTAGATATTGTATGGAAAATATTATCATGATATACATAATTATACAGATTCATATGCTACATAGTCGTATCAGGGAGCCCACCCCACCCCACCCGGATATGTAAAGTTTGGATAATCGACCAACCATCACCTCATATTCTGTCAGGGAGGTACCCTTATCATACCCATAATGGGGCAGAGAACAGGTGCAGATTATTTATTTGTATATCTTACCTATAGTAAGTGTATTTTAATTACGAAATGAGATTTTTACCATAATACATGTGTCTTCTTTATTGCTCGCTTTGCTCGGTCGCATTTAGAAACTGGAAAGTTTAGATTTGGGCAAGAGGCATCAGCCCCCCCCCCCCCCCCCCTTACCCTCACAAAAAATGTGCCCAAACGCTTGTGGTACGGTTAAGTTTTGGGAATTTGCATCTGTCGAAGCCAAGGAGAAGGGTCTTTAATATCCTCTAATCGACGCGAGATCATGCATCGGAACACCTTCCGAAAAACTGGATGCATCCACGCGTAGATAACGGGATTTACGCAGTAACTGAGTGACATGATCACGAAGAATGTGACTATCAATGTGGGATGAATCATCGTAAAAAATGTCACTGTTATAGGCGCAATGCACACGAAGAAGCAGAAAACAACGACAAATAGATTTTTCGTGATCTGTTCATCCAGCTGACGCCTATCGACCCTTTTTTCTCTTGTCCGGATGCTGTTCGCAGAAACTGCTCGGACACTGATGCGCATGCTGTCCATCGTGTTTTGCACTTTTCGCACATGGTTCCGGACATGGCTATAAATATTGATATAACAGAACACCATCGCGACCATTGATGTTAAAGTAGAAGCGCCAAAGAGGTAATTATAGATATCTCCTTTGACAACACCGCAGAGATGATTATACAAACCAAACTTAACACCATCTGCACATAAAAATGCTATAAGCATGACAACAGGAACTGCAAGCACGATCACGATGGTTGCTGCAATCTTGCGCACAGAAAACAGCATCTGACGTTTTTGCGGCGGTGTTGTGATGATAAGGTATCTACTAAATGCGATGACTACTAAAAGGCTGAAGCTCCAGAAGTTGACGACACAAGTGAATGCACCCACCACTTCACAGATGACAAAGAAAGGAGGATATGTCTCAGCAGCGCCAAGCAAAGCCCCTGCGTGAAATGGCAGAACAAGAGCGCTCAGGAAATCGACACAGCTCAACGTTACCACGAAGGCATTGGTGGGGGTCTGCAGACGGCGAGACAATGACACAGCTACGATTACGAATAGGTTTCCGACGAGACCGACGATGCAGACAATGATGAGGATGCAAGCTGGAGCGATGAAGTACGGATTTCTGCTCACGTTGTTTGTGAGACTAATGGTCGTAGACTGGGAAAGGGATTCTGAACCTTCTGTCGTATCCACAGTACTGCCAATGGCGGTTTGTGTTTCCATGTTTTGCGATAGGACCTGTATCGACAAAGAAGAAAAAATGAAAGAAATGATTCGATATAGACACATTCAGAAAGAGAGGGGAGCTAGAAGAAAAGAAAGATCGATAGAGAAAGAATACAAAATACTGGCTAAATGAATTCAAGGAGAATCAATTCCTAATTACAAATTTACTTATATTGGAAGGCGTAGTATATTCCTACTTATTGGCCTAAATCATTTTCTAATAAGATATAAGAAAAGGGTATAAATAAAGATATTCCAACACCCGATATCGTCTCCTACTCATTTCCATGGGGGCTGCCATTTTCTTGCTGATTTGGAGTTTTACATGAACCATTGAGAAATGTTCCAGTCAAGAAGATATTTTGAATCCACGACCTAAATTGCTTTTCTTCATTACCTAAAATCCCATATATTGTGACGAAAAATATAAAGTGGGTGTTTACATGTATTATAAAAATTAAATCTTAATAATGATATTTTTAACTTCTATGGTTTTGCTTTTAAAAAAATCTATTTTCTTGGGTTTGCCAAACAGAGCGGAACATAATATATGCAGCATGCATTCTGACTTTTCAAGTCCATTATCCGAAAGCAGGTGAATGCATAGTTTGCCGCTATAGATGCTCAGGGAAGAAGCATCCATAAAATTTGAATTAATTTGCTCCGTCCCATACGTCCAGTATCGAGAAAATAGATTTCTATTAAAGTAGAACACTCAAGAAAATCACAAATATGGCAATTAATGTATCACTAGAAATTGGGAAGCTTACAGATGGCAATCGTATAAGTTTTATGTCAACTGCGTATATGATGATTATAAAAACAACATAAATAAAAGCTCTTCTCAGCATGTGGAATATCCGAGGATTCGCCAGAAATATAGCGATGTTTTGATGTCGTCATACGAGGGATCGATCCTGCTTAAGCAGACGACGTCCTATAATGAATGAACGTAATTGCAATGCAATTATTTATCAAATTATAAAGAGTTTGGTACATTTAAACATGACCTTATTTCACACCATTCTAAAAGGGAAAGTGAACTGATTCTGATAACTAAAACCGTTTGATTGTAAATACACAGGAGAAGGGTCAATGATCAATGAAATAAACCCCATTTTCAAATTGAAAAGCCCTGCGAATAATAGCTGGATGGTATTCGTTCCCTCTTGAAACGCCGAACATGCCGCGGTGCAAGCAGCTGAAAATACAATGGCGTCTTATTTTGTTTACAAGTGACTGATTCCTTTATTTTTTAACGCTGCATTTTTCATCAAAATAATACCATACACGAAGTTAAGAGTGAGGCAACAGACTAACATTAAGACTGACGCTAGTCAAGTAAGAGAAATAGTGAAGAGGAGATGACAAAACAGGCACTGAAAAATGTGTATAATGTTATGGGACATCGTCTGCTTAGACAGGACTCGCCCCTCTTGTGTCGTCACACATCTCAGCAGCGTTCAAGGAGCTTTTCAGCTGCTATATCGGGGGCTGTATTTTACCGTTTTATAATTGATAATAATCATTAATTCAAATGTTTCCAAGCTTTAAATTTGGATAACCTTGTTTAATTTATGCCATCTATGCAATAATAAGTATTAAGCCAATATTTAAAATCATCAGTGTTCTACTTTAAGCGAATATCGATTTTCAACAGATATATATAAGAAAATCTTCAGTTTAAAAATAAATTGACATATCTATTCTATATTTTTAATCTCAAACGGGTTTTTAATTTTGAAAAAGGCAATTGGGCATTTGATTAAGAAAATCTTGATGTACACATAAAAAAAATGGCAGCCCCATGTACTGCTAGCAGACGATACATATTGCGAGCAGATGATAAAGTTTGCTCAGAAAATCTTGATTCGTATCGATCTCGTATATTTTGACGCGAAGCCATAATAACAACTAGGAATAAATAACACCTTTCAACTCTATCGTCTTTATTTTTTGAGATTAATTCTCCTTGAAGTATGTACGAAAGGGGCAGAGATCGAGGGAGAAAAAAATCTAGCCAGGAGAGACTGGATAAAGGTACGTGGGACGAAAAGTGGCATTATTCGGGAAAGTGAAGATAGAAACACAGGGGCGGATCTAGTTTTTTTCCAAGGGGGGGGGTGTCGCTTGTACATAAATTTTTTTTTCGCCAGACCTCAATGGGGGGTTATGGGGGTCCAGTTTCCCTCCATAAAGAAGGTCTTCATTCTAAAAGGGGGGCACATTCGAGAAAATGGCGGGTCGTCTATGGTCAAAATGCATACTTTTCTTCCAAAAGAGGGGGGGCACGGGCCGGAAGTGCCCCCCCCCCGGATCCGCCAATGGACCCAACGACGATACGGAGCATCGTCCGCGAGCCGCGTAGCGGCGAGCCGATTTTTTTTTTTTTTTTTTGTGCTATTTTGAACCCCCGTGAGTGATGTTTTCCTGGGATCTACTAACGCAATGGAGACCATAAAAAGCAGTCATGTGCTATAGGAACATACTGTGTGGGTCTGGACATAATATGATGGCGTTTTTCTATGCACATTAAATTTTTACTTGGCAGCCCAAGGGGGGTTTAAACCCCCTAACCCCCCCCCCCCCCCCCCCCCCCGTAGATCCGCCACTGAGACATAAAGGGATATGCGGTGTTATTGGGGATACAGTGTAATAGAAAGAATAATCTCATCATTTCTTTTAAAACCTAAAATATACCTATCCATTTTTTTCTGTGTTCGGATTTGTTCTGACAGTTGAAACGAATGTCAAATGTCAAATTACACATCTTGGGAGCACAGCGAAGCAATGAATTATATTTTTAAAAAATAGCGCTCATTATCTACACAGCCGAGACAAGCGTCTTGAAATAAATGAACGTAACTTATTGTTTCGTCAGTTATCAATCGTATGTACATAATATGAAAAGGCCGCTGCTTAATTGCTTTTGACAGAATCAGCATGTAAATGACAATGCTAATGTAAATGACAAAGGCAACGACCTTCTTCGGAAGGGGAAATGAAGGGATTGGGGAGCAATCGTTGTTGCAGATTTAATTGGCGCATATCGTTCATTTTTAATATCTACATTTTTGTTAACAATAAGAAAGCTCAGTAGTTTACATCTCATATTTCACCAATAGGTAATATTTCGTTCCCCCCCCCCCCTGTTTAATTTCTTTCTTATCTTGATTAGATGTCAAATGCATAAATGATTTTTATTTTCCGTTCGAGAATGCAACCATTTTCTAATTCTGCACATTTATTTCCATTTAAAAATATTTCAACGGGAGGACACCAATAGTAACCTTTGATTATTCCCTCTTTCATTTCCCCTCTCTCTCTCTCTCTCTCCTTTCTCTCTCTCTCTCTTTCTCTCTCTCCCTCTCTCTCTGCACACTATATAAAAATTATATTATATATGAATATCTATATAGCTATTTTAGTCGTTAGTTTCGTTTGTTTTCTTTTCTTGTAACCCTAAAAACTAAATAATCTGGGAATATGATTAAATCTATCCTAAATACGCATAAACAATATTATGACTTTTACTTATTAATGATTAATGTCGATTGTAAATTATGTGCTATGAAATATACCTATACTCTATATAGAGTCTGTGATCGATATGGTTGATCATGTTTTGTTTTACTGGAATCGACAATAAATTCAATGGCAACAAACAAAATAATTTGGTTATGAAACGTTCGTATGTATATTAATATCACATGTACTAATTAAAATAGACATGATCCGAATACTTGTGAAGCAGGAAACATTGAACTTTCCGGTTGCCATGACACTGCATTTCATCCATTGTTATAGGTCATTGTCATATATTCTGTATATATTCACATATAATATCATCCGGTAGTTTAGTCACGCAAGCCTATGTTGTGCAAATAACAATTGTCGTGTGATTTGCAAGTCTGCTTGCATGGCCAGGTACACCAGGCATAGCCAAAGAGTTTAAATACGAAGAGTGCTCAGTGCCGAAATAAAGCACGCGTATACATTGTATATTGTGGTACATGTCGATCGGCCCAGAGGGAAAGGTTATAGTCTTAATCAAAATGTTTGTATTTTTTTACTTTCTTTATTTTTTTCTTCTTTTTCTGGACAGCGCTTTTGCCTTTTGGTAAAGCCATAACTAAAGGGCATAATCTTGATATTGTCCCTTCAAATACAAAATTATGTCCCAAAACTGATAGGAATCAACTCTAACTGCACCAGGGAGGAGAGGGAGAGAGTTGGGAGCGGGGCCTCGTACTAGATGTTTGTATTTTTGTTAAAGTTATTTGCTGAGCAAAATCACTGAGCAAAAAAAAAACCAACAAAAAAGCCCAACAAAAACAAACAGTAAAAATAAAGCAATTGGAACAAAATTTAAAAAAAAAATAAATAAATAAAAATGATCTCTTATTGCTTCCCCCCCCCCCCCCAAATCTTTCAATTTAATGAGATCGACCACCAACAAATACTATGAATGTACAATGTTTTTCGTGGTAATACTGTGGCAATACGATGTGTACCACGGATTTACCTTGTTTTCGTGGTATTATGGCCGTAATACCATGAAATACGTAGTATTACCATGGTATTTTTTATAAGGGTATAGGGATTATAGACCTGCAATGTAATTTTATTAGCCTTACTATTTTAAATTCAAGACAGCTAGAAAAGGATTTAATAAAATGAGATTGCGTGCGAGCAATTCCTTATATAAATATAAACATTACGTTAAGAGTGGAGTATCCAAGATTATCCAGGAATGTACATGCCCCTATGTGCCAGCCAAAACAAAATCTGACATAATATGAAAGGAAATGTGTACCCCCACCCCCATAGAAAGAATCTGAAAACTGTGATAATTTTTTTCCTTGCTTGTCCTAAAATTTCAAAATAGAATGCATCTGATGATTTTTTTTGTTCGTCAAGCGTGAGCCTCCCCCCTCTCCCTACATTCCTGGATACGCCAACAATATAACCAACTTACGGTAAGTTATTTGTAATATTCTGCTGTAGAAATGTGAGACGACAGGCGAAGAAAACAGTATAGGGGCTTGCTCCGAAACCATCACCAACGCAATAGGGCCTTTACCGATTGTACGAAAAGGGGGATGGCCTCCGTGTTTTGAATTGAATTAACTAGTAACCAACAATATAGCAGCTGATGATATAATTTATTTATTACCAGTCCTATTCTGTCTTTGTAGGAATATCTCATTACTTTTGCCCCCATCTCTCTTTGTCTCCCCCCCCCCCTCATTTTTCTCATACTCTCTTTTCTCTCTTACAACAGATCTGTAAAAATGACTCCAATAGAATTGAGGAAAAAATAACGATCTCTTATTTTTTTAATTTGTTTTTTTTTATTAGGAAATCAATAGAAACCACAACAATTACAAGTGATTTACATGATTAAAAGCAAAATCACTGAGCAAAAAAAAAACCAACAAAAAAGCCCAACAAAAACAAACAGTAAAAATAAAGCAATTGGAACAAAATTTAAAAAAAAAATAAATAAATAAAAATGATCTCTTATTGCTCCCCCCCCCCCCAAATCTTTCAATTTAATGAGATCGACCACCAACAAATACTATGAATGTACAATGTTTTTCGTGGTAATACTGTGGCAATACGATGTGTACCACGGATTTACCTTGTTTTCGTGGTATTATGGCCGTAATACCATGAAATACGTAGTATTACCATGGTATTTTTTATAAGGGTATAGGGATTATAGACCTGCAATGTAATTTTATTAGCCTTACTATTTTAAATTCAAGACAGCTAGAAAAGGATTTAATAAAATGAGATTGCGTGCGAGCAATTCCTTATATAAATATAAACATTACGTTAAGAGTGGAGTATCCAAGATTATCCAGGAATGTACATGCCCCTATGTGCCAGCCAAAACAAAATCTGACATAATATGAAAGGAAATGTGTACCCCCACCCCCATAGAAAGAATCTGAAAACTGTGATAATTTTTTTCCTTGCTTGTCCTAAAATTTCAAAATAGAATGCATCTGATGATTTTTTTTGTTCGTCAAGCGTGAGCCTCCCCCCTCTCCCTACATTCCTGGATACGCCAACAATATAACCAACTTACGGTAAGTTATTTGTAATATTCTGCTGTAGAAATGTGAGACGACAGGCGAAGAAAACAGTATAGGGGCTTGCTCCGAAACCATCACCAACGCAATAGGGCCTTTACCGATTGTACGAAAAGGGGGATGGCCTCCGTGTTTTGAATTGAATTAACTAGTAACCAACAATATAGCAGCTGATGATATAATTTATTTATTACCAGTCCTATTCTGTCTTTGTAGGAATATCTCATTACTTTTGCCCCCATCTCTCTTTGTCTCCCCCCCCCCCCCCCCCCCTCATTTTTCTCATACTCTCTTTTCTCTCTTACAACAGATCTGTAAAAATGACTCCAATAGAATTGAGGAAAAAATAACGATCTCTTATTTTTTTAATTTGTTTTTTTTTATTAGGAAATCAATAGAAACCACAACAATTACAAGTGATTTACATGATTAAAAACAAAATCACTGAGCAAAAAAAAAACCAACAAAAAAGCCCAACAAAAACAAACAGTAAAAATAAAGCAATTGGAACAAAATTTAAAAAATAAATAAATAAATAAAAATGATCTCTTATTGCTCCCCCCCCCCCCCCCCCCCCCAAATCTTTCAATTTAATGAGATCGACCACCAACACTACGCAATTATATTCTTCACATCCATGACAGAATAGCAGGATCTATAGCGGATCAAGAGGGGGCGAATCGGCCGCGGCCCCCTTCTTGAAATCCAAGTTGGCATATACGGGATCTTGCCTAAATTGTGAAAAACCCGGATCGAGCACCAAATTTAGTTTGGAAGCCCAAGAGCCTAAAAATGCCGTTCTATTAACCCTCCGAGAAAAACTTGTAAAAAGGCCCACCCCGCAAGACTGACCTGACAGTCCGGGCATGGATCAGTGGCGGATTTAGGAGGCTTTTAAATAAAATTGTATCCCCCTTTTAGAACTGATAACTTTTTTTATTTGTCAGAGAATTATGGAGGAAAACTGGACTAATAATAATAATAATAATAATAATATGAACATTTATATAGCGCCGGTATCCGCCAGGCTCTGACGCTCATGGGGCTTTACAATTTAACAATAATGAACAAATATATACATGTACAGTTAACAACAAAATTATTCATACCCCTTGGAAAATTCTAGTTTTTTGCATTTTTCCTAAAAATGAATGGTTAAATGAAGTTACTTGCACATCACTTGAATACATTTAGTTATCATCTGCAAATGAATGCCGTTTCCGGTTTCACCTCATTTGCATAACAATAGAAAAAGTGAGTTATCCAAACTGGGCGATGTTCAAAATTATTCATACCCTTGGTGATTTATTGACTTTGTCAATCAGTATGAATCCGATCCTTGTGATTAATGCTTGTAATTCACTTTATTATAATAATACACCGTCACAAGGCTTCCGGAGGCGTCTCTGCTGGGATATCAGGCCAGTACCTGTTCTCCAATAGCTCAATCTCCTTGAGGATGTGTCCACACATGCCTTCCCTGACCTTCAGGAAGTTCATTAGATTTCGTGTCCTACAGGTGATGCAGTTATCGACTTCATGATGACAGGACTATGATATTGAAATTTTCGGTCATTTATTCCATGCATTTTAATGAAAATTCTGTATCTACTTATGAAGCAAAGCACCATTCCTGAAGAGCCCTTCCCTTTCGCACTGCCTGTGGGAGGGTTCACCTTTATCCATTGGCCCCATTCTTAATCAGAGTGCTCAGGAAGGCCATGTTGGTGATATTAATGTCATTTCATGACTCTAACGTCGGGTCACCATGAATAACAGTATGTAACCTTTGAGTACCATACACATCCCACATTGACTGCTACTGTATATCAATCTTCATATGGTATATTCTTTGTATCTTTGTTATGAAAGCTACAATCCTTGATATAAAAATGAATGTAAACTAAATTTATACCATATGCCCTCCATGTTACCAGCTGCAGTGCACAAAATGTTTGACAGTGCACTGGAACTAAAGATCAGTATTTTAAGCTTCACTAGAGTACCCACTTGCAGGTGTCCATATAAAAAATGTGTCAATCAGTGTAACTGAATAAACTGATAAATTTGGCACCATCCAAGCTTTAGACAACTACCATGGCCTCCCTAAACATAATGGAACAAAAGTATCAGGAAATACCTTCCCTTGACAGTGCAACAGTGAATGCCTCTAGGGAAGTCTCTCCAGGAAGAGTGCTTTGTTTCAACTTAGATACAGAATTGTCATTAAAATGTAAGGAATATTAACGAAAATATCAATATCATAGTCATATCCTCATGACGTCTAAAACTACACCACCTGCAAACGCAAAATCTGCTTTAAATCCATCGAATCCCCTGAAGACCAGGGGAGCGTTTCATCAAGTGTTTTGTCAGTGATTTTTACCGACAAATGTGTTCTCAGCCAATCAGATGCAAGGATTTCAGTAGCTTATAACGGTTGTCGGTAAAAATCACAGACAAAACACTTGATGAAACGCTCCCCAGGTGATGGCATGTGTGGACAACATCCTCAAGGAGATTGGGCCATTGGAGACCAGGTATTGGCCTGATATCTCAGTAGAGACCTCCAGAAGCATTGTGACAGTGTGAAGAAAGTGTTACGAGCATTAATCACAAGAACTGGATTCATACTGATTGACAAAGTCAATAGATCACCAAGGGTATGAATAATTTTGAACATCACCCAGTTTGGATAATTCACCTTAGTTTTCTGTTGTTATGCAAATGAGGTGAAACCAGAAACATCATTCATTTGCAGATGATAACTAAATGCATTCATGTGATGTGCAATTAAATTCAGTTAACCATTCATTTTTAGGAAAAATGCAAAAAAATAGAATTTTCCAAGGGGTATGAATAATTTTGTTGTTAACTGTATATCGAATTCTTACACTAAAGTAGACTTATATGTATACTAAAAACATATATTATAACTGTATTCATTAAATAGGACTGTTTTGAAAAAGATGGGTTTTTAGAGCAGATTTGAAGTCCTGAAATCCCCCAGGAAGTGCGTGTTCTAGGGACAACTAATAAGGAGGATTGAGATGAACGATGACGTCTTGTAGGCTTATACTTAACAATCAACTTCATATTGTAGGAAGGAGCAGACTCATGTAAGGAACGAAAAACTAGCAGCAACAACTTAAAAATGATTCGGTCACATACCGGGAGCCAGTGGAGAGTTTTGAGAATGGGGGTAATGTGAGTTCTACGAGGAGAAAGTGTGACAATACGCGCAGCAGTATTTTGTAGTTTCTGGAGACGAACGAGTTGCGTGTCAGGGCGCAAATAGAGGATGGAATTACAGAAATTTAAGCGTGATAAGCGTAATAATTATCTGATACCCTACACCCCTCCACTGAGCGACTTTCGGAGGGCTGGCGAGAAAAAAAAATTGCTCCCCTCCCCACTGAGCAACTTTTGGAGGGCTGGCGAAAAATGAAAAAAAAAATGGGAAAAAAATCTCCTTTGACAGCCCTGCATCAATTTTGTGCCCCCTCCCACCTTTTTACTACATCCCGCATTCGCCCTTGTCATAGAATGTCAGTGTCAGACTCATATCCATAACAGGGTTCAGAACAGGGGCGGATCCCGGATTGAGTAAAAGAGGGGGCACAAAAGTGAAAAAGTTTGTCAAAAGGTAGACCCGCATTTTTGGGGTCTCGCCAGCTTCTCGAAAAGTCGCTCGGGGGGGGGGGGGGGGAGCGGGGAAGGGGATATGGACACAAAAAAATTTCACCAAACCTTCAAAAATCGCTCAGTAAAGGTCTTCACTCTACAAGGGGGGCACAATCGAGAAAATGGCGGATCGTCTATGGTCAAAATTCATACTTCTCTTCCAAAAGGGGGGGGGGGGGGGCACGGGCCGGCTGTGCCCCCCTTGATCTGCCAATGGTTCAGAAGCCCCCCCCCCCCCCCCCCCCACACACACACACACTACATTGTCGGTCTCTCGGTACTAAAGACAAGCAAACAACAAAAAAACCTTGATGAGCCAAGTTTTGGCAAACTGACATAATTATCATCGGGAACGCCACCACCTCGATCGGGATCGCAGAGGGGTAGACCAAGCCTAGATAGTGCTAGACACCTATCATGTCCATGCACCTATTCCGCTCAGCTATTCCATGCTGCTTGCATGAACATCGGCCATTAGGCTATGCGTAATGCGGTGATAGAACATTGATTATACGAATTTATGAATTTAACACATTGAATTTTGCCTCTGGTACATTAGAAATATAGTAGTGAACTGGAATTTAGTTAGATTTTCTTCTAACCGGCTAGGCTGGGTTTGCTTTCGGGCGGACGTACGTCTGCTACATGGTCGTCTGCTAGTGCACGCTCTCATTGGATGTCGTCACTCACGTGATCGGTACACGCCCATTTACATTAGGTCATCAATAACAAATTGAAATGCACGTGTAGTATGGCAAATTATTTTTTTTTTGGTCGAAAGCATGCATATTCCCGGGGATTTGTGCGGGGTTTATTAGACTCACGGAGCCTCAATTATACCCTTCCATAGCTTTAAATTTCATGTAAATCACATTTTTCCTAATTTCAAATAAATACTAGGGGAATAAAAATCATTTCAAAACCCCTGTTTTCATGTGTTAAACCAATGGGAGCTGGAAGGCCAAAAGCATGCATATTCCCGGGGATTTATGGGGGTTTATTGGACTCATCGATCCTCAATTATACCCTTTCAGAGCTTTAAATTTCATGTAAATCACATTTTTCATAATTTCAAATATATACTAGGGGAATTAAAATCATTTCAAAACCCCTGTTTTTCATGTGTTAACCTATGGGAGCTGGAAGGCCAAAAGCATGCATATTCCCGGGGATTTATGGGGGGGGGGGGGGGGGTTACTGGACTCACCAAGCCTTCATTATACCTTATCAGAGCTTTAAATTTCATGTAAATCACATTTTTTACATTTTCAAAGAAAAATTATGGGAATTATAATCACCCTAATATTCCTTGTTTTCGCTTGTAAACCTATGGCAAAAGAGACTTTTTTGGGGTAAAAAGCATGCATATTCCCGGGGATTTATGCGGGGTCTATTCAACTAGTTTTTTTTTGCATGCATATTCCCGGGGATTTATGGGGGGGGGGGGGGGTTACTGGACTCACCAAGCCTTCATTATACCTTATCAGAGCTTTAAATTTCATGTAAATCACATTTTTTACATTTTCAAAGAAAAATTATGGGAATTATAATCACCCTAATATTCCTTGTTTTCGCTTGTAAACCTATGGCAAAAGAGACTTTTTGGGGGTAAAAAGCATGCATATTCCCGGGGATTTATGCGGGGTCTATTCAACTAGTTTTTTTTTGCATGCATATTCCCGGGGATTTATGGGGGGGGGGGGTTACTGGACTCACCAAGCCTTCATTATACCTTATCAGAGCTTTAAATTTCATGTAAATCACATTTTTTACATTTTCAAAGAAAAATTATGGGAATTATAATCACCCTAAAATTCCTTGTTTTTGCGTGTTAATCTATGGCAGGCGAGACGTTTTTGGTCAAAAGCATGCATATTCCCGGGGATTTATGGGGGGTTTACTGGACTCATCAAGCCTTAATTATACCTTTTCAGAGCTTTAAGTTTTATGAGAATCACGTTTTTTACATTTTCAAAGAAAAATTATGGGAATTATAATCATCCTAAAATTCCTTGTTTTCGCTTGTAAACCTATGGCAAAAGAGACTTTTGGGGGGTAAAAAGCATGCATATTCCCGGGGATTTATGCGGGGTCTATTCAACTAGTTGAGTCTTAATTATACATTTTCAGAGCTTTAAATTTTATTCAAGGCACATTTTTCAAAATTTTGATTTAATTCTGCGGGAATTATAATCATTCAAAAATTCCCGTTTTTGCGTGTTAACCTATGGGAGATGTAAGGCCCAAAACATGCATATTCCCGGGGATTTATGCGGGGTCCCTTGCACCTTTTGAGCCTTCATTAAGCCTTTACAGAGTCTCAAATTACATGTAAGCTACATTTGCAATAAATTCAAGGTAATACTAGAGGAACTACAAAAAAGAGAGAAAAGGAGCCCGTTGGGAGTGACATCTACCCGTGCAGTGAATTTCCCCAAGACATGGCTACCTCAACTAGCCACGTGGCCGGAGCTACCGGCCCAGCTAATCCAAAGGATCTGGTGACAGATGTTGCTGCTGCTGCCGAGCGAGAATCTGCCCCATCCACTGCTGCTATGACTCATATTCTATAAAGAGGCAATGTCGACATTTCAGACAATGTTGGACCAAGCTGTCAAGTCAGTAGTAGAAAGCATTCAGAAGGTAGAGAGAGCTTTGGAATTTGAAGGTCGGAGAATCGACGACCTTGAAAAGAAAAAGAATCTGGAAGGAAGGATGGAGAAAATGGAAAAAGCATACAATCAATTACTACAGAAAGTAGTGCATCAAGAGGCCGAGGTGAACAAAACTGAGCGATTCTCGAGGCGCAACAACTGCCGCTTGGTTGGTATTCCTGATCCAACTGGCGACCAGGAGGAGGACTGCATCAAGATCGTGGAGGGCATCCTCAAGTCCAAGTTCATGTGATGTCAAGGTGGACCGCGCCCATCGGGATGGTAAGAAAGGAGTTCGCCCACGTCACATTATTTTCAAGATGCTATCGTATCGTGACAAAGTTAACATAATGAAAAACGCACGAAAAGCTCTCCACGGTGAAAACTATTACCTAACAGATGATATGACAAAGCGTGACATTGAGGCAAAAAAGAAACATACTAAAGACGTTCAGGATCTTTATAATCGGGGCACCAAGCTTCGCTTTTATGCGGGGCAATGGAGAAGGAATGGAGGTGCTCCATATTTTACGCAGTAGTGTGACTTTAAGATTTCATTGCCTAACCACAGAACTGCCTAACCCAAACCATGGCCGGAATTTTAATGACTGTGGTCACTACGCTGAAACAACTATTTCATTGTTTTGCTCATGGCACTATCTTATGCTTTCAATCTCTTTCTCCTTCATTTTCCTATTTCACACATGTTAATGTGTTATGCTACATTTCAAGTTGGATACGGAGTGGTAATCCAAATATCACTATTCATTACAGCCTACTTGTTTTCCATATGTATTGTATATTGTAGTTTAGCTTCATTTTACTCTCTTATCAGTTTGTTCTTTGCTCTGTCTGTCTTTTGCCCTACTCCTTTTGATGTGGTTTGTAACCACTATATCAAGTCTGTTATTGTCCCCTCAATCTTTATATGAATGTAGAAGAATATAATTTGCAACAAAATATAAACTTGTAAACAAATCTTTCGGCATATTACTCCCAGTGTTAAAGATCGTATGCTCGATCTGTAATGAAAAACACAAGTCAGAAAAAATTGGAACCAGCGGGATTCGAACCTGTCATCTACTGCTTGCCGGGCAGCGACTTAACCACCAGGCTATTCTGGTTCACGGCCAAGTCACGACGAACTAGAATCAAATACCCAAGATCCTCTTCTTTCTGACTCATTAATATTCAAACGGTCCGCCGTAGACAATGGTTAGTAAACGAAGAAGCTTGACTGGGGAGGAATTTTTAATTTGTAAACAAATCTTTCGGCATATTACTCCCAGTGTTAAAGATCGTATGCTCGATCTGTAATGAAAAACACAAGTCAGAAAAAATTGGAACCAGCGGGATTCGAACCTGTCATCTACTGCTTGCCGGGCAGCGACTTAACCACCAGGCTATTCTGGTTCACGGCCAAGTCACGACGAACTAGAATCAAATACCCAAGATCCTCTTCTTTCTGACTCATTAATATTCAAACGGTCCGCCGTAGACAATGGTTAGTAAACGAAGAAGCTTGACTGGGGAGGAATTTTTAATTTGTAAACAAATCTTTCGGCATTCCTCCCCAGTCAAGCTTCTTCGTTTACTAAAATATAAACTGTAATTATTATGTACCCAGTGAATTTCATCCTCAGTAAGTTGAACCAAATCAAACTCAGTATCTGAGCTTTTTGCACTGCAATGCTCGAAGTCTTTCTAAGAATTATGAAAATTTTGATATTCTTTTATCTTCATTGCAATTTAAATGCTCAATTATTGGTATATCTGAAACCTGGCTAAACGCAAAATCTCCACCTCTTTTTGCATTAGATGGTTACAAAGAAGTTCGCAAAGACCGGACAAATGGCAGGGGTGGTGGAATAATGTTGTAATATCGGATTCTCTATCATTTATACCTAGGGATGACCTCTCATTCCCGAGAGATACTGCTGAATGTTTATCTGTTGAGGTTGATCTTCCTGAGGGAAAGAATTTTGTAGTTTGTCTTGTGTATAGACCACCTAGCACAGATGTGGCTAATTTTCTTGATGATCTGGAATCTCTTATGTTAACTGTCAATTCCTCTGGTAAATCTGTCTGTGTGATGGGTGATTTTAATATTGATTTGCTGAGCAAAAGTCCTCACTCTCCTCGCTTCCAAAATATTTTAGATTCAAATGCATTCAGTATAATGATTGATAAGCCGACCAGGATTAGTGATCACTCGTCTTCATTGCTAGATAACATTTTTATAAAGACATCTCAAGGCCGTTTTCAGTCTGGCTTGTTTTATTCTGAAATATCTGAACATCTCCCTGTGTTTTGCATATTTCATGGTTTTAAAACCAATGTTTTTCCTAAGAAAAGAGATGTAAGGAAGCGAAGAATTACTGATGAAGGGGTCTTTCGCCTGATCACAGATCTACATTCAGAAGATTGGGATGATGTTCTTGTCTGTGATAATGTGGATAGAGCTTATGACGTTTTTTGGACCAAATTTCATTACTTTTTCAATAAACATTTTCCATATGAGAAATCTAAAAACAAGATAAGAGGAAATCATCCATGGATAACCAGGGGTATTCTCCAATCAATAAAAAGGAGAAATATTCTTTATAAACGAAGTATTAAGCATTCAACGCATGAAAATATTGACAAATACAAGACATATCGGAACAGACTAACGTCATATTATACGCTACTCCCGTAAGTCATATTACTCCACACAATTTGAACAGCCATGGGGCAATATGTCCTCTACTTGGAAAACTGTCAAAGATATATTACGTAAGCATGGAAATATTGCTACCCCAGAAAAGTTCACTCATGAAGGAAAAGAATTTACTTCACCAAGAGATATTGCAAATGCATTTAACAGCTATTTTACTAATGTTGGTACAAATCAAGCAAAGTTAATAGATACAAATGGTACCAATTTTAGGAATTATTTACACAATTCATCCCAATTTTCTATCTTCTTCAGGCCAGCTAACTATCTAGAAATCTTCAATGTAGTATGTTTGCTCAAGAATAGTCACTCATGTGGCCATGATGAATTAAGCACATCCCTGTTAAAGCAGAATATTGGCTCAATTATAACCCCAGTTGTACACATTTGTAATCTCTCATTGTCGACAGGAGTGTTTCCTTCTAGTTTCAAACTAGCCAAAGTGATCCCGATTCATAAGAAATATGATGCAAAGTTCATCTCTAATTATAGACCTATTTCAGTATTACCTAGCTTGTCTAAAATTTTAGAGAGAATTGTTTATAATAGGCTCTATGAATTTTTGGATAATCACAAGTACCTAAATTCTGAACAATATGGATTTAGGCGATGTCATTCTACCGACCTTGCATTGTTAAAATTTTACGACCGTGTGTCAACTGCCCTAGCAGCTCGGGAGCATGTTGTTGGCGTATTTATGGATCTCAGAAAAGCCTTCGATACACTTGATCATTCTATTCTTCTTTCTAAATTGGAGCACTATGGAATAAGAGGTATTGCGTTACAGTGGTTTTCAAATTATTTATCTATGAGAAGCCAATATACCCATTGCAATTGTACAAATTCAGATGTTACTTTTCTAAAATGTGGCGTCCCCAAGGATCTATTCTAGGTCCGCTATTATTTCTCATCTACATTAATGATATTTGTGATGTTTCCGCAGTTTTGCATTATACTTTATTTGCGGATGATACAAGTGTCTTCTTGTCACATTGTAATATCCAAACGCTTGAACAAAAACTGAACTCAGAACTGCCAAAGTTGACATTATGGTTCAGGAGTAACTTGCTCTCTCTAAATATAGGAAAAACCAATTTTATTCATTTTCAGGGAAGGAAATCTACAGGCAACAAACAATTAAATATTGAGGTGGATGGTATAGAGTTAGAGCGAAAGACATGTACAAAGTTCCTTGGTGTGTATATCAATCAGAAGCTTGATTGGAGTGACCATGTGACTCACATTGTTACCCCGATTTCTCGAAACATAGGTGTATTGTACAGGGTTAAATGTTTTGTTGTTGATAGAATTTTATTGATGTTATACAATACTCTTATACTACCATACATTTCATATTGCAATGTACTTTGGGCTACATCCAAGGTTTTAACTAACAATATCCTTCTCCTGCAAAAGAAAGCCATTCGCATATGTACTGGGTCTGGTGCCCGAGACCACACAAAGCCTTTATTTGTTAAGTTGAAGTGCCTGAAGGTCGATGATATAAACTACCTGCAAATCGCCTTATTCATGTTTCGTTTTAATGCCAAACTTTTGCCCGACTCATTTTCTTCTATGTTTCAGCATAACAGCACCATTCACTCCTATCCCACTAGGCAGGCATCAAACATACATTTAGTCAATCCCCGCACAGCGTTAGCACATAAATCAATCAGACATAGCGGCCCAGATATTTGGAATTCTCTTCCGCAAAATATCCGTAATTTGCAAACCCCACATTCGTTTAAAATGGCCGTAAAGCAAATTCTCCTTTTAAAGATGCATGAATTCCAAGGTACATAATTCAAAGGATGCTTTTATTTACGTTTACATTGTAATCGATGTTCTATGTATTGTACTTTACTATTACTTACTCATCGAAGACTTGATATATTATTTGTCAACATTAGGGCGCCCCTTCATCTTTCTGATTCCTATTTTCTGCTTCTCTTTCCCTTGTAAATAAACTCTCTCTTCTTTTTTTTCTATTCATATTTTTGTTGGTTTTTTATTCTATGTTATTCTGTAAATAAAGTTTGTTGTTAGTGTCATCATTAGTTATTTTCCTTTTATATGTATTATTTACAAAATGGAAAGGTATTGCAATGCTTCAAGCTTTAGCTTATATTGCCATACCTCTGCATGTTACTACGTTATCCATGTATTGTACCTGTATTATGATCATATTTGCCTTTTAATTCTGTTATTGAGTTACTCATACTTATTGTCATTATTTTTGTCATAATGATCATTCTATGCAATACCATGTACCATGCAGAAATAATAATAAATAAAAATAAATAAAACTATAATCATTTTTAAAATCCATGTTTTCACGTGTTAACCCTATGGCAGATGACTCTGTCAAAAAGCAGATTCATATCGGCATTTATTGACAAAAAAGGTTCAAGAAATGTTTTTTTAACTATCCATCCTTGTTCTCGTGCAAAAATCAGACTTGAAAAAGATAGAGTAAGATATGAAATATCAAGAAAAAGTGAGACATATTTTCACGTGTTATACCTATGGAGAGCGTATTTTTCCGAGTCTGTTTTTAACACAGCAAAGTATGCCTCCAAAATGTACTACGGAAGTAGGTCAGAGTAATCTGTCTTGATACTATTTAAAGTCTTTGGCATAGCCCACATGAAATAAAAATGCAGCATTTACAGAGTACCCAATAGGTTATCTACCTTCTATACACAAGATAATGCCGTATGGTAAAAATAGAAGGGGTGGAATAGACTGTTTCATTCACTGCATTTTTTTTTATTCTATTCTTTTTTTTTGGGGGGGGGGGGGGAGTAGTCCTACACCTATGACGGTAGAACACAAGCTCATAAAAGTTCTCTTAGGAATGCCTGTATTTTCCAGAAATCTTGAAACTGCACAAAGGGTGGGGTTATTAAGGGCAAGCCCATCCTCCACCCCATTTCATTTTTATTTTTCGGTAAATTTTCCTTTATTTATCACAGAAAACAGTTGTTTAGGAGAAGGTTAAATACATTGTGCAAGTGAAGCCACCCCCCCCCCCCCCCCCCCGTCCCCTCCTATCACATATAAACTATAGGGAACGATGATAATTCGAACAATTTTTCCTTTAAAATGTTCAAAATTGAATTTTCAGATTCTTCAAAATCTGGCGTTTGCACACTGACAGCGTCCCAATAATTTTGATATACAGGCCTTTGCGGCCCTCTTAGAAATACTCAATGATTATGATTTCGAATTTACACCCACTATAGTTCACTTGCTCATAAAGACATGGTCCAGTATATTTCGTTGTTTTTTACAATGCCCAAATTTTGTACCAACATGGAGCATATAAAACAAAAAAGTCTGAATGGAAGCTTCTAACCTGTTGGAGAGGGGTCGCTTGTCAAGTTGTCTTCCTCGAGGCGGTCTTTGGGCAGTGTCGATCTTCCGTGGTCACCCAAGAACTTGGTCACAGTGTAGTAAAGTAGTAAAGCTCAATTTAATTAGCAAAAGGCTGAACTTTCCATGTCCAACATGGACGCGTCATTCAAATCGTAGCACTTTGGAGGCGGTATATCAGAAGTAATGGCGAGTACTGAGCTGGAAGACCGGGTAAACCAGGAGTTCGAAACCCAGTCTTGGATAAGGCGTTACCTTATCAACTAGGTCCCCTAGAATTCGCCGAGAAATATAAAGCAATCTGAACTACATGGAGCAATCAGTTTGAGGAACTCTTGAGTGTCCAGGTTTATATGAACCAAAACAATCCCGCCCAGTGATTCACCAGTCAAATCGATCAAAAGTAGATCAAAATCAGGTCGGTTCGTGGGTTAATATTTTCATTGAAAAAAATAGAGAGCGGTGTACGGTATTTCGAACAATTCGTGCGTGCTTCACATTTTGTCTCTCCGGAAAACTAAAATTTCTAATATTATTTCTATTCCACAGTTTATAGCTCCCACTGATCTGCGCAGTGTTTCAGCCTCATTAAGACATCAGCTATTCACAATCTAAGAAGCACTATGGTCGATCCTTATCTTTCAACGTAATGTATGCATATAAATTATCATGGTCCCGTTTAAATATTCCGATCTGGCAGAAGCCTACTTCTTTGCTCGGTGGTTATCGTTATATAAATTCCCATTACAGTTATAAAGTCTCATTATATCCCCCTAATTGATGCTACAGTGTTGGTTGGTTGTTTGTTTTTTGCTGGGTATTCTTTTCTTCTGTCCAGCGGGACCTTATTAAAAGCCCCCTCAATGAGGCTCAATAGCGTGCAGCCTATAAACACAATTTAATGCTTCTAATTGAATGATACGCAAGGTTTGGTTTTATTTCATTTTTGACAAGCGGAAATACATATATTGATTGTATTTCCGCTTTATGTGGTTTTCAGGTCAAACTTATAAACCACAAAGCTATTGTGTGTTGCACAGAATTTGGTAAATATTGGAGAACGGGTAGGTTCATCCATGTCAGTATCCTAGAACGCGTTCATGCCTGAGAGTTCGTGAATGGAAAAGTCACAATTATCCTGCTGAGTAAAACTAACATGGAACAAAAAAAAATCCCCGAAAATTTCGTAAAATGAATTGTGTAACGAATAATGATGAGTGATGTTATTTTGGAAACATAATTATCCATCCCAGAGTATGCTCAACTTTTCAATAAAGTAGACTTTTTCTTCATCTTCTACTATACTAATCTGCTTCTCATTCTTCTCCTCCTCCCTCCCTCCTTCCCTCCCTCCCTCCCTCCCTCCCTCCCTCCCTCCCTCCCTCCCTCCCTCCCTCCCTCCCTCCCTCCCTCCCTCCCTCCCTCCCTCCCTCCCTCCCTCCCTCCCTCCCTCCCTCCCTCCCTCCCTCCTCCCTCCCTCCCTCCCTCCCTCCCTCCCTCCCTCCCTCCCTCCCTCCCTCCCTCCCCTCCCTCCCTCCCTCCCTCCCTCCCTTCCTCCTCCTCCTCCTCCTCCTCCTCCTCCTCCTCCTCCTCCTCCTCCGTTGCACTGACTGACGGGGTACGCATGGAGTGAAATGCAGTTATTGTGGATGAGCAGTGAAATTTGTTAGAGAGCTCAAATGCGCCCCAACTCCTCCCCCCCCCCCCCCCCCTCCCCCATTGCAGGAAATGTTGAAGATAAAGAATGAAGGATACTGTTTTGTACAGCCCACAATGCGTTAATAAAGTGTTAAGGTGATTTTAGTTTCAAGTTAGAAAAGGAAAAGGGTTGGCATATTCAAAAAATATCTCAAAATGTCTGGAAAATTGCAAGGTTGCAAGCAAACAGATTATTATTCAGCTGTATGCCAAAATAAGTTACAGTCTTTGCTTTACAAATTCAATATCAAAATTTCACAATTAACTCAAACTCTCTGTTTTCCATGGTCATTTCTTTACCTTTTAAGTTTGGACTCACTTTTTTGTCAAAGCCCCAAAAGATTGAAGGGTACCCTCAAGGCCAATAAACTCAGACTAAAGGAGAGGGGGTGTAAAGGTTGACATAATGATTTCCAAACCCTTCCCCCTACAAGGGACCATATTTAGGAAGGAAAAAGAAGGGGGGTTGGCTGCAATATATGAATCAAAAGTTTGAAAATCAATTCACAAAAATTTGTACATGTAGTTTTGGGGAATGTGCGAGGGACAATCCCCGGACAATCCCCATTTCCTGTCCAACAACAATTTCTTTTGTGTACTGCATGAGTAGAATAAATAAACCTTGACGCATTGTGACCTAAAAACTGTTGTAGGGCATATACTAAGGCAACAATTTCATACGCTAACCAAATTTTAAACATCAACCCTGGACCTGACACTGTACCCAGTCTTAACCCTAAACCTAATCCTAACCTAAAACCCAAATGTAACCCTAATCCTATAATCTTTGATGAAATAAAGCCCACAGGTACTGCTACTGGCGCATGATGTCAGAGCTCCCTAAAAAGCATCAACATACACACGGAAGCTCAACAGCCGATAAAGATTTATACGGTACACACCATCAGTTATGATTCAATAATATCTTTATTTCATATATAGAGCTTACAGAAGTACATATCAATGTAAAATACTTTACATATTGGACTTGTTATTCATTGCATGTACTATATAATAAAAAGAGAGATGAGGAGACCGAATTGGAGGTCATTCTCAAGCATTGTCACGATCAATGATCTAAACACAGTAGCTGACAAATCACAGTACAGTATAGTAGCCAACAAATCACACAGAATACTGGGAAAAATCCACCCACTTTTCAAATGAGAAACATTCATTTTTCAAATATTTGACCTTCCTATTGCAGCACAGAGAGAAAAGCCTGGCAGCCTCAAGGCCTTGGGTGGTATTCTGAGATTTATTTAATCTTGATTTTAGTGAAATAATTTTAAATGTCATAACAAAATGTACGCTTATGGCGCCTCATTGGTTAATGACTGAGCAAATTGGCTAAGTACATGGAATTCATCTGCGCAAACACCAATGAAATGTTGCAATTTAAAATTTGTTATGACAATTAAAATCTTTTCACTAAAATCAAGATAAAATAAATGTCAGAATACCACCCCAGATCTCACATCATATCTATTTTCACTTTTGAAAGAAGGTGAGATTTGAATTTAGCAGGCAGTTTATGTATGGTAGGGCCTACTAATTGCAGCTTTGTTTCTTCTGAGAATACACAGACCTATAGGTCCAAATTCACAAAGGAGGTTTGGTTTAAACCATGGTTTAAACCCCCTCCTTGGTTTTTTAAGCATACGTGCGCACGGAATCCGATCCAATCATTTATTTTCTTTGAGCTCGCGCATGGGCAATGTGCGCTTCTTTACGCTTATTTTAGTACGCTTATGTAAGTTTAAACGTTACACATGGTTTAAACCCCCTTTGTGAATTCGGGCCATACAGAATAAAGCATACACAGGAGTGTCATTAGAGTGTGTGGGTGGGGGATGTGACACCCAACCCCTATTCAAATTTTCTGCCAATATTTGGAAATCTGAGAACCTTCTTATTTTTTTCATTCTGGAAAGTTTTTGGCTAACTTGTTGGCAATTTAGTCCATCATCCCCCATTCTGATCAAAAATGGGCTAGCGAGGTCCCCGAAGATACATTTTCACTAAAATAGGCAGGGTCAAAATCAGATAATGCTTATTTCTATCATTATTTGGTCAGTGATTAAGCCAGGACTAGATCTGTTCAAAAGGCTCCATCTAATAATCAGTTACCAACATAATCATAATGACGAAAACTATTCATCGTAAAAAAAAAATATTCAATCATTGCTGAAATACTAATCTGAAGACAAAGTTTTTTTTTTTAAATGGGACAGATTCCAACACGATTAAAACTCAAAATAAAAAATTTTATTCATCAAATTAAATATATCCTAAAGCCAAGTGTTATACACGTAATATGAACAGAGTGTTCTCTTCAGAAGAATGTTCTCTCTATACAATCCTAATAAATTTATTAACATGATTTTATCATCTGTGATGAAACGTAGAATCACTATAAAACCTTTCCCCTTCTAGAAGATTTATTATGCATAAGAAATAACAGTATATAAGTAGAAACTGATAATTATTCTGGAGTCACATAATGCACATCATGTACTTCATTACTAAAATATACATTTATTTCCTTCTATGCGCTCCTGAAGCGCTTTTTCGACATTATTCCCCGACTTCAGCTCTGGTAACAAAACTCAAATAAAATTGTCATTTAACCCATTGCGAACGGGAACCGACTGGTCCCTGTATTAAGCCTATGGTAATGAGAGAATTCAGTAGTCAACGGGTTAATTAACCGTTATCAGTGCACAGCATTTCAAGGAATAATCCTACCAGGTACCCAATTAATACACCCGGGTGGAGTGTGGCAAATGCAAATGAATGTGTTGCCAAAGGACATTGATGAAGTGGCAGGGACTCGAACCCTGGACCTTGTGATCCACTGCCAGGTGACTTATCCCCTAAACCACAACACCTCGACCATTTCAATTCAGAGACTGTATGAGCTAATCTTACACAATCGGCCGAACCAATAACAATTCAACGAATTGGAAGTGGATGGTGGTGACAATATCGTTGCTGCATTGCAGGGGTAACTACGGGAGAGAATACTGAGTGGAGTACATACAGGGACCAGTCAGCGAAGAACAGCATTAATATGTGCCTTTCCACTGAATAAACTGACTTACCCTTGTTTTCTCATTGAATTCCATTTCTCATTTTAATAATCATTTATGTAATAAATCAATCCATAGGATTTCTGATAATGTACTGACATTCATCATGTAAATGAGACTTTTGGGCCAACATAATGTAAACAACTTTACATTTGCTACAAAAGCACCAATACACAAAAAGCACAAATGGGTCTGCACGTTCTGTTGGTTTGCTAAGTACTCATGTTTTGCAATATTTATTAAATTCTGCTTTTATATCAAGTTATCATCCAATGCTGTGCAGTCATACACATACTTTGTATCAATTTTGATGGACTTTGTTAGGATTTTGATTTCTGTCATTTATTACAATCAAGACCACCATTCTAATCACTTCCATGGCCTCCATTTTCATAATAAACACTATGAACATGACGAACAAAGAAGCGGACAATTTATGCAGCTCCTCATTGTACCCTTCACAATTGCACTGGTTAACAAAAGAACATCCATTCATTGCTATCCTGTACAAATATGTAGAACAGGTGTCACATAATAGCAGTGAAGGGATGTCCTTTTGTCTACTAGAGCTATTGTGGAGGGTACAATGAGGAGCTGCATAAATTGTCCGCTCTCTTTGTCATCGTGTTCATAATAAAGCATGGAACAAGATAAAAACTACTTTCGAAAAATAAAGTCAAGACAATTTTAACAGCCCTGTCTATCACCTTTAGAAATGTGCGAACATTACAATGGTGTATTACATAATCCGAACCTGATTTCTATGGGCAGTACAATAGGCCTTTGAAATTGCCCTTGAGTATATTTTTCGAAAGTAGTTCTTACCATGTTATGGGTACACGGGTACAACAATGCTGCCAAACCACTCGTACTCTGTCATCGTCAGCTCCATGTACTAAGGGGGCGCTATTTCACGTTATGCAGCTTCTCGAGTTTGTCTAACCTCGCGTCCTCCCTCTGGTGCCAGTCGAGCTTCTGTTTATGCTGCTTAACACTCTCCTCCACCTTACCGTTGATCATCTCGCTCGTAAGGATGCCATCCTCGGATGCAAACGCACTCGCCTGTTAACAAGAGTAAAGGATGACAAAAATCAATGTAAGTTTTTGATCAGGGCGATAGTGTACACTTTGGTTAATTACCTTTCATCTCGGGCTATGATGCAAAATCAATTTTCCATACCACACATAGTCGTATATTCACCAAGTGGTACCAAAATTCAATCTTCCAATATTTGTGGAAATCATAATCAATGCTTCTTCCATACATGCATTCCCATAATCACTGGGATGAGAACTTGAACTCCAATTTCCTTTTTTTTTCCTTTTTTAAATTCAATTTGTAATTTGTCAGTGTTCCAACATCAAATAAAATGGTGTATAAGTCAACATTGACTCTAATTCTCTCACGTATCAAATCAAAACTTCTACCTTTAATGCAAACATTGCTTTTCTGGTAATCCTCTTTCGACTTAAAGGGAAGTTTGAGTTCAGGGAAAGGTGAAATATAATTTGTGAGCTTTCTCATTCCTTTTATGTCATTTTGGAAGAACATCATATCACACCACATGTATGTACAGTCCCATATACCCATTTCTGTGTCAAATGCATGTGCTTTTCATCAAGATTGGGTCAATATCTTATCATTTTGATGAATCCAATACCTCACAGTAATTCTTATTAAGACATGATCAACCTAATCATGATCATTCCTAATTGCATTGAGACAGTTTATTCACAATGTACAGTACTTGTACTCGCATGACCAGAACTCAACTTTATCTTTAAACCTTGATTTTTGAAAAAGAAGTCTCATTTAAGAAACTGAAAGCAAAAATGTAAACCAAATACCTTCTATAAATCACATCTGCTGAAAAACACCAACACATAAATATTAACATATGGGACTACATATTCTATTAACACCCAGATTGACCGGAACTCCATGTTTGCCATTGTTTCTGATAGTGGTTATATATTTTATCTGAATGGCTTGGAAAATAGCCCCCCAAAATGTAGTTTTTAATATTCAAAGTACATTTTCTTGAATTTTTGAGGACATATTTTTCACCATTACCAAAACTTGGGACTACTTTGTATTACCATAACAATGTCACTTACCTGCCATGCCACTCCAAGTTTAGCTATCTCTCTTCCAGACAGACCCTCAGTCATCTCTGCTATCTGACTGCATTTTTCATTGAAATCGAACTGGCCAACCTTTAGACGTCTGCAAATGGACACAAAAATGTGAGCTCACAATTTAAAAACTGTTGTATCCACAAACTCTACTGTGAATGAACATTGATTAACATTGAGAAGGTTTACATTGATTAAAGAGTCAACTTTTCAGTTTCCAATTCTCTGTTTCATCGCTAAATTGGGCAAAGACAACTTCTATATAATAAACTTCACAGAACATTTATCAGTTTCTTTTTTGAGAAGAATTTATTAGCTACAGCAAAGCAACATGATAAGTCGAGGGTTGTATTTGCATTCAGAGGGATAGAAAGAGTTAATGAAGTATTTTTCCGGAGCTCCTACATTTGCTCAGGGCTGGATTTCATCAAAGATATTGCGTTAGGGATGCAATGGGTTTCAGGTTAGGTTTAGGGTTAGGGTCAGGGTTAGGGTCAGGGTTAGGGTCAGGGTTAGGGTTAGGGTCAGGGTTAGGGTCAGGATTAGGTATAGAGTTTGTTCCAGGGTAGAAATATAGCATTCAGTAAGTGAATGAATTTGATGCAGAGCAATGTTTGATTGTATAGTACATCCTGCTTTTATCACATTGCCTTTGTTTTATTAAGTAAAAGGAATGAATGCCTACACAAGGAATCGTGCATGGGACTACATATAAAAACACAAAACATCCATGAAAATTCATACATGGAAAACCTACAAAACTTAGACATACACACTTACCTTCTTCCTTGTGAAGCTGGCTGAATGACATATTTGTCAAAGTATAACCTGACCATACGCTCTCTCTCCTCACGTCCTGGTAGATCAAACTCCACCATCTCATCCAGACGATCGTTGATGGCCCAATCAAACTGCTCTGGTTGGTTACTAGCCAGGACTAGCATAAATCTATTAGAAGAGAAAGACATCATGAATGTCCATGAGGTCTAAAGATGACGCAATGAAACTGTTCTGAGGCCTCTAGCATTAAGAGTAACATTTAAACACACCTCGAAAATAGGAACACAACTTGACTTACAACCAATCATAATTACCTATCTGTAGTTGTGTTTAAACGCAACTTTAAACACCCCTTTTTATGCAAGAGGCCTCCAGCTGGTGACTGTGACTAACATGAATCTTGAAGAAAAAAAAATTTCCTTGACCAATGAAGTGTAAACAATTTCCACAAGGAATAAACAGCACAGGTGCGCATACAATTTTAAAGGTACTATTTCACTTATTTGGGGCAACTACAGTGTATAGTGCGAAATCAAACAAGCTGTTATAAAATGGACAGATAATCCGTACAAAATAGAAATTAGAGAGGCACTCTAAAAGCTACTTACTTATTAGACTGTTCACCCGTACGATACAGAAAGGCATTTAGTGTGCTACGGAGATCCTCACTTATGATTTCCTGCAGCAAAGAAATCATAAAAAGCATAACAAAATTTTAAAATATGGTCAACATAAATAACTGTTAAACAATCATATCAAATTCCATCTGAATGATAAAGTTTCAAATGGAAAGGGGTCAATTCCACAGATTATAACTACTTTTAAACCAAACATGAGGACAGAAAGAAGAGAATTCCATTTTCGATACAACTATACAACCAGAACCTTCCATCAGTTCATCTAATGAAGTATAATATGGTCATCATAAACATCAATTTGTTTGGTGAAAATACTATGGATTGTATAGGGTAACTGATAGTACCAGTATACATATATTCAGTACCTGCATCTCATTATCACGAACTCTAAACTCTCTTACAAATTTCTCACCTTTCTTTCGCACTTTAACGGCATAAGCAACTTTGATATGTTCTAAAGCAGATTTTTACAAGGCGATCACTGGCAACTATCATTGTAATTGAGAAAATCTTGACACGATTTCAAAATATATATTCTAGATATCTCTCTTTCAATATTAATATCCAGTCTGCCATGATTATGTTTCAATCTTCCTGCTACCATGTCGTGGATGGCAAATCCCGCCCCAAAATGCGAGTGTTGAACATTTTGTTTAGGCTCAGAATGGCTTGAGAATCCTTCCTCGTACAGAAACCTGTGCCTCCGACATGTTTATTCCTATGCAATATATCTTTGCTCAGTTTGCTCAAGAAAAAAACTCATTGAAAGTTAATATTCAACTCTTGAAAGTTCATTTTTGACAATTGCTCGAAAATCTGGTGGCATGGAAGGGGTTAAATACAAGTTTGAATTTTGGAAGTTTGACTTACGGCGTTTCTTCTTCTTAGGAATGCATCTGCTTCATCACAGAAGAGCAGTAAACTGTAAATTGACAAAAATGAAAATATTGTAGAATCATTGCCAAGATGTCAAAAGAAAATCAAATCGTACCAATATTGACTAAATTTGAATACTGTTAGGCAGATAATTATATAAAAATCAAGATTAACAAATGTATATATTAAAATAAAGAGACAAATATGATAATAATATAGTAGAAAATTGGACTACTTAGAAAGTGAAAGTATGGAAAAAATTCAAAACTAAAATTATAAAGACTGGGCAAAGTGAGAGCGAGAGAGGGAGAGAGAGAGAGTATGCTAAAGAAAGACATTTAAAGTAAAGAGGAAAGGATGGGTAGAACATGAAATGTAGGGGGAATAAGAGAGAGAGAAAGAGAGAGAGAGATAGAAATAGAGAAAGGAAAAGAGAGATGGAGGGGGAGAGAGTAAGTCAGAGTGAAATACACACTTTCATTTGTGGAGAGCAACATCACATTCTTACCCTCTTCTGCTTGTTGAAGCCCAGTCGAATAATTTATGTATTGAACTGACTCCATCCTTCCCCATTGGGGCTACATCACCTCCTGTCATAATGGCATAGTCCATCCCTGAATGCATGGCAAGTTTCTACAGTGACACAAATACAAATTAAATCAATAAGTACACAGCAAATGAAAAATAAAGTTTATCAAATCAATCTATAACTTCTCATTAGTTATATTTTCAATACTGAATTTAATTTTTTTTAAAGCTCATTTTATCTTAATTTCAATATAATTCATGTCAACCTATACAGCTCATCTGATCCCAACATCTTAACCCTTTGTTCGCTATGGGTCGAAACCCAAGACTGTCGCACTGTTTGGAGTATACGATATACTGTGTATACACTGTTCATTTGTGAACAGTCAACTGTGGCACTCCAGTCATTGTTTCATTAGTCAACAAATGCCAGTACAGAGTTACTGTAAATGCAGAAATATTGGCGGGCGCAAATTCTACAACACGCGAAACTATTAGCACGATTCCTTATGCTCATTTTGAATGGACGCTGCAGTACGCGCTTCATTTGATTAATACGTGTTTGAATCCAATTGATTTTAGGGTGCGTGTGTGTGTACATGTGTCTGTAGTATGCATTTGAATGGACCGCGTGTGTGTGTGAAACAAATGGAGCCGCATTTTTGCGAGTGAGTAATTATTGTGCAGCGCGAATTCAAGAACCCGCGAATATCTTCTTGGGTCGCTCAGCGCGAAAATTTAATCACGCAAAAATAACAGCGTTTATAGTAACCCTTTCAAGACAATTGACCACATTTTGTGGTTTGGCTCAGTAACTTTTCATTCAGAGCATTAGAAAAATATACCAGATGCATGAGTAGAAAGAGCAAAATTTTCTGCACACATTATGTCCATTTTTGTTGCATGACCATATTGCGTTTGATGCCAGGAATTTTAAAAACAAGAATAAGCTTTGAAATCCTTAAATTGGCAAAGCATTGAGTGGTTCAAATTCATTGTTTTTTCATCAAGATTGGCAATTTTTTCAACTTTTCGACATATTTCTAACCATGTATATTTTTTTTAAAGACATTACACCTTATTAGAACCATGTAGCACTAAAAGAAATATATTATTGTTGCCAATTTGAAGAATAAAATGGGATCAATTTAGCTCTTAAATATTTCCTTTCGTGAAAGGGTTAACATATGATTTCTATTACATGATCAGCAAAGAATGGATGACAACTGTTCTAAAAACGCAGTTTCAGTGGAAGCAGTCTGACTACATGTATATCATAGTGCAACATGGTTGCCCTTGAAAACTCCATTTTGTAAGCAATAAATGGTGATCCAACATTTGCTCCGACGACTAGGGCTGCAATTTGGTTTTACGTTAGGTTCAGTGTTAGGGTTAGGTATACAGTGTGCTCACGGGTCAAAGTAAGTAATTCTCCTAGTGCAGGAAATCGATGCAGAGCAAACGGCGCAGGAGCATATGTCTTACAACCCAGTGAATATCCTCAAACACTGATAGCATATCACAATATTCCTTTACAAAGTAAGTAATTCTCCTAGTGTAGGAAATCAATGCAGAGCAAACGGCGCAGGAGCATGTATCGTACAAGCCAGTGAATATCCTCACACAATGATAGCATATCACAATGCTCCTTTACAAAGTAAGTAACTCTCCTAGTGTAGGAAATCGATGCAGGAGCATGTGTCTTACAACCGAGTGAATATCCTCAAACACTGATAGCATCTCACAATGTTCCTTTACCTTGGCAAAGAGTGTCTTGCCGGTACCAGGAGGTCCATGCATGAGTATATTCCTGTACAGTCCTTTGTTTGCTTTGGTGTTCCTAGTCGTCACGGCGATCTCCCTCAGACGCTCCTCAAGCTTTGGCTGCAAAACAAATTCGGGCCAAAGGTCAAAGACGGTGAGAAAACTTTGAATGTTTAAATACAGGACTTGGACACAAGACACGGACATCAATGTTTTAGAAAGAATTTCAAGCAAATTTTTGGTTTTCAAAAATCGTTGCAAGGTAATGAATGTACCACCTACATCAGTGTGTTGGGCCACAAGCAGAGACAATCTCTGAAGGCTTGACAATGGTTCGAGGTGACTGGGGTTAATCTAGCATGGGAATCTGGCCAAGTAGAGCTACCAAATTAGCCTATTTGGAATCCTGCATTTACCATGCATTACGTTTGAGATGTTCTGTAAATCATGTTGAAGTAATTACACATTTCTGTTAACATAAAATTTCCTACAAAAGTATCAGACATAAATTATCTTCATGAATATTGAAACTTGCATGAAAACAAAGAGCAAGAGCATGTGAACAACTAAAAAAAATTGTTGCTGCAATACAAATACAATACAACATTTCATGCATTGAATGAAATATTTCTGAGATTCTAATCCTTAAAATCTTCAAACTGGCAACATGAATCAAATGATCAATTCACACTTATCCTTAAAAATGACCTTCTTTGCTGCAAAATGCAATATAAATTTTTGTCCACTTTTAGTTTGAACATTGGAACATTGACTGAAGTCACAGGGGTTGTCGATACAAAGAGAAAGAGACAATACACTTAGCTGTTCCATGATGATTAAAAGATGATGTATCACCATGTTTCATGTCGAAGGGCATTCACAGAAGTATTAGTATTATCTTATCCAATTTACCTCTAATACAACACCTGCTAGGGCGTCTTTGGGATTATTAAAAATCCTTTTGGTCACTTGGATAGGATGGCGGACGGCCTCTATCGGCGTGAGTCTCGACGTTTCTCTGACCAGTGAGGGCTTGCCCAAACGGGCCTCGATGTAGCGGGCAGCCACGCCCGTCCCCATCTTGGCTGAATACACACCCAGGGCTAGTAACGTCACTCCTGCTGCCTGTCAAAGAAAATAGCAACTTTTCTTTAACTCTCATGTGGCTACCAAGTTTATAGACATGTGTCACGAATCGGATTTCATGGGACAAGTTTTAAATTCATGAACCCATCAATTCGCATTTCAGCAAGAAAATAATGCTTTTTCTTCTTTGTATGAACTTATTATACATAGAACAAAACTAGGATATTTTGAACCTCTAACAGCATTGAAAGGGTCAAGAGCTCTCTATGTACCGCATTTGCTGATTGGCTCACGCTCCAAGCAACGATAACCTCACTAGGATTAGGAATAGGATTGCACAGGACAATATAAAATGTTTAGTTTCATGATATACATGTAACACAATTCTGGTCTTCATTGACCTTCAAACAATATAAATAAACTCTAAGGAGATACTTGAATTGCCTTGTCTTGAATAACGGCAAAGTTATCTTCAGTTTTCATTTTTGTTTAAAAAATGCAATAATAAACCCTTTTTCACATGGATCAAATTGCTCTTTTAAAGAATTCAGTGTCTTCGTACAGGAATAAATATAACTTTGAGTGTAACTTCCAATTATTAACTACTGTAACAATATCTCTTTTCTTTTTTGGTCATGCAGGTCATTACGAAGCATCCGAAAAGGGTGAGTGAAGCAGCGGATCTACTGCATCATCAAAAGTCAACAGCAAGATTGTATAAAGGAACTTTTGGAATCAATTCCATTATTCCTCAGATACTTACTGTCGCTGTTACTCTGTCCCAGTCAGATATAAAACTTCTGAAACCTTCTCCAAGAATATTCCCTGCCGTTCTGAAAGAGGAATCATAAAGAAGCTGCTAACTCCCGACACTTGCTAGTGATCACACTAGTTTTCATAACTATGTGTATCACCAAATAAAATATTTTACATCCCAACACTTAACAGATATGAAATATAAAGTATAAACATGTATGTATTGAATTTGATGTGTGTCTGAGTATGACATTCCTATCGAATTCATAACTTCACGATCTTTGACCTACTGACCTTATCATTATCATATAAGGTTATTTCCTTATGGTATTGCACACTGGTAAAAATCTTCAAGAGCATTCCTGACATTATAGTCATCTACATGTACATGTATTTCAGAGAAGTGGGACAGACAGACTGACAGACTGAGAGACAACTTCCCACAGCATAATGCCATATAATGCCTCTGGTACTATCAGTGATCACTGACACAAAGTAAATTGCCCTTTATTGAAATAAGGTGGTACTTGTATCTATTCTGACTTTGCATATCACTCACTACTATGTGCTGGTAGCTCTTACTTGCTATTTCCACTGAGCATAATACTTATAGCTTTTAGAAAGAAAATAATTTAATGAAATTTGTCTTACTTGATTGACTGCAGTACCGTTTCTCTGTATTCTGCTGCTTCAAGCCTGATTTGTTCCTTCCTTATATCTTTATTTTCTCTTTCTATCTGAGCTTTCCCTCTCAATTCGGCTTCAATCTTCTTCATGTCGTTCTTTAACCTCAACTCTGCTTCATAATCCATTGAAGCTATCAAGAGGAGAACAATATAATAGTATTTACTAATTATTGTGCATATAGTGCACTTTGACTAGCATCTACAACATTCCCTATGAACTCATATCCAAAGACTTGTGCTTGACATAAATGATACAAATGATAGACAGGGCCCAGATCATTAAGCGTAAAACCTCATTCACACAGGATGTGCCAAACCACCTGAAAAAAAATTAATAAAATGACACAAGTGTGGGGCTGAATCTTACAACACACAGACAAGTGAGTGTGTGTAGAGGCCTTTGTTACAAGCAGCTCCTTTTTTTCCAATTACCATCCATTTACAGGTGAAAGTTTTTAATTTATTTTATTTCAGGTGTTTTACCACATCATATATGTGAACAAGGCTTAATAGCAGTACTGGGCCCTGTTTCATAAAACTTGCTATCAATACCAAGTTCAAGTATCTGTTATAAGCTACTGAAATCCATCTGATTGGCTGAGAGCAAATTTGTCATAGAAATGTGGCAGTTGTTACTGATAACAAGTTTTATGAAATGGGGCCCAGAAAGGGTTAAGGCATGTCATCTTACATCTTTTCATTGCCTCCTGCTTTCTGACAGACTCCTCCTGCTTGGCAAGGTTATCTTCATTCATCCTTTTCTGAGATGGGGGTGGGGGGGAGATATAAAATATAATTCATATTATATGACATAGATCGTAATAATGATATTCATAGTGCTATTAATGAACCTTGTTTCTGTGGACTGCGAGAAAATTCACAGGGAGTAATAATACCAGTAAACTACCCAATGTTGCCATCTGGGCAACAACAACAAATCTCTCAGACTGAGTGAAGAAAGATATGATGGAAATCTGGCTAATAGTCACGACCCACATGTACAATATATGCAGTCTCCAATTTGAGCTGTGCTATTCAATCAATGTGATTTCCTGCACGTATTTGTTGTTGGTATACATCGTGTAGCTCCAAATTATATTATGTAGCTACCTCCAGTTTCTCTTGGAATGCTTAACAGAATACTGTAAATGCAGAAATATTTGCAGTACATTAATTTTCACAGATTTTGTGCTATTTTCGGCGGGCGCGAATTCTAGAACTCGCGAAAATATTAGCCTGATTTCCTATGCGGGTTGAATTGCGCGCTTCAGCATATTAATATGTGTGTGTGTGTCCAACTCATTTTTAATAAATGGAGTGGGAGTACATACGAGCGTGTAATTGTGCAGCGAAAATTTAAGAACCCGTGAATGTGTTTTGGGGTCGCTTAGCGCGAAAATTTAATCGCGCGAAAATAACAGCGTTTACAGTATTAACTTTAAGTGACTGCAAGGTCTATAAATCACCTGTTGGGATAACTGGTCATCATATCTTTTCCTTGCAAGCTGGTCCTGGTACTGAGCTCTCCTTTGATGTTCCTGGGTCTCCTGGGACATGGTCTTTCTCTTCTCCTCCTGCTGGACCCTGGTCTGCTCCAGCTTCATCTGCTCCACGGCTCCTTCGTACTCCTGCAAAGACATACATAATCAAGGTCTTCATGAGATGGACTGAATCTAACATGAGGTAATACTCCTAAAGTAAAATAATCCTTTAGATACTGATGCCAAAAAAGTATGAACAGATTTATTACATAGAATTTAGAGGCAAAATACTCCTTTAAAATGATGCAAGAGAGTAAGACTATTTATCATTAAATGGACTGAAGTTTCTGGTAAAATAGTCGTTTGAAATACTGATGGGGAAAAAAATTACAGAATTCATCATTATGTCCATTCTAAACATAAGTGTATTCTACCAATGTAAAACATAGATCAACCCCACTTCGTGTCAATGCTCATTATGTATCGTTTTAAAAATATTACCATTTTAGGTGCTTTACCAGGAATTTTTGACTAATTTATGTCAAACTAAAGCAGTATTCTTACCTTGATCTTTGTTTGTTGTTCCATTTGCTTGGTTTGTTCTTGCATCTTAGCCAGGTCTAATGCTCCCTTAGCATTCGCTGCTCAGCAGAAAAAGACAAGTTAAAAAAGGGATTTAGTTATATTGTGAGCACATAAAATAACATACCTCCCAATTGTGTATTGTGGATTGATCTACCAAAAAAAAAATGGTACAAATGTTAAGAAATTATGCAGATTTACCTTTTCAAGAAGAAGTACAGAGATTTATAACAGAAAAGGCTGAGTTCTGCTAAAGTTGAAAATAATTTGTGAGCACTCTCATTAGGTGGTCTGTCGGTATCGACAGATCACCTCTTAATTTCGTCAGAATTTTCTTTATTATTATTTATTTATTATTATTTATTCTTTATTTTCAACTTATTTCTTGTGACCGTGAATTCTCAAAATCAACTCGATCAATTTTCTTCAGATTTTCGTCAATTATCAGGCCATAGCAGATCAAGTGCCCCTATCATTATCAAGGTCATCAGGTCATCGTGACGTCATCCAGGCGCCATTTTGTGAAATCACATTATCAAACATATCTTCATAACGAGTCATCCAAAATGAACCATAATTGACACACATGAACTTCAGGTCAAGGGTCAACATAAAATGTCATCAAAATCCGCGCGCGCATCATGACGCGCACGTACGCGCGCGTCAAAATTTAGAAATGCTTAAAATCACTTTTTAATCAAATTAGAGTATTGTCCAGGACATTTTAAGCATTTTGAATTTTTCTGTCCGTGCGCGTCCGTGCGCGCACACAGCGCGTAGAGAACGTAAAAACGCCGTTGTTCGCATATTTTGTCTTCCTGACACTATTCTTGACAATTTCCAACTATTTACAGTCAATCTCGACCTTCCATAATGTCGTACGCGCGCGTCAAACTTTCAAATTCGTGCGCACGTCAATGGGCATTCTAATGTAAAAAGTGGTAAAAACATGCCTATCTAGAATTCGCCATAGCTCGTCAGAACGCGAGGAAACCCCCAAATTTCTGTACATATTATGAAAGCCTGTGAGTTGTAGATTGGAATTCATGCAGAATTTTTGCCGATCACATGTTCTAACGTCATCATATTTGCATATGAACTCAAAAAAATGATTTTGAAAAAATGACGTCATCATTTTTGTATTCATTTGCTAATATTTCAGTAATAGGTGATCGATTTTCTTCCAAATTTTGATATGTTATAGCTGAGACAATTCTCTACAAGATCAGTCCCCACCATTTTTCATTTTGATGATGTCATCACAGTGAAATTTTCAATTAAAAACGACATGTCAGAATTTCCCCTATTTGCGTGTTATGTCTATGGAAGATGATTTTTTTTCGAATCATGAATCTACATGACATCGTTCTCTGAGCAGTATCTCAGTTATTTTGGGTCTATTTCCTTCCAGATTTTAATATGTTGTAGCTGAGACTATAAGCTTTCATTAGTAAGCCCTCCAATTTTTGATCAGATGTCGGGATCATGCCCAATTTTTCAGTACAAAATGTGATTTGAGAATCCCGTTTTCGTTTACGTGTTATCTCTATGGGAAATATTTTGGTCTATTGGTCAAAGCACTTGCCTCCCATTCCGGTGACCCAGGTTCGATCCCCGGTTGGTCCATAACAAAAATTTTTTTTTGCTTCTTTTTGCCTGTCATTTTACCATCCTCTTCGACTAGTATAACATAAAAAATCACAAATCATGTAATAAACTGCCTTATTTTCCGTATTATGTCTATTAGAAAGTAGTGTGCAGTAGTTTTGTGTACAACCCTATGGAAATTGTGATTTCCTGTCCTGTATTAGAGCTAAGGGGTTAATCTGCCAAGTATCCTGTATCATCATCATTATTATCATCACCGTGATGATCATCATCGCTATTATATCATCGCCATCATATATCATTATAATCATCATAATCACCATTATCATCATCATCACCATTATCATCATCACCATAATCATTTTACAATGACCGTTACACATTTTGCTACATTCCTCTCCTCAAGAAGCATCTCCATTCATGGCATTCTTGACATCCTATCTTCAGTTTAGTATTTCCCCATTATTATGATCATCCTGATTACAATCATGATCGTACAAATTGAAAGACAGACCACCTAATTCGTCCTCATGACGAATTAAATTCTAGTTCTTTTTATGTTGGTTTGGAAGAATGTCATAGAAGAATGTCCTCTGTAAAGGATTACTCTTCAAATGCCCTCATATTCAACATACGACTAGAATTTATAGCTGAAAAGTTTGGACCAATCTTACATGGCACTGCAGTCTCATATACCCATTTCTGTTTGCAGTACCGGTTCATGTGACATACATGTACAGCAAGATCAGGTCAAAAGGTCTTCTCATTTTAGTGATTTACCAATCTAATTATGATTATGAAAACGATGCAAAATCCTGTGATTTATATGATTTAGAAAATGACATTTGGGCTTAAAGCAGGGAATCAGCTGGTACAAGCCTTGATTAGTTCAACATCATCATTTCTGCCTACACTGATCTTTGTTGTTGCTTAGTTTATCTTTACATCGATTCACTCGAATGACTGTGCGATCGAGTCATTTGAATCAAGTATGGTGGAAGATCAGCTCAGAAATTCCATTTTTTTCATCGAAATAATCGTCAAATCGTGAAATCAAAGTGCCTGCTGGATAGTTACAATATTTCTCAAATTAAGCGATGCGACTGACCAAACTAATGGGTGAGGAAGATTTGGGTTATTTGTACCTGGAGCTCCACTGCCGTAACAGTGGTGGCAGTGCCAGTGGAGCTCCCTGCCCCTGGAGTTAGCATGGTTAGCCACTGGCACTGGCACTAACTACGACTAACTTAAGTCTTACTTAGGAAGTCTAACTAGTATAAATAATCTAATCAGTAGAGGCACACAACCAATATCGGAGACTCTCTCCCATTTGGGAGTTTGTCTCTGATATCAGAGACTTCTGGAAATAGTATTGGTCTCTGATTTGGGAGACGGTCTCCGATTTGGGAGATCAATTTGCTTTGTTTACATTTGCTGCAAAGGGATTACCACAGTGCAAAATGAAAATATGATAAGCAAATTCCTCATGAGAAATTACCCCTTTTGACCGTCTACTTCAAAGATTCACCGTCTACTTTTGTTTTCATAACAGTTTTTGTTATGACCCACACACAAAACAAATCTGACCTCGATGAGGCAAAAAATTGGCTGGGCTAAATTGCCTTGTTGTTGGTGTTTCTTTTATCCTTTTGTAAGCTAAGTCTCCAATATGGGAGACAGTCTCCCAAATGGGAGAGAGTCTCCGATATCACTCAGCAGTGCGCCTCCATGGCCATGATGGCCTCGGCTTGACTGACTGCTAATCAGGGGGTCGTTTCATCAAACCGTCATAACAATAAGATCAGCGACATCTCGACACTGTCGCTCAACTTGTCTGCTAAGTGTTTTCACAAAGCCGTCTTTGCCAAGACCAGCGACAACTTCGCTGACAAGTGACTCCAGACCTGTCATATCTTTTTAGAACACCATCACAAGCCAGCTTTTAGTTAGTCTATGGGCTGCGAAAAAATAACAAATGTCAATTAAGATAACATTTATTTCCTGATCTCCAAGCACTATCCTTTATCATTCCTTTACCAGATAGTATTACTAATGTCCGTATTATAATATTGTACAGACGAACAATATGTTCTTATGGCTTCTTGACCCCCAACAAGTAAATGAGATTAATATTAAAAATACCCACATCCGTCTACCATAGAATCAGCATCGAAAACGGAACAGTCTGTATATACAGACCCATGTGAACGACGACAATTTATCATGTATGTATTTTCGCTTTTTTATCCGTTTTCACGCAATGCTTTGATATGAATGGTATTATATGTATCTTTTAATGAATCAATATTTAAAATTGGGCCATAATATATCTTAACTTAATCAATTTCTCTAAAATGAACACGATTTGGGTCTTCTTTCCGTAATTAGTCAATTACGGTATCCTCTTACCTAAATCGGCCAAAGTCGTTATTATGCCCATCCACCATTAAATCCGCCTGACCAAGTGAATATTTAGTCAAGTTTCTTGTGTTTTTATTATTGAAATTCTGATAATTTTCAACGGAATAAACGCTATTGTTAATTCATAACTTTAAACAATATCAGTCAAGAAGAGCGGGATTCGAACCAGCAACATTGCGCTTGCGATCCCGAGTTTCTTCGTGGACAAAAATTATATTGGCCGATTTTAGTCTAAGACATCGGCAGTATGTAAACAACACGCGATCGCGAAACAAATCGGTGGGGATTTCTCCGGTTTTGGACAAGACTTTGACTTTGGATTTTGCTGAAAATATCAAAAGTTCTTCCTAACGGCCATTTGAGGTAGGAGTGAGATTTTTAAGGGCTGAATTTGAAAGCAAGTATTTAAAATATTTATCTTATTTTTCCCCCATACCAGGCTTTAGTACATGCGACAGAAAATACCAACTATTTTTGCATGTATATTTCGTAGTGGTCAATATGACCACTATTCGTGGTGTGATATAGACTATGTTTTTCGCCGATGAGTATCGATATCATTGAGTTGTCGTTTATCATGTCTTCGTGAAACAGTTTTTCAGGTCCATGACATTTCCGTAGATCGCCGACAACAGTTATGACTGTCATGGAGTTGATTTGATGAAACGACCCCCAGCTCGGAAGAGTCACAAAATATCATTCCCTCACTCAGTCTCTGACTCTGTTCTTGCTTGGTTAGAATTCATGAAATTATGCCCTGACCCGAATCCATGTTAGCAAGGCCGGCATGGCCATAGGCGTTAGACCTAAGGCCTAACCATGTTATTGTTAACTATCAATATTCATGCTAACTTCCGAGTCCGACACTCACCCGACTTATCCAGCTCTCGGGCAGCCTTGGCCGCCCGCTCCAGCCCCGACGGATCGAAGTTACTGAAGTTGCTGTAGCCGGCTCCTTTTCCTCCCGCTGCTCCACTTTCCCCCTTTCCATCCTTCCCTCCGCCTGCTGGAGCTCCCACTCCTCCATCTTGTAAAACTGGAAGTTGTGGAGCCTCCGCCAAAGGTTGATCCTTCTTTATCCCAAAGAGCCACGACATTTTGAACGACTTTTATCAAAATCGGGAACCTTCTCTCTTCGCTGATGTAATGCACGTGCATATAGGGCTAGGAAATTAGCCGGTAGGTTGAGCTAGCTGAGGTCAAAGTTGAAGATTATACGCTAGTCTTGAATCAATCGAATAAATTTATTTTAGTATACTGTTAAGTTTACTTTCTAATATTATGGGGAAAACCTATTAGGTTTAGGGAAAATATTTTAATTTAAGTATTAACATCTTATAAAAACTATGTTATGAATCGTTTACAATAGCTCGGCTCGTGTTTTGATTGTGATCCACTATAAAAGTTTGTATTTTCAGACTACTTTTATACATAGACCAGCCCATTGAACTCCTGGGGAGCGTTTCATGAAAGGAAGTTGTCGGATATTTCATCCGACAACTGTTATAAGCTACTGAAATCCTTGCATCTGATTGGCTGAGAGCAAATTTGTCGGATAAAATATCTGACAAGTCCTTTCATGAAATGCCCCCCAGTTCAGCCTTTTCTTCTAGAGCATTTTCTTCTTCCTTTCTCTCTCCCTCTCTCTCTCTCTCTCTCTCTCTCTATTTCCCTCTCTTTCTCTGTGCCCCCTCCCTATCTCTCTCTCTCTCTCTCTATCTCTCTTTCTCATTTCATTTTCCCGGCCTTTTTTTTTTCTCTTTTATAAAATTTTCGGTGAAAAAAAAAGTTATATTTAAGGTATATTTTCACTTGCATAAATTCTTCGCTAACAGTAACATGCCACATGGTATAGAGAGCTAGCGAGCTAGAGCCTAGATTAGCGACATAATACACTAGACGGTAGAGACTATTTGAGCACCAAGTCGGACACATTATTATTCATGAGCTTCATGCAACACGCGCGCGCGCGCCTTCTTATTACATGTGGCTATTAGTGGGCATCGAAGTGGGCAAAATCGCGCATTGGTGCTCATTATAGCGCATGACTTGGTGCTCATGAAACGTGTGCTATAAAAAACCCTACGAGCATTGTAGGAATGCTTATCTTGAAAATTATTTTTCAAATGAACTTTATTTACGTCTCAATATTGTCTTTAACATCTATTTATCCAGACACTGACTTTGATTTCATTGATTATAGTCTGGATGACTGTTTTCAAGCAAAATCGCGAGCATTGGTGCTCATTATAGTGACTTGGTGCTCATTAAACGTGTGCCAAACCCTACGAGGATTGTAAGAATGATATATATGTAGAATTTTGTTTCAAATTAACTTTATTTACGTTTCAACTTTGTTATTAACATCTATTTATACAGACACTGACTTTGATTTCATTGATTATAGTCTGGATGACTGTTTTCAAACAAAATCGCGCATTGGTGCTCCTTATATTGACTTGGTGCTCATGAAACGTGTGCTAAACCCTACGAGGATTGTAGGAATGATTATCTTGAAAATTATTTTTCAAATGACCTTTATTTACGTCTCAATATTAACATCTATTTATACAGACACTGACTTTGATTTCATTGATTATAGTCTGGATGACTGTTTTCAAGCAAAATCGCGCGCATTGGTGCTCATTATAGTGACTTGGTGCTCATGAAACGTGTGCTAAACCATACGAGGATTGTAGGAATGATTATCTTGAAAATTTTGTTTCAAATGAACTTTATTTACGTCTCAACATTGTCTTTAACATCTATATATATAGACACTGACTTTGATTTGCATTGATTATAATTCTGATGACTGTTTTCAAACAAAATCGCGCATTGGTGCTCCTTATAGTGACTTGGTGCTCATGAAACGTGTGCTAAACCCTACGAGGATTGTAGGAATGATTATCTTGAAAATTATTTTTCAAATGAACTTTATTTACGTCTCAATATTGTCTTTAACATCTATTTATTCAGACACTGACTTTGATTTCATTGATTATAGTCTGGATGACTGTTTTCAAGCAAAATCGCGCACTGGTGCTCATTATAGTGACTTGGTGCTCATTAAACGTGTGCCAAACCCTACACTGCAAAAACCAGGGTGTTAAATATTCAACACTACGTTGGTGTACAATTAAATGTATTCTTATGGTGTTATTATAACACCCAGAGAATCATTGTTATGGCTCCGTAATCAAATCTGTTGGAATAGTTCGGTTGATTACACCATCGGGTGTAATTTATTTAAAACACGCATGCGCAAAATAAATGAACAGAAATACCGCGGGATCGCTAGCTCCTGATTGGTCTAAGCATAGTGCAGCAGCGCATGCACCAAACTTTCTCGACGCGTGACCGGTAGGAACGAGAATCGAAGTTAATTGACATTAACATGATTTTGATACACAGTTATGTAAAACTGACTGAACAAATCTTGCAAAGTAACGCTGTAAGATATTTCTTCATAAAGATTTTTACAATATTGCCCTTTTCGTTAAGTTTATTTAACATGCACAATGTAATTTGTCGTCATTAAGTAAAAATGTTTTGCAAACGGTTTTGTAAAAAATGCATTTTCGTATTTTTCCCTCAATATTGGGGGAAACACTTATATGAATATTCATGAATTTTCAGTAGCGTATGGTTTGGGGTGGCCCGATTTTAATAACTCTTACCATATGCATAAAAAATTATAATGGGTATATAAGAGCTTGCACTAGACTGTACCAACAGGATAGGATAGGACTAGGATAGGATAGGTTAAGATATACATGTAGGATAGGATAGCTTAAAGTAGGATAGGTTAGGATTAATAAGTTAAGACCCAGAAAGACATAACAAGCAGGTTTATTTTTTTTTTACCTGGGTTGGAGGAAAAAGGAAACAATTGGGCAACTGAATTTGCCCAACCACATAATACATGTGTAGAATTGTTTGTTAGGTAAAATTTACACATGAATTTTAAGTACCTATATTTAACATGACATTTTACATAATTATCGTCGAATATATTGTTAGCTAAAATTTACAAAAAAGTTATGGAGTTCCTATTTAACATAATTTTTTACATAATTTTTGTAAAACATTTCTGTGTGTGCACCAAGATGATATAGGACATGGCGTTAATCTGACACCAGCTATGGTGTAAATTATTGGTGTAAATTATTTTTAATACCATGGATGGTGTACAATATTGGTGTTTAAATAACACCAGTGGTGTTGATCATTGGTGTTGAATATTCAACACCATTCTGGGTGTTAATTTTGATTTAATCCGAAACTAGGTGTTCTTTTAATCTTTCGGTGTTGCAGGATATAGATACCGGGAAAGAATAACTTTTAACACCCATGGTGTTGAATTTAACACCCTGGTTTTTGCAGTGTACGAGGATTGTCTGTAAAATTTTGTTTCAAATGAACTTTATTTACGTGTATTCTATATTTTTAATCTCAAATGGGTTTTTAATTTTGAAAAAGGCAATTGAGCATTTGGATTAAGAAAATCTTCTTGTACACATAAACAAAATGGCAGCCCCCATGTGCTGCGAGCAGACGATACATATTGCTAGCAGATGGTAAATTTTGCTCAGAAAATCTTGATTCGTATCGATCTCGTATATTTTGACGCGAAGCCATATAGTCTAACAAGTAGGAATAAATAACACCTTTGAACACTATCGTCTTTATTTTTGAGCGTAATTCTCCTTTAATGTATAATTTACACAGATCTTAAAATAGGTTTCACTTTGTTTATTAAAAACTTGGTTGTGTAAACTGTCCGTAATTCTCTTAAATAATATATCTTATGTATATATGTTTGGGGACAAACCTTTGATAGACCCTTGGCCTTTGTCCCTCCACATTTATATATTTTCTGTTTATTTGTAACTATTTCAATCAGGGGCGAATCTAGGATTTAAGGATATAAGGGGGCACACAAATGCATGTGTGTCAAATTTTGTCTCAAAAAGTCGCTCAGTGGGGGGGGGGGGTAAACTATACTTATCATTGCTGTTGAATCTTTCATATTTCTATTATAATTAATATTTCGGTATATTTCCAATTGTATTCTATCATTGTAATTTTTATCGAATGTGGAATAAATTTAATTTAATTCAATTGAAAAAAAAATTACTTGCACAGAAGAGGTAAGACTATACGAAAAATACTGAATGCCTGAACACAAAGAGAATATGATGTTATGTATTGCATAATGAATTTATATAGTCAAATAATTCTACACAGTCATGCATACTAAATGACAAAATTAACGTGTTAAAAAATTGCCTTATTTTAGTAGCCTGCCTTACCATAATATGCTTTGGACACTATAATTTTCATTATGGATATGTAGAAATTTGGATCCACTGGATAATATTTTCCATATTGTAAACCACAAAATCATCTTGTCAGATTTATATGTGTTTTGAGATTGACAGATAGAAATAGGTCCATGGTTGCAAAACTTTTTATCAAGCAATATAGAATCATTTGAATGTAATTAAGATTCTATCATCATCTGAAAATCAAAGTGAGTTCAGCATTATCAAATCATATTACCTGTAAGCAATATACGTCATTAATAGACGTCCATATGCACTCTTAAATGTTCATCAAAAGATAATTCTTGTGTGCAATGTAAATCATATAAAAAGAGCAAAATAGGAGGTAAAGATCAGAATCCAGAACTTCCCATGCAGTCTAGGTGATAGCAGGGCCGGCGGAGTGTCTTTCAAAGTGGGCGGGAGGGGGGCACCAAAAAGGGGGCACTTTGGGGGGGGGGAGGGCACCTACAAAGGGTGAAAATATTGCGGGAAATGCCAATTTGAGCTCTAGATTTTAAAAAATGGTCTGATTATTCATATTGAAGATATTTTGAATAGCAGCGATTTTCCTAATATGATAAAAAGACAATGGTAAATGCGAGCGAGCGTAGCGAGCGAGCTTTGAAAAAAATTTAGAAAAAAATTGTCCTTCTTCCTGTTATGATGTAAGGGCACTGCTCATTCTTGTATAACTTAGCGAATTGTGCCCCTCCTGCCCCCTGCTCCACTGCCTCTCATTGTGCTGATATCAGTAGGGGATCGGAATCTATTATTATGAAGCCTCTCTGAGCTAGGTAGGCCTATGTGGTTCTTTTGTGGACTTTAGGGCTCAGTTTGTAAGCGACATCGGAGTATATAGGTACAACATATTAAATATATATAGGTATATAGGTAGGGCACTTATCAGAAGACAAAAGGGGCACTTATCAAAAGGGAAAATAATACTATATTTAAAAAAAGGCACTGATCAGAAGTAAAAGGGGCACTTAAAAAGAGGTATTTATCAGAAGGTGAAAAGGGCACTTAATAGAAAGAAGAAGGGGCAGCCATTCAAAGAAAAAAAGTCACTTATCACAGGTCAAAAAGGGCACTTATAAGAAATGAAAATTGTACTATTAGAACGGAAAATTGGCACCAATCAGACGAAAAACAAAGCCACAGATTTCAAAAGGGGCATTAATGTCTGAAGTTAAAGGGGTCACTTATCAGAAGGTGAAAAGGGCATTTATCAGAGAGAAGAAGGGGCGCAGTTATACGAAGGAAAAGGGGGCACTTATCCAAAGTGAAAAGGGACACTTATCAGAAGGAAAAATTGCACTATTAGAACGGGAAATGGACACTAATTAGACGGGAAAATGGCAATTATTAGATTTCATAAGCGGCAGTAATGTCTGAGATTAAAGGAGGCACTTATCAGAAGGTAAAAGGGCACTTATTAGAAAGAAAAAAGGGCACTATACGAAAAAGGGGGGACTTATCAGCTATGAAAAGGGGCACTTTTGGGGTACTTGAAAAGTGGGGGGCACTGTGTCCCCCTGCCCCCCCCCCCCCCCCCGGAGCGCCGCCTCTGTGTGATAGGCTGCACGATCCTCATATAAATAAAAAAGTAAAAAACACAACACAGGCAATAGAGTAACATTTACATATTATATTAAGTATTTATACTTCTTTGTCAACTCAATATATTTTATATCAATAACAAGTGTATGTTCTTCTCATGTAAATGTAATTAATTCTACTTGAATATTTCACTGTCTCGACAAGCATCATAAAAACGATATTACTTTAATTGGTCAGAACTATTACAACTATTATTTTGTAATTCCCTTTTTCTGTTATTGTACTTTGTATTCTCTGTTGTTATATTGTTTTCCTGAAAATGAAATAAAATAAAATAAACTGTTATCAAGATAGAGATTTCTGTTGTTGAAGGATCGCAATATAATTATAACCAATAATATCTAATGGCTACTCTACAAAATATAACCAGCAAGATATGCATTCTAAAGTACAACGTCTACGCAATGCCTAATTTGTCATAGAATATTTCATTATTGATGAAATCAGATTTCAGTTTCATCAATGAGCCTAAAAGCGTGAAATCAGATTGTTGTCAATGATGTCCAATCATCATTTGTTCACATGAAATATTCAGTGTTGCAAGTTCAAGGTTCAAAATAACCATAGTGGCTATACAGCTTACCATCACGGTACATTGAAACCACTAAGGTTACGACTTTGGATTTAAAAAGAAATCACATATTATCAAAATGGTAGATTGTATGATTCATAAATTTGTTAATACTCTAAAGTTATACATCATATATTCAAAGAAATAATTTCATTTTCAATTTTCATTCAACATGAGTAAGGTAATATTGGTTATTTCAGTTAGCAAGAATAAAGAAATCTCTAGGCACAATTAGAGAGAAAATCGACTAAACAAATAACGATTTCAAAACGATCATAAAGATAATCACTCCTGATCTTATCTGGGTGTATATTAGAGTTACAAACAATACCATAACTGCCTGGTTATTATATCTAACTCATATTTACACGATATTTGTTTTTAAAAAATCATTAAAAACTACATTTACATGACTAACGGTTACCATGGCAACGAAAATTGATAGAAATATATCTTTGTTAGTTTAAATCATGGAGAATATAATTCTGAACAGAACATCTAAGTTTAGTTGAATTAAGATTATGAGATAAAAAGTTATGGCCTCTAAGGTCACTGTTTATGTGTTCTGTTTGCCTATGGTTAGCACACGTTTCTTGAGCACCAAGTCACTATAATGAGCACCAATGCGCTATTTTGTTTGAAAACAGTCATCAGGATTATAATCAAGGCAAATCAAAGTCAGTGTCTAGATAATTAGATGTTTAAGACAATATTGAGACGTAAATAAAGTTCATTTTAAACAAAATTGTACAGATAATCAGTCTACATTCCCCGTATGGTTTAGCACACGTTTCATGAGCACCAAGTCACTATAATGAGCACCAATGCGCTAGTTTGTTTGAAAACAGTCATCAGGATTATAATCAATGCAAATCAAAGTCAGTGTCTAGATAATTAGATGTTTAAGACAATATTGAGACGTAAATAAAGTTCATTTTAAACAAAATTGTACAGATAATCACTCCTACAATCCCCGTATGGTTTAGCACACGTTTCATGAGCACCAAGTCACTATAATGAGCACCAATGCGCTAGTTTGTTTGAAAACAGTCATCAGGATTATAATCAATGCAAATCAAAGTCAGTGCCTAGATAATTAGATGTTTAAGACAATATTGAGACGTAAATAAAGTTCATTTTAAACAAAATTGTACAGATAATCACTCCTACAATCCCCGTATGGTTAAGCACACGTTTCATGAGCACAAAGTCACTATAATGAGCACCAATGCGCTAGTTTGTTTGAAAACAGTCATCAGGATTATAATCAATGCAAATCAAAGTCAGTGTCTAGATAATTAGATGTTTAAGACAATATTGAGACGTAAATAAAGTTCATTTTAAACAGAATTGTACAGATAATCACTCCTACATTCCCCGTATGGTTTAGCACACGTTTCATGAGCACCAAGTCACTATATAATGAGCACCAATTCGCGATTACCGCCTGGACTAGGCCATGAATATTCATTTAGTGCGTTACGCGTACGTCTTGAATTAATGTGGTCGACTTGGTGCTCAAATAGTCTCTACCGAATAAGACTTACTGCGATAAGACTTGTGTATTGGGCTACTTTTAGCGACCAATAAGACTTCCGGTCTGCGACCAATAAGACTTCCGGTGTCTGCTAGCGCGGAAAACAATAGGATTTGAAGGTATGGTGTCTTCAAAAGTTCCAATCAAAAACCAAAGTGTAACATGGGTGATAGAGATGATAAAATTGACATAAAAAATATTACTCGACACTTTGATGTGAAAGTAAGCTAAGTCATATTATAGCAGAAAACATTTCCTATAATATGATATAATTTCAGAGCTGAAAACTTTCGATTTCAATTTTTAAGTTGAGATTGTTTTTTTTGGATTGATACATCCCAAATGGACGCAAATTGTTTTAACTTTGAAGCCTTTAAAAAACTGTCGTTTGACATTTTAACTAACTAATGAATTATATGAGATGAAAGCTGAATATCTGCTCTTTACTCTCATATAGGTCACATGCCGAAACTTTTTGTCTGGGTCTTACTGTTTTAAATTGAAATTAGGGCTCAAAACGTCATACCGGAGGTCTCATCCGCACAATATAGCGGAAATGTACAGAATTCGTTTTTAACTTTAAAGCCTTTTAAAACTATCGTATGACATTTTAACTAAATAATGACTTATATGAGATTAAAGCTGAATAGTTGATATTTAATCTCATATAGGTCACATGCCGAAACTTTTTGTCTGGGTCTTACTGTTTTAAGATGAAAATATGGCTCAAAACGTCATACCGGAGGTCTTATCCGCACAATAGAGCGGAAATGTCCAGAATTCGTTTTTAATTTTCAGGGCTTTTAAAACTATCGTATGACATTTTAACTAAATAATGACCTACATGAGATCAAAGCTGAATAGTTGCTCTTTACTCTCATATAGGTCACATGCCGAAACTTTTTGTCTGCATGGGTCTTACTGTTTTAAATTGAAATTAGGGCTAGAAACGTCATACCGGAGGTTTATCCGCATAATATAGCGGAAATGTACAGAATTCGTTTTTAACTTTCAGGGCTTTTAAAACTATCGTATGACATTTTAACTAAATAATGACTTCTATGAGATAAAAGCTGAATAGTTGCTCTTTACTCTCATGTAGGTCACCTGCCGAAACTTTTTGTCTGGGTCTTACTGTTTTAAATTGAATCCAAGGCTGTAACTGGCATACGGGAGGTCTTATCCGCACAATATAGCGGAAATGTACAGAATTCGTTTTTAAGTTTAAAGCCTTTTAAAACTATCGTATGACATTTTAACTAAATAATGACCTACATGAGATCAAAGCTGAATAGTTGATCTTTACTCTCATATAGGTCACATGCCGAAACTTTTTGTCTGGGTCTTACTGTTTTAAATTGAAATTAGGGCTCGAAACCTCATACCGGAGGTCTTATCCGCACAATAGAGCGGAAATGTACAGAATTCGTTTTTAAGTTTAAAGCCTTTTAAAACTATCGTATGACATTTTAACTAAATAATGACTTATATGATATTAAAGCTGAATAGTTGCTCTTTACTCTCATATAGGTCACATGCCGAAACTTTTTGTCTGCATGGGTCTTACTGTTTTAAATTGAAATTAGGGCTCGAAACGTCATACCGGAGGTTTATCCGCATAATATAGCGGAAATGTACAGAATTCGTTTTTAACTTTCAGGGCTTTTAAAACTATCGTATGACATTTTAACTAAATAATGACCTACATGAGATCAAAGCTGAATAGTTGATCTTTACTCTCATATAGGTCACATGCCGAAACTTTTTGTCTGGGTCTTACTGTTTTAAATTGAAATTAGGGCTCGAAACCTCATACCGGAGGTCTTATCCGCACAATAGAGCGGAAATGTACAGAATTCGTTTTTAAGTTTAAAGCCTTTTAAAACTATCGTATGACATTTTAACTAAATAATGACCTACATGAGATCAAAGCTGAATAGTTGATCTTTACTCTCATATAGGTCACATGCCGAAACTTTTTGTCTGGGTCTTACTGTTTTAAATTGAAATTAGGGCTCGAAACCTCATACCGGAGGTCTTATCCGCACATTATAGCGGAAATGTACAGAATTCGTTTTTAACTTTAAAACCTTTTAAAACTATCGTGTGACATTTTGACTGAACAATGACCAATGTGAGATTAAAGCTCAATAGTTGCTTAAAACACAGTAAAACTTACCTAACCTCCGAGTCATGAAGAGTTTCGATATAATCTTCTTCAAGAAGTAAAATCTTAGAAGATTTTAAAATCATCATAAAGAAATTTTGTTCTTGAACATGATCATAAATTAATGGTAGATAATTAGAAACGCTTCATGAACCTAATCAGACTTATATCTTTCTTACCTTCTAATCTGTGGTAACTATGAATTCTGCCTATAATGACCGCCCAACGGAAACAGATAACGGGGCAGTTAGAGACAGGGAACTTTTCTAGAAAGGTATTTGTAGAGAGGTAACTTAGATAAGTTTAACTGCACTACATGTATATTAAAGTGGTAGCAATTTACGTTCAATACATTCTCTCAGCATCAGGTTTCTAATTTGTTGCAAAGTTTCAGAGGATGAAGCGAATTCTAAGAGTTTGCCTTCCATTACAGACCGGGCATACATGCAGATGAAGACCCCGCAATTATTCCCATCAATTTGTTTCGGTAACCCAGTAGGAAACACAATTTTCCATTTGTTGATATTACTATTCATATCAAAACCATCAACAAGTACCTCGCATGCATTGAGAGCACGCATGTATTCACATAATTGAATAGCCCTTTTTGCAGTCCTTACTGTGGCATGAGATGCATTTCCAAGAGGATCCATGACAGTAATAATATGAGACATTGGTTGCATTACAAACAAAACCCAGTGATTACTGTAAGATAATGGCATGAACACAAAGTCGTGATTAGCCCAATTCCTGTTCCGATTTAGATGTTTCGCTTCATTCACGTACCAATTTAAAGAACGGTTTTGACTAAGCCTGCTTCCCGTCCAACACGCATCCATCAACAGTATTTTATTGGTTTTGTGTTCGTTTCGTGGTATGCTTTCTTTTACGAGAAAACAAATAGGCAGTTATTATTGCATCATTAAACCAATTATCATTAGTTAGAAGTGCGAGATCACGCTTTCCTAAAGAATACTTGCCTACTGCGTGCTTGTCCGGTAATATATTTGTAGGAATAGGGGTAACTGAATCCAAAAGAATCTCATTTAATCCCTTCGGAAGGCCGACTATTGGTCCAATTGAACCAGATCTATCAATTGTTACTTCCATTTTGTCAAGATTATTGTCCACTGATCTCTTGCATAGGTATATCAAAAATAAATCGTTTTCCTTAGTCTGATCACTTAATTCTGATAAACTCGATTCATGCCCTGTTCTTTTTTTCCCTTTCACGAGTTGAAATTGATCACCCTCGCGCTTGTATGTCTTAACAGAATCCCCATTTACCATAAGCACGTGATGGAGCAAATAACATTGACCGTTTTCAAAGCCTTTGGAACATCTTGGCAATGAGTCTGCTATTGCAATGTTCTCGTGTTTGCTTACCATTTGTATCAATACGTTAGCTGTTGTAACAACTTTGTAAATTCTGTCAACTTCTGTGTCAGAACACTTGCAATCCAAATGTCCCGCAATATTTCTGGGGGATGATTTATCACTGCTTCTTCTATGTTGGATGAAATGTTAAAAAGGGGAATAAGAGTATCATAATCCAATGTTGAACGGTTGCATTTGATGCATTTATCAATGCATAGAATATGGATCAAATCATTAACAGCGTTTTTTTTCTGCAGCTCCTCAAGCTTTGTTTTGAATTTGTTTTTTAAGTCTTCTAACCTGGTTACATTACCAGTCGAACAATCTGTGTCTGCAGCAGATGGAATAAAATTCACATTATCAGAATCCGAAACGGGCGACGATGGTGTCATATCTAGTGTATTATGCTAAATAGCTATGTACGCAGACGTGTCTGATTCTACTCTGTTCCTTTCACATTCTATATAGTCCGTAACTTTATCGTCATCAATGATGACATTCTTAGTATTGCATTTTATCAGTGCGGTGTAGTGCCCCAAATTTGCAAAACTCCCGTGATGTCTAACTACTGCAACTAATTGATACTTTGATACAGTTTTCCCTACGTTGACTGAGATGGAATCTTGAACTCGTACCCTTGTGTTTATTTTGATCATATTTCCACTTTCACTCAGGTAACCAGTCGCCCTTTGCAGTTGTAATAAAAGGAGATCTGGAGTTTTGATTACCTCTCTCTGTAGATGGGCATATTGATTCCGACATTTCTCACAGTTTGAAGAAACTTTTTCAATTAGACGTGACTGATTATTGATAATATCTTGGATATATACTACATTTCTAACTTTCGGAACCATAATAGTCCAAATCTTTCGAGTCTCTACAGAAATACTTGTATTACTACACGTATTACAAGTTCGTTGTATCTTTACTGTCCCATGGCATGAAGTTTCCAACCCAATGGCTTAAAAAAATGGAATGATCAAATTGACTATGAATTCATGAGCATCTTGCTGTCTTCCTATTCGAAATTTACATGCGTTGCTTACTGCAATGAGGGCATTTTTGACACTGTTTTGGGGAATTGTTGACCCGTCGTTTACAGACAAAAGTTTCAAAATCTTAAATACTTCATCAAATGCTACTTTCGTGTTGTGGTCATTATGCTGTACCCGTGATTTCCTCATAATTTTCTATGAAATGCTGAACTTGGGGGATGCTGATTACTGACTGAATTACAGAGTTAAACCAACAATTATTTAGAAAATTGTTCATTCCGATCAAGTGCCTGAACCTTCCTTCTGTTTTCTCAACATGTCTCAATGGATTTCTCTTTGGCGCCCTTTGAAATACACCCACCTTCTTCTTCTCACTTTTTTTGTTCCATTCCTCCTTTATTGTAACGGTGGAGCTTGATTTGACAGACATACTTGCAGACGTATTACGTGTCTCGTATACCGGCTCACCCACACACTTTGGAGAATAAGGCGGACTTAGACTGGCATTGACAATTGTATTTGATTTATTTATTTTCTGTTTGCCTTTTTATTTCTACTAGAAAGCCTTGTCGACTGATCATTATGACTTCTTTGAATTCCCTTTAAGTCTTTCGCAAGAATACTTATGAATTCATCCACTCGATTTATTTTCTTTGTCCCTAGCTGAATATTTTTGACCACCCCCATTCTTTGTTCAGCATGACCTGTCGTCTTTGGTAATTTGGAAATCTCTATTTTGAAATCCTTGTAAGATTTTTCATCCTGGTTTGATATGTATCTTGTTAGATCGCCAAGTAATATACTTGACCACAAAATGCACGTTGGCAGGAGGTTTTTTACTAACTTCATGAACAGTTCTTCATTGTAATCTGGGTTGGATATAAATGCTTGTGCAACATGCATTTCTTGATCTGAAATCATATCTTTTACCTTTCTTGTCTGGTCATTGAAAAAGACTTTAAAGGGGGAAGGTATTACATCGAGATATTCGGCCTCTGTAGATATAAACGAGATGCAGTCATCTTCAGTGACTCCTTCTGGTGAACAATCTTCATGAATATTCTCTTCACCAACCCTCTGCCTGTAATCAAAGCTCTTATCATTAAGACTGTCTATTGCATCATGTAGTTGTCTGGCATGATCTATAAACAAGCTATGTTTAGATTTGGATAACAACACTACAGCCAAACTGTTAAAAATATGAACAAATTCCTCCCAATAAATTGCGTTCAACAGCAGACTTATTCCGTACATGGGCAAACGTACTCTATTACTATTTGCTTTACACATGCTGACAACATTCTTCATGAAATGACTGGTGCATGCATGTAGTATGGTGAGGTTTTTGAAATCACTCGAATCCCCTCTCCTATTAACTATTCTCCAAGCCCTATTCAAAAACCCAGACAGATTGTCGCAGTTAAAGATTTTGATCGTTCCCATGAGAAATACCCAGGCTCTGTCACTACAAATTAACTTTGGTGTACACAAATTTGAGTGACCAAATATCCTTTTCTCTGCAGCTCTAAATACATTAATCCAATCCACTACAATTTGTTCTGTATGCTCCTCACTAATCATCCAAGCCAAAGGAAGAGTATGTCCCTTCCCACCCTTAGGACCGATGCATAGTTCATAGTATAACAAACGCTTCTTATTCAAGGATGAACGTACGCAACTACCAGTTGCATCCCAAAATAATACTTCGGTTTGTGATCTTTTGTGAAATGTACGAACACCTTCCTCTGTAAAACAAATTACATAGAAAGGTTTCGCGGATATTTTTTGAATAACGCCAGATACTCTACCGGGATTTTCTGCGGCAAGGCGAGCGTTTAAAGACTTTGAAGCTCTTCTCTATCTTCCCTTAAACATGCCCTACTCTCACTGGATATTTTTTGTAGGACGTGCAGATTACACCCAGTTGAATCCCTATTCCCTGAAAGGCACACCGTCTCATCCATTGTACTCAATTTATCAATATACAGTTTCATTGGCATACATCCTAAAGTAAATTGCTTTCTGAGTTCCCGTCTTTCCTTTCCCGTTATATTTCGACTGTTCATTTCGTTGTTTTTGTGATTGACACTGCCAGTAAATGTAGCTGTAGCTCGAAACGAATGCGACACGGAAACTGCCACCATCACATCACAGCCCTCAAATTTACATTTAGCATTAGTTCTGAATATCGTTTTTCGCCTTCGATGACAAGCGACTGACACGTTCTGGTGATTGAAAATGAAAACACAATACGGATTACTCTTCCTTAATCCTTGCATGATAATGTGCTGCCATTCATTGCGTGCAAACTGACGACCTTTTTGAGTTGCACATAAATTATGCCATTCGTCTTCTGGAAAAATGAAAGATGTTTCTTTAGGTAATTGATATGAAAACGATACATCTTCGAAAGAGGCATCTGCCGAAGGCTCAGCGTTTGGAATCGCAATTTCAGGATGAGTGATATCATTGTAATCTATCTTAGAATAGCACTCAGAGGAAGTATCTACATGACCATCTGAGTTTGTAATTTCGATCGCATGGTTCATCGTATCGCTGTCATCGAAAGGAATGTTTAAACCTATGTGATGAGAATTTTCAGAAGTAAACATGCTTTCTGATTGAGGATCGGATTTATCGGAAAGAAATGAACGTGAGTGATCATCATTGTTTTTCGAAACACATGGGTCGGTATTATCTTCAATATCTTCAGTAGCCACAGTATCAGATATGACAGAAGGAGGACAATGAGGACTCTGACATTTCCGCTCTATTGTGCGGATAAGACCTCCGGTATGACGTTTTGAGACATATTTTCATTTTAAAACAGTAAGACCCAGACAAAAAGTTTCGGCATGTGACCTATATGAGAGTAAAGAGCAACTATTCAGCTTTGATCTCATATAGGTCATTATTTAGTTAAAATGTCATACGATAGTTTTAAAAGGCTTTAAAGTTAAAAACGAATTCTGTACATTTCCGCTTTATATTGTGCGGATAAGACCTCCCGTATGCCAGTTACAGCCTTGGATTCAATTTAAAACAGTAAGACCCAGACAAAAAGTTTCGACATGTGACCTATATGAGAGTAAAGAGCAACTATTTAGCTTCCATGTCATATAGGTCATTATTTAGTTAAAATGTCATACGATAGTTTTAAAAGGCTTTAAAGTTAAAAACGAATTCTGTACATTTCCGCTATATTGTGCGGATAAGACCTCCGGTATGACGTTTTGAGCCCTGATTTCAATTTAAAACAGTAAGACCCAGACAAAAAGTTTCGGCACGTGACCTATATGAGAGTAAAGAACAACTATTCAGCTTTTATCTCATGTAGGTCATTATTTAGTTAAAATGTCATACGATAGTTTTAAAAGCCCTGAAAGTTAAAAACGCATTCCGTCCATTTCCGTGTGTACTGTGCGGATAAGACCACCGGTATGCCGGTTACAGCCTTGGATTCAATTTAAAACAGTAAGACCCAGACAAAAAGTTTCGGCATGTGACCTATATGAGAGTAAAGAGCAACTATTCAGCTTTAATATCATATAAGTCATTATTTAGTTAAAATGTCATACGATAGTTTTAAAAGGCTTTAAAGTTAAAACGAATTCTGTACATTTCCGCTATATTGTGCGGATAAGACCTCCCGTATGTCAGTTACAGCCTTGGATTCAATTTAAAACAGTAAGACCCAGACAAAAAGTTTCGGCATGTGACCTATATGAGATTAAAGAGCAACTATTCAGCTTTCATCCCATATAGGTCATGATTTAGTTAAAATGTCATACGATAGTTTTAAAAGGCTTTAAAGTTAAAAACGAATTCTGTCCATTTCCGTGTGTACTGTGCGGATAAGACTTCCCGTATGCCAGTTACAGCCTTGGATTCACTTTAAAACAGTAAGACCCAGACAAAAAGTTTTGGCATGTGACCTATATGAGATTAAAGAGCAACTATTCAGCTTTCATCCCATATAGGTCATGATTTAGTTAAAATGTCATACGATAGTTTTAAAAGGCTTTAAAGTTAAAACGAATTCTGTACATTTCCACTATATTGTGCGGATAAGACCTCCCGTATGCCAGTTACAGCCTTGGATTCAATTTAAAACAGTAAGACCCAGACAAAAAGTTTCGGCATGTGACCTATATGAGATTAAAGAGCAACTATTCAGCTTTCATCCCATATAGGTCATGATTTAGTTAAAATGTCATACGATAGTTTTAAAGTTAAAAACGAATTCTGTCCATTTCCGTGTGTACTGTGCGGATAAGACTTCCCGTATGCCAGTTACAGCCTTGGATTCAATTTAAAACAGTAAGACCCAGACAAAAAGTTTCGGCATGTGACCTACATGAGAGTAAAGAGCAACTATTCAGCTTTCATCTCATATAAGTCATTATTTAGTTAAAATGTCATACGATAGTTTTAAAAGGCTTTAAAGTTAAAAACGAATTCTGTACATTTCCGCTATATTGTGCGGATAAGACCTCCCGTATGCCAGTTACAGCCTTGGATTCAATTTAAAACAGTAAGACCCAGACAAAAAGTTTCGGCAGGTGACCTACATGAGAGTAAAGAGCAACTATTCAGCTTTTATCTCATAGAAGTCATTATTTAGTTAAAATGTCATACGATAGTTTTAAAAGCCCTGAAAGTTAAAAACGCATTCCGTCCATTTCCGTGTGTACTGTGCGGATAAGACCACCGGTATGCCGGTTACAGCCTTGGATTCAATTTAAAACAGTAAGACCCAGACAAAAAGTTTCGGCATGTGACCTATATGAGAGTAAAGAGCAACTATTCAGCTTTAATCTCATATAAGTCATTATTTAGTTAAAATGTCATACGATAGTTTTAAAAGGCTTTAAAGTTAAAAACGAATTCTGTACATTTCCACTATATTGTGCGGATAAGACCTCCCGTATGCCAGTTACAGCCTTGGATTCAATTTAAAACAGTAAGACCCAGACAAAAAGTTTCGGCATGTGACCTATATGAGATTAAAGAGCAACTATTCAGCTTTCATCCCATATAGGTCATGATTTAGTTAAAATGTCATACGATAGTTTTAAAAGGCTTTAAAGTTAAAAACGAATTCTGTCCATTTCCGTGTGTACTGTGCGGATAAGACGTCCCGTATGCCAGTTACAGCCTTGGATTCACTTTAAAACAGTAAGACCCAGACAAAAAGTTTCGGCATGTGACCTACATGAGAGTAAAGAGCAACTATTCAGCTTTCATCTCATATAAGTCATTATTTAGTTAAAATGTCATACGATAGTTTTAAAAGGCTTTAAAGTTAAAAACGAATTCTGTACATTTCCGCTATATTGTGCGGATAAGACCTCCCGTATGCCAGTTACAGCCTTGGATTCAATTTAAAACAGTAAGACCCAGACAAAAAGTTTCGGCAGGTGACCTACATGAGAGTAAAGAGCAACTATTCAGCTTTTATCTCATAGAAGTCATTATTTAGTTAAAATGTCATACGATAGTTTTAAAAGCCCTGAAAGTTAAAAACGCATTCCGTCCATTTCCGTGTGTACTGTGCGGATAAGACCACCGGTATGCCGGTTACAGCCTTGGATTCAATTTAAAACAGTAAGACCCAGACAAAAAGTTTCGGCATGTGACCTATATGAGAGTAAAGAGCAACTATTCAGCTTTAATCTCATATAAGTCATTATTTAGTTAAAATGTCATACGATAGTTTTAAAAGGCTTTAAAGTTAAAAACGAATTCTGTCCATTTCCGTGTGTACTGTGCGGATAAGACTTCCCGTATGCCAGTTACAGCCTTGGATTCACTTTAAAACAGTAAGACCCAGACAAAAAGTTTCGGCATGTGACCTATATGAGATTAAAGAGCAACTATTCAGCTTTCATCCCATATAGGTCATGATTTAGTTAAAATGTCATACGATAGTTTTAAAAGGCTTTAAAGTTAAAAACGAATTCTGTACATTTCCACTATATTGTGCGGATAAGACCTCCCGTATGCCAGTTACAGCCTTGGATTCAATTTAAAACAGTAAGACCCAGACAAAAAGTTTCGGCATGTGACCTATATGAGATTAAAGAGCAACTATTCAGCTTTCATCCCATATAGGTCATGATTTAGTTAAAATGTCATACGATAGTTTTAAAGTTAAAAACGAATTCTGTCCATTTCCGTGTGTACTGTGCGGATAAGACTTCCCGTATGCCAGTTACAGCCTTGGATTCAATTTAAAACAGTAAGACCCAGACAAAAAGTTTCGGCATGTGACCTACATGAGAGTAAAGAGCAACTATTCAGCTTTCATCTCATATAGGTCATTGTTTAGTTAAAATGTTATACGATAGTTTTAAAAGCATTCTAATCTAGTCTTTCATTCCCATTGACGTTATCGCCAACCGAGATCCGCAAAATTTTCTTTTTCCTTTTTGATTTGAGATTTTGACGACACTATAAACTCTTTTATTGGTCCGCTGGCTTCCCTTATTGGTCGCTGGCTTATTGGTCGCCAGTTTCAAGGAGCGGACTTGTGTTTGTATTATTGGGCTACTTTTAGCGACCAATAAGACTTCCGGTCCGCGACCAATAAGACTTCCGGTGTCCGCTTATGCGGAAAACAATAGGATTTGGCGGTATGGTGTCTTCAAATGTTCCAATCGAAAATGAAAGTGTAACATGGGTGATAGAGATGATAAACTTGAAATAAAAAATATTACTCAACACTTTGATGTGAAGGTAAACTGTGTCATAGTCTAGCAAAAAACATTTCCTTTAAGGTGATAGAATAAAAGAGCTGAAAACTTTCGATTTCAATATTTAACATTGTTTTTTTTAATTGATACATCCCAAATACACGCAAATTGTTTTAAATTTGAAGGCTTTTAAAACTGTCGTACGACATTTTAACTAAATAATGGCTTATATGACATTAAAGCTGAATAGTTGCTCTTTACTCTCATATAGGTCGCATGCCGAAACTTTTTGTATGGGTCTTACTGTTTTAAAGTGAAATCAGGGTGCAAAACGGCATACCGGGGGTTTATCCGCACAGTACACACGGAAATGGACGAAATGCGTTTTTAATGTTGAAGGCTTTAAAAACTATCGTATGACATTTTAACTAAAAAATGACTTACATGAGATTAAAGCTGAATAGTTGCTCTTTGCTCTCATATAGGTCACATGCCGAAACTTTTTGTCTGGGTCTTACTGTTTTAAATTGAAATCAGGGCTCAAAACAGCATACCGGAGGTCTTATCCGCACAGTACACACGGAAATGGACGAAATGCGTTTTTAAATTTCAGGGCTTTTAAAACTATCGTATGACATTTTAACTAAAAAATGACTTACATGAGATGAAAGCTGAAGAGTTGCTCATTACTCTCATATAGGTCACATGCCGAAACTTTTTGCGTGGGTCTTACTGTTTTAAGTTGAATCCAAGGCTGTGTACGGGAGGTCTTATCCGCACAGTCCACAATGAAATGGACGAAATGCGTTTTTTTCTTTTAGGGCTTTTAAAACTATCGTATGACATTTAAACTAAATAATGACCTATATGAGATTAAAGCTGAATAGTTGCTCTTTGCTCTCATATAGGTCACATGCCGAAACTTTTTGTCTGGGTCTTACTGTTTTAAATTGAAATCAGGGCTCAAAACAGCATACCGGAGGTCTTATCCGCACAGTACACACGGAAATGGACGAAATGCGTTTTTAACTTTCAGGGCTTTTAAAACTATCGTATGACATTTTAACTAAATAATGACTTACATGAGATTAAAGCTCAATAGTTGCTCTTTGCTCTCATATAGGTCACATGCCGAAACTTTTTGTCTGGGTCTTACTGTTTTAAATTGAAATCAGGGCTCAAAACAGCATACCGGAGGTCTTATCCGCACAGTACACACGGAAATGGACGAAATGCGTTTTTAACTTTCAGGGCTTTTAAAACTATCGTATGACATTTTAACGAAATAATGACTTATATGAGATTAAAGCTGAACAGTTGCTCTTTGCTCTCATATAGGTCACATGCCGAAACTTTTTGTCTGGGTCTTGCCAGGGAAGTGTTAGAGAGACACAAATGGACGAAATGCGTTTTTAAAACTTTTTTGTCTGGGTTTTACTGTTTTGGAATTGATAGCAGGGCTGAAACCTGCGTTTTCTCCCTTTTCTTGTCATTCCTGGACACAAATCTTTTTTTCTTTTTTTGAGTGCTTGATCTGGGCATGCATACAAGGGCGTTGCAGGGATGCAAAGATTTTTTAGCTGGGATGTCAAATCTTCTTTTGAGGGGAATATGCCTCCATCGATCCTTACGTCGGGTCACTACGTTCCCCGGTGACAAGAAACGCCACTCTACCAATATCTCTTTATTGCCCACAGATGTCATGGATTACCAGAACATGATTCCCAAATAGCATTTTGGAATTTGATATAAAGTAATTACAAACCTTTATAGACATTTTTACTAGAGGGATAGAGCAGCTATAGTTTATTTATTAGGGACATGATCTTTAAATGCAATATTGCGCGGGAAGGGGATATATAAAAAGGTAATATTGAGAAATCCCAAACACAAGTGGCGAAAATGAGAAATGTTTTTTAGCGAGGGAAGGGGCTATACAAAAGGGACAGAAAAACATAAGTGGTAGCGCGAATGGGGGAGGGGCAAAAACACTGTTACTAAGAAGGGAATGGACGTAAATCATTTTCGCCAGTCATGCCAGTGGAAGCCAAATTAAATTATGACGATAGTATAAGAACACGTCTGGTCTACTGGTGGGGGGGGGGCGGCTTGTGGGCGCTGCAGCCCCCCCCCCTAACTAAATGGCTAGATTTTCTTAGTACTACCCTCTCCACTTTTGCATGCAAGAAATGTTATTTTATTTTATTACAATTTTGTGGAAATAAGAAGAGGAACTTTATTCTCATTCCCAGGCCAAGGACACTTTACTTTAGGCCTTTAAATATCATGACATTTCTTTAAAAGTGGAAGAATTAACATAGTGAAATAAAGCAGAAGCGGCAATTCAAGGGGAGCTGGGACACACGTCCACCCAAAATTTTTCCAAAACAAAAGGAGAAAATATAAAGTAAATAATAAATCAGGGCTACAGCACACTATAGGCTCTTAAGGGCTCTGGAACAAAGTTTTACTATTCAATAATAATAATAATAAAACAAATCTTCAGCACTTCCCATAATATGCAATAACTTTCAAATAAAGAAAATATGTAACCAGGTACATAGGAAGAAAGGAAAAAAATGTTAAGATTTAGTAATTTTGTCTCACTCAAAGTTGAATATTGTCTTAAGATAAGAAAAATGGTGGACATTAATTAAGCTTCGACTTTGATTTGTCTGTTTCATCAAAAGTGCTCTTATATGCAAAGCTTCAAAGTACGAAACATATATTTTTCTCCCGGCCAGTTACAAAGCGACATTTTTTTTGACAATTCCAAACAAAACAGAATTTCAAATCTGTTTGAACATATGAAATTTGATGTCAAATTAAGTAAATATCCAATGTCACAATCTGATAATATTCAGAGATTTAGGCATGATCTTGAAACCATTAATTGATTTATGATAAATTGTAAAAGAATTAAAGGTCATATGACCTGTTTGCTAAAATACACTTGATATACAGAAATTTAAAATAACATAGTCACCAAGAATAGCATTTGTTTCTGTTCTGCATAATTTCTCATACTTCAGTAACCATGGAAACTGAAACTCCAAAACCTGTCATTCCGTAACTCCCAAAACACATAATTTCAACTTATTTCATAAAAGGACGTTCATTTTGTTATGAGAGTTGATAGATAAATCAAGGGACCTAATACCTCCAAAATGTATGTGCTTTTGGTATGAAGAAATATTTTAAACATGCATTATGATATGATTAATTATGTCATTCCATAACAAAATAATATTACGGAATGCATGACATTATTCAGTTTTGTAAAAAATTAATCAACCCTGAACCTATACATTAGTTCATCTTAAAATATCAGAAAATTATCAACTGAAGTAGAGATGATGAACTCACTTTTCAGTATGACGATTATATGAAATTTGATAATGTTGATATTTTGTGTTTTGTATACAAACAAAAATGGGGAAATTGTGTTTTTTTTCCTTTCTTTCCTCTATAGCTTTGCTTTTATTGTATTTTAGACCTAACATTATTGATCTAGATGATAGCATGAAATAGAACAAATCATATGAAATTTATGAATATTGAAAAACAATAGAAAAATACATAAGAAATCCATAAACAATGAAAAACATGCAATATAGAATGTAATGATTAAATCTATATGAATGTATTTTCAAGCTTCCCAGAAGCCTTTTTAAAAATCAATACTCTTCACAATTTTTCAAAAATCTAATTGTTAACAAATATAAGAATTTTTGAATAAAATTAGCATAAATCATAAAATCTATGAACACTAAGAGAGCTGTTTTTAAGAGATATCTTAGGTCATCAAAAATTATCAAATTGTGCTCAATCTGTTTTTTCAAACTGTTTTAACTACTTATTGAAAATAATATGAATGTCATGTACTATTTCCCCCGTACGATCATTCCGTAAAGCTGTTTCATTTCATATTTTGCATAATATTTTAAATATTTTCAAATACACCTGTAGATTTCCACGAACATGGTGACATATCAAAGCTAACATACTACAGAATGCCACGGCAATCTTGAAAACTGGATACATATTCAAAGTTCACAGTTTGAGCAATGCTTATTCTGGTTGAAAAGTCATGTCCTTTTTGTGTTTTTCCGTAAACAATCAATAATTAAAATACTTAATATGTCATATATCTGATGATGAATGAAACTCAACAGTTGTGAAAGTACCTCGTATTTATTTATTTTTGTACTATCAATTTTGAAATAAATAATAACGATATTAATAATAATTCTTCCTTCAAACTTGAAAATTCTTTGTGAATGTCATTCCATAACGCTTGGAATTACCCTACAGCAAAATAAAACGTTGTGAGAGGGGTGGGGTGTGCCCCTTCGATTCCTTTGTGACCCCAAAATCTTTGATCTCATATAGGTCATTATTTAGTTAAAATGTCATACGATAGTTTTAAAAGGCTTTAAAGTTAAAAACGAATTCTGTACATTTCCGCTATATTGTGCGGATAAGACCTCCGGTATGACGTTTTGAGCCCTGATTTCAATTTAAAACAGTAAGACCCAAACAAAAAGTTTCGGCATGTGACCTATATGAGAGTAAAGAGCAACTATTCAGTTTTCATCTCATATAAGTCATTATTTAGTTAAAATGTCATACGATAGTTTTAAAAGGCTTTAAATGTAAAAACGGATTTTGTACATTTCCGCTATATTGTGCGGATAAGACCTCCGGTATGACGTTTTGAGCCATATTTTCAATTTAAAACAGTAAGACCCAGACAAAAAGTTTCGGCATGTGACTTATATGAGAGTAAAGAGCAACTATTCAGCTTTAATCTCATATAAGTCATTATTTAGTTAAAATGTCATACGATAGTTTAAAAAGCATTAAAAGATAAAAACGCATTTCGTCCATTTCCGTGTGTACTGTGCGGATAAGACCTCCCGTATGCCAGTTACAGCCTTGGATTCAATTTAAAACAGTAAGACCCAGACAAAAAGTTTCGGCATGTGACCTACATGAGAGTAAAGAGCAACTATTCAGCTTTAATATCATATAAGTCATTATTTAGTTAAAATGTCATACGATAGTTTTAAAAGGCTTTAAAGGTAAAAACGGATTTTGTACATTTCCGCTATATTGTGCGGATAAGACCTCCGGTATGACGTTTTCAGCCCTGATTTCAATTTAAAACAGTAAGACCCAGACAAAAAGTTTCGGCATGTGACTTATATGAGAGTAAAGAGCAACTATTCAGCTTTCATCTCATATAAGTCATTATTTAGTTAAAATGTCATACGATAGTTTTAAAAGGCTTTAAAGGTAAAAACGGATTTTGTACATTTCCGCTATATTGTGCGGATAAGACCTCCGGTATGACGTTTTGAGCCCTGATTTCAATTTAAAACAGTAAGACCCAGACAAAAAGTTTCGGCATGTGACTTATATGAGAGTAAAGAGCAACTATTCAGCTTTCATTTCATATAAGTCATTATTTAGTTAAAATGTCATACGATAGTTTAAAAAGCATTAAAAGATAAAAACGCATTTCGTCCATTTCCGTGTGACTGTCCGGATAAGACCTCCCGTATGACGTTTCGAGCCCTAATTTCAATTTAAAACAGTAAGACCCAGACAAAAAGTTTCGGCATGTGACCTATATGAGAGTAAAGAGCAACTATTCAGCTTTCATTTCATATAAGTCATTATTTAGTTAAAATGTCATACGATAGTTTAAAAAGCATTAAAAGATAAAAACGCATTTCGTCCATTTCCGTGTGACTGTCCGGATAAGACCTCCCGTATGACGTTTCGAGCCCTAATTTCAATTTAAAACAGTAAGACCCAGACAAAAAGTTTCGGCATGTGACCTATATGAGAGTAAAGAGCAACTATCCAGCTTTCATCTCATATAAGTCATTGTTTAGTTAAAATGTCATACGATAGTTTAAAAAGCATTAAAAAATAAAAACGCATTTCGTCCATTTCCGCGTGTACTCTGCGGATAAGACCTCCCGTATGCCAGTTACAGCCTTGGATTAAACTTAAAACAGTAAGACCCAGACAAAAAGTTTCGGCATGTAACCTACATGAGAGTAAAGAGCAACTATTCAGCTTTCATCTCATATAAGTCATTGTTTAGTTAAAATGTCATACGATAGTTTAAAAAGCATTAAAAAATAAAAACGCATTTCGTCCATTTCCGCGTGTACTCTGCGGATAAGACCTCCCGTATGCCAGTTACAGCCTTGGATTAAACTTAAAACAGTAAGACCCAGACAAAAAGTTTCGGCATGTGACCTATATGAGAGTAAAGAGCAACTATTCAGCTTTCGTCTCATATTAGTCATTATTTAGTTAAAATGTCATACGATAGTTTAAAAAGCATTAAAAAATAAAAACGCATTTCGTCCATTTCCGTGTGTACTGTGCGGATAAGACCTCCCGTATGCCAGTTACAGTCTTGGATTCAATTTAAAACAGTAAGACCCAGACAAAAAGTTTCGGCATGTGACCTACATGAGAGTAAAGAGCCACTGTTCAGCTTTCATCTCATATAAGTCATTATTTAGTTAAAATGTCATACGATAGTTTTAAAAGGCTTTAAAGTTAAAAACGAATTCTGTATTGTGCGGATAAGACCTCCCGTATGCCAGTTACAGCCTTGGATTCAATTTAAAACAGTAAGACCCAGACAAAAAGTTCCGGCATGTGACCTACATGAGAGTAAAGAGCCACTGTTCAGCTTTCATCTCATATAAGTCATTGTTTAGTTAAAATGTCATACGATAGTTTAAAAATAATTAAAAAATAAAAACGCATTTCGTCCATTTCCGTGTGTACTGTGCGGATAAGACCTCCCGTATGACGTCTCCAGCCCTAATTTCACTTTAAAACAGTAAGACCCAGACAAAAAGTTTCGGCATGTGACCTATATGAGAGTAAAGAGCAACTATTCAGCTTTCGTCTCATATTAGTCATTATTTAGTTAAAATGTCATACGATAGTTTAAAAAGCATTAAAAAATAAAAACGCATTTCGTCCATTTCCGTGTGTACTGTGCGGATAAGACCTCCCGTATGCCAGTTACAGTCTTGGATTCAATTTAAAACAGTAAGACCCAGACAAAAAGTTTCGGCATGTGACCTATATGAGAGTAAAGAGCAACTATTCAGCTTTCGTCTCATATAAGTCATTATTTAGTTAAAATGTCATACGATAGTTTAAAAAGCATTAAAAGTTAAAAACGAATTTCGTCCATTTCCGTGTGTACTGTGCGGATAAGACCTCCGGTATGACGTTTTGAGCCCTGATTTCAATTTAAAACAGACCCAGACAAAAAGTTTCGGCATGTGACCTACATGAGAGTAAAGAGCCACTGTTCAGCTTTCATCTCATATAAGTCATTATTTAGTTAAAATGTCATACGATAGTTTTAAAAGGCTTTAAAGTTAAAAACGAATTCTGTACATTTCCACTATATTGTGCGGATAAGACCTCCCGTATGCCAGTTACAGCCTTGGATTAAACTTAAAACAGTAAGACCCAGACAAAAAGTTTCGGCATGTGACCTACATGAGAGTAAAGAGCAACTACCCAGTTTTCATCTCATATAAGTCATTGTTTAGTTAAAATGTCATACGATAGTTTAAAAAGCATTAAAAAATAAAAACGCATTTCGTCCATTTCCGTGTGTACTGTGCGGATAAATCCTCCCGTATGCCAGTTACAGCCTTGGATTCAATTTAAAACAGTAAGACCCAGACAAAAAGTTTCGGCATGTGACCTACATGAGAGTAAAGAGCAACTATTCCGCTTTGATCTCATATAGGTCATTATTTAGTTAAAATGTCATACGATAGTTTTAAAAGGCTTTAAATTTAAAAACAAATTCTGTACATTTCCGCTATATTGTGCGGATAAGACCTCCGGTATGACGTTTTGAGCCCTGATTTCAATTTAAAACAGTAAGACCCAGACAAAAAGTTTCGGCATGTGACCTATATGAGAGTAAAGAGCAACTGTTCAGCTTTGATCTCATATAAGTCATTATTTAGTTAAAATGTCATACGATAGTTTAAAAAGCATTAAAAGATAAAAACGCATTTCGTCCATTTCCGTGTGTACTGTGCGGATAAGACCTCCCGTATGCCAGTTACAGCCTTGGATTCAATTTAAAACAGTAAGACCCAGACAAAAAGTTTCGGCATGTGACCTACATGAGAGTAAAGAGCAACTATATTCAGCTTTGATCTCATATAGGTCATTATTTATTTAAAATGTCATACGATAGTTTTAAAAGGCTTTGAATTTAAAAACAAATTCTGTAAATTTCCGCTATATTGTGCGGATAAGACCTCCGGTATGACGTTTTGAGCCCTGATTTCAATTTAAAACAGTAAGACCCAGACAAAAAGTTTCGGCATGTGACCTATATGAGACTAAAGAGCAACTGTTCAGCTTTGATCTCATATAAGTCATTATTTAGTTAAAATGTCATACGATAGTTTAAAAAGCATTAAAAAATAAAAATGCATTTCGTCCATTTCCGTGTGTACTGTGCGGATAAGACCTCCCGTATGCCAGTTACAGCCTTGGATTCAATTTAAAACAGTAAGACCCAGACAAAAAGTTTCTGCATGTGACCTTCATGAGAGTAAAGAGCAACTATTCAGATTTCATCTCATATAAGTCATTATTTAGTTAAAATGTCATACGATAGTTTAAAAAGCATTAAAAAATAAAAATGCATTTCGTCCATTTCCGTGTGTACTGTGCGGATAAGACCTCCGGTATGACGTTTTGAGCCATATTTTCACTTTAAAACAGTAAGACCCAGACAAAAAGTTTCGGCATGTGACCTATATGAGAGTAAAGAGCAACTATTCAGCTTTCCTCTCATACAGGTCATTATTTAGTTAAAATGTCATACGATAGTTTTAAAAGGCTTTAAAAATTAAAAACGAATTCTGTACATTTCCGCTATAATGTGCGGATAAGACCTCCGGTATGACGTTTTGAGCCATATTTTCAATTTAAAACAGTAAGAACCAGACAAAAAGTTTCGGCATGTGACCTATATGAGAGTAAAGAGCCACTGTTCAGCTTTGATCTCATATAGGTCATTATTTAGTTAAAATGTCATACGATAGTTTTAAAAGGCTTTAAAGTTAAAAACGAATTCTGGACATTTCCGCTCTATTGTGCGGAAAAGACCTCCGGTATGACGTTTTGAGCCCTAATTTCACTTTAAAACAGTAAGACCCAGACAAAAAGTTTCGGCATGTAACCTACATGAGAGTAAATAGCAACTATTCAGGTTTCATCTCATATAGGTCATTGTTTAATTAAAATGTTATACGATAGTTTTAAAAGCATTCTAATCTAGTCTTTCATTCCCATTGACGTTATCGCCAACCGAGATCCGCAAAATTTTCTTTTTCCTTTTTGATTTGAGATTTTGACGACACTATAAACTCTTTTATTGGTCCGCTGGCTTCCCTTATTGGTCGCTGGCTTATTGGTCGCCAGTTTCAAGGATTGAGCTACCTTTGGCGACCACTCCAGCGACCACTCGGGGGCACCGAAGCGTGACGCGGCCGAGAACAATGGAAAATCGCTCTACGGTGTCCTCAAAAGAGACAAAACCAAACGGAAAAAGTATTGACACTGTAAATCCGTTTCGTTACCGGTCGGAAACTTCAATTCAGGCAGTAGGCTTAATGAGGCGACGCAGCATTGTACTCCGGGATTAATGAGCGTGTGAAATATTCAGCTTTATGATGGTATATGCCACATACCGGGGCAAGATGTCTGGATCTTACTATTTTAAATTAGTCCTTTAGACACCACATAAATAACCCGGCTTCCAAAGAAGAGTCAGTCGGCATAATGATTGCAAAATACAGTGGTTAAATAAAAGCTCTCTCAAATTTCCATCGACATTTTTTATTCTTAGTTAATTTACTAAATGAATGCTGAAGATATCAGCTTTCGGGTAGTAAATGCCACATACCGGGGCAAGATTTTATGGGTCTTACTGTTCAAACTTCAACACGGCACATATACTCGACATATTACACTCCGCATTAGAGCGCTCGTATTGTATTATGGAGCTTCGTAACTCAATAATGAAGTGCTGAAGAAAAAGTGTTGTAAATGTTCGCAAGACATTTCATATTCTTAGCTGTTTACACCATGAAATAGAGGTGATATTCAGCTTTATCATGGTATAGGTCACTGTGCTTAGCAAGTTGTCTGGATCTTACTGTTTAAACTTCAACACGGCACAAATTCTTGAAATATTACACTCCGCATTAAAGCGCTCGTACTGTATTATGGAGCTTCGTAACTCAATAATGAAGTTCTGAAGAAAAAAGTGTTATAAATGTTCGCAAGACATTTCATATTCTTAGCTGTTTACACCATGAAACAGAGGGGATATTCAGCTTTATGATGGTATAACTCACTATGCTTAGCAAGTTGTCAGGATCTTACTGTTTAAACTTCAACACGGCACATATTCTTGAAATAATATACACTCCGCATTAAAGCGCTCGTATTGTATTATAGAGCTTCGTAACTCAATAATGAAGTTCTGCAGCAAAAGTGTTATAAATGTTCGCAAGACATTTCATATTCTTAGCTGATTACACCATGAAATAGAGGGGATATTCAGCTTTATCATGGTATAGGTCACTATGCTTAGCAAGTTGTTTGGATCTTACTGTTTAAACTTCAACACGGCACATATTCTCGAAATATTACACTTCGTATGAACAATAGCGCCAGTGCGGTATTACGGGACTTCACCTTACTCAATAATAAAGTTCGGAAGAAATAGTGTTATAAATGTTCGCAAGACATTTCATATTCTTAGCTGTTTACACCATGAAATAGAGGAGATATTCAGCTTTATCATGGTATAACTCACTATGCTTAGCAAGTTGTCTGGATCTTACTGTTTAAACTTCAACACGGCACATATTCTTGAAATAATATACACTCCGCATTAAAGCGCTCGTATTGTATTATGGAGCTTCGTAACTCAATAATGAAGTTCTGCAGAAAAAGTGTTATAAATGCTCGCAAGACATTTCATATTCTTAGCTGATTACACCATGAAATAGAGGAGATATTCAGCTTTATCATGGTATAGGTCACTATGCTTAGCAAGTTGTTTGGATCTTACTGTTTAAACTTCAACACGGCACATATTCCCGAAATATTACACTTCGTATGAACAATAGCGCCAGTGCGGTATTACGGGGCTTCACCTTACTCAATAATGAAGTTCGGCAGAAATAGTGTTGTAAATGTTCGCAAGACATTTCATATTCTTAGCTGTTTACACCATGACAAAGAGGAGATATTCAGCTTTATTATGGTATAGGTCACTATGCTTAGCAAGTTGTCTGGATCTTACTGTTTAAACTTCAACACGGCACATATTCTTGAAATAATATACACTCCGCATTAAAGCGCTCCTATTGTATTATGGAGCTTCGTAACTCAATAATGAAGTTCTGCAGAAAAAAGTGTTATAAATGCTCGCAAGACATTTCATATTCTTAGCTGTTTACACCATGAAATAGAGGAGATATTCAGCTTTATTATGGTATAGGTCACTATGCTTAGCAAGTTGTCTGGATCTTACTGTTTAAACTTCAACACGGCACAAATTCTTGAAATATTACACTTCGTATGAACAATAGCGCCAGTGCGGTATTACGGGACTTCACCTTACTCAATAATAAAGTTCGGAAGAAATAGTGTTATAAATGTTCGCAAGACATTTCATATTCTTAGCTGTTTACACCATGAAACAGAGGGGATATTCAGCTTTATGATGGTATAACTCACTATGCTTAGCAAGTTGTCAGGATCTTACTGTTTAAACTTCAACACGGCACATATTCTTGAAATAATATACACTCCGCATTAAAGCGCTCGTATTGTATTATAGAGCTTCGTAACTCAATAATGAAGTTCTGCAGCAAAAGTGTTATAAATGTTCGCAAGACATTTCATATTCTTAGCTGATTACACCATGAAATAGAGGGGATATTCAGCTTTATCATGGTATAGGTCACTATGCTTAGCAAGTTGTCTGGATCTTACTGTTTAAACTTCAACACGGCACATATTCTCGAAATATTACACTTCGTATGAACAATAGCGCCAGTGCGGTATTACGGGACTTCACCTTACTCAATAATAAAGTTCGGAAGAAATAGTGTTATAAATGTTCGCAAGACATTTCATATTCTTAGCTGTTTACACCATGAAATAGAGGAGATATTCAGCTTTATCATGGTATAACTCACTATGCTTAGCAAGTTGTCAGGATCTTACTGTTTAAACTTCAACACGGCACATATTCTTGAAATAATATACACTCCGCATTAAAGCGCTCCTATTGTATTATGGAGCTTCGTAACTCAATAATGAAGTTCTGCAGAAAAAAGTGTTATAAATGCTCGCAAGACATTTCATATTCTTAGCTGATTACACCATGAAATAGAGGGGATATTCAGCTTTATCATGGTATAGGTCACTATGCTTAGCAAGTTGTTTGGATCTTACTGTTTAAACTTCAACACGGCACATATTCTCGAAATATTACACTTCGTATGAACAATAGCGCCAGTGCGGTATTACGGGACTTCACCTTACTCAATAATAAAGTTCGGAAGAAATAGTGTTATAAATGTTCGCAAGACATTTCATATTCTTAGCTGTTTACACCATGACAAAGAGGAGATATTCAGCTTTATTATGGTATAGGTCACTATGCTTAGCAAGTTGTCTGGATCTTACTGTTTAAACTTCAACACGGCACATATTCTCGACATATTACACTCCGCATTAGAGCGCTCGTATTGTATTATGGAGCTTTGTAACTCAATAATGAAGTTCTGAAGAAAAAGTGTTATAAATGTTCGCAAGACATTTCATATTCTTAGCTGTTTACACCATGAAACAGAGGGGATATTCAGCTTTATGATGGTATAACTCACTATGCTTAGCAAGTTGTCAGGATCTTACTGTTTAAACTTCAACACGGCACATATTCTTGAAATAATATACACTCCGCATTAAAGCGCTCGTATTGTATTATGGAGCTTCGTAACTCAATAATGAAGTTCTGAAGAAAAAGTGTTATAAATGTTCGCAAGACATTTCATATTCTTAGCTGTTTACACCATGACAAAGAGGAGATATTCAGCTTTATTATGGTATAGGTCACTATGCTTAGCAAGTTGTCTGGATCTTACTGTTTAAACCTCAACACGGCACATATTCTCGAAATATTACACTCCGCATTAGAGCGCTCGTACTGTATTATGGAGCTTCGTAACTCAATAATGAAGTTCTGCAGAAAAAAGTGTTATAAATGTTCGCAAGACATTTCATATTCTTAGCTGATTACACCATGAAAAAGAGGAGATATTTAGCTTTATCATGGTATAGGTCACTATGCTTAGCAAGTTGTCAGGATCTTACTGTTTAAACTTCAACACGGCACATATTCTTGAAATAATATACACTCCGCATTAAAGCGCTCCTATTGTATTATGGAGCTTCGTAACTCAATAATGAAGTTCTGCAGAAAAAAGTGTTATAAATGTTCGCAAGACATTTCATATTCTTAGCTGTTTACACCATGAAACAGAGGGGATATTCAGCTTTATGATGGCATAACTCACTATGCTTAGCAAGTTGTCAGGATCTTACTGTTTAAACTTCAACACGGCACATATTCTTGAAATAATATACACTCCGCATTAAAGCGCTCGTATTGTATTATAGAGCTTCGTAACTCAATAATGAAGTTCTGCAGCAAAAGTGTTATAAATGTTCGCAAGACATTTCATATTCTTAGCTGATTACACCATGAAATAGAGGGGATATTCAGCTTTATCATGGTATAGGTCACTATGCTTAGCAAGTTGTCTGGATCTTACTGTTTAAACTTCAACACGGCACATATTCTCGAAATATTACACTTCGTATGAACAATAGCGCCAGTGCGGTATTACGGGACTTCACCTTACTCAATAATAAAGTTCGGAAGAAATAGTGTTATAAATGTTCGCAAGACATTTCATATTCTTAGCTGTTTACACCATGAAATAGAGGAGATATTCAGCTTTATCATGGTATAACTCACTATGCTTAGCAAGTTGTCAGGATCTTACTGTTTAAACTTCAACACGGCACATATTCTTGAAATAATATACACTCCGCATTAAAGCGCTCCTATTGTATTATGGAGCTTCGTAACTCAATAATGAAGTTCTGCAGAAAAAAGTGTTATAAATGCTCGCAAGACATTTCATATTCTTAGCTGATTACACCATGAAATAGAGGGGATATTCAGCTTTATCATGGTATAGGTCACTATGCTTAGCAAGTTGTCTGGATCTTACTGTTTAAACTTCAGCACGGCACATATTCTCGAAATATTACACTTCGTATGAACAATAGCGCCAGTGCGGTATTACGGGACTTCACCTTACTCAATAATAAAGTTCGGAAGAAATAGTGTTATAAATGTTCGCAAGACATTTCATATTCTTAGCTGTTTACACCATGACAAAGAGGAGATATTCAGCTTTATTATGGTATAGGTCACTATGCTTAGCAAGTTGTCTGGATCTTACTGTTTAAACTTCAACACGGCACATATTCTTGAAATAATATACACTCCGCATTAAAGCGCTCCTATTGTATTATGGAGCTTCGTAACTCAATAATGAAGTTCTGCAGAAAAAGTGTTATAAATGTTCGCAAGACATTTCATATTCTTAGCTGTTTACACCATGAAATAGAGGAGATATTCAGCTTTATTATGGTATAGGTCACTATGCTTAGCAAGTTGTCTGGATCTTACTGTTTAAACTTCAACACGGCACATATTCTCGACATATTACACTCCGCATTAGAGCGCTCGTATTGTATTATGGAGCTTTGTAAGTCAATAATGAAGTTCTGAAGAAAAAGTGTTATAAATGTTCGCAAGACATTTCATATTCTTAGCTGTTTACACCATGAAACAGAGGGGATATTCAGCTTTATGATGGTATAACTCACTATGCTTAGCAAGTTGTCAGGATCTTACTGTTTAAACTTCAACACGGCACATATTCTTGAAATAATATACACTCCGCATTAAAGCGCTCGTATTGTATTATGGAGCTTCGTAACTCAATAATGAAGTTCTGCAGAAAAAAGTGTTATAAATGTTCGCAAGACATTTCATATTCTTAGCTGATTACACCATGAAACAGAGGGGATATTCAGCTTTATGATGGTATAGGTCACTGTGCTTAGCAAGTTGTCTGGATCTTACTGTTTAAACTTCAACACGGCACAAATTCTTGAAATATTACACTCCGCATTAAAGCGCTCGTACTGTATTATGGAGCTTCGTAACTCAATAATGAAGTTCTGAAGAAAAAAGTGTTATAAATGTTCGCAAGACATTTCATATTCTTAGCTGTTTACACCATGAAACAGAGGGGATATTCAGCTTTATGATGGTATAACTCACTATGCTTAGCAAGTTGTCAGGATCTTACTGTTTAAACTTCAACACGGCACATATTCTTGAAATAATATACACTCCGCATTAAAGCGCTCCTATTGTATTATGGAGCTTCGTAACTCAATAATGAAGTTCTGCAGAAAAAAGTGTTATAAATGCTCGCAAGACATTTCATATTCTTAGCTGTTTACACCATGAAATAGAGGAGATATTCAGCTTTATTATGGTATAGGTCACTATGCTTAGCAAGTTGTCTGGATCTTACTGTTTAAACTTCAACACGGCACATATTCTCGAAATATTACACTTCGTATGAACAATAGCGCCAGTGCGGTATTACGGGACTTCACCTTACTCAATAATAAAGTTCGGAAGAAATAGTGTTATAAATGTTCGCAAGACATTTCATATTCTTAGCTGTTTACACCATGAAATAGAGGAGATATTCAGCTTTATCATGGTATAACTCACTATGCTTAGCAAGTTGTCTGGATCTTACTGTTTAAACTTCAACACGGCACATATTCTCGACATATTACACTCCGCATTAGAGCGCTCGTATTGTATTATGGAGCTTTGTAAGTCAATAATGAAGTTCTGAAGAAAAAGTGTTATAAATGTTCGCAAGACATTTCATATTCTTAGCTGTTTACACCATGACAAAGAGGAGATATTCAGCTTTATTATGGTATAGGTCACTATGCTTAGCAAGTTGTCTGGATCTTACTGTTTAAACTTCAACACGGCACAAATTCTTGAAATATTACACTTCGTATGAACAATAGCGCCAGTGCGGTATTACGGGACTTCACCTTACTCAATAATAAAGTTCGGAAGAAATAAAATAAAATAAAAGAGGAGGATGATAGGCTAATATACTAATATTGCACATACAGTATTTATTGTGAATTGAACTCCTTACAGAACTTTAGAATGGCTTATAGAACAACTATTCTGTAACATACAAAGAAAGAGCATGAAGCGTCTCAAGACTCCATGCATGTAAATTTTACTTCTTTGGGGACACAAGTTTGATTAAAAGATATATCATGAAAAACACACACTAAACAATTTTGGAGCACAATCGAACAAGCAATTATAGCTTGAGTCAATGAACGAATATGCTTACCGGGCGATGTGAGTCCATACCGTCGATGATGGACATATTCTGCTTCCCACTGACTCCATTCTCCCAGGTGACAGCCTTGCCTCGTCGTCCAGTCCCATGGCTGGTGTCAAATTCTCCAAAGGCCGACAAGCTTCCACATCGTCCTGTCGATGGTAGGATCCAGGTGGTAGCCATCCTCGGGAGGTAACCTGTAATGTGGGTGAAGTTAGAGAGAGAGAAAAAAAAACGCTTCTCGAAGAAGAGCTAAGTTAGACACGAATAATAAATTAACAAATGTAATAACAACAAGTAATATTTTCAATGGAGCTGAAATAAGATGTAGATCAAAGAAAAAAAAACGCCTCTCGGTCAAAAGCAGATTTAATGAATGAATTTAGCTCTCTATAGTACGAAAGACAACGAATATGACGCAGGCAAATTAACATAGAAAAATAGTTTAGATGATCAAATGGTTGTAAAAGCTCGGAGCAGTAGTTCAACCTTGCGTTCGCAGTTGGTCAAATGGGAGCAAGAACTTTTCCTGGAGGTATATATAGGCATATACACCTATTATCCCGATGTGAAAGGGCGAATAGCACTTTATAACACTTTTTTCTTCAGAACTTCATTATTGAGTTACGAAGCTCCATAATACAGTACGAGCGCTTTAATGCGGAGTGTAATATTTCAAGAATTTGTGCCGTGTTGAAGTTTAAACAGTAAGATCCAGACAACTTGCTAAGCATAGTGAGTTATACCATGATAAAGCTGAATATCTCCTCTATTTCATGGTGTAAACAGCTAAGAATATGAAATGTCTTGCGAACATTTATAACACTATTTCTTCCGAACTTTATTATTGAGTAAGGTGAAGTCCCGTAATACCGCACTGGCGCTATTGTTCATACGAAGTGTAATATTTCAAGAATTTGTGCCGTGTTGAAGTTTAAACAGTAAGATCCAGACAACTTGCTAAGCATAGTGACCTATACCATAATAAAGCTGAATATCTCCTCTTTGTCATGGTGTAAACAGCTAAGAATATGAAATGTCTTGCGAACATTTATAACACTTTTTTCTTCAGAACTTCATTATTGAGTTACGAAGCTCCATAATACAGTACGAGCGCTTTAATGCGGAGTGTAATATTTCAAGAATTTGTGCCGTGTTGAAGTTTAAACAGTAAGATCCAGACAACTTGCTAAGCATAGCGACCTATACCATAATAAAGCTGAATATCTCCTCTATTTCATGGTGTAAACAGCTAAGAATATGAAATGTCTTGCGAACATTTATAACACTTTTTTCTGCAGAACTTCATTATTGAGTTACGAAGCTCCATAATACAGTACGAGCGCTTTAATGCGGAGTGTAATATTTCAAGAATTTGTGCCGTGTTGAAGTTTAAACAGTAAGATCCAGACAACTTGCTAAGCACAGTGACCTATACCATGATAAAGCTGAATATCTCCTCTTTGTCATGGTGTAAACAGCTAAGAATATGAAATGTCTTGCGAGCATTTATAACACTTTTTTCTGCAGAACTTCATTATTGAGTTACGAAGCTCCATAATACAGTACGAGCGCTTTAATGCGGAGTGTAATATTTCAAGAATTTGTGCCGTGTTGAAGTTTAAACAGTAAGATCCAGACAACTTGCTAAGCATAGCGACCTATACCATAATAAAGCTGAATATCTCCTCTATTTCATGGTGTGATCAGTTAAGAATATGAAATGTCTTGCGAACATTTATAACACTTTTTCTGCAGAACTTCATTATTGAGTTACGTGAAGCTGCATAGAATATTGCACTGGCGCTATTGTTCATGCGAAGCGTAATAATATCGAGAATATGTGCCGTGTTGAAGTTTAAACAGTAAGATCCAGACAACTTGCTAAGCATAGTGACCTATACCATGATAAAGCTGAATATCTCCTCTTTGTCATGGTGTAAACAGCTAAGAATATGAAATGTCTTGCGAACATTTATAACACTTTTTCTTCAGAACTTCATTATTGAGTTACAAAGCTCCATAATACAATACGAGCGCTCTAATGCGGAGTGTAATATGTCGAGAATATGTGCCGTGTTGAAGTTTAAACAGTAAGATCCAGACAACTTGCTAAGCATAGCGACCTATACCATAATAAAGCTGAATATCTCTTCTATTTCATGGTGTGATCAGTTAAGAATATGAAATGTCTTGCGAACATTTATAACACTTTTTCTGCAGAACTTCATTATTGAGTTACGTGAAGCTGCATAGAATATTGCACTGGCGCTATTGTTCATGCGAAGCGTAATAATATCGAGAATATGTGCCGTGTTGAAGTTTAAACAGTAAGATCCAGACAACTTGCTAAGCATAGTGACCTATACCATGATAAAGCTGAATATCTCCTCTTTGTCATGGTGTAAACAGCTAAGAATATGAAATGTCTTGCGAACATTTATAACACTTTTTCTTCAGAACTTCATTATTGAGTTACAAAGCTCCATAATACAATACGAGCGCTCTAATGCGGAGTGTAATATGTCGAGAATATGTGCCGTGTTGAAGTTTAAACAGTAAGATCCAGACAACTTGCTAAGCATAGCGACCTATACCATAATAAAGCTGAATATCTCCTCTATTTCATGGTGTGATCAGTTAAGAATATGAAATGTCTTGCGAACATTTATAACACTTTTTCTGCAGAACTTCATTATTGAGTTACGTGAAGCTGCATAGAATATTGCACTGGCGCTATTGTTCATGCGAAGCGTAATAATATCGAGAATATGTGCCGTGTTGAAGTTTAAACAGTAAGATCCAGACAACTTGCTAAGCATAGTGACCTATACCATGATAAAGCTGAATATCTCCTCTTTGTCATGGTGTAAACAGCTAAGAATATGAAATGTCTTGCGAACATTTATAACACTTTTTCTTCAGAACTTCATTATTGAGTTACAAAGCTCCATAATACAATACGAGCGCTCTAATGCGGAGTGTAATATGTCGAGAATATGTGCCGTGTTGAAGTTTAAACAGTAAGATCCAGACAACTTGCTAAGCATAGCGACCTATACCATAATAAAGCTGAATATCTCCTCTATTTCATGGTGTGATCAGTTAAGAATATGAAATGTCTTGCGAACATTTATAACACTTTTTCTGCAGAACTTCATTATTGAGTTACGTGAAGCTGCATAGAATATTGCACTGGCGCTATTGTTCATGCGAAGCGTAATAATATCGAGAATATGTGCCGTGTTGAAGTTTAAACAGTAAGATCCAGACAACTTGCTAAGCATAGCGACCTATACCATGATAAAGCTGAATATCTCCTCTATTTCATGGTGTAAACAGCTAAGAATATGAAATGTCTTGCGAACATCTGTAAGACTTGTAATACTAGCTTGATTCATTTTGAATTGAGCGATGTTCTTCGCCGGAAGAACGGTATTCGAATTCTCTCATGAAAGCAATGAATTCCGAATTATTGGTTTATTATTGGTTATTTTAAAAGTTTGGCCCATGCTATTTAAGATGACTATTTTTAGACCAATTTTCACCCTCTACAGATTCCAAATTTAGTAAATGAATGGTATTACATGATCTTTTTAATTTAGAAATATTTTTCTATTTTCTGTTGGACGTTTCGGCGACACCCTAATTGGTCGCTGAACTTGTGGTCGCCAGATTCAAGGAGCGGTTTCAAGGAGCGGTTTGTGTTTTGTGATTTGGCGTTTCCTAACAACGGAACCTAACTTTTAAGCGGTGGTTAGTATGGTATGCCGATATATTTTATCTAATTTTCATATGATTGATTCATGATCATTGTATTGTTTTACCGGTACCGGTATATGTTTTATTGTTCTAAGGATTGTGTGAATTGTCAAAAATCAACTTTGAAAATGCGCCGTAGCCGTAGGCGTAGTCCCATATGCTAGTTTACATGTGCGCTGTGTTGGGTACCCGAGACCATTCCCGAGACGTCATCACAGCGCATCACGTCACGTCACGTCACGACACGTCACGGAGTCGAGCTACAGAATCGGAGATGGTCGACGTCATCCACATAGATAGTGGGAGAGTTTCCCCTCTACGCTAACTATACACAGCAGGCCGTCAGGCTAGGGTATAAAATTTCGACTTTTGACTGCTAGAACCTGTCCATCGTCGAAATAATTCAAAATGAAACTAGTAGGATAGCGAGCGCGTGTGCGTCTAGGATGTCTAATTTGTACTAATTTGTACGTACGCAATCGTTTCCGCGCGATCGCTGGTGATTAGGCATCGCACGCACGGGTGACAGTGTGACCTTTTAGCGATTACATTCCTGAATCCTGGTCACCTACATGCATTTGGGAGCCGAGATAATACAGCTATTGTGGGCAGACGACGCAAGAAATCATTGTTTTTTGGTAAGTTGTAAAAATGTAAGTTGGTTAACTAAATTTAAGTTAGGGATCACAATAAAGAAATAGTTTAACATAGATTTAGTATAAATATTACATAAAAATCACATAATTTCTTGAAGTAATAATTATACTAAATCAAATTTGAACTATTTTTTTATTGTGATTCCTAACTTAAATTTAGTTAACCGACTTACAACTTAACAAAAAAGATGATTTATTGCCGCGTCTGCCTGCAGTAGCTGTATTATCTCGGCTCCCAAATGGCACAGGTGACCCGGAATGTAATGTAATCGCTAAAACTGTAAAAGCACTTCCGGGGCATCCTAGTTTCATTTTGAATTATTTCGACGATGGACATGATGGACAGGTTCTAGCAGTCAAAAGTCGAAATTTTATACCCTATGGACATGCCTGACGGCCTGCTGGGGATTAAATATGACTTCATTTTAGCGACATTGAAGGGTTTCGCAATGAAAGTCTATGGCCTCCTTGTCAGACGCCGTGCTTTGCACAGCGTCTGGTCGGGCTACTCTACGCAGGCCTTAGAAACAGGGTCGTTCATCATACCCACAGAACTAAAGACGTAAAAGGCTCATACCCATTCCCAGTGCACAGATCACGGTATAGCCGTCAAACCCGGTGTAGGATTCGCTCGAGTGCACACGCCGTCATATTGCTTAGCCCTCGATCTTTTCAACTAACCCACCAGACCGTGTGCTTCTCAATGCATATTTATATTATATCGGATCTTCTTTATCGAAATAAAGGGCCTTGTGCCTTCATCACTTGAAATTTTGAAGTTGGCTTTTCCACTGAAGTTCAGCTGCTCTTTCATACATGTACATAAGTAACATCAACTAATATCATGTACATTTTAGGAGGGGGGGGGGGTCTCTTTCAGACACAAAGGTTAAAATTGTATTCTCTCAAATTCAAGTCTTTTTTTATATCAAACAGTTGTTTTTTCTATCACTATTATCATTTTTAGTTCTCTTTCAAGAAAGCAGCCCGAGTTCGTTTGTTCACCTTCATCCTTCTTGACACCCCCTCGGAAAAAGCAACAAAAAATAAAACGTATAAAACGTTATACTTTTTGTACAGTTTCATCTGATATAAAAAGGCCTACAACTTTGTTTTGAATTAAGGATGTGTTCAACATACTCTGCCATGTTTCTTTTTATCTTTGATGATAATCCTTAAATATACATGTAAGTCAGGACTTTATCAATGAACTATTTTAAATTGTGGATTAATCGGATTGGCAGGGGAAGGGGGAAGGGGGGGGGGGGTAAGTCTGTAGCCCTCCTTCCACTTTCTGAGTATACACATTGCTCAGCCGCCGCTTGAATCAATTTTTATTCAACTGGTTTTTTTTAACTTTGAAGAAACGTTTGTATTTTTACAAGCCAGGCTTTTTTTATTCATGCCCCTTCACTATATGAGTGTCAAGATAAAATCAAGCAGATTTTGAGTACAGTCAAACCTGTCTTAGCGGCCACCTGTCTATAGCGGCCACCTGCTTATAGCGGCCACCAAAAAATCCCCCGCAGGAAATTACTGTGTTGTAGACCCTGCATATAGCGGTCACCTGCCTAACGCGGCCAGCGGCCACCCATTATGTATCCCTCGGACAATATCTGACCGCGTATAGCGGCCACTATTATCGAGTCGAGCCGTAGCTTCGTGCACAAAAAAGTAGTTTTTGCCATAGGCGCGATGTGTTTACCGAGTCCTAGCTCAGTCACACTGTCACACAAACGTCGTGAATAGATTCTGCAATGGCCATGAAGATCTAATAGTTTCACCACATTGCCGACTAATTAGAGATTAAAAGTCTTTTTAGTAAGAATTAAGCACTAGTATTGTTCGTTTACGTAATCTTCGCACCATCCAGCTGCAATCCCCTGCACTTTAGTTGTATTGTTCTCCTAAGCTATAGCGGTCGGCATTGCATTGATATTGATCGCCATTGCGCAATAGCGCAGGCTCGTACACTTCAATATAATTTTTTATCTTTAAAAGATTTATAAAAAAAAAAATTAAAGCGTTAAAACTTTTGAAAAAAATAATAAAGGAGTAATTTTTTTTAGAAAGTGAAAATAATAAAATACTACCCAAGTATTATTTTTTTTAAAGATCAATAATAACGATTTCATGTACGAGAGATTGTCCTGCTGAAAAACGGCGTGAAAACTCGACTCGGATCGTCCACCGGCGATCCAGGCCATTGTCGACGTTCGCACTTTCGACGAATGCAAGCGAGCACCTTCTAGTTCTATCGCTTGTTCTCAAAAACAGTTAAAACTTCTTTTAAACCATTCAAAAGGCAAATATTTATTGAATGAAAATTGACTGCACAATTTTATTCAAAAGATAAACTTATTATTGTAATTTTTTGACAGGAAGCAAAAGCATGATTAGACATCGTTTTTAGACTATAAAAATCAAGAAAAGCAGTCTACCGCGGGTGGTACGTACGTGGTAATTTGAGGGAAATTCATTTTACACAGACATGACAGATTGCTCGTATATCTATTGTTTTTCTCATTTATTGACAACAAAGCATATTATTTTAGCATTTATATATCATATGACATGTCATACGTCAAATCTGTTGATCTATAGCTTGTTTTCCTAAGTGATAATATATATGGATGCATGTACACTAACTTTGTTGCGTGTAACAGTGTATGTGCAAAAAAATAAAAATGGCCGCCGACCTGTCTTTAGCGCCACCTGTCTATAGCGGCCACTTTTTTCCGTTTCCCTTCGGTGGCCGCTATAGACAGGTTTGACTGTATGTCTAGAATCGATATTACAGATGAATACGATGATGTGCTTATTGTTTACCGTCAGAATTCACTGCTCTGGATCATCTCAATTGAAGTTGGTCCTTACCATCCATGGTATATCATTTGACAATGTTTGTTATTTCTATAATTTAGTAACCTACATGTACATGGGGAAAAAAAATCATCATGATGACTACATGCTGTTTGTTTTACATGTATAATCAATCAAAGATAGATGTATCTGGAACTGTGCAAATAACTTTGGCATAAAACTGGACATTGGCACATGCAGCAAAGGCATCAAAAGCATAATCATCATAGCATTGGCGGATCCAGGGGGCACTTCCGGCCTGTGCGCCCCCCCCCCCCCCCCCCCTTTGGAAGAAAATTATGCATTTTGACCATAGAGGATCCGCCCTTTTGTGGATTGTGCCCCCCCCCCCTTTTTAGAATGATAACCTTTTTTTTTTTCTTTTTTTTTCCTTGTCAGAGAATTATAAGAGGGAAACTGGACCCCTATACCCTCCCCCCACTGAGCGAATTTTGGAGGTCTGGCGAATTTTTTTTTTTTTTGTCAAATTAAAATTGTAATGACTTTATTTTTGTCAAATTAGAATTTTAATGACTTTATTGTTTGCAGGTAATTCATGGCTCTCGAATTTGATCGGCTGGGAAAAATAAATGATTAAGTTGTAGTCCTCTCCGAAAGCTACCTTGTTTCCAATTTGGCAGTCGTGACTTGTGACACTTCGTTGGACTTGATGTATTTTTAATGTTCTTATTTAGAGTGACAACCTTCAACAAAACACAGATGTCTGGATCATAACAGTGATCTGTAAAGACAAAGAATTTTCTTGAGGGCTATATATTGCAACATACTGAAATGAGCACACCTCATATCGAACTCTTACAAGCATGAAGTCTTGCATCAGGATATGAATACAATAACATAAATTTCCACTTTCATTTGCCAGAACCATGAGAATCATTTCAGTGATCAAAGTTGTTTGAAATGGTAAGTAAATGTAGTGCAGTAAAATTATCAAAATGAGCAACAAGAGTGGATGATGACTGCATTTCTATAATAACAAATAAGCATGAAAATGCCAAAAGCAACATTTGATAACACTGGCAATAATATATCATGTATTTCAAGAGAAACTTCCCTCTCCTTTTTTCTTGGTTCATTAGCATTAACAAAATCTAGCAATTTCAGTAAGATTTCATATAACCCTAGTGTTGATCAAACAATTTGTACTGAATGAATGTCGTTGACGCGACGAGCTTCATGAATCCGGAGAGCGAAGGACTAACCAAGATGGCGGATATCACGTGATCACGTACGAACGATGGCTACAATTTCGCACCCGCACGAGCCTTCTACGTCTTTACGAGTTCTGTGATCATACCGTCATAAGGACAAGATCAGCGAATCTCGGCGCTGTCGCATGTCGCTCAACTTGTCCGCTAACTCAGATTGCTTCACAAAGCCGTATTTGCAGAGATAGTGACAACTTTCCTGACAAGTGACTTGTCCGTCGGTACTCCAAACCTGTCATATCTTTTTAGAACGCCATCACAAGCCAGCTTTTAGTTAGTCTATGGGCTGTGAAAAAATGAAAAATGTAAGTTAAGAGAAAATTTATTTCCTGATCTCCAATCCAAACTAAGCCCGAGTCGAATCGATTGCTTAGCCGGTGTTCGATCGAAGACATCGAATCCCGATTTCGTTTTGGCAAAACCGGTGCATCGATTTGTAGTCCGCCAGATTTTTGACTACCGTAGCCACCATGAAAAAAGCAAATAAAAAAAGAAACTCCGTAACGTACAGCATATATACTAGCAGAGAACGTGAAGGCGACTTCAAACTGTTGGCTAACTTTCGCTAATTCGCTCGCGGAGGACGTCGCGCTTTACCTGTGCTTTCTCTATGGAAAATTTTTTTTGTCGTTACGAACTGAAGTTTACGATAATATTCTTGCACTCTCTCTGCATTGTCAATTTGACAATTGTATAATTGAACATGATAAATATGGGCATGAGTACGAGTGTTCCAACTTCGCAATAACTATATCACACTCTCATCAAATTGGCAATTACTTCTTGGAAATGATCTGAAGCTGAATGAAGTCATGAGCAACGAAAAGTTTATTTCGTATTGTTTTTTTTTTTGCATCGAACAAACGTGTTCCATTCAGCTGTCCAAACTCCAAAGACAAAGATTATTAATTCTTTGAATTTGAATCATTGTCGGATGTGTCAACAATGAGCATCGCTTCGTGCGACACTAGAGTGATATTTTGGCTAGCCATACGGACTAGAAACTTAAGATTTTGGCTAGTCCGCCGTGATTTTTACTAGCCATTGGCTAGCGGGCTATCGTTAATGTCGAGCAGCGAGAGCCCCATACATATGCCTGCGATGCCAGCGGACCGGTCACCGGTGCATGGTGCATGCACTGCGTGCAACTGTGTGCAACTCTGTTTTCACCGCCCATCATTTAATTTTATCGATGCACCAGTATTCGACCGGATCAAAGCCCTCGAATCCCAGATTATGAAATATTCGATATGACTCGGGCTTAATCCAAACACATTCCTTTATCATTCTCTTATCAAATAGATTTATTAATGTTTTTATCATAATATTTTTACAGACGGACAATATGTTCTTATGACTTCTTGACGCCCAAACAAGTAACTAAGTGAAATACAGTCAAACCTGCTTTAGCGACCACCTGTATAGAACGACCACCTGTTCATAACGACCACCCTAATTTCCCCCGCAGAACTTTTGCGTGTTTAGCGACCTTTATACAGCGACCACCTGCGTAACGCGACCAGCGACAACCCAATTTGCTTCCCAACGGGCGGAAAAATCCCCCCACAGCGACCGCCAAACTTCGCGAATGGCCGTCCACCGGCCATTTACACAACAATAGAACTCAAATTCTAAGACATTTAGCACATCAAAAGGACATTTTATTGCCTAATTACAGGGAACGTTCGTCACAATAATCCGGGGGCAGGCAAAGCGTCTTTTGTTTGGAACTCACAATTGACCGCTTCACCGTATAGTTCTGTAGGAAATAGTTATTTGTGGTTTCCTACTCACCAATGATGTTCCTTCTTGTGCCGTCAGTTCAATAATGCAGATTATATGTAATAGTTCTAGGCGAAACAAAATCCTGAATATTCGCGATCGCGAAAGAGCTCTATTTACAAATACTGCACTGGCCCCGCGGCCAGCACAAGCGAAAAGGAAAATGGATCACTGTTGTCTAATCTTGATAAAATAAGAGTCAGATCTGCTGTTTGCCAGATAAAAAAATGGATGAGTAAATGAAGATGCGATGTTCAAATGTTGGTAGTCCTGGGTTGTGAATTTGTGACTGAGTAGAAAAAGAACGTATTCTCTAGATGAAAACTTCCTACTATTAAGTGAAAATCTGAAAATCCATGTGCTCAGTAATTCATGTCATTGGAAGGTTTGTATCCAGACAACAAAAACAAGTTCTATTATAAGGGAGTGAAGCAATGAAGAATGTAGAACATAATGTAGTGGAGAACAAAAGACGAATGCTGAGTGCAGGAGTTGAATAAGAAGAATGTCTTTGGTATTGTCCAGTGAGGAGTGAGCAGTTGAATGAACTTTAACCAGCTGATCCAAATAAACAAACTACAATCAAGCTTTGATCAAGCTTTGATCAGTCCAAATATAAACAAATGTTGAGTGAAGTTGCTACAGTTCTAATTAGACAGTTAGTGCATTCACTATGCTAGACCCTACAGACGAACAACACAAAAATTCAAAGACATTTAGGATATCAAAAGGACAGCTAATTACTGAAAGGGAATGTTTCTCACACATTAAATGGATAATCCGTGTGTAGGCGACCAGCAAACAATGCGTCTTTTGTTTCGAACACGCAATTGATCGCTTCGCCGTAACATCCCCCCGCATCGATAAATCGACACGAGCATGTCGAACAGGCTCGTTCGTAATAATCTTTTCTAAAAGGAAAATAAATAATTTAAAAAATATATTTTTTCTTGGCTAAAGATTAATTAAAATATTTTTTTAAAAACGATAAAATGTTTATTTCTTTCAAACTAATGAATTTTAAATTTTATACGGACAATTTTTTATTTTTTATTTTTTAAATTGAGATCCCCTGATTTTTTTTTTTTTTTTAATCGATGGCAGATCAGCTCAGAGGCTGAGCCCATCCGATCGCGATTATATCGGTACCCATCGATGTCAGTATCCTATAAAATGCGTAGCGATCGCATTTTAAAAAAAGGAATAGCCCCAATCATGGAGAAGTCAATTGTATTTTTTTATTAAAAGTCTGTTTAAGATAATAATAATAATTTTTGGTTGTTGAACAGTCAAAATTGACTGATTGCCATATAAAACAAACCAACAAGAATTATATTTCTACTGTACCAAGGAGTTACTAGGCAGTTCATTATTATTGCTTAAATATATCGTCTGCTCTGATTTATCAACCACTTCATTTTACTGATCCCGATTTCAATTAATACTCATGTTCAGTCTACTCAGTGTAATTAAGAACACTCATATCTACACATTTTATGACGTTTACTTTATTCTCAAATTAATATGAATGCACAACTATTTAAAGGCGAATACAAACGCATGTAGGCCAACATATAAAGAAACAAGTTAGGTGATGAACTTAATTTCCATTTTAAAAGAGCAAAAGTAATGGGGAACACGATAAATTATGAATTATAATGCTTAAAATATAATCATTATAATTCAAACATGTAAAATAACAAGAAGCAAAACGGTGGTCGCTGCAGCATCTGATTTACAAGTAAATTTACATATACATGTATAATAGGCCACTATATCCCGCATCCATGTTTCATTATTATTACTCGGATTTCAAAATGGCCGCCAACCTGTCTATAAAGACCACCTGCTCATAAAGACCACTTTTCTTGTTTCCCTTGCGCTGTCTTTCTGTACAGGTTGACTGTATTAAAAACACCCACATTGGTTTACCATGTAGTATCCTCTTACATGTATTTACAAATTATACTGTAGATTCGAACATCACAAAAGCATCCTCATTTTTTCTCAATTTTATAAATTCTAGGATGCCATAAGTAACACATCTTTTCTGCTAAACAGGATGTTTGTATCATCAGTATTAATTTTTGTTGCCAGTTTTCACACTTTCACCATCCTGTTTTTCTTATATTTTTGCTTTCACACAAATCATCTTATTACCAAGGTTGGATTGCCCTTAATCCACATTACCAAGTCCCTCGGAGAGAAATTAAAGCCGTTGGTCCCCTGGTTGCATACCTACAAGCACACACATGCTTTCTTAGCATAAACCATCAAACCTTTCAACCTTTCAGATCTAGACTACATACACGTATATGAGTTATGTTTTTTATTTGTTTTGTCTTCTTTCATCTTCTCATTCTATCTTTACTTATGTTTTTCTTTGTGGGTTTTTTTTCCCCCCTTCTTTCATCTTCTTTTTCTATAGATCTATTCTTTGTTTTTCCTTTGGCTTCTATCTTTCCTTATGTTCTCCTTTGTTTTATAAATCCTTTTATCTTCCCTTTCTTTTGTTTCTTATAATCTTATTCTTTATTATGTCCTTTCATCTTTTTCTTATATTATTCTCTTTCTATCCTTCAATCTTCTCTCTTTATCTTTTTATTTCTTTCTTTTTTCTTATCTTATTTCTTTTTTCTTTTGTCATCTGCGCTTTCCATACTTTCTTGTGTTATTCTTTGTCTTTGTCATTCTATTATATTCTCTTTCTATCTCTTCTTGTGGTATCCTTTGTTTTATGCTTCTTTAATATTCTCTTTCTAACTGTTCTTCTATCATCTTCTCGTATGTGTGTTTCCTTTGATTATTCTTTTTATCCTTCATCTTTTCTTTCTATTTCTAATTATGTATTCATTTGTTTTTCCTTCCTTCAGTTTTTCTTATACCATTCCTTATATATATATTTGTTTGTTTTTTTCAGCATTATTCTGAAATTTGTCACCCCTCATTCACTCCGCACAGTATCGGTTTATTGCATGCAACGCTATGGTGACATCATTCCACCTCAATAGACATAACACGCAAGTGTGCGCGTACACACTGAATGAGAGGAGACTTATTCCAAGATCAGGCCATTTTATCTCATATTAGACTTTCTCTCTTTTTGTACCAACACCACGTACAGAATATGTGAGGTCAACATTCTCTTACCAAGGCGCAATGATTTTTAAAAGATTACCTATCCATGTCCAAACTTGTGTATCATTTGAGTCTTTCAAGAAACAATGTAAATGTCTAACCTTTAACTTTTAACCTGTATATGTTCTTGCCAACACTTTTTTTCCCTCTTTTTCTCTTTTTTTTTCCTCTTTAAAAAAAAACAACATTTGTTATATATATTGCTGTAATGAGTATGATGTTGGGATGGAGGGAGGGGGGATCTTTAAATGGAAACGGATCACAAACCATTGTTCCTTTGTAGTATTTATCGGTTCTAATAAATGTATATTTGAGCTCTGTATTTAAGACGTGTTCCAATTTTATTTTTTTTAAACTTTTTTTAACATATTCTTATTTGTATTGTTCTGTTACTTGTAATATTTTATTATTTTGAAATTGTACTACATTGTATTTTAACGGTTTTATGTAATACAGGGCTTTCTTGCAAAGCAGTTTTTATGTTCTGAAGAAACTACCCTGTATAAAGAACACAGAATAAATAAATATCTTCATGTTATTCTTTAATCTTCTCCTTCTCTCATCATCCCTTTTTCTGATATTTTCTTATGTACATGTAGGTGTATATTATTCTGTGATTATATTCTATTTCTATCATTTCTCATTTTCTGGATAGATCTTGAACTAAAGACAATTTTTATCCTATTGTTCAATATTTTACACTGAAGTTGCCTGCTTCTTCCTTTGAATGATAGATTACTGAACAGGGGAGCATTTCATCAAGCGTTTTGTCAGTGATTTTTACCGACTACTGTTATAAGCTACTGAAATCCTTGCATCTGATTGGCTGAGAGCAAATTTGTCAGTAAAAATCACTGACAAGACGCTTGATGAAACGCTCCCCAGATGATACATGTACATATTATCCTCATGGCCTCAACAATGAGAACAAGTTTTAATTGCTCATGTCCTTGATTTTAAATAATAACTAAAAATTGATATACATGTAGATTTGAGAAGTCAGAATTTAAATCGAATAAATCTGATTTCTATTTAGTTTAATTGTTTAAGTGTGATTTTTTCCAACCCTGTCATCTATTCACTTTTCAAAATGTTTTTTTTATAGTGAGAGTATACACTTACAAAGACATTTATTGCAATTATTACCTGTAAATGAGCCAGATCGATCGGACAATTGACAAATTTTGAAAGTTTGAAGGCCTGTAGAAAATAATTATTAAATGGAAGCAAGCTATTTTATGTTTCATTGCGAAGGGCATATCTGAAGGAGTTGAAATTTGATAAAATTTGGTTGCCATGGGTGCTTACTAAAACGGTATCTATGCAGAATTCTAGGAAAATAATTCCCTTTTTACATTTGAGAATGATAAAATATGTTATGTCCAGACAACACCTTCATTTGGATCTGTATCACAGTGATCAAGTGAAATTTCAGCCTGATTTTATCTAGTGATCTTGCTCTTTTGAACTCTCATATGAGATTGAGAATGTACACACGCCTATAGGAGGCAATCCCAATGGCACAAAGGTATGGGGTGCTAGGACCTAGATCATTTATAAATAACCTCACATACGTGTTTAATTTAATCGTGGACACATATATAATTGTCTCTACAGATTGATATCCATTAAATACCTGTCTTTTTCGCCCCTACACAACTGTTTTAAAGGACCCATGCAGACTGTAATATAATTACAGAGGCAAGTGAGAGTGAATACCACAAGTCAGCATGGGATGCGGGTCCTCACGCAGCTTCCCGTACGAGGTCAGTCAGCAATGGGAGTCCGTAGAGAGAACAATAGAGTCAAGGGGTCGGCAAAACAGGGTCACCATAAGGCGGTCGGGCTGGAAGACCGTGAGGGTATTCGTGTCGTCCACGTTCCGTGACTTCCATTCAGAGAGGGACATCTTGGTCAAGGAGGTAATGTAATGTCGGAGTATGCCCTTCAAGCTATTAAGGAACTCAATAATTCTTAACGTTACTGCCCAACACGTTTGAACCCTCTCCGTACTGTTGGCAGTTCAAACCATCAGAATTTTAAATCATATCGAATACATGTATCTTTGGACAAAGAGAAACATGTCTTTCTTTGTCAAATTTTCAAAAACTCATGAACGTGAAGTACTGATGTTACATCACATGAAACAGTGGTTGTGTCGAAATAAATGATGAAAATTTGTCACACAAAGTTATATTTCTGGTAGATGTTTGTAAACTTGGTGGCTTCATATGGGTTAAGGTATAATTATTATGTGGAGATTTTGATATTTCTCTCCTTTCCCACTTGTCTCCCAGATAGTGAGATACAAGATAATGTTACAAAATGATTTTTTAAAAGTTAGACAATGCTGAGAGAAAGCATAATGTGTTATTAAAATATTACAAATGAGTGTCAATATGTTTCTCTGTAAGTTTTTTTTGTCTAAGATAATTTGAGAAGGCTGATTATAATGGTATAAATGAGTGACATTTTTTTTCATACAGGTTTTCCCAGACTTAAGAGAATGGTGTGAGAAGAGGAGACTACATCTTGTCGAGTGCGATCTTAGATGGGTAAGAATTATCGCTCTCACTTATCAAAACTTTCAACATTTCCATTCAAGTTTTAAATTCTTAAACCTTGCATTAACAGTAATCTTGTGTTCTCATTATGATGTATAATGAGTTTGGTAGAAAATGTTATTGAATGGGCTTGAGTGGTATTCAAGGGTATATCGCACGAGCTATGAGCATATTTCACAAGTTGGCATGACAAGTGAAATATTTTCAAAGTAAGTGTGACATACCACTGTGTCCCACGAAAGAAAAGCCATTCAATATAACTAGAGCACTCGGAGGGGGGACTAGTCCGAGTACATGTATCCCCCGAACCCGTCACCCATCCCCCATTTGAATCAATGTTGTGACTAAAATGGATAAAGTGGCAATTTGGGACCTCGGGTATCACTGCTGACAAATTTGACCTTTTTGTACTTTTGTCATTTTTTAGTTGTTTTGACAGTACTTACCACATGTGGAAGTGTACGTCATGCCACTAAAGGTCATTAGCAGACCTTCGATCCCCCTTACAAAAATGTCCTGTGGTAATACCACAGGACTGTACCACAGCACTATACCACAGAATGTACCACAGGAACGGTCCTGTGGTAACGTCCCAATTTACCACAGGAATACCACAGGAATGGCTTAATATGTGGTAAAGGTTACCACAGACTACCACACACCAGTTACCACACAGATTACCACACACCAGTTACCACACAGATTACCACACACCAGTTACCACACAGATTACCACACACCAGTTACCACACAGTATACCACATAATTACCACACACCAGTTACCACACTGATTACCACAGAGCAGTTACTACATATCATGGTTCCTCTAACAACTTTGCATTAAAAAATCCTTTTTTGTACCCATGCAAGGTACGTGTATTGGCTGTGCATGTTTGTGTTTGTGGGGGGGGGGGGGTGCTGGTGTACACAGTTCAATGGGGCCAGTCCTTTATGTGCCACCAATAGGGGGCAGCCCCCTGGATCCGCCTATGATGTACATGCATATCATTAAATATTCCTGTCATATTTTGGGTGTGTAACACAAATATCACAGCCAGCCGTTTACACACAATCATCATAGTACACTGTACATGTAAACTACCACAGGTGTACCTGTGGTTACATGTATTCCTGTGGTATTTTGGTGTTGACAATGTGTACCACAGGAATACAACAGGACCACAAGAATACACACCACAGTCATCTACTTGCATTACCACACAAATATATGATACAGTACCACAGGAATGCAACAGGACCACAAGAATACATAACCAAGGAGATTTAGTTAAAATCTCTTTGACATACGGTAACACAATCATCTACTTATATTACCACACAAATATATGATAAAGTACGACAGGTGTACTGTGGTAACAGATATTCCTGTAGTATTTCGGATGTTAACAATATGTACAACAGAAATACAACATCACAAGAATACCACAACTAGCAGTTGACATTACCACACAAGTATATGGTGTGGTAATATGTATCCATGTGGTATTTTGGATGTACCACAGGAGCACAAAAAGACCACAAGAATACAACAGTCACCAGTTGACATTATCACACAATTATATGCTAAGGTACCACAGGTGTACCTGTGGTAACCCTGTGTCAGCAAATATTCCTGTGGTATTTCGGATGTTAACAATATGTACCACAGGAATACAAGAGCACCACAGGAATACCACAGCTAGCAGGTGACATTACCACACAAGTATATTGTGTGGCAACTTGTATTCATGTGGTATTTCGGATGTACCACATGAGTACAACAGGACCACAAGAATACCACAGCCACCAGTTGACATTACCACACAGGTATATGGTAAAGTACCACAGGTGTACCTGTTAACAGCTGTGGTAACATATATTCCTGTGGTATTTTGTGTGGTAAAGACAAGTACCACAGAGAATACCACAGGACATTTATGTAAGGGCTCCAATGCACCTCCATGCAAAATTTGAAGGTGATCCGACAAAAATTGCAGCCGGTAGAGCGCTCACAAGAAAGTCTTTACTATTTCTTTTAAGAATATGGTTACCATGGCAACGATGACTCCACCCACACCAAAAACAATAGGCATCTTCATCTTACCATAATGCACCTCCATGCAAAATATGAAGATGATCCGACAAGAACTGCAGCCGGTAGAGCGCTCACAAGAAAGTCTTTACCATTTCTTTAAAAAATATGGTTACCATGGCAACCATGACTCCACCCACACAAAAAACAATAGGCGTCTTCATCTTACCATAATGCACCTCCATGAAAAATTTGAAGGTGATCCGACAAAAACTGCAGCCAGTAGAGCGCTCACAAGAAAATCTCTGACGCGGACGCGGACGCGGCACGACGATGCCAAATCCATAGTGTTCCCGAACACTACATGTACATGTAGTTCGGGGGATACAATTATTATTTATTGTATGATACAGTGTACCTAGTTCCTCAAATTTCACCATTACATGCAGGTTTTTGACTTCAACAAAAAACACAGGTAGAAAAACATTATTTTGTTCTTACCCAAGCATCTTGCAAGAGCTGTACGCATACATCCATTGTTTTAACCTTTGCGTATTTAAATGTGTATTCCCTTTTTTACGTGTCACGCACACCCCAGACCATGAGATACATGTATTGCACGGTCATCCGGGTACTTTTACACAAACCATGAGATATTGTTTTAAAATTGCACGGTCATCCGGGTACTCTTGCGCAAACCGTGAGATACGCCAATTTTTCTGATTGCCTGAAATCCCTTCATACAAATAATAATTGATTTTTAATATCTACTGTTGTCTCTCTCCACCTAGGTGTTAAATGGGTACCTGACAGGTTTTATTCCATGAAATGCACTGTGTGCTAATGATTGCTGCTATTATTGTTATTATTGTTGTTTTTGTTGTTTTCTGTTGATGCCACTTCTGTTGTTATTTGCTGTTTTAATTTCTCACAATTATGATAATAATTGTGCTTTTGTTAAAAACTTTTTATTTCTTCTTTCTGCCTAGGGGGTGCCAAAGGACACCACAACCGAGGAAACGCTGCGAACATGCCTGAGTGAGATCGACAGATGCTATCAGGAAAACATCATGCCCTTCTTTCTCAACATGACTAGGTAAGGACAGTTATCTCTCACCCTTTAACCTATGGTATCATATATTATCATTTTGCATGGGACCCTGCCCATTATCTTTGGCTAAGTATTCTTCGGGATAATGTTAACCCCTACCATGCCGTGGGCGGCAAATCCCGCCCAAAATTTTGAGTGTTGAACATTTTGTTTAGGCTCAGAATGGCTTGAAAATTCTTTTTCATAGAGAAACTTGTGCCGTGAATATAATTTTTATTCTTATGCAATATATCTTTGCCCAGTTTTCTCAAGAAAAAATGCATTGAAAGTTAATATTTAACTCTTGAAAGTTTGTTTTTGACAATTGCTCAAATATATGGTGGCATGGTAGGGGTTAATTTGAATAAAACTTTAAATATTAATCAGAGCTAATCAAAGTCCAGTTAAATAAAGGATGTATAAACAAATCCAATTAGAAATATCTTCTCAAAAATCTAAGTCTCAATTCAAAATCTATACCCCACCGAAAATTTTAATCTACATTAATTACATTCATCTAAACCACGATTGATATCTAAATTATAATGCTAAATCAAATTTTGACTGCTTAATCAAATCCTAGATCAAACTAATTTGTCCATTATTTAATAAAAGTACTGAACTATGCGGTTGTATCCCAAGGTTACAGGAGATGCCATCTAGCATTGTCAGTGATGAGAAAATCTATCTTAGAAACAAAACTTCAAAATATGCCAAAATAGTAAATCTATATATCAGAATAAAACTGCTAAATGCAGATCACTTTCCCAATGAAATCCAAATCAAATTAGTTTGTATGTTATTATTTAATCACAGTGAACGATGTGGATGGATCCCAGGCCTAGAGGAAGTGCCATCTAGTGTTGTCAGCGACTATCGCTGGATCCATGGACTCTCTATCACAGAGATGGAGATCATGCATGGTGCCTATCGTAAAGAGAACCCCAACTGTAAGTTCAAGCCAGCATTATTTATTTTATGAAAACACTTTCAGACATTTGGAAAAAAATAGCATTTTTCCCTTTCAGAAACCATTTCAGATTTGATGAGAAACAGGGGCATTGCTGGCTGGAGGGGGGGGGGGGGGGGTTCACCTTCCCCCATTCAAATTCATCTGTTCGTAAATTTTGTGTTTTTATAGCTTTGTCGGCAAATCATGATGGCCTTAAATTTTAGTTAAGTCCATGTATATTTCAGAACTTTATCTGTAAAACCAACCATTTAAATCTGAATTATTATATTGTTAACATAATTATACGATGTCATACTCTTCTTTCTTGTTTATAATATCTCAGCCCTTTTTGCCCTGCGAGACGAGTCCTTCATCAATGAAATACCACAGAAATATCGAGACGAGTTTGTGGACAGTAATCCCATAGCATCACACAAACTCAAGATGCTCAAAGAGATGCTTCAGACCAGGTTTGGGGTAAGATTCTCCTTCATGTCAAGTGTAGAGGTTATAATGAGTATGAGGGAGGCAACGGTGAATTATTTTTAAAGCTCAAAATTATAGAATCCGGACTATTAACCAGGAATGTCAGTTCGCTTAAGTGCTGTGCTCCTTAGAAATTGTTGATATTGAATAACATATGATATATGTTTGACTGCTTTCAGCGATCACAGACTAGAGAAGAGTTTAGAAATAAATCATCCGTCTGGGAGCCGAAAGATGAGGAACATACATGCCTGTATTCATCTATTGATAAATTTCCACTTATTTGTGTACATACATTGTACATAGCCCATCTTGTAAGGAAGAGCCAATGGCAGAGGAAAGAGGGGCAGACCGACGAAGACATGATTGATAACATCAAGCTGTAGACAGGGATGTCTTTTGGAGCATCTACTGCAAATAGAAATATTCGCGGATTTCGCGCTATTTTCGGCGGGCGCGATTTCTAGAACACGCAAAAATATTAGCATGATTTCTTATGCTTGTTTTAAATGGACGCTGCACTATGCGCTTCGTGTTTGAATCCAATTCATTATAGAGTTTGTTTGTGTAGTTTTGTCTGTAGTATGCATTTGAATGGACCGCGTGTGTGAAACAATAAATGGAGCTGCATTTTTGCGAAAGAGTAATTGTGCAACGCGAATTCAAGAACCTGCGAATATGTTTTTGGGTCGCTCAGCGCGAAAATATAATCACGCAAAAATAACAACGTTTGCAGTAACTGAACAGCTAAAGACAGAAAGTTGTGAAGAACCTGTATCTCAATCCATCACATTGTCACGTCAATGGCCCAAAGCTACGGGACATAGATAGATAGACTGATACACAGATCGATAAAGCCCACTGTTAAAGGTATAGACCAGTAATTCAACTTCGGCCTGTGTTCAAAAGTTTGATATCCACGGCCCATATTCAGAAAACCTTACTAAGCTAGATTGCATAGGCTACAGTACATGGCTAGTTGCCAACTAGGCCTGGTAAGGTTTTATGAATATGGACCCTGGTTTTTAAAACACAGACCCCTATTTTCATCACGGCGGAATACTTTAATCCATTTTTTGTCAGTTTCACAATGGTCTTGTTCTGTTCTGTGAAACATTACAGGTGGACAGGGTGTTCAAGTACTCCTGCTCCTACAATGGCATTGATATTGATACTGGTAAAGTGGAGCTGGATGGACTGGATGAATTCAAGGTCAAGGTAATGTAGCACACACACACACACACACAGAGTCTTGCATGGCTTTACTTCCGAGGACAAGTATTGTTCCTCTATTGTTCCTCCGTCCTTGGACAGTCGACGGAATAAGGCACAAATTCATTGTTCGACGTTTGAGGACTTTTGTCCAGCTTCCGAGGACCATTGTTCTCATGATTTTTTTTTTGTTCTCTGTCCAAAAATGTCCTCGGACATACGGCTATACAAGCCCACACACACACACAAAGATATCTGGGTCCCATTTCATAAAACTTAATGGCACTTATTCTTGAAAGCAGCCTAGGTTGAACCTGGGGGGCGTTTCATGAAAGGACTTGTCAGATATTTTATCCGACAAATTTGCTCTCAGGCAATCAGATGCATGGATTTCAGTAGCTTATAACAGTTGTCGGATAAAATATCTGACAACTTCCTTTCATGAAACGCTCCCCTGGATTAAAGGGGAAGTCCACCCTGATATCAGGTTGGTTTTAAAAGAAGGAGAAAAATTAAAGAAACAGATCAATGAAAAATTTTGAGCAAAATCTGATAAGAAATAAGAAAGTTATGAATTTAAAAAATTCTAATCAATCAAACACAAATTGACAACTCCATGACGTATATTTGCAAAAGCTCCGCTCCCATTCGCCCTGTACTAAAAAATATTATAAATTTCCACTTTTTCTAAAGAAATATTTAATCATATATGCAACCTAGACATAATCATTGCTGATATGTTTTTACACAAAACGTGTATGAAACAACTGTATTCCTTCATCAAAAACTAAGAAAATGAAAATTTATGAAATTTTCTGTGCAGACCAAATGGGAGAGGAGCTCGCAAGATACATCACCGAGTTGTAAATTTGTGTTTGCTTGATTACAACTTTAAAAATTCATAACTTTCTTATCTTTTGTTGGAATTAGATCAAAATTTCACTAATCTGTTCGCCTCATTTTTCTGTTTTTATTCAAATCAACTAAACTCCCGCTTTAACTTAATCTACTGATTTATGGAAGGCCAAGTGTCAATCTATAAGTTCCGTATAAAAATTACTGTAATTATATGTAAGAAAATAGACAAAAATGTGAAATGGAAATGAGAAATAAATTTTAAGAGACGAGTGTATAACTTTGTTCAGTTAGTGAATTATGGTGATTTGTACAGGATGAAGAGGTTGATGTTTTGGCACTGCTTTATATATCGGTGAACTGTTAAACTGTTTAACGTGGCCTAAAGTTACGCGGTTTGAAAGTGATTGCCACACTTTCTGATCAGTATCCATTCTGTGAAAGTAAGCCACCCCTCTCTCTTTCTTTTGACCTATTGGTCTTTGTCTCTTCTATAGTCTCTGCCCCCTTCCCTTAACCTCCCTCTCTCTCACTCCCACTCTCTCTCTCCCCCTCCCTCTTCCTGCCTCCCCATGGTTCACGCTCTTTTTACTCCCTCCTGCCTATTCTTTCCTTATCCGTTTTCCCTCTACTGTCGACTCCCGTAACCAGCGCGGGCTCGCTTCTGTTGACTACAGTCGACACTCCACACGAATAAAATTGCATGATCGCACGCACGGTCTAATCCTGTGCACCGATGCTAGCTTTGTTGCATTGCGTTTTCGGTCGTCGTTTACATTGAATTATTCCCACCCATGCATCTGAGTGCTGGTTGGTCACATCACCTTTGAAAGTAATTCAGCAGCCTTGGGTTTCATAATACACAGAGGGCAAAGAGTTATTACAGTGTACAATGTACTAGACAACTTTTGTTCTTATCATTATCATTCCGAAACTGTGATCAGGTGTTTGACTTCTTCAAGAAGGCCATTACCGAGCAGTATCCATTGGATGAGAGCAGACAGCTCGATCCCTATGAGCAGGACAAGGAAGCCCATGAGTCCTTCATGAAGAGCAGGAGTAGCATACTCTTGGGACGCAAGGATATCCTGGAAAAGGTTGGTGATGTTGAGAGTATTCGGTGGCATAGCTCTGGGGTGGATCATGTCTTCGCATCAGTGTAAATGGGGATAACAGCCATGCAGTGTCAATTAGCGCTATCCCCTTTTTACACCGATGCGACAATGTGGAGGCATGTGCCGCCCTCGCCCCTCTCCCATTGACTGGCAAAGAAAGAAATAAAGGAGGAGAGGGAAGGCAACATGAAAAGAATATGATATGACACCCTCCCTCATCTCTCCATCTCGATGGCTTTATGAGAGAAAGAGAGAGAAAGAAAGAGAACTGAAGTAGATCTGCCACACCCTCCCCACCTTCATGTCCCTCTTTTCTTGCATTTCATTCAGTAAGTAAGTCCGGTCCCCCCCCCCCCAAGGAGACATCAGTACCCCCTAAATGACTTGACCCATGCTATGCCACTGTCGTTCATAGTTTGGAATAAGTACCTATAACTTACGTGTATATTAGTACATGTATATGATAAAGACCATTGTAATATTTACCAATATGAAATCAAATTTGCCAATTTATTTACATGGAAGGCCTTTTATGCAATAGAATGTTGTCTACAACAGAAGCTTACGAATTGTTGACAGATGAAAGTGTCATCCATGCATCAGCTGTCTGTCTGTCTTCATTAGGCCTGGGAATAATATTTGAATATTCTAATTATTCGAATAGCTTACCGCCAATCGGTAATCGAATACCACTTTTCTCACTATTCGAATATTGGTCCAATGACGATTAGTGATTTGGACATTCAATTACCTAAAGCATCATGACAAAAATGATCTTTATAACATCAGAAATACAGATGATAAGCACATAAAATGCGTAAAGAGACATTTTACTTGCTAAAATAATACAACAGAGGTCCAAAATGTGCCATGAAAAGTTTTTTTAAAAAACACGAAAGTAAAAGAATTATGGCGTCACTTCGACAATGAAACACACATGCCGGTCGGCCACAATCAGTTTATACATGTAGTCACCCGGCACGATCACAGCCTACATGTAGCTCACTACTGTCTGTGCAGAGCTCTGCACCTGTGTATTGTCGCTAGCTACTTCAGCTCGGATATGGAGTAAGATGAATGTAATTCTTCAAATATGAAAGATCGTTGCAAAATAAAAATCGTCACTTTACAATAATCCTGTGTTATAGCTGTCTCTGTGATATTAGTTGTTTTATGTTTTGATAGTCTTTGTGATCCTATTTCATCTCGGAAACGTATGTGGGATAGCTGCTTTGCTTGTGTTGGCGCATGCGCAATGTGGCTTGAATGTCGAGGTGTATACGATAAACTTAAGAATGAAAAGAAACTAGGTATTCGAAATATTCGAATTATTCGAATACCTGTTTTCTCGAATAATCGAATAGTAAAAATGGTATTCGTCCCAGGCCTAATCTTCATCTATAAACCTACTCTGATAAATCCTTGGTTGAAAACTGAGACTCTTCTTGTGGACGGTGACCACACATAAGCATATGGATACCATACATAAGTTATCAGATCTGATACGTACGCATCCTTAACCCTTAATGAACATGTATATTAATGAGTTCAATGTGTCTTTCAGATTGAAGCCTACATCCTCGACAAGGAGAAATGTAGCGCCCTCATCCTTCTCGGTGGGCCAGGTAGCGGCAAGTCTTCTCTGTTAGCCAGGGTTGCTGATGTAGCGTGCTTGAGGATTGCCAAGGGAGAAATACCCAGGTAGGCTTGCAAGAACAGCAGTTCATTAAATTGAATACAGTCACATCTTTAGCCCAGGGTTGCTTATGTAGTATGCTTGAGGATGCCAAGGGAGAAATACCCAGGTAGGCTTCCTATGACAGAAGTTCATTATAAATTCATATCTCTTAGCCAAGTTTGCAGATGTAGTATGCTTAGAGGCTTCCAAGGGAGGATTACCTACATGTACATGTATGTAGGCTTCCTAGGATAGCATTTTATTGACCCCTTTTGATCCAACAGAGCAATTGTCATAAATGAACTGCAAAGAGTGAAATTTGACATAAAGTGCTTGATGTTATTGTTAAATTAGGCATAAAATATCTTCCTTGGGAATTGTTTCTGCTTCAGAAAGATAAGTGTTGCCATTCTTAGTATTACTAATTTAGCACATTGCTCAACACTCAAATTCTAGTGTGGGATTTACCAACGATAGCAAAGGGTTGAACTTAATTACAAAACAGGAATTCTCTAATCACTTGCTCAGTATGCATGTAGTATGTGCTGTATAATTGCAATGTGGCAAGACAATATGTGATTTTTTTTTTGTACATATCTTTCATTTGATCCATCTCTTTATGAATTTCCTCTTTTTTCTGTCCTTACTGATATCAAAACTACGAAAGCCCATTGCTGAAAAAAAAAAACTCTTTAAAAAAAACAACAAAATAACTGTTTCTAAAATATTAACCCCAAAAAAATAATAAAAATCCGGGAAAAAAAAAAAAAAACTTTCTAAAAATAGTAAAAAAAAAAACCAAAAAAATGCATGCATGCAATGCATATGCAAACACCGGCCACGAAAAGTAGTGCAGTGCAGTGCTGCTGGCCGTACTACTACATTTGCTCGTGTCGTGGAACACTGAAAGCCAAAGGTTTATCTAAGTAAAAATACGAACATTCAAAAATATATTGTGTTGCAGTTGATAATTCGTGATTGGTAAAGCTATTTTACATAGATCTACGCCATAATCAGCTTAGCTCAGGGGAGCAGGCTTGGCTCAGTCGAGCGCCTACGACGCAACGGTGCGTGCGGGCTCGTCTGGCTGAGCTCGAGATCTGTGCGCCACAACTAGTCCGGGAGCTCGAGCCATTTACCGTATATACATGTAGGGATTAGCTGGAAAGGAAACCAATTTTCACCTAGGGCCTATGCAGGATAAATCACAGTATGCATAATAACTAACTCTTAAACTCAACAACTGAAATGAACATCTACATGTATCTTTTTTGATATTCTTCTCTTTTAGTTTAGCGATAAAAGGGTGCATCATAAATGAAAAAAAAAATAAAACCTGACACTTATTGCAGCAACAATAAAGAAAATAAATTATGCATTTGAATTCTTCAAGTTCCCTAGACAAAATAATGCATCTGCAACTTTAGCACTAAAGATAAATCCTTATCATAATATAACCCTCAGTAGAAAGTAAACATGCTTACATTTACTAGCCACTTGACTTAACATTTAATGTAACTGTTTGGCTAGGTTAATCAATATCTAATTATAATGCTACAAACTAGACTCTGAACTATGTAGTCCCCCATTTGGCTCAATCATTGTATATCTAAGCTTGCAGCCCACATAGCTGAATCAAACATGTTTAGCCCACTTGATGTGGGGGGGGGGGGCAGTCAGATATACTGGTGTACACATGCGCATCCCCAAAAAAGTGTAGAAAGGGGTCTTTTTCTTTTTAATTTCATGCTGAACGCGTAATGCGCGTTCCATTTTAAGGGGTCCTAAAACGCTGATTTTCAGCAAAAAGGGGTGCTTTTAATCAATGTGGTTGAACGCGTTAAGAGGAGGGGGGGGGGGGGTAAACTTCTGTACCGGCGACAATGTGTGAACGGAACATTTTCAGCCCAATTTTCCTAGTGTGCAAATACAGTTATGTGTGTGATTATTGTGCATGAATTTTACCTTATAGATTTTTCTTGCCAGTTGTTCTGTTTATTTCTCTGGAAATTACAAAAGTTGTTCCTTTATTCAAAAGTAAGTTAATGATGATTGTGTATAAATCTATAGCCTTGGAGTACACAGTTTGATACCTCTACCTATATGTGTTTGAAATAAACATTAACAGAAAACAATGCCTATTTGCAGTTTGCTTTATGAAGAATGTGTCAGTTAGCAAAAGGTGAAAATATGTGTCGGTTTGCAAAAGGTTAGTTTTATCTTGTTTAGGGAGTCATATTTAAAACAAACCTGTTAAGGGGGTAACATTTCAATCAAACCTGTAATAATAATAATAATAATAATACCTGGCATTTATAAAGTGCCTTTCCCAAGTACTGGCTCAAAGCGCTATAGATATATATTATTACCCCGGTCATTGGATTCTGGCACGCCCGCACACAGCATTCCAGCCAGTCGCCTGTTAAGCACACACATGCTAAGCAAAGGACATTAACTTTCGCCATCCTTCCGGGTACCCATTTAACACCTGGGTGGAGAGTGGCAAATGTAGATTAACGTCTTGCCAAAGGACGCTAGTTCTGCCGTGGGATTCGAACCCCGAACCTCGTGGTTCACAGTCCGGGGACTTATCCACTGATCCACAACATCTTTAGGGGTTAATTTTAATGACAAACCGCACAAAATCCTTGTTAAGGGGTGTTTTTTCATCAAAGTACATGTATGAAACCTGTTTAGGCGGTATTTTTAAAACCCATAGACACACATGTGAATTGAATTGAACTGAATTTATTAATTCAATTCAATTCACATGTGTGTCCATGAGTTTTGTGTACACCCATATATCTGAGTGGTTTTATATGATATCCATCACCCACACACCACTGTCTAGGTCTGATCCTGTGCAAAATCTAACGAACTTTCGTAACATGGGCTCGTCTAGCGATCTGATGTACCTTTTCAGATAAGAATTGACTTGGTTCAGTGATTGCGTGGGGAAACACATTATCCAGAACCTTCTTAGTTGTTGGCTTTAGTTCATCATACATGGAGATCAGTGTCTCTCTTGTCAAAGAGTGCTGAAATGTTCGTCTTTAGATGAACCTGCCAAAAGATGAAAGGCAATTCAATGAACACCTGCCAACATTAATTTGCAGCGAACTTCATGAAGTAAGCACATACCCACAAAATACTGAAGTCTCATTTCAAAGGTATAGGAATACACGTCTAATATAAATGACAAATAGTAAGTTTTGGATTTTTGAGATAAATCTTATGCTTTTAAGATGGTATATTTACATGTAATAAGGAATACAGTTAAACACTCCAAGAAAATGTCCAATATTGAAGATTTTCTCATACGCTGAAAATAAACATTACATAATCAGACAATTTCTATAGAAATATGGACATATCACTTCACATAGAAGAGTAAATATCTGTATCTTGATTATCTAATACAGTGATCATTCAATCAAAAGTACATATTGCTTTCATTCCCAAGAGGATTTTCCAACAGTCCAGGATGCAAGTCCTCATCACAGTCCAATACAATGCATTGTGGACTCTCTGTCTTGCTTTCATTCCCAAGAAGCTTTTCCAACAGTCCAGGAGGCAAGTCTTCATCTGAGTCCAATTCAACATTTTGTGGACTCTCCTTGGTTTCCTTTTTCACATCTCTGTTTCGTTTATAATAATTCATACAATTCACCAACTGTCATATTTTCTTGTAGAGCTTCGTGTTGAAAATCACTCAAAATTCGCAAGATTGCCTTTTGTGAGTGACTTTCCGTCTTTAAAGAACAAATTTTTGCTAATTTGAAGCAATTGTTGTTCATCTGTATCTTTTGCTACACATAGGGATCTAGTGCCCCCTCCATGCCGTTTCCTAATCTGTGTGTACTTTTGTGTTAAATATCATCATAATTGAGCCACCCAAGTTCAATTTTCCGTTCACATTTGTTGGCACATTTCTTTCTTGGAATTAAAACTGAACGTGATGATCTGTGTGTGCTACTTGAAGGCAAATGACCTTCATCATCAATTCTGTCACCTCTTTGTTTTAACTCTAATTTCTCGCGTAATCTGTTGGGAACAGATGAAATATTTCATATGAAATATGAAATATTTCATATGAAATATTTATAAACAAACTTCTTCATTATTATGATAAAAATGTGCCTCTGACAAGAATAACTTCCAGCAAAAAGAAGAATAAACAACCGTGGATCACTCAAGGAATAATAAAATCAATATTTACTCGTAATAGATTATATAAAATATCACTTAAATCACCTACTTTGGCACATCAAAACAAATATAAAAAATACCGTAATAAGCTAACTTCTATTATCCGTTTAGCACGAAAATCATATTTTTCTGACAAAATTGAAAGCAATAAAGACAATAAGAAAACATTGTGGCATACAATTAATGAAATGTTAGGTAAAAAAAGAGAAAATGTCAAAATGTCGAATTATTAGAGAATGGAAATTACATTAAAGACAATGGTCTTATTGCTGATGCATTTAATACATATTTTACCAATGTTGGCCCAAAATTGGCCTCAAAGATTGATACTAATGATAATGATTTTTCACAATATCTAAATAATCATACCGAGCACTCATTATTTTTTAATCCGACGAATGTTCATGAAATTTTAGAAATTGTTCGATCTCTAAGTCCTTCTAAATCTAGTGGCCATGATGGAATAAGTGTACATCTATTAAAACAAATTATTCATTTCCTGGCTTCCCCGCTGGCACATATTTTCAATCTATCTCTTTCTCAGGGAATTTTTCCTGATTCACTAAAACTTGCCAAAATAATTCCAATATTTAAAAAAGATGACCCATGCCTTATTGCAAATTATCGCCCAATCTCGTTGTTACCAAGCTTTTCTAAAATACTTGAAAAAATTGTTTACAAACGTTTATACTCTTTTTTGGATATGAATAAACTATTAATTCCCAACCAATATGGCTTCAGGAAAAATCATTCGACTGACCACGCAATTTTACAACTTTACGACAAAATAACTGATTCATTTTCAAAAAAGGAGCACACTGTTGGGGTTTTTATGGATTTATCGAAGGCATTCGATACAATGGATCATGCTATATTATTATGTAAATTAAAGACATATGGCATCAGAGGGATCGTACTTTCCTGGTTTAAGGACTACTTAGATAATAGACGTCAATATGTTAATTTCAAATCCAAATCATCTAATATATGTACTGTGAAATGTGGAGTACCACAGGGCTCAATCTTAGGGCCCTTACTGTTTTTAATATATATGAATGATATTGTCAATGCATCACTTTTACTAACATACGTTTTATTTGCAGATGATACTAACATATTTTATTCACACCAAAATTTAAACATGCTTGTTACAGCTCTGAATCTAGAACTAAAGAAATTATCATTGTGGTTTAAATCCAATAAACTCTCCCTCAATATAAACAAAACAAACTTCATGTACTTTAAACACATTAATTCTACACATGTATTTCGCAATAATATTTTCATTGATGACATGCCCGTTACTGAAAAACATGAAACAAAATTTCTAGGTATATTGATCGACTCAAATGTAACTTGGAATAGTCACGTTCGTAACATTAGCATGTTGGTAGCAAGAGGCATAGGTATTTTATATAAATTGAAATATTATCTTTCTCAAAGATCACTATTAATGCTCTACAACTCATTTATTTTGTCACATATATCGTACTGTAACATAGTATGGGGAAATAGTAACAAAATGAATATAGACACTATGTTGCGTCTTCAAAAGAAAGCACTCCGTATCTGTTCTCATTCTCATTATTTAGCCCACACCGATCCTATATTTCATAAGTTTAAAACATTGAAAATTAACGATATTCACACCTACCAAACTGCTATATTTATGTATAAATTTTCCACCAACGCTACACCAATATCCTTTCATAATATTTTTATCTACAACAGAGATGTCCATTCCTACCCGACACGACATTCATCAGATCTTCATTTAACAAATCCAAAATTAATAATAGCTCAAAAAACGATAAGATATCATGGTCCAGATGTTTGGAACAATTTACCTCATGATATTAAACACGCCGTATCTCTTTTTTCTTTTAAAGCTTCGTTAAAGAAGTATTTGCTATCCACTTATTTGTAAACTTCTCACTTGCACACTTTTCACTTCAGTCCCTTTCCTTGCCACTTTCCCCTTCTTTTTGTAGTAAGAAATAATTTTTTTTCAGTTAGTGACATCGCTTTTATGATATAGACATTTTATATTAATTATGCTTTCCATGTAACCCTTTCCACTGGCTGCTATTCATTCAAGCATTTTGCTTAAGATAGCTGGCCCCTGCATTTCTGCCATTTCTACTTGTTCATGTCGATTTATAATCATGTCTTTATTCTGTTGTCATTGTTATTTAACTGTCACATTTGTAATTTGAACAATTATGTTGTATATTTATTACTATAATTGTTTGTAAATTTGTTATTTGATTTGACAATAAATGCAGAAAATCCTGCTTTGCAGGTTGTTATAAAAAAAAAAAACAGTCTGTTCTTGTTGGGGCTGCTGTGTTCATGTGAAGTTTTCTCAGTTGAACAGTATTGCCTTACTGCAATTCTATCTCCCAGTAATGGAAGAAATTGCTTGAGTGTTTCATCATTCATCACTTTCAGCACTGATGCATCAATCTGAATAAGGGAAAATAGAAAAACACATTCTGAAATAAAGAACAATATCTCAAGGGAAAGGGTTGGCCGATTTGAAAAAGTGCAATTTAAATCATTGACTTAAACTGCCACTTAAAGATGAAAAATAAAAAAAAAATCATCATTTTGAATCCAAAACAAAGAAATCCATAACATATTACCAGTTGTTGATTTTTCATTGAATACAATTACCAAACTTTAGTGACTTTTTTCTTCACATTCTTTGGTTAAAATTGAAACAAAGTGATGCTACAGTGTACATGTATATCACAGAGCCACTAAGGAGGAAAATGGCCTTGGGCCCCGCACAAAGGCCTGGTGTGCCATAGGCACAATTTTAAATCTTCACCCCCAAGGATGATTCCTGTCAAGTTTCTTCAAAAATTGTTTACGTGTTTAGTGGAAGTTCAATATGTTTATGTAGTACGAAAAACAAGAAACGATGAGCAACAGACAAGGAGTGGTATTTTTAAGTTCCCTTGATATTTTAGCTAAAGTGTGCAAAAAAAAAAAAAATTAAAATGGGGATAAAGAGCTCAGGGCACACAGCATATTGGTGGCCACATGCCAAATGGCCCTTATCTGTGTAGAGAGTCTATGGCAATGGTGCCCTTTTTGTCATGTGAATGACAATTAGGCCAAAAAAAAAAAATTGTTGTATTGGCGTAACCCGCCCGACCCTAGGTTTTTTTTTGTTTTTTTTGACTATCGATATCGCGTATCGTGCTGCCTTTGCGATCGCGATCGCGATCGAAAACCCGGAAGTGCTGCGGACAGAACTAGCTGCGTGTATTATGTATTATACCGTCGTTAAAAAAAAAAATAAAAAATAAAAAAATCCCGACCGACCGACCCTATTTTTCAGAGACCCGTTACGCCAATACAACAATTTTTTTGGGGGGGCCTTACCTATTATCCCATTCAAGTATCCTACACAAGGCAATATAGCCATAATGTGTCACGCACTGTTCGCGTGCAATCATTCTCAGTAGTGTTGACCTCATGTGACCTTTAACCTACTTAAGTGACCTTTGACCCCAACTGGAAATATCACTGAATGTGATTAATACACCCACCCAACAGTACAGCCTTTAACTGAAAAAGTTTAATCTGCAAGGCTTTTTCCAGAGTTTAAGGCCATAATATGCTGATACCATGGCCTTAAAAGCACAAAATGGAATATCCACAAAAATGACCTCTAACAACATGCAGTTGGTTTTTTACTAACTGCTATACATTGTACATCCAAATAGGCCAATTGACCTTTGACCGTATAAAAGACAGACCAACGAGGGCAGCAACACCAAACACATTAGCAGTATTAGCCTACACATAATACACCACAATACCAAATTTGAGAAGAATCCGTCAAATGTGTCCTGTAGAAAGAAAAAAAAAGCCCGGGGGGGGGGGGGGGGGGTCCCACGCTCACCCGCTCACCCGAGGTCGCACAACTCCTTTGTGGTGCCCTTAGAGAGTAGGTCATCCACTGCAAATTGTTTTGGAGCCTAATATCTAAGTACCAATGGGGACACATGAACCATTTGGTAAACTTTGCATCCCCTTGCCTATCAGATGATTCTGTAAAGTAAAGTAAAATATGTTCTATTAAAGACAGTAATGGGATTTTCCCCTTGCCCCCCCCCCCCCCCCCCCCCCCCCCCCCCCCACCCACATGCAAGTGTTATTCCCCTCTCAGGCCCAAGTGGACCACCCTGTGAACTGTCATTAACAACCTTTAATATTCACATAATTATTAGGGCATTAACACACAGGATAACTTGGCTGAATACTTCTAGACCTTGGATCAACAATGTTTTAAATATACATACTTTGGGCCTGGGGGGGGGGGGGGGGGGGGGGGGGGCCAAGTACATTATTATCATTCTGTTTTTATTATAAAAATAAAAATGAAATCTTCAATAATATCTTAATTTTAGATAGTTTATTTATTAGTTAAAGACGACCAGAACAAATATTTTTCATACGAATTTATGCATTTACATACAAATGCAGCATACCATAATGGTACCCATTTTTTGTGTGTGTGTTTTTCTTTTTTTTTCTTTTTTTTTCTTTCTTTCTTTTTTACCCCAGATTTTTTTTTTCTTTTTTTTTACAAATTTTTTTTTTTTTTAATGTGGCTGCAATGGGCTTTCGTACAAAACTGAGCAGCCACCTTTTTGTTTTCCTTCTTTTTTTTTCTCTCTCTCTCTCTCTCTCTCGCTCTCTCTCTCCACCTTCTTTCGTATTAGTCTTCTCTCCTTTTACCCTATATTCAGTTTGTGATTTCAAACATCCTTTTTTTCTGTATTCATGCTTACCAGTCCTGGGCCCCATTTCATAACACATGTTAAGTTACAATAATTGTTATAAGCTACTGAAATCCTTGAATCTGACTGGCTGACAGCAGGTTTATCATAGAAATGGGGCAGTTGTTATTAATAACAAGTTTTATGAAACAGGGCCCTGATTCAAGAAAAAAAAATGAATGCAAACAGTTGTTACTACCATTTGAATAAAGTTTGGGCTAGGCATCCTGAATCTCAACACAACATATTCCTTACGTGATATCCTAATAATAATACATAACATTTGTATTGCACTTAATACAATGTTTCCAAGCACCGAAGTAGTATTATTACCCTGGCTTTAGCCCAGCTGCCCTATAAGGCGCTGAAATCATTCAAGGAATAAATTTTTACCAGGTACCCATTTACTACACCTGGGTGGAGAGTGGCAAATGTAGATTAATGTCTTGCCAAAGGACATTAGTGCCGCCACGGGACTCGAACCGTGAACCATGAGATCCACAGTCCGGTGACGTATCCTCTAGACCACGGCACATCCTAATAAATCAATAATCTTTTATTATTCTTCTTCAGTGGGCAAGGCCCCTGGAACATATTCTATCACTTCGTTGGCGCCATCCCGGGATCCACCAATCCAGAGAAAATGATCAAAAGACTTCTCAGAGAACTTAAAGTCTGTAATGTAAGTATATTAAGGAAAATACATTTAGTTTGTGAATATTCTTAATCATCCAGTTGTGAAGTGGACATATCCACAATAAAAGGCATTGAAAATGACATGGACTATAACTTAAACCTTAATCTTTGAATTCACAGTCATTTCTTTCTTGTATCTGTTGAATAGCCTGGTGAGATTAAAGGAGAATTAACACTAGAATACATGTATAAATGTACTTATGTTCAAAGGTGTAATATATTCTTTAATCATTGACCTGTATCACGTTAGAAATAAAATATCAGAAAAGGGTTTAAATCAAGACATTCTAGCTTACGGTATCATCTGCTAACTTTGTACATGGAGGCTGCCATTTTCTTGATGACATGGAGTTGTACATGAACCATTGGAAACCATTCCGGTCAGGAAGATATTTTTAATCCTCGATCGAAATTGCTTCTCTTCATTATAAAAAATCCCCATATATGATGGAAAATTCATAACAGGTACATACATATATTCTAAATTTTGAAATTTATAGATTTCTTCTGAAATTATCTGGTTTTGCTAAACTAGAAATCAGTTTCTTTGGCTTGCCTGGCAGAGCAAAACATAATTTATACAACGCACATTCTGACTTTTAAAGTCCATTATCTCAAAGCAGGTGAATGCATACATGTACATGTACATGTAGTTTGTCACTATTGACGTTCAGGGAAAGTCATCATCCATAAATTTGAATTAATGTGCTCCGTCGCGTACGTAATAGTATCAAGAATATAGATTTATATTTAGTAAAATCATAATTTTCAAAGAAATTTAAAACACATTTTTGTTTTTAGAATACACATGTATGTACATGTATATATCTGTTAAATCTCAAATGGGATTTTGTATCAGGAAGAAAGACAATTTTGCATTTGGATTAAAAATATCTTTATGTACACAGCAAGAAAATGGCAGCCCCCGGTATCGCTAGCAGACGATAAATCTTGCTGAGAAAATCTTGATTTATACCCATCTCGTATATATTTTAATGCAAAACTACGTGGGACAACAAGAAGGAATAGATTACATCTTTGAATATAAGCACATTTTTATTTTGAGGTTAATTCCCCTTTATGGCAATGTTGAAATTGTTTATAATTTTGCACTTTTAAAGAAAAACGTAAGCTTTTCAAATTTCAGGTAGAAAGTGAATAATGTAATGGAACATTGATTATTATTACTTTCACATCATAATTTCAGCTTTTTATTATAGCTTATTCTGACACAGGTAACCTTGGTGCATGCCCATTCCCAGTTTACTGTCAAATTTATTACCATTGCAAATCTGAGCCTTTCATAGTCCCATGCATGTTCTTTTTTGGTAGGACTCCAACATGCCCAAGGACTATGAGTCTGCATGTCAGATTGCAAGCAGTGCCTTGTCAAATCCAAACACCAAACCAACAATCATTGTCATCGATGCTCTTAACCAGGTGTGTACATGTATATGTACTCTAGTAATCAGCTTCTAATGCTACTTGAAGGAATGCCTCTTTCTTTGACGTACATGTAGGTAGAACAGTAGTTTACTGGCGATAAGCCATTTTGTAAGTACAACCTATCTGTGCGTGAACCAGTAAAGGCCATATGTACCAATTTGCAAAACCCTGCTGATGAAAGTGTGCTTTAAACTGGTCTACACTGACAATATCACCTTCCAAAACCTAACAGAATTATGCTAGTAAGATTATGAGAAAATGTCATCTAGTTTGACATGCATGATAGAGATGATTTATTATAATTATTACCACTACTACTACATGTAGGAAATCAATACTTATTTTTTGCAATCAGAATTAATATTACCATATGCCATGCATTTGACTTACTTTAGGGTATCGTCCATTCCACAAAGTTCGTACAGACACTGGAAATATCAATTGCGCCCTCATTTTTAACGGTTGATTGCCATTTCTTTCATTTCCATTGCTGCTCAAAGCTTGATGAGGACAGAACGGCCTCCACGTTGAGATGGTTGCCGTCCAAACTGGCACCCCAGGTCCGTTGCGTCTTCTCCATGATCAACAACACTCCACCCCATCGCATGCTGAGGGAAAGGAAGGTCAAGCCGGAGGAGCTACCAGTCACCCCGCTGGACATGGAGTCCAGAAAGGTAAGATCATTCAGTGCTTGTATGACACACACGCTGGCGACAATTTTCCTGTGGTCAATATCTTGCACTAACCAAATTCTTACCCTCAACCCTGGACCAAATGTTATACCTAACCTGAACTGTTAACCTAGCCGAAATCCCAATTGCTACCCTCATGGGTAAACCTATATCTTTGAAAAAAACATTACGCCTGGAGCAATTATCACTGGAGAAATGTTGGTTAGAATGTTGTTAGAATGAATATTTAAAGCTTTTTATATTCCATATAATCCAATTAAAATATTTTGGGGATAGTGGTACTTAGATTTGTTATGAAAGATTAGAAACATCACTTTTTCCTCATGAAGGCTCCGAAAGATCAAACAGTACCTTAAAATCAATGTAGCGGGGCACTGCATACCTTGCAATCAAAAATGATGCTGAATTCATGTCAGGAGAGTATTAGCTTGAATGTGTAGTACTGTCTCTGATGATTTGGTCTTTCTCTCAGCAAAGACTTGCAAATCAATCATTTGAATGTACTGTACATATGGCTATTATGAATCCTACTTTGGAAGATTTCCCATTTTCATCTTACATATAAATGCATATGTATCGTATCATAAAAATAAATTTCTTCCAAGATGTTTTCTGTTTCGATGATTTACAGTGCAATGGATTCTAAAAGGCTGGTGATGCCAAAAGTACTTCAGCTCGAATAGTTTTATGATTAAAGACATCATTCATTCTTTATCTTATCTCAAAGAATAGGAGCTGCTACATGTAGTTACTGCTCTGGATAGGCACGCATGAAATTCATTGAACCAGAAATCAAGTTTTTCTGGGCCCCTGTTCCATGAAATCTTTTATCAATAACAATTGCAACAGATCTATGACAAATTTGCTCTCAGCCAATCATATGCAAGTATTTCAGTAGCTTATAACTTACTGTTATTGTAACTTGATATTGATAACAAGTTTTATGAAACGGGGGCCCTGTTCCTTGGTACTGATCATCCAAATGAATTCAGGAATGTACATGTATTCCTGTAGTGGGAGCACTGTGGTATATGAGGAGGTGAGTTGGCTCAGTCGGTAAAGCGTCTGTCTGTCGAACCAAAGATTGTGGGTTCAAATCCGACCCGGACGGATGACTGAAGCCTGCGTTGTGTGTTAACGTGCCCCTCTCTTGTTTCATAGACGCAGGCTAGGTTACAGTGGAAAACATTCCGTCCCTCGGAAAGGACGTTAACTGGAGGCCCCGTGTAGAGGACAGTCGCCACCTTTGCACGTTAAGAACCCAGTGCACTATTCGAATAAGAGTAGGGGGAAACCCCGGTGTAGTGGTACACCTGCACATCCAAAGCAGTTATATTGGGAGGAGAGACCGAAAGCGTTATAGTGATCCAGTTCGTTTTTCCCCTCCCAGGCACAGGTGACGCCAAATACTTAAAAATATAGACGAAGGCGCTTGACTCGCGTTTTAGCTTTCATCCCTGCAAAGTTTACATCCTTCAACAAGGTGTTTACTCACACTTGTCCCTCTCAACTCAGGTATATGAAATGGGTATCTGGTAATGCTGGGGTAATAATTGCACAGACCTTCAGGAAGAGCAGTATTTGATACTGTTGAGGCTACCCCTAGGTAAACAAGACCATATTATTACATGTATATTGTTATCACAAATCCCCTTTTAACTTAAAACAGGAGATTGTATCAGAGATCCTGGGGCAGTTCAACAAGCGTCTGGACGAGGAACAGATGGTCAGCCTTCTCGGCAAGGATGCATCCCAGAATCCTCTCTGGTTGTCCATAGCTTGTGAAGAGCTGCGGGTCTATGGTGTCTTCTCCAAGGTCACCGACAAGATCAACACGCTGGCAGATGGTCTTCTAGAGTAAGTTTACATATACCGTGAATCCTGTTTAGAAAGACCGCTCAAAATATCACACAGTGGCCTACATTCATTTTGAATTAAACCATTGTCTAAGCCATGGTTAAAACCTCCACTGTGGACTCAAAAGATGCTTAAATAAGCAATCAAAGCATATTATCACCTGCCCATGGGACATACAGGTAGGACATGTGTGACAACAATTATGAAGGTTTAAACTATAGTTTAAATTAACGTCCCCAATTATTTTGGGCCACAAAGTGATCTTCATAGGCTTGCGGTCTTTATGTACATGTATGCTGCCTTTATAGACAGGTTGTCTTTCTATGATGGTGGTCGCTAAGGCAGGTTTGACCTCATTCAAATCTTATTTTTCCTCAGGCTCCTGGCCCAAGTGCTGGAGAGGTTTGAAGATGAGAGTGGAGGGAGCCTGATGGTAGCTACCCTTAGTCTCCTGGAATGCTCCTCATCTGGGCTCCTGGAGGCTGAGCTCCTGTCCATCCTCGGAGATGAGGATAATCTGATGCCTTCAGATGAAGGAGAGAACCATAAGGAAAAAGGTTTGTTACAAAATGATGGAATGATACACGACCATGCCCTGAGTTCTAGAGTATCCAATGGGACTTACAGGCTTTAGTCTTTTAATCAATGGACTATGCAGTCCCTAAAGATGTTCTGTTTTTTTACATGTAGCATGACACTTGGACATATTTTGAAACGTATTTCCTTCAATGTACTGTATATGCTTTGAATACATGTATCATAAACAAGTATTAGCAGGCGTTTTCTTGTTGTTTTGTTTTGTGTTTGTTCTTTGTTTTTGTTGTCGTTGTTTTTTTGTTTTGTTTTTGTTTTGTTTTGTTTGTTGTTTTTTTTTTGGGGGGGGGGGGCATCTGTGTGTGTATCCAATCAGAGTATGTTTTTCTCAGAGCATTGGTATAAAATGAATGATGCAATAAAACCGTTGCTGTGATGAGGAGGGGGGGTGGGGGGGGGTCTGCAGATAGAATGGGTGGAGCCTTATCTCATGCAGCTGCCTTCTTTCTTTTTAATGTCCAGGAGCTAGTGAGAAGGGCGAGAAGTCCAACAAGCTCCAGCCCCTACCCGCCGTCAAGTGGGCCAGGGTCTACCGTGCCCTACGCCCTTTCCTGCGCCCCTTTGGGGATAGCGGAGAGGGGCGGCTGGACTTCTACCACCGTTCTCTCAGCAAGGCCATCAGGAAGAAGTACTTTAATGCCCGGCTTGCCGGGGAAGAAGAAGGAGAGGAAGAAGGGGAGGGGTCAACCATGAACGAAACTCTTGTGCGCTGGTGGAACACAAAACTGGCCGATTACTTTGAGAATGTGTCTAATCTAGAGCGGAAAGTTGAGGTTAGTGTCAGATGATATACCTACATTATACGTTTATTATTCTCTCTTTTTTCATTCAATCGTGTTAATTGTTTCTCTTTGTGTACCATTTTATTTCATTCATTATCCTTGTTTCTGTTGTTCTGTTGATGTACATGTATTTAGTAATAGAATAGTAACTGCAATAAAAGGGTTAAAGTACAAAACAAATAATTGTGCTTTAACCCTACATGTAAAAGGGCCGGGGGGGTGGAATTTACCCCCCCCCCCCAGACGTTTCTTGCGGTATGTCCGCAACGCGCAAAGCAGTCGCCGCTGCGTTTCATGACTTTTTTCTTTCGAATCTCATGCATCTTTTTAGACCAAATTTGTGATGTCCGGGCATGTGGTTCCGAAGTTATGCAACATTTCGTACTTGCACGTCAGACCAAAATTTGCTCAAAAACGTGATTTCATGTATAATTTTAATACAAAATGTGTTTTCAGCCAAAATTTAGAAATCTATGAATATTTTTACACTTGCTGATTAAAATTAATTTATTTTATGTTTATGTTTGCGAAAGTGTCCCTGACAAAAAGGAAAAAAAAACAAAGAAATGCATAAGAAATTTTAAATACAATAAAATACATAAGAAATCAATTTTGATACCAAATTTTTTTTCAAGTATATTTGCTAAGAATACTGGAAAGAGTGTCTAGACCAAAAATTAGCATTTTTTGAGCTTTATGTAATGATATAGAGCAAAATTTTGATTTCATGCATGAATTTGCATAATTAATGTGAAATTTTTTTGGAGCATTTAACTATACAGTTTTATAGATTACATTGTGGACGACGTGCATGCCGATGTATTGGCGCGGTCGACGGTCCAGATCTTCGCCCGGCTGTGGCATAGCCAAAATATCCCAGCCCTTTTAGGGTTAAAATGTTGGCAGCATTTCTCTGGATTTGTGATCAGCATCTTTCTAAATATTTATATGTTAGGATCACCAAATTGAAACAAGTTGATTTCTTTTAGGTTTGTTGGAGGAGTATCAATCTTGTCAAACAAGGAGACATGCATTTGTAATTTAGACCCACCTTGATGAGACAATATTAAAACAAAAGGCAAACTTATGGGGTGTTGCAAGAAAGTTGCAATCAATTGCAAATTCTAAAGCAAATTATTCTGAATGGTTCAGGGTCTGCCCATTCAAGGAGATGCGCTTGCAACAATGATTTTGATTGGTCAGAACCGATCAGTTGCAACTTGCAATCAATCGCAACTTTCTTGCAACACCCCATAAGATAAGACCATACAAGATTTACTGAATTCTCTCTGTGTTTTCAGGAATATCCATATCAACTGATCAAGTTAGGGGACAAGAAGCGCTTGACTGAATGCATCTGTGATTGGGACATGATTGAGAGGCTGTATGATGAAGACTACAGCTCTCAGCTTCTTACCTACTGGAGAAAGGTAATCAAATTTCAGATTTTAAATTGAATTTTATAGATTAAAATAACCCAAAGTAGTAGCAGTAACATTTTTTATGTGGTTAGTAATACATGTATTAAAAGATGTGTACATCGTACATGTACCTTGTATAGTCAAAACCATTTTAGTGTATTAGAAATAGAGCATTGAGGTAGAGAATGAGAAGTACAACCAAGTGATGTGAGGTATAACTTGTACCTTTATTCCTCGACAGATGGATGAGAAATATGACACAATGGCAGCTAATTACACTGAGATGAGTGAAGCTATGTCAGGAGATGATCCCAAACGGACTGCAGATAAGCTCAGCTGCCTTGCACACATTCTGTAAGTGCCGGCAGTGGAATCTCGTTATAAGGAGCTCTGATATAACAAGATTCCTGATATAACGAGGCAATTTTGCTGGTCCCATGTCTTCATGTTCTTTTGTTGTTTTACCCTGATATATTCCTGATATGGTCCCAAGGTCCTTGTCGTAGCAAGTTTCCACTCTATGAAACTAAAGAGTTTTAAAGGGGAGTCCACCCTGGTTTTGATATAAGCAGGAAATCAAGGGATACAGATCAGTGATAGTTTGAGCAAAAACTAAAAAAGGATAAGACATTGTGAATATTCAAAGTTGTAATTGATCAAGCACAAAGTGGCAACTCGATTGATGTATCTTAGTTAGCAACTCGGTAGATGTACCTTGCGAGCACCTCTCCCATTTGTTATGTACCAAAAATATAGATTTCAATTTTCTTAGTTGATAAAAAAATAGATTTCATAATTTATTGAAATGTATTCGGTTGTTGTTGTTTGTGTGTTGTTGTTTTTTTTTGGGGGGGGGTTGTGTATTTGTTTTTATGTTTTTTGCTACTTGATATTTGTGCTGTCTCATAAATTCTGAGATAATTAAAAATTTGACCATTTCTTGATGTACATGTACATGCATTGTCATGTCTTATGAAAATGTACATGTAATGTTTAATGGAAGAATAGACCTGTGTACTAATTTTATGCATACTTTTTGAACAAAAGTTTCTCTTGACGACTCAAAAGCTTGCCAGAGGCTTGCCCGACATAGCAACAACTAATGTATGCAAAGTGGATTCCACCCATAGAGATGCCATTATGCATAGCAGGTGCACTAAATAGTTGGTAACTAAGCATTTTGGAGAGAACCATGCATAAATTTTAATATATTAGTAAACAGGTCTATTAAATATATTCACCTGATTGTTGATATCTTGTCCTTTTCATACAGCACACAGGCTGGTCAATACAAAGCAGCGCAGGGCATCATCAATAAAGTTCTTGCTATAGAGACCGAGGAACTGGATTCTGAACCGGAGAGACTAGTCGAACTTTATGACCTGTGTGGGGAACTTTTTGATGAGGTAATGATAGCGTTATGATCTATTCTAAAAATTTAAAATTTTGTGATTGGTTAAGATTAACGAAAGTTTGATGCTGCAAAATAGATGAATCACAAATTGATAGAACATGGATTTTATTTTTTGCAGTATGCAAAGTTTCTTACTGAGAAAATGGCAGTCATGTACAATTTCTGGAAGTTTCTTCATTTAGATTTTTTTTCATTTAGATTTATTTCATTTCCAACAAAATACAAATCAAGTAATGCACTTATCAATTGTAAGACGCACCCCTCGACCCCCGGGAATGGTGCGTCACTTGTCAGATGTGAGTCGGATTTTCCTATACCATGACGCACCTGTGTGTCTCGACTATGACGGACCTTTTCTTACAATGACTGTGCCTGGACGAAAAAATATGACGCACCAGTTCTAGACTTTGACTTACCATTGTGACGCACCCCGTCATGGTAAAGCTCCGCGCGCACGTGGCACGCTATGCATCGGCGCGGCGCTAGTATAGTATTGCATGCATTGTTGATATCGACATGCATGCATGAACGTTAGCTGAAGACACAAACACACGTTATCATCCTGCACGCTATTGAGGCCGAGCTCGAGATAAGATTATCGGCGATGACATATGAAAATGTGCAGAAGTCACACAGTGCAATCGCTGACATTCTTGTGACGTCAACACATGAATATTCATGTCTCAATCCAGCCTAGCACAAATGCTACCGATCGCGATCATCGCGGCAAGAACCGAACCAGCCAACGCAGTGCTGGAACGAACGGGGTAAAAATAAACAAAGTAACGAAAAATACCTTATTTCTTCCCTTTTTTGAGAACCCAGACAGAAGACAGCATGAGAGAGGATTTGAGATCAATTATTATTATTTGGGGGTTTCCATTTTATTTGATGTCATCAAACTCGATTTTGGGCGCCCGGTGCGAAAGTATAGATTCCATGTCAATATATTTTTTTTATATTCAAGGAGTTTGCATGTTTAAAAGCCCGGTACGCGGTGAGTATTGCGCGGACAGACCCGTTTGTAAACATAGCGAGGCATTATGACGCACCCATGTAAAATGACCGACTATGACGCACCCCATTCTCCATGCTGTGACTGACCAAATGCTTCCATGACCATACCCTGCGTCATTCATTTGTTGGTAAATTACCCAACCATGACGCACCTTTCCCGGGGTCGAGGGGTGCGTCTTACAATTGACAGGACCAGTAAGTACAGTCAACTAATTCAAATCAGTAACGATAAATAACAAAGTGCCATCATAACAGTTGAGATAAGTTGCTAACAGAAATATGAACATACAATCAATAACAAAACGACTGTGGCTGTTTCTGGGGTGTTTTGGTGATGTACTTGTTTTGTGACCAATATTTTTGGTGGCCATATGTAATCAGATTAGTTCAGTTACTTTCTTAAAATATGATTGTTAAAGGTAGTGTATATGCTGTGGGTCACAGATTTAAACTGATTTCATTCATGTGATCTGTATTATGGTACAATGCAGAAGAATCTTTGTGGAAATTCAGTGTACATGATGTGGTTCCACCTGTATGAGCAATAGAATACATGACTCGGAGACACTTCAAAGCCTATAAATGCCAACAATTTCCACAGATTTTATTTCTGCCAGAAGTATTTTGCTTAAAGGTTAAATTTCAGCCTATTCTTGCCTCAGCTCCTTGACAGTTTGGACGGATGGTGTATCATTCTATTGGTTGCAAATATCTGACAGGTATACATGTACCAGTACTTAGAAATTTGTTATTATTTACTTTTGAACCACATGGTTGCTATGAAAATTACTTAACCATTGTTTAATAATAATAATAATGATAATGTAAGTGCTTTGATCAGTTGTTTCTGATAAAGCACTTTACAAGAAACCGTTATTATTATTATTATTATTTTCTGGATTGTGTATGACAGATTGCAAAGCTTCACGATTTCATTACGAGAGAACAGATCTCGGACCTGAGACCTGCTATAGACTACTGTCGGAAGGCTGTTGCAATCAGAGAAACATTGGAAGGACCCACCCACAAGGTATATGAATTATATCAATTATTATGAATATGAACCAAACTTTAATCGGCCAAATTCAGAAAACTAGCAAACGCTTTACATGTATGTTGTAAGATAACTGTATTTATCTAGATGTGTGATGAGGCATTGCAATGTGGGAACTTTGACAATGGCATCCACCAGTGGGGTTGTTTAGAAAAAAATCTTTCTTCATCCTCACACTCCTTCCAAATTTGCTGAAGAGAGTGTTTTGCATATACTGCTATTAATTTGTGACAAACTTTCTCATGTTTGATTGAATTTCTTGAATTTGCTTCGTATTAAAATCCTGTAATTGAAGTGAAGCGTAAGCTATCAAATAACATTGGAGAAGAAAATGAGGCAATTAAAGGTGAAAGAAAGGCTGATATTCGCTGATAAATGAAAGTTTATCTGTACCACAAGAGGAACTTTAAAAAAAAAAAATCAACAATTGATTGACAGTGGGTCATATTTGCTTGCTATATGAAAGTCTTTGCTTTATACATGTAATTGTGAGCAATTTCTAGGCTCTGTTGGGTCTTATGAATCTGGCCTAATGACTCAAACCACAAAATGTCCTTGATGGCCTTAAAAGTGTCTGTTACAAAGATTCTTTCATTCTTGTTTTCGTGCCTCAGTTCAAGTTGGCAAACACGCTGATGCGCCTGGCTTTCTCCCTTAACACATGGATGGAATGTGGAGGTGATAACACACTGTCTGCTGCTGAAGCCACTGATGAGTCCAATAAACACATTGAAACATCCATTAAGATGTTCAAAGAGGTAGACAATTACAGAAATTTCATTCCGTAAAAAAAAATCCATATGCCTAAAAGCATTAAAAGCAGGTTATTTCATCGATCAGAATGTGTTTCAGTTTCACTTTATCTCATATTTCACATTTTACAATATTTTCCGCAAAATAAATGGTACAAACAAACATGAAATTCAATTCTGTTGTGAGAATAGAACAGAAGATGAGTCAGTACTTCATACCTAAATGTTTGCATTTAGTATTAATTGAACAGACTGAGCTAAATGAAGAGTGAAATATGGAGGAGCATATTAAGGTGAATGCTAGGCTTGGAGTTATAGGCTCCAAAGGGTAATAAAATCTTTAGAATGTGTTAGTATACATGTACATATTAAAACAATTATCTTATTTTCCAAGTAATTTGGCTACCAACATTCATTTGATGTTTAAGCATTCCTTATCAAGTGTTTCACCTAACCCTGCAATGGTTGTATCAATCAGTGAAAACAATACACTAACCAGGGGGGGGGGGGGGGGGGGGGGGGTGGGTTTCATCAAGTGTCTTGTCAGTAATTTTTTACTGACAAATTTGCTCTCAGCCAATCAGATGCAAGGATTTCAGTAGCTTATAATAACAGTTATTGCAACTTGTCATTGATGACAAGTTTTATGAAACAGGGCCCTGTGCTCTGCTAAAGTAAAGTGAAAGGGGCTGTACAGTGTATGTAGGATAATTGTTTGGGGTTTTGGGGATATCTAGAGAGATGATAGTTTTTGTTTTTGTTTTTTTTCTTGCGTAGTCTTTGTTTTGTAGCAAATATTGATTTGACCATGACTGTGAGGGACATACAGAAAGGTTTTTTTTTTACATACATTTTAGGCCATTGGATTTCCTATTCTATACAAAAATATGGACACAGTGTAGGAATAGTGAGAGACTAGTGGCAACCAACCCTCTGTGAAAAGACAGTACCTGATCAAGAATGTTCAATTTTGATTTCAGATTGGAGACCTTGGTAAAGAAGCGGAAGCCAGTATGACCAAAGCTATTCTGTTTGAACGTGGAAGTGAAGAACAGAAAGAGGTAGGATTATTGACTACACGTACATTGTATGTAATGACTGTTGTAGTCAGTGGCTGAGATTTGTTAGGCAATTCTATTTATCAGGGGGATGGCCTTTTGTTACGTCCCCCCCCCCCCCCCCCCCCCCCCCCCCGATGAAAAGATTTCCTGTACATTTCTGCCCATGGTTATATTTTGTTTTGTGTAGTGTAGATAATATGAATTCAAAATTATTGATTAGCAAATGTGGAGTACCCCAAGGGTCCATTCTTGGTCCATTACTCTTTACAATTTACGTTAACGATATGTGCAATATTTCAAAATTATTAAATTTTATCTTGTTTGCAGATGACACCAGTGTATTTATGTCACATAAAGATATAGATATTTTACAATATAAATTTAATCAAGAACTTAATAAACTTGTTCAATGGTTGCAAATAAATAAATTAGTTTTGAATATAAATAAAACACATTATATGGTATTCACAAATGTCCATCAGAACACTGCTAATTTTGTTGTTAAAATACAGGAAACTGAAATAGGACGTGTTACTAGATTAAAATTTCTGGGTGTAACTATTGATGAAAAATTCACATGGAATGAACACACTGGTGTCATATGTAACACTATATCTAAAAATATTGGCATTCTTAATAATGTAAAGTTTTTCCCCCCAAGATATATTGTTAATGTTATACCATACCCTAATATCACCTTATTTAAATTATTGTAGATTGATGTGGGCAAATTCTACTGCCAAAAATACTAATAGAGTATTTAAACTTCAAAAACGAGCTATAAGAATTATTACACATAGCAAGTATTTAGCTCATACCACACCACTTTTTGCTTGTCTTAAAATTTTAAATATTCATGATATGTACAAAATTCAAAGTGCAATATTCATGTATATGTGTTTTCATAAAGTTCTTCCAGTTTCTATTATGTCATATTTTAATTTGAATACTTCAATACATGATTATTTTACACGGAGTAACAGAAATTACAATATTCCATGTGCAAGAACCACGTTATTTCAAAAATCCATATTTTACAATGGTCCGAAGATTTGGAATGAAATACCGAATGATATCAAAAGTAGTCCATCATTGAATGTTTTTAAGAGAAAATATAAAATGTATTTACTTCAGACAAATTATGTGCAATAACATATCTACATGTAATAGGCATTTTGCATGTGAGTGTGTGTGTGCGTGTGTATGCGTGCGTTTGTTTAGCATTATGTCCGAGGACATTTTCGGACAGAGAACAAAAAAAAAATCGTGACAACAATGGTCCTCGGAAGCCGGACAATAGTCCTCGAACGTCGAACAATGAATTTATGCCTTATTCCGTCGACTGTCCGAGGACGAGTAACAATAGAGGAACAATAGTTGTCCTCGGAAGTAAAGCCATGTAAACGTGTGTGTATGTGTATGTGTTAGGGCACAATGTGTTTTACATACTGTATTTTATTCATGTACTGTAGTTATGTATAACATGGGGTGCGGCTTCAATATAAGACTTTGTCTTTCTGCTGCATTTCCCTGCAATTTCTTAAGTATTTTATTGTTTCAATTGTTTTAATGTATTACATGTATTGTATTTGTAATGTTTTTTATGAATTTGCTAAATAAATTGAATTGAATTGAATTGAATTGAATGATAAATGATTATATCTACACAGCGTTTTGCGTTCTGTCTTTTCTTGCCGCTACATTTCGCTGAGCTACTTAAGCGTAGTGTACTTTGCATTTCTGTACCTTATAACGCACAGACGCCTGTATGTTGGTATGCTCAGGGGCCATTGTAGCATGTGGCTACTCTTTGAACCCCCTCTTGCTATTGATTCCACTTAAAAACGGTTTGATTTTTGACACAGCAGCCTTTTGAGGTGGTTTACAGTGTCTTGTGTGAACAAGGCCTTATATCTCAGGCACACTGCCAAACCAATTACAAAACAGACTCCTGGGCCCTGTGCCATAAAACTTGTCATCAATGACAAGATGCAAGAACTTTTAGAAGCTACTGAAATCCTTGCATCTGATTGGCTTAGAGCAAATTTGTCAGTAAATATCACTCGCTTGAAGAAATGCCCCTCAGGGCCCTGTTGCATAAAACTTGTTATCAATAACAAGTGCCTCGTTTCTATGACAAATTTGCTGTCAGCCAATCATATTGAAGGATTTCAGTAGCTTATAACAATTATTGTAACTTGTATATTGATAACAAGTTTTATGAAACAGGGACCTGATCGACCTATTTTGGGCCACTGAGGGTAGTGTAATGTTAGAGGTACTGAGTGTGCATTCAATCATAATTCGCTCACAACAGATTTGGGTTGAATTACCATATGTGAGAGGGTTCCCAGGCAGACAGTAACACCAGGGAGATGGGTATGAACGTGGGCATAAAAACGTCCACAATCTGCTGTTCAGTATCCCTTTAACCCTAAAAAGGCTGGGATATTTTGGCTCTGCAACAGCCAAGGGGGGTGGAATCCACACCCCCCCCCCCCCCGATATCTCCACCAACGACTGCGCGATCGCGCTGAAAATTGGCACGCACGGTGTCCACAACGTATTCTACAAAACTATACAGTAAATGCTCTGAAAAATTTTCACATTAATTATGCAAATTTATGCATGAAATCAAAATTTTTGCTCTAAATTATTAAATAAAGCTCAAAATATGTTAATTTTTGGTTTAGACACTCTTTCCAGTATTCTTAGCAAATATACCTTTAAAAATATTTGGTATCAAAATTGATTTCTTATGTATTTTATTGTATTTAAAATGTCTTATGTATTTCTTGTTTTTTACCTTTTGTTTTTTATTGGTTTTTTTGATGAAATTTGTCGGGGAGATTTGAAAGAAAAAAGTCTTGAAATGCTGCGGCGACTGCTTTGCGCGTTGCAGACATATCGCGGACATATCGCAAGAAACGTCTAGGGGGGGTGGATTCCACCCCCCCCCCCCCCGCCCTTTTAGGGTTAACCCCTACCATGACGTGGGATGCAAATACTGCCCCAAAATTTCAGTGTTGAATATTTCATTTCAAGCTCAGAATGGCTTGAAAATTCTTCCAAATACAGAAACCTGTGCCTTCAATATAATATTCATTCCTATGCAATATATCTTTGCCCAGTTTGCTGAAGAAAAAACTCATTGAGTGTTATTATTTAACTCTTGAAAATTCATTTTTTAAGCAATTGTCAAAAATCTGGTGGCATGGAACGGGTTAAGTTCGGTCTGTTTTCGCTCTCATGCCTGTGGTCTCGTTGCTGTGACTGGGGTATATAAGTTGAAGGTGTGCATTATGCCTTTATGCATCTTACACCTTTGTAATAGTCTCCTAAAATAGTCCTATGTCATCATGCCCTTTTTTTTTCAGTGGTACCAAAGAGCACTGGAGCAGTGTCAGCAAGCTTTTGGAGAGAACTGCAAACTCATGACAAGAATCGTAAGCAATACGGGTATTTACTACGAGGACATCGGAGACTACTATACAGCTCTTGACTACTTTGTTAAATGGCATCAGCTATGTACTGAGGTAAGTTTATATACAGTGTATATCAAACTGTAGAGATACATGTAGGTCTTGGAGAGTGAAGCAGAGTTAGTACACAAGTGTCCTTAGGCTTTCCTTTCCGAAGAGCTCTCCATTTGTTTTGTACTAAAAATATAAATTTCTAATATTCTCAAATTAAAAAGGTTATCCTACCTGTTCCCTATGCAGTATTGGACACATGCTTTCACTCTCTTTTATGAAATCGATCTATTCTTTCATTATCAACCAAGAAGAGTGATATGTTTTTACAAGTCCTGGTACAAAACAAATGAAGGGTAGCTTATGAGGGTATTTGATCAATTACAGTTTTGAAAAAGAGACTTTTCTCAAACTTTCTCTGATCTGTTGTTGTTGTTCTGCACTTATTTAGATTACAGTAACTTGTCATGGGGTGAACTGTACCTTTCAATTAATCCTTGACCACCAACATGTAGTCTGTGCATAAAAGAAGGACTTACACAGTGATTAATTACTTACAAGTGGATCCTTTCTCAGTGGTTTGGTGAAATAAGGGGGGATCTGACACCTGCCCCTGCGACAATGGTTCAGGGCTTTGATTTGTCAAAGATATTTGGTTAAGATTAGGTTTGCAATTGGGTTTTTTTTTGTTTAGGTTTAGTGTTGGGTATAGTGTTAGGTGTAGTGTTCGGTGTAATGTTTGGTTCAGGGTTGAAATTAGTGTAGTTAATTGACCAGGGCCCTGTTTCATAAAACTTGTCATTAATGACAAGTTGCAATAACTGTTATAAGCTACTGAAATCCTTGCATCTGTTTGGCTGAGAGCAAATTTGTTGGTCAAAATCACCGACAAGACACTTGATGAAACGCCCCCCCCCCCCCCCCCCAGGTGCAATTGTCGCAGCAGCATGTGTCATACAACCTAAAATAAACAGGGCCCTGTGTCATAAAACTTGTCATCAATGACAAGTTGCAATAACTGTTATAAGCTACTGAAATCCTTGCATCTGATTGGCTGAGAGCAAATTTGTTGGTCAAAATCACTGACAAGACACTTGATGAAAAGCCCCCCCCCCCCCCAGGTGCAATTGTTGCAGGAGCATGTGTCATACAACCTAAAATAAACAGGGCCCTGTGTCATAAAACTTGTCATCAATGACAAGTTGCAATAAATGTTATAAGCTACTGAAATACTTGCATCTGATTGGCTGAAAGCAAATTTGTTGGTCAAAATCACCGACAAGACACTTGATGAAAAGCCCCCCCCCCCCCCAGGTGCAATTGTCGCAGGAGCATGTGTCATACAACCTAAAATAAACAGGGCCCTGTTTCATAAAACTTGTCATCAATGACAAGTTGCAATAAATGTTATAAGCTACTGAAATACTTGCATCTGATTGGCTGAAAGCAAATTTGTTGGTCAAAATCACCGACAAGACACTTGATGAAAAGCCCCCCCCCCCCAGGTGCAATTGTCGCAGGAGCATGTGTCATACAACCTAAAATAAACAGGGCCCTGTTTCATAAAACTTGTCATCAATGACAAGTTGCAATAAATGTTATAAGCTACTGAAATACTTGCATCTGATTGGCTGAAAGCAAATTTGTCTGTAAAGATCACCGACAAGACAATTGATGAAATGCCCCTCATCAATCAAATTTACCGAACAAAACCAAAAATATATTTACCATGATGCGTTTCATTCTGTCTTGGTGTGATAGGTGTTTGGAGAGGGTCATCCACGGACAATCTCAGCAGCAAGCTGTCTCAACGAACCGCGCTACAAACAGATCGCAAACGCCAAGGCGCAGAGGGAGCAACAACAAGACACAAACATCGAGGATGAACACTATCAAGAAGGCGATGACAATGACAGTGACGATGACGACGAATATTAGGATGACCTCCAAGCTTACATGGTAAACCTATTGCTTGCTTTAATACTTGCTAGGTGCCAAATTTCAGTTTGTCAAAACATCAACATGCTTTTTCTTATAATATGTAAGATAACATAGCTCTCAGAATTTGGATAGAGTGTCAGAATTGCAATGAATATGTTTATGATCTTTCAGCTACAAAATTCAAAGTGCATTGATATTTGTACATAAACATATAGCGTTGTGAGAAGAGGTTACATATGTTGGCTACAAAAAATGTGTGTGTAGTACATGTAATTATCAAGTACGTGTATTTTTTGCAAAACGTCTTTCAGATTTGTATTTTCTCATTTTTGTCCAAAATTATTTTTAGTGTGTGATATGGAATGACAACATTTGTGGTTTATAATGAAATGTAGTTGTTGTGTACATGAACCTGTCTATAAAGGCCAGTGATTCAACATATCCGATCCTTTTCAAATACATGTTGTAGATAGATTGATTGGTACGACACATTTTCATTGTGTGTGTGAACATACATGTAGTAGATCACATTACAGGTAGATAGCAGGGTTGGCACGCTTGAATCAACCTGATCGTGTTTTAAATCTCCTTGATTTTTTTTTTTGTAAATCGCCAGTTTAGATAAAAAACAAAGAATTACGTAAGAAATTTTGTTGTTGATTTTGTTGATTCAACAAAAAAGTCATCCCAAAATCAGTGTTTTATTTTTTTTTTACTTTGGGGCTAAACAATCATCCAAATAAGAGTTTTTGTATTCTAAATAATGTCTGATATTAGATCTACCAATATTAACTGTTTCTCTGCTATAGAGGGTTCCCAGCAGCAGCCATGCTGGAGGACATAACAATAAAAACCTGTGCACTAGACCATGACAAAAATGGCTTTTCATAGTCTGATGCACAGATTATTATTGTTATGTCCTCTGGCATGGCTGCCATGAGAACCCTCTATAGGAGCAACATTTAGAGCTATAACTTTAAATGACAAAAATTACAATCAACTTAAATAAAATAAAAATTGTGATTTCAATCAAATAAATCTTTTATTTTTTTTAAATCATGATTTTTTTTCTAACCCTGGTTTATGCATCAGGAAAGATGTCTTTCACTTTCTCTTCTTTTTGGTAATACATGTATGCTTACAAGTGCCATTAACATAACATGTGTACTAGATAATGAAATAACACTGTGAAACTCAAGGCATAGTGAATGCCTTATGTTGCTCATCTTGAAGAGCATACATGTAGTATTGGACATTTTTCGATCTTGAAAGTAATGAAATTGTGATAAAGATATAAAAATGTAACTCTATTATAATTTTAAAAAGAAACTGATTTTTGTAATATTTTGTCCACCCCTCCCATTCTCTCTCTTTCTCTTTCTAGAGAGATGTACATGTACTATATATTCATTTACATGTTCAATTGTAGGCAATAAATTAGGTATATGAAAATGTAGTATATCTCAGGAATTTAAATACCAGTACATATATATTTTACATATTGTTTTATACAAATTAAGGTGTACATGATCACCAACTTCATATGGTTAAAAGTGAACTTTCAAAGTAAAACTGAGAACAAGTTTGCAGGGGGAAGTTACTTTTTTTACTGGACAGCATGGTAGTAACGAAGTAAACAGTATTGTGAAACTTGAAATTCTTCATGATTAAAAGCAGTTTGTTTGGTAGAACTTTTGTAGTTTGATATGTAAGCATTGGGAAGGCTGAGATGTTGTAAAAGAAACCTATCTACTGAGATTTGTGATAAAGTTTGATTAGGAACACCTTGTAACATTACTAATAGATTTGTGCCATATATGTATTCATATATTAGAATTAAAACATAGCATTTACTTGTAGTACAGAAAAATAGGTATAAAAATATGAGTGTCTCTCCTCATTGGTTAGTCTTTTGTAATCAAATTTCCATGCTTATGATTCTTTCATTAATCATGATTTAATGACAATGACAATGATAGTCATTTTTATCATAACTGTTTCTTTATGTGCTTGTTACTTGTTATGGCTGCTGAATGAAATATGTTTTCAGTTCTATTTTTTATTGGTCATTTGGATATACACATGTATTTATTCATATTTATTATGCCTGAGATGTCTTTGTCTGGAGTCTTTTTAAAATTTGTGTTATATGAAAATCAAATCATACTCAACAGTCTTAAGTTTTGTCCATGTCTCTTGACACCAAAATACAAATATTAATTTTTTAAATAAATAACAATGTTAAAAATATTATGATTACCCTGGCTGTAGCCCAGCTGTCCTAAGGCCCTGAAAGCATTCATGGAATAAATTCCTACCAGGTACCCATTTACTACACCTGGGTGGAGAGTGGCAAATGTAGATTAATGTCTTGCCAAAGGACATTAGTGCCGCGGCGAGACAAACAGATAAGGAGTCACTTAAACCTATGGTGACTTTTTGTCAACCCAAATACAATGTATGACTGGTAAAGTAAGGTAATAGGGGTTAAAATCAAATAGCTTTTAGGGGTAATAATGCTGTAAGCGCTTTGGTTGGTTACATTGTAACTGGTATTAAGGCGCTATAAAAGAAACAGCTATTATTATTATTATGATTACTCTGCAACCATCATGTGTACAATAATTCATACTACACAAAAGTTTGCAATAATTTCTTTTTTTTTTAATTTTATTCAATTATTTTATACCATCTCTGTATGGTCACTTATTTGACCCTGGCTATAAACTTCTATGAAATATTTTTGTTGAGTATGTGGTAAGTTTATATTGTACAAGCTAGTTGATATATAGAGTTTTGTTATAGAATTATAATTGGAGACTGCCTGGAAATTATTGAGTTTGTAGATACAGAGTAACATAATTGAAATATACAAGTGTATCTTGTACATGTACTAGTACTTTTTATATCAATATATAGATATGCTGTAATGGCAAAACTACATGTATATGTACAGTTTATTCACTAAAATGAGTTTGCTCCAAGTTTGCTGTATACAGTGCATTTGGGAAGGAGTAACTTGTATAGTAAAACAAGCTGGACGATTATTTGTGTAAGAAAAACAAATGCTATGTATTTTGATGTAGAATGCAAGCACACAGTGGCAATTCTTCTTGTGCAAGTTTCTGGATGCGTACAAAAATTGGTGTCAATAGACCACTGGTTAAGCAAATCCTTGAATCGTTTAACCCATTGCGTACTGAATTCTCTTTTTCCTGTAGGCTTAATACATGTACATGTACTATCCAGTTTCAGAAGGCATTGGGTTGATTCTCATGTGCTGCCAGCCTTAAAGATCACATTGCAAGAAAATTCCATCAAAATAAATATTGGCTTAATACTTATTATTGCATAGATGGCATAAATTATACAAGGTTATCCAAATTCAACGCTTGGAAACATTTGAATTAATGATTATTATCAATTATAAAACGGTAAAATACAGCCCCCGATATAGCAGCTGAAGAGCTCCTTGAACGCTGCTGAGATGTGTGACGACACACGAAGGACCAGTCCTGTCTAAGCAGACGATGTCCCATAACATCTTACACATTTTTCAGTGCCTGTTTTGTCATCTCCTCTTCACTTACTTCTCTTACTTGACTAGCATCAGTCTTAATGTTAGTCTGTTGCCTCACTCTTAACTTCGTGTATGGTATTATTTTGATGAAAAATGCAGCGTTAAAAGAATAAAAGAATCAGTCACTTGTAAACAAAATAAGACGCCATTGTATTTTCAGCTGCTTGCACCGGGGCATGTTCGGCCCTATGCGCTATATAAAAAATACCTATTATTATTATTACATAATGTATGAACAATGAGAAAGCAAAATATAAGCATATAAATCAAGTGACATAACACAAAGTATAATCATAATGCATATGTAATAAAAGCTCAGTATAGTAAATATTTTCCAGTAGTTATAGTAAACGCATACAGTTGTGGGGGAAACTATTCAAAGCGAGGCTTGTCGAGTTAGGTTCCCATTAGCAAAAAAAAGGAGCTGGAAAGTAGAATTTGTGAGATCAAGATGAGAAGAAACAAAGAAAGCATGGAAATCAGCACATGGAAACAAAACAGAACATAAAAAGACTAAATAATTGTAGAGAGGGAAAGGGGAGAGAGAGAGAGAGAAAGAGAAGAGAGAAGCGAAGTGCAGATCGAGACCAGCAACCAGTTAAGTGGCATAATTATACAGAAATAATGCCTTTTGTGTAGCAGGAATAGGGAGAAACTTTTATGAAATTTATACTTAAAGGGAAATTAACCTCAGCGTATGAATTAGCTTATTTTGAATGGTGTAGTATATGCCTCTTATTTGATACATGCAATTTCATGTAAAAACACAGGATATAGATATAAATCACTATTTTCCAGCCAAGTTATCGTCTGCTAGCAATAATAAGGGGCTGCCATTACTTTATGTGTACACGAACATATTTTTCATCCCAAGTAAAATTTCCTTCATCGTTAACTTGTAATTGATTTTTAGAGGACAAATATATATTAGATAAAGTCACATATTCTGAAATGTAAGTTTAGTTTTATATATTTTTTAAAAGGTCTTAATTTGTTCATAAAAAATATACTTCATAAAAAATATACGTCAAGGACGGAGAATTGACGTCAAGGACGGAGACAATCGTAACAATACCAAAACAAAGCGAGGAATCTGCTTTACAGGATGGCTATTAGAACTCATGGGTCGTCAATTATCTAGGCCCATGGCCAATAACAATCGTAATACAATCAGAACAAAGCGACGTATCTGTTGTAAAGGTAGGCTATTATCAATGCATATGGTACCTAATGATCCGTGTCATGCACAAAATGGCAGCCTCCATGGAAAGACGTAGCAGACAATAGGTGCATCTAGAATATCACGTGGGGTTAATTGTCCTTTAAGAAATTGCTTGATTCATGTTTTGAACTGAATTGCGTAATCTTCTAGACAAAAGTGTCCCCAGCCAACTTTAGTCACCTTATAATTTTTACTAACCACATTGCTGATAATCAGACAGTCATAGGCACAAACACATGGTCTTTCATTTTTAGTGGATTATTTTAACAAAATTAAGTTGTTGGGGTTTTTTTTGTATCATGCTATGAAGTACCCATTTTAATCCTTTTGTTGATAACTATTGCTTTTGTATGGTTTCTGTTTCGATAATGTACATGTAGTTTAACACTGTGCAATACTTTTTGTTTCTCATAAATCCATTTACATGTAGCTGAGTTAATAAAAGAAGGGATTAACAAATTATTTGTTGGACAATTGAGTGCGTGATTCTTGTTTAACCTTCCAGTTCAATCTCCAACTCAGTTTCTCTTAAAGGGAAATCCAACCTTAATGGCAAGTTGCTTTGAAAGACAGAGGAAAATTCTGAGAAGCAGATTGGTAAAAGTTTGAATGAAATCGGACAAGCAATAAGAAAATTATGATTTTTTGAAAGTTGTAATCACTATACATATGGGAATTTCAAATTGGCTGAATAGGTAGTGTCCCTGTGATGAAGTTGTGGGCAACTCCCCCATTTGCTCCAACACACAAAATGACTAGAATGTCATTTTTTTCAAAATCTATTGCTCAGTAAGATCTTTTTCTTGAATTAATGAGGACCTATAACAATATGCTATCTGCAATATATTTTGAGTACTGCCCCGAGGGTAAATGCGCTTCGGAGAAAACCACAAATTAATGATATTTTTGTGTACGACAAACGGGAGAGTTGTCCACAAGACTGTCACAGTTGACTCACCAAATTGCCAATTTGAGATTCGCATAGATGTAGTGATCTCATTTTTCAAACATCCATAACTTTCTTATTCCTTGACAGATTTCTTTCAAACTTTCACCATCCTGTTTTTCTTATTTTTCTGCTTTCATACAAATCAAGTTATTACAAAGGTTGAATTGCCCTTTAAGTCTTGACAAAATTGTGAATATGTGTGATTTTTTTTTTAATCCAAACTCCTATGTCTATATGAACAACATCAGTTTTATTCATGACCAAGCATGAGTGCCTTGTCATAGGAAAATTTTGAAATTAATTAAATCTATTTTGGGGAAAAACATAACTTTGATTAAATGTTGGATGTGTTTGGGGAGCTATTCAGATATTCTCTTCCTGTACAATTTCAAAAGACAAAGGTGTTTTCTTATGTACAAAGTGTGGGAATCATCAAGCTTCTTCTGCCATTGAATAAAAACCGGTACATCCGCTAGCGCTCTCTCCGTCCATTTTTAATTTGTTTTTAATCCTGCAGATATCTTTATTGGAATATTTATATACAGTATGATGAAAAATAGTAATTGTTGTCATATTCCAAACATAGGTAGTGGATTCAGTTATATATATTTGTGTCATTATCTAGTTTGGTAAATAAATGAGTAAAACTAATCCTCAGAAAGTTCAATTGACATTTGTTTTCATTTGAGGTATGGGGAAGTATTAATTTTGCAGATTCATTATTTACTTAGAAAAGATTTGGTTGGCAAAAAAGCATTAAAGGCATTAACAAATTTACAAATTATAGCGATAAAACACGGTTTTTACTAGTAATCCCCTTAAAGAGATGAGGCTATTAACCCATCGCCCTCGGGAACCGGGTCATCCATGTATTGAGCTTATGTGAATTAGAGAATTCGGGCAGTCAGTGGGTTAAAGAGCACACTATATTTAGTGCAGATGGAATGGGACTATTTAGAGAGAGTGAGAGGGGGAGGAGTTTTTGAATGATGAGCTCTATAAACTGGGCACTTCTCAAGACCATTAACTGAAACCTTGAACTTCTTTGGTGCAACAGTAAGCATTGTAATCTAATAATATTTTGCTTGAAAAAAGGCATGATAGGCAGATTCATACAATTCAAACAATTTTATCTTTTTAATTCAATTTTTATTTATTTATTTATTTATTATGGTATATGATGATTGACCAGCAGCACAGGGGCTGAAGGGGTCAATTTACAATATATGTGCATATATACAATAGAATCGCATCAAATATATAAAAGATACATAATTGGAAGCAAAACGAAAATACTAAGATTTACGCTACACAAATAATAAGATAACAAGTGTGAAAAGTGAGAGAAAGAAAGAAAAAGTAAAGAATAGGAAAGAAAAGGGAAGAGAAAGAAAGAAGGAGATAGAAAGGGGAAGATTTGGGAGGAATACATAAATATAACCAAGTTAGAAAGCCATAACCATGCAAAATGAGTCATTACATCTAGGCATGGAATCTGAGAAGTGAAAATGTTTGGGATGCAAAGCGTGGGGGGGGGGGGGGGTTTATTCCAAGTTTCTGGCAAGGTCAGGAATGGTGGATTTTCGATATCGTTCTGTATTGCATTTAATTGTAGGGAAGCCAGTCATGTTACGAAGCTGTCTTACATTTGAATTACATATAGGGACAGGAAGAAGTGTTTGTGGTGATCAGAGTTTTTGAGTTTTTGTCCAAAGCTTAGCAAAAGGGAATCTCTTCTATCAGATAGAGTAGTGAGTTTAGTTATGGCAAGGGCATTGGCATAAGTCACGTTATAGCCTACAATTATTTTGAGGGCCCGCTTTTGAACAAATTCCAATTTATTATTCTCATTTAGGGTAATTGAGGTGTGCCAAACAGGGGAACCATATTCGAGTATGGGTCTTATGTACGTAGTGTAGACAGTTACCATATCTACCAGGCTTGCCTTAGATTTTCTAAGGACACATAGTGTGTACAATCTTCTGGATGCTTTTGACACAATATCTGAGATATGTAAGTTCCATTTTAGATCATTCTGAATTGTGATTCCGAGTAGTTTGAGATTTTGAACAACATTGAGTTGGGTTGAGTTAAGCTGGAAGTCGGTCCTGGGGTTTAAGTTCCTTAAAAATGATATGGTCATGAGGTTACATTTGGATGGTTTGGGGAGCACATCATTATCATTACACCATATTGAAAGACGATCTAATACAGATTGCAATGTAGGGTCAGCACTCGCTTCACAATTTCTCCAAGTGTCAAATCATCAACGTATTTCCATCGATTCTCGCAATCATTCACAGCATCATTAACAAGAATCAGAAACAAAACCGGACCCAACTTGGTACCCTGTGGTACGCCACAGGATACCTCTAGTGGGGGAGAGTAGTAATTACCGACTTTGGTGCTCTGAATACGTGCAGTTATAGGAAGCTGCAAATAATTGGGACGATCGATCTGCGTACACCTAACAGGATGAGTTTCTTGACTACAACTGAATGATTTACCCTATCAAACGCCTTAGCAGGCCCGTATATAGCCAGAGGGGGGGGGGGGGGGGTCGTCCGCTTTTTCATGAAAAAACACACACACACACACCTTTAATCTTTGCTACCAGGATTACCCACACGCTGTCACTTGTATTGATTATGACAAAAAGGTCCACTTTTGCCAAAAACGTATTGATTATGACAAAAAGGTCATGCACTTTTGCCAAAAACGACCCACCCCTTTAGAAACCCTGGCTACGGACCTGCTTAGTAAAGTCAGGTGATTTAATAGTACTTAAAAGTTTGCCCCAAAATAGGAATTCAAGTATATTCCTTTTCTTTGTTTTCTAAATGGAATTTCAGAATGCATCCATGAAAAAATGCTGTAATTATCAAGAAATATTGCGCTTTGCAGTTTCTTCTTGTGTTCTTGGTTACATATATTTCTAAGATTGGTCTTTGTGACTTATCCAAAATGTTAAAGATCCAGAGTTAGCAAGTTAGAGCTTATTAGGATATCATCGCGGCGCATTATGAATACAATGATAAATATACATGGATCTGCACAGCTGCATGGATAGATCACCTCTGTCTATGGTCACGCCCCCTGTATAGTCTGTTAGCGCAGACCCTAATTTTACATTTTTATAGGATAAATGAGCCAGGAATAAATTAGGTGTGCTTAACATTCAGGGGTGGTGCTCCCAGGGGCAGAGGGCACAGTGTCCCCCTCCCCCTTCCATTTTTTGAAGTACCCCAAAAGTGCCTTTTTACTTTTGAAAAAAAAATGCCCTTTTCTCTCTTATAAGTGCCCTCTTTACTATTAAAAGTGCCCTTTTTCCTTTCTAATAAATGTCATTTCCCCTTCTAACAAGTGCCCTTTTTTCTCCTTCTGATAAGACAGTGCCCTTTTTCTCATATGATAATTGGCTCCTTATCTCTAGTAAGGTCCCTTTTTTCCTTCTGATAAATGCAATTTTTATAAGTGCCCTTTTCTCCTAATAAGTGCCCCTTTTCAAATATAATGACTGCCCCCCTCTTCTCCCTAATATGTGTCCTTTTCTCCCTTGATAAGTGCATTCTTAATTCTGATATAGGTGCCCCTTTTCCTTTCTAGTACCTATTTTCCCCTTCTGATAAGAGCTCATTTTCAAATCTGATAAGTGCCCCTCTTTATCTCTGATAAGTGCCCTTTTCCTAATTAATATGAACCCCTTCCCTCTTCTCATTAATGCCCATTTTCATCTCTTATAAGTGCCTCTTTCCACCTGTGATAAGCACCCTTTCCTCTTCTGATATGCTCCCCTTTTACTTATATTTTCCCACTGTTTCTTACAAAAAGAGGGATATGCATATCTAGCTTCAAAGAATGGGGGCGGCTTTATGTAGTAAATGGTATACTACAACTACAGTGTAAGGCAGTGGAGCTGGAGGCAAGAGGGGCACAATGCCTCTCACTTGAATGTGCCCATAACTTACACCAAGTATAAGGGCAATATTTTCTGAAAATTTTCCCCAAACTCACTCACTACGCTTGCTGGCTCTTATACTTTAATTTAATGAAATCAAGCAGATCAAATAAAGTATATTGATGAGAAATCAAGCAGATAACATAAAGTATGATGCTATCGATGTAATCATAGTAATCCTAAAGAAAAAACGACAGGGTTTAATGTACAAATTAAAAGATCATTAGGCAGCTCGCTCGCACATGAATCCGATTAGACCATTACACACAACTGCTAATTGGGGAAGCTGAAGCAGTGTCCAGAACCACAATAAAAAAGGAAGAAAATGGAGTTGATTACGTATTAAGGGACTGTAGGGTAATACATGTACCAGTGTCACAAAATGGTGTCTGCTTTTTGCTTTACATTCACCCTTTGTATTAAAGTGCCCATTTTTCTCCAAAAGTACCCTTTTTGGCTGCCCCCCCCCCACTTTGAAAGATGCTCCGCTGCCCCTGGGGGCATTGATGACCATTTTGAATAGGTGGATTTGAAGGGGATTGCCGATTAGTCAGATAAACATTTTCAAACAAGCAACACACAACACAACAAAACAAGGCAAGCTGCGCCTCCTCCGATGTATGGGCTCCGATATGATTGAGGTTGGTTGGAGATTCATAATTATGGAAAAGTGAGTTGGTGTAGTTGTCACTCGTCAGCTTAATTATCTTTCCATAAATCTGTAAATAAAATGTGCGTCTATAGATTTGCCATTTGGATACTTCCAAAAGGGCAATCAGTTTCGTTGACAGAATCCATCCCCCCCCCCCTCCCCCCCCCCCCACACACACACACACACTACCTCCCATGAGAGCTGATAGTGCAGTGATACATACATGAAAATACGCGATTCGGATTGGTTGAAAGTGAGTGTCTTGGTTAATTTGTCTATGAACTATACCCTGCATTGCATTGTATACAGCATGCACCGCACGTGTGTACGGTACGGTAAGGTGAGAAGACTAAATTTGTAAACAAATTTGCGTACGGTACCATACCATATACCTACATATAGTTAACTGCGACGATATGAATATATACGGTAGGCCTACATGGAGCGGAAACGTAGGCTCGTAGCTAATCTGAAATCTCGTGACTTACTCGTGATCGTAGCTCCGATCGAGTGAGAAGAAGCCGGTGTTCCACTTTCCAAAGAATATATCCGCATATAGGCCTAGGCCTATATTGTAATCTCGGCCTTCTCTCCATGCTGACTGCCGAATGCATCTCATTATTATCATTACCGTCGCCGTCGGCAGTACCAGCGATTGACATTTTGAAGAAGCTGTTTGAACGGTTCGTGTACCCGGCCGGAGCTCTTGGCTTGGGCAGATTTGATCTCTGGAACCGGTGACAACGTCGACCGTGGTGTGTGTGGGTAGGCTACCTGTGAGAGTGCTATGGCTTAGGCTATAGTATGAGATCGATTTTATCTTGATTTTAATTGTCATAACAAAATGTGGCGTAATTGTGAAACGTGAAATAGGTCCCCTCTCATTCACTCCGCCCAATTGGGGGAACTAACTTAAAAAGTTAAATTAAAGCTAGCAATCTAATAATAATACAAAGTACTAGACCAACAGCTTCAGTCTTTCTCAAGTTTCTGTATCGTCTGTTGTTCCGCTGAGACTCCGTCTGGATCCACTAGACCTCCGTACCTAGAAAGGTTGAGAAATGTCAGAAATATTAAAGATTTCCCCATAACAGACGGTTATTTCTGTCTAGCAATCTACGCACTGTGTTTCCAGCTGCTAAAAAGTCATTTTAGTTTTTATTCAAGGGTCAATGTGAAATTCTTTAAGTATTTTTAGCTTGGTTCTACGCCTACAGCTATAATGGCTAATATGCCCAGTAATCCTCAAATTGGCAAAAATCCTACCTAGGATATCGAAAAAACTGGGCAGAAAAAGAGGTAGGCCTAGGCTACTGATTTCTATAGAGTGGAGGTTACTTTATTAATAAAGCCCTAGGTAATAAATAATGCAAATCTTGATTTTGAAGCTGACTGATGTAAATTTCACTCTGATTTCCAAATAGTGATAATAATCACAAAAATAAAGGGAAATTATTCATTCTTTTTGGCAAACGTAAATGATATTCTCGTTGCTTAGTCACAGCAAAATTTGGCGCATTGCATGCGCCGCATTGCACGTATTTGCGGAGTGGGTAGCTTTAGGACCTGCGCAGCTTTAGGACCCCGTGCCATGCATCACTCATCAGCACCTATTTCCATTCAAGAGGAATTTCAGTGCGCGCACAATCAATTGCTTTGGTTTACTGTAGTATTTCACATTTAAAAAGAACTACATGTACATGTAGTTCTTCTACCTAAAATGTACTGAGGGTGCAACTGCATTCAAAATGTTCCAGGGAATTCTCTCTCAAAATTCTGTACCTAGGAAACTTTTAGTGATGAAGATAATGTGGATCTTGTAAATGGATACCATGGACACTTTGGTCAATTTGGGAATCTACATTGCATATTAACCACGCAATCTCAATAGGTGGGTTCACTAATTGTGTCGTTTTCACAGTAACAGAGCAGGATATGTCGTTAAGCCTGTGTACCCTGAAAATAATTTCTTTTTGTTATTACATGTACATGTACATGTACAGTATGTCAGTGTATTCTTTGAACTTTGAAGTTCTTCGAAAACTTTACCTCATGGTATTAAGAGATAATTTTTTTTTTTATTACAAGTTTGGAAATCTTCCATGGCTTTGCTGGTCCTTTTGCTAAAAATGCTGCAGATCGAGTCACTGCTTCAAAGTTATTAGAATTTCTTTATCAGTATTTCCTTTGTACAATGTATGTCAGTGACTTATCAAGATTTTTAATGGATAAACTTTTCAGGTCTACCAAGAACCAAAGTACAGGAAGAGGAAATAAGCAATTGACTTGACCATCCTTGCAAAAGACAGGATGCTTGTAGTTTACATGAAAACAATGACCATTGCTACAAGATTTCACATTTGTCCGATAACAATAACGGGATTTTTCATTAACCCTTTCAGGACTGGAATTATTTAAGGGCTATTAAAATTGATCACATTTTGTTCTTCAAAGTGGCAGCAATATTTTAGTGCTACATGGTTCTTACATGTACATGTATAAGCTGTAATGTCTTTGCAATATATTTATGGTTGGGAATTTTGTCGAAAAGTTGAAAAAATTGCCAATTTTGATCTTTAAAAACAATGATTTTGAACCTCTCAATGTGTTGCCAATTTAAGGATTTTAAAGCTTATTCTTGTTTTTAAATTTCCTGGCATCAAACACAATATGGTCATGCAACAAAAATGGACAGTGTGTGCAGAAATTTTTACTGTATCTACTTTAATGCATCTGATATATTTTTTACAGCTCTGAATGAAGAGATACTGAGCCAAACCACAAAATGTGGTAAATTGTCTCGAAAGGGTTAAAGGCACATCCTACAGCTGACCTAATGTACATGTACACGTACAATTAGCATATATCACAGGCATACACAAAACATAGTAAGGTGTACCTTTAATTGAAAATCTTGTTATTGATAATTGTTATCGGACAAATGTGACCAGCCCTGTAGAGATTATAATACTGGTACTCTGTATGGGCGATCTTATCTCTGTTCGATTATCCAGTCAGTTGCACAGCCTACCTGTAGTAAGTATGTCCAATACTGAATTACATTAAAGGGAGGAGCAACTGAGCTGACATGTGTGTCGCACCGGACTATTAAATGCTATAAAGTGTGGCAATTTAAGTGACTGTGGGCAGTGCCATGGTTTGTACTGCATGTAATACACACACACACACTGACCTTATGTCAGTGCGACACTCAAAAATGTCAGCAGCCAAAGTGCAAATCCTTACATAGACGTTGGTATTTTTAACTGAAAATAACATGAAACACACTTCTAAGGGTTTATTATAAGACAACCTGCAAAGAGCCTACATGTATTGGTTTAGAATGGGGCGGTGAGTGCCGTTTGTGCTCACAGATATAGCGACCAGCCGTTTTTTAATCAGTTCAGTAGTTGAACTGTACATGCGTAGGCTTGTATCATGATCCTGAGACTTGTAGAGAGTCTATGAACGTGGTACAAAAGGGGGGGGGGGGGGAAGGGAAGGTCACTTAACCTTCCTCAGTTCAGTCAACTTTGTGTGATCTAATTTTATGGCATTCAGTCCGATGCAATCACACATGGAATCCCAGTTGCTCCTCCCTTTAAGTTCAGTTATCACAGGATTTTTACTGGTCCGATCGACTTTAGTAATATCTGACTTTGACTGATATCTCAAAACCAAAAATCAGATTATTAAAGAGGTTTCTTTACAGGAAAGAGTTTGTTTTTTTGTACTTGTGTAAACATCTATAGTCCTGAAAACAGTTGGTGTAAAAAGAAACATGAATGGTTCATTAGCTTGAACTAGCAGATTTAGCAATACACAACAATTAATGTTCAACATTTTCAAATGAAAACTTTGAATATTTTACCCTCAATGTGCTTTGTAGTTCAATATTGAAATTCACACATTGTTAAAGGGAAATCTAAATCAAGTTGTTCTGAAAGAAAGAGGAAAAATCAGAGAAGCAGATTGATGATAGTTTGAGCGAAGTCAGACAAGCAATAAGAAAGTTATGAATTTTGGAAAGTTGTAATCACTACCGGTTTGTGAGCATTTCAGATTGGCCGAATCAGTAATCTCACTGTGATGTAGTAGCGGATAACTCCCCAATTTGCTCCAACACACAAAATGACTAAAACTGACTTTTAAAAAATGTATTACTCAGTAGGATCTTTTCTTTTATGAGGACCTATTACGGTCTACGCCCGATAGTCCGCGGGCCGATAGACCGCGGTGTCTGAAATGCAACGCATTTTCACATCACGTCTTAAAAGCATAATGACTCAAATAATTCATGTATATTAATCCCGGGGGTGGGGGTATCTTCCATTGAAATCCGTACAGCATCCGCGAACCTGAAAACAAGGAAAAAGGGTAGTTTTTCAGGGTCGGGCTCGGATCCGCTTTTAGGGTGTCAAAAACGAAAAATATATAATAATAAAAAAAATAATAATAATAGTTGGTTCTTTTATAGCGCATTACACATAGCAACACTGCATGTCCCTATGCACTTTATAAAGTAAGAACGAAATAAGTTAGAGTGAATAAGAAGGTGCATACAATGTAATGTTGGACACTGAGTTCATACTCTTAGTATTAAACAGAGATTCTGAACTTATCTAAGTTGCTTTCATATCACACTTCTGACCAGATGCAGGGAAAAAGGGCATGAAATTTAACACGGCCAATCCGCGGAAAGGGTACAATTTATTCAGAATTTGAGAATGTTGGGCATTTGAACTCATTTCCATGATTTTTATCAGAGTTTTCTTCTTGACATTATATCTAGAATTTAAAGTGGATTTAACCTCAGCGTATGAATTAGCTTATTTTGAATGGTGTAGTATATGCCTCTTATTTGATACATGCAATTTCATGTAAAAACACAGGATATAGATATAAATCACTATTTTCCAGCCAAGTTATCGTCTGCTAGCAATAATAAGGGGGCTGCCATTACTTTATGTGTACACGAACATATTTTTCATCCCAAGTAAAATTTCCTTCATCGTTAACTTGTAATTGATTTTTAGAGGACAAATATATATTAGATAAAGTCACATATTCTGAAATGTAAGTTTAGTTTTATATATTTTTTAAAAGGTCTTAATTTGTTCATAAAAAATATACTTCATAAAAAATATACGTCAAGGACGGAGAATTGACGTCAAGGACGGAGACAATCGTAACAATACCAAAACAAAGCGAGGAATCTGCTTTACAGGATGGCTATTAGAACTCATGGGTCGTCAATTATCTAGGCCCATGGCCAATAACAATCGTAATACAATCAGAACAAAGCGACGTATCTGTTGTAAAGGTAGGCTATTATCAATGCATATGGTACCTAATGATCCGTGTCATGCACAAAATGGCAGCCTCCATGGAAAGACGTAGCAGACAATAGGTGCATCTAGAATATCACGTGGGGTTACTTGTCCTTTAAATCTTGTGTATATGTGATTTTATTTATGCACCAAGAAAAGCTCTTAATTTTATTCCCTTTCAAAGAATTTTCTCCAGTTTATTTTTAGATAATTGAGTTGATTACTTTTTTTCAGGAAATGAATAGGACATTTCTGCAAGATGAATAACTTGGGATTTGCACAAATAAAGCTTCTTTTTTGAATGATCGAATTTTCTCTTGCCAACCCTCCCCCTCCACCCCCATTTCTTTTTTTAATATCACTTATCATTTTTTTTTCTTTGAAAATAAACAAATATATTTCTGTTTCCTAACATTCACCTGATATTACTGGCGTGTGCATTGAGACGCAGCGGTCTATCGGGATTCCCCCCCCCCCCATAACAATATGCTATCTATAATACATTTTGAGTACTGCCCCAAGGAAATAAGGCGCTTCGTTCAAAACGATGCTCAAACAATACAACGTTTTGTTATACTACATGTACGTTTCTTTATACAATGTTTCAGACAATGAAATTTTAATTACTTATTGTATAGATTTACGATTCTCGTATAGCCATGCAATGAATTTAGGTAGTTTCATTCTTTAACCTCATATAGAGGCATAATGGCTATCTGACATACGTTGTGACTGAAGATTTTACAACGTCCCCTGATAGTCCACAAACTTTCACCTGGTTCGTCCACTTCCTGGTCTGAATGATTCAATAAAGAATGATTTATTAAACTGCTACATTTAGCTTGGTTAAAGAGAAATTTTAAGTCGTCCCTGACATCAAATTGATACAAGCAGGAATTGAGCTGTTACATAAAACTGGTCACTGAGATTTTTTAATCGAATCCACTGGAAAACAATAGAATACTTTGAATATTTGAAGTCTTGATTGCTATAGAAATTTACAATTTTTTGTTTGTACACAGTTATCATCAGAAATATACCTCCTCTTGGTAAACGAATGGAAAAAGGTGATGGGAACATCATGAAGTTGCTAATGTGATTAATTATTCATACAATTTCAAAAGTATGCATTCTTTTCCATCAATCAAAATTTCCTCAAACATTACTTTATACTCATATGTATCATATTGTGTAATCCCATACAGAAAAGTAATTAATATTACACTGGTACTCAATCGAAAAAGTAAGTTGCCCCTATAACTTTTCAAGAAATATTAGATGAATTTCTTCATTCGAAAAGCAAAGCATGCAGATATTTCTTACCCACATTTTGATTAGTTATTTGGGAACAGTTGATTGTTTTCATAATTAAATTATGGTTTCTTGCTGTCGGTACAAAAAAAGGTGCACTTTACATTTCCTAATGCAATGAAGGGCGTGCATCGTGTATTTTTCTATTCACTTCTTGTGTTCATGTACAGGCTCATACCATGTAACTTGCAATTCGAATGTATGGTTCACTGCATTGAAAATTTGTGATTTTAGTGCAATGTGAATTGCAAATTATTCATTTTTACATGAACAAAAGATGAAAAGAATTAAAACGAGCATACGCATTTCAACCCTGCATGGCATTTTGAAAAGAAAAGTGCCCCTTTTATCGTGTACCGATTAATAAAAACCATAATTTCATTCTGAAAACATATCAGTCATGAGTAACAATAATATTCTAAATGTGCATAAGAAAATTCTGCATAATTTGAGTTTTAAATGAACGACTTGCATCAAATATTTTTCAGGTTATATGAAAGAGTGTCAGGAGGGAACTTACTTTGGGGGTGAGTGTATACTTTATGTAAATTAAGTTTACACTTATTATCCATTGCCTGAATGAACGTTGGTAATTTGAACTTGTGGCAAGAAAAAAAAAATGAAAGAATTGTCAATATTTTTCATGCCATACGTAGTAATATTCATAGGCTGCACTCTGCCTAAGAAAAATTAGGAGAAAACAAGGTCAGTCATGGTGGGCCCTCTAATATTTGTCAGATAATGACTCATTCTAGATTTCAATAAATATTGACTTACAGATAATGTAATTTCCTAATCTGATTTTTATTGAATTTGGAAAGTACTTTGAAACTTAATCTGACGATCCACCTCATATTTCCTTGGTATAATGATCCTAGAGATAATAGACCAAATAAACACATGACATTTAAAGGATAATATATTTTAAGTACTTTGCACTTTTAATGAATACGCAAATGTAGCTTTTGAAAAATATTTTTGTAATCTTACATTAGGTTCATCAGTCCACCGTTGTTGACACTTTGCACTTTATATCTGATATATGAAAGATCTTTTTTTATGTTTCAGCATTTGGATGAAGAGTTGACATGTCGAGACCTGTATTGATAAAGTCAATCGAATTTGAATGAATCTTTGCTTCTTGTCATTTTAAAAAATTTTGTTGGAAATTGATTGTTTAGGGAATTAAGTACTTTTAGGATTTAAAAAGGGATTACAATTATAGAAGCTTTGAAATTTAATATTTAACACTTGAAAATTCATATTTGACATTTGCTCAAAAGTCTGGTGGCATGGAAGGGGTTAATCAATGCCTTTTTCTGAAATTTAATATTTCTCTGCTTTTTCATTCCCTCCTTATCTCACCCCCTATTCTCTCTTACAGAATCTAGCTTTTCTTTTCCTGTCCCTCTCTCTCTCTATTTTATTCCCATACTCCCTGTCTCTCTCTCTATTTCATTCCCTTACTCCCTGTCTCTCTTCTCTTTCTCTCAATCTCTCTTATTTTCCTGTCATTATCTCTCTGTTCATATTCCATTTTCCTCCCTTCAAACCTGAAGCAGTAAACAAAATAGGAACATACCTTTGTACAGTATGGTCATTGAAACATACATGTATCGTGCATTGTTTCACAGATGGCTCTAAAATACCTATATTTCCATGTAAAGCTAATTAGTTTCCCACACTTTGGCTGCTGCCCTGTCAATCATTTATCTCTCACACTCTCTTTCTCTCTCTTTTTCTCTCCAAGTTCTATTTCCTTGTACAAACAGATAGTCAAAATTATACTCCCATGACAAAATATGAATTATTTAAATACAAATACATCTATATACTTGTAATAAACAAATATATCTTTAGGTATTAAAAATTATAATGCATTATGGCTAAGCAAATATCTCTATACTTCTGTGCACAACTAAATATTTTACTACACTGTAAATGTGCACTATAAATTAATCATGCATTTTTTTTCTACTTGCAACTGCAATCTTTTTGTCTTTGTCTACAGTGTATTGTAACCTTGAAAAATATCTGAAGCATCTGGTATTGATTACTTTTGGATGAGAAAAAAGAGGGATAAAATGCTGAAGGCAATTGTATGCTCAGAGATAAATATCAACTTTCTTATATCATCAATTGATTATACTGAACAGTGATACTCCAATTACTGAAAAATGAAAGCAATTGGAATCAAGGTAAATGCAAAATCATATTTACCGGTATATACATGTAGAAACTCAATCAGAGCTATATGTAATCATAATAATATTGATTTGATGCATACAATGCCTGTTTTTCACGTACAACAGGAAATTGCATACAGTGTCCTTCAATCAGATTGCCATATATTTTCATTTTTTTGGTTTTCTTCTTTCATGCACCTACAGGTACATGTAGCAGTGAAAAACTAGGCATTGTCTGAAGAGGATAAAAGAGGCTGATTGCAGTTTGCATTAGATATAGTTCAGTTTTAGGAGAGAGACATGGCCATGAATGATAAGGTAAGTACAGTATAGAATTATAAGAATATTATTTAATAAGCGAAGAAGCTTGACTGGGGAGGAATTTTTAATTTGTAAACAAATCTTTCGGCATATTTTTTTTCTGACTTGTGTTTTTCATTACAGATCGAGCATACGATCTTTAACACTGGGAGTAATATGCCGAAAGATTTGTTTACAAATTAAGAATATTATTATTTGTGTGAAGGGTTTTCAGCCAACCAGAAAAAACTGGTGTACTCTCATGGCTTGCGTATAAGTATCTGGATGACCGTGCAATTTTAAAACTATATTATCTTATGGTTTGTGAAAAAATACCCAGATGACCGTGCAAAATTTCTCCATGTCTCGTGATTTACATGTAGGGTGTGCACGATGCGTAAAAAAGTGAATTTAAATACGCAAAAGCTAAGACAATGGATGCAAAAAATAATGTTTTTCCACCTGTATTTAATGTAGAAATTAATTTTGAGGAAAATTGAGGAACTTGGTATCATACAATTCAAAATTATAATATTGAATGCCTTTTTTCTTTTGTGGGACACAAGGGTATATCACACTCACTTTGAAAATATTTCACTCTTCTTGCCAACTCATGAAATATGCTAATCAGCTCTTGGGATATGCACTTACATGTATATTCCACTCAAGGCCAATCAATATATAACTATTTGTACTTTTTGTAATACATGTAAGCTTTACAGATATTATCAATGAAATATAATCAAAGTAAGAGCACATGAAGTAATGGCTTTGATGTATGATTGTAATTTCAAATCCATTACCATAAAATGGGACAAGTAGAGATATTAATTGGGTAGTGTTTTTGAAATGTCTTTTTTTTTTTCTCAAGGAATGATGAGACCCTTTCATATCTTTTGTTTCTTTTATAGCTTAATAGTGAATGATAGTGGGAAGGGTCTGCATTATTTCCTGGGGAAAATATGCCAAAACTTAGCCAATTTTAAGACAATTCATTCTGTTGTATAGTGTAAATTTATTTCCAAATTTTTTTCCATTTTTGAAATGTTCACAGAGTACATATATATATATATATATATGGAATATATATTTTCCAGCCGTGATATTAGTAAGATTACTATGAGTTTCTTTCTTTAATCTTCATATAGGCCAGCATACCCCAGCTTCGGCTTAAAGGAGCCATTGCAGCGCCTTTCACTCCATTCCACCAAAATGGGTAAGATATTGAAGGAAAAATTGATATAATTGTATTGAAACTTTAAATACGTTCAGCTTACTGTAAAAGGAGACAGACACTTTATGGAGACAGCAGAGAAACCTGTCATGGATCACAGTTCATCCATCGTCATCTTGTCTGCTTAGAATATTATGTAATAATGTTTCACATATTTCATGGGATTGTGGAAATAATGTACATGGACCTGCAGAATAAGCCAGTTCGTAATCGGTACATGGTACAGATGACCCTGAAATGACCCCCATATGTACGCGCACACGCATCTGGGGGGTGTTTCATAAAGCTGTTCGTAAGTTATGCACGACTTTACGCACGACTGGTGATCAGTTCTTGTGCTAAATGATTGAGCATCTGATTAGTTAAACACCCAAGAACATGTTCCAGTCGTTCGTAAAGTCATTCGTAACTTTACGAACAGCTTTATGAAACACCCCCCTGATTTGGTGAACACACTACTTGTTAAACAACTAAAATCATACCAGTGCACACATCATGGTGCGTACACTATGACATAGAAAGGTCGATTGTACTCGGTACAAATGACCTTTATCTGCACATGCGCATATTGTACTTCTGAACTGGTTTATTGCTCTGGTTCTCACAGATCACCCTGTTGGATGCCGCAAGGCCATATTTCAATCAATTTTGGGTAAACAAATTCCTGATGAGAAGCTTGTTATAAGTTGTACATACTGTGCATGTACATGAACATACCTCTGACACAAGCAATTTAGGGGGGCGGGGTGTCATTGGGCGTTGTTTTGAATTGATAAAAAGCTGTTAACCCGATGACTACTGAATTATCTCATTCCCATAGACTTAATACAGGGACCTCCTGGTTCCCGTAGGCAATGGGTTAATATGTGCAGAAGGTCCCTGTTGATGATGGATTTCTGTTTACATAGTGAAGACTCTTCAAGCTGTTTCCATTTTGTCAAAGTCAAACTGAATTAATTTTGTGAAATGATAATTTGATTCCTACTAGACACTCAACCATTTCTCTCTTTCTTTTTTCGTATTTTTCTCTCTTTTGACAGGGATGTTAACTTCAATATCATGGAAGAATATGCAGACAAGCTAGTTGCTGATGGAGTTCCCTGTGTGTTTGGTAAATCATAATGAATTGAACTTCAGGCAAACCTGTATAAAGAGATCCTTCAAGAAAGGAAATCAATGTGTTCTTTACAGACGGTCGCACGGTCTTTTATACAGGTTCCCTAGCTTTAATCGCGGTTCAAAACTAACAGGGGTTGTGAAACATGTTGGGCCGCAGATTTTAACCCTCGACCCTTGCTAAAGAAAAAATTTGAACAGGAGGGCCAAGATGTATGCAGACCTTTAAAGATTCCAATCCAGACCCCCACCTCCTCGTGTGAAAAGTGGTATTGTATTCATGTTAATGAATGAATAAAATGAAAGAGGAAAGAAATAAAATAATAAATACTTTCAAAACTTATTGCCCTGGAGATACAAATTTATTGTATGTAAACATGATGATAGGGTAACACCTTTTTCTACGCCTACTGATATACAGTCTAACCTTGCTCTATATGTATTCTGTGTACATGAATAAATGGCAATGTCCTTAGCAGTCATTTAACCCCCTAGCACTCAAACCACCCGAAACCGCCCAAGAACCCCTGTGGACTTTGACCCATTTAACAACGAATGTAGGGGATCGGGCACAGTAAAAGTGTGTGTGTGCTATCTTTAGATATAAACTGTTTAGAATCTGCATTGCAATGACGCATTACTGCAGAAAGATTTTGCATACAGCAGAGAGACTATTGCAAGAGATGGTTAACTGAGGGGTGGTGTGAGGAGTAAATGACTACAATCTCCAGACTCTTCAAGTGCTAAAATATTTCTCTTTGTTGTAACATTGTGTTGTAGAACAAGTCAGGACTTTCTGTTTGGCTTTCATATTGTCTCCCTTTAAAGTCAGGTTTCAACATGTAAACCAAAACCTCTCTGATTTTACGTTTTCCTTTTGCAGTGAATGGTACAACAGGAGAAGGTATGTCCATGACACTTGAAGAGAGGAAGGCGCTGGCTGAAAAATGGATTACCCTTGGGAAGACAAGGTGTGTATGCAGATGACTCTGCCTTCTCTACCAAACATTGTATAAATGATATATCATTATGATGAACATTCGAAAGTCAAATTGTAGATTGAATTTTCGAGGTCAGAGGTCATGTTTACACAGAAACTTTGGGCTCGGACAATGCATGGGGGGCTTCTTTTGTCTGGTGGACAAAAGATTTGTTTGTATGTAAAATGCACTCTGTAAATATTTAAATTCATGCAGTTACAGAAAAAAGGCAAACAACAATACATTTTACAAGTGGGCCAAGTATCAACATTTCTAAATCCAACAGTTTAGAAATGTGTATACCTGTCATACTATTAATCAAAAGCATTGGCATTGTAAAACCTGGTATTAGCATGCATGAGTTCCATTTTCACTATCAACTATCATTATAATCTTTTTTTTTTCTAAACTGAGCATATTTATGATTTTATCTTATAGTGATACTGTCGAGCATGCATGTAGTGTATCATCAAGATTTTGTTTTTTCTCTGAGACTCTCTTTTGTGTGTGCGTTTATATAGATTTCAGGCAGTTATTGTTCATGTCGGAGCTGCCAATTTGAAGGACATACAAGAATTAGTAAGTACAGATTAGAACACAGCATTGCATGTAGACAGATGTTCAGCATTAGCGTCTCTATCTCTGTAGAGATGACATACATGTACATGTAGTTGTACATAACCCTTTCCGTGCTGAAGGCAAGCAAATCCCGCCTAAGAATTTGAGCGTTGAACAATCTGTTGGGACTAAGAATGACTATCGGTATAGTGGAAGAAGTATCCTGTGCCCCTCCCCATTTCGGGCCTTGGGACAGCCAAGGGGATTCGCAAATCACATTGCCTGTGAAATTTTTGACCCCCCCCCCATTTGACAATACTTGATCTGCGTCTGTCACTGTTTATCTGTTCATCTTTGAAGGCAAAGCATGCAGAGCAGCATGGAGCACATGCAATATCAACCCTACCTCCACTATTCTTCAAGCCTTCAAATGTTGGTAAGTACATGTAGTGCAGAGTACAGGGATGTGGAGATCAGTCAAATGGCTAGTGTATGACAAGGGGTCCTAGAGCTACGCAGGTCCTAAAGCTACGCACCCCGCAAGTACGCGCAGTGTGACGCGTTCAATGCACCAAACAACTGCTGTGACCAAGGAATAAGAATATCATTGAGGTTTGCAAAAAGGAATGAGTAATTTTCCTTTATTTCTGTGGTATCATCATTATTTGGAAATCTGGGTGAAATTCACATCAGTACAGCTTCCAAATCCAGATTTGCATTCATCTATTACATGTGCGTAGCTTTAGGAGCCTTTCATTTTGTTGAACAAAATTTGACACGGCCATCGATATCGACTTGAAAATGTTAGATATTGACTATCGGTCGCTTCAATATTCTCAATGATTCAACATAGTATTAGTATATGTAGGACCAAAAAAAATCGCATAAACCACTGAATACAAAGTGCATAGCTTTAGGTTGACCCTTCATACATACACATGTACATGCACATCTGTAAGGATATGAATCTCTAACATTTTCCTGGACTCTATTTTCTGATGTGGAGCTCTGTTTATTGAAATAAAGCTATGTACACTGGACAAGCATGTTCAGTATAGGTTTGAAAAGAAATCAGATATTTAAAGATAAAGTTGAGTTCTGGTCATGATATTGCATTGTGAAAGAAACTGTCTCAAAGCACTTTGGAAAGGTTGATTATATAGCACATATGAATTGGTGTATGCTGCAAGGTTTTGGAATCACCAAAATGATAGGAAATTGACTCAATCCAGCTGAGATTCAAATGCACTGCACACGGAAAATGTATATGGGACTACACACAAATGTTCAGCCCGAACATTTCAGCTGTCTCTTGTCATATTTTGAATGTGAGGGCATTTGAAGAGCAATCCTTTTCAGGGGACATATCTACTATGATAATCTTCCAAACTAACATAAGAATGAGGAAGCTCACAAATTATTTTTTAACCAATCCCAGAACTCAAGCTTTCCTTTATAAAGAGAGCTTCCCATATGCCACTTTTCAATTGAGTGAACTACATGTACATGTAGTCGTGTTCATCCTTGCTCTTATGGGGGAGTGAACAATCTATCAATCAAATTATTCTTGCCTTTTTTTTCTCAAAGTAGTATAAATTGTATTCTACCTATTTATACAAACCATGAGACCAAATTTCACATACATGTCTATATATTTGCGTGGCTACTGTAGATTTGTTACATATCGTGGCAGAATTTTATATTGTATCACATAACTTTCATTGATAACATGAGGTTCATCTATAAAATACATGTTTCTGTATATTTCCCAGTCATTTTTTTTTTTTTTTGGGGGGGGGGAGCAATGATTCTTGAAAAAGACCTGGGCCCTGTTGCATAAAACTTACCATAAATGCTAACTTTGCCATCAATGGTAACTCCCATGTAAACCTTGATTTTGATTGGCTGAGTGATGTTACCATGGTAGTTACCATTGATGGCAGAGTTACCATTAATAGTAAGTCTTATGCAACAGGGGCCTGGAATTCAGTCTGTGAAATGCATGCATGTCTATTTTATGTAAAAACAAATGTAATTCTTTGTAAAAACAAATGTAATTCTTTGTTTTTCCCCTTCGTAAAAATCTCTTTTTTTTCAGAGGATATGGTACATTTCTTGGAGCAGGTAGCAGCGGCTGCTCCCAAAACTCCTTTCTTCTACTACCACAATCCCTCAATGGTCGGTAGTTCTGCATGTGAGTTTGAAGCTGTTGAATTGATGATTGGGTTTGAAAGCCCCTCGAGAGAAGTTAGCCATTTATTCACCTACCCGTACATCAAAGCTCATCGTCTGCGGTTACCCTATTTACTGGGGCATCGGGACAAACCTGATCAAAAAAATCAAAAATTTGAAAGTTTCCAGAAAAGCAGTTCCACCCGGGAAAAATCTGCCCCCAAAAGAATTTAGCAGATGATTTGCATGTAACTTTTCTATGTAATTTTTATAAAGCAGTAATTGTCATTATCGTGAAGAGTAGATCATGTTTAATAGAAGTTCTGAATTGTTGCAACTTGAAAACAAAAAATATGCCTAATCCATATAATTATATAAATCTGTTAACTGACTTTTTTGGAATTTGAGCATTCCATGAAGAAAAATTGGTATTTTCAAAAGTTCCGTATGATAGCCAGTGTTCCTTGTAAATGTACAGTTGGTGGGAATATAACTCTAAGCATGCCTTTAAAAAGTATAGCGAAGATGCCATGCACATGGGATTACTTTTTGGTCCTTGTAGAATTCAGAATTCTGTATTTTAGCCATCCCATTGGAATCATACATTAAACTTTAAAACTGACTTTCCCATTTAGTCTGTGACCTCGTATTTCATAAAAGGTGGACTGGTTCAATTTTATCATCTGATTTATGTAGCAGCTACATGTACATGTAGTGTCAAAGCACTATTCTTTTTAAATGTGTATTATGAACAAAAATGAATAAATGAAATGAATCCAATCAAAAAATTTGGTAATTTTTATGCCTCCGCCCACCGAAGGTGGGTGCCGGAGGCATTATGTTTTCGGGTTGTCCGTCCGTCCGTCCGTCCGTCCGTCCGTCCGTCTGTCCGTCCGTCCGTGTGTCCGTCCGTCCGTCCGTCCGTCCGTCCCACTTCTCGTTACCGCGATATCTGAAGAATCATTTGAGGTAGGAATCTCAAACTTGGTACTAGTATGTATCCCCATACGAAGATGAACTGATTAGATTTTGGGGTAAGTAGGTCAAAGGTCAGAGGTCACAGAGGTCAATTTACATGAAATTACATGAAATTCTTGGTTTTTAGCACCGTTACCGCGATATCTCAAGAACTGTTTGAGGTAAGAACTTCAAACTTGGTACTAGTATGTATCCCCATATGAAGATGAACTGATTAGATTTTGGGGTAAGTAGGTCAAAGGTCAGAGGTCACAGAGGTCAATTTACATGAAATTACGTGAAATTCTTGGTTTTTAGCACCGTTACTGCGATATCTCAATAACTGTTTGAGGTAAGAACTTCATACTTGGTACTAGTATGCATCCCCATACGAAGATGAGCTGATTAGATTTTGGGGTAAGTAGGTCAAAGGTCAGAGGCCACAGAGGTCAATTTACATGAAATTACATGAAATTCTTGGTTTTTAGCACCGTTACTGCGATATCTCAAGAACTGTTTGAGGTAAGAACTTCAAACTTGGTACTAGTACGTATCCCCATACGAAGATGAGCTGATTAGATTTTGGTGTAAGTAGGTCAAAGGTCAGAGGCCACAGAGGTCAATTTACATGAAATTACATGACATTACTGGTTTTTAGCCTCGTTTGAAAATGAAATGAAATAAATTTTTGTCTCCTGTGCATTTTAAGTGAAATGATTTGTAATTTTGTTGGACCAATCCTTTTTAGAGTGTACATGTATGCCATACATTTCCGATCTGGTGATGGCGGAGGCATAAATTCCGACCGCGCGCGGTCGAATATTCATCTAGTTACAATTTAGGGTGACACTTGGTTTTCCATAAATTAGTGGACTAACTCTGCCAGGGCCTCGTTTTATAAACCTTGTTTATTGATATTATTTTTCTATGACAAATTTGCTCTCAGCCAATCAGATTTAAGGATTTCAGTAGCTTATAACAATTATTGTAACTTGCAATCGATAAACAAGATTCATGAAACGGAGCCCGGGATTAAAGTTAGACTATGCTTTTATGCTTACCGGCCTATACGATCTCTCATTGCTTGCAGTTACTATGGAAAGTCTTGTCCAAGAAATATTCTCTTCGAATCGCATTCCAACGCTGTGTGGTGTCAAGTACTCATCCCCAGATCTTCATCAGTATGGACGATGTTATGCCAAGCATGCCAACTGTTGCCAGTTTATGTACGGGTGTGACGAGGTAAGAGCACAAAATATTTGTAGAAATTTAAAGTAAAGACAACCTCCCCCCTGGTCACCCCTGGACAATTACCATTAGCTCTTTATTGTTTTGTTCACATGCAGTATTTGCAGTACTTATAAGAAATATATCCCCATGTACATGTAGATCTTCAGGATAGACTTTTGTTCTTTTATTGTTGTTCTTGTTGTTGTTTTATATATACAGCCCTGGAAAAAATTATTAGACCAAGCTTCTGTAATAAAGGTACTATAATATGCATTCAAACTGATGAAAATGATTTGTGTTTGTATTTCATTGAATGAATAACAAATTCCAGCAATTGTACCTTGCTTTTTAATATGATATTTTATTTCCCCCTTACCACAAATATAACACTTTCAGTAACCATTCTTGGTCTAATAATTTTTTCCATGGCTGTATAAAACATGACACGTTCAGAAAATTGAATATGTTGTTATGTAACCATGATGAAGACTTTCAATAAAAATAAGATATTCCAAATTTTTTTTTGCCTTAAGTCAAGACACACAGATGGTTTTGTTCATTTGTTCAGAGAAATAGACAGAAATTATGAAGGTTTTTATCTTTTGATGCAAATTTTTGTCTCATCTGTTTGAAACAGCAACTCTTGCCAGCATTGACTCTAGGCGGTGAGGCATTCATTGGCAGGTAATTCATTTCTCCTCTCTCTCTTTCTCTCTCTTTCTATCTTTCTCACTCTCTCTCTCTCTCTCTCTCTCTCTCTCTAGCGACGCACACTCGTACACACTCTCTGTTCATCTCTTTCTATCTCTCTCTCTCTAGTGACACACACACTCATACACACTCTCTGTTCATCTCTTTCTATCTTTCTCTCACTCTCTCTGTTGCATTTCTCTCTTCCCCTCTGTTGCATTTCTCTCTTCCCCTTGCATTTTCTATCTCTGACTCTCCATTTAATGATGGTCATATACATGTACATGCATACATATTTATTGACATACATGTACTTTCATCAGATTTGAAAATCATTATCATCCAGATGCTAGTTATGGACAAAGCTTCTGATGAGGTCGATATTTGCTGAACATCTACATAAAAAGAATGCACCATGTATCCATTGTCTTCAGCGCAAACTTGTGTAGATCTGTGTTTATTTTTCACTAATCACATAAACTTTCTTCTGGAATATTTCAGGCCTGTTCAATAAGCGGAAGTTTTCGTTTCTTTATAGTACATGTACAGTACATGTCATTATGCACATGAGCAAATATTTTGTCTGAAAAAGTAGGAAATATAAAATGTATCGTCATACATACATGTACATTTTATGTATTTGCATTTGTTTCTGTGTAGTACATACAACTATCAAGGCAGGGTAGCTAATAGGTTACTCAAGGCGTATGAGGCTGGTGATATAGCTAATGCAAGAAAGGAGCAAGTAAGTGTCTGCGGACTTAAGTTGTTTGTTCTTTCTAGAAATCTTAACTAACATTTACCATAAAAAGGATCCCTACAACAATGTCAGTCATGGTCCCATTTTATAGAGGTGTCATGGTCTAGTGGATACGTCACTGGACTGTGGATCACATGGTTCGCGGTTCGAATCCCGCCGCGGCGCTAATGTCCTTTGGCAAGACATTCATCTACATTTGCCACTCTCCACCCAGGTGAAGTAAATGGGTACCCGGTAGGAAGAAATTCCTTGAATGCATTAGCGCCTATCATGGCGGCTCGGCTAAAGCCGGGGTAATAATGTGATACTTTGTATTATAAGCGCAGTAGAGTATATTTGTATAGTAGCTGCACTATATAAATGGAGATTATTAGAATTTTCTTTATTATTATTATTAGGTGGTCTGTCGTAGACAGATCACCTCTTAATTTCGTCAGAATTTTCTTTATTATTTATTTATTTTTATGCATTCTTGTTTCCACGAAATCTCTTAAACTATTCAGTCAATTTTCATGACATTTCCGTCAGTCATCAGGTCATATAAGATCAAGCTCAAAAATCATTTTCAAGGTCATCAGGTCATCATGACGTCATCCAGGCGCCATTTTGTGAAATCACATTTTCAATCATATCTTCATAACGAGTCATCAAAAATGAACTATAGTTGACACACATGAACTTCAGGTCAAGGGTCAACATAAAATGTCATCAAAATCCGCGCACGCATCATGACGCGCACGTACGCGCGCGTCAAAATTTAAAAATGCTCAAAATCACTTTTTAATCAAATTAGAGTATGGTTTAGGACATTTTAAGTATTTCAAAATTTTCCGTCCGTGCGCGTCTGCGCGCGCGTTATGCGCGCACACAGCGCGTAGAGAACGTAAAAACGCTGTTCTTTCGCATGTTTCGTCTTCCTGAAACTATGCTTGACAATTTCCAACTATTTACAGTCAATATCGACCTTCCATAATGCCACACGCGCGGGTCAAATTTTGAAATTTGACCCGTGCGCGCGTCTATGGCAAAAATAACGTAAAACCGTGAAAAAACATGCCTCTACAAAATTAACTCTAGCTCTTTAAATAGTCCAGAAACCTCCCAATTTTTTTTCATCATCAGGTAGGGTATGAATCATAGATTTCATTTCATGTATCATTTGACCCTTATATACATTATGACGTCATCAAAATGGCGCCAGAATTCAAAATTTCCATTTTTCATGTTTTGACGTCATCACGTTTATGCAAATCTGGGTCTAGATTCTTAAATGTTGGTCGTTTTTCGCGCAGATTTTGATATGTTTTAGCTGAGACAATTCTCTACAAGATCAGTGACCACCATTTTTCATTTTGATGACGTCATCATAGTGAAAATTTCAATTAAAGATGCCATGTCAGAATATTCCCTATTTGCGTGTTATGTCTATGGAAGATGACTTTTTTTCGAATCATGAATCTACATGACATTGTTCTCTGAGCAGTATCTCAAGTATTTTTGGTCTATTTCCTTCCAGATTTTAATATGTTGTAGCTGAGACTATAAGCTTTTATTAGTAAGCCCTCCAATTTTTGATCAGATGTCGGGATCATGCCCAATTTTCAACTACCAAATGGGATTTGAGAATCCCGTTTTTCGCTTACGTGTTATCTCTATGGGAAATGTTTTGGTCTATTGGTCAAAGCACTTGCCTCCCATTCAGGTGACCCAGGTTCGATCCCCGGTGGGTCCATAATTTTTTTTTTTTTTGTGCTTGTTTTTGCTTGTCATTTTACCATCCTCTTCGACTATTATGACATAAACAATCACAAATCATGTAATAAACTGCCTTATTTTCCATGTTATGTCTATTAGAAAGTAATGTGCAGTAGTTTGTGTACAACCCTATGGAAATTTTGATTCCCTGTCGTGTATTAGAGCTATGGGGTTTATCTCCCAAGTATCCTGCAATATCAAATCGTCCTATTTGATATCACAATTTCTCAAAATTGGCTTAGTCAATTATCTTCAAATTTTTGTCAGTCATCAGTCCTAATAAGGTCAAGTTCCCGCATCTTTTTCAAGGTCATCAGATTATTGTGACGTCATCCAGGCGCCATTTTGTAAAAATCAACTTATGATCGTATCTTCTTCACGAAATGTCATCTCTCTTTCATATTTGGCATGGCTAAGGTCAATGTCATTTCAGTCATGGTCATCACCATTATCATTATCATCATCATGATTATCATCAACATGATGATTATCATCAGCATCATTATCATCACCATCAATCATCATCATTATCACCATCATCACCATGATTATCATCATTATCATCACCATCATCATCATGATTATCATCAACATCACAGTATCACCATCACTGTCATAATATTCATGATGATGATGGTGATGATTATCGTCCACATTATCATCATCACTGTCATGATGATATAATGATCATCAACATCATTGTCATCATCACTGTCATGATGATATCACTGTCATGATATTCATGATGATGATTATCATGATCATCGTCAACATTATCATCATCACTGTCATGATGATATAATGATCATTATCATCAACATCATTCTCATCATCACTGTCATGATGATATTCATGATGATGATGATTATCATCCACATCATTATCATCACTGTCATGATATAATCATCATTATCATGATTATCATCAACATCATTATCATTACTGTCATGATGATATTCATGATGATGATGATGATTATCATCAACATCATTATCATCATCATTGTCATGATATCCACGAATCATCCAAAATTCATGTTCACACACTTTATGCCCCATTGAACGAAAGGGGGCGCTATTTCACTAAAATATGTAGTAGCTAGAGCCTACGAATTGAAAATGCTAGGAAAAGGCTGAAATCATAAAAATCTTGATTAGATTCATTATAATTAATGTCATCGTGATATCAACGTCATCTTTCACATTATCATTTTGTCATTCGTCTTCGTTAAAAATATCAAGATCAAGACAGATCACCTAATTCGTCTTCAGTGACGAATTCAATGTCTAGTTTATTTTTATTTTTCTCCCACTTTCTTGTTTCCACGAAATCTCCAAAACTTTCCAGTCAATTTTTATGACATTTCCGTCAGTCATCAGGTCATATAAGGTCAACCTCAAAAATCTTTTTCAAGGTCATCAGGTCATCGTGACGTCATCCAGGCGCCATTTTGTGAAATCACATTATCAATCATATCTTCATAACGAGTCATCCAAAGTCAACCATATTTGGTACACATAAACTTCAGGTCAAGGGTCAACATCACATGTCGTCAAAGTTTACGCGCGCCTCATGACGCGCACGTACGCGCTCGTCAAAATTTAGAAATGCTCAAAATCAGTTTTTGATCAAATTATAGCACGGTTCAGGTCAATTTAAGCATTCAAAATTTTCCACGCGTCCGCGCACGCAGCACGTACAGAATATAAAAACGCTGTTTTTCGCATGGTTTGTCTTCCTGACACTTTTCTTGATCATTTCCATCAACTTGGGATCGATTTTGATCAATAATAAGGTCGTACGGGCGCGTCATTGAAACGAAGGGGGCGCTATTCCACTAAAATAGGTAGTAGAGCCTACGAATTGAAAATGCTAGGAAAAGGCTGAAATCATAAAAATCGTGAATAAATTCATTATAATTAATGTTATCGTGATATCAACGTCATCTTTCAGATTATCATTTTGTCATTCGTCTTCATCAAATATATTAAGATCAAAAGACAGATCACCTAATTCGTCTTCAGTGACGAATTAAAATTCTAGTTATTATTATTATTATTATCAAACTGAATTTGATACGGAATACTTTTATGGTTTTTCATTTACTGGTACAGTGGAAACTCTCTATAAAGTGCCCCGATATAACGGGATTCCTGATATAACAAGGTAATTTTAGTGGTCCCAGGTCTTTACGTTCTTTTTTTTTCACCCTAATACAAGGAGATTCCTGAAATAACAAGGTAATTTTCATGGTCCCAAGGTCCTCGTTGTAGTGTTTCCACTGTATTCAGTCAACAGTTGGTTTATGCAGAGATGCCAACTGTCACAGAACATACAAGTATCAGTAATAATTGGTTGAAATCAGTATTTTGTTGAGTTCATCAATGTACAGTACACTGAACACAAAAGATATATCGTGCATGTCAGGATTGTTTGAAGATGGATGGACATTTATCCGTGCACATTTATTATTAAAGCCTTTTACGCATACATCATACGCTTTACCTGTATTTTTCTAATTCCAGTACAGAATTCAAGCACTTGTGTCTGTACTTCAAAAATATGGTGAGTAGAGAGGGAATCATTAGCTAGGTTGTGTGTTAGATGGAAACCCATCTTTCAAACAGTGGAAGCTAAAACACTTTAACTGAGAAGTGAAAAGAATTGTAGGGTGTACAAGGATCGTAAAAAATAGAGAAGTCTGTAAAAATGTTCCAATGAACCTTTGGACTGATAAATATACCATAATATATTTCAAATATTTTGTTGACCCATAGAAGCCTGGATGTGTACATACATGTAGTACTTGCATGAAAAACTAAAGATTGAAAAGTATTTGTGAAAAGATTATCTAGGTTAGATGTGAAAATACTGTAAAGGGTATAGTTCAAGTGTTCCATCAGCTTAACTTTCTCAAAAAATTAAGTTAAAATCAGAAAAGGTAATTTGACATTATGGATCTACTCATTTGGCAGTTTGAATAAACTGAAAAATGTTTTCATTTTGTCTCTGATTCTCGATATTGAAACTGAGCATTTAATGATTGGCTTGGTTTGTCAAGTAAACTCGCTGCTGCATTGAAAGCATTTAAATGCATTTTGATAGAAGCAGAAAAATCAAAGAAGCATATCAGTGAAAGGGTGAGGAAAATCGGACAACTTATAAAAAGTTATGAATATTTGAAATCCTGCAATCTGAAATTAGCAATGTCCTCTTTATGAGATGCTGTGATGTAAATGTGCGATACTTTGCAATTGCCTTTAATTATACAAATAATGTTGTGAAAATCCACTTTCCTTGAACATACCTTAGAAAATTTGATTTCTGTATTGTAGCTGGTGTTCATAAATTTCTTCCTCACAATATATTTCAAGCACAATGTTGATAATACAATTTTCTATGTTTAAAAGCTGAAATCTGATAATTGTGTAATTTACCGATAAAGTGAGAGCACAAAAACTTCATAGCATCTCATTAGCATAATGAGTATGTTTGCCAATTTCATTTAGCAATTTTAGGTTTTTAAAATCTTCATAAGCTGTTTATTCTTTATCCGTTTTTCCTCAGACTTTCAGTGATATGCTTCTATTAAAGATTGTTCTGCTTGTGTTAAAGTGCATACTAGTTTGGGGTTTCATTTAATGGACTGCTGAATTATTTACATGAGAATGATATCCACCTGGGGAGCGTTTCAACAAGTGTTTTGTCGGTGATTTTTACCGACGAATTTGCTCTCAGCCAATCAGATGCAAGGATTTCAGTAGCTTATAACAGTTGTCTGTAAAAATCACTGACAAAACACCTGATGAAACGCTCCCCAGGTGACTGCTGAATAAACCCATTCCCATAGATATTAACACAGGAACCTCCAGGTTTCCGTAGGCATTGCGTTAATGATTATTGATGGAATGTTTCTTTTCGTATGCAGGTGGTAATGTAGGCATAAACAAAGCCATCATGTCGCTGGTGGGACCCGAGATGGGCCCCGCTCGTTCCCCTCTGCACAACCCCTCCCCGGAGGAGCGCGCCCTTATACGCAAGGATCTGGAAGCGACCGGTTTCTTTGAATGGATTCAGTGAGCCTTTTACACGTCGCTGTTTAAAACAAAGCAATAATGAAGCCTGTGTTTAGCAGATGGGCCCCGCCCGTTCCCCTCATCACAACCCTTTCCCCAGAAGAGTTTCCCCTTGATGGGTATATTTTTGTTCATAAATCTGTATTCCTTTATTAGTGTGTTATGACATTTGACATTGATTTGTAATTTTCCATATTGGCATTCTATTAATTGCATTATCATTTTGCCCATTCCAACTAAGGCCAGTTTTATTTATATCTTCTGTTAATAAGTCTTTACCGTTATAATTTGTTTTTTTGATAGTCACTGAATTAAAAAAATTAAATTAAAAACATCACCTTTGGGCCAATTTGTTGTGTCTTGTATTGCATATCAAATTAGGATCAGACAACATGTACATGAATTTATTTGAAATGGTTGCACATCTCAGAAGGGTATCTGATGAAATCCAAAATATGGTTGCAATAAATAAATAAATGAAAATCTGGTTTGTAGTGCAATGTGAAATTATTTTTATATTAATTACAATTCTGTTTTTGGATTTATTTGGGACAGGTGATAGGTATTTCCGTAAGGTATTTCTTACGTGCAGTGATCTTTCTTTGCCAGAACCAAAGCACAATTCTATGCTTGTGTGGTACTCTACCTTTTAAATATACTTTCACTGTGACTGCTGGTGATTTAATGTACATATAGGGTAACTTGTAAGAACTGTATTTCACACAGTTTGCCAGGATATACTGTGCGAGGGATGATAGCTGTGATCAACACCGTAGAACTCCTACATTGACATTTAAAATCTAATTTTCTTGCAAAAAATAATTATCAATTTTAGTCGCAAAGCACACTCTTGTCACATTTGACATCCCCTTTTAATAAAGAGGGACAACTACATGTACATGTATAATGAAGTAATTAAAAAAAGTAATTGCATGTATTTATACTATAATGCCAACTCAGGAATGACATGTCAATGTGCCTGTAGAAGTGATGTGTGTTGTATTATTAGATCTATTATTGTTTTTTCACAAGAAGAGTGAAGATAAATTATTTAAACACGGTCTGTAATTTTGAAAGAAAGGAAATTGAATTACTTATTATGAGAATATTAATTATAAAAGAGGAGAGCAAAAATTTTTTAAAGAGTGTCTTTTGTGGGTCGAGAGTGGCAAATGTACATGTAGATTGTCTTGCCAAAGGACTTTTGTGCTATGTCAGGGATTCACACCGTATACCATTTGTTATGGCATTTGGCTGAGAGAGAGAGAAACGGAGCATAAGAGAATGATTTAATTTTAAAAAATGGATTTATGTGCTTTTAAATGTTATGTTAAAGGTTATGTGGTAAAAACTATGCAATTTAGAGGTATCATTTATCATTAATAAGTTATTGAAGAGAACGTACAGTTTATTAATTAAGTAATGCTACATGTATAACAGTGTTAGTCAATAAAAGGAAACCCATATTCAAGCTTCAATATTTCAAAAACCAAGCAAAATCTCTGAAATGTATAATTGTAATGGTATCTTGGCTAATAATGTCATCTTTAATTTGATAGGCTGTTCACCAAACTGCAATCATGGATGACTGAGCACTGGCCAGTTTTAATAAGCATGTCAAAATTGTCTTTGCCCAAGTTTGGCTGAATGGTGTGAGTTACTTTCATTATTTGTGAGTGCATTCAACAGGAATGGAGACCATTCAATCAACCTTGGGTTGACCATCCATTTTATTCAAAACTTGGGCTGAGGCAAATTGGGCTGAGGTATCAAATGAAAGGAAACATGATAGGCTACTATGTGATTATCTTTGATTAAATCTTTATCTACCAATTTCAACAACATTCAGGATTGTATCTTAGTTTCCTTTTTATTTGACTCACACTGTATATATACATGTGTGTTATTTACAAATGTTTATTGCTTATTCCATAGTTTTGTGTGATCAATGAAGGTACATTTCATATTCCTATTGTTCATCTCATGTGTTGATGGGTGAATTTTATACAGGATCTGTATATCATTTCAATGTGTGTACATGTATATGCTACTTTGTAATGGATTTTTTTCCTTCTTCTTCAAGATGAAAGTTATAACAGCATTTGTATGTTGAAATTAAATATCAAGTACATGTACCACTTGAAGTACATTAGCTTCTACGTGTATGATTTCCTCATTTGTTATTCCTCCATTAAAACCTTTCATTCTGGTAATGACAGACCTATATTTTGTAAAGTTCAAGCAACCTACTGCATATCCTTTAATTACCCCCATAGCAGTTCAGAGTTTTCTCATGGTCTAAATTAATCAGTTTTCCCTCATATTCGCAACAATTATTCTTACTTTCAACTCCTTCAAAGTTTGAAAAAATAAAATGTTTATTAAATGAAGCAATGTGATTGAAAATTGCAAAACCTAACAGAAAAATTACCAATTTGTACATGAAAATAGTCTAAATTAACAAAGTGTAAAATATATAGAGATTTTAATGATTCTTAACAATTGATTCTCTTACTTGTGAACTTAACGACATACTGAGTCTACACTGGGCTTGAAAAACTTCAGTAGATGAAGCTGGAAAGGCCTCATATGAAGTCGACAGTCCTTGAGGACGTCTACAAGGCTCGATAAGTGGCCCAAAAACTGGAGCCATCGGCCTGCCCGAACTCGACGTAAGAGACGAAGAGATCGAGCTAGTAAGACAATCGTCTGAACTCTCTCCCGACTGGGGCGGGCAAGTTGGTTCACGATGTCTATTTCCGCACCCAGGTAAACGGGTCTGCGGGAAGGAGTCAACTCCGACTTGTCCCAGTTGACTATGAATCCTACTTCTTGTGTAGTACGAAGAAGTAGTTCCATGTGTGACTGAAGGATGGACACAGAGCTTGCCACCAGGAGCCAGTCGTCCAGGTAAGTGAAAAGTCTCAGACCGCGATACCTGAGGAAAGCGGCTAAGGCAGAGACAACTCGAGTAAACACTCGAGGCGCCGGTTTCAGGCCGAAAGGTAAGGCCTTGAACCGGAAGGTTTCGCCTTGAAAGGCGAAGCCTAGAAGGTCCCTTGAAGAAGGGTGTATCGGAATGTGAAAGTAAGCATCTTTCAGGTCTACCGAAATGGCCACATCTGACGGTCTGATCGCCGGAAGAATCGAGGCCAAAGTTTCCATGCGGAAACGTTCTCTTGGAATGAAGGTATTGATGACCTTCATATTCAAGATCATTCTGAGTTTCCCCGAGCGTTTGGGAATTATAAAGATAGGGGAGAGACACAGATGGGGGTGGTCTCTCACCCTTTCGATCGCGCCCTTTTCTAGCAGCTCTTGAATCTCGGAAGAGATGTGCTCTAGAAAGGGGGGCGATAGTGTAGGCGGGTTGCGGCGGATGGCTCCGTGTGGGAGGGGCTCTGCGAGTTTTATGCAGAAGCCTCCTCGCACGATGGAGAGCACGAATTTGTCGTCGGTAATTTCTTCCCAAGCGGGAAGAAAGTACTGAAGACAGCCGCCAACCCTCTCCTTCAACGCTCGGGGCGCACCCTCAAACTCGCCGCGAATCGCGGGCCGAACCTCGGCCCCGACCGCGACTACGATGCCTTCCCCTACCTCGAGTAGAAGGCTCCGCCCTGGCCTCCTGTGTAGGAGGGGCACTGGGCTGAACTTGCGGTGCACGAGAGGCATGATAGCGGGAAGTGCCACCGCGTCTAGGTGGAAACCTAGCCTGGGTCTGGGCCTGGGCCTGGGCCTGGGGCTTAGGAGCCGAGGACTTAAGGCGTTTCAGAAGTTCCGTCGCCTGCTTGCGTGAATCAACCTCAAGTTGAATCACATCAGACACCTTACCTCCAAAGAGGTGTTGACCGGAGTGCGGGACACTGGACAAGAGGGCAGGTATGTCCGCATCCGCAATGCCCAGAGAGGAAAGAGCAAGACTCCTCCTAGCATTAGTGGCTACTGCTGTCGCCACAGACAATTCTGACCACAACGAGCCTGTCAAGGACAAGAGGGCTTCGTCTAGCAACATGACGTCCGAGTCGGACATGACAAGTTCCTGGCTCCTAGTGCGTAGGGAAAGGAGCGTACCCAAGTAGGCCGTCAGCCTCAGGCCAGTCCTGGAATGTGCTTCCATCAAGGACTGAAATTTTTCCTTCTTGGCGTAAGGTGTACCTTTAAAGTTGACACCAAGCCTACCACCTACATGTAGGAGGTCACTGGAACAAGACTTTCTCGTAAAATAATCGAGAGAGTCTTGTTGGGAGAAGGTGAATTCCCTGGCCGGGGGACGGAGCCTGCCAAGGACTGAGAGAGGCTGTGAGGCGAAGTCATTATAGACTTGTTTGAAGTCCTCTGTAAGAGGGATGCCCTTGGAGGGACGCTCGCCTTGAAAAAGGAGAGACTGATGTCCCTGATCGGCCCGACTCTGTAAAAAAGTGTCGGGAAGATATTTCTCCAGCAGGGCTTGAGTCTCTACCGCCAAGGACCGACTGGTCTGGGGTGTAATCTCAACCTGTGAAGAGGCATCATCCTCCGAAAATCCGGACTGAGAAACCTGATCCCAAGAAGGGCGGTTTAGGCAGTCCCAGGACTCCTCCCCAGGCGGAGCACCAAGTGCCGCTGGAATGGGAGCAGTCCCGACCGGACGATCAAAGGCTGAGCGTGGTCGGGAGACGCCCGAAGTGGGGCGGCAAGACTCCTGTGTGTTGGAACCCAAACACAAGGAGCCGGATACCTGAGAAAAGGAACCGGATCCCAATCCACTGGTTGCAGTGGAGTTAGACAAGGGAAAACCAGTGTTCCTAGCCGGATAACCGGCAAAACCGGAATCGGGACCCGGAAAACCGGTATCCGAAACCGGTATCCGAACCGGATCCGAACCGGATCCGGTATCCGAACCGGAACCGGTATCCGACCCGGACCCGAGTCGGGTAGGGTACAGGTATCCCCCCTTCCCCCTTGGGGGGAGGGGTTGGAGTCAGGCGTGGTGGGGAGTACAGCCACAGAGTCTGACCAACCACTCCGCTCCACAATGATCTTGAGATAATTCAAAAGTTCATGGGAGACGCCTAACTCAGAAGAAGTAGTCGCCCCTTGGGGGCTAACCTTCTTCTTCTTGGCCCCCCCTGACACATGAGGTGAAACCACAGTCGGTGTCAAGGGGAGAGAGTCCGCCTCGCCTGTTGGCTGGGCAGTACTCTGGCGCTTACGCTTCTTGGGCAGGTGGGCATGTTTATCGCCCCCTTTACCCTTTGAAACGGGCACCGCCTCCGTAGTAGGCCCTGAAGGGAGTACTTTTGGAGGATCACGACTCTTTTTTCCCTTACCCGCCTTGCTTGTGTTAGAAGCGTGCGGAGAGACAAAAGGAGCCGACCCCTGAGCAAGCACTCCTATGGCTGAAGAGCGAGGAATGCTGCTCGAGCGAGACGAACTGTGGGCAGGGATAACACCCACAGTTTCATCGGTGAGAGGTATTGGCCGGAGGCACTCACTCTCACCGTTATACAAGTCTCTTTCTTCGAGAGAGGTATTGGCCGTGTTCCAGCACTCACTCTCTCGGTTTTCCCCGCATGAGTTGGCAGTCAAAAGAGACGGCGAACTCATAACGGGGCGAGCCGTACACGAAGTAGGCCCTAACTTACCGACAGTCGAAGCTCCAGGGAAGATAACGGTGGTGCGAGAGGAACCTCTCGCAGCCAACCCTCCCAAAGCTAGACGAGTTCCCACAGGAGAACCACTAGCTGTAGACGGAGCCTTCGACATTGCTGAAAATTAAAGACAAGCAAGCACAAATATAGAACTAAAAAGCAACCAAACCACTCACAAAACGGAGTGGGAAAAACTCCTGTATACGGAGACTAACAAGTATAACAACCCACTCACAATGCGAAGTGGGAATAAACTCCTGTATACGGAGACTAGTCAACGTTCTCTACAAACCGCTTGTCTAAGCGCGTTGAATCAACCACCTATAATACACGGGGAAGATGCCCTGACACAGTGTACTAGTACACCGTCTGTGTAAAGCCCAAACGGGGAAGAGAAACGGCGATCTTTTTTGATTAAATTAACCGTGAAGGAGGTTGACTTATAAAAAGTCCGATACACCAAAATGAGTATTAGGATTTGGTGAACGGGATTTTAAATGCGAACAGCAACCAAAAAAGCTTTTGGAGGCAAAAATCTCGCGTTTTAGGCTAAGACTTAGCTCATAGATGTCACTTCACTGACGGGCGAGAAAGGAAGAGGAAGAGTATGGCGGTGGCGCGATTGGATTGGTGGACGGGGAGTACGCGCGCGCGGGCAGGGGCTGCGCGTTCAAGACTTAGTTTTTCTCGAATGACGGCATAGTTTGGGAAACTAGCAAATAGGTAGATACATCGATTTATTGCTGTAAATTAACATAGTTCCCCCCCCCCCCCCGATCATGGGTTTTGGAGAAGATGAAAATGTAAAAAGTTAACGGACGACGCACGACGGACGACGGACCAATTTCCATCGCAATAGCTCACTCGAGCCTTAGGCTCAGGTGAGCTAAAAATGGAAATGAATGATTGGGGGGGGGGGGCAGGGCAAATGGGAGAGGAGCTCGCAAGATGTAGTTGCCAATTTGTGTTTGATTACAACACTAAACATTTGTAATATCGCATTTTGCTTAAACCTTCACGGATCTGTTTATTTAATTTTTCTGCTTCTTTTAAAACCAACTTGTAATCAGGGTGGACTTTCCCTCTATTGAGCCCTCCAGGAAAAAGAAATAGATATCACTGTCCCTGAATTGTAAAGTGTCAAAACAAATTTGGATGGGAACAAAGCTTTACAACTTTCTCCCAAAGGAGTTCTAAACTCTCACAAACAAGCACATCAATGACATGTTTCTCATATAATTTATTAAAGTTAGGTGGTAGAACATAACAAATACTTAGTCTCTTCCAAAAATAAAATGTACATTTCCTTCACGTATAAACGTTAATCACAAGATAATACGTGAATATCACATGATTGTACATGTATATCACACGTTCTATACGAAGATGGCAGGGCAAGTTTTCTTGAAATTTAATTTCATGATTTACAAAATTCAAGGTTACCGTGGTAATTTGCACATTTTCAGCACTCTTGCATTTGCTATATTAAGCAAACATTTATCTGTTTGAATGGTGACTATGCATACTTTCATTATAAATGTATGAAATAATTATGTGAAAAGAATGGTTCATAGATAAAACAAACCAATTTGTACTGATGTAAGTGTATCTTCACATTACAATGGCACTGATCTAGAAATGCTTTCTGCGGTAACAGCACCAACAAGGAGATGGGGATGCTGGACCAAAAAGGTTAAGAACCACTGGTACAGAGACTAAACTTATAAGCTCATTTTAGTAAGAAAATAAATGAAACCATCACCTTCATAGAAGCTACATTAAAATAACACACATTCTGTAAAGTCTATCCCATGGTTAACAAAACATGTATAAAGTCAGCAGTGTAAAAGGGCCTTACATATATGTCTGGAAAACCAGAAGGGCATTAATTCACCTAGGGGGGAGACCCGGTATGTACATGTACATGTGGTATGTGCTTTTTGCTACTTCTGTAAATTTTGTCAGTCTTTTGGGTGTAAACATATCAGAGTGCTGATAATGACTACTGATTTTGCCTTGGGTGATTTCAGCCAAATCAGTACTAAATTGGTTCATTTTGAAAATACTTATCTCTCTAAAGGCATAATAACATTCTGGTTTAATAAGATTTGTAATGAAATGTGCTGCCCCTCTTGTTCTCTAATACTGAGATACGTGGAAAAGAACATTTACTAATTAGAGAAAAGAAGGGAGAGAAAAAATATATGTGTGTATATATATATAACTAGAAAAATCCTCACTTTGGTAAAATACTATCAAAGGCACCATTGAAAATAAAACTGAAAAACATAAAACTTTTTATGCCAAAAATACATGTAAACAGGAAAATTTTACAAAGACTTACATGTAGATGTACACTCTATACAGAACTGACTGAACACATTTATTCATTCTAAATGAGACCGAAGAGACATGGAGGTGGAGAGCCGTTTGACAGTTGACAACATTTGCTCTTCAGTTTCTTTGTAAAGCAGACATTAGTGGCACATAAAACAAATAATCATACACATGTAGATTAAACAAGCTGTTCTTACTACATATACCGTTACGTACATTATACGTTTAGTGCTATCGCGAGTTGCTCACTGCTAGTTGAGTCTTCAGTACGTATCTGGTAAACAGCCGTACATGATTTGTGATTTGGTTCAATAGACCGCTTCTGTAATGTATACAAATTTATGGACATATAAATTCTCTGAGCACCTAGTGACGAGCTATTCCATGAACATGCTTTTTATATATGAGCCTCAATGCTTGGAATCCAGTTTGCATACATTTTTTGTTGCTATGCCTGGCAAGCTTTCAGGTTGTCAAGAACAACCTTTGTTTGAAAGGTATGCATAAAATTTGCATACATTACCGAAGCGGTCTATTTCAGAAGAAAATCTGTCAAAATAAAAGCAACCATGAGCGGAACAGTGTCAGCCAGGGGCCCTGAGGCAGGCCACTGGACCCCTAACTCCAGGGAGCTCCACCGCCTAACGGCGGTGGCGGTGGAGCTCCCTGGAGGTTACTGGACCCCCTGCAAATGTGCGTTTCCTTTTTCTGAATCCCAAATGTTGGCAAATATGCAACAGGTTGGACTGAACCACAAAACTGCACTCACAAGTTTCCTCCATGAAGCTAACCTGAAAAGAGTACTGTTAACTTCCTTAAATTTTATTGCTAGAGATGTTAATTACCCAAAACGATATATATAGGAAATCTTCATTAAAGTTCATTTCTACTCTTCTTTTTTCCCTTCCCATTTAAATCTGCTGGGTTCGGTCGTACAAATTTAGCGCCCTCTGGAAGCTCTGTCGCTGTAGCCTCTTCTTTCTCAACCTTATCTGCGTTCTTCTTCTTTCCTTTTGGTTTCTTTTCACTGGTCCCAGTAGGTAATGCCACGGCACATCTGAATCCTAAGTTATCGGAGCCAGCGTCTGCTTCATTACCCATTCTGAAAAGATAACAATTTTGAATAATATTAAAAATGGAAAAATTGCAATCGAGGAGGTACATGTACAGGTATGTCAATTCAAAGGCAATTTTCAACTTAACCTAGTTTCTTTCAAGAGGAAAATAGTTGAATCTTGTGTAAATCTATCTTAAATTGACAATGCATGTTGGAAAGTTTGAGACCAATACTAATATTGTAAAACCAGAAATCTTGACCACTCGCAAAAATTCACGAAAGCTGCATGCCGTGAAATAATAAAATCACAACTGAAACAACATAAAATTATTGCAATTCGCAAAAGTTTCTTGTCGCAAAATTGGCTGTCATTAACAATTCGCGAGAGTTTTTACGTCGCAAAATTTTCTGGTTTTACAGTTTGTTAAAAAGAGGAAATTGCCTTTGATGCATTCCTTGTTTTCTAATTGCATTTGTAAATGCACTTCGGCAGGAAAACTGAGTTTTACATGTCATTTTCAAAATGCTGCTGCTCGGTAAAAGCATGTACGGACGGATGCCATGTATGTAGCATTTAAAAGCGAAATACTTCTAGTTTATTGAAAATAGATAGTTACTGTGACAGATCACATAGTGTGGTCACAATAAACCATTGTTTTAGGGTTGTTGTTTTTTTCTGGGACACACTGTATATACATATACATATATATATATATATATATATATATATATATAATATATATAATATATATAATGATTACAGTCCACGTATTGGCAAAATTATTAAACAAGTAGAACACAGTAGAAATGCATTGACTGCCAACTGAAATTTATTAAATCAGAATTTTCGGGGGCCTCCCCCATCTTCAGGGATATAAACTAACAATGCAAGATTATACAAATAATAACAAAGATGTTGTTATATATATATATATCTCGACCTCAGATCAGACGAGACCACCCGCAGAATTTTCACCAGAGCATGTGTCGTACAACCATTAATCTTCGCCATATCTTTATTATCCTAAATGATGGAAATATAATAACACTGCAAACCTCGTTGTGACTCTAGCAGCATGGTTGAACTTTCCATCCTTGGAGTCAATGTAGGACCCGCCCCTGAGGACGTAGCGGGTCTGGGACGGGTCCTCTTCGCCCGGGGAGGGAGCGTCGTCTTTGGAACTGGGCGTGGCACTGAATTTGGTTGACGTCCACTCCCAGATGTTGCCAATCATGTCGTAAAGACCTAAATGGGAAGAGGGTGATTGCAGAATAAATCTTAGAAAGTCAAATGATGCAAGAAGCACAACTCATACATGTAAGTTTAAAATCAACACAATTTTGACTTGAATTGAATGGTATAAAGTCGTAATAGAAAGAAATAAAAATAAACTCACCGTAATCATTTTGAGCTGGGAATGCATCGACAGGTCCAACACCATGATACCCATCCGCCTTTGTATTCTCTCCTGGGAATTTGCCCTATCCCAAAAAAAGATTTAACAAATAAAAAAAAAACAATGAGACAACATTAGCATGGACACGAGATAGAATTACTGGATGAATAACACAGTCGTTTTACTTCTTTTGGTCTGCTGACCATTTAGACTCAAACCTTAAAACCGGGTAAGCATTTCATCAAGCATTTTGTCAGTGATTTTCACCGACAACTGTTATAAGCTACTGAAATCCTTGCATCTGATTGCTGAGAGCAAATCTGTCAGTAAAAATCACTGACAAAGACAGTTGACGAAATGCTGCCCTGGGCCCCAACCTGTAGAGAGTTGTGACTCATCCAAATCAATCTAAAGTCCCCCAATCCATTGAAACCTTACAATCTCCTATCTCCTATATATAGAGTCAAGATTGACTTAACTCTCAAGATAAGTTGCAACGATTCTAATCAATCGCAACTCTATTGAAGACAGTGCCCGGATATTAAATGAACTTAAAGTACGTACAGATACATCTGGCAATGTTGGGTTTATTTCTGTTTATGATGTAGTAAATATTAAATCTAACATCTTCAGTTCAACCGAGTGTAAGAGACTTCCTATATCAACATTTTACAAACACGTTTAACAAGACAAACATAACTGTATTTTACCTGCCATATATTCATTCTATTCTTCTCATATTTGTTTCCCCATGGATACTCTTTGCCTGCAATGAAAGAAAGACAAAGAGAAAGAAAGACGGAATGAGTAGAGCATAAAATATTTCCTTCAAAGGAAGCAAAACATTCAAACATAGCAAGAAAAAAATCCTAATTGAACCTCAAATTATGTTTATTAGAATATTCCAAATTTGGCTTTTAAAGATGTTAGGACAGCTTATTATATTCTCCAGTACATGTACGTATTACAGTCACCGAGTATGTACTTAATAAAATCTCTTCAATATGATAAAAACTTTTTCATTTTTTTTTAATACAACCTCTAACCATACCTGATGTACATGTAGAATAGATGTGGGCCCAGAGGAGAGTTCTGTGAGACACCATACATGTACAGCCATGGAAAAAATTATTAGACCAAGAATAGTTACTGAGTATTATTTTTGTGGTAAGAAGGATATCATAAAAGCAAGGTATAATTGCTGGAATTTGGTTTTCATTCAATGAAATACAAAGACAAATCATTTTTATAATTTTGTATGAATATATTAAAGTACCCTTATTACAGAAGCTTGGTCTAATAATTTTTTCCAGGGCTCTATCTTACCATATTGGGGGAAGAATAACTCTTTAACCTCCATGCCAGTCACCTTCCAGACCCCCCGAGCTGCACAACTCTCACTCTGCTTCAGTGGATAACGTACATGTACATCCATGCAACTAACAGAGTAATACAGCCCCATGCCTCTAATTATAACTGATGTACCAGGGTACATTTAGAAAAGAAGTGGGCCTAGTAGGGAGTCCTGTGGGACACCACATATCACCATACTGAGGGAAGAAGAACTCATTAGCCTCCCACACACTCACCTTCCCGACCCCCTCTAGCTGCAAACTCCCACTCTGCTTCAGTGGGTAACCTCCATCCGTGCCACTGACAGAACGTTCTAGCATCAACATGACTGATGTGTACTGCTGGGTAGTTCAGTCGATTCTCAATACCACTCCCTTTCCCTTCTGGCTAAAAGCAAATTAAATTCCAATTATTTTAACCACAAGTGTTACAACAGTGAGAATATACATGTATATGTAATATACCATAAAGAAAAATTCTGAATAGACATTTTACCTCCATTCCAATCAACTGCCTACAGATTGTACAGAGCTTAAAAAAAATATTTTAAATAAAGTTTTGACAACTCATCCCAAAAATTCAAATACATGTAAAAGTACTTTTAACGCATTGATTTAAGGAGGTGGAAGACTAACCAAAACTCTGTGGACATAAGAAATGGAAATGTGAAAACTGAGTTCAACATGCTTCTGTATCATTCCAGAATATGTCAAGGCAGTCATGATCAAGGTTCAGCTCTTCATTTTTGTAACGACTGAGAAATACATGTATTTGAGATTACCGTACGCTCTTCAGCCAACACAGCATGTTCTTTGTTACAACTTCTTCTTAACTCTTTCAGTGCCGATGGCACGTATATGTGACAGATAGACTTGTCATTTTCATTCACCAATTGCTCGACCACAGGAAAGGTATATGGTGGTCAATGTATATCAAAAATATGAGCATAAATCAAGCATTCTAAATATATGATTACAATTATATGCTACCATAGAAAATTTCATAGAAAATTTCAGGTTTTGAAACACATATTGCCTTATTTCAACATTAAACAATAGTAAACAAATGAGAAACCAAAATGTAATGGACAAAAAAGAAATTCATATGTAATTTTCAAGAATTCTTATGCATAAAGTTGGGTAAAGTAATACTGTTTGGTATCATAAGAAATGGTAATGAATTTCCTACAAGTTTTGTACCCAATATTTTGTGAAATAATAGATGGTTAATGAAGTGCATAAATTTGAAAAGTAAGCATTGATCACATTTTGTGAAATTTTGAAGAGAGCTATTAACCCTGTGGCATAGTAAGAGTTAAATCTTACATGTCACTCCCATTATGGACTGCAGTACTCTAACTCAGTTCTTACCTGTCTCCAGTAAGCGTTCTGAACTGGAATCCACCACGGGGCATCCTATAACAAATGGAGATTTTATTTAATTATGAGAGGTTTGTTATTTCTTTAGAGAATGCTACACAAGATAAACAAAAACAACAGTCTAAAAATGGTGTCTCAAATATACAAACACTCAAACACTCAAACCAAGAAAGTGATATTATCCCTTTCTTTTCTTTTTTCATAATCAGAAATAGTTACTGTAGGAATCTACTGTGATCTAGATTCATAAATGTGGTCAAACATCTATTTTCTGAACACATACTGTATGGTATAATGTATGGTGTGTAATAGAGACAAAGCAAAACTAAATTTCCTTAAATATTAAAAGGTTCATCTTAACTTACAGGTAATCTCTGCTCAATAGTATTCTTGATAGCCTCTGGAACGAATGCATCAAACGCAAAGCTCCACGTGTATTTCTCTGCATCTGTCTTGTATTTCTTTGCTCTCACAAATTTCCTAGAACAATGAAATTTCAAACTCAAGAATGAATAGTGAATACACTGTATTGCTTCTCTGTATGAATTGTGCATACAAAATTAACAGGATATATTTCTACATGGATTGAACTGCTAAAAGATATACAATGTAGTTCTACATTTTGAGAAAATCAAGAAAGTTTCAGTAGTCAAGAACAAAAGTACTTGTATACATGTACATGGATGATTGTACTTACAAATTTTCTTGTTAAACTTATGTAATTGAAACCAATGTTTCTTCCTTTGCTGAGAGCAAGATGGGCGTTAGCTCTATGTATTAAAAAAGATATTTCTGAGTTAACATCTCTATGGCTTTCAGGAATCAATATGTCGTCATGAAGTTTATGACATAAAATATTGGCAAACTACCGGTAGATGGGGCTGCCAACAACTTGTCAGCTAAACACTGGAAAGCAAACAGTTACTGTTGTATTGGGTAACCTCGCTAGTCTATTCATAAGGACCACTTATTCATAAGCACTGCCATAATGCATGACTAAATGAATAGCGGTTTTGTATGAATAGCGGTACTTATGAATAGCGAGCAAACCATAGACAAATGACCTCGCTATTCATAAGGACCTCCATTCATAAGGACCACTACACATAACTATTCATGAGGAACGCTATTCATAGGGCGTGTTAATTGAATAGCGGTTTTCTATGAATAGCGGTCCTTATGAATAGCGAGCGGACCCCGTTGTAACATACTATTTCTCTCACTGGGTTTTAATGCATGAAATCTCTGAAGAAAGTTGTTTGGCTTGAAAACTGTACATTGTAACCCTGCAAATAGAATTTTAATTTCACCCTGACATATACTTTGTTTGGCACACAAATAGAGCAACAAGTGTTCCAACTTCAATGAATTTGTACATAAACTCCTTTTTATGCAAGATTTTTCTCTGGATAACAAACATAGGGCAGGTATCATTACTTTTCCGCTCTGTTGACTGTGCACTTTGCATCATATCTAAACTGTGACATCCTAGTAGGCCAACAGCCCATGGGACCAAAAGCCTGCAAGACCAACAATGTTGGTATCTTGAAATTTCAGAAAAGTAGTAAGATGAAGGCCCGCAAAAACAATGTCAGTCTCATGGGCTGTCGGTGTCATGAAGCCTTAGACAACTTTTCAGAATGCCTGCAAGACCGACATTATCGGTCTCACGGGCAGCAGCTGTTTTAATTTGGGAAATTAATGTTTACGTAAGATTACTAATGACAGTTTAAGATGAACAATTCTCCTCAGCAATGGTAACAGCTTGTTGAACTGCCATTATTCAAACAATCCTTAATCCACATTTATAATTAGCCAAACAAGTACACTAAATCTATGTCATATGATAATACAATCCAAATCCATTTAACAAATTGGAAATTATTATCTGAATGAAGGCATGGGAATACTGTTGTGTTTGTATTTTGTAACATAAATATTAAAATAAGAATTATTTAAAGAGTAAAAAAAGAAAGCAAAGTAAAATTTATGTTTAACATGAAAAAATACCTGAGCAAGTACCATGCAGAAATTAAATACAATACAAAGAATTTAAAGAAAATGCCAGCAGAAGTAAGCAAATGAATAGACACAAGCTTTGATCCCACTTTCTTTTCTCAGCTGTATAGGCCAAGCTGTAAATTGATTGATGGGCCTATTCACAGATTTATATACAGAAGCATGGACCAAATCACATAAGAAGGATGTATCTGAAATAATACCAGCAGAAATACTGTTTGCTTCTAAATCAGCACATAAGTAACAATTTTTTTTCAATATTCACAGAATAAAGGGAAAATATAACCAGCACATTATACAAGTGTGGCGGTTGGAAATATTGTATTTCAAATTTGGCCGATTTATGATAAATCTTTATTTTAAGGAAGATTGATTGAAGAATTATAGACAATAAAAGGAATAGATGCTAGAACATTGTACAGTGCATTGGTTTTTTTTAGGAAGTAAACCTTCATACAAGGTTCATGAAGTGGAATCAGACAAACCAGATAAACAAGTACCGTTAATAGACGGTCAAAGATAAGAGTTATTAATTTTCTAAAGTTCAGATCACTAATAATCGAGATAACCAGTCCTTCAATTGACAATTTGTTCACAATATACATAGATAGACTACTGTTCCATCAATTGTGCACTAAAGAAGTAAATATTCAAAATTACCCTCTTCTAAATTTTTATTATGGAAAAGACATTTCTTCAAACAGTGGTACATATATCTAACTATTATTCCATCATAAAAATTGAGGAAGGAAATTGTGAGAAATCTCAAACTTTCCCTAGGTTGCTTCTCTACTTTAATACTGCTTCCACTCAGACCAAATTTATGTTAGTTCAATTAGCCTTCATAAGAAAATTTGATACCAAGAGAGACATTAAGACCTTACCTAAATGAAGCTGTGGTAATTGGGTACTTGTTGATTTTGAAAGGTTTCACTGTGACTTTTCGCTGGACACTCTCTCCGTCCTTGCCATTTGATTTCGATGACCCCATCATGAACTTTCCTCCAGGCAACGAGACCATCTCCTCATACTTATCATACACAGGATCTAGAGAAGGAAATGCAGTAGTCACAGGTACAGGGGAGTGTATTAGAAAATATGATCAAACATAATAACTATGTCAAAAATTCATAATGCTACATGTATAATTTTAGGCCTCCAATGTACTACACTCACGCATCATTCCAGTTTTCATCACTTACATTGTAACTTTTTTGGCACTTTTTCTTTATATAACATTTCTCAGGGGAAAATAAATGTGATTAAATTTTGCATTAAATTTCGAGTCTATCTTAATATGCTTTTAAAAAAATGTATCAAGGAAGTTTAAAGCGTAACAATTATTCATCTTATTGGAAATGAAATTTGCTCCTTTGCCTTTGTCTTCAAAGTGTGTTTACAAAAGTCGGACATGCAATGATCACCTACAATATTTTTAAAATATATTTTTATATATATATATACATGTACTTTAATTGATAACTGGAAAAAAAGTTGACTTTGGCAAATGTTTCATGTGTATGCTTCAGTTAATGTGGCAAGATATTGAATCTCCAGCACAAAGAGTTCAAGAGAAATATCTTTCTTGATGTCTTATTTTTGTAGTTTTCATGCCGTTTACCACAATTTTGATGAGGTAGTATTGATAGTGCTAAATAAGTCTAAAATTACCTTGAGAAAACCATTTTTTCCTTTAGTCTATGTGCTCTCTCTCTCTCTCTCTCTCTCTCTCTACATGCATCTTCCAATCTATCTTTCTATACATCTCATTCTTTCTTTCTTTTTATTGATCTTACATGTATTATATCAAAGATCAATATACTTTCACAGTTGGGCATATCATTGTGCTAACTGCTCAATCCATACATATTCTCAATGTCAACATTTTTTCTAATTGGTGAATAAATGAACTTACATTGTAATTTGGAACTTGTACTCAGTACCCTCAAGTATCCCTTATTCCCTTTTCATGCATAAATGTACTATCTCCCCCCCCCCCTTCTCTCTCCCTCCCTCCACCTTCTCTCTCTTTCTCCTTCACCCCCCCCCCCCCCTTCTCTCTCACTTCTCCATTCATACGTTTTTTTGAATAATTTCCCAGTTACACTTTTTACACTTTTACAATTTCCCCAGTACACAATGGTACATGTACTATCATTTTTACACAAATTAATGTGAGCTTGAGTCACTTTGCAACAGGCGACTGTACTTTCCATCTGTAGTGTCAAGAACACTTGCTATCAACTTTGCTCCAAAGCAAGAAGTCTTACAAGCAGGTACACGTACAAGTATGGTTTGTGCAATACTTTCTAATAATTTTTTTTCCATGGTCAGTGCTCAGGTTATAAAGATTCAACTTATTGTGTTGCTTATTTTCTTTTTTTAATCAATGTTTCATACATGCACACTGTACATGTATGTCTTAGTTTCTATAGTCTGTTACTATTTGATTCTCTCTTGCACTATATTCCATGTAACATTTATTTATTTATTTATTTATGTAACTTTTTGTGCTTGTCTTGTTAACTTTCTTGGAAGTGGAGGATGATTTTATGTATTTTTGATCAGACAATAAAGTTCTTGAATCTTGAAGTACAACCGTTAGCATTGTCTCCTTGAAACTTTGATTTTAAGATGATACACAGTACACACAATAGTAGTTTAAACTACACTGTATTATGTCGAAAGTTTGTCACCAACAAGTAATCAATGACAGCACAGGCCCACTCATGCCCAGTCATATGAACAGATTAAGAATAAGATCGCACAAACAGAATTCACTGAAGGAGAAATAATCTCACAATGTAAGCTTCATGCATTTTCCACCCAGGTAAGGAGATTTAGGGTGGGGATACATGTCCTAAATTTCTTTTGTCCTGTTCCATTCTACCATAGGCAGTGAGACGTGGCCTAACAACACTGGTCTTCAATACACGCTACTCAAATGTGTAATGACCATTAAGGAGGGTCATGGATATGGGCAATTCCATGATTAGTAACGTTACACTTTATCAAATTTTAATATTTTTGATACAGATAACTCAATAGCTTTTTCATCTGAAGTCCCACTCTTGCAAATAATATATTCACCTAACAAAGGTCTACAGTACATGTACATAAAGAAATCAAAAGTAAATGAATGAAATACATGTAAGAGCTGTTTGATGACGGTTAGTAACGTTACAAAAAAAGGACATGAGAAACAAACCAAAGTTTTTGAAAAAATATTCCTCCTTTTGTATTGTATTGTACATGTACCTCAAACTTGGAGCCATATCAGTATTACTTCTTAAATGATGACAAATGTCCCAAATTGTATCTCTCAATTTGTTTAAGTAGAGCCCAAAACCTTGGTTTATAATAGTAACGTTACAGTTAGTCACGTTACAGTTTGTCCAGTACTACATATTTGAGATTTTTATTCCTTTTCAACAACTTATTATTGCCTACTTTCTTTTAAATTGGTGTGACTAAATGCTCTACAAATTATCTAATCGAAAAATTCACAAAATATGCAGTATATTTCTGTCCATGACTAAAAAACTGTGTGAAGTCCCATCTATCTACATGTAAATTTGTGTATGGTTCGGATTCTTCTATAAGGGGCCATATTAAATAAAATTGTTGAGTATGAAACCCCTTTGTGAAAACAATTCCTGTATTTATTTAAACCCCCAAAATCGACCTGAATTTGAGAAAGAGCAAGAAAAAGTTTGGCCTGATGTCCACTTAATCATGGAATTGCCCATATGATTTTGCTCCTTGTATATTAGTACATGTATCTGGGCATGTACATAAATCTTTAATTATGAAATAGGCTCCCAACAAATGCCACATTTCTTGGTTAGGCCTACATGTATATACAATGTAGACACTAAATAGTAAAAAAAAAAAACAGATTGTACACATATTTCCTTTAAATCTTTAAAGAAAAAAATTACTGCATGCTGGACTGATTTGAACAATTGACTGAAAATATGCAATCCATAAAGGATTGCAGTTCTCCAGCAAATGGAATAAGTCAACAAAGAAGATAATTGAAAATAATGTAGATCCAAATGTCCTAGGGAAAGACAGACTATACGGTAAAACCCACTTATACATGCACAAGCTTATCTGAAGATAACCTTGTACTCCAGACTAGCTTTTACGGGTGAATAGGCTTCAATAGCTTTTGTGTGTATCAGCAGGGCCTTTTCCAGGCTAGATCATTCATACAGGAGAGGAAAATAATTATAGTTAAGGCAAAAAACAAAAACAAAACAAAGGCAAAGAATCATGTAGAACTTTAAGTCTAAGTTACATGTTTATGGTTCATTTTGTTTTGTTTAGAGCTACATGTACTAGGTATTCCAAATAATAATAATAAACAAAATGTAGAGTCTAGTCTACTCTTGAACAAATCAAGATCTATTGTTCTCTTTTTAACAAATAAAGAAAAATGGCAAATTGGAAATCGTTCGATAATGAAAATAAGGTCAACCTAGATCTAGACCACACCATGAATAGGGGTCATACTGACCACAACGCGATATGAATGCAAAAATACTTGGTATTTTCTGTCGCATGTATTAAAGTTATGGGGGGAAAAATAAGATAAATATTTTAAATACTTCCTTTCAAATTCAGCTCTTAAAAATCTCACTCCTACCTCGAATGGCCGTTAGGAAGAACTTTTGATACTTCCAGCAAAATCTAAAGTCAAAATCATGTCCAAAACCGAAGAAATCCCTGCCGATTTTCTTTGCGATCGCATTTTATTTTCATTCCGCCGATGTCTTCAACAAAAATCGGGCAATAAAATTTTGTCCACAGAGAAGGTCGGGATCGATCTCTACGATCGCGCACACAGAAAATCGGGACTTTTCCGTCAAAATTCTTTTGGGGAGATGTCAGGCGCTTGCGGCGATCAGGAAATGTACACAATGACTCTTATACCTCGTTTCGCCAGAATCGACAGTAAATTACGGATTTCATTTTTGTAAATATCTTTTCCAACATCGGTCAGTTGAATTTATTGTATTTCATGGATACATGTATGTTGGGGTCGGTTTTTGTAAATTAAATGCTGATTTTGAGTGAGTGTTGGTGACTTTTGTGCAGTGGTGTTTGAAAAAGTTGAGGTGTATGACTGTCTAGATTCTACAAACGAAGTATAGTCATGTCGCTATGAGTGATCTAGACCTAGTTTAATAGACTAGAGTCACTAGAGTCTAGATTAATTACCAAACCATCAATTTTTAAGTAAAAACAATTTCAATATGGCACGAAAAAGAGACATGATAACGAAGCTTTTCGACCTGCACTCATCAGGTTATCACGCAGGTATATAAGAAATTACTTCAAATCAACTATATTATACCCAATGAACCCGGACGCAACCCAGACGCCGTAATTTCAGAACAATCACAAAGCTTGGACGAACTCCTTTTGTCTGCACAGAAGGGGTTCGTGCGATTGAATGTAGGCGGCTTCCAGAAAGCGTAAATGCGCTGAGCTTCTGGCCCGGGACATAATTGAGAATTGATCGTCGGCATAGCTTTGTGCGCAAGCTGGATTGTTCAGCAAGTGGAGACCAATCGCTGAATCGCATTTGGCTATCTTTGGTCTGTTAGCGTGTATTTCAGATTTGCAGGCACGGACGGGCTGCGTGCGCTGATTGGTTGTACGGTTGCGAATAGTCGAGGGGACGTGTTGTTTAATGCGATCAGCCAACCGCTGAGTAGTACGGCCCACGTACCTGGCATCGCACCGGCACTGAAATTGGTAAATAACATTACTCAAGTGAGGGGTGGGTAGTACATCCTTGCTAGTTGACGGTAGCATCCTGTGTGTAGAAAACACAATGCGTGTCGAAACCGCGTAATAGCAACGTGACACTGCGTGTTTGATCTAACTGGCGTATTTGTCAGATACCTTACCCCTCCAGGGTAGTTTGAGATACACGGGGCATTTGGCAGGTCCAAATCTGGTGTCAGATTTGGATTGTGCCTCCAGCGTCCGTGTTATGGTGCGAGATATAACATGCTCAGGGTAACCATTGTCAAGGAGAATAGTTTTGATTTTCGCGATTTCGGGAGCTAATTTGCACTCAGAGCAAATCCTAAGGGCGCGGCACACTAAGTTTCTAATGAGCCCAATCTTGCATGAAGTTGCACTGTACGGGTTCATCGAGTATAATATAGTTGATTTCAAGTAATTTGTTATATACCTGCGTGATAACCTGATGAGTGCAGGTCCAAAAGCTTCGTTATCATGTCTCTTTTTCGTGAGCTATATTGAAATTTTGTAGTACCAAGAAATTATTTGTAAAAACAATTTCTGTGAAAAACACAAACACTAACAGCAAAGAAGACGAACAAATGAAATAGACTTGTAAGTTAATATTATACTGTAGTCTCAGCGGAGCCTATCCCCAACTCAAACTTTGTTACTGCCTGAACGAAATCGAAATAGACTGATTTTTCGACTCCAGCCCAAGAACGCAGCCACCGAAGGTGGTGTAAAAAACCTGTCACTGACTACCACTGACTACTACTGCCCTAGACCGAAAAAAATCAGTCTATTTCGTTCGGGGATATGCCCTGCTGACACTACGTCTGGCTTCACGGAGTCTAGGCAATGATAGGAGAGCCTCGAAAGTCAAAAAATTTTATTTTATAAATAAAAGTAAACTCCTCCAAACAGACAGATTTTTCTGTCTACGTACTACTAGTACTAGTAGTAGGCCTAGTACTAGTAGTGGCAGTACTAGTACTACTGCCCTGGCATGCTTTTAATAATAATATTAGAACAAATTAAGGAGCAACTATAGAATACCCGGCTTGTCTCGAATGGGTGGGGTGCGGGAGCGGGATGGGAGCGGGATGGGAGCGGGAACGGGCACACCCTTTCGAGACAAGCCCCCCCGGTTATCTCGAATGGATGCGTTCCCAGCGAGAAGTTCAATGAACGCGCCACTTCGAGACAACCGGGGGGGCTTTCCTCGAATGGATGTGTTGAGCAGACTTTTGTAACAGACGTTTCTTTTGTATAAGATGTAGAAAATATCATAAAACAGTATCTAAAGAAGCTTTTGACAAGGAAATCATTATTTGTGCAAAAAAAAATAGGAGAATTGAATAATTATGCATTAAAACACACGGGGACGAAAGGGCAAGTGGCGTAGCTAGGATTTTTGTATTTATTTATTTATTATTATTTTTGTTTGGCGTGACCTGGGCCCCGTAACATAAAGAGTGTTTAGTTGATATCGCTGAAACCATGACTGGAAAAATGAGGTAAGTACCTCCGTTTTATTCATATTATATGACGATGTCAATATTTTTTAATAAATCATAACAATTATGTAAAATTCTAATGTAAGTAGCATTCTATGACAATGAATTGTGCATATATAAAGATGAAAGCTGATATTTTACCGGAATTAAGACGCCTTTTTATCCTATCGCGCAACCCTGTTTCAGTGGCAAGAAGCACACGCTGACGGAACAACCAAGGGTCCTTCGCCCGTGATCTCCGGCAGACCTCGCGTTGCTTGCCCGGTGGGTTGTGTACGGCAGAATTTTTTTCTGACTTGGACGATGCAAATTTCATTGTGCTTGTAAAACTAATTGTGTATTTGTTATGATGGTATTATTATGACCCATGTCTCTTATTTCTTAACACACTTGGCAAACCCACAAAACTAGGGGCCGGATTTTTTTCCAAGCTATTATAAGGCCAACCAATAACAACATGCTTGCAACAGGCAGGCCCAAATGTTTGGCCTGCCTGTTGCATGTTGTTAATATTATTACTGTTGTTAAACATAGTGGGCCTGCCTGTTGAATGTTGTTATTGGTTGGCCTATTATAATAGCTTGGAAAAAATCCGGCCCCTATTGTGTGGGTTTGCCCAAGTGTGTTAAGAAATAGTAGGAGACATGGGTCATAATAATACCATCATAACAAATACACAATTAGTTTTACAAGCACAATGAAATTTGCATCGTCCAAGTCAGAAAAAAATTCTGCCGTACACAACCCACCGGGCAAGCAACGCGAGGTCTGCCGGAGATCACGGGCGAAGGACCCTTGGTTGTTCCGTCAGCATGTGCTTCTTGCCACTGAAACAGGGTTGCGCGATAGGATAAAAAGGCGTCTTAATTCCGGTAAAATATCAGCTTTCATCTTTATATATGCACAATTCATTGTCATAGAATGCTACTTACATTAGAATTTTACATAATTATTGTCATGATTTATTAAAATATATTGACATCGTCATATAATATGAATAAAACGGAGGTACTTACCTCATTTTTCCAGTCAGGCTTTCACTAGTTTCAGCGATATCAGCGGGGAAATGTGGAATTGTCATAGTCTCAAGACAAGTCGTTATGTGTTATTTAAATTCATTGCAAAAATTAATAACGATTGATCGCTATGAATCATGCTCTAATAGCCTTTGACTGAAAGGGGGGGGGGGGGGCTTTGTGTTACGGATTTTAGCGATTGATTGCCATTAGCACTTGATCGGAGTTTATAAACACGCCCAGGTCACGCCAAACAAAAATAATAATAAATAAATAAATACAAAAATCCTAGCTATGCCACTTGCCCTTTCGTCCCCGTGTATTTTAATGCATAATTATTCAATTCTCCTATTTATTTTGCACAAATAATGATTTCCTTGTCAAAAGCTTATTTTAGATACTGTTTTATTATATTTTCTACATCTTAGACAAAAGAAAAACGAAAAAAAAAAACAGCAAGAGTACATTTTTCAAAAATTTCTAAAACGTCTGTTACAAAAGTCTACTCAACACATCCATTCGAGGAAAGCCCCCCCGGTTGTCTCAAAGTGGCGCGTTCATTGAACTTCTCGCTGGGAACGCGTCCATTCGAGATAACCGGGGGGGCTTGTCTCGAAAGGGTGCGCCCGTTCCCGCTCCCATCCCGCTCCCGCACCCCACCCATTCGAGACAAGCCGAATACCCCACCACAAAAGTTGACCACATGTCCATTAGTTGACCAACGCTTCTCTAATGAAGCTAAATCCAAAGACTTAAGTTTTTTAGCTACCATAAATCGTAATTCTAACCATAATCCTAACTTTAAGTTTAACATAACCCTAACCACAACCCTAACCCTATGTGTTGGTCGTTTATGCACATAGGCCTACATGTAAGTCTATATGTGGTAGGGTATTCTATAGTTAAGGCTAAGCCCAAATGAATTTGAAACCTAAAAAGGTTAAATGTAAAAAAGGTACCGGTAGGCCTAATTAAGGAGACAAGTTAGGGGATATATAGGTTGCCTAGGCATGCTAGGTAGACTTCCAAGATCCCCCACAGCTCATCTCACTGCACTGTCATGACTGTCGAGGCGCCAGCCGGCAGCCCGAAGGCGGAAGGCTAAGGCGAGGCTGATCTGAGCTGTGAGCTGTGACCTGTGGCCTGTGAGACGTGTTGGGTCGAGCCCGATGAACACCCGATCCGAGCGGCAGCTCTGTTCTCTGCCGACGCAACTGGGCACTAAATAAAGTAGGTTTCGTTGGAACTTACCGGCTGAAACTTCGTCTTTAGATAAGGCATCAGATAGTGATATCAGCACCAAAACAGCAAAGCTCACGTTAATGGTCAACAGGGTAACGGTTCCCATCTTTATCTCTGTAAGTCAGAGATGTTTTGAATATTTCAAGGAATAAGAAGATTTAAACAGTACTCAGTCATGTCAGACTGTCAGTAGGTGAACGAACGAAATCACCGCCACCTGTACATATAGTATACGTACACACTACACACTACCATATACCTGCCGTATACATACTACGCATACGTATAGCTTTTTTATTATTTTAATGATCAAGGTACAAACAGCGATTATTAAAAAGATGAATTACTAGTACCTCCTTGCTTGGTTGTACAATGTCAATTTCAAACACAACCAATTTGTCAAGTTGCTCTGAAACCACAGTGCGTAACTCTATGTCTGAAACCCACTCCCTCTCTGAAAGAATTAAAGCAGATTTAATTGGTGAAAGTTTGAATGGAATCAGAAAATTAAGAAAATATATTAAAGTTATGACTTTTTGAAAGTAATTGTAATGCTATGTCAAACAAAGTTACAAACAGGGAAATATGGGGGGCCGGGGGAGACCGTATGGTTTTGCCCCCCCCCCCCCCCACCAATAAATGCGGAGGTGTAAAATAAAATGAGGAAATATGATGCAAACTCGGAAAAATAAAACCTTCCAAACAATATTACACGATCAGACTTTAATTTAGCAGCACGCTCCGCTGGCAAATTCTCTAATTTCCCCTGCTTCACGTAACAGACGGGGGAAGATGATGGGAAAATCATCATTTTGCTTTCCCGCCCTCGACGCTCCTGTGTACCAGATCTTTGCATGACTATATTTATTTATTTATTTATTTATTTCTGATATTTATACAGGGTGGCTCATATCACCAATTTGGTGGTCTTGGTAACAATAAAACAAATAACATCAACAATAATCAATATATATAAATATACAAGCATAAAAACGTATAATACACATTAATCGGTATCCTCATTAGTTAAGTAATCATTCAGTAATATTCATTGACTATTTACAAGAATTTTCGAATCGAATTTTAACTTAAAGATTATTAGCATTGTAAACTGTGAAATAATCAAATTAAAATATGGATGATAACCACACATCAAAATGAGGGGAAAATAATTAACAACACATATACCAAAGAAGTTGCTATGCATAATATCCCCATATAGTTCACAGCTTACATCTCCTCTGCAGATAACAGAGCTTTTAGAGTGTATTTGAAACTGTTCAAAGTAGGCAACATTTTGATAGAAGTTTCAAGTTGGTTCCATACTGCAATTCCAGATATTAGGGGACTATGTTTGTATGTGTCCGTCCTAAATTTAGGTACACGCAATGTATCTCTTACAGCATGTCTTGTGCTATATATATGGGAATTTTATAATCGGACAACATTACTCTCCCTAGCTTAAATATGTTCCAACACACATAACTAATTTTTTTTTCTTTTTTTTCTTTTTTTTTCTTTTTTTTTTTTTTTGGGGGGGGTTAATTCGAAATGTTTAAAGGACCTATGGAATGCAAGTACATGTTGATCTTTGATGATGTGTATTGTTTTACCTGCTAAGCCCCGCCCCTAAAAATCCTTTGGAGTGTGATTCTTCACATGACATCATCAGTCAATCATCAGTCACCTAAAACAAGCCAAACAAAAGACACATGTATGTAAAGTATCTCTCCGGTTTCTAATTGCTCGCATTAGCATCGTGTGTTTTCATACAACAGATTTTCAGTACCTTTCTTTTCCTGTGATGCTGGGGCATTTATGACATAACATCTGCTATTGTGATTGAGAGTTTATGAGTTGGTATTGCATTAAAACATGAGATGCTATTGTGAGCAGGTGCTAAAATGAGGGATAGGTACATACCAGTGTCTATTGTTTTGCTTGTTTTAGGTGACTGATGATTGACTAATGATGTCATCTGAAGAATCAGACTCCAAAGGATTTTTTAGGGGCGGGGCTTAGCAGGTAATACAAAAAATATTTAAAAATATATGACACATATTCAGATCAAATGGTTGTAAATTTTGTGATGTACAGAACAATACACATCATCAAAGATTAACATGTACTTGCATTCCATATAGGTCCTTTAACTCAGTAAGATCGATGTCTTTCCTTTCATTGGGCCTATCTTGAGAGAGACACAGCGGAGACTCGGACGCGGACGGACGTATTTCTGATATGCTCACGACGCTACTTTGTCTTTGAGTTTTGATACTGTTTTTTTTTGGTGAGATCAATTCCTATTGGTTTTGAACTTTTTGTAATATTTTACAGAAAATTTTTAGTATCAATTGTACATTAAATAGAGGGTCATAGGCCTAGGTATTGACTACCGGTACGTTTGTGCGTATCATAAGCCTGTACATAGTAAGTTAGTGCATAGGCCTAGCACATGTCATGGCCGCAAACATGGCGGACAATGCTGATTATGCTACAGCTAATGGTGAAGACTCGGAAGTCGATGACACATCTTGGACAAAACTATCTCAACAATCTGTTAATTCTCAAAGGAACCAAAAAATTAAATCAAAAGAAACACAGTCTAGTAGAACTACTTTGGAAAAACTCATGAGCCAGGTACAAGATGAAGAATCTAGTGATGAGGAAATGCAAACTCAACAATCTAATCGTAAAAGAGTTATGACTGAATCTAGGTCAAGTGAGTCTGAAAGTGATAATGTATGGAAAATAATAACACCTAATAGTCGTAAACATAAACATAAACAGAAAAGAGCAAACATAGACTCTGTGCCACACTTGCCTGAAACACAAAGAGAATATAATAACCCCAAAATTGTAGTATTTAATTCTCCAGTCGTAAAACTTGCAAAGATGAGCCCAATTAAAGTTTCTGCAGCCCTAAATAAATTTGGCTCAGGATTCATAAAGAGCGTTGGTAAAACGAAACAAGGGGGGATTAGTGTTCAATGCTACACATCGGCTCAAGCAACAAAACTAAAGAGAACAACAAAATTGGGGGAATGGGATGTCATAGCTGAATTTGCAAAATCAGAAACGCAAAGCAAAGGGGTAATATCAGGGGTGTCTGAAGATGTATCTGAAGCGGACATAGTTGATAATTGTAAGGAATATGGGGTTATAGCTGCTAAAAGATTCACACAAAAAAGGGACGGAAAAATTTCGATGACTCGCTCAGTGTGTCTTACATTTAATTCTCGTAATATGGCTCCGTATGTATTTTTAGGGTACCAGGAGTTTGAGGTAAAGCCTTTTATCCCACCAGTTGTCCGTTGTTTTAAGTGTCAACGTTTGGGACACATTGCTAGTGGTTGTCGTGGTACAATAAGATGTGTTAGATGTAGTGGTCCACATTCTTTTGAAGATTGCACCAAAAAAGATCAGGTTCACTGTAGTCGGTGTGGTGGCAATCACTCTGCCGCCTACGCAGGTTGTAGTACTGTAAAAGAGGAAAAGAAAATTCAAGAGATCAAAGTCACTTTAAATATCTCTTATGCCGAAGCAGCTAAGGCAGTCCGTCCTCCTAAACACATGGACAGTAGTATTAACAATCAGGCTCATACTTCTAAAGTTAATTTTCCTACATCTTCGTCTATTACTAGTAAACCTAATCAATCGACTACTGTTGAGAATGCGAAATTTAATGTTATTTTGAATAAGCCTGTAGATTCACATGTCTCTGAAGTCTCACAAACTCAGACCAGTCAATCTTTGCAAGTACCAGTCACTACGCAACCAATTAAGAAAGTTTCAATGAAAGATATGTCAACTCAAACTGATCAAGAAGTGGAATGCCAAACTGAAATGTCATCTCATTATTTACAAATCGATCAATCCCTCATCAAACTTTTGATTGGAACTTTAAAGATTTGGGAGACTAAGTCAGGAAAAGAAAGAGAACAGGATATTAAGAATTTTATTGAACATTTGTTTCCATCTTTTTCTCATACAGAGAAAAAACGAGGGAGTACGAAATTGAAATCGAAGGATAGTAATAGTTCATGGCTTCCTTAATTTTGTTAATTATGGTCTTTATTTTACAATGGAATGCTCAATCTATTTTAGCTCATGGTAATGAGTTCAAACATGCTTTAAGTTCATTAGTGACAACACCTGATATAATTTGTATTCAAGAATCTTGGTTAAAGGAAGGTAAAACTTTTAACCTCTTTGGTTATGATATGTTTAGATGTGACAGAAAATTGAGTTCTACAAAATCCTCTGGTGGAGGATGTATTATTTTTGTTAAGAAGGGCATTCCAGTCAAATATATCAAAGGAAAAGATACTGATATTCAGTACCAAGTTATTGAAGTTTTTTGCAAAGATCATGTCAAAATTAATATTATTAATGTGTATAATCCATGTTTAAATATTGATGAATCCTTTTTTCTTGCTCTGGGAAATTTAGTGAATGATAGAACAATTATTTGTGGTGACTTCAATGGCCATAATACCCTGTGGGGAAGCAAGAATACTAATCAAAATGGTCAAAATATAGAGAATTTTATAAATAAACACAATCTTGTATGCTTAAATAATGGAGAAGGGACCAGAATTAATGTATCACAAGGAACAACATCATGTATTGATATTTCTTTAGCATCATGTCATTTCGGGGCCAAGTGTAATTGGTCTATAATTCAAGATACTTGGGGTAGTGATCACCATCCTATATTGATAGAATTTTATGAAAAATGTATGTTCACTCCTTATAAATTTTGTCCTAAATGGTCTTTTAAGAATGGGAATTGGGAAAATTTCCAGGAAGCCTGTGAACAACATATTGAAGAACCAAATTTGACTTTTGATATAGAAGAAGTATATAATACATATGTAGGGCAATTACTTAACGCCATGGATTCATCCTTCTCTAAAACTTCAAAAAATACTTTTAAACATGATAAATCTCCAACTTCTTGGTGGAATGAGAGCTGCAAACAAGCTGTAGAGGACAGGAAAATTGCTCTTAAAAATCTTAAAAAGTCATGTCATCCACGTGATCTCATTGAATATAAACGGACATGTGCTATTACACGAAAAGTAGTGAAGAATGCTAAAAAAGAAGATTGGCAGAAATTTTGTAGTACTATAAATAGTCAGACATCATCCAGGCAAATATGGGATAAAGTTAAACGTATAAATAGAATTAAGAAAAAAATATCTATTCCCGTTTTGAAAAATAATGGAGAAGATTTGATCGGAGATAAAGAAAAGGCTGATTTGCTAGTTGATCATTTTGCCAATGTGAGTAGCGATAAAAACTGTACCGATGAATTCTTAAAAGTTAAAAAAGCAGCTGAAAGAAAATTGAATATTAATGAAGATAGAAATTTTATCCTGAATGGAGACTTTACTTTGGCAGAGCTAGACAAAGCTATACACTCTTCTAAATGTACATCTCCAGGAAAGGATGGAATAAGTAATTTGATTTTTAAACATTTACCTTTAAAAGCAAAACAATCTCTTTTAGTGATTTTTAATATGATCTGGCATACTTCTGTCTGTCCGAAATCTTGGAAAGAAGCTATACTTATTCCTGTTCTTAAGCCAGGGAAGGATCCTAGTGTTTTAATATCTTATAGACCCATAGCTCTTACATCCACTATGTGTAAACTCTTTGAGCGTGTGGTTAATAGTCGCCTGGTATGGTTTCTTGAGAAAAATAATTTGCTTAGTGATTATCAGAGTGGTTTCAGAAAGGGCAGAAGTACAAAAGATCATATAGTTAAGCTTGAATCTTGTATAAATAAAGCTTTCTCAAACAAAGAGAGTACTCTTGCAGTATTTTTGGATTTGGAAAAGGCATATGACATGTTGTGGCCTTCTGCAGTTATTATTAAATTACAACAAATGGGTATTCGAGGAAGAGTTGTGAAGTGGGTACAAAATTTTCTCCTCGACAGAAAAATACAAGTTCAAATTAATGGTTCATTATCTGATATGAGGGAGATCAAAAATGGTATTCCGCAAGGGAGTGTTATAAGTCCCACTCTTTTTAGTGTAGCAGTAAATGATTTAAAAAATTCTGTAACAGGAATTGAAGTATCACAATATGCTGATGACATTGCCATCTGGAAATCAAATAGAAATGTAGGCTTTATAACTAAAAAGATCCAGCAAAATTTAGAATATATTGTTTCTTGGTGTCAAAAATGGGGTTTCAACTTGTCGACAAGCAAAACAACTGCTGTCCTCTTCACTAGGAAAAGAAATGCGAAACCCAAACTTATTATCAATGGAAAAAACATTTCTCTCCAAAATAATGTTAAATTTCTTGGAGTTATATATGATTGTAAATTGAATTGGCATGATCATATAAATTATTTAATAACAAGATGTAAAAGAAAGATTAATTTATTAAAGTGTATAAGTGGATTAAATTGGGGTGCAGATTGTTATACTCTTTTACATCTATATAAAATGCTGATTAAACCAATTTTGGAGTATGGGAGTGAGGCCTTTAATTCTGCTGCAAAGATAAATAAACAAAAGTTGGATAGTATTCAATATCAAGCTTTAAGAATATGTACAGGAGCCATTTACGGAACTCCCCTAAATGCCTTACAGATGGAATGTGGTGAACCCCCTCTGCAGGTACAACGTGAATATTTATGTAAATTATATTGTAATAAGTTGAGCATTCATAAGAATCATCCAAACAAGCATTTACAAATGGATAGCTGGCAAAAACATTATTTCGCTGATAAATGGAATGCTGACTTATCTCATACTCCTTTTGAAGGAAGAAGTACATGTAGAAATGAGAATATGAATATTTTTCCTTTACATAATCCTTTTCCTTACTGGTTTTACACTGAACCATATATTTCCAATGAAATATATAATGCTATTAAATATGTTATTGATGTTAATGAGAAAAAATTGATAGTCAAAGAAATGACGCAAAAGTTATGGAGAGAATCATTACATATATATACTGATGGATCTTTAGATCCGAAGACAAATACGGTTGGTAGTAGTATGTACATACCATTTTTTAAATATTCAAAATGTGTCAGACTTAATAATAACACTTCAATTTATACAGCCGAACTGTTTGCAATATTAATGGCATTGGAGTGGATAGAAGATGTTCGACCAATACACTCTTGTATCTTTGTAGATTGCTTAAGTGCATTACAAGCCATATCCCTTTTTAACCCAAATAATAAAGTAATATGTGATATTCGTTTTATGTTAATAAATATTCAAAGACTGGCTTGTACGGTCTGTTTCGAATGGATTCCTGGCCATTGCGGTATAAGAGGAAATGAAATGGCAGATGTGTTAGCAAAGAGGGCCACAAAAAGGCAAAGTATTGATGTTGCTCTCCCATTAAGCATTTCGGAAATTAAATTCATTCTAAAAAATGAAATTAAACATGTATGGCAGTCAAAATGGAATTTAGCAAAAGGTTCTTTTTTGAAAGAAATAGAACCCAGGGTTAACTTTCATAAAAAGCTATGGAACCTACCAAGATGGCAAGAAATTATAATGTACCGTTTTCGTTTGGGGACTGTACGGGATTTGAATAGTTATAAACATAAACTAGGAAAGCATGCAAACGGGCTATGTGATGTCTGTCTTGAATATGAAGATGTTAGGCATTTTCTAATTTTCTGCAAAAAATATGAGGAAAATAGGTTTAGGTTACAGACTTCTTTGGGATATAATAGCAAACAAATGTCACCTGAGAATTTATTTAAAGATAAGGCTAATGTCATTCACATTTTAAAATACATAGAAGAAAGTGGTATCAGAGCTTAATTATTAAAGTAAAGTAAATATTGTATTGAATATTTGAAGCCCAAATTTTTTATGTGAGATCTTCTTTTTTCTTGAACTTGAGTCGGTTAATCCTGTAGCTTTTTACGGAGTTGAGCGTTGAGCACTATTGTCGGTGTACCGGGCGGCCTAGGTCACTACTGGTTTGGCTGAGAAAACTGCCTGATGTACTAGGCTCGGTTTGGCTGATGGTACTATAGAGAGCAGGCATTTAGCTGCATCAATAGCTTTACATACTAAAAGCTTTATTATCCATTGAATAAGATAATGAAATGATGTTGGGCTTTAAATATTCTCTACTGGGTTTGTTAAAATAGAACACCAAACAGAAGTTACAGAAGTTTTACAATGTATATTCCTTTTCAACATTATATGCTCATGTGGAAAACATTCTATAACATTTTTGAATTACGATTGATTTTTAAAGGCATGTTTTGGAAGATATTTTATGTAAATTGTACTAGTAGAAATGATTGATAAAATTTTATGCTAATGATTTATTGTATGACTGACCTACCGACTGACTATTTATACATGTATAGCTACTGGCACACAGGACTCTAGTGGTCAAAAGTGCCATTCCTTTTTTACTACAACAACAACAACAGCCTATCTTGACATTATACATTAGATGAATCTACAATATATTTTCAGAGAACTTCCCCGAGGGAAATTGTGACGGATCCAGGGGTGGTATTCTGAGAATTATTTTATCTTGATTTTAGTGAAAAGATTTTAATTGTCATAACAAATTTTAAATTGCAACATTTCATTGTTGTTTGTGCAGATGAATTCCGCGTACGCATGTACTTTTGCGCAGTCATTAACCAATGATCATGCGCCATAAGTGTATTTTGTTATGACAATTAAAATTATTTCACTAAAATCAAGATAAAAATAAATCTCAGAATACCGTACCACCTCAGGATTTCTTGAGGGAGGGGGCTCAATATTCAAAAAATTTTCTGACAAGGAAAAAAAAAAGTCCTCAGCATTTTTTGGCCCCCTTTTTGGTTCCAGGGGAGGGGGCCCGCCCCCCCCCCCCGGATCCGCCACTGCCCTAAGTTTGCAACAGAAATGTAGACTCAAACTAAATAGGCTATAATCCTAACCCTAATCCTATTTGTATATAAACAGAATCACAACCTGCATTTCTGATATGAATCACGGGGTCAATGGCAGACCGAGACCGATTCTTGAACATGGGGAGGTAGAAATTAGTGAGGACACCCATCCCCCCCCCCCTCCCCCCTTAAATTTCCTTCACGCAGCTACAGGAGAGAGAAATAGAGAGAGAGAGGAGGAGGAGAGAGAGAGAGAGAGGGAGAGAGATGATAGAGCAATGAGGGGGAAGAGTCATCATTATTCTTTAGGTCCCTTCTGGTCATCAGATTTTTGGAATGCCTTTCTCCCCCAAATTATTTGACAAGCAGAGAAAAAATGAAAAATTAAAATGAATTTAAGAAGAAAATAATCAGATTGTTTTTTTTTTATTTTGGGTGCCTGTCAGAAAGTTTCAGGCCTAATTAAAGTCAATTCAATTCGATTCAATTCAATTCAATTTTATTTCGCAAGATAAAATCAATATACATTGGCAACAATAGATTAAACATACATACAAAATTATGCGGGGCTTTCCATGAATGTTAGAAAACCTGTAGAATTTGGATCGCCCATTAGACAATGATCATTTGGAGCCTATATAACTCACAAGCGTAGCTTTCTCCTTAGACTCCTCAATATTTCACCTTTATTCTAGCCCAGTCTTTTTCAGTTATTATTTTACGCAAACGTATAGATATGAGGTACTCACCTTCTTTTATTTTCTCTGACAATATATCTCATGTTTGTTTTGTACCATTTATCTTGTTTGTACCAATCATATTGTTTGTACCATTTATACTGTAAAAATATGAAACAATAAACTGAACTGAAACAATAGAAAAACAGAGCCAAATTATTTCAGGCACAAAAACAATATAATGAACCTAAACACACACAAACACCTAAATTATAACAAAAAAAAATAAAAAACAAAAAACAAACAAAAAAGGGGGAAAAAGAATGGGGAAATGTCAAATGTATAAGGCCGAATATAACAGCATTTTTATTACCTTTATTACCGGATCTACTGGAAAAATGCAGTTACTTCTGCAGTCGTGTTTCCAGGTCTATCTTCTCTTTTCTATCTCTCTCTAGCTGTCTGTGTGCTGTGCCAATGGGGTGGAATATGTCACTATTCCCATGGGTGAGCATAATGCGATGCTGACCAAACCTTGTCTAACTTTGCCTTGAAGCTATTGACCGTTGAAGCCATGACTATGTCTGGAGGCAAAGAATTCCAGTCATTTACTACTCTGACACTAAAGGTGTTATGTCTCACATTAAGTCTGCTCCTTCTTACAAACAACTTGTAGGGATGGCCACGTGTTGTCTGAGTGGTAGCAGGCGTGAAGAACATGTCTTTGTCCAAATTGTCGATGCCGTGGATGATCTTGTAGGTCTGAATCATGTCACCTCTTCGTATTCTGTACTGGATGGAAGGTAGCTTCATGGCACGGAGTCTTCTGCCATAGTCCAGTCCTTTCAAAGATGGCACCAGTTTAGTGGCTCGTCGCTGGACTTTCTCAATAGACTTCAAGTCGGAAGCATATCTCGGGTACCAGATTCCGTTAGCATACTCAAGAATAGGTCTCACCAGTGTTTTGTACAATCTCTTGATGTTGTCTTTCTCTCTGTACAGGAATGTACGTCTGATCATTGCGAGAACACGGTTTGCTTTCAAGACTGCACTGGCTACGTGGGAATGGAATTTCAGCTGTGTGTCGATAATGACTCCCAAGTCTTTTTCTTCAGCAACTTCTTCCAGCACTTCTCCATTTAGTCGATATTGGTAATGCAGACTCTGTTGCCCTATGTGAAGAGATCTGCACTTTGTAGTGTTAAACTGGAGTTGCCATTTCTTTGCCCATCGAGTTAGGTTGTCTAAGTCTGCCTGTAGGATGTCACAGTCGTCTTTCTGTCTAATCTCTCTAAATAGTTTAGTGTCATCTGCATAGATCTTTACGATGCTATTTACCACTTCAGGTAGGTCGTTGATGAAGACGACAAACACCGTGGGTCCGAGGACGCTACCCTGAGGTACTCCGCTTTTAACAGGTAACCACTGGGAAGTCTTTCCGTTCATGGCGACTCTCTGCCTACGATGGGTCAGGAAACTGTGAAGCCATTTCTCCAGGCTACCTGCAATACCATAGGATCGGAGCTTATTCATCAGGCGCTCATGGGGCACAGAGTCAAATGCCTTGCAGAAGTCCAGATAAATAGCATCGACTTCACAACCTTCATCGAGGGATGCAGTCCACAATTCCATAACTTCTAGCAGCTGTGTGACACAAGATCTTCCTGGTAAAAATCCATGTTGAGCGTCACACAATACGTCATTCTCAATCAGTTGCTTAAGAATGGCATCACGTACAATGGATTCCATGATCTTGCCAATAACTGAGGTGAGACTGATTGGTCGGTAGTTTTCAACAGCATCTCGTTTTCCTTTCTTGTGTATAGGTGTAACGTTGGCATCTTTCCAAGACTGTGGGAGGGCCCCTTCTTTTATCGACTTTCTGAAGATTAATGTAAGAGGTATGCAAATGGTCTCTGCGGTTTCTTTGAGAACCCTTGGATGAAACCCGTCTGGTCCAGCTGATTTTGAGCTCTTCAGTAATTTGAGTTTGCTCTTTACAGTACTCGTAGCTATGTCCAGATCTGCCAAGAGATTTCCATGTCTAGGTTCGAGGGTTGGAATTTGCTGCACATCTTCTTCTGTGAACACGCTGCTGAAGAAGAGATTAAAAAGTTCTGCTTTTTCCTCGTCATTCTCAGCAGTGGCTCCGTGTTTGTTCTTCATGACTCCGAGGTTAGCTCGGGATTTCAGTGAGCTGTTTGCATATCTCCAGAAGGCTTTGGGGTTTGACTTTATATTTTTAGCAATATCCTTTTCAAAGTTCCTTCGGAGATTTCTTGTCATCTTTCTTAGTTTAGTGGCCTCCCTTCTTGATCGCAGGTAGTCTGCACCATCTCTTGCCCCACCCAGACGAAATCTTTTCCAGGTTCTATGCTTTTTCTTTTGTTGCCTAAGAGCTTCCTTTGTCATCCATAATTTCTTCTTCTTTAGTCTCGTCCCTGTTGATTTGGGGATATGCTGGTCTATTGCTGTTTGGTAAGTGGATGAGAAGATGTTCCATGATTCATCAACATTCATAGATTCCAGTTCCTCATCCCAATCTATGTCCATCATGGTACTATTTATTGCTTGGTAATTTCCCTTATGGTACCGGTACTTTTCCTCTCTTCTTACTGTTTGTTCTGCATACAGATTCACATCGATAAGGATACACAGATGATCACTCAGACCTAGACCGGGCAGGTATGAGATACTTCCAATCATTCCTTCTTCGTTGGTAATCAGAAGATCCAGTATATTTGATTGTTGCCCTGTTCTGTATCGGGTATTCTCATTGATGTGCTGTTGGAGGAAACAGTCACTAAGACAGTCTATGAACACCTGTTCCTCTGCTCGGGGGGACGTCCAGTTTTCCCAGTTGATGTTGGGGTAATTAAAGTCACCCATGATGACAACGTGTGAGGGATTTCTGTCTGCCACTTCATGGAGCAGCTCACTAATCATGTCTGTGGTTGAACCATCTCTATTTGGGGTTGGACTATCGCATGTCATGGGGAATAATTTTCCAATGTTTAGGACCTATGTAACTCATTGACTTAGTACCCTAGACCTGAAAAAAGACAGAAAATGACAAAAAGGGAAATGAAAAGAATGATGAAAATAAACCCTCATTCCTCCCCAACCCCTGGTGAGACGACATGTACGCAAACTGGTACTACCGTTGGGTACTACACACGTAAGCAAACTAATTCAGATAAAAGTTAGCAATCTTGGATGCAATTTCTCTGTAGCTTAGTACGTTGAACTTTAAGAAGGAACGGACACTCCCGAACTGGTGATAGATTCTAATAAAGTTTGTTTTATAGGATAGATCGAGTGCTGTAATCATTGTAAGTACTTATTACTTATTCCTTATTAAATGTGAAATGAAATATATGACGAATTTCTGGTATTCTTTTTAAAATTGTTATTTGTAATTGTAGTTTGTAGTGTACGTATCCTAACCGAATTTTCAGATTGGTTACTTCGGTCCCACGTATTTATTGTTATGTGTTGCTCAAGTGTCTTCGTCATAGATTCGGGCCAACTCAGCATTGCACCGCCGCTCACTCACGGGCACACCACGAATAGTGGTCATATTGACCACTACGAATACAAAATGCAAAAATAGTTTGTATTTTCTGTCGCGTGTAGTAAAGGTATGGGGGGAAAATAAGATAAATATTTTAAATACCTTGCTTTCAAATTCCGCCCTTAAAAATCTCACTCTTACCACTCCCGGGTACATTTCTGTAAAATAGTTGGTATTTTCTGTCGCATGTACTAAACTTTCTAAAGGTATGGGGGGGAAAAAAAAGATGAGTGACTCTTACCTCAAATCACTCATAGCTACATTCCTATACTTCGTGTGTATAATGTAGGCAGTCATACACCTCATCTTTTTAAAACACCACTGCACAAAAGTCACCAATATTCACTCAAAATCGGCATTTAATTTTCAAAAACCGACCCCAAAATATCCAAGAAATACAATTATTTCAACTCACCAATGTTGGAAAAGATATTTACAAAAATGAAATCCGCAATTTACTGTTGATTCTCGCGAAACGAGCTATCGGAGTCATTGTGTACATTTCCTGGTCGCCGCGGGCGCTGACATCTCCCCAAAAGAGTTTTGTCTTCAAAAATTCGGTCCCTATGGCGTACACGGAAAAGTTCCGATTTTCTGTGTGCGCGATCGTAAAGATCGATGTGCCCTTGCGATCCCGAGTTTCTTCGTGGACAAAAATTATATTGGCCGATTTAAGTCTAAGACATCGGCAGTTTGTAAACAACACGCGATCGCGAAACAAATCGGCGGGGATTTCTCCAGTTTTGGACAAGATTTTGACTTTGGATTTTGCTGTAAATATCAAAAGTTCTTCCTAACGGCCATTTGAGGTAGGAGTGAGATTTTTAAGGGCTGAATTTGAAAGCAAGTATTTAAAATATTTATCTTATTTTCGGAAAGAATTCCTTATGTCCCAGCCACTTTTTTCATTTTTTTTTGGTTTTTTTTTGCTACCATACTATTTTTTTTTTTTTTTAACTATCCCAACTGTCTAAAAGAGGGCGACATTTTTGATGGGGGTTGAGTAAAAATGGGGTATAGTATTTTTTGGGGTATACTAAAAGAGTTATTGAAACTTTTTTTTGTAACATCGGCGATCTCTCTATCTCTCTCTTCCATATTCGTCTCTCTTTTCTCTCTAAGTCTCTCTCATCATCATATTTATCACCATATCATATTTACATATATTTACATGTTTCATTTACATATATATATACACATTTACATACAATAATTTACATACAATAATTTACATATTTTTGTTCTTACCTTGGGTGGACTCGAACCGCCGACCTCTTGATTGCCAGTCCGGCGCTCTCACGATGTACCTGCAAAGGCGTGTTGACAGTTTGGGTTCTCATAACATACTTATAAGAAGTAAAGAGTTGTTTATTTATAACAGCAGATGGCGCTCTTCTTAATTTTCAGTGGTTGAGACGGAACTAGTATATTGAGGTACTAGGTACGGTGACGCTGTATGTAGTCTTGTTTTCATGACATTTGAATAAAAATATTACGAGACCTATTCCATTGGAAGATTAAAAATTTATCTTGAACCTAGGATTGTAGATTATCTTGACCCTAGGACTCTAGATTATCTTGCCCCAAAGACTCTGGATTATAGACTCTAGGTGTAGGACTAAGAATTTTCTAGACCCGAGGACTCTAACCCCAGCCCTAACCCTAACCCTAACCCTAAACCCTAACCCTAACCCTAAACCCTAACCCTAAACCCTAACCCTAACCCTAACCCTAACCCTAAACCCTAACCCTAACCCTAACCCTAAACCCTAACCCTAACCCTAACCCTAAACCCTAACCCTAACCCTAACCCTAAACCCTAACCCTAACCCTAACCCTAAACCCTAACCCTAACCCTATACCCTAACCCTAAACCCTAACCCTAACCCTAACCCTAACCCTAACCTTAAACCCTAACCCTAACCCTTAAGTATGGGACTGAAAATTATAGACTCTGGATTGTGTAAAGCGACGATTCTCAATATAGCATTGTTCGTGTTCATGCGCTATGCCGACTAGTCTTGACGGAATAAACTGTATTATTGATGCATATACGGTTACGGTAAAAAAAAAATGCACGTGACAAGTGTGTACATATCAGTCCGCGATCTATATTCCGTCGGGTCTACATTATCCTGCATGCTACACGCATGCGGGACATGTGTGTATATCATTCCGCGATCTATATTCCGTCGGCGTCGTCGTCGGGTCTACATTATTTATCCTGCTGCAAAACTGCTACCGTACCTAGTCTGTACATTGTAAGTTTTTCGGAGCACTTGTTGACTTTCATAATTGATGTGTGTATATATTTGACTTAAAATTGCCAAACTCTTGCCAACTCTTCTCAAAATGTTATTTTAATGTCAACACCTATTTCTTCGGATAACGACAGGGGGGATTCAGAAGAAACAAATACATACGGCAATGTGACAGATTCTAGTACTACAGAGAGTGAAACACGCGCTTCTACTTCTCATGCTTCTACTTCTCATGCTTCTACTTCTACTTCTAGTAAGCCTACCACTTCTACTGCAACTAAAACAAAAAAGGGATGTGGTAAAAGACATGGATTAAACTTTTTTAGACTTAGCCAAAAATTAAAGGATGAAGATTCGACCTTAAAATTTTGTCAAGACATTCAACTTATTGCAAGAAAAGTAAAATGTCCAACATGCAACATTGATTTAGACAAGATTTATAAAGTGCAAAGACGTGGACGACGTAAAGCCGAACTTAAATTTCAGTGCAATAAACGAACGTGTCGAGGTCGAGGAAAAAAAAATCAAATTTCAGTTAGAAAAGGTACTTGGTTCAGTTCGTCAAACATTTCATTTAGAAAAAGCTTAATTTTAACATATTGTTTCATTCAAAAACTTCAATATAAGCAAGTAATTCATGAAACGTCTATTACATCGGGTGAAAGTGACACTGACACTGAAAAGAAATTTGTAACTACCAGTAATGAAACAATTGCAGATTATTATAATTATTGTAGGGAAGTATGCCAATGGGCAAGTGCAAATAAACTACACACCGACAAACCTATTGGTGGTCCAGGCGAGGTTGTAGAAATCGACGAGTCTAAATTTGGTAAAAGAAAATACAATAAAGGACGAATAGTTGATGGACAATGGGTGTTCGGTGGAATTTGTCGCAATACAAAGGAAATATTCCTCGTTCCACTTCCAGACAATAGACGTGACAGAGCTACTTTGGAACCTCTGATAACTGCTCACATAAAACCAGGAAGCACTATCATCAGTGACTGTTGGAAAGCCTACGACTATCTTTCTACAGCTAATTTCCAACATCTGACAGTTAATCATTCCTATAATTTTGTGGATCCCACAACTGGCGCAAATACTAATTCAATTGAGAATTTGTGGTGGCAGATAAAGCGTCAGTTAAGCCAAACGAAGACACACAAGGACAAGTGGAACCTTCACCTTAGTGAATATATGTGGAGACATGCTCACAAGCAGGAGGACTTATTTGAGGCTCTCCTAAAAGATATCGCTGAGCTCTATAAACCTTAAAGGTAAGCTATGTCCAAACCACTAAAAAACAGAACAGTGAAAAAAAAATTACAACAGTAAAAAAAAAAGTAAGCCACCAAAAAACAGAACTGTGAAAAAAAAATTAGAACAGTAAAAAAAAAATATAGCTATGGTAGCAAAAAAAAAAAAATCAAAAAGGAAAAAATAAGGTGGCTGGGACATAAGGAATTCTTGCCCTTATTTTCCCCCCCATACCTTTAGTACATGCGACAGAAAATACCAACTATTTTACAGTAATGTACCCGTGAGTGCCTCCAAAACCGGAGAAATCCCCGCCGATTTGTTTCGCGATCGCGTGTTGTTTACATACTGCCGATGTCTTAGACTAAAATCGGCCAATAAAATTTTTGTCCACGAAGAAACTCGGGATCGCAAGCGCACACCGATCTTTACGATCGCGCACACAGAAAATCGTGTATGCCACATAGGGACCGAATTTTTAAGGACAAAACTCTTTTGGGGAGATGTCAGCGCCCGCGGCGACCAGGAAATGTACACAATGACTCCGATAGCTCGTTTCGCGAGAATCAACAGTAAATTACGGATTTGATTTTTGGAAATATCTTTTCCAACATCGGTGAGTTGAATTTATTGTATTTCTTGGATATTTAGTGGTCGGTTTTTGTAAATTAAATGCCGATTTTGAGTGAATGTTTGTGACTTTTGTGCAGTGGTGTTTTAAAAAGTTGAGGTGTATGACTGCCTACATTATACACACGAAGTATAGGAATGTAGCTATGAGTGCTCACGGGTACATTCCTGTAAAATAGTTGGTATTTTCTGTCGCATGTACTAAAGGTATGGGGGGAAAATAAGATAAATATTTTAAATACCTTGCTTTCAAATTCAGCCCTTAAAAATCTCACTCTTACCTCAAATGGCCGTTAGGAAGAACTTTTGATATTTTCAGCAAATCCAAAGTCAAAATCTTGTCCAAAACCGGAGAAATCCCCGCCGATTTGTTTCGCGATCGCGTGTTGTTTACGTACTGCCGATGTCTTAGACTAAAATCGGCCAATAAAATTTTTGTCCACGAAGAAACTCGGGATCGCAAGCGCACAGCGATCTTTACGATCGCGCACACAGAAAAATCGGGACTTTCCGTGTATGCCACATAGAGACCGAATTTTTAAGGACAAAACTCTTTTGGGGAGATGTCAGCGCCCGCGGCGACCAGGAAATGTACACAATGACTCCGATAGCTCGTTTCGCGAGAATCAACAGTAAATTACGGATTTGATTTTTGGAAATATCTTTTCCAACATCGGTGAGTTGAATTTATTGTATTTCTTGGATATTTAGTGGTCGGTTTTTGTAAATTAAATGCCGATTTTGAGTGAATGTTTGTGACTTTTGTGCAGTGGTGTTTTAAAAAGTTGAGGTGTATGACTGCCTACATTATACACACGAAGTATAGGAATGTAGCTATGAGTGCCGCCACTGGCCACTGGCACTGCAGCTCTGCACACTCATAGTCATACACATACGACATGTACGAGCTTATCTTAAGATAGCCTTGTACATGTACTCCGTACATGTTATCGATCTACTGTTAGATTTCATTTTTGAACTAGTGCTGTAAGTAACCCAACTGCCATGCTTCGGGGTTCAGTTTAGACTTTAGTTCGACATGGTTCAACAGTTCGGTTCGAAATGAAAAAAGAAAAATACGAGGTGCGTAGCTACTTCTAGAATTATAAACTGCAAACCACATAGACGCGAGTCAAATACTTTCTTTACCAAGCGATAATCATATTTACATCAGGCCAATATTAGGCTCGCCAAGCCAAAAATTTCACTTCTTTAATATTACAAATCCAAGGTCAAAAATGGCAATAAATTAAACTTAATTAATGACATAAGCAAATTCACCAATTTCCTGCTTCAAAAAGAGCCTCCAAAATGCAGAAATCCAGCACCAAAGTAGACAGTTCTTCTGACGCCAAACCGTGCGTAAACGCCCCTAAATGACCTTAAACTAGCTATAATTATGTTTGCTCGATTACGTTAGCAATTAGTACAGTTACACAACTTCTAACCCAAATATGGTAAATTTGAATTTTCCGCGCGCCGACCAAGTTTCAGTCGCTAGGCTTGCACAAGGCGCAAACAATATTTTGAAATGACTAATTTCAGCCTCAAATGATGTAAAATACCTCTTTTTCACGATAATGTTGCTCAGATATCTGCTAACGATGATGATTTCATCATTCCTAGACTCTTGAACGTATTATTTGATGTTTTTCTTGTCTTTCGCAGTGTATCATTAATCTGCCCACGCACGAAGCTCATCCCGCACACGTTACCATACAATGACCGTAACACAAGCACACATGCACACATGCACTGCACTGAGATTCACTGCATTGCGATCGCGCACTCTCGATCTCTCTCCAGCTCTCCGGGCACTCTTTCTCTCTTTCCCCACACCCGTGACCAGCTGCACTCGAAGAGCTTCCATTGTACAAAGACATGTTTTGCCTTTTCCCCCTCACTGTTTACCATAGTTTGTTTGTTTGTGTGTTTGCTTTTATTTGTATACTTTATAGACTGTTATTATCCATAATGACCGTACCACACTGCACGAGCTACATTGTAGTGAAATGATTCACCTCCTGCCTGGGGAGCGTTTCATCAAGTGTTTTTACTGACAAATTTGCTCTCAGCCAATCAGATTCCAGCATTTCAGTAGCTTATAACAGTTGTCGATAAAAATCACTGACCGTACGCTTGATGAAACGCTCCGCTGTTTATTCACAACATACATATGAAATTGCGATTGCGCACTCTCGATCTCTCTCTCTCTCTAGCTCTCACGTATACCGTACGCCATGCTTTCTCTCTAGCTCTCTCTCCGGCTTCCACGATCTGCCACCACGACACTCGCAGAACAGAGCTTCCATTGTACACTTGTGTATCATGCATGCCATGCATGACATGTTTTGCTTTTTTCCCCTCACTGTTTACCATAGTAATAGACTGTTATCCAGTCACCTTTACTAAAATATCCTTCTGAAACACTTTGCACACTCATACGGTAGTGTGTGCACCTTGACGTTGTGTGTAGTAAAATGTAAAACGAGGACTGTTTTCGAGACTAGCTCCGCGACGGGCCCTGCGTGGACTCATGAATATTCATATCTCTTTAGCGATATCATAAGTAAAGCGCGCGATCTCAGAGCAAATATGACGTCATCTTTCCACAGTTTTCCCTCTATTTTTAAGATGGCTACAGCTATGGACCTCTAACCGGATTAAAATGAACTTAAAAATCATGTTCTATCCACACATGCTTGTCAAAGTCGTAAAAGTGTCGAATAAGACAAATATCCTGGTTTTTGTCTATATTTTCAAGTGTACTGGGGTGACATAGCTTGACATCTGACGCATTGTACTCTATCAAAAGTTCTTTGACTGAAGCTAGAGACTATATTTTTAGGGTCAACCAGTTGCCAATTAGAAGGATTTTTAGTGATCACCCCCAAGCGCCCTCTCTAAAACCCGCGTATTCCACGTATTAACTCTATGGTGCGATGTTCGTTTTTTACGTTGGCGATCATTTGTGCTTTTGGGCCGAGTATCCGCCATTTTATGGATATATTGTAGACACAAACGTAAGTACGCTAAAAGATCGTAATTGCAGCTATGTCTTTTATTGAAAAAACGTAGTTATTTCATGGACCTCTTACAATAAGTATTTTTAAACTACAAATTTCTTAGTTCCAACATTCACAAATTGACTTAGTCCCACATGCAACAATTCTGACATGTCTGACAACGTACGCGGACGTGCGCGTTTAGGTAGGCGTCAGGGTATCGCACGGACGATCTGTCAATGCTACCAATATAAAACGCATACGAAACGGGTGGAACGATTTACTTCACAAATTAATTCTTTACCTGACGATAAAAATAATTTTGACGGGTCGTCTTCAAGAATCATGAACAGCTAAAGAAACAGAGGTGAAGCAATTTACCAGTCGCGGCCCTACACTGCAATTAACTGCCCGAAAGCTTTCACTCCGTCCTGCCTAATTTGCATAAAATAAACAATTTGTTTACTTAAAACCGTTGGAGTCTCATCTAAACTGTGAAATCCCGTCCTAGAAACAACCAAATGAAATGAACTAAACTTCAAATTCCAGAATAAGAGTTGCTCAAACCCGTAATAAGTATCACTCGTAGTCAAATCTTTGTTTAGTTTGTGAAAACTTAGAGAAATGAGGAGCCATATTTTTCTTGTTTAATCTGAAAATGTAGCAGTATTTTTCACATTTGCTGTCATTGCGCAAGATCAAAACTTTCAGATATGAAAAATCAAAGTATTTTGAGGGAATCCTCCAAATATCTTTTTAGAATTATCCGTCGAACGGTTATGTTGGGGGAAAAAATCGAAGGCAATGTCATTCAAGAACCCTCACCCGTTGTCCACAACCCACTCATTTTGGGCATCAAATAACCATCTTATTTGCACCTCATATTACATGTATCACATCATATCACATCACATCACATCACATCTGGTACGGAAATGAAGGATTTTCTCCTGTAGAATTCCAATCTCTACTTCAAAGTTTTTAATACACAGTTGAATTTAACTATTTGAACTAAAGTACATGTAGTACAGCTTTACAACGTACATGTACAGTACATGGGCTAGGGAACTGAAGTCTTAAATCTTCCTCCCCCCCCCCCCCCCCACCAGTGCTTATCCAATAACTGTTGCAACTGTTTATGCCTCAGTGACATTTGTAGGCAGCCTGTTCCAGTCTGTCTGTATGTCTAATTATTTTACCAAACTGCCGAACCAGACGATCCGGTTCCGTTAGGTTTGGTTTGGAAGTGCCATGTTTGGCGAACTTCCGTTCAGTTTGGCGGTTCGGTTTAAACCTCCCTTTTTCCGGTCTTCTAGTTGAAGACTCTTACCTTTTCATTGTTCCTAAACTTACCGCCAGTAATTGAACTATTTGAACTTCAGTAGTACGGCTTTACAATGTACAGTACATTGGCTGGGGAACGGAAGTCTTAAATCTTCTCCCCCTCCCCCCCCCCCCCCCCCACCTGTGCTTATCCAATAACTCTTTTAAGTTTGCCACTGTTTTTACCTCAATGCCATTTGTAGGCCGCCTGTTCCAGTCTGTCTCAGGCCTTCACGTTTAGAATTTGGTGGAGCTCCATAAATCACACTCCTTATTTTCTCGAGGAGCTCAATTGAGCTCCTTACAATCACTCTCCTGTGATTTTTGAGGAGCTCAATTTAATAAAAGGTGCTAAAATGCCAATTTTCCATGAATTTGAAATTCTGTATTTCGATTTCACGATTTGGCAGAGCTGTCAACCTTGTGCAACCAAAAAAAGGAATCATGATGGCAAAAAAAAAGGAATTTACAGCAAAAAAATGGAATACCTTCAAACAAAACTTAAAACCTTGTGCGACATACTTCCATTGCAAAAATGCTCATTTCTTATGCTGAAATGTCTCGTCACATTTTTCCCTTTGATGTGTGCTCACTCACGCATTACTAATTGGATCATATTGACTTTTACGCACAAGCTAGACAGATAGTTCAGAAACATTCCTGACAAATTGCATTGCTGGAAACCAACTTGTTAAAAAGTTATTAAATCTAATATATAAATGATAACTTACACATGCAAAATGCAAATTCAACGCCTTTTGTGCTTGGCTTTATGAAAGGAAATCGTTGTTTGTACTCCTCTTTAAACTTCTGTGACCGTTTTCCACTCATTTTGATCAAATCCTCTCCAGTTTCGCGAAATAATTCTGTTAATTCCATGATCGTGATAAAGCCCGTGCACAGTTCAGCAAGCGTTAATACATTGTCCCACATATAGAGATCGGTGCTGTGCTAACACTGTACATGCGTTTTGCATGGCCTGCACATTGCATGGGCACCGCTGCTTGCGAATAAAACATGTTTTCACAGTCACACCACCCAGTCACACGACGGAAGAGCGATCGAAACTTGCGTTATTTGAATGGTACATGTACCATCGATCAGTTTGGGGTCGGTTTCGTCGATGGGACTGTAACATTACTTGTATCGATAGCTCAAACCCGGAAGTCATAGACAACACTGCATGTATTGTCGTATACATGTACACAGAACTCACGCAAACACATTTTAGTACATATTGGAATTTAAAAAAAAAACGTACATTTCATGAAGAAAAAACGGAGTGCCGTAATATTGGTTAAAAAGTGGTAATAATTCTGTGAAAAACGGAATGGTTGACAGCTCTGATTTGGGGATGATTTCGGTGGAAAATGATTTTTCAAGTCGAGTTGTTCTGCCCCGAGTTGTATTTGCAGACACGATCGTGGATATATGTGCAGTAGCGATGCACTGTAGCGATGCGCAGTAGTGATCCCATCCCTCGCAGTCAGGCCTTGACTCTGACCAGAATTCACGTCAAAGGTGGATTATATTTAACCAAAAATTATTTTGTGTTACATGTCTGTTTATAAATACGTCTAACTTTTAGACGTAGACCTAGATCTATCGTGTATGTAGTCGATCTATATCTAAGACCTGAGTGAATTTTTGATTAGCCAATCGCGTAAATGAACTATCGAAAAGGCAAATACATAAAGTCGACGTTATTTATTGGCTGACATCGACATCGCGCGCCGCACTGGTGAGGTCACAATATAAGGATTATTTTGGAGAATGTACGATGGGTGGGGGGCCTATACATAAGCTACGCATTTTGTTTGCAGCTAGAAAGTCATAAAAATCATTGTTTGTACAAATTTCATTTCCATATCCCGATTCTACATATTCTAAAGTTGATTTGTGGAGAAAATTACGACGGCCAAATGTCAAGAACACATTCAGGTCGATATCAATGCCGGTGTCAAAATTTTGTTCGGAAAAATGAGAGGTCCTAAAGCTACGCACATGCAGTAAATGAATGCAAATATTGATATGGGCTGTGCATATCATGTGTGTATCGGTGTGTATTTTACCCCAATTTGAACGCGTCGTATTGGCATTGGCGTGTACCGGTATGTGATTTGTATGGTGCGTAGCTTTGTGAACTGCGTAGCTTTAGCATCGGACTAGACTGGGTCAGGCCTGGTGCGATACGTGACGTGAAGCTACGTGACTTGTGAGTCGGGCATCGACTATGGTCGGGCCGGGAACACTGGTGGCTTATTTCGTAATAAAACACTGGTTTGTTTTTTCGTAATAAAGCTAACATTGTTGTTATAGAAGAGGTTTTAATATGTAGGCTACTATGGAAAACAAATAAGGAGCGCTGTCGTTAGTGCTCCTGACTATGGCTTGAGGAGCGCGGTAGGAGCGCCAGCGCGATCGCGCTCCTCAAAAATGAAGGCCTGCACTGTCTGTATGTCTAATTATTTTACCAAACTGCCGAACCAGACGATACGGTTAGGTTTGGTTTTACAGTGAGTTTACCTTTGTTTACGTATAAGAAAAACTTCTATCCTGCACCTTCTCCTAGCAATTAATCTTTTCATTCTCATCAATTTTTGTTTATTTTTCATGTGTTGCACAGGTATGGGAATCTTACAGAACTTCTACATTCAATGATGCCATCACAGATTCTCTAGTCTCGGGGACTCTTGCGTCAAGCCGCGATGTTAGAACGGTTGGCAGCATGGGTTCTCAATACCTATCTGGGAGAGTATGTAGAGAACCTCAACACGGATCAACTCTCAATTGGACTTCTCAGTGGTATGTTATTTGTCAGTATTGCATTTGCAGAGATGGTTAACCAATTTACATTTCATGTAAGAGAGACCCATCGAGAAAACTCATGTATAGAGATTCCATTGTAAGCAGGGTTCGCGACGGTGCATTTAACACCCTTGGTGCTAATGCCAAGCATGAGGGACTGTGGAAAAAAACAGATACCAAGGGAAATATCTACATGGGAAGGGTTGCGATTTATAATAAATTTGTCAGTATGTATATTCAATGTGCAAAATGTTTTTGTTTTGGTTATCACCCCCTCCCCCAGATTGCACACAGCCATATTTTAGTCACTCTAGAACATGGGTAAATAAGTTGCTGCTGAGAAGCCTGGTTGATAAACAAGACGTCATATTGAACGGGTTGAAGAATGTAGGTCAGGATTCTGCGCATGTTGTACATGTACATGTATTTACAGAAGAATTGAGAATCCCTCGGAGATTGTTCGAAAACAATTTTTATTCCGGCGATACTATGACACGTGTTGCTTTTACTGGAGGTATTTCTTTCAGTTCTTAAAAATGATTTTATATGTTTGATTTGCCACTAGCAATGGATATGAATTGATAACAAATTTCATTGATATCTGTGGTGCTTAGCAAAATGCCCCAAAAGTGATGCAGCACTACCGCTATTCTCCATGTATATACATGTATATGTACATGTACATTTTATTCTGAATTCTAAAAACAAATGAAAACTCATCTACATGTACATATATTTTGTCTTTCTTTTATTTACACACAGGTGCAGTTGAACTGGAAAATCTTCCTTTGAGAAAAGATGCCTTGAAAGAATTAGACCTTCCTGTAGAAGTCAAAGCTGGTATGGAATCTTGCTTATAATATGACATGTCTCTTGAAGAGCATTACTGTAAAATATCAATTCTTTGATGTGTAAGAAGCTTTTTTGCAAATCTTGCTAGGGCAGTGGATTTGTGGAAGTTTGTTGCTATTGACATGCATGGATCAAAACACAACAATTTTGTAATTCACAGCAATCACTATCACTTTGATAAACAATTTATGAAAATTCCTGGTTATACCATAGCTGCTTGAAAACGTATCCCCAACCTCTGTCACTGTTCAAAATGTTCCTTCTTCTTTTTGGTTCTCCCCTTCAAACAATCCCTCTTTCATTTTCTTATCCTTTCTTTTTGATCGTTTTATGTCTGTCTTCTGTCAAGTATATTCTTATGAATTCTCTTTTCAGTTGATCATGTGATTATTAGATCCTGCTGTATCTCTCTCTCTCTCTGTGTTTTTCCTTTATTTATTAAAGTAATTCATCTTTTAAGTCACAGTAGTCACACTATTTACTAAAGTAATTCATCTTTTAACAAATCAATTTTTCTATCCCTCTTTCTGCATCTAAGATTTTCCATATTGTTTTTGTCTTATATACACTTGATATTGTAATTTAACTTCTTCTTTTTTTAAATTTAAAATATCTTTCTCTCTATACATTGGAGTGTATCACTGGTGCATATATGTATTCCAGTTCCTCTAGTCATTACAAAAAAAAATGTAGTTTCATTGAGAGAAACACTTTTGTACTTGGAACTCAGTGTTTTGGCACTTTTTTTTTTGTAGGCTTCATTGGAAAGATCCGTCTTCAGATCCCAGTGAGGCATTTAAAGACAGAGCCATGGGTGATTTCTATTGAGAACCTGTACCTGGTCGCTGGTCCTGCTTCTAGGTCCAAGTACGATGAGAAGGAGGAAGCCCAGGAACAGGACCGGAAGCAGCAGCAGCTGGATGCCATCGAGGCACAATGGAAGGTACAAGGATATGTCACGGAAAACCGGGCAGTTTCTCACAAAACAGTTATAAGTCAAGTTTGCTGATATTCCATTGAAACTAGTGTTAATTTTATAGCACATGTTTCAATGAGATGTCTTAGTACTAAGAAATATGATGGTTTTATGAGATGCTACACTTTTTATTGTATTGTTGGGTCTGGATTACAGACTTGTTACACATACATGTACATGTAGGCTGTGTGCAAAGAGCAGCAGCTTGATGCTATTGATAGAGCCAGTTGCTACACCACCTCACATCTTACAGGGAATTGAAGTTAACTGTTTAATTTATAAGTAATTCAGTGAGGGATGTTTCATGTTTTTGTGATTTTATGCCATTTACTTGCCTGTTCTTATATATATATATATATTTTTGTTCTGGCATTGTAGAGAAAAATGGAGGCTTCTGGACCAAGTGAAGACACTTCATGGTATGCCTATTCTACTAACATCTTCTACAATGTCTTGGAGAATCTGCAAGTAAGTTTCACTTTATTCTTCTTCTTTAGAACTTATATCTTAAGGTCGGGTTATCGTGAAAAGTTCCTGTATAACTGAATTATAATACTTACTGAATGGTGAAAAATGCCAATGGATTTGAATGAAGTTAAGTAATTGCTGACTAATAATAAAACAAGTATGAAAAGTTGTGCAAAAGTTTTCAAATACATGGAAGTAGCAATTATCTTCAACTCGTAATTTTTGTATAGAATCCAACCATTTGAGCTTATTTAATCTGGGGTGCCTCTGCAGTTTTTAGAACTATTTTTGCTAGAGGGCCCTGGGTAAAAATCAATACAAACAACATGTTTTGAAAATTTATTTAAAAATTTAAAAAAAGATAAGGGTAGTTTCAGCTCAAAATGTGAATGGGCTCACCATTCTGTATCATATTTTGCTCATATGAGGTTCATTGACTTTTAATGCGTAAGTCATGTACATGTACATTGTACATTGTAATATAGGGAATACTCTTACAGACTGTATGACACACACATTATGCAGTGACAATGTTTGCCCACCCTTGTCCCACCAGCATATTGTACAGTTATTCAATGGTGCATTTAGCAAATGCACTTTCAAGAGTGCAAATTTCCTATGCTTAACTTCTGCACATACAGTCATCTATGTACATGTACATTTAACGACCTAGAGAGAAGATGGCAAGAAATATATAAAAGTATACATGTATATACTGAAAGAAAATAGAAAATATATTTATTTAATAAATACATGTCATGCAGCTCAAACCCTGTTTAATCATTTGGAGTAAATTTTGTGAGAACATGCACAGCGCTTAAAATTATCTTTGTTTGTACAGTACATGTCGTATGTACCACTATCGTAGATGTGTAATTTAAAAATACACTTCAGAGCTCAAAGTTCAAAGCAATGTTGGCAAAAAGAAGTGATACAATCAGATCTTTTATTGTATCTCGGATCATATTAAGAAGGCGATATTGCTGTTGTTAAAATTGTGCTGATCTAAGATGTTGTGAATGGGGAAAATCCATTTACAATACATGTGTGCACCATTGCATAGAGAGAATTGAATGCTTGTTATGCACTTTATAAACATATTATTATTATTATTATTATTATAGCATACTTGTAGACAGTAGTAATGGTACAGTTAGAATATACACCTGATGGTTTTTGCACCCAAGTATACAGAATGTACATGTGCTGGAATGTGCTGGCAGTGGCAATTGCAAAGATTGGTAATCTTATCACCATGGTAAAAGTTCAGATTATATTTGCAAAGGGTTACTTTTAAGTCAAACTATTGTGTTTCGAGTTTTCTACAATCACAACCCATTGACTGAAAATAATTAACAATCATGGCGTTTTTAGGTAAAGGGACAAATTGCCCTCAGCCCTGTCTATTTTGTTGCTGCTTATTAGGGTTTAGATTTCGCGGCACTAATCAGTAAATTACAGTTAATTGTATTTTGTAATTTTGAATGTCAACACAAATTTGGGACAAACGTATTATAAAGGTTAAACATGCAAAGGCTTGCTGTTTCAGAGTTCACATGTTTAAAGATATCTACTGGTGTTTACTCTTTGGAGCTCTTGGAGCATTATGGCTCCTTTTTTTTTTTTTTTTTTTTACTTCAATTTAAATTAACTTCAATAGCCCGTATTCTGAACTCCGGTTTAACTTAAACTCCAGTCTAAGTTAAACGAGAGCTTTAACCAAAACTGACTTAAACCGTAAGTCCCGTCTACATTTCTGTACAAAGTTAAGCCATACTAGACTGGAGTTTAAGTTAAACCGGATTTCAGAACATGATTTTCTAAAACTCTGGTTCAAAGGGCAGTTTTATACTGGGTTTAAACCACAGTTAGACCGCGGTTTAAGTTAAACCGGAGTTCAGAATACGGGCCAATATGTTTAACAAGAACATTATGAAGACCTTTCCATTTGGAGGAAATATAAAATTGAATCAAAATTGATGTAATCAAATGAAATTTAAGTCTTTATCCAGTATTGTCTTCATTACAAAAAGCATATAACATCATCTTTCAATAAATTTGTTGGCAGCAATGTTAATGTAGATGATTGTTTTTTACAGATTGAAACATAAAATTCACTCTGAATGATTCTGTAACCATTCTTTTTATATTTAAGCCTACCATGTGCAAGAAATTGTAATTTTCAAATTTTCTAAATGTTTTTGTATCAACTGACATTGTAAAAATTATTTGATTCTGTTACTGTCCTTGTGAAATTGCTCAATTTATGATTTAAAAAATTATGTTTCTGTATGTTCTCAACAGCTGAAGGTCAAAGATGTTCATATCCGCTATGAGGACTCCACCATAATCCCTGGCATGTCTTTAGCCTTTGGTATTACTATCAAGAGTATCTCTGCAGTCAGTACGGACGAGAACTATGTAAGTCTTTTTCTTATTTAAAGATATAATATAATATGACATATACAGTAAGTGCTTGTGGTGATTTAGCATACAGTACACTAACAAAAGTTATCAAGATCTGGGCCCCGTCTTTAACTGTTGTGATAGATTTGAATCGATCGCTACTTAAAATTAATCGCAACTGTGCACTTAAGAGATGGGAGTTGCGATTGATTTCAAGTTGCGATCGATTCGAATCAATCGCAACTTTTTATAAGATTGGGCCCAGACATTCTATTATGAAAATTATGATTCTGCTTTGCCATAGATTTGCTTGAAAATGCTACTCTTTTTTTTTTTTTTTTTTAAGTTTGCAGCCATCATATTTTCGACTTTGAATACATGTATGTACTGAAATGTTTGTACTAACTTTTGCGTATAACAGCCTACATGTAGTATAAGTTTGTAGACAAGTGACTGAAGCAATTTGAAATTTTACGAAGTGGAATAATATTTGTGAATGTGGAATAAAGCTACATATACATGTATGTACATGCGATTGGTTAATAGATACCATAAAAAATCCTTTATTGCAGAAAAAAATATTCACAAATACATGCTACATAGGGATTGTGTAAGGGAGCGTGTCACACAATACATACCCTTTGTGTATGATGCAAGTAGAGGCCTGGATTAATGCCTAATCACAGGCTTTAGAAGGATTATGCAGTGAAATACAAGCAGCCTTCATGTGTATACCGTACTTACATGTATGACTGCAGATTGGAGTCCTGTTTTCACAATATGATATTCATCACACAGTATTAAAGTGGCATTAAACTGGCAGAACTTGAACAGTGCCAATCTTACAGTGATTGCTAAATTAAGATTATAATTTGAAAATTAATTGCATTTTATTTTCAATTTTGACAAACAGCTTGTGTGGATATTAGGAAACTTTTATAATTCAAACTATTATTCTTGACTTGGCATTGTGGAAAATTGTGTTCAGGAACATTCTAAGCTTTTACAAACTAGAATGGGGCATGATGGGAAAATGAGAGGCACATACACTGATCAGATCCTGTTGAGAGATGGCGCTATTTATGCGCTCCATTTTACTGTCACTTTAAGATACTTATATGTAAACTAGTCGATGCTACATCCCTTAAAGTTTTATAATTCTGTAGAATGTGTCCCAAACAGTTTTCACATTAATTGTCATTTTTCTCTTTGGTGCAGGAATTTACCATTATTTTATTAACAATGTGCAATGACACTAGCCTGGCCAGTAATTACTGTAGAGAATCATAATTCTGTTATCTCAATATTTATAAGTTAAATAATCACTGATTTGAAGAAAAACATATCATTTCAAGATGAAATATTTTGGACCAGTTTTATTGGTGTTGGAATTGAAGAAGTGGTGTCATATCATGACAATATTTGCACAGAGGCTATCCATAACAGGTAGATGTAAATTGTTTATATGAGGCAAAGTTAACTCCTTTGAATGTAAGCTTTAAAGACAGCCCTAGTTTAAGTACATGGTACTCATCTCTGTGGAGAAATGAATTGATCAAATTTTGGGGTCATTTTGTTTCAAGTTTCAACTCTTCTTTTTTATGATGTTTTTCCCGTACACGCAGGCAACCAGACAGACTGGGGGAGAGAAGGCTACAGGAGGTATGAAGTTCAAGCTCGTCGGTCTGGAGAACTTTGCCATCTACTGGGACACAGACTCGGCTCCGGTTTACGACTTTGACCTCACAGATCTCAGGGTAAGTTAACAGGTTGATCGAGAATCAGAGGAATCAAATCCATGACAACTGCCCGTAGCACTCTGATTAAGTGGATGACTAAATTTGATTGAAAGGTTTTATTGAAATAATCCATAGGACTGCATTATGTTTAACTCTTACTGTGCCAAGGGGTTAAGCTCTCTTCAAAATTTTACCAAAAGGTGATCAATGCTTACTTTTCAAATGTCTGCACTCCATTGACCATCTATAATTTCACAAAGTATTGTGTACAAAACTTGTAGGATATTTATTACCATTTCTTATGATACCAAATGATACCAAACATTGTTACCTTTCCCAACTTTATGCATAAGAAATATTAAAAATTACATTTGAGTTTCTCTTTTATCCATTATTTTTTGGTTTCTCATTTGTTTACTATTGTTTAATGATGAAATAAGGTAATATCTTTTTAAAAATCTTCATTTTTCTCTGAAAATTTCTATGGTAGCATATAATATATATATATATATATGTAGATGCATATATATATATATATATATATGCATACAAATTGACAAAGATACAATAAAAACTTTCATGTGCCCCTCATAATCAGCTTGAGATGACTATACCCTAGGCAGTGATCACCCCAAAAGTTCCCCATGCCCCAAAATATTCAGACAATTGCAGGTTCCCCACTGGACACCTCACCTTGGGCATCGACCAATTCCATTTATTCAACAAAAACATTTGCAGGATCCTTTAATGATTGATTAGGTAATCTTTCATGAACTTTTTCTTACAGGATGCTCTGATGAGTGAAAAGTGTCGTACAACTGCAAACCAGATCAAGGTAAAATGAGCAATATCTATTTTTTTCCCAGTGTGATTCAGTATTGCCTTCTTTCCTTGTGTGTAGAGTTTTTGTTTATGTAGATGTGTGATGAATATGTACAAACTTTGCATATCAGCTTGGAATTATCTAAGAGTTTGTGTCCTACACTTTAATTGTAAGTGTATTCTCAAATCAAACTAACAAAGCAGCCTGTTAAGGTGGGTGTTGGTTCATTAGAAACTTTCTGATATCTTTCATTTTTTTATAAAGTCTGAGGCTGCAATATGGGACATTACATGATGCTTGGAGGAGGAGGAATAGCGTATTTGGGTAGACTTGTCTGTTATAGAAATTTTGGTACACTAGGAATCCAATCTGTTGATTACTCATGGTTGATTTTTTACTGCGTCCCATGTAGGATCACGATTACATGCTGGAACCGGTGAGTGCTGAAGCCAGACTGCAGAGGAACGGTTCGGCTCTTCCCCTGCGATCTCGCACCACGCCTCGCTTTGTCTGCGACCTGACGCTACAGAAGATCCCGCTCTCTCTCTCTGAGGATCAGTACCGGGGCATCACCATCCTCATGAAGGAGTTTGAGCGCAATGAGAAGGCCAGGCACTTCCGGAAGTGGAGGCCAGAAGCGTGGAGCAATGAAAGAGAAAGGTTTGTGACCCTTTTAGATATTCTGTTCTCTTTTGGAAATTTCCAGTTTTTCTTTATGTTGTGATATGCATGTATCAACATGAATCAAAACTCCTCTGTGAATTGTAAATACAGAAAGTTTTATCTGCGAGATGTCCATGATTAAGGTATCAACTGTAACATGATATTTGCCAGTGGCAGATTAAGTCTAAAAATCTATACTAATTATGTACTTTCTCAAAAATAAAGGTGTCCTAGAGCTAAATTTTAAAGGTTGCATTCTTGCATCCAAATTTCATGAAATTAAAGGAAATCTTTTTTTTCACCCATTCAACTTTTACCAAACTGCATTATCTTTACTAACAGAAGGTGAAAATGACATTTGTGTTTGAACATGTAGTATACATTTATTTCTATGAGATATCGTTAATATTTTTGATAATATTGTAATTATTATCTCTCTAGTATCAGGCAGTGGTGGAAATTTGCCATTGACAGCATCCTGCATGGCATCAAGGATCGGAGATGGAGGAGATCACCCAAGTTCATCTCGGAGCGGATTGGTCTAATCAAGCAGTATACAGCTGTCTATACAAGCTTCCTAGAGGCCAAGGTGGATCCTGCATCACTCACGGTATGATCTGCTTAGCTTGGTTCCAGGACATTTGCGCCTGTGATTAGTATAATATAATTTGTTGCATTATGTTCTATATAAAGATTACTTTATTATTATGATTATTGTTATTATTATCATCACAACTGCTCATTGAATGATTCTGATTTTCATGAAATGGGAAGATGATTCAGTGGATTTTTAATGGTGATGAAATAAAACAAAGAACCACTCACATATGTCACATACATGTATGTCTTCTTCTTCTTCTTCTGCCTGTTCAATACATGAACAATAAAGAAACAAGTGTATTATCTAAATTAGTTTTCAAAATTGTTTATTATATAATTGCAGAATGTAATGAAACAGTTTGAGAAGGACCTGTCATTTGAAGAGATACGGATTCTCAGGAACCTGGTCTTCAGCCAGCTGGAGAAGAGAATACGAAACGGAGAGGTAATGCATCCTCTTTCTTTCTTTAATCGATAGGGATTAATAAGGAGAGCAGGCTTGAAAGTTTTTTGTGTATTCAGAGCCTGTTTTGGTATGACTTGTGCTATATAGAATCATCTTAATACAGATTCTCATTGAATATGAAGTTCAATATCTCACCACAGAATGCACTAGATTGCACAATGCTGAACCCAAAATTTGAAATATCTCCCTACCGTGGGAGGGGGGACCCTCTCCCCGCTTGGTCGCTTAGCTCCCTCGTTTTGGTTCGCAAAAGTTTTTCAGTGTTTTTCATGGACAGCACTTTTCATGTCTGGGAGAGTGAGATATGGATATTAAGAGAAAGTTATAGGACAAAAGAAATGATGATGATTAGTATATTATTGCACTTGTATAACTAGGTACTTTTCAGGGTTGTCTTGCTTATTTTGTCAACCTTCCTGTTTGATGTAATACATGTATAGTTTCCTTTAAAAGCCAGCTTTATTCTGTTGTCATGTATAAATGAGATCAAAGCAAATCAATCAAATCAAATTGTAACATATTATTAATATATTACTAGAATGAGAAAGAAGAGAGAGAGAGACACACACACACACACAATACTAAGATATTATTAAAGAGAGATACACTGTACTGGCTACTTACAAAGTCGTGCCATCTATTTTCATGGTTACAGGAGATTTTCAAGAAGCCCGAGGAGGTGCAACAGGGGGGTATCATGCAGCGATGGGTGTGGGGATGGGGTGGCTGGTACTCCCAGAAGGGGTCTGAGAGCAGTGTAGACGACATGTCCTCGGGGGTCGGAAGCAGACGCTCTTCCTCACCACCTCCGCTAATCATTGATGATGAGGGTAAGAGAATAATGACAAGATTCAGAACAGAAATAATCAAGAAGGGAAATGGTTTCAGTAGATTGGACGGGGGGGGGGGGGGGGGGGGGGGGGGTTTGCTAGTACTCCCAGAAGGGTTCTGAGGGCAAAGAACAGTGTAGATGATATGTCCTCAAGAATTGGAAGCAAATGGTCTCCATCACCACCTCCGCTTGCCGATGATGATGGTTAAAGAAATTTAAAGATTTTTATGCAAAACAACAAAATAATCAAGAACGGAGATGGTTTCAGCAGATTGGGTGGGGGGGTGCTAGTACTCCCAGAAGAGTTCCGAGGGCGCAGAAAGCAGAGTAGATGACATGTCCTCTGGGGTGGGAAGCAGATGCTCTCCCTCGCCAGATCGACCCATTGCCTACAGAATCTGGGTGGTTCCTGTACTAAGTGTATGGGAATGCGAGAATTCCGTAATCAACGGATTAACCCATTAATTCCTTCTACTTCTATGCCTTGAACAGAGGAGCAAGAACTGCTGGATGTCCTTGGGGACCCGACAGCGGATAACAACCTCCTTCGCAGGGATCATGTCTTTGCCCTCCTCAACTTCAAGCTCCAGGGCGGCTCTATCAAGCTATGTAGCAGCAGTTACCTTGGCAACACCCCACCAGCCACCATAACTCCTACCACTTCATCATCAGTTCATCTCGATCCCGGAACCAGTCCGCCTGGAGACCCTGGGGGGAATGAAACCATCATCGAGCTGGAGTTTGCCAGCGTCAAGATGAGCTTTGAGTGGAGGCTTCGGACAAGTTCCTTCCTCTTCAGCGCAAAGTTAGGGGCGCTCTTTATCCATGATGTCATGACGAAGGGTTCGCTGTTCCCAAACTTAGTAGCTCCACAGCGAAGAAGGGTAAGATACGTTGTATCTATACATGCACAGTCCAATGGGGATTTTTTTTTTTTTAATACAATGAAATGGAAGGTGGATAAATTTAATGTTAAATTTAGTGTAATTTCAAGATAAGTTTGTTTTCATTTTCTATAATTACACGACAAATTTTTATTCAAATTTGTGTATTACCAGGAGGAGCCGACGCTTGCCCCGAGACAGTCTCATTCTCTGCTTCTCTCTCGCTCAGCATCCTCCAGCTTCTCTTACATGTCGCCTGGTTCCTCCAGCACTAGCATCAAACAGCCGTCATCTGATCTCCCTCTCTTTGAGATGACTTATGAATCCAATCCTCCACACTCTAATGCAGATTGCAGGTAAAATTCTGGATTTAAATCTTTCAGACCTGTGGACAAAAAAAATGTCGTCTTTTTTATAATTCTTTTATCTTTCTTATCATTCTTCATTTCCATTCCCCCTCCCCCTTATTAATTGTATAATTGTTAGTATTGCTATCAAGTTTTCTGCTCTTTTTTTCCAGGCTTGAAATCATCAGCAGACCCCTTGACATAGTCTACAACCCAGCAGCCATGGACAGAGTCTCCAATTTCTTCAACAAGGCTGAGGGCCCTGGAGATAAGGGTCTCAGTTCAAGACCGTCTGAGCTACAGCTGACAAGGGCTGCTCGACTGAGGTACCAGGAGCTCAAGTCCCAGACCAAACAAGAACTCATCCAGACCCTGGACTCACTACTAGAAGGAGAGAAGCAGGTATAGCTTACAGTCTTAAGTCCTACATACGTACCTCCCATTGGTCCAATGAACCCGATCCCAACGCTAACCTCAAGTTGTTGAAACGTTGGACCAATGGGATTGAACACTGAAAATTAGAAAACATCTTAATTGTCTGGTCTATGCACTATTAGGATGTAGAACCTGTAGTCTTTGGACCAATTGGACATACATATATAGGACTAAAGAAACATACATTTACATGTTCAGGAGGTATTATAGAACGGGTTGAGAAATCCCTGCAATTTGATTGGTTGAGAGGCATTGATCAATTTGTACTGGATGCATGAATTAAGCCGCGATATGCACTATCGATATCGAGATCAAAACGATATCCTTCTAAAATGCGAGTGCGAGAGAGCTACGATATTTGACTGTTTACAGACAGAGAATTGCAAGAAATAGACAAGATTAGATGTTAATGTTTGTTGACTTCGGATTTTGATGGTAAGCCCAATTTGATCCGATTAAATTTATACCTGATTAAAACAAAAAAAAACCCCAGATACAGCGATAGAATGAAAATCTTCAATGTTAAATTAACACATCTCGCTCACATCACACAGTGTAGTGCAGTGCAGTGCCACTGCTGCGTTACAGTCACAGGCTGTACGCTGCATACATTCGCATCGGTTACATTCACTATGCAGCGACACTGACTGGCCTGACTGAAAAGTGAAATTGACGGCAAGACTTTCACTTGATGTTCTCAGAATCTTTGTAAGAATTCTTCAAATTGATTGATAAAGTTAATTCATTTCATGTAAAATAGGGATTACCTTTAGATCTAACTTAGGCTAGTTGTTGACTGTAGTGGTGGATTCTTATTTTACTCGGATCTAAATTTAAAAAAAATAAAGTTGACATTAGTTAGCTTAGCCTTAGGGTCAAGACTCTAACACTTGTAGAAAAATGAAATTCTGAAATTTAACCTAAAATAGCCAGATTTTCAGTTCTCTATGGAACTTATTAAATTCATAAAATCTATTTATGATGCAAAAAGTGATTTACCAGTTCAAGCCTGTAGCATGGCCTTGTATAAGGGTTTTTTCTTTATCATGCATCCGGTAAATTTTTCATGCGTCCGGTAATTACCGGACGCATGGCTAGGCCATGCATCCGGTAAATTTGCCATGCACTGGTAATGATTGAAAAAAAAATTTGGGCAAAAATTTGTCTACCGTTCTATAAAACAGATGATGCACATGTTTTTTCGTGTGTCGGTAGGAATAGTGTGCATGCGGTAACTATGGAAACTGGTCTAAACCCACTCGGCTGCGCCTCGTGGGTTAAACATTCCATAGTGACCTTATGCACACAATTCCTACCGACACACTCAGACCTGTGCATCATTTGTATATTATAGAATGGGTTTCAGAATCCCTGCAATCTCATTGGTCAAGAGCTGTGCCTTGAATTTTACTGGCCTGCACGTTCGATATCAATAATTATTACGATCACTGACGATAGCCACTGTAAACATGCTATCGATATTTATTTTAGCGAGTGCGAGAGTCTGAGCTGAGAGCCGCGATATACGACTTTTTAATGACGGAGAATTGCAAGATTTGAGACAAAATTCAGATGTTAATGATAGTTGACTTCGGATTCTGATGGTAAGCCCAATAAAATCCGATTATAGGTCTACCTGTTTAAAAACAAGCAAACTGAAAAGGCGATTAAATGAAAATTAGTGCAGTGTGAAACTGAAACTTCAGTACCGTACGCTGCACTGCACTGTAGTGCATACGGTACGGTGATTCACTACAGTCTACAGCGCAGCATACACTGGCCTGGTCTGGGCTGGCCTGGATTATGGGCTGACCAGACTTAAAATTTGTTGATGCAAGACTAGAAGTTCTCTTTGCATTAATTCTTTAAATTACTTGCTTTAATGTAAATAGACTAGATTATATCTAACTTGGGCTTGTTGTTGACATGATTGACAGATTCTAAAATAAAAAAGTTGACAGTCATGACAGTAGTTAGCTTAGCCTAGGCTTAGGGTCAAGACTCTAACACTGAAATAAAATGAAATTCTGAAATTTAACCTAATTAGCCAGATTTTCAGTTCTCTATGGAAGTCATTAAATTTCTAAAATCTATTTATGATGCATGGAAATGATTTACCAGTGCCATGCATCCGGTAAATTTGAGCCATGCGTCCGGTAAATTTAGCCATGCGTCCGGTAAATTTCAGCCATGCGTCCGGTAAATTTCAGCCATGCGTCCGTTAAATTTTTTACCGGACGCATGGCTCACTTTCACTGGATGCATGATTGGGAAAAAAGTTTGATTTTCACTTTTTTTTTTACCCATTCTATAAAACAGATGATGCACAGGTATTTTTCGTGGGTCGGTAGGAATTGTGTACCCTCGGTACCTCTGAATTTTGTCCGAAACATTTTGTTCAGACAATTCAGAGGTACCTTGTGTACACAATTCCTACCGACCCACTCCAACCTGTGCATCATTTGTATACTGTACTTGTGGATGGGCTTCATGGATAAATCATGTCATACTAATATTGAATACTTTGTTTTGTTTTCATTAATTTCATTGTGTGCTTCACTGAGAAAAAAAAATATTTGAAATTAGCTGTTTATAGTCTCTAAGAAGTGTATACATATACATGTCCAGCAGGAGACAAAGGTTTTGTGTTCATGCATATTTTTATGACCATGATGAGTGTCAGTGATGTTTTTTTTCCTTCTGTTTCGTCTTGTTCTTATATAGACGGAGGTGAAGAGATGGGATGTTCACTTTGACATATCAGCGCCTCTCATCATCATCCCTGATAACTTCCACAAGAAAGATGCTACCCTGGTGAGTATGCATATACATGTATAGGACTTGTGCCCACTGCACCCTATGCAAACCAACTGAGATTCCATTTTGAAAGAAACTAAATACTGATTAGATATGAAAACTTTCAAGTGTAGGATCATTAGAACAAGGATATTAGGTTTGTATTCTTTATATTTTTAAATTGTAATTGCAATATACATGTTTTTAATATAGTTTGTACATGTATGTGTGTTTGTATTTGCTACATGTACATGTAGGTTGTTCTAGACTTGGGTAGGCTACAGCTGTCCAGTATGACGGCCAAAGGACGTCACAAGAAGAGCGAGAGTGAACAGCCATCATCACCACGAGAAGAAGGTGAGAAACGAATCATGTTTATAGACCTTTACTCCGTCACCTATCTTCTGAACATGATTGACATAGGGATTACAGTAGCAGTTGACATTTTTTTTCTGCAGTGCAATTATTCTTAGCTTATATGGTGACCATACCCAGTAGCGTAGCTAGTACGGCACCCACCCCCCATTGTGAAGAAAGAGAGAGAAACAAGAGAGAAACAAGGAAATGTTAAATGAAGATGATAGGACCCCCTCCGACACCCTCCACCTATTCGGTTCCCTTGTTATTTCAAATTTCTTCCAACAATGGTAACAGGTGCCCCTCCTCCCCATAATGCCAGTGCCCCCTCAGTCGCTGAGACACTGTGCATAAGTACTACGGTTCTTTTCTTCACAACGTCAGATGGGTTCAGTGAATGAAGTATGTAATGGTGAGCATATATTAAATCCAAACAAGATAGCCAGCAGAATATGTTCTTGTGGTGCTCAGCATAACAATCGCTATGTCTGCAGTGTGTACTTTCATTTGTTGAAACGATTACACCAACAGTCAATAAGAATCTTTTCACCATATTATTAACCCGTTGCCTACGGGAACCGGGTCGTCCCTGTACTAAGCCTATGGGAATGAGAGAATTCAGTAGTCAACAGGTTAACGAAGTGCAAACTCATACAGTAAAACTTAGAAACATTCTTGTGCATGGAACTGATTTGATTTTTGCGAGTGGTCCAGATATGAAAAATTTTCGTGCCCCCAAATGATTGTTATCAATTCATGAAAGCATCTTGTTTTATCATAGATTTGCAACATATTTTCAGCATAAAATGATCAAACCTCACCCTAACATTCTCATCTCAACAGGTGATTTAGATGATGACTTCCTGACCCCTCTGTCAACTCCACCCAACGAAGCAATGGACACCGGGACGACTGATGCCAAAGTGGATCCCATGACAACGAGCTCGGGGGTTGATGTGACCGACTTTGGTAATAGCGCCATCACTGCCGAGGCTCTCAGGGACAGAATGTATGACAGGTAAGACGTGTTCTAAGAGAATTGTTTGTCCCGAAACCTGGCTCTCCCTGGGTAGCTCTCTGCCAAGCTGTCTCTCAGTACCTGGTCCATGTGAACATCATTCAGTGGATTCTCATAAAAACACACACTCAGTTTCACTCAAATAATTATCCCCTGAAATGACTAATGCTTGTTGTACATGACACAAGGTATTAATTTCAGATTTAATTGTTGTTCCAAAAATACAACTTATCTCTACTTACAAGAACCCCCCCCAAAAAAAAAAAAACCACCCCCCCCCATACATCAACAACAAACAACAACAACAACAAACAAACAACACACAACTTATCTCTATGGCAGCTCAATACAGACTGCCATGCAGACGCATTGGTACAGACATGACAAATTACAAGAAAACATTGTCCTCTTCCCAACAGATACACACTGGACATGTCGGATCTGCAGATTCTTGTTGCCAAATGCTCCGAAAACTGGCGGACGGCCCACTCCAGAGGGCTCTGTCCCTTCCAGGTTCTTGACAAGTTCTCCATCTCTTTGAAAGTTGAACGTCGGCTGGCGTTCACGACAGATCCCCAGTGGCCAAGTATGACACTGTCTGGCAACCTACCAAGTCTATCTATTCACATTAATGAGAAGAAAGTGAGTTTAATTCTGCTCATTCCTAGCATATTCTACTTTCATATTTCACATCTGAATCAAAACAATCAATGATGAAGTTAAGCTGAATATAGAAGCCAGCTCTTGTCTTGATATAGAAGTAAATGATAAGGAAGATATTTCCTCATATGTGAATTAATTATCCACCTCCGAATATGTACCAACTGGCCCAAATAGTAAGGAGTGGACTGTGATAATAAAATTCCATCAGAACAGGGACTAAAACGAAGGTGTTCAAATTTCAGTGCATGAAGGAGGAGTAACAGCCAATTTATCGAAATCACCTTTCTATTCATCTTTGAATGCTTATGATGAGACCGAATGTACATCCTGAGATGTCTTTAAGGCAATGTGCCTCGTGACAATTTTGTTTTTAGCGTTTTGTTTTGAATCTTGATTCTCTCCTTAGATCCAAGCATTGAACAAATGCATGAAGATCATGTCTGGGTCTAACAACTATTCAGGGGTTTCCCCTGCAGGGTATTCCCCCTCAGGCTATTCCCCTCCTACCGCTACCACCACGGAACACCCAGGTCTTCAGGGCAGAACACATTATACAAGGTAAATATGGTCAGGATTCAAACTGTGTACCATGTGCTTCATAGTCTGATGACCTATCCACTTAACAACACCTCCACAGTGTTACAGTATTTTAGATAAGTTAGGATTAGTGCATAAAATACATCCCTTATAATCATCACATTTTGTTTAATAGTTTGCTTTGACATCTGTTTTCCCCCACAGTCAATCAGACCTTGAGGCCACTATACGTCAGCGCACCCAAGCCCTCCTGGAGGAATCAAGGCTTCTGGAGATGCAGTTCTCTGTTGACAAAATGTCTCTAGCAATCCACAGCAGAGGTGAATATTATTTGGACATGGTAATTCATAAACATGTACATAATTCCAGGCTACATTTACATGTTCCCCAAACTCAAAATTGTAGCTGTAGACACATTTATGCAATATGATTATAATGTTTCCACAATTTTATACCTGTATTTCAAACTGTATCAGTTGGATACCTGCATGCCGTATTCTGTTTTCATATGTACTCTCAAGTCTGGGAGCTCGAATTTTAGATTTACATTACACTTAGCTCTTGAAAATCGTACAACAATTACACCACCATTATAAATAATGTAGTGTGTGCGTGCATGCCTGGAAGAGTTGGATGGTAGTGACGGGTGATGCATGTTGCATACATTAATAGCTGTGAGGGCCATAAATGGCTAGTGACACATTTCTGTAGCAAGCAAACACATTTATGTTTCCTGAAGAACTTTGATAAGAAAATGAATACAGTGTATGAACCAAGTTTTATCTTTTTATCACATGTACATATACTTTGTACATATTTGTACATGTGTATATTTCTCATATTTCCTTTAAAGTAGAACGTTGAGGATTTTAAATATTGGCTTAATACTTATTATTGCATAGATGGCATAAATTAAACAAGGTTATCCAAATTCAACGCTTGGAAACATTTGAAGTAATGATTATTATCAATTATAAAACGGTAAAATACAGCCCCGATATAGCAGCTGAAGAGCTCCTCGAACGCTGCTGAGATATGTGACGACACACCATGGGCCAGTCCTGTCTAAGCAGACGATGTCCCATAACATCTTACACATTTTTCAGAGCCTATTTTGTCATCTCCTCTTCACTTATTTCTCTTCCTTCACTAGCGTCAGTCTTAATGTTAGTCTGTTGCCTCACTCTTAACTTCGTGTATGGTATTATTTTGATGAAAAATGCAGCGTTAAAAAAATAAAGGAATCAGTCACTTGTAAACAAAATAAGACGCCATTGTATTTTCAGCTGCTTGCACCGGGGCATGTTCGGCGTTTCAAGAGGGAACGAATACCATCCTGCTATTATTCGGAGGGCTTTTCAATTTGAAAGTGGGGTTTATTTCATTGATCATTGACCCTTCTCCTGTGTATTTACAATCAAACGGTTTTAGCTATCAGAATCAGTTTCACTTTCCCTTTGTAATGGTGTGAAATAAGGTCATGTTTAAATACACCAAACTCTTTATAATTTGATAAATAATTGCATTGCAATTACGTTCATTCATTATAGGACGTCGTCTGCTTAAGCAGGATCGATCCCTTGTGTGACGACATCAAAACATCGCTATATTTCTGGCGAATCCTCAGATATTCCAGATGCTGAGAAGAGCTTCTATTTGTGTTGTTTTTATAATCATCAGATACGCAGTTGACATAAAACTTATACGATTGCCATCTGTAAGCTTCCCAGTTTCTAGTGATACATTAATTGCCATATTTGTGATTTTCTTTTAATATTTCCTTCAAGAAACTATTCCTCTTCTTTCATTCTCATCTCGTAGAGGTGTCGTAGTCGAGTGGTTTAAACACTTGACTGGAGATGTGAAGGTCGCGGGTTCGAACCCCGGCGTGACACTACTGTTCTTTGGTAAGACATTAATCTATATTTGCCACTCTCCACCCAGGTGTTAAATGGGTACCGGCAGGAATTAATTCCTTGAATGCTGTGAACACCGAAATCGGTAGCCTAGCTAGAGCCGGGGTAATAATGGAGCACCATTCATGGTGGATATGAGCGCTATATAAATATCCAATATTATTATTCTCATCTACCCCTTCCAGGACGTTGTATATCCGAGTTCCAGATATCTCGGGTGCGGACAGACCTCACCAAGCGTCCCTTCGATTCCTCCATCTCACTGAGTGTTCATAGCCTACTTGTCATTGATGCTCTCCAGCAGTTTGGACCAGACTTTGAGCTCCTTCTTGCCTCCCATAGGGATCTCAGGTAAAGTCATTTCTCTCTCTCTCTTCCAGTCTATGGCCCATATTCTGAACTCCGGTTTAACTTAAACCATGGTCTAAATGTGTGGTTTAACTATGGGTAGCCAAATGTGAAACAAATCTCTAACAGTAGATATTCAATTTATCAGCATTTTTGGTACTCAAACTTTTAACCAATTTCTGGGAATGATAGTCGAATAGTTTTCTTGACCATTAAAGCATGAGACCAGAATCCAGAAAACATAAGGAAAATACAGTGTGAACAAATTTTTGACATTTTTGGCTACCCATAGTTAAACCACACATTTAGACCATGGTTTAAGTTAAACCGGAGTTCAGAATATGGGCCTATGTGTGTCCCTGTCATTTATTAATGCATGCATCTCTCTCTCTGTAACTCTCTCTCTCTTTTCCATTTTGACTCTTACATGTAGCTTGAGCTGTTAGTATACATGTATGTATCTTCTCTTTGTTCCAACTTGCTATCTGTATTATGTAATATTCAGTTTGTGTAGGTCTAGGTGAAGAATATTTAATGAAGATTAAATTTGTTTGAAAATGATCATCCTGGGAAATATATAAGTAGATATGGCAATTTGCTTTCCCAAAGAGGCAAAAAGACATATAGCCTCTGTCAGTCTACTATATCAGTGTCTTATCTGTCCCCACATGAGCAGTTAGAGTTGTGTAAAGTATGAGTTTCAATCTGGAAGCTGTTTAAATATCTTTGATCAGGTTTTCAGTGAGGTTAAAACCAGTTTTATGATTTAAAATGTGTTCTTTAGTGGTACAAAGTCAGCAGGCTATTGAAGTACATGCAGGTACATGCAACCTGTCTACAAATTTGACATGCAGGTCACACAGGAGAAAATTGTGAGGCCATTGTAGATAGGGGCTGTCATAGAGGTGGCATGTAGACCATGATGGTTTGACTGTATTTGAAAATGACATTGCAAAATGGTCATCTCCCTCTTTATGATGTCACAATAGCATGCATGCCCCCAGCGGAAGCATCGTGGACAGCGAAGCCTCCACCCCTCAGTCCCTCCAGTCACCCACCTCACCCAGATCACCGGCCTCCCCTGCAGAGAAGATGATGGAATCAACCTCACATGCTGAACTGGCATCTGCCATTAGACAAATGGGGGCCCATAGCAAAGGTGGTGAGTAAATAAAAGAATATTTGATTTCTACATTAACAAACACTGTGCACGTCTATTATAAAGATGTGTAATAAAAATGATCATAATGAATACATTTGAACACCAAATGCTTTCAAACACCAAGGATTAACCTATCAATATGTATGTGAATTTATATCTCACAAGAAACACATCCCCGTGATTCATGAAAATTCATGTTATTCATTTTTCAAACTCTATTATATTTTAAAAAGAGGAAGGATATGAAACCTCTCACCACTGTCGAGCCAAAGCTTATTAATACGGTCTTTTAGTCAATATGGATAAGGGGCACCACCTGTCATCAAACATACATGTATGTACAAGAAGTATTGGCCCCAAAATATAACCCTGTGGGACACCACACATGGTTGATGGTATGTTTCTTTGATGTTTATGTAGGTAACCAGTCATCTATGTCATCATCACTCATGCCACCTGCTGTCGCTCCCATTGACCCGGTGGTAGTGGATAGTGAAGCGCTTATCACCGTGGAGTTAGAACTCATCAACGCTGACTGTCCTTCAAACACCAACGATGACGGCCCCATGCAGGTTGCTGTTATTCAGTTCAATAGCCTGGATGTCATAGGTAAGACAATCTTTGAGCCTTTGAAAAAGTCTCATAATAATAACACCACAGAAGTGATTTTCGGACACATGTATACTACATTTGTTGTGCAGACATACATGTACTGTATCCCCCTTTTTTTTGTGATTAATTCAAATCAATCGTAACTTGAAATCAGTTGCACCTCCTATCTCTTGCATGTGTAAGCACATTAAAAGACAGGGCTCCCGCTCTCTATACTTTATATGTACATTCATCGCTTAACAGTTTATAACTAGTTGCACATACATGTACCTGTTTTTTTCCCCCCTCATTCTCCAGCTAACCAAGAGACTATCGTAGAGTTGCTATCATTTTTCCAGCGAGCTTTTCCTGAAGATGAGAATAAACCCAAGCAGTCACCAGCAGATGAAGCCAGCTTCTCCAACTCATTATTACAAGAAGCAAGCATCATTGAGGTACATTATTTCTGCTATTGTTCATGTTTATTGTTATTTAATGTACATAAATGTACAGTACGTACATTTGTACATCTACTGTTACCTTCCGTTATCCCATGTATACAATGTATTTGCAAGTATACTTTGTTTCTTAATGCATATACATTTTTTTCTCACACATATTGTGTGAGGCCTTGAGGATAAACCATACTGAACTACATGTAATAATGAGGGTTATTTAAAACCATCTCAAGGAACAAATTGCCTTTCCATGGATGGGATTGGGGATTCAAACCCTCATTAGGGTCCATTTTTTATTTGTAAAAAAGATTGATACTAACATGTTGACCCCTCTAGTAAAGGAGTATGTGTGCATGAGTATTAATATGGAGGTAATCACTTTGGCAAGTATATTTCCTCAAGGAATAGTTGCCTTGGGTAGTTAATTGTCCAAGGGTAATAGTTACCCATGGGGTAGTTATTCTGGGACAGCTTTGCAGGAGTAGTTGTCAAGAGGGATATCCGTCCTCTAGGTAACTGTCAAGGGTAGTTGTCCCAGAATGTAGTTACTCAGGATAACTGTGCCAGGGATTCAAGGAGGTAGTTTTTAGAGAAGGTCAGTTTGTCCGGGGACAACAGTCCAGTGAGGAGTTGTCCTAATGCCATTACTGGATATAAAAGCTTACTTTTTCTGTTTTGTGTCCTTCTCCAGCCTTCCACCAGCGAGACAACAACCAAGACAGAGATCTCAGCGGACTTCCGCTGCCTTAACATTGTCATGGTCAGGGGCATCATGGGAACAGTAGTCAGAGGTCAGAAAGTTGCTACGGCAACTGTGAGTGAGGCTCATATACAGGCGTCTTTAGGTAAAGTGTACTCAACATTTTCACTTCCCAGTTTGAAACCAAATGTGCCATTTCCTGTTCATTCTTTTTATCCTTTTATTTCAAAAGGCCGACCAAAAAAGAAGGAAAGGGAGAGAACCCAATGTAGAGAAAATATGTAAAGAACTGATATCAAGTTTAAGGCTATGACACAACATTAACCCTAGGCTTTCTAAAAGCAAGATAGCCAAGTGAATGGAAATGAACATCAAATTTCTCCATGAAAATGAAATTTCAGGAATTTTTGTCTTCCTGTGATTTGCAAACGCATTTTAAAGAAAATATTAAAGTGAGGACATTTTATTTTCACCCCCTAACAGATATTAATTTTGTTTGAAATGTTCATGCATTAGGCTTTAAACATTTTAGAATGTATCCATGCTCAATTCAAATGCCTTTGATTTCATTTGCTTTGAAAGATGGGATAAGCATACATGTACCTGAAAGGGCTTGGTATACATGTATGTGTAAATTTCATGCCTTTGTGGCTGTGATCAATATATTAATGAATTTACAAAGAGTAGAGCTAAAATGATCTATTTGTATTTTCATATCAGGCAGTGAGATGAGTGTGGAGGGGTCTCTGGGTGGTCTCCAGCTCCTAGACTTAACACCAGAGGGCAGCAGACACCAGAAGGTATTCAGTGTCGGACAAGACCCAACAACAACAACAAATCAGAACTCTTCCCTTGAAATGGCTTCACTATACCAACCCAACAAAGACATGGACTTGTACAAGTCTGCTCTGGAATCTTCAAGGTTTAGCATTATTGGAGATACTGTTGACAAGGAAGAACTGAAGGCATTTACCTTTACTTTCAAGAAAGGTAAAGGTGTCCAAAATGCAACTGCCATGTCTCTTGGATCACCTGTCAAGATACAACTTGGAGGGGAGGATGCTGATGAGCAGATGAACCTGTCGCTTCATCTTGCCTCTCTCTGCTACATCCATGTCCCTCGGTTTCTCCATGAGGTGACCCTCTGCATGGATGAGTTTCAGAGCTCAATTGCCAACCTTGCAAACTCTATCCAGAAAGCTGCCAGTGAGGCAGCCAAGGAGTTTGTTCAGTCTAAGATACCCGACCTTGTCACATCATTCTCCCCAAGGGTTGACAACTTTGAAGATTCATGCATGGATGTGACAGATTCACGGATTGGTGCTGAGTCAGACTCCACTATTAATTTTGATATTGTGATGGAAACACCTGTAATCATCATCCCAAGAACATCATCTAGCTCTGAGCTCTTGGTTGGCCATCTAGGTAAGATCAGCTTGACCAACAGCGAGTCCTCAGAGATCAGTCGCGACATGGACAAAGAGGGCACTTCGGGACCGGGTGTTGCTTGTGATAGGACCCGCTTCTTCTTGAGGATTCAAAATGTGAGCCTGTTCTCCTTTAACCACGAAGACCCAAATTTGCCATCTGGGCAAAGCGTAACCAGCGTCAGATCGGACATCATGAGTGCTGCCTCCAGACCTTACTCAGGGACACCTATCCTCCATAATACCTCTCTGGAGGTGATTGTGAACCAGATCCCAGCAGGGTATGGTCCTCTAGTCATGGATAACAGCATGGCATTCCCTGACATTGAGGAGAAAGAACCTCTTCTTGACCACCACTCATCCACCTTGCAAGTTGTAGGTAAAGTGGTGACCCCTCTGAAGGTCATTCTATCCAAGCACATCTATGAACAGATCTTGCAGACACTAGACAACTTGACGTATCAGGAACCAGCAAAGGTACCCTCCACTCCTGTTAGCCTTGAGAAAACCAAAGACAGAAAATCAGGAATCTTCAATGTCAAGGAACTTGAGCCATTGGGGTCACAATCAAAGACACATGGTTATAGAGTCACCGAAAGTACACCCATTCGACCTGCTGGAGGGAAGATCTCTATGAGGATATGTGCAAACTTTGCCATGCCGGACCTCTGTATTCAAATGCGAGGTGACCTCAGTGATGGTGATCAAGGCATTGTCAATGTCTGCTTCTCTGACTTCAGTGTTGACTGTGAAAAATCCTCTCCAGCTGCGACTTCAATCACCATTCTCCTGCAGTCTCTAGTGATTGAAGACCTCCTGCAAAGTCCAAACTCAAGACATCGCCAACTTGTAGCATCTCATGGGGGTGGCAGAAGCTCAGGTAATAGCTTGTCAGCCAAGATGGTTCACTCCACTTCGTGTCCATCGGTGACTTCCATGTCATCAGTGTCGCCCATTAGACCTAGCTCTGTGCCTTCGGAACTGAACAATCCAGATCAGTATTATGCCTCTCAGTACGTTAGACAAACAAGCAGTAGCAGCAGGGAAACATACCCATCCACACCCCCTCCTTCACTGAACATCTCAATGGAGGACATACATGTAGTAACAGGTGCGGTCCCTACCAGTGATGCCTTGGTACAGATCAGAGTTCTCTTGGTGGACAAGAAGAGTCCAGAGTATGCTGCCAAATACAAGAAGGTGAGACGTTCAAAGGATTGTAGAGGATGAGGGTTAATTGATTTAATATTTAGGCCTGCGCCGATGTTGGCTTGGAATTAATTTATGTGAGTATGCATGCACAGTTGGGTCTGTCGATTAATATTGGTCACCTATATTTAGAGTTTATTTGTACTTGCAATATTTCTTTACAGAAGTTGTAGTTTAAGTTGATATATTTAATGTCATATATTGGCATGGAACCGCAAACATACAGTGAATAGAGCAAAACATTTTATGTGAATTGTCCCCTTAGTCATGTACATGTACATGTATATAAGAGAAGGGATGATGTGATCAGATGCTCCACTTTAATTTTGATCTGATATACATATGTGATGATGCCACCTATATACTGTATCTAGTAGTATATTTGAGAAAATAGTCCATTGGTATGAAGGGGTTAATTGACAAGATGTTTCGGGGTCTTTTCTCCACCCCCTCCCTCTCCCACAGATCAACCAGTTTGTGGATGTCGAGTTCAACCATCTGGACATCACCATCAACCAGCAGACTTGGGTTGTCCTCCTGGACTTCCTGGGCATCGGCAGCTCACTGCCCAAGGACAATGCCCAGCAGCAGACCCCGACTAGAAGCACCAGCACTCCGCAGAGACAGTCCTCTGAAGTACACCCACTGCCAACTCATCAGATAAGTGAGTGATTGGTCTAAAGCCCACTTGAACGATTGGATTGCAATCCAGTTGGGGAAGAAATTGCAGTATTACCAGATATAAAATATATGGTACATGTATATAAAAACAGGAAGAAGAAAAAAAAAGGATGATCAGTAATGATTTTTTTAAAATTGCTAATACATTGATACAAAACATGTACAAGTACCTCTCAAATTAAATTACATTTTGTATCAGGAATTTAATTTTGGTTTTTTATCCGCTTGTCCTCAGAGCCAGTTATATTTTGTGTGTTTTGTTCCCTTAGTTTCTGTTTGTATTGTCCGATTTCAGTTTTCTGTTCGTTCTTGTGTAGCACAAGACGAAAGCCTTCAGTTCATATTTTTCAATGCTGTTCTTCGACACTAGGTGCTGGTGAGCCAGAACAAAACAACATGGAGATGCAGGTCCACATGGCCTCCCTCTCTCTCATCCTCAACAAACCTGACTATGAGCTTGCCAAGGCCAGCGTGTCAGAGGTCAATGCTCACATGACCAACATGGAGGGCAACCTGAATGTTAAAGGTCACATGGGGAGCATGTCGGTGTTGGATTTGACCCCTCACGGAAGGCTCTACAGAGAGAGGTTCACAACGAAAGGAGAAGAGGCTCTCAGCTTTCATATTTTCAAGTAAGTCGTGAAGCAAAGAGTTGTGAAAGTAATTAGTACTGCTTAACAGGGAAAAGAGCAAATTTAAGGCCTGAATGAATGAAGGAGGATCAGATTCAAACCATGGTCTACCAAAGCGGAATATTACTGGGATGTGAATGTACATGTACATGTACATTTAGGACAAATCTATTTGTTCTACATGTATTTATTGATTGCTTTTTCATTTGGTATTACTGCTACATTGTCGTACATTTAGGTATGGGAAGCCTGACAAGGAGTCTGTAAGAGAGTTTGACATGAGTGTGAAGCTAAGGATGTCAACTGTTCGCTATGTTCACACCAACCGCTTCCAGTCGGAGGTTGTGGCCTTCGCACAGCACTTCAACCAACTCCAGGAAGTCCTTGGGACAATGAGGGCCGCAGCTGCTGGACACGAGGTAATGATGATGATAGTAATAGGAGGGGGAGGAGAATTGCGATGATGATGATGATGATAGTGATGATGGTGGAGAAGATAGTATTAAAGATGATGATGGTGATGATGATGATAAAGAGATAAGAAGATGACAATGATGATGCTGCTAATGATTATGATTATAATGAGGATGATGATGATAATGCTGATGAAGATGAAAAGCCCTTGGGACAATGTGGGCTGCTGCTGCTTCAAGACACCAGGTACATTACTCTATGAACTTGATATTTACATTCTGGCTATTTATTGAGTTTTTGCTCTTTGATGCTTATCTCAGTACAATGAGTGTCGTTTGTGTATATAATTTTTCAGGTATCCGTAGAACCAACTCGTACATCTCGTATCAAGCTTGACGTCGAGGCTGGCTCTCCTGTCATATTGGCCCCTGTCAGCTCCCAGTCCCAGGACCTCCTTGTCATCAACCTTGGAAACCTTACCCTACGCAACCAGTTCCTGATGTCTGGGTCACCTGGAACCATTGTCCATAAGACCAGTCCTCCTAAATCTCACCCTGAGGACTCAAAACCCTCAGAGGAATCCTCCAAACCTGCCAGAGAAACACCCAGGAAGTTGGCAATGGGTACAGCGCCTGGCCTTAACATTGATGACAGCCCTGGACTTGGGCTAGGAACTGCTCCTGGAGTGTTGACAAGAGCCAGCACAAGCACTGCTCCATCCAAAGTCAGCCATGGACCCCAGTATCAGTCAACACCAAAACATTCTCCAGATGTTACCAAGGAATTGGATGAGGTGGAAGCGGTTGTCAGCAAGAAGGAGGAGAAAACAAGCTGTCTCCTAGACTGTATTCAAATTGATCTTGAAGACATGGACCTTTACTCTGCAGAACGGGTTTCTCCAACAGACTTTGATGTGTCTGATGGAACAGCTTTGATCTTCCCGTCTTTCATAGTCCAAAGAAAGGTTATTTTGCTTATTGAATTTCTTGTTTAGAGAGTCTTAACCCTGGCCAGTATCTGTATATTCTATCTGAATGCTTTCAATGTTAAGCTTAATATTGTGATAGCTTTTAACATTTTCAAAAAGAGTTCACTGTTGGTTGGATGAGTCAGCTGTATAGAGAAAACATGGCTCATTATTTAAAAGTTTTTAACCACTTGTAATTACACAATTTTTATGTACATGCTCTGATGCTCACATCTCTCTGAGATTTAATTACTACAGGGGGGGTCAAATTGCCCCCCCCTCACAGTTAATATAGTGTTAAACAGCTGATAGATTCACCAATCTGTGCAACTGAATGTGGAGACACCATGAATGGCATCCAGAATTTGTATCATTATCACTGATACAGAAAATGCTGTATTGTTTGGACAGATCTAGTTTGAATGAATATTTATTTTCTTACCGTAAAAAAATATATCCATATTACTGTATACAGTTAAACCTGTCTTAGCAGCCACCTGTCTATAGCGGCCACCTGCTTATAGCGGCCACCAAAAAATCCCCCGCAGGAAATTACTGTGTTGTAGACCCTGCATATAGCGGTCACCTGCCTAACGCGGCCAGCGGCCACCCATTATGTATCCCTCGGACAATATCTGACCGCGTATAGCGGCCACTAATATCGAGTCGAGCCGTAGCTTCATGCACAAAAAAGTAGTTTTTGCCATAGGCGCGATGTGTTTACCGAGTCCTAGCTCAGTCACACTCTCACACAAACGTCGTGAATAGATTCTACAATGGCCATGAAGATCTAATAGTTTCACCACATTGCCGACTAATTAGAGATTAAAAGTCTTTTTAGTAAGAATTAAGCACTAGTATTGTTCGTTTACGTAATCTTCGCACCATCCAGCTGCAATCCCCTGCACTTTAGTTGTATTGTTCTCCTAAGCTATCGCGGTCGGCATTGCGTTGATATTGATCGCCATTGCGCAATAGCACAGGCTCGTACACTTCAATATAATTTTTTATTTTTAAAAGATTTATAAAAAAAGGAATTTAAAGCGTTAAAACTTTTGAAAAAAATTATAAAGGAGTGATTTTTTTTTAGAAAGTGAAAATAATAAAATACTACCAAGTATTATTTTTGTGAAGATCAATAATAACGATTTCATGTACGAGAGATTGTCCTGCTGAAAAACGGCGTGAAAACTCGACTCGGATCGTCCACCGGCGATCCAGGCCATTGTCGACGTTCGCACTTTCGACGAATGCAAGCGAGCACCTTCTATCGCCTGTTCTCAAAAACAGTTAAAACTTCTTTTAAACCATTCAAAAGGCAAATATTTATTGAATGAAAATTGATTGCACGATTTTATTCAAAAGATAAACTTATTATTGTAATTTTTTGACAGGAAGCAAAAGCATGATTAGACATCGTTTTTTGACTATAAAAATCAAGAACAGCAGTCTACCGCGGGTGGTACGTACGTGGTAATTTGAGGGAAAATTCATTTTACACAGATTGCTCGTATATCTATTGTTTTTCTCATTTATTGACAACAAAGCATATTATTTTAGCATTTATATATCATATGACAGTTATACGTCAAATCTGTTGATCTAAAGCTTGTTTTCCTAAGTGATATATATGGATGCATGTACACTAACTTTGTTGCGTGTAACAGTGTATGTGCAAAAAAATAAAAATGGCCGCCGACCTGTCTATAGCGGCCACTTTTTCCGTTTCCCTTCGGTGGCCGCTATAGACAGGTTTGACTGTATTAGTATCCTTATACATGTATGTCTTGTTTTGAACACATATAGAGCGTGACATATGGATTAATATATTGTCATGTTTTATTTTTAGGGTGGCAAGCTGCTGAAGCAGACGTGCTTACTGAAACTGCAGGTGGACCGTAACCTTGATATTGACATCAGAAGAACCGGTAAGATTTTTTAACAGAGATTGAGAAATTTAAAGGGAGGATCACTTCAAAAAAGATTCTACTTGGATTCCTGATCATAAACTGCTTTAGTTTATTGGTACATGTGGGTTGATGGGCAGCTAAGTCATTTGATTTATGTCCAATATTTCACCAAGGGTTCTTTCCTTTGGCATTTGTTTGATATGGTAGAAAGGATATTTATGTATGTATCACTGCCTCATTATCACTTCATCAAAATTCTGTATTGGTCCAATGCATATGTTTTAATGTGGAAACTTTGAAGGATCATTTTATACTGTTCAAGAAGAGATGACATGATACATGTAGCAGTCACTGTGTATTTTTATTGCTCTTGTAGTTCCAGACATGGAGATAGATGGTCTACTATCATCGGTCCACTGCTGCCTGGACCTTTCCCAGTACCAGCTGATCCGCGGGTTCCTGGATCACAACCTTGGTGAGCCTCTGGAAGAATTCCAACCAATGCCACGCCCCGCCAACCCCGAGTCCCAGACCGTCCTCAGTGGACAGATCTGCACCAACATCTCCATGCATATCAACCTGGTCAACGTGACCCTTGAACTCCTTCTCCAGCATGCATCCGACCCTGTCATCAGTGGTCTCCGTGGTAACGAGCCTGAGGAGGCGGTGCCTGAGAGGTCGCTGGGTCAGTTCAACTTCATGGAGTCCAAGTTCTCTTTCATGAGCCAGTCAAACGGAGCGAAGACGGTGGACTTGGTCTCACATGCCATTAGAGCGTATGATACGAGATGGAAAGGTATGAGGCATTTTCTGTCTTATAAAACGTAATTTGGAGTCATAACTAATTTTAATTTAGAATTGATTCAGCGCTTTAAAGGGAAAGTGTCAACTGGCTTCCTGCTTTTCGCTTCCATTTCAGGCAATATGAATAATAAAGATAATCATGAGTTTTGGTAATGATGTAAAATATGTTCTTACAGAATCAAAAGAAACTTACAATGGATCGTCAAGATGACATGTGCCAAAGAATTTTGGTCGAAAATGAACAAAGAAAGATATGAAAATCAAGGTATTAGTCCAGACCAATGTGTTTCCCACATGTTCTCTGCATGCAGTTGAGAGTTATGGTTTCCAGCCAACTTTATTTCCAGCAGTTTTTGTAAGCTCCTCTATATGTATATTTTGAGACAACCGATCTATTACATGATAAATAATTCAGAATAGATGCACGTTAACTACCGGAGCTCATGATTATAGATGCAATGTCATTTAAGAGTTAACATATCTTTAGTCATAACCCTAACCAACTCTTCCCTCTTCCTTTTAAGGTGATACTAGTAAAAAGAGAAGCAACGTATTTGAAGAGATCCTGACACCAACCAGACACCACAGTCGAAACCCCAACCCTCTACAGTTGGAGCTGCACTATGCATCGCAGGCAGATAGCACCAGAGCAACAGCCCTGCTCAACAACATGAGGGTGATGTGTGTCTTCGACCTTCTCCTAGCTGTCAAGGATTTCTTACTGGCCTATGATTCACAGGCAGTGCAAGGCAAGAAATTGTTTATCATTGTACCAATATTTATGTTCCTGTGATTCAAACAAAGGAATAACATTTGAAAGATTCTGACGTTGTCAAATTTTGAGTAAATTTATTATGAAATGTAGGGGAAATAAAGTGAGAAGCGTAATGCCAGTGTGTGGTATTCTGTGTGTTAAAAATAAAAGTTGCTTTACTTTCAATTGTTTCAAACTCATGAGTTCTATTAATGGCAAACCCAAGTAAATGTAAATCTTGTCTGCAATGTGCATGGACTATTCAGAATGAGCTACATGTATCCTCTTCGTAGAAATACAAGACGGCTCATGAATATTATGGTTGATTCATTGTAATACAATTTTCATGAAGACAAACAACTATGATTAAGAACCGTTTTATGAAATTTTATGAAATTTATGAAAAATGTAAACAGTATGGCACAGACAGTTTTCACAATAAGCAACATCAGGAGCATGATAAAGAGTAAGCATTATTTTGCTCAGAAGCAATGCCATAGTTTGACAAAACATTTTTTTTTTGTCCTGTTAGGATCAGAAGGAGCAAGTGCTAGGGCATCTTCAGAAGCCTCCACCTCCCTGGACCCTTCTACGGAGTCTTCTAACGTGACGACCGTAGACAAGAGATCTAAGTCCCCAGTCAGTATTGGAACAGGCATACTCACCAAGAGGGTACCTTATAGAGAACAGGTAGATGAAGAGATAGAAGTTTTGATTGGTAGCTGGAAAGACAGAAGGATAGACTGGTAGACTAAAGGAGAAATATACAGATATACATTGTAGTAATGTGATGACAGTAGATAAGAGACCTAGGTCCCCAGTCAGTATTGGAACAGACTTACTCACCAAGAGGGTACCACACAGAGAACAGGTAGATGAAAAGATAAACTGATAGATGGATAGACAGAAGGATAAAGTGGTACTGATAGGCCGAAGAATGAAATTTAGATATACCGGTAGTAATATGACCGTAAGACACATGCTCCTGCGACAATTGCTCATTGGTATATTTCCTACAATAATCAAATTCCTAAATTGTACCCTCGACCGAGCACTATACCTGACATTAACCCTGACCTAAGACCTAGTTGTAACCCTAACCCTAACCCTAATCCTAACCTAACCTAACCTAACACAGTTGCAACCCTAACCCTAACCCTAAACCAAACCTAACCTAACCTAACCTAACCTAACACAGTTGTAACCCTAACCCTTAACCTAACCTAACCTAACCTAACCCTTAACCTAACCTAACCTAACCTAACCTAACACAGTTGCAACCCTAACCCTAACCCTAAACCTAACCTAACCTAACCTAACCTAACACAACACAGTTGCAACACTAACCCTAAACCTAAACCTAACGTAAGACCCAGTTTCAACCGTAACCCTCTACCTTTGACGAAAAGGCAGCCCAGAGAAATTTTCACTGGACCAAATGTCAGATCACCTACTGTCAGCCTCCCCTCAAAGGAGAGAGAGAAAGAGTGAGAGTGCACAAGAATGAGAGAGAGAGAGAGAGAGAGGGAGATGTAATCTATCCTTTTTGCCATGTTTTCTTTTATCTTGACCCCTTTCTTTTCCTTCTTCCAATTGTTGAAGGTTGAGAAGAACTCAGACTTCAAGGTGAATGTGACTGAGACAGAGTTTGTTATCCTGGAGGACACATCATCTAGTGATTCCAATGCTGTCATCTTAAAGGTAAATGCATCGCCCTGCAAATCCAGCGTGGTGTAAACCAATCCTCTAGCAGAATAGTATTCCCTACAGCGCTTTGTGTGACAACATTCATCAATCTGCAGATCTGTTGCGAAAGTGCCATGTTTGGATACTATTATCTCAGAAAACCTTTTTGAAGTGAATCACAGCTTTCTAATTATGCAGATAATGTTTACTCTGGTACATTCAGCTTCATTCTTTTCAGTGCCGATGTCATGTTTATGTGACATATAGACTTGTCATTTTCATTCACCAATTGCTCGACCACAGGAAAGGTATATGGTGGTCAATGTATATGAAAATTTTGAGCATAAATTGATCATTCTAAATATATGATTATAATTATATGCTACCATAGAAACTTTCAGAGAAAAATTGCAGACTTTTAAAAAGATATTACCTTATTTCAACATTAAACTATAGTAAACACATGAGGACCCAAATATAATGGACAAAAAAAAGACTCAAATGTAATTTTCAATAATTCTTATGCATAAAGTTGGGTAAAGTAATAATGTTTGGTATCATAAGAAATGGTCATAAATTTCCTACAAGTTGTGAACAAAATATTTTGTGAAATGATATACATGTATGGTTAATGAAGGGCAGACATTTGAAAAGTAAGCATTGATCACATTTTGGTAAAATTCTGAAGAGAGCTAAAGCCTAAACCCCTTGGCACAGTAAGAGTTAATAAGTACACTAAATATAAATTAAAATATATTTTCCATGGGGTTGAAATTGTTTTAAATTCTATTCTTTCCCAGATTTTAATGTCTTTTCATCACTGATATATCAGGGATCACACAAAGCCTTAGACCACGTTTACACAGAGTGAACTCGAGTTCAAATTCGACAGCGAATTCAATTGCGACCTTGGATTAGCATAAATTATTTTTCGGTGGGCTGTTTACACCAAGCGTTGGACGAACTCGAATTCAGAAGGAAAGTTAATTCGACTTGATTACGCCCTCGCTTGGTGGGAATATCGTGATTATCAACTTCCGGGTTAAATTTGTGAAAACCCCGCGAGTGAGTTCAAAATGGCGGTAGCGAGTATTGTAAGCGCAGTCATTTTGATCTGGTTTCGTATGATTTTACGTCGGAATAGGAATATCCTGATCAATAATTATATGCGACAGCAACATGTCAGATCTGCTCGTCGAGCAGACCGTTTAAGAAGACGGCGGGAAGATTTTTTACTTCAATCCAGCCGCTTCTTTTTTGGGGGGTTGGGGGGGGTGAAAGACTGCAAAAGGTAGAATTTACACGATACTTCAGTGATTTACTGGTTAACTATTAGTAAACGAAGAAGCTTGACTGGGGAGGAATTTTTTTAATTTGTAAACAAATCTTTCGGCATATTACTCCCAATGTTAAAGATCGTATGCTCGATCTGTAATGAAAAACACAAGTCAGAAAAAATTGGAACCAGCGGGATTCGAACCTGTCATCTACTGCTTGCCGGGCAGCGACTTAACCACCAGGCTATTCTGGTTCACGGCCAAGTCACGACGAACTAGAATCAAATACCCAAGATCCTCTTCTTTCTGACTCATTAATATTCAAACGGTCCGCCGTGGACAATGGTTAGTAAATGAAGAAGCTTGACTGGGGAGGAATTTTTTTAATTTGTAAACAAATCTTTCGGCATATTACTCCCAGTGTTAAAGATCGTATGCTCGATCTGTAATGAAAAACACAAGTCAGAAAAAATTGGAACCAGCGGGATTCGAACCTGTCATCTACTGCTTGCCGGGCAGCGACTTAACCACCAGGCTATTCTGGTTCACGGCCACAGATCGAGCATACGATCTTTAACACTGGGAGTAATATGCCGAAAGATTTGGTTAACTATTGTTAAACATTAAAATAGTTTGAGCTATGCAGCGCAATGCTTCATTCATAGTGTAATTTTCCAATATCTTTGCCTGAATAAACCTATAAACTTGACAACTCTGTTAAGCCTCCATGTCAGTTTTTCACACATTTACCTTTTGTACATGGGTCAGAATCGATATGTGACCCGCTCCCACAAACCTGCCGTAATGGATAAAATTTTATTTTAAAGATTTGCTTGTAGCTAAATTGCTCAAATAGCCAGCTTTTTCTATTGATTTGGATGTATTGTCTGAATTCTCCTGGTGACTTCGGCGGGTTTTGTAGGATCGTTCGTGCGTTGTGGTTCACTCGTTGGATGACGCTTATTTACTGACGCGTTGCTTAGCAATACCGGAAGTGACGTATGACGTGGTCACTGGCTGGATATTTGCTAGTCGACTTTCAATTACGTGTCCGTTCACACATCAAATAGCGAATTTAAATTCGATAAAAGTCGAGTTTGAATTCGATAAATGTTGCTCTGGGTCATCATTCGAATTCGAGTTTTTAACTCGAGTTCTAATTGCGACTACCCTGTTTACACACAAATGAACTCGAGTTCAAATTCGACTAAAGTCGACTTCAGTCTCTGTGTAAACGGGGTCATAGAGTAACATCAAACCTGGTTTATCAACCACCTACGGAGAAAACTCGTCTTTAAAGACCACATTTTGGGTTTCCTCTGAGCAGTGGTTCTCATGGAAACGAATACTAAAGGATACTGTACATCAAGACCCCCTGTCTATAAAGAACATTATCCTTGTCTCCCTTGAGAGGTCTCTATATTCAGGTTTTACTGTATTTCTTTTCCATTGTTGTGGCAGTCCACCTGTGCAGTGCTGACCTACAAGCCGGTCTCGAAGGAGAACCCTTTCTCATGCGGTCTTGAAGGCCTGGAGGTCTTCTCCTGCTGCATGAGTAGTGAGCAGGACACCGCTCTCTCCATCGTCGACCCCAGCACCATCAACGTGGAGCTGAAGGGGACGTCGTCTCACGTTCACAGCGGACAGCAGCTTGGTGGACTACTAGATATCATGGATGCTCATGCTGTACTGGAGGTTAGTAAAAACTACCTCTGCGAAGGCCTACATGTACCTCCAAGTAAAAACTTGCCTTTACATCCGTCTTTACATGTATATGAATATGTTATTCTTTTTTTCAACATGCACCAAAAACAAGTAATCCAAGTACGTGTAAATTGATTTTGGAATTTTATTCTGATTTTGGTTCGTTCTCTCTTTTCTAGGTTCACGTCCAAGCATTGTGTATCCATGTGTCATTCCATGATGCTCCATGCTTCCTTGGTATGATGTAAATCAAATCAAAACAAGTAAAATATGTCGGCACTTCGTAAATAGAGTGAATTTTTAACCTTTTCCCTAGGTTCACATTCAGACGCTGAACATCCGTGTGTCCTACCACGATGCTCAGTTGTTCCTCAGCATCATGAACTCCTTACCATCTCAGATGATCAAGAAACAACACTCTGAGGATGAGGAGGAGGAGGAGGTGGAGGCGGTGGATAATAAGAGGAATGAAGCAGAGGAGAAGACGCAATCCAAATCCAAGATCAAGAGACAAAGTAAGCTTCTATTTTAATGCAATAATTTGAAGCATGATCCCAGACCTGATCAGCTGAGATCCTGGGGAGCGTTTCATTGTCGGTAAAGAATCACTGACAAAACACTTGATGAAACACTCCCTGAACGGCATTGAATATCTTTCTTTCTTAAATTCATCATCCATTCAATGATTATAGTATATTACTACAGTTTTGAGTGTCATTTTTCTCTATAAACAGTCCCTTGATTTTATGTACAGGTGTCAGAGGGTTTTTTTTTGCCTTTAGTTTCTACCCAATTTTATATTCTTAGGCTCACAACAGGGGAGCGTTTCATCAAGCGTTTTGTCAGTGATTTTTACCGACAACTGTTATAAGCTACTGAAATCCTTGCATCTGATTGGCTGAAAGCAAATTTGACGGTGGAAATCACTGACAAGATACTTCATGAAATGCTCCCCAGAATTACATGAAGACAACTCTGCAGACACATTTGCTTCAAGGGAACAAAAGAAAAAAAAATAGAGTCAACACAAAGTAAAAAGACATTACTACTTAAGTTTGTTACATACCGGTATTCCATCCTAGTTTCCAGGTTGACGTAGGCTTGTATCAATAAGCCTTTCTGTTCCCATAGACAGGACAGAAAGTGAAAAACAGATTACTGGTGAAGTTTCTTTCTTACATCTTCCATCTTAGTCTCCAAGCTGAAGGAGTTAGGGTTCCATACCCAGGACTGTCGTAAGGCCATGGAGAGGAGTAACTACAGACTGGACCTAGCTGCAGGATGGCTACTGGAGAATGCCCAGCCTGTACCGGCTTCTAGCCCCGCTCATAACCCAAGGGAAGCTGACCAGGAGGAGGGGGGTAGTGGCAAGATGGAGATTGCAGGAATAGAAGTACGTTCTCTTCCTTGAAGTCTTTACAGTGGAATGATTGAACTCAAAAGTACCATCAAACAATATCAAGTTAAAATACAAAGGGTCAAATTGTGCTGAAATTTATGATGAAACACATGTACATGTACAGTATGGAAGGTTTCAAGCCAAGTCAAGTGTCTCAATGTCATATATTTGAAAAATAAATCCTTTGAAATTTCATGCTTTAAGCCGTCAATTCATCTGAAATGCATCGTGCTCTATTGACCCATTGTAATCATTGCTCTTATCGCAATACATATCTTACCATTCCTTCTAATGTTTGATGCATTACAGCTACAGTGTATTTCTGTTTTATTTTGTCAAGGTCCGAGCGGGCTCACTGGCCATCACCCTCATCGATGACTGCGGCAACATTGACATCCCCCTGATCGAGATCTCCTGCCAGAACCTGAACTTCTTCCAGAAGCTTCTCCCCAGCGCTCAAGGCCAAGCCTCCTGCCTGCTCTCTGCTGACTACTATCATAGGAGTCTATCAGGCTGGGAGCCTTGCTTAGAACCATGGAAGTAAGTCGTTTGGTTTTGTTTGAAGGTACATTGTATTTTATCAGTATATCATAGTCTCTGTGAAAGGATACCATTCAATCTGGTTTTTGCATTGAATTAGGTTTATTGATAAAGACTAGCTGTACGAGCTCCTTGGCTCATCAATCTGGTACCTGCCTGTGGAGCTGTACACGGCTTGCTACTATGGCCTGTATCGGATCTTGTCAACACAGAAATACTATGTGTCATAATCACCCATTCCCACGCTCGGTGAACCTTGCAAACCACCCTCGGTGTTTGCTGTGGTGGTTCTGGTCACATTTCAATGTTAAACTTAATAATCTATTCAAAAATTATCTACAAAAATTTGGCAGCAGGGATAGGATTCAGCTTACCTTCCGCATGTTGCTGTAAGAATTGTCATTATCATGACAAAAGATGACCTCTAATTCTCTCGAGCAGCTGAGACGGCGCGAAGTCAGCACTAGTCTAGTTCTAGACGTTTTTAATTATTTTGTCCGTAAAACCATGAAGCTATATGAGCTATACAAACCCGAAATTTCGGGAGAGGGGAGAGTGAATCGGTGGACTTCGCACCGTTCTACGCTGGGTGCGCACACACGTACACACAGGGTTTATATAGCTCCTATAGCTTCATGGTTTTTACGGACAAAATAATTAAAAACGTCTAGAACTAGACTAGTGCTGACTTCGCGCCGGCTCAGCTGCTCAAGAGAATTAAAGGTCATCTTTTGTCATATATCATATATATATCATATCATAGATCCTATATTAATTATTAGCTAATTGCTAACATAAAACTATGAGTCCGTCAAGATGAAAGCTATACCTAAAGCCCTGAAAGAATGTTTTAATGATGGTTAGAAAGATGTACATGACATGGTTAAAGGTATTCTGGAGATAATGAAATTTCTTATACAATCAAAGAAAATTTATACTTAATGTGAAGAACATTTCTTGTGTTTTTTTTGTCTAGGTGCAATGTTGAATGGATCCAACAAGCTGCCAGTCAGATGTATGGTGAAAAAATCTTCATTCAAATGAAAGGTTAGCTTCTCAAACATAAGAAATTAATTATAGCAGTGACAGAAATCTTGATTCGTACGCTACATGTACATATGCCCTCATTTCTAATAAATTATTAATTCCATTCCTTTGTGAAATATAATTCTTATGACATTGGGTATTTTGATTGGTTTTGATTTACAGGCATGTCCATGTAGGACTTTGCTTATTGTAGCAAAAAAAAAGGAGAAGGTGCATGCATGTACTTCAGTGGCAGAATGTCAAATCATATTGCCAAATGAACTGCACGAAGACATGCATGTGACTTACTTTTATTCTATTTCACTGACATTTAATTTCTGCATTATTGTTCTTTGCTTTCGTGTGATCCGTAGTGAACGACAGGTTGGATCTCAATGTGACTAGTGCCCTCATTGATCTCTATAGCAACACAAAGAAGAGCTGGACGGAAGACTACTATAGCAAGGGAGGGTAAGTGGATAGTGTTTGCAATAAGATGTGTGGTGCTCATTTTTTCAATAATGAAAGCTTTTCCCTCTCTGCGATGTAATATAAAAGGATTTGATTTACTTTTTTTGTTTGTTTCCTGCAGTCATCAAATAGAGGTATTTTCCTTGGTTCTTTTTTTAAAAATCCTTCCACTATTAATGAAATTCATGTTTTTCTGTTTTTACTATTGCCTTCAGTTGTTCCAAATGACGTAATCACAGGTGAATGATGATATTTCAACACTCTCACCCGATAGGTACATACACTATGAACACAATGACAAAGAGAGCGGACAAAATATACAGCTCCTCATTGTACCCTCAACAATTGCTCTGGTAGACAAAAGAACATTCCTTCGTTGCTATTATGTAAAATAAGTAGACAGGTGAATATGCATGTAAAACCTGTTCTACATATTTTTACATAATAGCAATGAAGGGATGTTCTTTTGTCTACCAGAGCAAGGTACAATAAGGAGCTGTATATTTTGTCCGCTTCTTTGTTCGCCATGTTCATAGTGATATACATGTACATACTTATAAATGTATTATTTGTTAACCCATTGGATATGGGAACCAGATGTTTCCTACATTCATCCTAGGAGAAAGAGACAGTTCAGTGGTCAACAGGTTAATATTGTGTTTTGTGTCCTTCATTTCCTTACAGGGCCACTGAAAGTGGTAGAACGAGATCACCATTTGTGCCCTTTGCGATCAAGAACCAGTCCGGTTGCAGGCTTTCATTTGCAACCCTCACCACCACACCTAACAAGTGAGTCAGTGTTTGGACTTGTAGTGGACACCTCTTCCAAGCAGTGTCAATTTCCTACATGAAGGCAAACTTATGTAAATCTTGAAGCTGTGTGCGTTAAAGCTACCCCAATGGTCTCTTCATCCATATACTCATTGCTGTAAATTCCTTCTTTTTAAACAAAAATATTGAAATATTGCATGAAGGCATTGGGGCATATTCACTAATTGATTAGTGAAAAATAGCTCTTCAGTGGATCTGGTAATGGTTATGATGGTAATTATTAGTCCGAGGTCAGTACTATTTTTACCATAGATGTTTAAGGTATAATTGACCAGTCTTCTAATGACGGAGTAGTTTCTTTTGCCTGGAGAAAGGATGATTATTATTATCATTATTTACTCAAGATGCTAGAAAATTAAAAACCATTTATGTCTGAAGTAGTGATTGGTACATACAGTAAGTAACTCCCCCTAAAGTACATCTAATTGTTTTTGAGGAGGTAGTTGTTTATACTGACAAAACTGTGGTTATGGGGACCTATAACAATGCCATTTATTCTGTTAGTGTGAAAACATCCCGGTTATGCGGACATGGAGCCCGTCTATGGGAACATGTCGGATGACGTACATACATGTAACAATGCGAATGTCCCCATAACCACATGTATCCATGTATGTATATATACATTTCGTTGGTTTGGAGCCAGAAGGGCATTAACTCTGTACAAAATGATATGGGTTAACGCCCTTCTGGCTCCAAAACAGACGATTTGTAGATACCTTAATGGAGATTACATGTATGTTTCTTTTACAGGGTTTTATCCACACCTGAAGAGAAGATGAACACTGAGAGAACATTCAGCGCCTGGAAGGATGTCGAGTCTGGACAAGAGATACCCTTCATGTTTGAAGAGAAAGGGAAGGCGAGACACAGGGTAAGTACTTCATAATACTATGGAGTATAAAACTACTTAGGCCTGTCTCAATTAGGGTGCTTTAGAAAGGTTTAAAATTTAGGAGCAGTATACTGTATACGCCATAAATTTTTTCGCAAATGGGAATAACCAGACTATTTCCCGAGTGGTTGAATTCGCGATCGGGAAATTCTCAAATCTACAAACAGCAGTGGTGATGTACTTTTTGCAAAGCAAATTGGTGAATTTCTGACCAGGAGACAAATGGCTACTACTGACTACAGTGAAACCTGTTTATAAAGACCGCTCAAGGGAGACAAGCATAGAAGTCTTTATGAGCAGGGGGTCTTTATGTACAGGTTCCTTTAATACACGTTTCAATGAGAAATACTTTCAAGGGAAACAAAAATGGTGGTTCTTATAGACAGGTGGTCTTTCTATACAGGTGGTCGCTAAAGCAGGTTTGACTGTACTTATGTTGGCAAGCGTGTTGTTAAATTCTCGACCCTCTCGTGATTTGTGAAATTAGCGAAATATATGGCATATACAGTAAAAGGTGTATCAGTGAAGATACATATGTGTAGGTGCCATGAAACTCCTTATGTGTTCATTGTTTAGTTGTTCATGTTTGAAAAGCACCTGAGGTCACTTGAATACAGAAAGATATCAGAGAAAATGCTTTGTGGCATTTCTAAGAATCAGACATACCTGTACATTGTATACAGAAATTTAGGATAGAAACATCTTCCATACAGTCACTGTATTGTATTGGCTTCTTATACAGGGTGGCCCAGAAAATATATTTTTTCTTCAAATACATGTACATTTACCTGACTGAATCCAACAATGTGATCATTCGCTGTGATTAGGCTGATAAAATTCGCTTTTTTTCCTAACAGAACACCCACGAGTTGAGGGTCCATCAATTAGTGGTCAAGGTGGACGGCTGGGAGCAGCTTACCCCTGTGTCTGTCGACAAGGTGGGAGTCTTCTTCAGACTGGCCAAGCCACATCATAACCAGCTCTCTAGCATTGTAAGTCTTTCATTGTACTCCATACAGTCACTGTATTGTATTGGCTTCTTATACAGGGTGGCCCAGAAAGAATGCAACACTCGAGATCCGCTATTTCAACGACATTATTGACACAGTGTCATTATTTTTTATTTCACTGGGTAGAAAATCTTTTTATGAGCAAAATGAGACACGATCAGCAATTTTGGGTAAGGCGTTTTGATTCTACTGCAATTTTTGTGAGGCAATATCGTTTTCAAGATTTGCTTTTTGAGCCACCCTGTATAACGCTAACATCATTGCCCTAATTATAGCTGAGCCCCTAGCTGAGCCCCCAAAGTAACTGGCACTCGAGCATGTCAGGTAGGTACAAATTTAACACCTGGATGGAGAGAGGCAAATGTAGATTAATGTCCTGCCAAAGGACGTTAGTGCTAGGCCGAGTTTCGAACCCTGAACCTTATGATTGAAAATCTAGTGAATGAACTGTTCTACCATGACACCTGCATAGGGACACAGATATTTTTGTGAGTTTTTGTTTACATGATAGTTAACACAGGTTACTTTATACAATACTGTTCGCACAGTATTATAAAATCCTCCCGAAAATCATGGCTTATTCGGTATATTTGTAAAATACAACTTGGACTAAGTACATGTAAGGTAGATAACAAATTACTTAAAAGTGCTTTATTTTGTTCCGCTTTTGTATGTACATGTATAGTTCTCGGATCAGCAACCAGCCAGAGTTGTTTTCCATGTGAGCCTCGAGGGTGGTGCCCGTAAGCTAATAACGGTCCGATCAGCATTGATGGTTGTCAGTCGTCTGAGCGTTCCCATTGAACTCAAACTGGTTAATCCCCAGTCTCCCACTGACAGTAAGTCATTTCATCATTTGAGTGATTCTATTGCATTCATTTATTTTACTTATTTCATTGATTCCACTGATTTTATTTGCTAATTATCAGAGTGCTATATTTTATTCACTGATCATAAAGAGCAATTCATCATTTTTACAGTGAAATAAAGGGATATTAGGCACATATTGTACAGCACATCTCTGTGATTGTTATAACATATGACAGTTTTCTATTGTCCATTTATTTCTCCCAAGACTGAATATGACCTTGTACAAGCATTTCTTTCTGGTGTCCTTTTTTCCGTAATGATCACAAAGCAAATCTTTATCAATTATGAATTTGTAGAGTGAAAAAATGTCAAACTGTTCCATATTTGTCACTACAGAGTCATCAAAATCTCATTGAATATGGGAGACTAATGTATTCTCTCGAACATTGCCCTAGATCCACAAGTCCTAGAGCCCCTGGAACCCAACAAGAAAGTGGCCATCCCACTCCCCTGTGTCTCCTGGGACATCTACCTCAGACCCAAGGGATGGGCCGTCTCTTACTGCGACAAGGCTTTACTATGGCGAAAGGTCCAGTATCCAGGTGACTCCAAGAGTTTCCCAATGGAGTGCAGGACAGACAGTGGAGATTCTGGTATCTTCAGGTAGGAAAAGAAAGCTTTTTTTTTCTCAGAAAATGTTGGATCTTTGCACATTGTTGATCTATTGCAATTTTGTAAAGTACTTTATTGTATCCCCTGGCAGAATGCCGGGGGATACATGTGCTTTTGATTCAGCAGCATTCCGCCGTCGCCGCCGCGTCACATTCTTGTGTGTGCTCTAGCAGTCACATTTCTCAACGGACTTCTTTCAAACTTTGTATGGAGGTGTATGTTGGTAAAATCTAGACACCTATAATTTCTGGTGATGCTGCCCCGAGTGTTCCATCTTTTATAGGGTACAAGGCCATATTTTGGGGGATAGTTTGTGTGCGCCTAGCGGTCACATTTCTTAACAGATTTTGTTCAAATTTTGCATGAAGGTGTGTCTTGGTGAAATCTAAAAACCTAGTTTTTGGTGATGCTGCCACCAGTGTCCCGTCTTTTATAGGGTCAAAGGTCATACTTTGGAGGATGGCATGAGAGCACTCTGCAGGCCACATTTCGGGATTGACTTCTTTCAAATTTTGTATGGAGATGTATCTTGGTACAATCTACAAATTTATACTTTTTGATAATGCTGCCCTCAATGTTCCTTGCTTTATGATGGTCATATGTATTTTGTACGCTCTAACTTCCACATTTCTTGACGGATTTCTTCCAGATTTTATATGGAGGTGTGTCTTAGTGAAATCTACTCATCTATAGTGTTTGCTGATGCTGCCCCCAGTGTTCTGCTTTTTATAGGGTCAAATGTCATATTTTGGTTGCTGTCTTGCATGCATTCTGGAGGACATATTTGTTGACTGATTTCTTTCAGATTTTTTATAGGAGGTCCATCATACATAGATTACTCTAGACCTCTACAGTTTTTGGTGATGCTGCCCCCAGTGTTCCGTCTTTCATAGGGTTAAAAGTCATATTTTAGCGGATATCTTGTGTGCGCTCTTAGGTCACATTTCTTGACAGATTTCTTTCGAATTCTCTATAGAGATGCATTATACTCTAATCTACACACATTGTTTTGGTGATGCTGCTCCTAGTGTTGACAATAGTCCGGGCCACTGGCGGCAATCTCTACGCCATCCTTTTGTTTGAGGGAGCGGGGAGGGGGGGGGGGGGTTCTTTGTCCCTCCTTCGAATCGCTGCCAGTGCCGGGGGATACAATCGCATTGCGCGGCAATGGACATTTCTAGTTGTTGCATTTCTGTATATTTTTCATTTTAATGTATGTTTATTATTGTCATTTTATCGGATGTGGAAAGAATAAAATTGAAATTAAATTGAACTTTGATTTTTCATTTAGTTGAAATGTATAGTGTATCTGTGATTCTTTCAATAGTTTTAATTTTAGCTGCATAAATATTACAATCAGTGGCATTTAGATGTTTATTGAAAGATTATTTATCATATTCTTTATGCAAATGCAGAATTAATATTTCAAATTTGCACATATCTGACAGGTTGCATCTCTTTGTAGAGCATTATGCTCCCTCATCAAATCACTCTCCTGATCGTCACACTCGCGTTAAGAGCAGATACGTCCGAAAGTAAAGTTGATAGAACAGCAAATGAAATAGGCATATTGAGTCCTGTATCCATGTAGACCCCACCTGCCTTTCCTGATATCCCATAGATGTTCAAAACTGTCCATATGTCATGCCAGGTGCAACATTGTACGTGTATGTGAAGTAGCAGATCTTAGAAACAACCCACAAGAATGATTTACCACTATTAACACCTCTCTTTTCCTGTATTAATCTTGCATGAAAAGGATTGGATGTGATAACTCAGCAAATACTTTTCATATTTTAATTACCATTTGAAGCTAGAATGAAACTGCATGTGTTTTTCAACTTGTGAACCCTTTAGCACCTAAGGATTATGCGTATTGTAGACATTTACTCACTGAACTCGGTCTCGGTAAACCATCTTGCGGCGTACACTCTCTGCTGTACGCAAAATCTCTCGACAGTAACGCAATGCAGATTCTAAATGGCTTATATGTAAAGATAGCACACACAAAATTTCAGCACCTGATGTCCCCTACAATACATTTGCTGTAGTGTTACACAGGTCAAAGTCCATGGCTGGTCCCGGGCAGTTCAGTGAGTAATAAGAAGGGAGGTCCTGGGCATTTTAGTGACTAAAAGATTTTAAACTTCACTGTTATTATGCAATGTATCAACTACATGTAGACCTCACACCTCTACTTGAATACATGTCAGCCAACCATTGAAACATTTGTTCTCCATCCTGTAGATTCTGTCTGTTTGTGAAGCATGAAGCTTTCCCATCCAAGGGCGCCCTCGGCCGACGCTCCCAAGCCAAGAAGACCGAGACACTGGCCGCTCAGCCAGGCCATACCCTGACCATCCTACCCCCTATGGTCCTCACTAATCTCCTCCCCATGGAGCTCAACTTCCTGGTGGTCAAATCCAAGGTCCAGGGCTGCATCAGACCAGGAATGGACGCGCCCATATACACGGTCAGTTATCCTTGACCCTTGTCTGATGCTTAATGAGCTTTTCCTGTTCTGTAAATATTTTTCTACTACCACAACTGCTGGTGATTTGCATTATGAAATGTGCTCATTGGTTGTGCAGTTTAATTATTTCTTAAAACAGGATTATGAGTCAGCTGTAATCATGTTCTACAGTTTGTGATCTTACAGAGGATTCAAACGTTCAGTTCTTTTATCCTATTGAATACTGTGCATTATCATACACCCAAGCCAGAGGCATCACAAGCATTGTTATTACTGTATTTTTAGACCTTATACTTTGTCTGTGGATTATAACTCATTAAAGATCCAAGAAGCATGTAAAAAAAAAAACATGGTCATTGTGACCAGAACTTGGTGGTAATACCAATATGTACATGTACATATGTACATGTAGAAGTCTGGTGGAAGATTTTAAGTTTTGGTTCTATCAATGGTCCTTCTGCTTTGGTGGAATATTTTTTTTTTGCTTTATATACCTCATACATAGATTCTTATTCTCTGATTGGTCAACACTATATCACATGACATGGCGCATCTCGATCTATCATTGCGTCAGAGCGTTTTGGCGTTTTATCACTTGATCTAAGGTCAAATGATAGAATGCCAAAACCCTGTGATACATGTAGAACGCGTAACCCCTCCTTGACTTTTTGCACACACGTACACAAAATTTGGTTCAGGTTTTAACAGCGCTTTCGTCAGTTGCTAGGCTACGACTACGTTAATCAATATATGCCCAGCGTGTAGGAATTCTACATTATTTTGTTAGAGCTAGACCTACAGCTAGACCTATTCATGAATCGATGAAAAGAATGAGGTATATAAAACAAATCTGTACTGCGCTGTAATCGGATGGTGGTGGAAATTATCATAGAAGGGCCGGTATGAACACCACCTAGGGAGTGATAATTTCCACCATCATCCTCATGAGCAGTCAATATTTGTACACTAAAAGGCTGACCTGGATCATGCCCAAGACATCAAGTTCTTCACGGAGTCTTTCAGGGAATGCACCCATCCTCTGACGATCCCAGCCAAACACAACACTGATGGGTGTGCCTACATTGAGCTCAGGGACACTCATCCCAAGAGGAGGAGCTTGCAGCTTGCTGTCAGGGTGGAGTGTGTTGCTGGCAGAGCCCTTAAGGTAGGTGGATGCTAGTTGTAGTAGTGTTGGTGGTGATGATGTTGTTTGTGGTTGTGGTTGTTGTGATGATGGTACTAGTGGAGGTGGAAATAGTGGTGGTGGAAGTGATGGATGGTAGTTGTAGGGTTGTGGTGGTGATGGTGGTGGTTTTGGCATTGGCGATGATGTTGCTTGTTAATTTAATGGTTATAGTTGTAATAGTGATGGTGATGATGGTGCAGTTATTACTGATGATGATGATGTTGGTGGTGGTGGTGGTACTGGTGACGATGTTGCTTGTTATGGTGGTGGTAGTTGTGGTGAAGTTGTAGATCTTATTGATGATGGTGGGAATGGGATGATTTTGTTTTTGGTGGTGAAGTTTCTGGTGATGCTGGTGGTGATGATGTTTGTGGAGGACAGAGAATTTGAAAATGAGATAAGTAGGAAAAAGAGGAAGACACAGAGAAAGCCAAAGGAGTAAAGCTGAAGGCATAGGGCATTGAATTTATAAAAAAGATTTATGGATGTTACCCCTTATTACATTACATACCCTGTAGTATCTTTAATATTCATGTCATCATTCTTGCAGGTATCAGTATCAGCATCCTACTGGCTGATCAACAAGTCTGGTCTACCCCTAGTATTCCGTGAGGAGGGTGCAGACTTTGATGCAGCGGGTCAATACGATGAGCATGAGAGAGCTAGGAGTGTAGCGCCTCTCATGTTCTCCTACAAAGAACCTGGCAAGCTAGATAACATGTGAGTTTATCCCATAGCAGGGGAGCGTTTCATGAAAGGAAGTTGTCGGATATTTTATCCGACAACTGTTATAAGCTACTGAAATCCTTGCATCTGATTGGCTGAGAGCAAATTTGTCGGATAAAATATCTGACAAGTCCTTTCATGAAATGCCCCCCAGTTCACTGTGATTTTTTCATGTTTGTTTGCATTTTTTTTTTTGTTAATGAGAATGATGTGAATAACACTAAATCTATGAGCATAAAGAGCAAAAATCACATAAAATTTTTGCTTCCGTTTCTAATGCAGTCCGTTGTTCCATTCTTCAATGAGAATGATTTAATTGGAAGTAAGCATTTAACTCTCTAAATTGGCAACTCAGAATAGAATTCAGGTTTAGCGAAATGCAGTTGCTGTGAAAGATGTGCCCCAAAACTTAACAACATCATTGCTACCTTAGGGATTACATATTTTTAAAAAGCACTAAGATGAGATGGGTTGTGAAATGTAAGGCAATCGTTAATAATTTGTCTCTGTGATATCGTGCTCTATTTTTGTGTATGAAAATGTGCAGTTTCAACCTACAGGTGGTATGTACATGTATGTAAGGCAATCATTAATCAGGGGCGGATCCAGGATTTAGTAAAAGAGGGGGCACAAAAATGAAAGTTTGTGAAAAGGTAGACCCGTATTTTTTTGGTCTCGCCAGCTTCTCGAAAAGTCGCTCAGTGGGGGGGGGGGGGGGGGGTAGGGACGAAAAAAAAATTTTCGCCAAACCTTCAAAAATCGCTTAGTAAGGGGGGTTATGGGGTCCAGTTTCCCTCCATAATTCCCTGACAAGCAAAAAAAAAAAAAAAAAAAAGGTCTTCACTCTAAAAGGGGGGGCACAATCGCAAAAATGGCGGATCGTCTATGGTAAAAATTCATACTTCTCTTCCAAAAGGGGGGGCACGGGCCGGCTGTGCCCCCCCCCCTGGATCCGCCAATGCATTAATAATTTGTCTCTGTGATATCGTGCTCTAATTATCGTGCATTTTCAACCTACAGGTGTGTGATGCGTCTTGGACAAAGTATCATTGGACTAGAAGGCAGACCTAACTGGTGTCATCGTATGTCACTAGAGGGCGGTACAGGAGTGCGATCACTCAGGATCTACCAAGACGGAGGCAGGCCTCACATGTAAGATCATGAATTTTTTTAGAAATTCAAGCAAGTCTGTTTCCCCTTCAGTGGTAACATGTTTACAAACTTGAGCTTTCATATATTCTTGCAAATATATAATAAGTTTAGCATATCTGTGGCTGAATATGCTTTTCTGTTTATCTACGGAAATAAAGTTATTAAGTTAATTCACATGCAGTTAATGAAGATTGGATGGGTGGATGGATCGATGAATGGATACTTGCTTTTGATGGATTGTTCTGAAGGCACTGTGTGTATTTTCTTTTTACAGAGTCTACAACATTGGTATTGATGTGCGGCCTGGTAGAGGGCGCTATCACGAAACCAAGATCGTGACCTTTGTACCCCGCTTCCAGCTTGAGAACCGTTCTTCTCACCACCTTGCCTTTGCCCAACGACATCTCACTACAGGAATTGTAAGTATGGGAGATAGAGGGGAAGGGACACGGAGAGAGAGAGAGAGAGAGAGAGAGGGGGAGGGAGGGAGAGAGAGGGAGGGAGGGAGAGAGAGAGGGAGGGAGAGAGAGGGAGAGAGAGAGGGAGGGAGAGAGAGAGAGGGAGAGAGAGAGAGAGAGGGAGGAGAGGGGATAAGGAGCAAACGTCATAGGAGGGAAGAACAAAAAGGGGAAAAACAGAAAGATGGAAGCTAAGAATGAAGAAGGAAAAGAGAGATAAATTGGAGAGAGTCTTCTAAGGACCTTGCCTTTGCACAACACATTTCACTACAGGAATTGTTAACTATGTGTCTGAGAGACGGAGATGAATATTGGGAGAGAAAGACAAAGAAAAATGGGGGAGACTGCACGCCAGCACATACTGTACATGTATTACAAGTTGAGATCACAGCTTACTTTAACTGGGCTAATGGTATTCCTTTATCATGCCATTTTTCACCTTGCAGGGACCCAGAAACCCCAGGAATCACCTTGCCATTACCCCGGGGTCAAAGGTCATATTTCACTGGCCTCGTGATGACCTTGACAAGCTGCTGTGTGTTCGAATGCATGACCTTGTGGGATGTAGGTGGTCTGGTGGAATACGCATAGACCAACCGGGATCTCTCAACATCAATATGAGGTAAGTTAGACCTGGGCCCTGTCTTATAAAGAGTCCGGATTGATCCGGATTAATTGCAAGTCCTCCAATTGTTTGCAAACTTACAAATCTCTCTAGTACAGGGTTACGATTGCTATCTCGCAAGTGTTTATATACCCTGTAAGACAGGGTCCTGGTCTAATTGCTAGTCTTGATCCGGATTAATTGCAAGTCCTCCAATTGTTTGCAAACTTACAAATCTCTCTAGTACAGGGTTACGATTGCTATCTCACGAGTGTTTATATACCCTGTAAGACAGGGTCCTGGTCTAATTGCTAGTCTTGATCCGGATTAATTGCAAGTCCTCCAATTGTTTGCAAACTTACAAATCTCTCTAGTACAGGGTTACGATTGCTATCTCGCAAGTGTTTATATACCCTGTAAGACAGGGTCCTGGTCTAATTGCTAGTCTTGATCCGGATTAATTGCAAGTCCTCCAATTGTTTGCAAACTTACAAATCTCTCTAGTACAGGGTTACGATTGCTATCTCGCAAGTGTTTATATACCCTGTAAGACAGGGTCCTGGTCTAATTTCTAGTCTTGGACTGTTTGCTAGCCTTGGACTACCTTTTATTTAATGCATTGTCATATTGAATAGTTGGGGTAGATTTATTTATTTTGCATACCTTGTTATTTATGTGAATGTAGCCACAGGTTATCATCCCAATGGTTTATTTGATGAAATTTTCAAGAAAGCATGATGGTAAACTTTTATAGACCGTAAATGTACAATGTACCTAACTGAAATAGAATGAAATATTTTTAAAATAGTGTTTAACCTTTTAGAATGCTCATATATGTAATGTGTGTTCCCAAGTATGATCATTTTTTGGACGTACATTTAAATCGACGTAGGAGTCACAACAACCAGCCGAACATCGTCCACGTTGAGATACGCCTGAGAGGGGCCACATTCTATGCGATCTTCACTGACACAACGGACCTGCCTCCGCCTTACAGGATAGACAACATGTCAGAGGTCAGTACTGTCTTTCCAGCATGACCTCATCTGATTCATATTCTATTCTTCAGATGAAGTATCTCTCTTGTATTTTGTTTAATGTACTGGAGATTATTTGCTCTATCTCCCAAATGCGTTTAGATTGAAGGGGATTCACCTAATTAATCTGATATTTATAGCTTGCAGAATTTTTCTGGGAAACATTAACCTCTTCCATGCCACCAGATTTTTTAGCAATTGTCAAAAATTTACTTTCAAGAGTCGAATATCAACTTTCAATGAGTTTTTTTCCTGAGCTAACTGGGCAAAGATTTATTGCATATGAATAAACATTATATTGGAGGCATAGGTTTCTGTATGAGAAAGCATTTTCAAACCATTCTAAGCCTAAACCAAATGTTCAACACTCACATTTTTGGGCGGGATTTGCCGCCCACGGCATGGTAGGTGAGACAGGTTTATCATTAGTTAGTTCGATAAGTGGTCATTCCATGATCTTTCTTTCTCCAGACCCATAATGTCAGGGCATGCTATTGTTTTCTAGTATTTTTATTCCGAAATGTTGTTGAAACAAAAAAAAAACAGCAACTGGAAATGTAACTACATGGTCCTTTGTGGATATATAAAGATCAGGACTGGTATTAAAAAGAACTATTTTATGTTTCATTTAGGCAAGAAGGATATTTTATTTGTCGTAATAAGTGTACTTTATGACATCATTGGTTAATGGCCATGTGCAGGTGACAGAGTATATACAGTTCATAAAGACATATGCCCTTTAATACAACAATTTAAAGTTGCAATTTGATTTTGTTATATCTAGGAAAATCCTTTCAATAAAGTATAAAGATAAAAATGATTTTCTTCAGAATACAACCTGCAGGATTTTAGAAATCTATCAGGGCCCTGTTTCATAAAACTTGTTATCAATAACAACTGCGCCTTTTCTGTGACAAAATTGCTCTCAGCCAATCAGATGCAAGTATTTCAGTAGCTTATAACTGTTATTGTAACTTGTTATTGATAACACGTTTTATGAAACGGGTGCCCTGACTTGTTGCTCTTATCAGGTGGACATTATCTACTATCAACGGGGAGTAACAGACCCAACCCTCAGGACTATGCTGAGACCAAAAATGTCAGGTAATGATTAATAATTGTCTTTTTCTATAATACTTTTCCAGTTTACAAGAAATTGAATAAAGCACCCCGGTATAAATTGGCTCCACACAGGTGCACACGTGCCAATCTAGCCACAAAGACATTCACATTTTCCCAGGTACTTATTTAAAACCTGGGTGGAGAGAAGCAATGTAGATAAAAAGGCCTTGCTTATGGACAAAAGGGCTGTGCCAGGGCTTGATTCCACAACCCCTCCATCTCAGGTGAAGTGATTGAATCATGTCACTTTGACACCGCTAATGCTCTAGGTATAAAATGGCATATTGTTTATCCTAATACAGTCAAACCTGCTTTAGCGACCACCTGTCTATAAAGACCACAATATTTGCTTCCCTTGAAAAATGTTTCTCATTGAAATGTCTATTGAAGGAACCTGGACATAAAGACCACTTTTCTTGTCTCCCTTGAGCGGTCTTTAAAGACAGGTTTCACTGTTTAGAATGTATTTTCATAGGAATGTAGATACAAATGGTATATTAATTATAACATTTAATGAGTCATAATTATGTAAATTAAAGTACTTTGTCTGTATGTTTTCAAGAATGTATTATTATCAATATTATTCATGAGAAATTATACACTATAAAAATGTACATGCGTATTAATGAACATGTACATATATGTAGAGTTTAATCAATTTGCCTGCTGTTCACCGTAGATAAATTGGTTGGGGAGGACGATCCCGTGCAATATAAAAAAAGGCTCTATATAAAGTCTGATTTATGAACAAATAATGACCATTCTTAACTCTTAGTTCCGTATGCCTGGGATGAGCCGATTCTCCACCCACACATGGTGTGCGAAGTGAAGGGAGGCTCTAACAGCGTCTACAACTTAGACAAGCTTGAAGAGGGCAACCATCTCTACTATGAAAACTTCATCTACATTGCTATGGACTCCACCTTCAAAGGGTAAGTTTTAATGGTGATGATACCCTAAGAATTTTATATATAAGAAAATTATATGCACCTTAACCCGTTCCATGCCGTGGGCGGCAAATCCCGCCCAAACAATTGAGTGTTGAACATTTCGTTTAGGCTCAGAAGGGCTTGAAAATTCTTCCTCATACAGAAACTTTTGCCATCAATATAATGTTTATTCCAATGCAATATATCTTTGCCCAGTTTGTTCAAGAAAAATACATTAAAAGTTAGGATTTAACTATTGAAAGTTTGTTTTTGACAATTGCTTAAAAATCTGGTGGCATGGAATGGGTTAATGATGATACGCTAAGAATTTTATAAATATAAAAAAATTATATGCCGTGGGCGGCATATCCCGCCCAAACCGCCCAAACAATCGAGTGTTGAACATTTCGTTTAGGCTCTGAATGGCTTGAAGATTCTTCCTCATACAGAAACATGTGCTTTCAATATAATGTTTATTCCTATGCAATATATCTGTGCCCAGTTTGCTCAAGAAAAAACTCATTAAAAGTTAATAGTTAACTCTTGGAAATTTACTTTTGACATTTGTTAAAAAATCTGGTGGCATGGAAGGGGTTAATGTGTATGAAGTAAAAGGTTATGCGATATTAGAATTATTTACTGTCTTGTTTTCTTTGCTGACTGTTCATTATACTTTGCTACAGAGTCATAAATAATATACCGATAATATTTAGTTGTGCTGCTGTTCAATTTTTAAATAAATGCATTAGGTATTACACTTCATTGAGAAATAATTTCCAAAGGAGATTTGAGAGAGTTGATTAATATCCGTATTCACAGTCCAAGGACTGATCTGCTTTAGAAGGATGAAGGAAATTTCTCAGCAACAAATGTTTGAACTTTTTTTTTCCTGCAGAGCCTCAAGTCCACAGTCGTTTGGAGAGTCTTCATCGAACAAGAACTTCTGGTCATCGGCTCAGCTAGTCTTTGATGTCCCTCATGCTGATTCACCTGTTGTCCTACGCAAGAAAGTGAGCATGATTGTTTTATTATGATAATGACGATGATTTTGATGAGATGATGATGATGATGATGATGATGATGATGATGATTACAAGACATAAGAGCTTCCTGGCTGATCTTGGAGTCAACGTATCGTTTGAAACCGTACAGAAAGCAAGCCTGCTCGGGACAGCACATATTCTGCGAAAGGTCATGGACTAGAATGAAAAGGAGAATTACAAATAAGATGAGGACTTGTTGAAACAAAGAGTAACCCTAGATTTCTGGATGAAATCTGGTTCCTTCTTAATTTACCAACTGAACATTAGGTTGTGGACAAATCGATGATAATAATAATAATAATAATGAATATTTGATCCATGATTTCTTATATTCTACAAAATTTTATCTAAATCAATTTATACCAGAACCAAAGTGAAGGAGTGTCTTATGTACTTACTTGTAGCTGTAGAATGGATGGATTGAGAATTTTCATCTCACAGGGGATAGTACACATGTATATCCATGATTTGTTCTAGTATTGTGTAGTAACAGAAAGCAAAATTTCTACCACAAATGGGTGCAACAAGAAAATTTATTGACAAATTAATTCTGTGTTCATCAGAACATCAAATTGGTCCTTTGCTACGAAATTATGAAAAAAAGTAAATTTGCGAGAAATTGATTTATGAGGTTTTATCGCCCACCTTACGATAATATGATTATATAACCTGTGATTATTATATCAAAATATCACAGAAAAAATCATTTCTTCAATAAAATTTGCATGAAAGGTATTTGTAACCAGCATCACTTTCAAGCAAAAGCTGCTTTTCTTCAAATGGAAAGATAAAATGGCAAAAGTTTGGGATCAGGGCCCTGTTTCATAAAACTTGTTATCAATAACAACTGCCTCATTTCTACGACAAATTTGCTCTCTGCCAATCAGATTCAAGTATTTCAGTAGCTTATAACAATCATTGTAACTTGTTATTGATAACAAGTTTTATGAAACGGGGCACTGGTATTGAGTTTCTCTCCTTGAATGTTTCATGTGACCTGTAGGAACCTGGAAAGAGGAGTCAGCTGTGGCGGATGACGTCAACAGGTCTGCTTCAGAACGAGGCGTTTGCTTCCCCCAGGGTCCCTGGCCAGAGGAGAAGCAGCCTGGTCAACAATGGACTGGTCCTGGACATCAGCAATGGACAGTTCACATCCAGTGATGAGATGATCTTGAAGCTGAGAAAACCGGATGAGACGAGACAGAACACACAGACATGGTACTTTGGGAAGGTAAGAGAGCAACGTTTCTGTTCAGTTAGAGATTAGACTCGATTAGACAAAACACACCTGTAGAATACATGTACATTCACCCTGGCAAAGTAAGAGGACATTGTTTTTATTTGGTCAGAGAAGACCATACAAGATAAGACTTAACACACAGTAGGAATTTTTTTTCGTTTGGCTAAAAGATGACCAAAAGAGATGGGTCACTTTGCGAATTAAAAGGAAAAAAAAGAAACATACATTATTGAATAAAGATATTATTGAAGAATGATATACATATAATTTTGAATTTGACATTCAGATCATTTTTTAAAAAGAGATACTGCTAGATCCAAAATGTATTTGCCTTATATTTTGAAGAATCAATATTGAACTCTCTGTCCGATGGCTTTGACTATTGCTATAAGTGGATAATTATAAGTTAATTTCTATATTCCCTTTTTGAAACTACAATGTATATTGTATGTCTTGTGAAATTAAGTTCATATGCAATAGTAAAAGTACAATTAATTGCTTTTGTTATCGAAAACATCACTTTCACAACTTGTCAATGTGTATTGTTTGATGGAGACTTGTAATTTATGCAACATGTACATGTACATGTATATTATTTACTGCAGGATGGGAGGCTGAGATGTCAAGACAAGAATTATGTCGTTCGGCCGAAGTTTGGTCTACTCAGCCTCAAGGAAGGTGAGTTTATGTTTGTTCTTTTATTCCTTTCTTATTCTATCATTTCTCTCTTCTCCACGAATTTTCCTTTTTCTGCAATCTTTAATCTAAAAACAGCACAAGCAAGTCAATTATTTACATGTACATGTACATATATATATTCTGCTAAAATTCTTTTAAAATAGGTCATCACCGGACAGAAGAATGACCTTATAAGATAATATCTCCAGGAAGGGAACGGGTCCTTGTACCTGGTTTGCAGACTTTATGTATCCCGAGATAAAATTCCCCTAGAACTGGTCACCACTAAACAGAAGAATGTTCTTTTAATCTGATATCTTGTATCCTTGGGGAGTTAACTGATCCTTGTTCCAATGGCAAACCTGACATTCCCAAAGATGAAAGTCCTCCAGAACAGGTCACCACTAAACAGAAGAATGTTCTGTTAATCTTATTCTATCTTCAGGGAGTGAACTGATCCTTGTACCTGGTGGAAGATTGGACGTCTCCCAGGAAGAAATTCCTCTAGAACAGGTCATCACCAGACAGAAGAACCTGGCAGGATCAGGCAACCTCAGTGTGAAAGTCATTGCTGATGGACCCACTAGAGTCCTGTACATCAACGACAACATCCAACAGGTATGTACATGTAGGTGTACCTGTGTACATGGAGGTGTCGTAGTCTAAGTGATGGGGACAGAATGTGGATGAAAATTAACATGAGGGTTATACATTTGTATGTCCATAGTGTCAAAAAGTCATTGCTGATGTCCCAACTAGAGTCCTCTGCATCAGTGACAACATTCAGCAGGATTGTCCATGTCGCTGTGCCCCGAGAGATCTCATGATAGTCTAGTGACTAAATATCCTGTCGTTGAGAAGAATCTCTTGAGTGATGGCTTTTCTTGTAAAGCAGCTACTGTTGATACAAAAAATACAATTAAATGAAATGAAGTGTAAATCTAATCTGTAAAGAGTTTCAAAAGTGTTATATTAATTTTCTAGAATTGAAGGTATTTTTAAGAGTAATTTTTTGAAAAACATATTTTTCTTTGAAGAAGTTGAAAACTCCATCCCGTTTTCAGATGGCAAAACCAAGTGGTTGTTTACAGGAAAAAGACTCACACTAGTGTCCTTTGGCAAGACATTAATCTACATTTTGCCACTCTCCACCCAGGTGTTAAATGGGTACCCGGTAGGATGCGAATGTCACTGTGACTGGAATAGTATATGTGCGCCTGTAAAATGGCAGCCAGACTGGAATGCTCCCTTGTGGAGTGGAGAATGTGCACTATACGTGCAGAATCGTAATACATGTAGGATCCAATAACCGGGGTAATAATACACTGTAAAGCGCTTTGAGCAGTTACTAACTGGAAAGGTGCCATATAAATGCAGATTATTATTAGTAGTAGTAGTAATAGCTTAACTTCCAGTCACACCACCCTCTCCACCAGAAGAAACATGTAGGTGTTATCCGCACTCTGATGCCTAGAGCACACTCCATCATTACTGAGGAAGGAGACATGAAGGCAAAGGAACCTCACACAACCTCACACCAAGAAGGGAAGAAACAAGAGACCAGGAGAAAAACTTTTACACAATGAATAAAGATGTTTGCCAGAATTTTTCCTAGTTCTCCTTGATATGCACTCCTAAATTTGATTCTATTTTTTTTTTTTTTTTTTATTTTTTTTTTTTCTCTCTCTCTTGTTTGTGTTTCATAGTCTGTGCCCAAGAAACCACCCAGTACCATCCCAGGCTCCTCAGTTGATGAGTTTGAAATGGTAGATGTCAAAGCTCGGATGTCAAATGTCACAGCAGAAAGCCAGAATCAAGAGGCCGGCACTTCGAAGAAGGGCAAAGAGTTAGAGGTAAGGACAACATGGTACTTTGCTTAAATTGCTACATTATTTATATCTCAAATACTATTGAGTGATATATTAATTTTGTAAAAAATGTTATGTAGTTTCATTTAAAAAAAAGGCTTGAAAATGTATTTATAATCATTTATTCATTGATTGATATTTGCATGTATATAATGCACAAGGAAAGAGTAGGAAGAATATGCTACCAAAAAAAATCACAATTCATTAATTGTTACTTCAAATTTGATAACCAAGGTACAGCATATTTATGATTATGGTAAAAGCCAATCGTTAGGAGATATTTCAAATTTACATTGAGTGAGAAATACTTCTCCAATAATATTCCCTTAAAATATGAACTGTATACATTTTTTTGCTGATTCTGTGGCGATTTTCATACAAATGTATTTCTTGCTGTTTGTAGATTGCCTTATGGTTGAAAGAAGGAGTTGGTCTATCTCTGGTGAATAGAGTTCCTGAAGAGCTGACTTACGTGACGCTGACTGGCATTGATGTCCACTACATACAGACAAGCAAGGAGGTTGATCTCAATGCTAGTGTTTGTAAGATACAGGTAAGCTTAATGAAAATGATGATGATGGTCGCGGTGATGGTGGTGGTGGTGGTGATGGTGATATTGGTGGTGGTGGTGTGGTGGTGTGATGGTTGTGGTGGTGATTTTGGTGATGATGGTGATGGTGGTGGTGATGATGATGGTGATGATGATGGTGATGGTGATGGTGGTGATGATGGTGATGGTGGTGATGATGATGATGGTGGTGGTCATGGGGATGATGATGATGGTGATGATGATGATGATGATGGTGATGGTGGTGATGATGATGATGATGGTGGTGGTCATGGGGATGATGATGGTGATGATGATGGTGGTGGTGGTGGTGATGTTGGTGATGATAATGATGATGTTGGTGATGATGGTGATGATGATAATGATAATGGTGATGGTGATGGTAATGTAAGTGTTGTTGGTGAATGATGATAATAATTGTGGGTGTTAGTGTGGATAATGCTGATGGCGATGGTTGTGATGATGATGATGAGAATAATGATAAATAATCCTAATGATACTGATGACAATACAAATAACAGCGGTATTTTTCGTGCTAAATGAACAGTGAAACAATAATTCGGAGGATAATATTCTATCATGATTAGTATTCCTTTTCCTGATAAAAAGTGTGCCTTCCATTGTAGATTGACAACCAGCTCTCTCAAGCTCAGAAGCCAGTCATTTTATTTGCCTCAGACAAAGAAGGACGGCCAGCACTCAGCTTAGTGGCTACCAAGCAGATAGGAGGTTCCCCAACAGTGGAAATCTACAAGGTAATGTTTACCACAGTAGTCTCCATGTTTCATAGTGGCTGCCCATAATAGTACATGTACGTGGTAATTAACCCCTTCCACTCCGTGGGAGGCAAATCCTGCCAGAGAATAGGAGTGTGGAACAATATTTTTGGGACAAAGAAAGGCTATGCTTGTCTTCCTGATACAGAAATACAGTGAAACCTGTATATAAAGACCGCTCAAGGGAGACAAGAAAAGTGTTCTTTATGAGCAGGTGGTCTTTATGTACAGGTTCCTTTAATACACATTTCAATGAGAAACATTTTTCAAGGGAAATAAAAATTGTGGTCTTTATTGACAGGTTGTCTTTCTATACAGGTGGTCGCTAAAGCAGGTTTGACTGTAGTTACCTTCACAATGGGGTTCTTCCCATTGAAGATATTTTAGTAAAGCATTAGAAGTATAAATTAAACTCTTATAAGATGATTTATGACATTTGTTCAAATGCTTGGTGCCAAACAAGGAGTGAAGGGAGAGTTATGTACATGTACTTACTTGGAAGCGCATAGGGACGTTGCATCATAATGTGATATGCGCTATACAAGAACGGTTTATTATTATTATTACATGTACCTGTAGAATGGATGGATTGATGTTGGAGAATTTTCATTTCACTGGGGATAGTACACATGTATATCCATGTTTTGTTGGAGTAGTTGTATGTGTAGTAATACATGTAGTTCAGAGAGTGATCAGGCAAGAGGTACATGTAGCAGCTATTTCTGTAAAACCAAAGAAATTTGGCATGCAAGAAATTTTTGTAAATTTAGCAAAGGGGCCCATATTTGAAAAAGTTTCATGCTGCCAAAAAAAGTGAAGATACTAAATTTTTTCTAATCGTGAAAGCTATTGACAAATGATTCTTGTCGATAAAAGTTTCTGGTTATACATGAAGTAAATGTATAACGCATAGAGAAGGACAGACAAATGGATTAAGATGACATTGATAGAGAAAGAGTGAGCAATGCATCCGTTATGAAGGCACTATATCTTGCAGTTAGAGATAAAGTTTAGTTCCAGTCGTGCTATTACATTGCGCAAGAAACCGTCTCACAACAATTGAGAAAGGTTGATTATATAGTACATAAGAATTATATGCTGTCAGGTTTTGGAATCACCACAATGAAAAAAAAATGACTCGATCCTGCTGAAAGTCACATGCACTGCACACAGAAATATATATATATGGGACTACACACACATATTCGCCCCAAACATTTCAGCTGCTTCTTGTCCTATTTTAAATGTGAGGGCATATGAAGAGCAATCCTTTTCAGGGGACATTTCTACTATGATAATCTTCCAAACTGACACAAAAAGAATGAGAAAGCTCACATTATTTATTTTTGACCTTTCCCAGAAGCTTTAAGATACATGTATTTATCCTGACCCATCGTACGATGATGCTGAGTGGAAGAGAGAGAGAGAGAGAGAAAATGGATCTATTATTATTACCCAATTATCTTCTTGTGAATTTCCAGAGATTGATGCTGACAGTGAGTAAAATGACGCTCAATGTAGAAGAACTTCTGCTCCTCAAGCTGCTTCAGATGAGCGGATTCTCTCAACCAGACGTCACCACGGAAACAGCCGATGAGATGCACTATGATACCATCAGGTTTGTCATCATTGATGATGTTATTATCAACACCATTATTATCGTCAACATCATCACTATCATTAAATCTATTGCCGTCATTATCATCATTAGGGAGTTTTTGAATGTGTCGACATGAACGCCGTCCTACATCCTCCCAGCGACACTGGACTGTTTGGTGTTAACTGCATACAAAGTACATGTAGGTGAAGCATGAAGCTAACAATGGATGAAGCGAGGTTCACGTTTTAGAGAAGATGGCAATACCATGTTTGACGCGTTCTCGATCTGACTAGTAGACGAGGGAGAAGCCAGTGGATGGGTGAGCCGTTCTTGCACGAAGCGCGGTCACAAAGCAGTCCATTGTAGCTGGGAGGATCTAGGACACATTAAAAAACTCACTATTATCCTCACCACAACTGTCATCACCAATATCATCACCATCCTCATTCTCTTCCTCTCAGTCAACACTATCGTTATCATCCCAGCTGACAAGCAATTTAAGTTAAAGCCATGTGATGCTTTGTAATTTTGATTTCTTTACACCTTTGTCGAGTCAAAAATCACATTTTTTAACATTTAACATTCTAAATTATTCCTTACTTGCCCTACCTTAAGTCGGTCCTTTCATGAAGTACTTATCTGACTCGTATTTATTGAATCAAAGGGTATGAAATACAGTACATGTACAAAACCATAATGAGATACGAGGTGTTGTAGTCTAGTGGATAAGTCCCCATACTGTGAACCACAAGGTACGAGGTTCAAATCCCTGGCACAGGGCTAGTATCTTTTGGCAAGACATTAATCTACATTTGCCACACTCGACCCAGGTGGGGTAAATGGGTACCTGGCAGGATTTAATTCCTCGAAAAGCCAGGAGTGTCAAGTCTGACAGACATGTGCGTATACAAGAACCCACTATTATTATTATCAAAACTTTGAAGAATGTTTGTGAATAGAAATGACTTGCAAATTATGGTGGTCTCTTTTTCTCTCCATGCAGTACCAGAGACAGCAACCAGCCTACAAAGCGGTTCTTCTTTGAGACCTTGAAGATCCATGCAACAGAGTTCCGTCTGAGCATGTACACCTCCACCAAGATCCCCAAGGATCTGATCCAGCTCAAGACATCCATGAGGCTCTTCCTGATCCAGTTTGAGGAGGCTCCAGTCTCCCTGGATCCATTCACAAGGCTCCATCCCTTTGAGACGCAGGAGTTCCTTATGGACTCTGTTGCCAAACACTACACAGAAGTAAGTGCGTGGGGCTGTGGTATTTACTTTTGAAAATTTGTTCTCACTACACGGAATTGAGTTTGTGGGGCTGTGATATTTACTTTTGAAAACTTGTAAACAGTACACCAAGGTGATTTTGTAGGACTGTAGCACTGTCTTCCCTCAAAACTGCTGTGAACTGTTGCTTGAATGTAATGTGCATACTGTATCACTGAGATGTAGGGTTCTATTCTTATTGTATCCCCCGAACTAGTGTTCGGGGAAACTATGGATTTGGCATCGTCGCGCCACGTCCACGTCCGCGTCCGCCGCAGAGATTTTCTTGTGAGCGCTCTACTGGCTGCAGTTTTTGTCGGATCACCTTCAAATTTCGCATGGAGGTGCATTATGGTAAGATGAAGACGCCCTATTGTTTTTGGTGTGGGCGGAGTCGACATTGTTGCTATGGTAACCATAGTTTTTAAAGAAATGGTAAAGATTTTCTTGTGAGCGCTCTACCGGCTGCAGTTCTTGTCGGATCACCTTCAAATTTCGCATGGAGATGCATTATGGTAAGATGAAGACGCCTATTGTTTTTGGTGTGGGTGGAGTCATCGTTGCCATGGTAACCATATTTTTTAAAGAAATAGTAAAGACTTTCTTGTGAGCGCTCTACCGGCTGCAGTTTTTGTCGGATCACCTTCAATTTCGAAAGCAGTGATACCCGAGGTCCCAAATTGCCACTTTATCCATTTCAGTCACAACATTGATTCAAATGGGGGATGGGTGACGGGTTCGGGGGATACATGTACTCGGACTGGTTCCCCCCCCCCTCCCTGAGTCCTCTAGTTGATTACTCCTTGATGAAAACAAATAGTAATAATTTTCAATAAATTACACCAGGTTTTGTAGGATAAACATACATGTACTTGTCCATCCATTAATGCATTTCCTGTCACTGTTTCTAAACCTATTTTTAAGCTCTGAACATTTTGTGATGTTACTTATCTTTTTCATGGAATACATGACAGTTACCCTATACTAACATTTTATTTTGAGAGGGATTTCATTTCTTGACAACCATTTTTCATTGAAAAAAACTCTTCTTTTTTTTTAGGAGCTAAAGAGTCAAGCAGTGAAGATCCTTGGTTCTGTGGACTTCTTAGGGAATCCAATTGGTCTACTTCAGGACTTCAAGGATGGTCTAAAGGAACTGGTCCTAGAAGGAAGTGTGACTGGTCTAGTCAAGAATGTCACCCATGGCATGTCAAATACAGCTGCTAAGGTACACTATCACACAAGACTTCACCCCTGTAGACCAGTATTCACAAACGTATTCATATTCTATTCTGATGTGAAGTGTACCAGTCACCTGAAATAATAATTTGTGTACAGCTAGAAAGTATAAAATCAACCTCCAAGAACTCTATCTGGCATTCTATAGGTCAACAGTTAAGGAGTATGAAAGAAATAAAGGATAAGATGACGATGCGCACCGTGGAACCGATCTCCAAGTTCGGTTCTGCGCAAGCCCTTATCTTGGCGAGCGCGTACGGGTGCATCAAGTAGTCTACTGACGAGTCGCTTTTACACTAGTAGAGATTGTAATTAAACTTGCAATATTTCTTAATAGAAGTAATATTTGTAGCCCATATTTTGAATATAGTATTAAGAAATGGAACCTCTAATATACAGATAAAAATACATGTATGTTTTGGTGATTGGTACCCACTGAAGAAAATTTGCTCTTGACAACCAATTTTCACCAAGTTCACAAGCATGTGTCCTACAAAAATGATTCATATGGCAAATTTTCAAGATTATGCTTCCATGGTATCAGTGATCATCATTAGTTAACCAGTGTTGGATTTCAGTAAGACGAACAAGCTGTTCTACATCGACGTTCTACATCTGTTCTACGTTTTAGAAAAGAAACTTGTGTACGATAAAGCGTCTTGATTTCACAGGTGACAGGTACCATCTCCGACGGGATCGGAACGGCGACGTTTGACAACCGACATCAGGAGATGAGAAACGTGATCCGAGAGACGCACGATGGAACCAGTTCTGGTCATCTGACCGCTGGGGTCAAGGGGTTTGCGTTTGGAGTGGTCGGTGGTCTGACCAGTATGTTTACTCAGACCTACAAAGGTGCAGCTGAGGATGGTGTCGAGGTGAGGGAAAAAACCAAATTATACACTTGACTATGGACTTGTATGACTAGCTACTGTTCATTAAACGTCATAAATATCCATTTTTCTTTATTGGTTCCCTCAAGAGTAAAGATAGGAGAGTAGTATCTTGTTTATTCAGCGACTGATGATCGGATAGTACTGACATTAGGCTATCTTAGGTACCATGGTAGCCATGGTAATATTATGAATCTATAGATAATGCGTAAGGATCTAAATATATACTTGTATGTAGGCCATGTTACTGTCAGTGACATTATTTGCATGCATGACTTTGCTTTATTTGTGCATCAAATATAAATCGTGATATCTTTTGCCAAAGAAATGTTTCCCTCACAACCGTCAATTCACAAAATACATGTACATGTATATTGTGTTTTTTCCAGGGACTAATGAAGGGAATAGGGCGTGGCATCATGGGCACCGTTACCAAGCCTGCTGCTGGTCTGTTTGACCTAGCCTCGGGTACCATGGCTGCCATCCGTAGCTCCACCACCAATGAGAGCCATCTGATGCCACCGAGGGTGCGGCCACCGCGGTGCTGTAGGAGTCCCTCAGGGGTCCTCGCTAGGTACTCCCTCCATGACTCCAGGGGCACGGAGTTTGTCAGTGTGCTCTGTGAAGGCACCAGTGGAGAGAGGTAAGTGCTTGAAAACTCGAGTTACTAATTTGGGCATCTACATGTTTATTGGCCATTGTGCTGCTGTCAGTAATTGTAACTATTCAAAATGGCCAATTTTGTGCCTCCATTCAACCATATATACATTATATATTGTAAAAAATGTCATAAGGGATTGTTCCATATGCATACCTGTGGCAGTATGCCACCTCACATATGCCCGTACAAGAAATTAAAACGAAAAGAGCAATGCACTTCCCCGTCAAAGATACTTATACCCCTCCAACATTGTCTCTTTGGTCACTGTATTTGATTCTACCAGTGAAGTTGGTTTCAATCTTCTGTGGGGGGTCTTTTGTTAGGTACATGTACATGTGTAGTTATGGTTCCTTTTTGTAAAAAAAATTATGAATTTTTTATGATACACGTTACAGGGTTCCACACCGTAATAAAAAAATGAATACATATTTCCAGGCCTGGATAATTCATGGGGAATAAAAGGAAAATCACCATAGAAAAGTCATGAAAATGAATATCAATGAAAGAAATATTTACATTATTATAGAGAAACATTGTGTTGAAAGTTTGAAAAAAATATGTAACGTTGCTGACAAGAAAGGTAAGAATGGTAGCTGACTAAGTGGCAGTGTGTGTCAAGACCTCTCCCTAGATATTTAAAAAATCACCGTAGATATTTGCATTCTACTGTTAATTCAACTTTGAATACCAGTCAGACACTATTCTTGTTGTTTTAAAGTTAAGTTCTTTGCATCGACATGGGTGACAACCGAAATAAGAGCGGAAAGAAGGCTGCGATCAAGACCGGTGGGAGATTCGCCATCTTAGACGATGAGCTGGGAGATGATGCAGCCGTCCCTACCGGCCTAGCTAACCAAGCCATCCCTCCTATAAAACCAAGCTCTAACATCTCAGAGGGTCCTCTCCCCTTGCCACAGCTGACTGAACAACTTAAAGCTGTAACAGCCAACTTTGAGCTTACTATGCGGGAGGCTATGAAGTCTATGCTGGACAGCATAAAGGAGGTCCAAAAAACTCTTGAATTTGAGGGCCGGCGGATAAGTGAATTAGAAAAGAAAAATTCTGATTTGGAAAGGCGTCTCGAGAAGGTGGAGAAAAACAACCAAGAGCTTGAGAGGAGGGTGAGAAGTCAAGACTTGGAGGCAAATTTAGTCGACAGGCTTTCAAAGAGAGATAACTTTCGAGTTGTAGGCTACAAAGAGCATGCACATAAGGATGGAGAATCTGAATCAGAGGATTGTGTGAGAATTGTCGAGGATATCTTGAAATCAAAATTCAAGTTGGATATTCAGGTGGAAAGTGCGTATCGGGCTGGGAAGAAGGGGGAGAAGCCGAGGCACATTGTTGTGAAAACTCGCTCCCATCAAGATAAAGTGAGTGTAATGAAGGATGCCAGAACTGCACTTCAAAAGGAAGACATTTATGTCATTGATGATTTGACAAGGCGTGATCTGGAAGAGAAAAGGAGATACAAGAACGATGTTCAGGAGCTATATGCAAAGGGAATAAAGCTTCGTTTCTTTGCTGGCCATTGGAGAGGAAGTGGAGGAGCACCATACTTTTCTGCATAGTGCAGCTTTAATTTTTTTTTTTTTTTTCAGAGACTGGAGGGTCATTGTTTACCTTAAGACTGAGTCACTGTGAGATAAAAACTGTACATGTATGTGCCTCCAGCTTTAATATTTTTAGAGACTGGAGGGTCATTGTTTACCTTACGAGTTAGTCACTGTGAGATAAAGACTGTATGTGCCTCCAGGGGGCAGTTTTATGAGGCTTTGTTTCTCTGAATCTCTGCCACGTTTTTTTCTCTCACTTCTCCCTTTTCTCTCCCTCTCTCTCTCTCCAGCTCTCTCCCCCGTTCACTCTGTTTATCCCCTACTCTGTTTATCTCCCCTCTCTCTCCTCCTCCTCTCAGCCTCTGGAATGTTTGGTGTTATATTGTTGCTATATTACGTAAATAAACTGTATTGGAGGGGTCTTCTGTTGACCTCACTATCATGCTTTTTTTGTTGTTGAAATCAAGGTGGGCATGGTCGTGCACTTGTTTCATGCTTTGCCATACAATTGTGTGTTTATTTGTATATACTTGTATGCTTCTTGTGTACAAGACTTGTATATATATTATTGTCTTCCACTTTCTTTTATGCTACCCCTTATTAGTTGTAACTTGTACCAAATACATATCCCCATCATGACACCAGATCATGCAGTGTGTTCGTCAATTTGGAATAATACATTGGTGTGCTTAAATGATGCTTGAAGAGTATGATTTACAAGAAAGTATTGATTGTAGGTATTATGTTCCTAATGAGTATAACCCTGTCATAAATGATATTCAAACTCATCATTCGCAGTGCTTGAGTTTCTTACATTGTAATGCCAGAAGCCTATCCAAAAACTTTGAAAGTATTACTTTATTGCTATCCTCATTGAAATTTGATTGCTCCATTGTAGGTATTTCTGAGACGTGGTTAAATCCATCATCTCCCCCTCTGTTTACATTGGAGGGGTACAACATAGCTCGTAAAGACAGACCAGAAGGAAGAGGTGGTGGTGTCCTTTTGTATATCTCTGACAAATTAACTTTTAAAGTCAGAGATGATCTCTCGTTCTCAAATCAGAGTGCTGAACTCTTATGTATAGAGGTAGATCTGCCCGCTGAGAAGAATTTTATTGTGTGTATAGTGTACAGACCACCAAGCAATGATGTTGATACTTTTCTTAATGATCTTGAATCGCTCATGGAAGCAGTTAATACATCTGATAAGTCTGTTTGTATAATGGGTGATTTTAATATAGATTTCTTGGCTATTACTTCAAAGACTATCTGTCTCCAGAATATCTTAGATTCAAATGCATTCAAAGTAATGATTGATAAACCAACAAGAATAGGAGACCGGTCATCAACACTTCTCGATAACATTTTTGTAAAAAGTGTAAAAAGTTCGTTTCAGTCTGGTTTATTCTATTGTGAAATTTCTGATCATCTACCTGTATTTTGTTTGCTTTATGATGTACACTATGACATTCCTAGAAAACGCGAAAATAGTATGAAACGAAATTTTACTGAAGAAAACATTTCTCATCTAAATGAAGCTTTTCTGTCAGAGGACTGGCATGATGTAATGGGATGTAACGATGTTGAAAAAGCCTATGATCTGTTTAGAAGTACATTTTACCGTCACTTTGATAAACTGATTCCTTTGGTGAAATCATCTATTAAGAAATCTGGTAAACATCCGTGGATAACAAAAGGGATCATTCAATCTATCAAAAGAAGGAATATTTTATATAAAAGAAGCGTTAAGAAACCTTCTCAAGAAAATAAAGATAAATATAAGAAATATCGTAATAAGTTGACGTCGATCATTAGATCATCACGATGCCTTTACTACTCAAAACAATTTGAAAATGTTAAAGGCAACATGTCATCTACTTGGAGAATTGTTAAGGATTTATTGTGCAAGCGACGGAAGGCGGAATCTGCCAAAAAAATTGTCCATAATGGTAATGAAATATCAAATATTGAAGATATTGCTAATGCATTCAACAATTATTTTGTGAATATAGGCCCAAATCAAGCAAAGAAAATAAATTCCACCGGCATGAATTTCAAGGACCATCTTCTAAATCACGGGAAGACCCAGGTGTCACTTTTCCTTAAGCCAACAGATTATTTTGAAATATTAAATATTGTTTCTTCGCTTAGGAATAGTAGGGCTTTGGGTCATGATGAAATTAGTTCAGCTTTTCTAAAGCAAATTATTGGTTCGATCTTGATACCTTTGGTGCACATTTGTAACCTTTCTCTCTCATCTGGTGTGTTTCCTTGTCATTTCAAACTGGCAAAGGTTATCCCTGTTCATAAGAGAGATAGCACTTCTAGTATTAATAACTACAGACCAATATCAATTCTACCTAGCTTCTCAAAAATCCTAGAGAGAATTGTTTATAATAGACTCATCGGCTTTCTTGACAAAAACAAATTACTTAATCCTAACCAGTTTGGATTTAGAAAGTCTCACTCTACTGACCTTGCGTTGGTGAGATTTTATGACTTTGTTTCTGGAGCCTTGGCAACTCGGGAACACACTATAGGTGTGTTCATGGATCTGAGCAAAGCTTTTGACACACTTGATCATTCCATACTCTTATATAAACTTGAACACTATGGGGTAAGAGGCATTGCTTTAGAATGGTTCTCCAGCTACCTTTCACAGAGGAGGCAATACACCTGTTATAATTTTGTCAATTCTGATATATCACTTTTAAGATGTGGGGTGCCTCAAGGTTCCATACTAGGGCCACTGCTTTTTCTTATATATATTAATGACTTATGTAATGTATCCACTTTGTTGAATTACATTTTATTTGCTGATGATACGAGTGTATTCCTTTCTCATCGAGACATAAATTTACTAGAAAACCGAGTTAACTCGGAACTGCCAAAAATAGCGAATTGGTTTCGAAGTAATATGCTGTCTCTCAACCTGCAAAAAACTAATTTTATTCATTTCAAGGGTAAAAAATCATGTCAACAAAATCTTTCCATCAAACTTGATGATGTCCTATTAGAGCAGAAAACATGTACGAAGTTCCTTGGTGTTCTGATAAATGAAAAACTCAACTGGGGAGATCACTTGCAGCACATAAGGACACCGATTTCTCGTGGCATTGGTATTTTATATAGGGTTAGGTATATTGTACCCTCCAGAACATTATTTACTTTATACAACACTCTTATTCTACCATATATTTCCTATTGTAATATCCTTTGGGCTACATCCAAGGGTACAACCGATAATATTCTCATGCTACAAAAGAAAGCAATTCGAATATGTGCTGGTGCTGGTTACCTTGACCACACACATCCCCTGTTTATTAAACTGAAAACTCTGCCAGTCTGTGACATTAATTTCCTTCAAATGTCAACATTTATGTATCGTTATAACACCAAGCTCTTGCCTGCGACCTTTTGTTCAATGTTCCAAAGAAATGACGAAATTCATTCTTATCGGACTAGACAATCAGCAAACATTCATTTATCCAACCCCCGCACAGTGTTAGCACATAAATCTGTACGGCATTATGGCCCAGATGTTTGGAACTCATTACCAAATGCAATTCGTAACTTATTGACCATACACTCCTTCAAAAGCAGTGTTAAATGCATGCTTATCTCACATATGTAACTAGTGCTGTTTCTGTATCCATCAGTTCTGGGTATTCTCACTTTATATAGATTCTTACAAGCGTTGTGAATTTCTCTGGGTGTACATGTAAATCTATATCTTTATAACTTACTAACTATATAGGGGTTCTTTTCTTTTCTTTTCTTTTGTATATTTCCATATTCTTTTTTGTTTTTTTCCTCTTTTGTTTTTATTATCTCGTTTACCATTTTAAGGTTCGTTTTGATTTATGTTTATTTTATTATAATGGTTTTACCCGTTTATATTGTTTGTTTTAAGTATGCAGGTGTGGCAATACCTCTCAAGCTTATAGCTTATTTTGCCAAACCTCTGTGTGTTTCAATATGAAACAATATTACTTTGTAATACTTTGTATTATTATGTGATTGTAAATATGATTCCTGAAGCATGCACAAATAAATAAATAAATAAATAAATAAATAAATAAGGTCGTGGATTTTAAACTTTGATATTGGAAGAGTCATGTAAAATTACATGGATTTATTTCTAATAAGTGTAATTAGTTAATTATATATCCATGTATATTATGTTATATATTATTGGCAAACTCAGATACTTCATGATGGAGGAGTTACGAGACCACCCATCGGATGGTATGCAGGTTCTCATTACCAGTGAATGCACCTACTTCTTGTCCCTCACAAGCCCCGAGGAACCTGTTCTTAGCGTGTTCCATTCCGAGCTCTTCCATGCTAAACACATACTCCAAGGTAAGACCCAGACTCTGCCATTCATTAAGAGGGGTGGATAAGCTTGTCTGTTCTCATGAGTACTCAATAATCTTGGAGAGGTGTCTTATTTTTTTGTAAATTTAAGGCTATTGGTATGAACATCGGCGTAGCCTACATTCATCAAAATATGTAATCAGTAGATAATTAAGGCAACTTACATCCGTATACTGGCAATGCAAAGCTTCTGTAGGAAAGAGGAGAAAACAATTCATACATGTAGCAATTGAATAACTTCATTTAGTTATTTTGAGATAAATTTATGCTTAACAAAAAGGAAAGTTGAATATTAATTTTAAAATCAACTTCAAAACTGTATGTTTATAATAATAATAATAATAATCCAATTAAAAGTCCACTCCAAATTTTATTAACCGAAATGGAAATTCTTTTTGCCCAATTGATCGTGGGCCCGGCAGCCACTGTGCAGCGCCAGATCGACATTGCTCTATCCCTTCAATTGTTGAACGCCAAACAAGGTAGCAGCAACTCCCATCTTTTAACGTCTTTTGGTATGACGCGGCCGAGGTTCGAACCCACGACCTCCCGATTGTGAGGCGGACACTCTACTGACTGAGCCAACACATTCAAAAATGAAGATGACTTGATTATCATTTTGAGAATATAGAGCAAGTAAAACTGAAAAGTCTTTCTGTCGTTATATTTTCTAACATGAGTGTAAAATTTCATTGTGGAAAGTGATAGAAAACTATTTGTAGATAATGCGATTTTAAGGATGCGTTTTTCTCTCTGGCCTTCCTGAGGTGCAATTTTCCTTTCCTTTATTTCATTTTTGAATCTTGTTATTCAGTTGCTCTATTAACTATTTCCGCAATACCACACCATGGTGTAAACATAATGTATCACAAGCTGCATTCTCCTATCATTCGTCATCCATCAATGAAGAGTCCATTGGTTAAAAAAAGATATCATTTTGCTTTAAGCTTATGCGGCAATTATGAGACCCTAACCTGGATGAAAAACAAGTAACTTGATTTGAATCATTAAAGGCCAAGTCCACCCTAATATCAAGTTGATTTGAATAAATAGAGTAAAATTAAACAAACGTAACAGTGAAAATTTCACTGAAATCGGATGTAAAATAAGAAAGTTACGGCATTTTGAAGTTTTGCATTATTTCATGAAACAGTGATATGCAAATGAGTGAACCGATGATGTCACACACTCACTTTTCCTTATGTATTTTATTATATGAAATTTCAAATATTTCAATTTTTATAGATGTGATAATAAAGAATCCCTTCCTTGTATGAAAATAAGTTACAATAATGATGATTTTACATGTTCCATGTGGAGTCAAACCATGTTTTACATTATTGAAGCAAAAAAGTGAAATATATGATATTTCATATAATAAAATACATAAGGAAAAGTGAGTGCATGACATCATCGGTTCACTCATTTGCGTACTGCCCATGTTATGCATATCACTGTTTCATGAAATAATGCAAAACTTCAAAATGCCGTAACTTTCTTATTTTACATCCGATTTCAGTGAAATTTTCACTGTTACACTTGTTTAATTTTACTCTATTTATTCAAATCAACTTGATATTAGGGTGGACTTGGCCTTTAAGAACTAGTGACAAGTATGTAACACATCAAAAAAGGCATGGCCGCAAATCCAAGGGGGGGGGGGGGGGGACAGGGGGACATGTCCCCCCAACCCCACCTTTTTGAAGAAGCTTTTTTTTTTTTTTGCTTGTCAGAGAATTTTGGAGGAAAAGTAAGTAGACCTCCAAAATGTGATAAACTTCTTCTTTTTTTTTGGGGGGGGGGGGGTTGTCACAAAATTTCAGAAATTTCTGACAGTTATGAGGTGTCTCCCCCCCCCCCCTGAATTTCAAAATGGATTTGCGCCACTGCCAAAAGGTACATGTATGTGTATGTACCTGTGACCGTTCCAATGTCTATAGTTCAGATACCTTCCTTCTGGTGATCAAAGTGGCGGCTAACTTCAACGTCAGCTCATCGGTACACGTCTGATGAGGAAGGTGTGTGAACCCTAGACAATGAGACTGTCTCAAGCAGATGTGTATGAATACCCGTAAGATGTGTCATAAACTAGTTTTAATGATTTAAACCTACCTGATGAAATTGTTCAGGGAAACTTTGTTTGAACTTTGGTCCTTTGTGTTTTTTTTTATTAAAAAGCTTCTTATAACGAGAGTGATAAACCCAGGCATAAGCAAGGCCTCCATTGCGTCTGTAAGTTTGTTTTTTCAAACAGAAAGCATTGAAACTCTCCTTTATCTCTGTACAATGGAAGAATGCTCTATTTTATTGCATTTTGTGGAAAGAAATAAAATTCATATACAATGTAGCATTTTTAATTGCATTATCTTGATAGAGGGTTCTTTAGTTAGGCTTTCAAGTGTATCTGCTGTTAGAATTTTAGTGATGAGATCTAAACTTTTAAATCAGTTATGCTACCTTATTGGTTTTTCATTCACTTGACTCTCAATCCAAAGTTTGAGGGTTCGAATCTCAGCCCGGCACTAACGTCTTTTGGCAAGACATTTATCCACGTTTGCCACTCTCCACCCAGGTGTTAAATGGGTACCTGGCAGGATTTATTCCTTGAAATGCATTGTGCGCTGATTACGGCAGCCGGAGCTAAAGACTGGGTAATAATATCCAAATCCTTTGGAAGCGCATAGGGACATTATATCATAATGTAATATGCGCTATCAAGAACGTTTTATATTATTATTATTATTATTACATTTAAAGGGGACTAATCACAAAAATTTGGTTTGCTCTGCATATTTGGGGTTACATGTTAGTGTTTTACTGTACATGTGTATATTCAAAAGGTCACATCTTGTAAAGTAATATTGCAAAGTGAGATATAGAAATAGCGTTCTAAATAATGGTAGGAACAATTGTGAGAGGATCCATTGATACATTTACATTCTCATGGAAGTTAACTCCAAGGTTACTTCAATGCAAGTCTTGATATAAACTGATATTTCCCCTTCTTATAAATTTAACAAGAACAAGAATCATAATGGAATGTCTAATTTTTTTCCCTTTATGCTCTCAAAAATGCATTTGAATGGCCCATATATAGATTTAGGCATAATTCTACTATGATCAACAAAATATTAGGGGTGCTTATTGGTTGCCATTAAAGTGTTTCCGTCCTGTGTGGAAACATAGTCTAGAGCTCAGACGTAATGCATGTAAAAATAACCAAGTTTCTCGAGCATTAGCCTATAAATGCAATTTTCATAAATGTATATTCATGTACAAGTGGCAGAACATAGAAGTGTCAGAACAAAAGTCTATCACCTGTTAAATTGCCTACTGAAACAAATACCTTGCATTTGCACCTAACCGTGTACCAGCTGTTCAGTACTATGCGACAGGACTACAGCACATCCACTTGACTGCTTTGCTACACCCCTCTCAATATGTGTGGCATAGACAGTTCCACCATGCATGGCCTATGCAGGAAGGTAAATAGAGGGCAGATCATTAGCTAGAATAGGGGTGTGCCTGTGGAAAAGGAAATAACACATATTTTCCATCCTGCTTTCGATTGATTTTCTGTTGGGACTTTCTTTTTTCTTTCAATCTAGAGCTTTAGTTAACTCTTAACAGACCTGTGATTTCTTTTCACTTCATTAACAATGCTTAGTAAATTATGCTTATCACAGGGTTAAACCAGATACTGTATAAAGTATAATTGATTGTTAGATGGAAAACAGCACACACTTCTCATTCCATAGGATCTGACTCTTACATGTGTAGTGGTATATATTGTAACGGCCACGGTTCGCCACGTCGGCTGACACAGCAATCTTGTCAGGATGCCTCGTGCCTTGCCGAGCTCCCCGTCCGTTTGGTCAAAATATATGACCGCTGCTGATGGCTGGAGTTACCGGCATACAACCATCACCAACCGTCAGGTACTGCTCACCACCAGGCCTACCAGCAATCACCCATCCGTCGATTTCAGTTGATCACCCTTCTTGCCTCGGCACAGCAGCAGACAATTGATCATCCTTCGAACAATCAGTCACTCAATTGATGATCATTCACCAGCATTCATTGTCCTTCGAAGCCCTAACGTTAATTAATCAATTGAATTAAATATGCAAAGGAATTAGTCAGGAACCATAATTTTCAGTTGAAAAGCAAGTTTAATCATTACCTTTAAGCAACACAAGAGTACAGGTTACAGAGTGGAAGCCAAGAGCAAATCTCGGTGAGATTGATTGGGCTACTCAATGGGCGGATACAATGTGATGGCTAGTCCTAAGCACATCATCCTCCCACACACAATTTGTATTCCAATATTTAGCCATATGACAAATCATTGTGAAAACAGTTAGTAAAAACAACACTTTCGCTTAAAACAATATAACCCCAACTGAATTATCAATGTAACCACTGATTCCCGTCCAGATAACTTTTTCAACAAATAATCTATCAAAATGAGTCATGACAAACCCCCCATATGATTTAAATATGCGAATTATGCTAATTTTCCTTCATTAAGCAGTAGATATACCGATACGTTGCAATGCCCATTGGTCTACACGTTATAGCAGATGTGCTGTTACTTATACCCATCCCTTACTACAGAATAGTGCTAAAATATTTAGCACAGGTTCGTTACAATATTCACTTTTACTTTCAGTCCAAAGTTTTAGAGTTGGAATCCTTGATCGGTGTGTATGCCCTCAAACAAGGTATTTCATCTACAGTGAATGCTTTTTACCCAGGTGTAGTAAGTTGGTAACTGGTAGGAAGTAACCATGTGAATGATGTGAAGCAAATGTACACAGTTTTAGCCTTGAGCGCCGTAAATGAAGCCTTATGCAAACGGGAGTATTATTGAAGCCCCTGCAGCACCAAAGTATGCCAAAATGCCAAATATACAAGAACCCAGTATGATTGTATTGTAATCCTGATTATAATTACTTCAATCATTACTTTGTATTGTACAGACATATTCTTTTTAATGCAATGTTATTCAATCATATTCATCCCCCTATATTTTGGCTAATCCAATAGTTTCAAAATGTTCAACACTCAAAATACATGTATAGTTGTACACTCTATTTGAATTGACAGTGCGTAGTGCTAAATGCTGATATGCAAGTTTGTTTTTGTTACAAGAAAATATCTACATTGGTGGAAGCAGGGTATAAAGAGAGACCATCAGAAAGATGTTTTTTCTGCTTTCATACATATTAACAACAAAATTTGTAGAGCTGTATAGGAACATAGATTGAGGCCCGGTCCCGCCACCTGTTTGATAGTGATGACAGTGACATAAACAATAAACATAAACTACACCTATAAAATAACGTTAAAGCCTTACTAGCATTAGGGACTTTTAGAATTGCACGTCCACTTAGTCGACTGGTACGCAAGGACATCATTCTACGCCACTGCGCATGCGCCACTCGCCCTCTCCCTGTCCTCCTCCCTGACTTGCAAAATCGAGAACGTGTTCACTTCGTTTTTGCGGTGCTCCGAAATCTTCGACGAGGTTCACGTATATGACGTCATCAGAACAGCTCAATTATGCTCATCCGTTGAGTGTGTACTTCCGGTTCACGTCGACGGTACATACACGTCGAGTGAAATCTAAAATGATCAGAACTGTAGTCAACATGGGCAGTCGACGACGTTGACATGCGCGAATTAGTCGACTGGGACGAAGTACTAGTCCACTGCTTCTAAAAGTCCCTATTGTCTAATAGATGGCACCAATAACTCTGATAACCCATGACTAAATCCCTCTTCAGACTACTTACATGTACATGTAAATTCTGAACATCATATAAGGAAACATTGTTTAGCGAAACGCCTGTTTGGTCATCGTTTCGAATGAAAAGTCGATAAAGAATCAGCTTTCCCTCGTAGGTCTGAATGTAATATCATACGATAATCGTATAACTGGGCAAGGCTTATCTTGTGTGTGGACTGATATGACCAAGCACCTGTACGTTTTTATGCTCCATCGCTGTCCATGGCATAACTTGATACAAAACATACGGTGTCTGCTAACCTCCCCCAAATCCGTTTCTTTATACGATGATGAAGTCCCGTCTGCACACTCCTTGATGCTGTGATGATGCTTTGAACAATGTTTCCTTAGACGAGTGTTGTATAACTCTCCTGTAGTATGAACAGGCTATTAAAGGGATACCCCACTGGGCGGCCGTGGGGAAAGTCAGGAAATGCGTAAGCCCCATTCACTCGTATACAAAGTTTGTGCGTCGAACGCGTCCGTCGGACTGCGCGAAGCCGACCGAATCTCGCACGAGAGCTCGAGCTCGAGCTCAGGCGGAGCGTGTATGTTGCGCGGTCTGTCCGAGGTTTGCGCCACCCGGGGCAACGGCATGAATCGGGTAACGATCATGGTGCCCTCTCGCGGCATAAAAACGTCCACAATCCGCGGTTGAATATCCCTTTAACCGCATAAAGCTCTAGCCCTAGGTCAATTGATGAATATACAAAGGCATCTCTTATCAGCATACTGTACATTAGTTATCGGAAGCTGCAACTAGGACTTACTCTTCACTTATTTTCAAACATATTTCAAGCATTTCTAGCTATCAACTATTCCTTGCCTTTTTTTTTAATGGGAAATGGAACAACTTTGCATGATATATTGCTATGGGACTGGTGGGCACTCTATGTTGATGATTCTTTGAAGTGTCTGCAAACTGTAAAACGTTTATTTCTGATATTATTAATGGTTCATCCTACGGTGTCACTACTCACTAGTGCATGCTAATACTGTCATTTCATCAATTTCATAGTATGGTTCATGGAAATGATTGTGGAGGGGCTGCTGAATGCTGGTGTCTTTTAGTTGTTATATGACCTTTGTTTTAATGAATGTCATGTTGATGTACATGTACATGGATGTCAGCTTTGCTTACATTTTCTTTTTTTAATGGGGGGGGGGTCTAATTTCATAATCTTCAAGATTTTAGTCCATTTTTTATACTCAATCCTGTAATCTCTTTCTTTTACAGGGGCAGTTCTTATGGTTGATGAAATTTAAACCTAGTCATTTCCCAAATTAGTTTGGACCTGTCTTCTTTTCATAGCTCTCTTACATTATGAAGGAGTATAAAGTACCTTCAAGTATTTACAGAGGATGCAATAAAATGGGCTATTAAAAAAAACAAATATCAGGACAAGTATGCATGTGTAGTACATGTACATGTACATGTCTCCTGTGCAGAAATAGTTAAAATTATATCAGTAATTCTCATTGGTGTAAATGGCACATGGCACAAACCAGCCCTCATGTACAGGATGTTTCATTTCCCCCATTCCTTGGATGAATAGTATTTACCTATTGGAATATTTGAATTAAAAAAAACTTTTCAATGATTCAGTATTTTTAATGCTTGCACCTGCCCAGAGCTTTGTTCCACTATAAGTGCTTTGTGCAGAGGTCCTTTCTGAGGCAACACCCCCCTCCCCTCTCCCCCCACCAGACTCCCAAAATAATACTAACTCCTTGTTATTCAAACACAGACCTCTCTGCATCTGGTCCCTGTTTCAAAAAACTTGATATTGATAACAAGTTACTATAATTGTTATAAGCTACTGAAACTATTGCATTTGATTGGCTGTGAGCAAATTTGTCATAGAAATTTAATAGGCAGTTGTTGTCAATAACAAGTTTTGTGAAACAGGGACCAGGTGTTTCCATCCCTTTTAAGTGTGTCATGTAAAACTTTGTTCTTGATGAACTCAAGTCTTGATTCCTGACACCCTTGTCTAACCGTTTGGTTCTCAGCTGGAAGGCAGGAAATACAGAGAGCTCACCAAGGTGGCTAGTACAGAGACTGAATCTATCAGCATCTTATTTAATTTTTTTTTTTTTAGTCTTTTTCTTTCTTCATAAACATAAGTTTTGATTCCTGACGCTCCTGTCTAAATGTTTGTCCGTTTTTTTTATCTGTTTGCTTCTCAGCTGGGAGACACTACATAGAGCTCACCAAGGTGGCTAATACAGAGGCTGGTGTATCGGCACCCAGTCTAGACCTCAAGGAGAGACCAAAGGTGGGATGCGACAATGAACGCATCGCTAAAAAGGTAATTCCTACCAGTAAGCTAACATTCAAAAACTACTGCTTGCTTTCAAACTGTGTATATAGGCTGTCCAAGGTATATGTACATGTAAACTTTCATAACATTCTTCCTCGTCTACAATTTCTACATTGTAACACTGCTATGATGGGGTTTTCAGATAGAGATTATTTCTGCATGTACGCGTAGCTCCTGTTTTTATTTTCTAGAAAGAAATCCACTCAATAGGTTGACTAGAGAGTAATAAAAAAATATATTTTGTCTGTGAATCATGCTATATCCTTTGTCAGTCAAAAATGTTGGGGTGTATTTTTAAAGTCAGTTTGTCAAATTGATACTTTACAGAATAATTCACAGATAATTCACAGATACTTCACTCAAAAAATTGGTATATTCATATGATAGAATGCTAATGCATCTTTCAATTTTCTGTTTCATTTGTTTTTCTATCTTTTCATGTTTGATTTGGACATCAATATATTCCTTCTTCTGTCTTTTCCACTCCATAGGTATCCCAGCAGATCAACTATGCTAAGAGCTGTTATGAGGAGCTCAAGCAGCAAGTTGTCATTCAGAGTGACGATGCTTTCCTTAAGCTGCATCTTCCATCTGCCAACGATGACTAGACGTTGACCCTTCACATGCTACATGTATGTCTAATTCATCTTTATACTTCAACGTTCATTTAGGAATTCAAACCTAGTGGCAATCTGTAGAAGAGAGCCATTTTGTTATAAGGAGCTCAAGCAGCAAGATGTCATTAAGAGTGATGATTTAGCTCTTCGACTTCTGATACACTGGCCTTGTGGAAATCTTGTTTACCGGGTAATTACTTTTTTAGGGTGAGGAGTCATTTTGTTGTGAGGAGCTCAAGCAGCAAATTGTCTTTAAGAGTGATGGCATTTTCCTGTAATAAGCTGCACCTATATATGTACCATCAAGAGGTGATGATCACTCTTACCCCCTGTCTAATGTTGTGTGCAATTGATCTAACTGGTAATCCTCGGTTAGTTAGAATTCCCTCTTCTTGAAGATATTACCTGTAGTAGTTTGTATTGACTTAAGCCGAGTACCTGTGAGATCCTCTTAGACTGGGTGACATGTCATTTTTCTGAAGGTTTTTTTGTTCAGAGATTTCCAAAGGTTTGTTACTCCAAAGGTCCGTAATTCCGAGAATGAAAAAGGAATAATTTTACCGAAGGTTCGTAATTCCGAAAAGTTATGTAGAGCTCTGTTGCATTTTCGGAATAACGAAACTTTGGAGTAAATGCGTCAAATGTTAGGAATTATGAACCCTATTTCAATTTCAGTATTATGAACCCCCCTGCTATGGGAAATTTGTGTTTCGGAATTTTGTTGTGTGGTGCCCTGTAGTGTTAGCCCAGGTTGTACAAAAAAATATATATTAGAAATTCAAATCTTTTCAGGAAAATATTGAGAGATGTTTCCTTACATGTAGTTGCCTGCAGATTCACAGTTACCTACATGTATTTCTCAAAATTAATGTCTCCTCTTTGAACATTTTTTTGTGTAATAAGATCTTGTGCTCTTGAAACAGTGATGCATATGTGTATTCTCCCATTAAAACAATGTTTAAATTCAAAATTTACTTAATATGGTTGTACTGTGTGGACTAGTAAACTACATGTATTTTAAAATTGGTTTGTTACTCTATCTGGTCTGTAGGCTATATTCAGCCGCATACCGGTATGTTAATGTAGCAAGTATGAGGTAATAGGTACATGTACATTGTACTGCATGTATAATAATGCAAGATAAGTGTTAAGTATGCGGTGCGTGTGTATAATAGTATATCTGGGAATTCATATATTCTTTTTTTTTAAGAGAAAGAAATGTATTTTTGTTAATTAGAGTTTGCATATTCAAGCGTTTTTACATTACGTAATATGGACTGATATTCTAATAATGATAATAATAATATTACAAAGATAATGATGGTTTCTTGTAGAGCGCTCGTGTCTGTCACGCTGTAACGTTTGTGGCGCTCCAACATTATCACCCTGGTCATAGATGTAACGTGGTAAAGGCAAGGCCCATGTCATGTGACCTAGCCATCTCACAAAATATACTTGTATTTTGTTGCACTTTCATTGTTGGTTTATGATTGTTCACAACAAATGAATGAACAATTTATATCACTAGAAAATATTAGGATTATTCTTCCCTTTTTATGATATGTTTTATACAGTTTCTCACATTGAGTGAAATGATTTTAGTTATGTTACAAAAATATTTTTGAATCACGTTTTGAAGTGCAATTGCTCACAAGCTACATGTAACTGGTGTAATTGATTTTCTTGAGCAGTTTGTATACTAAAAGCTTTTTGGTCATTGTCTTGTATAGTTGAAAAGCAATAATCTTTATTATTTGGCCAACTTGAGTTCAATTTTTGTTTAATGTTGTTTCATTATTGTATTCCATGACTCCCTAAGTTTTACACCAGAGCAATATTATTTCTGAGTTTATAAATCATTGTATATGGCATCTTTTATTTCATGTTTCATGTTTCACAAATTTTAGGTGGTAATCTGCAGATAGTAGACTTGGGATAAGTGTTTCAAATAGTAATTAGGTTTACTTTGTGATAGAGATATTGAGTAGATATTACATATTAGATAAAATTGTCTAAAATCTTTGTATTAGCAGGGGGGGGGGAATGAAAGTTGTGCAAGCATGCATGATATTACAATTAATGTGTATGGTATGCTTACATGATCGACAGGCATTTTAGAATTTGGAATCTTGCCTTATACGGCATAATTGCACTAAGGCGACAATATAGCAATTATCATTTTAGGGATTGAGTACTGTAATTTGGAATAGGGATTATATAGTCATTGGGTTCGATAATTTCCTTTGTCTAACATATACATGTATTTCATGTTGCAGAAGATATAAGAGTTGAAGGTGTCCAGCAAGGTAGAATCTATGGATATTGTGTAGATATTTATTAAGATATTGAGTAAAAAGTAGAAGCATAGACTTGAAAAACTGTCAAGTCTGTCATGGATATTGTGAACATCACAGTATTAAAAATATTTTATGAATTTTGAGCTCATATCGTGTGTTGAGAGCCAGAAGGGCGTTAACTCTGTGTTAAAGTATAGGAGTTAACGCCCTTCTGGCTCCAAACAGACGAATATTATTGTTGCAGGGGTGACTGTTTGACATCCTACATGTACATTATCATAGAATCTGATTTTTAACTGAAATGTGTAGAATTTGCACTTTGACTTTATGCAATTGCAATGCAATTAATTAGTTTGATATTTGCTGTTGGCACTATGCCACCCTAATGTTCTGAGAAAGCGAAAAATAACGCATTGTTTATCGTTAAAGTAAGAATTTTTAATGATTGTGTAATATGATTCAGAAAGTTTAAATACCGGTACCCGGTAGTAAGATATGTATGTGCTACTCCGTGAAAATATTTGTCTGATAATAATTAAAGCCTTTCCTTTGTCAGCAGAATCGTGTAAACTAAACAGAACTATTATTCATGTACGCATCTATTTTAAGACATATGCATATGTTTTAAATTTGTTCGATTCATGACAGTACATTCATTTATCTCATACTATTGTCAATATAAATTTTTAGAATAGAGGATTGAATGGATCTGAAAAGTCATAGATTTATTTTGTAACATAATAAAATGCGTACATAGTGTATGATATAACTTTAAACTACTGGTACATTACATTAAAGACTTATGTGAGAATAATCATTAGAGACCTTGTAGTCCCTGCTTGGATTCTTTGTATTGCCTTGATCGAAAGTTGTTGAAGACTTGACGACTTTTTCACCTAAGTACACTGTAGGTACAAGTTAATCTTTAGAGAATGAAATCCCCATCACATTATTTCATATGTAAACTGATGCAAAAGTATGAGCCTGTCCAAAAATCCCTAAAAATACTCCTTTTAGAAGTAAGGAGAACAATCTCTCCACAGTTTCCCCTTTCCCCTTTCCTTACTTCACATATTTTTCCTTGGGGTCGCCATTTTTCTGCAAGGTGTCACTTAAACAATGGCACACCTTACCCTCCCCCCCCCCCCCAAAAAAAAAAAAAAAAAAAAAAAAAAATCGCTGCTGCCAGAGCTTTGAAAATCACTAGATTTCCAAGACTTCCATCAGTGCTCCAGAATCACAGTCACACTCACATGATTGACAACACACCAAACAAACAACTGGGGAGCGTTTTGTCAGTGATTTTTACCGACAACTGTTATAAGCTACTGAAATCCTTGTATCTGACTGGCTGAGAGCAAATTTGTCAGTAAAAATCACTAACAAAACGCTTGATGAAATGCTATCCTGAATTGCCCTAAATGGCCAAGAATCGGTCGGTTTTGGAGTCTGTTTGGCCGTGCGACCAAGGTATGAGTAATTAATAATAGGAGTAAGTTTCGAGATTTTTGGAGAGGCTCACATTTTTATGCCTCCGCCCACCGAAGATGGTGGCAGAGGCTGCATGTTTTCGGGTTGTCCGTCCGTCCCGCTTTCTCGTTCTCGCGATAACTCAAAAACAACATGAGTTTTGAACTTCAAACATGGTACTCGTATGTATCGCCATAGAAAGAAGATCTGATTAGATTTTGGTGTACATAGGTCAAAGGTCACAGAGGCCAATTTCTGAAATTTCAGGTGTTAGCCTCGTTCTCGCGATAACTCAAGAACCGTTGGAGGTTCAAAAATGGTACTAGTATGTATCACCATAGAAAGACGATCTGATTAGATTTTGGGATACGTAGGTCAAAGGTGACAGGTCATAGAGGTCATCATACAGGTGTATGTGAAATTAATGTTTTTTTTACCTTTGTTATCACCGTACATGTATTTCAGCTATTTTGTATTCATGACTAGGAGGAGATAAAGTGATCAGACTTTTGAGTTATAAGGTGCAAGGTCAAATGTCAAAGAGGTCAATTAACCTGTTACAAGAGGCTTATTTTTCTGGTTATCGCAATATTTCAAGAAAAGTTTGAGCCATCAACTGAATTTAGGCAGAGGCATATAGGAGACGCAGTCGCTTCATCTTGTTCCATTAGATTTTCTGCTTATGTTTTGAGATTTTCATCTTAAATTTTATTTGTTCTCTTCATATCGTTCCTTTCCCTCCTTTCACCTTTTTTCTCTCCCTCTCTCATTTTTCATTTTCTCAGTCTCTCTTTATCTCTCTCTCTCGCTCTCTCTCTCTCTTGCTGTTGAACTAATTTATTTTATTATCTTTTTTGTTTGTTCACTTTAATTTCTCTCTTTATTCCATTTTTTCTATTCATCCTTCCCTCTTTGCACTTTCTAAACCTCTTCCACTCTGATGTTCTTGCTTTTTTAAAATCATTTTTTATTTTATTTCATGCGCTCTTTCCGTCTCTTTCCTCCTCCTCCCCCCCCCCCCCCCCCCTCTACTATTTTTTGGTCATTTTATCTATTTAGCTCTGTCTCTGTCTTTCCCTATTTATTTGACTTGTTCTCTCATTTGCTTTTAGCCTAATTTATTTCCCTCTCTCATTCTATCTTTTCTCTTTCCCTATATTTATTCTTTTTCCCTTCTCTGTCATTATTTCGCGCTTTTTTGTTTGCAGTTTATAATTCCTTAATGTTTTATTTTATTCTATATTCTTTTCTTCTGTTTAATGAAAGCCGATATTGAAATTACGTCAACTTGATGAAAACGCGAACTTCTCTTTCTTGCAAAAGCCATATATTTCAACCTGCATGCTGCAAATCTCTTAATCCTTATTCTAATTTAGCGAATCATGAGTTAATGCATATTTAATTCTATCCTTTCGATTCAGCGCTATTAATTTCACTTCAATTGCCAATAAATACGAGTGAAACTGGATTATAAGAGCATTTCAGAATAAAACTTATGAAGATATATTTGAAAATGTATTATATTTATTCACAACAACAAAAAAATCTTTTTAAAATATATATTTCCAATGATTCCTTTTTTCATAAACCTACTGCTCAGCTAGGCCTATTTTGTAATCATACTTTTCCCAATAAAATGTTCATACTGATGAAAAATAATACGAACTAATAAGATTATGGAATTTTATTTTTTCACCAGTTTACGAAAGGTATTTGTAGGTCAAATGTATACCATGCTATACTACCGGTATAACGTCTGTTTGGAGCCAGAAGGGCGTTAAAGGCCAAGTCCACCTCAATATCAAGTTGATTTGAATAAACAGAGTAAAATTAAACAAGCATAACAGTAAAAATTTGACTGAAATCGGATGTAAAATAAGAAAGTTATGGCATTTTGAAGTTTTGCATTATTTCATGAAACAGTGATATGCATAACATGGGCGGTATGCAAATGAGTGAACCGATGATGTCATGCACTCACTTTTCCTTATGTATTTTATTATATGAAATATCATATATTTAATTTTTTTGCTTCAATAATGTAAAACATGGTTTGACTCCATATGGAACATGTAAAATCATCATTATTGTAACTTATTTTCATACAAGGAAGGGATTCTTTATTATCACATCTATAAAAATTGAAATATTTGAAATGCAAAACTTCAAAATGCCATAACTTTCTTATTTTACATCCGATTTCAGTGAAATTTTTACTGTTATGCTTGTTTAATTTTACTCTGTTTATTCAAATCAACTTGATATTGAGGTGGACTTGGCCTTTAACTCTGTGTAAACTGATATAAGTTAACGCCCTTCTGGCTCCAAACAGATGATAATATCTTTTACATTCCATAACATTTCAATTTCTCATTCCTGTAGATCTTTTTCTAGTAGAGAACAATAAATAATCATGAAGAAAGCTTGTGCGTAATCGAAAATAGGCTGAACTGATTGGAAGATAATAAGACTTTAAAAGTGGAGCAAAGACGATGTCGAAGAAACAATGGAATCGTGCAAGCTTTCATAATTGGAAAGCAGAACTTGTAGTTCAAACTCTTTGATAGACTGCGTTTTGATAATACATATATTTACGTGGATTACAGAACAAAATGATAAGCATATATCATTTAGATAACAAATTATTCAAGCTGGAGATATTTTTCAAAAGTACTTTAGTTTGATCTGTCTTTCACGTCTTTGACAAGAGGTTTACCCAGATCTAGGCGTCCCCTTCTGTCTCTTAAATTCTTCTATCGCCACATTATCTCTTATTTTCCATTTCTCATTATTTTCCCCGTTTCATCACATGAACAAAGATGCAGGAAGCGTGTGCGTGATTGGAAATAAGCTGAAATAATATGTAACTGAGCGTCAGAAAATAAATGAGAATTTTAAGGAACAATGAAGTCATAGTCAACACAACTTCGCAAGATATGTAGATCTTATTGTTCAAACTTTCTGCAAAACTTTATCTTTCTTAATATCTTTATATCTCGAAGATATTAGATAATGAATTCACAAAAATCCTTCGGCTATACATTAAGATGATATAAACTTTAACTTGGTAATATTGTATTGTATGTATTAACTTCCCTTTCTACTAGTCATATATATATCTATATATATCACGTTATAGCATCTTCCATTGTCCTCACAGTATTTCTCATATTCCATATCTCGTTCTTAATTCTTCTTGACTCATCTCGTATCAACGATGATGAGGAAAGCGTGTGCGTAATCGAAAATAAGCTGAAATAATTTGAAAACTAATATGACTGTAAAAGAAATTGGTGCAAAGACGATTTTCAAGAACAATGAAACCATGCAAGTATTCATAATCACTCAGAAGTTAAACTTTTTGATAAAATGTATTTTGATAGCACACTATACTGCCTTTTTTTACAGAGGATTTTATAGAGATGGATTAATCTTTGATTGTGTTTTTCAATTGAAAGCGAGTGAAAGTATAACAAAAAAAAAACACCCTCCTCGGAAATTGGAAGATTGTACAGCAACCTATGGTAGAGGCTAGTGACAAGAAATCGCCGCACCTCACCATGTTTATTTTACATCTGTGTTCCATTACAGGGGCATAACCAGGGGACACCATTTAGAGAATTGTATGATAAGCAAGTAAAAAGCAAGTGTAGTTACAGTGTGTGGCTTTGGTTTCAAAAGGGAAGCAAGGACTAGTTGTGCCCCCCCCCCCCCCCCGCCCTTCTCCCTGAAATCTGCCAGTGTTCCATTATGCCAAACCTGATAACGTCAAACTTGACTTTCAGGAAACCTTTTTGTTTATTTCCCAAAGAACGAAAAGCGTGCTTAAGTGTTAAAATATATATAAATTCCAGAACAAAATTTGGAGTGATTCAGTCACCTATGACACTGAAAGGGTTAATTACACGCATCACTGCTTTCGCAATTTCTCTTGCTTAGAATCTGGCCTTCGTGGACATGCAGCATACAATTGCCAGTGGCGTACGAGGCGCGCGAACCACCAATCAGAGCGCTCGCAAGCCAGTGACATCTCTGTGTCGTCTGCTCTCCGTGAAATCAAGAGCTAAAACATTGACATGGCCATTGGCAAGGCTGATAATATTGTTGAGACCGTAACTAAGTATGGCAGGGTCATTTTGCTATTATGATGGATATCAAGGCTCGAAACCACTGATCTCTATGTAAGAATAGAGATCAGTGCTCGAAACTCCTTCAAGTCACGCGGTACCTAATCAAATTTCATTACCGACACGTCCCTCGTTACAGTATCGGATCATCTGATGTTCATTTGTCCGTTTGACCAGTATCGGCCCGAATAGCGGCTGCTCTCGATCAGAATTGTTTTTATCACCGCATACAATTTGTCTGTCTGCTGTTTTTGTGTGTTTTTTATGACTCAGCTATAGGGACTTAAGGAATGCGTCCACTTCATTCATGCATTCGAGTGAGCAATTTTTATTGTTGTTCTCTCGACTCAGCTCGTATTTAACTTTATCACCTTTTATCATGAGTTTATCCGTGCACTCGACGTAATGCACTACGTCTTGACCGACACAACGCGCTACACATAAACACAACTTAAACAACTACGCCAGGCCAAGAGCACCGTCCGAAAAGTAAAAACACCTAACGTTATACGGTGACGTGCGTAGGACCAATATTCATAATCTAACTTATGAAAATACTTGAGAATTGCCGCCTTCATAATAAAAATAAAATCGATATCTACCAAAGATGACAGACGACAACTCCATGCAACGGAGAGTGGACGTCATCGAAATAGCGACCCAGAATTCCTCATTTGAGCCCGATTACATGGATTGGAGTACGACGTCACAGACGACCACAGAGGCTGAAGTAGTCGATGTCCAATTCGAGTTGCCGTTGTTGATATGCATTTGTGTGTTGGGATTCTTTGGAAACACACTGGTTTGCCTCGTCTACACGAAACAGAAGTTTCGACGATCAAACGCCGCTTTGTACATCCTCAACCTTGCAGCAAGTAAGTCACTGAGGGCTGGTCACATTGATCCTATAACGATAACGTTAACGAGATTTTCAATTAAAGATACACCCTACAATCTTGTCGTGTGAATGTGCTCGTGTGTGTTAATAATAGTATACTACTACAACTTTAATAACAAAAATCTTTATCGTTTATACATGTAGTTATCGGACTTATGAGACCAGCCTGAGGGCGTTAATAGACAAGTGCATAGATATATTCATATTATATATAATCAAATTATGCATGTTTATAATACAAGGGTAAAATAGTGACGACCATAAACTTCCCGACATAGCAACAACTTACATATTCAACCTGTAGACTATTAGCATTTATTTAGGGCCTCCCTTCATTGTAGATGAACTGAAGGTAATAATTTCGTAGAGCTGAAAGTTCTCTGAGAAGAATTAATTTGAATACAATTTCGTTAACTGGTGTATTAAAATAAGCTGCGGCTGTTATCTTCTCTATAGTTCAGACCCATGGTTTGATTGTGGCAATGTACACAGTATGATCAACCCCTTTTTTGTTTGTTTTTAAAATATATTTCAATAGTTTTGAAAACTTAGTAATAGGGGGTAAAGATGGTTGAGCTTGATGCAGACAAGTCATGTCAAGTGTCTTAATTCCGGGCAATATACTGAATTGTCTAATTCTTACAAGCTTACTACCATGACTACAGGAGCCACCCGGTTCCCGTAGGCAATGGGTTTAAGGAGTTGTCAACTAGAAGGCCGTCCTCATCCTCCCAGCGACAATGGACTGGTTTGTGTTGACTGCTTACAAAGTAGGTGAAGCATGAAGCTAACAATGGGTGAAGCGAGGTTCACGTTTTGGAGAGTACGGCAAAACCGGTCTGACTAGTGGACGAGGGAGAAGCCAGTGGACGGGTGAGCCGTTCTTGCACAAAGCGCGGTATGCAGCTATTAAACATAAAGCAGTCCATTCTAGCTGGGAGGATCTAGGACGGAGTTCAAGTTGACACATTCGAAAGCTCACTAATATCTCTGTGACAAATAAAGACACGGGTGCCTTTTGTTGAATACACGTTCACATTATTCCATCCAAAAAGAGCGATTTACAGAGTTTATTTTTGGCTCTTTTTGAGAAAACAATTAGATTTTTAAAGGAATGAACTGATCAAAGCAATCATAATTTGACATGAAAGTGAAAAAAATCAGACACCTCGGTCACCATTGAAGAGAAATAAATAATTATACGAGTCATTTAGAATCAATATAGAAAAACACCTTTCTTTCTCTTTCTCTCTCTCTCTCTCTCTCTCTCTCTCACACCCACACCCTCACCAAGTACTAGTTTAATTGGTTGATGTATAGGAAAGGAAATTGCAGAAACATGCAACCATGTTTATTGCTAGGTTGCTGAAGTCAGTAGTGACATTGAGAGTAACAAAAGGAAGAAAATTGGCAGAGTTGTGCAACCATTCATGCAAGCCTAACGTATATTAACTATACATGTATCTATGTCTAACATACGCAACGGCAGAATATGAATAATGTAAATGTTAATTGAAACTGAAATGTTATTTATTAACATCCATCTGACAGCCCAAAGGCTGAATCAGATGGAATGTACTGAGTAAAAACATGGAAATAAGATACAGTTATTCAAAATAGTTAATTTCACATGTGGGTGTGAAATATAGCTAAATTCAACCTCCGTGAAGACTTATCACCCCCCCCCCCCCCCCCCCCCAAAAAAAAAAGAAAGTCGGCAAGTTAATATCGCCAAGTATGAAACACCATGCCCTCTCTGTCTGTCTATCTCTCTCTCTCTCTCTCTCTCTGTCTCTCTCTGTCTCTCTCTCTGTCTCTGTCTGTCTCTCTCTGTCTCTGTCTGTCTCTCTCTGTCTCTGTCTGTCTCTCTCTCTCTCTCTCTCTCTCTACCACCTCCCCAGTTTCTTGTTTTCAATGAAAAATTAGTCATTAGGCTACTTAAACTTATTGATGTTTTAACCCTTGAGGTACGAGAAATGGGAAATTGTGGCAAATTTCCTTAGGAACAAATCCCTACCACTAATGAAAATGAGAACAAAGAACTACTTGGCGTTCTATTCAAACGTCAGCGACATATGCCGTCAACAATTGCTAATCCGAGAAAATTATATAGTGTAATTAGTTAATTGGTGTAAATGTTTTTGTTTTGATCGTTATTAACTCAAAAGATATCGTCTCAGACTGTCATTTCTGCCAACCTTTTGTTATCCCGTGTCATTCGTGATTGAGAACTCTAGGTTTAAAAAAGTGCTCCGGAATTTCAGCGGCCATGCTCGAGGGCATCTTGTTCTGAATAAACTATATGGTGAATCAATAATGAGAAACATAGTTTTTGTGGCCGCGATTTTTTAAAAAGTGAAAATCTAATCAAATATTCAAAACATTATTTAATTATAGTATATAGAGCAGTATTCAAAGAAATGTCATAAAACTTTCTCCAAATAAATTTGACATCCTTCAACTTTACGAAGTGCAAACATCAATCTGATACAATTTTTCAATTTTCAAATGTTTTTTCTTTGTGTGTTTGTTTGTTTCCATATTATGTAGAGGAAGTTGGAGGGATTTAATGTTTTGTTTTTATCTGCATGCCGAGTCGTTTCAAGAGTTGTTGATGGAACGTTGCTGGTATACTTGGTATCTCGATTTTGTCTGGTAATCCGAGAATCGATGAAAGGTTATCCTCTGAGGTGATGGTGAAAAGTGTGACATGTAACTTTTTCTGTTGTAAGCTGTTCAAACTTTCATATTGTCTGTGATATAATAAGAAAAAATAATAGGCTTTTTTTGGTGTTGAAAATCAAAACGGATTCGTAAATCGCGAGCGAAATCAACTTGGAATAAATCGGTTTGTTTCAGGACGAATCATAAAAAGGCACTATATTTGAAAAATTGTCCACAAAATCTCATTTTATGATAACTACGTTTGCATAACATGATGGCATAACTGGGCGTTGTGGCGTGCGCCTGTAATCCAGCTACCAGTGGAAGTTATAAACTGATTCAGCGGACCCAGGTTCGAGACTGAGTCACGTCTTTCGGATGGTGACGTTAAAGGTCGGTCCCAGACGTAAATAATCATATCTGATTGATACACGTCTGTAAAAACCCAATTACACACACACATAACATGATGGCACTGAAGGGGTTAAGCACATGGCTGAATCATGTTATTACATTTTGTTGTCCATACGGTGGCAGATTTTACACCGCCTTTACACGAACGAGACGACGGTCAACAAATTAAACCGAACAAAAAATACATTACAATCTCTATGAACACGATGACAAAAGAGAGTGGACAAAATAATTATACAGCTCCTCATTGTACCCTCCACAATTGTTCTGGTAGACAAAAGAACATCCCTTCATTGCTATTATGTAAAATAAGTAGAACAGGTGAATATGCATGTGACACCTGTTCTACATATTTTGACATAATAGCAATGAAGGGATGTTCTATTGTCTACGAGAGAAAGTGTGGAAGGTACAATGAGGAGCTGTATATTTTGTCCGCTCCTTTGTTCGCCATGTCCATATTGTTTACACGAACGAGACGGTCAACAAATTAAACCGAACAAAAATACATTACAATGAATGGCCAAGAATGGTCGGTTTGGAATCTGTTCGGCGTCTTAGCGCGCTGAGAAATCTCAATCCCTGTGCGAGTAAATAACAAATATTTATATTCGTTGAATAATGTATTGAATTTATGATTTTTTTTCTTCTTCAATGAACCGTACCCTTGGTGATAAGCTACAAGATTCACCTGTACCAGGTGTACTGTATAATTATTATGTATGAATGGAATTCTTCTTGAATATATTAACTCTTACAAAGTCGTACCAGCCTTTGACAAGCTTTGAGATCGTCAAAAGAAACCTCTGACATTTATAAAAGAAATATAAACAAAACACAGGTGGTCGCCGCCCCCTCCTCCCAGAAGAAAAAAAATCATGCATGCATGCATTATTAATTCTTATTGAATCAACACAAATCTGTAGGCGTCGCGATCCCTTACCTAATCAGGCATGCTCTCCAATCGAAGTAGTATGGAGTTAAGCTATTGCTATTTTTGCAATCCCGAAAAGACAACTTGAATTTATTCAATGAAGGGACTAAAATAGTCTCGGAAAGTGCAAAGTGTCCATATTGTAAAAGTCTTATGACTGTAAGGAAGCTTTGTGGTAGGGATTTAACTCTATTTCTTTTGGCTGTTCTTTTGTAAAATATGTAAGGTACATTATTATTGTATCATATGTATTTAAAGACTGTACGCCCGATATTTGACTGTGTGAGATGTATAATTATTGATAAAAATAAGTCAGAGACAAAAAATCGAATTGGAAGAGACTTAATTTTGAACCCGTATTAGGCAATAAAATGTCATCGCCAATAAACCTGTTTACTAATGTATTTCTATTTATGCGTGTTTCTCTCCAGAATCCATAGTTACCAACTATTTAGTGCACCTGCTATGCATAATGGCATCTCTAAGGATGGAATATAATTTGCCAACATTAGATGTTGCTATATCGGGCAAGCATCTGGCAAGCTTTTGAGTTGTCAAGATAAACCCAGGAGGTATGCATGAAATTAGTCAACAGGCCTTTTGAGTGAAAATTGAACTTTCAAGTTTTGCCAAAATAATTGAATAGACCGGGGCGGTCATCCGGGTACCTAGGCCCGTAACTAGGGGGGGGGGGGGGGGTTTAAGTCTCTTCCAATTCGAATTTTTGTTTCTGACTTATTTATATCAATAAATGACCCCCCTGATCCGACACCTGGGGAGTGTTTCATCAAGCGTTTTGTCAGTGATTTTTACCGACAAATTTGCTCTCAGCCAATCAGATGCAAGGATTTCAGTAGCTTATAACAGTTGTCTGTAAAAATCACTGACAAAACGCTTGATGAAACGCTCCCCGTACTCGGTCGCTTTTCTCCCTCGGGCCTGCATTGACAACCGATGAAACACAGAGATTCTTGCATGATCAGCAGACCATCAAACATGGCTCGCTCGACCGAATCATCGACCAGCACTGACAGTCCCGAGGCATGAAGAGTACCGAATTGTGACGTAATACCGGCCAAGTTGTCAAGGTTGCTGGTTCTAAACAATAATTGTGTGCTAAACAATGGCGTGGTGATCACACCAGCGCCAAACACTGAAATTGCCCTGCTCCAGCCCGTTGCTCGAATGACTTCGCGGTGAACCTCATGCGCGGGCTCTGTTGTTTGGAACCAGTATCCTGGACGACGAGCGAATATGACGTCAGCACTTCGGTACTCTATTGTTTTCATCGCTCAGGGTTGCTAACCGGAAGTTACGTAAGCCCGCCCCAACCTATATAGCACAGACATAATTTAATCAAAATCAAAATTGTACGACCAATGCTTGAAGACCGTGAAATAGACCGCTTCGGGAATGTATGCAAATTTTATACATACCTTTCAAACAAAGGTTGTTCTTGACAACCTGAAAGCTTGCCGGACATAGCAACAAATAATGTATGCAAAATGGATTCTAGGCATTGAGGCTCATTTATAAAACGCAGGTTAATGGAATAGCTCGTCAGTAGGTGCTCAGCGAATATCTGTGCATAAATTTGTATACATTACAGAAGCGGTCTATTAACTGTGCAATACGATCTACAGACGTTCGTTTCTTGATCACTGTTAAATACCAGTTTACATGAAAATAAATATGGATGACATTGTTTCTTTGAAAGCATACGCTTCCTTGAGAAACGAATAAACGAAATAGAGCTTGCGAGTGTTATGTTACCTGTCGTATTCAATGTGTAATTCACGGTAAGTTTTATTCAGCCCGAGAATAACGTTTAGGTATATAGACAAAGGGATATAGTAGCCATTGTGTGTTGGCAAAACAGTATCGTTTGTGCTTGCTTTAGTTGATGAAATGATTTCAGTTTCTTCACTTTCACATGGAACATTTTGAATCAAGGATGTGTATGGAGCTGACTCATGCCGGCTAACACAAGGGGTAGGGAGATCAAGCGCCCCGTACCTCCGTGTCTATGATACATTAACATTAAATTAATAGAAAATGTGTATATTCATGTTTCATAATTGATAGATTTTTTCTATTTTTTGAAACATCCAACGTATATATTTTATTACAACATTTTAAATCATTTTGCACAAAATGGTGAGGGAATCCCCAAAACGGTTATTAGCAGCTGGTACTAAAACATTCCTTTAATAAGGGAAAATCTTAAGGGAAAAACAGTTCTAGTCTTCTAGATATATTACAATGGCATAAAAAGAAAAGTTGTGCATGTTTACTTTACAAGTAGACCATACGACCGCAAAAGCATTGAGGAGAAGATAATTGGGGGAAAACAACAACCGATGTACGTAACATCTGAGGCAAGTCTCATCTGTATAATAACAAAAGATGTGGAAATATGACATTTCCCCGCTTTTAATGGATTTCCGCTGATTCCAAACCGAGCGACCTTAAAATGAGAAATAGAAAGCCCCTATTATCCATATCATTTCGACTGGTACTTCCAACAAGCGTAGCTTGGGGGTTCAATATTTCTGCCCACAAATAACTCTTAAATCACTTGTAAATCTTAAAGTCGTCGTGTACTAAAAACCCGATGGAAATAATTTTACTAAATTTAAATTGATACCCAGGGAATTTTTAACACTTTTTGAAATTAGATTTGCAAATGTCAAGCATTATACTCGTCGTTGGTGAAATTCGATAAGTTTCAAATACAGATTATGACGGATTATTTGTAACCAAACCTTTTAAATTCCGAAATATACGACGCATTATTCTACGCAACGCGACATAGGCACTATTCATTTCTTTTTTTGGGGGGGGGGGCGTGCAACAATTTATTGCTGAAACCATAGTGTTATAGATTTTTTTAAAATAAGAAATTGTAAAATAATAATGATGCGTTGACTATGCAAACATACGAACAAAGAAGAGCCAAGAATGAACCTTAAATTATTTTGCCGAACCTTAACCCTATAATTCTGTACAAGCATCTCTATAAGATAATTAACATGCACCCCATTCCTTACCTGTTCCACGATACCACAAGACATTTAAACGATGATCACCTAGAATAAGTCCAAAAATGCCTCGCTATCTATACAAACTGGATACAGGTAACACCTCCCTCATATCATATTTTTCTCCTTCTTCTTCCTTTGTTGTCATCAGATATGACCTTCAATGATAATTGTGTATTGATCTCATTGTGAAAAAATGGGCATTCGCCGCTTTGGTTTATAAGTGCCATTGCATTTCACCTAAATTTCCAACTTGATAATGCAATGATACTCTTTTTGAGGTATTATGCCGTTTGGTATCCACGCACTTGTCGACAGCAAGAAACAATCTGCATTCCTTATTATGTTAAACCGTAAACCTGAGTGTCAGAATAGATGTTTGCTGTCTGGATCAGGGTTAAATGGCTCTAAAATCTTGTCCAAATACAATTATTTATTTGAATTGAGCATGTCCGTTGATATAATAGCCGTGCCCTCGAGTTCTTGCTCCTGAAAATGTTAGATTTTAAGATTAAAGATTGTTATTTCACAACCTAATGCAGCGTTATGTGTTTCCGTGATTCCATTTTGGCCCTTTTTATCAGAATCCCCTGATGTTTCAACTGTTTCCATCTGTATAGTGAAACTGCTGAACGGATCTTCAAAACATTTCTCCTTAATTTACAGAATAGAAACTCATTCAGCGAAATACACACATGTAGCAATCATATTTATTTAATGTCATTGTATATGATTGCAGTTTTAGTCAAGTGTGATACATAAAAAACTATGAGAATTTACAATAGCTCTTTTTGAGTGTCTTTATGATATAACTTCATTGATAAACATTTAATCTAAAATAAATATTACAGACTAAATCAAATGCACAATGTGTAGATGCTTGGGAGTCCGAAAACTAAATGAAATAAGTTAAAGGTGAATTAACCTCAAAATATAAAATAATGTGCTTATATTCAAAGATGTAATCTATTCCTTCTTGTTGCCCTACGTAGTTTTGCATTAAAATATACGAGATGGGTATAAATCAAGATTTTCTCAGCAAAATGTATCGTCTGCTAAGCGGTACCTGGGGGCTGCCATTTTCTTGATGTGTACATAAAGATATTTTTAATCCGAATGAAAAATTGTCTTTTTTCCTGATACAAAATCCCATTTGAAATTTAAAATATTTAACAGATATATACATATATTCTAAAAACGAAAATGTGTTTTATATTTCTTTGAAATTTATTATTTTACTAAATATAAACTGACGTACGCGACAGAGCAAATTAATTCAAATTTATGGATGATAACTTTCCCGAGCGTCAATCATGTCAATATGACAAACTATATGCATTCACCTGCTTTGAGATAATGGACTTAAATAGTCAGAATGCGCGTTGTATTATGTTCTGCTCTGCTAGGCAAGCCCAAGAAATCGATTTCTATTTAGCAAAACCAGAGTCATCTGATGGTGAGTTACATTCTTTAAGTTATGTTAATCCATTCTATATCAACAGCGTCGTGCAGATTTATAGTACATGTATATCCCTCATCGAAATTTAGTACTGTCTTATGGTATCATACAATGAGGGTACCATGTCCCGTTCGAGGTTATGTTTTCTTTTCTTTTCTTTATGTTTATTATATTTATTCTATACGGCATGATGATGTTAAGGTCAATTGGTTATAGTCGTGTTGTTTTGTTTATGTGGTTTGGGAAGATGATTGTGAGGGTACCGTTTAATATTATTTCTCATGCTCAGTTCTTTCATTTACAGTGCATCCGTGCTTAGTTATATATGTGATAATATCTCATGACTAGGTAAAGGCATGATCAGTGATATTAGAGACTTCATTGCCTTAATTAACACGATCTCCCTTTACATTTCTCTTCACCCCCCCCCCCTCTCTCTCTCTCTCTCTGTCTATCTCTGTCTATCTCTGTCTATCTCACTCTCCATTTATATCTTCCTCTCTCCTGCTCTCTCCCTCCCCAAATTGTCCCTTCACCCCCTCTGACTTCCTCTCGGTTATCATGACAAGTAGATGAACTAAGATATAACAAAAGGGGAATACAATCACAAAAATTGGTAAAATGTAAAAGAAAGGGAGAATGCGTGCATGCGTGCAAGCACAACATGGATGAAAGGAAATTACTTTCAAACAATGGTGGTCATATTGTTTTATGTTATCCTTAAATATTGTTCCCTTTGTTACGAAACACTAACCCTAACCCTAACCCGAACACAAATTCTGTAGGCAATATAAACATGGGGAAAAGGCAGCCTTCCTTTTCATGTGCACATTAAAATCACCTTTTAAGTTAAGAATTTTCTCGAATTATGTAGCTAAAAAATCCATCCTACTTCTTTTGTAACGTAAGCTTACATGGATTTTAAAGTTCGTCTTCTCTCTTTTCGTATTTATTTACGTTTAAATGCTTTTTTCTTAGAATATTATCAAATTATCATAAAATATCTATACAAAAATAATATCCGTTTACCTCTTCTTAACAAAGGGATTTACGTTGTTGATAATGTTGACTAATAATTGGAAAAGCCATTTCTAGAAAGTATCACTCGGAACAATATGCATTCCTTTAAATCCAGCTGAACGGTCGATGCATTCAGGTGTTCTCAAATTGATTTCAAAATTTCATTTGCAATCCCTGCCTACGAATTTTCATTAAAATTTCAATTCTATATCACATTGTAATCCATCTGTTATTAACTAAGCTACCCAAAATGCTATCAAAGCTTTAGTGCTGTCGATAGGAAAATGGCATGAATGTATTTGTTGTATACTTGAATATCAAATAAAAGTAAAGTGCTAAATACAAGCCTGGCTTCATTAACGGAGGAATCTAATGGCTGACACAGCTTGTTAAAGAACGCCTTTTTAACACTCTGAAAACTGAAGTGTTAAGTCACCATATAAAAGGGCCGAGGAGTGACCACTTCTTTATCACCTGTCCACTAACTATCACAAATTTATTTATCTTTTTAGTTATTTATTTCTGATATTTAAACAGGTGGCTCATTATCACCAATACGTCGTGGTCTTCCACGAGGGATGCCCCGATAACATGATAATAACAATAACAGTCAATAAAAATCATGAATAGAAACTCATAACATCAATAAAAAATACATAAGAACATAATTATATCAGTACATGTATATATAAAAACTATTTGGTATCCTTGTAATGAATGTGTCTTTAATTTTCTGAAGAAAATGTTGCATATTTCTTTTCTTGTTTTTGCCATAATCAATTATCATATCAATATCTGAATTTATAAAATGGGTTCAAGAATGTAGCCAATGTTGAACGATAGCAAAATTTGTCTCGTAGATGCATGGTTACCAATTTCACCAATTTGGGGACCCCTTCACCTTCTCCGATTGATCACTGACATGACAGAATCAGACGGACCATGTCCTGAAACCTTGTCTCGTTATTGCTGCAGGTCACTTGTAATTTCTCACGTGGCTGCCTTCTCTAAAATGCCTATATAATCAGGCTCCTCTCTGATGCATGGTCAATAGTATTATTGAACTACGATCTGCATTCAGGGGCGTCCTTTGCTTCATTGATACAGGCCTTTATTTTTTTGTAGTTTTATGATAGCTGGGCTATCATATGTACGTATACCAAGTATCATATAAATTGTATCCTGGCATTGCGAATATAATTTGACGTAAAAATATCGTTTTACTTGATATTTTCTTTGGTCCAAGCACTAGGAAAGCTTGGTTTGAGACAGTCATCAAAATATACGAAAATCTTAGGTGTCTTCGCTAACCTATGGGATCAAATAGCTTGGACTGGCACCGCTTTCGATAACTCATCACGTTGAACTGCGGGGGCAACTTGATATTTTCGTCATGTGTTGATTTACTCTTTACGTTCTTGGAATACTAAACGAATTGGTTACGTCATCCTTATTGAAATCTAAAAAGTGAGAAATGTCACACAAACTTCAGAGTCTTTTTTTATAGATGTTGGTGAGCATGACGCGAAAGTGCCTTGGGCAGTGACCGAATATAGTATCATATTTCTACGGAGTATATAAAATCGCAAACCATTTCTTTTCCTCACTATAGCTACACCTTCGAAGTAACTTGAGATTTCCTGCCCGCATAAATAGACTATTATAACTGTGACCACTGTGGGATTTTTATGTCCTGTGGCACCACACCATTTATCGTGGTGTTAACTTGCGAAGAGTAACTGTTCCCATTACCTTGTCCTATATTACATTGCCTACTGGTATCGGGGTGATACATGTACTAAACGTACGGGGATTCAGGGGGATTCAGGGGGATAGCAGAATTCAGTCTTCAAAGGTTTAACCTGTAGGTATGGCGCATAGATAGCCCCAAGGCAATTCTGTGTGAATCTTGCCACTGCCGAATTAAGTAGGCTTTACATTATGTACAAGAAGATCTCTCACGGAAATCTAAATTTGGTGGCGGCGCAGGGTCCCTTTTGAGAAGTGTGTACATAGAATGCATCAGGGGCGGATCCCGGATTGAGTAAAAGAGGGGGCACACAAATGAAGGTTTGTCAACTTTTGGAAAAGGTAGACCCGTATTTTTTTTGGTCTCGCCAGCTTATCGAAAAGTCGCACAGTGACAAGCAAAAAAAAAAAAAAAAAGTCGTCTATGGTCAAAATGCATACTTTTCTTCCAAAAGGGAGGGGGGGGGGGGGGCACGGGCCGGAAGTGCCCCCCTAGATCCGCCAATGGAATGCATTTCTCGGAGCTCTTGTCACTGTCTTTTGTTTATTCTCCGGTAACAACGACAAGACTCCAGACCGACAATATACCGAACAAAAATGACTTTACAACGAATGGACATGAAGCGGTCTGTGTGTAATCGTTCTGGGGTCAGTTTAGTGTGACTGGGGTATTAAAATTATTGAATAATTTAAAAATTCCATTCTACAGCCAACTGGGAACATCTTATTACCGCCCCCACCCCCCCCCCCCCCCCCCCGCCCTAACATGTCATTCCCCTGGTCGTGTCATTAAATTACTATACCCTGACGGCCATTCCTATATAGGATTTAAACCTTAATTAGCTGTTCCACGGTCGGGTGACAACGTTTATCTACTAAACCATAACCCTTAATCAAGGTTCTTAATTTACCAGTAGCATGGGAGCTTTTAACGCTAACTGGTAAACGAGGATCTCATTAAACATCAATCTACCGGAAAGAAGCATGAACTGTGATTGATGTGAAACATAACGTTGTCTTTCTAATTGAAAACAGCTGCATGATCTACCATAGATGTGAATATGTTGACAATTATTTAAGTATTTTTTTATCCTCGTGTCTTCATGAACCGATTTTCAGGATCCTGATGTGCTCACCCGGTGGGAGGGGGGGGGGGGGGGGGGGGGGGGGTTTGCTGAGGATAGAAAGTAATTGGTTTGAGGGGATACATTTTCAATCAAAATTTCTCTGATAAGCAGCAATAACAAGTTATCACACTTTTCGAGTACTTTTCCACTACAATATTTTACAGTCAAGCGCTTAGAGACAGACAGGTGTATTAAGGGCTATAAAAAAATCAAACCATTATTGGAAATCTGAAAGAATTATACTCTCTAAATGTACAGGAATAGTAATCCGCTTCTTTGAGAGTATATTAGGGATCGCCTTGTTTGGAATGGAAATCAACACTCACGAAAGAGTGTAATTCAACGATATTGTGGAGTGGATGCCACATAATTTAGACTAGATTCAACTCCATAGGAAGTGATCCCTAACATATTTGATTCCTAAAAGAGTGAATTTTCACTCCTCTGCATCTAAGACAGTACCAGACGGCCCAGAATGCAGAAGGAAAACGTATTGCTGCCTTCAATCTGTTGTCCCCTCTCTTATATCTTTCGATTATTTCAAGTCTGTTAGCTTCATAATATATTAGATTGCTGCTATGCTTGTAATTTCTCGCGTGATAGAATTTTCCTTGACCACTTCTCAGGATATAATGAACGATCGTCCAGAGGAAAATTTTTGATTACTGCAAAGCAAAGCACTGAAGTGTAACAATCTTCGTTACTTGCATTACGAAGAGTGTACAAATCAGTCACATAGCCTCGACTTAATTATGTATTTCATGAAAACCTCGAGTATGTGGTGGATACACAAGGGGTGTGAATTTATGCTTATACACCAAGTGTATAACTTACTGGGCGTTGTGGCGTTGTGGCGTTGGGCGTTGTGGCGTGCGTCTGCAATCCAGCTAACAGTGGAAGTTATAAACCGATTCAGCGGACCCAGGTTCGAGGCTGAGTCACATCTTTCGAATGGTGACGTTAAAGGTCGGTCCCCAGACGTAAATAATCATATCTGATTGATACACGTCTGTAAAAACCCAATTGCACAAAATTACAGTAACATTTAAGACTTAATTAACATTATAGTGATATAGTGATGCAAAATAAGGTGGAAGGTCGGGTCATATGCCCCCCCCCCCCTCCAGAATAAAATAAAAATAAATAAATATAGCTAAATAATAATATAACGCAGATTTACGCAAAAACCTGTATAATGTTCAATTATACCCCGCAGAAATCATTAATTTCATCATTTTATTCTTAATTAACCGTGTCGTTTAAAGTGCCTCTTGGAAAAAATGAATGGTGTATCCAGCACACGCAGGACGTAGGGGCCGGCATTATCCACCCCCCCCCCCCCCCCCCCCGTTTGACGACCTTGAAAATCAATACGACTTGCACTTTTGCCGTAAGGCCTCTTCCCCCATTCATGTTGATAATTTGCCGGGAAAGCTACTTGAAACTGTCAAAGTTACAAAATATAATATGATATTTCATTAGGATGGCATTAAATCGGATTAAATTCTATATCATATTCTCTGTGATCACGACTATTTTAAATGAGATCGCCACACTAAACAGCGTCGCATGAGTTATATCTTTTATTGATTTCGAGTAACATAAGTACTTGAATGCACCGACCATGTAGACGCCTCAAACATATGTTACTTGCAATTCATGTGGAACGGAATTCTGACAACTCTGAATCCTGTCCTAATGCTTCAGAAACGAATGGCCAGAGTAATTGCTTTCAAAGGTTCGAGATATCACTCTGCTCCTTTATTTTATGATCTTAAAGTGCTAGATATTTTGAAAGATTATCGCTATGTGATTGGTATTTTTATGCATGATATAATGTATAACCGTCTGCCTCATACTTTATCTGATTATTTTTCAGTACTAGATCACCCTTATCATACAAGAAACATAGAGAAATCTAATTTGAATTTTTATTTTTTAATTTCATAAAATACAAATAAATAATTACATAAAAATTGTGTGGTGGGAAATCGCTTAAAAGGCCAAAGGCCTGTAAAAACAGCGATTCCCCTTACAAAGAATATACATACGATATAAATACATACGATATAAATATAAGTACAATGAAATATTATGATTGTAAACCAAAACGAAATAAATACACGGGCAAACGGAAGTACAAAAAAAAACACAAAACAAAACAACACAAAAAGGAGGGGGAAAAGATATGTGTATAAACTAGTAGGCATTTATGATAGATTTTTTAAACTTTGATTTAAATACATTTTTCGATTTTATGTTTATAAGATGACAATCAAGAGTATTCCAAAGTTTCACACATTTATAAGTTTCAGAATTTGATTGTGTTAGATTAAGACGACAGTATGGCACGATAAACTTATCCTTGTTTCTTGTATCAAATGAGTGGGTTAATATGCTATTTTGAAAAAGTCTATGAAAAAATGTTCGTAGTAGAGAGTTAAGATATTCGAACATAAAGATTGCCAGTTTTACATTGAGAGTATCAGAAAATTTGAGGGTATTTAGTTCTTTAAAAAGCAATGAAGTATGGGCAAGATAGTGGGAATCGGTGCAAATTCGAATAGCTTTCTTTTGTATTACAAATAATCGTTTAAGATTGTTGGAACTGGCTCCAGACCAAACAACATTACAATAATTAAGATAAGGCAAGATAAAGGCATTATAAAGCATGAATAAAGTTTTTAGGGTAAAACGGAACGTAGCTTCCGCATTATGCCAATATACATACTTATTTTTCCATGAATATTGTTAATATGTTCTGTCCAATTAAGCCTTTCGTCAATAATAACCCCAAGAAAATTTATGCTATTAACCTTTTCAATTTCAATATTGTCCATCTTAACTTTTGTATTAAAAGTAGACGGTAAAGTAGAGGGTAATTTACCTGATCGAAATATCATATATTTGGTTTTATTCATGTTAATTTGTAACCGATTTGCTTTAAGCCAATTTTAAACAGATAAAAGTTCATTATTAGCCATTTCTACCAATTTCCTTTCATTTGTATGAGACAAAATAATGTTCGTATCGTCTGCATATAGAATAAAATTTAGTACTTTAGACGATTTGATTATGTCATTAACGTATATTAAAAACAGTAAAGGTCCCAAAATACTTCCTTGTGGAACACCACAGGTAATGGATTCTACTTCGGATTTAACATTGTCAAAACAAGTAAACTGTTTACGGCCAGTAAGATAATTCTCGAACCAATCATAAGGTAAACCCCTCACTCCATAATGCTTGAGTTTATATAAAAGTATACGGTGGTCAAGGGAATCAAAAGTTTTGCTTAAATCAACAAAAATAGCCATAGGTATTTCTTTCTTGTCAAGAGAATGAATTAGTTGTTCTATTATATATAATAGAGCTTTCTCCGTAGAGTAAGATGGGCGAAAACCGAATAGTTCTTCAATCAATATATTGTTTAACATTAAATGGTCATAGAGTCTTTGGTATATGACACGTTCAAGAATTTTAGATAATGTTGGCAATAGTGATATTGGGCGGTAATTATCTACTGTGTGTTTATTACCTTTTTTGTATATCGGGACGACCTTGGCTATTTTAAAACTGTCTGGTACTATACTTGTAGAAACTGAAAGATTGAAAATAACTGAAAGTGGGTAAGCAATGGCATAGATTGTCTTTTTCGTAAATTTGGCAGTTATACCGTCGTGACCTGATGACGATGTATTTTTCATTTTACGAACAATATCAATAATTTCAATATCATTAGTAGGGGAAAGGAATAACGAATTAGAAGGACTGGAGCCAAGATAATCAAAAAAATTACTACTCGACTCTTTAACTTTTTTGGATGTTGATGAACCAATATTTGAGAAGTATGAATTAAATAAATTTGCAATTTCTGATTGATCATATAAACGTCTATTTTGACTTTCAATATAATGTGGTAATTTGGAAGTAGATTTTCTACCCATGATTTCATTAACTATCTTCCACGTTTTTGATATATTCTTAACATTTTTTTCTAAAATATAGGCATAATATTCCTTTTTACGGGTACGTATAACATTATTCAACATATTTCTGTATTTCTTGTATCGAAATTCATTACTTGGTGATGGTTTATGCAAAAATTTACAGAAAAGTTTTTGTTTTTTCACAATACATTTAACAATACCTACTGTTATCCACGGTTTTTTTGGAATATACTTTCTTTGTCTCTTAGACGGTTTAGCATTTTTGGAATGTTTTTTACATATCATATTGAACTTTGTCATGAATTTATCATAAGCAATATGTGACCAATCTGCATTATACAATTCACACAAAAGATCAGGAAAGTTTACTTTAGGGAACTTAACATCACCAGAATTATTTGAAAGTTGCATGAAAATATATGATTTAGTAATATTAAAAATTGGAAAATGGTCAGACACATAAGAAAAAAGTATACCAGGCACTACATTTTTTTCGACAACATTAGTGAATATGTTATCAATACACGTAAACGAATTTCTCATCAAACGCGTAGGTTTAGTAATTAAAGGGCGAAAAACATACGTATACATATTGCTCAAAAAATCACCAGTTGGAGAGTGAGATGAATATTTAAGTATATCAAAATTGAAATCACCGAGAATATAACAGGGTTTTTTTTCACTGGATACAGCAGAGACACAATTTTCAAGTAAACCGTTGAATTCGTTTTCATCAGAATTTGGGGCTTTATAAACGACACCAACAATAATATTCTTTTCATGCTTAATATAGATTTCAATAAACAAGGTATCGGTAAATTCATTCGAAAAGGACAAGTCCCTTCTTTCTTCATAGCTAAATCTAGAATCTATGTATAAACATACACCGCCACCTCTTCTACAGTCAAGTGATTTATGAATGACAGAATAACCTGGTATATTATACATCGGAGACACTTGAGATTTAAACCATGTCTCTGAAAACGCATAAATCGGACTGTAAACCAGATGAGAAGGCTCCCTTTCCTTTTCTTCTCCTCTCAACTTTTCTCCGCTCTCTTCTTCTTACTCAATAGTCCTTTTCAGGACTAACCACATGGTGAACCGTAAACCTTCTCCACGTTACCATATTACTAGCTTATCATAACTTCCACAAAGAGACATTTCGCTGTAGCTTATTCGGCGTAAGGTGAAGCCTTCAATCCCTTTTGATTACCCATGCAGGAATAAAAAGGCAAATTTCAGTAGCTTAATCCGCAAACTATGATGCATACATTTTTTCAAATGATATAATTATATCTTAATAAAAAGCACGATTTTGATTGTATTAATAGAGAGAATAGCAATCATAAAAACTCTTTGATTTCTCCCCTAATTTGGTGAGGGAAGTAATTAGCGCTATTAACCCTATTGGCTATATAATCCTCCAAAACATTTACTGAGGAGCAACTTAAAGATAAAAGGGTACTTTTAATAGCAGAGCACGGAAAACGATTTCGGGTTCTGTGCTGTGATGTGTATCCACTTGTAAACCATTACCACGAAATCGAACCACGACGTGGACTTTATTATTACCCCAGTGGGCCCTAGTCACACCGCCAAACTGATTACACACCGACACCAAACCTATCGATTCTTGGCCATTCGTGGTAATGTAATTTTTTGTTCTGTGTATCGTCGGTCTGGTATCGGTTTCGTTAGTGTGACTGGGATATGAGGTCTTTTTAAATCTGATGAAATTATAGGTTATAACCAGGCTCGATCAGGTTTCATTTTAAAGCCCCAGTCCCACGTTCCTGATGATTACACGTATAAGGCTTACTTTTGTAAAAAGTTTCTTTCACACAATCAGAGAAAATTACCTAATTTATATTAACTTCCGCTGTTCCTTCGCAGTGCTGCCTGCATACTTTGTCGGAGCATTGTCGTAGATAAAAGTTATTCTTGAAGTCAAACGTGGAAGTAGTAGAATAATCCGATACAAATAAGTATTTTTGATTGCTTGAAGAAAGATAGCAGAAAGATACATTTTAAAAGATTATCGTTTACTTTACTAAATGAGAAATCTGCCTCTTCTGAATTAATGTTTTAAATTCGCAGTGCGTTTTTATTTGTAAACGAGGGGAGGGGATATTCTAATTATCTCGAGATAACAATGGCTTTTTTAAATGAATACAAACCATGACAGCTTCCTAATGAAGATAAGTAACGTGCCGTAAGATACTAATGCAGATCATTTGCCCCATAACTTTTCAAAATCCACGAAATCTTTGAAGATCAATTAAGATGTTTCAAATTTCCGATGCCACGTATATCCCATCATGAACACGCATGGGTTTATCACTTAAAGGCGACATTAAACTCAAATTTGAAGGTAATGACCTCTATTCGGCCGGTTTTATAATATTCTATTTTGTGATGGGAAACGTGATTGCCTTCCAATTCATCCCCGAAATGGCCCTTAAAGCTACACATGTTTACGACTTGAGTGTCCCTAATAGCACTAATTATAATGTAAGCTAATCGTTTCTGGACAGAAGTATATGCATCCATATATCCCATGCGAGTGGACATCACTTTAATAAAACCACACTCTTCGCCTCTTCTCTGAATTAATGGAAATTGGGCATGGGCTCATATGCTGAATGGAGATGAGACCAGTAGCGTAGCTATCTGGGATACGGGGGACACGTGCCTCCCAATTAATTAAATAAATAAATAAAAAAAAAAAAAAGAAAGGGAAGTAGAAATAAGATGCAACGACCACTTCCATACCCCCCCCCCCACCAATGGTCTTGTTAATTTGCGTTTTATCTAGTGAATAAGAGCAGTGCACTCCCTCTCCCAATGAGACCGCCCCTCCACATCTTGACCCACGCTACGCCACAGGGTGAGGTTAAGGGGATGGGTGCATGTCACCAAGAGCAATTATGGGATGATAAACTTAGCGCAGCAGCGGCCCCTTTTACTCGGAAATGTTATAGCGGAAAGCTTGTCAAGTGACTGTGCTCGAGATCCTAAAAGCCAAGACGGGTCACTGACGTACGTTATATTAAGAACTTCTCACAGTTCTGTGATAAAGGAAGAGGAGTGATGTATGGGGGTGTTATTAGTTATCCCATACCACAGATAGTGGGGAAAAAGACGTAGGATAAGTAATCTTGTTAGTGTGCAAGCCGTATTTTTAACTTTTGTTTCATTAATCATGTTGTGAAATACTAGTAGATTGAACATATTGATTGTTGTTGTTGTTGTTTTAGGTTTAGCGGTGCCTGTCATTCAATTCTGAATATTTACGCTATATAGAGCTTATAATTATGATACCTTACGGTCAAGTGCAAATGCAAGCAAATATAATCTGACAGAAGTGTTTTGTCGTATTTCCCGGAGGTTCGTTTTTCCGAAGCTTCGTTATTCCAAAAAGTTATGTAGGGCTCTATTGTATTTTGGAATTAAGAACCTTCGGAATCATGAACCCATTTCCATTTTCGGAAATATGAACCTTCGGAATTATGAAACTTCGCCGTATTCTATTTTCTCGGCAGAACGGGTAACAAATCTATATAGGTCAATAAGCTTCTTTATTTACTAAATCTAGGTCAATCTAGTATTATTTGTCTAGACTTACATAGGCGCAACCTCAATTTTGAAAAATTCGAAACTGTCGTAGCGCCTCTGCGAATCTATTTACAAGATGCGCAAAGAAAGTTGATCTTTTAGATTTTTTTGATTTTTTTAAAGTAGAAAATCCAGAAAGAAATTCACAACGGATGCCATATTTTGTTGAAATCAAAACTATTGTGTGAAGATAGTAAATTATTTCGCTAAAATGAAATCGGGTGTGCGAGATGCTGTAGAAGTCCATATCCCGGTTGGAATATCATTATGTAACCAATGACGTAGCGTTGGTCCTATCAATGAGGGGGCGCCGGCATCATGTACGGGAGGGGGCTGCAAAGGTCTTCCTCAGGTGGATGAAATGCAAATTTACAAGGCCATTGATATTGATTAGAGGAGTTTGGGAGAGGAGGTCGGATAGCATCTCATTTGTATGGTCATTCCCCCTCCTCCTCTTTCTCCTTTTTTTTGCCATTGAATTTGGGGAACGTGCCCCCGCCCCGTGCTCCTCTGTAGCTATGCCACTGGTTGTAAACGATATCTTATAACGTTGTCACGCCTGCCAAGTAGTTTCAGAAGCAATACGTCAAAAATTAGTAGACTAATAGCATACATAAAGGGTATACGCTTTATCATCATCCCTGCTTTAACGAAGAATACTTCTTTTTTTTTTTTTGGGGGGGGGGTAGGCTTTTTAACACGTTTCGTCAGACTTTCATTTTAAATAGTTTTTAGCTAGAAGCTCATGATTCTAATCTACTTGAAAATATGTTTTATAAGAATACTTTTGGCCACTGTTCTTGCGATAGAAAATGTCTTCTACTTCTGAAGTAGAACATAATCAGGAAACGGATAAACCTCGCTAGTCATAAGGACCGCTATCCATAACGCGTGACTAAATGAATAGTGGTTTTGTATGAATAGCGGTCCTTCTAAATAGCGAGCAAACCATGGACAAATTACCTCGCTATTCATAAGGACCTCCATTCGTAAGGACCACTATTCATAAATATTCATAAGGACCGTTATTCATAACGCGTATTAAATTAATGAATAGCGGTTTTCTATGAATAGCGGTCCTTATGAATAGCGAGCGGACCCGGTTTAATATACCGAATTGATAGACAATTACACACAATAGTATTCAAACTATGCATTTTTTATACATGTATTAGCTTTTCATAGTATCATAACAACGATTATTGAGAGAAAGGGAAGATATCTCTCTCTCTCACTCTCTCTCTCTCTCTCTCTCTCCCCTCTCTCCCTCTCTCTCCCCCTCTCCCCCTCTCTCTCCCTCCCCCCCCCCTCTCCCCTCTCTCTCTCCCCTCTCTCTCTCCCTCTCTCTCTCTCTCTCTCTCCCTCTCTCTCCCTCTCCCCCTCTCTCTCCCCTTCTCTCTCCCCTTCTCTCTCCCTCTCCCCTTCTCCCACTGTCCATAAATTATAGTTTTACCGATTTGATTTGATTTGATTTTATTCGTCAGGTTGCAATACAAACATAACCAGGTACCATGACAGGATAGCCCATGAAAGCCGAAATGGCTTATTTCCAATGGGGTCCTTACCTAAATAACTGATTAAAAAATACACTAAGAAAACACATTAGTACGGCTACAAGACTATCGTACACGTACGACAAGTAATAAGAATGTACTAATTAAAAGTAGCAAAATAAAACATAACATTTCTATAAAGTAGGCGAAGATTACATAAATGTGAAAACAAGACTTACTCAACAGAAAAAAACTATATACAGAAAATCATAATGAAACTATCGATAATAAACGTTGGTTACATAAGTCATATATAGGAAAAAACCATCTGAGCTACAAAAAGGAGAGGAGAAATATAGTTATGGAGTAGACAAATTTTCAGATGATGCTTCAATACCCTTTTAAAATGTAAAAAATTCTTAACTGACTTAACATGATTTGGGAGGGAATTCCAGAAAAGAATACCGTTAAAATAAAAAGAATTTCCAATTTTACCTTTCCGCTTAGGCACTACGAAATTAAATTGACTATTTCTAGTGTCATGCCTATGGACACTTGAAGAGCGAGTAAAATTATTTGAAATATAGTGATCTGCATTAGAGTAAAAAATCTTATGTACATGGTGAATTAAAAGTTGTTGTGATCTAAGGTTTACATGAAGAAGACCAGCTGTTTCAAGTTCACTCTTCCCAATGTGTGTTCTTGGTGGTAAGTGATTGATAAATCTTACAATCTTATTTTGAATTATTTTTAACTTGTTTTGATCCACCTTGCCTAGACTACAGTACCATGCCGCATTAGCATAATCAAATAAACATTGTATTAATGAAAAACTTAAAATGCGTCTTGATTTTAGGTTCATGCAATTTTGATAACGATACAAGAATTTTAGACGAGCATTAGCTTTTTTGACAATACTGTCAACCAAACTTGAGCAAAAAAGATCACTAGCTATATTTAGTCCTAAATACTTCACAGAATCCTGTCTCCTAATGAGTTGATTGTTATAACTTATATTGAAATCATCAGTATACTTCAGCCTACCCCGCGAACAAAACAAAATACTTTCGGTTTTACCAATATGTAAGCTAAGCTTATTTGCTGTCATCCAATTAACACAGTTTGATAATTCTAAGCTAAGTTTTTCCCCGATCAGCTTAGGATCAGTACCAGAATATAGTAACACACTGTCATCCGCATATAAAAGTAATTTACTGTCGTTGACACAAACACACATATCATTAATGTAGCACATGAAAAGAATAGGACCTAATATGCTCCCCTGGGGAACTCCGCATCTTATGGGCATAGAATCGGAGAGTACATTTTGCAACGAGACAACTTGAAGACGATTGGTGAAGTAAGACCTAAACCATTGCACACATGCAGAATTTAAACCCATTACTTCTAATTTACTTAACAGTATATTATGGTTAACGGTATCGAAGGCTTTTTGCAAGTCAAGAAGAACCATCCCAACAAAACGTCCTTGGGAAATTTCGTTCCTCACAAAATCTAACAGGTGAATAAGACAAGTTTCAGTGGAATAACCATTTCTAAAACCAGATTGAAATTCGTATATTATTTTGTTTTCTTGAAAGTAGTTCTCTAATTGGGCATACACACATTTCTCTAGGACCTTCGAGACTATACTTAAAACGCTAATCGGTCTATAATTGCTAACATTAGTTTTATCTTTCTTTTTATAAAGGGGTGTTACTTTTGCAATTTTCATTTCATCAGGGAAGGTGGAGGTTGAGATACACAAGTTAATAATGTAAGTTAAATGTTTATACAAATATTTAGCTCCATCCTTCGAAAATCTGGCAGGTACCAAGTCAAGCCCGGTACTTTTTGATATTTTCAACTTATTTAATTCATCAAAAACAAACTTTTCTTTGACAGGAGAAAAAAGAAAACAACCTTTCGACACACCCTTAGTGTCGTATAATTTTTGTAATTTAACACTGTCCGTTCCAAATTCATTTGTGTTGCTATCTGGCAGATTACTAGCTAATTTTTCTGCCACAGTTGTGAAATAATTGTTAAATTCGTTCGCTATCCTCATATTATCATGACATAACTCCCTTGGATATTAATAACATTCTCTTTAATATTCTTTTGTTTGTTTTTACAACCTAAATCTTTCAGATTCTTCCACAACTTTTTAGAATCATTTTTATGCTTATCAATTTGATTTTGGAAGTATTCATCTTTAGCCTGTCTCACTTTTCTTTGCACCAAATTACGTAAAAGTTTATATTTCTTTTCTAATTCTAAATTACCACAATCCTTTTTCATTCTTTTAAAAGCTATATTTCTTTGTCTTATTAACGAAATAATTTCAGCATTCATCCACTTATCGGTTCTTTGCTTAATTCTTACTTGTTTTAATGGAGCACATTTATCAACTATAGACATGAAAATATTTTTGAAAATTGACCACGCAGTATTTACTTCTTTACATTCTAATATGTCAGACCAATTGACTCGAGATAAAACATTATTAAAATCATCTATACAATAGTTTCTCATACACCGAATATTTATATTTCTATGCTGTTTGAATACAGGTCTTATTAGCTTCCTAGAGCAGTAGGTTAAAAAATGATCACTTAGGCCAATTTCAATAACACCACTTTGACAAATATTTTCTTCTTTACTGCTGATTACATGTTGTTCGAGTGGGTTTAGTTATAAGTTGACTCAAACCATTTAAATTCAAAATATTCTTGTATTTTTTTGATAATGAAGACTGCTGCAAAAGGCAGATATTCATGTCCCCTAAAATTATAACCTCATCATCTTTTGTTAATTTATCCAAGGTGTCAGTGAGATATTCAATAAAATAATGATCTGTAGGGGGTCTGTACACAACACCTAGATATTTATAACTAAAGAGGACCTACCCGTTTCAAAATACTTTCAATCTACTAGCTTTGTCGATAGCTTTTCTGGATCCCTATTGTTTCAGGAGCCTCACTCCTGGCAAACACAAGTTGAAGCTAATGCCTCAATGCCTGGGGGGGGGGGGGGGTCATGAAAGGACTTGTCAGATATTTTATCCGACAAATTTGCTCTCAGCCAATCAGATGCAAGGATTTCAGTAGCTTATAACAGTATATCTGACAACTTCCTTTCATGAAACGCTCCCCTGATTTATATGCTACACTGGATGTCAATAAATTTTAATTATTTCATCATCCATTGTTCCACGTGATTACCGCCTCCGCCGTATCCACGTCAACATGAAGCAATCTACGCACCGGATTGAAAATCTGAATAAGTTTATAGGTCAATAATTCATCGTCGATTCTATTTCGTGAGAACAATTCATATGTTGATTTTTGTATCCACGTATGCAGAAATCTTTTGATTTAGCTATTCTGTTCTCAATATACAATATCGCTACAACGGATTGAAAGACTGAATGAACTTAGATTAATAATAAATCTTCTCCTCCCTTTTGAGGGAACAACAGATATTTTTATTTTTGTTTTGTACATATGCATAAACTGTATTGATTCAGTTGTTCTGTCCTTGTACGATATCTCTGCAACGGATTGAAAATAGAAATAAATATGGTTAAATAATGAAACTTCAACTTGCGTTTCTGGCGTTTGATTGAATAAATAATGAATAATGTTCTTACTTTTTTTATCTACGTATGCATAGATTTATTGATTCATTCATGCTGTCCTCATTTTGGTCTCTGTAATAACTGATATACAAAAAAAAATCATTTCAGGAAAGCTGCTCGTTATATCGACAGCCCGCAAGATACATGTTGAGACTTCTTTTTCCGGTTACTATACATATATCGACGAAATGCAAAATCTAAAGTAATTTCACAATATTGCCATACGGGAAATATAGTTTAGACAAAATGGTAACAAGTTTATGACAAGTGATTTGGTAAAGAGTTTAATAAAATTAGAACATGGTTAAAGACAATTAATGGGAAAGACTATATTAATAAAATTATACAGAGAAGAAAGTGGAAGATTCAACAACATTGCCATTTTTTGTTTTCTTTTTTTTTTCGCAGGATGGTACATCACAGTATCATATGAAATTATCAACATTCGAATTCACTGAGAAGCTTTTGGATTCAGCGAGCTTGCTCTAAAAATGTCAATCCACAAATCCAGCAATAAGATGGAAGATGGATTATTTTGATACATTCCAAAAAGCAAATCTGCACATCATTCAAAGTCAGATTAAGATTGAAAAAGAGAAATCTCTTGACCTTTATAGACCCCTGATTAAAATCAGTCACATCGCTACCGTATCCTGTGGTAAAACATAGCATGTTGACCTCGAAATATTTCTACATGGTGATATTCTTAACATGGAAATACAATTATGTAATATTGATTGCTTGGTGTGTCGAGAAAATTTTTGATTTTTTTTTACGAATTAAGGAATATTCCTTTCTGTTTTGTTGTCTTTTTTGAGAGAGAAATAGGGGATTATTTTATAGGGCGCCAATTTCGGTTGAAAAGTGTGGGAGGAGTGTGTGTGTGTGTGTGTGTGTGCGTACGTAAGGGGCGTAAGGCAGTAACCTTTTTTTCTCTACGGGGGTGCAACTGAATAGGAGCTTTATAAGGTATTTTTTATTTTGCACGGATCTTTTTTGTGCATAGAATACAGTCATAGTGTTTATCTTGTAAGGCTCTTTATTGTAGGCAGCGTCTCGAAATTTAACAAATATGCTAGAAATTCGCAGAAATGGCAGGAGATACAAAAGGCCCCTCTTTACACATTATATTTTTATGCATTTTACCGTAAAACGAGGGCTCGAAATTGACCAAAAGCTTACAAAATTGCACGCGAGAGTAAAGAGATGAAGCGCTGTAATTTCGTTTGCATTTTAAATCCGGCGAAATTGAATAAGAAAACGAAACACTTGTTTTCATATCATAAGAGACCTAAAATAATGTTCATTCAAGTAAAAATGGGATGCACTTTTCCTTGTACAGTGTTGATTGCATCCGGCATACGTCTTTGGATTTTGGAGAAAAGGTCATCGGCCACAGTGTTATTTGTTTCCAGATGAATTACAATATTATTTTGGAATTATTCAAAAGGAAGATATATGTACTTCAACCGTTTGCCAGGAACAATAGCCGTAATTATAAGCATTACAAGTCATCCATGTCCCATGAATTATAAATATGGTGTGGCTTTGCAATTAGCGGATGAAGACACATTGGCGTATCCAGAAATGGATAAACGGGAGGGGCGGAATCTATCCAAGACAGGGGCGAAATGTACCTAAGCAGCACCGCGAGCAATGGATGCACTCTGAGTTGTCTCATTCTTAGGCCCTTAAAGGGGGCGAACACCGGTTACACTCTAGGCTGTACGGTTATAATATGCCATTAAATTTTAGGTGTATGGGGGCGTTACTTAATAAGGGAATCAGCTTCTTTATGTGTAAAAATAACTGCTTTTTGTAGTTTATCCTATTCCTGATTTTTATCGAGTACCCTAATTGATGAAAAATTCTATTTCAATCACATACCAGTGACAATTTATATAAACCATGAATAACTTCCCTTTAAATATTACCATGCGTTAACACTCACGCTGAGCTCCTAGGGTGAAAAGTGAAGTGTTAGCATCTGCTTGTTATGGTATATCGGGTATTCTCTCCCTCTCACTCTCTCCCTCTCTCCCTCTCTCCCCTCTCTCCCCTCTCTCCCTCTCTCCTCTCCCTCTCTCCCTCTCTCCCTCTCTCCCTCTCTCCTCTCTCTCTCTCTCCCTCTCCCTCTCTCTCTCTCTCTCTCTCTCTCTCTCTTATAACGTAGGGTCTTGGCCAATGACGAAATGGGTCACGCGGAAACTTTGCCTTTTTCGTTTCATTTCATTCTGATAACATTTATTTTCAAAATAGCTGCACATATACACAATATCTGTCAACATAATATAGTTGTTTTAGTATTATGATTACGGAAAGTGACATCTCAATAAGCATGAATCTTATGACGAATAAGCCCTAGAATTCGCAATCTCGCAATCTTCGCTCAACAAAATTTAGCTCATTATTCCCAATTCCAGACTCTCGTCAACTGAAAAACGTTTCTCCGTGGCCGCATCAAAAACGTGGGACAGCATTCCACTCGACATCAGGGAAATAACCTGCTTTGGCACTTTCAAAAGATCCCTCAAAACACATCCCCCCCCCCCCCCCCCCAGTAATATACTGTAATATTCTAATGTGGCCTCTTTTTGCTTTTGCTGTTGTCTTCTCTCTCTTCAAATCCGAAATGTCGTAAGCCCTATGGTACTTTCTGTTTTTAGCGCTCCTAGATATTCAATATTATCATTATTATTATTAAATATAAATGGTTGAGAAAGTATGAACAACCACTTGCGTAACAGGAAGTAGAGAAAATAAAAATCATTAACAAAGAGAGACAAAAATACGAACAATTGCGTGGGTAAGAGGACACAAAGTGTCAATAAAAATGATATTAAGAAAGATAAGAACGTTTGAGAAGATGGCTGAAGATTCATATAGATAGGTCTAGTCAGCATTTTCCGGCACATTCCTTTGGACCGGATAAAATCCTGAACACGATTAGAATACATTATTTCATCCATTAAAAATCCATCGGAGCATCTTATATGATATTCGAGCCTCAGCTGAGAGGTAATTTTATGTAGTATTTGAGGGATTGTGGTAGTTTGTTACTGGCAGGCATAAGGGTGTCATATTCATTTCGATAATATCTCTTTTAAAAAAATATAACACGTCCTGCCATTTATTAACAGTACGTTCCACTCTCTCTCTCTCTCTCTCTCTCTCTCTCTCCTCTCCCTCTCGCTCTCGCTATCCCTCTCCCTCTCTCTCCCCTCTCTCCCCCCCCCCTCTCCCTCTCTTTCTTCTCTCCCGCATTCGTTTGAAGTTGGACAAACATAAAGTAAAGAAAGAGGCGAGTTTATTCTATTTCAAAGCAAACGGTTGTTGAATCAGATGATTTATATACAGAAGAGTCCTAACGCTTCGAGCTCACACGATTTATCCAAACGAGTTAACCAACGTTCTGGTCTTATGCATGCATTACCGTGCATGTTGCAGGGCTTTTAGACAATTATGCATGAAATACAACGTATAGGCGTCCGAAAATTATAGGAAAGTGTATAATACTGCATGGGCAATAAACAACTATTTGAAAAAATATTAAGATTGTTGAAAAGGTTTTCTATAAATGTATTTAACTTGATGTAGGCTATTTGTCGGAGTTTAGATAATTTGGAATTCATTCCATCCCACATTACTTCGTGAAAAACTCTTTTGCAGAAAATCTGGAAGGCACTCATTTATCTTTAGAAAAAGAACGGATGTTTTCTATGTGATTTTCACATACAGCTCCTTTAAGCTGGACTTAATTGTTGAACAAGATTGATTATGACTATCTCACCCAGTGGCACAGGACACGTTAATGATTCTCCAGACTGATGTACTTTCCCCAGTTCATATACGGTAATCTGCTGAGATTCACATGGGTGTGTGAACTCATCTTTTGATTGTATTGATGAAGTCAATATCTCGTTTTGCCCTTTGGGATTCTTCCATTAGCTTGAACTTGACCTCAAATTTACATAAAGAAAGGGGCTGCAAAGTATGTTGTTTCTGTTGTTTTCTAGTAGAAAGGGTATGAATATAAAATTTTGGTCTCTATGGATCTGACGCTCTGAAAACTGTATTACATAATGCATTGCCCAATGATTTGACACCCTTCTGTTTTTCTTCAGACGAAATTCAGAATTAATAAGTGACGATAGAGACCCAATTGACATCAAAATGTTTGGAGTCGTTTTGAAATTTAACAAGGTTCAAATACGTCTTTACAATTCTAGGGATAGGTGTCGATCGAACACTTTTCAACATCCCTACCCCATGATTAGGGGATTAACAGTGTATTATTTTTTCCAGTTTATGCTTCAGATAAATGCACCCCCCCCCCCCCCCCCCCCCCCCCCCGCCGACAATGGACAGACTCTCCAAAAGCCTTACGAAAACTAGACGATCCGATTGCGATCCGATTGGGGGAAGAAATGGAAAAATGATTAGATATATGGAAATATTAACATGTCAAGCCTTCCTGTTTGGGGCTTGCGGTAGTCATAATTATGAACAGTAAAATTGCAATTGCGGTCGGTGTATTGAGGAACTTCCAGTCGAAGAAACAACCCAATCGGCTGCAAATCGTGGTGACGTCAGACCAGTCGCAAGATTGTCCCCAATTTGATCAAGATTTATCCTCCGACCGGTCGGGCCACCATGGCTCCTGAAGCGCCATCTTTCCGTTTTGCTTCCAAGGCTGACACACATTATCAACTCATCATTAGCATCAGGTGTGTTCCCACAATGTCTTGGTGTTGCTTCTGTTATTCTAGTTTTGAAAAAGCCAGGACTTGACAGGAATGAGTTGAAAAACTACAGGCCTATCTCTAATATCAGATTTCTTGCCAAGCTTCTGGAAAAGGTAGTCTCAACACAACTAGCAGACTACGTCGGTGATAGCAATCTAGGAGACCCTCGTCAATCTGCATATAGGAAGGACCACAGTACCGAAACTGCGTTGATTAGCCTGCAGAATGATATTCTTTGTGCTCTTGATGACTGGAAGTGTGTTATCCTGCTGTCTTTAGACATGTCTTCTGCATTTGACACGTTAGACCACGGAATTCTGATCACAAGACTCCAGGCTGAGTATGGCATCACTGATGTAGCACTGAACTGGATGAAGTCTTATCTTAGCAACCGAATGTCGCACGTGAGCATCAACGGGGTTCACTCATTAAGCACCAGACTGGAATTTGGCGTTCCACAAGGATCGGTAATGGGGCCGCTGCTCTTTACCCTGTATTCAAAACCTATCTCCGATATCCTCTGCAGACATGGCGTAGATCATCATGTTTACGCTGATGACATACAAGTTTATGTGAAGTGTGATCCTTCAATCCAGGACTCGATTGACCAGGCTAAACGTAGATTAGCGGATGTTATGGAAGAAATCCGTGCATGGATGACATCTAATAACCTGAAACTAAACAAAGAAAAGACCGAGCTAATAGTGTTTGCCTCTAGACACTACCAACGCTTGCTCCACAATTTTACTTTGACTCTACATGATGACGCCTTGCTAAACGAAACTTCGCATTCTTGGTGTTAACTTTGACAACACTATGCTTCTCGATGGTCACGTTTCTAATGTTGTTAGGACTGTCAAGTTCCACATCCGAAACTTGAGTAGGATAAGGAAGTATCTATATGAAGGTACTGCCCATGCTGCAGTTCGTGCCCTGGTCCTGTCACGCCTGGATTATTGCAACAGTCTACTCTGTGGTACTACAACCAAGAATGTGCACCGTCTTCAACTCCTTCAGAACCATTCTGCACGTCTCATTTTCAGGCAACCTAAGAGCACACATACCACATCCCTTCTGAACACTCTTCACGGGCCCCCGATTCAGCAAAGATTCTACTTTAAGACCGCTACTCTTGTATTTAAGTCTCTAAATGGTATCTCTCTTTTCTACCTCGCTAATCTTCTTCATCATGTTCATGTTACACAGTCTCAGTATAATCTTAGATCCAACACTAGAACAATGATAGAAATTCCAAGATGTCGTACCAATGCTGGTAAACGGGCATTCGTAGCCACTGCCCCCAAAGCGTGAACAATCTACCCAATTTTATAAAAAATAACGCATCACTGGATACTTTTAAGAAACATCTTAAGACACACCTTTTTCAGTAATACCCGCTTATCAGCTTTCGTCTTGGATCTTTTGTCATAGTTTTCTTACTTTTTGTATTTATAATTTGAAATCAACCTCTTTCATGCAATCAGGTTTGATGCAAATCTTGTTTATGTATATTCTTGTGAGAAGCATTTTGTTATTTGTTAATTGTATTATGTAAAGCGCTTTGTATCTATACTCTGAAAAGGCGCTACAGAAATAGCAGTATTATTATTATTATTATTCATATGACCATTAGGGAACTTCAATCTAGAAATTATTTAAATGTTTACATGCATGTATTGAAAGTTCATTTATTCCAAAATCAGATCGCAGTTGGATAAAGTGAACGTGATGGGCTTTAAACCAGGCAGTATAAATGAATAAAGAACGAGCTCCCTTTCGCGTTCAATCTAATGGCCTTGATAATTAGAAAATTGAAAATCACTCCTGAAATATCAGTTAAATCATCAAGCTGGCAAGCACTGAATAAGTTATTTAATTACCCTCTTACACTGCAGGGGCATCGAGATCGCATATATTCATTACCCGGTGTTTGATAGGTTTTCATTTAAACTAATTATCGTTGGATTAATGCCTTGATGGAGAAGGCAATGTCTATGACACTAACGCGCTTGTTCAAGGAAAAAAAAATTTTTGTTGTAAATGTAATCAGAGAAATATTCTGTAAAATTTCCCGGATGTAACTCTTATTTTGGGATTATCTATATGTATCTCCACAACGCGCGCTTTTTCTATACACACCTTTCTCAAGGTTCAAAGTTCAAGGTTTTCTTTAATTCCACGATGTCGTTTGGTGTTTTACATAACAAATAAACATATATGTAAGTTTGCGTAACATAATATCAAACAAAATTACGTATTGTTTATACAAACATGATAAATGTAGTAACTGAAGAAAGAGAAATGAATTACATATTAAAACAATTATCATAATTTCAGTAAAAATTATAATTTCAGCACAAAAAAAACATTCTCTCTCTCTGTCTCTGTCTATCTGTTTCTTTATTTTTATGCCGAAGCAACACTCCCTTATAAATGTTACTTTTTGAATTTTGTCGGTATATATACATTTTTTTTTGGCTGGAGCCTTGTTCAAGCTGCATGTTTTACTGTGTATTTTGTTTGAACCACCCCGCCCCTTCCCCCTCCCGTGGGTACGAGTGGAGCCAGCTACAGGTATCCCCCCCCCCCCCCATCCGCATGGCTGAATTCATGATGCAGAACTATAATATTGATGCTGATTTAAAAGGTGTTAAATTTGGGGATGCACCAAGGCAAATGACCATAATTATAATGCTGCATGTCGGGTTTTGGGGGGTTTTTTTGTTTGTTTTTTTGTTTTGTTGTTGTTGTTTTTTTTTTTTTTTTTTTTTTTTTTGGGGGGGGGGGGTCGCGCGCGCCTGGTGGTTGCCCGCCCACAAAGCTCTGTACTTTACTCTTCATTTTGCTTGTTTTAGATACTGTTCATTTATTGTAGCTATATTATCTTAATTTTGATGTCTTCAGGAGGCTACTGGACTATTTTGGACAAATTTTTTGTTGTATTTTTCATACATTTTACAATTAAAGTTTTGGATTTTCCACTGCTTCACTTGTGTAGTAAGTAGCCATATTCATTTGCCTGTTATATCTTTCCTCCATATGCTAGTGCACAGCACGGTTGTGCGAGTTTACACAATGAAGGTGGCTAGCCTAATAGCCTTTGTATCTATTGTGTGTTCCTTTTATTACACTATTGATTCATGTACTGCACTTGTACATTACACTGCTGATTCATGTAATGCAGGTTTACGACGCAAGGGAAAGTACAAGTACACTGGTACTCCTATTCAACGATATGCAAATTCTGTGGCAAGATTCCGCATTCTACTGCTGATCTCGGGAGACATCAGCCCCAACCCTGGCCCTTCATCTCAAGGACCAATCTGTTCTGATGTTTTTTTGACTACTAATTATACTGATGATAGTCAAACTCTTCATGCCCTTAATGTTTGGGATGGTCGTTCCTCTGGAAAATGGCGTGAGGAAAACCGTTTTGTATGGGATCGGCTGGTGTCCCTCGGGATCAGTAGAACGTGTCGAAGACGGAGGACTCATCGCGGTAGGAGGGGAGGGCGTGGTCGTTTTAATGAGCACCTTAAATTTGGTGCTCTTAACTCCCGTTCTCCCCGCAATAAATCAACCGTATTTCAAGACTTTGTAGTTGATCACAAGTTAGATTTTGTCTGTGTTTGCGAGACATGGCTGTCATCTGATGATGATGCAGTTGTGGCTGATCTTTGCCCTAATTCGTATATTTTCAAACACTGTCCTAGAGTCTCTGGGCGTGGTGGTGGGGTGGCTTTCCTTCATAAAGACAGTCTCCAGGTTGTCATCAAGTCATCCGAAAAATACGACAGTTTTGAATGCATGTCTGCATCTGTCTCCAATGATTACAGCTGTATGGACATCTCGGTGATCTACAGGCCGCCTAGCGGTCAAAGTTTCTCCAGATTTCTAGAAGAAATCTCTGACTTTCTAGATTGCAGAATGTACAGAACCCCGCCTTTGGTAATTACTGGCGACGTGAACATTCACCTAGACAGTAGATTTCACCCAACACTCTAAAGTTTAATGATCTTCTTAGTAGTTACGCCATTTCCCAGCTTGTCGAATCTCCTACTCACGACAAGGGTCACATCCTCGATGTCGTCATGGTGCGGAACTCTGATGATCGAGCTTTGTGTTCGAAACCCCAGGTCATACCTGGCATCTCTGACCACTCTGCCATCATATGGAAGCTCAACTTTGCCAAGCCTCGTCGGACCCAGTCTATATATGTCTGTCGTAACATCAAAGACATCGACAGGGAGACTTTCGCTCAAAACGTCGTTGACTGTAACATCATTGCCCCTGTGACAGAAAGTGTCGACTCAGCTGTTCATCGCTACATTTCAGAACTTGGAAATCTTCTCGATATCCATGCTCCTCCAAAGACAAGAAAAGTTCGTAATCATGTGGACAGTCCATGGTACAACGTTGACATCTGTACCCAGAAGAGGATACGTAGAAGGCTCGAGAGGAAATGGCGGTCCAACGGCAGACTTCAGATCGACAGAGACCATTTCTGCGCCCAGCGTGATCTTGTCAATTCCCTTGTGAAAAGGGCGAAGCGCTCATACTTTGTGGGTCTTGTTGAAGACTGTCGAGATGATTCCAAAAAACTATTTTCTGTGGCTAACCGACTACTAAATCGTCAACAATCATCACCTCTTCCAACCCACACAGACAGTCATCAAAAGGCCTCTACATTCATCCACTTCTTTCAGGCGAAAGTCAAGACCATCTGCGACAGCTTATCTCCTGACGAAACACCGCTTCATCCCCTCACTTCCTCTTCCTTAGAAGTAATACGACCTACTAACCCAGATGAGATTTTGTCACTCTTACGTAAATTGCCCCCCAAGTCATGTCAATTAGATCCTGTTCCCACAAAATTATTAAAGGATTGTTCCTCCACATTTGCTCCCATCCTCTCCTACTTGGTTAATTTGAGCTTAGAGCAGGCACATGTTCCTTCTTCATTGAAAACTGCTTACGTTCCTCCGTTGTTGAAGAAACCTTCTTTGGACCGAAATTCCCTTCAAAATTATCGACCAGTTTCAAACTTACCGTTTTTGTTCAAAATTCTTGAAAAGGTTGTGTTTTCTCGTCTTTCAGATTATTTCCTGGCCAATGATTTGTTTGACCCTTTCCAGTCGGCTTACAGATCCCATCATAGCGTGGAAACACTGCTTGTGAATGTGTCCATCACATCCTGCAAGGGATGGATAGAGGGTACTCAACTGCTCTCCTGCTCCTAGACTTGTCCTCCGCCTTCGACACTATCAATCATACTATTCTTTTAAACACACTTAGATCTTTTGGTGTCAAGGGTGAGGCATACAACTCTCAGATCGTTTGTATAAATGGTTGCAAATCAGTTGCTTTGCCTCTCTCCTGTGGAGTACCACAGGGTTCTGTGGGCGGGCCGACTCTTTTTTCAGTTTATTTAATTGGATTGCGACAAGTTCTGCTACAACATGGCATAGATTATCATATTTATGCAGACGATATTCAACTCATGATTTCTTTTAATTCAGATCAATCCGCTGCGGAAAGGGCTGTTCATCGCCTTGAATCATGCATGGTTGATGTTCACGATTGGATGCTCGCACGTTCTCTGAAACTGAATTCAGATAAATGTGAATTCCTTATATTTGGTTCTAAAGTGCAGCTTAGTAAAATTGATATTAATTCCATCTCATTTTCTGGCCACACAATTTATTTGTCGCAGGTTTGTCGCAATCTTGGTGTTATGTTTGACTCATATATGACAATGTCTTAATCAAATTTCAAATATCTGCAGATCAGTTAGGTACCAATTACGTAATATCGGTTTTATTCGGAAATATTTGTCCAAGTCTGCCACTGAAAAGATAGTTCACGCCTTAATTTCCTCCCGTCTCGACTTCGGCAATGCCCTTCTGTTCAATATACCCCAGCATTTGTTGTCCAAGCTCCATGCATGCAGAAGCTTCAAAATGCTGCGGCTCGCATTGTTACTCTGTCCACCAAGCGTACTCATATCTCCCCTGTTTTGCAGTCGCTACACTGGCTCCCTGTCAAACATCGCATTATTTTCAAAATTTTGTTGCTTACTTTTCACTGCGTTCACGGTTCTGCTCCCCAATATAATACCTCTTTAAATTCAAAATTACACCCCCGCGAGATCCTTGCGCTCATCCACTTCCAGTTCTCTTGTGATCCCGAAAGTCGCAAGATCTTGGGGGGAAAGATCATTTGCCCATGCATGTCCTAAATTATGGAATAGCCTTCCTGAAGACATCAAAAAGTGCATAACATCTGATTCTTTTAAAAATCATGTAAAAACATTTCTGTTTAATTCTTAATTAATTTCTACATGCGCCTTGAGCACTCCACAGAGTGGATTTGGCGCTATATAAGTTACATTTATTATTATTATTATTTGTATTCTTTCAACATTTTTTTAAAAATTCCTTTTGTCAACTGTGACCATATATTCTTTATAACATGCACACATGTATTCTATGTTGTAATTTCACTGTTTTCTTAGAATCCTCCCGTTTAAAATTAAAAATATGTTAGATATGATAAAATTTGTCACCCTTTGATGTACCCTAAATTACTTTTATGGATATGTAATTATGATTCCATTTACTCCTTTCTTTGATCAAAGTAGCCCATCAATAAACTACACCTCGCCCCCCCCCCCCCCCCCCAAAAAAAAAAGAAGAAAAAGAAAAAGAAAACAGGGAGACAAAAAGAGAAAAAGACAAGCGGCACGCCTTAGCAGCTTCAAAGTAAATGTTATCCTCTTAAAATCAAAATCACGTTTTCTTTACTCATTACGACGGGTCAAATCGAATGAGAACGAAATCAAAGCAGGAAAGCAATGTTCGATTGAAGGGACGAGCTGCATTGGTCAATTATTAACAAGAAGACGCTATCATTCAGCCTGATAGTCACTGTAATTTCATTGTATAGAGAACCCCCCCCCCCCCACTACCGACCGAGTGATTTTGAGGCAGTTTATAACATTGACATTCACATTAACTGCACATCCACGGCACAGCCACTACACATCGCATACGTCCAACAAGGAAGTGAGAGAGAGTTATACAGTGCGTCCCAGAAAAAACGAAACCCTGAAAGCATGTACGGATGGATGCCATCAGGGTATCATTTAGAAGCATAATACTTCTAGTTTATGGAAAATACATAATTATTGTCATAGAGCACATAGTGTGGTCACAATAACTCTTTGTTTTAGGTTTCGTTTTTTTCTGGGACGCACTGTATATAGGGGAACAAGATCTTATCAAAATTGTAAAGAAAAGACAGCTGCGGTTGTTTTGACATTATTTTAGCTAATGGAAGAATAGCTTGGCAATGCAAGGAGGAACCAATGGCAGGACAAAAAGGGGCAAACCGACTACGACCTGGATTGTTAACATAAAGCAGTGGACTGCAGGGATGTCTTTTGAGCAGCTAACTAGAACAGCTGAAGACAGGAAGTTTTTGAGAACCTGTGTCTTAAGATCCATCACATTGTCGACCCAACGGCCTCCAAGCTATGGGACAGTGCGTTTGCTCTTTATTATGACGGGATAACACATGTTTATTTCCATTTTAAGTAGATGTAGATCCCTGATCTTGTATATGGGGCGGCATAGCAATTTAATTGTGCATTTTGTGATAAAAGTACCAAATTTGGCACACAGGTAGATGAATATGTTCTAAGAAAAACTGGATATTGAGCCACCTGCAATTCGGGCCATGGGGCCCGTTGTGCCCATTTCAAAAAAATGTCTACCACAGGGTACTTTTTCGTGCATTCTAAATCTAAAATTGGAATATTTTACTAAATCTAGGTTCTATGAAATATACTGAATTATATTTTAGATATTTAGACCTCAAAGTTGTGAAAAGAAGCCCCAGGTGCAAATTCTTTTCAAACGAAGGTATTTTTTTTATTAAAGTGAAATAAAAGTATTGAATTGTAAAATACGTGTAAAATGATTTTAACTGTGATCAGGGAAACATTTTCCCGTTAAAATTGAAAAATAGTTGGTACAGGTGCCCAATATCGAAAAAAGGGGCCCAAAACATACATACTTGTAAAGTTAAGTAAGATCTTAATGAGTTTGTGTGTGTGATAAAAACATCAAATTCGGGACAAAGATAGATGAGTATGTTATACGCAAAATTTGATATTGAGTCATCTAAAGTTCTGCACAGGGGGCCATGGCGATGATCTTTCAAAATGTCTGCATATTGTACTTTCATGTAATTAGTTCGAGTCAAGGTATTATAATACCTATCAAATCTAATTTAGGCGTACTGCACTATGTTTAATTTTATTTTGAAATTTACAGGGCCTCAGGGCAGCAAGAACTAAATGTGGCTTAAGTGCCCTTTTGCGATTTTAGGGCCTATGTAAAAAAAAAGTCGAATCTTAAGTATTATAAGAAATATCAATTTCATTGATATTCAGATGTGATGTGACAGACTGAATACATAACTAAGCTTCTGAGGGCCCTTATTAACCTAAGGAAAATGTTTTAGGTCCCCGTTCCTTGAATAATGGGCTTGTGGCAGGGAAGACACTGAACCGTCAACTAACATTTGAAATATTTCAAAGCGTGATCCAGAAGATACATTGCCTGATGTTGTGATGTTGTACGGCACAGATCCCCATGTGGGGCAATAGCCCATATTGTTACACAGAATGTTTCACAGAGATTTTTTCTCTTCGTGAAAAATGCTGAATATAATTATGTATCCTACAATATGGAATAAGCTAACTTCCACATTCTATCCAGTGCCGTATGATCATCGCCTTTTCATGTTTAATAAATGGCGATGAGATGAATTCATTAGTATGTTCATCATATTGCGAAGCTAGAATATGAAATGTCTAAATGCTAATGAATTTATCTTATCGCCATTTATTAAACATGGTCATACAGCACTGGGTAGAATGTCAAGGTCAGCTTATAATGTCACATATGGGTAGCATACATAATTATATTCAGCAGTAAGTTTCACGAAAAGAAAGGATCTCTTATATATACACTCCGTGCAAAAATGTCTCTCCAAGATACTTGTATTTACCTTATACCTGGGGCCTTGACTGAGTGTCCCATGGTCGCGAATAAGTGACCAAATAATTCTCGCTACCCCAAATACGCAATTTCGCCAACAGATGGCGTTTGTCATGCAAACCACGCATGCGCAGTGCTGACAATATCCCGATTGGGTGTTTGTCTTTTTGCATTGAAAATGTACACAGGTATTACAAAAATCCTGGAGTTTGAGTATAAATTAACCGACATGTTTGAAAAGATACCATGATTTATTGAGACAATTGGTTGCATTTTCAAAATTTGAGTGGTTTATGTCATGCGATCCAAAAATTAAGCATAATTTTAGCACTCATTTTATTCATAAGCCGTAGTATTTCAATACGGACCGGAAGTGCATAATATTGCCCTCTACGTCGAAAATTGCATATTTGAAGTTGTAACTGTGTACTATCAGGGGGTCGGTCTTAAATTTGGAGTGCCAGCAAAGCGTCGAAAATATTCTGCGCACCGTGAAAAATGCCCGCCCCAGTATATTGAAGGTGGGCCTTACCCACAATCTTCGTGCCCTCCTAATTTAATCAAATTCCTGGTGAACAAATGCGATTATACAGAGAAAATAATTTACATGGAAATTTTTTTAACCAGGCGTTTTCTGGGTGTATTAGGTCCCATCTATGACCTATCATTTGTCTATCTTGAATTACAAGCTAGTAACTATACATTAGCATAGCCATGGGGTGGGCACAGCTGATAAGACGATAAAAAAGTGAAATGAAGAGAGAGAGAGAGAGAGAGAGCAGTGATACCCTGCATCATAGACGTACATGTATTAAATCAATTACCAATTATGTCATGGTGCCAGACAAATAACATTTCTTACAGGCGAACTAGCACAAAGTGCGATATTTGGCATAAAGTGCAGTACATCTTATATGCATGGGCAATCCTTAACTTTTTGATAAGCCATGAAACTAAATCAGATTGCACAAGATTTGTTTTAAATTCATAATCTATCACAAGGACCCCAGGGGCGGATACAGGATTTTCAGAAAGGGGCGCATTTCAGAAAGGGGGGGGGGGCGCACTCTGAGGAACCCTCCGTTTGACAAGGCCAAACGGCCATCTAGGGGGTCCGGGGGCATACTTTGTCAGACGAAACGGGGGGGGGCGCACGCCCCTTGCGCCACCCCCCCCCCCCCCCGGATCCGCGCCTGGACCCATGTGCCCAATTTGAAGAGGGCGTGTCCTATGATCTTGAAAACTAGTTGTCTACCAATTTAAAAATGAAATCAAAGATTTTAAATCTTATTTACACATTTGTATATTTTGGGCCATTTTTTTTCAGAATGGGCACCTGTTTGACCATGCCACGTACATGTTTTTTCCCAGTTTCAAAGAAGGCCGTCTTTGCCTGATCACAATCAGAATCATATATCACATAGTCTACGATTCATGACTCTATCTTACACTGGTGTCCAAATAGGCCCTTACTTTAAAATGGGCACAGAATTACTTTCCAGGAATTTGGGGGCCTGGAAATTTCAAATATGAATCCAAAATATTTCATTAAATCTACATTTGCTCCCATATATTGATATTTGACAAATTATACTTGAAAACTACCCTGTGGCGGCCAGTCTGAAAACTAGGCACAACAGGCCTAAAGGACCCACTTTGAGCTGGCTCAGTAGACTTTCTCTCATAACATGTTTACTCGTATGTACATGTGTGCCAGGTATGGTGCTTCTGTCACAAAGTGCACTATTCAGATTAAGATAACATTTTAGCTTGAATATACATTTTGGGCCCTTTCTCACAATGGGACATAATGGGCACCTGAGCAACCTATTCTGTCGATCCTAAATCGGGAAATGTTTTCCTAATTTTCAAACATATTCTGCAAGCCAATAATTTTATCAAACATTTTATGTATAAAACTTGCCTTTTTTGAAAAAAATGGGCACCTAAAGCTTTTCCAGAATTTGAGAACTGGCAACTTTTAAAAATACGATTACAACACAATTCGTTAAACTGTTTTTGGTAAAAATATATTAATATTAATATACACAAAAAATAACCTGTGGCAGCCATTTTGAAAAACGGGCACAACGGGCCCCAGGGCCCAAATTCCAGGTTGCTCAATATCCACGTTTGCTTAAAACATATTCATCTACCTGTGTGCCAAATTTGGTGCATCTATTATAAAATAATTGGCCTGGAATTTGTTGCTATGCCTCCCCACTAATTTGGAGAACGAGTGGACCCTTGCTCAATACCGGCCTCCTATTTGACGCGAAACAAAGATAACGTGAAATTAAAACATCTCTTTATACCTTTCAGTACTATAAATTGAGACCCCATCTGCGTTTCTTAGAAAGCCGAGAATTCTTACATAGTATGGACACCAAAGTGTGATCTCAACATGCTCAATATGTGTATGGATTTTATTGTGCTCAGAAAAGAGACACGAGATTTCACCCGTTATGGACAGTTTATGGTTATGATTTCTGACGATCGAATTTCGAATCAGATATTTGATCAATAACTAATCTTTCATCTTGTAACGATTGGAATTTCAAATTCTCTTCTCTCATTTTCTTATTAATCTAGCCTAATTGATTTTACTTCCATTTTGCTATTGTGAATATATGAAATGTATGTTTGTCACGTACAATTTGTTTGTACATTTTAGAAATGAACTGAATAAAAATGAACTGATGGAGCATTGGCAAGACAAATCGTAACGTTTCATAGCAACTACTCTTGGCCATTATATACCCTCTATTGATTTGGAGTGTGGGTTGCATAGCTTATTTATGACGTTCTGTGAATGATTTATATTTAAATATCTATCGAAAATAAAAAAATAATGATGTTGAGAATAAATTCTTGGTATAACAGATGGTAACTGTAGGGAGTCTGATTCATGTTGTCGTAAAAACAATATAATAATATAGTCTGTTCGAAGCTAGAAGGGAGTTAATTCTATATGTAAGTGAATAGGAGTTAAAGGGATACGCCACCGGGCGGCCGTGGGGAAAGTCAGGATTGCGTAAGCCCCGTTCACTCGTACACAAAGTTTGTGCGTCGAACGCGTCCGTCGGACTGCTGGGATTACATTTCGGATTGCACGAAGCCGAACGAATCTCGCACGAGAGCTCGAGCTCAGGCGGAGTGTTCATGTTGTGCGGCGACCAGTCTGGCCGAGGTATGCGCCCCGCGGGGTAACGGCATGATCATGTAACGATCACGGTGCCCTCTCGCGGCATAAAACGTCCACAATCTGCGGTTGAGTATCCCTTTAACGCCCTTCATGCTCTCAGCAGATATTGATGAAATTATGGACACTATGGACCGAATTCACAAAGGAGCTTTAAACCTAAACCATGGTTTAAACCTCCGTCAGCGTACTGAAATAGGCGTAGATAAGCGCACATTGCCCATGCGCGCGCTCAAAGAAAATTATATGATTGGATCGGATTCCGTGCGCACGTACACGCTTAAAAATCCCATGAGGGGGTTTAGAGGTCAGTGGATTTAAACCATGGTTTAAACCAAACCTCCTTTGTGAATTCGGGCCTATAATGTATGGGACAGATATTGCACAAAAAGTCTATTTTCATGCGAAGTCGGTGAAATCGATATCCATGAAATAGCACAGAAATAGGTCATGATCCATTGTACTATTGTATTGCCAATATGGTACCAATGTACTAATTTATTACCACTAAAATTATTTAAAAACCAATCTACTAATGTACTCCAATTTAAAGAAAAAAAACCCCAGCTTTTGAAGACCGACTAAGCGTTCACGAGGCTAAGCAACAACAGTATGCAAAATGATTGTTTAGGATGCTATCGTGTAATCATAAACAAATGAAATTGATAGGGAGAAATCCATAAATTTAAACGTTGGTGAGGTATTTAATAGACGCTGAATGAAGTGATGGGGTGATGGTTACTCGAATATTGAAAGTTTCAACATTCGGAGGGGGGGGGGGGAGATTTACAGCCCTGTCCCCGACCCTCCCGATGGCGAAAATTTTGATCCAACTGATTCTTTGAAGAATTGTTTTTGCAAATAAACTGCAGTCGTGGCTTATCAAAAAACGGATAGAAAAGGGAGGAGTGGGTGGGGAGGGGCTTTGGTGTATTATTTTTTGCACCCCTAACTGTCGTCGACTTGTACTCCATGCTAATTAACCTGATTTTTTTTCAAACGGGAGAGGAGGCGTACTATGCCGGCTTTATCCTATAAGATGGATAAGCCACCTAATCGTAATTGAAATCTTGAAACATATGAATATGAAAGGAAGAAGGGCCAAAGTCCATCAAATCTTTTTTTTTTTATAGTTATTAAGAAAAAAATGAATAATTCTAGATAAATTTAAAAGAAAGAATTGTTTCAAGTTCACGGAATCATTTATACATGAACATACATGATTTGATACATGAAAATGATATTTTCTCTCAAGCTAAAACAATTTTTTTTTTATCTTTGATAGCTCAAAACTGTTAATGTTGGAAGAGATTTTGACATTTCTTTCTCTTATGTATTCACGTCAGAATATATTCTGTTTCATATCATCCATCAAAGAAATAATTAATCAATTTTATACAACATTTGCTTCATCTTTCTTGATTTCTGTAGCGGATCTTTTGGCATCTCTAGTGGTATTGTTTCACGTGACCGAGTTCTACCAATCGACATGGCCAGCACTGTGGGCGTATAACATCCAGTGTCAGCTCCATCGATATCTACGGTTCGTTGGATTCAATTGCACCGTTTTCACCATGATGGCCATAGCTATTGACAGGTATGACCAAAATTATTCAGAACTTCCCTGTAAACTAAAGATGCCATACTGACAAATGACAATGAAAATTATAATTGTGCAGTGCTGTTATTGTTTCTCATGCAGCGCGGAACATGGACAGTTTTACCCTTGCCACTAGATTTCAATCAAACACGCAATTTGCACCATATGAACTTCTTTTAGACTATCGTGGCATTAATAATGTGAAGTGTCATCGCACATCACCATAATCATCACCATAATCATCACCATAATCATCACCATAATCATCACCATAATCATCACCATAATCATCACCATAATCATCACCATAATCATCTTCATCATCACCATAATCATCACCATAATCATCACCATCATCACCATTATCACCATCATCACCATCATCTTCATCACCACCATTATCATCTACATCAACATATCCATCACCATGCACATTCATTATCAACATCATTACTTTCATTTTTAGAGTATACCCATCACTGAAATGAATTAAGAGTCAGAAAGGCGATCACTTTGTACATCATTGCCCTTTTAGCTCTCAGCTAACATCGAGATTCACCTGCCCAAGTACAGTATGTCCTGCTACTTTACATAATTATATAAAACTAACCTAACTTATATATTTTCTTACTATTGCAATTCACTCTGAGTGGAAGACGAAAAGCTTCACTATGTCTTTCTTAAAAACCGTTTCTCGGTCTATTCCATTCAAGACTTTGTAGAACAAAATGTTAAAAAATTGATTATGAGGTGACTACAACTTGACGTCATATAGTCATAGTCCATCGCGGTGTTAAATTCAAAATATAAAATTAGATATTGCTGCCTCACAACTAGGAGAGCTCAAGAGTGCAGAACTATATAGCTAGATGTAGCTGCAAACACAGAGAGAGAGAGAGAGAGAGAGAGACACACACACACACACACACACACCCTCACCCCCACCCCACCCCCACCCCTACTCACGCACACATACTTGTGTGTCTTTCCCTTTGTTCTCTCTATTGTTCAAATGGCCACACAAGCAGCCAAAAAAGCCACACATGCCTGACGGAATAAAGGCATCTATTGTGTTTGACTGTCCAATTAGTCACACAAGTATACCTCTGTTGATACACACAGACTCACACACACCGTATTAAACAGTCCTATATTGGTCGTCTTTATCAGATTTTTTGCAGTTCGTAGCCCGGTCCTCTTCAAGGCCAAGTTTACCGTCAGCCGAACCAAGTTCATTCTCCTCTTCGTTTGGTTGACATCGATCACCACTGCCCTCCCTGTCGCCTTCATGTTCGAGGTCAGTCACTCAATCCAATAGAAGTACTTCAGGGGAGTGTTTCATGAAAGGAAGTTGTCGGATATTTCATCCGACAACTGTTATAAGCTACTGAAATCCTTGCATCTGATTGGCTGAGAGCAAATTTGTCGGATAAAATATCTGACAAGTCCTTTCATGAAACGCTCCCCAGATATTGCTAAATAAAGAGCGCATTCATTTTCCTCTGTCATTTAGATTAAAGCCATGCAAGCTAAGCTGTTTTTAAATCTTAAATGTTGCATTTTAACAGTGCAATGTGCATAACTAACTACCCCCCCCCCCCCCATTTCTAAGTCAGCCTTTGAAAAATATAGTATTAATTTTGGTCAAAACCATATTTCTATATCACTGTACTTACACATAATTGCAAATTGAATTCATCATCATCACTATGTTCATATTTGCAATGGACTCTACAAAAATATTTAAAAACTCTGATGAATCGTCGAATAAAGCTATTTAGATAACGGCGAACCGTAATGAACAGATTTAATGAGTTATTTATATTGAAATATTTATTGCAACTAATCACAGACGCTATCTAGAAATCTGGCCAACATAGATTAGACCGCAGCTATAACTTATTGAAATAATTATAATAATTTGCTGAAACTTAAAAATAGCACTGGAATTCAATTATCATAATCATTTTAAGAGTTCTGATTTCTGGAAACAAAGGGATTCAATAATACATATACTTAATTGTAGATTTGCAATTTATTCTAGTTTATTTCCTCCACCTGTATAAACATTTACGATCTTTCCAGTATAGATGGCGCTATGGCTTTAAGGTTCAAAGGCTCCACGATCTCTTTTTACCTCGTTCATAATTATCGTGTATTAATATATGAATTCCCGTATTAGTTAGTCAAAGAGTAATATACCCGATATTTGTTTGTTTCTCTGATTTGTTTCCTGTGACTGCTATGTAAGCGACCAGTGGACCGAATATGCCCAAGTTTTGTCAACAATGGGCCATTCTATTACAGTCTGGGCATGAGCAGAATATAAAAGACCATTGGGACCAACATGTAAAATATATAGAAAAAAAATGCTTGATACACTCTGAAAACTAAAGTGAATTAAATCATGATTTAAAAGGGTTGAGGAGTGACCACTTTTTTCAAAATGGTAGATAACACTCTTAACATGCTGGATGCAAAACTACACTCTAAAAACTTAAGTGCTGTATTTAGCACTTTTTGAGGGCATGTATAGGGACTGCACTCAGAGTGCTATTGAATGCACACAGCGTGCTATTTCAGCACTTTCACGGGAGCTGGACCGGCTCCTTAAACTGCTAAACATTCATTTAAAAAAATCGTGGTTTTGGCGAGCAGGGTCCGCTGATCGAGAATTGCTGGCATTACCGCTAGACTAACTCACATCGTACGATTTAGAGCAGATCATATTGTTACATAGTGAATTTACGACACCACATAGTTCATGTTATCTACTTGACTCCCATGACTAAACTGGATTGCAAGAAGCATTCGTTAGTCTATCGGTAACGTCAGCGCCTCTCAATCAGCGGAACTTGGTTCGAGGCTCGCCACGGTCACATTTTCTTTTGCTGGTAAATTAGCACACTACAAGTGCTAAAACAGCATTTCAGGTGCAGTCACTATACATGTCCCGAAAAAGTAGCACTTTAGTTTTTACAGTGTATAAAGCTGAATCCTGTATGTTAAAAGTGTTAACCTACCATTTTGAAAAAGTGGTCACTCCTCGGCCCATTCATGGTGATTTAACACTTTAATTTTTGGAGTGTAAGTGCCGATGAAAGTTTTTTTTTCAGTCATGCATCAACAATGCATTTTATCATGTTGGAAGTAATATTTTCTGACAGGGAAATAAGATTTCTTCATAGAACACTTCCATCACTTGGGTGCGATTGTTCTTAAATGCACTGAGCGGGACCTCTCCAAGTTTAAAGAGTTATTGAATATCATTGGGGTCATTGGGAACGTATGCTGATTAAGAAATGTTCATAAACTATTCAAATCTTGATATACTGAATTGGCGTACTAGCAGTTGATATCTAATAAACATTGGACAATATTGCAGAGTGCTTGATATGAGACGAACCATTAAAAGTCAGCTTTCAAAGTAATGCTAACCATTCCTTTATCATTATAGTTTGCCGATAATCTTTTTACTTTTCCCATTGTTCTCTTTGGTTATATGTTAACAGAGTATTTACAGCGGAGAAGGACAGGCGGTCTCCTACCCGGGTAAGTTGCCGTGGGCCTGCAAGGTCATCGTCCCCTTCGGACATTGGTGGAAAGACTTCAAACCCGTCTATCTCAACATACTTCTTTTCTACGTACCCGCCATCATCACCGCAGTTATCTACGTACGCATCGTGGTTCACGTGAAACGAAGTAATACATACCTGAGAAGTGAGCTCCTAAACGGTGGTCCCGTGCCGAAGCGTTTTCGCAACACGCACTGGAAGATATGCAAGAGTCTACTTTATGTCTTTGTCGGGTTCATTATCTGTTTCGCGCCTTTTGCCACTTACCACATCGTTCAGCAGTATTTCGCGACCGCGCTACACCCCGAATTGAAGAATCTTTCCCTTCTCTTGCCTTATGTGAATTCATGCCTCAATCCTGTTATATATTCCTTCACGAACGATACATTTTGGAAAGCCGCCAAGCAGATCGTGTGTATGTCGAAAAGCAGTGCGAAAGCGTCAACGCCTTCCAGCGACATGGACGGCAGTCAACCGGCGGTTCTCGCCGCCATCTCGGGTAATCAGAGGATTAAGAGTAAACGTGGTGGTGGTGGGGGTGGAGAGCGAGCCATGGGGATTTCATTCTCGTATGACCGGAACACGGTCGAGATGGACTACAGCCCCGCCTTCCCCCGTCATCATGTCGATGTTCGAGGTGACGATGATCACAGCAGTAACGGGACGACGTTAGATAAGAAGAGATCGTCGGAGTATTGCATGACGACTATTCCAAATGGAAACGCATGATACCCCGTTCTTCTTCACAAAAGACTATACATGGATGCCACAAGACACTCGCAAACGTCGAAGTTCAATTTTTCCCTAATTCAAATTATTATTAATATTATTTAAGAGTTTTTTGCAGCTTCACTGTTTCAGTGTATCTTCAGTGATATGAATTACAGAAAAGCTGAAGATTGCGAAGCGCTGAATAATATCTCTAGATATTACTTTTATTAGCGACGGCTTTTGTAAGCGCAGGTGGTGTTATTCTTTTTTTAAGCATCAAATATTTCAAATGGACATTAAATGCGACTAAAATAAACGCTTGATATGAACATACTGAAGCTTCATGTAAAATCATCAGTGGCCTATACAGTGCGTCCCAGAAAAAAGGAAACCAGTTTTTGGAGATATCTTGATAATGAAATAGGATTGGAATAAAACATGGACACTTTTAGAAAGAATAAAGTCTCTTCTTTTATGTGATACCAAATACACGAAGATTTGTTTATGCTTGACCGACTTAGAACAATTTTACCAGCTTAATGTAAGAATCGATTTGCACAGAATATTGGTGCAAACGTTTTAATGCAGATTATTCGAGTTTGTTTTCAATTCCCTTCATGTTGTTATCACGTTTTCTGTTATGTCTTCAGTATTTTCTTTCTTGTGTTTGGTTTTCTGTTTCTGTTAATTCAGGTTTTTCTTTTCATTTCTCCTTTTCGCTCACTCCTTGCTTTTAATGTGATACATTTTGTTTCACTTCATGAATCATTTCTGGCTATTTGCATCTTTTCGCTTTTTACATTTTCACAGTCTCCATGCGTCCCCATTTTTCATTCCCGATTTCTACTCAATCCTTAACATTCTTTAACTAAGTTATCTTCAATTCACTTCAACCTTTTATTTCATTTCAGAGTGATATTCTAACCTCTTTCCAATCTCTTGCATATCTCAACTTGCTCTCTTGCTGTCTTATCTTGTTTTCCACTTAAAAGAATTGTGACACGGAATAACGACACACAAACAAACGATGAAACTAAGTTTTATTTCTTTTTAGTTCATCCTTTACAAGAGCAACTCATAAATCTTGGACCGTGTAACTCTATCCCCAACATCCCTCAACATGTCCACCATGCCTGTCCACGCACACCTGTGCTCTGCCCCTCATGGCTCCTACTGCCTGGCGAATCACTGGTTCTTGGTGCCGCAGTGCCTCACACTCTCTCACGATCCTGTTACGCAGGTCATTAGTGTCTCGTGGTGGGGAGGTGTAGACCCTACTCTTCAGAAAGCCCCAAAGAAAGAAGTCACACGGGGTGAGATCTGGTGACCTGGGAGGCCATTCGACATCATGATTCAATGCGATGACTCTGTTGTTGAAGAGTTCCTGCAGTCTCTCCCTGACGACTAATCTTCGATGAGGCGGTGCTCCATCTTGTACCCACCAGACTCTTTCGAAGCTCCCATCAGGCTGGCGATTGAAGTGTTGATGTGTTGATCAAGTTCTGAAACGACGTCTTCGTTGATAAGATGTAGGTAGCGTTCTCCATCGAGATTTCCGTTGAAGAAGAAGGGTCCTATCAACGATCCATTACGACAGAGTCCTACCCAGACGGAAATCTTCTCGCGACTGATGTTGACATCGTAGTGGAACGGTGGTGGGTTGTGGATTGGAGCATACTACCGGACGTTGTGGTTATTGACCTTGCCGTTCATGAAGAAGGACGCTTCATCTCCAATGATGAGGTTTTCAACAAACCTTGGGCCACGATCCAGCAACCACTGGGAATATCGGAGTCGTCTGGGCATGTCTGCTTCTAGTAGTTGGTGCCGAATGCGTATCCTGTAAGGATACCATTGCACGTCCAGTAGGATGATCCTGTGGTAGGAAGACCTGGACATGCCAAGTCCGTTTCTTCTCGTCGAGCTAGACATGGGGATTTGCAGATACTTCCTGCTGAACTGCGGCAATGTTGTCCTCTGTTCGGACTGACCTTGGCCTCCCAGATCGGCCTTTGTTGAGGTTCAAACTTGTACCTTCATTCTGGTATTTTCGAACGTTCTTCCAGATCGTTGACTTTGACGGAACATTCCGATCAGGAAACCGACGACGGAAAGCTTGGGCAACTTCCTGAAGGCTTCCAGTGCGGTTCCATTCGGTTACTAGGAAAACTCTTTGCTGTGTTGTTAGCTGCATGGTCCGGCAAGCAAGTGAAAAGCTTGTGCTTAAAACCGTATTCATTCTCATTAAGAAATTTGGTGAAAGAAACGTAAAAAGAACACCAAACAATTGCTAATGAGCCCTCCCTTTGTTAACCAACGTTGCTGCATCCTTTCCAATCTTGACCACTTATTCTGTGCAACTTGATTTTGACATTCAAATTTTAAACTCTCCTTGCTCATCAATGCATAAACTTTAAGTGTCATATTAGGTGTCAAAAGAAAGAGGAAGAGCTAAACTTTATGATGGTATATATTATATGACATGAATTGTTCCATTTTACTTCGGAAAATAACTGACAACTCCGGTTTCCTTTTTATTGCACTGTATAGCTCCGGGAGCACGAATTATACACATACCCTCTCCCTAATCTAAATTTTTAAAAAAGAGTGGAAAAGAGGGAAAAGGAATGAGTAATGGGGAAGGATCCCCTTAAACTCATTTTCATAATTCCATGTCCTAGTTCTCTCATATTTCATTCACATTTAACCCCCCCCCCCCCCCCCCCGCAATAACACAAGTGCCTGGTCGATGGCTGGGCCCAAGCTACACCTCTGAAAATCATTATCGTTATTATAATGATTGAAAATTGTATATTTATAAATATTTTGTTAATTTTAATATCCCTGCCCCGCCCCCCCCCCCTCCCAAAAAAAAGGGGAAAAAAAAGATGATTTTTTTAAATATTTATAATCTTTGAAAGAATTTTACCGTTTGGTGTTTGTCTTTATTGGTAATCTTGCTATCCTCAGAAATAAATAAGGCAAGCACGAACAAACATGGATATTCATATAGATGGCGCTATTGCGCTGAAGCTCTTAGCCAGCAAAGCAAAGAAAAAGAAAATTAAAGAAGAAAAAAATGGTTTTCGTTCTAAAAAAAGAGGGGGGGGGGGGACAATGCATACTATTCTTCCAAATCCTAATTCTAAATCCGCCACTGATCTAACATATACCTGCCAATATTGTTATTTATTTGAAACTGAATATAAGTTTAATAATAAGTGAAGATGCCCATATAACGTTTATGCACGAGTTCCATGAGATCTACATTTTCAGTGTATTTCTAAGATTTTTATCAATTACTTCAAGGCATTACTTCGTAACTTACCAGGGGAAAAAATGTCAGAAACCTAAACATGCCAGTGGAAGCCCTACAAATCTTATCACTTTTCATCACAGCAGCTAAACCCCCTCTCTCTCTCTCTCTCTCTCCTGTATTCTTTATAATTTCTATCTACCCCCTGCATGTCTATTGTTTTCTGTCTCGCTCTCATTTTCCCCACTGTCTGTATCTCTCTCTCTCTCTTTCTCCCACTTTTCCCACTGGCTGTTTCTCACTCTCTCATAATTATATTTTACTGATTTTTTTGTTCTCTCTCTCTCACTCATTTTCCCCACCAGTTTTCCACTGTATCATACACACACACACACACCCACACACACACACGTTTACATGGCTTTACTTTACAACTATTGTTCCTCTATTGTTACTCGTCCTCGGACAGTCGACGGAATAAGGCATAAATTCATTGTTCGACGTTCGAGGACTATTGTCCGGCTTCCGAGGACCATTGTTGTCATGATTTTTTTTTTGTTCTCTGTCCGAAAATGTCCTCGGACATAATGCTAAACAAACGCACACACACGCACCCTCACACACACACACACACCCTCACACACACACACACACTCTCTCTCTCTCTCTCTCTCGCTTCTTTCAACATTCCACTATATATGATTGAGCAATCTTTAATTGGAGAACTACAAACAAATGCAATCTGTTGTACATTGCAGGTTACATTATACTTACACATTTATTTTCGACTTAATACATGTAATGATAAATTTTTTATATTACAATAATTGCCTCTTGACTGCTTACTAAATACACCGTGTTGCAATACATTTTTATCCACTCGGTAATTAGATTTTGATTTCACTCCGCAATGATATTCAAGTTCTTCCCCCAGTTTAAACCCTGATGCCAATTAAATTAAACCTATCTATATTTAAAGAAAAGTCTGCTATGAATCAATTGTTCAAATATGTTTCATCAATAAACTAATTGCCTTTCAGTGTGAATGGGTACGTGCCAAGGGTAATTTATGCTATTGGTTGCAATACCGATTTTAGATCTTAATCCTGTGCACAACCATGGTTAGAGGTACATGTATAATTACGTAGTTGATAGCAATATAAATGAAACAACCCTTTTCATCTTTTAATTGCCTGCTAATCTGTGCTTCACCTGGTATCACTGCAGTTATTATTTTGACAAACATTGTCACATATACGCGGCCCAAGCTCGACGCTCTGGAACACCACATTTCTAAAGTTGTTGTTTCTTGTTTACGCCAATGCCATCAGATAAGCTTTTATAAGGAGGGGTGGATATTTTATATCAGAAACACGAATGGATACAAAATAATATCGTAATCAATAAGGGCAACTACTCCTCCACCCAATTTCCCCCACCCCCCGCCCATCGAGAATCGATGTCCATGACTGTGTAGATTAAGAGCAAATCCACACCATTCAAACTAAATCTTATCTGTGCAAGGAAACAATAGTTATAAAAAACAGCGACCTTATTTACAAATAATTGATGTTATATCCTTCTACACAGACTTCAAATCAAACTATATCACAAATATCAAAGAGAAATTACATGTCTAATACAAAATTTAAAAATCCGATTTGTTAATTTTTGAAAAATATAGCTGAAAATATAAGAAATTTATCATCCTCTGGAAGCTGAGATCACAACTAAGTTTAGAGAACATCTCTTTCATTTTTTCTTTGACAAAGCGGCTGATAAAGACTGCTTTTAATCCAAAAGCGGATCTTGGAGGGGAACCCAAAGTCGTATCTCACATACAAATAAAGTACAAAAATGTACCCTTTAAATTGTGCCCCGGCAACTATATTTTGGACTCAAGTCACCTTTAAAGAACGTCATTTATCTTCAGTTTGTCGTCTTTTAAAAAATATCTTTAACTTTGTCAGTTCCCTCAAATTAAATGACTAGAGAGAAATCTTTAACTTCACGATTTTTAAATTGCATTACATACATTTTATAGGAGTTATTTTGTGTAAGTAGGTTAACATCACCAAAGCCTATATATTTTTTTTTAGTTTGGAAATCGTATCTATTTCCAATCTATATCCACCGTTCTTTCTGTGTATTGTCTGCTTGGTTTTATTGTAAATAGTTGTAAACAAAAGTTTATGTTTTTTCTCTGTGTGCAAAGTGTGCAAATATAAATTATATGAGACACTCGCACGTGGTATAAAAACAACGCCGTCACTGTCTTTTGTGTCTAGCCATTGTTGACAAAAGGTCGTAAAAAAGAGGTAGTAACACGAGAGAAGGGAAGATTTACGAATGTCTTTTAAAAATCATTCAAATATCAACAGAAAGACAATAATTCATATCAAAGAGGAAGACCCCCCCCCCCTAAAAAAAGACGAAACAACAAACATTGTGCTGCAAGGTATACAATGCTCTTTTTTCGCTGAGATAATGTATAGAGATTTGAATATAGAGAGAGACAGGGGTGGGTGTGGGGGTTAAAGAGGGAGAAGGAAAGGGTTATATACTTAGATATATAGAGAGAGAGGAATTGATTGGAAAGGCAGAGAAAGAGCGAGTGATGGTTCCAAAGTAAGATTAAAAAAGAAATAATGGACAGAAAGCGAGCGAGAAAAAGATAGAGAGAAAGAGGAATTGTATGGTCATGACATTGAGAAATAGAGAGGAGAGGGGAAGTGGAGATTGTGTGAATTGTATATAACATCTAGGGAGAGGCGTGGCCTGAAAGTAGATATAGCAATGAGGAAATTATAGCTAAGTATTGTCTCAAAATAGAATTTTACGTAAGTCTTGGTCACGATGCCAGATGTAATAGAGTACCGAAGTGTGACGTCATCAAATTTTGATTTTTGTATTTCAGTATTTTTATGACCATATTTAGGTCTTTATATTTATGTCTTTATATTGTTGAAAATGGTTCAGGATATTATTTATGATGTAATAACGTTATATTTTGTTGAAAAATGTTTCATGAAATTATGATGTAATTACGTTGTTATATTCTGTTGAAAATGGAAAATAAATGAAATGATATGAAATGAAATGAAATGAGGTAGAGCATGATGGAAAACGTTCACACATCAAATTTGACATGAATCAGTTCATGGTGGCCCAAGGTATGGCTATATGAATATCTAATTAGCCCCATTGAAGTCAGTGTAAATTGGCCTGGTTCTTAACAGTTTAGAACCAGGCCAATTTAACACTGACTTCAATGGGGCTAAGGAGGTATTCATGCGGCCATATCTCGGGGCCCAATGAGCCAATTGGCATAAAATTTGGGATCTGGATGTTTTTCACCATGTTCCTTTGAGATATGGTATAAAAAATGTCAAAATGAAAAAATAGCTTTTTGTGACGTCATCACTTCGGTACTCCATATAACAGTGGAGGATTTAGGGGGGCACATCCGGCCCGTGCCCCCCCCCCCCCTTGGAAGAAAAATATGCATTGTGCCCCCCTTTTTCGATTCGATTATGCTCCCCCTATTTAGAACGAAAACCTTTTGTTTTGCTTGCTTGCTTGCCCCTCCCCCCTAACATAACGTACCTAACTTCGATCAGATTATGATCATTGGAGGATTTAACGGTGGCATATAAATTATGTTTGTGTTGCATTCCTCTGAAAATAATATTTGGTTTTACATTTGGAGTTTATTCAATGGCATCCGAGATCTCTGTACCTATCTATGGTCTTGTTTTGATTGTACTCAGTCACGTCCTGTAGATATGGATTCAGGATTCATGGAAGGGGAAGAAGGAAGGGGCGGGGACAAAGGCGGAAAATTGCAGAAGTCTGTAACCACTGGGACACCTACCCCCCCCCCCCCCCCCATAATCAGGGGCGTCGATCCGTTTTTCGGATTGGGAGGCAAGAACACCCTAATGATGGTGCCGTTCATGATTTCTTTAACGCCTCTTAATATTACACGGTTATTGAAGCAGGGGAAATTATAGAGAATTTGCCACCCCGTAATCGACGCCCCTGCCCATAATGTAGATCGGGTGTACTCGGTGTGATAATCAATAGTCTAATTGGGCAATGAAAATGAATAAATAAAATAATGCAAGCACGAGAAAATTGCATGCGAGAAACACCTCTTATCAGAGCTTAGTTGTTACGCCTCAATGCAAACAATGAAAAAACTAGACAGTGATAGCAATATTGATGGACTGCAATACCGTACCCAGGAAAGAAATTGGGACGTCGTAGGATGCCGAAATCAATTGTGAATGCATTTTCGATGTGCCCTCACAGTGTTTTTAAAGAGCTTTTTTTCCAGTATTTCCATACCACGTGCCCTCACGGTGACCATATATGGTATAAGTATATACTTCCCAAGGAGTGGAGATGATGCACACAATGCGTGCGCAGGGGCCGCGGAACGTCTTGGAAAGTGGAGGGCCTGAGTGGGGGGGGGGGGGGGGGGTTGCGTGTATAACTACATTTTTGCACTGCCATACGATTGCACGTGTTAACTGAAAAAAGTGCCCCCCCCCCCCCGGTTCCACGGACCGGAATAGAAGATGTTATAGTACTAAATGCTACAAAAATTCAGATTGTTATTATCATGCGTTTCAGTATAAGAATAAAAGTCCGGTTACATAGGCTACGTAATTGAATAATTAATTAATTAATGGAAAATTCTCTGACAAGCACAAAAAGCCCTTTCGTTCTTCACTGAGGTACCCCTTGAAAACAGAACTGCAGCACCCAGCACCCGTGCTCCTATAGGTCCTACCCTGTAGATGGCTGTAAGTTGGACGACCCTATAATGACGATAATCGATATTTTGTTGATCACGAATGTTGTTAAAAAATATAGTTCTCCTTTATATACCAAGAGTCTCATTTGTTTAGATTTTGCCGTATCTTCAACTTCTCGCTATCATGCGGATGAACTTATCTTTAGATGAGTGTAACGATCCACAGACAAAACACTTTTTATTTATTCAATACCATATTGAGAAAATACTATTTTATCAACGCGAGATATCACCCCGGGAATGTTTAATGCTTAGAAACTACTTCCATTAAAAAAAAATCTCACTCCTACTTCCCTATATAAAAAGCTTTAAATGGTATAAGCAGTTTTGGCAAGGGACCATGAGAAATTAATGAAAATTCTTATCATGATACATCTTACTGATTTAAAACAATAGAACAAACGTATTTGCCCAATGTCTTAATCTAAACGTTGGAGATTGATGAGAGAAAATAAGATAAGAGATGCCAATTTGGATTCATTTCGAATGTCCTGCCTCTTATGTACAAGATGAGGAGCGAAACAAAAACAACGACACCAAAAGCGACATAACTATGTATTTATTATGTCTTTGATCTAATTTTTGTTATTGCTTAGTTTGATTATGTATGAACATGATGTATGGATGATGATATTTTTTTGTATTTTTATGTTCAAATTCTGTAATACAGCCAGTTGTCTGCAAATGAAAAAGGCATTCAATAAACCATTACCACAACCATTACCATTATAACGAAATAAAAATAAAGAGGAACAGATAAAATTAATGCCCAAAACATCACTCTATATTTCTTTTTCTTAATTCTACAGACCCAGTGGAACCATCAGAAAGATGAAATTACGATGTCCAAAGTCAAAGCAAAGAACCTTTCAATAAATAAAAATAAAATCTTAAAATACATAATATCTGTGGTGGTTATGGAATAATATTGAAACATATATACTAAGCCCTGAACCCGGAACAGACTTGGAGGTGTGAGCAGGGGCGTAGCCGACGAGGAGGGCACGTCCTCCTACAAATTATGACAAACTCGTACTTAAATAGATCGCATGCTAAGATATGCAATGCATTGGAATGTCGGGTTTCAGTACATCAAACTGCATTAGCGTACAGTTTAATAATTATTTTCCCCTCCCAGCAAAAAAATTCCGGTGATCCCCCCCCCCCCCCACGCCTTGGAAAAAAATCCTGTGTACGTCACTAATAGGGAGCAAAGAATTTGACTATTGGGAGGGTGCCCCATGGTTCCGCCACTAAGCACTCACTGCAGGATACAAGTTTCAATCTCTCATGTCTCTTTGGAAAGCGTCCAGTTTCCTGAAGGTTTGGTGGAGGAGGAGCCGGGGGTGTGTCACGCATTCGCATTTCCACTTGAAAGAAAAATACTGAAGTTTCAGCCAGAGCTTTATGATATTGAAACGGTGTAGGATAATGACGTTCAGAAAATACAATAACATAAAAGAAGAAAAGAGTATCAGAGTCTCTCCCATCATTGAAAAAAATATGAGAAAATCTAGTTGGTTTATTTCACAGACAAACTATTTGGTGTTATTGCGCGTTACAGGTTATGCCTCCTCTTGAACATGTTGAAGAAGTCCAAAGAATAAAATCAATACACTCTGTCTTGCACTGAGTCTTCAGCACGAGAAGCTTCGCAGATATTTTGCTGCCCTCCTTCCGTCTGTCTAGGGTCTGGGATGGATATCGCTATATACCCCACCCCCCTTACCAATGACAGGCCATCACTTCTGGTACATTGAAGAATAATTATCATCATAGTCGTCGTCATCATCATTATAATCATCATCACCACCATAATTATCTGCAGCAGCAGCAGCAGCAACAACATCAAAATCATCATCATTCGACACTATCACCAATATTACCATCATCACCACTAACACCAACATCATCACCATCATCATGACCACCACCACCACCATCATGACCACAATCACCAACAACAACAACACCATCATCATCATCATCATCATCACTATTAATCTCCTCGTTCACATTATCATCACCATAACTATTACTTCCTCCTCATCATAACCATTAGCATCGTCATCATCATCATCGATATCCCCGTTCACCTCAAAATACTGATTTCTGTATTAAATCTCTGAGAGAGTGCTGACCCAGTAATATATCCTTAACCCACCAGACCCCGAAACGTCCATATTCAACCGATTAATACTCCTTATGCCAGTTAACGTTTGAGCGGATTAAGATGATAAAAACCGTTACAACCAAAGCCTATACGTTGCCAAATAATGCTGATACAAATATAAGATCTCTTTTGTCATTCCCAATAGATGCAATATTATATAAAACACTGGCAGTCTCTGTACTATTTATTTTCAAGCTGGGCTCGTATGTTTCCCGCAGCGTGATAATACACGTGAGATTAATCTAAAATTTTCTTCCTCTTGTTTTGTATTTCTTTTGTGACATAACGAGTTGTGACCTTCTGCGCTCAGAAGGGGGCCATGATAATATTTCTCTCCTTCTAGTGCTCTCTCTCCTTTTTTCTTCCGTCCTCTTTGAAACAAGCGATTCTCGAAGCGAGGTTTACGGTAGGTCTTGAACCAAGTTCACGTTATAAATCACGAGGGTATAAGTCAAGATCGGGTTGATTTTTATGACCACGTCCACTGGGTGAAAGAGGAAAGCCAAGAAGTAAATTGAAGCCTACCGGAATCTTTGGAAGATGGAAGACGTACCAAACGGTAAGCACGAAGAATTGGAAAAGGAGGATTACAAGAAGAGCATTTCACAAGTAGAACTCACCGAATCAGACACGAAGTTTGTCCTAGTAAGTACCGAGATTTACTCATTCTTTTCTTTCGTAAAATAAAAGTTGTAGTGTTTAATAATATAGATGTCATCTCCCGATTAAAAGTTCATGAAAGAATGATATTGGTGGGAGACATGTTCTCGTCTGTAAGCACGTACTATGAGCCACAAAGTTCTTGGCGAGACATCTTTGTTTTTATAAGCCCGGCATTTTAGCTCAGGCTCATCTGAATCTGATATTCCACGATGACTCATTTCTTTTGAATTGAGCTGAAAATGAATTAAATGGTATTTTCTTGCTAAAGCTTCCGTTTTGTATGGAATAAAAAGTATTATACCCTTATCTGTTTAATCATGTTAAATATTGGCAAGTCGAAATTAATGTCCCATACGAATTATTATGGAATGGTATCATGGAATTATTAACATAAACTGACATAAAAATATCACTTTACTAGAGATTGTGTCTGATCCAACTCCTATATAGGAGGCCTTTCAGTTTGTTATAATCATCAGATGTACTACTATTTTTTTTAAATATGTGGTCGGTAATGTATATACATTGGACAAAATAGCTTGAACTGGCCCATATTCATTGTCGATAAACTAATGTCACAGTAATATTATCGTGTAGAATAGATGCTGGTTCATTAAACCATGAATGTACCAAAGAGAATATCGTGATTAAACCGATTTAACCGATAAGAATTATATCAGGAAATTCAATATTCATCTGGGATGGATGACTGCATCCATCACATTTCAAATGTGAAAACCAATTATTATTTGCAAAAGCGATAATTATTCCTGTTTTTTTTTCATTATTGGTTGGAAGTCTAAAAGGTCTATTTCATGAGCAGGTACAGGTGCGAGCGAGCGTAGCGACCGTTCATTTAGCTTTAAATGTCCTCAATTGATTATCTTAAAGATATGGCATGAATTAACAACAATTAATAATGTCCTTTTCGACTATCTATCTTTCTTATGTTTACTTTTGAATGAATTCGATTTTTATTATTCTAAAATTGTGAATTTCCTTATTTTTTTTAAATAGAAAGGGTACTTGATGGGAGCTTTAAAAGGGCTCTACCACAAATGTATTTGAAATGTCTTTTCCAAGAATTCCCAAAGCGGTATATTTCTGATAATTTAGAGAGACATTTTGAAAAGGGATTCTGAGGGGAGTGCCTTAATATTCAATTAAAGGAAAATGATTCAGTCAGGTAAAGTTTTACTTTTAAGAGTGGAACTGCACTTTCTTTACCCCTGCAGGTCCGACTACTTAAAAAATAAAAATAAAATGAATATCACTCACTGTCTGTCAATTTTTGCTATTCATATTCCGTGCCGATAATTTGTTTTGTTCAATTCAGTAGCACTGGAATAACTATACGCACACAAGTATGGTATGTTGGTATGTTCGTCAAAAATATGTGACCCCTTAACACCCTGGCTTGAGGGGGGGGGGGGGGGGGGGGGGTGGTCATGACGACATAAATATAACTGATGTCATGCATGTGCAGTCCAATGTATATAGTCATGTATATTCGTGTCATAATTATTTGTGTCTTCGAGTCCACGTTCATTATACTGACCAAGAGCACAGCTTCGTGATTGCACATTACAGGAGGAGCAGGAAAAGGGGGAAAAGAAGAAGATGTAACTAATGAAGGCTGGACAGGAAACTTGCAGATGTTGAAAAGGCAGAATAATACAACGAAAATAAGAATTAGAATTCAGTGCGTAGTGAGAAATTGAACAAATTAATGAAAAAGAGAATGGGGGGGGGGGGGGGGGGAGAAAGATAAGAAGATTAAACAAGAAAAAACACAGAATATGAAAATAAGTGCATGATAACAAAACACCCAGCAAAATTTGCCCCAATCGAAAGGGAGTTATTGATAGGGGTATAGTGTTGTCCTAAGGAGTAGTTGCGCGGAGAACCAATTTTGTCCGGGGGATAAAATAATGCCCAAAGGGGAAGTTGTTCTAGGAAAAGTTGTCCACAGTTATTTGTCCGGGGTAGATGTCCGGGTGTAGTTTTCCGGGAAAAATTGGCCTACGGGTGGTTATCCGGAGGGGGGTTAGGCAGTATAGAGGCGTAGTTGTCATGATACGAAAGATGTTATGAGTGGGGTGGGGGGTTACTCACCTGCTCACCATATTACGTGCTACGCAACCGCGTCCACAAAAAGCGTCGAAATGGGTATGCTTTCAGCCTTTTGGCGTTGTCAACGTTTCCCTAAAAAAGGAGGTGTTTTCAGCTTTAATTGCCATTTAGAGTACTAAATAACAAATTCGGTCTGCGACATGTAGCGTATAAATTGCACGATCACGAGTATTTTGTTGATATGAATAACACCGATTGGTGATTTGGATTGTTTGCATACAAATTAAATATAGATTAGATATACATGTAACTATATTTTGTACCATGCTATATTGAACGCAGAAATAAAATCAATCAATCAAGCAATCTAATTAGACTTCGTGCAATACGCCATTTAAGGTCCATTTTTGAAGTGTGTGGACGCGCTGTCTGAGAGTGACCCCAGGGGTTATGCCCAGTACTGTGACAACTCCTTGGTTATGCTGAAAATCGACAAGAATTATAACTCCGAATTCAATAGATGGCGCACTGTGCGCATGCAGAACAGTACCGTATGTCTATATACGGCACTGATGCAGAACATAGAGATCGCTATAATGATGCAGAACATATTGATGCAGAAGTCTCAGAAGATATAAGTACAGCTTGGTCCCCCCCCCCCCCCCGAAATTAGATTTATTTGTCTCTTGAGACAGCAGTAAACCAAAATAATGCTACAAAGTGCAAATACAAGGCCCCCATAATGATATTTTTAAAAATTACTTTGATTGTTATGTTTCCAAGGCAACTCATATGTTATTCAGCCTTGAAAATGCTTGGCCATAATAATATAATGAATTACAAGAATATTGATGAACTTTGGCCCATTAGCCCCATTTCCATCTCAAAATTAAGTAGAGGAAATAAAAAGCAGCCGGAAATATGATTTTGTTGGTAATGTGCCCCCGGGTACAAGTTTAACAGTTTTTGGAAGTCATGTTGCTGAAATTATGGAATAATAATTTGTGGATTTCCAATGGTATTTGACATGCTGTGAAACGTCATTGTGATGTCACAACTGTTAAATCAGTCAAGATAATTATGTCTGAATTCTTCACTTGTCTTTGACTTTATTTGATATGATAGATCGCCATGAAAGGGCATGTCAGCGCACTTTGTGAAAATGAATTCTTTGATCAGAAAATTCAATTTCAGTACAGCAAATTATTGCGTGACATCACATGATACCACTCACAGTACGCCTACTCGTTTTTATTATGATATTTTTCCTAAAACTACTGTTATGAATTGATGATAATAAAAATAAACAAATATAAAGTGGTATCCATCTGAGTACAGAGAGCACGATAAATGTTTTGATCAAATTAAGTAGCCTACAGAAATCAAACTATATAGAAATAGAATAGAATATAGAAATTATAGAATCTGGTAATACGAAGATTTTCGGCTCTGCATATAAATATTTAAAAAAAAATGTTGGCTCTGGTTTCGTTTTCCCAGCGATATGCGTCTTCTTCAGAATATTGATAAACATTTTTCAAGAGTAATAACGCTAAGATCGAAGCATCATCTTTTAAAGTAGAACGTTGATGATTTTAAATATTGGCTTAATACTTATTATTGCATAGATGGCATAAATTAAACAAGGTTATCCAAATTCAACGCTTGGAAACATTTGAAGTAATGATTATTATCAATTATAAAACGGTAAAATACAGCCCCCGATATAGCAGCTGAAGAGCTCCTCGAACGCTGCTGAGATATGTGACGACACACCCTGGACCAGTCCTGGCTAAGCAGACGATGTCCCATAACATCTTACACATTTTTCAGAGCCTATTTTGTCATCTCCTCTTCACTTATTTCTCTTCCTTCACTAGCGTCAGTCTTAATGTTAGTCTGTTGCCTCACTCTTAACTTCGTGTATGGTATTATTTTGATGAAAAATGCAGCGTTAAAAAATAAAGGAATCAGTCACTTGTAAACAAAAATTAATAAGACGCCATTGTATTTTCAGCTGTTTGCACCGGGGCATGTTCGGCGTTTCAAGAGGGAACGAATACCATCCTGCTATTATTCGGAGGGCTTTTCAATTTGAAAGTGGGGTTTATTTCATTGATCATTGACCCTTCTCCTATGTATTTACAATCAAACGGTTTTAGCTATCAGAATCAGTTTCACTTTCCCTTTATAATGGTGTGAAATAAGGTCATGTTTAAATACACCAAACTCTTTATAATTTGATAAATAATTGCATTGCAATTACGTTCATTCATTATAGGACGTCGTCTGCTTAAGCAGGATCGATCCCGAGTGTGACGACATCAAAACATCGCTATATTTCTGGCGAATCCTCGGATATTCCAGATGCTGAGAAGAGCTTTTATTTGTGTTGTTTTTATAATCACCAGATACGCAGTTGACATAAAACTTATAAGATTGCCATCTGTAAGCTTCCCAGTTTCTAGTGATACATTAATTGCCATATTTGTGATTTTCTTTGAATATCTACTTTAACGATACGAAATGTATTCAATAGATTATGTTCATTATAGATGTTGTCGGATGTAGAATTTGAACATCTTTTCTTTTTACTGCCCCCACCCCCTATGGAAAAACATGATTTAAAACCAAATGCCATTAGGCCTATCTATTCAGTCAACTTCCAACATATTAAGATAGATGGCATAACTAACCACTGATGCTATCTATATAGGCCTAGCCCGTATATATAGGGCCTACTGAATATCGAACACAGGGCGGGCGGGAGTGGGGAGGGGGCGTACATTTTAATTGAAGCTGGGAGGGGCGGTGCTTTATTCATGTTATGAGCCCATTTGAACCGAAAAGTACGGGAAACGAAGCCAAAAGCAACTCGACTTTTCAGAACTTGCGTTTTGTGTTTTCGGAGTAGAAACTTAAAAGAGAATCAACCCCTAATTACAAATTTACTTATATTGGAAGGTGTAATATATTCCTACTTGTTGGCCTAAATCATTTTCTAATAAGATAATCAGAAAAGGGTATAAATAAAGATATTCCAACACCCGGTATCGTCTCCTACTCATTTCCATGGGGGCTGCCATTTTCTTGCTGATTTGGAGTTGTACATGAACCATTGAGAAATGTTCCAGTCAAGAAGATATTTTAAATCCAAAACCTAAATTGCTTTTCTTCATTACCTAAAATCCCATATGTGACAAAAACTATAAAGTGGGTGTTTACATGTATTATAAAAATTAAATCTTTATAATGATATTTTTAAATTCTATTTTCTTGGGTTTGCCAAACAGAGCAGAACATAATATATGCAGCATGCATTCTGACTTTTCAAGTCCATTATCCGAAAGCAGGTGAATGCATAGTTTGCCGCTATAGATGCTCGGGGAAGAATTAATTTGCTCCGTCCCATGCGTCACAGTATCGAGAAAATAGATTTCTATTAAGCGAATATCGATTTTCAACAGAAATATATAAGGAAATCTTCAGTTTAAAAATAAATTGACATATCTATTCTATATTTTTAATCTCAAACGGGTTTTTAATTTTGAAAGAGGCAATTGGGCATTTGGATTAAGAAAATCTTCATGTACACATAAAAAAATGGCGGCCCCCACGTACTGCTAGCAGACGATACATGGTGCGAGCAGATGATAAATTTTGCTCAGAAAATCTTGATTCGTATCAATCTCGTAAATTTTGACGCGAAGCCATATAGTCTAACAAGTAGGAATAAATAACACCTTTGAACACTTTCGTCTGTATTTTTTTAGGTTAATTCTCTTTTAAGACCTAGCAAGAGAGGCCTTCAAAGAGCTGATTTCGTGACCGGTCAAGTGATTTCGTAATTAGGATGTGCGCATGAGCAGATAAAGGTCATTTTGCATGCTCGTTTAAAATTCACTGAGATAAGCGTCGACTGTGATGTAATGTTATTCATATATTCATTTAATTATACTTTTCATTAAATCCACTGAAAAGCAACAAAGTGTTCATTGATGGTTGGCATTTGACAGTCTGCCAAATGATAGCCAACTTGCAAACAATGCGCTTTCCCAAGTGTTCATTGACGTGCTATTCTAGTCACCTGGTCTACGAGGTCTTTCTTTCATAGAGTTTGAATTCTGTAGGCTGCTATGTCGGGCAAGCTTACGTATTATCTTTCTTTGAAAAGATGCCTATCCTAATGAAAAATGGGAAAGGTCATTTGCGAACAGTTGCTCATGGGCCAATTACGAAATCGCTTATATGCCTAGCCTGCATTATCGGCTAATTTTGAAGAACTGAACAATGACAGAATGTATTGTTTGAAAAAGTGATGGTCGTAATAGACCGCTTCTGAGCACCTAGTGACGAGCTATTCCATAAACATACTTTTTTTATATAAATGAGCCTCAGTGCTTGGAATCCAGTTTGCATATATTATTTGTTGCTATGCCCGGCAAGCTTTCAGGTTGTCAAGAACAACCTTTGTTTGAAAGGTACGCATAAAATTTACATATATTACCGAAGCGGTCTATTAACCCTCCATGCTTGTGTATCAGGGGAATCAGCCTTGCCGTTAGAACACATGTATTCATGACGCCCACTTTCTATGTTGCAGTGCAGGCTTTCAATGTGTACACAAAACATGTGCTAAAACCAATGAGTTATGCATGCTGAAACATAGAAAGTGGGCGTTGGCGGGGTGTGACGCGGGAACGGCGAAGGAATGGCCACACAGCGCGTGCGCAAATACGAGCCTCCACGACGTACGAAAGAATGAGACCATGTGCAAAAATATCCGCATGCGCGGTTTTTTTGGTGGTTGTTTTTGTTGTATATATATTACACACACTTTCACTCATATATATACTCATGGCACAGAACTCAAAGCGCGCGAACAGAAGTCTGTAAATACAGACCAAATTCTATAAGCTTTAACCATTTCACACTAAAGAAAGAAAGTCAATACTCCAGAGACGAATCCAGTGTGCCTAATTTTTTTATTAGATTTATTCGAATATTTGTTATAAGTTTTCTTGCAAATTAATAACACCTTTATCACTTTCTTTTTGAAGAGGGGCTTGTATGAATAAACTATCAAAATAAATGCCCATTCATTACTTTCACTGGACTAGTCTATCGAAACGAACCTTTATTACTGTAGCAAAATCACATCAAGCGATTGTAGCTGGTATATTTTTGAAGGAGATACATTTTTCATCGATGTTGAGCGTCTAAAAAGTAAATAAACCGTTAAATCTCTCTAAAGGAAATAAACTGGAAGTAAAGAATATTATAATGTTCACCATTTTTACGTTATTTGTCTGATTGCTGGACAATATACTAGACTTCTACGAATTACGCTGATATGAACGCGCGCGCGCGCATGCTCGTATATATTTCGTGGCCACATAAATATACCCAGCGAGCCGAGTGAAAACCAGGACAGAATATCGTGTGTTTGCACAATTCTTGCTTACGAACAGCACCTGTACTATTTAATCGAATAGTATATTATTCAATTAATGCGGATCTAGCTCTTAGATAACGGCAGCTGATGACTTTACTCAACTGAAGATAAAACAAGAGGCGTTCCTAGTCTACACATCGTGTGTTGACTGTTGATATTTGACTGTACACGTTCACCGGATCGCGAGCACGCGCACGCACACACGATCGAGTACGAGTCGGAGCATTATAATTCTGCCGACGCTGTTGTGGTAGTGTGAATTTGTATCTCAACGATCTGCCGAATCACATCGAGTTTATCTCTGACTCTTGACTTATTTACTTAGCTAATTTCATTTCGAATCTTAAGAAGAACTTGAACTATCAGACAAAATGCCTAGCAGTGGTTATACTTTTCCTTCACCTTCACAGGGGAAGCCGACGTTATGGCTGGTGATCTCGGTCATCGCGGTAACCTTCGGGAGCTCAGCCCAGTACGGGTATGGTATCGGCGTTCTTACCGGTCCCTCGTCGGTAAGTCATTGTTTACTTTTTCTCTCCCCTAAACGTAACGTTCGTTAAGAATTTCATTTACACGGATAGCATTCACTACTCGCATGCTCCAAATCATCTTTTAGTTTTATCACTATGTAGGAAAATGTAAATAGAGTATAAAGGAACACCGTGATAACGATAACGTAATTAAGGTAGATCTATCAAAGTTTGATCCAGAAGAACATTCATTCATACCAAACAAAGGCAAACTGAACAAGTCAAATTGAGCTGGTTCTGCTCGGTTTCCCATTTAGATTTACTGTGAAGTAATTAAAATTTATAGTTATTACCATGATAACCGATCGTGATAACTGATGATATTTATGATGCTGATTTAATTTCAATATTGATTGTTTGAATCCTATTGCTGATAAACGATTGAAAACTTTCACAGACTCGGATAGGTTAAACATATTTAGTGAGGAGTCAACATGTAGTCTAGCTAGGGAGCATTTCATCAAGCGTTTTGTTAGTGATTTTTACTGACAAATTTGCTCTCAGCCAATCAGATGCAAGGATTTCAGTAGCTTATAACAGTTGTCGGTAAAAATCACTGACAAAACGCTTGATGAAAACGCTCCCCAGGCCTAGGAAATGCCAGTGCTGTGTTGGGCAGGGTGAAGTTTTAAAGATGTAAAAAAATTCATTTGAATTTTAATATCATGAACTGTGGCTTTGATAGCAGCATATGCATGACAAATATTTTTCCACCAACTTTCACGTGCCTGTCAAGATGTACAGATCATAGATCTAGACTAGATCTATCTTCATTTATGCATGTAATATACAGGGATGCCACTTTTCAGACAAAAGTAGGAATTCCTACTTTTTCAACATATTTTTAGCCATAGAAAACTACTTTTTATGTACACAAGGGCCCATTCTGGATGATTTTTCCTACTTTTTTGTCAATTCTAAGTGGCTTCCCTGAATATAGGTTAATTGATACTCTTCCAGTAGATGATTGTCATTTTGCATGTAGATCTATCTAAATCAGGTAGATCTACCAAGGAGTTCTGTGATAACTCCTTGGATCTACTTCTACATGTATGTAGACAGAGTATTCCACCACCCGTTAGCAACTTGAAAGAAAGAGCGTGGCATCCGATGAACTGGGTGCAACTTCCAATGACTTGTACCCAAACATATTTGTGTTCAATAGTTTGATGGAAACGGGAGACGATAAAGGAAATAATGATGAAGTTGAAATCAGCAACCAAATCTATAAAGTTATGCCCGAATTATTTGCTGAGGCAGAGCAACACTGGGGAAAGAAAGACATGTATTGAGAAATAGCTACCGTGCTCAATGCCAGCGCCTCTTGTCAAGCAAGGAGTGTGCCGTAGTAGTATGTCATTGGTCAAAGACAAACTTGCGTCATTTATAATAAGTCTGGATTTGTACTTGTAGATAAAAGAAAATGCGAATAAAAGACCTGGACAAATGGACAGTGTTGGATATGTGCCAATTCAGTGGAGTTCATGGTCATTGCTGGTCATTGACCATCCTTTCAATCGAGGGACCCTGGAGTTTACTCATAGCCATTTTTTCCCTCCTTCGTAATTTGTATTGCAGATTGCGCAGGATTATCAACATTGTAAAATGACATGAAATGTTTAAAATAGAGTTCTTTCGTTTTTTGTTAATCAATTAAATTTTAATTGATATGGCATCTTTATTTTTGATGAATTTAGATTACTGTTTAGTTTGAAATGAAGTGAGATTATTTTTTGGTGAACGCTGTCTTGCGGTTTGCACATTCTTTAAAAATCAATATGCAGAAGGGGTGCACAATTTCAAAGAGAGGGGGCACAATGCACACTTTTTTTCAAAAGGGGGGAGGGGGCGGCCCGTGCCCTCCCCCTTTTGAAAAAAAAGTGTGCATTGTTCCCCCTCTCTTTGAAATCGTGCACCCTTTTGAAACTGATAAACTTTTTTTTTAATTTTATGTCAGAGAATTTTGGAGGAAAACTTGACCGAATAATTCTGATAACATTTTTTTTCTTTTTCTTGTCAGAAACCTTTTTGAGATTTGTGTGCCCCCCTTTACAAAATCCTGGATTCGCCCCTGGCTTCCCAATAAGATACTTCCTTGCCTCTAAATTTGATTTTATGGAATACAATTTAACTCTGCTCTGGCTTCGATATGTCTGATATTCTGATCGATGGATGTATTCTACTTCGAATAAAATAAGAAAACTGCACTTAAAATTTACTCGGCGTTGCTCTAAATCCCGGACAAAAGTCTTGGTATTTCAGTTTACGTCGCCACCTCCTCAAAGGTAAACACGATTTCAGTCGTAAGCAAATAGTTTGGACCGAGTTGTTCAGATTTTCAACAGGGTATTATTAAATTTAGCAGACCTGGCAGAACATGTTCTAATTCAGAAGGGAGAAATACAATATACACGTACAGTTCATGTTCATGTATAATAGCTCAAACTTCTAAAATGCAACGCTATATTTTCCAAGCACCTTTTTTTCTCTCCTTGATCCTACTCTCTGCCCATGCGCACAGTTGGAATTTGTGATGCTTTCGTAATCATTTGTGTAATGAATCTTTCCAGCCATCCATTTCAAAAGAAGTGTATTTGCCGTCTTGTTCAGATTTTCAACAAGGTATTATTAAATTTAGCAGACCATGCAGACAGAACATGTTCTTATTCAGATTGGAGAAATATACATGTAGACGTAGATCAAACTTTTAAAATACAACGCCATTTTTTCCCAAGCACATTTTTTCTCTCCGTGATCCCACTCTCTACCCGTGCACAGTTGGAATTTGTGATGCTTTCATTTAATCATTTGTGTAATGAATCTTTCCAGCCATCCATGTCAAAAGAAGCATATTTTGTCGTCTTAACAGAGGATGGCAAGACAGGGGTCTCGTTCCCTGTGACCCCAAGAGGGAGAGGGGTGGGGGATTGGGGGGGGGGGGGGGGGGTTGACTGACGGAGATGATATCTCCATTCATTTTTGTTGTCCTGAGATTAAATTTTTTAGCGTAAGATAAAAATCATAATTGTTTGGAAAAAATCGGCCAAATTGGATTGGTCAGTAACATTTGGTCCGATAACTCCTCCCATTCGAAATGGTCCAGAGACTCCTTCCCTAAAAATTGAACCAGAATTCATTTTATCTGATAGATCTGTAAAGTGAGGACCTGCCAAATAACATGTTCAATGTGAAGCGACATAATGTACATGTAGCCCCTTTCTTCTAAAGAAAATGATCGAATACCTTTGGCGAAAATGACGCAATCGTCATGAGATGCATAGTGAATTATCTTGAGATTAGTCAGTTATGTACTAGGAGTTGGCATGGTTTCAGATTTTGGCTACTGATGAAGAGCATTTCATGAATGACTCAAGATCCTGTCTGTCTCTCCGTAAGGGCATAAGTTCACTTTAGTCGGCTAGCGACATGAGTTTTCATTTAAAGATATATTCTCTCGAGTTTTAATAATTCTCACCTTTTTTTGTGGGGGGGGGGGGGGGGGGGTTGACAGTAGCCTAAGGCCTTTACGAAAAAAAGTTGAACAGTTAGCTTACCGAGACAATTTATTCGATTTGCTGACAAAATCTCCAAGTACCCCCCCCCCCTTTTTTTGCCAATGGTACGGCCACTGTGCAGTATACGATTTGAAACGTTCAACTTTAAGTACTCCGTCACCTCATGAATTAAAGTTGTCAGAAATTTGGACCAAAATGAACCAAGGTGACAAAGAATAGAAAGAACTCAAGTATCTCGATATAATGATAATAATAATAATAATAATTGTTTTATATAGCGCAAATTGCTACAGCCTCTAAGCGTTTTAGAGAGAAAAATTAATCTGAAAGGAAAACCTAAGTTAAAGAATGATATTAAGTAATGATTAAATCCAACGTCAGCAGAGGAAGAAGTTAAAAGCTATTTAGAACAAGACTTGAAAAGATGGCTCTTCAGCATTGTTTTAAAATTATTCACAGAACTAGCATTACGAATATCAATGGGAAGATTATTCCAAAGAAAAGTTCTTCTGCAATTAAGAGGATGGAAAATTGTTTAAGCGATGTTCGGTCTTGGGCTCTTCAAAACAAGCTTTCTTTGAATGTTTCCAAGACTGAGCTGCTTCATTTCCATTCTAAATATGCTTCTATTCCTCCGCAAATCAGCATTCAAATGGGGCAATCAATAATTCAGCAATCAGATACAGCTCGCAATCTTGGAGTTATCATGCTACTTCTCTGGATTCATGTGTGCATTGTACTCTACGCATCCGATTGTAGAGCAAGAACCAAGCTACTTGAAGCGTTTGTTAGTTTCTGCTTAGGAAAAAATGACCTGGGCCGGTATTCTGAGATTCATTTTATCTAGATAAAATCTGAGATTTTAAGTCAGTGAAATAAAATACCCTTAAAATATTTTTGAATCAGTATTCTGAGAAACATTTCAGCAAGATTTTATCTCATCTAAGACACGCCAATTTATGATGCCTTAACCAATAACAAGTGTCGTTAAAGTTCACTTTCATCATGCTCAGCCAATAGAATTGCTCTCCGGCATGTCTCTTGGGCAAGAGAGCGCAAATGCGCTATTTTTACAATTTTCAATACGCGTGCATCAAAGCGCAAACGCGCTTTTTGCTAGGATTTCATGAAAACGACTAGGGTACTTTCCGAGGTTTTAGAAGACCATCACAAGCATTATTGCAAGTGTGATATTAGTTGGCAAAAATCGATAATTCGATAATCATATGAGAATGTTGCTTGAGAAATTAGTCAGTACTCAGTATATTTTTGTTTATTTTGATCGCACGAGACTAGCATTATATTTGTCCAAATATATCGCACTCACCGTGTATCCTAGAGATAAAATAGCCCCTACCCTATTTTAAGTTTTATTTTATCTTTCCCACAAATATGATTGGCGTAAGCGTTTAAAGCTGTGCGTATCATGCGTACAACATGAATAGGCAGGCAATAGGTAGGAGATTGAGATAAAATATGAGATAAAATATGAGATAGAATCCGAGATAAAATGTGGTCTCAGAATACCAAAAGATAAAATAAAACATTTTAGAGATAAAATGATGCTCAGAATACCACCCCTGGGGCGGTATTCTGATCTTTCATGTTACGGAAAACTATGTTAAGTGTCATAACAAATTGAACTTGCGCGCAATAAACACTAGTCATTGATGCTTGCGCAGAATGATGTCTCTTTACGGAATCATTAACAAATGACTTGTCCTGATTTTGATTTATTACAATTAACATTGTTTTACTAACATAAAAGTTAACAGTTTTCAGAATACGGCCCCAGCTTTCGGTTTTGCTATCAGCAAACAGCAAATTACGTAACGACTACGTTATAATAGAAGAGATTCGACCTCTCGCGTACTTTTGAGCTTGTATCATGCAGTTACCCTAGGACGGCCATTATGTAGTAGAGTAGGCCTATATACAATGCAATACCAGTTCGTGTTGGGAAGGAATGCGATAACTTTGAATCATGTTTCAAATAATATTTTGGAACGCACCAACCACTCTACCTCGCGTAAAAAACCCCCAAACAACATCAAACTTTATTTGATAGGCCAATATTGCAGGCAAAGTTTCTCTTCAGTTGCCCAAACGACTTATTTTGACAAACCAACGACTTAGGCTAGGCCCATGGTGCTGGTCCTAGTATTAGAATAGGCCATAAAAGGCATAAGTTATTTTTCTATGTTTGCACTCGAGTCGATGGTGGGGCTTCCTCTGCCTGGCTTTCTGATTTGACTGCACTGACATATCTTATGCCTAACGGCGTCTATAGTATACCAATTTTATTATTTTTTCCTCGGAAATTCCATTTGAGAATATAATTACAAACGGTCTTTTTAACGTTCTTTTATAATGACGTAACCTTGATTTAATCACTTATCATTGTCATGATGTCATCTGAAAATCAAAGAAATATCTTTCCAGTTCCATGTATACATGTGAAGCCGTGTCCCATTATTGAGGCCGTTTATTCCGTTTGTGCTCACAGAAAATCGATCAATTGAAGTGTGTGAACTGTGGGGCGTGGATGACCCAGTTTGTTGTGTAATTCCTTTTTTTTTACCATGGGCATGGACGCACACTCTGTATTACCGTTATATTCAGCGTGCTTGATGGGTAGTTTGCAGGCATCAGGGAGATGGAACGAGAAGAGAGACTTTAACCTCCCTGCAGGCACATGCCCTGGTCAGTCGTAAAAGAGAGGCTGCGCTGTAAGACTACCATAGTCCATAGGCCATGTACTATAGCTGCTCCTATTAGGCTTATCTCAAGACACAATGATTTTTCTGATAAAGTGTCAAATTAGGGTCTGTGCTTGCAGACTACTTGATGGGGAAAACTCTTATTACATAATCACTCTCAGTCTCAATGGCGTACTAGCACATGTACACAAACAAAATAAAGGGTGCCCGCAAATAACGGTACACCCTCTTTATCTACATGACTGACACTGTACACAAACAAAGGCTTCTATACATATAACGGTTTACTTTTAGGGACGGGATTAACAGAATGGGCCCAAAGACTGATCTGTTCAAAACCCCACAGGAATAGGCCCTACATGGTGGGTCAATATGGACATGTAGGACTGCAGTGTACATGACTGCGTAAATATGTGTCCCCGTTTGTACAGTGGTTTGTACAGTATGTTGCCCCACGGTCATGACTGTCAGAAGAAGAGTTCTGTCCGTAGTATAATTAATGTACAATGTACACACAGTACTATACATGCTATATTTCCATGTACATGTAGTTGACTCGAACTGGAACCTGTTTCAGCAGAGAGATGTCCTAACATTTTTAATAAAGTCTATTTCCCCCAAATTACTGTAACGTCACCAGTCGTGGCGCACCCTTGTAATACAGCTTCATTGCTGCAACGCCCTACGTCAATCATGTTAACTGCCCTAGTCTCTCCAGAGCGTAATGAATGGATGCGATTGGCTAGAAGTTATTTTACCAAAATAAGGAACAACTAGGCGGCGTTTCGCTGGCCCATCGCGCAAAGAATGAGGGCTGGAAAAGTTCGTTTCCAAAAAGAATTATCCACGGGGCTTTTTTTATGTTCTGCTATTTTTTGTTGTAAAACAAGAAATTCCTCTTTAGCAGACTGAAACAAAATAAATAATATGTACCATATTTTCTGTTTTCGATGTAACAGAGCTTAAGTTCCATAGATGATGGCCAGACAATTTTTTGCATGAAAAATAGTTTGGAAACAAATTATCTTTGTTCAAATTTGGCTGTCTCGTCGCGATGCTACATGTATATATATGCTCCAGTCTCGACGCGCCATTCCTGCAACACACAAATCATGACGTAGGCAGCCCGACAAGCGCATTACACAGTGCGCATGCACAATCCCGCAAAGACAATGCCATAGCCCAGATAGCTTCATGCGTATGGTTTAGTAGCGCACCGTGTACTGTGAATATTTTTACAACAGAGTGGTTTATCTTAGGTTAATCCTTCCTTCGCAATATCATTAGCTCAGGGTGCACAGTGCGGCGACACTGGAGCAGCAGAAGCCCCGCAGAAACGCCGCAGTGGCGTTCGCGCCGTAGAAACAAGATGCAATGTTTCAGGTGTATTATATTCACAAGTATTTTCGGCATCGAATGGTTGCATGGTGATTCCTTAACATAGTAGTTGGAGGACTGTGAATTACTGGTCTGCAAGTAGTGCAATATTAACATCTGGGGCTGTATTCTGAAAACTTTTAACTTTTATTTTAGTTAAAACGATGTTAATTGTCATAACAAATCAAAATCAAAATCAAAATCAGGACAAGTCATTGGTAATTGATTGCGCAAAGATGGCTGTGCCCGCGTAAAGTTAACAGAAGTTAGCTTTCGCATCAGGAACGGACGGACTGTAGTACGGTAATCTGAGACGAAAATCGATCTGCGCGCGCGTCGACTTCGTTGTTCAGAGTCCGTCCTTCAATCGCCAACGGGTTTTGGCCAATTTCACGTTGGTGAATTCCGCGGCGGTAAGAAGCCGAGCAGCCAATCAGCAATTACGTCACGCAAACCCTCGTTCTTGGATGTGCGAAACGAAAAATAATCGGTACCACGGTCGAGCGCAAGTACGTTCAAATCGTAATCGTCCTTCGTCTCTGAGTGAGTCCGCGAACGATTTGCGAAAGCTCTCTAGAGACATCTGCGCAAGCACCAATGATTAGTGTTTGTTGCGCGCAATTTCATTTTGTTATGACAAAATGGTAATAATGCTAGTATTTTAACATCAATATAATTTATCACGCTGTGGGTATCCTTGTCGGTTCATTGGAGGTTTCTTTCAAGGAAGACCTGATATTGGGGCACATTGTCTACAATATTTTAGTACCATATTTTAGATGTATCAGACTTCGATGTTATTTTTACCCGTAGACATCATTTCCTCTCATATACCTTTACTGGTAGGTAGTGAAGCTTTTGCTGGTACCTACTACATGTATATTAGTACTACATGAAGGCATACATATTTATTTGGAACGGTCTTGACAACTTTATGTTCGAGAGACAGAGGTGTCTATAGACCAGATAAATGCAGTCTAGAGACATGCATTTTGATATGAAAAAGAATATTACCATATTAATGGGGTTTTGCAAGAAAGTTGCAATCAATTGCAAATTGTAAAGAAAATTAGAACAACAATTCTGAATGGTTCAGGGTCTGCCCATTCAAGAAGATGCGCTTGCAACAATGATTTTGATTGGTCAATACCGATCAGTTGCAACTTGCAATCAAACGCAACTTTCTTGCAGCACCCCATAAGTCGCGAAAATACTACCGGACTGTATGTAAATAATAGTTAATTCTGGGTACGATTCATTCACTCTGAGACTTGCATGCCGCCAGTTTGACAAGGAAATTTGGTTGCGGATTTGGGGGGGGGGGGGGGGGGGGTGGGAGCATATGCGTTTTCATTTTCTGTAGCATATAGAAATTATGCCCCCTCCCAAAGTGCACCTGCATCAACAGAAACGAGAAGTTTAGCGTGGCCCCTCAGTTCGTTTTCCTGTCCTTTATTGTCATCCAGTCGTTATACGCAGACCCCGATAAACACTACTATTGATCTCTTTACCAGAAATCGACAAGAAAACTAGACCTGTATCTGCGTATGGATGCCATGTATTTGGGTTTTGCCCTGGAGACATCGCAATGATTTGTACTTTCTGAGTTTATCTTTGCATGTAAATTGTGAAGCACTTAAATGAGTCTTCTAAATTACAATTTTATGATTTTTTTTTGGCCTCTTTTGCACATGTACATGTAATCTTATGTGAGAGAAGAGAACAATATTAATTTTGAACAGGTACCTGGTCATAATCTAAATCTGAATTTACTTGAGCCATAGTGGTGTTTGTACGGTTAGGAAATGCATTAACGTGAGAAGCTATGTTTGAATGGACTTTGGCGTTAGGACAACACTTAGTTACATCCAAATGCAACTCCATTCCGAGGACAAAGTTGCCGGTAAACCGAGAAATTTCAGCTTCAGTATCAGTTTTTTCCTTTTTTTTTTAGAGAGAGAGAGAGGGGAGTTGGGTAGAGCGAAAGGAGAGGAGTGAGATATCACCCTTCTTGGAGATATCATGCAAGACGCACGTGGATAAATGTATGCTTATCAGAACTTTAACCTTCAACATAGAAGACCTTTGATCGAAAAACTTGAAAGTGGCAAACAGTAATTGCCTATTGTACTATCATGTAGAAAGAATCATCCACCTCACATGTGATCCAATTAAATATGTCACAATATATTTCGTCTAAGAACTCTTGTGCAGCGAGCGATGGAGGGAAACAAAAGAAAATAATTCGGAGTTTAGTTTTGATTATCCCAATTAAGTTCAAGGAAGAAATTTGTACAATATTTCGTGATTGATTGTAGGAAATATTATGTGCTTACAAATTGAGAAAGCTGTAAGAGCTTTGTCAAAACATTGCAGAAATTGTTCATTTCCGCATTAGAATAGAAAATATTTTGACATTTTTCTATTCTATATTGATATAGAGAAATTAATGCTGTTAATGAAATTAATATCAAATGTATTTGTTATTGTTATTATCAGTGATAGTTGTGCATGTGAACTGAATTGGAAATATATTATGCCATAGAACACAGAGATGTCCCGTACGGCCTAATGTCCATATGTATTTCTCCACAAAATGATGAATCATTCCAAGTGATTACTACAGTACTATGAGTGACAGTCTTTATGATTATCCCCAAACATACACGAATCTTCAAAATATTCTTAGCTACGATGTAAGCCTGAAACTATTGTTCAGATGTTGTTTTGGTTTGAAATCCTACACGGAACCGCCCTACGCAGACTACAGTCAGAATAACTACATGTGAGGGATTATTTATCATTTGCAAGATATAATCGCCTGTTCTGAACTTCAATAGTAAAGAATAACACAAAACATATCGCTCAAGATCACGTTCGAGCCCTCAGGCATCATTATGCATGCATACAAAAGATGTCATCAAAATTATTTACGATGAGTGTGCATTTTTTTACAAACACGAAACATGCATGAACTATTCAGTGCAATGTGTACCGAATTGTATGACACGAACATATATTTGAGGCTTGAAGAATCACGATGTGAATCCAAGGTCCCATCTCCGTGTTTATAAGCATTCGTACTATACCTCTATCAGCATCTTCAGCCTAATAATTCGTTACTGTTTTCACGAAGTGACGGAAGTGAGGAAAATCGCATATTTTTTCAAATTTGATTTTTTTGCATTTTTGGACATCATTCACTAACATCTTGAACCTCACAAAGTTTCAGATCATAATAATGTCTAATTATGTAACTATGGCGATAACGTCAACAAGAAAATACCTAGTAAAAGGATTTTCTGTTTTCACGAAGTGACGGCTTACAGCCGTCCCGTTTGTAATTTACGTGCGCGGCTGAGACCCGTCACTTCGTGAAACAAAAAAACAGCGCGTCGTTGATTTGAATTTGTGTTTACGCGCAATGACGCTTAAATGCGCGGTCATCAAGTCCCATATTATGTTTTACACATGCGCGGCTGAGAGCCGTCGCTTCGTGAAAGCAAATCATAGGCGCTCCTTTTCCCCAAAAATATAAAAACTAAACATTGAAATATGATCTATCCCAGGATATAAAATTTATTCACCCTTCATACATTAAAGAGGTTGAGATTATGGTTTAAACCTTTGAAAGCGATTTATTCAAAACTAACTTTTTATTATTTGCGCGCTCAGCCGTCACTTCGTGAAATCAGTAACGAATTTTCAGTTTTGAGGTTAAAAAAATGCCGGTAGATGCAAATTGGTAGATAGTACGTACATGTATTTTCAAAGGTTATCATTATAATAGAAAATCATAAACTAGCTGTTCATAATTACGATGTGCGATCTGCTGCGTTTCTACCATGCCGAGCTACATATACATGTATCTTGTACTGTGCGGATAGTGAAAGGTCATCTAAATTCGCTTTCGCTGTCGTATTTCGAGAATCGCATCGGCTTGTTGATTTGGAAGCAGCGCGAGACTTCACATAGTATGGACAGGTGATTGAAATCGAACATCATTAGAATCACTCGACTTTCAGGTGCGTTGCACATGAGGCGTAATTTGTCTGACGTTGGCCTGCGTTATCGACTTGCGCAATCTTTGGCGCAATCTTTGGCGCGCCATTAGAGAGCGATACCTTTCACGTTCAAAGAATGAATGCAAAATGAACATTGCAAAGAATGCAAACATTACTTTTGAATTACTTGTGCATTAATAATATTGAATCGTTCTCATCGGCTCGATAGGTGCAGGTAATAACGCAATCAAAATAACGCCTGGTGTGCAGCGGGCATGAGTCAGTGGTTCCTGGGAGAACGATCGCTGTCAAATAAAATAGATCACATTGACCGCACCCGCCATTTAGTAGTAATTCAACCCAAAACAGGTTCACAACTGACGCCAATTTGTAATGATGTAGGATGACTTCATAATGACAGGCTTTCACATCATGGTATGATCAAGAACCGCGAATTACGCGATCAACAGGATAATCAAACCCTTGATAGTGTCTCTGTACAGATTGACTCAGCTTTGCGAGGGTACCGGTGCCTCCCTACTTCCGCTTGGAACATTTGGTTGGAGAACGTTGCAAAACCAGAAGCCCTGATATGACCTCTGATGTAACGCTGATTAACTACGTAAAAGTCAAGTTTAGTCACTTTTATCATGTCATGACACTCGTCGTTGCTACCATTTGCAAAAGATGTCTGATAGCCTGATACATCATCCTTATAGAGGAAAAGGTCGATCTTTGAATGCTAATTAAGAGTAAGAATGTTTAAAAAAAAAACCCCAAAAAACTCATTAGGAGCATGATCATGATGATGTACACTGTAGAAGAGTATTGAAGGTGTGCGTGAAGTTTCCACATGTGCCAGTTGAATTGTGCCTGTACAAGCTATCTAGTCATTACACGTATAATGTAAAACACTGGACCTAGATACGAGTACTCCTGACCACACATACATTAAACTAACTATATCCAAACTATTTCTATGCTTGAAATATTATTTTGTGTATCATAGAGGAAGAACATAGTAAAACTATTTTCTTTTTTTTCCACCGAGGCTATGTTATCACCGGTAGATGCCATCGGACAATTATCTTGGTCGTACCGAGCAGGGCTCTTACACCATAAACAAAAAACAATTTTGCCCAAACATTTGACTTTGGGTAGCCTTTAACTTCTAAGGCACTCTTGATCATGGAACAGTCTTGTCTTTTGTTCTCGAATTGAAAAAAAGTATGGTCAGCAAACCAACGAACATCGAAACAAAACTGATGATCTTCAAAAGAGGTAATAGCAAGCTTGCCTTGTACCTCCTTGGTAAGATTGCAGTGTTACTGTTTAACGCAATCATTACTAGATCTAATGTCTTCAAGGAATCAGCGTCACGGTAGCTGGGTCAATTTCTACTGTGATGCATCTCAACTTGGTTACTGCCGCTCAAGGTCAAGTTTAGGGCAATGTGTTGGCACATGCGTTCGGCACGTGGGCCATGTCCGCTCTCCCTCTTTGAAGTACACATGGTACACCAAGAGAGAGAGAGAGAGAAAGAGAGAGAGTGGTAGTAGATTACTGGTTGGTCAAGATTTTCGTCGCTAAAGGGCCATGACGACAGAAAGACCCAACACTGAAAGAAAAACTTAATATATAGTGGCGTATCCTACATAATATATACAGAACTGAACGCAGAGTCCGTATAATTTTTATGTACATGTACGCATGCACGCTACCCGTTTGAAGGCACCGGAGTCGACGTGGTGGGCGTCAATCCTTAGTAGGGGCGCTGAAGTCCCCCCTGAGCCCCCGTACAATGTGTGGACGTGTGGACGCTGTAAGACGTAGTACCATAAAGATGTTTGTACTAGCAGTCCCAAAATGAAAATAATGCAAATTCTGCAGGTTACTCGGGGAAAGATTGTATTTTGTATAGGCTCTGTAATTCAAGTTCATGGACGAGCGATCATATTTATTTACCGTTTATTTTTTGTTGCTGTTATGTTTAAGATGTTAACTGGTCGTTGGAATCCCAGCAGTGTTGAAATATTCTCACGTTTTACGGAAAGTACGTTCTTTCCTTAACGAGGGATATATGTTTGGACAAATGTTATTTGCATTACGCTTGAAATGTCCGAAGGAAATGAATTCGAGTTAGGAGCCAAGAGATCGTCTGTATGGACTCATGGAAATGCGATTTGAGACGGGAAGTTATTACGGTTAAGGTACATGACTTCTGAAATTTGGTTCCCGTAATCATGGTACACGAGCATAATTGTACAATAGGGAAATTGTGTGGAAAATGTTGTTGGGATAAGACATCACAGCACAGTCAACACTCATGATGGCACGCAGTAAGGAAGTATGAAAACACTATTCAAGAGCGTCGCTCCATCTTCAAGATTATAAAAAGGGTAGTATTTATTCTGAGTGTATTTCATGGTGAATTTGTTTATAGGTGCATTGACAACCACTGCCACCCAGTAGTTGAAATATGGTATTAGTGTCTCATAAGTGATACAAGACTGTCTATTTCTATGCACCATTAATTTTGTCCTACGTCCCAAATGTCCTCCTAGTCATGGCCCCTTGGTCCCACGTACCAGAAGTTCTACGTCCCTCTGGTTCCTACGATGATATACCTTTGACCTACTGGGTGAGTCCAAACTCCAAAGGGGTACAGGACGAATGGCATAGGGAGAATTGGACGAAAAACCACTGGTACAGAGTACACGTGGTACATGTAAACCTGGGTACGTGGAGCTAGATGATTTTAGAAACTAGTATCCCAACCGTATCCAATCTTATACTGCATGGGACGCGGGGATACTGGAAATTAGGACCTACGTTTAATTGGTTCTAGAAGGGGAATTTACAGAAACCTCGAGGAACTTATCTTTTTATAGAGAAAATATTATGAGACATTTATACATATAATGCGTAAATCATTAAGCTCTTTGTAGAAATTATATTATGAATACCTTCAGCCACTTAACTTACCTGGTAGATAATACAAGACTGCATAATGAGTGGTTTGAACCGTTTTGATAAAAAATTACTATGTCCCGGGGCTCGGGACCATTTTCATATAGCAGTCAATATATCCATAATTATTAACCATATCAGACATCTGAGCAATGCAACTCTTACATTTTACTAGCCAACAAAATTGCGGGCCGATAAATTGTTTATTGCCCGGTTTCGAAAGTCAATGGGATTTTGCGTGTTAAATAGCGGGCAATAAACTTTATTTTTACAATATTTTCGTGTTCGCTCCCGATGTCTGATTCTGTTAATAATGATAATTATGAACTGGTTACATTCGGGGGATACAACATTAATTGCCCTCACTAGAATCGTATTACCCTCATCTTGACTCGGGCAATGCAATTCTATATATTTCAGGCAATAAATGTTGTATCCCCCTCAGCCAAGTCCATATTATATTATTCCCTTGAGTTTAAATCATAGTAGGACCTATATGTAGGTTAATACGAAATCGTTGCTACCAACTAGTTGTTTGAAAACTTACAAAATTTGCGACTGCGTGGATCCCGCGACAAAGCATTTCAGGGATTGTTATATATGTACATGTAATGAATGGCTGTTCTCTGCTTCAAGTTTGTCTTGAATTCTTGAAAGCAGAAGACGTGTTCGGAATGCTCACCAGGGTCCATGCATGGGCGTCAATTCGTTTCGTGAAAGGGGGACCGGGGGGGGGGGGGGAATCGCCCGCTTCTGATCCCTTATCTTCCAGGGCGCTGTTTCCCGATTAGGATTGAAATGAATATTTCTTGTTCAAATTGGAAGAATTTATTTATTTATCTCGGAACAATCTTGAATGGCACAGCTCTCTGCTTTGCAGCATATGAATAAAAAGAATACAATGTGTATCGTCTTGCCCAGCATTGAGAAAAATGCACACGGTTGTGTGGTATGAATTTTATTTATTTTTTCTCGACAAATTTTCTTTGATTCCTTTCCTTTTCATTTTTTCAATATTTATGCCATTTATATTCATTTTCCCTCACTAAGTAGTTAATATATTCTCCAGTTTTCAAAGCTCAGCTGTACATGTACATCTGAACATTCTGTAATGTTGTGTTTTTTCTTTCTTTTTACCCTTTGTTATGTCTCGACGATTGCTGCCATTTAATACTTTTTTTCTTTTATCGGCCGCCTACATTATATTGCATCTCAAACATTGACGATGCAAACACATTGGCAATCTGCCAATGTCGTTGCGAGGCAGCCAAGCATCTCCCTCAAAGAAAGATGATCTCCTTTTTCGATGTGGCAATTGACGCCTTAGTGGAGATTCATTGAATGGTGGACATTCGACATCTCGTCGATAGCTATTGTAGACTCACATAGCAAATGAGAGGTAAATGGTAAGTCAATACGTGCTCATGGTTGTCGCTAGTATATTTTGAATATGGGGGGGGGGGGGGGTACCAAATTTTCTGTTTTTAGGGGGGATTGGTGCTGATACATGAGTTAGGGGATAATCTTCAGTTTGAAAAAAAGAAACATTTTGATAAATGAAGGGTAAACTTATAGTTGGTGTCGCTCCATCCCTATCCGTGGGCATTTTATGAATCAAGGAAAGAAATAACATGTAAATCTGTCCGTATGCACGATGGACGGTCAGATGATACCGGCTACGATAGCAGCCCAGCTTGCCAAAAAGTATAAAGAGAAAAGGGCTATATTAAAATTACGGCGTGGGTATGTTGTTTTGGTCACGTTCCGTGCAAGTTCAAGCCAGCATGTCTAGACTGCCTGAAAGTGCAATCTCGACGGGATATGCGGAGGTCGAGAACGTTCGGCACAAGTGCTGCTGACGACATCGTAGTATGTTAATGAAAACGCCGGGTCACACCCTCGGCATGCCTCTCAGAATGCTGAGCACTGACGTCACACCAAAACATTAGCAAACATTCGCCATTTGTGTATGTGGCGCATGGTAGAGATCGATGGTGTCGTATGGCATGTTTCACGTTCTATCGATATCGATATCAGCTTCGTTGATCAAAATCATCCATACCCGCCCGCCTGATGAATTACGAAACAAAGTAACTTGAATTAAATTGGGAAAATCATTTAAAACACCGAAATGAAATGCGTATGCACATTCGGAGGATGCATTAAATGGTTGATTAAATTACTCTAGATATTTTGGCATCGCAAATTTAGCGTCCCTCTGAAGAAATATCAACATAATTATGATCGATATAAATGTATGAATACAAGTACGCGACGTAAACAGAAGGTTGTGTGCCGCATGATTATGCTAATGTGTACGAGAACTTGATCACACGACTCGGTTCATGTAGGCTATCGCCGTTGTAAGGCAGACTCTACTCAGGCCGGCCTAAGCTGTACACAATGGTTTTACAAAATTAAAAAAAAAAAACCCAAAGCGCACAGACAGCGACTTGTAGAGGAGCTTTTCGGTCTATAGTTATAGGGCAGACAATCATTCATTTCATTTCGTAGGGAATTGACAGTTTGGAATCAAACAACCCTACCTGCAATAGATTGCATATAATAATGAAACTGGTCTGTGAATTGAGACTTTTTTTACGCCAGGGTTCACGATGAGGACACGTACTCGGTTATGAAAGAATCCCGCCGCGACTTATAGGGCAACATGGGATATGTGTATCCCCTTCCGTAATATAATTTACACGAGGTTGTGCGAATGATCTACTGATTATGTGCAGACTGATTGAAACAACTTTGCATGGGCCATGGCCATTATGAATGCATCATCGATCGATGAAATGCATACAATATGGTAAAGATTAGTGATATTCGGGAAGAAAATTTTCTATAGCGGTTAGTAAAATAAAAGCCTGGACTCAATCGTAGATTCTGTTTCGTGGATTTAGGGCTGACACCTTTTCTTAAGAATCACAACCTACATGTATGTTCATTTCTTGCAAATCTCGTCGGGATAGGATGATGTATTTGGGATTAAATGGGATCTGTACGCGAGCATATCAAATGTACTATTTACCATTCAAACAAATCACTTGTACTAAATCAATTGTACTGCATTTGAACCCTAAACCTAACCAGTGTCCTGCACGTATCGTTACTGGGTTTTTGTAGCTAGTGACCGAGAGAAAAGCAACATGCAGGACGAGAAGGGTATAAGCAAGTCATTTAACATACAATGCTATTCCTCATCATTACTTCCAAAACATGTCCTTAAATGGGGTTTCTTTGAAAAGGCTAACATTACCGGATTTGAAATGAAAATAAGAATGAAATCAGGATTGAACGGATATGACGCAGACTAAGAAAAACGGAGGTGTGTCGAAGGCTCGTCTCATTCTCGTAGTGCACGTGACGTTTGTTTCATAGCAAGGAGGTGACATTTCCTTGTTCATAGTATGCGGTCTCCATCCACTAGATGTTTACTATAATGCGGCTTACGTGCGGTTCTACACTTTCATTATTGCCGTGTCTTTCAATAACATAATTATTGATCTTAATGGTGTACGTAGTTATGTACTACGTGCAGATGTTGCAGCAGACGCGTGTTAGCATTGGTGTAAATCCGAAATATGATCACATTAATCCACTTGCGTAGGTTTAAATAACATTGCGTATAGGGATATTAATTTGTTTGTTTATATTAGTTTGTTTGATGTAGTTCTCGAATTAATTAGGACTGCGCGCATTTGTGTTTGGGTGTGGGTGTGAATGCGGGTTGGATGTAGGACGTATCTTCTGTATCATCTGTGTATTTGTGGTATGTGTTTGAAATGATTAGAAATAATACAAAGTTTATTTACTGTTTATTGTATCCCCCGGCAGTATGCCGGAGGATACTTTGGATTCAGCAGCGTTTCGCCGCCGCCGCCGCCGCCGCCGCCGCCGCCGCGTCACATTCTTGTGTGCGCTCTAGCGGTCACATTTCTCGACGAATTTCTTTCAGACTTCCTATGGACGTGTATCTTGGTAAAATCTGGACCCCTATAGTTTCTGGTGATGCTGCCCCCAGTGTTCCGTCTTTTATAGGGTAAAAGGCCATATTTTTGGGGAAAGTTTGTGTGCGCTCTAGCGGTCACATTTCTCAACGGATTTTGTTCAAATTTTGTATGAAGGTGTCTCTTGGTAAAATCTGGAACCCTATAGATTTTGGTGATGCTGCCCCCAGTGTTCCGTCTTTTATAGGGTCAAAGGTCATATTTTGATAGATGTCTTGTGTGTACTCTTGTGTGCGCTCTGGCGGTCACATTTCTCAACGGATTTTGTTCAAATTTTACATGAAGGTGTCTCTTGGTGTAATTTAAAAACCTATAGTGTTTGGTGATGCTGCCCCCAGTGTCCCGTCTTTTATAGGGTCAAAGGTCATACTTCAGGACATGTCGTGAGTGCACTCTGCAGGCCACATTTCTCAATGGATTTTGTTCAAATTTTGTATGGAGATGTATCTTGGTATAATCTACACATGTTTAATTTTTCGTGATGCTGCCCTCATTGTTCCGTCCTTTATAGGGTCAAAGGTCATTTTTCCATTTCTTGCACTCTTACTTCTGCATTTCTTGCACTCTTACTTCTGCATTTCTTGACGGATTTCGTTCAAATTGTGCATGAAGGTGTCCCTTGGTGTAATCTAAAAACCTGTAGTTTTTGGTGATGCTGCCACCAGTGTCCCGTCTTTTATAGGGTCAAAGGTCATACTTCAAGGGATGGCGTGAGTTCACTCTGCAGGCCACATTTCTTCATGGATTTCTTTCAAATTTTGTATGGAGATGTATCTTGGTATAATCTACACATCTTTACTGTTTGGTGATGCTGCCCCCAGTGTCCCGTCTTTTATAGGGTCAAAGGTCATACTTCAGGACATGTCGTGAGTGCACTCTGCAGGCCACATTTCTCAATGGATTTTGTTCAAATTTTGTATGGAGATGTATCTTGGTATAATCTACACATCTTTACTGTTTGGTGATGCTGCCCTCATTGTTCCGTCCTTTATAGGGTAAAAGGTCATTTTTCCATTTCTTGCACTCTTACTTCTGCATTTCTTGACGGATTGCGTTCAAATTTTGCATGAAGGTGTCCCTTGGTGTAATCTAAAAACCTGTAGTTTTTGGTGATGCTGCCACCAGTGTCCCGTCTTTTATAGGGTCAAAGGTCATACTTCAAGGGATGGCGTGAGTTCACTCTGCAGGCCACATTTCTTCATGGATTTCTTTCAAATTTTGTATGGAGATGTATCTTGGTATAATCTACACATCTTTACTGTTTGGTGATGCTGCCCTCATTGTTCCGTCCTCTATAGGGTCAAAGCTCATTTGTCCCTTTTGTGCACTCTTACTTCTGCATTTCTTGACGGATTTCATTCAAATTTTGTATGTAGGTCCATTATAGATTACACCTCTACAGTTTTTGGTGATGCTGCCTCTAGTGTTCCATCTTTCATAGGATCAAAGGTCATATTTTAGTGGATGTCTTATGTGCGCTCTGAGGTCATATTTCTTCCGAATTTTCTATAAAAATGCATTATACTCTAATCTGCACAAATCGTTTTGGTAATGCTGCTCCTGGTGTTGACAATATTCCGGGCCACTGGCGGCAATTTCTACACCATCCTTTTGTTTGAGGGAGGGGATGGGGGAGGGTCTTTGTCCCTCCTTCAAATCGCTGCCAGCGCCGGGGGATACATTTCGCATTGCGCGGCACGAGGAATGCACATTTCTAGTTTTTGTTTTGGTGTCATTCAGTTAATTATAGTTACAGATCTGCATGAGCATAGAATCAATCATGGCCATTTCGTATTAATAAGGGCTTCCAAAATGGGCTCCCCATCTCGAGTAATTCTTGGAACGTAGGGACTAAAACAGATAAAGACGTCATCACTTGATAACAGTATGTTTGTGTGGCACGTGCCAACCTCTACTCACTTATTAATATGCATGCGGAGAGTATGTTCTTCACGTTACTCCTTTATAGGGGGCTTGTATAATCAATAGCGCACGTAGCCTGTGTTATTATTATTATTATTATTTTTTTTTTTTTGGGGGGGGGGGGGATGGTGGCACGCGGTGGGGATGGAGAATAAAGCAAATTTTGTCAGGTGAGATATGAACACATGATTGTTGAAAACATGCTGTTCAAGGAAAACTATGGTGGTGATGTTGTCAGTTGATAATAATTATGAATTATGATTGACGGTGGTGATGTCCAGAAATTATGTGACCAGTAAAATTACAAAACAAAAAACGAGAACATTAAAAAAAAGGTCAGAAACAAGAAAAGAAAGGAAACATTAATTGCCCCTTGGATCCAAACACTTCTCCATGCTACCACAATCTTTCACTTAAAATCTGTCACGTTCTTCATGCATCATGCTCATCTCAGACACACTCACTCTTATACGTTTCAAATTTCGGTATTACCATTCCCGTAGTTTTTAGCCACATCCTTCATTTACGTATGACAAAGAAACTTGGACGTACCATATTTCCTTATCCCGCGTCTTCCAAACATGATTTCCGAGAAAGTATAAATCGTGTCATGGACATATTATATCGTCGCTAACCAGATCAGGCTGGTTTCATCTTGCAGGACTAAGACCATTCATGTCACTATGCTTACATACAGTAATGTTTTATGATTATTTCTCGCGGTTTCTGCGAAACCACATTCCGTACAGTGAGAGACTGACGCGACATTATTCCCCATTCCAAGAAGATTATTTGATATCATACAACTAGAATGTTCATGATAGTTATGATAATGTAAAGTGCTGTATAAATGTTAAAATTATTGATATTTTCTTTATTTTTTGTGATTATGATTTATCATGATTTTTATTATCATAGATGTAAATTTGTCCATGGTCGTCGATCGCCGGGGGGGGGGGGGGGGGAATGCCCCTTACAACAATTTTAAATTAATAAATTTAAACATTATTTTATCCAAAATACAGAGCGCAAAAGAGTTAATTTAGTATGTGCACCACCCCCCCCCCCCCCATATCCCCCATCCTCCATCCTCCCATCCTCCCATCCTCCCATCCTCCCATCCTGAAGATGGATCGACGCCCCCGGTCTTGTCTGTTTTATAAGGTCAGACCTGCTATTATGCCACAGGGCCGCTCTGTGACAGAAATAGGGTTAGGGTTAGGTATAGCAGGGAGCTGTAAATAGGAGTGGAAACTCTTGCTCTTGCGAGGTGCCCCTCTTCCACCGCGTGGAAATTCGGAGGCCAGGTACCAGTTTCGCATTTATCAAATTACCAGCCAAGTTTCAGTGTAAATTGTAAAATTTATGTGGGGATTGTGTTGGGAATAGTGCATCGAACAATTTTTCAAATTTAGTACTCCGCTCTTCCTATAATTTGTGTGCCAGCGTCGGTGAAAGGAAAATGAAATCCTCACAAAAACTAATATTTTTAGGATATTCCGGTCCTCTCCGGTCGTTTTAATGTCCCGTCATTTAGTCCATGATTTACAATATTCGATATGTACTTCACTATAGTGCGCGCATTTCGTATTTTTGCAGTTGAAAAAAAGTTAATATTACGTAACTTTCTGTTCGCTCTTTCAACTCATTACACATTCGACAATTGATGAGAAATCATTGAAAGGGACAGCGAACAGTTGCTGAGATACCATTTTCTGATGTCGGAGTTTGAAACCCTGATAATTCATGCGCTCTTTTATCTAACCACCTGGTTAACAGTTGCGGAGTAGCGCATAACTTTTAGGCGGCGCGGAGCATGGGATGAAAGGAGAGAAGCTTGTTTCCACTCCTATTTACAGCTTCCTGGGTATAGTGATTGAAGATAGGAATGAGCTGGATATGGCCGCGGAGTATGTTGTAATGCACGTATTAATGTTTGATGTCGTCATACATAATTCTCGCGGTTGTATAAGGAAGCCACATTCCGTACTTTGGGGGATGATTGGAGGCGGGTGGAGGGATGTGCCGAGAATGGTCTTCCGAGAAGAAGTACATATTTTCATGTCCTTGTATACGAAACCACTATGCAGTGGTGTATTGATTGGGGGGGGGGGGGGCAAGAGGGGGAACGTGCCCCGGGCGGCACTTGAAGGGGGCCAAAAAATCGATGGTCTTTGAAGGTTATTTGCGCCCCAGTCAAGACAAAATGCGTAAGAAATGGTGTTTAATAGGGTTTGAAATGCGAAAATTTTTCGAAAGCTCGGTCGCTTCGCTCCCTGATTATGTTCAAGATCTAGCTATAAAGGCGTTTTTAAAGTGTTAATTGACTCTAGTTGCTCTGCCCCCCCCCCCCCCCGCATAAGGCAGGAGCTTGTTAAGATGGGATATAAGTGCAAAAAAAAGCACTTTTAAACTATATAGAACATTCGAAAGAAATCATAAATTTGCTTTGCGATGCCTTAAATCCTCAAATATTTCTTCAGGGTTTTCATTCATTTTGCGCGCCCAAATAAGAATGGCCAAAATCCCCCCCCAAAAAAAAAAGAATCTATACTGCTAGGTCGCCGTATTATACCTTGGATTTTTTTGGTAAGGGTAAAATACTTTAGAAATTTCAATTTCAGGGGTGAAAAGGAAAAAAAAAAATCTGACGCTCGGTCGCGTCGCTCCCTCATTTATACAAGAACTCATCAATTTGGGCTAACAACCCTGGGTTATGTGCACCAAAACTCATTTTTTACATAGTGCCATCATTTCTAAAATAAAAAAACGTGCAATAATTTGATTTTGGGCATGGGGGGGGGGGGCGCAGATTTGATACGCCACTGCCGCAATGCCATTGCCAAACCATCATGTCTGGAAGGATTAGTGGTGCAGTTGGATGATTGGATTATGCTTGAAACTATTCCCTTTTGGTCTTAGTCATTAGAGTAGCCAGATTTGGCATATTGGTTGGGAACAGCCGCAAGGTTGATTGAAAAAGGAATTTTAGAGACATATTATTTACCATCAAATTGATTGTTTCAGCTCATTATAAACACCAAAACAATTTATTATTAGATCTGTACACGTTAAACGGGTATTTCCTCCCATCACGTCATCTCTTCCATTAAAGCCGTGTTGATGAATTGTATTCAACCACATATCAAAACAAAGCTTGAGACTAGCGCGCGGTTAACGAATATGAATTAAATTTTACGGTATAAATTATGTGCAGATCAAAACAAAACCAACGATGCTTTATTTGGCTCCACCGTTTCTCTTAAAAGTTCTCTTTAAATAAATAATCATAACACTTGCTTTATCTCTCTCTCTGTCTTTTCTAATTATGAAAGCATTCAATCTTAACCTTCTTTATTGATTCACCTTGCACATGGACCGAATATTTTGGTTAAAAACGTCCAGCTATGCAAAAAGGAGCCGGTCAACAACAAAAAAGGGCCGGTTGCTCCGAAATTCCCCACTTGAATTTTAGTCCCAGTCCGCCACTGACCTTGTGTGATAAAAATTAGTGTATAAATTCTATACGAAAACCAGTAACTCTTGTCATATTGAAGATTTCTCCTGGCTTATTAAAGACCTGTCTTCCAACCCTATTTTGTGACAGAATGACTTTGACAATTTCAAGTACATAAATTCAAGTTTTGTCTTCGAAATTACATTTACTTTTAAGGATTATGTCAATGCAATGAATGATAATATACAAACTATCTATATAGGAGATATAATATTCATGAAAATTATGATATATGATATATGAAACAAGCCACGGCCTCTTGATATGGACGACAACTCCATTTCTACATGTAAGTGAACCAGGATGGAAGGGTAACCTCGCTAGTCATAAGGACCGCTATTCTTGAGGACCACTTATTGATAAGGACCGCTATCCATAACGTGTGACTAAATGAATACTGAGTAGCGGTTTTGTATGAACAGCGGTCCTAAATAGCGAGCAAACCATAGACAAATTACCTCGCTATTCATAAGGACCACTATTCATAACGCGTGTTAAATGAATAGCTGCTTTCTATGAATAGCGGTCCTCATGAATAGCGAGCGGACCCCAAATAATTATGTACCTAATGATAAATGGAATTCTGAAATGGATCTGATTAATATTAAGTCAATGAAGTAGTCCAAACATAAGTGAACGAAGTTGATAGCCAGTACATTACAAAGACATTCAAACGGCTCTTCGGCATGGGGTGTGATTGTAAACGCAGTCTCATGCATGTCATGTGACTTCTCCGTCAATGAATGAGGATGGAAGAAGCGGAGCCAGTAGAGGGTAGTTAAAGAGAAGAGAGGTGAAAATGATTTTGTGAGCTTTTTCCTTCTCTTTATGCCAGTTTGGAAGAACGTCATAATAGAAATGCCCCCTGAAAAGAATAACTCTTCAAATGCCCTCAAATTCGAAATATGACGAGAAATAGCTGAAAATGGTCGGGCCGAACATTTCATGCCACTTGTGTCTGCAGTCCCATATACCCATTTCTGTGTGCTATAAATCTGCTTTTTCAGCAAGATTGAGTCTATTTCTTATCATTTTTTGATGATTCCAAAACCTCACAGTATACACCAATACTTGTGTAGACATGATTGACATGTCAATTGTTTTGAGCCAGTTTCTTTCACAATGTAATCACATGACCAGAAGTCAACGTTATCTTTAATAGTCGAACTATATGACATTTGCTTCCATCGATTGGACACTGCATATTATGAATGGTATCTTCATTAGCATACCTGGCATACTGACTAACATGGTTTAGTACACGACTACCCTAATACTGTCAACGTAGATCAAAACAATATTACATTATTATATCATAAGAATTTCCGTAGTGAACCAGTACATATAGGTATAGTTGGGTTATAGTTACTAGTTTTGTTATCATTTTTCTTCAGCTCTCAATATATGCTTTCCTCTGCTCTCAATATATGCTTTCCTCTTCGTTCTTTATATCTTTCTATCTTTGTTATCTTCCTCTGTCTCTATTTATAGGAGTGATATTTTTCTTTGTAGTTTCTCTTGGTATTTCATGTATCTCACTTTACAATGCACTTCTATCACTATTGATCCAATGGCGTATAGCTTGAGTCCACCAAAGGCAGCAATTGAGAGGACCCTGGCACCATTCATTTTTTTAGGGGAAGGGGGGGGGGGGGGGGGGGGGGGCAACTGTCTTATCCGATAGGGAGATGGAAGTACAAGAGGGAATATTAACATTTATTTTTCTTGTTCTCATTAAGTTATAAGAAGAGACAGAAACAGACGTGAAAGTGTATTGTTGCAAAGACGTGTAATATTGCAATCAGATTAGTCACGACATGAATAATTCATGGTTATGCAACTGACGTAGTCGGCCGATCAACGTGCGGATCATGTTTGTTATGGACGACACTGGGTGAAATTGGACGATGGAACAGTTGAGTGGCTATAAAATGGAGGATTTTTTTTTTTTTTTGAGGGGGGGGGGGGGGGGGCACAAGCAACGATCACCTTCAAGACGATCTTGCGTAGATAGTAAAACACTGAACGTCATGTGACGATGTGATGCAGGGGTTCATTACCACTGCATGTATTATTAAAAATGCTGAATTTAATACATTTGATGGATGTCTTTGTCTGCGTTGCATATTGCAACGATGCAGGTTTAGTTACCATGGCAACTCACAAAGAGATGAGCACTCAACAATGCTTGAGAAAACTCAGAGTATCACGGAGGTCTCCATACAAAATGACGTTCTTTTAGTTGATATTCATGGCTATATTTAGCGAAGGATGTAAATGTGTGATCTCTGTGGAGAGCATAAATTATGAAGAAATCGATAGAAATGCCAACTTCAGCTACATGTACATTTAAAAGAAAGAAGAAAAAAAAATCACTTGCCGATATAAATATTATGTTTTGAAGCTTATGTCATCACTTTTTAGGTAATTTTCGGAGTGTAAACAATCCAAATATAGCTGCATTATATGAATGGTTCTGGCTGTGCATTGTGTACCAAGATGTAGGTCACGGGCATTGGTTCCTGGCAGTTTTGTGGAGTGTGTGTGGGTGGGGGTGGATAGGGCATAGCTAACTGTCAGGAAATCCTTAAACTTTTATCGTAAAATTTTAAAATCTAAGGTTACCCCCCAAATATTTTTTTAAAATTTCTTTAGCATTTGGTTCTAGTGCGCCAACTTGTTAGCGAAATTCTGTCCGAACCCGTACCCTCTTTCTTCCCCCGTCCAATTCAAACTGTTCGATCGACGCCCTTGTGTAATACTAAGTAGTATCAATGCTGTCGAAATCATTTACATGTAGCTGATTTCAGCAAATTGCTGACTAGTCATATCTTCACTAACCCCTATCTGTAAGGCAACAATGATTACAATGGATCGTGACATATTTGCAGGTACAAAAGGAATATTTCTGAATCATAATGGATGACACCTCGTCTGATGACCTAACACTAACCCATGTCTATACAGCCGCAGGGTGCGTTTGGCATTCTTAACCCCTCAGTTTCCTAATATCGGATAAAGCTCTGAGCGCTTTTTTATGATTTTCCAGACTGACTGATTTACTATATTAGTGCATTTGTCATTGGGGATTGCAGACAATTTGAATTTTCATACCTAAAATAGAATTAATTCCGACGATCAAACATGATTCTTGCGACCATTTCAGTGGAGGGGGGGGGGGGGGGGGGGGTATATAATGTCGCGATAAGTTCTATCGACGTTCCAGACGGGGCACAATCAACGATCACCTTCAAGACGATCTTGCGTAGATATAGTAAAACACTGAACGTCATGATTGTGACGAGGTAATGCATGTTCTAGGTCAGAGAAGGCAGTTTGAGCCTGAATATCTGAAATCTAGCCTAGTATACATGCACGTAATAGCACATGTAGTTTTGATCCACGTGCAGTGAAGATTACGTAGGCAGACTCGAATTTTTTTATATGGAATGTATAACACTCAGATCCCAGTAATCAATTAGACCAGAGCTGTAGATGGCATTCCTTTCCGTCTCGTAAAGGGAACTTCTCCACCGGGATTCGATCATTATTATACGACCCTGATTAAATTGCCAGTGGTTCATTACCAATACATGTATTATTCAAAAAAGCTGAATCTAATACATTTGATGGATGCATTATTGCAACGATGCAGGTTTAGTTACCATGGCAACTCACAAAGAGATGAGCACTCAAAATGCTTGAGAAAACCAGAGTATCACGGAGGTTTTTCTTTTAGTTGATATTCATGGCTACATTTAGGGAAGGATGTAAATGTGTGATCTCTGTGGAGAGCATAAAATTATTATGAAGAAATCGATAGAAATGCCAACTTCAGCTACATGTACATTTAAAAGAAAGAAGAAAAAAAAATCACTTGCCGATATAAATATTATGTTTTGAAACTTGTCATCACTTTTTAGGTAATTTTCGGAGTGTAAACATTCCAAATATAGCTGCATGATTTGAATGGTTCTGACTGCATTTGTACCAAGATGTAGGTCACGGGCATTGGTTCCTGGCAGATTTGTGGAGTGTGTGTGTGTGTGTGTGTGTGTGTGTATGTATGTTGGGGGGGGGGGGGGATAGGGCATAGCTAACTGTCAGGAAATCCTTAAACTTTTATCGTAAAATTTTAAAATCTAAGGTCCCCCCCCCCCCATTTTTTATTTCTTTTCAGCATTTGAGGGTTTGGTTTTAGTGCGCAAACTTAGCGAAATTCTGTCCGAACCCGTACCCTATCTCTCCCCCGTCCAATTCAAACTGTTCGATCGACGCCCTTGTCTAGTACTAGTAGTATCAATGCTGTCGATTTCAGCAAATTATTGATTAATCGTATCTATAACCCTATAGTTCTGTAAATCAACAATGATTACAATGGATCGTGACAGATTTGCAGTACAAAAGGAATATTTCTGAATCATAATGGATGACACCTCGTCTGATGACCTAACGCTAACCCATGTCTATACAGCCGCAGGGTGCGTTTGGCATTCTTGATCCCTCAGTTTCCTAATATCGGATTAAGCTCTCAGCGCTTTGATTTTCCAGACTTACTGATTTACTATATAGTGCATTTTTCATCATTGGGGATTGGAGACAATTTGAATTGTCATACTAAAATAGAATTAATTCCAACGATCAAACATGATTCTTGCGACCATTTTAGTTGAGGGGGGGGGGGGGGGGGGGGGGTTATATAATGTCGCGATAAAATTTTGCTCTTGCCCCTGTTTTTCTATCGACGTTCCAGACGTGACCATAATCACAATGATGATGATGATGATAGTGGTGGTGGTGGCGGTGATGATGGCGATGAGGATAAAGATTACTAGTAGTGAGAGGATGATGAGGATGATGGTGAGGAAGATTATAGGGTGGAGGAGGTTGTAGGGGATTACTGTATTGTCCCGCATATAGGCCTCCATCATCCAACTTGTCCAAGCATGGACTATGACTATACCAGAAGCGAAACATTGCATCGGAGGGAGGGAAAAGCGAGTTAGGGTTGAAGACGGGCATGGCTAAGATTCCTTTGGCTTACCTGACAACGTAAAAGTTCACAAGGTTCGAAGTGATACAATGAGGGGATATCGCTGTCGGTGGCGAAGAAGTGACGCCAGAGACGCCACATTTTCCATAGGGTTATGTTATGGAAGCCAGGAAGTTGAAATAGATGTCAGTGTAGGCCTATCAGCACACTGTTTATTATGAAAAATAGAGACAAAATAAAGTATACCCCAGACTCTTTGCAAAACTCTAAGTTCAGTACTCCTCGGTAATGCTGCATGGGGATAATGGTTTTGGAATCTTGAAAGGGAAAATTATTTCATTTTATATAAGCGAACATTGGCGTCTCACTATGCTAATTTTTTTTAGTAGATATACGCCTATGATATAAAAAAAGGTACACCAGACACACATCGCATGCCAGACTTTTTGGCAAGACCTTCACATAGTCTGCTTCGTTAACCTTCTTGATAGGTTGTGAAGGGGTGGAGTTTACTCTGACACACCACACCATGGAATAACTTTAAATGCATGTAGGTCTGTGTTATAAAAACAGAAAGATACCTATACGACTCTCTTGACAAGACCTTACGTGAACGTGAAACATGTGGATGAATACCCTCGAGACAGCTTGTGAAGGGTTGTACTTGATGTATGCTCGAAAATAGATTTAAAGGTGAATGTATAAAGTATATCCTGTTCTTTTATGATGGTTATTAAACACTGGTTTAATAATACATGCAGTATTGTCTATATAAAACAACACAGATATACCCAGATTCTTTGGCAAGACAAAAGCATGAAGAAGGTGGTGGATGTGTCTGAGCTTCACCTGCAGGGTCTCCAAAGATATCGGTTACAGATCTAAAAGCGACTTCAAAGACGTTGCACATTCCCGGATAGGATGTTGAGGATTAGGGTTGAGGCTGTGGATGCCTGAAAGTCACATGAATGATCATGTATCTATGGTTAGTTATGACGACCTTAAGTTATTGATGTAGGCCTTTCCGCGTATGCTACAAAAATATAAACAGATGGACCTCGGACTTTTTGGCAAGACCCAAAGGTGAAGTATGTTTGATGCACGGGACACCACCTCCTGTATGTGAAGGGGTATACCAGGCCTGGCTATACTGTTATAGAAGTCTGAAAAGGTGAAATGAGTGTCAGATCATGTGTAACTTATATGATATCCTATTACTAGTATGTGAGAACATTGATGGAGGTCTGTGTACCCGAGACTTTCATGACTAGTCAAAAGTCGCCATGTCACGTACGTATAGGCTGTATAATAGTTATTTTACAGACTCTTTATGTGGTCTTTGAAATTAGAACTACTTTCAAACTGTTGAAAACGTTTTAATTGTTATCTGTGTATACAAAATATATCATAAAGAAAGTAAATGTGAGAAAATTACAATGCCCCGACCGGGATTCGAACCCGGGACCCTGGATTTCATGACCAGTGCTCTACCAACTGAGCTATCCGGGCTCCCGTCGAAGCAAAGTAACAATCTCGACGGGAGCCCGGATAGCTCAGTTGGTAGAGCACTGGTCATGTAATCCAGGGTCCCGGGTTCGAATCCCGGTCGGGGCATCGTAATTTTCTCACATTTACTTTCTTTAAGATAATAATAATAATAATAACACCACTGTTCTTGTATAGCGCATATCACATTATGATAACGTCCCTATGCGCTTCCAAAGGGTTTTTGGATATTATTACCCTGGCTTTATTCAATTTACTTCAATCCTATCAATTATGATATTTAATTACAAAATATATCTTAATATACATGTTTCTTTTTAGTCAAATTGAATAAATCAATGGTAACTTCTTTTAACTATGGATTTTCAAATGAATTTGATTCATGATTACCTGGCATTTGTACCAGTATACATACATTTGGATAATTGAAAGTAGTATATTATATTTTTGAACAAAGGAAGAGTTAAGGCCATAGGCAATGTGAAGCTTATTGAGACTAAATGAATATCACATTTGAAATCAAACTGTGATTTAGAAGTTTACATTCATTATTACAATTAAGAGCTGCCATCAGAAACGAAGAGTTGAAATAAACACTAATGTCCAGGATGTTTATCCCCTTGCTCATTTTTCTCCTGAAGTATGATCCACCTTGGATTGTTTTCCATACTGATATATCCACTGCGAAAAGGCCCGCGAAAACGGGATAACCCCGTACATGTAGCAGGAGTGTTGTTAGTGTTTGCATACATTTTGTATACACTAACGCAAATATGAATACATGGGACAATGTTAAACAGCTCGTGCACAGAATGCCATAAAAATCAATGAAGAAATTTACACTCTTCTAATTTACGATACTTCATGCAATGTCGTCATGGTCGTAGGAAATGGAGACGACTGGATCCTAGAATTCCGGCCTAACGGCCAAGATCTTATCACGTCTCCCGTGCTGATGGAGTATCTTGTTGACGTCACGTCTTCATCTGATTATTCTACACGTTTAGTCCAGAACTCAAATCATTTGTGGTTAATGTTTAAGTAACGTCTAGTGCACCTTCCTTCATCTGTGAATAATTTTGTACGATCGAAGAAAATGTACTTATTTACTTATTTAACAAAATCATATTTCACATATGCCTGCTTGAATGCTATTTTCATTAGAGTATTTACAAGATAAATTAGCGAGAACATTTCCCTTTTCGAATTCGAAAAGGGGGACAGAAAATACTAAGTAATTGAAGGTTAAGTGTAAAATTAAATTATGATTATCGAAAAATTATTGATAAAAATTGATAAAAAATACGATCGTCTGCTTTATAAAGGAGGGGTTATTTTTGTAATATTCTTTTCTCCATTATTTTGGCACATTGATGGTAGAAGGCGTAAGTAGAAAAAAACGATGATCGCCGTCAAAGTATTTTTTACTAAAGAGATATTTCATTAAATTTTCCGGCTTTCTCGATTATCTTGTTTTGCATACACTTAATAACTGAATTTGTGCCAAATTTCAAATTATGTTGGAACTATTAGGCTTATAGCTCAAACATGAATAAAGTACACAAAGTTTCTTCGGGGATTATTATATTACTATAAAGTCCATTTTGAAAAACTTCATATCCAGTTACCAACACATATATCATTTTACTTCCGACGTCGCTTTGAAAAGAACGAACGATCGACCTACTTGAAAGTTGTTTCAAGGACAGGCTTGAGAGGTGAGGCATCCCAAATCGTCCATCCCGATGAATTTTCTCCGTGCCTCTTCTTAGGTGTTAGCTTTCATTTCGGCAATGTTTACTTGGCGTATTTATAGCAGTACATTCGTAAGACAATTGCCTCTCCGAGAAACGCTTCTTACGTCGCCGGGCTCGCTGGGGAGGAACTTGGCAGTCTCATTGTCCCATTTAGAGATGCAGCGAAAAGTTGACGTCTGTCTTCCGTAGACGTAACACTCAGTGACGTCACAGAATATTCTGAATATGCGATATCGATATCCGCGGAACCTCCGTCGCCGTTTTGAGTGAGACGGATGAGGGATCGGGATTGAACATAGCCAGACTTTTGGGTTGACAAAATTGAAACTACATTATGAACTACTGAAACTAATGGAATTACAAATGATAATTAATGACCATATTTAACCATATTGCATTAGTGCATGTTATGTTTTCATTTTGGATTCACAAAACACTTGGTCTAACAGGTTTTGTCTATGAAGGAAACATTTATCATGAACCTATGTAGACAGCAAACTGAAACAAACAAATGTAAAAACAACTGTTCAACTTTCAACACTTTGGAAGTTATGGTAGTGTACTAGTGCCAGTAGCAAGTGAAATTATAAAAAGAACTCCTTGCAGTGCTTCTTTATGTTGGAAAGGTGATCATAAGTTAGCATATTAATGTTTGATGGCTTGTATTTTCATCGCAGTTCTTCCCTGCAAGAATCTCTTCTCATAAGTTTGTTTCTCAAATCTTTTGACTTTCCCCCCTTTTGTTATTTCGCCTGAGTCATCTTTATTCGTAATTATCCATTTACTTAAAGTACCAACAAAAATTATTTGCCGAGGGTACACTTGCAAATTATCTGTGGATCTCTCTATGCACTGTGTATTGTTATCCTGATATTTCACTGCCAAATAAGGGCTTTACTTGAAACGTACTTGTAAGTCACCTTTCGGAAAATTATTAAATGTTAGGGTCATTAGGTCGAAGGTGATAGGTAGCATTGGCGGATCCAGGGGGGGGGGGGGCACTTACGGCCCGTGCCCCCCCTTTTGGAAGAAAAGTATGCATTTTGACCATAGACGATCTGCCATTTTCTCGATTGTGCCCCCCCCCCCCCCCTTTTAGAATGAAGACTTTTTTTTTTTGCTTGTCAGGGAATTATGGAGGGAAACTGGAGGGAAAACTGGAGGGAAATCTTACATCTTGGGAACAATTGTTATGATTTGGCAGGTGTTGCATAGATTGATGAACTCCTTTTATTTTAGGGTTCACATGGACACAGGTTTAATGCATAATGCATGTGTTTTTTTTTCTCTCCTAGAAATGCTGCAAGACATGTAGAACTCTCAGGCTCCTTTGACCTTTGAACTCTGAGCTGGCTAATCTTTCTCCTGCAGGGCATCTAGGAATTAAAAAAAAAATTTTTCCTGGCCTATCTATAACAAACTTTAATTGCTTGATGTATCTTCTCTACAGATCATGCAAGATTTTTACAACCAATCCAACTATGACAGACAAGGTGAACCTCTCAGCGAGACCGGTGTCCTTTGGCTCTGGTCCACCACAGTATCTGTATGGTGCATTGGCGGTGCTCTCGGTGCCATGGTCGGTGGTTACCTCAGTGATGGACTTGGAAGGTAAATTCAGGCTTCCCTAGTCCTATGGCCCACTTGGTCCAGGGTACCATAGCTCTCTACGTCCCATTGTTCCTGCGTCCCACTAGTCCTTCATGTCCGTCCCATTGGCCCAATGAACTCTAACCCAAATCATGACCTTGAGACCAAGGTAACAACTGTTACTCAAGATCAATTTAGTGATTACCGTAAAAACAAGGAACTTTTGTGACATCAAACTTTCGCGATTTCTAAACGACAACCATTTTCACAGCAAGAAACTCTTGTTAATTGTAAAAATGCAGTGTTGTGTCAATTGTAATTCAATACTTTTGCAGCATGAAAATTTCAGGAGTCTAAATCACTCGTGAAATTCGCGAACATTAAATACACATGACAGTTTCTCTTTTTCCGCTACTTTTACTAGATGTTGAAGGGTATAAACATCACAGAAAAGGATGAAAATGGAGTTATTATAGTCACTGACCTTTGCTTTTAATTCCTGAACCATTCCTTCAAGGAAAATTTAAAAAAATATACTTAATTTAATAATGCATGTTTGTAAGGAGTAAAAAAGGTGTAAAAAATGGGTCCTTGATATATTCATTCTTCTGAATGCTTCACCCAAAAGATTCACATTCATAAGATAGAAGTGCCATTCCTAGGTCTTATGCAAGCATCTGATGATGTACACAAAGATCACTGGTTATGTAAGTTCTTGTAATAACATAGACAGACTTCTCAACCACTATTATCCCTTTGAAAGATACATGATGATGGAGTGTACATCTTATCAGTTTTTTGCTACCAATGCATTTAACCTGTTAATCCCATGAACAAACTCTGTAATAAGATCTTGGGGATTTGCACTTATAGATACGTTTTATCTGTTATTTCTAATGGGAACTTTTATCCATTGATTAGAATATAGTTGACAATCCTTGATAGGTGATAGATTAAGCGTCAAATCTTTTACGCAGATGCTGGGAACGTACGTGTTTCGAATTATGGCCTTGATTAAGATAATGGACCTATTTATATTGAATTTAATATCCTAGATATTCAATTACATTTTCTCTTCATTAACTCATTCTGATAATTTTAACATTTCCTTTCAATTTTTCTGTTCCAGGGGAGCGTTTCATCAAGTGTTTTTTCAGACAACTGTTATAAGCTACTGAAATCCTTGCATCTGATTGGCTGAGAGCAAATTTGTCAGTAAAAATCACTGACAAACGCTTGATGAAACGCTCCCCAGCTTATTTCAGCTACTGTAAAACAATGAGAAAAGTATATGAATAATGTCAGAAATTTTTCTTCTGGGTTTTTTACGGAGGATTTTAAAGATAACCAACTGATTTAGTTGTGTTTACTCAAGAGAGCTGTAATCTTTAATAGGATTAATGCTACAAGGTAGTATCCTCACCAAGGGTAATGTTGGCAAGAATGAGGTCCCTGTTTCATAAAAAAATTAACAAAATTGGGGGGGGGGGGGGGGGTAAACAGTTGAAGAAGGAGAGCAAAGAGAAATAATAAGAGGAAAGTCAAGTAGAGGATGAAAAAGAAAAGAGGATAAGAAAGAAAAGATGAAATATAAAAATAAAAATCATGGGCTCTTATAAATTTAACAGGCCTTTGAATAGGTTGTCCACAAACTTAGACTTAATGTAAGACTTTGTGAGAAACTGGCCAACAATAACAACAAAAGAAAGAAACAAAGACTAGAGAAATATCAGGGAATAACCAAATGCAGATGCTATAAAGTAAATAAATTATGGCATGAAATTATTTCACAAAAACTTCATATTTTGAGTGACCTCAGAAACTCTATCAAGCACATTCTTCCCTTTTAGTTTTTGAATCAATAGCCGTATAATGCTCTACATATTATATTGCAAATCTTTCAGTTGATATTTCAACATTTGTCTTGTTTTACTCCTTTCATCCTTAGGAAAGGAGCCCTCCTGATGATCAACATCTTTTCCCTGGTAGCGGCTGTCCTATTTGGCTTTGCGGAGATGGCAAACTCTTACGAGATGGTCATCATAGGCAGACTCATTCACGGGTTCTATGTTGGTAAGAAACAGTGTCAGGAATAGGAGCGATGGGCAATTTCGCCTTCGTCGGTCATAAAGTAGCCTCCTAAAAATCCCCTAAATCAAACTGTAGGGGGCCACCAATGTTAAAAATGTTGTCCTCTTTGGCTCAGTTGGTAAGATCAAAATGGTGGGTTTCAGTACATCTTCACTATAACTGTAACGATAACTGGAGCCTGCATTGTGTGTAAAGGTACCCCTCTCTTGCTCTTTTACATGTATATTCTGCGGTTGACCCTCCCCAATCCTGGACATGAAATATGTGACATGCTCATGGATGCATATTTTCTGTGTCTTTAAATTAACGAGTTTGGAGACTTACGGTTCATGAAAACTTCAGACGGGTAAAACATGGGAAAATCTGTGGCATATAGGTGTATTGTAGATAGCACAAGTAAAAGCTGTCCTTGCACTTAAGTTCAAGCACTTAGACCGATGAACTGTTTTGTCTGAAGGAGAAAGATATGCAGGTTGACTTCCCAACACAATAGCTTCTGTTTACCAAGTGTCATAATCATTATTTGCCGTATACATGCATAATAAAAATGATATCTTCCAGTCGGTAGATCAAATCAACAGACTAAACAACAAGCTAACTCTGAACTCTCATCTTTGGACTTTGGAAGTTGCGAGATATTTTCTCATGATTTTCATCGAGATCTAAAGCGTGATACAAGAGTCAAGCTCAGATTTGTAGCATGAATTAGACAAAACAATCTGCCTTAAATTATAATAAAGATTATTGTTCTTGATAATTGTCTTTACCGTCTCGGTTTTCAGCCCATTGTGTGTCCGCTCTTATGAAAGGCTGTTTGGTTTCCATTCAAGATACAGTTTGAAGAACGAAATGGAATATTTTATGATTTGAATATTACCTAGTGAACTCATATCACCACATATTCCACAAAATTATGTTATGTTTGGTATAAACATGTAAAGTGTGCAGTGGAATTCATTTAGACGTGATATGGTGTGACGATGATTAGTAAACAAGATAGTCCTTTGATATAATAGCTCTGTATTTTAACATGCACAACTCTGCATACCTGACCAGAGACCTTTAACACAAAAGCATGTCCCATGGATCTGTTATTGATACTGGTCATCCGGACATTAGTGACCTGACCATACTTGTCCAGTTACCATTTCTCATATTAATAACTATTGTAGGTCAAGATGTGTCCAGGTTCTTTGTTGACCAGTGGAATGAGAGAGTCCAGACTCATAAGAATATGTGGTATCGCAGACAGGACCAGTTTTAATTTCATTTAGGTCAAACAGAATTTTGTGAGAGGAACAACAACTTTTTTTGAAATGATAGAAAATGAGAGAGGAAAACTAATGTGAAATGAATCAAACATGAGAGAGAGAGGAGAGAGAGCAGGGGGGGGGGGGGGGGGGGGGAGAGAAAGGAAAGAAGGTGAAGAGAGTGAAAGAAGATAGAGGGAACGAAAAACAGGTGGATAAAGTGGGAAGGTATAGGAGGAGGGCAAATAAAGTTGATAATTGTGCATAAAAGTTGACTTCTTGAATAGTATCTCACCAATAATATTTTTCTTTCTTTAATCATAATCTTCCATCCAGTGCATCTCCTTCATATCTAAGTAAAAAATGTAAATTTTTTTTCTATTTATCCATAATCTATTAATGTAAATGTTTCTCCAAAACTAGGAATATACAATAACCGACCTTCCTAACAGCAAAATGAAAGAGCATCTTGTGACATTGTAAAGATTAGAAATGGTGTGAGCATGATATGTGCAAGTGATACGTGGCTATTACTTGGGAATGGGTCAATATCCAGACCCGATTGTACAAGTGAACAAGTTTGCTCAATCATACAATGCTGGACAAGTCTAAATATAGCCGAGTGGTCTGCAAATGCTAGCCATATAGGTCAGAGGTTAAAAAGGATGTAGTCTATTTAAGAAGTTGCCATGAAAATCAATTAAGGGAGTTTGTTGAACTTTGCTACTCCAATTACCATACATTACATCTTATCTTTGGTCATGATGCATACAGGTACATGAATATGGGTCATATTTCTCAATTTCTGTTTCCTCAGTAATAATGAGTAAAGGAGTTTTATTTTTGGTGATACGACATGAAGAGTGACCACATACAGACCTATGGATACCAGAAATGCTTATCATTGCCAAAAAATTCTCACAGTCAGTATAATGGGCTTATGGAATATGGACAAAGATTGGTGAAATTCTGTCAAATTTTGCATCATTTCATAGAGCAAAGTTGTGTTTTGAAAACAACTTCCTTTCCTTAACCAATGAAAGAGAAACTAGAATAGGTAAAAGATATGTATGGGAAAAATTCTTGTTGGTATGTGATATCAATTTTTTGTTGAGTACCAGTACATTGGAATAAGGATTTGAAGCAGTTACAGTGCTTTTGTATTTCAAGTTGTATTGATACAATATTGATAGTTTATGTGTAGATCAGACATCCGATTATGTGTGTCTAGAACAACTTTATGTATATATATATTTTATTTGTCAATGTAAAAAAAAAAAGGTTCTGGAGATCTGAATTTAGGTCAGTTAGATACATGTAGTTTGATTCCCTGAGAAAAGTAAACTTTTTACAAGGGCTGAAAGACTTTGGTAGTGTGGCTATTTATTCTTGCTTTATTGCTATGCTTCCTCTATTTTGAAATCATAAAGTCCCATAAAATCCAATTTCCACTATTAAGTCTGTTCATGATCATTCTTTTTAATCACACTTAGCACTCTCTGGAAGCATGCAAGATAAGATGCCCTGAGCAAATATAATTGTATTTGCCTTATTTGCTTCTCTAACACAATGAATAATGAACAAGGCAGTTAAAAATCGATTTGACCATTTCAGAGGAAATTAGTGTCCATTTAAGGTTATGTTTCTTTCCATGCCATTTCAACGCAAAATTTGTTCTATTTTAACAAAAATACCACTACACTATCTTGCTTTTTTTTCTTCATTATGATTATCAAGGTTTTTATCAATATTTCTTTCAGAAATCCGACAGTTTGGACCATTTCGTGAAGAAGTTATTTCCAAAAACTTCTTTACGTAAAATGAAAATTCTTGTGCTCACCATGCTGTGTACCACAGATGTAATGCTTAATTGTAGGATTCATTCCAATTGATTTAGTAAACAAAGAACAAGCATTTTGGAACAGCTGAAAGGGATGGACCCTTATCCCTTGATGACAATTTTTCTTTCATATTGAGTATTTTATTCACCTTTTAAGACTCAGTCGTGATACGTTTAAGACATTGACATTATCTCTGTAAAACGATTTATTTTGGAAGCATGTTCAACATGTCTTGTTATCAGTTATGAATACGGAATTTAATGATGACAGTAATGACTTTATATTCATAGCTTTATTGTGACCTCGGGTACGGACTATGGCTTTAGAGCTTTGAATTTCATTGACTGCTTATCAATTATATCAGTAAGATCAATAATTATATATTTAAATCAATATTTGCTCTTTTAAGGTGAAGGTGAGTTTACATTGCTCAGATGTTGACCTACATGTATATGTGTTAATAGATAAAGGATAATAGATTTACTGTTGGAAACCAAACACTTGAATGGGTCCACAGGAGAACAATGTATGTAATTGTCAGTACCTTTATTTAAAGGTAGAAAAACATTCCCCTGAATTTGTTACCTGCATAACATGTCCAAAGTACAAAACATGCACAGAGGGAGTGAACGTCTGTAGCAAACATGTGATAATCTGCAAAGTCACTTTCAAATGCACTTTTCTTACATGTATAAAACTGTAGAGGAAAAGAATTTTCAAGATGTCTGTATTGGCACCGATTACAAATTTCCTGTACTCTTACATTCTTAACATGAAAGTATATGTACATGTATACTGTGAAATGAACCAGTATGAATTAAATTTACAAAATGCAAAAATAAATTGGCAAATTTGTAGTCAAAATGTATAATTTATGAATTTCATTACATTTTGGTCAAATCATTGAATTCAATGCTTAATTTCATCTAAAACATACATGTAGATTCAAATTTTCAGTAGTTTTTTTTTTGTTGCTCTTTCCTGCTCATGTAGTATGTACTGTTTATAATTCATGGATTTTACGATCAAGTGACAACGCTTAATAATCACAGTCTTGAAATCTTAATGAATGATAAACCATACCCTTTGGCAACCCGTATTGCAGATTTGTAAAGTAAAGATTTGTTCCGTCATTTTGAAGATCTCTTTCCGCGAATGAGTTAAGGTCACAACACCTTTTTCTCTCTGATCTTTATTTGTGCAGGTACGGCCATTACGATAGTTCCATTGTACCTAGCTGAAGTCTCACCTATCAATCTAAGAGGAGCTATCGGTGTCATCCATCAGCTGATGATTACTATCGGTATCCTCATCGGTCAGGTGAGTCTCGTCAAGTAATGTTTTACGTTGCAAAACCAGAAACTTTTGCAACGTAAAACTTCGCGAATTGTTAATGACAGCGAATTTTGCGGCATGAAACTTGCGAAATTCGTGAAAGTTTCATACACAAAAATTTCTGGTTATACAGTATTATTTTCATGCGGGTTCTTGTAGAATCATGAATTTAAACACAAGAAAATGATCTGTACCGTTATATTTCCAGAAATAAGGGTCCCAATTTGTGACATTTTTGGTGTCCCGCTTACATAAGGAATTCGTTTTTTGTGGCTCTGGGCAGAGACAAATAGTGGAGTAAGATTGAGTAGTATTCTAACAGTGAAGATGCAATATGTTATGCTCAGAATCACTTTGAGGTCTTACTCCACGATTGGCATCTTACACTCAGAGCCATGTGTGTTTCATATATGTTAGCAGGATATGTTCGCAGAATGTCACAACTTGGGACTCTTATTTATGGAAATACCATGTAGCCTGTGTTGATAACTGTGAAAACAACAACTCACAAAATGTCGCTGTCATCCGAGACAATATCTGTACGTCACTCGGCTTGTACAGTAATCAGAAGACCATGGCACACCTGGGCCCCGTTTCATAAACTTGTTATCAATAACTGTTATAAGCTATACTGAAATCCTTGCATCTGATTGTATGAGAGCAAATTTGTCTTTAAGGGTCCCGTTTCTTAAAACTTGTTATCGATGACAACTGCCACATTTCTAAGATTTGAGATTTAAGATTGTTACACTTTTTCTAATTGAGGTACCGAGTGTTGAAATAAATGGTATTATATTGATATTGTGAGAATATTTTGAGCTTAAAAGTCAGAGAGGAGAAAACACAATTTCAGTGCACATAACTCTCTAATGTTACATATTTTTCGGCATCACAAGTAAATATGGTAAGCCAATTAATAGTGGAAGGAAGTGTTACTCCATCAGTTTCCTGGACAGAGTATTTGTGGATATCTTCTGTTTTTATGATCACACATCTTGATTTCTTGCATGTACATCTAGGCCCTAGGACTGTACGCCTTCACTGCTGCAGACAGCTGGCCAATTCTTCTTGGTCTGATTGGAGTGATGAGTGCGTTCCAGCTCATCCTGCTTCCATTCTGCCCAGAAAGTCCAAGATGGCTCCTCCTTAATAAGAATAAGACGGAGAAGTGTAGACAAGGTATGTCCTGCAGGATGATTTACATAATGTAGGAGATTAATATAGGAGATTAACCCCTTCCATGCCACCAGATTTTTTAGCAATTGTCAAAAATTAACTTTCACGAGTTGAATATCAACTTTCTATGAGTTTTTCCCTGAGCAAACTGGGCAAAGATCTATTGCTTAGGAGTAAAACTTATATTGGAGGCACAGTTTTCTGAATGAGGAAGAATTTTCAAGCCATTCTGAGCCTAAACAAAATGTTCAACACTCACATTTTTGGGCGGGATTTGCAGCCCACGGCATGGTAGGGGTTAATGTAGAAACAGTAGGATATTAATGTAGGAGATTGAAATTATTTTTTTCTCTGTACAGTACATGTATGTTTGAGCAAAATATCAGCTTCAAATGTTACTTTTGTAAAGAGTTATATTACAAGTTTAACTACTTTCTGAATAGAGGTAAAAATGTTACATAATGTTGATTTTAAGGGGACCTACATGCATCACCAAAAACTATTTTCCTCTGTACAGTAAGTTTGAGCAAGGAGGTCTCTTCCACCTCCCTGGTTTGAGCAAATTATCAGCTTCATATGCTACTTCTGTAAGGAGATATGGCAAGTTTAATTGTGCTCTAAATAAAGTTAAAGCACTTTGTGATTAAATGAAGCAATGTACAGTACCTCTACACGCATGTAGGCCTATATATGCACATGAATGTGCTGGTTTTGATATGAGATCATTTTTCCCCCTCTTGCTCTTTAACCTCTACTACAGTCAAACCTGCTTTAGCGACCACCTGTATAGAAAGACCACCTGTCTATGAAGACCACAATTTTTGTTTCTCTAGAAGATTAGTTCTCATTGAAACGTGCATAAAAGGAACCTGTCTATTACCACCTGCTCATAAAGACCACTTTTCTTTTCTCCCTTGAGTGGTCTTTATAAACAGGTTTCACTGTATTTGTATGTCTCAGATATTTGCACACTGTAGTTAAAATAATAAGAGACGATTGTTATGTTCAAATATATTGGCTTCCATTTTCCTCTTCTTTCTACATACAAAGGACAAAATTGGCTGTAATTATTATAAACAATGTTTTAAGATATATTTCAGTCCACATGTGTATTGTTCTGGTTGACTGACTTTGTGCCAAATTTTGAAAGTTGAAAGTTTATTGAAAACTCAAGACCCTTTTTAGGGTGTATACATAGTTCAATTTCTTGTTCAGTGAGTACCAAAGTAATTCAAAGGAAAATAAGAATAAAAGAAAATAAATAAATCAATAAGAAATAAAACATATATAGATAAATATAAATATGTCACAGCCTGAAAGCAAGGAAGGCCAATGTTTTCAGTGAAAAAAAAAAGTACAAAAGAAAATACACAAGATCATGAAAATAACAAACAGTAGTAACAAACAGTTAGGATGTCCCTTAGTAACTTTTGATGGAGCAGATGCTGAAACTTCATTTTCTCTTTCTCCTCAGCTCTTATGAGACTCCGAGGCTCGGATGATGTAGAGGAGGAGATGAAGGAGATCAAGGAGGAGGCGGCATCGAAAGAGGAGATCGTCGAGGAGAAGGTTGGCATCGTGGATGTGATCACGCTCAAGGAACCTGAATGGAAGATGCCTCTGCTCATCTGTATGATCCTCCAGGGAGGACAGCAGCTCTCTGGTATTAATGCTGTAAGTATGATGGTGATGGTGATGGTGATGCTGATGGTGATGGTGATGCTGATGCTGATGCTGATGCTGATGCTGATGCTGATGCTGATGCTGATGCTGATGCTGATGCTGATGCTGATGTGGATGGTGATGTGGATGGTAATGGTGGTGCTGATGCTGATGCTGATGGTAATGGTAATGGTGGTGCTGATGTGGATGGTGATGGTGGTGGTGATGGTGATGGTGGTGCTGATGGTAGTGCTGATGCTGATGCTGATGCTGATGCTGATGCTGATGCTGATGCGGATTTGGATGGTGATGGTGATGGGGGTGGTGGTGGTGATAATGATGCTGATGATGATGCTGATGGGGATGGGGATGGGGATGGGGATGATGGCGGTGATGGTAGTGATGGGGAGGATAATGATGGTAGTGATGCCGATGTCTTCATGATGGTGATCATTGTAATGAGGATGATCTTAATGATAACGGTGGTGATGTTGTTGAAGGTGTAGTGTTAATGATGAGCAAATGACTATGATATCATAGTGATAAAAGTTATGGTGATGGCATATGATGGTGATAATGGATTAATTGATTTGCCCCTAACTCTGATGTCAATACATGATAATGATGATAGTGTTCCCATGGTCATGAACTGGTAGCAAAGATGAAAGCAGGGGATAATGACGCAAATTCTGAGGTCGGGAAGAAATATGACCTTATATAGTGTGAGCTAACATGTGTGGTGTTTAATTCCTGAAAATGAGATAGAGCCCTGGTCAAACAAGTAAGCTGGCCACATGCCAATGAGTAAACCATTCACCCATCAACCCACAGACGTATTGGTAAACATTGTTGTGGGTATATGGGTGTGTTTAGGGGTATGTGTGTTGTGGATGTGGTGTGTGTGGGTGTGTGGGTGTGTGTCATATATTGAGGGTGTGTGCACTATACGGTACTGTTATTTTTGTTCTTTAAATGCGGCCTGCCTATGTTTGCCAGTAGTTCATGTCCGTAGATTAAAAATGCATTTCATCCGTAGTTGCCTCTCTCAACCCCGGTTGAGCGAAATGAATATTAGGCAGAGAGAAAATTGCTTGGAATGCAGTTTTGTTATTGATAACATGATACATGTAATTCCCAAGCCATGTTATTCATGTCTGTTTTAAATAGAAAGATGGTAACACAATTAAAACCAGACAGCAGTTCTGTACCCGAACTTTTCCTGTTTGCCAAATGCATGTACCAGGTGTCTGGCTTCCCAAGTAGCTACCATGCTAGATCAACATGGTACATGATTGTGTAAACACCCCTCCCTTTTGCTCAGGAAGTTTAAATATAACCATTACAGGCATCAAGTGCTCATATATTCATTCATCTATATCCCTTTCCATGTCATCACAAATTGTGTGAAATGGTTTATCAGAGGAGCTAGAGAACAGACTGTGGAGAATCAGAAAAAAAAGATTTGGCTGAAGATGAACATAAAGAAAATACTGGTTGAGATATAATCATAGTGATTTTGAGGTTGGATAACATCTGAGCATCCATTATAGAAATAATTAATTATGTTTACTTTGCATGATGTCAGAGAAAGAAAGAGAGAGAGAGAGACAAGACGATCTTTAAATAGAATCAGCTGTTGTGCGTACCCTAGCTGTCTTCTTCTGACGGCATACATGACATAGCGTATGCTAACAAGCCCCATATTATTTGACCCAAGATATATATACTTTGGTTTTAGTGTTTCCATATGTTGCTTCTCAAATGTTATATTAAAAGTGCATGGTTTTGTAAATTTCTTCTACCAAAGAGTATCCTTTACTATTCATTTATATATTTATTGAGAAAGAAAGGAAGAAAGATAAAACTATGTCTTACATGTATCAATGCTACATTGCTGCTCCTTGAGCCCTGGCATAATGGCTGGTTATTCACAAAGTTGACTTGTTTATTTCCAGTTTAAACTGTCTTGCTGTTTTCTAATGGAAATCCTTACGTTCAACCACTACTTATCATTCTCTTTGAGTTGGGAACTCTGTCGGTACCAAACTATTGAAAGGATAGATTGGTTTGATGTTGATGTTACAATGTATGAACCTGGAATTCCTGGCATAAAATGACCTGGCATTAGAATGAGTTCATAAACTATTTCCATGTGAAATCGCATACCAGTACTACATGTGGACACAAAATTCAATCTGCATGAGCCCTATTTTCAGTTTTATAGTGAGGCCGTCATATATAGGATTTGCAGAGTTTCCAAAGTGGCCCCTTGGATTTTGCAAGATGATAATTTATAAGGAAGAAAGTACATGTAAGTTAAATTTGAATTTTATTAAGCAAAGAAAATATCTCCTCGACGTCTTTATAGGGAATAGCATGATTATTTGGACAGACACATCAGTGCAACATGTTTATTGACTGTGATTATGTTGTGTGTAGTAATGGTGATGATGGAGAAGAAGACAGTGATGAGGAGGAGGTTGATTTCAGTGGTGATGATGAAGATGATGATAATGTTGATGTTGAAGGTGGTGGTGATGATGATGATGATGATGATGATGATGATGGTGATGATGGTGATGGTGATGATGGTGATGATGATAATGATGAAAATGACAATTATGACAAGGTTGGAGATGAATATGACAACAGGAAGTCGATGATAATGAAGATGCCAGATTATGACTTTGAAATATATTGATAGAAACTTTTCTCCTCGCTTTCTCTATCCTCCTCCTTCTGCAGGTGCTTTTCTATGCCACAGAAATCTACTACCAAACTGGTATGGGAGAAGAGGAGGTTGGCTACGCCACCATCGGAACCGGAACCATCAACGTCATCATGACGATTATCTCAGTAAGTCTTGCATCCTTATTTTCATATCATCTGCTTGAATCATACTTCAGATTTTATTGTGCCCCCTAAAAAACTGTCAGCATACATGTAAGGATAAAATGATACCTACATGTATATCTGACTACTTGTCAGTTTAAATAATTCCTCTTAATGTTTCTGTATAGAACATTCAAAATGAACAGATTTGTACTGTGCCATGACTTTTTTGTCTCCTTGCTTACACATATTCACTATGAACATGATGACAAAGAGAGCGGACAAAATAATACAGCCCCTCATTTTACCCTCCACAACTGCTCTGGTAGACAAAAGAACATTCCTTCACTGCTATTATGTAAAATAAGTAGAACAGGTGAATATGCCAGTGACACCTGTTCTACATATTTTTACATAATAGCAATGAAGGGATGTTCTTTTGTCTACCAGAGCAATTGTGGAAGGTACAGTACAATGGGGAACTGTATATTTTGTCCACTTCTTTGTCTAGTGATTATTTACTTTCAGCTGTCCCGTCACAGTTCATAGATACATATATCTACATGTACATGTAAACATACAATATTATTTTCTTTTTCCAGGTGTTTATGGTGGAGCGTGCTGGACGTCGTAGACTTACTGTGATCCCATTTGGTCTGATGGCCATTTGTTTAGCCTTGCTCACAGTCAGTTTAAATCTTCAGGTGATTAAAAATCTCATCCTTAATCATTTCGTGAATTTCTTGAACAATTCTCTATGAACGTGTACATGAAAGAATATTACCAAACATCATTTCCTGTAATTTCATCTTTTTGCCCTCTAATGCACATGTACACATGGAACAGTCCCAGTCATAAGTGCTCTAACGTACATGTATGGACTCGTCAGAGCCTCTGAAATAGATATAGAGATTTAATTGAAATAAGAAATATTGTCTTCTGACCAACATACATGTAAAATAGTTGTTCAGAATATTGATGTAGAGCAATTTAAATATACCCAATACTAACTCTTTGTAAAGTGCTAATGTAAGCTTCTAGCTCTCGGCAGGCAATGTCTGGTTTGCCTATATCTTGCAGTTTATTCAATATAATACATGTATCTGACAAAACAAAATGCATCAACTGTATGATCGCCGTTCTCGATTATTATGCCTCCGACCTCCGAAGGTGGTGCCGGAGGCATTTTTGTTCCAGATGAGTTTTAAAATGTTCTGTTGTTCTATTTTCAGCCGACTCTTGACTGGATGAAATGGTTGTCTCTTATCTTCATCTATGCTTACATTATATCATTTGCCGTTGGACCCGGTGAGTCAGTCAATTTTTTGTTTTCTTCTTTTTGATAAATATATTCTGATTCCAGAGTTGCCCCTTAACATTTGCTGTGCCGTTGTATCGCAAACAATGAGTTCAAACCAAATCTCACCCCTCTTTAAAGCCTGTAGTATACATCTTTATTCTCTAGTTGACATTTTTCTTTTTAAATTGTTATCACTATCTTCCTTAGGACCTGTACCATTTGTGATTGTACCTGAGCTGTGGACCCAAGGACCCCGCCCCGCTGCCATGAGTATTGCCATCCAGACCAACTGGTGGTGTAATTTCCTTGTTGGTCTTACTTTCCCCTTTATTCAGGTAAGTGGAATGGTTTGATTTTTATTCTTTTTGTTTGGGGGGGGGGGGGGGGGGAGGAGGTAGGTTGAGTGGTAGGGGGTAAAAGAACACAATACATGTACTGCACCCCACTGCCATGAGTATTGCCATCCAGACCAACTGGTCTTACTTTCCCCTTTATTCAGGTAAGTGGAGCGGTTGGATCAGTATTTTGGGGGGAGGGGCAAGGGGCGGGGTGGTTGAATTGTAGGAGGTACATGTAGAAGAACACAATACCCCACCCCACTGCCTTGAGTATTGTCATCCAGACCAACTGGTGGTGTAATTTTCTTCTTGCTCTTACTTTCCCCTTTATTTTAGGTAAGTGTGTTCAGTGGTTAGGACCATGAAGAGGGGGGGGGGGAGGGAGGGGAGAGGGTAGGGTGAAGTAGAACACAACATCAAATGTCTCTGGCACGACTCTCTGAGATTTTCAAAACTGAAATTTACCCTCTCTCCAGGCTTGTATATTTCCCTTCTAACAAGAAATAATGTGGCACTCATTTTTTTTTCCTGGGGTCTACAGTTGCACCTGGTCATATTTTGAAACTGTAGGGGTCTGGAGTAAAATGTTTATGTGCATCAGGCCTCTGTTCGTGCATTATGTGATATGTTCTAATCCAATACTGTATTGTGTACTTTGGAGCACTTGCCAGTATGCTGCACACCATAGCAAAAATATTTGTAACAGAAAAAAAAAATACTTCCTTGGTTATCTGTGACCTACAGGCTACCATAAAGGCATACTCCTTTCTGGTCTTCATGTTCTTTGTGATCCTGACGACCATCTTCTCCTACTTCTACGTCCCCGAGACGAAGAACAGGACATTTGAAGACATCATGAGTGGCTTCCAGAAGGACACGTCCAAGTCCAAGTCCAAGTCTAAAGGTGGTGATTATGAGCTCCAGGACAATGCCAACGTAGCGTGATGACGATGATGATGCAGCAGCAGCAGTACCATAGCATGATATGTAGTGTGAAGTCTGAGACTCTGAAGTGTACTATTTGTTCAGGAATACCGGGTTTAAGTTATTGCCTGATTTCAAGCACTAACAAAATCTTTGGAGAGGCATGAAATGATCTCGCCTCATTCTTGATAACCTTGTCTTCTTGGTAGGACTTAAAGCTGTAGTTCCCTTGCTACTTGAATCCATGAATCTAAAGCTTGTATTTACTTTTCAGAACTTATTGAATCTAAACATCAATTTCTATGAATGGGACTGAAACCACATGTGGTGGCTGGTCTCAAAAAAGTTTTATGAAAACACTATATTTATTTAAAATCCTTGCCTATTTGGAAGCCTGCATTTTATATGTGTACATGTACATGTATATGTACCGTCAACATAATGGAGAGAGCACACTACATATTAATATGCAGCTGAAATCTAGTTGTTTACATGAAGGGATTAACGTGCAACGTCAAAGGGAATCCTTTTATCTCAGCCTATAGTTCAAATTCTCCTTAACGCATGTTCGATTCGCTCTAACGTCGAATTTCTGTTGTGACGGAATAAACCGCATTGTTAGGATTCGCCTTTCCGTAGAATATAGACTTATAGCTAGCATTCTTCTGCTTCTCATCCTTTGGGTTATATATCGCCATGCTGAGAGACAGAAGGGCATTCATTCATTCATCTATTCAACGAGGAGTTATAACCCTTTGGCCCTCAGCAGATGGTACTGGCCATTAACCAACCAATTATATATCTTGGTTTTGGGGAGCTATCAATTGCTTTGTGTAATTGCCAACAAAAAAAAGTATAAAACAAATGAATGACATAAAAATTATGAACTGAAAAAAAAAAACTTCTGCAGATTAATAAGCCAACAAAAAATGATAGAAAATGAAAAAGCCACAAAGTGAATGGCATTTGTGGATAAAAAAAATCCCTTTGATGTAGATAATTTTTTTTCATGTGTTGAATGTTTGGACCTAATTCTGTTATAATATTGATGTCCATAGTGTAGTCAGGATTGTAACAACAGAGTTTACTGCAAGAGAAGGACTTCTGATTGATTTGGATTGATCAAAACTCTTCATAAAATTTTTTATTAAAGAGTTCAGGACCTTTGGAACACTGAGCCCCCTCCCACCACACACACAAACACGTTGTTACCCAAAATTTAGCCGTGTACCCTCCTAGATGTACCATAGACTTCTGGAGATTGTTGACAACCTTTGTTTGGTTGGCATAAAGCCAGAAGGACCACATTGTAAATATACCTATAGCCAGATGTAATTCTCAGAAATTATTGTTTTTTGTGGTGGATGATTGAGAAAGAGAATATACGCTTCGAACAGGGTAGTACTGTCACATGTAAAGTATTTGATTCAAAAGAATTGTGCAAATAATTTCTATCTTTGTACATTGTAGTATGTAGCCAACCTGTGTGTCGTATGATATTTTTCTGGGCATGAGCATGAAGATCAGGGCCCTGTTTCATGAAACTTGTTATCAATAACAACTGCCAAAGGTCTATAGCAAATTGGCTCTCGGCCAATCAGTTGCGAGGATTTCGGTAGCTTATATCAGTTATCGCAACTTGTTATGGACAACAAGATTCCTGAAACCGGGGCCCAGTATATATTTTTGTGAGAAGAAACAATGTTGGATTGTTACTAGTTTAGCAATGTAGAATCAATGTATGGTTTGTATCTTTTCTAGCCCCTCTGGTAATGGTAGAGGCAAATCAGAAAAGATAGAATAGTGAAAGTTTTCATAGAAAAGGGGAATAGCATACAAAGGACAGAGAAAAGTGTTAAATTATTCATGGTAGTCCAAGAGAAATTGAAGTCTAAATTGGGAAGTTACAGTTTTGACTTAGGATCTGTTTAAAGGAGATTTGGTATATAGCAGGGGTAATAGTAATAACAAACATAGTGGAATTTTTTTTCCTTCATTTCAGTTTACTTTAGCTTGAAGAGATGTAGAACTACCTCACAACAAAACTGTTGGAGCTGAAAGGTAGATATCATATGATAAGGGAGGCTTTGAAGTGAAAGGAATATTTTATACCTATTCCTTTTCACACTTTAGAGCTAGATAGCTGAAGGAATTGGGGCACGAGTCCCAGTCACATGTCAGCACTGAGCTTCCTTGTACATAATAAATCCATAGGTATGATGTAAGACTTGAAACTTTGGAAAGCATTCATATTTGTATCCTTCGACAAGTATTTGCACAGGGTCGTCTGTATTTCAACAATTGTAGTCCTGCTGCAAAAAAACAAGAGTAAAGTGCCTTCCATGGGTTGTTTCTATCCATGTAGATGTAGAACACTCTAGGAATTAAAAGTATTAGCTAGCTGCAAGCAAGCTTTTTACAATGTTTTTGACCTCTCTATTTTAGAAGAGCACATGACATAATAGTTAACCGAAAGAAAAAGTTGATGGTAATGTATACAGTTAATGTTTCAGGAAGGTATACGAGGTGAATTGGAGCCACTTGAAATTAATTTGAGTCAAATACACCTAACAGTTGAAATTTTTTGAAGATGATTTAGACATTGACTCCTACATGTAGGCTGCAGTTAAAATGCACTTCGCACAAATACCGTATTAGTCGATACTTGTGGTTTTAAAGTTTGATTAAATAGGATCTTAGTTGATATACATGTACATCTGGCACTACTAATGAGATGCGTATTAATGAAAGCAATCATTAAGAAAACATGGTGCTAAATGTACATGTAATATGTTCATCTCCAGTATTCGCTACTTACATGTAGAAGAGTAGGATTATTCATTTTTTTCTTTTGGGTGAAAATCTTGACAAAGAGTCACTTTAACTTTGCCAAAATATTCAAAGTATTACAAAATGCAATGTCCTCGTTTGTTCGATCAAAAAGGGCTTTTTTTAATGTTTAAATCAGTATTGAAATTTTTTAGATTTCCTCATCTTTTAGAGATTTGGTGTGCCAAACAAAATCAATTTACTTATTCCTTTGAAATGGACAAAATTTTTTAAAGCCAAAGAAATGTTCACAAAGTTGCAGCTTGAATAAGTTTGTTGGACAGCGAAAGTTTTGTAAATCTGTCCTTTCATTTTCACCTTTAAATGGTGAATTAAATCACAGACAGCTTAACTATAGATCATGAATCTTTGTGTAATACCAATTATGAAATGTCAGCTGATTAATTTGAGTAAATATTGAAACCTTAATATTCTGTTACTCTTATTCTTTGTTTGACAGAGAATGTCAACACAATAGACGCAATTACATGTATGTTAAAATTGAAGTATCAAATGAAATGAATTTATGATTTTGTAATTGTTCAATCGCGTGTTTCTATTAATTAAACATTTTTTTTATATTATAGATTGCTGAATCAAAACTTGTGAAAGAGGGGTAGAAATTTGATTGTAGTAGAGTAGATGTAGTGTTTTAGATGAGCTAGAATTTAGCCTGTGCTGTTTCAGTTTGTCTTGTAATGCGTTATCGGATGTGTATAGATTGTAATTAGACTTTATTAAATGAGATGCTGCTTTCTAATTTCCTTTTTTTTGGGGGGGGGGGGGGGGGGGGGGGGGGGGGGTTTGTTAAGAGATAAATGTCACATTTCATTTTACATGCTGTAAATTAATCCTCATAAGCGTGCTGTAAAGCACATTTTTGACTCTACACTGTATTGTAGAGGATATGGCAATGTAGTCAATGTACATTAGGTCTGTTTGTAAGGTGTAACATATCTTAGTAAATTAGGTCACTGTAAGATTATGTAAGGTAAAGATTGGTCAACTCCGAAAGACATGCAGATCAATGCAGTTGTTAGCTTTTTGCTCGTAATGTCCGGTTCTGGTATTGCTGTTGCTTATTTTATTGATTTCGTGTTGCTAAGGAAACCATTGTGATTCAAATGCAGTGCTGTTGATTGAAATATTTGCGTTGAATTTTTCATCCATGCATTCCAGGTGTAGAAAAAACCTGTTTGGTAGACATGCATGCAGTTTGACTAAACATTTTCATGATCATGTAGATACTTGGGTCATTTGTATTCTCAACGGGAAAAGAATTTGAACAGTGTCGATGGGTGCGTAGGGCACTTTGTGCAGTAGTGCAGTTCTTGTTCTCTCACTACAGTTAATTTACTAGAGAGAGATTTCATGCGGAGTCCAATGGAATATTATTATTTAACAATGACATCATTGAATGCATAGTGCATTTCTGCAGTACTGCAATTCCTCTCCCCGCAGTACGGTTTCTCTATAGATGAAGTTCAAATCTTGTAGCGGGGCAAACAATACAGATACAGGGTCATGTTAGTGAACAAAATCAATATTTTGCTTGGCCTCTCTGTAGGGAAGAGAGATAACTTAATGCTACTAAGTCGTATATGGCTGGCAGAGATAGCATTTAGCAGGAGAGTATATCAAGTCGATCCATCCAACAGTATGAATATTTATCAAGTGATATATGTACATCTTTCATTTGGTAAGATAAATATGTATATGCTGATATTGATGTCCAAGTTATAGATGTGAGGCTAGAGATATTATAGTCTTTATATCAAAGAGTATATGCAAACTCCTTCCGAAGTACATAAATTATATGTATTTATATGCCCTTGTGTTGTAAGTAGAGAATTTGGAGGAGTATTACAGTAGTTTCTTAGAGTATCTGGAAATACTTCTATCTGCTCCCAAGCCAGAATGCAGAACATGCCATTTCGTTAGAAAACATTTAGATTTGAGTGTTAAAATTGCCATGCATTGTACATGTATATTAGTTTATTGGTGGCAGTGAGACTACTTGTTGGGTTTTGAACCAGTTTTCATTGTACTTCTGACTTTTGAGAAGTCATAACCAGTGATTTAGGCCAATATTCTCCATCTTCAACGTACAATCCCATTCTACCACAGGATTGTACTGCATCAGCAACAGCGCCAGCTACGACGAAGCTCTGAAGAAGCTTGCTGCACAAGCAAGTGAAAGCTTACACAAAATAGATTTTTTTTTTTTTACCTTTTAAGAATTATTTCATCACAACCAGGATTTCCCGTGATGGGGTTTACATGTGACATATATTGGGAATAAGAAAATAACAAGCGTAATTGTTCATGTACCTTTGTATTATAATCATCGTAGTGCGTTAATTTTCTTCTTTCAATTTGATTTGCTCCGTCTTCTCCCTATTTTTTTGTTGTAGAAAAAAGGGGGAGAAGGTTGTGTGTTGTGCAGTGCAGAATTAATGCCAGTTAATGCACTATATACAGAACGAATGAAATATTTCTGGAGATTATATTGTATGATATACCTGTGCATGTTGAATGCTAGAGATTTTTCTTTTTCTTTCGTAACTTGAAAATAAACGATACAAAAAAAGGATGTTGTCTTGATTGTTCCGACTGGTTTAGTCGACTGGTTTAGTTTTCTGTACATTATAAAAGTAATTAAAAAAGACGGGGGGGGGGGGGAAATACATAGAACTTGTACATGTATTAAGAGAGAAATGAAAGCAGAGATACATGTACATTGGGGGGGGGGGGGGTTGAGAACACTGATGGTTAGGGAGAGAGGTAATGTAAATATACATGTAGGGGAGGAGAGAGAGGATGAAAACGGAGAGAGAGGATGAAACGGAGAGGAAGAGACTAAAGACATACAGCGAACGCCACTTCAGGAGATGAAGGGGAAAAAAAAAACCCACTTCCAACATGGCAGAAATGAAGAACAAAAAAAAAATAAAAGTTTTAAAACTTTTAATGGCAAACTATTCTGATTAAACACTAGCAACATCAAATCTAATTTTCCCTGATAATTCCATGTCTATACTGTCTTATCGTTTCAGCTGCATAGTCACTTGGTTGGTATGATTAAAATGAGGACATTTCATCATCATGATTACACCAAATCAAGTTTATATAGCCACACAAATCACTCAATTGACATGAAACTTTGAATACAGCATGGGGAAACAAAAAGTTGTTCAGTTTAAAAAAAAAAGAGGACATTACAATAGTTTGGCAGTTTGTTATCAGATACGTGTTCCTCATCCCTACTTGCTCAAGTCTGCATTTGGATGAAATTAAATCAGCCAATCAAAGATGTCCTTAGAACCCATCCAAGTTCTTATCTTTCTAAAAGTCCTAATTTGATTGGTAGTGAGGCGACTGCCAATTATGCATAACATTTCAATAGCAAGCGTATTACAGCGATGAAAGTGAGGAGAGATTTAAAAAATAAAAAAAGTCCCATCCTTAACAAGTACATATATCTGCACATGTTGACACTGCAAAAACTATAATAAATTTTACAATGACAACCATTCACACAATGGGCTTTTGACGCAGAATGGACTTGGAGCCGACACGAAGCGCACTCTGATATGAATGCTCTTGCCCAAGTTAATTTAACCCTTTTTGATTTGATTTGGATATTTGATTCTGTGATTTCTATAACATGTGGAATGTGCATGTAATATATTTCACAATCTCTGACCTTACATGTACATTTAAATTGCACTCTTAAAACATGTACATGTCTACAATAACAGAAATCGTAACAGAAGTAATAATAAAGTAATAAAACAATGAAGAAACAATAAAAATGACAATGAAATAAGAACAATAAAAATGACAATGAAATAAGAACAATAATCATAATAATGCTAATGAGGAAAATACTTGTATGTCCATTTATATATCTAGAGCAGATTTTATGACCAAGATAACATGTAAAATAAGCTTAGTTTAGGCCTAAACGTAAACAAAACGTTTATTCCCCAAAGTATTTTTCTTAATTGTCTCTTGTGAAAATCCTCTTAGGCAGGAGATAATGTTTGCTGGAAGGTTAAGCGTGAGATGAATAAGAGGTGTGAGACTTGGTACAAGTAAATGTACACGTAGGTCCGCAAAGGACATTAGTCCCATGACAGGCTGGATCCAAACAGCGCTCCATGTAATCTCTAGACCGCAGTACATCATCAACTATTTATTATCTTTTGAGGGAAAATTTCAATATTTCCTCTTTTTTTTTTCTCCAGTCAGACTTGATAAGATCTATATTCCAAACACAGTCAAATTTCACAAAATATACAAAATATATCAATGAATCATCAAAAGAAAATAAATAGGAATAATGTGATTACTGTAAAAGTGGAAATTTTCGCGCTCGGCTGAATAAAGTGAATTTCACATGTTTTTAATTTCGCCGATGCGCTAGGCTCGATGGGCAAAAGAATACAACAAAAATATTTGCGTGTTTTTATTTTCGTGCACATTTCATGCTGCACAAAAATTTCCACACCGTGAAATATTCCACATTTACAGTAGATCAAGGTGGGAGCTTGGTACAAAGATTTTTTTTGTTGTATATGTATATGTATGTTTGTTATTGCGTTGCATTTTACCTAATAAAAAAAAATATAAATATATAAAAAAAAAAAAAATTTTTTTTGGGGGGGGAGTAATACCTGTATCAGTTATCAGGATATACATTTTATATACACAAATATCGGACATGCATTTTTTTAATGCAAAGCTTTAAATTGAGGCATATACATGTATGATCATGTGCATACCTGTTCTTTTTTGCAGCAAAAAATATTACAGTATTTATTGGTCATATAATGTATACAATCATGTACATGTACTTTTATAATGCTTGAGGGGTTACCGTATATGTTCATCATAAACTATACCTTGTAGATCTATATTGGGGTAGGATATTTTTCACACATTTAATATTCATTAGAAAATAGAAAATGTATTAAAATTTAAAACAGATTTTTAAAAATCAGATACAGTCAGTATACACATACTGACATGTAACTCCAGGGAGCGCAGCGTTGGAACTCCCTGGAGTTAACTGATATGTAAACATACATGTACATGTATGCAATTGGTAGAAAAACAGTTTAAAAAAAATACTTTTATTGCAAATACAGCAATTTCATGTCAAAGAAATCTTGGCCATTTCTTTTTCTCCACCACCAATTTGATAAAAAAAAAACAACCAAAAAGCCCCACAAACATTACAGCAGAGAAGTTTTTGTTTTTTCTTAAAATACAATAAAAGACATGATGTATAATCAGCTACATGTGTGTATGTTAATTTTCCCTCCAGTATTGCAAAGAATGTTCTTGGCTTTGTGCAAAATTTACAAAGAATTAATCTACAATTTGCATTCCCATGCAGCAGTACAAAACAGTAATTTCACTTTTAATTAAAAAAAACAAATACAATTCTACAACCCTGTGGAAAAAAGAAAAAAAATGGAGCTGAGTGCAATTTACATTTAGCTCTGTAAAGCTAAAAAGCTCTGGGATTATAACAGGTCTGGTACCCCCCCCCCCTCCCCCCTCCCCCCCTCTCCCCATTCATTCATTTCTTAAAACACAGCAATCAGAAAAGGGTTGCTCTGTAACTGAAATTCTTTCAAATCTTCTCCCCCACCAATGTTTAAATATACATGTACAAACTCTGATATAGGATATCATTCAGAGAAATATCATTTCCTTCCTTGTAGCAAAAAATATTACAGTATTTATTTGTCATAATGTATACATGTACATGTACTTTTATAATGCTTGAAGGGTTATATGTTCATCATAAAATATACCTTGTAGATCTATATTGGGGTAGGATATTTTTCACACATTTAATATTCATTAGAAAATAGAAAACGTATTAAAATTTAAAACAGATTTTAAAAAATCAGATACAGTCAGTATACACATACTGACATGTAACTCCAGGGAGCGCAGCGTTGGAGCTCCCTGGCGTTAACTGATATGTAAACATACATGTATGTGTGTAATTGGTAGAAAAACAGTTTAAAAAAAATACTTTTATTGCAAATACAGCAATTTCATGTCAAAGAAATCTTGGCCATTTCTTTTTCTCCACCACCAATTTGATAAGTCATTTCATGCAGTTTTGTCCCCAATAGTTTGATTGATTTTTTTTCAAGAAACATTTGGGATAAATTGTCGCGCAGTGCTTGTTGCACTCACATTTTGTTAAGAAACATATGCATCGAGTTGAGAAACTATTTAAAAAATAAAATAAACATGAGAATTCCAATTAGCAACACATAGAAAAGCCCACAAAATACATTAACTCTGATAATATTAAAACCACAAACGGGCTTGCAACGATCACTCACGTAATCATGTCACGGCGCAATATCACCTTTTGAGTACATTTGAAGAAACACTTCCTCTAATATACGAAGTGTTGGGTTACGTGACCTTACATTTTGTTAAAATACAATAAACAAACCACGAATGGTCACGTTACTTGAAGCACACGTTAAAAAAATTATTGTAAATGGTCATTGAGAAGAGACTAACGTAAAAACAACTGCACGCTGCCGACTCAAAGCTATCCCGGAGTAGCGGGATAGCTGTCATGAGCCGCAGCGTGTGTGGACACTGTGTCAGATTACCTCTCGACGATGTACATGTACGTGTAAATGCAATTTCGAGAATTTCAATAATTGTCCACCATGACTCTTCTAACAGCTTTTAAAATGTAGAGAAATTATGATAGATCACTTTGAAGTGTACAATTTACATTTCAAAATTAACTAAATGTAGGGAATTTAACCGTTTTTCCAGCTCTACTCACCCTGTCCTTTTGAAATGAAATCTCTCATTTTGTGCGGGTGACTTCATTGTATAATCTTCTGCAGTAATGACTAGTCTCAATAAAAGTATTTGCAATTTTAAAAACCGTGCTAAATTGTTGGGTAAAGTTAATAAAACTCATGTCACGTAGTGACTATTCGTGATTTACTGGCAGGTAAAATGCTAAGTGTAGACCCAACACGTTGTAGATTAGAGGACGTGTTTCTTCGAAAGTATTCAAAACGTGACGTGATTACATGAGTGAACGTTGTAAGCCCCACAAACATTTATACAGCAGAGAAGTTTGTGTTTTTTCCTAAAATACAATAAAAGACATGATGCATTATCAGCTATGTTATTTTTCCCTACAAGTATTGCAAAGAATGTTTTTGGCTTTGTGCAAAATTTACGAAGAATTAATCTACAATTTGCATTCCCATGCAGCAGTACAAAACAGTAATTTCACTTTTAATAAAAAAACAAATACAATTCCACAACCTGTGGAAAATAGAAAAAAAATCGAGCTGAGTGCAATTTACATTTAGCTCTGTAAAGCTAAAAAGCTCTGGGCTTATAACAGGTCTGGTAACCCCCCCCCCCCTCCCCCCCCCCCCTCCCTCCCCCCCCCAAAAAAAAAACCCACACAAAACACACAGACATAATACATGCACATAAAACTCACTATTACATACATGTACATGTAGAGTAGCAAGTTACAACTCTTTTTAGAAACCTAATCAGGCATTCAATTTTCCCTTCTTACATGAAAAAAGGATATTGTTTTTCAAAGTGAGTGGACACAGATTGCATCATGCTCTCCCCTCCCACATGAAGTGTAGAGAGCTTAGAATTTGAATTAAAATATACTGGCCAATGTCATTCATACATTTCTTAAAACACAGGAATCAGAAACAGGTTGCTCTGTACAGGCACTTTTACTAAATTCTTGTTCTCCCATAACAAAATGATCGACATAACTGAAATTCTTTCAAATCTTCTCCCCCCACCAATGTTTAAATATACATGTACAAACTCTGATATAGGATATCATTCAGAGAAATATCATTTCCTTCCTTGTAGCAAAAAATATTACAGTATTTATTTGTCATATAATGTATACAATCATGTACATGTACATGTACTTTTATAATGCTTGAGGGGTTATATGTTCATCATAAACTATACCATGTAGATCTATATTGGGGTAGGATATTTTTCACACATTTAATATTCATTAGAAAATAGAAAATGTATTAAAATTTAAAACAGATTTTAAAAAATCAGATACAGTCAGTATACACACATGTATGTGTGTAATTGGTAGAAAAACAGTTTTAAAAAATACTTTTATTGCAAATACAGCAATTTCATGTCAAAGAAATCTTGGCCATTTCTTTTTCTCCACCACCAATTTGATAAGTCATTAAGTAAATATACATGTACAAAGTCTGATATAGGATATCATTCAGAGAAATATCATTTCCTTACTGGAAAATATGATGAAACCTAGAATATTCTGAGATCATTTAAATAGATATAAACCCATCTCCTTAAACACAAATACTGGATTAAAATGCAACATTTTAAAATTCGAAATAACTTTCCATTTGATAAAAATGATCCCATGTAAAATACATTTCTAATGCTTTTAGAAAAAAAAATATTTACACGTACCAACTTGAAATTACGACCCAGTTTAAAGCCACTTCAGGAAGAAAATCACGTATCGATATTAAACCGTAAAAAGAAGCAAAAACAATCGTCTGTGCCAAAACGTCACATGCGACTATATTTTAAGACCTGCTTTTTTGTGGAATGATCCAGAGTTCGGAAAAAGTATTCAATATTTTTTTTTTCCTATCCTATCCTGTGTCATTCTTATTTATGTGTACACTAATTCTCCAGGTATTTCATAACTCCCTGCAAAATATGAAAAGAAATATGGAATGAGCTCTGATTACAAACTATTACTATTATCAATAATTTTCTTTTACTACGACTTGCACAACCACTCTTATTACTTGTTTTACTTTTGTTACTACAACCTCCACAGGCCTGACATCATTAAAAATATACAAATGCAAATTTGTAATGTCGCACTAAACTTTACTACAATGTATATTTAGTCTGCTGCAAATAGCTTTTCTTTTGCCAAAATTTGAAATGAAAGTCACATGAAACATCCACCAGCTCTTGCATCACTAGAAATTTAATCCATTGCCTTTGGGAAGCGAGTCATCCCTTTATTAAGCCTATGGGAACGAGAGAATTCAGAAGTTAATGGGTTAAGTCTATCCAGCTGACAAAAGCAGACATTAAAACATTGACACTAAACACATGTTATGATCTATTGTAACTTTTTGCAGGGCACTTACATGTAGGAAAAGAATTGATAAGCATAGTCACATGTCAATTTTGACCAATCATGCTGCTCACATTTGTAATCTAATTCATACTAATGGAATAAAGCATGATCACGGGCTAAATGGAACATTGCATAAAAGTGAAAGTTATGTATTCTACTGCAAAGTACAATATCCATGTATGTGAAAAATAAGCAACATTATAAGCTATTATATAAACATACACTGTAGATCAGATTATTTGACTTTTCTACATAACTGGAAAAAATAGTAAAGAAGATCTGCACAACTTTCTACAAAGAATGAAGTATAAATGTATTACGGTGTGGCAAGAGAAGTGCTACAACTTGATACAATGCTAAAACATCACTATAGTGCATGTGATTCTGCATAGATTCGCAAATATCTTTGATCCTCAAAACAAAAAGCTTTCGTACAAAAACATTAGATATGAATTGCCAAGAAGAGATTTCACCTTTGGAATTATTCACCCAAGTCTAATCATCACCCCGAGTTCATTCACACAGAATGGAATGACCGATTGCTGACTGTTCCAATTTACCCACACTCTCAAGAGAACATCTATTCTTGGAAGCTCAATGGGACATACAGTTTTGAGACTTATCCATGGGACTTGGTATTCAAATGAGGATCAATACCTTAACCAAGGCACTTGTCCACTGACTTGGGTCTTAAACTTACATGTAGGGGACTCATTATAATTTGATACCTCAGTCTGACATCGGTCTCGTCGCTGTGACTGAGTCACAACGAAGAGACCGACGTCAGACGGAACAAAAAACTGACAATACTGTACCACGAATGGCCAAGAATCTGTTGGTTTGGAGTTGGTTTGGGGGTGTCACTGCGGTACAAGCTGATTGCTCTATCCGGCAGTGAATCAGACTGTTTCCTCATGAAGTTAATGATTTGCAGCCGACCAGAACATCAAAGCTTTAAACATGGGTTAAACCAAAACCATATTTTCTACTGTCTAATGGTTTGCATAAACCACACCTCAAGAAGCTGTCATTTGGCAGACGATAAAGAGGAAAATAATTTGTCATATGGTCATTTGATATGACATGTTTGTCGTGTTCGTCATTGCGCATCATTTGCCAAAAAAAAGAAGCAACAACATCAAAATACAAGCCTATCATGAATTACTCAGATTATATGTCAACAAAAAGAGAAATGCAACATATTGTAATGATAAGTGATGAATACATGTTTGTCACAATCACATCTCTGTGCTGCTTATTCAAACTTTGGATGTAACCAATTTAACAAAGCACAGTCCCACCAGTGCAATACTGTGTATGCTTGCATAATAATGCAATGCCTACAGTATCAACAAATGTGACAAAAATAGGTGATGAGTAGAATCTGAGAAGTGGTCTTTTTGTGGCTGGATGGTTTGCAAGATAGAGAAAGCGGACATCACAAGATGGGTATATACATGAACACAAGTAATGATGGCAGCAGTCTGCAGCAGCGCTATGTACCGGTAAGAAGGCCCTGAAATAAAAGAGAAATGGGAAGAGAAAAACAAGACATTCATGGGTGTGTGATTAATATAGAATGATACATTGAAATACACTGAAATGCAGTGAGACATAATCAAAGAGTAAATGTGAACACACCCAAGACAGTGTGCAAGGGGAGATATTTTTTATATTCTTTCACTTTTTTAGAATTGGAAGAAATTGCAAACACTACCCTTTTTCTCTACAGATCTATGAGGAAATACTTGTAATGCAGCTCATTTCAAGATCTAAAGAACCCCAAAATATTGCAAAATAAATAATTTTTCTCTTCCTGCATTATATAAATGAAAGCAGGTGCATAAGATTTGCAAAAATTTCAGATCGAATCATAAATAACAATTTACCATTTCAGCAACCAAGACATTTACCATTTCAGCAACCAAGACATGCACCTACGCTGTTTGTGTTAATAGGGTAGAAACCTTTTACAGTATCCACAGATTGTACTTTTTGATGCACTATGAATGTGCAAAAATTCAATGAAAAGATCCAGGAATTCATTTAAAACAGAGCAAAGGATACCACCACATGACAAAATCAATTAAAGAACATACAGACAAATGAACAAAAAAGTTGTTTGGGGAATTAAGCATGGATTAGAAAAGATGATTTAAAGAGATAGGCATTATTGCAAATAATATAAAATGAATATATGTTAACAAAATGCTAAACATGCACACAGATGTATGAACACAACAAATTTGGGCACATTGAGTAAATAGTACACATAGCTATTAATATGTATTGCTTTCATGTAAACATGCTTAAAACTTAAAAATTCAGGACCATGCAATACTAAATCTAAAATGAAAGCAAAAGGCATTTTGCAAAGCATGTTGTCTGTTGAGAGCCAGAAGGGCCTTAACTCTGTTTTTACCGTATATGAGTTAAAGCCCTTCTAGCTCCAAATAGACGATATAATGTAATTATACATGTATTGTAGGATAACCCTACCCCCGAAAAAAACCCCCAACAAAACAACAACAATAACAAAACAAAACAAAACAAAACAAACAAAAATTTAAGATTTGTATAAAATCTTATGGCTCAAAATAATTGTACAAAATTGTTTCCACTCTTAACACATGTCATCTAAAATTCAAAAGGAACTTTAGACTCCACTTGATAGTTTAAAAGATATGATTTTAATCATTAGAAAATTGCACAAATCATATATCACATGGCATACAAATGAAATCAAGGTTTAGATAATTACTGGCAGAAAAATATTCTTGCATAGCAACATCTTGGTAATAAAAATCAGAAATATTCCCGACACTATTGGAAGATCTCATAAATTTGTAATTGTACAGTTTCATATATCTCTTATGGTGATTTGCACAAATCAAATGATTCCTTCTCTATATATCAGATCAGGGGCCTGTAAACATAAAGAGATATGATCAATCTTATGATCAACTGTAAATCTTCAGTACATGGTTTGCCATAGACTTAGGATTAATCATAAGATTGATATATCTCTTTATGTTACAGGCCCCTGATGTTATGGATTTATCTCGCATCATCTGTTACATGAAGACATTTTTCAATCATCTTCCAACACAACTTTGCATTTTTTATATAAAGACAACTGAATTTCCTATATTAATGTTGTTTAATAAAGTAGACATTATCACGTTTGTGACATTTTCCTCTTCTACTCCACAGTGTCAGGAAAAAAGAACCAAACACTTTCTAAATCATAAACTATAAAATATCAAGCATATTTACCGGTATGTAAAATTTTGTCTAATATAACTGTACAAAATTTACATAAAAGTCTTTAGTTCATGAGTTAAAGAGAAGGTTGAGATTTGATTAGGCCAAATAAAATGAATTCCTAGTTCCTTGTCCCCTACCACTTCCCTTTTCATGGCCCGCCTCAAATTATTTATATGTGATATTTTTGTTCTGAAATGGAATAAATATGAATCTCAAGATATCTAGACAATAAGGAAACAATAATCATGAATATGTATGCAATTTCACCTTGTCTTGAACCTCGGAAGTGCTTATAATACAAATACAATTGAATGACAAACTTTTGTGTGGAAATGGACCCAACATCATTTTTAGGTACATGTACAGGAAAAATACCAAATATTTAAAAAATGGAACATCCTAAATCCTCGTTTTCAAAAAAATTGGATGAGAAACTAGGAATCAATTCTAACTAGCTTCAAGTGACAAACAATTTGTGAGCTTTTTAATTTTCTTTTTCAGTGTGTTTTCTTATGTGGAAAAAAGTAAAGAATTGATCTTGACATGCCCTTATATTCTGAATATGACTATAAATAGTTTTAAAGTTTGGACCGATTTTTTGATGCAACATGTGTGCGTAATATAATATATATATATATATATACATCTGTGCGCAGTGCTTTTCATTGTTTGTGGCTTTAATTAAGATAAAGTCAATTTCTTTATCATTATCATGATTCAAAAACCTCACAATACACAATTACTCTTGTTTACTACATTATCAATGATTCCAAATACATGTAATTTCTTTCATAACAATTGCAAGTACTCGACCTTCTCTTTTTATGTGCAGTTTTGGTAAGCCCTCAAAATTTTTTTTGTCAGATTTCTTTGATTTTAGATGATACTAGCATCAATTTTTTTTTAGCTCGTGAAGTTAAACATTAAACAAGTGAGAGGTAAACAATAATTAAAATACCGGGACAGGGATAAAAAATCCTTCAATGGCAAGTTGTAGTACAACGCGTACACACGTGTAAAACCTACGGGTGACTGTATGCTATACATACATTATCTGCTTACGAAGCACCGACATTGTTGTGCGGGCAGCCGGAGTAGAAGGGTCCTAGCATACATGTAGGGCCGTGTATATTTGTTATTTTTAACGTTCCTCACAGATATTTACACTAAAATTAACCGGAAATCATGGGAGGAATACCAAATGATCTTGCACATACATGTATATCTTATCATATATGACTGTACAAGGAGAACAACATGAGACTATAATTATTTAACACGTTTCTTTCCACTTTCCTTGTTCCTTTTTCCTACCAAAACTGCACATGAACTTTTAAAATATTAGGAAATTGCCACATAGACAGACATTATTATTTTCCTATAAATGTACAAACTTAAGGACAGTATGTGTTTGATATCAAGTAATATATGTATAAAATATAATAGACTATAGATATATATATAGAAGATACATATTAAATTTTAATATGAAAACAATATAAAAATGTTCATCAATCTTGTACATTTATTCCATTAGTACTGAGAATATTACATGCATAGTACAGTGTATGTATTCTACAGAAGTGTTTTGCAAAAGTTTGATTCCGTGCAGAGTGTCCCATACACATACATGTATGACATACAGCCATGGAAAAAATTATTAGACCAAGAATGGTTACTGAAAGTGTTATATTTGTGGTAAGAAGGAAATAAAATTTCATAAAAGCAAGGTACAATTGCTGAAATTTGTTAATTCATTCCATGAAATACAAAGACAAATCATTTTCATTAGTCTGAATGCATATTATAGTATCTTTATTACAGAAAATTGGTCTAATAATTTTTTCCAGGGCTGTATTTCATCCATAAAAAAAAAACTCTTGATATGGCTATGACTATATATGTAGTGATACCAGAAAGCTTCATTATTCAATGGTCATATCAGAATATTTGTAAGTTTTGGATAAACTATGAGGAAAAAAGCCATATGTTGTATGGGACACGTTGCACGGAATCGCCGAAAAAGTTTTACATTGAAAAAGGGTAAACTACGTATGTTCAGAATTGTAGTTGGAAAAATTAGAGACAATGAATTTTCTTTTTCTCTCCCATTTGTACACAGTATAAAATGCAAAAATTTCTCCTGATGTAAAGAATTTTCTATCTTTGTCTCTATATAGGAAGAAAATATTCATATCATCAGTATTCAATACTATTAAAAAAAGAGAACGGTATGCTTCTCATTTCAAGATAACTTTACATCACAGTATATACAGGTGTGCTCCAAATACATTAAAAGTTCTTCAATGATTCAATTATTATCATAGATAAGGAGGTGAAACCGTGATGTGCTATCTAACAAACTCTTGGGCTTCCACATCATTCCTATTTCAAATAATTATTAAATTGGGTAAGGATATATTTGCAACATGTATATATCATCACATGTTAAAAAAATATGATGTACATGTACCACTCCCACCCAAAAATCTTGAATGAGAAAATACATGTGATAATAAGCCAGTTCGGGGTTAGCGCATGGTACAAATGACCCCAAATATCAACAGATATTTTAGACATGGAGGGTCCCTTTATGTGCACTTCAGAAAAATAACTCTGGGAGTGATAGAGGTGCCTCATGAATAGCTTTTGTTTCCCCCTTTAAAAAGAATACTTCCACCTGGATATCATGGAATGCACCATTAGTGCATAATTGAATAATGATTACATGACATTCATGAGCACATATCGAATATTAGTGTCAGTGGGTTTTAGAATTTGGTACAGATGACCTTTATCTGCTCATGCTCAGATTGCATCTCCGAAGTGGCTTATTTAGCGCTCTATCTTTCATGGGGATATACATGTACTTGGTAACTTGATACAAAAGAGGGTGCAACACTTACGTGTACTAAGAGAGCATACATGTATTAGTCCAGAGAAAAGCAATGTGACATAATTAATGTAGGCACTGTGCTCACTCTGATTGTGAAAAAGTAAATGAGCATCAATTTTCTCAGAACATCGAGAGAATCAAAATTTATACATAATCGGCACTACCCTGTGGGCTGGGATTTGATGTGGTGCACTTAACAACACTGTTCTCATGGCATTGGAAAACATTTGTCTAAAAACAATCCTCCTGATCAAGAAATTTAGATGCCAACAATGGCTCCGAGCTTTCATTGGTTAGAGATACTAGGTATTAGAGTTGCTATTGGCCTGTATTCTGAACTCCCGTTTAACCACAGTCTAATGGGGTGTTGCAAGAAACGTGCGATTGATTGCAAGTTGCAACTGATCGGTACTAACCAATCAAAATCATTGTTGCAAGCGCATCTTCTTGAATGGGCAGACCCTGAACCATTCAGAATGCTTGTTCCAATTTGCTTTACAATTTGCAATTGATTGCAACTTTCTTGCAACACCCCATAAGTGTGGTTGAAACCCAGTCTAAACATGCCTTTTAAACCAGAGTTTTAGAAAATCACATTCTGAACTCCTGTTTAATGCAAACTCCAGGTGAGTCTAAACGTGCTTTAACTTTGTACAGAAATTTAGACTGGACTTGCGTCTAAAGTCAGTTTTAATCAAACTCTGGTTTAACTTAGACTGGAGTTTAAGTTAAACCGGAGTTCAGGATAAAGGCCATTGAGTTTTAGGTTAGGATTAGATCAAAGGTTAGGGCTAGGTATATTTTTGGAAGATTAGTGCAGAAAATTGAACATGGAGCAATTGTCACCACAGCATGTGTCAAAATCATTTTATTTCCCTCTCCCCAAACAAATGTCACATACTGTATTCTCAATTTCCCAAACTGAGGCATTTATCAAGTTGGTTTTGTTTCTTCAAATTCTCGTAAATACTGTGCTTTCTTTGAATTGTATCAACATTTTCTAGAGAAGCTCCAAAAAGCCTAGTGCAGATAGATGCCTATTAATCAAAGCATATAGCCCGAGTAAACAAAGAACAATCACCAAGAGATGTGCCTAAAACTTGACTACATAACAAACACGGTCTAATGAGAAATGTTTCCAGGTTTGCAAAACAAAGCTAGGTCAGAGTGCATGCAATCCAAACCACACGTGTTAGTCCATGCTACACCGTTCAAACCATGCAAAGTTTTAAAGCTTGTCACTTACGCCCTGCTCATGGACATTCTTCACTTCCGTTGAATCGTAGCTTCGTTTGCCTTTGAAGAGGGCGCTGATTTCTTCGAAGCTCTTGTTCTTGGTCTCGGGTACAAACTTCCAGGTGAAGAGGAAGAAGACGACCAGTAAGGCAGCAAAGATTAGGAAGACGTAGTATCCAAGGGCATTCTAGGAAAGATAGCGAATGTTATTATCCTTTTACTCGGCAAATCAAATCAAGTACATACTTGTAGAATTACAAAGAAGAACAAAACACAATACAGGAAGGTTGAAAATGATATAATCGATCCCCCAAGTGTACTGACAAGTTGCCAGGAATTGAATAATAAGTATAATAATCATGATGATGTTAATGTTAATAACTGAGTAAGAAAAGAGGTCAGTCTTCATATGCATGCCAGTCAGTGATGGGGCCGAGACCAAACCTGGTCTCAAATTTTCAGTGTCTGGGTCTTGGCTTCAACCACAAGACCTCATATGAAATAAAAGTAATCATGAGAGGTTTTCCTCCTGGGCCCAGTTTCATTAAACTTGTTTATCGGTAACAAGTTACAATAGTTGTTATAAGCTACTGAAAGCCTTGAATCTCATTGGCTGAGAGCCAATTAATGATAGAAATGGTGCAGTTGTTATTGATAACAAGTTTTATGAAACGGGGCCCTGGTCTTGGTCTCCCTGGTCTAGACTACAACACTGGTATCAATATGACGAATGCTTCTCTGCTATCATACAAACTTCATTACAACATTTATTTCTTGGGTTAATCTCAATTTTGCATGCCTCCGAACCTGCTATGTTGGTCAAACCTCTATCAATCCCTGAGGATTGTCATGGATGACTTTTGGTCTACAAAGCATGCACAAAATCTGAATCAATGAATAAAACAACCTGTTCCATTTCTGACAAATGGAAATGCTGATAATGCAAGCACGTAATATGATGGTTACGCAACATGCTCTATAATTTAATGATCAATTACTCAACCATTCCTGAACTTCCACCCGGTCACAACACTCTACCTGCTAACTGTAAACCTAACGTAAAACAAAATCCCAATTCATGCCCAAACCTTTATCCATGACAAAATATAGCCTTGAGCAAATGTTGGATCACCAACCAGGGCCCTGTTTCATAAAACTTATTACCAATATTAAACAACTGCCACATATCTATGACAAATCTGCTCTCAGCCAATCAGATCAGAGTATTTCAGTAGCTTAGCAACTGTTATTGTAACTTGTCATAGATATCAAGTTTTATGAAACAGGGCCCTGATGCACCTACTCAAAAGACAGCCAATAAGATGAGCTCTGTAGGTTTGCATGGTGGAACAGTTAAAAGATGTATAACTGTTTTACGGAAGCACCATTTAGGTTAGTCTTTAAAAGGATTGTAGTGTTTTCTTTCATGCGAGACTTATGAAGAGAACAGGGGAGCGTTTCATCATGTGTTTTGTCAGTGATTTTTACCGACAACTTTGCTCTCAGCCAATCAGATGCAAGGATTTCAGTAGCTCATAACAGTTGACGGTAAAAAATCACTGACAAAACACTTGATGAAACGCTCCCCAGTTCTTTTCAGAGCTCTTGCAGAAAAGAAAGAACCTAAATGGTGCTTAACTGCAGAACTTTGATACATCTTTCAGATAGCAAACGGTTTACCTGCATGAGAGGGAAAAGGAGTCCTACAATGAAGTTGGCCATCCAGTTGGTCATGAAGGCCACACTGACTGCTGCAGGGCGTGGTCCTTGAGAGAAGAGCTCGGCCACAAATAGCCAGGGGATGGAGGCTGAGATACGTAAGAAAATATATTTTAATAGTTATTTTTTGCACAAGGTTAGAAAACAATCAATGGTATAATTGCAGACTTTGCAAATACAATGGAAAGGACAAAAGAATCGGGGGGGGGGGGAGGTGGGGGAAATGGAAGAAAGAGAGACAGACCAAACAGGAGGAAAATGGAGAGAGAGAGAGAGAGAAAGAGAGAAAGAGAGAGAGAGAGAGAGAGAGAGAGAGAGAGAAGGGAAGAGTAGGACAAAGAAGAGGGTAGAGGGAGACGGAAGTAAACTACAGGGAGAAAGGCTTAGGAGAAAGGAGAGGGGAGAAGGAGGAGGAGAAGAAATTAGGGGAAATGTATACCATGCCCATATTAACTACAAATTATATACATGAAAATAATTTAAATAATGCAACCTTTCCTGCCATGTTACTCCTGAAAATGTAATTTATAATTCTTGGAGGGGTACCCAGAAATGTTGTTTACTGTGACAACCCTAACAGGTCAATTTTCCTTCCCCTAATCTTCAAAGCCTACAGCCGACAAATCACTCCCCCTCCCCCCCCCCCCCCCCCACATATTTGTATATAGTTAGAAGACATACAATCATCCCTCCACTGCATGAGACATTCAAATGATTACAAATTGAAGAGAATAAGGTTAAAATGATTTCACATCAAGGCCCACATTGAAGTTGACTTGGAGTTTAAATAACTGTGGTGCATGCGCGTGCGTATTCAAGAGTCTCGTCCACTCACTTCTACCTTTATCCATATAGTGTATATATATATATTTAATTATCTCTTAACATAATGATATCCTTGTAGCAAACAAGCGGGAACCCAACACATAAAAAGCAAAATGTCATCATTCTGTGACTGGTCCCCTTCAATCATCAGCGAGGTCAAACTCACCAGGGCCGAGGCCGAAGCCGACGACGAAGAGCATGACCGAGATGATGCTGATGTAGGAGGAGCCTGACCACACATCCTGGAGGTTGAGGAAGATGGTGAGGACGATGGCCCAGATAAACATCAGACCCAGACCCAGCATGTGAAGCGTCTTCCGACCTGCACGGTCCATCAGAGGCACCTACAATGTATACAAACAACGGATGGTTCATCCAACAGGTTGTTAACCCGTTTACTACTGAATTCTTTAACTCTCATAGACTTGGTACAGGAGCCATCCGCTTCCCGTAGTCTATGGGTTAAACTAATCCTATAAGGTAGCTTAGCAAAATAGACGCGCAGAAAGACGCGGGAAAGACGCAAAGAGGAAACTTGCTAGCTTTGTCTGTGCTTCTAAAGTTAGAATCAAACATTTCTGAATAAAAGTTTTCATATTACTTTGCTTAAAAGTGTTCGAAGATGTAAGTACAGTGAAACCTGTCTAAAAAGACCGCTCAAGGGAGACAAGAAAAGTGGTCTTTATGAGCAGGTGGTCTTTATGTACAGGTTCCTTTAATACATGTTTCAATGAGAAACACTTTTCAAGGGAAACAAAAAGTATGGTCTTTAAAGGCAGGTGGTCTTTCTATACAGGTGGTCGCTAAAGCAGGTGTGACTGTACTAATTCTACATCCTAATAATTTGGTTCTGCCTCTATAGAATAAAATTTTGATTTTGAATAATTTTGTCATATGCGTCTTTTTCCCCCGTGTTTTTACGCGCCACAACGTTTGCTAAGCTTCCTGAGGTAATGGACTTCTGCCATAATGGAAGGATCAAATACATGTTGAGGAAGCATTTGGCAAAGGAGATGACCATCAGACCTAAATCAAGCATGTGAAGCATCTTCCTACCTGCACAGTCCATCGAAGGCACCTATAGAGCAAGTAATCTGATTACCGTAATCTACTATTTTCCAAGTTAAATTGTAGTATTTGTACACACTATATTGTAAATGTATGTACATGTAATACTATTTGTTATCAAGGATCCAATGGAACAACAGCCGTATTTTGCTCATACTGCGGAAATTGGCTATCTGCCGTACATGAATCTTGATTGATATTATGTATATTGTTTATGTCATTGATTATGGAAATAAAAACAAACAAACTAGCTACTGGAAATTCAAATTGAAATGAACTTCAAATTGTTATGAACTGAATACATTTCCTGGTATACTGCCTACTGATGTTAATGAAAGGATAGGATTTGTAACTTGACCTGACTTTTGTAAATTGAGCAATTTCAGCTGCCCAGCTGCATGTTCTTTTATTACAATAAACCGAATCAAATCAAATCAAATCAAAAAGATATATGTTGAGGAAAGTGACGAGGAAGATGGTAAAACTAAATAGGAAACTTCACTAGGCCCAGCATACAAAGGCACTTTCTACCACCATGCTCCATTAAAGCCACATGTTGAAAGAGCAGATAATACACTAAACCACTTGTTATTGTAATCTTAAAATGCGATGAACTTCCTATATCTAAATTATGCAAACCTCAAGATTACATTTTATATTATACATGTACATGTATATAATTTCATTTCCGAAATGTAACCAGACAAATTACAATTACTTCCAGAGTATGTGTATTGTATAATATACATTTTTTTATAACAAGATTTTGGAAACTGTGCTTTTTGTCAAAGCCATACATCCTCGATCACACTGCCACACCGCCTCCAAACCAACTGATAACTGACAAACTCTTGACCACTCAGGATAATATATTTTGTTCAGTCTATTATCGGAGTATTACTTTGCAGAGGACACATTCTAAAAAATTCAAGTTATCAAAAATTTATCTGTCAAAACAACTAATGAGTGTGCAATATTTCTTCTGATCAATATTACTTCAATTGAAAATGGTCACATGTACTTGAACCGGGATGTTATTGAACCGGGATGTTATGAAGCGTGCCGACCTGCAGATATCTTCTATATACATGTATACAAAAGAAAATTGCCAACTCATTGGATTGTAATTGATGAGAAAATGTTCAACTGCACACTAAAGATAATCTGACAAGCAATTAGAAATGTTACATTGTAGTAAATGCCAATTTCATCATGCATTGGCAATAACAGTCAAAGGCTTCATTGACTTTTCTTTTGAATTTAAGTGATTAATACAGGCTACCGCTACAGCAAACATCAAAGTCCTTTGATCAATTTCTTGAACACAGTTCAAATCATCAATCATTACCAAGTCATCTGTAAAATACCTAAGATGTGAGGAAGGTCCCCACTAATTATTCTTCCCTTTTTCATTTTTCCAAAGAACCATAGCGCCATAGAAGAGCACATTTTGTTTACATACAGCCTGTAGCAACGGACGTGGCTCTGAGGCACTTGTATCTACCGAGGTCAAACTCCAGCAAGTTGTTTGATCTTTAGATCACAACAAATTGATCTCATGACCAAGCATAGATCCCCTGTCAGACAATCTGTTGCCATGGGAGATGGTCTCAAAGTCCTTCCTTTTCATGAGCAAAACAAAGCCTTCAGGATCCATCCATCAATTATTGGAATATGGATACACCCCCTTGTCATTATAACATAACCCTCAAGTACCTGATACACCCTCTATTATATAAAATGTATTCATCTTTCCCCTTTGTTCAGTCTCCAAAGTCCAATACAATATTCTTGAAATAACATGTAGGTTGCTTTGCATAATATTAATTATCATCATTGTCACTGGTTGTCAGCAAGAAAACAATAAACTATTGCAAACATAATACATTACTTATTATCCTAGAAACGTAAAGAGAATGATAAAAGGCATGGGTTATGCAAAAAATAACTTGGGCGTATCACTTTAAAGAAAAAGTGGAGTTCTGGTCATGCGATAACATTGTGAAAGAAACTGTCTCATACATGTAGCAATTGGGAAAGATTGACCATGTTTTCATGAGAACTGGTGTATATTTTTTTTTAGAATCATCAAAATGATAAGAAATTAACCCAATCTTGCTAGTATATGGGACTGCACACATTTGGCATGAATGTTCTGCTCGAACATTTCAGCTATTTCAAGTTATATTTCGAATATGAGGGCATTGGAAGAGAAATCCTTTTTTTTTTAGGGGACATTTCTGCTATGCTGTTCTTCCAAACTGACATAAAAGGAATGAGAATGCTTCCAAATAAATTTTCACCTTTCCCAGAACTCAACCTCCTCTTTAACACAAATGCTCAAAACCACCTGCTACTACCACGTCCGCATTACCGCTACTTATACCCCGTTCCTCCCGGCACCTACTCACTCCTGATGACGGACAGTCAACCTGTCCGAAGCGTCGAGTCTTCTCCACTCTCAGCCTTCTCATCTGGTTTACAGTCCTTTTCCGGACTTCACACTTTCAAGAAAGATTACTTGTACACTCTCTGAATTTCTATCTCACCTTTCCTTTTCTTCTCCTCTCAACTTTTTCTCCAATTTCTTCTTCTTACTCAATAGTCCTGTTCAGGGCTAACCACATGGTGAACCGTAAACCTTCTCCATGTTATCAGTACCACCATGCAAACCTCTACCTTCAAAGATCCTCCCACCTGTTTTATTAATACTTACAGTGACCAGAGCCATAAGAGCGATTGTCCCTCCTGTACTGAGAGTCACGTAAGGCGCTATGTCTTCCTCCACTCCTGCTTCTATGAAAATAGAAGTGGAGTAGTACAGGACCTGAAAGAAAAACAGAATTTACCATCAGGGGGTGTTTTACAAAGAGTTAAGTTTTACAAAGTTTTTACAAAGAGTTAAGTCATGCGTAAGTGCCAATGCGCATACGGTATTAAACGTGTAATCTCATTGGTAGATTACCCAATAACGCGCGTCCCCTGAGCATGATCTGACCAATGTGGTGATGCGTTATATACAGCACGCAACTAGGAATTTAAGTGCGACTTTAAGTCAAACTTACGGTAACTCTTTGTGAAACACCCCCCAGGTCAACAACTTGGCAAAATGCACCAAGATATTTAGCATTTAGAAAGCCACTGAGGTTATTCAAAATTGTCTGCTGCTCTTTCTTATAAGGGTATCTATTGCAAAAGAAAAGACTACATGTATATTCATAATGGTAAATCTACTTGAAAAAAAAAATGTGCAGAATTTTCAAAAGTGGTACTGCTCCAATGCTAATTATCTATTTTTTTCGCTATGGATCGAAACCCTAGACTGCCACATGGTATGGAGTATATGGTACAGTGAAACCTGTCTATGAAGACCGCTCAAAGGAGACATGAAAGTGGTCTTTATGAGCAGGTAGTCTTTATGTACAGGTTCCTTTCATACATGTTTCAATGGGAAACACTTTTCAAGGGAAACAAAAATTGTGGTCTTTATAGACAGGTGGTCTTTCTATACAGGTGGTCGCAAAAGCAGGTTTGACTGTACATGAACACTGTACGTGTGATAGAAGTTGACTGTGGTAGTCCAGTTTATTTCATTAGTCGACTGAAGACAGTAAAGAGTTAAGCCATGGACTATGGAAACCAGATGGTCCACGTACAAAGCCTTGGGGAACACGTGGATTCTGTAATAAATGTTCAAAAAAATATGGAAACAAGAAAAAAAAAAAAGGAAAAAAAAATCAACCACTAGCACTCACAGCATTGATTCCTGATAACTGTTGAGAGAGCTGCATGACTATGCTGATGACAAGAGGCCTTCGCAGCGATCTCTTTTTAAACAGCTCTAAGATGGTGATTCTCTCTTCCCTCGTCTCCTCCTCGTACTCTCGTCTCATTTCTGCCATGTCCGCTGCTACATCAGTATCCTTACGCAACCACTCGAGGCCTAACAGGGTGAACAGGGTGAACAGGGAGAATTTAAGTTTCAAACTGCAGGTTGTTTCAAATTTTACAATATTATTTTAAAAATCAAAATGATACTGTTATAAAGGCAAACAGTGTAAAGAGAATGTAAGTACTTTAAATTAATATTCCTGCTTAAAGTAACATTAAAGCCAGCATTTCAATAAAGTCAAATATGAGGGTGCCTTGACCATTTGTGGGTGATCACGTTTCTGGACGATCATTATATATCAACTTTCACAAGTGCATTTATAATTGAAATTTCACTGATAAATTGGGCATAATACATCTTCCATGGATATAAACTTTACGATACAGGTTACCAACTGTTCCTGTTTACGAAGAAAAGATGTAGACTTTCTTCATCTAAACAGACTTTCAACATTTAACCCACTGCCTACAGAGACGGAGTGGATCCTATATTATAAGCCTATGGAATGAGAGACTTCAGTAGCTAACAGGTTAAATTCTCTGGTGGAACTTGCAGCCAAAGGCACGGAAGGGGCTAAGTATGTCATCTTAGTCTTTACCATCATTATAAACTCTTACAGGAATTAGCATACATATCCCATTTTAAAATAAGAGAAAAGCAAGGACAGCACCTCCACAATGACTTACTCTTTCTGCTGGCTTCCTCTTCGTTTTTGGTGATAAGGAGATAGCGAGGACTCTCTGGACAAAATGGAAGGATCAACAGCTGATAGACGGCAGGAACAGCAGTCAGACCTAGCAGCAGAGGCCACCATTTATCAGTTCCTGGACCATAAAATAAAGGAAGTAAACAATGAAAATGGTTTCATACTTTTCTTATGGAATGAATGGACAGGGATATGGCAGATGGTTGAAACAGCAAATGAGGCCTAGCAACAGCTATCACCATTTACTGGTTCCTGGACTATGAAAGAATGAAAACAACCACAGTAGTAAGCCACCATTAATGAGATCCTGCACCTTGTTTGATAAAAGATAATCTAAACTTTTTATGGAATAGAAGGACTTGAGACTGATAAGAAGATCAGCAGGAACAACTTAGGAACATTGGCCAACACTTATCAGCTCCTGGACCATAATCGATTGAAAAAGATAATATGGTAAGTTTTACATCTCAAGAAATCTAATAAATTTTAGGGATAGGTATCTTCTAAAATGGTTAGAACAGGAGTGCATTAACAAGCCAGAACCTCATTACATTCTGCCCATGAGCAGATAAAGGTAATATACATACATACCAAAAATGAGTATTCCACCATGAACAAAATACTAGATATTACTTTCCAAGGGGGAAACAAAAAGTTTTTTATAAAGCACCTCCATCACCTTGGGAATGATTATTAGAAGATCCACAAAGGGAGACCACTCCATATGAAATGCCAAATAAATAATAATAATCTAAAAGACATCTACATGTATAACATGTGCTATTTATTACGATCTGGTCTATTAATATAAATGAACAAGACAGCTGTGTTCCCGAGGTTCTGTTGAAATCGAGATACATGTACATACCAAGTACCACTGGCAGACCAAATATTTGTGAGATGAGGATACCACTTGCCACGCCCACTTGATTGAGAACACCGATCCCTCCTCTAAGATTGAAGGGGGCAATCTCCGAAAGATACAAGGGTACAAAGCCGGTGTTCAACCCTGCAATTAAATGAAAGAAAACAAAGATGCTGACAAAATACAGAATAATACATAGTTTTACAATAACCAATTTAAACAAAACCTACAACTTCCTTTAAATATTTGAACTTCCTTTTTGGAAATTTTTCGCACTCAAATACCAATGATCAATCTAATATAAGAATGTATTTCATGCCATTAACTACTACTTAGATTTACTTCTTGCAATCAATACAAATGTATAATACAATCTATAATCTGTTGCTTGTTGCTTATCATCAATGATTCAGATTTGTTGCTCACCACATTTTATACCAGATACAAATCCATTTAAACTTTATCCTTGCCATCTACTATTCACACTTATTTTTTGTTGCTTACCATTGACAATTCAGAATTGTTGCTTACCACAACTGATACCTATGACCAATCAATATACTGTACACGTAGAATTTCTGCTTATCATCTACTATTTAGACTTGTTGCTCACCATCAATACTTCAGAAATGTTGCTTACCACAATTGATACCGATGACCAATCTGCCGATGATGAGCATCTCGTAGGAGGCGGCCATTTTGGAGAATCCCATGAGGGCTGCTCCAGCAAAGGCGATTAGGTTGTTTGCCAACATGCTTTTCTTCCTGAGTAATGAAAGCAATTTTGAAGGACAATATTAAAAAATGGCAATTTATATTTTGTGAATATGTTTTGTGAATATTTCTGATTTGCTGCTTTTGCTGAGTAATATAACAATTTTGCAACAAGAAAATAAAAGGCAATTCATATTTTGTTAACTGACATAATTCAAATTCACCAATATACATGTTTATTCAAAGAACCTTTGGTGGCAAGTCATTCCATTCACTTGTTATGTACATGTATGGCAGCATTTGTAATGTTGATGGAATCAATCTTGCAAACATCATTTCTTGCTATGTTGGGGAAACCTCTGTCAACTTTTGGGGTTTGTCCAATCTCAAGAGCAAGTTTTGAGCATTTGTTTTGTATAGTACATTTATCACTCTAGAGCTACATGTATAGATTACCTTGGCAACATGTGTGACCATGCATCATAAATCAACGATAAGTCACATGGTTTGATTATCTGTTCGCGCTGAATAAAGAGGGTGTGTTTGGTCAGCATGGTCAAAGTTTAGGATTTACTCTCTACTGTGTTATTCGAAACTTCAAATCACAAATCAATGTTGAATACAGGCACTATATCTGGCAGTTTTTAATACACCCATGTAAAACTTGTGCAGCTTGGAACCCAAAGCCGAACTTGTCTCCAGAACCAAGATTTTTTTAAAATTAGAAGTTAACAAGCTACATGTACATGTAAATAGACCAGGCAAGGTTTTAGGATTACAAGCTCCACCACCATTTTTATATTAAACGTTCATCTGTATATGGGGCTGCATTGCATTAAAATGGAGCTGCACATAAAATGTAAAAGGTCAAAGCTTTTCAACTTGCATTCATAATCAGAGCAAAATACAAGACTAAACAAGAAAGCAAAATCAAATTTACAACAGTAAATAAAAGGAATTTCCACAAGAACCCACAGTTATCATTTTCATGTTGACACACAGTAATTACACTAAAAAAAATGAACCTATTGTACTCCGCTCATACCCTGGCCTAAACAAAGATCAATATTGATAAATCAAAATGAGCACATTTATTCTGTTTGCTTAAAAGAAATACAGTGTGTTTCTTAAAAAAGGAAATCCAACTTTTCCTGTGAACTGTTGTACTAGAAATAGGGGTGGGAGTTTCGGGTATTTTTTCAATTCGGGAACCCGACGATTTTTCGGGCGGGTTCCCGGTTACCCGAAAATCATATAACACAAATTACAAGCTTATATTTACCCTTAAGAAGCTATTAACACTGGGAAAAACTCGAAAGCGCATCACTGCAGTGGGGCGCTACATGGATATTTACATGTAGATATTGAATGGCTGGTCGACGTTATCTACCGCCTTGTCATGTTACATACATGAGTAATCATTAAATACTTATTTTCGGGAAACGGGCATGTAATATTTTGACCCGGGACCCGATGCTCTCGGGCGGGACCCGGGTACCCGGTTTTTAGTCCCAGCACTAACTAGAAAACTGATTATGTCTGGATTAATTCTTATTCTTCATGTCAGAGTGTGGTTCATCCTTTTTCATACATGTATGATACCAAATACACTAAAGGAAAAAAGAAACTTATAAAAGTTCAAGAGATCACCAAATTAAATTCTCTGCATGGAAATGTACCAAATTTGGATATAATGTTGATTCAATGCATGGCTTTAAATGACAGTCAATAACAAAAAGTTTTCTTCAATGCCACAAAAGAAATGTGCACTGAAGCAAAGGACTCTCTAACCCCCAAGTCACAAAGACAAACTGCAGCCTTGTACACCATATGCATGTCAATGAATGAAACAAAAGAATTTCAAAAGGGATTTGCAAGTTCATATCCAAACAGATTAATAGCCAGTATGTCCACCTCTAGCTTGCTGGCAAGCTGTACACCGTCTTCGCATGCTTCCGATCAGATTCGCGATGGTAGCCTGGGGAACATTGTTCCATTCCTCTTGCAGTGCTGCAATGAGCGTCTCCCTATTGATGGGTTGATTGATGGGTTGACACACGTCGACCAAGCTCTTCCCAGAGATGTTCAATTGGGGAAAGGTCTGGTGAACGGGCGCACCATGGCAGAACATCAATATCCTCTTGCTCGAGGGGTGCAAATCCCTTTTGAAATTCTTTTGTTTCATTCATTGACATGCATATGGTGTACAAGGCTGCAGTTTGTCTTTGTGACTTGGGGATTAGACAGTCCTTTGCTTCAGTGCACATTTCTTTTGTGGCATTGAAGAAAACTTTTTGTTATTGACTGTCATTTAAAGCCATGCATTGAATCAACATTATATCCAAATTTGGTACATTTCCATGCAGAGAATTTAATTTGGTGATCTCTTGAACTTTTATAAGTTTCTTTTTTCCTTTAGTGTACATGTATATCATGAATGTACATGGATGAATATCATGAATCAAAAGTACTGTAGTTTGCGCACAGAAGTAATGTAAGTCTATTTTCATTATTAAAGTACAATGCAAAGGAACAAAACAAGCAACCAACAAAAGTAATATTTCATAATGTTTCCTAATTCATCTTTCAACATATAAATGTATGCAGCCTTGAATGAGATATCAGTCCAAAATTAGCCCCAAAGTCCTTCCAAATAACCAACTTTTTTGTCCAAGCACGTGTGTGCTCAAGAAAGCAGAGTGAGTGAGATTCAATGAATGGCTATTCATTATGTAGAATGCATACATTGTAGATCCCACTTTCTTGTGCAAATCAATTGTTGCATTGCTGGTTTAAAATTGTTTTAGTTCAATGATCCCGGGCTCTATCATCACAAATGTGGTAGCAAATGGAAGAGGATAAAATTCCAATTTAAAAAAAAATGATGTACAGTGAAACCTGTCTATAAAGACCGCTCAAGGGAGACAAGAAAAGCGGTCTTTATGAGCAGGTGGTCTTTATGGACAGGTTCCTTTAACACATGTTTCAATGAGAAACACTTTTCAAGGGAAACAAAAATTATGGTCTTTAAGGACAGGTGGTCGCTAAAGCAGGTTTGACAGTATTACAATGAATCAATTTATATCTATTTGACAAAATTTAGCTAGAGCAAATTTCCTTCTTTTAAGAAACACACTGTATATTTCACAATCAAAATCCATTACAAAGGCTTACTTTCACATGTTTTACTTTGTAAGTGATAAAATCAAAGTTCTCTTTACCTTCCTTTATCAAGAATACATCGCTTTATGAGAGAAGGTTGAAATCATAACAATGGTAATTACAGGGGTACTCGAGAGTAAAAGAGGGTCAAAGTGTTGTGCAAACATTAAATAATGGATATACTTTAAGTAATCATACTCGTGAATAATGTATGTACATGTACATGCTAAGTAAATATCATTCTCATGAGAGTATTATAAGAAAAGCGTCTTTCTTGTATTCAAACAAAACACCCACAGGGATTGAGGATATTTTAAAGGAACAAAACATTACAAAAGAAGGAGACAGCAAAAAACTTGGAGAGTTTGATTTTTTTGTAAAATTTACACAGTGAATCGAATTGAATGGCATCAAGATAGATTTAATAAATATGTTATTAAATCCCAGGTGCCTTTCCCATTCCCCACCCCTTCCCCATACTCTCATTTTTTCCCTTCCTTCCAAACATTGTCTTCATCTTTGGATAAGCCAATAAAGTTCTCCATACCTTTGGTATAAAAATTACAACTTTCAGCTATTTTCTGTAGAAGAAAATGTTTTGTTTTACCTTTGCCCTAACTTTACACTTGTTTTAACATGCCCAGTCTATAACAGATTTATTCCTTCATCAACAGCCAAGAAAAGTGATATCTTTGTTTACTTCAGGAGAACTGCTTGCAAGGGCAGTCAAAAGGGTCGCAAATCTGGGTGTGATTGATCAAATTTTTAAAGAAATCTAAAAATTTCTTATGATCATAGATATTTTCCTTCAACTTTCACTAACCTGTTTCTCTCTGTTTTAATTAAACTGACTTGATATAACGGGTGGACTTAATCATGAACTACAAGTATACATGTACATCTCCTATACATGTACTTGCTGCATAGTCACTAAAGAGTGGACAGACAAATACGCTAGGACACAGACTCTCTGGAGGAATCATGAATATGATGATGCATCCGAAGATTGTGCTAAATTACGGAAACCAAGTGAGGCCCAGTTGGCATTGAAAGAGGGGAGCTGGAAAGCCATTTTACAATATTCTCTGTGTTTTTAAACACAGCAATGCATTCATATTGTCTTCCCCAACTAGAAATCTTTCAAATGATTAGTTTCATAAATATTTTCTTTTTAGGATTATACCTCTTTCAAGTAAATTTGTGTTTTCATTTTCTTGTGATTTTATGTACATGTAGCAGTTTTTTTAAATAAAAATATATTCTTCAGACTCCCATCATTACTTTATAGGTACTATCAGTCATTCGCAAACTACATGTTTCATCAATCCAAAACAACATTTGATAGAGTATCTATACAGTGTATGTGGAAATCTATTCCTCAACTTTAGTTAGAAATACTTTTCAAGACTAATTTGGGTTCACAGAGGCCCTTTCACCCAAATTTCTGATAAAATCTAAATATTTACAATATTTACACATCAATAATACTGCTAAAGGACTAAAAAAAACCACAATAACACACACAAAGATACCAGCAACTGACCCTTTGGAAGGTCTAAAGCCTGGACTTAAAAGGGATAGTTCACCCTGACAATAAGTTGGTTTTAAGAAAAGCAGAAAAATAAGAGAAAAATATTGAAGGTTTGACAAAAATCCATCAAGGAATAAGAGAGTTATGGGTGTTTTAACCCTTTGAGTGCGAGCCCCCGCACAGCGATTGTTCTCCCTGTGACGGAGCGATTTTGGTTACATTGCCGGTAATGGGAAATTTGGAGGTGCTTTCTACTTTGATTGCTCATTGCACCTCACTCGGTCATTTTCGTCATTTTTAGTAAATGTAAACATGAAAGGTCAGATTTTTCTCCTTCCAGAAATATAAGTTTTGTTTATCGAAACAAAAAATATGGTTTGTTATTTTAGAGGGGAAAAGCCGACTTATTTTGTTGAAGCTTCGCTTCCTTCCTTTTCAGTACACTTACAATACAAATTGCGTAAACGCTGTCGCACGCGCGGTTCGATCAAGGTCTGTGATAACTCCTTGGTACGATCGATACCCCATTCATTGGCCCCCATTGTCGTCTGCTAATACTCGCACAATTATCTGCCAAGTCATGTATTACGCCCTGCATTTTACATGTGTTTCCGACTCATTTTGTAGTCGTATTCTGACCAACATCGTGGCACGATCACTCTAAATGCTTTCTATCAGGGAACTAGTTTTTTCAGATTATTATTCTATTTATTTATTTATTCAATTTATTTATTTATTCAATAAGACAAAAATAATCCTATTTACTTTCGATTAAATTTCTCATGATTGGTCGTAACTATTTGATTTATGTCTCCCGCTTCATTCGTTTATTTCTCTATCTATCCATCTCTCTTTCAACGCTTTTTATCAATAAAACAATTCATTAAAATCATGTACACATATGTCATTTGTTTTGTTTGTAATGGGAAAGAGCTAAATGAAATACAGTGAGTGGAACAAAATAATACTTTATCACATCTCAATGCCGCCTGCTCTCTCTCTCTCTCTCTCTGAACTCGTCACGAACTTCGTGCAATTAAAACTTTGTTTCAGTGCGTTTTATTTCCGCATTGCATGTAATTTTTATTATAAAAGGATGTGGCTATTTATCAGAGTTTGATTGATTTGAAAATAAAGAGAACATCAGAAAGGAGCATGATATCGAGAGTGCAGTAATTCATTGTATGTTTCGAGAAAGTGAGGAAAATATTGAAACAGAACGACAACAGTTGAGTTGGATAATGACAAGAATCATAAACAAACTAAAACGATGAAGAAATATGTTTTTTTAATAACAGCAATGGGGGGCGATCCTGATAGTATAGCAATAAATGATGGTAATTGCTAGTCCCCCCCCCCCCTTCCCTGGCCGTGACAAGAAATTGATGACAATATATCATGTCAGGACGGCTAATATAACACATTTATGTTAGAAAAAGAAAATGTGTAGGTTTTAATTTTTATCTAATTTAGGCTTACCAAATCAATATATCTTTATAGTGATGTTGCAATATCTGCAATAACAGCCCGCCTTCCCATGTTTATTATTATTATTCTTTACAGAAGATGACGGAATCGGGAATAAAATAAAGATGCATAAAATTAAAGCTTTCAAAATATCAATATTATATCCTTTTGACACAAATCCCAGTCATCAGGATAACCATTCTTAACGGGCTGTACTGTGAATTTCAAAATGAGCATTCATTTTTCTGTTATCCGTCAAAAGATTTAATTAATTTTTGTTCGTCTAGAAAATGGAATTATAATTGGGTTCCCGTAATTCTTGGGGTTGTAGTTTTATCATATTTTTATCTAATTTAGGCTTACCAAATCAATATATCTTTATAGTGATGTTGCAATATCTGCAATAACAGCCCGCCTTCCCATGTTTATTATTATTATTCTTTACAGAAGATGACGGAATCGGGAATAAAATAAAGATGCATGAAATTAAAGCTTTCAAAATATCAATATTATATCCTTTTGACACAAATCCCAGTCATCAGGATAACCATTCTTAACGGGCTGTACTGTGAATTTCAAAATGAGCATTCATTTTTCTGTTATCCGTCAAAAGATTTAATTAATTTTTGTTCGTCTAGAAAATGGAATTATAATTGGGTTCCCGTAATTCTTGGGGTTGTAGTTTTATCATATTGAGAGCATGGCAGCTCATGTTTACAGCACGTTCTATGCATGTATACATTTATTCACAAGTCGACCCGCGTTTACTTCCTCTTCTTTCAAAACGCTAATCCTTGTTAGTAGTTGTTTTGACATTCTTTTGTTCCTCTTAGGGAGTGGGTCCAATCCACGGAACTAAGAAAGCGTTTCATTTTGAAAAGGTTCATTGAAATTCATGAATGAAGCGCTGAATTGGCAAATTTCAATTGATATAATCCTTGACCAAGTAAACTCCTTTTATTTCATCTTATTAACTTGGATTTAGAAAAGAGTAGAATGGTTCATTCATTTATGAAGCACTGAATTGGCCAATTTCAATTTCAATAATCCTTGACCAAGCTCCTTTTATTTGATTTTATGAACTTGGATTTCGGAAAAGAGCAGAATGGTTCATTCATGAATAAAGCGCTGAATTGGCCAATTTCAACTGATATAATCCTATAGCAAGCTCCTTTTATTTTATTTAATGAACTTGGATTATAAGGAGCGAAGTCGAGTTATCAAAGCACACGATGTTTGGAACAGGGATGGATTGGAGGGGGGGGGGGGGGAAGGGGTTTACTCTCTCTGGCTCCATCTTCTTCTCTGTCTCGCTATATCTTCTTTTTTCCCTTAATGTATCTTCTCGATCTCTCTCTCTCGCTTTATCTTCTCCCTCTTGCTCTTTCTTCTTCTCTATTTTTCCCGGTCTATCCCCTTGTCCCCCTCCTTCCATCTCTCTCATCGTCGACCTAGTATGTCTATAGCTCTCATCTAGTACACACTTTCCTAAAATTAAAATATAAATACATTTACTATAAAAATCTATAAACAACCAATCAAAGATAGTACAGTTGATGGGTGCACAGCAATTTAATTCCTACGAGAAAACAACAAATCATGTGCTTATTTCAAATCAGTTGATGAAAAATGCCTTATATGAAAATAAATAAGTAAACAACGTCAAGATCGAAGTCGGGAGTGTAAATGAAGTGAATATGCACATGACGGAGATGTAGCTTGTTGTCAAGATCGATCAACGCTCTGAACGCTATGATATCACGTGATCGGAGCTCTAGACTATGGAAATAACATGATCGGAGCGGACGCGTACGCGTACGTCGCTAGGTATACAGGATTTACGATCCCAAACAAGAATTTCGGGTAAAGTTGAAACGAAATCCTATTTTTCTCGATTTTTCTCCACGTAACCTCATATTTTTTTTAACGGGTATTGTGAATGAATATATCTACATAATACTACTAAGAATTTTAGCGCATAAGAACTGATAGTTAGCTGGAAAACTTTGTCAACATATTAGGCATAAATCTCGGCTTCTGTAGAAGCCCTCCGTCACAGACTGAACACCTCGCTCGGCTTCTGTAGAAGCCCGTCGTCTCCAAAGGGTTAAGGTTTAAATTTGTGACGTCATATGCGAGCAGCTACCCCATACGTCATGTAATATAAATTCTATAAATTCCCATTTTTCAATGGTTCATGATGACTGAAGATATTTTTCTTAGAGGAGCGGGTATGAAATGATGTTTAAGATGTTATATTGAATGCACAAGTAACACCATTTCCATTTTTCTGAGAAAATGTCATTTTCTGGCATTTATATCACATGACACATGGGGGAGCTGCTCGCATGTGACGTGACAAAATCAAAACTTTAAAAATCCATAACTCTATAATTTGGAAACAAATTTTTTTTTTTTAGGCATTTTAAGAAGAGGATCTTGGGTATTTGATTCCAGTTCATCGTGACTTGGCCGTGAACCAGAATAGCCTGGTGGTTAAGTCGCTGCCCGGCAAGCAGTAGATGACAGGTTCGAATCCCGCTGGTTCCAATTTTTTCTGACTTGTGTTTTTCATTTACAGATCGAGCATACGATCTTTAACACTGGGAGTAAAATGCCTAAAAAAAATTTGTTTATAAATTAAAAATTCCTCCCAGCAAGCTTCTTCGTTTACTAACTCCATAATTCTTTAACGGATTTTCGCCAAACTTTACGTCAGGGTGAACTATCCCTTTAAGACACTGGTCACCATCTTCAGTGCACAATGCAATGTTGCCATAAAACTGTGTGTGCAAATGAAGGTACACCTCTAATATTTTGGCATGTACATGCAGCTACTCACAGTTTAATCACTGATCTCTGTTAAACAAATGATGAGCTACTGCCCTAATGAGTCTTAAAGGAAAGGATATTCTCTGAACACACAGGGGGACCAATGACTCCAATCAAGAAACGGTCAAAAGTTCATAGACATCTCATTCAAAGGAATGTTAATCTTTAAAACAGCAGTAAGATGCCCATGAGTTTGGACTTTGATGTTAGATGGTTTCTTGCAAAGGCCACTGATGACTAATAATACATGCTTCATATGATAGCTCTATAGGTGAAATCCACCTTGAAGAGGCTCCCTACATTTAGTTGTTACTTGTCAGGTAAGCCTCAGGTCAGCATATATGGGTTGCCAAAAGCCAGTTTTGTAATAAATTTGACTATTGGTCTGAAAACTTGTCTGCAACTAGCCAAAATGATGTCAACTGATATCACTTCAAATACAGTTGACATCCTTCCGCCTATCAGCATATTAACCCATTGGCCCGTATTCTGAACTCCGGTTTATCTTAAACCACGGTCTAAGTGTGGTTTAAACTCAGTCTAAAACTGCCCTTTGAACCATAGTTTGGGAAAATTACATTCTGAAATCCAGTTTAACTTAAACTCCAGTCTAGTATGGATTAACTTTGTAAAGAAATTTAGACTGGACTTACGGTTTTAGTCAGTTTTGATTAAAGCTCTGGTTTATCTTAGACTGGAGTTTAAGTTAAACCGGAGTTCAGAATACGGGCCACTGACTACTAAAGTCTCTCCATCCCATGGGCTTTTGGACCATCTTGGGGGCATTTGATCAAGTGTCTTGCCCGTGATTTTTACCAACAAATTTGCTCTCAGCCAATCACATGCAAAGATTTCAGTAGCTTGTAACAGTTATTGCAACTTGTCATTGATGACAAATTTTATGAAACAAGGCCCTGGAAACTACATGTACCCTACAACTAGTACCTTGTTCACACCAAATCTTACCAGGGTAATACCCTAGCCTTCTAGGGTAACACCCTAGTTCTACCCTGGACGGTCTAGGGTGAATCCTACCCCCCCCCCCCCAGACTCTAACCCCCCCCCCCCCCCGCCCTACCCCAGACTGACCAAGGCTACCCGAGAGAACATTACGCCTCATGCCTTTCACGGGACCACGGTGTGAAAAGGGTATTATAATTAAGATACTCTGCTTCTAAGACCCAGGGCCCTGTTTCATAAAACTTGTTTTTATCAATATTTACAATTGTTATAAGCTACTGAAATCCTTGAATCTGATTGGCTAAGAGCAAATTTGACATAGAAATAGGGCAGTTGTTTATTGATAACAAGTTTTATGGTCCAGATTCTACATGTCTGCAATTGGTCTTAGACCTAGATCCATTTGGACCATTATCTCTCACCTTCCAAGGTAGTTAGCGAAGAAGCCTGCTGACAGCGATCCCACCATGCCTCCCACTGCAAAGATGGCCACTGCTGTTGACCAGAGGAAAGTGACCTGTTCACTCCCCATAGCCTCACCACTGCGCTTGAAGTTCGTCTCATTGATGAATGATTCTATGACCTAAAAGAAAAACAATATACAGTATTTCAATGGCAATTTAACCCTTGCAATAAGCTGATTTGTGTGAAAGCAGAAAAATAAGAGAAACATGATGGTAAAAGTTTGAAAGAAATCTGACAATAATAAGAAAGTTATGATTGTTTGAAAGATGAGATCACTAAATCTATCCAAATCTAGATTTGGTGATTTGGTCAGCCAACTCTCCTGTTTTTTGTACAGTAAAATACTATTGATTTCTGTTTTTCTCGAAATTGTCTTTTCTCTCTGGGCAGTATAATCAAAATAAAGAAAAAAGTTCCTACCAACTATTACGGTTCAGTGAGTAATACGAAAGCAAGACCTGGGTGGATCAGTGACTAAAGTTTTAAAAGAAACTACTATTTAAAAAAATTCTTTATTATATTGTACATGTACTTGGCTTCAATTTCAACTACCGTATTCGCCGGCCGATAGGCCGCAGCGTCGGATAGGCCGCACCCCAACTTTGACAACTCATTTGAAGAAAAAAAAAATATGAGGAAAATCACAAGCATAAGAAATTTTGCCCCCCCTCCCCAAATATCATACAACGAAAAAACAAGGGCCAAACTTTTTATTGTATTGACTATTTGAAGACGATTATTCCTAGATGTCTTTGCTTTATGTCATTAAGAATTTAAAAAGTTGAACTTTAGTTGAAGAGAATCTGACGAAGCCGCTAGTACTACTCGCAAACACATACATCTTTGTAGACTACCGGTAAGTATACGGTACATGCCGTCTCCTAGACCTAGTAAAAGTTCGACAACAAATAGGACTATCAACCGTGAATGCAACTCGCAAATTGAGGCACAATCACAAATGAAATTGGAAAGGAAATGTTTCCACCACTCTAAAAAACCGTGAAGAGATATCTTACATAGGTGCATATTCCATCAAAGGTTCCCTATGTGACATCCAAAGACAGAAAAATACATAATACTGCATGATGGTTTCGAAGAGGAAATTGAAAACGTCGTCACGACGATTTGCAAGCTGAAACATGGGCTTGCCATGACCAAAGATCGTGAAAAGAAAGATAGGACACTCTCCCGATTGTGTAAAGGGTCCGATGTAACGGCCAAGGGAAGGGCGCCCTTGGCCTTCCCCATATGAGGCCACTTACGTTACATAAAATTTTGGGAATGCCCTATCTTAGCTTTTAAGCTCTTTGCCACGACTTACAATGTCTATGCCACTGACCTCTACCACCTGGACGGATCATCGCCCATTCCCGCGCGTGCGAGCACTTGAAGCCATGTTACTCTTCCGAGAGCGATGTGGTTTGTGGTAGAGGTCAGTGGTCTATGCTTACAATGCAGGGTAACGCGCACGTCACATGCGCTATGAAAAATCCTCTGCGATAATGTCCGTTCTCCATACAAAATACATACATCTCCGTGAAGGATCCGGCAAGGATACAACCGCACTGAAATAGCGCGGAGGTTGAGGGGGTGCCATTGATCTCAACACATACAAAGGGTGTGCTCAAAAGACAAATTAAAACTTACAAAGCCCCTACTATGGGGCGCCAAGTGTACCCTGTCTGCTTTTGTTACAAAATCAATGATTTTGTTATAAAATCAATCCCCACTGGTGATTTTGTTACAAAATCAATCCACACTAATGATTTTGTTACAAAATCCATCCCCACTTTTGATTTTGTTACAAAAGTAAAATTGCAGGGTGATTTTGTAACAGAAGCAGTCAGGGCACACTTGGCGTCCCATAGCACAGAAAACATCTACCGGGCGGCGCGGGGTGGCTGATTTCAGCACTTTACTATACCTATAGAGCTCAATCAGCGTCAATAGAGAGCTTCGTACGAGTGCTTTGTCAGCCTCGGAAGACCAACGAGGCCGTGTTTGTAACTATATTGATAAGATAGGTAGTTATTAGTTCTGAATTATATTTATTACTGAAAATATTTCAGTACTTGAAAGATAAGTAGATCTACATCGTTGGAGATAGAGCACAGGCTTAGGGGGCCTACTGTAGTGTAGTGTTAGATCTAACGTTGGTCCCGTCCATTCCAATACGTGTGGGGATTTTGGAGGCAGTTTATTTTTCTCTGTTGCGGCCCATAGGCCGCACCCCGACTTTGGGATAATATTTGGAGTGAAAATAGTGCGGCCTTTCCGCCGGCGAATACGGCCGTATTCGCCGGCCGATAGGCCGCACCTTTGACAACTCATTTGAAGAAAAAAAAAATATGAGGAAAATCACAAGCATAAGAAATTTTGCCCCCCCCCCCCCTCCCCAAATATCATACAACGAAAAAACAAGGGCCAAACTTTTTATTGTATTGACTATTTGAAGACGATTATTCCTAGATGTCTTTGCTTTATGTCATTAAGAATTTAAAAAGTTGAACTTTAGTTGAAGAGAATCTGACGAAGCCGCTAGTACTACTCGCAAACACATACATCTTTGTAGACTACCGGTAAGTATACGGTACATGCCGTCTCCTAGACCTAGTAAAAGTTCGACAACAAATAGGACTATCAACCGTGAATGCAACTCGCAAATTGAGGCACAATCACAAATGAAATTGGAAAGGAAATGTTTCCACCACTCTAAAAGACCGTGAAGAGATATCTTACATAGGTGCATATTCCATCAAAGGTTCCCTATGTGACATCCAAAGACAGAAAAATACATAATACAGCATGATGGTTTCGAAGAGGAAATTGAAAACGTCGTCACGACGATTTGCAAGCTGAAACATGGGCTTGCCATGACCAAAGATCGTGAAAAGAAAGATAGGACACTCTCCCGATTGTGTAAAGGGTCCGATGTAACGGCCAAGGCCACTTACGTTACATAAAATTTTGGGAATGCCCTATCTTAGCTTTTAAGCTCTTTGCCACGACTTACAATGTCTATGCCACTGACCTCTACCACCTGGACGGATCATCGCCCATTCCCGCGCGTGCGAGCACTTGAAGCCATGTTACTCTTCCGAGAGCGATGTGGTTTGTGGTAGAGGTCAGTGGTCTATGCTTACAATGCAGGGTAACGCGCACGTCACATGCGCTATGAAAAATCCTCTGCGATAATGTCCGTTCTCCATACAAAATACATACATCTCCGTGAAGGATCCGGCAAGGATACAACCGCACTGAAATAGCGCGGAGGTTGAGGGGGTGCCATTGATCTCAACACATACAAAGGGTGTGCTCAAAAGACAAATTAAAACTTACAAAGCCCCTACTATGGGGTGCCAAGTGTACCCTGTCTGCTTTTGTTACAAAATCAATGATTTTGTTATAAAATCAATCCCCACTGGTGATTTTGTTACAAAATCAATCCACACTAATGATTTTGTTACAAAATCCATCCCCACTTTTGATTTTGTTACAAAAGTAAAATTGCAGGGTGATTTTGTAACAGAAGCAGTCAGGGCACACTTGGCGTCCCATAGCACAGAAAACATCTACCGGGCGGGGTGGCTGATTTCAGCACTTTACTAGAGCTCAATCAGCGTCAATAGAGAGCTTCGTACGAGTGCTTTGTCAGCCTCGGAAGACCAACGAGGCCGTGTTTGTAACTATATTGATAAGATATGTAGTTATTAGTTCTGAATTATATTTATTACTGAAAATATTTCAGTACTTGAAAGATAAGTAGATCTACATCGTTGGAGATAGAGCACAGGCTTAGGGGGCCTACTGTAGTGTAGTGTTAGATCTAACGTTGGTCCCGTCCATTCCAATACGTGTGGGGATTTTGGAGGCAGTTTATTTTTCTCTGTTGCGGCCCATAGGCCGCACCCCGACTTTGGGATAATATTTGGAGTGAAAATAGTGCGGCCTTTCCGCCGGCGAATACGGTAATGTGTTTGCATAAAAGTATATCAGCCATGAAAATGATGATTCTTCGTTAAAATGCTGACAATGACAGATTTATTGATGCACTGTACCATATAGCCAGCGCTGTGCTGTGCTGTTAAAGAGCAATATTGTTATTATTTTCTGCTCAATCATATACATGTACACTGTACAAATACAGTTCTGTTCACAAGAACTTTTTTATGTATAATATACAAATGTTGACTGCTTTGAGGGGCACAGTGAAAACTATGGCCCGAGGTGAGCTCGCAACTGTGCTATGCCCCGAGACGACAGTCGACAGTCGAGAGGCATAGCACAGTTGCAAGATCACTGAGGGCCATGGTTTTAACTGTGATGCGAAAAAGAAGCAGTCAACATTTGTTTTATCAACTGCATCCTTCTTTAGCTCAGAAATTCATTTCAAAGACAGATGAAATGCGGTACCGTAAAGTAATTCTCATCGATCGTTCTTTCGAAATTTCATTAGGTGTACATGCATGTATGGTGCCAGCCGCGCGCCCGCGTATCTAAATTGCCATAGCTAAAAAGCGCACATTGCATTGCAGGCGCATTGTATTGCATTGTACGCGCGAGCAGGACTATGCCCGGTCAATATTTTTCACGGTACCGCCCGGCAGTCTGTAGTGAATTTTATGACCGCAAATTTGACCAATCAGAGGCCTAGAATCTAGACATGAGGTATATAATCATAAATATGAAATGTCCTTGCATCTCTTTACCGGTAAATTCATTTTGTTTTGTCACCAGTCCTGAGCTTTCCAGAACTAAATCCTTGTCTGCTCCCATGTATTTTTTTTGTTTGGGGGGGGGGGGGTGTGTGAGCCAGAAGGGCATTAACCTTTTCAATACAGGAATTATTTAAAAGTTAAAAGTTAAATTGATCACATTTTGCTCTTCAAATTGGCAACAATATTTTTCTTTTAGTGCTACATGGTTCTAATAACGTGTGATGTCTTTGAAACAATACATACATGGTCAGGAATTTTGTTGAAAAGTTGAAAGAATTGCCAATTTTTTATTTAAAAATATGTGATTTTGAGCCTCTCAAAGTGTTACCAATTTACGGATCTTAAAGCTTATTTTCGTTTTTTTGAAATTCCTGGCATCAAATGCAATATGGTCATGCAACAAAAGTGGACATACATGTATGTATGTGCATAAATGTTTTCTCTTTCTACTCATGCATCTGATATATTTTTAGAGAGCTCTCTGAATAAAAAAACATCGAGCCAAACCACAAAATGTGGTGAATTGTCTCGAATGGGTTAATATGGGATAGATATAATAGAGTTCAACACCTGTCTAACTGTTAGCAGAGAATATGTTTAGTCTATTACAAGTGCACGTGGGACTCAATACCGAGTTTCATATCAAACTCTATATCTCAACAACTTATTTGTTACATTGAAAATATTATGGTGATTTCAGGATAGGTCAGGGCCTAGGTGTTATAATAAGTGCAATGATCCCATGCACTTCAAATCGAATGAACCCATGAAATAAAGGTTGGACCCTTATAGTATGATATTTGTAATAAATACAATTATAATGAAGGATGTATTTCATTTCACCACTAAAATTTCATTAAAGCTCATGCAGTTTTTGTAGCAGAAAGGAAATTGGAAAGAAATGTGTTGAATATAGCCTCATGTTGTTCTTCTCAAAAGTGTGTAGTTGACACTGTTTGTGCTTGTAATTATTTAAGGGCTGAATTTTACATGTATCACATTTTGTTCTTCAAATTGGCAACAATAATATTTTTCTATTAGTGCTACAGGGTTCTGGAATGTCTTTGAAAACAATACAGTTGTCTCGAAAGGGTTATGATGAGAATTTCTTTCACATGTGACCTGTCCTCAATTACGATCAGAATTTCTCTCCCAGGCGAATCCCACTGTTTCTTCTTCCGGTGAATATGTCTGCTCTCAATAACCCTTGGCTACCCCAGAGAGAAGTCAGTTGTCTGTGGTGCTCATTACAACGGTGTATTGACACAACACTTCACCTACCCAATAAACCCACACATACGTTCTCACTTGAAGAGTACATGTATTTTAAAGGGAAGGGAAGGGTAAAATATAATTTGTGAGCTTCCTCATTCTTTTTTTATGTTAGTTTGGAAGATTATCATAATAAAAATGTCCCCTGAAAAGGATTGCTCTTCAAATGCCCTCATATTCAAAATATGACAAGAAACATCTGAAATGTTCGGGCCGAACATTTGAATATAGTCCCATAGACACATTTCTGTGTGCAGTGCATTGTGACTCTCAGCAGGATTGAGTCAATTTCTTATTATTTTGGTGATTCCAAAACCTTACAGCATACATGTACATGCACATTCTTATCTGCTTTAAAATCAACCTTTCTCAATTGCTTTGAGACGGTGTCTTTCAAAATTCAATCTCATGACTAGAACTCAAGTTTATCTTTAAGGCATAGGAAAATTAATTCCAAGCTTCTACATGTACCTGCTTCCTTTTTCAGCCCACCTCTCTTTTTTGAAATATTTGATATTCATCATTCATGTGAAATTATGAAGGATCTGAAGAGATCTAGACAATAAAGCTAAACAAAACATTTAATCTTAACCCATAGACTACGGGAACCGGGTGGCTCATGTGTTGAGCCTATGAGGCAAAAAGATTTCAGTAGTCAACGGGTTAACTTGGTTTCAGCCTCTGTAGTGTGGGGGATATACAATTGTATAAAATGTGGATCAAAATTGACCTTGTTTGTGTGTGCTTGTAAGCTGTGTAAAATATCATATTACATGAAATCCAATCCTCCTTATATTTGAAAAATCCATATGAAATGTTAGAATGAATCTTACTTGGCCAAGAGTATATGATTTTGATACCATCATTTTTCCATGGTTTGTGTCCATGGGAAGGACAACGTAGTGACCAAAGGCTATCATAAGATGCAATTTAATGCAGACGTTAGGCCACATGAAATGGATTCCTAGTTTCTCACAGCTGCCTTCTTCTGTTTTGTCTTTTATGCCCAGCTCCTCTTTTTAATAATTTGATATTTTTAAAATTCAACATGAAAATAAAGAAAAATCTGAGGGAAGTCGTATACAAATAGACAATAAAAATCTTTTTAAAAATTACATTTCTGCAATTTCAACTTTACAGCTTTTGCAGTGCTTGGACACATGTGTGTAAAAGCAAAACTGCATTGTAATTAAGACCAAAGCATTAGTTTGGGCCAATAAATTATTATATAAATATCAATTATCATAGAACTCCTCACTTTTGAAAGATATGAACAAGAAACTAGGATTCAATTTTACTTGGCCAAATGCAAACCATCATTTTCCCATGGTTTAAGTCCCAACATTGCATCAGTATACAAGGTTTCTCAATATTTCATATTTTTATACAACCTACAATGTTATCAGGAATGAAAGAAAAAGCTATGCATTTAAACTCATCACACAATAACATCTACAATGTAGGTATATGATGTAAGCATATTGTGTAGGTAATTCAGAAGAGAAACTTTATGGATATGTTCTGTTGTCTTTCTGAAGATAAGAAATTTAACCTTTGACCCCGATGTGCCTCCTTGAACAATGTGATATAGCCCTCATTTTGTCAAAACAGTTTGTAAACATTTGTGTCCATACTTAAAATGTAGTGTTTGTTCTATGCAGTGGGTCATGGATTACGGACGGTAGCTTAATACAGTACGAGAGCACTGTATCGACAAGCCTTAGTTGACGAAGATTCTGATATTGGTGACATAATTATGATAATATTTACCTGTGAATTCCATATTAAATATCAAATGGAATAAAGTCAACATCTGTCCAATTTCCACATTTAAACGTTTGTTAATTTTTAAATACTCATTTCTTAAAGTAGCTATCCAAAGAAAATCACAAATATGGCAATTAATGTATCACTAGAAACTGGGAAGCTTACAGATGGCAATCGTATAAGTTTTATGTCAACTGCGTATATGATGATTATAAAAACAACACAAAGAAAAGCTCTTCTCAGCATCTGGAATATCCGAGGATTCGCCAGAAATATAGCGAAGTTTTGATGTCGTCACACTAGGGAACAATCATGCTTAAGCAGACGACGTCCTATAATGAATAAACGTAACTGCAATGCAATTATTTATCAAATTATGAAGAGTTTGGTACATTTAAACATGACCTTATTTCACACCATTCTAAAAGGGAAAGTGAACCGATTCTGATAACTAAAACCGTTTGATAGTAAATAGACAGTAGAAGGGTCAATGATCAATGAAATAAACCCCACTTTCAAATTGAAAAGCCCTCCGAATAATATCACAGATTGTATTCGTTCCCTCTTGAAACGCCGAACATGCCCCGGTGCAAGCAGCTGAAAATACAATGGCGTCTTTAATTTGTTTACAAGTGACTGATTCCTTTATTTTTTTAACGCTGCATTTTTCATCAAAATAATACCATACACGAAGTTAAGAGTGAGGCAACAGACTAACATTAAGACTGACGCTAGTCAAGTAAGAGAAATAAGTGAAGAGGAGATGACAAAACAGGCACTGAAAAATGTGTAAGATGTTATGGGACATCGTCTGCTTAGACAGGACTGGTCCTTCGTGTGTCGTCACACATCTCAGCAGCGTTCAAAGAGCTCTTCAGCTGCTATATCGGGGGCTGTATTTTACCGTTTTATAATTGATAATAATCATTAATTCAAATGTTTCCAAGCGTTGAATTTGGATAACCTTGTTTAATTTATGCCATCTATGCAATAATAAGTACCGGTATTAAGCCAATATTTATTTTGATGGAATTTATTTTGATGGAATTTATTTTGATGGAATTTTCTTGCAATGTGATCTTTAAAGGGCAATCCAATCTTGGTGATAAGTTGATTTGTGTGAAAGCAGAAAAATAAGAAAAACAGGATCGTGAAAGTTTGAGAGAAATTGGACAAGGAATAAGAAAGTTATAAATGCTTGAAAAATGAGATCACTACATCTATGCCAATCTCAAATTGGCAATTTAGTGAATCGATTGTGACATACTTGTGGACAACTCTCCCATTTGTTGTACACAAAAATATCATTAATTTGCGGTTTTCTCTAAAGCGCCTTTACCCTCGGGGCAGTACTAAAAATATATTGGAGATCGCATATTGTTATAGGTCCTCATGAAAGAAAAAAATCCTACTGAGTAATACATTTTGAAAAAAATGACATTTTAGTCATTTTGTGTGTTGCAGCGAATGGGGGAGTTGTCCGCAGCTACATCACAGTTATGTTACCTAATCGGCCAATTTGAAATTCCCATATATGTACAGTGATAACAACTTTTAAAATTTATAACTTTCTTATTGTTTGTCCGATTTCGTTCAAACTTTCACCAATCTGATTCTCTGATTTTTCCTCTTTCATTCAGAGCAACTTGCCATTAGGGTTGGATTTCCCTTTAAGCTGTTTCATTGATTCTAGATTATTTTACATGTATGTCTCATTTCATCGCTGTCGCTTGCTGTGGTAGGCTCACGCCAGCAGCAGTAATTTGTTCTTGCACACAAAATTTGCCGATCACATCTTGACAACAACTGTTGGCATCGGTCATAAAATCAACCTCCCATTTTGACCAAAAAAAAAATGCATTCACGGACAGCACTAGCCTACGATTTTATCACACACACTCAGGGTTAGAGTGATTTAAATCAACTTGATTTAATTTCCTTCATTTTCTTTTGAAATCAACAAGAATAAAAAAAACACAAAGAAATACTGAAGAAATTTTGTTGTCGACTTGATGCGATAAAAATCATTGTTTGATTTTTTATTTTTGTTGGCTATATATGTCATGATTGAATGTTTCTTTATACAACATTTTGCATACAAACTTTCCATGTGTGAAAAGGATGCATTGTTAACAGTTGGAATTTGAAGGCTGTTGCTAGAGGTTTGCCTATTTTCAATACTTACTGTCTGAGGTGCATTGATGACACCCGTGTTGTATCCAAACTGAAGTGAAGAGCCACATACTGCTGCTGCACAGGCTAAGGCCAGTGTTCCAGTTACTTTACCCTGCAAGGAACATCAAATAAAGACAAATTATATTTTTGTAAATCTTTGTAGCGTGTAAACAGAATACGTAACGTACAAAATATGCACAAAGATAGATTAACTCTCAAGACCAGCACTGACAAAAGATCGTTGTGACATTTCTATCGCATATTTTTTTGCCAAAGAAATATTGAAAAAGTACGTATAATCACTCCAATTGCAATTTTTTTAAATTTTCATGTAAGTATGAGTAGAGCTGGTGATTTTATATGATGTGGGATTTGTAATATATATATTAATCGAACTTTGGTCAAAGCAAAAGTAATGCACAAGGGTGTAAAGCTCGTCCGTGATGAGCTGAATATTGTAGCACCATAGGAAAGCACATAGCGATGGACCCCAACGGGAGTGGCTTGGGCAGACTTCGGTCTATGTAGGAGAGGGATTACGCGAAGCCAGACGTTGTCTCAGCGGAGCATATCCCCGAACGAAATAGACTGATTTTTCGGTCTAAGTCACAGTATACATTAATACAATTATTAAGCTCCTAGTCCTAGGCCCTCCTGCATAAAACGTTGCGATTAAACGCAACTCAAAAAATTAAACGCAACTTGATTTTCAACCAATCAGGATCGCGTATTTGGGACTTGCGTTAAACTTTTTGAGTTGCGTTTAATCGCAACTTTTTATGCAAGAGGGCCCTGGGGTGGTATTCTGAGATTTATTTTATCTTGATTATAGTGAAATAATTTGATTTGTCATGTACGCTTATGGTGCATCATTGGTTAATGACAGCGCAAAAATGGCTGCGTACGCGGAATTCATCTGCGTAAACACCAATGAAATGTTGCAACTTAAAATTTGTTATGACAATTAAAATCTTTTCGCTAAAAAAAAGGAAAAAGTAAAATCAAGATAAAATAAATCTCAAATACCACCCCTGTACTATATTGACAAAATGATTGATGTCGGCGATCCACGTGGTCACTGCCCTGGCCTGAATGAATCCTGGGGCCTGTAACATAAAGAGATATAGCCTTTTGACAAGGCCCTCGTGACTTGGCTATTTTTCTCGGCAAGTAAGCTAGTAGTGGCTGCATAACAAGACTAGCCGCCCAGCCTGGTGAATGCGCGATCGAGCGACGTGAGTCACGAGGGCCTTTTGGAACCTGGCCTGTATTTCTTATGCTATCCTTTGTTCCTAGCGAGGATCTCCTACCTTATAGGTAGGAGCCAATCAGCGAATGTATTCTCGCATGACATCAGCATAAATTTGGTATGCAAATTCGCCTTCATCTCGAGCTAGCTCGCTCGGCACCCGGCACATGGAAAGCAAGCCCCACAGATACCGTTGTGATTGGTCGACCCAATCAGCGAACGTATCTTCGCATGACGTCAGCATAAATTTGAAATGCAAATTCGCCTTCATCTCGAGCTAGCTCGCTCGGCACTAGCCAGGATTGGCTTCGTGAGTGTAAAAAAAAAAAAATTGGCTACACGCCTTTACATCACGAAGCCAGACGTTCTTCCCCAGCAATCTATTGCGCACGGGTTAGCAGGACATGAAAATGCCCTGAAATAACACTTTTCTGATAACTCCCGCGACCGACAGGTCCTTCACCACAGCGTTTCCTCCTAGGGAAACGTTTGGAATTAGAATGTCTTTTTGATCGTACGTATTTTTACCAAAAAATCCAAAAAAAGATCATCAGAAATATCCAAGAACTCACCAGTGTTTGTGTGTATCCATGCCTCCTCTTGTCATGCAGATATGGCGTGTTATCGGACGATGGAAACCCAGGTTCCAAAAGGCCTCGCGACTAAAGTCGCTCGATCGCGCGTTCACCCGGGCCGTGTTGATTCTTTTCGTCGACGGCTAGTCTCATCTCAGGCACAGCATGACAAGGAAAATAGCCAAGTCACGAGGCCTTGTCAAAAGGCTAAAAGAGATACGGCATTCTCGTGAAATAAGCCACCCCGCATTCACTTTGTACATGCAGTTTATTGCGTGTAATTGCCCACGAGGGTTCACATCCTCCATGGACTTTACACGGCAGCGTGTGTGTACACACTCGATGACCGCTGGCTTATTTCACGAGAAGGCCAGAGATACAATCAATCTTAGGATTGATAATCGTAAGTCTAACGTCCATGCGCATTGAGTCGCCACCCAACGGCCTTAAACTTCCTATACTGCTAAATTAAACTTTATTCTTGCCAAAATCTTGATTTAATATGAAAACATCAATGTATCCCCTAAAATATCTCAAAAGCATGATTCATGAAAATGCTCCATTTTAAAGAGAATGACGTCACTATATACGTACTTCCGGGATGGCGACTCAATAGGTGGCTGCTGTTGAGTCGCGCCCATCGATCTCTACCTGTAGTTACAAATCCAATACTGCGCGCATGCGCACACCACACAGGCACGTCATACATACACACAACACATGTGCCAGATCTATGCAGACTCGCCACCTTCTTGTAGAGGGTTCTACGTTAAACCGCCACCCCCTTCTATTTTTTTAGATCACACCACCCCCTCTTTTAAAATGGTACCAGCTTGATCAGTATATTTTAATCTTCATCTCGATAGCAAATTTTGTCAACTTCCGTCATCATATTGGGCTACAACTATTGTTGAGTAGGGAGGTCTAGTCTTTGTCGCCCGAGCTCCATCCACCGGCTATTGCAGGAGTGTGTGTGCTAGTTAAACTTTGATCGCGGCCAACTCTTATTCATGCGCCGGATCTTACAAGAGACTTCCAACGGCAGAAGAATATATTTTGACCTATTCAATGTAGCCACAACAAAGTCTGAAGCGATGCAGATAATTTTTAGAGGACGAGTTCTGACAGTAAGTGACAGGTGAGTGGCGAGTTAACAACGGTGGCGAGTCAATGCGCACGGACGTTATGGCAAACCATTTACTGAAGACAAGTGAAGAGTTACAATTGATCGTAAGATTGATTGTATCTTACTTTGTTTTAATGGCCAAAGTCGTTATTATGCCCAGCCGCCATTAAACCCGCCTGAACAAGTGAAAAATTAGTCAAGTTTCTTGGTTTTCATTGTTGAAATTCAGTTATTTATAACGGAATAAACGCTATCGTTATCGAGTCATAACTGAAAAAAAAATTATCGGCAAGAAAGAACGGAATTCGAACCCGGGACCTTAAACGCGAGTGCAGTAAAGAAAGAGAATACTCCGAGAGTCTGACCAGACACCTTTACCACTAGACCACGAGCAATTGACAGCGAATGATCTTCCTGCACTAGATCTATTACTTAGTTTCTTAAGCCGCTTTATACCTCCGCTCCATACAAATCGTATTGATATCCGGATTCCTAGGTAGGATTCTTGCCAATTTGAGGATTACTGGGCATATTAGCCATAATAGCCGTTTTATGTTACTTACACAAGTTACACTAAGTACCATGACTACAGTCTACAGGCCCCTGGAATCTGAGTGAAAAAAGCAGCAATGAGCAAATTATTTAATTAATTTATAATTGTCATGATCCTCATGATTGTATTTGTAACTTACCGGTTTAGGTGATTCCATCCCTTTTTCATTCGCGTTCCCGTTCGCTCCACTCAACTCTAATTCCTTGGTGGTCATCTTATCGGTGCAGGTCAAACAACAATTCAGTGGATTTTATGACCTTTTTACTTCCACATCGAAAGAATTCCACGGTGGATGATACCAGGGATAAACGCCCGGCCTGCGTTGCTACATATGCGCTGCATACATGTACATGTAGCGCATGCATGAGCTAGTAGTACACACAGCTACAGAGTGCGTGTTAGATCCACGTGTTTTGTAGTCTCATTTTTATTTTGTTATGTATTGATTAGCTAGTTTAGTATGCAGGCTGCGTCAATTAAGTACTCGTGATACTTTTAAACTCTAGTTCTCAAATTAGGAGTTTAGAGTAAATTTAGATTATTTTTATTTATTTCGTCGTATAAATTATTATTTTTTAATGAGTTAGAGGCATATTTCCTTGTGTGAAAGCAAGTTTCCTGTTTGGAACCTTTTTTTATAGCAGCTAAAAGTTTATAAACACAGACAACAAATAACGGTAGGGGGCGTGGATCGTTATGGTCTATTCTAAACAAAGGTGCGGTACTATACTCATTAAACTCGTAGTCGAAATGTTTTGTGGGGACTTTTATAGTATTGACATACCAGACAGTTATAATACTATTCGATATAAAGAAGGGATGTTTTACTTCAGCCTGTTAGTTCCCCATTTTTTCTCATTATACTGGATTTTCACGGTTTTGGTTTGGCTAATTTATTTGACTCGAGTTTATAACAAATCAAACTCTCCTTCCCCTTTTCGGCCAGCCTCTTATTGATATGATCTAGACTCGTTTTGAGCCTATGTAGTGCCCTTAAAATTTATTCAATTATGAAATATTGTTGAAATTGACCCAATAGTTTGTGTGAAGAGAAATAATTTGAAATATATTTTATAGCCCTATAAATAGGACCCGTAGAGTACCACTCTATATACAAGACACGATGTAGGCCCATATTTTACTTGAAGTTAAATCTTCGGAAAGGGCCGGCCAGTCTAATGTGACTGTTTGAATCTGCGAATATCCATAATATTCGTATTTATAAGATTCCCCCAAAATTAATAATAATTATACACCTGTTAATCTGATTATGAAACAACATGAGATAACGGGCCTACCTGGTACGGAATTATTGGACCCCAATCAAAATTTCTCAAAATCTGTGCTCGCTCGCTAATTCCCTCGCTTGCAAATTGATCATCGGACCATTACATAATCAGGGAGCAATATAATAGAAACACTTAAAGATATAGAATCAATAATTATTATCAAAGATGAACAGTACATTCAGATAGGAAGGAGGAGTAAGTTTATACGCATGTCTCAAGTAGTAATATTTATATAGCTTTGCATCTGGGCCCTGTTCTTTCTTCTCTTTTTTTGATTGCCGCCCGCCCTGGACGTTACCCCCTCCCCAAACCTTACTCTTCCATGTTTTTCAAACATAATGTATTTGCACCGGCTATAGCTCTTCTTCCAGATCCGCCATCATCCATGAAATAAAAGGGATTATATTGTTCTGTTTTTGTCATGACTGTGTTACTCTTATTATTATTAATATTATTACAATTATTATCATTGTTCTTATTATTGATGTTATATTCGGGATATGTCAATGAAGTTCAATTAATAAATAAATACATATACATACATACAGTTTGGCGGTATAGGGGCTATAATTATAGTAATCAACAGATTGCGGTTAAAAACGGGCCATGCCAGTCACGCAAACAGTTTTCATGAAGCTACATATACATGTAGTTCCAGAAACTGAAATGTATCATCTGCTCTGTCAGTCTGTGCAACATGCGGCGATTCATGGACCATCAATGGTGGGCATTAAGGCAATTATAATGCCTAAAAATTAATTAGAAAGTATATCTGTTATCAGACATTGATGGAATAAAATACAATGAGTGCAAAACAAACGAACCGACTTCTGAAAAAAAACCCACCAATATGTAAATGAATGGCCACTCCCAATCAACCACTATAAACCTGGCACAGTTCTAAGGCAACAAGGCTGTATTTGCTTTTAGTTTTTTTTTTAACATGCTAGCTATATATACACTCGTTCGCAAACTTTATAGCCTATAGCTATATCAGTTTATTACCCAAGTGACCGTCCAGTAAGACCAAAATCCATCATTACTGTAAAAAAAAAAGTCATGAAAGAGAATAATGTTTCAATTCATATATATCAATCTTTTCACATCTTTTGAAGGTGCCCCGTTTTCCCAAAACTGTTTTGGGCGATGCCCCCACTTTGAAAAACATTGATCAGTCATCCCTGGTGGGACATCCCTGATCCGCTTTACTATATCAAATTGTTATTAATGTGATGAAGAAAATTAGGGTCCATTTGTATAAAAAGGGGTCCGGGGGGGGGGGGGGGCACACAATCTCCGAAAATTTTCTGTGACAAGCAAAAAAAATGTTATCTGATTTTTTTGTTGCCCAAGTTTACCTTCAAAATTCTCTGATAAGCAAAATAATAATAATAATAATAATAATAATAATAATAAAGGTTATCACACGTTCTTTGGGCTCTCTTTGTCATTCTAAATTCTCTGACAAACAAAATGAAAAAAAAGTGGGGGCATTAGCGGGGTAGCACGGGGCGAAGGTGCCCCCCTAAATCCGCCACTGAAGAAAACCAATGGATAATGTTTGAGGAAGATCTGTTCATAATGAGGATAGAGGGGAAGAGAAACGCAAGTGAAAAGAAAATGTGATTGGCTCTGTGACATCTATTACTTACTGATTTGTTATAGATTTACCGCAATTCATGCGCAGATTTCTTACTTGCAAAATCAACGCCGAATCAACGGAGAAAAGGTTTTTTTTTTACAGCCAACATATTTCATTTGGAGGCAGAAGATAGTCCTATGCATGGGCGCAAATCCAAACAGGAATTCTATTCAAGTGGGGGGGGGGGGGGGGGGGGGGGACACACCTGGATGCAACAATGGGGTGTCCCCCCCCCCCCCCCCCACTTGAATAGAATTCCTGTTTGGATTTGCGCCCTATGCCCTGCAATTAGCATCGATCTGAAGTTTTTAGAATAGCTATAGCCTATAGATCTACTGGTACTTTGGTATCAGAGTAAAAAATTATTTTTTGCCTTCAGTGACCTGTTGTAGTATAGCTTGATAACAATGAAGACTATGCCCTCAATAGACTAATATTGAAAGTTTTCATTTTGGAAACATCAACAGCAAGGCAGGCGAATAAATGTCAGGTGATACTTTGAATACAAAAACATACAGGACACGTGGCAGAAAAGAATAATGTTTATTCATAAGTACCAGTACCGAGACGGTCGTCCAGAGAACGCTGTGCCCCAAATTAACTCGTGTTCAGTTAACCCGCTCTGGATGTTGGGTACATGATTGAGAAGCCGAAGGCGAGATTTCAAAATTGTGTACATAAAATAATTAAAAAAGAACAATATTTTGAAGAAAAACAAAATAAACAAAATTATTCGAGTGTCCCACCCCCAAAGTATATGGAAAGAATAAATAGGCCTATCGGACTGGAACTGAAATTCGGTAAGACAATTTCGACGCGACCGACCAACTCAACTTATAACACAATTATTATGTATTCCCAATTGTTTTCAAAAGTTTAATCATAACAATGTATGAGACCAATGTCCCGCGTTTTCAGACAGTCTCCTGCCGCATAGGCGTACGAAGCGGAGGGGGGGGGGGGGCGAACTGCGGGCTGCGGCCCCCTGACGATTTTGAAAGTGGATTCGGGCAACCACTACTTCATATTCGGTCAGCGAGGTGCCAAAATAATCAAATATTTGAGCAGAAAGGTGCCCGAATGTTAATTTTTTTTTACATTTTTCACTACAAAAAAAATTTACTCTTTTTGCTCGCTCGAAAGTTGTCGGCCCCTTCCGAAATTGTGCCCGTACGCATGGTCTCCTGGATCATTGCATGGGCCTTCATGTCACTTTTCATTTAGAGCTTTGTCGTTAAATCGCAATGATGTGAGGACATTTTTATTTCTTGGTAATTCTGCTCAACTTATGAAACCGACTGCCCACAATTAGACCAACAAGCAATGTGACTATAACATGGTCGGTCGGTTTCTTCGGCCTTTCTGTAACTTTCGTTTTGTTTTGCTGGGGGTGGGGGATGAGACTGACAGCTCACGAGACCGATGTGTGTCATATACCTTCCCGTCATTTTTTAGAGGGTTCAATAGACGGACAGCCCCCATGATACCGACATTTTGTGTTTTAATATTTATCGCTTTCCCTGTTATTTTTGTTGATTGTTGTTGTTATGCTCTTCTTTTTTGCCGTTACTATTTCTTTGTTTTATCACTTAATAATTATTCATCTCCTCTTTTCATTCTTCCCGTGTATTTCTTGTTTTCTCTTTCCATATTCTCTTTTCCTTCTGTATACCTGAACCGGTTCCTTTATACCTGAACCGGTTCTTTTAAAATATTTCATTGAACGGCATCCCCCCGTCTAGCTATAGCTATTTTTGACCATTTTTGAACTCCCTTTAAAGGCCAAGTCCACCCTAACAAAAAGTTGATTTGAATTAATAGAGAAAAATCAAACAAGCATAACACTGAAAATTTCATCAAAATAGGAATTAACATAAGAAAGTTATGGTATTTTAAAACAGTTATATGTATATCCTGCTCAGTATGCAAATGAGGGAACCAGTGACGTCACCCACTCACTATTTCTTTTGTATTTTATTATGTGAAATATAGAATATTTTAATTTCTGCAGATTTCACAATTAGGAAGCTCTCAATGAATTGTGCACAGGTTGCAACAATGGCAATTACACATGTTCAGCGAGGAATCAAACCTTGCTGGTTCCCTCATTTGCATACTGAGCAGGATGTGCATATAATTGTGTTGCGAAATTAAGCGAAACTTTAAAATACCATAACTTTCTTATTTTACATCCTATTTTGATGAAATTTTCAGTGTTATGCTTGTTGGATTTTTCTCTATTTATTCAAATCAACTTTTTGTTAGGGTGGACTTGGCCTTTAACAAGTGCAAACCATTTGACTGCATACAAGGCACAATAGTGTAATACGATAAAAATTGATCAAACTCATTAAAGTCCCTATAATTATATAGAGATGGATTCGACCTTTATAATGGCCATTGCTTACAAAACATACTCTGTCATGGAGACTTTTGCTAGATCTTAAATAACTTGATTGTTAATGGGTATTTCAAACTATTAAAAAGGCACAGTTCATTGTATTCTATACTGTGAAGGGGGTATAATACGATCAAAATCAAACTCCAATCTCCCTATAGATTCGATCTGATGACCATGCCATTGTTTCTTTCAAAACTTACGATGCCTATACTGTGTAACTGTGTCATGGAGACTTTTGCTATAATTTGAATAAGTATTGGATTGTTAATTGGTCTTGCGACCATTTGACTTTAAAAAGACACAATTCATGGTTATTTTAGTATGAATTAAGGGAATACGATAAAATGATCAAACTCAGACCTCCCTAAAATAAATTCGATCTACAATGGCAATGGTCTATTCTGCTTTCATAATACTAGTAATACGTTCAATGCTTGGGGCGATTTCAGTAGCTTATTGATCCAGATTGATCACTAAGAAGCATTTTTTGGTTAATTCTCAAAGCAAGCTCTTCATCTCTATAAAGCAAAAAGCACATTCGTAAAGCCATTCTGTTCAGTATACCGGTACACACACACACACACACACACACACACACGCACGCATATTTATATATTTATTTTTCATTTCCAACAAAATACAAATACAAATTAAATTATCATAATAATAAATAGTATGCAAAGTGAGAATATTTTGTCGCAGCCGTACGTTCCAATAATTATTTTTGTCGCCAGTTCTAAAAGAAAAAAGGCAGTCTACCCCTTGCCCCCCCCCCCCCCCCGTTGGGTACGCTAGTGGGGGGGGGGGGGAGACCAGTTTTACTTTTTTTAAATGGGACTTTTCAGTTCGGCAAATTTCTTTTTTTTTTTTTTTAACCGAAAAGCGACTCAAACATACTCTACTAACCACCAAAGAAAAAGGATTAGGCCGAGAATATACGCGTGTAGGGTATATAGGATAGCACACAACAAATCATGCAGAAGCCACAGTGAGCCATGAGGCACTGATGCCAGTTATGGCCGCGGGGGCGGGGGGAGGGGGGGGGGTACGTAGTGGTGGAACGGCCATTAACAATTAAGGTAGCCCGCCAACTTGAAGGTCACTGCATGATGTGAGGGGAGGGTCAATAGAAATGGGTCGCATCATCTTCTTTCCATGCTGCTTTCCCCCTCTCCATTAAAAAAATATAGATCTATAAATGTTATTTATTTTCTATTTTTGTTATTCGAGGGGGCATGCGCTTCCGTGCTGCAGCCTGGCTGTATAGATACGCCACTGTTTCACTTCCAATCAAAAAGGCCCACCAGGCCACAAAACGCAAACGATTTCCTCCGTGTTGACACCTAAAATGCAGCGCGCATATACTTTTTTTTTCTTGTATATAGGGCAATATAATTGGCCGATAACTGGTACCGGTATTTTTTTTTTGTAAAGAGAGCGAGTAATATTTATGCCGAAATGTTATCTGGACGAGACGGACGTGCACGCGTATACGTTATTAATACAGCTAGCTATTCATCCGGTGTATTGTTTACATTGCACTAAATGGACTTCGCATTCTACACTCTTTTCAGATCAGTAAGTTCTTCTTCTTGCAATATTTGTGATGGCATTCGCATTCAGATTCCGCAGTATGTAAATCCACTTTAGCTTTTGTCCTGAATGGAAAATTGTCCTTATCAAGTAAATTAGTTATTATTTGCTTGTGACTCACCGCAATGCAAGTTTCTGTGTCTGTGTGTGCGTGCAGTGTGCATGTTATGCTGTGATCGTGAGCGGAGCTTTGGCTCGGCCTCGGGCTGGCCTGGGGGAGCTGTTTACAGTGCAGTACCGGGTAATGCGTGGCCGTTGGAGGCCGGGGCTGGCCGTGGGGCGTGGATGTGAATTGTAACACTCTGTCATAGTATAGTCATAGCCATTGCCCTAGCCCTAGTCCTGAGTGAAACCAGTACGATTCGGTGGGCGATCCTGGGTTTTAGGGGTCTAAACTTATTTTAGGTTGCTAACTTCAGCTCGTCTATGCCCTAACCCTAACCCTAACCCTAACCCTAGTTAGCAACCTAAAATAATTTAGACCGCTAAAACCTAGGATTGCCTCGGTGGGTCTCACAATTTACCAATGTTCAAATGACCATTGAAAATATGGCAATATAAGTTATTTTTTGAAATTAAAGTATCATATATACGATGCCACTTACCTAAAGTTAAACAGACCTTCCGCAAATCAGCTTTTCCTAAAAAATGTGTAGTAGAATCGATGAATGTCACTTTTTACTCTCAATTTTCGAAATCAGTCCCATTCGCCATGTTGTTGAAGCAGAAACGAAAATAGGCACTTGCGCATGCGCCTATGAATATTTATTACAATGACGCCATAGTTTTCGTCACAGGAATAATGAATATTCATATATCCACCGTGATCCGCCGATCTCTAGAGCCCACTCGTCTAATGAATATTCATAATCCTCCCTTCTTGTCTGTATTATAGTGGAGCTGCTGACGCATGCGCATTGCAAGCAAAACACCGACCTACGAAAGTTTTTAGTACAGGCTCTTTTTTGTATCATCCTCATTGAAAAGAAAGACGGTCAATCGGAAAGTTTTGTAAGTACCTAGGCTAAAGTAGCCTAAAATCAACTAATGTCATGTTTCATTGCTATCATTTTGACAAACGACCTTGTAATTAAGAGACATCCAAGCAATCAAAGGACTGCTGATCGCAGCCCGAACACTACGTGTTCGGGCTGCCGCAGTAACCATGGCCCATGCCCATGGGACCAAGGCAAGCTCATGTGCGAGTGTGTTGCAAATTCACTGCTGCTTAACCATGTTCACTCGTCATGCTCGTATAAAACAGACACCCAAATTGCTCTAAACTAAAGTCTAAATCTAAGGGCGGCTAAGACTAAGTAAGATTTAGTTCTTGTGAGTGAAACCACTACTATTGTCTATTCCGTGTGTCTCACATTCACAATTTACATGGGCAAATGACAATGTATAGTAGTATCGTAGGGACCACTCATGGCTACATTCCTGTAAAATAGTTGGTATTTTCTGTCGCATGTACTAAAGGTATGGGGGGAAAATAAGATAAATATTTTAAATACTTGCTTTCAAATTCAGCCCTTAAAAATCTCACTCCTACCTCAAATGGCCGTTAGGAAGAACTTTTGATATTTTCAGCAAAATCCAAAGTCAAAATCTTGTCCAAAACTGGAGAAATCCCCGCCGATTTGTTTCGCGATCGCGTGTTGTTTACATACTGCCGATGTCTTAGACTAAAATCGGCCAATAAAATTTTTGTCCACGAAGAAACTCGGGATCGCAAGCGCACATCGATCTTTACGATCGCGCACACAGGACCGAATTTTTAAGGACAAAACTCTTTTGGGGAGATGTCAGCGCCCGCGGCGACCAGGAAATGTACACAATGACTCCGATAGCTCGTTTCGCGAGAATCAACAGTAAATTACGGATTTCATTTTTGGAAATATCTTTTCCAACATCGGTGAGTTGAATTTATTGTATGTCTTGGATATTTTGGGGTCGGTTTTTGTAAATTAAATGCCGATTTTGAGTGAATGTTGGTGACTTTTGTGCAGTGGTGTTTTAAAAAGTTGAGGTGTATGACTGCCTACATTCTACACACGAAGTATAGGAATGTAGCTATGAGTGGTAGGGACTATTTTTTAAAATCAAATCAAAGTATCATATATGTGATGCCACTTACCTAAAGTAAACTGACCTTCCTCAGATCAGCTCTTCCTCTGAAATGTGTAGAATCAATCAAATGTCACTTTTTTGACTCATTTGTAATCCTCCCTCTCGTCTCTCGCGAGCGAGAATTCGAACGTATGTAAAAAATATACTGACGCGCATGCGTATTGCATCGGCCTCCGAAAATTTTTAGTACAGGAGCCGGGCAATTAAAGGGATAGTTCACCCTGACAATAAGTTGGTTTTAATAAAAGCAGAAAAATAAGAGAAAAATATTGGTGAAGGTTTGACAAAAATCTATCAAGGAATAAGAGAGTTATGGGTGTTTTAAGGTTTAAATTTGTGACGTCATATGCGAGCAGCTACCCCATACGTCATGTAATATAAATTCTATAAATTCCCATTTTTCAATGGTTCATGATGACTGAAGATATTTTTCTTAGAGGAGCGGGTATGAAATGATGTTTAAGGTGTTATATTGAATGCACAAGTAACACCATTTTCTATTTTTCGGAGAAAATGTCATTTTCTGGAATGTATATCACATGACACATGGGGGAGCTGCTCGCATGTGACGTCACAAAATCAAAACTTAAAAAATCCATAACTCCATAATTCTTTAACGGATTTTCGCCAAACCTTCACTGATATGTTTCTTTTGTTTCTCTGCATTTATTAAAACCAACTTTACGTCGGGGTGAACTATCCCTTTAATATGCCTTTTTTATATCATCCTCATCGAAAGAAAGACGACAGTTATTCGGAAAGTATTGTAAGTACCTAATTCCTAAAGCATCCTCAAATGAAGTTATGTCATATTTCATGGAATAATTTTGACATACGAGCTTGGATTTAAGAGGCATCCGACCTTTCAAAGGGCTGCCGCAGTAAAAGGAAAAAAAAAAATTCGTTTCATATTACAGGTTTTGTGTGTATGGCTAGAGTTAGCTGTACGAGCTCCTTGGCTTATCAATCTGGTACTCCCTTGTAAAAAAGTACTGCAAAGTAATGCAGTAGTACTGCAGTAATCCTGCAGTACTCACAATATTTTTGCAGTACTCACAGTACTTTTGCAGTACTTGTGGTACTTTTGCAGTACTTTCTGAGGTAGTACTGCAGTAGTGTAGAAACTTTGAGGTACTTGCATAGTACTCGTGATACTTCTGCAGTACTTTTTGAGGTAGTACTACTGCAGTACTTTTTGAGGTAGTACTACTGCAGTACCTGTACAGCAGCTGCAGTACCTGTAGTACAAGTACTGCAGTACTTGGGTCCAATTTACTACAGTACTACTGCAGTACTTTTTCACGAGGGCTGGCCTACGGAGCTGTACATGGGATCCATATACTGTGTGTGGAGGCAGATATCAAAAAAAAAAATAGATCTAAATATCACCATTTCTCACGTACTGTGACCCATGCAACCCACCCTCAGAGTTTGCTAAAGGGGTTTACATTCCAGGATCAACTAAGATTGTAAAAATTGAATGACTAAAAAAGAAAAAAAAAAGAAATAAATGGGCAGGTTTTTTTTACCTCGACATGTAACTTGTATATATGGGACTACACATGCAATGTAAGATTTATGTTGTCCCATATATACAAGTTACACATGCAAGGTAAAAACACCTGATTTTTGTCTTTTTTTTGTACTGAGATTTGCAAATACATGAACTTGTATCAGAAGCATGGATAACTGTAGACAGATTAATAGATTCCACGAGACATTGGATAGGACTTAGGTCTCCTGGGGAGCGTTTCATGAAAGGAAGTTTTCGGATATTTTATCCGACAATTGTTATTTCTTGCATCTGATTGGCTGAGAGCAAATTTGTCGGATAAAATATCTGACAAGTCCTTTTATGAAACACCCCCTGGTTACTTCGTCTAAGACTTAGCACTCTGGTAAAGAAAATGTCAATGTAGGATGATGAGGTTTTCAGGAAAAAATGTTCTTGTTATTTTGCAGCCCTCGGTTCTGAAGCAATGATGGGTAGCAGCTAGAAGGTGCAGGTATCGAGTAGGACATCTGAAAGACAAGATGGAAGTGAGCAGCATCTTGTCACTCTCTCTCGGCCTCGTTGCTGGAGTCATGTTTGCCATCGTCTGGAGCAAGTACGAGGACTTCTCGACCGCAGTTGACACCAAATTCCAAACATTTTCCAATTCAAAAGAGAGCGACGAGGAACAGAGGATAGCGAGGATGAGAGGATTCCTGCATGGACAAAAAATGAATAACATCAGCCAAGGTGGCATAGTAGGCAAAGAGGCATTGAAATATGGGGTTGGTGGAAACAGTTTCTATTTCAAATTTGATAATCCAGGTATGGGATCTCTGAAAACGGAGGAACAGTTAGAAATCGCAAGTTGGCAGATGTTTCATCCGCAATATGATGCCGATAAGTTGAAGTCTGCATTGTCGGTCTTTTGCATCATCACGATTGGTAGGTCAAGCATACCATCATATGGTAAATCGTTGTTCCAGTCATGGACAACACACTGCAATGACTTTATCATGTTAAGCAATACCGACGATAGGAAATATAATGTGAAGAATGCCGGCCTGCCTGATGGTCCTACAAATTCGTGGGAGCGGACTAAAAAGGTCATGAGCTACGTTGTACAGCACCACCCCAATTTCGACTGGTATGTGAAAGTAGAGCATGATGTCTTATTAGTCATGGAAAACTACCGCTACATGCTTCTGTTGCACCAGGCTCAAATCCAGGGCTTTGCAGGGCACGTCTTAACTGGTAACAACCAACGTGGATCTGTGGTAGCCCTGAGCAAAGAGGCCGCTGTGGATGTAGTTGCGACATTTCCAAAGTGCGGAAGCCTCTATGGGGGTAAGGAAGACTTCAAGGAGCTTGAGGCATGCCTGAAACAAGCTGGGATCAGATCAAGTCAAGACGGTCATGATAGCCATGGGGTCAGTCGTTTCCAGATGGTTCTGGTTAAACCTTCATTACCGATGAATGCTCATACATCCCTAGACTGGTCATGGAGATACATTGACAATCCAGAAAAGATGGTAAGCTTTATAACAGGACTCAACACCAGCTACATTTGTAAAAGAAAACAGTCCTTGTTATTAAGAGGAAATGCAAAAACGTCAATTCTGAAAATGGTACTTTTCAATTGATTTAACCAATGATACTGAATTTATGGAATAGACCTGTTTACAAATATATTCAAATTTTATGCATACTTTTAAAACAAAGGTTCTTGACAACAGAAAGCTTGTCATAGGCTTGTCAGACATAGCAACAAGTAATGTATGCAAACCGGACTTCAAGTATTGTAGATCATTAATAACAGGTAAATGGAATACCTTTTTACTAGGTCCCCAGGAAAGAAACATCCATAAATTTGAATAACTTTGTAAACAGGTCTATTCAACACAGCATGCAATCCTATTTCCACACTAATTTTTCTGGGATTTTATTTTGCATAATAATTTATGAACATGTACCTTTCGGGTCAGATTTGTTTGGTGTAGGCTAGTCTGCTAAAAGAAAGAACTCATGTAATTTCTGCATTTTTTTCTTAATTCCGTTCTGCTTTGAATTTTTAGGGACAAGAGGACTGCTGTCGAGACTACCCAGTAAGCTTTCATAACCTTAGCCCGAATGGCATTTACCTGATGGACTACATGGTCTATCACATGAGACCTTTTGGAATTGGCAACTACGTCTGCCCAGAAGAACAGGACACGGTGAAGATTGAGCAACCTGCATAATTTTAGAGCTGCAAGGACCTGGAAATGTAACATTTGTGACACAACTCCTACAGCCTTACTTCAACAAAGCTTTCCCAATCGCAGCTGCACTGAAAAAAATAGAATAGTTTGTATTTTTTTAGGCATATCTCTGCATTGCCTAGAAGCAGGGGCATGAATAGAATTCAAACATTTCTGTCAGCAAATTTGGAATGTGTTGAGCCTTATCAGCAACCCCCCCCTAAAAAAACCACCCCTACAACAACAAGAACAACAAACATTTGCTTGATAGATTCAGTTAGAAATTTAGGGGCTATTTGTAGCGTTTCAGCAATTTGGTCCAATATCAGTATTTTAATCTTGAACTCAGGATGGGTTAGTGATGCCTATGATAGGAAGATTATTAAATGGTGGTGTTGGACAATTTTTGCGAGTAATTGTGCCTATTTACTGTGCCTAGGCTAGAAGGTACAGTAATTAGTATTTCTAATATTTATTGATAATTATAAAACGGGTTCAAGAATGTAGCCATCCTGATTGGTCAAATAACACCATGTGACCGTGCAAAAAAAAAAGTGATAACACACGGCAAAAAGGCTCTAAAGCACGGCTGAGCTGCGCGTACGCGTACCTCTGGTGCGTGCAAACTTAAAACACAATGAAATCGCGTAAATTATAATAATAATAGACATTTATAACGCGCCATCTATCTACATGTAGGTAACCTATCCCGAGGCGCGGAAGTACTACTATTACCCTGGCTTTAGCCGAGCTGCCCTATGGCGCTAAAAGCATTCAAGGAATAAATTCCTACCAGGTACCCATTTACTACACCTGGGTGGAGAGTGGCAAATGTAGATTAATATCTTGGCAAAGGACATTAGTGCCGCGGCGGGACTTGAACCGCGAACCATGTGATCCACAGTCCCGTGACGTATCCACTAGACCACGACACCTCTAGTTTAATTGTCATTTTAGCGCAGGGATTACATGCGCGTACTGAAACGCGCATGACTTTTGTTGGCTGAAAAGTCATTAAAGTCACCTCAAGCTCTTCAGTCTCCATCCTATTGATACACGTATTATTTTTCATTGATCATTGACCTTTTCCACCATATGTACACATGGAGTGCATCCACGAAAGCGGATGATGGAATTGAATGTTTGCTGTGCACAAGAAACAGCTTGTGTGTTAAATGAAAAAAAAAAAGTGATTGTGCAATTTACTACATACATGTAGGTGTATGTACTGACGAAATATTACTGTAATTACTCACATTCATTTTGTGTTTTATTTGTCAATGTAGTTACATATTAAAGCTATGTGCATTTTGTTCAATTTTGTTGTACATTTCATTTTATTCCACAGTAGATACCGGTACCAAAGTTATGTACCTTTTTTTTGGTCTATATTATGAAATCAAATATTTATTAATGATATATTTAATAGATTTAGCTATGGTGTGTTGGTAGTTTCATAGATTTTTGTCATTACTTGTTAATTTCTTTAACAAAAAGGACTTTTATTTTGTTAAAGATACATGTAAGTGTGTACATTTATATACCTTTACTAAAGTTTATATAAAATGTTTATATACAGTGTGAGTTAAAAAAAAGGAAACCCATATTCGGGCCCCAGTATCTTAAAAACAAAGCAAAATCGCTGAAGTGTATTATAATGAAATCAATATTTATGATGTCTTCTTCAGTTTGATAGGCTGCTCACCAAAATATAATTATGGATGACTGAGCACTGACCATTTTCAAAAACATGTCAAAATTGTTTTGTACAAGTTTGGGCTGAACGGTATTCAGGATTTACTTTCATTATTTGTGAGTGCATTAAACTGGAATGGAGACCATTCAACCAACCTCTAACCATTTCATTCAAAACTTTGGTAGGGGCAAATTTGACATGAATCAGGAAAAATGTTACTCTGGTCGGATTTTAGTTATTAAGGTGTCAAATTAAAGGAAACACAGGCTAAAATGTGAGTGTCTTTGATTAAATCTTTATGTATTGATTGTAACAATATTTGGGGTTGAATCTGGGTTTCCTTTTTATTAACGCATGCTGTATCTTGAAATATAAGAGTCTGTCTTTTTATATGATGTGTATTCTTTTGCTTTATGATACAATTAGAAGTGTAAGTATAGTGCAAAAAAATTAAGATTTTATACTATTAGGCCAGGTGAAATTGATTCCTGTATGTATTTTTTCATCAATTCCTGTTTTAATTTTTCTTTTAATAGCCATTTCCATTTTTTATTACATGTATTTGATTTTTTTGTCTTAACAGATATAAAGAAGAATCAGAAGAAAGATGATTATGAAATAAAATCATTAGTACTAGTGGAAGTTAGATAACCACCCTTTGATTTTTATTGTTTTATCCCCAACTTAGCTTTATATAAGTTGGTACAAGTGGGGTTTGGTCCAGTTACATGTAGTACCTAGATTGACCCCTCGGCAGCCAACCGTGAACATTATCCCGTGAATATGGTACAAAAGAAACAGGAGAAGATCATGTCAAATATGTCCATATTTACAATTCACTCTGAAAAAAAAAATAGTCTTAGAAATAGGCAATTAAAAAAGTGTACTCTGTTAAACCCATTAAATATATCAATACTAGTGTTTTTACAAAAGTGGGGCAATTTTTCTGCTCCTTAGATCTTGCCAGCTGGAAATCCATGAGTAGTCATTTAAAGGGCAGTCCAACCTTTGTAATAACAAATCGATTGTTGTGAAAGCAGAAAAATTAGAGAAACAGGATTGTGAAAGTTTGAAAGAAATCTGACAAAGAAAAAGAAAGCTATGAATGTTTGACGAATGAGATCATTAAATTTTGGTTAGTTGATTTGCTGTACACGAAAATGTTATTCATTTCTGTTTTTCTCCTAAATGCCTTTTCCCTTCGGGGCAGTAATAAAAATATACTGAAGATAGCATATTGCCATAGGTTCCCCAAAAAGAAAAGATCCCATCGAGATTGACATTTCAGTCATTTTTTGTGTCGGAACAAATGGGGAGAGTTGTCCGCAGCTACATCACAGTGACATTGATTCAGCCAATTTGATATTCCCATATGTACATGTATAATGATTACAAGTTTTAAAAAAATCCATAACTTTTAATATTGCTTGTCTGATTTCATTCAAACTTTCACCATTCTGCTTCTCTGATTTTTCAGCTTTCTTTCAGGGCAACTTGCCATTAAGGTTGTATTTCCCTTGATTGAAATAGTCTTGTGCCAATTATAAGCAATAACTTATTCCTTTGGTAAAATTTACACTCATATTTTCAATCAGAAGCACTATTTAATGTAGATTATGTGATAATGTTTTGGATTATATTTACCAATGTACCATTAATGCAGTTCCTTAACCCGTCGAATACTGAATTTTCTAATTCAAATAGGCTTAATACATGGCCCGTCCGGTTCCAGTAGCCAATCGGTTATAATGACAATGTGAGCTGCAGATCTTTTTCTTTAGTGTTTTATTACTTCTACATCTTTCCCCAAACTTTCCTTTTTGTTTTATCTTGATTTATAATGAAAGTAAATTTTAAGATCAATACGCAATCATTCCTTTATCACGTCTTTCTATCCCTCCCTCGTATTTTCTTTTGTTTACTTTGATGCAGTTTTATCTGTATATGATCTCTATTCCCAGGGGTATTCAACTGTTCACTCAACATGAAAATGTGCATGCACATGATTAAATTCCATCTGTGATTACATGCAGACTGCAATGATAGAGAATTAGGGGTACTTTTGTGACAATCTGTTGCGGTGATACCCCAAAATTATGTTGTTTTTTAATGTTTTTTTTTAAAAAATAGATCAGCATTATCAAAAGTTTGGCTGTCATTTTATGGAAGCTGATATTTTAGCCTCTAAAATCTTCTTGAAACAAATAAAAAAGGTGCTTGAATAAGCCACTTTGAACAGTCATGCGTTACACATTCTTTATACAAAAGGAACACACCTGGGTCTATTCTATATGCATGTGCACCTTATATTTCACTGTATATTTCTTCTCACAAGTGCATTTTTTATAACACTGGATGAAAATTTGAATGCATACATGCAGAAGATTCATCCACAAGAAATAATCTTGGGCAAGTTCAAGATGACTATTGATAATAAATAAAATAGAGCAGTTTTGTGTAGCAAATATAATAGCACAATAGCAAATATAAAAGAACAGCTTTTATATAGCAAATATAATAAAACAAAAAAAAATATAATAGAGTAAATCTTTTATAGCCAATATAATATAACAGCTTTAATATAGTGTGTTATACCTTTGAAAAAAGCTTAACACACTACTGTATACCAGTACAGTACAGTACATGTACTTTCCATGTTGATATACATTCATGGATATACTGTATAATACTATTCTCCCTAAAATCTTCCATTCACTTGTTCTCTAGATATTAGTAATCAGTTTTGTTCATTTATATAAGCATCTTTGTTTTCCACTTCATTTGTGGTAACAGTATTAAAGATTTTGTTAAAAAGTAGATGGGATTTGAATGATATACTGTACGTGTATGTATTTCAAAATTGATTGTCAGTTTATACCCTGGAAGTGTACTTATATATATTACTACATAGTATTAAAATTTATTGTGAATTTACAGGTATTTAACAAGGATGTTAATAATTATCTTCAATTACACTTCATAATTTTGTTTGTAGGTTGAATTAATTGTCTGACACAGTTTAACATAAACTGCTGAATGAACAAGAGAGAGAGAGAGAGAGAGGGGGGGGGGGGGGGAGAGAGAGAAAGAGATTGAGAATAAGGGGGGGGGGGGGCGGGGTGAGATGGAGGGGTGAGATGGAGGGGGCAACAGAGTGGTTCCAAATGAGAAAAATGAAAAGGGAAACCACTATCACATTGTGTATTTTTCACATTTTTTAAAGTTTTAAACAATCAATCACAAATTGGCATCCCCGTGAGTATCTTGCAAGCTTTTCTCCCATTTGCCCAGTACAGAAAATGTCATAAATGTTCATTTTCTTCGTTTTTGATGGAGGAATTATTTGTTTCATACAGATTTTGTGTAATAAAATAGAAGTAATGATTATTTCTAGGATGCATATATGTTTTAACATTTTCTTTAGAGAAAATTTGTAATGATAAGCAATAAATCTTCAGTCTACGCTCTATATAGTAAGTCAAATACTCAGCATTTTAATTTTTATTACGATTTTTCTTTTTGATGCCACCATACAGTTGGGAAGTTCGTCGTTTTTCATAATTCCAAGAATTTGACGATAAATGTTGCTTTAAAATGGGGCGTTCTTCTAAAGATAAACGTGATATTTATTATCGTCTTGCTAAGGAAGAAGGATGGAGAGCCCGTAGTGCATTCAAGTTATTGCAGATAAACGAAGAATATGATATATTTCAAGGCAAGTATGAGTGCATTTGAGCCCGCTGCATGAATTTTACGCAGTAGCTAACTTAGTACTGCCTCCTGGTACATGTGTCAGTGTGACTGTGAGTGTGAGCGACTGTGCCTGTGATGGATGGGGAGTGTCAGTGTGACCGAGTCTGTGTGGCTGCGCTGTAGCCTGTGGCTTAGCCAGGATTGGCTTCGTGAATGTAAAAAAAAAAAAAAAATGGCTATACGCCTTCTACATCACGAAGCCAGGCGTTCTTACCCAGCAATCTAACTGTGCACGGGTTAGCAGGACTGGAAAATGCCCTGAAATATCACTTTTCTGATAACTCTCGCGACCGACAGCTCCTTCACCACAGCGTATCCTCCTACTCCTAGCCTAGGAAAACGTTTAGATTTAGAATGTCTTTTTGATCGTACGTATTTTTACCAAAAAATCCAAAAAAGATCGTAAGAAATTTCCGAAAACTCACCAGTGTTTGTGTGTATCCATTGTCATGCCTTATCTGCATGACAAGAGGAGGCATGGATACACACAAACACTGGCGAGTTTTCGGAAATTTCTTGCGATCTTTTTTGGATTTTTTGGTAAAAATACGTACAATCAAAAAGACATTCTAATTCTAAACGTTTTCCTAGGAGGATACGCTGTGGTGAAGGAGCTGTCGGTCGCGAGAGTTATCAGAAAAGTGATATTTCAGGGCATTTTCCAGTCCTGCTAACCCGTGCACAGTTAGATTGCTGTGTAAGAACGCCTGGCTTCGTGATGTAGAAGGCGTATAGCCATTTTTTTTTTTTTTACATTCACGAAGACAATCCTGGCTACTGTGGCTGTGGCTGTGCCTGGACTGGTTGGGGTTAGCCAGGAATGCAGGACTAGCTTCCTGAGTGTAAAAAAAAAAAAAAAATGGGCTATAGGGCGCGCGCCCCGGTATTCGGTCATATTCCAGAATTCGGTCACGCAGCTCTTTGAACAGCTGTGAAGAACTCATGAATAATTTTTGAGGCTCGAAACCTGTACATTAACAGACACATGAACAAGGTACCTCTAATGTTGAAAGCAATTCAGGTCGTGAGTTAACACGCATAGCCATATGTAGACGCCTATGGTGAAATAACTATGTGTGCAGGTGCAATGAATTTAGTATGTGTGTGAAGAGGAGCTTCCGGGTCTTCCCTCTATCGCAGCGAATTTGCAAATGGCGATCTCAGCAATGAGCAAGAGAATATATACCTCGCCCCTGCCAGTGAAATGGCGCTCTTCCAGTATTCGGTCAGGCAACATTGAGTGCCTTGCGCCAACGTGCTTTGTGTGCAACTTGTCGCTTTGCGCTTCGCCGACGCGCTTTGCTGACGCGCTTTGCTGACGCGCTTTGCTGACGCGCTTTGCTCTTTTTAGAAATACATTTTGTTCATTATTTCTGACCCTAGATCTTCGATTTGTGGATTTTAATGGATAAAAAATCTCATACATTTAAGTATGAATATATAGAAGCCACAGAAAATGCCTAAAAACGCAGAAATGTGACAAAAATGATTATATAATTCTCCCGAGATGCAGCGCACTATCGCGTGACCGAATTGTGGGCGGCGCGAATACTGGGCGGAAAACTTCTCCTTCTTCTGTCTGCGATATTTTTTGGGGTAAGTTTCAATGTTTTAAATTATTTTGATAATTATTTAAAGGACAATTTTGCGGTTCTTTTGATGGTAGATTGTCAATTTAAAGAGATAGGTATTCATATCAGCGGCGATTTCTTTTTAAGTGACCGAATACCGGGGCACGCACCCTATACGCCTTGGTTTTACATCACGAAGCTAGGTGTTTTAATTACGCCAATCTAAATAGTATTGTAACGGCGCACGGTCGGCAGGACATGGAAAATGCCCTGAATTTGCTGAAATATGCCTTTTGTTTCTGTCTTCTGATAACTCTATCGGACAGGTTCTTCACCACAGGCACGGCATCTCCTCCTATAGACCGAAAATTCCGTCTATCGTTCGTTAGCCTCTTATTTGGATAGGGTCGGCTCTTCACTTAGAAAGTTAGAGACAGAAACGCTCCAGGCCCATACACTCGCCTGTGCAAACTCACTGACCGCCGAGGAACAGTAGGCATGTCGTTGTTAAAATGTGATTGTGAATATTACGATTTTTAAAAATATTTGTGTAAATTAAATAGATTAGGCCTAGGCTCTATATTTAAACGAACATGTTCAACTTACCAATTTTACTTTTATTCCTTTTTGCTCCTTTTTCAGGTAATTCAGGGTCCAAGGTTTTCTCCATTTGAAAATCTTCCAGCCGTATTCAAACTGTTAATGTGTTATAGTGTGTAAGTCAATGTGTATTCGGTTTGCACAGCAGAGTGATACGGCCGTTTCTGTCTCTAAGTGAAGAGCTAACGAACGAGAGACAGAATTTTCGGTCTACTCCTCCTAGGGAAACTTTTGGAATGTAATTGTATTGAAATTATTGAAAGTATTTTTACAAAAAAACACAAAAATATTGTGTGAATATTACGATTTTTAAAAATATTTGTGTAAATTAAATAGATTAGGCCTAGGCTCTATATTTAAACGAACATGTTCAACTTACCAATTTTACTTTTATTCCTTTTTGCTCCTTTTTCAGGTAATTCAGGGTCCAAGGTTTTCTCCATTTGAAAATCTTCCAGCCGTATTCAAACTGTTAATGTGTTATAGTGTGTAAGTCAATGTGTATTCGGTTTGCACAGCAGAGTGATACGGCCGTTTCTGTCTCTAAGTGAAGAGCTAACGAACGAGAGACAGAATTTTCGGTCTACTCCTCCTAGGGAAACTTTTGGAATGTAATTGTATTGAAATTATTGAAAGTATTTTTACAAAAAAACACAAAAATATAGCATAAGATTAAGAAATTTCAGAGAACTCTATAGCAACTCTCAGTGTTTGTGTATCCGGCATTAGCTGTAGGAGCTCCTTGGCTTATCAATCTGGTACAGTGGTACTTGCCTACGGAGCTGTAGATCAACACGGGATCCTAATTCCTATTATGGCCCGTGTTGGAAAGTGTCGACACAAAAATACTATGCCTCATAATCACCCATTCCCATGCACGGTGAATCTTGCAAACCACCCTCGGTATTTGCTGTGGGTGGTTCTGGTCTTATTTCAATTCTAAAGTTATCAATCTAGGCCTATACAAAATCTCAAAACTTATCTACAAAAATTTGGCAGCGGGAATAGGATTCAGCTTACCTTCCGCATGTTGCTGTAAGAATTGTCATTATCATGGCAAACGATGACCTCTAATTCTCTCGAGCAGCTGAGCCGGCGCGGGTTCAGCACTAGTCTAGTTCTAGACGTTTTTAATTATTTTGTCCGTAAAACCATGAAGCTATATGAGCTATAAACAATCCCAAAATTTCGGGGAAGGTGAATTTGTGGGGAGAGTGAATCGGTGGACTTCGCACCGTTCTACGCTGGATGCGCACACACGTACACATGGGGTTTGTATAGTTTCAATTATGGTTGTATCGCGTGCCGTCGCGTCGCACGCAGCTGCCATTTTAAATCTGCATGACAAGAGGAGGCATGGATACACGAACACTGGTGAGTTCTCTGAAATTTCTTATGCTATATTTTGGTTTAAAAAAAAAAAAATACTTCAATAATTTCAATACAAACATTCCAAAAGTTTCGCTAGGAGGAGATGCTGTGGTGAAGAACCTGTCAGTCGCGGGAGTTATCAGGAAAGGCATATTTCAGGGCATTTTCCATGCCCTGCTATAAACCGTGAGCCGTTAGATTGGCGTAATAAAACACCTAGCTTCGTGATGTAAAAGGCGTATAGCCTGGCTAGTTGGGGTGACGTGCATGTGAGAACCAGAATCTGTTTGCAGTGTCACATCTGTGGAAATGCGTGTCATCAGTTTTTATCATGAAAAGATTATTTCACGATATTGCCATGTGATTCCTGACTTGTTTTAGGCAATATTGCGCTATAGCCGGATATTGCGCATTCGCTTTAAGTTTAATTTTTAATTTTATACCTCAATTGCTGACATGTCGTTTTTTCTGAAGCCAAAGGATCATTTTTCTGAAGCTACGTATTTCCGAAGGTTCGTTACTCCGAGCTCCGACGGTTTGTAATTCTGAAAATGAAAATTGAAGTACCAGTAGGGTTCATTATTCTGAAAATGAAAAGGGTTCTATTTCCGAAGGTTATTCCGAAAAGTTATAGATCTAGGCTCTTCTAGGCCTAGACTAGGTCTAGGGGCAGGGCTCTATATTGCATTTCCTGAATTAATCTACATTGTGTACAATAGAGGCGCACGGCTGATATCGGAGACTCTCTCCCATATTGGAGACTTAGCTTACAAAAGGATAAAAGAAACACCAACAAAAAGGCAATCTATCCCAGCCAAATTTTTGCCTCATCGAGGTCAGAAACCCATTTCTTGTGTGTGGATCATAAAAAAAACTGTTATGAAAACAAAGTTAGACGGTGAATCTTTGAAGTAGACGGTCAAAAGGGGTAATTTCTCATGAAGAATCTGCTTATCATATTTTCATTTTCCGCCGAGGTAATCCTTTTGCCGCAAATGTAAACAATGCTAATTGATCTCCCAAATGGGAGACTGTCTCATAAGTCTCTGAAAAGGTACAACGTAGAGCAACTCGCCAAGTACACCCAATACGACATTTGAGTTATGAGGACAGATTAAAACATTTGAACCTGCCATCTCTTCCCTATAGACGTCATAGAGCAAACATGATTCAGATCTACAAAATCATGCATGGCCTAGACGAACTTGATCAGTCACACTTCTTTGATCGTCCATATGAGAACAGGACTCGTGGCCATCGGTATAAGATTTCAAAGCTCAGACATGGTATGGCTTTTTTTCACAGAGATACATTAATGAATGGAACAACCTTTCCTCTGATGTGGTAGAGAGCACGTCACTTAATAGTTTCAAATCCAACTTGTTAAAGTTCTGGTCGTCCAGTAAAGATAAATTTGACCCAGAAGATTCTTTTGCCTGTCCATGTTCTTCTACTGCTGTGCAGCGCCACTAAAAGTGTACCAGTCTAGATTCTTTACCAGATGTCAACGAGAGGCAAATAAGTTTTTAACTTGAAATGCCTACATCCAACGTATTATCCAAGGTATTATATCAGAGACAATCTCCAAAATAGGAGAGAATGTCCGATATCGATCATGCGCCTTTACTGACTATGAACCTGCAGAATTACGAACCCTTTTTTTATTTCGGAATTACGAACCCCATTTCATTTTCGGAATTACGAACCTTCGAATAGCAAACTTTCAGAGTAATCATTAGCAAACCTTCAGAGTAATCATCAAATGTTCAGAAATATGAACCCTAGTTCATATTCGGAATTACGAACCCCCTGTTATGGGAAATTTGTGTTTTTGAATTATGAACCTTTTCAAACTACTAGTAACCTTAGGAAAAAAGAGTACCCCCACCGCAGTCAATGGAACTGCCACTACTGAGGTTATTGCAATTTGTACTTAAACCTCGCATTCCGTACCTTCGTACCGCAAAGAATTGCCTCGTATAGCAAGTCTGTGATTCCTAGCACATATGTGTGCTGGAAAGGAGCAAGATCGCCGGCCAAAAACAGCCTGAAAATTTCACTTGTTCAAGATGACAAATATCCTATTGAAGAATCTGGCATGAAATGAGATATTCTATCATGCTAAAATGTGGTTCTTCTCAAAATTTTGCTGATTCTATTGGTGTTTTTATCTCTTCAACTTAGAGGTCGTGACCGCCGCCAAAATTGACACAGCCCCACATAGTGATGGTTCCATGAGTCACCGACGGTGGAGGGAATCTCCCCGGGGGGGGGGGGGGGGGGGGGGGGGGGGGCACTCAGATATATGGGTGTACACATGCGTGTCCATGGGTTTTCAAAATGCCCCCTAAACAGGTTTTATACTTGGATGAAAAAAGACCCCTAAACAGGTTTGACTTAGTGCAAGCTAGGGCGCGCTATAACTTATAAGCAACAGCACATTTCAGAGGGGGAACCATTTCAGTGCACTATGGCTGCTTTGGTACAACTCTCCGCTCCCGATTCTCCTCTCTTTTTTGCATTCATCTGCATGCACTGCCGTGCCCCACTCCCTGAACTGAAATCGGGCTGTAAATCCCCGTGAAAATCCCTGAAAATCCCTGAAAATCCCTGAAAATATCAGAAAATGTCCATTTACATATTGGTGCCAAAGTGAAAAATATACCCCCTAAACGCGTTCGGCCAGATTAGTCAAAAGCACCCCTCTTTGTTGAAAATCAGCGTTTTTGGACCCCTTAACGCGTAACGCGTGTTACGCGTTCCACCTGAATGTAAAAAATTGTAATCAATCAAACACAAATTGGCAGCTCCGTGACGTATCTTTGTGAGCTCATGTCCCTTTTGCCCTTTACTGAAAAAAATCATAAATTTCCACTTTCTCTCTAAAATTTTTGTTATATACATCTAAGCACCCTAGATATTTATCATTTCAGTTATGCATTTGCACAAAACTTGTATGATAAAAATCTACCGGTATTCCCTCATCAAAAGCTACGAAAATCTAGAACTACTATATGTACTGTCAATAGATCTCGATCTGTTCATGCGTGAGCACCAGGACAATAAAATGTGAACAAAAATAACATATTATGGCAAGGAACTCACAAAATTACTATTTTACCTTTTGTTGATTCATAAATATATATAATTTTCAAAATTTACATATCCAGATTGATTGATAATCCCTGCTCATTTTTTGCAGGTGTTACAAAGGTTGTTGACCTCTGTGCTGCGCCAGGGAGTTGGAGCCAGGTGCTGAGCCGGAAACTTCGGTAAGTTTGTTACCAGGTGCTAAGCTGGAAACTTTGGTAAGTTTGTTACCAGATGTCCTGAGGAGAGATGTAGGTAGTGAAGGAATATTGCCATCCCAAATTTCGATGTTCTATCATAAATACATGTACCTTTAACCTGCTTGCAAAAGCATTTTGGATTAAAGTCCCGTATACTTCATTAATGCTGGAATGCATTTAGTATCTGTTTAGTAATATCCTAAGACAAAAGTTATTGAGACAAACCATAACATTTTTCCACAAAATATGGGATAAGAGACTTTCTCATTGATTTGTTCTTGAATCATTCTTTTATAATCAGAGATGGCATAAGTTCATATCTTATGCTCATGCTTTTTATGCCTCCGCCCACCCAAGGTGGTGCTGGAGGCATTATGTTTTCGGTTGTCCGTCTGTCCGTCCGTCCCGCTTTCTCGTTCTCTTGCTAACTGAAGAACCACATGAGGTATGAACTTCAAACTTGGTGCTAGTATATATATCACCATAGGAAGACGAGCTGATTAGATTTTGGGATCGTAGGTCAAAGCTCAAATGTCATAGAGGTCAATTCTGAAATTACAGGTTTTAGCCTTGCTAATTTATTTCAGGACAGGAATTATTTCAGGGCTAAATTGATCATTTTGTTCTTCAAATTGGCAACTATAATATTTTTCTTTTAGTGCTGACATGCTTCTAATTAGGTGTAATGTCTTTGAGAACAACACACATGGTTAGAAATTTTGCCAATTTTGATGAAAAACAATGATTTTGAACTTCTCAATGTGTTGCCAATTTAAGGATTTCAAAGCTTATTCTCGTTTTTTAAATTCCTAGCATCAAACGCAATATGGTCATTCAATAAGAATGGACATGTCAGAAATTTTTGCTCGTTCTACCTATGCTTCTGGTATATTTTTTAGAGCACTGAATCAAAAATTATTGAGCCAAACCACAAAATGTGGTCAGTTTTGAAAGGGTTAACGTGATATCTCAAGAACCATTTGATCCATTAATTTCAAACTTGGAACTAGTATGCATCACCATAGTGAGACAAACTGATTAGATTTTTGTTCATGTAGGTCAAAGGTGACAGGTCATAGCTCTAGGTCATTATACAGGTGTATGTGAAATTAATGTTTTTTTACCTTTGTTATCACCATATCTATTTTGTATTCATGACTAGGAGGAGATAAAGTGATCAGACTTGTGGGTTATAAGGTGTAAGGTCAAATGTCAAAGAGGTCAAATAACATGTAATTAGAGGCTTTTTTATTCTGGTTATCACAATATATCAAGAACAGTTCGAGCCATCAACTGAATTTAGGCGGAGGCATACAGGAGACGCAGTCGCATTCATCTTGTTTTTTTTGTTGTCGTTTGAATGAGCAGGAAAGAAGATGGTTCATACGAAGGGACAAAGATTGTAGCAGTAGACCTACAGGCCATGGCCCCCCTTCCTGGTGTCATTCAGATACAGGGAGATATCACCAAGGTAATTTACAGTCAAACCTTTCATAATAAACCACTTCTGCTTATAAAGGTACATGTACTTCATCCCTTTTGCAGCCCTAAATTTTGACGTTGTGTGAGTATGCGATAAATTACAAAAGAATTATAATTGGAAAACTTGTGTGGATGCGTAATTTTTAGAATTATTTTTTGACTGTTACTAGTATGTGTGCTTGCGTTGATTTCTGAAATACTCCCTCTGCAACAAAAGCAAGATATTCATTTCTTGCAATGGAGTTATAGAACTTATGACCTTGAAATTTCATAGGCAAGTATCTACAGGATGTCAACTATAATACCTGTGCAAAGTTTCACAGAATTTTGTGTACGTGTGCAAAAGGGATGATGAAGTACCTTTAAAGGTCACCTGTCTATAGTGGTGATATAATTATTGTCTTCTAGGAAGAATGCTACTTGTTCATGTACAACCAGGGGAGCGTTTCATCAAGCGTTTTGTCAGTGATTTTTACCGAAAACTGTTATAAGCTACTGAAATACTTGTATCTGATTGGTAGGACACTTATATCCTGTTTACGTCACACAGGTTTTACTGAGCATGCATTTTACAGTTTAGTACGGTACTCCTTCAGTCTAAAATATAAAAAAATAATTTCAGGTCATTTCAGGCTTCACTTTGTCATTTTTCCCACCTATTTTAATATGTGGCACTGCACATGACTTTTTTTACAAGTAAATGAAAGCTCAACAGTAAAGGTCTCCTTTAACACACTAAACTATTTATCTTGCTTTGAAATTTCTCATTCCTTTTGTCCAACTGTTCGTAATGATTTAAATACAGTGCAAACTAGTACTACATGTACATATATATCCGTGAACTGTTACATATTAAAGAAAGAACCAGTTTCTTGCATATATGATTCTGTTTTTGTTTTTATAGTGCCTAAATTTCAAATTCAGTACAGTGCTCATTGACACGATATTAGTGTTATCAAATACCTGCCAGATCACAACACATATTTACACTCGTAAGACTCACCATACGTTTACCGGTGACGCGAAATTTGCTCCTGCGACATTTGCTCCACCGTCCATTTCTCGAAAGGTCAAATGTTAAGGTCAAATGTTAAGGTCAAATGTTAAGGTCAAATGTTATAATGGTCAAGGTCATAATTTGTTTTTTTGTTAAGGACAATGTGAAGATTAGGATTAGGGTTAGGATTGGGGTTATGGTTAGGTTTAGGATTAACATGGCAAAGTTAGACCGGAGCAATTGTCACAGGAGCAAATTTCATGGAACCACGTTTACCATATTGGGTTTCGACTGTGGTTAAATCAATTACAGATTCTTTCAGCAGAATACAACCTGGGGAGCGTTTCATCAAATGTTTTGTCAGTGATTTTTACTGACAAATCTACTCTCAGCCAAATCAGATGCAAGGATTTCAGTAGCTTATAACAGTTGTCGGTAAAAATCACTGACGAAACGCTTGATGAAACGCTCCCCACTACGGAATATTCAAGGTTGCCTTTACCATTTACAATGTACTTATAAAACCATTTCATGCATGTGGCGAGTATAAGGATTTACAGTAAAACTCCCTTTTTTCTTCCACCGTCATTCAGGAATCGACTGCCAATGAAATCGTGTCTCATTTTGAAGGAGAAAAGGCTGACTTGGTCGTGTGTGATGGTGCCCCTGATGGTAAGATGTGAATTATTACTATCCAAAAGCAGTATTTATTGAATGGCCTTGAGTGGGATACAAGGGTATAAAATATATATCGCACAAGCTGGTGAGCATATTTCACGAGTCGACACGACAAGTGAAATGTTTTCAAAGCGAGTGCCATATACACTTGTGTCCCACAAAAGAAAAGCCATTCAATATTATTATTAATTGTATGAAATCTAGTTCTTAATTTTTACTATTACATGTCCTTTATGTTTTTTCGTATTAACTTCAACATTGTGGATAAACATTATTTTGTCCTCACCGAAGCATCTTGCAAGGGCTGCGCGCAAACATCCATTGTCTAATCTTTTGCGTATTTAAACACGTATTCACTGTTTTATGTGTCATGCGCACCCTAAACCATGAGATATGGAGAAATATTGCATGGTCTCCGGGTACTTATGCGCAAACCATGAGATATGGATTTTTCTGAAAATCCATTATACAAATAATCAGATATACAAGCTTCTCAGCAGAAAATCGTTTATCATTGGTACAAATTGAAAGAAATATGGCCTTGTGGCATCCCAGGGGGTGATTTGAAAGGACCAAAACAATTTTGTAGGTTATCGAAAGAATGCATAAAATATTTATTGCTCTGAAATGAGTGGAATGTGGCCTTATGGCATATCCGGAATGTATATATTTTGGGAGTACCAAAAGAGGTTGAAAGATATTTATTGCCCTTGGCCATACACTAGTAAGGGAGCATTTTCCCTTGACATTTCTCTCTCTAAATTTAATAAGAAACCTTTGTCTATATATCTAGATATTTGCAACGTCGTACCATGAGACATTCTCAACCATGGCAAAAGTTGATTATTGTTATCATTCTGTACTTTTTCCATCTTTCATATTCAGCTATTGTCCGTGTATCGAGAGATCCTGTATATCATTATTTGTGTTTTCGGTTCTTTTATTCATTCAAACTTATTTATTCGGAATAGCAAGATCAGTTATTTGACTGTTTTACATTTTGCCCCAGGTATTGAAAAACCTGAACAACATCGACATCAGAAGTGTTGAGAATAGGTACATTCCCATTTATTCCTGGTTCTCTAGGCAGGGTACATGTTAAGTTGTTTGTTATAGCACATGATGAAAATACATTCACATTGATAAGATGCTTTATTTGGAAATAGAAAAAGTGTAGAGGCTGAAATAAGTAAATCCTTCTGTACCCAAATATTCTAAAAATAGATGAAAATGTGCTGTAATTTCATCCATACCCTTCTTGTTCATTGCAGTTACAGGCCTCCATGACATAGATGAGTACATACAAGCCCAACTTTTACTAGCAGTAAGTATAAACTTTGTTGTATGTAATGTAAATAAAATGTCTGTTCTATAATTTATAGATGTATATATATTCATATTCACAACTAATTATTTTCCTAGTAAATACTACTAAGGTCTACTTTAAATACCACATGCAAAATATAATGTTACCTTATACCTTTTATTTTTTCTTTACCAGTTTTATGTTTGTTTCACAGTAGATTGATTAATTAGGTTTATTTTTTTATATTCATTTTGTATAGCGCATAGAGACACCAATGTTTATTGCACTATAAATATATTAACATTATTATTATTATCAAATACTACATGCTGTCATTGAATTTACCATCATCGCACAGGGCTATGCTAAGGCCTTTCTGACTTGGGAACTCTACCCCAGATCTTGCCTTCAAAGTAATGAATCACTGCCAATTAGGATGTTCTTCAGTTGAATTTTCAAAATGATAGTAATAACAATAATTCTCAATTTATAAGTGCATAATAAGTAGTGACCAATTCTCTGTGCTGTTTACAAGATAATTAAAATGTTAAAGCCTTCGGTGCTTTCTTAAAACATGGAAATATATTTAAAAAATTATCATATTTGAATGGAAACGGAAAAAGATTAAAGATGAAATATTACAGTAGATTGTCTTGAAGCAAAATATTTGTATTCACTGGGAAATAGCATTATGTGTAACAATAATATTTTATGATTTCTTCTCAGGCTCTCAATATCACAACCCACATACTCAAACCACAAGGCACATTTGTTGCTAAGGTAAACCTATGTGTGTAATCACTTTAATATTGAATGGTTTGGGATTGTTTATGTATATTTTAAGGAATATGTGTCCCGTGATAAGAATAAATGTTTACTTGGGGCAAGAGACCTTGTTCAAATTATGAACCGTACATGCAATTTTGACACTATGTCCATATTTTTATCACATACATGTAGTTGAAGGTAATGAAATTGGAGGAAATGTAAAGTGTCTGCATTTAAAATGATAATATTTTGACACTGGCATGAATTTACATGCATGGACAGGTTCAGAAAAATAGGAAACAAAGGACTAATCTTTGGGGACATTGCCTGGAGCACCTAAACTTCGAAATAACCTTCCCAGTCCCATTAGCCATGTTGCATCAATCAAAGTCTTAAAGACAAAATTTTCCATAATTCCTTTTTATTGTTAAAACATATGAATACTGGGAAAATATATCAAAATCAATATCAATCGAAACACTTAGAGGGACAGTTGTTTGAGAAGATGATAGGATCACGAAACCTGTCTTTCGACAGATCACTGTTGATGATATCAAAAGTATTTCAAGTGGCTTAATTGTCCTTGAATTATGATAAGATCTGCAGAGTTGGAGCATTCAGTTGGTCTGACTGCTTTAACTCTTTTCATTCACCAATTGTTCAATCACAGGAAAGGAATATGGTGGTCAATGTATATCAAAATGTTGAGCATAAATCAAGCATTCTAAATATATGATTATAATCATATGCTACCATATCAATTTTTTCCTTATTTCAACATTAAACAATATTAAACAAATGAGAAACCAAAAAATAATAGACAAGAAAGAAACTCGGCTGTAATTTTCAATAATTATTACGCATAAAGTTGGGTAAAGTAATAATGTTTGGTATCGGATGTATGACATTTGCTCCAGTGAAAAGAAGTGGTAATAAATTTCCTACAAGTTTTGTACACAATATTTTGTGAAATAATAGATGGTTAATGAAGTGCAGACATTTGAATAGTTGATCACATTGATCACATTTTGGTAAAATTTTGAAGAGAGCTAAACCCCTTGGCACAGTAAGAGTTAACAGCCGTTATATATTTTACCATTACAATGCTGCAGATTTTCCGAGGGAAGGATGTTACCCTATTATACTCTCAACTCAAGCTCTTCTTCCCTCAAGTCGCCATTGCCAAGCCAAGAAGTAGCAGAAACTCAAGCATAGGTAGGCTATTCCTCATAGTATTTTTCTCAGATTTAAAGTGTACCGGTAATGGTGTTATAGATATGGGGGAAATAGAGTTATAGATTTGGGGGAAAATATGATTATCTTGATGTATCTAGTTGGTCTAAAATATCCTTTAAATAGCCTTGAAAGTTTTTATACCCCCGCCAAACGAAGTTTGAAGGGGTTATATAGGAATTGGCGTACGGTCGGGCTGTCGGTCGGGCGGTCCGGCGGTCTTACGCATCAAACTACTTCCTCATTTTCAAGCAATGCTCGTGAAATTCACCTCACACATTGTTCTTGGGATGAAGATGTGCAAGACATATTTTTTGAATGTGTCGGAAACTGCGTTGCCATGGTAACGGCATATAGCAATAAATCAGGTTGAAATCTTGAGGATCAAACTACTTGCTCATTTTTCGAGCAATGCTCATGAAATTTGGCACACACAGTTGTCTTGGGATGGAGATGTGCAAAACATATTTTTGTAATGTGTCGGAAACTGCATATTTTGTCAATAAATCAGGTTGAAATCTTGCGGATCGAACTACTTCCTCATTTTTCAAGCAATGCTCATGAAGTGTGGTGAAGATGTGCAAGACATGTTTTTTGAATATGTTGCAAACTGCGATGCCGTGGCAACGGCATATTATGGCAATAGATCAGTGGGAAATCTTGCGGATCGAACTAAGGTCTGAGCCAAAAGTAGTCGACATAAACCCAAAATTTTCAATTTAAGATTTGTGTCTGCCCTTGTACATGTATATCACATGAAAGCTGAAAATCTGTAGTTTATGAAAATGTACATGTCTCTTCATGATTGCGTTCCGTTTTTTAAAAAATAACCTTTAAAATGGAAAAGAGCGCCCCCATAGCGCGACGGGACAGAATTACTAGAAAAGGCAATTAAGTAAAAAGTGCACGGGCATTTGAAAAATAAAGTTTGGAGTTGGAATACTATATGCAATATTATTCAATGCCCAATGCCAGTTCTGGCAATATTCTGCTATAATTGGGTTAAAATATGAACTTTTTGGTGCAAAATTGTATTTTGGGGCACTTTGACACCCCCTTTTAATTTTTTTTGTAGGATAAAGTGGAGTTTATAGACTGAGGTCTTATAAAGTATCATTGAACTATCGCACCATCACTTCTGTACCATTAAAATTGATTCCATTATATTTCGAGAAGAACTGTGATGTGTTCCTTTTTTTTCCGTCCCGTCGCATTTAGTGGGTATTTAAGAGATTTTAGGCGCGACGGGACAGAATTTTGCATGGAAAGTACAGTCCCATGTATGTCATTTGATGTAAGTATAAATTTTTTAACCCCAGCAAGTTTTTATTCATTTAATTTGAATAAACAATAGAGATTGACAGTTTTTTTACCTGAACAATTTAGTTCTACATTTTTTAGAGAAAAGAACTATTTCATGATATCAAAAAATTTCTTTTCAAAATCCCCATTTGTTTTGTACATGGTGCAAAAGTATCCACCCTCTCCAGTGATTTTTATATCTTTAATTTGAATTAACAATAAAGCTTGCCACTTCCCTGTGCCTTAACATTTTAATTCTACCATAGTTTAAAAGAAAAAAGTACAGTTGGACAATATTAAAAAAAAAAATTTAAATCCCCTTTCATTTTGTACATGGTGCAAAAGTTTCCGTCCCGTCACATTCCGTCCTGTCGCGTGACACCCATTTATCAATTTTCAAATTGAAAAAAATTGATTGGGCCCTAATCTTTAGCTTCATGGTTGAATGTCATGTGCTCTATCATACTAATCAAAAATCAGGATATGTAGCTAGTCTTCAATTTTAACTTCGATAGAATTTTACTTTGAATATGTCTTACAAATTTTCACCATTCTATTGTTCTGTCCGTTCGCGCTAACAAAAAATGTTGTTGCCATGGAAACGGAATTACGATCAGTCTTGTGTTTGGAGTGGAATTGTTCTTCAGTGTAAACTTATTATATAAGTAAAGGTATGCAGCAGGTAGCATTTCTTATTTTCTTGTGAGGAGAATAAATCCTATTGAATTCCGTCCTGTCGCACTGACAGGACTTTTGGCTCAGACCCTGAACATAGTTTAGTACTTCCTCATTTTTCGAGCAATGCTCATGAAATTTGGCACACACATTTGTCTTGGGATGAAGATGTGCAAGACATTTTATGAATGTGTTGAAAACTACGTTGGGATGGTAAAGGCATATTATGGCAATAAAACGGGAAAATATTGCGGATCAAATCACTTCCTCATTTTTCGAACAATGCTCTGGAAATTTGGCACATACATTGCCATGGTAACAGGATATTATAGCAATAAATTAGGGGGAAATATTACAGATCAAACTACTTCCTCATTTTTAAAGTAATGCTCAGGAAATTTACCACACACATTGGGGCGGGGGTATTAATCACCTTCAGTGATATTTTTTTCTTGTGTTTTGGGTGTAAGAGTAGCAACATATTGGGGATATCAGTCTGGCCAGATATGTCTGTTTTCTGTACCTCATCTACCCCTTCAGGGATTGTCAAATGTTATCTATTTTGAGACTTATGTTTGAAAAATACAAGCAAAGCTGTGAATTTCTACTTTTCTAGTGTAGATTTTTTTCTAATCTGGGGTATATTGATTGTTAAGGGGTAGACTTATAACAGCTGTATTGTAACTGATAAATAACAGTAAACTAGCACTACACATTACACATGTGATTTCTTGAAAACTCAAAAGTTTAAAGTGTACCTTATATTGAATTCTACCCTTGTGTGTGTATCCAAAAATCTCTTCTCTGCGCTTTAGACTAATTTCATACATTCCAACTGTCCCTATTAACAGGGAAAATCCCAATTTTTGGAAAGAGAAAGATCCACTTCTACCACTGTGTCCCTATTTTTGCAAAAATCTGTTGTAATGTATAGGAAACTCAGAAATGTCCCAATTTTCAGCCTCTGCCTTGTCCTTTGTCCCTATTTCTTGGGTTTTAAGGTTGGCAGGTCTGTAATTTGCATCATCTGCAGCGTTTATTGTAGGCAACATAGTACTTTTATTGTGATTTTATAAGTGAAGGCATTATCAAATTGAGTGCAATCCTTTCATTGTTTTGTTTTTTCACTGCAGAGGCCTTTGTTGTATGTCAGCGATATGCCCCTCCTGTTGGTTATGTACCAAACATGTCCAACCCCTTATTGGATCAAAAGTATGGTAAGTTCACTCTTCGTTCCATGATATTTGCTCCTGTGACAATTGCTCCGGTCTAACTTTGCCATGTTAATCTAAACCTAACCCTAACCCTAATCCTAATCCTAATCCTAATCCTAATCTTAATCTTCACATTGCCCTTGACAAAAAGTGTTGCAGGAGCAAATGTCTTGTCACCCACTCTTCTACTAGTGAGGGGAGGGGTATGTTTGTTGGGGGAGGGGGTCAGTTTAGTTTGGTTATTTGTTCCATTAGCATGTCTATTGATTGAGTCCTCCTGGTGTAGATATATTTTGCTATGTCAGACAAATGTCACTTGGCTTACTGGTCATTAGAGCAACTCCCATTTAAGAGGTGTGCATGGAATTAGAATGAAATTAGTAGATTGGTCTATTTTCTTTCAAATAATGAGGGATGTCCTTGAATTCACAGATACCGACTTCAATAATCTGGAGGGTCCTAACCGTGTGATTGTGCCGTTTCTTGCTTGTGGGGATCTCAGCGCCTACGACTCTGATAGGAACTATCCTCTGGAGGTAAGAATCCTGCATTCTATGTCTTCTGGGGAGCGTTTCATCAAGCGTTTTGTCAGTGATTTTTTACCGACAACTGTTATAAGCTACTGAAATCCTTGCATCTGATTGGCTGAGAGCATATTTGTCAGTAAAAATCACTGACAAAACACTTGATGAAACGCTCCCCAGAAGTGTCAGTTCTACAGACTACTAGTATACCCTAGGAATTAGAGGCGAAGAAAAATAGAGGCAAGATTCGTAATCACAAGTTAATAGGTTTCGGTGTCATGTGATCCTGATCCTTCGGAGATACCTGTAGATGATAGCCAAAACCAGTTTCCTGAAAACCCACTCTGAAAGATTTTGACATGGCTTATTACCCACGCCGATAAGGGCTCCGTATGTTTGTTTGTTTGTTTGTTTGTGTACAAGATAACTAGAGAACGGGTGAACGGATTTGCACCAAATTTTCAGGGAATGTTCGGATAGTGACAGGAAAGAATCGATTAGATTTTGGTGATGATCGGTTGACCCCTGCAAATTCTGTGTGACCTTGAAGTTTTGACCCAAACTTCAGTTCGGATAGTGACAGGAAAGAATCGATTAGGAAAAGAATCAATTAGATTTTTGGTGATGATCGGTTATAGGAACTTCATTTCGGATAGTTTTTTTTTTTGTTTTTAAGAATATTTTATTACTTCCTTTTTAAAAATAACATTTTTCACAATAATCAAGGTAAAATACACAAACAAATATATTCACATGCAGTATCATTGTGCCAAATTACATAATAATAACAATAAGTAACCATAATATTTTACATGCATGTATTAAATAGTAGATTATGCCAAATCTAGAAATCTTTATTGCGATAAAAAAAGAAAAAATATAGTGACAGGAAAGAATCGATTAGGGAAAGAATGCAACTACTCGATCTGTAGCGCCGCTAAGGCGTGGGTCTGCCGCCTTTGACGGCCTTTCTAGTTTTCATTTGCATAGATATTTGCTTAATTTTCTAGAAGATACTTATGTACAGTACCCTGTGTTGTATTTGATTACACGATTTTCCTTCCTCATTGTATATGTTTACCATCATTTCCTGGTTGTTTAAATGCTCTGGTAAAAATGGTCCCATAATGTGGAGGATGCGAAACCTTGCATCTGTATCTTGGATCCAGTTTCTCTTATACAGTTTTACTACGCACACTCAACATTGAATCTATCTTTGGACTGCTAAATTCTCTCATTCCTCTAAGCTTAACCTATTAGCTACGGGTACTGGGTCGTCCATGTATTAAGCCTATGGGAATTAGAGAATCCAGTAGTCAAAGGGTTAACCCTTTCAGGACCGGAATTATTTAAGGGCTAAATTGATCACATTTTGTTCTTCAAATTGGCAACACTGATATTTTTTCTTTGAGTGCATGGTTCTAATAAGGTGTAATGTCTTTGAAAACAATATACATATCAAGTTGACAAAATTGCCAATTTCGATAAAAAACAATGATTTTGAACCTCTCAATGTGTTGCCAATTTAAGGATTTTAAAGCTTATTCTCGTTTTTAAATTCCTGGCATCAAACGCAATATGGTCTTGCAACAAAAATAGAAATGTTTGCTCTTTCTACTCATGCATCTGGTATATTTTTTAGAGCTCTGAATCAAAAAGTTATTGAGCCAAACCACAAAATGTGGTCAATTGTCTCCAAAGGGTTAATACAGCAGCTACCCAGTTCCCATAGGCAATGGGTTGCCTTTGTGACTGAATTTGATTTATTTGTTCTAACCCTAACCACAGATTAAACCAGGAGAGGGATACACCTACCGCCCTCCCACACAGCAGCCGATCAACCCTCCGTACAAGACAGCGTGTGACATGAAAAAGAAGGATCAGCTTGCTAAACCCGTCACCTCTAGGGCAAGGTCCAGAGAGCAGGTGAGTCTTTCCAGTGTTTCAATGACAGAATTCATATTTTGGCTGTCATGTTATGTCATGGCTTAGATTTTATTTATGTACCGTAAACATAAGAGAAATTAGACATATCATCTTTTCAACTTCCAACAGAATACCTTTAGAGAGTTTTAAGATATTTGCCCATGAAGTTTCAGATTTATTAGTACCCTTAGACTCTTTGTATTTTCTTGTGTTTGGTATCACCCAGGCGCAGGATGGTCAGGCAATGGGGCAGAAAGAGAGGATGGAGAACAGGAGGAGTAGCCCGGGAGAGAAAAGGTCGAACAGGATAGAGGGAGCTGGAGCCACTGAGCAACAAGGAATGGATCTCTTGGGTGCATGCAGCTCCAGTCGAGGACTGGCAGGATCCGTGCAAGGGGGAGACACCGCACATGGAGGGAGGGCTCCCGATGTGCTGGACATCAGGCGGGGCTTGCCCACCAGGAATGTGGAGAGCGGGGAGGAGGAGGGCCAACATAGGGTGTTGGAGGTGAGAGGGATGTTCCCTCCTGATCTCATAGGTGGAGCTGCCCAGGATGGTGGGGTTGAGGATGTTGAGGGCGACTTTGGCGGCTCCAGGAGGAGTGATGTCCAACCTGCAGGAGTGGAAGCTGCACGTAGAGGAGCTGATGGAGCAGGAAGTATGGGGGCAGAAATATCTATGCCTGGATTAGTAGAAGGAGCCGTTGGAGGGTATGATGTTGGAGCTGTAGGGGGATCATTAGAAGGAGCAGTGGGTGGAGCAGGAGGAGCAACTGGGGGAATGAATGCAGTGTTACCTGGTTCTATAGAGGGAGCAATTGGTGGTGTGGAACATAAATCATCAAGTAGGACTTTACCAGAATCATATGGAGGAACTGAATATAGAAGAGGAGGTGGCTCGCATACAGGAGCAATAAGGGGAGCTTCAAGTGTACCTATCGCTTCATCTCCTAATCATATATTAGATGGATCTTTAGAAGGTGCTGTAGGTGGGTTAAACATCAGTGCACCCATCGATGTGGTTCAGCATGGTGCTCAAGCAGGTCGCGGTGTCGCTTGCCCATTAGACGTTATTGGTGATATCAATAGTCAAAGGAGAATCGCCAGCTCAAACTCTGTAAGACCACGTGTTCCTAGTCAGCCAAACCGTGACCAAGGGTCGTCCAGACGGCCTGTAGGCATTGGTCTAGACGTTGTTGAGTTTGCAAGTGGCCAAGTCTCACCTGGTGAAGTGCCTCCATCGAACAGAAACTCAAGGAATGTACCTTCCAATGACAGCTTAGACAGTGAACGCAGGACCAGACAAGATGGCTGCCAGAGAGCACCTCCACCCGATGTAACGGGGGTGGACATTGTGGGAAGGATTGATAATCTTCACGTAGGTGATAATAATGGACCGGCTAGGAATGATACTGATGACTGGGTATAGAGCTATGAACGTCATGAGATAACCATAATATGTTTTATGTTAGTAAAACGATGTTAATTGTTATAACAAATCAAAATCTGGACAAGTCAGTGGTTAATGATCACGCAAAGATTGCTGTTAACAGAGACATCTGCGCAAGCACCAATGATTAGTGTTTATTGTGCGGAATTTCAGTTTGTTACAACAATTAACATAGTTTTCCTTAACAAAAAAGATAACATAGTTTTAAGAATACCGCCCCAGAACTGTCGAGAAAAATGTTTTACAAATTTGCAATATGCAGTGTTTCCTCCAGTGGAACACATTGTCACTTTTATAGATATTACATTAAAAATATCTCAATGTGAATGAATTTTGCTGATCATTTTCAGCTGGAAATGGCATATTTAGCATTTGCAGCGTTGACGAATGAGTTACTCTGTTCTGAACCTATGGGAAATCAGGAACAAGCAGCAATATGTTCCTCTTTCTTCATGTAATATTCAATATTATAGAAAAGCCAGTTCTGTTGATCTGTTAACATAAAATATCATTAACCAGGGCATTAACCTTGTAAAATGCTACTTGTGAAAGTCTGAACAGTTTATTTGATAGGTTGTCAAACAGAGAAAACAAATGTTTATTTTCATTACAGGTTGTGCTATATATCAACTCTTGATCGCTCGCACTCTCCATTCGTTTTTTTTTTCCAACAAGTATTGGCCAAGTATTTTGATAAGGTTTAGTTGCACCAACAAGTTTATTTATATTGCTACACACATCTGCACTATGTTAAGTGATTTGGTAACTTTGTAGAGGCTTGATAATATCTGAGCTGCCTGGCCTTACATGCTATCACTGTATGTAATATGGTGTAAAAATGAAAGCCCAGGGGGGGAAAAAAGCACTTCAAAATCATCATATCCTTCACAAAAGTAAACATATTCAAGTGACCGGAAATGCCAGACTCATTTTTACCCATAGACTCAGTGTTAGACTAAAGCATATGGCCATACGCTTTCGTAAATGGGAGTATTCAGTCATATCTTAATAATAGCATTACATATTTATAAACCTTTCTATGCCAGGCTATGCATATATCCTTCTGAACATCATTATACAAGACAGATATCAAAATTCAACAATTTATTAATTAAATCAAGCCTCCACAAAGTTACCGAAGCCCTTTTAAGTAGCACATATACTGAGTGATAGCTTTAGCGTCTTAATACATGTACTCTTGCATGTAGCAGTTGGATAAGCACCTGTTCCCTTTTACAATTTTTTTTTCCTCAGTCACATTTAAATTCATGATATTGTATTTTGATTTAATACTTGTATTTTGATTTAATGAAAGTGTGTACAATCCAGTTCATGTACTGCCAATCATGTTTTAATAAACTGTATATTGAATTGAATTGAAATAATTACAGGCAGGCTTCAGTGCAGGAAATCATCCCACTGGTGTTTTGTGGGGATCATATCAATTTTGCATGTTGAAAGTATACTTTGACACATTCATTACCCTTGTGGTACATCTTGGGGGGGGGGGGGGGGGGGGGGGGCGTTTCATCAAGTGTCTTGTCAGTGATTTTTACCGACAAATTTGCTCTCAGCCAATCAGATGCAAGGATTTCAGTAGCTTATAACAGTTATTGCAACCTGTCATTGATAACAGGTTTTATGAAACAGGGCCCAGTTGGAGAATTTGCTTGTTTTTTCCCCCCTACAACCCCGACGTAGGGAATTACAGTGGAACGTTGTTATAACAATCTCCTTGAGACCAAGGAAATTACCTCTTTATATTGAAACCTTGTTATATCAGGGCTAAAAAACAATAGAATACAAAGAAGTGGGACCGGCAAAATTACCTTGTTATAACGAGTCTCAGAGTTATAAGGATATTCCAGTGGAACTTCGTTATAAAGAATACTGTTCTTGTTTTATAAATATTAAAGAGCCCCGATATAAGGAGTATACGATATAACAAGGAAATTTGCTGGTCCCAGGTCATTATGTGCTTCTTTTTTACCCTGATATAAGGAGATTCCTGATGTAGCAAGGTCCTCGTTATTGTGAGTTTCCACTGTTTACACTTGCAGGATTTTAGGAATAAGCAACATAAAAAAAACACATTGAACCATAATGCCTTTATGTCAGAGTATACTTTTCCTTTTATTGACGGAAAGTGCCTCAAATGTACTGGTATCTTTAGGCTTCATGACTTCTTGAAAATTGTGTCACTTTTTGTAAAAATGGGGTTTAATGGTTTTTTATGAAGTTGAAATACTAATGTCACTATTTATCCACACAATAATACGATTGTACAGTATGCTTTTTCATGGATGTTATTTCATAGAATGGATAGTGGTAATACATGTATAAACAGCCTCTGGTTATAATCCTTTTATGTGACATGTATTACCTTTGATCAGTGCTGCAATAGAGATTTTTATTATTCAAGCGTTTTTTAATTTCAGATGTTCCAATTGATTTGCAATCAAAGTACAGCGGAACCTCGTTATAGAGAACAGTTATAACAAGGTAATTTGGCAGGTCCCACTTCTTTGTATTCTTTTGTTTTTCAGCCCTGATGTAGCAAGGTTTCGATATATAAGAGGTACAATGTAATAATTTCCTTGGTCCAAAGGAGTTTGTTATAACGAGGCACCACTGTACATGAATCGTGGAGGATTCATGTGTCGAAGGAATGAAAAAGATGTGCAATGACTGGGTGGTAGGTAGAGCAGTGGTCTTGTAACTGGGAGGACCCGGGTTTGACACCGAGTGGATGCGCTAGTGCTCTTTTGGTAAGGCATTAATCCTCATTACCAAGTCCCTCGCTTAATTACAAGCATACATAAGCTTTAATAGCATTTGGGTAAAGTAGACCATCAACATTTTTTTTTAATACTGATAGATGTACTTCATCTATTATTATATTTAAAAGTTTTGAGGTCTGGTATTCTTTAAACCTAAAAGCCCCCCCCCCCCCCGACGACATTTCGCACGATAACTCCGGAATGCGAAAAGCTTTCACCGCGCTGCTCCATGACTTTTTACTTTCAAGTCTCGCGCAACTTTTGAGACCAAATTTGTCTCGCTTGTGCGTGCCGTTTTTAAGCCACGCCCCTTTGAAAAAAGTTTGTCAACCCCAAAATTGCTCAGAAACGTGATTGTGTACAAAGTCAATGCAAATTGTGTTTTTTCAATTAATTCATATAAAAATTCATACTTTGAATTTCAATGGCTGAAATTAATTGATTTTAGCATAATTATGCTTCTAAAAATGTTTGCGACAAATTTTGCTGAAAAAAACAAAAACAAACGGTCGAAAAAACAAAGAAATTAATAAAATAAAAAAAAAACCGATTAGTTTTGATACCAAAATTATTTTTATGTACAATTGTTTGGAATGTAACAAGGAATATTTACACCAAAAATCAGCATCCTAGAAGCTTTATTTAGTGATTTAGGGCAAAAAGTATGTTTTTACGCATAAATAATTCAAAATAATTAATATTTTTCGAAAATCTGAGTATGCAATTTTGTAGTTTACGCGCGTGCAAAATTTTGCGACGATCGCGCAATCAGCGGCCGAGATCTCAGTTTTTCCAGCCTCCAAAATACCCCTGTCTTTTTAGGGTTAATACAAGCAGTTTTCCTGTCTTTCAATTTCACTCTGATTATATTAGCCTGTACTGAAATTTTGAGTGGGTATGCTCCATCATGCAGTTGGTAGTACATGTATTTAAAATCCTTTGGCGTTTTCTTTTTGAGCTTGAATCAAAACCGATCATTAGAGGGGAGTATATTCTATTTCAAGGTAGTTCAAAATGATATTTTGTTCTAAAATTATATAGAGGGTTCTCACGGCAGCCATGCTGGAGGACATACCAATAAAAACCTGTGCATTAGACTATGAAAAGCCATTGTAGTCATGGTCTTAGTGCACAGGTTTTTATTGTTTATGTCCTCCAGCATGGCTGCTTCTGGGAACCCTCTATTGTCATTACATGTAATTTTTTCTTGTTTAAGTTCCAATAAGTAGACCTGGTAACATTCAACACTTTCACTTCCAAGGTGTATGAGCAAATTTTATTTGAAAATATCTAGATTGTAGTTCTTGAATAATTTTTCATCAGAAAATATGAATTACTGTACAAGTACTTTGAGAAATCATATTTCATATCAGTGATTTCATTCAGTTTTGAAATAAAGATATCCATTTATTCCTTTCCAAATGGATACAGCAATTTGTTTTTTATGATTTGTTGGTTGAAAGAGAAGGTTGAGTAATGGTAAAAGTGAACAGATAGTTTGTGAGCTTTCTCATTTTCTTTGTCTTTCTTTTTCTTTGGAAGAGTAGTAGTGTTTCATGACAAGGAATGCTTTTGAAATGCACTCTTTTTTTGAAATCAGATACGACTAAAAATACAAATTTTTTTTTTAAACCTCACAATGCAGTTATTTCTACTTTCTATGTAATCAATTAATCAACCATCCAGAATACTAGCCAGTCTCTTGTTGCATTGCGTGACCTATACTCATCCCACTATATCCCTGATTTCTACTTAGTTGTACTAAATGTTGCGTTTTCATCATTTTCTTTATTTTCTAAATTTAGTACATAGTCTATATTGGGACTTCCAAGTAGGCTAGTGACATGGTTATTTATATCTTTCCCTTTCCGTTTTTGCTTTCGTTTTCAGTTTTTGTAGTGGTAGTTACATGTAGTCCTAAATGGAGATTAAACAAATGAGAGAGAGGGAGAGAGAGAAAGTAGGATAAATAGAAAACTGGGGAAGAGAAACAGAAGGGGAGGGAAAATGAATGGTTTTATGTAAACCAGGAGAGAGAAAGTGTGAGAGAGAGAGTGTGTGAGAGAGAGAGAGTGAGAGAGAGAGAGAGAGTGAAAGAGTGAGAGAGTGAGAGAGAGAGTGAGAGAGAGTGAGAGAGAGAGAGAGAGAGGAGGCAGAGGAGGAAGCAGTGTAAAAGTGAAATGTGTAAAAGTGAAATATAAAAAGAGTAAAATATAAAAAGAGTGCAACCCCCCCCCCCAAAAAAAAAAAAAAAAAAAAATAGAGAAAGTGTGTATTTTATACATTGGATTATGTATAGATGAAAATCAGCATGAAATATGAAAATAGTCATTACCAATGCATAGAAAAACATTATTTTAAATGTATGATCACACCGCCAACATACGTCTCAAACACAACTACAAAATGTAAAGCAAAACGAAACTACATATAACTATATTTAATGCTTGTATCAAGTATATACATGTATTACACAAGTAGATATATTAAATGAGTGGATATAAGTACATGTATATTAAACGATATCTCAAGAGGTTATTGATACTTATATATGAGTATTCTCAAACTATTTACAGATAATGATGCACTTACACAAGGCGTTGGTGGACACTTTTATTAAAAACATGCCATTTATGCCATCCTTTGCTGTCCAGTGTCATTTATAATTCATGACTATGGGACCTTTGGGTTAAAAAATATGCTGGAATGTACAATGGCAATTGTATTCTGAATTAATAACTGATACACACCGACTTTGTGGCCTTGATTAAAAAGTGACAAATCTAATATTCAGATCAATATTTTAAGAAAAGTATTCAGAGAAATGTCATGAAACTTGCTCCCAATAAACTTTACATCCTTTAACTTTACAGTTTAAAAACTCAGTCTGATACGATGTATACTTTTTGAGTTGATAATAAACAAAAGTGTCCACTGTTTTTTAAACACCTACATGTAGTACATGCACAAGGCTATTTGAAACATCAGTCCTTTTATCCCTGCTTAACTGTACCTGTCCGAATTCCTACAACAGGGGAGCGTTTCATGTTTTGTCAGTGATTTTTACCGACAACTGTTATAAGCTACGGAAATCCTTGCATCTGATTGGCTGAGAGCAAATTTGTCGGTGAAATCACTGACAAAACACTTGATGAAACAAACGCTCCCAAGGTTTTGTGTGAATTAGCCTGGATGGGTCCAGGCCAGGGTATACATGAAGAAGTTGAAAGTAATCATTCAATTTAAATTTCATATATTGAAAACCCGAAATTTGTAGCAGAGTACAGTTGGAGATTCCCTGCATCAGGTTATCTAATAATATCAATTAAAAATAAATTCTCTGACAATAGACCGCTTCTATAACGTATACAAATTTATGCACATATTCTCTGAGCACCTAGTGACGAGCTATTCCATTAACCTGCTTTTTATAAATGAGCCTCAATGCTTGGAATCCAGTTTGCATACATTATTTGTTGCTATGCCCGGCAAGCTTTCAGGTTGTCAAGAACAACCTTTGTTTGAAAGGTATGCATAAAATTTGCATACATTACCGAAGCGGTCTATTAAGCAAAACGAAAGAATTGGTCCGGGCTCCCGTGACCCCCTGGATCCGCCCCTCAATAGTGCTTCATGCACACAATTTCACCCTCATCTGATTCGCCATTCACACAAATGGTTCAGCGCGAGAGTCAATCTGGAAAAGACAACTCCATTTCTTTATGAAATTTGGCGATTTTGGGACCTTTACTGCGAATTTGCACGGATCTGCGCTGATCTGCCGGAAGAACACTTCTTTTTGTGGTTGATCTATACGTTTTCGTTTAGTGTATGGTTTCAACCGTGGATGTACATGTACATGTACATTGTACAACGAGTGCCTCCATGCACAGATTCTCTATCTTTTTGGCAAAGCGGCTTCGGTAATAATTATAAGCAAATTTTATAAATACCTTTCAAACAAAGGTTGTTCTTGATCTTGACATCTTGCCGGACATAATTTATTAATGTATGCAAACTGGATTCCAAGCATTGAGGCTCATATATAAAAGCAGGTTAATGGAACAGCTCGTAACTACGGTGCTCAGAGAAATGTGCATGAATTTGAATACATTACAGAACCGGTCTATTGCGGAGGCTCTTTTTGTTTCTCAATAACTGGCCGAGAGCCTGTACGGCATTAACTCTAATGTATACGATCTAATGTCCCTCTTGCTCACAGTTGAAGTACGTTTTCTTATAACATTTAATTTTCTACTTACGTTATAATAAAAAATCCAAGCTGAACCATTCTTCGTCACAAAGAACACCGTAATAGTCAAATTTATAATCAAAAGCAAAAATTCACCTGTTTTGGACAGTTTAATCATAATATTCTGAAAGGGTTGCGTTAAAAAATTAAATTGAAAATTTCCTTTTCAATAATAATCCCTTCACACAAGTGACCGTGTCCTCACAGAATTGATTTTGTCATTTTGAATGGATGATTTCATCATTCACACTGGCGATGAATCAAATATGTTTTGTCAGTATCTAACAATTTGGATTACAATTGAATATTGGAATTATTGTAATGAATATGGCGCTATTTATTCAGATACTAAATGGTACCTATAGGTGCAAATTAACCAAATTTTAGCGTTACGTTTTTCACTTTGAAACCTTGACAGATATGTTGCCTGTGACTCAAATTAAGAGAAATCGGGCGATTACCGAGCTTAATTAAACTTATTCAGTTTAATTGGTAGAGTACAACGAACTGTAGAAGAAGTGACTTTTCCCAAATTAATTATATAATTGAGCCAGTTGTAAAAGATTACTATGCAAGGAGGGGAATGGCGTTCGTTGCAGTGACATCTATTTTGTATGTCAAGAGAGGGGCGTGGTCAGTACATCATCTAGATCGATGCATTATACATCTCCATCCATGCACGATCTCCGCTCCGTCGACCGACTGAAATGGGCGTATCAAATTTCACGATGAATCCATTTAAATATGAAACATTTGCGAGATAAATCCAATATTGGTTCAGCATATTCATCCACAGTTCAAGGTTTCGAAAAAAAAAAGACACCCCTCCAATACTGTCTGCCAATACAAGGCCAAGAAAATGTCTTGCTTGACCCGGAATCCAATGTTCGACGTCCGGACGTGTTAAAATAGGCCGTTTTCGTAATGCATTCACATTGAATGCTTACCACTTTGTCAAACTCCGAGTAATGATCTATTACATCCACCTGTTACAAGTCATTATATTTCAGTAGTCAAAATGCAGATTACATATTTTAAAATGTTGCTAGGTTGGACAAGCCAGAATGTTTGCCCAGTTACCTGACAACGCCCAATAATACAATTCGCATTCTGACTATTGAATGAGAATAGCTTTGTACAGGTCGAAGTAATAGTCTGTCACTATATGCAAATCTGTTTGAATTTGAATGCATTACCGTAACTACCGACATCTTTTAATGTCTAACATTATTTTATTCACCAGCTGCGAAGACTTGCATGTCAATAGTAAAAATGCAAATTACGTACGCTGCATGTTGTTAGGTCGGGCAAGACATACTAGTTTGTCCGACCCAGTAACAACTAATGTATGTAATTTACTGAAATATAATATTGTGTAACAGGTGAATATAATATATATAATATAATATATGATATAATATAATATATGATATAATATAATATAAAATTACTGGGCAAGCGTCTATGAATTTGACTGCATTACGAAAATGGTATATTCGCGTTGGACCTTAATTCCGTTATTCACACTAATTTGTATTACCAGTATTTGCACACATGCCATTGTCAGTTTTTGTGTGGATTTGCGATTCAAATAGCGTTACGAACAATGATACGAAATTGGGAAAGGATAACAATTGAAAAAAAAATACTTTGGGCTACCAATAGTCTCGTGCAAACCATTCTTACATTCATAACACTAATTCATTTTTTTCCTTTTCAATATAATCTCAAGGCATCATAATTATACTTGGATCAATAATCCATATTAATGACAGGGGCGGATCCAGGATTTAGTATAAGGGGGGGGGGGGGGGGGGGAGGGCACACAAATGCAGATTTGTCAACGTTTGGAAAAGGTAGACCAGTATTTTTTTTGTCTTGCCAGCTTCCCGAAAAGTCGCTCAGTGGGAGGGGGGGGGGGGGGGGGCGGGCGACAATTTTTTTTTTCGCCAGGCTTCCAAAATTCGCTCATGGGGGGGGGGGGGGGGGGGTTATGGGGATCCAGTTTCCCTGACAAGGCAAAAAAAAAAAAAGGTTTTCATTCTAAAGGGGGGGGGGGGAGGGGGACACTCTCGACAAAAGGGAGGATCCTTTATGGTCAAAATGCATACTTTTCTTCCGGGGGGGGGGGGGGCTATGACTTTTTGTTCTCTCTCTTTATAGGTAATAAGAAAATTATCAGATTTCAGCTTTTAAACAAAGAAAATTTGATTATCAACATTGTGCTTGAAATATATTGTATAGCATAAATTTATGAACACCACCTATAATACAGAAATCAAATTTTCTAAGATATATTGAAGGAAAGTCGATTTTACATTATTTGTATATTAAGTCAATTGGAAAGTATATAGCACATTTGCATCACAGCATCTCATTAGCATAATGAGGACATTGCCAATTTCTCCATTTATTTAGCGATTTTAGGATTTCAAATATTCAGAATTTGATGGAATCAAAGCATCCACGTTATCATTAACATCAGTATCCTCTGTGGCTTTTATGGCTTGGAGACTATATCTATGAGGGTGGAGCTCAGATGAATTCCTAAGTTGAAAGGGTCTGAGAATGCCAGCATTCGTGTTTTCACTCGATTTGCAGAGAAACGCCCGTCTGAAGTCTCGATCCCTGTAGCAATAGATGCAGGGGTTAACAGCTGAACTCAGGACAACCGACAGAAGACCGGCCACTGATAGGACGTCCCGAAAAATTACACCACCTACATCAGCAAGCTGGACTAGGAAATAGGTGTAGACGGGTATCCAGCAAAGGAGAAAGACGCCGACGACCGTTGCGGTTGTCTTGACTGCCTTTACTCGGCCATCCTGAAGACCCGACTGTCCAACTGTGTCTAAAGCATCTCTTTGGTTAGAGATCGCTTTGGATTGCTTCATGGCTATGAACAGGATTCGGACATTGAAAATGATTAGCGTGGGTGTCAGGACAGAGATGAAGGCAAGGATGGACAGAGTTTGGACTCGTGCAAGAGGTGTTACATATTCATCTGCTTCGCAAATGATCGCTCGGCCATAGCTGCTGTTCTGAACGACATAGACGGTAGTACGAATGGCGAAACCAACCATACAAAGAACCCACGTCAACACAATACCAAGACCAACACGTTTATGCGTCACCAAGCTCGCGTAACGCAGTGGTCTCGTTATGGCAATATGGCGGTCAACCGTCACTGCCACAATATGGAGAAAAGCTATTCCGCTAAACGAGATATAAGGAAGGGTCAGCACAATGGACGTCGTAGCCTGTGGGGTGAAGACTTTGTAAAGAGCAAAACTTTGCAAGGGACATGCAACCAGACCAGTCAGAAGATCAGCTACTGCAAGACTTGTGAGGATCAGGTTGGTTGGAGTCCGTAAAGCGCGCTTCCTGTAGACGGCGGCAATGACCATGGAGTTACCTACAATGACACACAACGCTAGAGGTATCATTGGTATCGTGTATGCGAAAAATATTTGCATGTTAGTGACGTTTCCTCCTGTTTGGTTGACCATGATAGGGCATCCATGATCAGTTACTTCCATCTCAAATTGATGATCTTGTCACACTACTGACAATATCTTTAATAGTATAAAATGAATATCCCAAGTGATGATCACCTCACACAATCTGGTATTCCAACTGATGAGCTCGTTACCCAAGTGATGATGTCAACATCTGATTATCACAGTTGATGATCTCTTCACTCAGTTGACAATAATTATCTTCATACAGTTATTGATTCCGTCACACGATGATAATCTCGTCAACAAATCAATTATCAATTCATAATCTCGTCAAATAATGGATGATTTCGTCCCACAACGATGGATCTCGTCAACCAAATTGAATATAATTATCGTCACATTGTACATATTCTTATCACGTTATTAATGGTTTCGTCGCACAATGGATGATTCCAGTCACCCGGCTGCTTGTCCTGCAATAAAGTCGGTTAATCTTATCATATAATTGATGATTTCTTCACCCAATTGATGATCTTGTCACACAAAATAATGATGATCACGTCACACAGTTGAAATTAGCCGCCAATCGACGATAATTTACGTTGTCATAATTATTATCAGTTCCCACTTAATTTTGCAGCATCTACTTGATGCTCATCTGTGACGCTGTTGCTGTAAAGGCTGAATACCTCAAAAAGAAGAGAGAAAACCTATTGCCCTTTCAAGTATATTTGTCAGTGCTTGGTAAATCAATTCGTTAAGTCGAACAGTAGATGATCATAGCTGATGTCATTCTTTATATTCAGCTATAATTTGATCGAATCACGACAGAAAACAGAAATCATTGTCTTGCAGGTTACTCTTAAGCGTAAATATTTTGTAAATATACCTCCTTTGAATCGTCTACAGACATTACCAGAAGAAAAACTGCCAATAATAAGGGTCATCTACAGTCATGTTTTCCGAGACGGCTCGTTGATTATAATGAGTAGAATTCCTATGTCTCTCCTTCAAGATGTCCACTCGATGTTCTCTCCGAATGTTGATCATGAACGATTTATATAGACATAATCATACCTTTCCGCTTGATTTCATCGTGAGTAATCCCCATAAAACATTCACAACCATAAAAAACAACAACCATCATATGCCTGCTGAGTGAGCACCTGTAATAAGAATGGAAATAAATACTTGATGTATATACTGAACCAAGGGAAATTTCTAAGAGTGGTTGAAGTCACGTGTTAAGATATTATGATCATGACTACTTCTTCCATTTTTAGTAACCCGAAAGTATTCGTTGCTATAGACATGAGCTGGCTAATCCCGTATCCTTAACAAAAGACAATTGTCTCAAACATTGAATAGTATCGGTTTCGATCTTACACACTTATACATGTAGTTCCTTCGGGGTAGTTACAGTAAATACATAGAGAGCCAGGGTGCCGCTACTGTTGGCAATTTTTGGAATTCTCCAAGGCTGTCGACAAAGTACAAATTTTTTTGAACCACTGTTTTTTTTTCATTTTTTTTTAATAAGAGAAAGACTGGACGCCTCATAAACATAACCATTCACGAAATATGCAAATCATCTTGGTTAATTATGCAGGGTATGAAGACATTGGCGGATCCAGGGGGGGGGGGGGCGCTTCCGGCCCGTGCACCCCCCTTTTGGAAGTAAAGTATGCATTCTGACCATAAAGGATTATTATTATTATTATTATAAAGGATCCGCCCTTTTGTCGATTGTGCCCCCCTTTTAGAATGAAAACCTTTTTTTTTTTGTTGTTGCTTGTCAGAGAATTATGGAGGGAAACTGGACCCCATAACCCCCCCCCCCCCCCCCCCCCCCCCCCCGTCACTGAGCGACTTTTCGAGAAGCTGGAAAGACCAAAAGATACGGGTCTATCTTTTCCAAAAGTTGACAAACCTGAATTTGTGTGCCCCCCCTTATAATAAATCCTGGATCCGACCCTGTATGAAGATATGCCAATTAAGTCTTTAAATCCTTCCTTTTACTTTTCCCTCGTTACTTTCACACATTGTGTATGATATATTTATGCTTTCCCCTCTCTGTTGGCCATTATCCTCTTTTTTTGTTATGTAAATTACTATTACTGAATACTTTCACCTGAGGGGTCCACAATTTACAAGCTCAGCTTCACAGTGGACCTCTCCATTTCCAACCAAACATTGATAAAATTATTTTTCATACTGCAATAGCTTGATACATCTTATCTAATCTACAATTCTGTTATATTTATGTTTTGTATTGCGTGTATCCTACTTTGTTGATTTAATGATATTTATGTGAATTGTATATTTCTCTTTTGTTGGAAATAAAAAAATAAAAACTGAAAAACTGAAATCTATCCCCTCTCACTCAAAACCTGGTTATGAAGACAAGTCTTTTTGTAAATATTACCTTCATCCCTTTTCTCATGTTATTTTTTAATATTTTCTATCTTCCTTGCGCCATGCATGAGCATCACCCCATGATGGATACCGGCGCACTACAAGTGTTCATATTATCATTATTATTATTATTATCAAATAGAAAGTTCTTCAGTAGAAATGAAAAAAATAATAATATCCTTCGTTAACAAAGGGGACAAGGACAATGGGGCCTTCTCGCTATTCATACAAAACCGCTGTTCATTTAGTCACGCGTTATAGATAGCGTCCTTAGGAATAAGTGGTCCTTATGAATAAGTGGTTCTTATGAATAGCTGTCCTTATGACTAGCGAGGTTACCCTCAGGAGTGGACAATAGGCTCACATCTGTCAAAAGAACGTTGTGGTAGATCTGTAAATATTCACTTGGGATGGGACAGTTTTCCGTGTTCCTTCTTGGTGCTTCTGAAAAAGCAACACTACGGTACTTTCTGAGATACAATGTCATTATTTTTATCACATGCATAATGGCTGATATCAATTGAGAGAGAGAGAGAGAGAGAGAGAGAGAGAGAGAGCGAAAGAGATTTTCGTGTCATCATTATTATAATACTTCCGGGGAAGGAAATTAGTAAAACATGAAGAAGAAATATTTTTGAACTCGAAATATCACTCTGGTCTGATATAATAGTCTCGGTATATACACAAGAGCAACACTTGAAACTATTACAGTGGAACTTCATTATAAAAAACACTGTTATAACAAATTTTCATTATAACGAGGTAGCTTTCCGGTGACACTTTTTTGTATTCTATTGTTTTCAGTCCTGAGGTAGTTTCCTTCGTTTTAAGTAGGTTGTTAAGACGAGGTTCCACTGTATTAACTTTTAAGTACCGTACCCCTTTCTGGTGCCAAACAAATAAATCGAAACAAATATTACATGTTGATGTCACAGTGGTTTACGGTTCACCATATATGCAAGTCCTGAAAAGGACTGTTGTGTCCGTATATATGCAAGTCCTGAAAAGGACTGTTGTGTCCGTATAGCGGAGTAAGGAGAGAAAAATATAACATGGCGGAGTAACACGAACGGTATAAGCCAGTTCGGGGTTAGCGCATGGTACAAATGACCCCAAATATCCACAGATATTTTAGACATGGAGGGTCCCTTTATGTGCACTTCAGAAAAATAACTCTGGGAGTGATAGAGGTGCCTCATGAATAGCTTTTGTTTCCCCCCTTTAAAAAGAATACTTCCACCTGGATATCGTGGAATGCACCATTAGTGCATAATTGAATAATGATTACATGACATTCATGAGCACATATCGAATATTAGTGTCAGTGGGGTTTAGAATTTGGTACAGATGACCTTTATCTGCTCATGCTCAGATTGCATCCCCCGAAGTGGCTTATTCGTCTCCATTGGCAGATCCGGGATTATTTTCCGATGGAGGCGTATTAAGTAGCAATTAATAATTCATGACTCTGGGTAATAGAGGTGCTCTGGAATTTCTGCCGGAATTGTTGTGAATTAATTACTGATAGACTAAATAATTTTTAAAACATTTATGTGTCAAAAAGTTTTAATGCAAACTGTATTGTGAGAAAAAAATATTTGAAAGAGGGTCATGAAACTTACTCCAAATAAATTTGAAATGTTTTGACTTTACAACGTGCAAATATTAGGCTGATACAAATTTCAACTTTTGAGTTATGGACAAGCATAAGTGCCAATAGTTTTTGTCACATATACCTAGTATGTATCGTAGGAACCCATATACATTATACATGAAATATATTAGACTATCTTGAAAACCTGCGCCAATCAGCCAGTGGCGGAGATTTCTTACGCAATTCTATTCATGGGGGGGGGGGGGGGGGACCTGTTATGCCCCCTCCCCGATGTAAAGAATTTCAGTATATTTCCGCCCATGCAATCAGCAATGTTAATCATTTTATTTTCAGTGACCTCAAATTAGTCTAGCTTGACTGTAGTTTGTTCAAGAGGCATTTTGGCTGTAGACAAATGTTACCAGTACCCTAACGCATTCGCTTGGTTAGTTGGTCTTCTGTATTCACCGGCACACATCTCCCAAATCAATGCACCATCATCTACATGTAGATTAAACAGAGTGACCTAGATAGAATGCAACACCCGAGATCTGCAATTTCAACGAAATCATTGACACAATATCATATGATTTTTGTTTTATTGGGTAAGGCATTTTGATTCTACGGCTATTTTGCGAGGCAAATGTCATTTTCAAAATACAGTTATGCTGCTTTTGCAACTGTAGTCGTGCTTGAAGCAGCGAGAAATTTGAGCGTGACAGCTTTCCATACTACCTCTATTTCATTCATCACGTTGCCTTTGTTTTCAGAGCGAGAGCAGTCAACAAAGCTGACTGTATGAGAAGCCACCATGCCCAAATTTCTCGCTGCTTAAGCACGACTACAGTTGCAAAATCATAACTGTAGTTTGAAAATGACAACAAAGCTGACTGTATGAGAAGCCGCCATGCCCAAATATCTCGCTGCTTCAAGCACGACTACGGTTAGGTTGCAAAGTAGCAAGTTTGAAAATGACATAGCCCCACCAAAAATAGCAGGAAAATCAAACGCCTTACCCAAAATTTACGATATTGTGTCAGTGATGTCGTTGAAATTGCTCATTGCAGGTGTTGCATTCTTTCTGGGCCACCCTGTATAAGATTATCTTTTTCATGATAGACTTAGGGTCAGTATACGCTCAATGAAGCTCAGCAAAACACAAACTTGATGGTATTTCATTATGCAGTCGATTGTTTTTATTTGAGAAGTCACATTTTGTGAAGATTATCATGAAAACAAAACTGATAATAAAGAGAAATACCTCTCCGTTTACCCAATAGATACTAGTAATACGACCACACGGCTTTGTATAACCAGATTCAGTCTTTTTATTTTTCTTAATCATGTGACACTTTCCATATTAGTGTGAGATCTCAAGTACCATTCAAAACCTGGGGAGCGTTTCATCAAGCGTTTTGTCAGTGATTTTCACCAACAACAGTTATAAGCTACTGAAATCCTTGCATCTGATTGGCTGAGAGCAAATTTGTCAGTAAAAATCACTGACAAAACGCTTGATGAAACGCTCCCCTGGAGGAATTATTTTACAACACTGTACTGACAACTAATGGAATGATTGAATGTCCTTTCGCTGTCCTTACAAAGTGAAATATCTTGGTATGCTACAAATGACAGGAAGAGACCCTTACATTGTATGGGTAGTGAAACATGATTGAAGAATCCACTGCATGGGCACTCTGACTGAGAATGTGACTTATGGGAAAGTCCAAGGCATTTGATCATTTGCTGCTCCTACATGTTACCAATAATAAAGAAAAATAAACAAAAATTAGAAATTGCAAACATCATTTTCCTTGTTATTTGGTCGGATCCAAGATATTATAGTAAGCCTGTCAGGTTGGTAATGTATGGGGCAAAGTACCTTGGGCTTGCCCTTATACAATTCACAAAACCGCATGTCGATTACCTCCTTTTGTGTTTACTACCCGTGTTGAGAGCATCTCCTGTCAAAAAGAGATAAAGTCGAGTTCTGGTCATGTGATTACATTGTGAAAGAAACAGTCTCAAAGCACTTGGGAAAGGTTGATCATGTCTACATAATAATCATCAAAATTCCAATTCCAATTTTGCTGAAAAAAAGCACATGCACTGCACACAGAAATGGGTATATGGTACTGCACACACTTGTGGCATGGATGTTCGGCCCGAACATTTCAGCTATTTCTCGTCATATTTTGAAAATGAGGGCATTTGAGGAGCAGTCCTATTCAGGTAACATTTCTAATATGATGATCTTCCAAAGTGACATAAAAGGAATGAGAAAGCTCACAAATTCTTGCCCGTAAGTCACACTCTCAGTCAGAATGTTGATTTAGTGGATTCTTTAATCACGTTGGTCTCTTCACTATTTCTCACCCCTTCCCAGAACTCCACCTTCTCCTTGCGGTTGGAATCTCACCGACATCTCTCACCAAAAGTACTGAAGTTTGAAGGGAACACAGAGAAGGAGGGATTACGGGACCGGCAGAATGGCAGAGAGCAAACAGAAAGATTGGCAATGGGGAACCAAAATGGAGAAAATGAGAAAGAGAATGGATCTCAAAAATATATAGCCAGAGAGTGATACAGATAGAGAGATATAGAGAGAGAGAGAGAGAGAGAGAGAGAGAGAGAGAGTCAATCTGGAACTCCAGTTTCCAAGATCACTGTCATAAACACGGAGCTTCTACATGTAGTGCATATTTACAGGTATACGACTATTTTCCATATCACAATGTCAGAGCTGAATTTTAGAGAAGCAAAAAGCAGAGATCATCATACAAAACATGTAGTGGAAACCAGGGGCTGTATTCTGAAAACTATGTTATCTTTCAGGTTAAGGAAAGCTATGTTAATTGTCATAACAAACTGAAATTTCGCGCAATAAACACTAATCATTGGTGCCTGCGCAGATGTCTTTTTTAAACTCTAGGCAAGCACAGCCATCTTTGCGCAATCATTAACAAATGACTTGTCCTGATTTTGATTTGTGAAAATTAACATCGTTTTACTAACATAAAAGATAACATCGTTTTCAGAATACTACCCCTGGGGAGTGTTTCATCAAATGTTTTGTCAGTGATTTTTACAGACAAATTTGCTCTGAGCTAATAAGATGCAAGATTTTAAGTATCTTATAACAGTTATCAGTGAAAAATCACTGACAAAAACACTTGATGAAATGCTCCCCAGATGGTTAAAGTTGAATAAACATGACAGCAACGTCTTTCAAGAAATCATCTCGAGGACAGTCTCAAGACCCCAAGATATTGCCCATTGTTAATACCCAGGGTGGTCTCATCAGTATCATATTGCCTATTTGGAACCAGAAGGGTGTTAACTTGTATCATTTTGTACAGATGAAACGCCCTTCTGGCTCTAAAGAAATGATATATCATTCTCCCTGAGGGCCTTGCAATCATATTATATCATATTATTACCCTGACTTTATGCAATGTGTCACTGTTAAGTTTGCACCATCAAAAAGGTGATGCAAAGGGCTACATGAATTGAAATTGCCTTACACGTACATGTAGGTGGATTTTTTGAAGGTCTTTGCCATCATATTCATCATCATACATGAATCTATCCCAATTACAAAGCAGCCAATAAATCTGCAAGCAACATAATACAATTACAAGCAGTACCAATTGATGACACTCAGCGATAACATCTTAAAGAACACACTCAAAAAGATAATTAGAGATGTCTTAAATCAATTACTGCAAGTACATTTACTCATAATTGCTCCGCGATCTTTTGCCAGTTCTTGCTGGCTTCTTCGGTCACTAGAAAATTGCAAAAAAATTGCAGAGCCATCGGCCAGTATAGGAACTGTCGTAACGCAGCGGATCGAGCAATCGTGGGTACTTCCAGTAATTGATTTAGAAGATCGCTAATAGCCAACATTTGCTAGATGAATCTTCATGAAACATTATAAGAGGGCCAGTGACTCTAAGAAACCCACTCTCAGGCAATCTAAATAGCCTAATAAATTTGTGGTTCTTATAATCACCTTTCATATAATCCAAACATAATTAATACAGGCAATAAAATAAGACATCGAAGTGAATCTAGAGTGGATTTCTTGAAAAGTCTTTCTGATCGTGTGAATCGTATAACATGTTTGTAACTCATGTGAAGATGAACAAGTTTGCAGTGTGCATTAATTTTTCTTAAATACTTGTTAAACGGATTGAGAATTTTCAACCGTAACACTGAATATTGTTAGAAAGCAATTTGTATTTTTTGCTTCCATTACTTTTTTTTAATGAGCATTTATAAAATCTCAATAAGCCTACTCGTAAATGGATTACATTCCATATTACGGAGAAAAATCTTTCTCTATTTCTGCGCTTTCTTGATTATTTTGCCATTGATCCTTGTAACGAACACTTTCGATATATTTTGTGTCAATGCTGAAACGAAGTTCAATAGTACCTTTCCGATCAAGTTTCCAATGTGAGTCTATAACTACACCTACACTTTACAGTTTAACTCTTCATATTTTGCAAATCAAATAAAAAAAATCAACATACATTTATCTAATTATAATCAACAGTACAAGCATGACATAAAATATATCACTGACTACACTACAGCCCCCTTTAGACGTTACACGGTAAACTGCCAGTGGAAAACCCAACATGTAAATGGATGGCAAGAGGTGATATATGGGGTCGACATACATAGCTATGCACAATTGCTCCTATACATATTCCCTGGGCCCCTAACATGAAGATAACTTAGCAACTGACTGCTATTTTGTAATTGATCACTACATGTATGTGCAATCAATCACAAAATATTGATCACATGATCGACTGATCATCATATGATCAGTTACTAACTAAGCTTTGTGTTATGGGGTCCCGATTTGTGTGTTGAAAAGAAATAGACATGAGAAATCGAGACGCATAAGCAACACAGTATGTAGCTTTCTAGAGATTCCCGTAAATTGCAACAGAAGTAAAAGCACCTACATGCATGTAGATTGCAACGTTGCATCCAAATGGGGAATGCCCAAGGAGGAAATGTAACGTTATATCTGCTTTCACTTCTGATGAGTGGGTGATGTGTAAGCAGTGTGGGGGTGTGTCAATAGCCAACCAATTTAATTACCTCTGTCATCGTCAAGTACATAAGCAGTCATATCTGAATACGAACATATCGTCTGTTGAGAGCCAGAAGGGCGTTAACTGAACTCTCAGCAAACAATATATGTATACAGCAATTATATATCTATTAATGGTACAAACAAAATTAATTGCATCATGAATATCATGATTCATCCAGTAATGTTGAGTTTTAGGATGTTATGAATCAAATGAAGTTTACAGGGCCTTCTTGCATAAAGAGTTGTGTTTAATCACAACTCAAAAGATTAAACACAACTTGATTTTCAGCTAATCAGGATCGCGTATTTGGGAATTGCGTTTAAGTTTTTGAGTTGGGATGAAACGCAACTTTTTATGCAAGAGGGCCCAGGAAGTATTTAAAAAAAAAAAAGAAGATAAGGAATTGCAGTTGTGACTTTGAGGAAAATTCAAAATATCTGTCGGTAAAGTCCACTCTATATTTATCTGACTGATTCATATAAGATTACATTTCTCATTACAACCAATTTCAAATCATGTACCAATATCAAGTGCGTAACAAGTCACATGATCCTACACACTCTTATACAGTACTGTAGAACCTCGTTATCAAAACCACTTTTAAAACAAACTTCCTTAAAGCAGATAACCGGAGAAATGTACCATAAAATAAGAAATAGGAAAGATTATACATTTTTTGAAAGCTAATCCCCCAAAGAATATGATGAAATTAAATTTTAGAGATGTAAACTTGTTCAAAAAGATTATCAGGACGTTTTTTCAAGACCCCTGACAGGGTCTCAGATGAGCCACGAAAGCGAGAATTCTTGCACTAGAAAAATGACGTCATTCTAGGGACAGCTAGCTTACGGTATACGACTTGACTGTACTGTAGCTGTATGAATCGTATATGTGTGTGTGGCTGCTGCAGTGATTCACCCAGTGATTGATGGAATGACGGTGTGATTCCAGGTTCTAACATCTGAATCAGGGCCAAAATCAGACATTTTGTCGACAAGATTTTCAAAGATTGGAAGAAATCAGTAGCTTACCTCGAACCGTGAACGTTATGTGCGCGCGCTGTATTGACGTGATCGTGAGCTAGCTAGAACCAAGCAAGTGTGTCCCGAGTATTACGTCACATTTCCAAGGTTGAAAAAGAAACTGCTCGCGGGGCGAAAATATGCGAATATTTTGGCACACATTTGAAACAGAATAATATTAATTTATGAAAACCTATGGATTTCGAATGTTGATGGAATGTTTTAGGGCATCTTCCCCTTTCCGTTGATACCAAATTTATTGCATTTTGGTTTGTTTGTACATCTCCGAGTAACACCTTTAACAAGGTATATTTGCCGGTCACAATTCTTTGCATTCCGTTTTTTTTAGCCCTGATGTAACAAGGTTTCAATTACAAAGTAATTTCCTTGGTCTCAAGTAGTTTGTTATAATGAGGTTCTACTGCATTATCATGTGTCTTTTAATTAATTTGTTATTCCTTCATAGAACTCATGAAATCATCTGTTTCAAAGCAAAGTATTTAGTAAGGGACAAACAGGCATGGATATTAGCCTTAAAGAAGAGTGATAAAAAAACTATACACAAACAAATCAAATCAATCGAAAAAAGAAAAAGACGAGGAAGAAGAAAAAATAAGGTATGATACATACATGCCTTATCAATAAAATGGCAAACATATCAAATGTTCAATTGATAAGATCAACATAAACATATTACAATGAAATCTAACATTTGTCTCTCTCACTTTTCTTAATACATACAAAATCATAAGCCTACAAAAAAAATGTGTGTCCTTTCTTTCACAATTACAAGGGTATGAGGAAGGAAAATGGCATATTTATATCACCAATCACACATTAAAATATTCAGTCACTTGCAACATTATCGCTAATAGAGTGCTTCGAGTGTGGGGGAGAATTATGGCAATCGTTTCAACTATTAACTGAATTTTGTAAATCTGAATGACTAAAATCAAAGCTTTTTTGTAGTCATCCCACTATTCAATTTGGATAGTCGAGCAAGGAAGCTGGTAGCTATATGTAGATTGAGCTACAATTCCAGGAATTATGAATTTGAACTGTACAATGTACTCTTCAAAACCGACATGAAATCTCAAGGTAAATAGATAACCTGTGACAATAAATTGATCATAATTTTAATCTAGGTTTCAATTCAAGGATGTAGATATAAAGTTTCTAGATGATGATCATCATCGAAAAAAAATAAAAAAATTCCCGCCATCAACATTGGTGGGGCCGGGTTGAGAGGCACAAATGTATGCAAAAACTGAAAAAAACTTCAACACAATGATGAGAAACATGTTAGAGAGGCTAAATGATAAAATGTAAAGTAGCAAAGGCACCTAACAGAAGCGATGAAGACAATGAAAAAAAAAACTAGTAACCTATACTACAGTGTATAATGGACATAGAGAGAAAGAGAGAGAGGATTTAGTAGGAATGGAAACATAAAAGATGAAACCTTAACAAGACATCAAGACATTTATACAATTTTCCCTTGCTTCCCTTTTGTAACAGAAGGTAGCTGGCAAACCTATACTGTGAGTTGATGTTTATTCTTTTGTGCATCTCAGACTAGTCTGTTTTTTTGAAGTAAGCCCTCACTTCACCACAAGCTCTGCTTGTCATTGACTTATGATAAATTCCTGTGGGAATGACATGGTGACTTGCTGAGGAAGCTCTTACACTTGACGAGCTCCTGGGAGTTGAATTCATCAATTTCTACAGTTCCTCCTGCAGAAGACTGCTTTGCTATACTTGGCACAACAAAATAAACTTGACACATAAAAATAAATGCAGATTCTTGTAAACTGCTGCTCAACCTCTCTGTTCTGGTTTCGAGCACTCCATTCCCAATGGTTAAATTCATCCCCAGGTATTAATGTGACAGTTAAAGTTGAGTGATATCCACTTGGTGTGGCTAGGAAGTTTTCACACAAAAAATAAATATATATATATGAATTACTGTCAGACCTTTGGTTTGGTTTGTCTCATGAAATGTACTCTATCTTTAGAACTCTTAATTCCAGGTGCAGTAGTGTCCCATTTAGATGGCTATTTTTCTTGCAAATTGTGTAACGGAGGTCACAGATTGATTCTGATAAACCCTTGACAGATGAGTTTGAAGACAACATCCTGTGCCTTTTTTTATTTCACTTACGCTCGAGCTTTCCAATTTCGTCCACTTGGCATAATGCTATCGAAGGTGTCCAGACAGGGTTTGGGGTAACTCCTGCCAGTTTGTCTTTATCCTACAATTTAGGCTCACAATTCCTTCAGCGTTACAGTTGTAACTCCTGCCAGTTTTACTTTATCCTACAATGATGCTATCGAAGGTGTCCAGACAGGGTTTGGGGTAACTCCTGCCAGTTTGTCTTTATCCTACAATTTAGGCTCACAATTCCTTCAGTGTTACAGTTGTAACTCCTGCCAGTTTTACTTTATCCTACAATGATGCTATCGAAGGTGTCCAGGCAGGGTTTGGGGTAACTCCTGCCAGTTTGTCTTTATCCTACAATTTAGGCTCACAATTCCTCCAGTGTTACAGTTGTGCAACATTGCCTTCAGGCTGAAGTGTCACACAGATCACTATTTGAATTATCAACACTGGCTACAGACAATTTGCCATCAGCTACCCTTGAAGAATTTCACCACACTTTAAGTTCCAGTACTTGGAGTAGTCCCTTATGTTTCGTACAACGGTTGAGTCTTCAGTGAATTGGTGTTGAATTTGTCAGAGTTAATTCCTTACAGTACGTCTTTATCCTACATTTGAAGCTCACAGTCCCTAGAGCAATATAGTCCTGCCTACTTGGCTCTACTTGCTATAGTTGTTATAAATCCTGAATTCTCAACACTTGTAAAAGATGAATTCCTTACAGTTTCTCTTGTAGAATTTCCCCATATTTTAAGCTCCCAGTACTTGGAGTAGTCCTTTACATTTGGTGCAACGCTATTGAAACTGTCAAATTTGGTGACGATGATATGAAGAACTGATCTCAGGAAGATTATGTACACTTGAAGCTCACAGTCCCCGAGAGCATTACAGTCCTGCCTAGTTAGCTTTATGCTATAGTTTCTTATGAATCGCTGATTCTCGTTACTTGTTTTAGATGAATTCCCAAGAAATTCTCTTGTAGAATTTCCCATACTTAAAGCTCTCGGTTCTTAGAGCAGTCCATTTCATTTGGAACAGCGCTGGGGTCACTTACGAATCACTGTCGGAGCTGTCACACTTGGTTTTGACGAACTCTTGACAATTGATCTTGTGGAATTTATCCCATGCTTTAAGCTGACAATCCCTTGAGCAGTAGAGTCCAGTGCACCTAGCACAACGCTTTAGTTTCTTGCCGATTCCCAAGGCACACATGTCGCATGACGGGATGGGTTCTAAGCCATACATATCACGGTATTGGATCATCACCTAATATACGGTAAAGGAAAATGAAAGAGGGTCACTACCTACATGTATGTGCTGATAGAAGAGGTAGTTGGATCAGCAGGTTCCATCTGTGGGTACTGCATAGGGTTCCAGGGAATTTGTTTTTCTTTACCCTTGGTGTACAATGAGTGAACTGGCTTTGCAGCATCACAGGGGAAGGAGTGAGAGGAGAAAAGCACTTTTGCAGGCTTGAAAGTTTGAAAGTACACGTATTTACATATTTATTATGCTTGTCAGGCAGAATGCATTCCTCTTATTAAAGTCATCCACATTTGGTAAGATCATCAAGTCCGTAATGTACTGCTGAGAACCTGGTCACATGATTATCGTTCTCAGCCATTATGTGTGTACTTGAAGAAGTTGTGGCCCCCTGCCAAACTGTTTGCCAGAGTTGGTTACACATCATTTGGTGCAAAGCAAAGGACAAAAGCAAAGTAGTCTCCAAGAACCTACCCATCTGCAACTTTAACAGTCCCATATTATGAGATATTGGTAGTAAACATTGCATACAGGATAAATTGTCCTGCAAAATTTATGGTCTGGCAGGGGGGCGTTTCATCAACTGTCTTGGCGGTGATTTATACAGACAAATTTCCTCTCAGCCAATCAGATGCAAGGATTTCGGTAGCTTATAACAGTTATTGCAATTTGCACTGATGACAAGTTTTATGAAACGGGCCCCTGGAGACCACACTCACCTTGTCTTTGTGTGATATGAAATAGTCAGCGGTATCATCGCCTATGAGACAAAGTGTGATGTCACAAAGTGCCCGGAAGTAATCTTTTACGAAGAAGTAGCCCCTGGATCGGCGGTACAGGGCTTTCCTCATTAAAGTGTTGTTCCTAACATTGCCTATTTTGTTGGTAGGATCTGCCACTGTGTGAGAGAGAAGGTAGAATGAGAGCAATTTAAAGATTTCTTATGAAAAATAACAACTGATCCAGACAGACGCAATAAGTGAGCTGTCCATAGTAATCCAACTCTTTCAGGTCCATATACAATGCTGGAAATAACTGTAGAAGTGCTTCCGAGAGATTCTGTAGTCATATCATCAAAAAATGCTTAAATCCTTTCAATTAACCCTTTCAGAATCATAAGAGGCAAATTCCGCTTAAGATTTATAGCTAGTGTGCAATTCCTGGAGTCAAAATATATATATTTTTTTCTTATTTGAAACCAACTCAATGTATTATTGGTTTTAAGTCAGAAAGCGATCCTCAATCACCTACACAATGTAGTCCGTTCGACAGGATGTGAATCGAAGCCATGGGTACTCTGGTTAAAACTAACAAACATATTTACAAGTGATTACTTCCTTCCAAATTCTGGTGAAATAATAAACTATCCATCAATCACACATTTAATTGGAAATCTGCAGTGTTGTGATACTAATGCAGTAAAGATTAAGATTAAGATATGATGAATAAACCACCTAAAAAAAACCCCTGCAGTGGTACATGTGCACACTAACTGAGCTGTGTGATATAAGATGCAGAAATGGAAAGTGCCCCAGGTTATATATTTCCTTTTGCCGATGGTTATTTGAAGCAGTTTTCCGAATAAAAAGTTGATATTTCAATAAATCTTTTGCTTAGTACCTCTATGTATTGGATAATGAAATCAAGTTTACTTTTTTAGTCATTTGCATTTTTTCTCTATCGTTTATATTTTTTTTATGTGTAGGTCCAATTGAGAAAATATGCCTTACATAATCAATAATTTAAAAAAAAATGCATTTGGTACAATATCCGTTTCTTTGATATTTAGCTTGCTTGACTCATGATCAAAATATTGATACATAATGATGCAATCCATATGCATATTTCCTGGCAGAAATTTTTGTTATGAAACATGACCTAGTCTCTCACATACATTGATATCTGTCTTGTATAATGATGTTCAGAAGGATTTGGTTTTCAAATATATAATGCTATTATTAAGATATCTATGACTGAATTCTCCCATTTACGAAAGCGTATGGCCATACGCTTTAGTCTAACATTGAGTCTGGGGGAAAATGAGTCTGGCATTCCCAGTCACTTGCATATGTTTACTTTTATGAAGCACATGATGATTTTTTTTTTCCTGGGCTTCATTTTTATACCATATTACATACACTCATAGCATTGTAAGACCAGGCAGCTCAGATTTTGTCAAGCCTCTACAAAGTTACCAAATCAATTTAAACTGTTCATCCTTTAGTCTAACATGATTTACCATCTGTGTGCCAAGTTGCAGAATTTCCTTCACTCCATGGCCGGGGGGAATTGGGGAATCCATCCAAAAAATAATGCAGCCTTTTTAGGGTTAACTCTTTATATGCGACACTCGGATAATATATCTGGGTATCATTGTATTTCTCACGATGTTGTTTTACCAATGGCTTCTAAATCCTTCAATAATTTCCTGTACGAAATTATCATACACAAATAATACAGGGTACCAAATGCATGGTGATTTCTCTCTGTGAATTGGTGCATATATATTGTTTGATTATTCATTAGCACTTGTGACAACAAAAAGGTTAATAGGGTAATATACTGTAAACGTGGAATATTTCGCGGTGGGAAAATTTTCATGAAATTAGCGCGAAAATAAAAACACGCAATTATTTTGTTTATGTATTCTTTAGCCCACGGGTCTATCGCGTGGGCGAAGTTAAAAACACGTGAAATTCACCTTACTTGGCCGAGCGTGAAAAATTAATTGCTTGAAATTATGCTTACCTCCGATGCACCTGGCAATGGCTTTGTCACAGTCCTTGATAGCTTGTTGGTATTGGTCTAGATTAAGATGGCACTGGGCTCGGTTGCAGTACAGGGTGATAGGAAGGTCATACCTGTTACAACATCATACAGATCATTGACTTACAAATTTTAAAGGGATGATATTTTAATAACAATATGGCTCCAAACACAGAGCTACATTTCGTGAAATAAATCAGGATTGTTTGTATGTTGCAAGCTCAAGTGTTGGATTGCATGTTGCAGTCATCAAAAGTCATGGTGTGAGAGTTTGAAACACATGCCATAGCTAATCATGCCTAAAACCAGTGTCAAGTGTCTGACATCGATTCGGTTCCCTCCCCCGTATAGCAAGGGTTAAATGGCCGAAGACTGCCTCCTTTGGTTGACATGGTCACTTCATTGTCTGATGTATTGTGTCATAAGAACAGAAATTGGGAAGAATGATGGGAGAGATGGCAAGATATGAACAAGGAAACATACTTCTTTCCACTTTTCACCATGATTTGAGCTTTGAGGGGGGGAATTAACAAGAGCATCTTTGACATGGTCGGTTTGTACTCCTGTGTATTGTGTACTAGTTAGAACAGAGCTTTGAAAAACAATTTTGAGCACGATAGAGAAGTTTGAACGAGAAAACATACTTTCTTCATACTCTTACCATGATTTTAGCTGTTTCACTTTTTTGAGTGGGGGGCAAATAATGATAGCCTCTGTATATTTAGATATGGCGGTTTTCAAGTCCTTGGTTGCGAAGGCAAGGTTCCCTTCCTCTTTCAAAGCTTCCGCTCTGGTTTGGTCCAAGCCGTTGCTTGTTTTCATCCGCTGGAAAAATTGAGACTCTGCATGGAGGTACGCTCTACAAAAGATAATTTGAGAGAGTGTTGTGATATATCATATACATGTATCATAAAACACTTTCATAAATTACAGCTAAACTGGGAAAACTGCACTGCAATATAAAAATGTTCAAAACAGAGAAAAATCACCCCAAAACAATGACAACTCATCCAAGTAAAAAAAAATAAATTAAAAAAAAATACCTTAATTGTGTTTGAAAGAAGAAGAATAAAATTACCATAATCATTCAAGGTATGATTTCCTTTACGACTTTAAGTCTGCAACATTTGAAAAAAAAAAAATAAGTGCAAGTTTCATGTAGACTTTCAGTAGGTTTGGCTGATATTATGGTTTATGTAGACACATTACCACTTAACTTATTCTATGCAATAGCTTTGGCTGTACTACTGAAGAGGGGCTGATCATGTTAGTGTTAGCCTATTCTTGATTATAGCAGAAACCACCCTACCTTTCTGCATAGTATTTGTAGCCTTTCAGGAGGTCTGTTACATTCATGTCAATTTGTCTCTGTGGAGAAAAGGAAAAAACAACAACATACACACACATCGTATCAAGAAAAGCAATTACCTATAGCTACGGGGACATTACTTTAAAGCTCATGTACAGTATTGGTAGCAAAAAAGAAATTGGAAAGAAACATGTTAAATATAGTCTCATGTTGTTCTCCTTGCATCAAAAGATGTCTGTGAGAGATCATCTCGTATTCCATCTATGATTTCTGGTTAATATCAGTGTAAATATCTGTAAGGAATGCTTGATCACTGCCATTATGCTAGGACCCCCACCCCAGCAATCTTGCGGCTTCGCATAGAGACAGCATGCATATCACTGTGTGTAGCTGCTCATTGGTTTTACACGTGTGTGTATAGTGTATAGCACATGCTGCCTTAGTTGGGAGTTCACGTGCCTGTCCCAGCGTATAAATTAGTTTTTGCCTCTTATTTGTTTAATATTAAAGTTGAGGAGGCAGATCTTCAAAGTGTTTTAGTATTGCTAGTATTTTGCTATTTATCAACAAAAAATTGAAGAAATCTGACGAAAAGCTTTTGAGGGCTTACCAAAACTCTACATAACCTTTAAAGAAGTTAGGTTCCGGTTGCGAAAAGAACACTGGAATGAAACTAATACCTCATAATTTCTACTTGTATCAATGGATACATATGCCAGATATTTATGAAGATGTCTGTGATTTCTGAGACTATCGTTCAACTGTGTCTATCCCCGTAACTCACCATCTTAAAGAGGTTAGTACAAATCATGCTCAAAACCAGAAGTCCACTAGTTTTTTTTTACATACCAGGGTCCCTTTACCAAAAATTTGTTATCAGTATACAACTGCCACATTTCAATAACAAATTTGCTCTCAGCCAATCAGATGCAAGGATTTCAGTAGCTTATAACAGTTACTGCAACTTGTTATTGATAAAAAAGTTTTATGAAACGGGGCCTAAGTGCAATTACGAATCTCAATCGTGACCTAGACTTGAATTAGCTCTTTACCTCTCAGTTGTTTGATCCTGTTTCATAAAACTTATTATCAATAACAACTGCCTCATTTCGATGACAAATTTGCTCTCAGCCAATCAGATGTAAGGATTTCAGTAGCTTATAAAAATTATTGTAACTTGTTATTAATGTAACAAGTTTTATGATACGGGCCCTGGTTTTCATGCACGATGTAATCGCACAAATTTATCTTTAGCTGGGTTTACTTACAGCTTCGTTGAAGTAGTATGATGGGTAGTAATGAATGTGATGAGGACCAAAATACTTGATCATGTGATGGACACCGTCCGTCTCTACGATGTAGGTCAGGTACGTTAGCATGTAGAGACGCAGCTCATGGGCGTGACTGTACATGTGCACTGTGGCTGAACGGGCAATGCTCTGAGGAAATTAATCAGTTTGAATTTTGCATTGATTCTGCACTGATCACTTATTTCTAATATTCACGTACCGCTTGACAACAAAAAGATAAACGATGCATACATATTTTGTTAACAGGAACTAACAAAATGGCAAAGTGCTAATCGAGGTTGGTAAGAAACAGTGACATGATATATACAACTACTTGCCATTCAAATATAGTTAAACAAGTTCATTAGCAAGGTTTAATACAATAAATATGTACATTGAAACAATCACAGATAAAGTCAATACCTTTTGGATGTACGATAGAACTAATTCCTAATAAAAATTTACATTCATACATATTTATTATAACCTTAAAAAAGAAAATTATAAACCCCAATGTACAATTCACAATATGTACTAAAATAATAAACATCGAGAAGGGTGTATTCAAATGTCACCCCCAAAACACAGAGCATTAGGGGCATAATGTTAGTCAATCAATCATTCGTAAGTTTTCCCTTTGAGGGTGAACACAGTATCCAAAGCAACAACACAATAATCCCACATTTGAAGCTTACCTCAACAGCACCAATTTTGGATCTGAGCATGCCCTCATGAGATGCGATTTTTGTGGTGAGATGAAAATAATTGCTGACATGATCGTAGGTACCGTAAAACACTAGGAGCAGAAAAATATAAGACAAATCTCTATATAAAAAGCATCCATTGTTCATGGCAATTTATATACGACTTTGCTTCTTTGCTTATAATAGGAAATGCAAATAGATTAAAGAGGGGACAACATGGTTTATGGGTTCCTTCATTTGACTTTCAATCCAGTGGATGTGAAGGTCCCAATCCTTGCTGGGAATCCTGACTGCTAAAACAAACAAATGTGTGCGCAAGAAAATTAATCATCATGTGTAAACTCACCCCCTCTTTCCAATAGTTGCATGAGGTTGTGTGCAGAGATTAGTTTGTGGCAGATGGCCTCACTATTACACAAGCCTGTGACTGTGAGCAGAGTCTCGTTGAGCGCAGCGGAGGCAAACCTGCTGCTGACTGGTGCCTCCAACCAACGGATACATGGCTGGAAGACAAAAAAAAAATAATTTTTGATATAATACCTAATAATATATAATCATTATAGTCCAGGGCCCAATCTTATAAAGAGTTAAGATTGATCTTGATTGATCGTAAGTCCTCCAATCAATTGCAAAGTTACAAACTCCCATCTCTTTTAGACTTGATATCAAGTTGCGATCGATTTGAATCCATCGCAGCTGTTTCTAAGAAGGAGCCCAGGTCTTGATATCGAAGCTTTCACAGAAACTAACAAACTTTGTACTCGTCATTAAAAATGTTGGTAACTCCATGGAGGGAATTCTCCTTACATACATTTATTGTTGCTGTGTTGTCACACACAATTGAAAACTAGATGAATTCTTGACTGTGCGCCTTTAATAACATGTTAATTGACCTCTTTGACATTTGACCTAACAGCTTATAACCTAAAAACCTGATCACTTTATCTCTTCCTAGTCATGAATACAAATAGTTGAGATATGATAAAAAAGGTAAAAAAAAAATTAATTTCACATACACCTGTATAATGACCTCTATGACTTTTGACCTACATATCCCAAAATCTAATCAGATCGTCTTTCTATAGTGATACAAACTAGTACCAAGTTTGAAGTTCATACCTCAAATGGTTCTTGAGATATCGCGTTGACAAGGCTAACACCTGCAATTTCAGAAATTGACCTGTGACCTTTGACCTACGAACCCCAAAATCTAATCAGATCGTCTTCCTACGGTGATACATACTAGTACCAAGATTAAAGTTAATACCTCAAATGGTTCTTGAGTTATCGCGAGAACGAGGCTAACACCTGAAATTTCAGAAATTGGCCTCTGTGACCTTGACCTTTGACCTACGAACCCCAAAATCTAATCAGATCGTCTTCCTACGGTGATACATACTAGTACCAAGTTTGAAGTTCATACCTCAAATGCTTCTTGAGTTATCGCGAGAACGAGGCTAAGACCTGAAATTTCAGAAATTGACCTGTGACCTTTGACCTACAAACCCAAAAATCTAATCAGATCGTCTTCCTACGGTGATACATACTAGCAGCAAGTTTAAAGTTAATACCTCCAATGGTTCTTGAGTTATCGCGAGAAGAGGCTAAGACCTGAAATTTCAGAAATTGGCCTCTGTGACCTTGACCTTTGACCTACGTACCGGTACCCCAAAATCTAACCGGATCGTCTTCCTAAGGTGGTACATACTAGCACCAAGTTTGAAGTTCATATCTCATGTGGTTCTTGAGTTATCGCTAGAACAAGAAAGCGAGACGGACAGACGGACAGACAATCCGAAAACATAATGCCTCCGGCACCAAAGGTGGGCGGAGGCATAAAATTACATTTGAATACAATTGGCCTATTTCAAGAAGTACAATGATTGGACACCTACCTTGAGTAAAGAAGGATCTCTCACAACCACCTCTCTGGCATTGTCATCTGCAATACTCAGCTGAGGAGAAATCAAAAGCATTTTGGGACGCAATTAAGAAAAAGTTTTCAACCATATGCACCTACATTTCTATACATTCTATAACCATAATGAATATCGGGACTGTTCTCATATTTTCATGTCATACTATCCAGCCAGATGTTATTTTGAGATCTACTACTTAGGCGAAGTGGCCTTGCAGGAATATCAGAAAATTGCACAAAAAAGCTACAGAATATCATAAATATATAGTATAAGAAGTAGCACCAAAATTTGTTACTAAAATGCAAGATATTCTATTATATTCTCTATTCTACATTTCTCATCGACATGGTTGTCTTCCATGTAATCAATTTTAACCCTTAGTATATGAGTGGTTTAGAAAATGGCTTTTGATTTCATGCCTGTACCTTAAAACAAAAAGCACTGCATTTCTCATGAAGAAAAGAACAAAATGCACAATTCACACTTGTGGTAAGAGAGGGACAACTGCGACAACTGAATTCTTTAATTTTCATAGGTTTAATACAGGAACCATCCTGTTCTTGTAGGCAATGTGTTAATAGCTCACGAAGTTATAATAGAACCAAGCTCAAGGACAACGGCCCAAGTGCTTTGAATCTCATTTCAAAACCATTACAATTATCACATGATTGTACTAGATTAATGTAGGCTTGACCTATTTCCTGTAGGCAATAGGTTTTATTGACTTACAATAGCCATAAGTTTCAGGCTGAAGAGGTGCATACTGTAAGCGTAGGTCATGACACACTGCCTCTGTTCATCTTTTGTCATCTCCTCCATCGAATGTTCCTTGAAGGCTTCCTGGAAGTAGAGCGGCATCAGACCTTGTGGTCTGTCACCCATCATGTCAAATTCATACTGCTCCACTCCACCCTTAAACCAGTCCGATATCAGTTTCGTGGCAAAATTCTTGTGGATGTATTCGCAGAGTCTTGGAAACAGGTCTTTCTTCTTACCAAGCTGCAGGATTAACAGAAATAAAGAAGAGGAAAGGTTAACAGTTAATAAAATGTTTGTTATCAAGGTTCCTAGAAGTAGGGTCAGATAAGACTCTGGGGTCTGTCATCCATCATGTCAAACTCGTATCGTTCTACTCAGCCCTTGAACCAGTCTGAGATCAGCTTAGTGGCAAAGTTCTTGTGGATGTACTCGCAGTCTCAGAAACAGGTCTTTCTTTTTACCTAGCTGAAGAACAAACAGGACAACAGAAAAATATTTTCTTTTTCACAGGAGCTCCTTTTGGATTCACTATATCAATATTGAGATTCCATTTCACCAATCAATATGTATTCATTGATTTCACTTATTTTTACCAAAGATCTTTTGGAGATTACATGAACTGTTTTTCGAGCTTTCCAGGGCTAAAACGCTCACTGCTCTTATGAATTTTCTTTCACTGGAAGACAAAATGATTACAGATAAATAAATGAAGATCCCAGATTCAATATGACACTTGAAGCAGCTATAAGAAGAGATTTCTTTCTATACTCACTTTCTTAGCAGATGGGATGTAGTTGTGACAACAGTAGGAAAGGATGTGTAGAGCATGGCATGTCATGATTGGTCGGCTTGTATCTGAAAGAGATACAGACACCCTGAATCAGACTTTGATGTTCAGGAAGCGAAGCGAATGACTGTTCAAAACACAACATTTCTGTTACCACTTCTACAGAGAATGAATCACTCAATTCTATGTTATATTAAGATTTTAAAGGGATCGTAGTCAAAGGAATCTGAATGCCTTTGTAGATTTACAAAAGTTCTGACTCACTACTACAAATATGCACTGACAACCTTACGCAGCAGTTACACCCAACCTTGACAAGAGGCAGTAATGTGGGGATAACAATGGTCCCTCTGTGTACATGTTGATGCAAACTTGTGAAGCACACTACAGTAAAGTCTCATTCTATTTTGCTGTGATGATATTTTTCAAGAAGTGGTTTATGGCCTGTCTTAAAAGGGCCTCCAGAGACAAATGGGTTGTACAACACATGTGCTGATGACAATTCTCGCTACCCCAAATACGCAATTTCGCAAACAGATGGCGTTTGTCATGCAAACCACGCATGCGCAGTGCTGACAATATCCCGATTGGGTCGACAAGTGTTTGTCTTTTTGCATTGAAAATGTACACAGGTATTACAAAAATCCTCGAGTTTGAGTTTAACCGACATGTTTGAAAAGATACCATCATGATTTATTGAGACAATTGGTTGCATTTTCAAAATTTGAGTGGTTTATGTCATGCGATCCAAAAATTAAGCATTTTAGCACTCATTTTATTCATAAGCCGTAGTATTTCAATACGGACCGGAAGTGAAGTTAACGAAGATGCAGACCATTTCCATGCATAATATTGCCCTCTACGTCGAAAATTGCATATTTGAGGTAGCGAGAATTACTTCCCAGTCAATATCACATAGTAACCGAATTCTTAGCTTAAATGCTGGACCAAACACTATATCACGACCTAACCCTAACTATAGTTACCTACAACCCAGTTTTTAACCCTACCCCTCCCTACACCTTTGACCAAATAAAGCCTGGAGCATATGTTGAAGCAGCCAGTTGAGACATCCTACATGTATCTTACCCATGGCAAACCTGACGACGACATCCAAGAATGACTTATGTTGAACGACTTCATCAAAGAAGGGTTTGGTGATGTCGTCTGTGTGGCAGATATAGTTACTGGAGATGATGTTACTGGTAATTTCCAAACTGTGGAAGTACACGGACTCCCAAGAGTCACCGAAGCCGCTGCTCGCATCATCCTCCGTCACAGATTGTGGGACCTTAAGTGAAGGAAAAAGAATCAGTAACAACAGGCCTCGAAAGTCAGCAATTTTAGGGGCAGGCAATTTCTGGTCTTGGGGGCAGTCTCTTTCAATATTTTTTTAGGGGCATCAAGGCAAGTCAGTGGGGCCCGGCACCAAGGCAAAAAATAAAAAATAAATAACAAAACACAAATGACTGACTTTACATGTAGGTACCATTAAAATTGCCATCTGTAAGCTTCCCAGTTTCTAGTGATACATTAATTGCCATATTTGTAATTTTCTTCCAATGTGATCTTTAAGGAGAGCGGTAGGGGAGCAATGCAAAAAGCTCTTCTTCGCCATACAAGGGGCCGGTGAGCTTTTGAGTTTCGTATCCAGCGCAGCGTGCGATTGTGCACATGCACTGGACTCGGTCATCGGTCATAATTTGTCTATGGTCATATCATAGCACGCGCACCGCGCGTGAGCCTAGCCATATCTAGCCACGCGAGCCATGCGAGCGTTTCATCAAGCATTTTGTCAGTGATTTTCACCGACAGCTGTTATAAGATACTGAAATCCTTGCACCTGATTGGCTGAGGGCAAATTTGTAGGTGAAAATCACTGACAAGACGCTTGATGAAACGCTCCCCCGGGCATACACAACGTGCGAACGTATATGCAAAGACACCTTGAAAACATCGCTTACTTCAGTTACGTTCAACACGCGGAAGATAGCTCGCTGGCGGGTGCGCGATTCATGTGCTTTTCTATGGGGAAAAAACCCTTTTCGTTCAAGCTCATTAATACTGAAGTTATCGACAATTTTCTTGCGCCAATTTGAAGATCGTACAATTGTACAGACTAAATACGGTGGTTGGTACATAGTGCACGCATATTACATTGACCGGTGCAATGATTACCGTCGTCAAATTGGCAATTGATTGATCAATTACGGGAAATCCGTAGAAGTTGGCAGAGCTGCCTACCTCGAATGGATTAAGGCGCGCAGCAGCTCGCGCGCCTTAAAACTCACGTCCCTCTCGCTCATACCTCGATGTCGCGTAGTGAGTTCCTCAACAAGCTATTGTTCGTGTATGTTTCGGGTGAAAGGGCATTACGGCAAAATAAAAAAAGGGGCACCCACAAGTTGCCGTAAGTATTGTAATATTTAGAAGGGCATCGCGGCAAGTTGAAGGGGCATTGGGGCATTGGGGCATTGCGGCAAATTGCCTTTTGCCGACCGGGTAATTCGAGCCCTGTAACAATGACAGTGGGATAATAGTGCTCCATTCTGTCATGCTTCACACTCCGCGGCACTCTAGTATTATTAGTGTGCTTTTGCTTTTGGCTGTTCTAGTTTCACCTCACCTGGGTATAGTGTGGTAAATGTAGATTAATGTGTATGACATAGCAGGGACTTTAAGCCCTTACCGGTATCTCATTCTAATGATTTACTCAATAGACCAAAGCACTTCTGTCATAAATTGGAATCGAACTGAATTATGCATCTTTATCACAATTTCCTCAATTTCCTTACACTGATCGGTTTCTTTTATTTCTTTGAATTTTCTGAAAGCAACTTAATTTTAGGAAAGTCTCCCCCTTTTAATAAATGTTCTAATTTGTCTTTAGAATGAAATTCCAGTGAAAGTTTAAAAGGGGCCAATTTGAGGAAAATTTGGAGAATTCTGTATGGGAGAAATGGATTTCACAATTATAAAAAAGAAATGAAAAGTGATCCTAATCACCTTGATACGAAGAAGGAGGTTAATGACATCAAACAGACGGCAGCTGATGAAAAGTTGCATGAGCTCACTCCATTCCATCTCATGAAACTGAAAGAAGAAGAAAAGAGAAGAATCGTTCAAAGGATCATTAAGGTCCACATCTGCAAACATGTGCTAATTTCCACATACATGTACTTTATAATCTTTTAGCACTGACTATTCATTTATTGTTTATATTTTTTAAAAGTGAATATATTTTTTTAAAAGATAATCGTGAGAATGTTCATGTATCTTTTTTCATGTGCAAAATTTGATGCCAGGGAAAATCAAAAGTGTAGCTGATCTGTGCGTTTTTTAACGACAAAAGTCAATTCTTTACAAAAGAGATGATTTTTTTAAGCACAGGTCGGCTGTTCGGACACCTTGTTGGTGATATACGGGTGTACCGTCTGTCTATGGGGAAGGTTGAGAAATGTCAGAAATATTAAAGATTTCCCCATAACAGACGGTTATTTCTGTCTAGTAGTAGTAGGCCTAACTTTAGTCGTCATGGTCGTACAGGCCACAGCTACGGACATGACGGATAACCAACTGACCAACCTGTCCAGAATTACAACGTCTGGGTATACATGTAGGCCTAGCCTAGCCAGGATTAACTTTGTGAGTGTAAAAAAAAAAAAAAAATTGGCTATACACCTTTTACATCACGAAGCCAGGCGTTTTTCCCTAGCAATCTAAATGCGCACGGGGTAGCAGGACATGAAAATGCCCTGAAATAACACTTTTCTGATAACTCCCGTGACTGACAGGCCTTTCCCCACAGCGTTTCCTCCTAGGGAAACGTATTAGTATGTCTTTTCGATCGTACATATTTTTACAAGAAATTTCCGAGAACTCACCATTGTTTGTGTATCCATGCCTCCTCTTGTCATGCAGATATAAAATGGCGGCTGCGTGCGACGGCGCGCGATACAACCATAATTGAAACTATACGTTGCCGACAGCGCGCGCCGTCGCACGCAGTCGCCATTTTATATCTGCATGACAAGAGGAGGCATGGATACACAAACACTGGTGAGTTCTCAGAAATTTCTTATGATCTTTTTTAAAATTTTTTTGTAAAAATACGTACGATCAAAAAGACATACTAATACAAAACGTTTCCCTAGGAGGAAACGCTGTGGGAAAGGGCCTGTCGGTCGCGGGAGTTATCAGAAAAGTGTTATTTCAGGGCACTTTCATGTCCTGCTAACCCGTGCGCATTTAGATTGCTGGGGAAAAACGCCTGGCTTCGTGATGTAAAAGGCACTTTTTTACACTCACAAAGCTAATCCTGGCTAGCCTAGCCCCGGGACGCTGCCATGAAGCCACTACTATTCCGTGGGTCTCACAATTTACATGGGCAAATGACGATGTACAGTTGTATCGTAGGTACATATTTTTAAAATTAAAGTATCATATATGCAATGCCACTTACCTAAATAGACCTTCCGCAGATCAGCTCTTCCTCATAAATATAAACTCGATCAAATGTCACTTTTTTTCACTCAATTGTAATCCTCCCTAGAATTCGAACGTACGTAAAAACATAGAGGCCTACTGACGCGCATGCGTATTGCAAACTATACACCGGCCTACGAAAGTTTTTAGTCATGTTACTTTGTTAGTATGGCTAGAGTGCCCAAGTCTGCGCAGTGCCCATGTCTGCGCACACGCGTAACTGCGCGATTCTAATAAAACAAAACATGCAACGAACACAAACTTTTCATCTTTATCACAGCGATAGGTATTCCTGCAAAAACGAGTCAAAATAATGAAAAACGGTCTTATTTTAGACATTTTATTCACAAGCCTCAAAATGCTGTCTTTCACGTCAAAACTCCCGAACTGCGTGTAAAATGAATGAGTGCGCAGACATGGGCACCATTGTTTTTTCAATGTTGAAAAATGACACGGCCACCGTTTCTTGTGAATATGGCATTGTTCTTGCTTTAATTTTGATGAGGTTTTTTTCAAACTTACTCTTTAGAATATCAGGAGTAAAAAAAATAACGCTTTAGATGAATATTAAAGAAATTCTTGTTCATTTTCCCGTCAAAACCTTAGGTGCGCAGACATAGGGCTCCCTTACTGTGGCAGCCCGAACACTACGTGTTCGGGCTGCGATCAGCAGTCCTTTGATTGCTTGGATGTCTCTTAATTACAAGGTCGTTTGTCAAAATGATAGCCATGAAACATGACATTATTTGATTTTAGGCTACTTTAGGTACTTACAATACTTTACGATTGACTGTCGTCTTTCTTTTCAATGAGGATGATACAAAAAAGGCCTATTTATCTCCAAAAGCCTGTACTAAAAACTTCCGTAGGTCGGTGTTTTGCTTGCAATGCGCATGCGTCAGCAGCTCCAATATAATACAGACAAGAAGGGAGGATTATGAATATTCATTAGACGAGTGGGCTCGAGAGATCGGCGGATCACAGTGGATATATGAATATTCATTATTCCTGTGACGAAAACTATGGCGTCATTGTAATAAATATTCATAGGCGCATGCGCAAGTGCCTATTTTCGTTTCTGCTTCAACAACATGGCGAATGGGACTGATTTCGAAAATTGAGAGTAAAAAGTGACATTCATCGATTCTACACATTTTTTAGGAAAAGCTGATTTGCGGAAGGTCTGTTTAGGTAAGTGGCATCGTATATGATACTTTAATTAAAAAAAAAAACTTATATGGCCATATTTTCAATGGTCATTTGAACATTGGTAAATTGTGAGACCCACCGAATCGTACTGGTTTCACTCAGGACGCTGCCACTTCGTGGCAGCGTCCCGGGGCTAAGGGCTCCCCATCATATTATTACAGAAGCCGGGAAATTAATAGGCCTACGGCTAAGACCTTTTTTATATCATCCTCATCATGCTCATCGAAACGAAAGACGACAGTTATGCGTTAAGTATTGTAAGTACCTGAAGTAGCCTTAAATGAAGTTATTTCATGATATAATTTTGACATACGAGCTTGTAAAGTTGTATAAGATTAAGAGGCACCCAACCTTTCAAAGGCACACTTTCAAAGTCAAACTCAAAGGACTGCTGATCGCATACTGTAGGCCTAAGGTATAGGCAGATAGGCCCACATCAGCAAGCAATGGTCATATTGACCATTAGGATCATATACATGTGTGTATACCACATCAGCAAGCAATGGTCATATTGACCATTAGGATCATATACATGTGTGTATACTGGGTATTGGGGATACAGATGTAATTTTGTTTGAAATGGAGGTTTTTGTGGGCAAACTGATACTTAAGTATCATTCTTTAGATTTTAAGTTATCAGTTCGTTAAGATACAAAATGTAGAAAGTTATAAAAACTTACATTTAAAGCCCTCTTTTTGGTACTTGTTACCCACACCTCCATACGGATGACGACTGCTCTCAATATGTTGCGCACTAGTGAGGCCGCTCTACATGGTTACGCACCGTAGATACGTACGCAGAATGTTACGCACACAAGCTATTCTACGAAGACCTGCAAGGGCCAAACTGACGACGTAAAAAAATAAAAAATATTACGTACGTACGTAGTAATTATTACGTACGTACGTAATATTTTTAATTTTTTTACGTCGTCAGTTTGGCCCTTCCAGGTCTTCGTAGGAGATCGACGAACCGATCGCGCCGGTACTACTACGAGCGCTGAGGGCTCCCTTCATCATAATCGTGAAAAATACAAACTGGATGCTGACGGGACAGTCTCGATAGCAGTTATCGACAAAAAGGACCCAAAATTTCAGGAAACCCTCTTCAAAGGTCACAAAACAACCTGGTAAGTTTTAATCATCTATTATTCAACATAAGTATTTGGATTTAAGTAAACTGCAATATATGAGTTTCAATTAAATATAGGGCCTAGCCAAAAATGCACAGTGATGCAGTTTAGCCTTAGCCTTAGGTATGGGATGTGTGTTGGCTGCGTTACTACACAGTCGGCAATGGCGTGTACCTATGAGTGGATAGGCCCTAGGCCTACATTTATTATTCATTATGTTCATCATTAAGTGGGCATGCCATTAAGTGTGATTCTTACCGTTGTCCCTTCGGTTATCATCAGGAGTCGGATAATTTTGGACAAAGCCTTCATCACTTGAACTTGATGTCTCCTCCATTCGTGATCGCGTCCCAATAGCAATTGCACGGCCTCCGCCTCGTCTGGATTCGAGTTCCGAGTTACGCCACGAAACAATTTCCTCACGCATTTTGCTCGAGATTTGTCTTGGGTTGACAACGAATCAATCAATATTTTCATCTGCTCCTGGAACTTTGACACCCGTCTTTTATCCTTGCCATTCATTTTGATTAACTTCTTGCTAAATACGGTAAACTTCCATCAAAGTTCACAGCACATACGGTACATGCGCAGCGGCCATTCGAAATTGAAGGCCGAGAAAATTTTGTTTACGTATACGTATACGTATACCGTATTATGCGCAATATAAAAATGCAGTGCATGCAGCGCAGTATAGCGCGTGCAGCATCCCTATAGGTACACTGTCGCTTGGTCTACCACCACTTGGTCTAATTCATCAGTTCGTCGAACTCCACGTGGTCGATTATACTTCATTTTGTCTACAACCAGTTTGTCTACTTACCATTTCGTCTAATTTCCATTTGGCCTAATAACCAATTCGTCTTTGGTTAACCCCATTTAGGCTAATTTTCACTTCGGCTAATTTTCACTTCGTCTATTTCCAAATAGTCTAACAGTCATTTTGTTTACAAGCCACATGGTCTCATATCCATTTGGGCTACACCTACTTTGGCTAATACCATATGGTCTACCTATCATTTGATCCAATTCCATTTAGTCTAATAACCAGTTAGGCAACTTATCATTTAGTCTAACTGTCATATGGTCTAATGACCATTTGGTCTAATATCCTATTCGTCTATTAACCAGTTAGTCTACTTATCATTTGGTCTAATTTTCATATAGTCTAATGACCATTTGGTCTAATTACTATTTATTCTTCTGGCCATTTAGTAGTAAGTTGAGAAAGGAAAGGGAAATGAAACTTAAAAAAATTAAACTTCAAAGAAGTCATCTACATGTATACGTAAATGTGCATTAAAAGAGTTATTCACCTTGCTGCTGCTTATTTCCATTATTTTTTAGTAATTAAAACCGTAGGTCTTCTCTTCCTTTCATGACTTAAGTAGAAGAACCCGATTTTGCATTGCATTTCAAATTATGTTTGTTGGGTTGATAATCTGTTATTCATGGTTCTTATTTGATATCCGTTGTACAAATGTTTGTGCTAGTAGTCAATAAAAGGTAGGGGCGGTGCCAGGGTATTTTCATATACGCCCACACACTTGGGGTTTCAACGAACTAGGTACCGTTTTTGGAAAAGGGGGAACTTAATTATAAAGGGTGAAGACAAGTTTAATGGAAAATGGCTTTTGATACGTTGCTGTACCCCTACATTGTATTTAGCACGCATTAAATGTTAAAGATCACATTGCAAGAAAATTCCATCAAAATAAATATTGGCTTAATACTTATTAATAATTATTGCATAGATGGCATAAATTATACAAGGTTATCCAAATTCAACGCTTGGAAACATTTGAATTAATGATTATTATCAACTAGAAATGTGCATTGCTGGGGCCGCGCAATGCTAAATGTATCCCCCGCCACTGGCAGCGATTTGAAGGAGGGACAAAGACCCTCCCCCATCCCCTCCCTCAAACAAAAGGATGGTGTAGAAATTAGATGTGAAGGTTTCACTAAGACACATCTTCATATAAAATTTGAAAGAAATGTGTTGAGAGATATACCAAGATACATCTCCATACAAAATTTGAAAGAAATCCATCAAGAAATGTGGCCTGCAGAGTGCACTCACGCCATGCCCTGAAGTATGACCTTTGACCCTATAAAAGACGGAACACTGGTGGCAGCATCACCAAAAACTATAGGTTTTTAGATTACACCAAGAGACACCTTCCTGCAAAATTTGAACGAAATCCGTCAAGAAATGCAGAAGTAAGAGTGCAAGAAATGGAAAAATGAGCTTTGACCCTATAAAGGACGGAACAATGAGGGCAGCATCACCAAACAGTAAAGATGTGTAGATTATACCAAGATACATCTCCATACAAAATTTGAAAGAAATCCATCAAGAAATGTGGCCTGCAGAGTGCACTCACGCCATGCCCTGAAGTATGACCTTTGACCCTATAAAAGACGGAACACTGGTGGCAGCATCACCAAAAACTATAGGTTTTTAGATTACACCAAGAGACACCTTCATGCAAAATTTGAACGAAATCCGTCAAGAAATGCAGAAGTAAGAGTGCAAGAAATGGAAAAATGACCTTTGACCCTATAAAGGACGGAACAATGAGGGCAGCATCACCAAAAATTAAATATGTGTAGACTATACCAAGATACATCTCCATGCAAAATTTGAATGAAATCCGTCAAGAAATGCAGAAGTAAGAGTGCACAAAAGGGACAAATGAGCTTTGACCCTATAAAGGACGGAACAATGAGGGCAGCATCACCAAACAGTAAAGATGTGTAGATTATACCAAGATACATGTCCATACAAAATTTGAAAGAAATCCATCAAGAAATGTGGCCTGCAGAGTGAACTCACGCCATCCCTTGAAGTATGACCTTTGACCCTATAAAAGACGGGACACTGGTGGCAGCATCACCAAAAAGTACAGATTTTTAGATTACACCAAGGGACACCTTCATGCAAAATTTGAACGAAATCCGTCGAGAAATGCAGAAGTAAGAGTGCAAGAAATGGAAAAATTACCTTTGACCCTATAAAGGACGGAACAATGAGGGCAGCATCACCAAAAATTAAATATGTGTAGATTATACCAAGATACATCTCCATACAAAATTTGAATGAAATCCGTCAAGAAATGCAGAAGAGTGCACAAAAGGGACAAATGAGCTTTGACCCTATAAAGGACGGAACAATGAGGGCAGCATCACCAAACAGTAAAGATGTGTAGATTATACCAAGATACATGTCCATACAAAATTTGAAAGAAATCCATCAAGAAATGTGGCCTGCAGAGTGAACTCACGCCATCCCTTGAAGTATGACCTTTGACCCTATAAAAGACGGGACACTGGTGGCAGCATCACCAAAAAGTACAGATTTTTAGATTACACCAAGGGACACCTTCATGCAAAATTTGAACGAAATCCGTCGAGAAATGCAGAAGTAAGAGTGCAAGAAATGGAAAAATGACCTTTGACCCTATAAAGGACGGAACAATGAGGGCAGCATCACCAAAAATTAAACATGTGTAGTTTTTAAATTACACCAAGAGACACCTTCATGCAAAATTTGAACGAAATCCGTTGAGAAATGTGACCGCCAGAGCGCACACAAGAGTACACACAAGACATCTATCAAAATATGACCTTTGACCCTATAAAAGACGGAACACTGGGGGCAGCATCACCAAAATCTGTAGGGTTCCAGATTTTACCAAGAGACACCTTCATACAAAATTTGAACAAAATCCGTTGAGAAATGTGACCGCTAGAGCGCACACAAACTATCCCCCAAAATATGGCCTTTTACCCTATAAAAGACGGAACACTGGGGGCAGCATTACCAGAAACTATAGGGGTCCAGATTTTACCAAGATACACGTCCACAGGAAGTCTGAAAGAAATTCGTCGAGAAATGTGACCGCTAGAGCGCACACAAGAATGTGACGCGGCGGCGGCGGCGGCGAAACGCTGCTGAATCCAAAGTATCCTCCGGCATTGACCGCCGGGGGATACAATTATAAAACGGTAAAATACAGCCCCCGATATAGCAGCTGAAGAGCTCCTTGAACGCTGCTGAGATGTGTGACGACACACGAAGGACCAGTCCTGTCTAAGCAGACGATGTCCCCTAACATCTTACACATTTTTCAGTGCCTGTTTTGTCATCTCCTCTTCACTTATTTCTCTTACTTGACTAGCGTCAGTCTTAATGTTAGTCTGTTGCCTCACTCTTAACTTCGTGTATGGTATTATTTTGATGAAAAATGCAGCGTTAAAAAAATAAAAGAATCAGTCACTTGTAAACAAAATAAGACGCCATTGTATTTTCAGCTGCTTGCACCGGGGCATGTTCGGCGTTTCAAGAGGGAACGAATACAATCTGTGATATTATTCGGAGGGCTTTTCAATTTGAAAGTGAGGTTTATTTCATTGATCATTGACCCTTCTCCTGTGTATTTACTATCAAACGGTTTTAGTTATCAGAATCAGTTCACTTTCCCTTTTAGAATGGTGTGAAATAAGGTCATGTTAAATATACCAAACTCTTTATGATTTGATAAATAATTGCATTGCAATTACGTTCATTCATTATAGGACGTCGTCTGATCGATCCCTTGTGTGACGACATCAAAACATCGCTATATTTCTGGCGAATCCTCGGATATTCCAGATGCTTAGAAGAGCTTTTATTTATGTTGTTTTTATAATCATCAGATACGCAGTTGACATAAAACTTATACGATTGCCATCTGTAAGCTTCCCAGTTTCTAGTGATACATTAATTGCCATATTTGTGATTTTCTTGCAATGTGATCTTTAAGGATATATTTTCTAATCTTTGCATTTATGAAATTCTGCCTTACTCCTAACTTGCAAGCGAGCGACCAAAAAGTTATGTTCTTGTTGAAGGTCATGAATCGTGCTTGCATTATATTGATGTCATGACGAAGATGCTGCAAAAGCGTTTAATTTCAAGCATAATCTCTCAATAAAAGAGATAGATAGGACTTTATGTTACTGACATGAGTTACAATAAGTGAGTGCGAGCGACTCGCGCGCAGCGAGCAAGCTTCGGGCGGGGGATATCTTAATTGCTGCAATATTATTAAACTTTTGGGCGCTGTGTCCCCAGCTCTCGCTAAGTTCCTGCTCAAGTGTCAAACTGTTGTCATATCAAAAACTAAGTATTCTGCCATTAATAGGATCTTCAGCACAAAAGGGTCAACGTCATTCCACTTACAAAAACATTACTTGGTCGAGTTCAATGAGTTGTATACCGTACTATTAAGAAGATACATGTTTGTAAACAAATTTGTAGGCATTAAAGGAGAATTAAGCCCTGATTACAAATTTACTTATATTGGAAGGTGTAATATATTCCTACTTATTGGCCTAAATCATTTTCTAATAAGATATCAGAAAAGGGTATAAATAAAGATATTCCAACACCCGGTATCGTCTCCTACTCATTTACATGGGGGCTGCCATTTTCTTGCTGATTTGGAGTTGTACATGAACCATTGAGAAATGTTCCAGTCAGGAAGATATTTTGAATCCAAATCCTAAATTGATTTTCTTCATTACCTAAAATCCCATATGTCACGGAAAATATAAAGTGGGTGTTTACATGTATTATAAAAATTAAATCTTTATAATGATACTTTTAAATTGTCTGGTTTTGCTTAACAAAAATCTATTTTCTTGGGTTTGCCAAACAGAGCAGAACATAATATATGCAGCATGCATTCTGACTTTTCAAGTTTCATTATCCGAAAGCAGGTGAATGCATAGTTTGCCGCTATAGATGCTCAGGGAAGAAGCATCCATAAAATTTGAATTAATTTGCTCCGTCCCATACGTCCAGTATCGAGAAAATAGATTTCTATTAATAAGCGAATATCGATTTTTCAACAGAAATACATAAGGAAATCTTCAGTTTAAAAATAAATTGACATATCTATTCTATATTTTTAATCTCAAATGGGTTTTTAATTTTGAAAAGGCAATTGAGCATTTGGATTAAGAAAATCTTCTTGTAAACATAAACAAAATGGCAGCCCCCATGTGCTGCTAGCAGACGATATATATTGCTAGCAGATGGTAAATTTTGCTCAGAAAAAAATGATTCGTATCGATCTCGTATATTTTGACGCGAAGCCATATAGTCTAACAAGTAGGAATAAATAACACCTTTGAACACTATCGTCTTTATTTTTGAGCGTAATTTTCCTTTAAGAAGATACATGTTGTTCACATTTATCACATCTCACGAATTAAGAGAAAAACTTTTACATTCGTAATAAGTAATTTTTCAAAGTAATGAATACATTTTGACCAGTAGGATAAAGAAGTTATGACACAAAAAAGGAGGGGGGGGGGGGGTGTATAATCGAAGGCAAAGGTAAGAATAAAATCCTTAGATTTTCTTGAGGGGCAACTTTCGCATTGCTGCCAAGTTTGTGAAATCTTATATTCTTGTGAACATACATGTACCTTTCAAAGAGAATTATGAACCTTGAAAATTCGGCCATTTTAGTTCACCCGAACTATTACACTTACACCTTTATTCTTTACGTTCATTCTCTTTGACTCTCTCTCACCCCCAGCGAACCCGGGGGGGGGGGGGGGTGAGGGGACAGACTGCCCCTAGCAGCTTTTGACCAAAAATCTTTTTTTTTGACAGACAAATATAGGCCCAAATTGTGGCACTTCTTTCTTTTAGAACTTATAACTTTTTTGAAATTCTTTTTTTGCTTGTCAGAGAATTATGGAGGAAAACTGGACCTCATAAAATCTGGTAACCCCCGCCCCCAGCGAATTTCGGAGGGGAAAAAAAATCTTGGAGGGCTGGCTAAAAAAAAAAAAAAAATCCCCATTTTCATCAAATATTCTTTTACCTTTTCTCATTTTTTTTTCTTCTTTCTCTCTCTTTGATCTCTCTCTCTCTCTCTCATACACACACCTCGATCACACGTCCTGGTTCATTTCACCCCCACCCCCAGCGGTATGGTTCATGTCATTGGTATAACGTGAGAGGACCTTTATCATGTTCACATAAGAATTTTCAATTACAATCTTTCTTACAATCAAGATTTAAGGTGCAATTATTTACACACGTCGATTCGGCAATACATTTAGATTTCTCATTTTTAATGAATATTTTCCTACATGCAGAAATGAGAACAGTCTTTAGAGAAGTTTAGACATTGTCTTCTTAAATATATGTTTAATTCTTTTCCTTAAAAAACCCATAATTTATCTGCAGTCACAGTGGCGGATCCAGGGGGGCATGTCTGACCCGTGCCCCCCCCCTTTGAACGAAAACTCTTTTTTTGTCAGAAGGAGACAGGTTTTATTATAAAATAATAAACAATCCAAATTGTTACCCTTAAATTGAAAACATGACTTCTCATTTTTCATCTTTAATCAAATACTCCTTTGATTTTGTATAAACCACTATATATTTCTCTACTGGTTTCTTATTATCTTCTCCACATAGTCATGATTGTACTTATGTTTAAGGGGTGTTGCGAGAAAATATTTGCAGTAAACTGCAAATTTTTGTTGTAAATTTACAATTGATATATCAATTTATAACTATAGCAAAGTGATATTTACTTTTCGTTTCAGGAGGCAGGCTGGTGGTCAAGTGTGAATCTGCATTATGGTTGATTTTAGGGCCCATAATTGACTTACAATCGATTTCAAGGGTCTTGCAACGCCCCATAAAACTCTCAAGAATAGAGCTCTGTTACTTTTCCATATACATGTACATTTAAAAGTAATGATGTAACTTGACTATCGTACACCTGAGATTAAGTTCAAGAAAGAAATAGGCGAAACGTGAGATGTTTTTATGTGATGGAATTCGCTAAATATTGTTTTCAGTTTTATCTTGTAATGAAATTGATAGGCTGTGAATGTTTTTTATTTCTAGTTTATTAGTTTCATCATAATAATACACGAGGAATGTTGTTATTTTTCATCATATAAATTTAGACCAGATGACAGATATTGGTTCTGTATGGACATCTTCCTTTTACCTGGCTTTCTATCAAGTCTGATATTAATTAACAGAGATGTAGAGAATCCTAATGTAGTACTCAAGAAATTCAAGTTGGGAAGAAATATTAAAAATGAAGGATGTCCGGACATTTTTCAGAGATAAATGTACTAAATGTTACATTTACACTGTAATTTGTTAACATGACTGCTTTTTATCATCTCTAACTAATATGTTTTATGGCCATTTGCCATGATGAACCTATGCCGGAAACATTTTTTTTTTCATTTATCTTGTTTTTTTCCTACTGAATATTTCCACAAAGAACTGAAAGAAAGTGTTGTAGTGAATGTAAGTCTTAATAGTAATCAAAACATTATAAAGGAAAGAAATGTCAAAAGTGTAAATGACAAATTTATATTAATCCTTTTAGAGAGAGGTAGACAGTTCCACAAAGGTTATATGTAAATTCTAGAGGTTACATTCTGTGCGTAATACATAATTATTGATTTTTGTAAAGCACTAGTAAGGAAACAGATTGTGTTGTATCATCATTTCTATATTGATTTTGAATATTGCCCTTTTTACCAAAACCTCTGTTTTTTTTTTTGTTTTTTTTTTACAAATACAAACACAGATTGGGAGGTACATTGCCTTTCCTATATTAAGATTGTTATTGCTATCGTTTCCAACTAAAGGATTTCCATAAGTTTTTATTTTTTGTAAATTTTGTACCAACTTGCCTATACAATCTGTTTTCTTACTAGGCTGTTTCCACACTGTTTCGAATAAATCACAATTATTGACCGTGATATTATGCATGGTATGCTCTCGCCACGTGAAAATCTCGTATATCAATGTTGTTTGCTCGAGTAATGTCATTCCCTTATAATTGACTTTAAATTCCTGGTGTTTTGAATGTCAACTAGATTTGAAAGGGACAAGAGAGTGATAACCTTTCTCGTTCAATCCGGATCGTTCAAGTGTGTAACTTGTTGTTTAGGCAATCCACGTACTGCGAGGAAATGACAATCCCCATTGTAACCTTGTCTCTCTTGCCTTTCTTACTCTCTCTTTCCTCTCTCCCTCCCTATCTCTCTCTCCCTCCCTATCTCTCTCTCTTTCTCTCTTTCTCTCTCTCTGTCTCTCTCTCTCTCTCTCTCTCTCTCTCTCTCTCTCTCTCTGTTTCTCTCTCTCTTTCTCTCTCTCTCTTTCTCTCTCTTTCTCTCCCTTTTACTCTCTCAATACAGTTATGTTCCTTCTTTTTACGTATACTTTTGTGTATTAGTCTTTTAACTTCCCATACACATTTTATATTGTCACTTTGAATCCGGGACCCACAAGCTGGTTTACGGTTATACAGAAACTGTTATCCTCTTTCATTTTAGTCCGTACGCCGACGATGGATGTAGATGTTGTTACCTTTGTTCTGTTCTTTTTACTTGGTCCATCTTCATTGATTGTCGTTTGTAAAAGTAATGTGTTGTGCAGCCAACCAATAATGTGTATAATTTATTGTACTTTCTGCAATGTACTGATATTTTTCGGTCCTTATAAGAGTAGAAATGTTTGACTTTCCTTTCGCTGAAACAAGTGATATTGACTTAGATATACTTTTTCATAGTTTGAAAACTGTTGACTCTTCTTCATTATCTGATAACCAATACGAGAAATATATTTCAGAGGCTCTTAATAATAAGTTTGATGAAATATTATTTCAGTTCGACCCCAATGATATCAATTCTGTAAGTAAATCTAAATATCATACCCAAAATCAATTCATACAAAACTTTCAAAACACACCAAATTGTGATTTAAATTTTTTAAACTTGAATATACGTAGTTTGAATAAAAATTTTGAACAGTTGACCCTATTGTTGGACAACATTGACATCCGTAACTTTATTATTGGTCTTACTGAAACATGGCTGCAAGACCAGCCTCACTCGTTTTGTTCTCTTTCTCAACATAATCTTATCTTTAATAACCGTATGAATAGAAAAGGAGGTGGCGTTGCAATGTATGTCCCAAAACATTTGAATTTTAAAGTTCTTACTGACTTAAACACAATGAATGTATGCATGGAAGTTGTTTTATTACAAAATAAGAAAAACATCGTAGATGGTACTATTTATCGCCCCCCTCTTCCAATCACAACGAATTTTTAGTTGAATTGCAGCGTCTATTAGTTCACCCTCTCCTTCAAAACAAACATTGCGTTATTATGGGAGACTACAATGTCGATTTGTTAAAATGCAATGATAATCACTTTTCCCGTGATTTTTTGGACACCTTTCTCTCTTACTCTTTTGTTCCAGTAATATCAAGACCCACTCGGTTGTCTAATCAGTCGTTTTCTCTCATTGATAATATCTTTACAAATCTTGATCACTTACAAATTGAATGTGGCATTATACTTTCAGATATATCCGACCATTGTCCAGTTTATTGTAAAATCCAAAACATTTTAGATATTGTTAAATCACATCCTCCTTCAAAAATGATATTTATTTATTTATTTATTTATTTATTTATTTATTTCTGATATTTATACAGGGTGACTCATTATCACCAATATTGGTGGTCTTCCATGAGGCCCTGATAGCAATAGTAAGTAACAATAATAGCCAACAAAATCATGAAAATAAACTCATAACCAAAAAAAAAAAAAAAAATAAGAACAAACATAAATATATATATATACATGTATATACAAAGAATATGGTATCCTCGTAATCAAAATTGGTTTTACGAAAATGTTGAAATTGTTGCACATTCCTATCATCTTAATTCATAATGTATAGACGGTGATATTTTCAAAAATCTGTTGAAAAATAACCATTTATATATGGGTTATTTTGAAATGGCATTGTATAATTTTGAAAGTACATACAAGAAGTATAAAGACTACTTTAGCTCAGTATAGAAACAAAATTGTTATATACATATTTACAAAACATATTATAGGGTAGTATACTTATTCAAAGATTACACAATGATTGCATGTAATATAGTATAACAATCGAATGTACAGTGTCTCTTATGAAACAATAAAATGCAAATTATTTATTGATTATAAATGATATGAAATCATTCATACATTTTGAAAAGCATTATGTCATCGTACATTTTTGGGCAAAGAAACAAACCATCAAACATATTTTCCAAATCAGGGCAACAAAAAATGACATATTACTGATGAAGACAAATATAAAATAGCATCAAGTGAAATTTTCTAGCAATAAGAATGAATATGACTCATTTACCATGCTGTTATGTAAACGAATCAAACCAATCCTTTGCGATAAGGAATGAGAGTAAAACTTCAGCTAAGAAACTGAATAAAATTTCTTATTGCGAACAGATTTTGCAAGATCTTTTGAACATATATTTAAAAGTGTTCATAGAGCTTGCCATTTTTAGTGATCTGTCCAACTGATTCCATGCTATAATTGAAGATACGAGGGGGCTATGTTTAAAGCATTCTGTTTTATACTTTGGCACAGAAAGTAAACCTTCATCTGCCTGCCTCGTATGATACTGATGAATGTCACTTACTTTAACTAAACTTTCTTGTAAATAGGATGGTGCCAAATTGTGTGTACACTTGAACATCATAGTAACACGCTGAAATTCAAATCGTTTCTCAATTGGCATCCATTTCAGATTGCTAATTAATTCACTTGATGGAGTCTCATAACTTTTGTTTGAAATTATTCTAGCAGCTCGTTTTTGAACTTTCTGAAGCTTATACGTTTGTTCCTGATATCGATTTGACCACACAGAGGAACAATAATCAAAGTGAGGCAACACGAGTGCATTATACAGCATCTTTAAAGATGTTAATGGTAAATAATCCTTCGCTCGTTTTATTACACTGACATTTCTCTGCGTTACCTTTGTTACTTTGTCAACGTGTTTGGACCAATTCAATTCTTCTACGGAAATTTACTGACGCCAAAATAAATATACTAAAGGAAAAGCTTGGGTCGATTAATTGGACAGAGATTGTATCCGAATCCGATGTCAATGTAAACTACGATATGTTTATTCAAGTCCTAAATAGATCTCTTGATGAATGCATTCCACTGGAGAGATGTAAATTTTCCAATTATAGACATGAACCACGTAATCCTTGGGTTTCCAAGTCCTTATTATAAGATCCATTAATAGGAAAAACAACTTGTATTATAAATTCCGTGCGAATCCCACTCCCAAAAATCGTGATAAATATACCAAATACAAAAACTTATTGACGAAAATTGTACAACTTGAGAAACAGAAGTATTATTGTTCCCAGTTTGAAAAAAAGAAATGTAACTTAAAGGAAACGTGGGGAGTTATTAATGAAGCCCTGAACAAAAAAAGTAATCTAAAAAGCATAAATCAAATTCGCGCAGATAATAAGATCGTCAATAACGAAGAATCCATTGCTAACGTCTTTAATAATTACTTTTCAAATATTGGACCTGATCTTTCCAAGAAAATTAATGCAAGTAATAAACCATTTCATTCTCTTTTGCAGAACAAAAATCAAAATTCTATATTTTTCAATCCTACTAACTCAACTGAAATCTAAAAAATTGTAAAAAACTTCAAAGATAAAAGAAGTTCGGGCCATGATGGCGTTAGTAATTTTTTATTGAAAAAAATCATAAACGAAGTTGTTGTACCCTTAGAACACATTTTTAATCTATCCATGACCCAGGGTACTGTACCTGATAGCATGAAAATTGCAAAAGTTGTTTCGATCTTCAAAAAGGGCGACCCCTTATAGATACATGCAATTATAGGCCAATATCTCTCTTGTCTTCTATTTCTAAAGTTTTAGAAAAACTTATCTATGATCGCACATTAACATTTTTAACAATTAATAACATATTCTCCAATTCTCAATTTGGTTTCAGACAAAAGCACTCGACAGTTCACGCTATTTTAAATTTCATAAATCATGTTGCTTCTGCAATTGATGATAACTGTCATACCCTTGGGATGTTTTTGGACATTTCCAAGGCCTTTGATACAATTGATCATCAAATCCTATTATATAAACTCTCTCATTATGGTATGAGTGGAAGGGCCTTGGAGTGGTTCGAAAGCTATCTCAGGGGTAGGACTCAATATGTATCCATTAATGGTGTAAACTCTTCTTTTCAACAGTTAGTTTGTGGAGTTCCGCAAGGGTCCCTGCTGGGGCCCCTTTTATTTATTTTGTACATGAATGATTTTCAAAATTCATCTCACATTCTTTCATTCATACTATTCGCTGACGATTCTTCTGTCTTTTATTCACACAAAAATCCCAATGAACTTCTTGAAACCGTAAATCTCGAACTGAAGCGTGTTGAGGACCGGAGTGGATACGTGCAAATAAACTGTCTTTGAATTTAAATAAAACGCAGTCCATGCTTTTTAGCAACTCTGTTTCAAAGTTACCAGGCAATGTCCTTATCCATGACACAGTTATAAAGTTAGTCAAGGCACTAAAATTTCTTGGTCTTACTATTGATAATAAACTCTCTTGGAAAGAACATAACATATTTTTAACTAAAGCTATTTCAAGGAACATTGGAATAATTAATAAACTAAAAATGTCGTTTCCGAAATATATTTTGAAAAGTTTGTACTCTACTCTTATCTTGCCCTACCTCAACTATGGGATACTTGCATGGGGAAATTCTTATGATTATCAGCTGGACAAATTACTGATACTTCAAAAGCGCGTCATACGAATAATCAACCACACTGATAGGCTTAGCCACACAGATAGCCTTTTTTCAGACAATAAGATATTAAAGGTTCAGGATTTATACAATTTCTTTTTAGGATGTTTTATGTTTCAGTTAAATTCAAACGATCTTCCTCATGCTATCAAATCAATATTCATAAAGAATCAAGAAATTCACAATTACCCAACCCGACAGTCCTCATCTTTTCATTTATATAAACTCAGAACGTTAATGAGGAAAAAGACATTGATTTATACTGGTCCTGTATACTGGAACTCCCTAAATATGTCACTCAAAGTACTTCCTAATTTAAAAACGTTTAAATATCACTTGAAACGAAATCTCCTACTCATGTATGAAGGTTAAACATGGAAGCTTAAGTTGTTCGTTTATTCTCTTTTAGTCATTGCAGAATCTTCAGTAAGTACAACAATGGGTTGGCTGCACCGCACACTCACACCCCTCCCCCGGTTTGTTTTATGTTATAGTTACGCAATTACGTTTTGTAAAGGGAAACTTATTTACAAGCTGATGCTTCCAAGGTTTCCTCCCCATCGCTGCTTGTAGTTTGTCTATATATATATATATACATATATATGTGCTCTTAAATAGTTTTTTCACTTATTTGGAGATTATTAATGGAGATCTTCATTTGTTCATTTATTTCATATGTATACTTTTGATGCAGTTGATGTGGAAATAAAACCTAAATGAAATGAAAAATGGAGGGAAACTGGACCCCCACTACCCCCCCCCCGCCCCCACTGAGTGACTTTTGGAGAGCTGGCAAGACCAAAAAACTATGGGTCTACCTTTTCCAAAAGTGACAAACCTGCATTTGTCTGCTCCCCCTTATACAAAATCATGGATCCGCCCCTGTGTAGTCATATTTCAAGTGTTCCACCACAGCTGATTTGTCAAGGTCAAATAATATCATTCTCTTCTTGACAGTAGTACAAATATGTACATGCATATTAGAAAAAAAAATGAATTTCAATCTAAATGAATCATACGTTATTAATTTCATTCCCTTTCCAAGAGGTAAATTATTTGAATTTACACTTGAGAAATAGATACTATTAACTCATTTACCCACTACAACCCACAAAAGAAGAAGTAATAATTAAAAGAAATAAATTACCATGCATCTAATTTCCATGTTCAATACACACACCATTTTACTCTTGAAAAACAAAGATAATGTGGAGTCTTGTTGAAAGTCCTAAGAAATATAAATTAAATGATTCATCTCCTTTTAGTTCGTACATGTATATTGCATATTACTAGTATTATAAGTCTAACTAAAGGGGGGGGGGGCACACACAGAGATCTAATTCTACAGTTTTAATTTAAATAGTGTTGAATAGTATGGATTTTCTCTGTATATCAATAATAGAATAGCACAAATTCATAGAACTAGTTAATTATTATTATTAATTTGTTATACATGGCGAGAAGATTTAATAAAGGAGAGGCCCAGTGGCTCTGGCAGTGCTTATCTTAATATCATTAGGGGCCCTGTAATGTCACTGGGCCACATAGAAGAGGAAGACCTCCTCACAATAACGAGCTACTACAAAAAATGACTGCAAGTGACTACAACATTTGACATGGGAAGGGGGTGGGTAAGATGGTTAAGATATAATTGAAGAACTTAATCCCCTTCAGCCATTCTAATGATGCATATTAGACTGGAATCCAGGTATGATTTCAATATGAAGAAATAGATGTTGATCAAAGCAGGGATCTATTTCACCGAAGAGCTGAAGTAGAAATCCATGTCTGTTGAAAGAAAAGAGGAAAGATTTTAGAAAATACTAGTAGCATCTAATTTGTATTTTTATAATTTACCAAGCAAGAATGAGAATTTGAAGAAAAAAAATTAGAGTTTCCTATTGACTCTTGAAATGAAATTAATAGTATAATAAGTGGGAATTCTCAAAAGTATTTAAAGTTTCTCCAGTTGGACAGATAAGATTTTCAAGGCTTTTCAAAAGAAACCAAATTAGTAAAATCACAAGAAAATTCAATTATGTTTATGTAAAAAAAAAGGGTCCTAAACAAAAAAAACTTTGATTGTATTGAGGTACTAATAGCAACCAGGGACGTTGATTATGGGGTGGCAAGTGGGCAGTTGCCCCCCCCCCCCGAAAATATTGGGAGGGCCGGCAAATGTATAGTTTTGCCCCCCCCCCCCCCCCCCTCAACAAATTCTATAATGAATAATGCATAAGGTGTTTCTCGATACTTTTCGATATTTTGGGGGTATCGGGGGCTTCGGGAAAATGAAATGTTACCAAATGGGCGGGGCCGAATCGGGCCGAATACGCTTAGACTGAATGGTGACGCTACAGCTTATATGCAAATGAGGCAATCCGCGGTGCTACCTTTCCGTTTATAAGTTTTAATTTGTCTATGGTTATAATGCACGCACCAATTATTACAAATGTTCAACGATGAGCTATGCAAGTCTATTCCAGTCATTCTAAAGTATTTTTACTGTTTGCGCGCGTATGCGCGCGTTTGAGAAAATAATCTAGAAATCATGTAGGATCAATTAATATGCTAAAACAGTCCATGATAAGTCATTTTCATGCTGTATTAGGAACTTAAAGACATTGCGCTTGTTTGTTTTCTCTCTTAGTGTACTTTCTAGAACACAAGTATTATGACACGTCAGGCATATTCTACGTTATAATACCAACCAGATACCTTTATTCTATATCAGGCTCCATAACAGTGTAATCTATATCACCACTGATGGCGCTATACATTATACATATACTGTCTAACACCTTTCCTTCTTTAAAACAAGATACATGTTTAACTGGATTACTTCATAACATACAGCCTTCAGATTACTTGTCTGTTAAAATGTTGTCTTTACATAATAAAACGCAATGTATAACAATGCCAATATTTGTCAGGAATGTTTTCATTATACATGGAAGTGTGGGTTATAATATGATATATAGAAATTCCAGGTACTAAAACTGCATAATAGTGAGGAGCAATATTACCTGTGTAAAACACTGAAACATTGTTAGTGCAACAGGCATAAGATTTCAGCTACACTAACATAAAACCTGTTTCATCTAATAACACTTTAACAAAGTCAACTCTTTACTTAAAATGTGATCAACCACATAATGACCAATAATCTTTGAGAAATAGCATAAATCTTGATGCCAATCTTAAAATGTTTCACTTTGTTCTCCACTTTCTTTCTTTTTTTTTCTTCAAGAAAACTGTTTAAAACATGAACTAGGTCAAAACTCTAAATGACATGTAAAATAAACATAAAAATATGATTTGTGAGTCCAGTGTTCTTGGTATGGTCAAATAGTGACATAGTCCTTGAAGTACGACGGCTGACGGTGATGTCGCGTGCTTCTGCGAATTTCATGGTTCTCTGCGCGGATGTTATCGCGTTCGCTATGGTCGTCACCGTAGGGAATGCAGTCATCCTCAAAACTTTCACCTGTCAATCTCAGCGCTCTTCTATTTCTACGAAACTCAATTCCGCTTTCAGTGATGACTTTATATGACCTGGTCCCGACCTTTCGGAGAACTTTCGCTTTTGTCCATGATTGGCCTTCACGAATTTGTAGACGAACTGTGTCCCCACTTTTCAGTTCCGGAAGATCTTTCGCTCTGCGATCGTGAACTTTAGCTTGACGTCCCTGCCTGATACGCTTTTTCTCCTTGACCTGTGTTGGTGGTTCGGGGTCAAGCATTTTGTCCTGCATTGGCAAGTTGTTGCGAAGTCTGCGCGAGAACATGCGTTGTGCGGGCGAGCTGTTCAGTCCGGCCGTCGGAGTATTACGCCATACAAGAAGGCTCATGTAGAAATCAGTCCCTTCGCGTTTTGTCTTTTTCAACAAGCGTTTGGCCAGTTTCACTGCACTTTCAACTTTACCGTTGCTCTGCGGATAGTGTGGCGAGCTGGTAGTATGCGTGAAATTGTAGTTGTTCGCGAACTGTGCGAAATCATTCGAATTAAATGGGGGTCCATTGTCCGTCTGGACGATCTCTGGCACACCATGTGTTGAAAAGTGTCTCTTCAGCCTCGTGATCACTGCAGAAGCGTCCTTTTTCGCTTTCAGATTGTCGATTTCCCAATAATCAGAATAATAATCGACTGTACAGAGGTAGTCAGTGCCGTCTAGTGTGAGAATATCGCAATCGACTTTCTGCCAAGGGCGGCTCGGCAGCTCGTGATTGATCAATGTCTCCTTCTGCTGCTTCTGCGGATAGGCATTACAAGCTTCACACTTTGAAACGTATTCCTGGAGATCCGCTTTCATGCCTGGCCAGAAAACACTTTCTCTTGCACGTGCCAATGTGCTGATGAGTCCAGTGTGAGCTACGTGCAATTTCTGACGGATTTCCGCTCGCAGTGTTTGTGGAACAATAAGGCGTAGTCCTTTGAACACACACCCATTATCGTCGCACGATATTTCATTCCGGATCGCGTAGTAGGGCTTCGCCTCTGGTTTGCAATCGCGAATTGAGTCCGGCCAACCAGATTTTACGTAATCTGTGACCGCTTGAAGCCCGATGTCGCTCCGTGTCGCTTCGCGAATTTTGGCTTCTATAGGCCTTGACACCGGTATGGCGGCCATTAGATGGATGGTCTCCACTTCGCTTTCCGTTGCTGACCGGTCTGACGACTCCGCATACGCTCTAGACAGTGCGTCCGCGATCAACATGTCTTTACCAGGTAGGTATTTCAGTTCTACGCGATACTCGTTTAGTCTTATCAGTAAACGTTGCAGGCGTTTCGGTGCTGCATTGAGTGGCTTCTGAACTATGGCCACTAACGGTTTGTGGTCAGTCCATAAGACTATGTCTCTGCCATAGACATATTCATGATGGCGCACTATACCAAAGATGAGAGCGAGCAGTTCTTTCTCTATCTGCGAATATCTGCGTTCCGCTCCTGTCAGCGCGCGGCTGGCGTAAGATACAGGCTGGCCCTCCTGCATCAGAACGAATCCGAGACCACCTTGTGAAGCGTCACCTTGTCCTTCAATTGCTACTGTCTGATCAAAGTAACGAAGCACAGGCGCGTTGCTCACCAGGCGCTTTATTTCTTCAAACGCCTTGGCCTGTACTGTTCTGGCCCCCAGTGGTCAACGCCTTTGTGTGTGAGAAGGTAACCGATCGAGGTAAGTATTTTCCCAAATACTTCACCATGGCGACGAATCTCTGCACATCACCGACTGATTCAGGACACTTCATGTTCTCAATTGCTGCAACTTTGTCCGCATCAATCTTAAGCCCATCCTTCGACAAGATGTGGCCCATGAACTTCACTTGTTCACATTTGTATGCGAATTTATCTTCATTGAGACGGATTCCACGTTCTTTGCAGCGTTGTAGGAATGCGCGTAGATTCTTGTCATGATCGCGATTCGCTTCTTGAAGATTTGTGCCGCTTCCTGTGATGATGATATCATCTGCGATCTTGTGCACGCTGGTAAGTCCTTCTAGATTCTGATCAAGAAACTGCTGGAAAATCTCGGGAGCAGGTGAGATACCGAAGGGCATGCGGGTCCAGCGATACCTGCCCCACGGTGTCTGAAATGTTGTTAGTAAAGATGACTCGTCATCAAGTTCGATCTGTAGGAACCCTTCTTTGCAATCTGCTTTTGAGAACACTTTGGCTTGTGACATACAAGGTAAGACATCATCTAACTGGGTCAGTGGGTAATGCCCTCTTTTCAATGCTCTGTTCAAATGTAATGGGTCGATACAAACTCTTATCGTCCCGTTCGGTTTTTGTACAGTAACGAGACTCGACACCCATTCTGTTGGTTGTACAACAGGCACAATGTAGCCCAATTTCTCCAATCTTTCTCATTCTTCCTTTAACCTATCCTTTACTAGCCTTTTGACAAGGCCTCGTGACTTGGCTATTTTCCTCGTCATGCTGCGCCTGAGATGAGACTAGCCGGCGACGAAAAGAATCAACACGGCCCAGGTGAACGCGCGATCGAGCGACTGTAGTCGCGAGGCCTTTTGGAACCTGGGTTTCCATCGTCCGATATGAATTATTCACGAGTTGGGATCTGTATGCTAAAACACGCATACCGAGGATTGTCGACCAATCACAACGGTATCTGCGGGGCTTGCTTTCCATGATTCATGTACTAGTAGCTTGCACGGGCCGCGCTAGCTCGAGATGAAGGCTAATTTGCATACCAAATGTATGCTGACGTCATGCGAAGATACGTTTGCTGATTGGCTCCTACCTATAAGGTAGCAGATCCTCGCTAGGAACAAAGGATAACATAAGAAATACAGGCCAGGTTCCAAAAGGCCCTCGGACTCACGTCGCTCGATCGCGCATTCACCGGGCTGGGCGGCTAGTCTTGTTATGCAGCCACTACTAGCTTACTTGCCGAGAAAAATAGCCACGTCACGAGGGCCTTGTCAAAAGGCTAATCCTTTACTGACAGAGGAACCCTTATTGGTGGCATCACTACTGGTGTCACCGTTTCATCAACCTGTAGGTGTACCTTTCCAGGCATCTTACCCCTTCCTCTAAACACTTTGGGGTATGCTTTCAGAACCTCATCTTAACTGGCATTACTGCTATCAGACGCTGAAGCTACTTGAAAGTTATTCTGACGAACTGTGATTATCTTCATCATCAGTGCCATTCTGAACCCTATGAGAGGAACACAGTCCTCATCTACAACAACAACATTTATATCATACTTTTTGTGATTTTTCACATTCTTCACTTTCAGTGTACACTCACCAACTGTTGTGATTGTTGCTTTACCACCATACAAAGAGAGCCTTTTCTTACATTCATGCATTTCAACATTTGTTGGCAATTTGTTCTTGGGCATAACATTACACGTAGCCCCACTATCAATTTGCATCTGCACTTTTTTTCCTTTAATGCTGAACATTGCCATAATCTTCCTTACACTGTTGGTCTTTATGTCATTGACAACTAACACTTCATTATCTTCATCATTACTAGATGTAGACCTTTCATCTTCTACCATCTTAGCTAAATGTTGAAAATGGCCTGAAGCATGCCCAAAATTAATTTTAGACCATTTTGAGCATTTTCAGATTTTACGCGCGCGCAACTTCATCGACGCGCGCGTACGGGCACGCACCCTATGTTCAATTAATTTCCTTTTTAATTAACTTGCATCTTGCCAAGCCTGGATGACGTGATAATGACGTCATGAACTTGAAAGTTTTTACCGTCAACTCTTCTTATCAGGTCTCATGACTGGGTCGAATTTGAAAAAGATTCACTTTTTTGAGTTATTTTCCCATAAAAAAAGAGGGGGGGGGGGGACCCAAAGAAATTAATTTAAAAAGAAAACCAAATTGAGCTATGAATATGATTTTTTGTATGCATGATGTTTGGTCAAGATGTGATGATTGTGGCAAGATTCAGAAAGATTTACCACCTTGTTTAGGAGTTATCGGGGTGGCATTTTTTATTGTTATGAAGATATGACCATGAGTTGATTTTCACAAAATGGCGTCTGGATGACGTCACGATGTATGGACTCTGCTGAAAAAATTTCTGTGCCGAGACAATAACTATATCTACCATTGTACCAAATTTGAATACATTTCAATAAGCGATTTTGAAGATATTGTGCGTACAAAAAAGTGTGTAGAAATACAAATAATAAACTAGAAAGGCCGTCAAAGGCGGCAGACCCACGCCTTAGCGGCGCTACAGAGTAGTTGCAATACTATACTAACTATGGGGTCAAAACTACAAGGTTACACAGAATTTGCAGGCGTCAACCGATCATCACCGTTCTATAGTTATCTTGTACACAAAAAAACAAACAAACATACGGAGCCCTTTACATAAAGCTGTTACACAAAGCTGTTCGTAAAGTTACGCATGACTTTACGAACGACCTGAATATGTTCAAAGTGCCAGATAGGATGCCTAAAAAAGTTTTAACATAAGTGTCACTGTATTTCCAATAACTTTAATTAAAAAATGGCAAAAAGATATACTTTGTATTAAAAATGTTTGCTATAATAAGGATGTTAATCTACATCTGCACAGTTCAACTTTAGTTGATGCAGGGGAAAAAGCAAGAGCCTCCCATTTGGCTTGTCAAATGCATGTACAAAATACCAAGAATTATAATTTCATAAAAGGGGACCTTTAACGAACAGCTTTATGAAACACCCTCAGGGCTTACAGAAGCGGCTAGAATAACCCAGTCTAAGCACGCTTTGGCAGTTATTAGGGAGTTTTCCTTCAGCAACGTATGCGGTATGCTAGAACGGAGATTAACGGTTTTTCTTTTGGGTTTTTTTGCACATGAAATGAAGAACCGGAACAGTAGTTTCGTCCTAGATTCAAAGAAAAGAGACGGCGTGAGCTCGTTTGCACACAACCCCATCATACACACTCAGTTATCACACTTCACAGAGGCTGTCGCATTGTAATCGTAATCATGGACGGTGAAAACGAAAACGAAGACTCAAGAGAAAATTGGAAGTTTGTGATCCTGATCACCAAATTCGTTTTCCACCTGATCGTTGCATCGATCAACAAGGCGTTCGGCGTCCTAATCCCCAAGATGGTAGTCATTTTCGATACCGATGTGGCTGTGCTGGGTTTGGTCTGCAGTCTCCCCATTTCAATGATGCTCATTGTCTGTATGTATTGTAATTATATACATATACATGTATATATAATATATATTTTTTATATATAATATATATATGTTATTTCCTTACAATAATGTTATTAAGAATAATTTATTCCAATGTATACATGTATTCAAAGCATTCGCTTGTATCCAGCTGAGGCACTAGCGGCTTGTCTTGTTCAAAAACTCACCTGCCCCCGACAAGGGGAATTAATTAATAAGGTTGAGGATTTGTCAATCTGTCGGTCAATTAAATCTGGTGTCGCCGAAACCACTAACCCGTCTCCGTGGTCTAGTGGTTAAGGCATTGGCGTTCTAAGCCAACGCCGGGTTCGATTCCCGGCGGAGACATTTTTTCAGCCTTTGCAAAAATTTAAAAAAAGGGAGGACAGCCTTGGGGAACTCATGAGCTACGCAACGTTATTCTCGCAATTTCTTTCACATTTATATATATATATATATATATATATATATATATATAAATTATGTAGAGAGGTTTGACAATCTTCGTACTCATTGACTGTGTCATCGTAGAAATACTATATCTTGTAAGACGTGCAAAAGCGAATAATAAATAGGTAACACGGAGAGAAAATACACAGAGAGAGCAGAGATGATTTTTCCACAAGCGCTTTCGTTTATTCTTCAGGTGGAATATAAGATCTTGTTTCTCTGCTTAGATATATATATACAAGGTATATAATGACATTAGAGATACCAGAATACATGTATTATACAAAATGGACATGGCGCAAGTACATTCAATCAAGGGAGTGTGCTTTAAAAAAAAAGCGCCCTATTCATACTCCAATTATTGTGAGACTCTTTTGTAGTAAAACCAACCAATTAAGCAAACAATAGATCATGACGCTGGCAAGTTATTATTAAAGTAGCTACTTTTTAGCGTTGCATCCTGGTCTTTATCAGCGTTTAATCCAAAGGGGATTATTATTTCAAAATAGGTTTTCAAGAACAGGTGTATATACCAGCAAGTTTTGTACTATTTTATGACAAATACAAACCAAAAACACTGCTCCACTGGTGTTTCATTTCACATGGCATAGGCATATATACAAAATTAAAATGCACACTTTAAATATTATTTAACGACGGTTTAAATTTACTAATAAAGTATTCTTCTTTAACTAATCGCTTAATTTTATCACTATCCATTACCTTATAAAACGGGGTAATTAAAAACATGGTTCAATTCCATGTGTACACATGCTTATGTGTTCACTCAATTGTATCTGTCTATATTCTTTACAGCGTATTTGTTGTCTATGTACTATAACCCTATTGCGGAGAGTGTCCCCTGTTTCCCCATTATATTGTTTCTTACATCCCTGGCAAGTAATGCAATAAATAAGATTCTTTGTATTACATGTGAAAGGATATCTTATAATAAACTTTGAATTACTGTGTTCAAATGATATTGTGTTTGTAATATTTAAGTACAGGCAAGTTTTACATTTGTCCACATTGATTTACTCCACCACTCTTATTTTTCCTTGTAGAAAACGATGCTTTTGTTTCAAATTAGGGCTTTGCTGTTTACTTGATAAAAGTTTGACATTTACGAAGGTATCTTTTAGTATCTTGTCATTCTTTAATATTGAAACTGAATCATTAATTATCATATTATTATTGGGATTATGCGTGTGAATAAAAGGTATAACATTCTCCTCCTGTTTTTCTTTAGGTGACATCAACTCTTCTTTTGTTAATTTCTGTCCTTTTGAAATGCCATTCTCAATAATATCCCTATGGTTTGCTTGGTTGGTTTTACTACAAGAGTCTCACAATAATTGGTGTATGAATAGGGCGCTTTTTTAAAAAAGCGCACTCCCTTTGATTGAATGTACTTGCACCATGTCCATTTTGTATAATACATGTATTCTGGTATCTCTAATGTCATTATATACCTTGTATATATATATATCTAAGCAGAGAAACAAGATCTTATATTCCACCTGAAGAATAAACGAAAGCGCTTGTGGAAAAATCATCTCTGCTCGCTCTGTGTATTTTCTCTCCGTGTTTCCTATTTAATTTATACTTCTCAACACGTTCACACCATTTTACCCTTCATTGAATATATATATATATATATATATATATATATATGTATATATATATATATCTGGTGTCGCCGAAACCACTAACCCGTCTCCGTGGTCTAGTGGTTAAGGCATTGGCGTTCTAAGCCAACGACCCGGGTTCGATTCCCGGCGGAGACATTTTTTCAGCCTTTGCAAAAATTTCAAAAAGGGAGGACAGCTCTGGGGAACTTTGATTGAGCTACGCAACGTTATTCTCGCATTTCTTTCACATTGTATTTATTCCCACGAGATTTGCCAAAGCTGTTGTATATGTTATTTCCTTACACTTATATATATATATATATAGGAAGAGAGAGAAAAAGAGAGAGAGGGAAGTAAAGGAGGAAGAGAAAGGGAAAAAAATTGGGAAGAAAGAGGATAGAGGGTTAGAAAACAGAAAAGGAAGACAAAAAGGAGAAAAGAAAAAGAAGAAGAAAAGAAAGAAAAAAAATTGAAAAAGGAGGGGAGAGAAGAAAAGAAACGAAAGAAGAAAGAGAGAGAGAGAGAAAAGAAACAAGGGAAGAGAACAAAAGAAAAGTACAAAAAGGAAGGAGAAAGAAAGAAGCATTACAAAATTACGAAGAAGGAAATGAACGGAAACATGTGTATATATATATATACACACATGTATATGGACAAGTCCAAGGTATGTCACATTATGTAAGCAAGTATCATTGAATAGCATTGTGAACTGTGAACATAAATTGTCATTGAAAAAAGATATAATTTCACTAGATACTTAGATCCAAGCTCTTAGAGGGCTCTGGATCTGAATCTTGATGTGTACGGTCAGAGAGGGCGAGAGCTATCAGCATGGTCAGCTTATATATACGTCGGTAACGTATGGGACAAAATACATTGGTCTTTAGTGTACACCCTAAAATCGGTTGGGTAAAATTTTACCCATTATTGATGAACAAAATGTATAGACATGCATGTTTGTTGGGTGAAAATGTACAGAACAAACATTCATTTCACCCAATATTGGGTACAATTTTACCTTACAAACATGCATGTTACCTTTTCAACCAATTTTGGGTCAAATAAATGTCAGAGTGTACATGTAATATCAAGCCATAAATAGAATAAAGGTGTGATATTATGAGAAATGTTCACAGGTACAAATATTTTTATTTGATGTACTTTATGACAAGAATGTGACGAAATATACAAAACTTTGTTTGATCACCATCATTTCTAAGCATCAATTCTACCGGCAATTCTAATCAGCATGTGACAGTGTGGATTTGATAATAGTGCTTATGACCTTCACTTTATAATCTTCTACACAATGACTACCACATTGATTTCTCGACTTGAGGTGGGGGGGGGGGGGGGTGCTTAATGTCCCACAGGCATGGCATGCAGCTGCTTGTAGATATAGTAAATCAGAAGACACGCTATGTAACTCGGGCGTATATCATCCTTCATCATGTAGAGGATAAGTCACCAGACTATGAACCATAGGTATGTTCAAATCCCTGCCGCAGCAGGGATTTGGCAAAACATTAATCTATGTTTGCCACACTCGACCCGGGTGACCAGGAGTGTTGGTAACGGTTGCCGGAGCTAAAGTCGGGTTAATAATTTATTTACAAAGCTTTTTGGAAACGCCTATATTTGATAATAACGTCCATATTCGCTTCCAAAGAGATTCGGTCGTTACATCATAATGTAATAATATGAGCTAAACAAGAACGGTATTTAAAACGATATACATACACATGAAAAGTTAAGGGTAGTCCAATAATTTGTTTTACACCTATATGATTAGATGACTACTGTCATTTTGCAACAACAAATTTGAAAATATAAGAATGCTTAATGACATAAGTCTAGGATTAGAGAAGATAGATTCATAAAAAAAGCAAAGCCCGGCTCCCCCCGTAATCCTTTTACCTGTTGTAAATGAATGAACATACTGCTAGCTTGACTGCCTATTAATGAAAAGGAAAGTAAAACTCGAGAAAGAATCCGAACCCAGGTCGTCATAAATGAATTTCAATGACGATTTAGCCTCTTTAAATTGAACGACTACAAATTAATTTGGATGTACCAAACACCATTTTGGGCGCTAGAAATGATTTCGAACTTCTGAAAACAATACAAAGCCAAGGAGTAAACGTTACGAGTAAATCGCTTGAATATACGAGCGTTTGAAAATGAGTTTATAAACAAATTTTGCGAATTTGACCGGTAAACCTATATAATTATTGATAACTAGAGAGGTAAATCAGTTATGTTGACTTTCTTTCTATCTTAGGTCCTATCATAGCTCATCTTCTCACATACGGTCGCGGAAGCTCTCGTGTTCTTTCTCTTCTTGGGATGTTCCTCGGTTTTTTCGCCCTCATGATGAGCAGTTATACAAGATCTTGTGTTCTACTTGGACTATACCTGACAATGCTCGGTAAGAAAAACATGTTATGCAAATGCTAAATTCCATAATTATGAGAGTGGGGGAAAACACATTTAAAACGTTCACCAAACCTTTTTGAACCGGTGTGATTATGTTTTTGTAATAGGGTTGAGTCAGAACAGGGGTGTCGATCCGTGTTCATGATTTGGGGGGGGGGGGGGGGGGGATGACCGATGAGGGAGTGAAGCGACAGAGCGAGGGGTGGTATCCCCCTCCCACAAAAGGGACTTTTTCAAAAATCTGTCTATAAAACTTGCATTTTAGAGCATCCCAAAATGGTTTTCTGAATTTTCTTCGACATTTTCGCACTGGAATTATGGCATTTCTTATTTCCTTACTTCGAATGTGATGGTATTTCAAGATCAAACATAATGAGTTTGGGTAATTATTAGTTTTAAGTTAATGTATCTTAATTCTTATTCATTTTTCCTAAAACATTGGGGGGGGGGGATGATAATACAGGCCATCCCCCATCTTAGTATTGTTTGGGGATATATAGGGCTTATCCCCAATGCCCCCGCTATCGACACCCATGAGTCAGAATGATCTGGACCCAATTTAAAGGGGAAACAAGATTGAAATATGTAGCAAGAAGAAATAGATTAGAACAAAATATATTATCGGCTGATAACTTCAACATTTTATTAAGATTCAAAATGACACTTATTTATCCCCCAAAACCCCCCAGAATACATCAAGTTTGCATCAAACACGTGCACTCAAAAAGCGCGAAGCTGTTTTGAGTTTATATACCTTAGCTGTGCTGCGTTTGTTATTCAACACATCAAAATATAAATATATTTGTTAAAATTTCAGTACCCGTTGACTCTTGGTAAAAAAGAATCTTTTCACAAAAGAAATGCAACGATGAAAAGCAAGCTGACTGCTGTTTTATGGGTCAATGGGTAACTCAATCAGAAATAGCGTTTCGTTGTGATTTCATGGTTGAATGGGTCACTAAATCAGAAATAGCGTTTCGTTGTGACTTCCCTTTCAAAGTTGTTGACAATCGCATGCAATATGGCAGGTTCATCATCAGATGAGAAAATTAGAGGCCTCCGGCTTCAAGGACACACTGTAAGACGGAGGGCCGTCAAAATATATTATTAATCATGGAATGTTGTTTTGATAGCCAAATGGAATTACAATACATATACGTATCTGTGTGCTAACGTATAGTGTCATTAAAGATAAGATGAGATCATATTGCATTTAAGGACACTATACATTTTCCTTTATCATCAGTCTTGTAGATTCGGTCAAAAAAATAGCATGCTATAAATTTGATTAATTCCATTTGATTTGATTTATTGGTTCTATAACATAATCTCCATAAGCATACATTTCATGCTCATGATTGTGACATGATTACATTTTTCCCCAATACAACACATAGAAATGTAAGATTAAGTTGCCAAACTGATTACATAATTAAAATTAGATATAGCGGGGCTGCAGCGTAAGCATGAAGTTTGATGTGCATGCAGCTCTCAGTACAACTACGAAATAATAATAGGAGCTAGGCTAATTATGTGATGGTATTTCAAGATCAAACATAAATGAGTTTGGATAATTATTAGTTTTAAGTTAATGTATAATTCTTATTAATTTTTTCCAAAAACATTGAGGGGGGGGGGGGGAATGATAATACAGGCCATCCCCCACCTCAGTATTTTTTGGGGGGATATATAGGGCTTACCCCTAATGCCCCCGGCATCGACAGCCATGAGTCAGTATGATCTGGACCCAATTTAAAGGGGAAACAAGATTGAAATATGTAGCAAGAAGAAATAGATTAGAACAAAATATATTATTGGCTGATAACTTCAACATTTTATTAAGATTCAAAATGACACTTACTGACAAAAAAAAAAAAAAAAAAAAAAAAAACTTACTGAAAAAAAAAAAACCAGAATACATCAACTTTGCATCAAACACGTGCACTCAAAAAGCGCGAAGCTGTTTTGAGTTGATATACCTTAGCTGTGCTGCGCTTGTTATTCAACACATCAAAATATAAATATATTTGTTAAAATTTCAGTACTCGTAGACTCTTGGTAAACAAAAATATTTTCACAAAAGAAATGCAACGATGAAAAGCACGCTGACTGCTGTTTTATGGGTCAATGGGTCACTAAATCAGAAATAGCGTTTCGTTATGATTTCATGGGTCAATGGGTCACTAAATCAGAAATAGTTTCGTTATGACTTCCCTTTCAAAGTTCTTGACAATCGTTCCCATTACCATCTCACATCTCCAGCGATACAGTTTTATTTCATAAAGCCTTCCAGAACACTGATAGGGCATTTAAAAAAAAAGAGGAAATTCTCTTAGCGTTTATGAACTACAGTGCGTTCCAGAAAAAGTCTCCCAAATAGATATTCCATAATATTATTTTCAGGACATGTTCATCCTCGTGGATAGCTTAAATTAAAGTCTCTTCTATAGAATGACATAAAAATCTGATGATAATCATAACGCTTGAGCGAGCAAAGGTCACTCTTGCTTAAGGTTCAAAATTCAAACTGGACAAGAATTGGTATTTGTTCTGGCTGTATCAACAATGTTGACAGTTGGAAAAGTCTGCCCTATTAAATGTTTCAAAATATTTTCAGGAATTTTTTATTATCTATCGATAGCTTAGCCTTAGGGCCTCTGCGATTTGACGACATCAGAACATCTCACGATACTGTACGCTTAAATGAGCAAAAGCCACATTTGTGAAAGGGTGCAAAATCGACACTGTATTTGTTTCGGCCGGTAACACCAAAGTTTGTACTTTGGGAACACACACTATCATTTTATGAACACGATGACAAAGAGAGCGGACAATTTATGCAGCTCCTCATTGTACACTACACAATAGCTCTAGTAGACAAAAGGACATCCCTTCAATGCTATTATGTGACACCTGTTCTACATATTTTTACAGGATAGCAATGAATGGATGTTCTCTTGTTAACCCGTGCAATTGTGAAGGGTACAATGAGAGCTGCATAAAATAATTGTCCGCTTCTTTGTTCGTCATGTTCATAGTGACAGATCTACGTCTATGCCTCTAGAGTACAAGCCACATAGGCAGATTATGATAAAGCCGCTCGCATGCAATATGGCAGGTTCATCATCAGATGAGAAAATTAGAGGCCTCCGGCTTCAAGGACACACTGTAAAGACGGAGGGCCGTCAAAATATATTATTAATCATGGAATCTTGTTTTGATAGCCAATGGAATTACAATACATATACGTATCTGTGTGCTAACGTATAGTGTCATTAAAGATAAGATGAGATCATATTGCATTTAAGGATCAATAGGCCTATGTGAATTAACAGTCGACCTCCCCCCCCCCCCCCGAAAAAAAAAATAAAAAAATAAATAAAAAAAATAATAAAAATAATTAATAAATTAAAAAAAAAAAAAAAAAAATTAAAACAAAAAACCTTTTTGATACTATACATTTTCCTTTATCATCAGTCTTGTAGATTAAGTCAAAAAAATTGCATGCTATAAACTTGATTTGATTCCATTTGATTTGATTTATTGGTTCTATAACATCATCTCCATAAACATACATTTCATGCTCATGAATGTGACATGATTACATTTTTCCCCAAACGAATATAGACATAGAAATGTAAGATTAAGTTGCCAAACTGATTACATTGGTTTCGAACTACAATGATAATCACACCTGTTGTCATAAGACACGTGTTAAAAAAAATTACGGAGGCCAGTTTAGGGACAATGATGGTTGCGTGAAAATACATTACCAAAATATTGGAAAGATTGAAATACGAGCCATCAAGTCTTACACAATAACATAGTTTTAACAGCTTTCTTAAGAGTATTATGACTTTGGATTATGAATTTCAGTAAGGAGAGGGTTCCAGACGTATGTACCAGTGTGTCTAATGGCTTAGTCCGAAAGGGTGGGTAGCGTCGCGTCGCCATCATTCGTCCAAAGCCCTCCCCCCCCCGGTTTGGCCGAAAGGCTGCGTTGAGTTTTTCTAAATATTGTTATTATCAGGGGCGATCCAGGATTTTTGTAACAGGGAGGGGGGGGGGGGGGGGGGGGGGGGGGGGGGGGGGGGGGGGGGGGGGGGGGGGGGGGGGGGGGGGGGGGGGGGGGGGGTGGGGGGGGGGGGGGGGGGGGGGGGGGGGGGGGGGGGGGGGGGGGGGGGGGGGGGGGGGGGGGGGGGGGGGGGGGGGGGGGGGGGGGGGGGGGGGGGTGGGGGGGGGGGGGGGGGGGGGGGGGGGGGGGGGGGGGGGGGGGGGGGGGGGGGGGGGGGGGGGGGGGACAGAAATGCAGGGCTGTCATCAACGGCGGATCCAGGATTTGTTTTAAAAGGGGGGGGGGGGGTGGGGCACAGAAATGCAGGTCTGTCATCAGGGGCGGATCCATGATTTTGTAAAAAGAGGGGGGGGGCACAGAAATGCAGGTCTGTCATCAGGGGCGGATCCAGCAATTTGTAAAGGGGGGGGGCACAGAAATAGAGGGTTGTCATTAGGAGCGGATCCAGGATTTTGTAAAAAAAAAGAAAGGGGGGGGGGCACAGATATGCAGGCCTGACATCAGGGGCAGATCCTGGATTTCGTAAAGGGGGGGGGGGGGGGGCACAGAAATGCTGGGCTGTCATCAGGGGCAGATCCAGGATCCCTTTCCGGGGTTGCCGAAAGGGTGCGTTTGGACTTTTTCTAACATAATATTAATATTAATATATACCTATCTATACAGCGCCATGAGCGTCGAAAGGCGGACCTGTGCGCTATACAAGTAGCCACTATTATTATTATTATATTAATAACAGGCGGATTTACGGCTCCTGGCCCGTGCCCCCTCCTTGTGTGCCCCCTTTTAGAACTGATAACCTTTTATTTTTGTTTTTTGTTGCTTGTCAAAGAATTATGGGAGGAAAACTGTACCCCATGAAATCTGATAACCCCCCCCCCCCCCCCACCAGAGCGACAAATCTTGCCACCCCCCGACCGATTTAAAATACGGATCTCCTTCCGAAGTTGACAACCTTGCATTTTTGTAAACCCCCCCCCCTCCATTTTACAAAATCCTGGATCCGCCGCTGATGACAGCCCTGCATTTCTGTGCCCCCCTTTTTCTACAAAATCATGGATCCGCCTCTGATGACAGACCTGCATTACTGTGCCCCCACCTTTTTCCAAAACCCTGGATCCACCCCTGATAATAATAGCCCTTGCTTTAGATTGGAAAATATATCGTTTTAAAATTCACTATTTTCCATGATAAGTCACTGTAATTCTCCAGGACGATTATACTGACCACACGGAAAACAATAGAATAATTTTTGTGATTTTGGTGATATTAAGTGTTTTTGAACTTGTGGTTTCGATACCAATTTAGTAGTGATTAAGCAAGAGAGGACTATATACACTGCAGTAGCCCCAAACACCCACTTTGGTGTCTTGGCTTTCTCTTCTGCGATGTTCAACAGCGTAAGTGCGTAGATTTGATTTTAGATTTTATTTCACACCAGCGAAAATGCTTTAATCTTAGATCATTCACGAGGAATGCATCAGGAATATATATAACTGATCTTATTGAATCTATTTCATGATATATATCATCGTCTTTGATTGCTGAAAGTTACACCTTTTGAAATATTTTGTGTAAATTTACTATTTACTATCATCTATTGTGTGACTTCGTGTGATAATAACTAATCTTCGATCATGTAGCTATCATCCCTTCACTATCTTCCTGTGAGACATTATAGATCTACGTTTATTTGATCATCTCTCTACGTTGAAAGTGGTCTTCATCATTTTTTACATTGGCGCCATCTTGATGCTACGTTAGTCTATTGCACATTCAAACAAAATGCCTGAGGTAATTACGCGTAGCAATGTTGAATCAATTGCCGATGACGTCATTAAAAACTTCATGAAAGGTGACGTGTTTCTCAGCACAATACGCCAAGCGGTCCGTGAAGTAGTAGAAGAAGTATTCAAAAGGATCGTGGATCGAATTGAGGTCAATGAAGGGAGGATAATGGATTTGGAATGCAAGTTGGCAGCCAAGGAGAAGGAGATCGCGACGCTAGCCAAAGCCTTCGACGGTCAACAAGAATCGCTTCATTTGCTTCAACGATTAACGAATGATCAAGAACAATATAGTAGGCGGAACTGTTTACGTTTTTATGGAATTCCTGAATCGGAGGGGGAAGATACAGATGAGATAATTTGCAAGGTTGCTCGAGAAAATCTGAAACTTCCGATTACAATGAATGATATCGAACGATCACACCGATTGCGCGCAAAGAAAGCAACATCTGACAAGAAAGAAGCAACAGATTCGCGATCTACAAGAGTAACTCGGAGCAACAAGTCAATGGAGTCCAAACAATCAGATGTACAAAAGACCAAGCCTAAAGTCATCATCGTAAAGTTCATCTCTTATCGCGTAAGAAGACTCATCATGTCAAAACGGCGCGAACTCAAAGGCAAAAAGATGGGTATCGATGAAGACCTTACAAAGGTCAACGCCGACCTTTTGAAAAAGACAAAAGCTACAAAGAAAGTTACAGCTGCCTGGACCTCGGATGGTAGAGTATTAGCTCTCCTCCCAGCAACCGGAGGAAAGACTGTTAAACGTTTGATCAAGGATGAGAGTGAATTAGACTTGATTTGAATATAATTCGGGTTTGACTCGCTTTCAGAGTGAAATTTATGTAAACTCTTCACATTGTGAGTGGGTCGGATGGATTTGAAAACTGAATCGGGTCTGTTTCACTCCCGAATTGAATTCTATGCCGATTGTTTTTGTTTTAACTCTGAGAGTAAGTTTGACTCTTTTTGAATATTACAATACGTGACAATTCTCACTTTGAATTAGATTTCAAGTCAGATAATGTAGCATTAAATTAAAACTTCACAAATTGATGCATTCTTGTAATTGTTTTCTTTCATTCACTTTCAGAAACACACATTCTAACCATTTGTTTTTTTTAATATTGATTATATTGTATTTTTATCTTACTGTTTTGTACTACTTAATATTTACTTGGTTTTTGGAGTATATTATGTTTAATGGTAAAGCAGTTTCCTTGTGTTAGTTGCCTTAAATCTGTGAAAAATACCCAAAGGGCTTTATTATGTACATGTTGCAAAAAATGGGTTCACACGAAATGTGCTCTGGTTAGTAATGAATTATATGATGATCCAACACAATATTTCATTGATTGGCAATGTTCGAAATGTCTTTTTACATATTTACCTTTTTCTGATCATGACTACCATGACTATGATCATCTTACTAATACTCAAGATGACACGAATGACCACAACATTACCTGTGATGCAGAAATAGAGACTTCTCTGTGCTTTGAGTATTTTAAAAACAAAGGTCTTAAATTTGTACATTTAAATATTCGCAGCCTCCTTCGTAACATAGACGAAATCAAATTATTCTTACAGAGTAATGAAGTCCATATTCTAGCACTGAATGAAACTTTTTTAGACGAATGTATTTTCGATAGTGAACTTAATATTGACAATTTCCATCTTCTTCGTAAAGACAGAAACCGCCATGGCGGTGGAGTGGCTGTGTATATTCACAATTCATTGTCTTTTGAAGTAATTAATTACGATGTACCGAACACTTTGGAAGTTATACCGCTCATGATTCGACCAAAATTTTCAAACCCAATAATATTTCTTACTTGGTATCGACCACCAAATTGTCACATCGAGATATTTCAGCAGTATGAAAATTTGTTGTCATTTCTTGACAGATTTAATTATTGCATTATTGTTATGGGGGACACAAATTGTGATATATTGAAGAGACCAGTGCCAACTGAAACTAAGCGTTTGGATGATATACATAATCTATATTCTTTACAACAGGTTAATACAACGGACTATACTAGGATTACTGCCAATTCTATGACCCTCATTGATCACATGTTAACGAACACAGCAGAGAGAGTAAAATCACATGGTGTAATACATGTTGGAATAAGTGATCACTCAATGAGTTATATCATATGGAAGTCGAAACATGAAGGTTCCTCTCGAATTATCAATTTTAGAAAACTATCAGGTATTAACTTGGATTCATATTTAGAAAGTTTAAGTAACCAGCCTTGGCACGAGATTCTTGATTGTAATGGCATTGATGAAGCGATCAGTAAATGGGAAAAATTTCTTTTAAATGTTAATGATTATATGCCTATCAGAAGTAAGAAAAAACGGGATAAAAAATCACCATGGATGAATTCAGATATTATTAAGTTGATTAGAGAAAGAGACAAGATAAAGAAAAAAGCTTGGAAAAATCAAGATCAGGAAAAGATGAGAGATTATAGAAAACTAAGAAATAAAGTTACTTTTGAAATTAGGAAAGCAAAGAAAAAATATATCAATGATCAATTAACAAAAATCAAAATCAATGCTGGAAATACTTGGACTGTATTGAAATCCTTATTACCTTCTAATAATACTCGCAATGTCTTTAAAACTAACATAGAAAATGTGTTAGAACAAAGTGAACGTTTTAACAATTATTTTGCAAATGTTGGGAAGGTTTTAGCATCGAAGATACCGGTCAATCTTGAATGTGCGATTGAACATGAGTATCATACATCTTCTTTTTGTTTTAAAGCAGTGTCAGAAGAGGATGTATTGAAAGAGATTAAACTACTGAAAAATAAATCTTCTTGTGGTATAGACGGTATTTCTGCTCAACTATTACAAATGTCCTCTCCAGTTATAGTTCCTTCTTTAACCTATTTGTTTAATAAATCATTGTTAGAGTGTATTTTTTATAACCAATTCAAAATCGCAAAAGTGATACCATTGTATAAATCGGGGGACAAAGATGATCCTTGTAATTACAGGCCCATATCCATTTTACCTTCCGTTTCCAAAATTCTTGAAAGGCTTGTATCTAACCAACTTAAATTGTACAGGAAAGAAAACAGTGTACTTTGTGTCGAGCAATCTGGTTTTAGACAGAAGCATTCGACTATGACGTCGCTATTGAAAGTTACTGATGACTGGCTTAAAGCAATGGATGAGGACCTTTATACTGGATCTGTATTTATTGACCTGAAGAAGGCCTTCGATACTGTGGATGTGAATATACTTCTTATTAAACTAGCTAGAATTGGTATTTCAAAAGATGTTTTACCGTGGTTTGAGAGCTATTTATATAACCGTCGGATGTGTACTAGTATTGATTCTGCTACATGAAATATTTTAGATATAGATTATGGAATACCTCAAGGATCAACACTTGGACCTTTATTATTTACTCTATCTGGTGAAACAAGTGAAATACTGTAAACTACATCTTTACGCCGATGACACTGTGATATATTTTGCTCATAAATGTGTTAAGAATATTGAATAAAATATAAACCTTGATCTACGTAAAATACATATTTGGTTATGTCAAAATAAACTTAGCCTTAATGTTGACAAAACTATTCGTATGCTATTTGGAACTGGTGTTATGTTATCAAAATGTAATGATTTAAACGTAAACATATCCGGCAAACGCATTACACAATGTAACACAGTTAAATATCTTGGTATGCATTTAGATTCCAGATTAAAATGGGATATTCATATTGACGAAATGTGCCGGAAATTAAGTAAAATAGTAAAGTTTTTAGCTCGTCTTAGACATTGTGCATCAGAATCAAACTTGAAATTAGTATATAGTTCAATAATCTTTCCCCTTTTTGATTATGCTGATATTGTATATGATTCAGCAAGCAAGAAGTATACTGAACATATATATGAATATGGCAGCCAGCTAACCACACACACTTTTTTACCACTCCATAAGATATTTCAAAAACCCTAGATGTTCTTGTTCTTTCAACTTTCCTCAGTTAACACTGCGCATCTCTATCACGTGGATAATATTTTGAATCAACATGCCTCCCAAAATTCAAAGGAAAACTACAAAAAAGGGAGAAAAGGAGCCCGTTGGGAGTGACATCTACCCGTGCAGTGAATTTCCCCAAGACATAGCTACCTCAACTAGCCACGCGGCCGGAGCTACCGGCCCAGCTAATCCAAAGGATCTGGTGACAGATGTTGCTGCTGCTGCCGAGCGAGAATCTGCCCCATCCACTGCTGCTATGACTCATATTCTTAAAGAGGCAATGTCGACATTTCAGACAATGTTGGACCAAGCTGTCAAGTCAGTAGTAGAAAGTATTCAGAAGGTAGAGAGAGCTTTGGAATTTGAAGGTCGGAGAATCGACGACCTTGAAAAGAAAAACAAGAATCTGGAAGGAAGGATGGAGAAAATGGAAAAAGCATACAATGAATTACAACAGAAAGTAGTGCATCAAGAGGCCGAGGTGAACAAAGCTGAGCGATTCTCGAGGCGCAACAACAGCCGCTTGGTTGGTATTCCTGAACCAACTGGCGACCAGGAGGAGGACTGCATCAAGATCGTGGAGGACATCCTCAAGTCCAAGTTCAAATGTGATGTCAAGGTGGAGCGCGCCCATCGGGATGGCAAGAAAGGAGTTCGCCCACGCCACATTATTTTCAAGATGCTATCGTATCGTGACAAAGTTAACATAATGAAAAACGCACGAAAAGCTCTCCACGGTGAAAACTATTACCTAACAGAGGATATGACAAAGCGTGACCTTGAGGCAAAAAAGAAACATACTAAAGACGTTCAGGATCTTTATAATCGGGGCACCAAGCTTCGCTTTTATGCGGGGCAATGGAGAAGGAATGGAGGTGCTCCATATTTTACGCAGTAGTGTGACTTTAAGATTTCATTGCCTAACCACAGTACTGCCTAACCCAAACCATGGCCGGAATTTTAATGACTGTGGTCACTACGCTGAAACAACTATTTCATTGTTTTGCTCATGGCACTATCTTATGCTTTCAATCTCTTTCTCCTTCATTTTTCACACATGTTGATGTTGATTTCAAGTTGGATACGGAGTGGTAATCCAAATATCACTATTCATTACAGCCTACTTGTTTTCCATATGTATTGTATATTGTAGTTTAGCTTCATTTTACTCTCTTATCATATCAGTATGTTCTTTGCTCTGTCTGTCTTTTGCCCTACTCCTTTTGATGTGGTTTGTAACCACTATACCAAGTCTGTTATTGTCCCCTCAATCTTTATATGAATGTAGAAGAATATAATTTGCAACAAAATATAAACTGTAATTATTATGTACCCAGTGAATTTCATCCTCAGCAAGTTGAACCAAATCAAACTCAGTATCTGAGCTTTTTGCACTGCAATGCTCGAAGTCTTTCTAAGAATTATGAAAATTTTGATATTCTTTTATCTTCATTGCAATTTAAATGCTCAATTATTGGTATATCTGAAACATGGCTAAACGCAAAATCTCCACCTCTTTTTGCATTAGATGGTTACAAAGAAGTTCGCAAAGACCGGACAAATGGCAGGGGTGGTGGAATAATGTTGTATATATCGGATTCTCTATCATTTATACCTAGGGATGACCTCTCATTCCCGAGAGATACTGCTGAATGTTTATCTGTTGAGGTTGATCTTCCTGAGGGAAAGAATTTTGTAGTTTGTCTTGTGTATAGACCACCTAGCACGGATGTGGCTAATTTTCTTGATGATCTGGAATCTCTTATGTTAACTGTCAATTCCTCTGGTAAATCTGTCTGTGTGATGGGTGATTTTAATATTGATTTGCTGAGCAAAAGTCCTCACTCTCTTCGCTTCCAAAATATTTTAGATTCAAATGCATTCAGTATAATGATTGATAAGCCGACCAGGATTAGTGATCACTCGTCTTCATTGCTAGATAACATTTTTATAAAAACATCTCAAGGCCGTTTTCAGTCTGGCTTGTTTTATTCTGAAATATCTGACCATCTCCCTGTGTTTTGCATATTTCATGGCTTTAAAACCAATGTTTTTCCTAAGAAAAGAGGTGTAAGGAAGCGAAGAATTACTGATGAAGGGGTCTTTCGCCTGAACACAGATCTACATTCAGAAGATTGGGATGATGTTCTTGTCTGTGATAATGTGGATAGAGCTTATGACGTTTTTTGGACCAAATTTCATTACTTTTTCAATAAACATTTTCCATATGAGAAATCTAAAAACAAGAGAAGAGGAAATCATCCATGGATAACCAGGGGTATTCTCCAATCAATAAAAAGGAGAAATATTCTTTATAAACGAAGTATTAAGCATTCAACGCATGAAAATATTGACAAATACAAGACATATCGGAACAGACTGACGTCAATTATACGCTACTCCCGTAAGTCATATTACTCCACACAATTTGAACAGGCAAGGGGCAATATGTCCTCTACTTGGAAAACTGTCAAAGATATATTACGTAAGCATGGAAATATTGCTACCCCAGAAAAGTTCACTCATGAAGGAAAAGAATTTACTTCACCAAGAGATATTGCAAATGCATTTAACAGCTATTTTACTAATGTTGGTACAAATCAAGCAAAGCTAATAGATACAAATGGTACCAATTTTAGGAATTATTTACACAATTCATCCCAATTTTCTATCTTCTTCAGGCCAGCTAACTATCTAGAAATCTTCAATGTAGTATGTTTGCTCAAGAATAGTCACTCATGTGGCCATGATGAATTAAGCACATCCCTGTTAAAGCAGATTATTGGCTCAATTATAACCCCAGTTGTACACATTTGTAATCTCTCATTGTCGACAGGAGTGTTTCCTTCTAGTTTCAAACTAGCCAAAGTGATCCCGATTCATAAGAAAGATGATACAAAGTTCATGTCTAATTATAGACCTATTTCAGTATTACCTAGCTTGTCTAAAATTTTAGAGAGAATTGTTTATAATAGGCTTTATGAATTTTTGGATAATCACAAGTACCTAAATTCTGAACAATATGGATTTAGGCGATGTCATTCTACCGACCTTGCATTGTTAAAATTTTACGACCGTGTGTCAACTGCCCTAGCAGCTCGGGAGCATGTTGTTGGCGTATTTATGGATCTCAGTAAAGCCTTTGATACACTTGATCACTCTATTCTTCTTTCTAAATTGGAGCACTATGGAATAAGAGGTATTGCGTTACAGTGGTTTTCAAATGATTTATCTATGAGAAGCCAATATACCCATTGCAATTGTACAAATTCAGATGTTACTTTTCTAAAATGTGGCGTCCCCCAAGGATCTATTCTAGGTCCGCTATTATTTCTCATCTACATTAATGATATTTGTGATGTTTCCGCAGATTTGCATTATACTTTATTTGCGGATGATACAAGTGTCTTCTTGTCACATTGTAATATCCAAACGCTTGAACAAAAACTGAACTCAGAACTGCCAAAGTTGACATTATGGTTCAGGAGTAACTTGCTCTCTCTAAATATAGGAAAAACCAATTTTATTCATTTTCAGGGAAGGAAATCTACAGGCAACAAACAATTAAATATTGAGGTGGATGGTATAAAGTTAGAGCGAAAGACATGTACAAAGTTCCTTGGTGTGTATATCAATCAGAAGCTTGATTGGAGTGACCATGTGGCTCACATTGTTACCCCGATTTCTCGAAACATAGGTGTATTGTACAGGGTTAAATGTTTTGTTGTTGATAGAATTTTATTGATATTATACAATACTCTTATACTACCATACATTTCATATTGCAATGTACTTTGGGCTACATCCAAGGTTTTAACTAACAATATCCTTCTCCTGCAAAAGAAAGCCATTCGCATATGTACTGGTTCTGGTCCCCGAGACCACACAAAGCCTTTATTTGTTAAGTTGAAGTGCCTGAAGGTCGATGATATAAACTACCTGCAAACCGCCTTATTCATGTTTCGTTTTAATGCCAAACTTTTGCCCGACTCATTTTCTTCTATGTTTCAGCATAACAGCACCATTCACTCCTATCCCACCATACCAAACATACATTTAGTCAATCCCCGCACAGCGTTAGCACATAAATCAATCAGACATAGCGGTCCAGATATTTGGAATTCTCTTCCGCAAAATATCCGTAATTTGCAAACCCCACATTCGTTTAAAATGGCCGTAAAGCAAATTCTCCTTTTAAAGATGCATGAATTCCAAGGTACATAATTCAAAGGATGCTTTTATTTACGTTTTCATTGTAATCGATGTTCTATGTATTGTTCTTTACTATTACTTACTCATCGAAGACTTGATATATTATTTGTCAACATTAATTAGGGCGCCCCTTCATCTCTCTGATTCCTATTTTCTGCTTCTCTTTCCCTTGTAAATAAACTCTCTCTTCTCTTTTTTCTATTCATATTTTTGTTGGTTTTTTATTCTATGTTATTCTGTAAATAAAGTTTGTTGTTAGTGTCATCATTAGTTATTTTAATTTTATATGTATTATTTACAAAATGGAAAGGTATTGCAATGCTTCAAGCTTTAGCTTATATTGCCATACCTCTGCATGTTACTACGTTATCCATATATTGTACCTGTATTATGATCATATTTGCCTTTTAATTCTGTTATTGAGTTACTCATACTTATTCTCATTTTTTTTTTGTCATAATGATCATTCTATGCAATACCATGTACCATGCAGAAATGATAATAAATAAATAAATAAAGGTCCTGCGGTGTGGTCGGGAATCCCGTTCGATGTCACGACATAGGTGCCGTCGTCGTGTTCAGCGATTGTAATGAATCCTTGAAGACCGGTATTCGAGTCGATGTGGGTTCTTGCTCCGAACTCGCTGATCTCGGAATCCGTAAGGCAAGACACTTCACTGAAGAATGAAGAGAGTAACAGGCATGCTGATAGTACCAGCATGGTGGACTTATGGAGACCCATCTGTTTTGATTTGAATTTTAAAAAACCCGAACAATATCAAAGTAACATTTATTTCCTTCTATGGAACTAAATACCATGAATACAGGTAATGGGGCGTAGAATCACATTGAATAAGGAATTTGTAATGTGTACGCGGAAATGATTTACATCAACAGATAATAACACCAAAAGTTCAACCTGTTACTTTTACCTAATAAACTAGTGGTTCGCAATGTCGTACAGGCCCAGGAGAAAAATAACCTTGCAATGGATTGATCAGACTACCCCCCCCCCCTTCGACTTGGAAGGATAACAACCCCGGTCTATCCATCCCGGATACAACACATGTGTTATTTTGAAAGCAGCTCACTATTTCCTAAATATAGTTGTATATCTCTTTTTATGGTTTCCATTCTATTTTGAAAATGATAAGACAGACGTTCTGAACATCACTATCTGCCCTTGTAAAAAAGTACCATAGTACCCATGGTAATATGACGGTAATTTGACCAAATTACCATGATTTGATGGTAATTTGGTTGAATTACCGTCATATTACCATGGGTACTATGGTACTTTTTTACAAGGGTGGAAGAAAAAGAAAGCCCTGTTTTCAAATTAATTGTTAGTTGTCAAAATAACTATGAAAATATTCTGAATCTGTGTATCGTATTTTTGTTTATATCGATACAGGATGTATTCGTTTACACCAAAAATGTCATCTAATATCATAGTGAAGTATGTGTAATGATTGATTTGCAGCATTCAAGAAACTAAACTACATGTCAGTACACTCCAGTCTAGCATCATTACGTAATATATTGTACACTAATACACACGCTAGCTATGTGCTATATGGTTATGGGCGTGACTGTGTAATTTCCACTTCATTTATTTGCAGATGTATTTATCTCGTATTCCATTAACATTGGCATTTCCGTACCCCAATATACCATCGTATGTTACATCACACCGTAATGATCATAAATAAACTTAACAATTTTTTGTGGGGGGCGCTTGTGGTTTCACAAAGCTTTCATCAAAGCTTTAATGAAATCTTCTATTTCGGAATATTGCCATTCGTTTACAAATTGAATCACAAGTAACTTAGTTGTATTGTAACCTAATTCTTAATATCGTAGCAATAATGTAAAATTATTCTTAATATCGTAGAAGAAATCTAAAGTAGTAGAAATGTATTTCGTATTTATAATTTTGATTTCTCATTGTAAATGTAAAGCGCATTGAATATGTATTATGTAATGCATTATATAAATTTAATTATTTTTAACATTATTAACATAAGTACACAGATACAAGAAGAACATCGAGAAGGCAATGAAGATAAATAACATATAATTTAAAAATACAGAGAGTATGTTTACCTTTTCCGATTGTGCTTTCTTCGCTCGCAACACAGCACAGAATTCGACACTCAAACAATATTTTATGTGGATATGATTATTTATACTCCGTTTCTCTCCAACAGTCGCCGCTCAGTGAAAGACAAACTACGAAGTAACAATGTACCAAGATTCACTCCGTTTGAAAATTTCAATGAAGCCTTCAAAAGTTCGACGTCTGGTGCGAGACCCACTCCTTAAATAAACCAACATTACAGGGTAGTTGGAAGAGATAATCGAGATTATATATATCACAATAATGATTTGGAGAATAGCAACTCACATCGTGAGGCTCTAATTATATAGCTCAATACGGTAGGCTCGCATCCATGCATCTTACAATATTCAAGTTGGGATTTTATTGTATGTGGATACCAAAACAGCCAGCCCCTTTCTTTCTCAATCTATCTCTTTTTTCTTTCTATCATTCTCTTTCTCTCTCTCTATCGCTCGTACTCTTTCCCTCCCCCCCCCTCCCTCTCTCTCTCTCTCTCCTCTCTCTTATTGCCATATTTATATTTGTACACTCTCAGAAATGTTGGTTAAAAATCATTAGGTTGGTTCAAATATGAACCTACCAACTGTTGGTTAAAAAAATATTGTATGTAAAACATATGGGGATATTTTTTAACCAACAGTTGGTGGGTTCATATCTGAACCAACCTAAACATTTTCTGAGAGAGCATATGTATACGTAATTACATACATGTATTTTGTAATCAGTCTTTTTTACTGGGGAACCTAGTTTTAACAAAATGTGCTTTTCCTTAGGTTCTCCCTTGATACTGCCTTTTCTATTGACTAATGTAAATTTTCACTTTTGATTACATTGAAATTTGTATTGATTATGATATCTGTATTCGATATTTGAACAATGTATAGGCCTACTTTCAATTGTAATGTTCATTTTGCAGATTTCTGAAGTATTATCAAATAAATTCATTCATTCATTGATTATGCTGATATTGTATATGATTCAGCAAGCAAGAAGTATACTGAACGTCTACAAAAATACAAAATAGGGCAGGTCGCATCATTTTAAAAGTTAATCCTTTCAGTCGTATTTCAAATGAGGAAATTCGTCTTAAACTAGAATGGAAATCCTTACAGTCCAGACGTAATGTGCATCTAATTATGATGGTCTATAAATCATTGCATGGTTTGGCTCCTCCATATTTAGAGGAGTCATTTAGATTGTGTGATTATTCATGTTGTCTAAGATCTCAGGGAAATATAATGTTACCAAAACCCAAGACGGAGTGTTGCCGTAGAATGTTTTCGTACAGAGGCTCACGTCTATATAATGATCTACCTATAGATGTTAAATTGATTAATAACTTTAATACATTTTGCAACTTATTAAATATACGAATTCCATTTAGATATGATCTTTAAAGGAATATGCCTGTTTTGCCAATTAAGGGAGGGGTGGGGGTTGTGTATAATGATATATTTGTTTTATCTGTGTATTCATCTGGACCCCAGGGAAGAACAGCTGTGTAATATTCACATAGCTGAGTGGGCCATCCAGCCAATTCACATTTTTTCTGATGTTATTATGTATCATTCTTGATTGTCTGTAATGTTTCATTTTATATCATCGTGATTGGAAAATAAATACAATACAATACAATACAATACAATAATGATAACAATATTTAGAAAAGTCAACGCACCCTTTCGGCAAAACCGGAGTATTTGTACTGCAGTATAATACTGCATTACATTATTACATGGGACGAATAGCGTTCCAGTCAACGCGACGCGACGCTACCCACCCTTTCGGACTAAGACCTGGCTTTCTTAAATGGAATTTGTTAATTTGCCTAATGGGATAAAAGTGGATATCTTTTTTCATATTGAACAATGGTGGAAGTATGAAGGTAACTGACCATTTAGTAAGCGGAACATGTAAAGTGCAATTAGTAGAATATTTAAATCATCCACTTATAAATATTTTGTTTGTTTTGAAAACAAAGGATCGCAATAGTCAAGGTAGGAAGAATTAGTACACAAACGTACGGCTTTCTTTTGAAATTATAGTAAAAATAGTAAAAAAAATTTTTTACATTTTTAAAAATTCTTTCCTCTCAAAAAAAATTACAAATGAAGTTTAACATTTCATACAACATTACAAATACATTTTTGACATAAACAAAATTACAAGTAAGATTTTCATTTCATACATACATAATTACAAATAAATCTTCACGTAAACATAATTGCAAGTAAATAAAGTTTCACATTTCATACCAAATTATAATACATTTTCTCATAAACTGAATTGCAAATGACTTTTCAGAAGTGATACCTTGGCATAATTAAATGATTAAAAATAGTCAAGAGCAAAAAGAAAACCAATATACATACATACATATATATATATATCTCTCTCAAACAATAAATATAAAACTTCAATAAAGATAATGATGATAATAATAATGAAAGTAATAATAATAATAACTCCATATATATATATATATATATATATATACAGCCCTGGAAAAAATTATTAGACAAAGCTTCTGTAATAAGGGTACTATAATATGCAAACAAAATTATAAAAATGATTTGTCTTTGTATTTCATTGAATGAATACCAAATTCCAGCAATTATACCTTCCTTTTGTAACATTTCTTCTTTTTTTTCTTATTTCCTTCTTACCACAAAAATAACACTATCAGTAACCATTCTTGGTCTAATAATTTTTTCCATGGCTGTATATTATGTAATAAACAGTGCATCCTAGAAAAAACAAAACCTTAAAACAAAAGGTTATTGTGACCACACTGTGTGCACTATGACAATAATTATCTATTTTCCCTAAACTAGAAGTATTATGCTTTTAAATGATACCTTGATGCCATCAATCCGTACAAGGTGTACCGAGCAGCGTCATTTTTAATATTACATGTAAAAACTCAGTTGTGCCAGGTTTGGGTGAAACCGTGAAAATGTTAGTATCACATGCATTCATTCAGAAATTCATAAAACACAGGTCAATACCAATTTCATGAGGTGGCAGGGGCATACGCCCCCCAAAATTTCCAATATCAATAAATATCCCTCAGAAGATGAAAAAGTTCCCCTCCTGTGATGAAAAAGGTGCCATAATCTTGATATTTTTCCACCTTATGTGCCCTTTTTACCTTGTATTTCCATTTGATGACAATGGAAAGTGCCACTTACTTTACTTTTTATGAAAAATATCACCTTTCTGTCCGCTTTGTTCTTAAAAGAAATGACAGTTCTGAAAAATGCAATAATTTGTTTTTCATTCCAATTCCAATTTCAACATCGACAAAACATTGACCATCCTTTAATTTTATGATTAGGGCATTATCCTTACCCTCCCTTTTACCCAAATCTGACACAACTGAGTTTTTACATGTCATCAAGGTATCATTTAAAAGCATAATACTCATAGTTTATGGAAGTAGATAATTATTGTCATAGAGCACATAGTGTGATCAGAATAACCCTATGTTTTAGGGTTTCGCTTTTTCTGGGACACACTGTATATATATTAGAACAGAACTTAATATTCATTGCACCATTACTATCTCCTTATTTCCTCCACCAGGTATCGGATTAGCGATGGGCTACGTGCCTTTCCTCGTGACCCTCAATGACTACTATCATAACGGATTTGTTGTGATGAATACCTTGACGGAGATTGGTAGCTCTGTCGGAGTTCTCTTCATTCCTCTCCTAATAGAGCGTTGCAACCGAGCTTACGGGTACAGCGGGGCGATGCTGATCTTGAGTGGCATCTTCCTACATCTGGTTGCAGGAAGTGCCACCTTAAGGCCACCTCGATCTCAGCGAAGTAAGACAATATCCAATAATATCAAGAGCTTGGCGGAGCCCACTAGAGAAATAGAAGTTGGTGCAGGAACGTTAAGTTCCGAATCAAACAAAAGCAACTTTTTGATTGGAAAATACAAGGATGATAAGGAAGCTGAAGAACCAAAGGAAACCGCTGAATTAAACCCGAGTGGAAGGGGTCCAGATTTCTTACATCAAGAAAGGACTTATCAGTCCAACTCTGAGTCCAACACTCAATGTGAAACTGAAGAGAGAAAGTCCGATATATATCTTGCGAAACTGGATCCAAACCCATCTGGTCTACTACAGGTTTCAGGAGCGCGCAACAATGAATATATAAATGAAGAGACTACTGAAGAACATTCGCTCTTTAATGAAGGGATTGGACAGACTACAAACGGTAGGCCTACTGCCCAACATGTTCGCCAAACGTCCGCAAGAAGGCAATCTGACCAACATCACTCCATAACAAGATTATTTGTGAATTGCATATTCATTCGCGAACCACTTTTTACTTTGGTTCTACCAGTGTATTTCCTCACTCATGTTGGTACATATGCATGGATGCTTTATCTTGTACCTCATGCAGAGTGGCAAGGCATCACAAGCCCTGATGCTGTCCTCTTGTCCACACTTGGTGGCGTCGGCGCGCTACTGGGGCGCATCTTCCTGGTGACGGTACTCTATTTCGGTGCCGATCCATTCGTAATATGCTGTATCAACAGCGCTGTAGCTTCGGCAACATTCCTGTTTGATCCGTGGATCACTTCATATAGTTTAATGTGCGTGACTGCTTTACTGCAAGGTTGGACCTTGTTTCTTAACACTACTATTCGGGCGTCTATGTGCAAAATAACCACCTCTCCAAGGAACTTTGCGCTTGGTTGTGGGTACGCTGCCTTGGCATCTGGTATAGGAGGGACAGCAGGCGGCTTTTCAGCAGGTAGAAATATTATGTATATTTTGATTATTTTGATTATGGAAAGAAAACTTTAAGGCACAATCTGTAAATAAATTCATTGGCTGAACATAAACGACGCGGTAAACCACCTACATAGCAAAAAGAAAAATGGAGGGGGGGGGGGGGGGGGGTGTGGAGAGTTACGATAATGCTCTTTACACCTCCAAAATATCCACTGGTCAGAGAAAGCATGTTTAATAGCTATCCAGCTCCACTTTAACTCGCCCTGAGTCACAACAAACATTATGGACATGATTCGACCCTCGTGAGAGGGGTAAAATGGCTGGTTGCATAAGTCTCTACATGTACTCGCGGATCTTTTTCTAATGCAGATATTGAATCAGTTTACACTCTCATTTTGGAACAGAGCATTATTGTCAGATTTTTGAACTGACAGAAACACTTTGCAAGTGAGAATAATAATAAGTAATTATCATGTACATCTATATTTGTTTTACATACAATATCATCATGACCATAATGGGTCACCTTACATGATTTGATAAAAAAAAATGATTCATTTATGGCTATCATTTTTAAAACTGATTTTGAAACAGGTTCTAAAACGTTATAATTTACATAAAAACGTTTCATCATTCAAAACTAAATCCATAATTCCTATTTTCTATGCTGATTATATTTTCTCCAGGTGCTATCTACGATGCGACGCAATCATTCCACATCGTCTTTATGTTTTTAGGCCTCGTTAATGTTCTCATTGCTCTCAACCTCCTCATCTATCTGCTTATTGTACTTGTCAAAGGAAATGAGACCACGGACACGACTTCCTAGCGTTTTTGCGACTGACGAATTTGGGTACAAGTATCACGAAATGTTGACTAGTATTGCCGTTTACGGACCAATTACGTATATAGTACTAATATTCATAGAAAAGACTATAATCTTCAGGAATGAGGCAGTTGTACCAAACCTGAAGAACTGAGAACCCGCAGGTTTTCGTTGGATTCATGATAATCAAATGGACATGATGATGCAACTTTGTCATATGAGCAAAAGGGAGAAATGTTGCAGTGAGTGCGATAAGAGAGAAAGTGAGGGGGCAGGGGGTGGAGAGAAATTGAGAATGAGAGAAATAGATATAAATAATGGTAGAAAGAGAGAGAAAGAGAGACAGAGAGACAGAGAGAGACAGGGGGAGACTGAGAAGGAGAATGAGCAGAAAGAGGTATCCTACACCACCCATCGGCAGTTCTAAAAAAATTCAAGCATGCTGATCATTACTCAGTTGTGTGTTGTTTTTTTGTAGAAACCTCATGGCACGAGGTTTCTAGGAGATACAATTACACACAATGAATCCAAAGTGAAAGAAATGTCGTAATAAACAAGCTGAAGCATATTTTGACTTTAATCGTAACACTGTTTCGTCTTTCACATCCCGTAATAAAGACAAAGTGTTATAATGCGCCAATATTTAGAAAAGTGAATGGTGTGATTATGAAATGATTACAACATAAGAATCGGCATAACGTAATGTCCAATAGCCCTTTTGGTCTCATGAAATGAAAAATATTAAGGTCACACAAGCCATTGAACAGAACCACTATTTATGTACCTATTGCTTTTAATATTCTATTAACACATTACATCAGATTTCACTGTTAAACCTGGACATTCAGGTTTTACGTTTGAATTTAGGAGAGTTTATTGAACTGATCCAGGAGATCCGAAGCTGATGGCCTCTCCTCGGGTTTCTGGTTGAAGCAGGGGTCCAGGATTTGCTTGATATTTGTGTCCACGGCTGCCAGAGACTTCGGTTTCCCCATTTCCCCTTTGGCAACGAGAGCCAGTAGTGCCAAATGATGCATCAAATCTCCCCACAGACGCTTCATGGAAAAGAGCTCCACTATCGTCCCTGCCACTGACCAGATGTCATGCTTCTTGGAGTGCTTGTATCCAGGATCTGCGGATGCGGCCAAAGCCTCCGGGGGCATGAAGTTAGGTGTGCCCCTCACGTGCGCCGAGTATTGAGTCATGGCGTTACGGTTCTTGATGTGGGCAAGGCCCAAGTCGCAGATGAATGGACGGGTTGTATCAGCTTCCACCTGATTGGCGCAAACACGTTGTGAGCCTTGAGCATTCGATTTCAGACAAGTGGATTTGGGGCCTTACAAATCTTATTAACATTAAAATAATAATTATTATTATTACTTTTATTATCATTATTATTATCATTATCATTATTGTATGTTGCTTATTGTTGCTTATTGCTTCTTCTCAAGGGTATTGAAGTCAAAGTAAAATGACCAACAGGATGTTATATTCGAGAATCTTTTATGTGTTCGATGAATGACAGGAGCTATGTTTTTATTTATTTATGTTCATATAAGATGCCACACTGCTTGTAAAAGAATTTATATACTGCTTTCCTTTACTCTTTGATCATCGGGCGTGATTTTCCTCACTTATCAAAAATGTTACATCGTTCAAAAATATATATATCAAAGAATTAGCAATAATAATGACAATATTTCATAAGAAGAACAATATTGCAAATCTTTTAGGTGCTCTACTTACAAGAATATTAGCTGGCTTGATATCGAGATGTAAGATATTGGACGCGTGCATAAAGGTTACCGCTTGGAGCACCTCACGAGATATTTGAAGCTTCTTTGACCAGTCTAATGGGATCTGTATTTTTAAGGTAAACATGTCTTATCGAAAGTAATGAAAATATATTAGGTGTATTTTCAGTCTGCTTAATACGTAACAGTGTCGAAAAAAATAAATTTCATGCAATTTATTTCTCTCGGACTTACCACTTTAGTACATGTATCTCCAAAATTTGTATGTGTGTTTGGTATTCCTTTACCCCATCATGATTATCACCTCCTACCTATATCCGTGCATCCAGTACCACCATGTGGAAGGGTGTGAATCCCGGGGGATGGGGGTATACACGCCTACTTTTGAGGGAGAGAGATGGCATGTACGAACACCCCACTTTTCATGCAATGAATAATTCTAAATCAATTAGCTGTTTTGACAAAAATCAATGTAAGTGACCCTTATGATAGTGAAAATTCATCTTTGAAATGCTATTAAATACAGGTTTAAAAGCATAATGGCTGGGCGTTGTGGCGTGTGCCTGTAATCCAGCTAACAGTGGAAATTACAAACTGATTCAGCGGACCCAGGTTCGAGACTGAGTCACGTCTTTCGGATGTCCCCAGACGTAAATAATCATATCTGATTGATACACGTCTGTAAAAACCCAATTAACACACACACACACACACACACACACACACGTATGTAAGTATTTGTTTGTTCACGAGAGAAATTGCGGCGGCTCGGATTTGGATCATCCCACTCATCAGACTGGTTTTACGCCACTGACCCTGTGCCTTAATTATTATTAAGACAGTTATCATCAGTGGCCGGGGAATATATATATTTTTGCTTGTCAGAGAATTATGGAGGAAAACTTGACCCCATAAAATCTGGTACCCCCCCCCCCCCCCCCCCTCGAGCGAGTTTCGGAGAGCTGGCGATTTTTTTTCTCTCACTACACCCCCCCCCCCCCCTTTTAGAAGGGCTGGCGAGAATTAAAAAATCCGATTTCCCTCCAAGCAGTTTCCGCTCATCATTTCCTCGCAAGTTTTGCCCCTCTTGACGCCAAGGTCCAGTTACGCCACTGCCCCCCTCCATCACAAAATCCTGGATCCGCCACAGTTATCATGATATCAGCCTTTGGGGAAACTTAATGGTATCCAAACGTGATCCTCTGACATTTAATGAAATAACAGTTTGGAATCTGGGTGCACTACAACTTTCAATTACACCCATCTTTAGTTGGACAACAATATGATTACCTTGAGATCATCCCGATCTGGGAAGATGATGGTACTTAAACTAGCTCCTTCTATGAGCTGCATGACAATGTAGGCTTCCTGACCCTCGTATCCTAGCGCCATAATCTTCACGATGTTTGGATGGGTTGCTTGCCTGAATGGAGATACAGAATGATATTCGTTAGGAGAATGCATCTACGGTATCTAATGTTCGATTCGCCATAGATTTAAAAAAAAAAAAAAAAAATTATATTAAAAGTTCAGTATTATTCATGATTTGATATTTGGTACTAGTTAGCCTCTGTTGCTACATTTTTATTTCTGACATAAGTGAAGAACAGCCAAGTACATCTCCCACTACGACGACCACTACTGTTACTACTATTACTACTTCTTCTTTTTCTACTAGTATTATCACTATGACTGCCACCACCACCACCACTACTACTACTTATACTACCTCTACTATTACAACAACAAAATCTACTACTACTACTACTACCACTACTAGTGACAACTAACGCTACTAATATTGATTTTGCTTGTGCGCCCTACTACTACTTCTTCTACTACTACTACTACTACTACTACTACAACTACTACTACTACTACAACTACTACTACTGCTTTACTACTACTACTACTACTACTACTACTACTACTACTACTACTACTACAACTACTACTACTACTACAACTACTACTACTACTAAACTACTACTACTACTACTACTACTACCGCTACATTTACTACAACTACGACTACTAATTATACTAAAACTGCTTCTCCTTCTACACTCTTAGAAATATTGGGCAAAATTTTACCCAAATTTTACCCAACATGAGGGTCCTTATGAGTCCGACCAACTTTTGGGTAAACTTTACCAATTTCATTCTTATTTTTGACCAATGTTGGGTAAATGCATGTAAAAGTTGAGCAAGATTTAACCAACCTATGCCCAATCTTAATTTACCCAGTGGCATTTACCCAACATTTCTAAGAGTTTACCCCTTTACACTTCTCCTCCTACTATTACTACTACAACTACTACTACGACTACTGCTACTGCTACTACTATACTACTACTACTACTTCTGTTACTGCTACTACTACTACCACTACTACTTCTTTTTCTACTAATATTGCTTCTGGTTCTACCCCTTACTACTTCTACTACTAGAACAACAAGAACTACTACTACTACTAATACTACTACTACATGTACTACTACTAATACTGCTACTACTATTACTACAGCGACTATTATTACCTGTGAATAGCAACTTCCTTTTCGACCTCATCCTTTTTGCTACCCACTATGGAGATCTTTTTGACTGCCACTGGTGTTCCTCTCCAGGACGCCCGGTGGACGACCCCAAACTGTCCCCGTCCCACCACGGGGCCCATGTCAAGATCAGAGACTTTGATTTCGTGAACCAGATCAAAGACTGAAGAAACAATGAAAAGACAGAATTATAGAAAAATACAAACAGAATCTCGGTTATGTCTTCAATTTCACAAAGTCAGTTTAATAGCAGAGGTTGATTAGTATTTCATTTTCTGAAAATTTGTAATCTCCCCAAGAAATATTAAAGGCTATGAATCACGTACTGGAGGCAATAATTGTAGCGACTGAATTTTTTTGGGGTAATACTTCGCGCTCTCACTCAGTATGTCAGCTTTTTACCTTCGAGTTTTGGCTTGTTAAATTTTGTTGGGTTTCTTGGTGGGCGATCAGACTCATCTCCACTCTCAGCTATTTCATTTTCAAAGTGCTTCTGAGAGTCTGGGTCTTGACCGAGACTATAAATCCGCTGTATGATTACATCGTCATCAGTAATGGCATTACTGCTCATATGGACCCTATTCACATCTTCGTCTTCTCCAAGATCTTCCCATGACGCCATGTCGTCAGCCCTAGAAAAACCAGATGAAATACATAGGCTACATTATAGATTGAATCACTTTTAAAACTTCTCATTCAGAACGGATAAACTCGTCATGCCAAGTCCACTTAATGGGAAGAGTGGAGGGCAGTTCTCAGCAAACACAGAAACAACAAAACGTTAACAGAAATTAGATTTTTAACTAAAACAAAAACAAAACATTTTAGTTTAGTTTATCCAGGAGCTAACAAGCAAATGGGGAGTTGAGGGGGTAAATGTCCTTCCCGTGATGCCACCATCATGACCATTGTCTCAACCAAAACAGCAGTAATGCATGCATGATATGAATGAGAAACGGAATTTTGGTACAGTGTTTACCTTTCTCCACGAGCGATCTGCTTTAGGGTCCTCCTGAGCTTGGGATCCTTGATGTAGAAAAGTGGGGTTCGACACTTCACATTTTCAGTGTCGATGGATGCTCCATGTAGAACCATGAAACACAGCAATGCAGCAGCACTGCTACCGACTCCACCATCTCTGTATTGCTTTTTTATCTAGAGGAAAACGTATAATAAAAAAATGTATACACAATATATTTCTTATGAAGGACCCGATTACCTATCGTGCTACGGAATTATAAAGATAATTATCCGTAGAAATCCTGAAATGCTCAGATTAATTAACCCTTATAGCATTGCCCAATAGAATTCAACTCTCTTGATAAAGTGTGAAAGTCTGCAAGGTAGACCAATTAGGGCTACACTGCGACGATTTGCATCAAATACCCCCATATTATGTTTCTCTCATTTAGTTAAACTACCTTATAATGATATTTATGACTGGCATTGAATTGACATCTTTGTTAGCAGGTTACCACAGCCAACTTAGTATACAAATATATACTGACATGAGAGGGTCTGGTTGGAACTATGGTCCCCGAGGTGACGTGAACCAATACTATGTTCATGAGGGGCGCACATGAGGGGCGGAACCCGAAAGGAAAATGGTAGTTCTAGCGTCAACGAGGGTACCGTAGTTTAACCAGAAACCTGAATGTAAGTAGTATGTATTTGGTTTATACACGCAATTTGTTAACTAAAGCCTAAATTCTACTGATCTACTGATCATCTGCACAGTAGGCCTAGCACACAGATAATTTTTGAAGAAGGGATGAATTTGCGCGGACATCAAAGGCGTAATGATGACCTCATCACACGCTGGTGCCTAAAACAATAGTAAATGAATGTCGTCACAATATAGTACGCAGTTTTCGTGTGTGATGTCATATACGCCGTATATAGTATCCGTGAATAGTACGATTGTATACGGATCATGACATCAGAATGTATTACCTTCCATGGCAAATTTGCTCATTTGCATGAGACTAGTTGGAATTGTATTTCATTACATGACTCGCATTGGATCAATCAATTGAGCAGATTCTTTTCTTGACGGTTAAAATTTGAAATAATACATTGATAGAATGAATTGCTTTTTGTAAAGCTATAATGGTAAAAAAAAATGAATAGAAATTGGACTTAGATAATTAATCGATGAAAGATTGAATATTTGCTTCTTTCGTTCCTTAAGATATTTGTAGTTGATTATGAGCATTTATAAAGCATTAAATCATATTGAAATCTTACTCTAAGATCAATATCTTAATATGTACATGCGAATATGATTTTCTTCCATGATTACACCCTCCCAACGAATTACTGGTACCATTCACTTTTACATACATATACTGACCTTCTTGAGCGAAGGAGTTTCGTTGATTTTACCAGAATCATTCCTTGCAGTACTGGCTAACAGATGTAGAGGACTGTGGCAATCATTACATTGAACATTGATGTCTGCTCCTTGAGAGATCAAAAACTCAATGCTTTCAGAGTATCCTTCATGAGCAGCAAGGTGCAGGGCCGTCAGTCCTTGCTCATTTTGGGTATCCAGGCTAAGTCCATGATCCTTCAAATAACAGAATACACAGTTTCAATTTATTCCCCCCAAGAAGAAAAGTAACCAATGCATATCTAAAGCAATCGTCTTGACGTTAGGTTAATTGTATGAAAACAGCACGAGTATTATCATGATTATTTAAATATGGTCTTGAGCTATATATGCGGAACAAATGTGCATCAATATTTTCAAAGAATATAAATGTAAGGAATTTAAAGACATGAGAATAGAGCATAGTCATGCTATGAGGCGGGGGAGAGGGGGCTGCAGTCCATAATGGATTTGGAAAATACCAAATATTTAGGCAGCTGTCAATGCAAGTTATATTAGTTATATTCGGACACTGACGTGCCGAATATCCTCTTTTTCTGAATGCGAGGTGCCCGAATATGTATTTTTTATTACCTTATCTAGTGTATTTTGATGACGAACATTTTTAAAAATTTAAAAATCTGCCTATACCTTTGAGAATAGTCTTCAGAAACACTTGATAAAGGCTGATAAGGGTTCATTTGTAAGTTCAATCAATTACCGCAATAGCCAGAACAACCTTCATGACTTCCACATGGTTGTTAACGGCGGCAATATGTAACATGGTGTCCCCATCTTCCTGAGGAACAGGAATGGATGCTGGACAATGTTGTGCAATGAGTCCAGCAAGCCTTTATGTAGTAAAACACAAACAATATTTTTATTATTTGTATTTATATTCCGATTAGGCTATAGGGAGCTCTGTAAATGGGGTGTTTCGTAAATATTCATTTTAATGATTCATATTCAAGTAATAGGGAGCTCCGTAAATATTAATTTCAATCACAAGGTGCTTCAGTCAGTAATGTTCTTGGATTTTTTGCATACTCAATTGTTAAAGGACAATTAACCCCACATGATATTCTAGATGCGGTATTGTCTGCTACGTCTTTCCATGGAGGCTGCCATTTTGTGCATGACACGGATCATTAGGTACCATATGCATTGATAATAGCCTACCTTTACAACAGATACGTCGCTTTGTTCTGATTTTATTACGATTGTTATTGGTCATGGGCCTAGATAATTGACGACCCATGAGTTCTAATAGCCATCCTGTAATGCAGATTCCTCGCTTTGTTTTGGTATTGTTACGATTGTCTCCGTCCTTGACGTCAATTCTCCGTCTCCACGTACAGAAAGTATATTTTTATGAACAAATTAAGACCTTTTAAAAAATATATAAAACTAAACTTACATTTCAGAATATGTGACTATATCTAATATATATTTGTCCTCTAAAAATCAATTACAAGTTAACGATGAAGGAAATATTACTTGGGATGAAAAATATTTTCGTGTACACATAAAGTAATGGCAGCCCCCTTATTATTGCTAGCAGACAATAACTTGGCTGGAAAATAGTGATTTATATCTATATCCTGTGTTTTTACATGAAATTGCATGTATCAAATAAGAGGCATATACTACACCATTCAAAATAAGCTAGTTCATACGCTGAGGTTAATTTCCCTTTAATATCACAGGAAAACCCTTGTCATTAGAAAAATGTTATCAGGAAGCGCTTCTGTTCCGAAACTATTCATAATTGTGTACATGTATTATGAGTATGGCTTACTTCTGCCTCTATCTAAGAGGGAGGTGTATATAAATAGCGTGAGGTCGCATGGTGATCAGGAAAGACATTAACTCGAAAATACTGACATTTCGTTGATTTGTTTAATAAGAAGAGTTAGGCCCATGTCCACTTGTTTAATAACAAACAAACAAAAAAAAATATTTTAAGGACCCCACTGAGGGAGCAAAAAAAAAAAAAAAAATCGAATTTGCCCCGACTCTAATTTGAAATTTCGAAAGGTCATTTGATAATAAAAGTAGGCCTATTCGTTCTATATTAGTAGAATCGAGAAACCATTGCACAATCCCTTTACAAAAAGTCTTAGACAAAATACAAACACCTGAATACATTATACAATAATTATCATTAGGACTACTACATGAATTCTTGAGGAAAATGTTAAGCTTCGCCAAACATCGAGATACTGAATGACGACAAGTCTTACTCTGGTCGGTCAACCCCTGCTGCAAACTGAAGAGGAGTCATCTCGTTCCTGTTCGTCAGGGTTATGTCAATGTTCGGAACGTTCAGTAAAAGCTCTACGACATCCACGCTGTTTTTATAAACAGCTTCATGGAGAGGAGTATCTTTAGTGATGCTCTATCGTTTAGAGAAATCATAAAAACAAATGCATTACTATAATTTGGGTTAATTTGCAAGTAGAATAACTTCGAACGTATATCAACTGCAGAAGATCTGGAGAAAAAAAAAATTTCCACAGGAATTCAAATATTTATACTTTGTTCCAAAAGTACAATCAGTAATATATAATAATTCAATTAAATTATCTAAATTGATAAATTACATGGAGTGGACACCATTACTGATATTCGTACATCCCCCTAAATCTGTGACAAATTATTTTGTTTACCTGTCATAATGAGATACTATGTGTATCTACACCGTTTTAGTAATATTAGTGCGTCATTTTGATCTCTGTTTTATAAAAGTGCTTATTACGGATATTTGTAATTTCCCAGTTTGTTGTGTCATATAAATGTTCTTGGTAATTAGTTGTCAAGTCGTCCTTGCATTTTTTTTTACTTACAAGCGGCCATTTTTCTAACAAACAGTGCATTAGTGAACATGTACGGGACGGTACACACGCAAGAACGAAAAACTTGTTCGCATACGCATATACGTGTTAGAGTCTATATCAAGTTATCAAGTTAAATCTGGATTCTAGTCTATACCTGATGTAGACCCTAGACATTTAATGCACAATTAGATTTTTATGTCAGTTATCAAACGACAAAGATACATATATTTCATTTTATAAAACAACACCCGACTCGATTCCTTCATTGTGTACTGCCATCTGTTAAATTTTCTCTTTATTAGATTTGTTTGTTAAGCACTTTGAGGACGCCTTCTGAATTGTAAAGTGCTATATAAAAACATATTTTTCTTATCATTATTATCATTACTACTGAAAAAAAGAGTTCCACTTATACCTTCACGTTGACATCACATCCGTGGTTGATTAGAATTCTTGCACAGTCGACAATATTTCCATAAGCTGCACGATGAATCGCTCTTCTTTCGCGTGTACTCCCTCTATCAATATCAGCTCCTTTCTCTATCAGGTACTTTGTAACTGCTGGTTCATCTCTGTAAAAAGGTTACAAAATTTGTCACTATTCTACATAATAAATGAGAGGAGGATGCGTATCTTTATCCAAATTTCAAATTCTCTGTAATGTGTTTTTAGAATATTCTCTTTTGAAGGAAGATGAATTTAACACTTATAATGACAAAGCCTTTCCCATTATAAGTGTTAAATTCATCGTCCTTTAAAAGAGAAGGATCCATTTATAACTTTGGTATCACGCTTTCGGCTGGCGGCTCCCCTATTCGCAAATTATGAAAGACTAGGGGAAAACGCATGCAACACACACCCGCCCCTATTATATTAAACTCGCCCGCTCTCTCTGTCTCTCTCTAACACATACACACACACCCACACAAGCGCACACACCTTTATTTTTGGTATAAGCAGCATACTTCTTCATATTTGGTTCGTGTCTCTTTTCTTTTGCTATATTCATGATTTTAATCATTATAATCATTTCCAAATAATTATGTCTCTTCTTAATCTTTGCTTCACTTCTTTGAATTTCAAACAAGCAGGAATGAAAACAATCAGGGATCATTTAGCCAGATTAGATTAGAACATGAATTAAAAATTCAAATGAGACACATTTCATGGAAAATTCTGGAGCTTGGTCTGTAGCAATATTTGTTTGACCAACTCTTCGGAACAAAGGGGCATAACCTATGTTTTGTAAGTTCATGGCTATTAAAGCATACAGTTTTAAAAGTACATTGCAGGAATATATATTTCCGAGATCGTCATGTACTCTGGATTTCGACGAGACTTACCCTTCGACTGAGTAATGGAGAGGAGTGTGCCCATCTTCGGTAGTGCTTTCTATTTCAGCTCCAGCCTCTAGTAGCGCCTTTACGACCTCAAGATGGCCTCCTACAGAGGCTTTATGGAGGGCGGTCTTGCCTTCTAATTTCGCATTCACCTGCACACCATTTTTTTGCACAAGATTAAAACACATAGACGTGGCATATTTTAACTGCATTTTTGACGCAATTACAGACATTTTTTTGTTCACCCCTGTATTCCGATAAAGAAAAGCATACGTATATCAAAGGGTATCAGCCTGTAAGGACTTTCAAATAAATTTGGTTCCACCGATCACTATAGGTTTTATAGGCATGATAGCTAGGTCCAGCACATTCCCATTCATACAGAATATACATTACTAAGTTCAAAGTTCAAAGTTTATTGATTTCCATAAACATATATAATCATCTTTTACAATTCTTTTTTAAAACAGTACATATGGAAATTAAGAACAGGAACATAACAAATGTATGTATTAACTGCCTGTTTGGATATATGTAAATGTCCTTGTTTTTAAGAAACATTTGTAGTAGTGCTTTTGGTCGGTAATTTCTGTCCATTTGATACCTAAAATCTCCAGGATTGTAAGAGTATAAATCGTACGTTTTTTAGGGACTTACATTCAAGGAATAATAAATTGGTGTGTGCTTAGTAACGTGTTGAAAATGACTCCCATCACTCTTTTTCGTAAAATATAAAGTCTGTTTAGGTTTTAATACAGCTACCCCAAGCAGGAATACTATAGTTTAAGAGAGATAAAACAAGAGTGCAGTATAATGTATGGAGTGTTTTAGTTTATTAATGATAGCAATATTTCTGAATACTGTTTTTGAAAAGGTTAAGCGTCCTTGTATTTCTCTCTTCCCTTGCTTTATTTTTCTCTTTTGTTTTTATTATGTTCACTATACTATATACGTATCGTGACAAGTTTTCAAATTATGGATTCATAATTATATTATTATTCTGACGCATTTTGGTAATCTTCTATGTATATTTATATTTTTTTCTGGTCAATATATTTACATGTTACAAAAAATTATGTTCGTCCTTACTTTGAGGGATCCACATTCTACAAGCTCTGCTTTTCAGTGGATGCCTCCATTTCCACAGGTTTAAGTTAAAAATAAAAAAGAACTATTATACTGGATGTTTATGTATACTTTCTATTTTATAACCTTAAACCATGTAAAATGTATTATATTATTTAATACTGAATTGTATAATTGATTTTTTGTCCGTATCAAAATGTTCTGTTCTGTTCTGTTGGAAATGAAAATAAATCTGAAACTTGAAACTGAAACTTAGAGGAGAATCATTGAGGTCAAGGTTTTTCAAGAATGGAGAAGACATCTCGTAGGGGTCGTGTTATGCTCTCAACTTTGCCTTTCTCGTCAAAAACGAAATCCAGGGGGATGAGGAGGGGATGCCCTATCTTCGTCACTGGACAGCCAACCAGCGACATTTACCCCAAGGACAACTGCACTGAAGTTGTCCTTGGACAACTATCCCTGGACAACTCTGGACAACTCCCTGGACAACTCCCTGGACAACTCCCTGGACAACTATCCCCGTAGATAATACTCCAATCACCTAATTTCTTAGGGTATCAATTTACATTAATCAGTATGAGGATTTTTGGCATCCTCTCGTCCCCAAATTTGGAGGGCTGAGAAATTGGTTCGGAAAAATGGGCTCAGTCATTTTTCTTTGCCTTCAGTTTGCTTCTCTCTCCACTTCGATAATTCTGATGGCGGCATGTAGCTTTTTGTTGAGAGTGACTAGTAGGTTATGCTAAATTCCAACAACAGTTCTGTCTCATTACATCAAAAACATTATGAGCCCTTCTCTTTAATCCACCCACCTAACCGGAATAGGAAAGTGACAGCTCGATAAATGAGACTACTCATTCAGAAAATTCCGTGGTACGTGAAAGACATAATACCTGTTCTGGTGAAGAGGACAGAATCTCCAATACACGTCCAAGATCACCAATCTTAGCTGCCCTAACCAATTGAGACCCTTCAACGTCTTCACTCATTTCATCATCGGATGAGTTACCAATATCTATCTCGCCCAAGTTGTTTATAAAGGCATCATGTCGTCTATCATCATCTAGATGAGAAATACAATTATTTTCGATAATAAAAAACCCCAAAGGGAATAGTTGACAAAAAGACTTAATTCTCTCTCTTTCTACAGGAGGACACAAGGCCTCTGATTTGATGAAAACGTGTCTTTTCCTGGTGCATCCAAATTGTTGGCGATCAAATGGATAATCATAGTTCTCGAATAAGCTTTGAAGTTTATAAGTGAACAACTTAGTGGGGGTTATCTGTTCCACCTGAAAAATTAGTTTCCTGTTCAGATGCGCTGTTCTCATTGGGAAATATCAATTTGTTCGCTATTCAACATTTATCAACATGAATAGATCATAATTAGTGACTTGTAATTTCAGAAATTATTTCATCCACATTCAATTAAATTCAATTATACATCATAGCTATAATAAACTGAGTAAAGTGGCTATAACAAGAAAAATAACGATGAGATTGTTCTCGAATCAAATAAATATAAAAGGCAAAATCATGTATATTGGGATTGGAAGAAAACAGCGCTCATGGTACCTGCTTTGATACTCGCCGACCCGGCATGATCATCCCTTGAGTTTGATGAATTCTTCTTTACGAGTGTTAGTGTACAGGGATGCCATGATGCCTCTGATGGGCTGAAATCACTCAAATGGACCACCGTGTTAAAATGTGTATCGACACGTACCACAGTTCCTTCACTCCCAAGACACTGTCATAAAGAGGCAATATCATCATAATCATCATTGATATCATCATTATTTTATAAAATCTACAGCAGTCATATTAAATTTCTTTTCAAAACATTCAAGTTAATATAGAAATATCAAGCAACTTTGTGTCACACATTCTATATAAAACCAGTAACTTGCCTTTTCCATTCCATTCACCCATCCGTTTCTACTGTTCTTTTGCAGTTTCATTACATCCTGTAAATCTGTGTTTACCCGTACACGGTCACCCTTTTCTAGCAAAGGAACCTGGAAAGAAAGAAAGAAAAAAATTATCGGACTGTTTTTTATATTTTGAGGTTGAAGGCTGCCAAGTTTATTTAAAGTACGTTATGACATTTGTTTTAAATACTATTCTTAAAACAATGTTTTGAATGGTTAATTAGTTTTCACTTTTTGAAAAATCCAGGCCACAAATTATGAGTGTATCAGTAATTAATGCAGAGCACAATTCTAATTGAGCATTGCAGCTGAAATTCCAGAGCATCTCTTTTAACCCTAAAAGGGCCGGGGGGGGGGGGGGGGGGCATAGCCAAAATATCCCAGCCCTTTTAGGGTTAACCCATCTCTCCCTTCAGAACTGACAGGTGCAATTTGCACAATGGTATTGTTGTCTTCTGAATTAATTACACTGATTTGTGGCCTTGATATTTCAAAAGGTAAAAATTTAATTTGATAATCAGAACATTATTGTGAGAATATTGATAAAGAAAATTTTAAAAAACCTTCAGCTTTACAATGTGAGAAAAAAAAATCAATTTTAGAAGAGTTATAGTTTTTGAGTCATTGACCATTGAACGTGTCAAAAATATTTTTCTAACACCTAGTCTATTGTCAACGGATAATTCTAAATTTTTAGCAATTTGGGGAAATTTGTATTACTTTTGTCAATTTTCCGCAAATGTATTATGTTTTGCCACAGGAGGGTTAAGAATGCGTCACAGAAGCTAAAGTCACTTTGTAACGCAAAAGGGGACCAACTCGTGACAGACGATAATTTGTGAAAAAATAGAACGGAGAAGCAGTCACTGCTTCTTGTTATTATTCAATGAGCTGAGCATTCTTTTACGCAGTCTCCTTCAGGGCCATTTCCAAATGTAAAACGAGGAATAGATACAAACTATGTAACATGCATAGTTTAGAAATTGGCCAAAATGATAATAAAGAAATTAAATTGATGACAAAAACGAATGCAATGATAATAATAATAAAATAACAATACTTATGAATCAAATAATTCAATAATTATCTCATCAGGCCAACAATAATAATTACGTATCAACATAAGCAAACTGCATCACCTGATATTCAAAATCTTTGAAATCTCTGTTAAATTTCAGAAATATTCAGTGTCAAACAAATATTATCCAAAATATCAGAGATTTCATTCAATTATTCCAAAAATGGCTAGGACCAATCTGCAGCCATGGTCAAATTTATCGTAATGTATTCTCTGAGTTACGATAATCTATTTCCAGCTCTTTTATTAAGATCATGCACTTGCATCCATGAATATTGCGGACAACGCAATATTGTTCTACCTTGGTACCTTGTTTAAAACATCAGCATGAAAGATGAAATTATACTCTCTACCAGGGTAGGTGACTTCTACATTTCCATTAAACTTGATTCCAGTGACCTTGGCAATCTTTCCAAAGAGCTGTACATGTACCAAAAATATAAAGAAAATAAACAACAGGGTATAGTCCTTTCAATATACCATTCCTATGCCAATCATGGATTATATTAAAGCGTGTAGCCGATGTACACTGCGCTGCAATCAGCCATAAGCAATGTGATCACTTTTGGTACCATAAAGGCACCTTTAATCTTCAAACAACGGTTATGGACTACCAGATCGCACGTGGCTGCTTCTCCTTGTACATGTATATATATCTTATCATCCAGTTATTCAGCTATTGTATAACGCATAACACAAACTTGGCAATGTCTCTATGCGCTAACAAAGATGATTTGATTATTAACCCGGCTCTATCTTCATTATCTGATTAAGCGTTATTATCATATTATTGTAGTTTTGTTGATTATTATTATTATTATCATTATTACTACTATAATTGTTATTACTACTACTACTATTATTATCACCATCATCATCATCATCCTTAATACGAATATTATTATGTTCTTATTATTTATCTTACTGTTATTATGATTATCATTAATGCGAATGTTTATATTATATCATTATTGTTGATTTATACTGTTTATTTTCATAAGGGGGTCACTTCATTTGATTGTGTGTTTTGGTATTATTTCAATATGGCACGAAAAAGAGACATGATAACGAAGCTTTTCGACCTGCACTCATCAGGTTATCACGCAGGTATATAACAAATTACTTGAAATCAACCATTTTATACTCGGTGAACCCGGATGCTACCGTCAACTAGCAAGGATGTACTACCCACCCCCCACTTGAGTAATGTTATTTACCAATTTCAGTGCCGGTGCGATGCCAGGTACGTGGGCCGTACTTCTCAGCGGTTGGCTGATCGCATTAAACAACACATCCCCTCAACTATTCGGAACCGTACAACCAATCAGCGCACGCAGCCCGTCCGTGCCTGCAAATCTGAAATGCACGCTAACAGACCAAAGATAGCCAAATGCAATTCAGCGATTGGTCTCCACTTGCTGAACAATCCAGCTTGCGCACAAAGCTATGCCGACGATCAATTCTCAATTATGTCCCGGGCCAGAAGCTCAGCGCATTTACGCTTTCTGGAAGCTGCTTACATTAAATCGCATGAACCTCTTCTGTGCAGACAAAAGGAGTTCGTCCAAGCTTTGCGATTGTTCTGAAATTATGGCGTCTAGGTTGCGTCCGGGTTCACCGAGTATAATATAGTTGATTTCAAGTAATTTGTTATATACCTGCGTGATAACCTGATGAGTGCAGGTCGAAAAGCTTCGTTATCATGTCTCTTTTTCGTGCCATATTGAAATTTTGCAGTACCAAGAAATTATTTGGTATTATTATTATTATACTCACATTATTCATCCTAGATGACCACTCACACCCACCCTTCTGCTGCATGACCCGCAATGTATCGTTCTCCAATGTGATAGCTACATGATCTCCTACCTTCAGACTGTGCTCTTTACCTGTAACCATGACAACAAATCTTTTGAAAGAGTGGATAGCTATTGGCGTGCATAACATGTTTCCATTATGCCGTTCGAAAATTAATAAGAAAATCAATAAAACAAACGAAATCAACATTTAGTATACGAAACTAATGAATATAAAAAGAAGAATATAAGATTATAAGAAAACACCAAACATGTTATGATACCCAGGGACTATTCCAATCTAATATAAGAGATGATAAAATCATGCTGATGACTGTAAAGATTACCAGAAATATAGAATATTTGCTTTAAAAAATGTAACCTTCAAAATAAGGAAAAAGACAAAGAAGAAGAGGAAAGTTGGGGAAACATGGAACATATTTAGGAGGCATAGTATCTGAATTTCAAGATGAGAATGAAAAAGATAATAATTTAGCAGATAAAATATTAAAGACTTTTAATAACAGAGGAATATTTAAAAATAAATTAATATACGATGAAAAGATTATTCAGTATTAGATGAATATAAGCTACATACCTAAAATTGGAAGGTGTTTTGGGTAGAAGCTGATCCCTGTTCCTGGCTTGGTGCATTTGAGATCTACCTTTCCATCGTACCCTACCCTGTGGATGGTTTCTAATTTCGACTGTGGCCAGGAAACCGTGACACCCGATCGTGGTCTTTCAGATATGGCACATGTCTCAACGACAGTGCCTCCATTATCTCCTTGAAATGCACAAATAATAGATAAATTCATTCATGTTAAAGAAACTATAGTTATTCGTTGCTGCCTTACTTGAGAACTTTTATAATAGTAACTATTTCGACCCTGATTAAGACTTAAGGAAAACCCAGGTTTTTATGCCAGAGACTGTTTGTAGGCAAATTCATGTTTTAAATGTCAGTAGCAATTAGGACTATGTCACCCGAGTGCAGGATAAGGGAAAATAAGATGAACTTGCCATCTTCGTCTCCTCCTTGCCAATCTTCTCCCCGGCTGACCTCAGCTTCCAGGCACAACCCCTTGGAATCTGTTTTGTCTTCTCCCACACGAGATGCCACATGTGTTCTGGGTAAATTAAATTTCCACAAATAATAGCTATAATCTGAAGTACTGTGGTAGTTCAAATCTTATCGCTAGGTTAAGATTAAACCTTGTATAAAATAAAAAACCTATAAATATCAAGATCAGTTAAGGGTGGAACATTTGATATTATGGCTAAAGCTCTAATGGCAATTAAACAGAAATATCAATACAATATGAAAAATACAAGTGGAATTATGGATTCGGAAAATGTGTACGATGTTATCCTTGAATGCAATGTGTTTTCTTCCATCGCTTTTAATACATAAAACAAGAGAAGATGGAGTTCTAGTAAAGCTGAACAATAGTTTGTAAACTTTTTCATTTTTTTAGGAACACGTGAAAGAATGGAATAGTAGCAATGTTCCAAGAGAATTATTACCCTTGAAGTGGTTTTGTATATCAAATAGGACTAGAAGTAGTTTATTTATGTTGAATATAGAGTCTGAGGATAACATGTCTGTGTGGTCTTCACTGTACCCTTTTTGATATTCAGCATTTTCTAGTTAACCTGTTAGAAATTTGACTTTTCCAAATCTTCATAAAACTATAAATGGGTACCCGGTAGGAAGAAATTCCTTGAACGCTCGTGCGCCTCATCATGGTAGCCGTGCAAAAGCCTGGATAATAATATGATTGCAAGTATTAATTACTGTCGAGTTTACCCTGGGTATACAAAACATATTATATTTTATTATTATTATCATCATTAATTATTCACCACGTAATCAACCACGAGCAACTTCTATACACAGTTTCTTTCACGATGAAATTGCATGACCAGTACTTACACAATCAAATATCTGGTTGCTGATTTACTTTCCAAGGGCAACATATATGTATTTAATTTACTACCCACTGAACAATCCGAACTGGTTCATTACTTAATTTTCCAAAGTATATATAGCTTTAGCATTACACAAGAAAAATATGAACAACATGCCGATAATAGGAAATATTGCAAATGATTTATTTATGTTTTTCTAAAAAAAAAAATTAAACAAACGAAGCAAATTTTTTTTTCTTTTTCTCACGAACCCAATTTCCTTATGGCAGGTGAAACGTGTGAACTGGTGCATCAAATCATGTTTGTCATTCATGTAGCACGGAGTACAAAGGTTGAAATCGGGGCAGCTTTCATCAGAACACTTCCATCGCATGCCAGCTATAGAATGCACCTTGCAGCTATCACACGTAATGTCTGAATGAAGAACTCCTTGTAAAATAAGCGAGAAGAACATGATTAATAAGAGAAAAAACAGCCATCCTTATTTATTCTATCAAAGCATTTTATTGAAGTGGCAGTGACAGAATATTGATTTGTAATTTACAACAAAGCTACCCTTATAAAGAAATATTGGAATATCTACAGAGAGACTAAATAAAAATATGTACAGGTATATGTACAAGCGTATAGTTGCTCATAAAAAAACATTCATATAGTTATCCGTAATATCTAAAAGACAGCCAAGTGTTTACTAACGTGACTCCCACATGCAGGTAGTAACGATAGAATGAAAATAGAGTGAAAATTCAATTGTTTCTTTATAGAGAGCATTCGATATCGACTCGATATTCACTCCAAAACTCACTGACGTGACTCGAGGGAGAGTGAAAATAGAGTGAAAAATCACTTTTATTAGAGGGTAATGTCTCTAACAAAATCATAGAAGCTGGATCACCTGCTGGAGCACTGTCGAAGAGCAAAAGATCATAGTTCCCACTGGTCCCGACCTGATAGTTGTTACAGTAGCCGTTGTCCCATCGGACCCTTGCCCATCCCTCCGGAACTGTTACAGGATCCTGATCGGTCAGCTTGACCACTGTTCCTAAGTGGCCCTCACCGCCATCCTGACCTTTCCAGGACCATGTGGCACTTCGGACAACTCGCTGACCAACCTCTAGAAATGCCATCTCGAAAGATGACTCTGATGAAAAATAAAGAAAAACATGGTGTAACATAATGCACAGTATTAAATAAGCCTAAGCATTTGTTATTGCCTATCAAACTAGTTCTATGCATAATCAATTAATTCTTTCCATAATAAATGTTACTTCAAACCGAGATAACCGTTTGACTGCTTATAATCGTACTGAGCAAGGTTAAATGCATCAAAGATATTCATCTCAATCACTTGTGATCTTTGATCGTCTTTATTTCGGTCTAACCCTTTAAAAAGGGTTAGACCGAAATATCATTACTATACCTTCTTGTTTTGATAAAGGCCTATACAACCCACTAACAAATCACTATAGGCCTACGTGTATTAAGTTGTAAAAGTGCGCGCTCGTTGATACGTAATATATTTTTTTCAAGTACCACTGTTTTACAATTAGTATCCTGGACGTTTTGCAGGTATTATTTCCTTCATTACCTGAACATTTATATGATTGTAAATCATTTTGTAGACACGTTAATGACAACTGAGCTACAAAATGTTTCATTAGGTGTTTTAATTTTTGCGTTGGCAATATCGACAATCGTTGATTTGTCGACTGTAGAAATATTTAGAAATAGGGTAGGTGCAGGTAATATGGGACCCTTAAGCTCATTTGCATAATTTGCATAAAGACAAATAAAGACACACAGAATATACTTTGTTCCCATGAATCAGTAACGACTAGTCTAACTTTTAATGTAAAGAAAACAAAATTATCACCAGCCCCCTGTCCATTATATGCAAATTATGACATCATCACCAATAGTCCCATATTACCTGCATGTGCAGGTAATATGGGACCATTAATTAAAGACATTAGGTTCACATTAAAACGACTCTATTATGTCTGGTACTTACTTTAAAATGTATAAAAGTCATTAACTGTAAGATGATTTCACATTTTAAGAACCTTTAATGAATATGTTGACTTAAAATTATATAATTTATAGATCGTCTGAAGAAAAGTAAACCTGCAGACCAGTCCTATGCCAAGAATAATGCAATGCCTTAGGCTTCCAGCTCAGTGAAATTGACAAAATATGTATGGTTGCTGTGGCTTTTACTGTGAACCTCAGCTCAGGGTCCCATATTACCTGCAGCCCCATATTACCTGCACCTACCCTACATGTACATGTAACTTCATAATCTCAAATCGAATGTCTACGTGTGATGTATTATTATATATTATGATTTTGCATTATTAAGATAATACATCCAAGAGGAACAACCATTACTCATACCTATACAAAGAAATTTGTTGGGTCAAAGGTGATGAAAATGACAATAGACCCGTCTAGCTTTCTTTTCATTACATTATACAATAGGTACCTCCGGTGTTTACATTATTGAATGGAAATAGTGTGAGTGCAAAGAAAGACACAACTCAAATACAACCAAAACATTGCAAAAAGCAAAGTTAGATTAACCATGGTAGATATCACTTTATACATTTAATATTGTTGAAATGAAGAAAATAGTTATTATTTTGATATCCCATTCCTGATCACTGTCTTTTGTGATTTAGAGAACATATTATTTCCCCTTTAATACTTTGACTCACACTGCATGTAGGGCTTTCCGGAAACTTACAGGAAATGGTGTATACCAACTGACTTGACTGGAATGATTGTGATTTTCCCAGAAATGAAGTAAAACTTACCTCCAGTGTTGGTGGTCTATTAATTTTGATTTCCTCTTCTGATAAATTATGGCATGGTGTCTCGCAGTACTCTCTGTATGATTCACTTACACATATGCAAGGTTATTGTAGAAAAAATACCCAGCAAGATGATCGTCGGGCAAACACAGCCTGAAAATTTCACTTGATCAAGATGATACAGATCCTATTGATTGAAGAATCTGGCATGTACTAAGATATTATATCATCCTAAAATGTAGAAGAAAGTATTTTCTCAAAATTTTGCTGATTATACTGTTGTTTTACCTCTTCAACTTAGAGGTCGTGACCGCCGCCAAAATTGAAACAGCGCCACATATGAGTGTGTATGATTCATTTCAACTCGGTGCACGCATTCTTACGTGCTCTTGTACAGTGCGTTATCGTGTTAGTTGGGTTTTCCAAAGGGAAATCCCCAATACCTCTTGTCGTAAACATTTGCATGCAGCGGCTCTTCGCTTCGGTATTCGATATTATTTCCATGGTATTGGTTTCACGCAACAGTTTTTGTCTTTATACATTACTTATCATCAGAAAGATGAGATAGAGATATATATTATATATATAACTCTAAAGGCTACATTAGGAGGACAGTTTTTGTCTTATTTCTACGCTCAGCTGTCCACCTAATGTACCAACTGTCTACCTAATGTAGGGGGCGCTATTATGACGAAATAAACCGCATTGTTGTGTGCCTACCTAATGTACCCTTTAGTAAAATATATTATATAATATATATATATATATGCATGTATTTATGTGATCGAACTCTCGGAAGTTTTTCTTTTATAATTCACGTGCAATATTTGCTTTTTTGCTTTATAAATTAACCTGTTGATATGTTATACATTTATATACCCATAACAGTTTAACACATATATAATAGAGACGGTATGGATCTAAGGCTAAATCCCGTAGTACATGTATATACGGCTGAATGCACTCAACCTCCACAAGCAAGGAACGATATATTTTATTTTATGTACAGACCACACGCAGATGCACTCATAGTAAGTTTACTAAATTTCTCTGTATATCTATCTTTGTTTATTGACTTTTTCGACGTCGCTGTAGGGTCTAATTACACCCATGAATATGTTCATATATTTTAGTTATACTAGTTTTATCGCATTATTATGTTCCCCTTATATATTATATATGATATTATTGTTTGTCGTGTATATAATATGCGTTCAAATGTCTTAGTTATTCTTTTTGCCGTTTCTGTTGTACTCATGTAGATCTGAAGAAGGGCTAATTGCCCGAAAGCTAATTAAAAGCGTGGTACCAACAGTTATCCTATCAATTATGATATTTAATTAAAAAAATCATGAGAACAATGGTCCTCGGAAGCCGGACAATAGTCCTCGAACGTCGAACAATGAATTTGTGCCTTATTCCGTCGACTGTCCGAGGACGGAGGACGGAGGAACAATAGAGGAACAATACTTGTCCTCGGAAGTAAAGCCATGTAAAGCTGTGTGTGGGTGTGTGTGTGTGTGTGTGTATTACAGGTGATGGTTTGTTTAAAATTAACAAAATTTTTCAGGCTATTCCAAGAGAGTGGAAGGAGGTTGTGGATAATTTTTTACAAGGGGATGTTCATGGGTTTGAAATAAGGTTAAACATCTGTGACCACAATCTTAAATTTGTGGATATAAAATAAAGAAAAATTTATGATTTTTTTTATTAAAAAAATTCAAAATGCTGATACTTTACAGATAAGAGATGGACATAATCAGTTTGATTATTTGGATTATGAATTTAAAGAAAGAAAGTAACCCTCATCAGAAAATGGAGGGAGTTTCAATTTAAATTGTTGCATGGTGCTATTTATACTAAAGAACATCTGTTTAAGTTCTGATTCGTTCACTTATGTTCTTTTTGTCAAATGCATGTAGAAACATACTCACATGTTTTGTGGTATTGCAGAAAGGTTCAACACGTATGGCAAGAAGTTTTACAACATTTTGATTTGAATGAAATTAGGAATATGGATTGGGAGGATATATTTGTTGGGTTGGCAGGAAATTCCTTTAGAATTAAATGTTGTAATTCAGTTATTCTTACTGTAAAATTTATTATTTTCAAGTCTAGAACAAAGGGTGTGGTACCATCAATCGAACGAATAAGGCAAATGATTTTGGACTATAAGGAAGAAGAAAAGGTATTGGCAATGAAAATAGGGAAAATGTGCTTACATTTGCAAAAATGGTATCGGGTTAAGTTTTAATATTTTTATTTGTATTATCAAATGTCAGTTTTGGGGCTAAATTTATATTTGGAAGGTTATTTTATGATGTTGATGGCCTTTATTATTCTTGAAAATCATGCCGCTTCTGTATGATGAAAGTTTTTTTTTTCCTTTTTCTAATCTTTTTCACGGGCAGCCATTTATTATTATTAGTACTTTTTTTAAAAAGTTGTATTACTGGATGTTCTCTTGTGAGCAGATTACCATTTGTGAGAGGAGTGTGTCTGAGTGTGTGTTGTGTGTATATGGGTGGGGTGGGGTGCGGAAGGGGGGAGTAAGTTTAAGTGGAGAAAGTTTGAATTCTTTTTAATTTATTCCCCCTTTTAGTTTTAGGATTTCAAGTTCCTCCAGCTTCTTTCTTAGTTTCGCTTTGGTTTGTTATTAAATATAAGTATTCTTAGGGACGTGGCTTATATTAATTTTGTTACATCTACATTATGTTATGTTTACTTGGAGTTATGACGTGCTTTATAACTTGTGTATGTATTTGGTATTATATTTACTATTATGTTATGTTGTACATGTATATATGTGTATTTCAATTTGGAGGAATAAACAATAAAACAAAAAAAGTGTGTGTGTGTGTGTGGGTGGGTATGTATGCCTGTATGTATGGAGGGGTGGGTCCGAGAAGGAGTTACTCTATTTTCCCCTTTTCTGGGGGAGGGGATGGTAAGATTTATTTCACTCTATATACTTTAATTCGTTTTTTTTTTAATGTGTGTGGTTCTAGCAAAGATAATTGCCCTCTTAAAATTTCTGTATTCTGTATTCTGTCGGAGACGGGTGGGGGTCTCATCTTTTATAATAGATTCCATTGCTTTTTTAAATATGTGTTAGTACATTATACATGTTATGTTTATATATGAAAATTGTTATAAGAAAAAGAAATTTTACATGTTTTGTTAATTCTATGTTGATGAAATCAATAAAAACATTTAGGGAAAAAAAGCATGTGTACGTATATATGTATATATATATATAGAGGCAACAAAATAAGTACACCTGCAGACGTAGCTGTTCGTACCACGCTTTTAATAATAGGGACTTTTAGAATTGCACGTCCACTTAGTCGACTGGTACGCAAGGACATCATTCTACGCCACTGCGCATGCGCCACTCGCCCTCTCCCTGTCCTCCTCCCTGACTTGCAAAATCGAGAACGTGTTCACTTCGTTTTTGCGGTGCTCCGAAATCTTCGACGAGGTTCACGTATATGACGTCATCAGAACAGCTCAACTATTATGCTCATCCTCAAATTCGGATTGAAAAGGTAAGTTTTCAGTACCTTTTCTTGAAATCACTGTAAATTCAACGATGTTTTCTCTTTGTCGTGTTTTAAATTATCGTCTGAAGTCTGAAAGTTGTACTTCCGGTTCACGTCGACGGTACGTACACGTCGAGTGAAATCTAAAATGATCAGAACTGTAGTCAACATGGGCAGTCGACGACGTTGACATGCGCGAATTAGTCGACTGGGACGAAGTACTAGTCCACTGCTTCTAAAAGTCCCTAGTACGGCTGAATGCACTCAACCCCTACAAGCAAGGAACGATATATTTAATTTTATGTACAGACCACACGCAGCTGCACTCATAGTAAGTTTACTAAATTTCTCAGTCTATCTATCTCTGTTTATTGACTTTTTCGACGTCGCTATATGGTCTAATTACACCTATGAATATGTACATATATTCTAGTTGTTCCCTTTATATATTATATATTATTGTTTGTTGTATATATATATATATATATGCGTTAAAATATCTCAGTTATCCTTATTGCTGTTTCTGTCCTAGTCATGTAGATCCGAAGAAGGGCTAAGTGCCCGAAAGCTTATTAAAAGCGTACGTTTGCAGGTGTACTTATTTTGTTGCCTCTATATAATTGGAAAACAAGCTGCTGAAAACTGCTTATCCAATAATAGCGAGCCAATGGAGTAAAATGGAGTCAAAAGGGGCCTGAGCTTTCGATCCTAGCAGAATCTTCGGCAGAGGCAAAAAGACAAACATAAAAAGCAAGACAAGCATATATATAGACTACAGACACAAAACAGTATATATGTAACAGGAACTGTTTTTTTAATAATAATCCACTCCAAATTTTATTAACAGAAATGGAAATTCTTTTTGCCCAATTGATCGTGGGTCCGGCAGCCACTGTGCAGCGCCAGATCGACGTTGCTCTATCCTTTCAATTGTTGAACGCCAAACAAGGTGGCAGCAACTCCCATCTTTTAACGTCTTTTGGTATGACGCGGCCGAGGTTCGAACCCACGACCTCCCGATTGTGAGGCGGACGCTCTACTGACTGAGCCAACACATATATTGACTACAGACACAAAACAGTATACATGTAACAGGAACTGTAAGGGAGGGGCTGGGGACACAAAACAATGGGAACAAAAGGGGATTGTGGGGAGTCAAAAGCCATGAGTCAACCTCCCTCACCTCCCTCACCAAACCAAGGGCAATATCACTTGCACCACCACTAATGTTGTATATCTCATCACTTGCAGAGTCTGCAGGACCCAGTACGTAGGGGAAACCAAGACCACACTCAAGAGACGCTTCTATGGGCACAGATCCACTGTCAACACAGCCAAGCTTGACACTCATTTTAACCTTCCTAACCATTCCATCACCGATATGATTCTACAGGGCATTGAATCTTTAGGTACCCGTCCCGACACAGTCCGAACCAGCAGGGAGAAGTACTGGATGAGACGACTTCGCACCATCCAACCTCATGGCCTCAACATCCAGGAGGGAAATGATTAATACATCTTTTTACTCCGCTTCCTTACATTATTACATATTTCTCACTGTATGCACCCTTCCACCTTCCATGCATATACATATAAACATATCTTTTATTTGCATTTTACCTCCTCGTTGGGTTTAGACACATATATTACAGACTTTATATGCACATGTATGTATTCTTCAGTATATAGTATGCCTTACATCTTTTAGTCTTGTATACAGTAGATGGCTTTTGACTCCCGACACTCCCCTTTTGTTCCCATTGTTTTGTGTCCCCTGCCCCTCCCTTACAGTTCCTGTTACATATATACTGTTTTGTGTCTGTAGTCTATATATATGCTTGTCTTGCTTTTTATGTTTGTCTTTTTGCCTCTGACGAAGATTCTGCTAGGATCGAAAGCTCAGGCCCCTTTTGACTCCTCTATATAATTAGTGCACTACCCCACCATGTTAAAGAGTGTGAGCCAATTGCTGCTATTAAGTACATATATATATATATATATATATACATATATATGTAGTGTGTGTGTGGGGGGGGGGGGGGTGAGGGTGTGTAAATATATATTATATGGTTTTCTCTTTACATATCCAAGATACAACTTTAGCATCATGCTTTGCAATTTTGTAGTATGATTTGAATATTGAGTGAAGCGAGCGAACAAACCTAGAAATTACATTGTGATTGCAAAATTTCACAATGAAAATTGATTTAACAAGCTATACGAGCGAGCGAGCATAGCGAGCGAGCATTTGGGAATACTGGCTCTAAGTCACTTTGGATTAGGGGCACATGCTATGGAAAAGGGAAACGTGGTACTTATCATAGGGAAAAGGACACTTCAATTATTAGGAAAATAAATGAATGTGTAGAAAAGGTAGAAAAGGCAGTTCATCACAGGTGAAAAGGGGCACTTATAACACCTGAAAAGTGGCATTTATAAGAACGGGAAAATGTTCTAATATATATAAAGAATTAAATCTGACAAGCATTCATCAAAGGTAAGATGAGGGATAAGGTGAAATTATCAAAATGGGCACTTAAAAGAATATGGAACTGGGACTTGCTCGAAAGAAATATGGGGGCACATATGTGCAGTTAATGGAAAAGAAGGGGCACAGTGCCAACATGCAACGCCCGGAGCGGTGCTTCTGACCGGGCCTACATGTTCTGATTGTCATTTCATAATTCTTCTGTGTATAGTCGGGTGATGATGACACAGGTCATCATCATCCTCAATGAATATTGGGTGTGTTGTATCCCCTCTTTCTCCAACACATTCGATTCCACCACATTCCATCACATTTCATTTCAGTTTTGCAGAATTGCATTATAAAGGAAAGTTACCGACTGAACCCTCTAAATCCAGAATAATTATATATGTACTTTTAATCTAAATAATTTTTCTGCATTGTGGCTTCGAAAAAAAAAAATCACCTCTAAATATATTTGGGGATGATAACATTTGCAGGCCACCCCCTACTTCATTAACCCCCCCCCCCCAAAAAAAAAGGGGAAAAAAAACACCTCCATATCACTCCCAGATCAACACCCATGTTGTATAATTTGAAGAAGATGGTTTTCACTTTCTAGTCGTGTAAAGCCACGACAGCATTGTAGATAAATATTAATAAATTCATATAAATCTACAATATTGTATACAGATAAGAATATATAAAAATAATAATATATCAAATTATAGTTATCTACAACATAATATAGAAATGTAATATTTTCCACCACTCTTTTTGTGGGGTGAAACGTGGGGGTGGGGGTGGGGGAATGTTTGTACACTCCATCCCCCACGCGAAAAATTTTTTTGGGGGATGCATACCACCCACCCCCCCCCCCCCCCGCTATCTACGCCCCTCTCAGAAAGGGTACATGTCTGTACATGTAAGATATTGTAACGATGCAGAAATGACACTCCGATCCTCATCAGTTAAATTCATGTACGTTTCTTCCAACTGCTACTGCTGACGAGCAATTATGCCATTTTCGTAATTCATCCAAACTTATGCATATTGCATTGCTCTTTGCCAAATCCCTATTGACCGTCACCTGTTTTAAGTCATTGTATTTCAATATTCAGAATGCAGATTGCATATATTATTAGTTGCTAGGTCTGGAAATAGATTGGGCATATTTTCCGAAAACGATAACGATAACAGATTTTGAATTAAAGGTACACCCCATTACATGGTGATTACGTGTGAGTATACTCGTGTCTATTAATAAGCAGTTCTAGGGTGTACCTTAAGGGCTGGTCATACTTATCCAATAGCAATAATGATAACGAAATTTTGAATTAAAGAGACCCTGTACTGCAAAGCGTGTACATGGGGTGTTTCCATTTGGTGACCAACCTTTTTTCTGACACTCCTGACACACTTTTTTGCCATTTCACTTTGTACAAGGGGACTTTTTCATGAGACAGTTTCTATGATTGGCTTTTTGCTAGTGAATATGCATTAGCTATCTATTTGATATTTCATGAGGAGAGGCTTGGTCTGATTCCAGCAGGTCCGAGCAGCTGTCGCTAGCCGTCGTAATCCCATATCAGTAACATAAACTGCGAACACCTTCGCTAAACTTCAACCTTTTCTCGCTTAAAAGAATAATTTTCAGGCACTTTTCAAAAAGTTGATCGTCTTGTGCGACGAAAAGATGAAAACAAAATTGTTTTGAAAATCAATTAGATAGCTATTATTCAATAGCAAAAAAACAACAACAAAACAATTACAAAAACGGAATAAGACTAAGCCTTTACTAATGAAAAATCAATTAGATAGCTACTGAATAATCACTGGCTAAAAAGCCAATCACAGAAACTGTCTCATGAAAAAGCCACCATGTACAAAGTGAATAGCAAAAAAGTGTGTCAGGGGTGTCATAACATTTTTTAAGAATCAAATAATTCAGCACTGTGAAAAGAACTGCAAAAGTCAGACAAAACAAGTGTACCCTTACAAATTCTAGAGGCGATTTAATGCGACAATTAGTGGCATCGTACAGAGCAGACGGTGTGCCACGCTATGTCCCACGCGGTCCCACGTACTGTGTTTGAGTGTAGTGCTCCTAATTTTCGTTGCGCGGCCGCATCAGCTGCTCGCATAGAGCCGTGCGTACGATATCCACGTAAGGTAGATATCGATGTTTGCTCCACATACACATGAATACACTCAGTTGCAAACACTACAAAGTGATTCTCTTTTTTTCCAGGCGCGGCGGAACGTCTTGGAAAGTGGAGGGGCTTAGTGGGGGGTTTGGGGTGGGGGAAGGCTGTGTGTATAACATTTTTGCACTGCCATACGTTTGCACGTGTTTACTGAAAAAACTGGGGGGGGGGGGGGGGGGGGGGGGCTACAGACAAAATAACACCGCCCACCCATGAAGCTGATTGCATCGGCTGGTGTAACTCACTCAAGGGGAGGTCTTTATGCATACTTTATATAGCACCATCGCACAATATAATACACGTACTTGCCAAATGGAATTGCATATTTAATAGAACATCACTGTCTTTCTCAAGTACAAAATAAAAAAGTATTATAATGTATACACTGTCTTAGAACCACTTAAAACCACATTTCTCCGACGGAATCAATTTTGAACAAATGCCAGAGATTATATCAGATATTTCAATTACTTATATGTCTAGTGGTGCATATCAAAATTGAGAGTAAGATAATGTAAGAAAGTGTTTCCTTACATCTAGATATTGTATTTAAAGGTGAATGAAACTCAATAAAGTTTGGCTGTTAATCATGTGGAAAATTGTCAGCCTGTTCAAAATACCTTGAAAATACTCCTATTTGATTACTACGTAAGGAGAAGAATCTCTCTAAATTTTGCAGATTCCTTGCTCGATATTATCCCATGGGGGCTGCCATTTTGAAAAACTCTGATGTCATAGTAGTACATGTCCTGATGTCAATTTACATGTACACATTGGATATGATTTTAATAAATAGTTATTGTAGAATTAAAGCCACCAATGCAAAATGGCAGCTATCTTGGTACCCCCATTGTCTCGCACAGGTGATATCTCAGAGCAGTTGTAGGTCTTTGTCACTTCTTTGAAGAACTGGCAAACCTCAAGCAACAACTTGTCCATGCCAAATCCTGCTTAACGAAAGAAACAGCTGAACCAAATATCTTGACACAAATAGGTTATATGACAGGATAAAAAGGGAGGGATCTTCATTTGAATGTAAATGATTACAAAAATTATGAGAAAATCCAGTGTCATGCATTCCACAGGTGATCATGAGTGTTATTGTAGCTAGTGTATAGGTCAGTGGGTATCTCACAAATAGCAACTGCTCTGACATTACTTTGTAAAGAAAATGGCAGCCCCCATGGGATAATGTCTCGCAAGGAAACTGCAACTTCTTGCCCACTGTCGTCCTCCATAAATAATCAAATTTCAAGATATTTGTAATATGCTGACAATTATCTACATTATTATACGCTAATGTTTTTGCCTTTCATTCCCCTATATGAATCAAAACCGTCTCGGAGACTTTAATGTAATAATCTTTTGAACGAAAGCGGAATATATAAATAAGGTCGTGGGCTAAAATGGCCGACAAGATGGCTTACGTTTATGGATATTATGTTATGAATCCATGCCCAGCCTGCGATGATTCATTAAATTTAATAATAATAATAATAATATGTTCCATTTATATAGCGCAGCTACTATATGAATATACTCTACTGCGCTTAATACAAAGTATCACATTATTACCCCGGCTTTAGCCGAGCTGCCATGATAGGCGCTAAAGCATTTCAAGGAATTTCTTCCTACCGGGTACCCATTTACTTCACCTGGGTGGAGAGTGGCAATTGTAGATGAATGTCTTGCCAAAGGACATTAGCGCCGTGGCGGGATTCGAACCGCGAACCATGTGAGCCACAGTCCGGTGACGTATCCACTAGACCACGACACCTCTACTAATGGAAGTTTTAGGAAAAAAATCAGATAACAATCTAACTCTTGTTAGTAACACATCAGTGATAATATCAAGCAGGATTTGACATTCTTGTCTTGGACTTTATTTCAATAATTATACTGCGGGACATGATTACAGAAGAGATTTCGCGTATAGATGATTTAGGTTAATATTCATTGAGTAGCACTTAAAAACAACAAACTGAATAACCAATTCATCAAATTAATAACGTCTCAGTAGTTATGTGAAATAGATAACCACCTAAATAGCAAGAACAAAATTAGATGGGGGGGGGGGGGTATCTTAGGAGATGTTCTTTACACCTCGAAAACATCCCCTGATTCACCACAATTGCATGTCAGAGAAAGCATGTTAGTTATCCAGCTCCACTTTCAACTCGCCATGAGTCACAACAAACATGATGTACATGATCACTTCGACTCTCGTGAGAGGTTTAAAATGGCTGGTTGCATATGTCTCTACATGTACTCGTGGATCTTTTTTCTAATGCAGATATTGAATCAGTTTACAGTCTCATTTTGGAACAGAGCATTATTGTGAGATTTTGAACTGACATAAACAATACTAATAAGTAATTATCATGTACATAATAATAATAATAATAATAATACGTGCTATTTCTAAAGCGCCATTATCAATTTTAGTTAAATGCTCAAGGCGCTTCAGAGCAATGAATTGAAAAGAAGTTGACGAGACAAAAATGAGAGGTCTGTCTTCAATAAGCACCATTGAATAAATATGTCTTTAGGTTGCCCTTGAAGGAGCTCAAAGAATTTGATTTTTTGATAGTATTAGGAAGAGCGTTCCACAGAACGGCCCCGCATGAGCAAAGGCCCGATCCCCCCACTTTTTCCTAGACAATGGAACCTGCAGTAAACTTGTATCAGATGAGCGTAGGGTACGTGAATGAACGTACTTATGTAACAAATCTAAATTATATTTTGGGGCCGTACCGTTAACAATATGAAAAACGAAGGGAAGCAATTTAAAGACAATGCACTCCCTCACGGGCAACCAATGGAGACACTGTAAAATTGAAGTTATATGATCGCGTTTGGTAGTATGGGTAACGATACGTGCTGCTGCGTTTTGAAGTTTTTGCAGTTTGTGAAGTTGAAAATCTGGTAAACTATACAAAAGACTATTGCCGAAATCAAATCGTGATGAAATCAAATAATGAACCAATTTCGATGTAGCGGACTGAGTCAAATATTTTCGAATGAAACCAATATTACGCAACTGGTAGCGAACTGAACTGCAAATATTTGTAATCTGTTTCGACATCGACATTTGGGAATCAAAAATTACACCAAGATTTCTGCAGGATTCAGAAACAGAAATCGTTTTATCACAAACAGAAATTGAAGTTATATTAACTTTGTCTAACTGGGCTTTAGATCCAAAAAGCATGAATTCACATTTATCATGATTTAACTGTAAGGAATTTGAATGCATCCAAATGTCAATGTCATGTATACAGGATTCTAAGTTGTTGATTGCATCTGTAGCTTGGTTATGAGGAAAAGAAACATAAATCTGTATGTCATCAGCGTAAATATGGTATTTTACTGAATATTCTTGAAAGAGAAATTGCAACCGTGTTAAATAGAGCGAAAAAAGGGTTGGCCCTCCCACAGAGCCCTGTGGTACACCGCAAGTTAATGGCATGGGTATAGATGTTGACCCATTGACAACTACCATCTGTGAATGTCCAGACAAATATGAACTGAACCATTCCAGAGCAGTACCTTTTATACCCAGACTTGATAGAATATTCAAAATAATGGAATGATCTATGGTGTCAAAAGCAGAGGACAAATCCAGTAAGACAAGGGCAGTCACATGTCCGTTATCCATTTCCTGCAAAATATGATTAGACAAATTAGTCAAAAGAGTCTCGACACTATGGTTTGGTCTATAAGCAGATTGCAATGGGTCGAGTAAAGAGTGTTCCTGTAAATAATCCAAGAGCCGAGAAAAAACTACTCTTTCCAGAACCTTGAACAAAAATGGTAAGTTGGAAGCCGGTCGATAATTATTTAGGGATTCGTGATCTAATGTGGATTTCTTAAGAACGGGACAAACAAAAGCAACTTTCAAAGCTGATGGAACGCATACTTGTGCAATACTGAGATTAATAATTTCGGAAATAATTGGGGCCGTCGTGAGAGAGCAATCTTTGAGTAAAATAGTGGGAATTGGATATGAAGGGGAAGGTTTTGGTGGGAGTTTACAGAGAAGAGATTTAATTTCGTCGGGTGTGGTTGGCCGAAGGGCTTCCAGAGTGGACCTAGTAACGGGTTCGAACTGAACAACATTTGGGGTAAGACCATTACGAATCCTTTTAACCTTGGAATGAAAGAACTGAATAAAAGAATTAGCCAAAGAATGATCATCGACATGTGAAGGCAGTGGAGATGACCGTTTGCGATTTAAAAGGCGGTTAGCAATATTAAACAGCTTCTTCGAGTCATCTCCACAGTCTTCAATAAGATTAGTATGATATTTCCTCTTTTCTTTAGCAACTAGAGCATTAACCCGATCTCTCTGATCACGATATAACATACGGTCGACTTCTTGCTTCCCCTTCCTTCTCCAGCTTCGCTCCAATCTGTGACGCTTCAGTTTTGCTTCTAGGATAGCAGAATTATACCATGGACTCTGCTGATGTGATCTTACTTTCCGGATCTTTGCAGGTGCGTGTGAGTCAAGTAGCCTTGTCAACTCAGAGTTGTAACGGTTGACAGCATCGTTGACATTCTCTGTGGGTAATGGATGGATGTTATTCTTGACAATATCATCTGCAAAGTCTGTTCTGCTGATTCCCTCGAAGTTGCGTGATGTAAAAGTCATTATTTCCTGTTGAGGCTTTTTGAAATGTAGTAAGGTGATGACGGCAGAGTGATCAGAGATAACAGGTAGTACATGTAAATTAAATGAGAATATAATTGTGTCTCAGTCTTTCTTACCAGAACTAAATCAAGAATATGACCACGATCATGTGTGGGAGTAGTCACTAACTGGCAGAGACTATAACCTGTTATAAGCTCATTGAACCATCTCTATTTGTTTTACATACAATATCATCATGACCATAATGGGTTACCTTACGTGATTTGATGATATGATTTTTTAATATGACAATCATTTTTAAAATCAGACTTTAAAACAGGTGCTAAAACGTTATACATGAAAAATGTTTCATTATCAAAAACTAAATCTATAATTCCTATTTTCTATGTTGTTTATATTTTCTCCAGGTGCTATCTACGATGCGACGCAATCATTCCGCATCCTCTTTATGTTTTATTGCCTCGTCAATGTTCTAAAAGCTCTCAACCTCCTCGTCTATCTGCTTATTGTACTTGTCAAAGGAAATGAGACCACAGACATGACTTCCCAGCGTTTTTGTGACCTGGTGACTGACGAATTTGGGTACAAGTATCACGAAATTTTGACTCGTGTTGCCAATGATATTCACTCGTTCACGGACAAATTACGAATTATTTGTACATAGTACTAATATTTTAGAAAAGACTGCAATAATCTTCATGAAGGAGGCAAAGTACCAAACGTGAAAAACTGAGAAGCCAGAAATAGATAGCGAGAAAATACAGAGAGAGAGAGAGAGAGTGAAAGAGAGGGAAGCTGAAAAGGAGCAGAAAGAGGTATCCTACACCACTGGCATTTCAATAAAATTTCAAGCATGCTGACAATTACTCAATTGTGTATTTTTAGAAACCTCATGACATAAGGTTTCTAGGAAACACAATTAGAGATACTGAATAAAAAAAAAATGTCATAGCAATAAACATGTCTTTCACATCCTGTAATAAAGACAAATTATTGTATATAATATATTGCACTAATATTTAGAAAAGTGAATGGTGCCATTATGAATTGATTACAAAACAAGAATCGGCATAACATAATGTCCAATGGCCCTTTTCGGTCTCATAAAATGAAAGATATTATTAAAGTCACACAAGCCATTGATCAGCACCACTTTTTGGTACCCGTTGCTCTAATATTTTATTAACACATTACATCAGATTTCACTATTAAACTTAGACATTCAGGTTTTAAGTTTGAAATTTAGGAGAGATTATTAAACTGATCCAGGAGATCCGAAGCTGATGGCCTCTCCTCGGGCTTCTGGTTGAAGCAGGGGTCCAGGATTTGCTTGACATTTGTGTCCACGGCTGCCAGAGACTCCGGTTTCCCCATTTTCCCTGTGGCAACGAGAGCCAGTAGTGCCATGGGATGCATCGAGTCTCCCCACAGATGCTTCATGGAAAAGAGCTCCACTATCGTCCCTGCCACTGACCAGATGTCATGCTTCTTGGAGTACCTGTATCCAAGATCTGCGGATGCGGCCAAAGCCTCCGGGGGCATGAAGTTAGGTGTGCCCCTCACGTGCGCCGAGTATTGAGTCATGGCGTTACGGTTCTTGATGTGGGCAAGGCCCAAGTCGCAGATGAATGGACGGGTTGTATCAGCTTCCACCTGATTGCCGCAAACACATTGTGCGCCTTGAACATTCGATTTCAAGTGGATTTGGCACCTTACAAATGCTATTATTATTACTATTATTACTATTATCATTATTATTATCATTATTTTTACTTTCAGTATTATTATCATTATTGTTATTGTATATTTTATATTGCTTTTTACTTAAGGGTATTAAAGTCATATTAAAATTACCAACAGGATGTTATATTCGAGAATCTATTATGTGTTCGACGAAAGACAGGAGGTATTTTTTTATCCATTTATGTTGATATGAAATGCCACACTGTTTGTACAAGAAATTATATATTGTTTTCATTTACTCCTTGATCATCGAACGTAATTTTCCTCATTTATCAAAAAAGCTACATCATTAAAAAATACATATCAAAGATTTTGCAATAATAATGACAATATTTCATAATAAGAACGATATTGCATATCTTTTAGGAGCTCTACTTACAAGAATATTAGCTGGCTTGATATCGAGATGTAAGATATTGGACGCGTGCATAAAGGTTACCGCTTGGAGCACCTCACGAGATATTCGAAGCTTCTTTGGCCAGTCTAATGGGATCTGTATTTGGAAGTTAAACATGTCGTATCGAAAGTGATGAAAATAGTGATAACTTTATAAACGTATATCACGTGTAGGTTCAGTTTACGAAATAGGTAAAAGTGTCGAAGACGCTGGCGTAAATCCGGGGGTGGGGGGGGGGGTATATAATACCCCCATTTTTCGAGGGGAGGGGGGTGGCCTGTACAAATATCAACCACTGTGCAACGAAGAAATAATTTCTTTATCAATCAGTTATTGACAAAATAGAGACGTTATATCATAACGTGATATGCGCTATACAAGAACGGAATATTATATAAACGTGATAAAATTAATATAAAAGACACTTTGATTTTATTACCATTGCTAATTACCAGAGGCCTATTAAAATTTGAGAGGTGCCCCTTCTTCCTTGACATCTTTCCCTTCTTCTTTGAAAGAAGTGCCCCTTCCCCTTCGAAGTACTGTTTATATTAGAACACGTGCCCCTTTTCCAATCTTATAATTGTCCCTATTCTTTCTGATTAGTGCTTTTTTTCCATTTCTAAAAAGAGCCTCTTTCATTTTCACCTCTCATAAAACCCCTAATAAAAGATCTTTCCTTCGACAATTCTCTTTTAAATCATTTGCATCAAATGTACCAATTAATCCCTTTCATTAACTGCCTTTTTTCATTCTCAATGTTCAGATACGAAGTGACCCCTTTCCATCTGATAAATGCATCTTCATCTGTGGCAATGGCCTCTATTCAAATTTGAGATGTGCCCGTTCTAATTTGACAAGTGCCCCGCATTCTGCTAAATGACACTTGTCATCTCTGATGAGTGCCCCTTTACAACTCTGATAAGTTCCCCTTAATTCATTTTGACACGGGCTCCTTTTCTTTCTAAGAAATTATTCCTTCTGATAAAAGCCATTCTTTTTTTATAAAAACTGCCCCTTTTCCATTCTCAGAAGTGCCATTTTCACCTCTGGTAAAGTGCCAATATTCGAGTGCGACAAATACCACATGTTTCATCCTCTGATAATTGCTCTTTTTAATATCACACATTCCTGCTTCTTTTCTTTTCTGATAAGTGCCATTTTCGTTCTAGATATAAAGGGCCCCTTTTATCTTTCTCCATAATTTGTGCCCCTAATTTATAGCGATTTAGAGCAACTTTACTTTAATTTCGTCAAGGCTCGCTCGCTACGCTCGCTCACATTTATATTTGATATACATGTAGTTATGTTACTTATTAGAGGTCTTTTCAGTCTCTCATTTGTATTTAAAAACCTTTCTTAACTGGGTTTTCCCTCTTTATAAGATGTTATTGATCACCATGCAACCTCACATATCTTAAAAAATTGCTCGCTCGCACATTAATATGTGGGTCATCAAACCCAACTGCAAACTTTGATGCTTAAGTAAAAATATATCAGAGCATGTAAGAGAGAAAAATAATCAAATTCCCTACAAATGTAATCACAATGTAGGGTATATACGCCAATGTTATAAATAGAGATGGTATATTTTCCCCTATGTAGGTGCCCTTTTTTCCAGAACCAGCCCTTGATTATTGGTGCCCCCAAACTTTGGAAAATTCCGCTCAATATTGCGATCATGCCCCCACTCTTTGAACCGGATTTACGCCGGTGGTCGAAGAAATATATTTCATGCAATTTATTTCTTTCGGTCTTACCACTTTAGTATCTTCCAAATATATATGTGTGCTTGGTATTCTTTTTAACAGTTACACCAGTATGATATCACCTCCCAGGCTCATACCCTTCTCAGTGCAAACACTCTGTGGAAGTCCTGATCAAGGGGGAGGGGGGGGGGGGGGGTTTGGAGGGGGTGGTGGCATGTACAAATCCCCCACTTTTCATGCAATAAGTAACTTTAAAATCAATCAGTTGATGGAAATTTGACAAAATCAATGTGTCTATTATGAGAGTGTAAATTTATCTTTAAAATGCTTCTAAAAATAGGTTTAGGACGTAAGCAGAATGATTGGGTGAACGTACATATGTATTTGTCTCTTCGAGCGAGAAATTCCGGCGGCTCGGATCTGGATTATCCCATTCCTCAGAACAGTTTTACGCCACTGACCCTGTGCCATAATTATTATTTTTAAGACAGCTATCATGGTATCAGCCTTTTGGGGAAAGTTAACGGTATCCAAACTTGATCCTTTGGCACTTAATCAAAATTAACAATTTGGAATCTGGAGTGCCCTACAACTTTCAATTACACCCATCTTTCTTTGGCCAACAATATGATTACCTTGAGATCATCCCGATCTGGGAAGATGATGCTACTTAAACTAGCTCCTTCTATGAGCTGCATGACAATGTAGGCTTCCTGACCCTCGTATCCTAGCGCCATAATCTTCACGATGTTTGGATGGGTTGCTTGCCTGAATGGGGATACAAAGAGTCGTTAGGAGAATGCATCTACGGTATCTAATGTTCGATTCGCCATAAATTAAAAAATAAAATTAAAAAAGTTTATATAAGTTTTCTCGGCCAACTTCGTAAGCTTTTCATTCGTTTTGATACATGGGTCATTCAAATTCGCGAAATACCGATGTAGGCTTGAGAATGTCATTCAAAATGGCACTTCGTTAATTTGAATTACTTCTTTGGTCAATGGAATTTGCACTTGTATCATTCAATTTAACAACCGGTTACAAATGCGCAGTTTGCATTCAAATTCGTCAACACTGGCAAAACGAACGTCCGGATCATTCAATTTCACACCTGGTCATTCAACATAACAAAGTTTTCATTCAAATTCGCCTATCATTACAAACATATGGTATATGCACATTTTTCTCATCTAACAAAAGTGAGCTTTATTCTTTATCAATATCCGGTGATGTGTTTAAGAAATAACTCCTTGCATACCACCTAAGGATCATGGGTATCAACAGGAGGGGGGACAGGGGGGACATGCCCCCCACCCTCCACCCCACGATTAGGATGGTGGTTGTGATTATGACTGTGGTAGAAAGGCTGCATACACAAAATATAAATGGCCCAAAAGAGATCATGACCGCCGAATAAATTTTCAACAAAAAAAAAAAAAAAAAAAGAACAAATAAACAAACATGAAAATAAAGCGATGTCCCAGCATGTCATGTCCCACACCACACACTTTGCTAATTCTACATGTCGGTGATGTGACTAGGTATAAAAAAAAAATTATATATGATCGTTCAGTTGCTAAGTAGTGTTGATTTAGTGGATATACAATCCTAGTGGCAGCAAGTGAAATGTTTGTTGCTCACTATACCGTATAATTTAAAATGAATATAGCACCGAACGAAGCTAGCGGATTTATGAAGATTGGGTGAGATTAACATGATTAACGTGTTTGTTTTGTCTGCAAAGCGTGTGAAGTTGTATATGCAAAGAAATGAATTTGAATTCATGGAAGGCGTTATTACGTAATCGCAAATCGTCTCGCTTTAATTTGAATGAAAATTCTCCAAAGACGAAACACGTTTTAATTCCAATGCAAACAAAATGTATTTGAATGACAGTTTTATGAAATCGAATGCTAAAAAACAAATTTGAATGATAAAACACAGCTACGGCGGCAGAGTGAATTTGAATCCACATAAAATGAATTCGTGTGGCCAGCTTACGGATTTGAACGAGAAATCCTATATTAAACGTTCAGTATTATTCATGATTTGATATTTGATACTAGTTAGCCTCTGTTGCTACATTTCCATTTCTGACATAAGTGAAGAACAAGCAAGTACATCTCCCACTATGACGACTACTACTGCTACTACTATTACAACTACTACTGCTTTCCTACTACTACTACTACTACTTCTGACATAAGTGAAAAACAACCAAGTACATCTCCCACTATGACGACTACTACTGCTACTACTACAACTACCACCAATTCCACTACTGCTACTACTATTACTACTTTTTTTTTCTACTAGTATTATTACTACTACTGCCACCACCACCATTACTACTTATATTAGTTCTGCTACTACTACTCCCTCTACTATTACAACAACAAAAAACCACTACTACTACTACTACTACTTCTACTACTAGTGATTACTAATGCTACTTATATTGCTTCTGCGCCCTACTACTTTTTCTACTACTACTACTACTACTATTACAACTACTACTGCTTTCCTACTACTACTACTACTACTTCTGACATAAGTGAAAAACAACCAAGTACATCTCCCACTATGACGACTACTACTGCTACTACTACAACTACCACCAATTCCACTACTGCTACTACTATTACTACTTCTTTTTTTTCTACTAGTATTATTACTACTACTGCCACCACCACCATTATTACTTATATTACTTCTGCTACTACTACTCCCTCTACTATTACAACAACAAAAACCACTACTATTACTACTACTACTACTACTACTACTACTACTACTTCTACTACTAGTGACTACTAATGCTACTTATATTGCTTCTGCGCCCTACTACTTTTTCTACTACTACTACTACTATTACAACAACTACTACTACTACTACTACTACTACTATCCCACTACTACCACTACTACTACTACTACTACTACTACTAAATACTACCGCCACCACCACTACTACTTCGACTGTTTCTGCTACATGTATTAGTACTACCACTACATTTACTACTACTACGACTATTAATTCTACTAATATTGTTTCTGCTTCTACCCCTTACTACTTCTACTACTAGAACAACAACTATTACTACTAATATTACTACTACTACTACTACTACTATTACTACAACGACTATTATTACCTGTGAATAGCAACTTCCTTCTCGACCTCATACTTTTTGCTACCCACTATGGAGATCTTTTTGACTGCCACTGGTGTTCCTCTCCAGGACGCCCGGTGGACGACCCCAAACTGTCCCCGTCCCACCACGGGGCCCATGTCAAGATCAGAGACTTTGATTTCGTGGACCAGATCAAAGACTGAAGAAACAATGAAACGACAGAATTATAGAAAAATAGATAGACGATAAACAGAATCTCGGTTATGTCATCAGTTCCACAAAGTCAGCTTAATAGCAGAGGATTATTTCTTGATTAGTATTTCATTTTCTGAAATCTGTATCTCCCCAAGAAATATTAGAGGCTATGAATCACGTCCTGGAGGCAATAATTGGTGCGTCTGAATTTTTTTTTTTGGTAATACCTCACGCAGTACTCTCACTCAGTATGTCATTTTTTTACCTTCGAGTTTTTGCTTGTTTGATTTTGTTGGGGTTCTTGGCAGGTGAGCAGACCCATCTCCGCTGGCAGCTATTTCATTTTCAAAGTGCTTCGGAGAGTCTGGATCTTGGCTGAGACCATCATTCCGCTTTACGATTACATCGTAATCAGTTATGACGTTACTGCTCATATGGACCCTATTCACATCTTCGTCTTCTCCCAGATCTTTCCATGACGCCATGTCGTCAGCCCTAGAAAAACCCGATGAAATACATAGGCTATATTATAGATTGAATCACTTTTAAAACTTCTCATTCAGAACGGATAAACTAGCCATGCCATGTCCACTTAATGGGAAGAGGGGAGGGTAGTTCCCATCAAATACAGAAACAACAAAACGTCAACAGAACTTTGATTTTTAACTAAAACAAAAACAAACAACAATCTCAACAACATCAAGAACTAAATTCGACACCTGCATTACCATTATAGTTTATCCATGAGCTAACAAGGAAATGGGGAGGGGGAGGGCAGGAGGGGGTTATGCCCTTCCGTGATGCCACCATCTTGAACATTGTCTCAACCAAAACAGCAATACTGTACGCATGATATGAATGAGAAACGGGCTTTTGGTACAGTTTTTACCTTTCTCCACAGGCGATCTGCTTTAATGTCCTCCTAAGCTTGGGATCCTCGATGTAGTAAAGTGGGGTCCGACACTTCACATTTTCAGTGTCGATGGATGCTCCATGTAGAACCATGAAACACAGCAATGCAGCAGCACTGCTGCCGACTCCACCATCTCTGTATTGCCTTTTTATCTAGAGGAATATGTACAATAAAATATGTATAGATATACATTACATAATTATGTAGGACCCGATTACTTATCGTGCTTCGGAGTTATAAAGAGAATTATCTGTATAAATCTTGAAATGCTCAAGGTTTACCCTTAGAGCATTGTCTAGTAAAATTAAACTCTCCGAAGTGTGAAAGTCTGCAGCGTATACCATTTACGGCTACATCGTGACGATTTGCATCAAATACCCCCATATTATATGTTCCTCTCATTTGATCGAAATACCTCTTAACGATATTTATGATTGGCATTGAATTGATATCTTTGGTAACAGATTACCAACACAATTTAAATAATGCATTGATAGAATTAATTGATTTTTGAACCTGGTGAAATAAAAAAAGAAGAGATATAAGGAAAACAAATTTATATAAATCGAACTGATATAATTAATCGATTAAAGTAATCAATATTTGTTCCCATCGTTCCTAAATTTAAATTTGAAGCTCAGTTATGAACATTTTTCTTTAGCATTGAACATTCTTTTTGGAATCTGCTATCGGAGGAGAAATCATATTGATATCTTACAATTAGATCTTTGCCACACAGTCTAATATCTACATGCGACTATACTTTTCTTTCAGGATTGCACCCTCCCAACGAATTACTGGTACCATTTACTTTTACAACATACCTACCTTCTTGAGCGTAGGAGTTTCTTTGATTTCACTGGGATCATTCCTTGCAGCACTAGCTAACAGATGTAGAGGACTGTGGCCATCATTACATTGAACATTGATGTCTGCTCCTTGAGAGATCAAAAACTCAACGCTCTCAGAGTATCCTTTATGAGCAGCAAGGTGCAGGGCCGCCAATCCTTGCTCATTTGTAGAATCCAGGCATAGTCCATGATCCTTCAAATAAAAAAAATGCTACACAGTTTCAATTTATTCTCACCAAACAAATAAGGTACCAATTCATATCTAAAGCAATCGTCTTGACGTTAGGTTGCATGAAAACATCACGAGTATTATTCAAGTTTGGTCTTGTGAGCTATAATTATATGCGTAACAAATGTGCATCAATTTTTTCAAATAATATAAATGTAAGGAAGTTTAAGACATAAGAATGGGGAAGAATAGTCATAGTCGTATGAGGCGGGGGGGGGGGGGGGGAGCTACAGTTCCTTTGAGGATTTTGAAAATACCATGTGCCCATTTTGAGTATAGTCTTCAGAAACACTATAAAATATAGTATAAAAATATATATACTGTCATGAGAGGGTCTGGTCGGAACTATGGTCCCCCAGGTGATGGCAAACGACGACTATTTTCATGAGAGGCGCAGCCCCGAAGGAAATTGGTCGTCTTCACGTCACCGTGGGTACCATAGTTTAACCAGAGACTCGAATGTAGGTAGTATATATTTGGTTTATATCCCTCATCTTGAACTAAAGCCTAAATCTAGTCATCTACCAGTGACCATACGTAGGCCTTTGGTAGACCGCACACGAGACACATAAAGTTCTGAAGAATGGATGAATTTGCGCGGATACCAAACGCGTAATGATGACATCATCACGCGAAGGGTGTTACCCTCCATGGCAATTTGCTCATTTGGATGAGGCTAGTGGGAACTGTTTTGTCACATGATGCGCATTGCATGGACCATGCAATTGCGCAGATTCTTTTCATATAATTCGATTCATATCCGCCATTGATTGGTCCATTGCGCGTCATGTGACAAAATACAATTCCCAATATCCTCATGCAAATGAGCAAATTGCCATGGAGGGTAACATCTGACGTCACGATCCGTGAATATTAGTACTATTCACGTATACTATTTACGGCGTATGACATCACCCCGAAAAGTGCGTAGTACATTGTGACGACATTCATTTGCGCGTATCTATTGTTTTAGGGACCGGCGTGTGATGAGGTCATCATTACGCATTTGATATCTGCGCAAATTCATCGCTCCTTCAAACTGTTTGTTTAACGTAAGTATAAGGTCTACCATAGGCCTACGGTGTAGATGATCATAAGTAGATGACTAGATTTAGGCTCAAGTTCAAGATGACGGATATAAACCAAATAATAATGCCTACATTCCAGTTTCTGGCTAAACTATGGTACCCTCGGTAGTTCACATCAACTCGGGGACCATATTCCCAACAGACCCTCTCATGACAGTATATATTTGTTTACTACATGTATTACCTTAACAGCTAGAATAACCTTCATGACTTGTACATGGTTGTTGACGGCAGCAATGTGCAATATGGTGTGCCCATCTTGCTGATGAATAAGAATTGATGCAGGGCAATGTTGTGCAATGAGTCCAGTAAGTCTTTGTGTAGTAAAACACAAACGATATAACAAAATTTTCATATTGTATTCACTGTCAAATTGAAAGATTCATTTTAAGCAGAAGGTGTTTCAAGTAACAGATTTGGGCAAACTAAGATGTTGATATCACAGGGAAACTTCGTCACGTGTTCATTGTAAACAGGAAGAGCTCCTGTTCAGAAACTATGCATTATTACGTACATGCATTATGAGAATGGCTTACCGTTCGCCCTTTTGGTATAAGTAGATATCACTTTAAAGATTATACTTGTGTCTTTTTAAAGTTCTAAATTTTTGAGGTTGTAATAAATGAAACACAAATTGGCAACCCCGTGACGTATCTTGTGAGCTCCTCTTCCATTTGCCTTGTACCCCCCAAAATGATTAATTTCCATTTTCTCTAAAGAAAATATTAAATCATACATGCCCCTTAGATATAATCATTGCTCACATGTTTTGTTTAACAAAAAACCCTGTATGAAACAAATCTATTCCTTCATCAAAAAATAAGAAAATGAAAATTAATGATATTTCTGTACTGAGCAAATGGGAGAAGAGCTTGCAAGATACGTCACGGAGTTACCAATTTGTGTTTGATTGATAACAACTTCAAAAATTCATAACTTTCTTATTTCTTATCTTATTTTGCTAAAACCTTCACTGTTCTGTTTCTTTAATTTTTCTGCTTCTTTTAAAATCAACTTGTAATCAGGGTGGACTTTCCCTTTAAAGAGCGTGGGTTTTAAATACAAGATTAGGCATAACTGTTTAAAAACAAGCAACAAAAAAAAAAGAAAAGAAAACATTTATGGGCCCACAGAGGAAGCGAAAATCGAGTTTGACCCCATTGTAAATATTGAAAGGTCATTTCCCCCTTAAATCCCACTTTCGGTGTCTTCACCTCTACCCTGCACATTTCTTTCCGTGTTATAGACAAGGTGCTTCAGAGATTCAAAGAATGTGAATACTTTTAACATAAATAGAAAGTCCATCAATTATCGAAAAACAACACAAAAACAAAGAAATATCTTGACCTCACCGTATTTGCCTAAAAGAAAACGAAAAAAGTTTTATTTCATTCTGAAATAGTAGAAGAGTACTACATAAGTTGTTGAGGAAATGTTATTTTCAACAAAATCGAAATTTTGGTATGATGCTAAGTCTTACTCTGGTTTGTCGTTAATTGCTGTCAAGTGAAGCGGTGTCATCTCTCTCTTGTTCATCAGGGTTGCGTCCATGTTCGGCACATTCAGTAACAGTTCTGCAACATCCACGCTGTTTTTGATGATAGCATCATGGAGAGGAGTGTCTTTATGGACGTCCTTCAATTTGCATAGAAATTACAAGAAAATAATAATGCCTTTTTCAAAATTCGGGATAATTAATTTTACCCGTGGAATAACGCAACATGTGAACAAACAGCAAGACATCTGAAATAATTTTCAATTCATTTTTATTTTAATTACACACGGTCAACATATTTCAGCCAGTGGCCGTTCTTCAATGACATTTTTTCCCCTAAAAGAATTAAAGTACTTTTACTTTCATCCCAAATTTCCACCATTTTGCTACATTGGTGCAAGAACATTTTTTTTAAATTGATAATTTGACAAACATCACCCCACAGTATTCACATGTTTACTAGTAAATTTAAATGTTATGATTTCTTTTGCCTCCAAACCCTGTGATAAATTCGATTCTATGTCTATCAATTTCTGTATTTTGGCACAAGAAATGAAAAATGAAGATCCATTCATACCTGTAGGTTGACATCACATCCGTGGTTGATGAGGATTCTTGCGCAGTCAACATAATTCCCATATGCTGCACGATGAATGGGTCTTCTCTCGCTATTACTTCCTCTATTTATATCTGCTCCTTTTTCAATCAGGTACTTTGTAACAGCTGGCTCATCGCTGTAAAAGGTTATTAAAAATTGATAAGAATAGTCATCGATGTTTTGGAAAAACACAGATTATCTTGGAATTTGGGGGATCATCATGAACAAAGGCTTTCAAAGAGACTTACCCTTGGACTGAGTAATGGAGAGGAGTATGGCCATCTTTGGTAGTACTTTCTATTCGAGCTCCAGATTCTACTAGCGTCTTTACGATCTCAAGATGGCCTTGTACAGAGGCCTTATGGAGGGCTGTCCTGCCTTTAACTTTCGAATTCACCTGTAAAGCATTTTGTTGGACAAGATTAAATAATTATCGAAGTGGCATAGCTGAACTACACTGTGAAGTATGTCGACAGCTAGCCTACGACAATTATTCCGTAGGACAACTGAAGCCCTATTACACTGAGGGCAAATACCCCTATGACAATAGACCAACTACCTGTCAAGACTCCACTTGGCTCTGGCTCTGGTTCGCGCAAAAATGTCCCAAACATATTTCCTTGCCCTCAGCTTGCTCCCCTTCCTCACTTTTATAATTATGGTGCACCCTTGCAAAAGAAATATTCAAATACTGTCCACAATCATCAAGAAAAGATCGCGTAGTTTACTTTAATTTGATCAATAAACATGTCTCATTAATTATTAACATACAATCCATTATTTTTCAGTCCGTCAACTTGAAACGGAAAATTAACATGTGGCAACTCGATATTTGAGAACCCCACAAAAGCATAATACCTGTTCTGGTGAAGTGGACAGAATCTCCAGTACCCGTCCGATGTCACCGATCTCGGCCGCCCTGACCAATTGAGATGCTTCATCGCCTTCATCCATTTCATCATCGGATGAGTTGCCAACATTTATCTCGCGCAAGGTATTCATAAGTGCATCTAGTCGTATATTATAATCTTTGAAATAAAAGGATTTTACAAAAATAAGAAGAAGACATTTCAAGAGAAGGCTTCTCATAATCTCTTTCCCGAAGAAGAGTACACGAGTTTTTTAAGTAAAGCTTTAACTTATCTGTCCCACCGGACACATTTTCCCCCTTCAAATGCAATTTTCTCCTTCGTAACTCCCATTTTACCATTATCCAAGATTTATCAACATGAATAGATCATTATTTGTGAATTGTAATTTCAGAAACTATTTTATCCATATTATATTCATCATGTTCATAGCTGACTAAATATGCTATACCAAGAGAAATATATCGATGTGAATGCTCTCGTATAGAAAAAAATAAAAGACACTATTATGTAATTGCTATATAGTAACAAAACAGAGCACATATGGGACATGAATTTACCTGCTTTAAGACTTGTCGAACCGGCACCATCACACGTAGAGGTTGATGAATTCCTCTTTACAAGGGTGAGTGTACATGGATGCCAGGATAACTCAGGCCTCACACCAGTCAACAGGACCCAGGTGTCAAAATTTGAATCCACGCGTACTACAGTTCCTTCCTTCCCAAGGCACTGTGACATAAAGATACAAGACTAAATCTAAATTTAACTAAGCATACAGCCTTCATACATAATTTCTTTTCACGCAAATATTAAAATATCAAAGAATTACATTGTGACTAGCAATCTATAGGGAAATCTGTCACCCACCTTCTCCATACCATCCACCCATCCATTTTTGCTGTTTTCTTGCAGGTTCTTTACATCCTTAAAATCTGTGTTGACCCGTACACGGTCTCCCTTTCCTAGCAAAGGAATCTGGAAAGAAATCAGAAGAGGAAATGATGAGGGCTTGGGACGAATAAATGGGCAGAAACAAAGGTGTGTGTGTGTTTTTTTTTTGGTGTGTGTGTATGGGGGGGGGGGTGTATGTGTGTATGTGTGTGAGAGAGAGAGAGATGTATATACATATATATATATATGTGAGAGGTTTGACAATCTTCGTACTCCTTGACTGTGTCATCGTATAAATACTATATCTTCTAAGACGTGCAAAAGCGAATGATGGACACGAGACGTAGCTCTATATCCGTTGCTAGTGTCAAGCTTTCGGCGTGGGCGCCTTTATCACGGCTATAAAACAAGCAAATCATACAAAATAATACGAACTAAATATAACATAATCAAAGTCACTGAGAGGTAACATAATAAAGTGAATGGGGTAATAGACAAATTAACGGTAACGGAAATACATAGAAACATATAACTATATACAGTATCTGAGTATACGTATGTAAGTATAAAATAATATAAGTTGACAGGTACCTGTGTTGATGCTGTGTTGTTGCTTGAAGTGGGCTGAGATAGCACAATACCCACCCACTAATCCTCTTCCCGCCAAATCCAAACCCAGCCCTCAGTCTCCTCACTATCTCAGCCCACCTCAAGCAAAGTTATAGTTCGACGCCCTCACTGCTTTTCAATTATTTGGACGCAATATTACACTGTATGTAACAGGTGGGTGCAGGGAGGTATTTCCCCTTCCCGTACGAAGTGTGAAAACACTGATGTTTTAGCAAATTTGAGAGAAAGATAACCATTCTCGTAGCAAACAATTTTTTAGGCGCAAAATTATTGCTCGACACACTGACTGCTTTTCAATTATTTGGAAGCAGTTTTGCACTGTATGTAACAGAGGTGGGTGCGCGAAGTGCGAAAATTTTGACGTCTTAGCAAATTTTGAGAGAAAGATAACGGCTCATAGCGCCTTTCGCTCTCGCTTTTTTTAAGGGGCTAAATAAGGGGCCATAGCCCCCTTGTGCCCCCTTGTCTACGCCAGTGGTAGCAGTACTTTCCTCCATTACTATATCTGGGAACACTAAATTGTTCTCTTCCATTCATACCTTGGTTAAAACATCTGGATGAAAGATGAAATGGGCCTCTCTATCAGGATAGGTGACTTCTACATTCCCATCTGATTTGATGCCAGAAACCTTAGCAGCCTTTCCAAACAACTGTACAAATATGAGGGATGTAAGAAAATCAACCAATAAACATGTCAAGGTACATCTATGATCAAAGTAATGGCACAATATAGTATGTAATTATTATGCAAATCATGAATTCACATTTGGCGTGCGGCCCATGTTAACTGTGATGCAAATCATCGATAATCATACCCAAGTCACACCAACGAGACTGACACCAAACGGACAACTAACCGAACAAACAATTGTATTGCCCGGAACAGAATAGATTTAGTCGGTTTGGAATTGGTGTGGAGTCGGTTTGCCGGTGCGACGAAGGGATCAGTGATGATCAATTTGGCTACCACATGGCGCCGCTACTCAAATCTCACAGATCACACGTGTTCCGCTGTATATGTATATATATATATATATATATATATATGTATATATATATATATATATAAACAGAGAGAGAGACACACACACACACACCCACACAGAATAAATGACTCCGTTAGACACAAATGTGAAAGAAATGAGAGAATAATGTTGCGTAACTTAAATCAAAATTCCCCAGAGCTGTCCTCCCTTTTTGAAATTTTTGCAAAGGCTGAAAAAATGTCTCCGCCGGGAATCTAACCCGGGTCGTTGGCTTAGAACGCCAATGCCTTAACCACTAGACCACGGAGACGGGTTAATGGTTTCGGCGACACCAGATTCAATTGACCGACAGTGGTGTCTCTCATTTCTTTCACATTATATATATATACATATATATACAATGAATTTGTAGCCACGCAAATTATTCTCTTATCTGATTAATTTCTCACAATATACATATAAATTATATATAAATATATAGAACCATAATAGGTTCTTGTCCTGCATGGGCTTTTTATATTTCTCTCTATTTCTTTGTTTTTGTAAACTTATGTATTTGTCATCTATGTACATTCATGTACCTTCTATTTTCCTTTATTGAGAATTTCTCCAATAAAGTGATGATTTAAAAAAAAAAATATATATATATATATATATATATATATATACACACACACATAATTATATTAACATGTATAATTATATCCTTCGATTGTGTATATTAGTATTACCATTATACTCACAATATTCATCCTAGGTGACCACTCACACCGACCCATCTGCTGCATGGCCTGCAATGAATCGCTCTCCAATGTGATAGCTACATGATCTCCAACCTTCAGACCAACGTCTTTACCTATAACCAAGATAATTGTTTTTGAAAGAGTGGATAACGGGTTACTGTTAGCTTCCACGACATGTTTCTCACACTGCGCAGTTCTCAAGATAATACACTTCTGAAAACCCCATCATATAAAACAAAAATAATCTTAGGAGATCGAGTATTTGAATGCGCAGCCGCCAAACTGTGGAACAACTTACCGTTAAATCAGGAAATCACGAACTGTAAATACATATACTTTGAAATCAAAACTAAAAATATATCTTTTGATTTAATAACTCATTATAAGTATATCAGGATCTCTTGCAGTGCAGTAGAATATATATATATATATATATATATATATATATATATATATATATTCTGCGCTCCATAAATTATTATTATTATTATCATGCAATATGTCGTTCGGAAATTATTCAGAAAATCACTCAAAGATTTGAGTGTAAGGAATTATATTGCACACAGTTTTATACCATTTTGTTTTTGCCAATAAATATAACAAAAAAGGAATATCAGAAATATGAGAAAGGGCAAAAATATTATGATACCAAGGGACTCTTCCGTTTTCACGAATAGAAAACATGCCGATGAAGAAGACTGCAAAGCAGAATTACATAATACGCACAGAAATATAGAACATTTCCTTGAAAAGAATTAAACCTTCAAAACAAAATAAAGGGAAAAACACAAAGAGGAGGAAGGAAGTTGGGAAAACATGAAATATATTTAGAAGGCATGATCTGAATTTCAGGATGAGAATGAAGAAGATAATAATTTCGCTGATGAATTATCAACGACTTTTAACAGCAGAGGAATATTGTGAATTAATATACGATAAGATTATTCAGTACATAATAATAGGAAGAATAAAAGGTACATACCTAAAATTGGAAGGTGTTTCGAGTAGAAGCTGATCCCTGTTCCAGGATTGGTGCATTTGAGATCTACCTTTCCATCGTAACCTACCCTGTGGATGGTTACTAATTTCGACTGTGGCCAGGAAACCGTGACACCTGATCGTGGTCTTTCAGATATGGCACATGTCTCAACGATAGTGCCTCCATTATCTCCTTGAAATGCACAAATAATAGATAAATTCATTCATGCGAAAGAAAATATAGTTATTCGTTGCTGTCTTACTTTTATAATAGTGACTACTTCGACCCTGATTAAGACTTTAGGAAAACCCGGTTTTTTTTGTCAGTGACTTTTTCAAATCCACAGTTTTTATGCCAGTGACTTATTTCGACTCTAGGAAAATTCAAATTTTAAATGTCAGTAGCTATTAGGACTATGTCACCCGAGTGCAGGCAGTAAGGAAGGGGCTTTGGGAGATAGATGATAAGGGAAAATAAGATGAACTTGCCATCTTCGTCTCCTCCTTGCCAATCTTCTCCCCGGTTGACCTCAGCTTCCGGGCACAAACCCTTGGAATCTGTTTTGTCTTCTCCCAAACGAGATGCCACATGTGTTCTGGGTAAATTCAATTTTCACAAAAACAGCTATAATCTGAAGTACACTGTGGTAGTTCAAATCTTAACATTTTGTCTAAAAGTTTCTCCTTAAGTAGAAAAGGATTTCTGTATTTCTACAGATAAATATCCAGATCAGTTAAGGCCGGAACATTTGACATTATGATTAGAGCTCCAAGGGCAATTAATCAGAAAAACCAATGCAATATAACAAAATACAAGTGGAATTATGGATTCAGAAAATGTGTACGATGTTATTCTTGAATGCAATGAGTTTCGTTCCATCGCTTTTAATACATAAAACAAGGGAAGATGGAGATCTAGAATAAGGATTTGTGAACTTTATCATTTTTTAAAGGAAAGAATGGAATAGTAGCACTGTTCCAAGAAAATTATCACTCTTGAAGTGGTTTTGTATATCAAATAGGACTAGAAATTGTTTATCTGTTTTGACCAGAGTCTGATGATGACATGTGTGGTCTTCCAAGTACCCTTTTGATATTCAGTATTATCTAATTAACATGTTAGAATTTTGACTTGTTTAAATCTTCATAAACTATAAATGGGTACCCGGTAGACGAAGAAATCATTGAATGCTCGTGCGCCTCGTCATGGTATCCGTGCAAAAGCCCGGATAGTAATATGATTGCAAGTATTAATTACTGATGAGGCTACCCTGAGTAAACAAAACATCTTATATTCTATTATTATTATCATTATCAACTATTCACTACGTAATCAACGAAGATCAACTTCTAAACAGTTTCTTTCACGATGAAATGGCATGACCAGCACTTAACTTTATCTTTTAATGGATCTTACACAATCCAATATCTGGTTGCTGATTTACTGTCCAAGGGCAACATATATGTACTTTATTTACTACCGATTGAACAATCCGAACTGGTTCATTATGTAATTTTTAAAGTACTTTTTGCTTTAGCATTATACACAAACAAATGATTATGAACAATATACCGAGAAGAGGAAACATGCCAAATGATTTATCTATCATATTATATTTCTAATAAAAAAGTAAACATACGAAGTAATTTATTTTTCTTATTCTCACGAACCCAGTTTCCTTATGGGAGGTGAAACGTGTGAACTGGTGCATCAAATCATGTTTGTCATTCATGTAGCAAGGTGTACAAAGGTTGAATTCGGGACAGCTTTCATCAGAACACTTCCATCGCATGCCAGCTATTGGATGCACCTTGCAGCTATCACACGTAATGTCCGAGTGAAGAACTCCTTGTAAAAATATGCGAGAAGAACATGATTAAGAAAAGAAAAACAGCCATTCTTATTTATTTAAACAGAACATATTATGGAAGTGGCAGTGACAGAATATTGATTTGAAAATTCAATCGTTTCTTTTTAGCGAGTACTCCATATCTACTCGATATTCACTCCTAAAAAAAAAAAAAACACTTTTTTAGAAGGTAATGTCTCGGACAAAATCATTGAAGCTGGATCACCTGCTGGAGCATTGTCAAAGAGCAGAAGATCGTAGTTTCCACTGGTCCCGACCTGGTAGTTGTTACAGTAGCCGTTGTCCCATCGGACCCTTGCCCATCCCTCTGGAACCAATACAGGATCCTGATTGGTCAGCTTGACAACTGTTCCTAAGTGGCCCTCACCGCCACCCTGACCTTTCCAGGACCATGTAGCACTTCGGACAACTCGCTGACCAACCTCTAGAGATGCCATCTTGAAAGATGACTCTCATGAAAAGAAATGAAAAACATGGTGTAACATAATGCACATCACTAAATAAGCCTAAGCATTTCTTAGTGCCAATCAAACTAGTTATATCCATAATGATCAAAGTTACTTCAACGTGAGATAACCGTTTGACTGCTTGTACTCGTGCTGACCTGGGGTTAAATGCATCAAGGATAATCTCAATCATTTTTAAAAATCTTTGATCGTCTCAAAGGGTTAGACCAACATCATTACTTTCTTATTTTAATAAAGGCCTATGTAAACCCCCTAACAAACCACTATACAGTGCGTATAAAAAAAGTATACCCAACTTTGATAGCCTCAAAGAGAAACTTGTTTTCTGTCTAATGATACCTCATTCATGACTTTTCTGCCACAGATGACTGAGCACCAGCATTTTTAAAAAGTGTCGTCAAAATCTCCTTGTACCAAGTTTGGGCTGATGCAACGAATGTGGGTCTAGCCATACGAATGTGTTAATTCAGGCTAAAGACTTTTAAGTTTAATTCTCTTTCTTGCTTCAATGCTTCCTTGTTTAAAGCGATCCATGGCATAAGCATTCACATGACCTTGTTACAATCCATATGATAATCTCAATTTATTTTAACAGCCTTCTAACTTCTTGTCCCATGATAATTAAAAACTCGCTGCAAAGGTGTTTTCCTCGAATAGCGCAAGAACTCAAAGGTTTGCTGACTTTGAAGACTGAAAAAATATAAGGATACATGAGTTGAGAATTACCAAAATAATTGATAGTACACTTATCTAAAAAAAAAATAGCTTTCCAAATAAACTTTGTCCATTTTAAATGACTCAATAAAGAGGCTTTCCTTAACTTAAATAAGGGATGCAGATGAAACCGAGATGGTGTCATCATGTCAAAGAAAATTATTTTTCTAATGAGCCTATTCTTGCGTTCTTTAGTTAACATTAAAACCTTTTCTATTCATATGCACAAAATCATTTGAAATAACTTAGCAATTGTTTTCGAACTGGAATAACATATGCATAATTGGTTTTGACCCACATTGTTGCTTCAGCCCAAACTTGGTACAAAGCATTTTGACAATACTTTTTGAAAAGCCTGCCTTCAAGTACCATCGTTTTGCAATTAGTATCCAGAACGTTTGGCAGGTATTATTTCCTTCATTACCTGGAAATTTGCATGATTATATATAATTTTAATGTCGTTTGCTTAGCATGTGAGCGTCACTGTACTGCCCATTGCTGGAATGCTCCCCAGGGAGTGGAGAATGTGCATACATTGTGTGCGGGCCTGCCAGAATCCAATGACCGGGGTAATAATATATATCTAGCGCTTTGGGCCACTTTGGGAAAGGCGCGTTATAAATGCCAGGTATTATTATTATAATTTTGTAGACACATTAATGACAATTGAGCTACAAAACGTTTCATTAAGTGTTTTAATTTATGTGTTGGCAATATCGACAATCGTTGATTTGTCGACTGTAGAAATATTTAGAAAGAAATACATGTACATGTATCTTCATAATCTCAAATCGAATGTCTTCGTGTGATGGATTAATATATGTTAATAATATTCTTATGATAATACACCTACACGTCCTAAAGAGGAAATACCATTACTAACAGCTATTCAAAGGAACGTGTTAGGTCAAAGGTGATAAAAATGACAATAGATCCGTCTAGCTTTCTTTTCATTACATACAATAGGTACCTTCGGTGTTTACATTATTGAATGGAAATAGTGTGAGTGCAGAGAAACACACAACTCTAATACAACCAAAACATTGCAAAAACAAATTTAGATTAACCATGATATGATATCACTTTATACATTTAATATTTTTTGAAAAGAAGAAAATAGTTATTATTTTGATATCCTATTCCTGATCACTGTCATTGCCGTATGTTTTTGTGATTTAGAGAATATTATTTCCCCTTTAATACTTTGACTCACACTGCATGTAGAGCTTTCCTGGAAAATTACAGGAAATGATCTATACCAACTGACTTTTAAAACTGGAATGATTGTGATATTAGCAGAAATGAAGTAAAAACTTACCTCCAGTGTTGGTGGTCTATTTTGATTTCCTCTTATGATAAATTATTTTTACTGCTTATGGCATTGTGTCTCGCAATACTCTCTGTATGATTCACTCACACATATGCAAGGTTATTGTAGAAAAAAAGGAGTAAGATGATCGCCGGGCAAACACAGCCTGAAAATTTCACTTGATCAAGATGATAGAGATCCTATCGATTGAAGAATCTGGCATGTACTAAGATATTATATCATCCTAAAATGTAGAAGTAAGTATTTTCTCAAAATTTTGCTGATTATATTGTTGTTTTACCTCTTCAACTTAGAGGTCGTGACCGTCGACAAAATTGACACAGCGCCACATATGAGTGTGTATGATTCACTTCAACTCGGATCGGTGCACGCATTCTTAGTACGTGCTCTCTTACAGTGTGTTATAGTGTTGGTGGGTTTTTCCAAAGGGAAATCCCCGATACCTCTTGTAGTAAACGTTTGCATGCACCGGCTCTTCGATTCGGTATTCGATATTATTTCCATGGTATCGGTTTCACTCAAGTCTGGTGACGTATCCACTAGATCACGAAGCATATCAGTGAAAGGTTGAGGAAAAACGGACAACTAATAAAAAGGTTATGAATATTTCAAATCCTAAATCGCTAAATGAATGAAGATCCAAAATTGGCAACGTTCTCATCATGCTAATGAGATGTTGTGATGTAAATGTGCTATATACTCTCCAATGGCCTTATACAAATAATGTAAATATCCACATTCCTTGAATATATCTTTCATAATTTGATTTTTGTATTATAGGTGGTGTTCATAAATTTATTCCTCACAATATATCTCTAGCACAATGTTGATAATTCAATTTTTCTTTGTTCAAAAGCTGGAATCTGATAATTTTCTTATTCATTCAAAGAGAGAGCACAAAAATGTCATAGCATCTCATTAGCATAATGAGTATGTTGCTAAATTTCATGAGTATGTTGCTAAATTTCATTTAGCGATTTTAGGTTTTCAAATCTTTTTTATTCTTTATCCGTTTTTCCTCAAACTTTCAGTGATATGCTTCTAAGATTTTTCTTCTTCTGTAAAAGTACATATAAGTTTGGGATTTCATTCTTCTTTAATAAATTACTTATCATCAGAAATGGTATATGCCTGTACATGTAAGATATTGTAACGATGCAAAAATGACACTCCGATCCTCATTGCATTTCCTCTTTCCGTTGGCATGTTGCAATGGATCAGTTAAATTCATGTACGTTACTTCCAGCTGCTGACGAGCAATATATGCCATTTTCGTAATGCATCCAAAGTTATGCATATTACATTGCTCTTTGCCAAATCCCTATTGACCGTCACCTGTTACAAGTTATTGTATTTCAATATTCAGAATGCAGATTGCATATATTATTAGTTGCTAGGTCGGGAAAAAGGTTGGTCATATTTTTCCGAAAACGATAACGATAACGAAATTTTCAATTAAAGGTACAACCAACTATAGCCTATGGCGATTACGTGTGAGTATACTCAATCGTGTCTATTAATAAGCAGTTCTTGGATGTGCCTTTAAGGGCTGGTCACATTATTTTATCCAATAACGATAACGATAACGAGATTTTGAATTAAAGAGACACCCTTCACTGCATGGCGAATACGTAGGGTGTTTCCAGTGACAGAATACCACTGATTTAACCGTTGTTGTTGTTGTTGTTGGTTGTATTTTGGCGTTCAGTCAGGATTGACTATTTACGCTAGTTCATCGGCCATTTGTGGCCACTTTTATCGTCATCGTTATAGATACATTTTCTATGCGCAAACACCTGGAATTCTAGAGTACCTCTTTTATCCAAGGGTCTTGAATCATTTGTTACACTGGATTGCAAAACTTTTCAGAAATGACAGGTTCAAAGCACGATGGCATTTCTATGTATTTCATTAATCTTGATCGAATTTTTTTTACTGGCCTTAATAATCAAAGAGTGAAAATCTAATGAAAAATTCAAACCATTATTTTGAACAGATTATTTTGAAGAGATTATTCAATGAAAAGAGCACTCCAAATAAATTTGACATTCTTCAAGTTGAGAATTTGCAGAGACATTTTGTCTGATAACTGTCAAATACAATGCTATTTTACTTACACTGTTGTGGTTATATCATACAAGACTGAGGCAAGCTTTAGTGTCAAGATTGCTATTGTTAACTAATTATAAATACAAATTCAAATTCATTGGACTAGTGATCTGTCCTATTAGTTCGCCCTCCTCTCAAAGGTACTAATTCCCTTTTATAATCCATTAATATCTCCCTTTGTTTATGCCACTCTTAATCATTTTCTCCCTTTTCATCTCGTTTTCCCCCTCTTGCTCCCATCGATATCTACCAGTGGATAAAGCAACGCCCTCTACGTTTGATGCGACCCGACGCAACGCGTCGCCATGTTTGGGCCTATGGTTTGGGCTCGCAATTTTGGTTGCGCGGCCGCATCAACTGCTCGCATAGAGACGTGCGTACGATGCGATATACACGTAAGGTAGAGATCAATGCTTGCTCCACATAGAGTACCTTTATATAGAGAGTAGAGACATAGACGTCTGACTTGACTGGGGGGCGTTGTGGCGTGCGCCTGTAATCCAGCTACCAGTGGAGGTTACAAACTGATTCAGCGGACCCAGGTTCGAGACTGAGTCACGTCTTTCGGATGGTGGCGTTAAAGGTCGGTCCCAGACGTAAATAATCATATCTGATTGATACACGTCTGTGAAAACCCAATTACACACACACACACACACACACACGTCTGACTTTTCGGGAAACAAAATGACATTTGAATTCTTTCTATTGAGAACACCCAGGTGCTCATCGGAATTGAATAGAAATGTTGCATAGCAGAGGAAACAAAATGGCGTTCAAATCATGAGTTGTCGCTACTCTCTTTATGTAGGTACTCTAGCTCCACATACACATGACCGCCCTCAGTTGCAAACACTTTTCAGTGTCTTCTGTCTATCTAAACCGTCACATATCTGTCACTCTTATTGTTAGGTACTGAACATTGATGTTGTTCTGTTTAGTGTTTTGTAAAGAAATGAAACGATTATGCACAGTTTTTTAAAAAGAGAGTTGAACTTTGTGTTTCAGAGTTGACAGAGAAAGAGAGAAAAAGAGAGAGAGAGAGAGATAGAGAGAGAGTTTGGGGGGGGGGGGAGTGGAGGCAAAATAACACCGCACACCCATGAAGCCGTTTGTATTGGATGGTGTAACTCACTCAGGGGGAGGTCTTTATTCATACTTTATGTAGCACCATCGCACAAGTCACTATATAGAATAAAAATAAAAACACAACCAATTTACCACTTAAATTCACGAAATATTAAAAAATAAGAAAGTCCATATCATACACACTACACATGACTTCGCTAGATAATTATACATGTCAACCTTTTTCAAAAGTTATATAATACACGTACATGCCAAATGGGAATTGCATATTTAATATAACTTCCCTGTCTTTCTAAAGTACAACATAAAAATTATCATAATATATACATTGACTTCGGGCCTAGATATCTCTGACGGAATATATTTTGAACAACTGCCGAAAATTATGTCAGATTATGTCATTTTTGTTGCTTGTGTTGCTACTACTACAAATAAAAGTAGCCTTGAATACGTTCCTATGACTAACACATTTAATCTTTGAATAAGTATTTAGATATTCATGTTAAAACGTAGGCTAAACTGGCTGTTACGGTTGCTTATATTTATAGGGATGATTCATTCTTGCTAATGGAAGTATGGGCAAAAAGATAAATTGATCAATAAAACTTCTATTTTTTTTGAAATTTTGAAATGACTGCATCAAGAGCTGGTCACATTTGACCGATAACGATAATTTTTAACCCTACGGAATGGTGTGTACGTATGAGTATGCGCGTGTCTAGTAATCGTACAGCAACTCTAGGTGTATACCTGTAATGAACATTCTCGTTATGGTTCGGAGAAATGTGCCAAGCCCTTTATTTCAAATGCTGTTATGCAAGACTTGAATACTGAAGATTATTTCGCATACAGATATTTTTCATACAAATAAGGTTCCTACTCGTTGTTGAGTATCTTTATCATCAACTGAATCTTAGGGAATATTTTCGAAATGTGAACAGTACCTTTGATATACTTCATGTACATAACAATGACTAATAATTATGGCCCGTGTTCTCGAAAGTGCCGTAAGGTTAGCCTGGCTTAACTTAGGTCACCGATATATGGAAGGCCATTTGTCAAGCACAAAGAGTAAATTTAGTAATATCTCTGAAATTTATAAATTAAACATATCTAATATTGTTACATATCATTTACATTACATGTTCATAGTGGTTACATATTTTGTTAGGGATCAGCTAAAATTTACCTTTATGTTACATAATTAACTATCAAATAATAAGAGTTTCTAAATAAGTGGCATTCATGTCTACAGAACAAAGGCAAACATATACAAAGTATGTTTTTAGATTTTGAAAACAGATAAATCGACTGAGCCTTAGTCACAACATGGAATTTGCAAGGAACTCTTCTAATTATAAGACAAAACAACTAAAACTTCGTACTTTCCCCATACTATTGTAGAGAAGCCAAATAAAGAAAAAATAATAAACTGAAGAAATAAAATATTCCAGGTGAAAACAAGTATATTCTATACCTACATGCCAATTAAAAAAAAACTGTTTAAAGACATTTGTATATCTAAATATTTTTAATCTTCTTAAATACTACGCAGTACAGGTCCGAATCCAGCCTGTTGAGTACAAAATACATCAAACATATCCACCAGGGAGGCAAAATGAACCGTCACCCACCATACACACACGCACACAGCAGCACAATCATAATACATGTACATCGTTTAAATATATATGTATTTAAACAGGTTTGAACGAAAAAAATCTACGACTATCTTTGGTAAGCTAATATCTCTATAACAGCTGTATATAATTATGTCTATTGATTATTCAGATTGTTTTGGCATATCAACCAAACTTCCCATCCTGTACTCTTAATGACTCTCAAGAACATAATAATGTTGATAGAGTATGATAATTCTACGTATCCTTGTGTCTATTCAAGTTACATCACCATTGAAACCTTGACTAGATGCATTTTCACGTCATGAAAAGGCAATGCATGTCTTACATTTTTCTATGAATTCCCTCTTCCTTATGATTTTAGTGTTGCATGGCAATGAATTGATAGTGCTTTAATAATTTCAATGCATAAAAATGCTTTTAAATAGTCTATGTTTAATACAAAACTTAAATCTTTCTACACTAAAAATTATTCGTACTCCAAACCAATGTCATTAACTACTTTTTTATACAAAAAGGTAATCGGGTAACAGTAATAAGTAAATAGCAAATTTTCTTTATCAAGAAAATTATTTACCGCTCGTTCAATAATGATAATAATGGTGCGAAGAACATGTACTATACCGTACAATGTGATAAAATCGACAATTTGCCTTTAACAAAAATTTAACTAAGATCCTTATTCAACATACAAATATATTTCCTTCAAATTAAGGGTTCTGCATGCAGTGCTACTCGGTTCGGTTTTAAAACTTGTGTTATATCAGAGTTGATGGAACTTACATGTATTACACCTGAAGCATTACTTCTAATATTGAAAATGAATAAAGGGTGTTCCCATATTTACCAGTTGTTTTTACAACATAATGTGAAAAAGTGTAACAGCCTCACAAAAAGAAAACAGGGTTTAGAACTCGAAGACAAAGCATGGTGTCCATATTGGTTAATTCCCTTTAAATCAACTATTGATATAAATATGAAGCGGTTTCAGTTTAAGATTTTAAACAGAATACTTTACACGAAAGATTCATTGTTAAATTTCCAATGTGTTGCTGATAAACATGTACAATTTGTAACAGCAGTGAAGAGACAATTATTCATATTTTTTTTGTTACTGTGCACATTCAAATGTAACATGGTCATATCTTGAACAATGGTTGTTCCTTAAGACTAAAATAAAGCTTAAACTCACAAACCATAATAAATTGTTTGGCTTTAATGTATGTCATAACAAGGTTTTATTTATTGTATCTTATTTAGTGTAGAAAAGAATTGTTTCCGCTAAATGAAAAAAAAATGTTACCAGTTACCACTGTTTGAAAAAGTTATGTTAGCTGTTAAATCTTATTATGATGTGGAAACATATATATATAAATGTTCCTGAGTGTTTTTTCTTTATATTTTCTGATTGTAATAGAATTGGTATATACATTATATTTTGCTAAGTCTATTATCTTATATGTCGCAATGCGGCCGAGGTTATTTTCTTATATTCAATTGTTTCCTGAATATTTATATGACGAGTCATGGAATAGTGCATGTATCGATCTTTTCTAAAAATAATCGTTCATAAGTAATAAATAAAGAAACCATGTGGAAGAGTAAATGGAAAGAAAAAGATTAAAGCATTAACAACTTTAAAAATCCTTATGAATCATACAGATTTTGCACAGATATGTACTTACCAAATTAACACTACATAGGATTTCTATACATACATGTATATATTTAAAAAATCATTTCCAGTCAATAATGTGAATATATTATCATAAAGAGGGGAATAAAGGCAAAAATGACATTGTTACGACTGTGTATCGGAAAACAACATGACAATCAATGCTGGTCTACATGTTCGCAGAAGGTATCAACACTTTTTTCTTATTCTTGAAACAGTCTATCATAGGATAAAATGAAAAAAAAAGGAACATTGATACAGTTTTGAATAAACACCTAATGTATTTTCCGATTACTTGTACTATGACATTTGATAGAATGATTATTGTTCAAGATATATGATACAACATTTACGATAACGACAAGACTATGACAAATATACAGTATATATATATATATATATATATATATATGATATGCTATGATAAATTATTAGATATTATAGAGAGATATATATTGAATATAAAAACATTGTATAAATTGGTAATATGTATTGTAACACGTGAAGGGAAGATCTCAGGTTTAATATCACACAACCACATCACCAAGCTCGCGAAATGTATATCTAAATACACCATTTAATAAATAGTATTACTATTCAAGTCTAATATATATCAAAGTATCACTGCTCGAAATACCGATCGACAATATTTCGAAATGAAATGCTTTTTGACCCGTCGTGGGAAATGTAAAAACTGACTATGAGCAATTTGTGACAATAAGTATGAAAGCTATACACCTCGAGAATGATTTGATTAAATTATTAGATTATGAGCTTAAGGTAAGCAAAATAGACTTATTCAGAGATGAGGAACACTTATAGTCCTCGACTGATATGTGGTGTCATGGGTAACTAAAAGTTTCATGCACTAGATTAACAAATTCGAGCAAGTTGCCAACCGAAACAAATTGAACTTTATATCAAATTTTGCTGGATTATCTTTGAGCCGGCGCGTGAACTTTAAATGGATTGTCCGAAGATGTAGAAAGATGATTGACAGACACGTTTAATGATACCCATTGTGCATGAAAACCTAGGACAATTTAACGGTTGTGCTGGAAAATTAAATTGTATATTTCTATCACGTAATGTTCTAACAGACTGAAATTGCAATTCTGTACTATTATGTACCGTGTCCGATCCAAGTTAATATAGTGTATAAAGTATTTTCCCTATAACCTACTAAACTGTACATAAAAAAAACAGACAGCCGATCCTACATGACTACATATAAGAAAGAGGACTGAATGGGGATTCGTATAAAAAGAGAAAATATGACCTTATACAATAAAGAAAAGAAATATTTACAGCAAGACGTAAGTGAGAAAGGGAGACTTCACGTTTCAATACTCCACAGCTATTCGTTTCTATACAATTTTGTACGATGTAAAAGATTATGTGTAATGGACTATTTTACACGTTGGAATCGTATATAAACTCCTACATCACGACTAAGAACGCAGATAATACATGTTTTTCCCGATCCATATATTATTATTACATACTGTATAAAGTATTTTATAACCTCAAAATGTCTCGCAAACAAAATGGTATCTAAAAAGGAAAACACTTAGTTACACATCACTGAAGTAATGCCAATAGATGGAGTAAGTATTGCATCAATACGCGTCGAGGATACTACCAACAAAGTATCACACGATTATTGCTCTAGATGGTCGAAAATCTGTTAAAATCTCATTATAAAATAGTTAATGGTTTTCATTGATTTACGCTGATGAGTATCAACAGAATTTACCCAAGCTATTGTGATGTTCTGTTTTTTAGTCTGACCCCAAAGGCATTAATATCATAAAGCGAAAGGTAGGTGAAAACATTTCTTTTTTTAACCACTCAGTTTTCCCCCGAGAGAAATGAGTAATTCTACAACCATTCAAAAATCTCTCGGTACTAAGAAAACATTGGCAACACGATTTTTGAACTATTTTATGTTGAAATTTGAACAAACTTGAAGAGGGATTTCAAACCTCAAAACACCGACATGTATTTCATGTACATTTGTATGGAAGCTGGCTAGGGGGTAAATGGATGGAGATGGGGAGGGGGGGGGGGGGGGCACTAGTGGCGGCACATTTTGTCATGCTCGGCAATGACGTATAGTTACGCGATACCACGTTATCGGGTGCAATATAATGACTAACGCATCCCTTGACCCTGTGTGCGGCGTTTGTTAAAATAAAGCAAACTATTTTTCTTTATTTCTTTTTCAACAAGGGGAGAACTTTGACTAAACATACGTTTTCATAGGCCTTTTACAAGATATAGTTGCAGTAGTAGTAGTAGTAGAAGAAGAAATAGACTTAATTGGATAACCTTTCAGCACAAAACTGATCTGTCATACGGTCCATACTATAGCACAGCTAAATGGACAAAGGGACGAAATAAGATACCGAAATATTGTAACAAGCCTTTCAAACATCAGTTTCCTTGGCCGAATGACCGTTGATTCTGTTTGGGTTGGATGTTGAATTAATTGGCGGCCACGTTGGATCTGAGTTCAACTGTTTAATTAGAATCTCATGTTTCACTACCTTCTTTCCTTTGCGCCATTTTCGGCACGTGGCATAGTTCTGGATGAAGCGTGTATCCGCCAGGAAATTCTGTGTCAAATGAAGGAGAAAGAATCAAAATACTGATGAATCACAGTAAGCACAATATGCCCGCACTACAATCTAGCTCAACGAAGAGAGAGATAGAGAGAGAGAGAGAGGGGGGGGGGGGGGGGCAGAGAGAGAGAAACAGAAGGATTGTAGATATACGTGTACCTTACACATAATTCTAGAAAGTATATCAGAGAGCAATAAGAGTCAGTGTCACAAGAACAAATCAAGAATAAAGGAATATAAATTATATGGGCAAGTCAAAAATTATGTCCCATATTTACCAAGCATTATGGTATGTATTATGGAAGTATCAACATAAATTATAATTTTACTTGATATTTTGTTTGATCTAAACTCTAGGCATTCTTTGATGGCTATCAGCCTGATACTGTCATCAGATATATCAAAATCTTAGACCGTAACGTATGGGACAAAATAGTTTGGACTTGTCCATATTTTAATAAGTACTCCATGAAATGGGGACAAGCTTAGAATATTGACATCACAGAAGTTGGATGGGGGATACAGAGAAAGAGAGAGAGAGAGATACACGTATAATATGGCAGCAAAGAAATGTTGATTCAGTGGAAAAAAAACAGCAACTGCTCGACACCGTCCTTACGCTGTGTGACACAGACTGAAGGTGCAGGCAATACATTATTTGGTTTTCACGCTGAAGAAGATGTATAGGCAGGGCTGTTGGCAGACATTTTGGAATAAAATACAGCAGTGTAAGCAAAAATAAGAGGTTCAGGATTTTCGACATTTTTAACCAACAAGCACTGAAATTTGTGTTTTGGTAACATAATGTAAAAACAAAAATAGAAATTTGCAGGCAACAAGATGATATTTATCGACAGACATTTTAATGGAGATTTCACAACCATTTACATTTTACTTAAGCACCTGACAGTATTTTCCCCCTTCTCAGGGAAACGCAATGAGAAAGACGTGAAAAAATAAATCATTTTTTTGTTTACCTCAATGAGCACAGCTGCTAAGAAATGGGCCAGAACGAGAGCAATAATGATACATCTAAACAGCCAATCAACTTGACGAAGCTATAGGGATCGAGAAAAAAAGAGTGTGAAAACATTAAATCAAATATGTATCATATCAGTGGGATCGTGAAAATATATAATGTAAAAGGTTATTATATTCACGTGGCAATTTCCTATCACAATAAGGCATTTAGTTTTTATGTTTAGGCTCTGGAGATTTATCGATCCAAATATCCAATCAGACTATGCTGGGAATATCTGCGGCAGCCGTAGAATCTAACCATCATGATTGTGCATATCTTGTCTATATGGATCAGTTTAATTTAGATATCGTAACTTCTTATACATATTTACAGAAGTGGTAATAAGATTATATTTTGATCTTATTATACTGATGAGGAGAGCCCTCAAACAGAAATTAATATTTCGTTTGGGTAATCCACAGACATTGGTTGTTGCTGTTATTTGTTCAAAAACAAATTGTACGCATCATTTATATACATTATCGTTTGATGTTAAGTTCCTGGAAAAAAAATATAAATAACCGGGAAGGAACACCAAGCATATATAACTATATTTCGGTGATTGACTTTGAAAAGGTATCTCTTACGTGGAAAGATTCATAAATTTTATCGATCGGACACAGGACGAGAAAAAGGGAGAATCCTCCGAGTACCACCAGACTTCCAGAGAACAGATCTGTTGAAGAGAAAGAACAATATTTTGTCACTTCCACAAGAATTATACATGTTCAGTTATGAATGAATGATTTGGACAATTTCCTAAATCTGTGTCTGGTTTTGGCCTAACATATACCAATTATGAATGTGGGATTAGCATAATGTTCTTTATGTCCAGTCATAAATTAGGAATAATTTGCAAATCTGACACTCATAATAGAACATTACATGTTTTGAAATTGAAGTGTATTTGTTCCCCTTTTACATCAAAAACAATTTTTTATTTTACAAGCATAAGAGTCGGGTACAAAACATACGGGTAAACAATTCAAATCATGTATAAAGTACGGTATATAGGTAGAAAGTTTGAGAAAAAAATGTAGGGATCCTTAATATAAAGCATAGCTTGTATAGGCTGTTCTGTATCAATGTATGTATATCGACTGCCCTCTGACAACTTTTGACCAAAAAGGAAAAAAAAGGTTATCGGGCAGTGGCGTGGGGAAACCTGGAGAAAAAACTTTTTTTAGGTTTTAATTGTCAGAGAATTATGAAGGAAATCATCTGAGCGACTTTTGGATGGCTGGCGAAAAAAGGCCTCCACCCCCCCCCCCCCCCACACCACTAAGCGAATTTTGGAGGGCTGGCGAAAAAAAAACATCAAAAGATCAGCTACGCCACTTCTTGGCTTTGTAACAGGAATATAAAATCCCAAGCGCGTTTAACCGCGGCACAATTTAAGGAATTTTGATACTGATACATGGTGTCTTGATTCACTGTAATGATGAAATACCTTGGTCATGTTGGTCTGGATCGGACCGACCCCTACCCAAGGGAATACTGATAAACGGTTCTAGGAATATGTGCTTACAGTTGGTGTATATTGGCTTCCTGAAAGGAGGTCCTTTGGAGAAGATGAAAGCTACGATGATGTATTGAAAGTTTGAAACGAAGAATAATACGGTTGCTTCGTAAGACAAGGTATGAACAATACTTGCATCTTCCTTCTTCTCATATGGTTCAAACCTGAGTGAAGAAAGAGATAGATTACATTATTCCGTAGAAAGATATATCTATGTTTATTATTAAGAAAGAAAACCCCCTCGCGAATGATTAATTTTGAAGGGACTTAAACAGCTCCTGAAATATTAGGTTCTTTTTTTGCAACGAATGTATATAAAAAAGTAGAGTATGGAGTTTTGAAGGTCATTATCAATCATGATATGGGGATCATTTGAGATGAGGCACTTCAAGTTGGATGTCAGTGATCTTCATGCAACCACTCAACAACAAACTAGCTGGTAATGCAGCTAATTTCTCCGCCACTGCTCCAAAGCTCTGGAACAGACTTTATCCTCATCTGAAATCTTCACCAACAGGGAAACGACTTCAGACAGAATTTGAAGACATATCTCTTATGAAACTCCGTGCACTCACTGAACTCGCACTTTCATTGCCTGGCAACTTGTACAGGTATGTATTTTAACGCCAATGCTGACCTAAGGATTGCAACTCAAAACACTTTGTATCCAGTGGAAAAGGCGCTATATAAATTCCGACTGTTATCATGACCATTTTTTTTTTTACCTGCGTAGCTTGAAAACACCACTATATCTTACCATGGCTGTTGTTTAAGGACGATGTAGGCGATGATTTGGACCATGAACTCGAGGAAGATGTGTATGGATACTGAGAACAGCATGGCTGGATCGGTCAGGCTGTTGAGTGGTTTCTTGGTTGAAATCTTTGTATAGGCTCTGTTTCTGGCAACTACGTGGACACGAAAAGAAAAAATTGAATAGGATTTCAAATTCAAAACATCTGAGTAAAAACAACAGAAACTTTAAAGAGGGGAATGAAAGGCAAACAAACATTAGCCTATAATCATGTAGATAACTGTCAGCCTATTATAAATACCTTGAAATTACTCCTATTTGATTATTTAAGATGGAGAACAATGTCTCAAAAAATGCAGTTTCCTTGCTAGACATTATCCCATGGGGGCTGCCATTTTCTTTACAAAGTAATGTCAGAGCAGTGCTACTTGTGAGATACCCACTGACGGCTGGCAATTTTCCACATGATTATCAGCTAATGTTTGTTGAGTTTCATTCTCCTTTAAAATGACAGAAATTGGTGTAAAATGACACAATGGTAGAGAGTACGTACTGATTTTATATGATTTGATTTTTCCCCATAAAACATATACAATGAAACGGAGGGGCATGCTAAGAAAGCAACCGTACTTCAGTTTATAAGAGCGACAAACGAAACTATCTTGTGGGATTTTTTGACGTGTAGAAATTATCACGGAGAGTGTTAGTATGCAAATAGCCCGAGCTGGTTATTGATACTACAAAGTGTTTTGTTACTTTATTGATGCAACTAATACGTACGTTCTTTACAGCAATTTTAAATCAAACATTTATAACAAACATGATTTTATAGTACTTTTTGTAAGGTGATTTATTAGAAACATGAAAAATTGTAGTGAACGCCACTGGGAAAAACAGCGGAACACATGGAAAATTGTTAAAACTTACTCAAAATAGCAACCACTGCGGTAATAGCGATATCCCAGTACATGAACATGGCGTCGCTTGGAAATAGCTCAATCTGTCAAAAAGGAGAAATAAGACAAATGGAAAATGATTATCATATTTATACCATATCCATGACCTATACGATAAGATACACACATGACTGACTTAAAATAATGACGCAAGTTTAACTTGATTATGGAATGATGATGAAGATAATATTACTAATAATAATGATGAAAACAAATGATAACAATGCTGATAATAATGATTATAATAATGATGATAACTATAATGTTAATGACTATAATAAAATAATTACAATAATAACAATTGTCAGCACAATTATTATCATTATTATTTTTATCATTATTATAATTATTATTATTATAATAATAATTATTATTAAAATCATTATAGTAATATACGCTGTTTGCAACATCTCCGCTCCATGGGGTATATTCCTATGGGAATGTACCATGAGAGAATATGGCAAATTCAATTACAGTGTTTTCAGCATCCTGCCAAGTCCCCCTTCCGCTCATGGGTACGGAGTGGTTTATACAGATTAATGTCTCGCAAAGGGCAGTGGTCCGATCTGGGACTCGAACCCATGACATTCGCATCTCTATTCAGTGATCAACCTACTATATTACTTAAACATAATTAAAAAAAAAAAAGTTTTGGCGGCCGACTGTACTACGTGTATTTTATAGAATATAATCAAGACTGAGTAATGTACAATTATCCATTTTTTATGCTATCATTCTGTTTTGTTATTGGCAATTATTTCCATGCTTATCTGATAAATATTTTCAATATGTTCAATGAACCTTGTGGTAGATTGGCCTTCTGCTAAACAAGGTGTCCAATAAAGTTTTAAAGTCGTATACTACTACTACTACTACTGATGTTGATACTGGCGAGGGATTATACCCAAGCAAAAATGAAGAGCTTAATTCCAAAAGAGCTAAGTCCATTTTTGACCGAAACAGATTTTTAAAGATAAATATGTGCATCTCAAATATGGGAATCAAATGCACCATATGGCATTTAAAAATATATTTTGGAAAGTTGTACAAATATTGTTACAAATTTAGGTTTCTCTTACCCCTTGTCATTGCATTGTTCCTTATCCTGTTTGATGTTACCTCCCCATTTACCCTTTGCTTCCACAGATTACCCACACTTGAGCTTGGGGCTCATTACTGTCCTTGCATCTCCACGCCTTTGTGTTTGCTTTAATCCCCCTCCACACCTACTTGCCTCCTTGCTTTTGACTCCCCACACTCTCCTTTTGTTTCCATTGTTTTGTGCCCCCAGTCCCCCTTACAGTTCCTGTTACATGTATACTGTTTTGTGTCTGTAGTCTATATATATGCTTGTCTTGTTTTTTATGTTTGTCTTTTTGCCTCTGACGAAGATTCTGCTAGGATCGAAAGCTCAGGCCCCTTTTGACTCCAAATTTAGGTTTCATTCAAAAAGCTAAATCCAAAACGGTTTCATTCCAATAGGAGCTTAATCCACTATGGTCATTTAGGATTTGTTAATTTAACCACATTTCCTAAAGCTGTGTAATAGGTTCTTTAAGCACATGTTGCGGCTACTAGTCTACATCATCTGTTCAAAATGTAGACATAATTGACTGAGTTTTAATATTTTTATGAATATTTTTGGATTTAGCTCCTTTTGGAATGAAACATCGAAAAATCAACGTCTTTAGAAAAGATAAGAAGCAATTTCCTGGTACTACAGAATTTCAATATGGCAAGAAAAAGAGACATGATAACGAAGCTTTTCGACCTGCCCACATCAAGATATCACGCAGGTATGTAACAAATTACTCGAAATCAACTATATTATACTCGATGAACCCGGACGTATGGCAAGCCTTATTACTATTTAAAGTGATTTTGTGATATCACGAATTCAATTTGTGATATCACGAAATGAATTTTTGATATCACATAAAACCAATTTTTGATATCAAGAAATCGAATTTGTGATATCATAAATTCAATTCGTGATATCACAAAATTAATTTTATACGAATTGATACTTGTATATTGATTGGCAACATATCAAGAATTCAGTTAATGATATGTTGTCAATTTAAATGAAACCCGCCAAGCTGTTTCATATATTTTCGAGTTTAATGTATATATATTTGTTTTTATTAAAAATATCACGTAAAAGGAATTTATGATTTCACTTGTATTCCTTAGATTTATATTTAAAGCAAGTAAATAGTCTCAAAATCAACTTATTTTTACATAGATTGGCAACATATCAGTAATTCATTTCGTGATATGTTCCCAATTTCATGTACTGTATACTAGCCATAGAGATCCTGTCTATGAGTTGTACGTCCCATGCCCTGAATTGCATGCATGCACGTGTTGCATTGTGCTATGCTAGCACTTGCACAGTATAGAAGCACAGGTGTGGAGCTCGAGTTCTCCATCTGTACTGTAACCTTTTGTAGCTGTATGGTGACCACGTGGTTATGCCTCGTGGTTATGCCTCGTGGCCACGTGACTATGCCTGCACGCCAGAGTATTGCTCGTGGGCAACTGATACGGTACTCCAATCCGACTAACAACAAATTGGCAACATATCATAAAATGAATTACTGATATGTTGCCATTCTTTGTACAAAACAAGTTGACTTTGAGACTATTTTTTGCTTAAAATATAAATTTAAATAATGCAAATGAAATCATAAATTCTTTTTATGTGTTATCTTATATAAAAACAAATATGTATCCTAAACATTGAAAAATGGAAAATATATGGAACAGATTGACGGGTTACATATAAATTGACAACATATCATTAATTGAATTCTTGATATGTTGCCAATCAATTTACATGTTTCAATTCATCTAAAATTATTTAAAAATCGTTTCCAGCGAATGATATGGATGCGAAAACTCAGTTGCTATTTTTATTCAAACTTATACTACATTCTGCACTAAACTAAAGCTCGAATACCAAGTGAATTCGAGCACTAAACTAACGCTCGAATACACAGCTGAATTTTTGCACAAAATGCTCGAAATTAAAGTGATTTTTTGCCCAACATGAGTGCTAGAATTCCTTTGCCATTTTGTGATATCACAAATTGGAATAAGTGATATCACGAAATGGAATTCGTGATATCACAAAATCGAATTTGTGATATCACGAAGTGAATTTGTGATATCACGAATTGAATTTGTGCTATCACAAATTCGATTTCTTGATATAAAAAATTGGGTTTAGGCCCTAGGCCCTATGTGATAAACCAATGGGAATTTGTGATATCAAAAATTCAATTCGTGATATCACAAATTCGAATTCGTGAAAATCAATCAAAAAATCACTTTAAATAGTAATGAGGCTTGCTATACGGACGGGCTGCGTGCGCTGATTGGTTGTACGGTTCCGAATAGTCGAGGGGACGTCTTTTTTAATGCGATCAGCCAACCGCTGAGAAGTACGGCCCACGTACCTGGCATCGCACCGGCACTGAAATTGGTAAATAACATTACTCAAGTGGGAGGTGGGTAGTACATCCTTGCTAGTTGACGGTAGCATCCTCTTTGTAGAAAACACAATGCGTGTCGAAACCGCGTAATAGCAACGCGGCACTGCGTGTTTGATCTGACTGGCGTATGTGTCAGATACTTTACCCCTCAAGGGTAGTTTGAGATACACGGGGCATTTGGCAGGTCCAAATCTGGTGTCAGATTTGGATCGTGCCTCCAGCGTCTGTGTTATGGTGCGAGATACAACATGCTCAGGGTAACCATTGTCAAGGAGAATTTTGATGCGCGCGATTTCGGGAGCTAATTTGCACTCGGAGCAAATCCTAAATCCTTACATAACTGAACCGGCTCAATCCCGCGCTAAAGTTCACCTGTGAAATTGAAATGTCCAATGCGCTCCTATTTCTCGATGTTCTCGTGGAGAGAAGTGATGGAAAATTTATCACTTCCGTCTACCGCAAGCTCACATTCACTGGGCAATACACGAGATGGGACTCGTACAGTGCAACTTCATACAATATTGGGCCGAGCCCTTAGGATTTGTTCCTAGGAGTTAAATCCATGGAAATTAAAATTACAAAAAATTCTTAAAAATTGAAATTTATTGCTACATTTGTAAAAATATGATTGAATTAATCTAAAACAATAGCCCTACCATTATATCACAATAAAGGAACTGTGGGCAAGGGCAAGTGGTAAACAAAAAACCTTAAATTATTCAAAAATGCAAAATGTGGATTTAGCTCCGTTTGGAATGAAACTCTTCATATCATGAATATATATTCGGAAATGTACCGTATTGAGTATGATGATAGTGGCAAATTGTATCATGCTGTAAAGAGCCATGTATTTGAACACACCGAATGACGTCACCAATGCTGCTCGCCCCTCCCTTCGTTTAAAAGAAAGAAGACGAAGAAAAAAAAGAAGGCGTTATCAGTCAAGACATTATTTCAAAATTGGACAAATGAAAATGCACTATAAACTCTTACTCACATGCCATATTGTTTTACATTGCTTTGTACAACAAATGTTTTTAATTTGTAAACAAATCTTTAGGCATTTTACTCCCAGTGTTAAAGATCGTATGCTCGATCTGTAATGAAAAACACAAGTCAGAAAAAATTGGCACCAGCGGGATTCGAACCTGTCATCTACTGCTTGCCGGGCAGCGACTTAACCACAGGCTATTCTGGTTCACGGCCAAGTCACGATGAAACTAGAATCAAATACCCAAGATCCTCTTCTTTCTGACTTGTGTTTTTCATTACAGATCGAGCATACGATCTTTAACACTGGGAGTAAAATGCCTAAAGATTTGTTTACAAATTAAAAAAATTCCTCCCCAGTCAAGCTTCTTCGTTTACTAACCATTGTCTACGGCGGACCGTTAAAAATGAATATTAATGAGTCAGAAAGAAGAGGATCTTGGGTATTTGATTCTAGTTTCATCGTGACTTGGCCGTGAACCAGAAAAGCCTGGTGGTTAAGTCGCTGCCCGGCAAGCAGTAGATGACAGGTTCGAATCCCGCTGGTTCCAATTTTTTCTGACTTGTGTTTTTCATTACAGATCGAGCATACGATCTTTAACACTGGGAGTAAAATGCCTAAAGATTTGTTTACAAATTAAAAAAAAAATTCCTCCCCAGTCAAGCTTCTTCGTTTACTAAATGTTTTTAAGTTTAAATTCCATTAGTAGAAAACCTTTAAAAATGGAAATAAGTTTACTTTAAATCCTTTTCATTCTGTTCCTCAATTATTAACTATTCAAATTAAAATTAACAAATATTAAAAGATCCTATACACAAAATCCGAAATTTTCTCCCAAAATATTCACTGTACCATACAATTTCATTACGATATTTAGAATACTTTACTCTTGCTCTGAAATGTTATAAATTATAAGTATTATTATTATCATTATTATTATGTTATAAGTTTACTTTAAATCCTTTTCATTCTGTTCCTCAATTATTATCTATTCAAATTAAAATCAACAAAAATTAAAAGATCCTCTACACAAAATCCGAAATTTTCTCAAAAAAATATTTACTGTACCATATAATTTCATTACGATATTTAGAATACTTAAATCTTGCTCTGAAATGTTATAAATTGAACAATTCCTATATAGATTTCCTCCTGCTGCAATATGTTAATAAAAGTAATCTAGTTTACCGGTCACTTACATCATGTAATATCAGCAAGAGTTAAGTAGGTAAAAGTTGAGTTCTTAGCCCCGTTTCATAAGCCTATTCATTGATAACAAGTGTTACATTTCTATGAAAAATTTGCTGACAGTCAATCAAATGCAACGATTTCAATAGCTCATAACACGTATTGTAAATTGTGATTGATAACAAATTTCATGAAACAAGACGAAAGTGAAACTAATTTGTGAGTTTTCTTTTTCATTTCATGGCAGTGTGGAGGGATATCACAGAAGAAAATCCTCTGAAAAAACACGGCAAGAACAAGCTATAAAGTATTGAGGAAACTGTTATGTCACATGATTGTGTAGTCCCATTAAGCCATTTCTGTGTGCAGTTTATTTGACCATCAGCAAGAGTGAAAGATAATTTCTTCTCATTTTGATCAATCAGAATCTCACAGAATACACCAATTTTATGTATTACATAATCACCCTTTCCCAATTCCTTCCAATTTCTTTCACAATGTAATCGCATGACCAGACTTGATGTATTTTCTGTATTCTGTGAATTATATATAGCGGATTTAGACGTGACCTCACTTAATAAGTGTTGGGATACATCTGATATTCTGCTCGGAAGAGGTGAAAGGTGAAGCGACTGAAGCCTCTGCCTCCGACAGGGACACCCCAGCGTGAGCAGTTTTCAACGCCCCACAGTCATTGGCGCCATCCCCGCACATGCCCACGTAGTATCTGCAACAATAGTAGGTAATGTGCTAAAGTTTATTAATTACTATTATTACTATAATGATAATAATAATTATTATTATTACTATAAATCAGTCGTTATATACGCTAAAGTTCTTTTTAAAAAAGGTAATCACTGGCACTATCCCCGCATTTACCAACGTAAGAACTGTTGGTAATATGCTAAAGTTCATGCTTCAACTCAATAGGAAACATAATTATATTTTCAATTTTGCATGCATTACATGAAAAGAGATGACGTTATTATACACGTGCATTCAGTTAGGCATTTATATATTCCATAGTCGATAACAATTAAAACAAGAAATCTGTGCGGCGAAAAGTTATGGTAACATGCATATTTGAGCATGCTGAAAAGCAGTAAAGATTCTTACAGCAAGATTCTTGAAAATAACGTAATGACTGACTAAATGGAGACGCATTGATAACTGATAATTGGGTTATTAGATTTCTGAATATTTTCAGTGGCAGATTCAGTGGGAGCTAGAGGTCACTTGCCTGCCGGTAAAAATTTAATTTTTTTTTATTAATATTTTTTTTCAAATTATTTATTCATTTCTTAGATTGCGACATGAGCATTCATGCCGGTAAAATTCATACCCCATTTTTTTGCTTGTTAGATTATTTCTAAGAATCTATTTCACTTATTAGAAAAATACATTGTAATTCATTCATTAATGAATTCTGAAGACTCAGTAAAATGCGTAAAATTCAATAAACTCAAGAGGGATTGAATAAGTTTCTGTTTTGCTTTAAATCGCTTGTTTGCCCTTTTGACTTTAAGAGGTTCACCCTGGAAAACGATCCCGGATCTGCCACTGACTATATTTCGTTGTCTGTATTACTAACTCTAGAGCCTGTAACTGCTCTACCAGCTGGGCCTTTTGATCAGGAGACATTCTGGCAAATACGGTTCCTTTAGCAGCAATCTAAATAAATAAAGAAAGAAAAATATCATATTTTACGCCTTTTCGTTTTGATTCATTTTGACTTGCAGTCCTCTTCGTCACTTCATATCAATCCTTCTGCTAATTTGTCATCATCTATATGTTTTTCGACTCCAATTTTCGAAAGCCTGTTCTTCAAGATATATGTCTTCCTACATTTAAACATTTACGTTGGCTGATTGTTGGTCTCTGATTGGTCAAAATATTCTTCGATTAAAAAAAAATGGATCCGTGCAGGCCTCATCAATATCTATGTTTACCTTCGGAACCAAATGAGGCACGTGTTCCATGAGTACGGCGAAGGTCTTGCCGTCGAGCGCGAGATGATAGTTGCTGCTCAGGACCTCGTTGCTGATCTCCTCTCCTTCCTCGATTGTCAGCGCGACATCGTCCTCCTCCACCTAGCAACATATGGATGATAAGGTGATATCATGTGAAATCTGGTCCCAATGACGAAATGGTACAATCCTGGTAACGTTGTTGTATTTGTCTCACACCAGGGAATTACAAGACAATTTTGAATAGGGGATGTCGGACCAAATTTGTCGACAAGGAATTAAGATTTTCAAATTAGGCAGATAGAAAAAGGTCATCAGTATTTAATTAAAAAAGATATGCCCATGCTCCTAGGCTACAACATAATGTTTATTTTCGAGTATGTGTCTTTATTCGAGTCTTTAAGAAAAATATATATTTTAGCTTGTGATAAGGACTTGAAGATCTCTTTGTTTGGGTTTTCAAAAAATTGTTGTTTTTAATGAAAACTTGGACTCTTGTTTATGACGTATAGATACCTTTGTAGTAGCTAGAACCGACTGAATATTATACATAATAGTTATGGTACACCTTTGTACGATCTGGAGCTGACGAAATCAACAGCATTTGACTTGGCAAAAGCATGGAAGGGGCGTAACCCCATCATGACACATTGACACTCACCTGTCCATTCATCTTATGATGCATGGGTGTCGACGTTCTGCTGCTATCCCCAGGTTTCTGGACGGGTCTCCAGGAGATGAGCGGTCCTTGATCTCCTTCAGGAGGCGTAGCTTCTACCTCCACCACTAGCTGTGATTGGCCAATCATCCCGCATGCACGTGCCACGTGGATGGCCGTGAGTTTGTTGTCACCTGATACGTACAAGATGAAAAGCAATAGCGTCAACGGGGCAACATGCATTCAGTTTAAATAATGGTTATATTTTCCTAAATCTCAATATCCATTCTTGTAGAAGTCCCTTACCCCAAAGATTCGCCAAAAATGGAAATTTGATATTAACGAAGCTTTTGTACGACTAACAATCTAATTGAAATTGAAATTAATTAGTCATTTTTTGTTCGGCCCTATACCCTGTATTTTTATTTGGCGCTCGAACTTAGAAAACGAGGAAAGAAACAAACCGTAAATATTGTCATATTTAAGTGGGAAAAAACTTGTTTGATTGCTTTACTTTGTGTGAATCCAAAGTTGGGCAAAATGAGAGTCATGTAAAATGGAACAGTAAACGTAACCTAGTTGCGGCAATGATACAAAACCTATCCAAAATAACATACATTTCAAAAGTGAAATAAATGTACAGAATAAAGGCCATTTCGCTTTTTGTGCTTTTCTTAAACACAGAAGCAAAAACAGTGAAAAACGGAACATTTCTGTTCTAACTTGATAATCAATACTGATTTAGATGAAAACTTTCTAGTTCGTTCTTACAAGCGTTTCTCGAGAGAAGTATGGATATTGCATACAAATAATACAAATAAGTTCTGAGTCCTTTTAGTTCTAAAATTCATCATGATTAACGATAATAACTTTTAATCATACTGCACTACATACCTGTTACCATAACAGTTCTGATCCTAGCGTCTCTGAGCTGAGCAATGACTGGATTAGTTTCTGGCTTGATGGTGTTCTGTAGAATCAAGAGTCCCAACATTTGTAGATCCGTTTCCACCTCTTCTCTGAAATGGAAGACGTCACATGAAGATAAAGATATAACAGTTACTCATTATTGTTAATTGCTTACAAGCTGAGGTACTCGCTGTTAAAATCTGAAAGCACACAATGTAAAATAAGACAACTTTCCGACGTTTTTTGCCACCTAGTGTTATGGCTCGGGAAATGTTATGACCCTTTTTGGTGTCTTTTTCTGGCCTACCGGTCAACATGGTCAACAAGACAGCATACTGTATGTGTTTTTGATGTTGAAGAAAGTAAGACGTCAACAATACAATCTTTCTCACCTGTCGATCTTTTCTGCATTTTCATAGGAGAATGTAGTGTGTAGTGGCTTCCACGCCATGGCTAAGACACGGAGTCCGTTCTGTGTATGCTCTTTTAAGATCTCATGAAACTCCAGGGGTACTAGTGTGTCACAATAAACAAAACTATTATTTAAAATGTTGTAAAACAGAAATAGGCTATATTGGGAAAATCTCAACATGAATACCAGATAGTCTGAGAATATTGTGATAAAATTACACCTGCAACTGTACAACGTAGGCTACATATCACCCACCAGAAACACCGACATCATATATTTTACTGACAGTATCTTACCAGTTGACTGGTCGCATAGCCTTGCAATGGTCTCGGGAGCACCTTTCACATACACCTCCATGTGCTTGGTGTCTTTTGTCTGTGTAATCACACTCATTCTCTGAAGGTTGGACGAGAAGGGGAACTGACGAATGATGCCAATCTCGTTCAGATTCACCTCCTGTGTCTGTTAAGACAAAAACGGGACATTGAATTATTGTTTTTAATGGCCTACCATCCATGGCGTCGCTAGAATATTTGCTTATACCAAAAAAAAAAAAAAAAAAAAAAAAAAAAAAAACCTCACACACAAAAACCAAAACTCTAGAGATCTTTAATTTTGGGAACATCACAAAAAAATATTTCGAAAAAAGTTTACTGTATCTTAATTTGCCGACAGCAATTGGTGTGGCTCTGCTGACACTGAGAAATTTTGAGTGGGATGTGGTAATTTATAGTTTGCATTTAGTGAAGTTCTATCAGTGGAAAGTTAGAAAAATGCTGTCACTTCACCATCTTCAGATCTTAAAACATTATGAGAAATGCAGTAAGCAGTTTAGACTGTACTCACTGGTGTAATGGATCCAGGCTCAGGCTGACTCCCGAACGTAGACGATCTACCCAGTGCATCTTTGCTGTTGCTGACGGGAGTGCCCACCGGCTGCATTCCGCTATCGAAGGTTGATGAGCGTCCCATCTCCTCGAGGGGCGTCTCGTTACCGAAGGACGGAGATCGGACGATGGTCGGCATAAAATGGTTGAAACCAAACGCGGGCTCCCCGTCGATTGGTTCACGGATGCTCTACAAGTGAACGGGACAATCAAAGAAACGATGATAAATGATATTAGTAAATTACAGGGTTTGAAGTGGAGGGGTTATGGGAGACAAACGAACGAACCAAGCAACCACCCATTAACCAATCAATCATTAAGACAACACACGGACCAATTGCTTAATCAGTCAATCAATCAATCTTTCAAATAATTATTCAAACAACTAATCTATCAATTAGCATCATTAGTAAGTAAATCAACGAATCACTAAACATTCAACCATCCAAGCAACTACCCATTCTTGTTAACCAACTTCAGCAAACCAATCATTCAATGAATCATTGCACTCCACCTTTTTCATAATCTAAAAAAACCTTCAAAAACCTACCCATTTGATTGACTGGAACATCTGAACATCAAGGGGATCACCTCTTATTTGATCTTCAATAACAGTGAGTGAGTGACAGGTAGCCATCCCCGCAACAAACGGTCCAAACGGCATCTTGCTCGCATCCTCCACAATCACGAAACTAACAAATAAATTATTTGATTTCAAACTTATTAGTAATGCTTTACGACATTATTGAATGTCCTCTCAAGTATTTATGTATTATTGTACATAAACCCATTAAATTTCTTCATATTGGTGGATATTTAGAGAAAAAAATAACATCACTTATCGCATGGGTTATAACGGGGGCTGTCCTCTTTTATCGTATGCGGCCTTAATCATTCAACAATGATTTATACAGATAACATATTCACTTGATTTTTGTTTTCGGGTGGCATCTTGCACATAAAAGCTGCAACTAAACTGCGAAAATTTAAAAGCATCATCTCTATTGGAGTTTTGATGAGGCCCCCAAATTTGTCAAATTTCTTTTCATTCATTAAGAGAAATGATTTGGGATGAACCCAGACAAGAGACCCTAAAATGAATGTAACATGTATTACATGCATCCCGTCATTCTTTACAACATTATCACCCTCAAACTAAGAATACTCCCATCGCGCAATTATTTTACATCTCGACCTATCATGCCTACGACGTGGCTAAAATATAACATCACTATTGAAATTATGAATTTTTCGGTTTTTATATTTCATGTATTTTTTATAACTCCGTAGCATGCAATATGAATAATTCAACCTCTTAAGTCATACCAAGTAGCGGACTGGGAATGGAATTCCGTTGGGGCGACCGGCCCACTAACCCTGTAAGAAAAAGTATAAAGCGGCTCATGAGAAAACACTTGAAGGTATAATACCTATCTGTCTTGACCGGTGAAACAGCCAACAGCTCCAGATGATCCTGGGTCAGTGTACCCGTCTATATATAAAAAATAAACATTAGGATATATCAATAACTAGTTAGAAAATATTTTCAGGTCAGGCATTACAATATTTAAAAATATTTTTTCATACAAATCAGATCAGAATAAAGACTATGAAAAAGTCATATCAATAAAGATCAAGCTATCATCTCTTTAACATAGTCAATAAAGAAATTTAAAAAAAATAACATGGACTGTATGGAAACCACTTCCTTTTGCATCTGTCAGTATACCTTGTTGGGGATAAACCCTACCCCCTTCGCATCTCCAGTTACATGTATAAAATGTTTTAACCGATGTCAACGAAACCTCCATGCACACGATACTTTTCAAGAGCTGAACACTTAAGTTTGACAGAGAATGACGCCCCGGAAACGACAAACACTCGACCATTCTCAAACATGCAAAAGGTGGATCAAAGATTGAAGATAGCAATTTGACAATTATTTTTGTCTTGGTCTCTAAACTTTCTTCGAAATTTGTTGTACGTTGATTTTTCTGATACTAGCTAAGAAAGTGGCAGAAAGTCACGTCTTAACTATGGCCTATTAATGCTCTGTAATAATGAATATGAACCAAATTATCGGAATGAAGAACTTATTCGATTTATTTGATACATCGATATCATATTGGCAACGCAAACACTGACCTTGTCGAAACATACGACATCCATCATTCCTCCAAGGTTGATTCTCTGTGGACTAATACAGAAGATGCCCAAGTCTTTGAGCCTTTTCTGAGCGTACACCAGCCCGATGGTTAGGGCTGCTGGAAGGGCCGGCGAGACGGCGATGGTGAAAATATCCATGGCTTTCAAGACGATATCTTTTGTCTCCGCCTGACAATTAGACATAAACAGAGAGTTCGATTTCTTTACTTTTGGCTGACCTGATAATCGGTACAAGAAATAAGTAATTTGTAGTTGATTATTTAGGTAATAAACCTTTCGTAGCGCAATATTTTCCTAATAATAGGCCTTCAGTTATTAAAAACATTTCGCAATTTGATCCAATCAAGTCCAAAAGGTATTTTAACAGTGCCTTTTCCCTGCCTTTACAAAGCGCTTCATATATGCATTGGGTATAAATCTTCAATTAAACACGTTTCTATGGTATTTCTTCAAAACAACCCTGTCAAAATAATAATTTCTTATCTATAATACATGTAGGTCTTCTGGTCTTGCTTATCAAGGCCATGGATTATGTGCATTAAAAATAATTCAGAACACAACAATACAATCTTTGTGCCTTCCATTCCACACGACTTCTTGCTTTCCTATGACTCTGGACAACTAAATAATTATGTTCAGGAAAGCAGGTGCGATATGCAAAGGTTTGAAATAATCAAAACGAACAGATATGTTTGGTACGCAGCATTTTGTATATCTTATCATTTCATTTTTTTGCTGTTGTAAATTTCTATTAGAGGTTTCTCAGAAGTAACTTAAATATTTAAACATACACTGACATTTCAACTCCGTTTAGCATTGTATGCTTTATTTTACCATGGAATAATATATTAAAACCTTAGTGCAAATAACTAGAATATCCTTTCCTATTGTAAAATTTGAATAAAAAAATATTAAGCATTCATATATATTTTTCTCTCTATATGTATAGACCCAATTCCCTTTTTAAAGAATGCAATGGATTATGACAAGTTATAAATCCGAAGAACCATTAAATTCTTTTAATTACTAAATATTGTTTTGAAGTGAATGATTAAATGAAATGAAGAGGCACGATAAGCTCAGTGATAGAGCAATGGTCTCGTAACTTTGATATCCGGGCTCGAATAATTGGATGCGCTCATTTTCTTCGGTAAGGTGTTAATCCTCATTTACCAAGTCCCTCGGAGAGGACGGCAAGCTGTTGGTTACTTAATGACAAGTGTCATGCTTACTGAGCAGTCAGGTAAAAATAAACGATCAAACCAAACTTAACCAAACTTGATGAAGAGAAAACTGACCCCATTGATGATCTTGATGGTGATGATGTAGATGGCACCAACGAAGGCGAAGCATGCCAGTACGGCAACGAATCGGATGGCATCTCGATGGAGCTTTAAGTTCATTGGCTTCGGATATAGAATGGAGTGGACCAGTGCCCCTTTAGCAGTCGAGAACCCTGAAAACAAATAGTCAGTTTTTTTTTTTCTACAAAAATTCATAGTACAGGAGAGATAGTTCATAGATCATAGAGATTGCATGTGGGAGGGAATAATTATTTGGAGCTCCATGAATTGACCTTCGAGTGTGTTACAACTAATTCTCCTCTACTGGCTATGCAAGAACTCAAAGGGCGCCATCTATAGCTAGTCAAGCTTTTTCGAGATGAAGTACCCTGGATGGGACCGATCGAGGTACCCTGGGAAGGCGCTCAAGCGTTCGAAGATTTTTTTTTCTTACCGGGTACCCATTTACTTCATCTGGGTTGAAAATATGAAAAGGCAAAGTAAGGCATAGATTGGCTTGTGTGGTTGTACCATAATGACGGAAACACAGTGTAACCTTGTCTTTTCAATACATACAGAATATTAAAGAGTTGTTCCTGAAATCCACTCGTTAAAATGGTAGGAATTACAAAACCATAAGAAAACAAAATGCATCAATGCACTTTCTCTCTTCATCCCCTCCATTTGCTTTATACGCAACTTCCAAAAAAAAAAAAATTAAAATAGTATCGGCCTAGCAACGGGAGTATTTTGCTGTGTGTAAAGAAAAAAAAATAACTGAAGTGATAAAATGGGCTTAATATCTACCTGTATTGACAACGACAGCCATGACTTTCTTTTTGCCGATTCTTCTGCTCTGCATGATGTGCGTACCGCAGAACAGTGTATATCTCTTGTGTGTTTCAGAACTGTAGAATTCAGGAGCGGCGTCATCGTCTGGTGTTTTATTTGGTATAGGCGTTTTCGTAATAGGTGTGGACTCACCTACATAAGAAAATATGAAATGCATGTGCTTAGAGAAAGTCATGCCATCACAATTCGAGGTGTTGTCGAAGGAGGCAATCAGTTTTATGGGGTTTTCGTCGTCAGGTCGTTCTATCCGAACGTCCGTCCCTAGACTCACTTCTGGTTATCACTTTATCTTGAGATCTGTCTGAATATCAGAATATTATGTAGGTTGAAACGAAATGTGTCCACAGCGACAAGAGTTTAGTTAAGCCCCTATAACTGCTCTGGCGACAATTATTCTTCCAGGCTTCGTTTTGGAAAAGATACAGATTTATGAATCGAGTTTTAGGTTTGTTTTTAGGATTACGGTAAGGTTTAGTGTTTGGTCCAGTGTAGAATGTTAGGAATTCGATTGGAGTATGCAACTGACTGCGGATCAAATGTCGCAGGTGCATGTGTCCAATAAGAACCGTGGATGACGCGGGCTTGACATGGATACATACCGGTCAACATGCTCTCGTTAACGATGCAATTTCCGCTGATGAGGACGGCATCACAGCTCATGAAGCAGCCCTGGCGAGGCAGCTCTATCAGATCACCAGGTACCAGGTCCTTCTCATCCATCTCACGGTATACTAACGAAACAGGGAATGAAGAGAGATGGGTGGAAAGGGTATAAGAAATTGTGTTAATTTGGGTTTGAAGTATTATATTATAAAGGCTCGGTAAGAAATTGTGTTAATTTGTGTTTGAAGTAATACGTTATACAGACTCGATAAGAAATTGTGTTAATTTGTGTTTGAAGTAACATATTATAAAAGCTCGATAAGAAATTGTGTTAATTTGGATTTGAAGTAACATATTATAGAGGCTCCATAAGAAATTATGTTAATGTTGGGTTTGAAGACAGTCCATATAGTCTTCAGAGAGACGATACAAAATTGTGTTATTATATAATGTAGGCAAAAAGATTGCATCAATTTGTTTTGCAGATAAAAAAATTGTCTTTATTGTTTTTTTAATAACATAGAAATGCATCTGAAAAATAAAAAAACATATCAATACTCTCACAACACACACACAGACACGCACGCACACACACGCACACACACTCACGCAGGTATACTTGTGTGTCTTTCCCTTTGTTCTCTCTATTGTTCAAATAGCCACACAAGCAGCAAAAAAGCCACACAAGCCTGACGGAATAAAGGCATCTATTGTGTTTGACTGTCCATTTAGTCACACAAGTATACCTCTGTTGGTACACACCCACCCAACCACACACACACACGCAGACACACGCATCTTCCCTAAGCATTTAGCACAGTCAACAACTTTCAAATAGATGCGAACACCTATATTATTTCCAAAGTCTATTTCACTCAAAAGAAATTGACCATTTCTTAGAATGGACCATTTCTTAGAATGGACCATTTCTTAGAATGGACATTCAGTTTGCTCTTATTCTGAGCCATTTTACATTCTAATTTATGTTTAAACTTAATCAAAGAAATGGATGCTTCAACATTAAGTTCCTTATCCTGAAACTTACAGGTAGAGATTTCAGGCACAACAACAAAAAAGATGTTGATACTAAAACAGTGTCTACCTCCAGAGTATACACCAAACAGATAAATGAATACATGTAGGACAAAATAATTTATCAATTTGGTTTGGAGTTATAAATAGGCTACAAAATAATGAAAAAAGTGATAAAGAGATAAGACAGTGATAGAGATAGAGAAATAAAGAATAGGGAAAGTGGAGAGAGAAAGAGTGTGTGTGTGTGAGAGAGGCGGGTGAGAAAAACGAAGGATACGAGAATATATGTATGATACAGAGTGACAGTGAGAGAGAGAGAGAGAGAGAGAGAGAAATATATACAGAGAAAGAAGGTGAAAATAAAGGAAGAGAGAGAAAAGAGATAAGTAGAAAGAGAGAGAGGGAGAGAGTAAAGATAGGGAAGTTGAGTCGTGAAGAGGTTTGTTTGTTATGGTATTGTTACACTGATCCTAGCTGTTAAAGGGTCAATAGAGATCAAATCACTCGGCTCACAGTCATTTATCCCATGCCATGGGCTAAAACATCATTTTGACATGGGTCTACGCTTCGTACCTTCAGAATATTCATGTAGCAACAGAAAAATCTTAAAATAACAGGCTATCTACAGCAAATAGTCTTGAAGAGACCGAAAATTCACCGGTCGTTGAAAGCAAGAGCGTTGGTGGTTGATCACATTTGTTTTAAACCAAAAATAAAGAAAACCTTGCATTAAAAAGTTACTCACAAAGGCCTCATTATACAGCAGCAAATGCAGTTTTAATTTATCATGTAAGATTTATTTCCTTCATTTGCACACAACCTAATTACATATTCTGAATCCTATTATATTAATGTTTCATATTTCATATTGCATATTATATATCGTCTGTTGAGAGCCAGAAGGGCGTTAACTCGTATGTTATAACACAGAGTTAACGCCCTTCTGGCTCTCAACACACGATATTTGAAAATGTGTTAATTTTTTTTTATTTCTTACACCTTATCTTACAAAAATATTTTTTTATTTTAGTATTCTCCGTAATATTCTTCTAAGGTTTATCTTATTATCTATGATTTATATATTGTTTTCTCATGTTTTATATGCATATCATTGTTGGTTTGATATCAATATTTGCAGGTATATTTTATCATTCATTGTATTTCATCGTTGCATGGCCCCAATGTAAATCAGCCAAGTAGCTGACCTTGGCCTTTACCGTTTTTAAATAAATGAATAAAATCAATCCAAACCAAAATCCCCCTGCTAAATACATTTTCTCTCAATGAAATCTTCTAGAAAAACAAGTGTTGGTCATTCAAACTGAAACATTCAAAACAAATTGGTACTGCGCAGAAGTGCAATATTCTTTAATTGGCAATATAAGTGCCATGAAAAAACCGAAATCTTTCACATGCCTTTTCTTTCCCAATATCATCAGAAGGGCCAGAAAGACGACAGTAGATAAAATTAGAACAATCACAAAAAGACCTTCCAGAAATGAACTCAATGGCAATCCCAATGCCCTATTGAATATCCCATAGAAATAATATTCGTATTGTGTAATGTTCACACATTTCAGCTGGCGATAGACAAGGCTATCAAAATTGCCTTAGGTTGATTTTTCGAAAGTCGTTATGGTCGTGTTAATTACAAAAAATCTGTAATCTAATTTCTTTGTGTACACAATAATTAAAGTTTCGTTCACGTGGTAGCCTCTGTAAAATAGCTGTTGATATACTCTGTCGTGAAAATAACCTACTCAAGGTGAGTTTAGAGGAATTTAGGAAAAGTAAAAGGAAATGAAAGAAAAGAAAAGAGATGATAATGTAATGAAATTCAATTTTACACTTACACTTAGGTGTTTATACAAAAACAATAAAGTGAAATTGATAAAGAAAAGAGAAAAAGGAAATAAAAAGGAGCGATCGAGATCAGGAAAGTTGTGAGCAGCTCTCAAAAGTTTGGAGAAAGTAGTTCTGAAAAAGAAAACTGGTCGTATATCTGGCTAGATGTGATTCGAACAGTATGCCCTGTTCTCTTTGTATGGGAAATATATTTTTCAGTATTAAAATTGTTAAAAATATGCTGACTCACCATCACCTCCTCGACATACCGTTACGTTGCTACGGGAAGCCACCATCTTACGGAGTGCTATACTTTGCTAAAATAGAAGAACAAATTCAAAACATATTGTATTGGTTTATTGTCATAAAATACAAAGTCGTCCCCAATAACTGAAGTATGGATTTGCATAGTTCAAGCTGTCTTCTTCCATACCTTAGCGACCTAATCTACGGTTGAGTATATCTAATGATTGTATTAAGTTAACCCATTGGATACGATTTAATCTTGGCATAACAAATATTTGGTAATGGGCACCTAATAAACAAAAAAAAAAGAGCAAAACGTATTTAGAGAGCGTATAGGTAATTACACATTTACAATTACTATTTAACTATTATTTTTTAAAGAAAACTAAAAGCACCATGCATCACATACAATGGTTACATATTTTGAAAGATGATTTTATCCTCACATTATAGATGTACAATACTGTTCAAAAACACTTCGTCAATGACAGACTATGTACAATATACATAATCGTGTATAAACAACACTTTTACAATTTATCTGATTTCTAGATCATCTTAGAACCCTCGACTGCAGAGACAGATAATTATGACTTTATTGAAGAAGAAGAAATAAAAAGAGTTTGTGGATGTTTTGTGGCTTTCTAGTACTACTCCACGTATCCCGTGGCTTGAACATCTTGCCAAACATCTGTCCTCACTCAAAACTGAATTGTCTTTCCCCAATGTCAATTTGACACGCTAAATTGGGGTCAAGTTAGATTCGACAAATTGCTTGTTTACTCTTCCCTTAAAGGTGCGATCGCATGACAACTATATCCCATGCTGCGACAGTACGTGTACCTATAAATTATCATTTTTTAGCAAACAGAGAAGCTGATCTTTCGCCAAGTGCAGTGACAATAAGGCAGTGAAAATAATGCAGTGTAATAATGCGGTAAATTATGCTCTGATTGAAGGGAACGCCCTCTAAAAACCATAGATGAAATTACATAATTTCAGCGTGATTAGGAAGTCAAAAAGAATAATAGATCCAAATGAAAATGTACCTGACTGAAAATTATCAATATTGCGAAATATATATTGTCCGTATGATGGGCCATAAATAGCTTGGGTTTTTACTGCTTACCCTAAAAAAAAAAGCAATTGGACATCTTGATTAAATATATAATAAAAAGGCTAGTGGAAGCACGGATATTTCTGAAGTGGCACGGATGGGTTGAAATCAAATACTCGACAAAATAAACCCCTCTTGTTTTCATGCTGTATTTATTCAATCAAGTTGTAGTATAATACAATTAAAACTAATGGAAACAAAAACACTATTATATCATAATACTTATCGCAGTCATGTTTTTTGGTTTGTTTGGTGTTGTTTTTTTGTTTTTTGTTTTTTGTTTTTGTTGGGGGGGGGGGGGGGGGCTACCAAAGCCGAATACAAGAAACAAAGAAAAACAAATAAACAGCTCTAGTGGGCTTACTTAAATTCACATTTACCGACAGGATATTGAATGTGCCGAAATAATGTTCAATATAAATGGGGGGGGGGGGGGGGGGGGTAGAAAATGCCCAGTTTGGAACAACTACTGCAAGAGAATATTCTGTTGAAAAGAGTGTGGGTGAAATAGTGGAACGAGATATTTGAAATTGCAAAGACTTCAGAAACTTCATGTTTGAACATATGCATAATACAATATACACAACTTTTTCTAAACGGTTGAATGAAATCTTGATACATTTATCTTCCTTAACAGTTACGATCCATTAACACTTCGTGAAAATGATGATCATTGAAGAAACAAAATTAAAACAAGCACACAGACTTAAATGATGGCCTATTTAGACCTCTTTATGTGTTAAATCATGACTCCATTGATGGAAAATGGAGACAAGAACACATTTGCCCTGAACGCTAGGTCGCTAGTCATAGGGAATAAACCGACAACTGTATATGGTGCCAATTTATAGGGGATAAGATCCGAAGTCATCTTGTTATTACAAAACAGTGTGGCGCCGCACATAGTGAGTCAACTTACTACTGTTATTGCTCCATTAAATTCCAACAAGATTACAGCTCTTTTCATTTCGTTAAGCTTGCAATAAAATGTGCGGTGACGAAAATATAAAATGAAATTCGTTTGCGATGATATTTATGTGAGCGTATATAGTAGGGAACTCTGGAATATCGCACTGACGTCACGACAGAAAGCTGTAGAAAATAATTTGATTCCTGGCAAATTGCTCTTCTCGAAAGTTTATTCATACTTTGTGATCGATTTATCGAGGCAAGCCTGGGGGCATGAAGAAACGGTATTTAAACACAGTACTCTGCGTTTAGCAATCATACCATTGAAAAATTCAATCAACTTTTTGTGCAGAAACACCGATCCTTAAACAATCTCACGCAGTACACAAAAACGACATGATGTACACTTTTGATGAGTCCTAAAAATTAAATTTGACAGATTTTCAGAAGAATAATTATTACGGTATTAGCAAGATGCACAATGTACAAAACCAGTATATATCAAGAAGAAGTGTTCTGGTCCAGTGGATAAGTCACCGGACTGTAGATTGCAAGGAACCGGGTCCTTTGGTAAAACATTGATCCACATTTGCCAGTCTCGACCCAGGTGTAAATGGGTACCGGTGGGAATTTATTCCTTGATGCTGCAGCGCTTTCATTAGGGCAGCTACACACACACACACACACACACACACACACACACATATATATATATATATATATATATATATATATATATATATATATAGGCCGGGGTAATAATGCAAAGCTCATTGGAAGCGTATAGAGACATTGAACAATATGTGATATGCACTATAAGAACTGAGTATTATAATTATTATTATCAGTATTATCATTATACATATTCTTCTTACCGTTCTTGTGCTATATACGGTGAGAGTGATGGAGATTAAAGACATGAAGATGATTGCGACAGAGAAATAGATGTAGCTATATCCAAATATCCATAAACACACACTGTATACTTGGAATACGTAGAATGGATTAAGAGCCTGGAAGAGAAAAAGGAGAAAGAATAGAATTATATTCTTTAAGATATATGGGAGATATCCCAATTTCTCTTTGTACCAAAGTAGCCGTATTTATCCATTAACATTTTCGTATTGTACTTGTGAAGAAGAATCTTATTTTATCACCTGGTACAACATTGTAACAACACTAGCCACAGTATGTTATAGATCTAAATTCCACAAAATTTCAAATGGGAGATATACGATCAATTGTATGATCACATTGGCCATGTTGGCATTACCTTTGGATTTCTTTAAAATGTGCTTTTTCCAAAAATGCAAGATTATTTGCGGTTTATTGTATCTGCAAACATTTCATTGTAGTATTAAAGAAAACACAGCTCGTTAACAGTTTGCAGATTTGGCAAATACTGTTCTAGAGCACATCGTTGCCAATCGTTCACATTTTTAAAAAACTTTTGTTCACCGTTATTAATTAACTATTTTTATTTTTTTCCTCACGAAATAGTTAACTCCAATAAAATTCAAAACTTGATCTAAAGATGAATGGTTCTATGTCTGTTCATGAGGATTCGATCTAGCATCCATAACAAATGTCAATGAATCATAATTTAAAACGTACCAATCACCTAAAAAATATCCAGATACTTTGTGTACAGCTACAAAGTATAACCTAAAATAACTTTACCTGGTATCCTATAGGTCAACAGTTGCAATATCTCTTTATAGAAGTAACATTTGAAGCTCATATTTTGAATACAGTATCCTGAGTATAGCGACATTTAACCTCTGACATACAGAGCAAAATATTTTTTTGTGATTGGTTACCTTTAACCTTAAGATTATTCTTAAAACTTTATTTTTTTTAAGAACACTATAAAAGTTTCATCTATAACTTACCTCTTGAAAGAACAGGACTGGAATAGGTCTGAGACCAATAGCTATCTCGTTCCAACCATACATGTCCCGTCTGGCAGAGAAATATATAAATCAAAACCAAAAAATTCACAGCACAGACTGCACACACTATTCATAGCCATCCCAATGACCCTTATGGTTAGCTGATTCTAATGTTTATGTCTGTTTACTAATTATGTGCAATAATTCTTGAACAAAATTACCCTGGATTACCCAAAAGATTGCCAGAGGCTTGTCAGACATAGCAACAACTTAAACCTGCATGGTGGATTCCATCCATAGAGATGCCATTATGCATAACATGCAACTTATAATTTTAGTTAGTTGACCAAGGGTTCTTCATTGGAGAGAAACATGCATAAATAGAAATACAGCAATTAGTAAACTGGTCTGACAGGATCGTCAAATTCCCTGCCGATATAGGTTAAGATACTGTTTAAAAGATTAGTTAATCTGGTGTACTTCGGAGTAAAACACCAAATAATTTCGATCATAACGAGGTGTAGCATTGTCATGGGATAACGTCATGTATTGCCTAGATACGCTGCAGCATGAATGACCCTATAATTATGGGACACTTTATTATACCACAGTCACACTGCTAAATCAACTCCAAACCGACCGCTAATAGACAAATCCTTAAGCGATTGTTAGACATCATCGATTATTAGGAGATTTTAAATTAAAAATACACCATACAGCTGCCCTACTATTAACATATACGAGTATACTCATACGTACACACAACATTATACGGCCTGCCTTTAACTGAAAATCATTTTATCGTTATCGGTGGGGCCTGACCAGTCCTTAAGCCGTATGGGATTATGACATTTTGTTCGATGTTTTGTTGGTCTGGTTTATAACAATGCATATCCTGGGCCGCGGCCCCCAATTTTTTGAGTAGACACGTTTATAAAATCTCGGAAAAAAGGTTAGAAAATTGTTATTAATGAGTGAAATCAGATAGCCCCCCTTCAAAAACGCCCGCGCCCCTTGCATATATCAGCAGGACTAATTGTCACTCCTTTTAAGAGATGGGAATTTCAATTGCACAAATTACGTACCTTCTCGACTGCTCTTTTGCACTAAGTCCATTGTATTTGGTGTGGAAATCAGTAAGCGGGACATTGTAGTCCAAGCCTCTAGAATAATGGAGAAATAAAGTTGAGGTGAAGGTCACATGATAGTTCTCAACCCGGCTGACGTTATAATTGGCTCACTGCAGGGATGTAACGGTGTGTTACATGTGCACACAAATTGAAAAGCACTTTCATCGAATACATGATATTACTGACAATCGTGAGGTAACTTTGATTTACTTTTTAAATTTTTTTTCGAATGGCTTTCTTAGAAGTTATCGGAAAGTGAGAGGAAGAAAAACATACCAAAGATAAGAAATAAAAGGTCGATGGGGAGAACAAGAAATCAATTGATGTATTTGAATATTTCAACCCAGTTTCTGTTGGTTTTCATGATTAAACTTTACTAAAATGAAAAAAAAAGTAATATCACATTCGAAATGTTTGATACGTTTGCCCTTAGCTTTATTACCTGAGCTTGTGAAAAGTATTCCTGTTAAAGTCCCAGAGGTATTTCATCTTTTGAAACATGAAGAAACGTATTGTGTCCAAAGTCGGCTGAAATGTAGAGAAATTAGAAACGAGTGGGCATAAGATGAAAATGATTGTGTACAAATTTATTGAAATGAGGTTCCACTTTGTTGCAGTTAAAGTCGATAAGCATCGATGTTTATCCTAGGTTTCCCAAATAATTAAGAAAAGTGAGAGAACAAACCATCAACAATTGATTAAAAGGAACACTGATAATAATAATAATAAGAAGGAAAAAAATAGAAATCATACAGTACCAATGGGAACTTTATAACTACAAAACGCAAGTACGACAGATCAATCATTTAAAGTTATTCTCACCATATGACCATAAAGAGATGAATACAATTATACCCTAATTTTGTTTTAAAAAATAGACAAAGTTACACACGAACCCTTTGTGTGTGTGTAGGTGTGTGTGTGTGTGTGCATGGCAGATGTGAGTGTGCATATATGTGGGTGTGTTTGAGTGTATGTGCGATGATGTACTTACCATCATATGACCTGGGCCGCCATTGATGCCACTTGTGAATTCTGCGTGGCTGTTCTTCTCGCTGTGTGAATTCAAAGTGGTGTTAAAGAGGTTCTAAGAATTATTGGGGCATCAACTGTTGTCAAACTAGCATGACTTCCAATGGAACAGATCATTTTGGAAGAACAAAAATGCGAGGCTGAAATTTTGGTGAAATAAAGTAGCACAAAGTGTATAACGGGAAAATGGTTTTTAAAAAGACCTACAAGACGAAAGGGCGAGATTGAAGTAGGATAAAGGCTATACTACAATGAAGAAGTAAACCATTTAAGATATTAATGGTAAAATAGAAGAAAAGGAAAGAGGAAGGGGAACATGAGAAGGAACCACAAAACGAATTTCAGCCGGTCATTGCTTCATCTTTCAATCCATGTCCCGGGCCTAACACCGTCGCTCAAAACACGCTTTTGAAATTTGACATATTTTCTCTTCATGATTTATTTGTTCACATGCCCCAAAGAAGAAAATTTAGTAATTCTAACCCAAAAAATGTCTTTCCAAACGCACTAATATCCGCAAAACCGCGGTTTAAATAAAATTTTCTTCTTACTGTTAATTTAAAGGACAATTAACCCCACGTGATATTCTAGATGCACCTATTGTCTGCTACGTCTTTCCATGGAGGCTGCCATTTTGTGCATGACACGGATCATTAGGTACCATATGCATTGATAATAGCCTACCTTTACAACAGATACGTCGCTTTGTTCTGATTGTATTACGATTGTTATTGGCCATGGGCCTAGATAATTGACGACCCATGAGTTCTAATAGCCATCCTGTAAAGCAGATTCCTCGCTTTGTTTTGGTATTGTTACGATTGTCTCCGTCCTTGACGTCAATTCTCCGTCCTTGACGTATATTTTTTATGAAGTATATTTTTTATGAACAAATTAAGACCTTTTAAAAAATATATAAAACTAAACTTACATTTCAGAATATGTGACTTTATCTAATATATATTTGTCCTCTAAAAATCAATTACAAGTTAACGATGAAGGAAATTTTACTTGGGATGAAAAATATGTTCGTGTACACATAAAGTAATGGCAGCCCCCTTATTATTGCTAGCAGACGATAACTTGGCTGGAAAATAGTGATTTATATCTATATCCTGTGTTTTTACATGAAATTGCATGTATCAAATAAGAGGCATATACTACACCATTCAAAATAAGCTAATTCATACGCTGAGGTTAATTTCCCTTTAAGTTTACGTCTTCGACATAGGTGGCGTGACAGATTGGAAGTACAAAGATATACATTTTCATTGTAGAACGTGATTTGCCTGTTTACTTCCATGAAAACAGGAAAGAGCGCGGTTGGAAGACATTCTCCTTTTGGCAAATGGCAATACCAAAATCAATGGCCTTATTGGCGCGACCATGTAGCTGCTCGGTGCTGGACATATATTTTTTTCGTCAAAGACATAGGGTAAGGGTAATCTGCAAGCACAGACCCTAATCTGGCACTTTGTAAGAAAATTATTGTGTCTTGAGAGAAACCTAACCCAGCTACCTACTGGTCGTGTCAATATAGGAGCAGCAATAGTACAAGGCATACGGTAGTCTCACAGTGCACATGGTGCAGACACTCTTTTACGACTGACCAGGGTTTGTGCCTGCAAACTAGGGTAAGGATTAGGGATGCAATTAGGATTTAGGCTACGCTTAGAGTTAGGTATAAGGTATAGTTTTGGTCCAGGGTTGAAGTTTATAATTTGGTAAGTGTACTAAGTCGACATGGAGCAATTGTGGCCGGAGTATGTGTCCTACAACCAGTTGCACTCGCACCTACCTTGGAACCTCTACCTCCTCCGTCTTTACCAGTGATGTGTGCCATCTCTTGTAATAATCCTGAAAAAAGGGTATTGGGATGAAATTCAATTCAATTTCAATAGATATAAAGAAAGTAAATAGCATAACAATGACATAACGATGACCTTTCATCAGAATTAGTTAATTTCTTAATTTTCACATATGTCTTATCTGGAGTAACAAAAAGGAATGGGTACTTCTTGACAGATTCGTTTGAAAACAAGGGGAAATGCATCAATTGCAATACCAGCAATACCTCAAGGCGTAGAAAATGGTTAAGGTTGGCCAAGGATTACAAGATTCTTTGAATTTTATTTCTCAGGTTCAAAAAGAGAATGGTGAACCATTTTTGGGATGTTTTATCGGTCAGAAAAATAATGAATTTTTTCTTTCATACTTTTTGTACAAGAAATGAATAACTCCGAGATCTGAGAAGGTTTCTAAAGTTAAAGCGAAATAAGAACCTACCTTGATGAGTATGCATTCTGCATCGTTGAGATTACACCTGACGTACAGGGCGTTTACCTTCCAATTGGGTTTCCATCTGAAGAATACTAAGAGAAGACCACAGGTCAAGATCCCTGCGATGCAGGACAGGACGGTCTTTGGGATACTCCGCTTGTACCCGTAGCACTCCTGCAATTGTACAAAATTATGGAAATCTCGAAGTTATAGCTTATCAGGTTTTGTTGCTGTTCATGTTCATGGGTGAACTGCCCTTTTCGTTTAATTGAATGCTTACGTCTTTAAGATGCTATGTTTGAAGTGACTAATATATTGTTGATAAATCCTCTTGGGGAAAAGTATTGAGTGGCGTGCCGCAAGGGTCCGACCCTTTTTCTAATCTTTGTTCATGATCTTCCAGGTGTAGTTAAATCAAATATCAGTATGTTCGCTGATGATACGAAATTGTATGCACGCTCAGATACGAGAGATTCTGTTGTGCAACTTCAAAGTGATTTATCGAAAATGGAAGAATGGGCCGCAAAGTGGCAGCTTCGTTTTCATCCTGAGAAGTGCACTGTTCTAAGGCTTGGGAAACAGAGTACAGATGTGCATATTGAATATCACATGAAGAGAGAATCAGGCACGGTAGCTCTAAACGAGGTCCACGCTGAGAGGGATTTAGGGGTTCTAGTAGACTCAAAATTGTCTTTCAAAGATCAAGTCTCCCAAGCAACCTTGAAAGCTAATAGAGTTTTAGGAATTGTTAGAAGGACATTTGTGAATATTGATGCAGATACAATGTTGTTTTTGTTTAAGGGTCTTATTAGACCCATTTTAGAATTTGGTCAGGCAGCATGGTCGCCATACAAAGTAGGTGAGCAGAGGAAATTGGAGAGTGTGCAGAGGCGGGCCACAAAAATGATTCCAGGATTTAGAAATATGTCCTATCGTGAACGCCTCATGAAACTCAAATTACCAACTCTTGCCCACAGGCGAAGGACACTCAACACAATCTTTTTCACTTGGCACACAGGAGGTCCAGAGGCCACAAAATGAAACTGGACAAACAGTATTCTCGGCTAGATTTGAGGAAACATTTTTTCAGCAACAGAATTGTGGATTTGTGGAACAGTCTCCCTGAATATGTTATCTCAGCAACGTCTGTAAACTGCTTCAAGAGTAGACTAGATAAATACTGGTCTAAAAATTATAATCTCCCCCTGTTCAGACGCTATTCAGTTTATACCGAAACTCGATAAAGAAACGACGTATAAAGAATCATCGTATAGCTAACGGGTCGTTCAGACGCATATTGTGACCGTCGTGAAAAAGGTGGTATAGATGCGCAGTTTCCCACTGCGCGTGTTGTTATGATCACGAGGTATCCGCTAGCCCCCCTGCCTGGATTTCCTCTTCCACCTTTCACGCGCGCTCCCGTTAAGCCCCGCCCAGTTATACCGTTCTATGGTCGCCATACGTTCAGACGGACACGGAACAGTGATTCTTTATCGAGTTCTAGTTCGAAACGATGCTCTGACCCTCGTTTCGCTATACGTCGTTTCGTTAGTCAGCGTTCAGACGCAAAATTTGATCGTATAGCTATACCGTTCTAGTATAGCTATACCGTTTTGGTATAGATTTTTAGCGTCTGAACACCCTGCTCGTTTACGAGCTAGTATAGGATGTATGAGTCAATATTTTGAATCTTCCACACATTTTTGTCCTTTCCCGACACATATTCGACTTGTTATGACATGTTATGGAAAATGTATAATCACATGCTACAACAAGCTACGATCGAAGAACAGGCATTCGTCCTATATCATCGTGGGATTAAAGTAAGTAAAAGTAAAGTAAATTCATTACAGAATAATTCATTTACACGTTTTTATCATTTTATCATTTTAACACACTAGTAAACATGGTAAAGTTATGAATTCTATGCCGAGTAGACATTAAGTGGTATTATGTAGGTTTTGGCTCTTGACTATCATAAGAGAGGTCCCGGGTTTGATGCTTGCTCGGTGCTTACATCTTTGGACAAGTTGTTTTGCCCACATTTATCCCTCTCGACCCAGGCGTAAATGGGTCACGTGACAATGCCACCGTAATAATAATTACAGGGCCCAGCGCAACAGTGTATTTCTCAAGGGGTAGGTTTACATAGGTTTTCAGTTTTATTTAAAAAAATCCAGTATCAAATTAGTACATACAAGGGATAAAAGCATTATCAGGTAACTAATTGAGACCGGAAAGAAGTTATTATAAGAAGCTTTTGTAATCCACAGTAGACATTTTTGTTGTTAATAGGTTTCTTTTATTGTGCCAATTTTCACGTGTGACATACCTGCGACTGTGCCAATAAGCACTCATCGCAAATGAAAGTTGTGGCTACCCTAGGTAAATAAGATCCAGTGTCCTATTTCATGAAACTTGTTATCAATAACAAGTTACGACAACTGTTATAACAGCTACTGAAATCCTTGCATCTGATTCGCTGTGAACAAAATGTTTCGTCTTAAATATGTGGCAGTTGTTATTGATAACAATTTTGATGAAATGGGGCCCCAATTATTGCTATTATTATGATCTTCACATAATGATCACAGACGAAATCTGGACAAATTATGCTGTGGTGCAGAGTACAGAGTGGCTAGAAAAGTTTACTCAGTCAGTGCTGACCCCCAGTGTTAAAGAAACATGATTCTACTGTGCAATATCCATTTCCTATCTTAATTTTTTTATAGACTGCTGTTTGAACGAATGATGTTGATACGAACTGAGGCTTCAGTTACAAGAATGAATCCGTGCCTTCCGTGGTCATGGTTGTTACGTCCGATATTTGTCTTTATCGACCACATGACCTTCATGAATTTAAATGAAAATGTTCTCGGCTTCAAAGAACATCATGTTCTCTCGTTCTCAATAATCTTAGTAACATTTCTTGATATCAAAACCTTGATATAATCTTATTGATCGAGGGTCGGCACTGGTCGGCATCTTGATTGGAGACCAAAAGAATATCGCTCTAGAAATTGTTTAATCTGCAGCGGCCCTTGCAGACACACCTCTGAGCCGAGCCGATGTATGCTCCCGAGAGGGCGGCTACCCGCCAAGCTATCAGAAAGCTCTTCACGGCTCATTCAGTAAGCAGGTGTCACTCCGGAATTGTAGTGGGTAAATAATGACCCCCTCACGTCGCATCCTACATCTAGCGTTCCTTTCAAAGATAATCGATTTTTACCCTCTTATTATCTCTCAACCCCATCTCCACCAGTCATCCTAGCTAAAGGCATGTTTCCATTGGTACCAGGTAGTTAAAATCACAAAATATTCCCCTCTTTTATTTACGTATCAATACATGTGTGTGTACTATCCCACATATATTTTGGTAAATGTCAGTGTCTATAAACGCAATTACAGCATTCCTTCAGAAATACTTATAATGCATAGATAGAACCAATATTTCCTCGAAAAATAAATTCCCTACTAAATCATTAATTGTTATCAACTTTCGTCATTGTCCCAACAAGTCCGATTCCTATTTGTGCCTCTCCATTTTCTTTTAAGATATCCTTCAAATCATACTCATTGTCACCGCATTGTATTTTTAACATGTTATTAATTAGATCCTCACACTTTTCGATGGATATATTAACCCGTGTGATTTTATGAAAAAAATAAATTGAATTGAATTGAAATGAGCCTCAATGCTTGGAATCCAGTTTGCACACATTACGTGTTGCTAGCAAGCAAGCTTTCAGGTTGTCAAGAACAACCATTGTTCGAAAGGTATGTATACAAATTTGCATATATTACCGAAGCGGTCTATTATCTATAAATTAGACCTGTTTGGATTAAATGATATTCAAATGGATCCTGGGTTTAAGTTCAATCTATGTTGGCTCTACGGTTATCATCCAACCACCATGATGCAACAAAATATTCTTTTGTCGCTGGTCTTCACCAAATTTACTTGTGGCTACGCATAATTACGAATCATTATTGGGGAAGTTATACTGAGCGATGGAGCGAAACAGGCACAAAGCTGATCATACACAAGGGACTATTAAGCAAATCTACGTCATTGCTACATGGTCGAAAAAAGACTGGGGACGCCTGTATGGAACTTAAAAGAGGACATCAAGTTCACGTGATTTACGTAACAATCTTTCAGGGAAGACCATTGAGTAAAGATATAGTGGTGATTCGGAAAATGTATTTAATACTGAACACGGTTTTTATGAAAACAGGACAAAAGAAATGGTTTGAAGTGTGATTTCAAAGGGTCAAAGGAGCATACAGCCAGGGGTACAAGAAAGCTTTAATCGGCCACCAGAGGGACTTCCGCGAGCAAGCGAAGGAAACGAACAAACAGTCTTGAGCAATTGCATATAAAATGACAGTTTCATCATTTTCTGTCAGTATCTTTCCTGATTAAGAAAAAAACATTGAATATTGAATATTGGGGCAAACTTAAGATAAGTTTAATATACTTAAAGAACGAAGTTTGCAACCGCACTTTATTGTTATTTATTGGCATAAATCCTCCATGAAAGTTAGAATCGTGTTTAGTTATGGGGAAAGGACATAAACCTCTGACATTTCTTGATACATATCATGCCAACATGAACGCACTCATGCACTTCTTCCCTGATTCGTCGCGTAAGTCATGTACTCTCTGAACATGGATCATTCAGAGAGGCGGGAGGGCGTGTGTTGATATCAGCCCTATTAAAAGGTATACTCAAGACTAGTGAGGCGTGCCAATAATCGATCAATCTTAAGGTGCTAATCGATCGATGATACGTACTGGAGCGAAAGCCTGAGATTATCGGCTGCTAGGAGAGATGATAAAGGCTGGAGGGGAATGAAGATTAATATGGTAGGACTTGTGAAAGTTGAAAAACACATACATGAGGGATATACGCCGACATTTGCCAACTTTGGAAGCGTTGTTTTGTGAAGATGTCATCTATGAAGGATAACAGTCGACTGTCGTCTTTTCCTGCCCATACTAGTAGGCATGATAAGAAGGGGCGAGCAGGTCCCCACAGTTCTCTGGCTTCCTTAAGTTTTTTTGCTATAATGCAAAGATTGCCCTGCATTTTTCTTGGTCTCCTCAATGCCTAATTATAATTATAGATTTACCCTTACCGTGCCACTGCTGCAATTTTGCACAGACTCATAATCCCACAGACTCATGATCGCACAGACACATAATCTCATAGAACAGAATTCTGCAAAACATACAAATAGTTGCATGTGCTCCTGATGGCATATATATACAACTATCATTGTTTAATACATTAAGGGCTTTCCGTTGGTGAGGTTACACTAATAGACTGCTTGACGTTTTCACAACGTTCTGATTCTGTTAATACATGTATAAAGGAGCCACTAAAACAACATGGACCTTCCTCATTGACTGAATAAAAACCAGCGGAATAAGTACAGGGGCGGATCCAGGGGAAGGGAGGGGGGGGGGGGGGAGGGAGAGGCAATAGCGGTCCTCCTTTTTATTCCCAACTGGCATACAGTAAGTACACAATAAAGAAAGCCTCCTTAATTGTGGACTTTTCCGGCTCTGTGCCCCCTCTTTTACAAAATCCGGGATCCGCCCCTGACGTATCACATGGAACTCCACTAACTGTTTTTTTAATGTTTAAAACCATATTTGCTTTCTCAGTACACTGTTTAACACATCATTTTGATATTTTGATACATTTACTTGGAAAATCACTTTAATTCTTCTTTCGACAACAAAGATGACTCTGTTGAGAAGCGTGACAGTATGCACAAGAAATAAAATTCGAAATATATACCCTTTACACTCCAGAATTTCGGAATTTCTGTCGTATTAACTTTTTGGGGAAATACTTCTTTGTCACAAGTGTTCTTTACTTTAAATGATTATACAGGAAAATCCAATTAAGGTGTAGGGAGAATGAAATCATGAATACATGTACATTACGACAGTTGATAGTCTCAATATATAACATCATCATGCCTATGTATACAAACTTCTGGACTCCGGTCTGAATATTTCCTTCAAGCACATATCATTCCAAAATCTGTATTGTTCCGACTTTAACTTAGTGGCTCTACCAACCACAATAACTGACCGTAACACCCGCAGTCAAGTTCAACTCATAACCCATATCAATTTCCTTTAGACGAACTTTGCGATCAATATACCCGAGTCCGTGTAATATCTGTCTCGATTTATGCCTGAGTCACATCGCCCAACCTACGCCACACCGACTCCTAACCGACCAGTTTCCCGGTCACTCGGGTTAATGTCATTTTTGTTCGGTCTGTTGTCGATATGCTGTCTGTCTGGTCGGTGTGACTGGGGTATAATCACCAAAGTCGCTTTAGTGTCAAATGACTTGACTTCTTCAGATCTGCCCCTTATCATAATCATATTGACAATGTAATAAAGGGATCGGAATTCGCCCTTAGGAATATTACAGTCCGGGGAGGAAGAAAAGTTTTGCTGTTCATCACTGTGAAAGCTAAAGTTACGATGCTTGTTTTTGAAGGGAAGAATAAAGTCGGAGTCGTATTTCGTATAGATGGGACTTATCAACAGGACACCCGTGGTATTCCCGACATTGGCAAAACAAAACCCCCCTAAAAATAGCTTTCATGAGTACATTTCATCACTGGAATTCGAAAGAAACGTATCAGTACTTTTGTTTATGAAATAAATAGATGTACTTTTCTTTCATTCTTGTAATGCCCCTGAAGCAAAGACAACATCGTAACTTCAAGCAACCTTAATCATTGTGAAAAAAATTCAAAGGCCTACATTTGACTAGCACGTACAAACATTTTTAGCAGTAGTTTATTTCTTATTTCAAAGCAAAGAAAACAAATACAAATCTTCTCTAAACTAATAAAGAAATAGTTTTTCAGAACGATCTCCTGCTTAGACAGATTACCTATTTTCTCCTATCCAGATTTGATGAAAAAGTTTTGTCCTCACAGAAACAAAAACCCGCACACAAAACATTCCTCCACATCCAAAAAACCCCACAACTTTTGAAGAACCCGAGAATTCAATTTGTAGGACATGGATCACAGTCCCTTCAGAATTATAAATGACATTGGTATTTGCTTTAATACACTGTAAAAACTAAAGTGCTACTTTTAGGGGCATGTATAGTGACTGCACCTGAAATGCTGTTTATAGCACTTGTAGTGTGCTAATTTACCAGCAAAAAAAAATGTGACCGTGGCGAGCCTCGAACCAGGTTCCGCTGATTGAGAGGCGCTGACGTTACCGATGGACTAACGAATGCTTCTTGCAATCCAGTTTAGTCATTGGAGTCAAGTATATAACATGAACTATGTGGTGTCGTAAATTCACTATGTAACAATATGATCTGCTCTACATCGTACGATGTGAGTTAGTCTAGCGGTATTGCCAGCAATTCTCGATCAGCGGACTCTGGTTCGAGGCTCGCCAAAATCATTTTTTTAATGAATGTTTAGCAGTTTAAGGAGCCGGTCCAGCTCCCGTGAAAGTGCTGAAATAGCACTCTGAGTGCAGTCCCTACGCATGCCCTCAAAAAGTGCTATATACATTACTTCAGTTTTTACAGTGTAGAGAACGTATCAATTTTTGTCACTGCAACTCAGATTGGTATGGAATGAACAGATATCGTTCTCAACAATCACTAAAAGACTTCCAATCCTAACCTTCCCGTCATCGGCATTCTCACCCAATGCAAAACCCTCCAGATTTCTTGTCCGCCAATCCCACCCTCCTCTTATACCCGTTGCACACAAGGCGTCATATCTATTGCGCTATTAGCTACGCTAATCTAGCTTGCGAAGGACAATTAGCACACACGCCAGTAATGCAACGCAAATATTTGCACTGTTCACATTTCAATTCAATTTTTGTATGCTATCACTCTGAGGCGGCGCGTCAATGACCCACGCCAGTTGCTGAACCAGTAGATAAATGACGCAGCGTGCGCAACTGACCATCTAAGGTCAATTATTCACTTACCAATTCATCTTCTGAGCCTTCGTTCAGTATTGCCTTCTCCTTCAGTACAGAGTGCATGCTGGAGAAAAGAACAAAGAAACAGATAAACGTACATCATTATCATGATTATTATAAATTCCGTGAGATGTATTGCGGTGACGAAAAATTGAAAAAGAAAAGCAAATCATTCTGTTGGACATACGCTATAAAGCATTTGGTTAATCATTCACTGAATCAAAGTGCGAATATCAGACACTTTTCAAGGAAATGTTAGTGCCATATTCACCAGTAAAATAAAATATATTTTAATATAAATATTTTGTTTCATTCATATGAATGGAATATGATAATTCTTATTTATTATTCTTGATCGGGTATAGAATAAACATATGACAGCTATTATTAATAGTTGATATATGACCGCTTTGCCCATAACAATGTGGGTTTATAATACATTTTAATTGACCGTTTGGGCGGGTTAGCCGCCCTCGGTAATAATAGGGCTTGTCTCCAATTGTATGAGAGTTAATATATTCCTCATATTTAGAAGTATGTAAAGGATGTTGTTAAAATGTTAAAAGGGGGAAATCTTTAGTACAAAATACTTTTCTATAGTAATCGCAGTGAATAATTCACCCGAGTCTCCAATCCAGTGAAATACAACTTTTAAACCCCAATCACATCTGATAAGCCAAGACTTGCCAATTTTCTTCTAGGGCACATATATTTCCAAAATCCTTTTTGGAATAGGATTTATTGGCAAGCAGTTAGATGAATCTTTGATACCAGATCGATATTGGTAGTCAAACTAATGAAAAAGTGTATCAAATTGTAAGGAAAACCCATTATCATTGCGATAGGGACTTCTTCTTTTGCGCTCTTTTATGATTGATGATGCTGCGGCGCAGTAATTTTGATTAACTTTCTTTTAAAGGAAACAATAACACCTGAAACCAGGAATGTTTAAGTTCTTTACCAGGGCATGAGATTGGGAGAAAATATAGTCTTGTCCCACAGGGTAAAAGGTACGCGTCAAGTGCATCTTCGGTTTCACTCTTTGCACAATAAATCACGTTCATTGAGATACATTGTAGGTCAAGAAGTTCGTACTTCCTTTCGACCAGTTTTCGGCGTTTCCTTCCAAATTGCCCACCTTCGCTATCATGGCTATGACGTAGATAGTCTGTTGTACTCAGGCTTTATTTTAAAGGGACCCTTGCATAATGATATGTCGCTTTAACCCTTTCGAGACAATTTAACACATTTTGTGGTTTGACTTAATAAGTTTTGATTCAGGGCTGTAAAAATATACCAGATGCATGAGTAGGAAAGAGCAAAGAATTCTGCACACACTATGTCCATGTTTGTTGCATGACCATAATTGCGTTTGATGCAAGTAATTGTAAAAAGGAGAATAAGCTCTAAAATCATTAAATTGGCAACACATTGAGAACTTCAAAATCATTGTTTTTTTTTAAATCAAAATTTGTATTTTTTCAACTCTTCGACAAAATTCCTAACCATATATATTGTTTTTAACGACATACACCTTATTGGAACCATGTAGCACTAAAATGAAAATAATGTTGCCAATTTGAAGAACGAAATACGATCAAAAAGTGATGAGGTATGTGTTTTGGACTAAGAATTTTCATCCAGCACAAAGGAACAATTACTCATATCGTACCGTATTCATCAATGGGACATTCTTTATGTCCAGGTCATAGTCATTTCGAGTCGTCAATCTTGAATTTCATTTATGATACTTCTCCAAAACCCCAGAAGGGCTTAATACATATAAGTTCAGGTTCACAGGTAACTTAAAATGATTAACATGGCATTACTTTGTATTATTTTCTACACCTCAAGAGATACAAATTCAGGTTAAATTTGTCACGAATACCTGGCAGGGATGCATATACAGTCCTACAAATTGGACGAAATGAATTCACCTACAATATGTATGACCTTGACTTCGTAAATGGTTCTAAATTGTCCGTTATTTCAGAAACATATTGGCTTCTCCATGGCAACAGAATCAAATTATATATTGTTTTTGCGAGGTCTACCCTAATGTACCTCGTTTGACATCTTATTTCTACGCCTCCTCATATCATCACGTACTTGTGAAATAAAACTAGCGGTCATGTCTTGGAACCTAATGTAGGAACGCATTTTGAACAGACTTTACATATTGCAAATTACTCAGGAAGTATAGCCATGATAGTGGCTATGTGTTAGAGAGCGGTGTCGAAACTCGAAGGTCCCGTGTTCGAAACCCAGTCGATGCGTTAACGCCCTTTTGTTGAGGCCCGAGCATAATTTTACTTTCTTACCAAAAGACAAAATGACTATCAACATTCAACACAAACAGTATCATTGGGAATGAAATGTCTATGTCTTGAATATACGTGTACTTTATATTACATTATTAGCATGTGTTGTAGTTTGAGTATTGTATGTAAACCAAACTCTGTGATTGCTGTAAAAAAGGGGGTTGTCTTGAAGCTTAAAAGTTAAATCGACAGATGCACCACAAATCATTTCGGAAGAATCTCTGGTTTGAACAAAATTTCGTTGAAATTACACCCTCCTTATCGTGTCCACAAAGTCAAGACTAAGATGTATGTACATGAATCTAGTACAGGTGAAGCGCCGGGGGTGAATTGCTCCGCCAGGCGTTGACCAGGGGAAAGACGAGACGTGGAATAGAGCCTAGTTAGCTGCATCCAACAAACCGTACTCTAATACAAATAGAGATGGGGCCTGGGAATCAGCAAATTGAAGAGGAAGAGAAGCAGGTGTGCAATAGTAAAATATTCCATGGAGCAGAAAAAAGACAGAGAAGATGTAGAGGAATATGTAAAGTAACATTAGAGGTGTGTTAACTGTAACTATAATAAAAATACAGTATGCTATATAGCACGTGAATATATACTATGGAGTAGAAGAATAAGGGGAAAAGGAAGGGGAGGAAAAGAAAAGAAAAAACGAGAGAGAGAGAGAGAGAGAGAGAGAGAGATGGGGGTGAAGTTTGGACACCCTCGAACATGTCGAAGAACTGTGCCAAGAACGATGTTTCACAAAGTATGATGATCTTGCAGCATTCATGAACTTTATCAGAGACACTAACCCTTGTCTTACGCCTCAAAACAGGACAAAACTTTAGAGATTCTAAAATATCCTAGTTTGAAGAGTGCAAAGAAATGACGGGCATAATAAATCTCGTGAAATAAGGCTAAGTATGGGAGTCTGAAGGCAGGTGGCAAAATAAAACTGCGTTCAGTGAGCTGGATGGAATGGGCCTGGCGGATAGAAGTTCAGTCCACCCGGCAAAGGAAAAGACTTAAAACAGCATCAAGTATTGATATTCATGAAGCACGTATGCAAGTTCTTGGAATGCATGTAGTTATTCGGGATGACTTGCATTAACAGTTATCAGCCATTTGAGTTCAGTCTAAACTGACTAAAGATAAAGTACAGCATCCTCTCCTAAACTACGTCTATCTTTTTTTTCATCTCCTTGGAAATAGTACACAATACGATTAGACAAGACGCGTAATACTTCTGTTGAACATTAAATTAAATCTCGAACGCCTCTTTGACTTATGAACTTCATTAAATATGAAATAAACTGTAACAAAATTTATTGAGATTATTGCCATTTTGTTTTGATTATTGAAGTTATATGACATTTTATACATGTTATAACATTATCTAAAATACATTTTTCAATGTTAATAAATGCGAGGTTAGTGCCTTACATCTTTCTTGAATGATTAACACTAAATAATGTATATTTCATATTTTTTCAAAATAATGTGTATGATTATTATTGGAATACCTGCTGTACATGTACGCTGATTAAAAAATATTTTGAAATGATATTCTGGAAAGCGGTCTGCTTTACTTGGGTAGACGTTTTGCACACAACTGATTTTAATGAGGATAAATGTCACCCCATTTGATTAATTCATGATGTATCTCAAAATATACTGCTACCTATAATGAATACCCCAGTATTAAACCACATATCTCGAAAATTTTCTGACAAGCAAAACAATAAAAATAAGGTTATCAGTTCCAAGGGGGGGGGGGGGGGGGCACAATGTACAATTATCTTTCAAGGGCGGGGGGGGGGGGGGCACGGGCCCGAAGTGCCCCCATCCCCCACTGCATGCAGTTAATACATTTTTCAAATTTAATTTCTCAATTTCTCATAAAATTAAGCTTTTTAGAAATATTTAGTTATTTAGTTATCAAGTTCGTGCATTCATTTGATGAACACCAGTGAGAAATCGATTGGTTTCTAAGAACTTTATTCACCACAACGCCTGCAATACGTACACTTTCAAATTATCTCACAAGCGGATCCAACTACATGTACTTATGTTAAAAAGCAACATGAATCATAAGGCCGATTGAACGTACATTAAAGAAGACACAAAAGGAACTCTTATTTAAATTTATCCTTTATATTTTGGGAAGAATTGCGTATTGCAAGCCAATTTAATGGCAATTTCCAGAACGCTGACATCTGAAAAAAGTTCACCATGCTTTACCAAAACACATATTTCCCTAATTACCTATAATGGTTCCAAATTTTCCGCCTTTCATTTTATGATTGGTTCCAAAACACGTCACTCAATGCAATCCTGACTTTCCTTGTTTGCAGCATCGACTGTAATTGATAGATACGGAATTAGAGATGTGGATTACGAGACGACAGTCCTTGATTAACGCCAAATTCAAAACAATTATTTGGCAGAGCTATTTTCATATCGCCTGAGCTTTCATCACGTTTCAGTAATCTTTGCATGCGTCATGCCTTGTGTATGTTAATACGTCGTGGCCAATGTGGCTTTTATCAAGCTCTGGGTGGATAAACTCTCAAGGGTGTCTACGTAATCTTTAATTTCATGTTTACAAAAATAATATAACGCTTTCGAATATAATTATGTACAACACGACCATTGCGACGACTTCTTAAAGAGTAAAACCAAAAAAAGAAAGATATATCTATTTCTTTTGTTGTAAGCATCTCCTCATAATAAGAAATTATTCATGAGTAAATCAGAGTTACAATATTGACATGAAGCACTGAGAAGTGACCACGTTTTCAAAAGTCGTAAATTTGACAACTGGCGAATCGGACGCTTATCGTGTTAGATCCAGCAATGCATTAGAGACATAGCAAAAGACAGTTAGAGAAAGCTAAATAATTTTGCTTGGAAACTCAATATCTGATGCAAGCAAGTTGGGTCCATGTTTGAAAATCGTTTGTGACGTCATAGATATGAACATAAAGAAATGAAACTTTTTTTCAATTCCAGTCGCAATTCGTACATATGCACGAGAGAAGTATTGTAGTGTGTTTAACCTAAACAAGTATTGAACATAAGCATGGCTCGACATTTCCCCAAACCAGTGAATTTACCCTCATCATGGTCGACTTTATTAATGAAAAGATGCCATAGAAATGTACTAGCTCAGCAGTTCAAATAACACTTTGATCGCTATATGAGTTTCCCAGAGTTATGCTATCCCTTTTTACTTATTAAATAAAATGTATTATAATGACCTTTCTTGACACAACTTTGTCAAGGAGCACCAATTCCATTGGTCAAATAAAACATGTTTACTCTTTCATCGACAGAACTCCCTCTCCGTCTGTTCGAAACTTGATCAATATTTGATATCACATTAATTTCTTGTTGAGGGAGTGCAAATAAAAATGTCTAAGCTGATCCAGATATACACCTAAAATTTGCACAATTGTGTGACCTAGCACGGAGAATTGACTGAAAATTAAAAGCAAATAATAACTTTTACTGCACAGCATTAATCCATTCATACTGATGCTGAATGCAAGATGAAGAAATTGAAGAAAATTTCTAAGCCTGGATGATGTACGTAGCATCACTCTACGGCATTACACTCTACAATGATACATATCATTGTGTGTCCTCATTCAGTCACCAAAAAAAAAAGTCCTTGGTGATTCTGATATATGACATTGACATTTACTAACTGACAGGATGATATTTTGGAAAAAGTAATTGCAGGGAGAAAAACCAATTAGTTTGGAAATAAATATGTATTAACGCGATTAAGCCATGAGATAATTTTGTTATTTCCTAAACCATAATAGTACGCAATTATGAATGAGTGGAAGTGCGGAATGCATAAAACTTAGACGACTCTGCAAATACTGTACGTACATTGTAAATTAATGACTATTGCTACAGAGTAATTGTTCAGTACTAATTATTGCCTAAACACTGGGCATTGCTTATTAGATTGGCACACATAGAAATAGTAAAAGGAATCCAATATTTCATTCAATGATCATCATACGCCATTTTACAAATACAACTGTAGTTGTTTTGAATATGATATTTCGTATAGGACAATAATCTCTTATTCATAATCTGGCATATAATTTGAACTAATTATAATTTGAATTTGAGAGAATAATGTCACAAGAACCACACATTATTTTCTCATCTTGAATATGACTATAAAATATTTGTATAATTGTGCAAACGCCAAACTTGTACACAAAGATGGATACCAAATATCTTAAATGGAAAATAAGATACAAGTAGCTTGAGCAGCCCTGTATTTTATATCGTGTTTACAGATTCCATCTCGTTTCCATAGCAACCGCATCCAGCTGTACAAACGAGTATTGTCTTGAGTACATGGTCACACAGGTGTGAAACATGGCGCCCCATGTAATGTCGACTCATCGGAAAGAGAGAGAGAGAGATGGAGAGAAAGAGGGAGAGAGAGAGAGAAGGAGGAAGAGAGAGAGAATCAATGATGGAACCTGTTAAAGATATCAAACTCAGTTGACCATATACTCATATTGATTTTTCTTTCTGAAAATATCGGTCTGAAATTGTAACACCTTGAGAGAGGAAGATATGAAATTGCACTTGCAAGAAATGGAAGAAATTCTTTAGTACCTCTTTATAAACTACGCCCTACGTTTAATGGAATTATCAAATTCAAGAATTTACGGCATCTTCATTGAACATTGATATTCCTGTTAAGATATACTTTTGATTTAGCATTGTTTATCAGTGAACATCTAGCCAAGTTAACAAAAATTATTAAGATGTCAGATAATATATCTACGCACATACTGAGATATAAATGAAATTATAGTTGTTAAAGATAATCTTTGTCTCACAACGCCTTGAAATTACCATTCACTATAACTCGCTTACAATTTATATCTCGCTAACTGTTAGCATCTTAAACAATTACCCTCATTCCTATATGATTATGTGATTATCTGATTATGATTATTTTCTTCCTCTGAATTATATGACTTGCAGTAATCTTTGGGCATCTTATGTCTTCCATCTTGGATGATGTTTTCAATTCCTGCATGCCAGATACCCGTTCTACGGTGATAATTTTTTTTTAAAACTTAATCTTTTCTGAAAAAAAGTGAACACGAGCACCTAGGTGTTTGTCATCGAGAACTTCTGTAGAAAAATCACTCCTTATTTTATAAGATTTAAAGGGGATTATTCACAAATGAATGTTGTTGGTTCACCATAGAAGTCCACCCGTGTTTTATCATGAAAATGTTTACTATTCATCGTTACGATGTTTGCCTATCTCCCTAAAACTATCAGAACGAGACCGAACCTTGAGCTTGAACTTTGTGTGCCATTTCCTAGATTTATTTGGAGTGTGAGTATATTTTCTTTCAGTTACAAAGAACAATAAGAGTTTATAAATGACATGATCTAGCCCTTATGTTAAACGTCAACGCTTCTACCTATCTATGTACCCACCTCCCTATACCCACCTCCCTCCCTACCTACCCTATACATTCGCAGAAGATGAAAGAACTCAATATTTCATTCATTATATTTTTCAAATGTCCTCCATCTCTTCCATAACCACGCATCGACGAGTTTTAACATGCAAATACTCCTGCGGGGAATGGATAACGAGTATGTATTCGTGCAGCTTTCTATCAAAATCCGAATCCATGACTCCCACGTGGGCCATAATACGTTGTAATTTCCAGGTTAAGGGGATTTTTATTTTCGTCATGTTATAAAAAGAATTACCAAGAGGTTACGTCGAATCATGCAATTTGCGGTGAGACTTCCGTCCTATGTATCTGTTCCTCTCCTTCGTGTCTGAATCATTATCTTTATAACGAGCTGCGTACGAGTTGACACCAAAGTCGATGAAAACGAGCTTTTTACTGATTGATAAAAAAAATTGTCTGTTACAAAAGACTTACTATACATAAATTTCTTTTAATTTTTTTAATCATTTTCTGAAAACGAAAATCAATTTATTTGTTATGAATGAATATAATACATATATAATACTTTAGCGTGAGCCCCAATTAAAATATATAATTTTCTTCGATTCACTTCAAAACAACTATGTCTTTCAAGTGAGTTGCATTCTGACAAGAGAAAAAGAAATAACCTAGAAATATACAATTTCAAGAAAAGAGGGAGAAGGAAAAGAGATAATATACATATATAAGTAGAGATTGTGTTTAGTACACTCCTAAAAGTATCACTGTATCATCTAACTTCAAGCAAGGTGAAGATAAATATCCGCCGCTGGTCTATTGGCCATATAGGAGAGGCAGCAATTTTTGTTAAATAGTCGTCATCTTGGCTCTTCCGCTTAAGTAGCCATTACTGGTCATGCCTAGACAAGGTTTATCTCATTTGTGCCCAAGACAATGGATTAAATTGTCAGCAAAATATATAACAAATGGCGTCAAAAGAAACATTGCAAAGCCCTACAAGTATCCTTCAAATGAATAAAACGGCTGATGCATAATCAGAGCTATCAAAATTAAAGCGGTTAATGGGGGATATAGACCTTTATAAACTCACGTTAAATGATGAAATTCAATGGAGTATTTACTACAATATTGGGAAGCTTTATATGAGCGTGCACGTATAAAGAGATCACTTAAAAGCATTCGGGAACACTTAATAAACGCGTCCTTCATATGCATTACAGATTTCCACTTTGATATGACACTATCGTGCTAAATGGCGTTTAATCTTATTAAACGAAATTACCGTTTTGGAAAATCTGCCACGTTCGGGTACCAAGGCGGAAAATAGCGCTTATACATGAACATCAGCCGTAGTTTTGAATGAAATGTGCCAGGAGTGTAGACGAACAAATGTCATTTCCTGGGGAGGTGTAAAAATATTATCCATATATATAATTTTTCAATGAACTTTATTAACATCTAGATTAATTAATAAAGTTCATTGATAATTTTTGTTTTCATGATGAGAAAACCATGGCATGTGTTCGTGGGCGGGTTTAAATACAATTGACCCCCATTAGTTCCATAATGTAATGTGTACTTTCATGATTAATGTGTAGTCCCATCAAATTAACAATCTACGACATAACTAATTTGAGTGTCTGACAAAGATTACTGTGAGATTAAGAAGAAGAAGAAGGAGAAGAAGAAGAAGAAGAAGAAGAAGAAGAAAACATCAACAACAACAACAATAATAATAATAAGAAGAAGAAGAAGAAGAAGAAGATTTGATGACCGAGGATTTACCAATTGTTTCCCCTCACGCTTAGGTTGTCTTATTTCTAATGAAATATGTTGTTCTGATTTGTACAAGAGTTGAAAAACCTACCTCGTGATGATTAACCAGGATTTTTCTTTTCAGTTGAAATCTATACTGGAGGTATTCTGATTTTTTATCAGCATTTTCCCAATTCCATGAACATGGCTGGAAACCAGTGGTAAAAAGAATCTTAATCGCAAAAGAAAAGCATGACATATTCCGCACAAGTTTGAAATGGAGACGGGGAACAGTCATTGCATTTTATGAAAAAGAACATCAGACGGTCAGAGCTAAGTCTGATATCGATTCTGATTTTCTGATGTAATCAATGTTATTTCCGAATTTAAGCTTCATTCCGCAATTCAATTTACGAAGCGATCTGCTCGATTGAGCTTTTCGTTCAAAGAGGGGCTCGGTGTTCTCTGACTAAACATGCACTTGGAAAGTTTTGCCAGCTTTAAAGAGGATTCATACAAATTTGCGAAAGGGAATGGAATGGAAAAAAAACCCAACATATATCTGCATAAAAATAAGAATAGTACATGAAGTGTATTCAGTAAATTATATATCACAGTGATGTTTTTAAACATTGCAATGGTAATAAGATCGTCGTATTAAACAGAAACATGTGTAATGTTTGAATATAATCAACTAAACAGAAAAAAAAGTACAAGATCATCACACACATTTGAAATTGTGTAGGGCAGACACGTTTTGGGAATGGACAGGGCGATGATACTTATTTAGAATATAATGATTAATTCAATGCAATTGACATACCGTTTTACATATAAAACATACATGTTCATGTATAGGCTATTTCTGTAAGGAGACGTGAAACATTTGATTCTGAAAAGGTGATTATATCCTTGAATAAACGACTTGGAGACGAGGAAAAAGACAAATGTAACAAAAGAGTGACATGTCAGGTTGAACACTCCTGTAATCTTGGAGTATTATTCATTTTTTTAATTACTTTTAAGGAGGCTTTCTCCGATATAATTCAACATGCACGCTATGACTATACATCCAAAATATATTACACTAAAAATCATTTTACGGAAAAAAGGATAAGCATTTTGGCAACGCTTCCCAATGTTTTGGATGCAGTCAGTATGTCGACCATTTTGACTCGAGATGTCAATAGAGCAACATTCCTGAATGCTTCTCAAACGTAATAAGACATTTCAACATTTTTTATCTGTTACATTCACTATTTTCAAGGTTTTCCCCTTTTTTCATTAAAAAGTCCCGTAAACCTTGCCATCATCGTATCCATTTAGCCAAAGTACAGTGACCCAATGGATAAAAGTTTTGTAGTTGGTAAAGTGTACCGGTTCTGTTTGCAATAACCTATTAATGCGTGGTATTCTACGTGAAAAACCCTCCCCATCCTTTAAAGCCTTGTCGGAAAGAACCATTACGAGACAAACCAATAACTGTATAAGAGCTTTCAATTTCAAGCAGCTATCAAGGCGTAATGCAAAGCTAGGGACCTGGTAAAAACAGCGGGGGAAGTAATGTAAAAGAATGTTTATATTATGGAGACACAAGATAAAAACAGCATGCGAATGAAATAGATTGTAGTTTAGGGCGAAAAGATGAGCTCTGCGAGCTACATCCTCCGAATAGATTGGACATGGCGTGATGGAGGCTAGATGGTGCTTAGAAGAAAAAAAGAGAACAAGTCTGGTGATGAGATTTTTGTCCTCTCTTTCCTTCCGTGTCAGGTTGTTTGCTGGAGAAGGTTTTATTTTTTGTTTAAGGACGGCCATGTCTCATGTGATAGAGCCGGAGAATCAGCGAGTTGAAGCCTAATAAAACGCCTGAGTTGATATCGGGAGCGGGCTGAGGAGAGATGGAGTCGACGAATTGATGAGAAGGAAATGTGAATTGGGAGGATGCTTAATTGAGAAGCAGGTGCGGGATGGTGACTTTTACCCCCACCACACAAACAACGTGTCCTCCGGTATTCAGAGTCATCCCCTCTCGTCATCATTATGCGATGAGAAGAATAAAAAGAAAAGACGATCGGGTAATGAAGGAATAATGGGTGAAAACAAGAAACGATTGGTGAACATATATTCAGAAACATGGAATGGAGAGATGAAAGGACATTTATAGAGAAGAGACGAAGGGAGAGAGTGTTCGTGGTGCTGGAAATAGAAGATAGAGAGAGAGAGAGGGGGGGGGGGGGGGGAGTGAGGAATAGAGGGGAAAACCGACACATAGAACATGTTTAAGATCGACTCAAGGGAAGGGGATAAAATCGGAAAACAGCATAAGTAAACGCAAATAAACTTTTAAAAATGTGAACGGGGGAAGAAGTAGAAAAAGTGAGAGAAAAGAAGAAGAACGAGAAAAAAACAGACTAACAAATGAATAAAAACATGCCACAGAAAAGGGATATCACTAAGAAGGATAAATGAAAGGAAAAGTAAATTGGAGAAAGAGGAATTACAACCCGGGGTTCAATCAACAGACGGGCACAACGAAATTTACTGCAATAATTTGCACATCGGTGAGCTATGTTTTTTTTTCTTCGAAAAATCGATAAAAGTCATTAACCAGTATCTAGTTCTCTTGGCTCTTGCCGTATCTCAAGAACATCCTTTTGACGGCCGACAATGATTTTATTTTTCTCGAACTCAGTCGATAGTAATTTTCATTTCACTATTTTTCTAACATGGTGAAAAAAGACGGAACATAAATATCAAGGTGTATTGTGAGTCTTTCAGTTATGTTTCTAAACTCATATTGGTGCAACTTTTTTATTTCAGCGTGCTACGAACCACCAATTATATATATATTTAAACAATTCATTGATATATCTATTCCTACAGTCCCATACAGGCTTATAACAAAATGCAATTATTTTTAGTCAGTTAGTCAAATAAAACCTTGTCCGATATCACCCATCTATATTTGTAATTATATTCATTGTTCATATTTATCAATTTGATAAACAAAGATATGATATATATCTGCGCCATGATTTTTTCAAGTAGCAAAATTAAAAGTTAAAGTTAGGGTTAAAATGTAAAAATTATTCTTATGCTCTAAATATTTATGGAAACGGGTATTCTCTGAAACTAATGTAGATCTCATTTGAGAGTGCCTTTCAATCAGGTATAGACATGAGGGTTATAGGGGTGACACAAACACCTGAATATATAAAACGGTTATAATAATGGAAAGCATTGTTTAACGTCTCAGAATATTTGACAAATCGTGTTCTTTTAACGGTGTATGTTATGAGGCATTTACGGAAGTATAAAGAGTCTTGATTACCTCATTGCCTATTGGAACCGGGTGGGCCTTGTATTATAAGCTTGTGAAAAAGAGAGATTTCAATAGTGAACAGGTTAATATGAAGAAGATCCTTACACGAATGTCATATCCATAAAGATCGCTTTTCCAATGCCTCTCGAGTTATTTTCTTTTTACTCTCCATCAATACACTATTACTGTGGACGAGTATAGGTTAATGTCAGTCAGCATATTGTTTTTATTTGAAATGTACTATGTACTATGTATTATACTGTATAATCCGTGGAGTACTCATTACATCAATGATGAAAACGTTTTGAAAAAGACCTTTGACTACTATTTTATTGCATCCTAAAATATAACTGCAAATAAAAATATGTCTCTACTCGTAAACATAGGGGAAAAATAGCTTTAACCCTTGATGTACATTATAAATCGTTAAAGGTAGCAATGGAGCAGCGCTTCTAGAATGACCATGGTGTCTGTAATGGCACCCAGAGCGTGGCAAATTACAACCTTGAGAAACGTAATGCAGAGAAGCAAGTGATGCAGCTACGGGGAGTTCGGGGCGGGCAGGGGGAACCTGCCCCTATTGGAATGACCTAAAACGCTTTTTTAAAAGAATAAATAATGAAGTATAAAGAAAGGGCGAGAAAGAAACTGAAGTTTACACAACTCCTCCGCCACACTTTCACCATTCTATCGACTGAGTAAGATTACGGAACCCCCTCCCAAATCCCAGGACCTATTCTTCGGCAATGCACAGAGATTTGATCTCCAAGCATTAAAGCATGTCTTACAATTTACGTGTTTATAATTTGTTTAATGTCTGCTACAAGAAGGCTAGCAGGCGTTTTACAATAAATCAGTTTCGGGCGACTAGTGGAGCGTCGAAATGGTATGGGGAACCTGTCCTTAGTATTAACTTATTGTGAAAAAGAACACTGGCATACCGTCCAACACATGTTTTTGAGGTAACCCTAATGATAACAATATATATAAGAACAGAAAAAAAAAGGGGGGGGGGGGTATCACTGTATAGAAGAACTACAGTTCTTTGTTTTTATCCCTTTGATCACTTCGTAAACAAAGCTCTTTGGTAAGAAAGCATTATGAATAATGTATTTCCATGTTATAGATGAATCTACCCAGGTATAGACGAAAACGGTAAATGATTCTGAATGATTTTAAGGATTATGGAGCCCAGTAGAGTTCAGGCTGCTACTAATCTCTAAGATGTTGTTTATCTTGTTTTCTTTATTACAAGTCTCATTACATTTGTCATGTTTGTTTGTCCACTTATGGACAAAATATTTTGTATTGACCCATAGACTACGGGAACCGGGTGGCTCCTGTATTAAGTCTATGAGAGTTAAAGAATTCAGTAGTCAACGGGTTTTAATGCAATTACTTTAGATGTGCAATATAGGTAGCAGTGATTTTATAATCATCCAGATTTGTTTCAAAGGTTCCTTAGCACCCTTGACCCAATCTTCCAATAGGGGCAATCTGAAATAGCAACCATTTACCCCCCCCCCCCCCCCCCCCTCACTGAAGAGGGTGTTAGCACGCCATTCATTCCGTTCTTACTTTCCATTGCGATCACGTTTAAGTGTCCATACCCCTTATCTCTAAATCACGTTTCCCCTTTTAAATCTACCCCTTTCATTTCTTTCTTCTTTGTCTCATTATCCACCTTCTCTCATTTTGTTCTTAATTCTCTTTTGCCAAAGTCTGCTCTCTATTCCTTCCCCAATAAGTGAATATAACATAAATGTTAAGCAAATAATTTTTAATAGTAGCCCTAGCAAATATCATTCATGAAATTCGGAATTGGTTTGGTCATTAAAAATATTTGAATAAATCCATTATCATCAAATAGTTTGATGACGAGCACAGCATCAAACCATACCTCAAACACAATTCAGTAGATATGGTGTTTTTGGACTTACCAACATAGCTCATTGATTTACTGGTGTAATGGGGATTTTAAAAAGGAAAACTATTTGGAAATAACTGTCACCATTGCATGCTCCTAGATTAAACCTATGGTTAATGAAACACTCTGATGACGATATTTCCGCTAGCATTTTTCTTATTTAGGATGCCTCGTTAACACTGATTTTTCCGGAGTTAAATCTGAAGCTTTCACTTTAATGAACGAAATCGATACACAGAGACGCACAGTGAGGAAGGCATATAGTCTCTGTCTTTCATTATATCTTCATTACTTTGTATTTACAGCAAAAATCAGATCCCAAGAATGCCCCAGGGATATCAAAAGTAGAGAGAAAATCACAATCTAAAAACAGACATGGTGGTGTTCGATTTCCACTTTCCAGGATAACTGGGAGGCTTTATTTCCTGCCATCCTGAATCGCACTCATGGTTTGTAATGCTTCATGCTTTCATCTATAAGGGTTTGGAATGGTGGGGGCAGTTTGAAAAGTGGTGTATATTCTCACGTTATCACTTGTACTTTTCTTCGCACTGCACAAATCACCTAGATACAATAATATGGGAGTGTGATCAGAGGTGAAAGAACCATCGCAATCCGAAAGTTACCTCGAAGACAGAATCCTTTGTATGCCTCAGGAAAATAATAAGGTATCCATCATAATCAAAAGTCATATCTGAACTTCTAGCTGGCTTATCACCTCTTCAAATTCTAAGGGATCAGTCGAAGGACCTTGCTGTGAGCAACTATTGTTCCACAGTCCACGCGTTCTCGACACCTCATTTTATAAAGTACCAAGAGTATCCAGTTGACAGTTCACCAAACCTACACCCATCATGCCCCATACCCTTACCGTAAACCTAAGCGTAACCCTAAACCATAACTGCATTATGCTCCATAGAACATGGAGAGAACAGTGTAGAATGGACAATAAAAAAAGTTGAAAAGCAAAACTGTTTTATCCATAAATCGATTTGTCCTGAATGACATTTAAGGAATTACGATGACACATGTGAATATTATAGCATATACATGTATGTTTGCATGTTAACTTTACAAAGTAATAAACATGATAAAGAAGCTGCTGAATAACAACCTTAAAAACATTATTCTTTGCATTTTCCAAATACTGATATGAAATTGTAGTGATTGCTCCTTTGATTGTGATTGTTCTTACACGAGAACTAAATGTATGTTAGCTGGTTTTTAAATTAAGAACAGAGTGATTGATGGTGCGCGTTAATTACTCGATCATTGCTGAAAAATCGATTTTCATCTCGTAAATCTGCTCTCAGCTTGAAGAGTTCATTTCCAAAGGTCATTTCCAACCTCAGATTTTCCACAAATACCCGGTGTTGTATGGCTAGTTACCATGTTTATATACATCACCGCATGTTTAAAACAGCTGCTTTCGAGTATAATGTCTGGTCATCTGTTCAGCGCGTAATTAGAGCCGCTTTCGGACCATTTATCAGACGGAACATCCACGCACTTAATCACGCACACGCACACTTTGTATCACGCACGCTCGACTGACCGGCTAATGCGCACATGTTTGGGGAAAGGTTATGGATGCGCCGTATTAGTATAAGCATGGTCATAATGTGCCTGAACGTAGACAGGTGGATGGGAGGTCGTTATTTTAACACTTGCGGCTGGAGATTTATTGTCAGTTTTTATGAATGGAAGTGATTAATTCGGACGGACATCTAGGGAGGGCAGCTGCCTCGCAGAACCTTCCTGTTAAAGAATTCGACGCTATCTTCATAAGGTCTTTTAAAGTGTATCTATACACCCTTGCTATATGCTGGTAAACATTAGGTTCATCTCTTTACAAAGTCTGTGCTTTAAAATGTCTTAAAAACAATAATGTCTTACCACTGAACCGCAGCCGTCCTACAATTTCTATCAGCCTCCTCCCCCCCCCCCCCGAGAAGTTCTTTTAAATTTAAATAGTTGAGATTAGAAATAATTGTGGATTCATTTTTTTTTCGTAAATAAGGTAAATACATATGGGATCAACAATACACAGTCATTTTTTGAGTATAAGCATGCCTATATTTCGGACTGTTACTGAGTCAATACATTAGTTAAAGATAATGGCAATCATCCATAGTAACGAGAAGATAAATAAGAGAAACAGATTGATAAATCTTGGAACTAAGAAATTAGAAAGTATTGAAGTTGTTAAAAGCTGGACAGCACCATACAAATGGCAATGTCAAATCGGTATATTGGAAATATAAAGAAATGAATGTTTGAAAATCCTACGATTCGTCCTAGTTCATAATTAATGGCTGATTTGCAAAATTGAGTTTCGTTTACATTCAGTGCTCCTAATTTTCAAAAGTTGACAATTTTCTTTTTGTTTTTCCTATTTGTTTAAACTCTCATCAATCTGTTTCTCTGACATTTCTGTTTTTCCTAAAAATCACTTCGTACCAGGATTTGATTTCCCTTCGATGTCTTTTTCTATTCCTTAAGTAGCTCTACCATTTGGTTAAGTAAATATTTGTCTATTCCACACGTCACAGTTTGACCTTAGGTATCTAAGTGCAGTAGACGGAAAACAGTAAAAAAGAAATCACTTTTTGCTATTGGTTTATTGCGGAAATGACATATTTCTCATGCATCAATATCATTATATTTTCGCATCTAAATAATGTTGTTCCTAACCTTAATCATACTTAAGGAGATTAAAGAACATGGTCATTTAATAACTGTTATGCCATGATGTATTAACTTCTCTTGGCAAGCCTGTTTAAAAGTGAACCTTGATTTTCGTTACCAAGTGTAATAAGGGTGGAATAATTCCTTGCCTTGATCCACCACCCCCTCTCTCTCTCTCCTCTATTTCCGCGATCTCTCTGTCATATATGTTTCTCCCTGTCTTTCTTTCCTCTTTTTTTCTAGTTGCTCAATATGCCACCACCTCATCCTCCCCTCTACACGCTTGCTCCGAAGTGCAGCTGACCTATTTGTTAAAGGCCACAGGACACTTACGTTCCGACACCGCAACAAAATGCTAAAACAACTTGCATTTAAGCGTATGATATGACTGATTAGAAACATGGAGGCGTAAGTGATCTTCCAAAATCTCATATGGATACCAAAATAATTGTTGTAGTTAATGGTAGCCTGCTAGTCCGGGAGAAATTAAAGCAGTAACTAATATTCCAACCCAACTATCAGCGACAGAGTGACCGATTGACATCGGACATCGGAAAGGTCGGTGCTGCATTGCTACTTTTAAAATTTTGCATAACAAATAATAGTCTGTTTTATAGCGGACGATATGATTTGATTTGATTTGACATTGACATATATTACCTCATTTAAATCGCCATTCGCTCCATAATCCATATTTCACCCTAATCAGATTGCACAGTAGGTTCGATTACTAATTTGATTAATATTGAAGAATATTTATACAATTGCTCTTACTTTTGCTGCTAGATCGATTCCCGTTGAGATCCGTGCACAAAATAACTATAAATCTGACCAGAAGACAAACGTCGTTGTCTGATTTTTTTCTCGAATAAACAGCTGGACGAAAGTCTAAATAATGAAAGACTTTGAACAAATCACAAATATCTGCATTTCTTTGGTTTTTCTCCATATATTTCCAGGGCAAGAACCAAACAACTTCATGGAATTGTTGCACTTCCTTGAGAATTGAAATAAAATATTCTCAGTCGTTAAGATGCCATTGGTTTGCCAAGCTTTTCTTCTTGAACATTCTAAAGCGATGTTCCAATTTGACAGTTCTGATAACCTTCTTTTACCAATATATCATCTGATCCCTCTCGTATAGCACCCTGAGAAGCAACCGATAATGTATTCTTTCACAAACAAACATGGACATTACATCGACACCAATGATGTAACATAGCGTCTTGGATATGAGGTGATGATTTCAGATCACCATGCATCCCTTTCCAACGTATAAATTTTGAAGTGCTTCTCATGATTACTCTCCAATGGCATCCGATGCCCTTCATTTGAAAACACTTCACCTCGACATTAAGTCAGACACGTGGTCCATGGCAGTCAGATAGAGATTGAATTCCACCCGGTCTGACAGCATTAATAAAGCATTTCATTCGAAATTCGACCCCAGACGTGCATAAATGACAGGTTAATCTAATAACGCCTTGATTCAGAACGCGTAAATATCATGAATGAGGATAATTATTGGTGCCGTTTTACGATAACAGTGCGAGTCCACAGTCCACTTGAAGGCAAATATTTACGTAGTATTTACTTATTACGAGATTCCATCGCTGATTCATTGTATTCTTAATCACACAAAAAAAAGATTACAAGTTAACAATGCAAATGTCACAAACAACTTTAAAACTTCGAGGCTGTAATATTTGCTGACCGGAAACTAACGCACATTAACGTCCAATATCTATTAACTCAAATTATGGGTAAGTCTCTAATTACTACACGTCTTGCCTTGATCTAAATTAGACCTTAGATAGCATCGTATAGTTCTCTCTCACGCATGTTGTTGTGAATCAGCGGCGCTGTGAGGGGTAAGACACGGCCTTGGCAGCACAGGTGGTGTGAAAAATAAAAATAGTTGAGAAATGGTTGATGTGTCATTACTGCCTCGTGATTGCTTAGATGCTCGCCGAAACGTTCATGACATCCCTTGTCTTTCCTACAATTTCAGATGAACTTAATTATGTCGTTCACGACATTTCCTAAATCGTGAGGGGTAATACCTCAAGGAACAATAGACTGTGAAGCGTAAAAGATTATGACAAGCTCCTTCCTCCTTTCGTCCTGCTAAACAAGTACAAACAGAGGCATAATGCCGTATGATAATAAATCATAACATTCGACAAGGCTATCGTAATGATATCCCTGTAATTCTGGAAAATACATAGACATGTTATCACTATCCACTATTACCAGATCCTAACATAAATCACTTTCAGTATCTGATAAATGCTTTTCCTCTCAGATATATTTCTAGATACCAAATTTATGGTATAGAAGACCATTTTAATATCGTCAGGATTATATTTCTAGTCTAGATGTTTCTATGTAAACGATAGAAATAACAATCATGGTCATTATTCCCTCACGATAAAGACGATGGTATCGCATGTTAAGTACCAATAATCGATAAAGGAACCTCAAAATAGTACTTCAATATTACACTACTGGCCAACATTAATAAGGCACCTCCTATATAAAGACATGTTTTACTTTTTTTCTGTAGAAATGCAACCAAAAAATTTGTATAACGACAATAAAATCATCATTTCCAAACCAAAAATTTTAGAAATTCTTAAAATCAATAAACAAAATGCATTTGAGTAATAATAATAAATCTTTTTACTGTCAATATTTGGTTGGTCCACCTTTCCCTTGATGAAGGCATTTACGCGTTTTGGCATACTGTCAACAAATAGTCAGCTGGGATAACTTTCCACTCCTGTTCAAGTATTCCCTGTAGGTCTGCAGCATTCCTGAATCTATTTTTCTTTCGATCTTCCTCCCGATGAAGTCCTACACATGCTCAATTGGATCCATGCCAGGACTGTTGCCGGGCCATGGGTGAATCTCCAGATGTCAGTTTTCTGCTGCCCACTTCTTGACAGCCTTGGCCGTGTGACAGGGAGCATTTTCTGGAATACTGATTCTCCATCTCCGAATAGATGTATTTGAAGATTTTGATGTAATGTTCCCCATCAATAGTGCCATCCATGTTGTGGGACCCACACTACTTCCGGTAAGCATCACCCGACAGAATGGGGGCTGTTGTGCTCTATGAAAAGGGTATAGCATGAACAACATATCTGAAAGATTGCTCGTTGCCAGAAGAAGCATCCAGGAGCTGATAAAGAAGCACAGGGAGACAGGTAAAGCGAAGGACATGCCACGAACAGGAAGGAAGAAGTCAACAACACCTAGACACGATAGAGCCACAATCAAAGAATCACTCGGAGACAGGAGAAATACCTCGAAAGAAATGGAAAGAGAGGTGAAGACAGACTTTGGTATAGCCGTAAGTTCTAGAAAAGTGCGAAGAAGGCTTCAAGAGGTCGGTCTGAAGGACTGCAGAGCCAAGAAGAAACCTCTTCTAACTGCTGCAGAAAGAAGAAAGCGTTTGCTCTGGGCACAGGAAACAGGAACAGGAATTGGGACAAGGTTATCTTCAATGACGAAAGCAGATATTGCCTGGTTAGTGCCAGACCATGGTTAGAGGGAGAAAAGGTGGAGAAGACCTCCCTGAATGCTTGAACCCCACTATGAAGCACGGAGGTGGGGTATCATGGTCTGGGGGTGCTTTGCCAGAAGTGGTGTGGGATGCCTGCACATGTGGAAGGCACTATTGATTGGGAACATTACATCAAAATCTTCAAATACTGTGCTCTACCATCTTTGAAAGATTTATTCGGAGATGGAGAAGCAGTATTCAAGCAAGACAATGCTCCCTGTCACGCAGCCAAGGCTGTAAAGAATTGGGCAGCAGAAAACCATCTTAAGATTATCTCTTTGCCCGGCAGCAGTCCTGACATGAACACAATTGAGCACATGTGGAACTTCATCGGGAGGGAGATCGAAGAAAATAGATTCAGGAATGCTGCAGACCTATCGGAAAGACTTGAACAGGAGTGGAAAGTCATCCCAGCTGAATTTTGAAGAAATTAATTTGGCTAGTAGTGTATTTGTCGGAAAATTTTGAGACAACATGCAATGATATTTGCTTTCACCAGATTTTGAATTTCCAAAGTCATTTTGTTTACCCATTTTGTTTTTTTTTTTCGTAGGCCTCATGAAACGTTACTAATTGGGCTAGGCTAAGAATAAACTGTACCTACGTTTAGGTAATGAAGACACGTTTTCGCTTTCCTCAGGGGATGGTGTGTGATGAAAAATGAAGTGAAAGAAAAATACAGATTGTGACCTGGTGAGTTGTATCATGAACTTTGAAATTTGAAAAATTATTTCACTCCAAAAGAAGGTAACGACAGAAGTGTCTAGCTCTTGTGGGAAATGTAATTAGGTTTTTATAATTTCATGATAATTGAGCGATTATGGAGAAATTCTTCACATGACGGTTTCTATCACATCAGCTCAAAAAACTGAATGCACATTTAGGCTTCGGCAATCCTTAGCTAGAATTATGATACCATAAAGATTTTCTGTCACTAAAATCAATTTATGTTGTGTTGGCCCCTCCAATTCTTATGATTAACTGCGTGCTACAGCATGTTAAAAAAGCCTTTAAAACTATCATAATTATTCGACGTGGGTTTCAGTCAAATTTGTAGAATTAGATAGCTTTTAATAAATCGAAATCACCTAATTTTTCAAAATAAATGTTCTTTTTTAGTATTCCGTATTCGCATTACTTTGTCTTATTTAAACAAATTCAAGAATTCTCAGGTAGACTTCTCAGGTAGCATTCTTTAACCCAGTTAAGATACAATACAGAGTGCCTAGTGAACAATGACGTTATCATAACCAGCATGAGCTGATTATGACGTCATCATAACGACGCGACGGTGAGACGGTGATACTGCTTACAAAACCTTATTTCCTTTTAAATGTGAGGTAGGCCTATATATGAAACAAAAAAATCATAATTAAGTCTCTCATTTCTGTGTATCGTGTCTCAAATTTGTAATTGAAAAACTAGATGGTTTTTCATTAGCACCACGCTAATCATGATATGTATTCTAGGAGTTTCAACTGCATTTATCATGTAAATGGGTACGTATCTCTTTTCTTGTTGGCGTTATTTAAAATTTAAATTGATATTGCTGTGCATCTTGTTGTAAAACCGTTAACGGTTCTTTGATGAGGTGTGTATCCTTTCTTAGATCTTGTCATAACTCGTCCATCAGGGGCATGTTTCCATCGGCAGGAATGGAGAAGGTGCAGGGGGTGAGTTTTTTCAGATTTTCCCGACAGTACATTTTCGGAAAATGTTATTCTCAATTTCCCAATTAGTAAAAGACATCGGGGGCAGTACATAGTATCAAATTCATCCCGTGGCGTGTGTGTGTGTGTGGGGGGGGGGGGGGGGTGAGTCTCAAACTGACGCCCATGCCCATAACCACCTGACTGGATTATAATGCGACATGATGGTATCACCTTTGACATAATCTGTGTATTCTAATCATGGCTCAGAAAATCACTTCTCCGTTTGGTCGACCATGCGTCCAAGCATGCGACTAGTAACTGGGAGTAAATGCCCTTTAACTCGGTGAAGTAAGGTCCATGCTTATTAGTCTAGAGAACAGACTGGGTCGATTTAATAATGTACCTTAATATGGCTCCACACGGACAGGTACCGGGAAAGACCTGACCAGCAATTAGTGAGGATGGGGAGCTCCTGTAAGGAAGTACGTGTGCATCAATACGGAGAGGACCTGGATTAAAGATTGATAATAATCCACTTTTTCATTCGCCTGAGAGAAGATGGAAGCGAAATTCGGTGTAATTTTCATGAAATTCTTGTTTGATACTTCAATATTCAAAGCGAAATTCGTTTAGAACATTTAGGCAAAAAGTGAATGCAAATAATTTGCAGTCTTTTTTTGAAGAATGAAAATATAAGATTTGAAATTTTAAATTCCCCTTCGCTTCCGCAATCAGTAGCAATTAATATTGATATTTTTTTTTAATTTTCATATGAGGGAGAAATAGGATAATGTTTTGAATAGGAATGAATATACAGAAAAAAAATCAAAGTGAAAAACATAATGCTATATTCGGGGTAGGTGATTGCCAATCCATCATACAATAAAATATTGTAAGTCGATTAAAACGGGATTTTTGGCTTCACCTTGTCAAGAAAATGCCTCAAGTGATATTTTATTCTCGGCAACACGTAATTCATAGTCAATAGGACATCAGTCACTCTATTTCAATTGGTATCTCTGCAAATCGGCATCCTGAGGGGCTCCTATCGAATTTACTTCTTAACACGTGCATGAAATCCAGAGTTAATCGGTAAATATGAGATAATCAATGAATGGCAGACATCAAATAGTACTCCAAGCCCACTTCCCCAACTCCTTATCAGCAGTTGAGGAAAAGTATTTTCTAAGGGGCTGAACAAACAAAATCTACCCTACTTTTTGCATTTTCTGTTTTATTTTCCAACACATTATAGGAATACACGTGACATAATGTAGAGAAATTTCCATTTTCAAGGGAAAACATCGATTTTACAAAATAATAGGAAAGCATCTTCGGTTCCTTTTGATAAAAAAGTTTTCCACTGTACTTAACTGTAACGATGTGAAATTACAAAATAATTTAGATTTTCTGCTCAATTCTACAAAACTTATAGATTCAATAAAACTAAGAGAAGTTGGCTGATCTCTTTTTGAATGGCTTGAATGGCAGAATGGTTATGAATTTGATTGAGGTGGGTCCAGAAAGTTAGGGAGCACCGGTAACACTGGGGGCACCAGACGTCCTTAATGGGAGATAACAATTTTATTTATAGCATTTTATTGCTGTTTTTCGTCTTTCGGAGGAGGGGAGGGGGCACTCGTTCACGTCCCTTCGTCATGTTCGTAGCTTCGCCACTGTTGACGGCTCGTCTTTTAAGCTAGCCTATGGGTATGATGTCGCGGTGTAAGGTGAATAATCGAACTATTTTGACAACTGTACGGGACCCTGTTCGATGTGACATTGCTGAACAAGCGAGAGTAGATGTCAATCGATGGACAGTTCTTTCATCAGGCCACTTGATATATGTTTCAATGTAACATAATCGACACGGATTGTAATGTACAGTCTGTTTGTATAATAGGAAGGCAATAGCAACAAAATTTGTTGTAAGAAAACAGTACTGAATGTTAATAATAGTAATGATGATTTAACAGCCTCCGAGGTATAAAGTTGTGAAAGGGTGTCGTGCCTTCTTCTTTTGTTACCCCCTTTTACCCTCCGCGTTCTTTTCTCCCATTTCCCCCTGTTTTGGGGGGATCATGTGATTCCATGGCCCTCTCCCCTCCCTGCTACCTATAAGCCATTCAGTAGTCTAGGTGATTTCTGACGGACACGCTGTTTACAAAAACATCTGAATTAAAGGTAAAACGTGTTGGAACGTCATTACAATCACAATGTTAATTCTTTCAACCTTGTGCTTAACACCAACACAAATTTGCTCTGCATTCGGGAGATTGAGCATTTTCATTCACAAAATCGAATTATCCTTTCTCGAAACCTTTTCACCTAAGTATAGAGTCGTTTCCCCCGCGATGTAATTTTGAAGGACATAATACAGTGAACCTGGTAATTAATAAGATTAATATACATTTTGTCCCTGTAATATCTAGGTCATTCCCTTTCAGCTCTCGGAAAATAACAAATTAATTGGTTTTGCTGTTTGATGTTGGTGAAACGAATAGATTGTGCAACACTGTGTAACTGCATCACAGTTTAACTTATAATTATTTAGCACCCACGTGCTCCTCTCCAAACTGAGGTCATAAGGGTACATGACTTAGAAGTGAACTTTGCATAATTTTTGTTCGGGGATGGGGCCGGGGGGAGGGGTAGGGGGTTGTACCATGCAATTTTAACACAATGGAGCTGCAGTCCGCTACTACATTTTTACATCATGGAATAAATTCTCGTAGTGGAGACATTGGGCTAACAGACCATATATTCATTGAAAGTCTTCGATTGGTAGCCTAATGTCTCCACTACGTTAATATTTTCCAATTCAAAATTACAGATTTACTCATCAAATAAACAGATTTATCATCATTTACTATTTAAGGTTCAAGTCCGGGATTGGCATATCTTACATATGAATATAGGACGAAATAACAGTGATGTAATGTAATATTGGCAATGACGCCAACCACAAGCATATAGTACTCTTGCACTTTCTTGCATCAGAGGTGCATATTGCATTTCTTTCAATGATATGACACTCCTTATAAAATACGTCAAGCAAGCAAAAGGGAATCGTATCTGTTTTGATTATGATGTTGTATATTTTTGGATCAGTTGTTAAACCTAGTGCTGCGTGCTTGTATGGCTTTAACGGAGCACATCTCTGACGGGTTGAATCTTCTTGTGAGCTAGATAGTGCCCTCATGATGGTTCCTCCTACCAATGTACATGATTAATGAATGAATGACAGAGAGAGAGAGAGCAAAAAGGAGAAAAATACATGTACACAACAGGTATGGTGCATTAAAATATACTGTAAGGAGAAAAGGCCGGAGATGGCTGGGAATACTTTGAGAGAGAAGTAAGAAAACGTGTGTGTGTGCGTTTGTTTAGCATTATGTCCGAGGACATTTTCGGACAGAGAACAAAAAAAAAACCATGAGAACAATGGTCCTCGGAAGCCGGACAATAGTCCTCGAACGTCGAACAATGAATTTATGCCTTATTCCGTCGACTGTCCGAGGACGAGGAACAATAGAGGAACAATACCTGTCCTCGGAAGTAAAGCCATGTAATCGTGTGTGTGTGGGTGTGTGTGTGTGTGTGTGTGTGTGTGTGTGTGTAGAGGTGCCGTGGTCCAGTGGTTTATGGCGCTTGACTGGAGATACGAGGATCGGGCGTTCGATCCCCGGCACGACACTTACGCCCTTGAGCAAGGCGTTTTATATACATTGCTCTTTTATCGTACATCAAATAAATGAAGTGCTATTGATACCAGCGTGTGCATACATGTGTGTGTGTTTTTTTTTTAATAAAAAAAAAGTGTGAGAGAGAAAAGAGATTAAAAAGAAGAGAGATGCGGTGGGGGAAGCGGGGAGGATGAATATGAAAAATATATAATGGCAGATTAAATTGACGTAACTTGCTGTACATTCACGACAAGAATGTGGCATTTTTATCTCACATCAACTAAAAACAGACAATCGAAACAAACAGACAAAATCGAAACATAAGAAATAAGAGAAGAATTTGAGGACATTTTACCTAACAAATTTTAGCACGCGAGGAAAAGAGGTTGAAGTGCAGGTGACGTCCGATCCATATATGTTGTGGTCAACTTCAGGCATGTCTGCGTGTAAATTCACAATCTCCGTTCCAGACTGGTAACTTAACCCTGTTTCACATCACCTCAAGCAAGTTTTTATTATCCACCAAATCGGGTGTCAATTCGAATTCAAAACAAATCCTATTATTGAATAGGGGACACTTGGAATGGATAGGGGTTTTGAAAATGCTCATGGCTTACAAGTGTAACTTTCCGGAATAGCAAAGCTGCAGCCAATTTGGGTGGTCATACTTTCAGTCTTGATAAGAACCGCCCATCGCGAAATTTCCTCTTTAAAATAAACGAAACATCCGTCTTTACTGTATTCTTGAGTTTTTTTCTTCATTTTTTTATGGATTGATGGATGGATTCAGTTACAAAATTCCTGTGTGTTTGCGATGGGATATTGTGTTACTTTTGGACTGCGATCAGTCAAAAATTGCCAGCAAAATGCCCAAAAAGTAGGACTGCGAAATTAAGCTGCATGCAGATTAAAATCTTTTTTTTAAGTGCGACATTTCATTTTGTTAGAAATCTTTCTTCTTTCTCCTTTAAAAGGTAAAATGAAATGCTATACTTCCGAACACTGGTAAAAAGAACTGAGTACAAATGTTTTCGTTCAATTTATATACAAAGATTCATGAAAGATGCATTACTTCGTATATCAATCACGTGCATTTATGAAGTGAAGGCACGAAGACTGGTAGACATGGTAGAAGGAGAGAGTAAGAGTGAGTGAATGGGAGAGAGAGAGAGGGGGGAGAGGGAGAGAGAGAAAGAAAGAGAGGGAGAGAGAGAGAGAATAAGAGAGGGGGGCAAGGCAGCGTGAGAATTCTATATTTTAAAAAAGCAATAAAAAGAAAAGAGCATAATTTGAGCTAGAAATATAATAAATTCTTTCGGTTTACTCAACAGTAGCTCTTCGCAAACTGAACAAAGACATCAATTTAAACACCCTAGACGTTGATGGGAGGGCAAGGAGGTATATATTACTTGTAATATATAAATGGAAAATACGCCTGTACCATGACAAAAATAAATAAATTGCATTTTCAGGACACTACTAAGGATAATGCTGGTCTGTGAATGGCATCACCCATCCTCACCGATTCAAGGTTCTCCATATCACTGTACTTTAAAAATTCAAGTAAATGATAACTTTTTATATTCTTTGTCTGATATATCTTAGACTTTCACGAGTTACCCTGTATTTTCTGCTTCCACACTGGCAACTCCGTTTTAAGGTTTAATCTCCTACCGATCTAGCTCATCTAAAGTATAAGAGTAAATATAAGCCAATGCACGTTTTTTGATCAGCTTTACAGAAAGGCAATATGAAATACAAATCCGGTAAAAAAAAAAAATCTACAATATATATATGCATGCTAAAAGTTTGTCATTTCAAAGTCAATCGACTTCATTCTTTTTTTTCTCACAACCAAGGCCAGGGTAGCTGTATTGCACTTTAATTATTCTGAAAGGCAGACTGTAGGTCTTTCAAATTCTCATCCGGGAAAAACACGTACCCGCCATATTTGATGGAGTGCCAGTTCCGTCTCATTCTGTTTGCGTAATACATTTTTAATGCACAAAGTCAAACCCCAAACCCACTAGTTCTTAAACGTGTCAGATGGTAGGGGCAGGGGGCACGTACTCCCAGCCAAATTCCACAAAAAAAAGAGAAAGAGAGAGGGAGAAAGAGAAAGAGAGAGAGAGAGAGAGAGAGAGCAAGATAGCAAGAAAGAGAGAGAGAGAGAGAGAGGGGGGGGGGGGGGGAACGGCAGCGTGCTTCGACCCCTTGACCCCCTTTAATCAACACCACTGTTAATTTACCTCAATTTCATCCATCGAATAAGACCGGTAGCCCCTCTATCTCTTAACCCACATTATGCCAATCTTTGCTTTTGATTTTTGGTTTCTCCTTCACTAATTCTCTTTTCCACTAATCTTCCATGTGCTTCTCCATCAATAATTCTCCCCATGTCTCCCTATCTACCCTTTGAAATGTCAATCTCTCCTCTTCTTTCAGAATATGTAACCCTCTTTTTTTCCTTTTTGCATCTCATTCTCACAAATATTTTCAGATCCTTCTAATTCTCCTCACTAGTAGGTCTTCACTGTGCTTCATGCTTTTCTCTTTAATACTATTTGTCTATATTTTTATTCCACTTCCCTGTTTAAGTGTGCTACATTTGCAGTGTTCTTTCGATACTGTGTAGTCCCACCCTTCGGGAATATTTTACAATGACATGTACTACATGATCTTATTACGTCCTACGCTACAACTATGCTTATCCCATCGCCATGACATTTCAACAATTATTTCATATAAAATTTATAATATGCATAAATGACCTTTATTACAAAAATCAATTGAAACCGTCCAAGGGAGAAGAATGGGTAGGTGAAGTCCTGAATATATTGCCTTTGACATTTAATTCGGCATTTATACTGATAAATTGAGTTTTCCTCCTTGCAAATTCTTTGTCAGACATGGAGATATCATGATCCAAACCCTGAATGCACTCTAAACGTTTTGTTGATCAGAATCTCGACGTTCTTCTAGAGAGAGACACTTTCCTTGGTCACGACAGGATCAGACAACAGTTTTCGCATTCATGCACCATTGACTTTTGTCGCACTTAACCATCCACCACTCCACAAACCTCCAGAACACCCGGAATATTTTAATTTCATTTCTTAATGCTGCAGCCACAATTGACAGCTCCGTCTATAAACCCCCTTAATGTAATCCCTTCCCCGATGACTCAAAGACGTGTTAATACGGCAATGATATAAATCTTCGTTATGCCTGCGGCGGATCTTTTTACATCCCCCAACACGCCATTTAAAAGCTAATGGAGGAAAGGCGTCTGTATCTAAATTTCATCTTCTGCTCCAGAAAACACGTATTGATGGGTGGAGCCAAGAGGCTTCGCCAGAATTTTTTATTTTTTAATCGGAGGGGGTGGTAGGGGAAAACATTTATTAAGAAGGTTGTAAGGCTCTAATATTTGCCAATAATAGTAAAAAGAGGTCCCTGTGTACTAAAACTTTCTGGAAAGGGTTTAAACATTTCCTTACACATTTGGAGCAGAAGACGTAGGTCCTACATGAAATATGGATTTGCGGATATAATTGTGCGAGAGACCGTTGACACACCCATTTTATCCCCTTCCAAGAATTAATCAGAATTCAGGATCAACATTTATTAATGAATAGATTTTTAAGCACCACGTGACGTGTGTAGCCTTGACATTTCAGAACGACGTTTAACCGAGTTTGTTGGGCGAGAATATCGCTATTATATACGCTTGCTTGAAAGAGAGGCGAAAGAGACGACAAATGGACAAATGAATGCCAACGCAATCAGATTTCTATCATATTTAACAGCGCTTTTTAATTCTAATTTTAAATCATAAAACAATATGGTCAAGAATATTTGTGACGGTAATGGAAAAAATTATTATGTTTTTTCACTAGATATTCTTAAAAGTTTAAAGGAAATATGGACTAATGCGGATAGGTATATCCCACATGCATAAGCAGTAATGCTGCTCTTAAAGACTTTCTTGTGGCCAATTATTTATTAAATAACCATAACTAAACATATTAGAATTCATCACGATCATGTACATCTATTGGAAAATTCGAGCAAACTGGAGCAAAACGATGGGTCTTACAAACGTTTACATCCCAGGTGGCAAGAGTGCATAAGCCAAGATTCTATGGCGGAGCCATAAGGATAGACAAAAATAATAAAGACGTGTAAATCAACAAGAACATTATTTAGTTCCTTAAAATTTTTCATGAATTTACCTTAGACGACATTAATGGTAAGCACTGAAATTAAAAAAAAACACAGTAACATCGCCAAACCGACCCCACAACCACCACTCCAAAGCAACCGATTCTTGGCCATTGGTGGAAATGTAATATTTTGTTCGGTCTGTTCTTGGTCTGGCGTCGGTCTTGTTGGTGTGACTGTGGTATAATGTATGAAAGATGTTCGAGTTCCAAGAGGAATTCGCAATTACTGCATCATCTCAATTCTTTCTGTTGCCAAATGAGCAGCATGGCCAGAGTACAACAATATCATATACACAATGTACCTTTTAGGGTTCGAAGGTATAAAATAAAAATTAAAAGTTGTCTTTTTACAAGTGGTAATGAAATATGACATCACAATAGTCATGGTAACCAGCGGAATCTATGAAATGATAGAAATAGACCATTGGAAAGTATAATAATATGTGATGTCTTAAAATATAGATTGATATAAAAACTAATTTACACTCCATATTATGATTTTTAGTCAAACTGAAAATATATAAATGCTGAAAAAATGTAAACAAAGTACATCGTGGTAGATACTGACACAGAGATCGGATTTCTCGTGATCCATGTCAAGAAAAGAAAACATTGTATTCAGCACATGTGTGGATCATTGCCACTTTCAGTAAATGTGATTTTCAGAACATTTTTTATTTAAGATGCGGATACTCCGTTATTTGAATATTCGTAACATGTTCCCCGCCATAACCTATAACGAGACATAAGTTTACGAGGTGTAAGAACCGTTGGGGCGTGAGAGAACGGATGTGTCCATGCCATATTCTATTTGTCCTGATTTATTTAATTTGAACTGAACGACAACCCCCCCCCCCCACAAAGAAAAAAAAAAGAAAAGAAAAAAAAAGGGGGAATTTATGGAATTTTAATTTTATTCAAACATGACAAAGCGAGTGCAGTTGTCTATAGGAAGTCCACCCTGATATCAAGTTGGTTTTTAAAAGAAGCAGACAAATTGTGACCCGACGCCTCAAAACCTACAATAAGTCGCCAAAACTTTTCTTTTTGTTTTATACATTTTCTGAAAGTAGAGATTCTCAGCTTTCTAATGGTATATCACTTGCCTAGTTTACTCAATGATAACACCTTTAAATATCACATTTAGAATCAGTATGTAACCAGCTATCAATAACTCCTATTCAGAGAAAATGGCCATTTAAGTTCAGAACAAAAGAGTGCTAAACCTTCGCTCTCTGTGTGCGCCCAAGTAAAACTGGGTATTCGAATGGCCATAGCAACCGGTATGAAGGGATTATCAGATTAGACTGAATTTTAGCACGCTGCTCCAGGAGGACCTATTCATTATTCACTCCAAAAATCAATTTAATACCTTTAGAGATGAAGTAGTAATTTGGCATTGAATGAAAGTATTACAGAAGCTCTCCAAACATTCATCAGCTCGACAGGTGAAAAAAAGAGTCATTTTAAAATGCCCCCAAAACATATTTCTAAGTCGAATTACGACTCACAAACTTGAGACATGATAGAATGATAATGAGACTACCCATTTCTATCAAAAACAAAAAAATCGACTGATCCAAGCAAATTTACTATTTTGGGCTGTTTGCTACGTTGTGGTCCGTGCGACTTATTGTATGTTTTGAGGCGGCGGGTCACAATTACAAAAAAAAAATGAAAGCTTGAGCAACATCCAATAAGAAATGATATAGTTAGGAACTTTTAAAGTTGTAATCAATGAAAAAATTGGCAACCACGTGACGTATCTTGCGAGGTTCTTTCCCATTTGCTCTGTACTAATAAAATCATAAATTTCGATATTCTCTAAACGAAATATTTAATCATACATGTACCCTAAATATAATCACTGCGCACTTGTTTTGTTGTTGTTTTTTAAAACCTGTCGAAAAGGGTGTAAACGGGAGAGGACCCCGCAAATACGTCATGGAGTTACCGATTTGTGTTCGTTCGATTACAACTCCAAATATTTATAAATTTCACATTTCTTATCGGATTTATATTTATCTGTTTCTCTCACTTTTCTGCTTTCATTCAATTCAACTAAATACCAGGGTGGACCCTTCCTTTAAATCAGGATCAGACAGTAGCCTTTCAATCACAAGACGAGCTTGTGTTTGGTGTAGAACTCTATGACCCTTACGTCATCACGAACTGGGTAAGCTATAATATGAAAGCTTCTTTACACCATGAACACGATGACAAAGAGAGCGGACAATTTATGCAACTCCTCATTGTACCCTCCACAATTGCTCTAGTAGGCAAAAGGACATCCCTTCACTGCTATTATGTGACACCTGTTCTACATATCTTTACAGGATAGCAATGAATGGATGTTCTTTTGTTAGCCAGTGCAATTGTGAAGAGTACAATGAGGAGCTGCATAAATTGTCCGCTTCTTTGTTCGTCATGTTCATAGTGTTATATACATACTGTATGTATCTAAATACATATGTATTTCTTGATAGGCATTTCTTGAAATGTACAGACCTGTTTGGCTTCAGTCACGTCTGTCAAGAATATTCTGTTTGGAATCTTCTAGGTTGAAAGAGAAAAGTATTCCTGTGCGGAACGGAACCTTTCCTCAGAGAATCGGGCTATAGATATTTTGTATTTTCCATACGGATTTTTTTGCTCATTCGATTATAGGAAGCAATCCAATCTGGCCCCCAAAAATAACAATATGGACGCACTCTAAAAAGGAAAATAACGTGCTATGATTTACGCAGAAGCATTTGACTTCATTCATCCATCTCTAAATCACATTGGAAAATATTTAGTCATGCTTGATATGTGAAATCGGGTACAGAACATTGACCATGTCCATATTAAAGGCTGAAACTGCAAAGGGGAAAGAGATATTAAAATAGAGAATGTAAAGGGGCAAGAGGCAGAGAGAGAGAGAGAGAGAGAGAAAGAGAATGACAGACAGATAGAGAGGAATTCAGAAAGATATGACAGAATAGCTCCCTGGAAATTGAAGAAGAAAAAAAAAACAGAAAGTGCGAAACAGCGGAGATGAGACGGAAAGGGAGTGGGGGCAAATAGAGAGACGGGGTTATCAAAATGATTATCACAAAAATATCAAGAATGAAATAAGGTCTAATCTAACCGACAATTTCATATCTTTGATATCTTAAATATCTGTATCAAATTGATAACATCTCAATTTGTAGCTATAAAGAAACATCAGTGTAGGTTAATTCAATCGTATGACGAAACGACGTTCGATTTGGAGTTTATAGGGAAACACGGCTGACCGACCAAAAAAGTGCTTCAAATTTCAATAATTATGGTCCAGAAACTATTACAACAGCGTAATATGACACATGATTTGTTGAAATAATCGCTCGGTCGTTCGCTATGGTCAATTTTATGCAGGAGCTCTACCTGTTTTGGTAAGAATGCATGGAAGAAGGAATCTTCTCCCGAACAAAGAATATTTGTCCAAATTGCTTTCTCCAAATTTCCGTGTTTTATATGCACTGAATACATAATCGGCACTCATGGAACTGGTTGTGCGCCATCTCCACTTCATCAAGTATGTCCATTTTACTCTACCGGAAAAAAAAATTATGTGCAAATTGTCATTGTGTAATGGCAGTTTGTTCACAACATCAGTAATAAATAAAAATTGCAAAAACATTTATGTGTTCCACTGTTTTTTTGTGGGAGTGTGCGCGTGTGTGCGTGTGCCAACAGAGGTATACTTGTGTGACAAATTCGACAGTCAAACACAATAGATGCCTTTATTTTCAGGCTTGTGTGGCTTTTTTTGCTGCTTGCGTGGCTATTTGAACAATAGAGAGAACAAAGGGAAAGACACACAAGTATACATGTACATGTACGCATTCAAAGCGATGACATGGAACAAAGAGAACAATGGGTCATCGGTAGTAATTCAATAGGTCATCGGTTGTCAACAATTGGTGAGGTTTATTCCGTCAATGAATTTTGTGACGCAAGTCAATAGTGGAGTCATCGGTTGAAATTCGAACAATAGAAAACATAGATGCGTGCGTGAGTGTGTGTGTGTGTGTGTGGGGGGGGGGGGGGGTGGTGTGGGGTTGTGTGTCCCTCAAATGTGAAATACTTTGAAATATAAAGGCATTCCATTATCATTATTGGCCTTCGCTTTCTGCAATTATCAGGGTTAAAGTGCGGACAGATTACATTGTTGTTCAGAAAAACAGTGAGGTAATTTGGACGTACATTGTTCACTACAAGCATAACAAAGGGAAAAACCCTTTTAAATTTGTGTATTTGTGACTTACAGTTCATTTTATTGTCCGCAGACTTAGCTTGTCTACATTATGTCAGTTTTGTGAATGACTGTTCAAGTCGATTCCGAAGTATTGAGTAGGTCCCTCCAGAGAGTTATGAATGCATTTTATTGTAGCGGGTGAGTACATAAGAAGTTAAGGACGAAAGTGGGTGTATCGTATTGGAAATTTGACCGCGTTCGGGATTTTACCCGAGACACAGGCGTATTCAATCCCCGAGCAAGTGTCCACGTATTTCTACGAATGGTATGCATAAAGAAATTCGTTTATCACTCGACAACTGACAGTTTGCGACCACAACATAGCAGCCGAGATGAATCCCACAAGATACCTCTCTCTGAGCCCATGCCGAGTGTTCTCCCGAACAACTCCGATCTGAAACCGGAAATCGGATGGGCTCCCACATTCTGGGATGTTTCCAAGTCGCGAGCATTGTCCTTGCAGATCTTCTGATATTTTTTTCACATGAAAACCATAATGACATTGCCAAGCAGTTGTTGAGCTATTTTATGAATACTCCGTAGTAAATTTTCAGTCAAATAATCATAACTAAATAAAGAGGTCATCTCGTGAATATCTTTTGTATTGCATGGAATGACGTCACATGGTTGAAAAATTACATTCGGGGAAGTAAAGCTGTTTTTGCATCGGGGAAATATTCTTTATGGTGGTTGCTTTTCAAATAATTGATTTGAACATTACTATTAAAGCGTTCTTGATATGGCTCAATTATGTTTTCCTTGAAAAGAACGCAAGGCAATTTTCTTTTTATTAAACTTTATCTATTAAAGGGCAAATTTTCCCCTTTTCATGAAAAATAATTATCAAGAAATAGTTCCTGGCTAAGATAAATAAATGGGCCACCCATGCTACTGCAGCACAATGCGATAGAGGTTCTTTTCATGTGAGCAGTTTAGGTGTAGGGTGTGTTTTTCCAGGTAATGTAATTCAGAAAATAAAGTTGAAATCACAACCATGGTTTGGAAAGTCGCTTTTCTTCCTTTCTTCATGCATAAAGGGTAGAATGTGTTTTTTCAGGCTTGGATTCTAAACCTAGCGTCGCGTAATGAAGTTAGGGGCAGTAACGGGGCAGGGTTATAGGGGTCAAGTTTAAAAAGGATATTCCGTGTTTAGACAAGCATCATACATTTTCTCTGACTGCTTGCTCGGATCAGCTGCCACTAACTCGCAGTCTTTGCGTGCGTATGCTAAAGTATTAATAACGAGTGGATGAAGAGAATTAAAGGGAGTCATTATTCCGATTGTGACGACAAAAATCAAACCTCACAGAACTAAGAGAATTGTACTGAATATTTTAGCCTAAAAATACATAATGGTTTCCCCAAATGATAAGGTTGATGGACAAAAAACCAAATGTGATAGCAAAGTAATAATCAACTTTCTATTAGAAGATCAGGCCAATGATGCACTGAATCGAATGCTAGTACATGCACTCCATTTTTAGATCTGCACTGAGGTCTGCAAGTCTTTTTCATCATTATGTTTATAATCCTTTCCTGAAAAAATCTTATAAACAATGAATAAAGTCCATACGGGACCTTTAAAACGTCACGATCACATCTAGGGGAATGAGAGGGGGAAGGGGAATAGAAGTGGCGAAGCATGGGTCGAGCCAGGGAAGAGGGGGGGGGGGGGGTTCTGGTTTCATGAGAGGAATCGTACTCATTTGGTGGATAAAATGCGAGCAAACTAGGCCATCGAGAGAGTGGTAGGTGGGTTTTGAAGGGATTGCATCACCTTCTGTTCACGTCGCCTTCGCATCCCCTTTCTCCCCTTCCCTTTCTCTCCCCAAACTACGTATGTCACTATTTGATTAGGCCGGAGGAGGGGGAGACGACTTATTCTTAGTACCTATTCACCTGATCCCACATGAATGCATAACCATAAACATATCAACACGGCTCGCATAATATAACATGTATTTGTCTCACATATTTATCGATATCTACTTTAAAGAAACCCAAGATGATGATTTGAAAATTCTCAAGTCACAGTCTGACATAGCGAAACCGTCTAGGTCGATTCCGTCTAGGTCGACTGACAAAAATAGGGTAGAAGAATCTAATATCACAGTAAGTCTGGGCACCGAAATTAAACGTCTTCATCCTCAAAACGCGACTCAGTTTCGAACCTGTAAGAGTCGGTTGTAAGCGAAGACAGAAGTGACAGTAACGCTAGACTAAGACACATCTACTTATACCCCCAAATCTTCTTCCTTCTCAAATGCTAATACCCATCCCTCATACCGCTAGACCATCTCACTTCTCACCAAATCTTATATGGTAATAATATTCATGTATAACCTGGGCTGGGGTACAGTACAAAGGAAGAAATTGGTTTAAAAGAAAAAAAAAGTAAAGTAAACGTGGCCATGCTGCAAATAATATAAGATGAATTATTACAGAAAAGGTAAGGGAGAAGAGAAAGCAAGCTGCATATATGAGGATGGGGGGGGGGGGGGCAGGAGAGAGAAGGTAAGAGAGGTTATTGAGAGTGAGCTTCAGAGAGAGAGAGAGAGGGGGAGAGGCAGCGACAGAGGAGGAATACAGGGAGACAGTGAGTAACAGTGAGAGAGAGAAAGAGAGATAGACAGAGAGAAAGAGAGAGAGAGATACACGCAGCGGAGATTGGGCAGAGACGAAGCCGAATCCCAATTAGTAAGTCAAAACTTCGATCACTAACATTAAAAGATTTGTGAATAATGTACCTCAGGAGGAAAGGTGAAAACAATACATCCTATATTGGACACAAATTAAAATATAAAATACCCTAGACTCCGCTTCCGTTTCCACTGCGAGTGTGATCACCTTCATTATCTAGTTTCATTTATAGTTTTTATTCTACTAAAGGAAGCATTTGACAGATAACATATATTATGCAACTGACACATTGCTAAGCAGGTGTCTTCCAAACATGTTTTCGTTCATCACCGGTAAGGGTTAAACCCACTATACCAACTCGTGACTCATTATTATTATTATTATTATTATTATTATCATTGTTATCTTTATTATCATTACTATTGTGTTCATTACTACCATTAAAATAATAATAATAATAATAATTATTATTATTATTTTTATCACATAATTATCATATTATATTTTAGGTATGTATCAATACAAGTATCAGTGTATTGGGCTACAATAGCGAACATGCACACGAAATGAGTTCTCGTTATCCTCAAAGAAAATGAAAAATAGGTATGTACATGGTAAAACAAACAAAGTACTAAATACTTACTAATATCAAATAAAATAATCTATATGCATTTCTGCCTGCAACCGCCCGATTAATTAGAAAGAAAATGGCGCAACCAACACGTTTAATGCTTTACCACCCCTCCCCCCCCCCCCAAAAAAAAAGCAAAGAGAGGAACGTGACGCCAAGTCTAGAAGTGAATTACTTGGTAATATTTTGAATATTCATATTGCGCAAATCCTTGAGAAATATTCGCATCTCGGCAGTACAGCCTTAATCAGCACATGACCAGTATTACCCAGGCTTTCATAATACGTTCTTAAAAAAAATAACATGGTTTCCCCCCTAATAATATTTTCCATTTACTAAACCTGGGTAAAAAGGCTGAGATCCTTACCCGGACTTAAATACCCATTTCATTATCAATTTTCCGCTTGCGAAAAATAGACAGATTGGAAGCATTAGTATTCAAAAGTGTCATATGACGAAATACAACATTGTAATAACAAAAGATAAAAAAGAAAACTGTTTTACAATGTCTACCTTAACTTGTAGGGAAAAAAATTGAATAATTAGGCTAAATCCTGCAGTTTACCACGATTTTCGCATCCGTCAGAAGTGAAATATAATCACTTTAGACTATCATTTTACACATCAAGTAAGGATATTTGACAAAATGGGGGGGGGGGGGGGGTGAATCGAAAAGTTTTCAGCTGAAATGCCTCGAATGTTTAACACATCACCAAACTTTGAAATCGACACTTTTGGTTCAAGATACGGTTTCTGGTGGCGGAATTCTCTACTAATATGATTCAAGCGTGATACTTGCCATTATGTTTCATGATATTAATATATTTAGGAAAAAAAACAGGAAAAATCATCCCAAAAGAGAAATATCTCGAACCAAACTAGATAACATCCCGGAAATCATCTTTCTTTTTTTATATAAAGCTGTTGCCTACGGGAACCGAACGAGTGATCCCTGTATAAAGCCTGTAAGAATGAGAAAATTCAGTGGTCAATTGGTTGACTTTGGTTGTTTACACTTTCGTACGGATGTAATCGCAAAACTTTCAGTTCAGTTCCGTAAAGGAAAAAAAAACAGACGTCACATTATTTCATTTAAGTTTGTGTATGATTTAGAAAAAAAAAATCATCGAACATCTCACGATGAACTAAGAGGATGTACCGAAGAGGATTGCCCATGACTGGATAAATGGTTTCAATAAGTAAACTGAACAATATGTTCTTGTTATACTATCACCCACTGACCTACATTGACGTTGTAGGTAACTAAAAATGATCAATTAATTTAAAAACAAATACATTAACTACAGTTATCGACAGAATATGATATACCAACTGCATTTCTAATGAATTAAAGCCCATATATATGTAAATCAAATTCAAGTGGAATAAATTTTACTCTTTTCAAGTGATGATTTTCTGTCTCTTACCTGAAAATGTGATGGTGTAAGCTTGACTAAAAGAAGAACATCAACACCATTGACATGAGAACGAAGGGTACGGTAATGGACAAGATGATTATGGTTGTGATGGTGGTATAAATGCCAAGAATGATATTGGCATCGATGGTAGCAAAACTGCTTGACGACTTTACTAAGTTGCAGTAAATTGCAACCAAGCATCACCAGTTTCTTCCAAAGATGAACTCCTGCCTGATCAACGCTCTTGCAATGTTTCCTTAGACCAGCTCCAACCCACCAACCACGAAAATTAAACTAATATATTGTGGTCTCTGTCAGCACCCCGGCTGCAAAGCGTCCCGAACGTTGCACCCTTTGCACCTCTACTTTAAACGAGTTAAGTACCTGGTAAATATTGGAATAGATTTATCTGATACCAAAATCCACCAAAAAGGAGTTTGGGATATAGCAAACCCTGCGGCACCTGTACGTAATTCGAGACGATTACCCAAAGGACCGTCTGTAAACTCGTATTCAGTTTCGAAGTCAAGCGACCACCAACTGAAGATGAAGATGACGTTCCCTCCTCTGTCTTCCAAACATTAACTCTTGGTTCATTGGAGTTGGGTTTCAATTCCAAAACTAGCATCCCTAAACGGATACCAACAAAGAGAAAGTTAATTGGAAGATGCTCTCTCTCTCTCTCACTCCCCCTCTCTCTCTCCCTCTCTCACCCTCTTTTGATTCCTCGTTGGTGATCCGCCGAAGAACGGTGGAAGTCCTGATGGAAGTCCTGGTCGACAGCGAGATACCAGATGAAAACAAAACGAGATGCCAGTTTTGATGATGCTTCTCAACCCACTGATAGCTTTCATTCGTCTACTCTTTGCCTGATAGCCGGCGATTGATGGGAAGTGGTGTTGTCATAAACCGAGCGGGGAATCAGAAAGAGCTCCTGTTTTTTGCTACCACCCTCCTCATCATGAGAAGAGATGCGTGCGCATCTAGATACCCTCGCCCATTTGTGTGAAGCCATAGCCCCTCCCTCTTTTGTGAGGATGATCGCTATCAGATTGGAAATGATGCAGGCAGCGCATCAATATTCTACCAACATTATAAGTTTCTGATAAGACTGTTTAATGCATGGACCTACCAAGGTAGGTCCATGCTTAATGGCAGTTCACATTAAGATGTTCACATCCGGGCAAACGTAACACATGAATTTGCATGAATCATACTGCATCCACAAACAGACAGCAACCGTATCACTCTGCAAATTCACCTACCAACAGAGTCGAAACCAAAAGAAGAAAATGGTCTGATGGTGTGGAAACAGAATAGATACATTTAACCTTCTGTAGCTGATTCAAGTAATTCTCAATTTGAAACTTTCAATTACATTACCTGAACGAATTTTGCCGGCTTTGATGTGAATAAATTTTATTGTGTTGTAAAGATGGAACTGTGACCCCGGTTTCGATACAGTTATATTTTTCTGTTTCTGCTATATTGTCTATTCTTCTATTTGGACAAAAAAACAACAAGAAAAAACAAACAAAACAAAAAATTATCGTTTGGTGAAAATGATATATTACAATTTTGGTTTCAAAGTGCTTAATTTCTGTTGCTGTCTAAACATAATCCCAAAAACTAAATCTTTTGGGAAATGGGAAAATTTTGATAATAAAGTTTCACAGAAATCGTTTGCGGACTGATCTTCCAAATTTACCGCATAATGAAATTTTATTCAGTTCTTTTGAACAGTCCCTCTGAAATTTTCTTTGACATCCATTTACAACATATTCTGTCTTAAAGATGTTATCGTATAGTTCGAAGTTTTCAGTAACAACACTAATCACAAGAGACATCATCATATGAATATTGTTACCTAAGGGTAATTTCACGATAGTTGCTGGACGGCTTTGTAAATAGGTTGCAATGTGTTCAAATGTACAGTCATCGATCGCAGCTTGATCATGTTGATGTTGTGTAAATGCAACCCACATGTATTTACTATCTCACAAACAGACCATAGTTCTAGAGCTGCCTGAAGTGTATTAAACATTCTTCACTCTTCGGTGATTCTAGTGCTGAGTAGAACCACGGAATAACTCGGCATACCTCTTGGAAAACGTGCGAGTAGCTTGGCAAAACTCGTAGTGATCCGTTCTAACTCCATTTTTCATCACTTAAAAAAACAGACACAGTCTCTCTAACACTTCCCTAGTCTCTCTAAAACATACTTGTCGTAGCTTGGGTCGTCGAGGGTAATTGTCACAAGTCGTATTACAACTCGACAAGACTCGTAGTCACCACTTATAGAATCGTAACCAAATTCAATAGGGAACCAACTATCTGGTAATACCTTTTTTCCTATAGTGGAATTGAAACAGAATCAATACGTTCTGGCGTTTGCGGAGAAAATTGCCAAAGGGATGTGATAATGCAATGTACCAATAATAAGCCCTAAAAAAGGAAACATTGTGGCCGGGGATTCAACCCCGAGCTTTCTACGAATCAGAGCTGGCTCTGACATGAAACTCGTAGCTTACTTCTTAAAATTCGTAGTCAAACCAGGATGTACCATGATTATAGTACTCGTAAAGTATAGCTCGTACTGGGCTCGTAAGGTCCATTCATTTCCATATTTTACATGTTTCGTGGCATTTCCCCACAAGTAGAAAACAAATGCAAGTCGAAAGATCCGAATGCTAGAGAGGTCATATTCGTCATGCGATGCCATATTATTTGTTCAATCTATATCTATTGTCTTGTTAAACATAGTACAGGTTGTAGGCACGAAGGTTTGAGAGAAGTTTGAAGCGTCATTATCTCTTGGATCACCAAGCTATCGTCATTTCTACAGGGACCTGGAGTGTATTTTTGAATAATAATTTATTTTCCTGTTATGAAACATATTTTAGTCTCTTTTGTACAAATGCTTATCTATTCTTCATCATCTCTTGGTTCTCTCACTTTCCCTCTTTACTTTATCTTCCACTCTCTCCCCCTCTCCCGTTCAGTCTCTCTCCATTTCTCTAACCTGCCTCCTTGATGTCATTCCTACCTTCTACCTTCGTCAACAATCCCTTCTTTATTTCTTTGCTACATTCCCATCGTCCTTTTCTCTTGTTTCTTCTTTTCGTTTTTTTCTCAATTACTCATACACTTTCTCTTTCTCTTCAACATCTAATTATTTTGCCACTTTAAAATTTTGTCTTTTTCATTTCGATCTTCAATTTTTAATGCAGTGGTGACTTAGCATTCTCCCAAACCAGCGATCTTTCTTCTTCCCCCTCCCCCCTCTCTCTGTCTCTTAAATGTTCCTCTGGCTACCGCTACCATTTGTAACTCTTCCCTCTCTATTCCCTGATGTTATTCTAACTATTATCTACCGATGTATTGTCCCCTCAGCAAGGTATGTAGGCTATTATATTGGGTGCCTTCTGCTGCTTCGTCTCTTTATGTAATTGGCCTTTGCGACTCCTTCGCATTTGCCCTAACCTTTTCATTTCGGAAGGAAATATCCCACAATATATTCCGTACCTCATCTTGCTAAGTCGCAACTCTGCTGTAACCTAATAAAAGGCCATATTACATGTCCATCGGTGCCAGGAAGTAACTTGGCTGATACCCGAAAAGTTCAACTACCCTTCAGTAAAAAGACGGACATCGACTGGTCTGAATCTCAGTTGCGTTTCAAAACTAGAGTGATTTTTACGAAATTAGTTTGGGCGCATCTGATGAACACTTGATAAAGGAAAGCAGTTAAGATGCAACGAAAAAATAAAGCCCCGATGAAAGCATACTAGGTTCCTTTGGATGTTATGGGACTACTGATATTCCATCTACTCTATTTTGACAGCTCTACCCTGCTGAACACTTTTTGTGGCTGTACTTACATGTTACTTCTATATCGTACAGTTAATGAAATAATGATTTGCCTTATTTAACGTATTGAACTTATTTGACCCATTAAGTCCTGCATGTGTAGAATACAGCATTAATAATATCAGATGAGTACACCAACATATACCTTGATAGATGGAAAATCACTACCCCACTCCTCCCCCCCCCCCTCTCCATCTCCTCATAAGGAGGCGCGATGGCTCAGTGGTAGAGCAGTGGTCTCGTAACTGGAGGACCCGGGTTCGAAACCAAGTGGATGCGCTAGTGCCCTTTGGTAAGGCATTAACCCGCATTACTAGGTTCCTCGGAGAGGACTTTAAGCCGTCGGTCCCCTGGTTGCTTACTTACCAGCATTCGCATGCTTTCTTAGCAGTCAGGTAAAATAAACCATCAACCGTTTTCCATCCTACAACTACAAGTGACCCCTGTTTCTATTTTGTTTATCTTGAATGTTATTCAGTTTTTCCGGACTGCAATCATATCAAGATTTGCTTAGGAAGTAACCCTCCTGCATCATCAGCCTTTTTACACTCTTATGTACTCGTACTATGTTAACATTGAATTGTGATTATATGTTGTAACATCTTACCTTTGATGTTACAGTAATCAAAAAATATTTCACCTATTTTGAATGCCGACAATAGCACAGATGTTCATTTTGCATGAACCTTTTATAGTACCATTAATTTACAAAGAGTATTAAATATTGACAATACAACGTAATCCGTTGTATAAAGTTTTATCTTAGATATAACGAAGGAATCAATTTAAGAACCCTAGTACCTTTTGGCCAGACATTAATCTACATTTTCCACACTCGACTCAGGTGAGGTAAATGGGTACCTGGCAGGAATTAATTCCTTAAAATGCTAGAGCGCCGTAAGAGCAGCCATGCTAAAGTCGGGTAATAATTGTGGAGCGCCAGGAGTGTCAAGTCTGGCAGACATGTGCGTTATACAAAAACCCACTATTATTATTATTATTATTATTATTATTTTTATTATTATTATTATTATTATTATTATTATTATTATTATTATTATTGTTGTTGTTGTTGTTATTATTGATAGATAAGTCAAAAGGTTAATCGCATCCATGAAACCAGATTCTGAAATTAATCTGTATAGGCTTAACGCTCCATTGCTCATATAGAAATCACCTTAACTTAGTGAGAAACAGATACTTAAGAGAAGTAATGAGAAAATCTCATCAAAATACTCGGAAGATCCCTTCCTGCCTATATATGATGATTTTTGACATTTCATTTACTTTCTAAGCTACCGTGACCATGCAGGTGTCTGATTTATCCCGGGAGGTACGATAAGATGTCCTCTTGCGGAACGATATTACCCTTTTTCAAATATCATGGTCCTATAACCCACATCGGGTTACTAGGGTTTATAGTAAATTGACACCAGGAGCAAAAAGATCGTCCAGATTTATAGAATACAGACAAGAATTTTTAAAGGTACTGCTCTTTGATATTATGACATCATCATGAAAATGTAAAAAAAGTATAAAAGTAAAAAAAAAAAACGTTTAGTAGAGGAATATTGTATTCAGATATAAATAACTTAAAATCAACAAAAAACTTTTTGTGGGGAATTGTTAAAGAAATTCAATTCCATTGTCTCCAAATATACGACTTTTACTCCACAAACTTTTTAGACTAATTTGACAACATGTGTTTAGAAAAGTTAGAAACTAGTTTCAAAAAAGAAATAAAGATGGCCTTTATTACGAAATTTGTATCTTTATTCAAATCCTACCATTCTGTCAGAATACACTTACATAATATTTGGAAAACATATCTGGTCTCAAAGCATACATCTTTCTTTCGCTCTCTTCCTCTGTCTGTCTGTATAGACATACAGACAGAGGAAGAGAGCGAAAGAAAGATGTCTCTCTCTCTCTGTCTCTCTCTCTCTCTCACACACACACACACGCCTAACCTCACCAAAACCCTACCCACACATACCCAACACATACATCTACGCACACCAGCACATCAATTTACCTTTCTTTCTATATGCAGTTCATGCTGTTTCTCCCTCTTGACCTCCCTCTCTCGATACCCCTTCTCTCAATGGGATTCTAACAACCCATTCTGTACTGATGTTGAAACCTAGATGTTTTTATATATATGTACATGTATATTCATGTGATTTCTCAGTGTATTATGAAAAAACTATCGTCGGTTCAATAACGACTTAAAACTATTGTAACTTTGAATGAGTCATTTTCAAAAACATCAATTAGATGAATTCATCACCCTTTTGACGCATATTATTAATGTGAATTCGGAACCAACCAAACCCGTGACACATCTTAAACTTCGATCATTTCTCTCTTGCACTCTTTTAATACTTTTATCCCTTAATTTTCATTCGGGTTGTTATCATCATTATTTGCATATCAAATCATATATTACATCAAGTTTCATTCAACCTCTCTCAGTATACACAATAATACATGGACATACATTTTCCCGCCCACACGGATTTTGTTTGGAATTGAATTTCGTCTCCAAGCCACCGTATTTAAAGAACCCAGTCTAGCGTGCAAAACCCCTCCTCCTTAAAAACACACTCCCTTTTCTGTTGGCGATAACATTAAAGTTGGAAGAAAGACGGAAGAGAGACAAACAGAAAGAAAAATGAGGATGATAAAAAAAAAAGTCGCTGCAAATTCCGACGGAATATCTATTCCTCTTGGCTTGCTCGATCGATAATGAATTTCCTTTGGTTGGGTGGGAATCACCTGCTCTCGTGCTGCATGCCATACAATCTTGTTTAGCAGACGACCAAATATGATTGTGCACGAGATATCGATACCAATTGTACCACCATCGATCATCCTTTTTGTATGAACTTGGTACCACCTCGAAAATACTTTTAGATCTTCTCTTTGAAAGTCAACATGATATATATTTTCTCCTTCCGAGATTAAAGGTCTCAATAGACAATATACCTTCAGACGTAATTCATTTATTTTAAGAGTGTGATCATATGGGGACTATAAGTAATACAAATTTGGCTTGATGCCAAATCATTCCACTTTGAATCTTCGACGAAATCATTTAGAAATAAAATCACGACAGCTTAGGGACAATTTAACTAACTGTCACGAAATTAAAAAAAATGCAATAAAATAAGTTAGAATTTTGTTTCATACAAGAAGTTTTAAGAGGGATATGGGGTTAAAGAGAAAAGAAACCATGGTTAGAAAAATATAAGAAAACTTGAGAAATAGGGTAAATTTTTGTTTTGGAAAAGCCTAATTGTTTGGATGATCATTTTCATATAACACGTTGGAGTTCAGCTTTGGCAACGCATAATGGAGGCGTAATAGCTCAGTGGTAGGGCAATGGTCTCATAACCGGGAGATCTCGGATTCAAAAGCAAGCTGATGCCAACCAATCTAGTGCCCTCTTGTAAGGCATTATTCCTCCCTTACCAAGTCCTTCCGATACGAATTGACGCCCAGGCCTCTGGTTGCTCACCTAAATCGTGTAGCTACTTGCTTTCTATGCAGTCATGTAGGTGAAAAAAAATCCATATTGGAAAAATAGGCCTTTAAAAGAAAGCTTGGGAATACTCTTGGTAATACTTTTGGAAACTACACCAGTATATTTTGAATTTTGATGCAGTTACAGATATGGTAATCAAAGTGTCTCTTTCATCTAAATATCTTCCTGTGATGTCTATCAGCCATGTGAATAACGCATTTGCAAAGAGATGGTGAAATTTATCTCTTCTTTTGGGCAGGGGGGGGGGGGGTATACGATTATAATTGACATATCTATTGAAAGTGAATATCTATGCTGGAAGTCCTGACTATTTTCCACGTGGAAAGCACTTTTACTAAATATACATTTTTCGCGATACCAAAAACGATTATCTATACTGTACTAAGTTCATTAATCAGATCTGTGGCGGATGGATATCGATGATGAGATAGTATTTGAACAATCGGTAATAGAATACAGTGAAATAAGTTCATCATTATGTTATTTCAGTCAAGAGCTGAATGCATTGATATCATGATTACTGGTAATGCTGTATAAATCCATTAATAACTCCATTATGAATAGCATGACGTCAAAATAGTAAACGCATGAATATAATGACATTTAACTATCATGGCGTCACGCTCATTTTATTTATATTTGTCTCACTCTCTATCAGAATACTACAACTAGAGTCAAAACAGAAACAAGAAAGATAGAACCAAGGTCTGTATATAAGAGAGGTTCAGTGCTAAAGAAAAATGCATGATTTGATTGTAGTAAAGAAGTAACAATGAAAGTTGATAATTTAATGAAATGTGTCTGGTGATGATATAAACGTCTATGCTTTTCAGGCTTAGATCTGACTCATACCTGGCACTGAATGTGTATCAGGACGATTTACCCCTATTGTATTATAACTGTCTCACGTCCTAGTCCTTAATGATTTGACTCGATGTGATAAGATTTCAATCCACTGATGGGGTTAATTTATTGTAAAACAGGATGGTTTAACACAACTTCTATAGATAAAAATAGGCTGCTTGATTCAAAACGTAAATACCCGATTTACGTAATATACCATAGACCCTCTTCTCTCCTTGACTTTTTTATTTCTTTATCTTTCATTTCCCTCTCTTTCTATGTCTCACCGTCTCCCCAATCTTTCTCATCCGCCTTTTCTATCGCTTCTTCTTATTAAAAATTCACTTATTCTTCTCAATAACGAATAACATTTGGTCATCAGCAGGGATCATCTGAATTATTTTCACGTCAACAAATGCTTCGGCAACATTAAGTGCAATTAACAACTGTAAAAGACAGACAAACATCTTTTTTTTATCCTCTGAAGTCAATCATCCATGCTGCTATAAATATGAAGGCATGTTTCTCTGTGCAACAACAGACTCCCATCCGTTATTATGAACTTAGCTTGATTTAGGTCACAATGTTCTAACTAAAGCGTACCGAATCATGTCTTTCCATATCTTAGAAAATGGGCACTGCATTATACTATCGTCTACGCATATTTCTCTACTTGGCAACCGAACTTCAATGCAATATTAGATAGTGCAATGTCTAACCTAATTCATACAGCACAGACCCACATATTTGCATTCTGATAGAGGCGAGACGTCTTTTAAAAGCCCACCCCCAAACAACAAAAAAAAAAAGAGAAAGAAAAGAAACAGAAAAGAAAAAAGAAACACAACGTGCCTACGTGAAATAAGTAAAACGAGGCTTTTGATATCAAAAGTGCTTTTAACATTTCCAGGCTTTTATAAGAGAACCTCGTTTATCCATTCCACCAAGAAGAATATTGAAGTGAATAAGAAAGAGAGAGAGAGAGATAGGGAGAGGAGTTAGAGAGAAAGACAGAGAGAGAGAGAGGAAGGGAGAGGGAGTTAGAGAGAATGAAAAACGAAAGGGGGGGGGGGGGTGCTGCTAGATCCCATCATGCCAGCATTTTAACAACAACAACAACAGGATAAACAAAAACTACAACAACACATAATGCGGGCGTGTAACTTGTCAGGTGGTTATTTTCTAAGAATACGCGAGCACTTCATGTCAACCCTTCCACAGGGGTCCCCGTCTTTACCCATCATATTAAGCACGATTTTCCTTGCAAAATTTACCAATAGAGGTTGCCACAAACCCCAATCACCCCACCCCATCTTAACTCTGACGTTTCGGACTATCTGGTCGTAACTTGGCAAATGTCATTTCATGAAAATTGAGATAATCAGTAAAAAGGTTTTGAGATGAAGCTTATACAACAACACACAACGGCCGTGTATTTTTTTTTCGAATCTGCCGCTTAACCGTGGGCATGGTGGGAGGCCATTAGAGTTATAAGCCTAAGTCAAGGTAAAGCTATATAGCCTATATCGGTTAGGTGTATTATGATCTGACCAGCATAAGAGCCCTGCCTTCATAGATTACTATTTCGACTCTTTTCTTGTTAAATTTTAGTGAAACAAGCGTTGTTTCTCATTCCACGACAGACCTATTGGGAAGGAGAGAAAATGATTTCCGTTCTGCGCAGCTCTGCCATCATAGATAGGGAAGCCGCCTACCTCAATCGCTTTGAGCTTGATGAGCCAAATTAATTGGCAATATCTGACGTAGGTATAGAAACGTTTGAGGAAAGAGGCAGACTGCGGGTAATAGAGAAATAAATCAAATCATTTTTGGAAACATTGCATTGCATGCAGTATGGAATTTTCGAGGAGGCAGATTTGAAATGTACGCTAGCATGGAAAACATTTTGAAAAAAAGAAATGACATTCAAGGGAAATATCTGAATGTATTTCTTTCTGGATGAAGCATATCAATCATGATCAAAAAGCCAAGCCATGACATTTCGATTTGCTTTGTATACACTACCTAAAAATTACGGTTTTCTATATTATCATCAGTATTTATTAATAATTATCTTCCTAACCATATACTGATCCCAATAAAACACTCTTGGAATTCATTATTTTTTCAATCATTATTCATTATTCTAACCAATGATCACAACTATAACCGTATAGCTTGTATAGTGCGCTTGATTCATAAATCATTTTAAATATCATTGTGATATCATTGAAATAATAGTATTTTTTTCTGACTTACAGGACTTCAACAATTTCCTGGCGACCGAGAAGAACTTTCTAAAATCATGGAGCAGTAAATTGTTTGAGGGATGAATATTTAGTATAGGTTCGCCTCATCCAGAAAAAAATGACAAATTTACACCTTTTTTTTATTCCTTAAACTACTGAAGCTTGAATCACACCACCGTCACAGATTGTATATTTTCTTTCTATCCATAAATAATAAGTCCATCTATCAAGTATCCATGCATATTGGTTCAAATGGTCTGACCATCAAATGCACCTGGAAAGAAATCAAAGGTCTGGTAAGTTCGTAAAACGTTCAAGGGAGGATGAGGAAGAAGAAATGACTCACTAAATTCCCCGTTTGTTTGTTTTTTTTTCATTCAAGGTTCAGATCAATTAATTATGAGAATACAAGAAGATGAAGGTGTTATGAAGGAGGAGAAAAGAAAACAAAAAGACATTGAAAAATACGAAGAAAGGATTTGGAGAAAGATTAAGAGAAGCAGAATTCTAGTAGAAATGGTTTAATATAAAAGATATGAAGGAAAAAAAAAATCTTGCTAATGCTTATTACGATAATAATGATTATCATCAAGACGATGATAATAATAATAATGGTAACTCGCAAAAACAGCAAACAACGAGAAGGAAAGAAATGAAAATTGAAATAGAACCGACTCCTTTCGTTTTCGTATTTACAGGCGTTTGTACATAGCGTATTTGAATGATCGGAACTCGTTGTTCTAAAACGTCCGTTATATTCCGATAGTTCGTTTGCTAGATTGTTTTGAAATTATACTGTTAAATTGATTATCATTAATCTTGATACTAAATTTTCGTTCCCGAAAGTAATATTCAATTTAGATTGAAAAATCTCTTCACGATATAAATATTCTGTATAAAGCCTTCCTATTTCAAATTGTGCGTTTTATTCTTAGTGTGGTTTCTGGTGTGGGTTTGGGAGTGGGGGAAAGTTGCGCAGGTCATACACATATATATAAGTATTATGCTCATGCGTCTATTACCACTGTCGTGACTTTTTTTTCTCAGGAATAACCCATTTTATGCCTAGTTTCCACTATAATCAAATCAGGAATGGCAGTGAATTGGTTGAAACACACCGTGAACCATACGCACACACATACTCTCTCTCTCTCTCTCTCCACCATATACGTACCCCGCACTTATGGTATCGATACCAAAATTTATCGTTAATACTTGACACCCTGACGAGCTGTTAAGCCTGTAAAGAGCAGAGTCAGCAAGAGATATCCTTCTCTGTGGCGTGCAGGCGATCGCGGCATGAAAGGGAGGAGAAATCTAAAAGAGGCAGGTGCGAAATCGGAAGTATTAGCGATCTATTGGAGCATTGTCGATCACGACAGGGGGATTTTACTCCATTCACTGACCTTCGTCGAGTATGATTACTACTGGTGCGTTCACACCGTCTAATTATCTAATAATTAATGAAATTAATTCTATGAAGTAGAACAAAATGTTGCATTTTCGAAAGACACTGTAATCGAATATTATTGAAGAGGTTTGCCACCCAACCTGAAGCATGGATGGATTTCCTATTTTCATAAGTCAAGGGCTCGTACCCGATGATACGATAAAACTACATTTTTTTAACCCTTACCCTACTCTAAACATACTATGTTCGGTTGCCATTTAATTTGAAAGTATTGCTGATTGCACGAGTATGCTGTTACAACGACACATTCGTTGAATGATTTATTTTTTTATTTTATGATTTTCTAAAGCTGCCGGTTTTTTAAAGATTTTACTAAAATATCAAATCGACAGCACTTCTTTCATCTCGTTATCTCACTGCTGTCTTGATTTCCATTAATTATTGATTCACTGTTATCTGTGCTATCATTTATTCATCCCTTCATTCATTTACTATATACACATTCATTCATATTTGATTTGCAGTTTTGTCGGACATAAAGTGCCATCATGAAAAGGCCCTGGTTGCCGAGAATTAGAGAACTTCGTTTAGGAAGTTGCGTTTATATTATCCGGTGAATAGTTTTCACTGCTCTTTACACTCAAGTCTTTTGAAAGAATGAAACAGGGACATTTTGTCAAATACATTCACCTTAAAGGAACAATGGAAATGCTGATAAGTTAAAGAGTCGTTTTAAATTTTATCGGAAGTCAAACTGACGGTGAATTATTCTTGTGAAATTATCCGCCATCATCTCCTCTCCCCGCAATATATCAGAAAGCAAGAATCTAAAGGAAAGAGAAAGACAACGCATTTTAAAATGTTTAGCGGCAGGAATAATTTTGAGGAATGAAGAGAGAAATATGGCATAAAAATCGCAATATAGCCATGTATTATCATTATTATTATTATAGGGAGAGAGGAAATGGGAAGTACAAGTATTTCAGTTCATCTAATCAACCTTGCCATTATCATATAAAAAAATATTAGATACTAACGTCACTAGCATCGTGGAATTGTAATATATTATTCTAAAGAAAATATTGGGAAAAGGAAACAATACATCTATAAGAAGCGGAATTGTGTGCGATTGTGTGTGCATGTGTGTGTGTGTGTGTGTGTGTGTGTACGTTATTTGGGTGTCCGTGTGCGGTTGCAAAAAAAATTGAAATATCCATTTATAATGAGAATAGATTGCGAGGTAAAACCAGAATGATAAAACATTTTTTAAAAAATACACTGTCAAATAGCTAAATACGTCGAAAGAGGAAAAGTTCTAATGTATTATTACGGTACATTGCGCACTAGGGCAGGGCGGAAATAAGGAGAAAGGAAAATGTCCGCTTTGTATCCCTTAGGCAATATCCAATGCAATCCGGAGGTTGGGCAAGCCGAGTATTTGACACCAATTCGTCTTCAGATACACCATGTACACTAAGGACCTGTTCATATACGGTTTTTTTTTTTCAAATCTGCTTTCCTTGAAAAGAGAAACCTCTATTCGTCCCTTTGCACCATTGACGAAAAAAATATATTGTCCTTTAGATCATGAAAGTTCTCAACAACATTTCAGCATTCAAATTCAGCGTTTCATAAACATTTTTGAAACAAACATCGTATAGTAATCGTATGTAACTGCTTTCTGTCGTGCTTTGACATTTCTACTGCACATTTAGAGTGAAATATCATTTATAATATGCAATTTACCCCTCCAAACCAATACCTAAACAAGGTGGCGCCTAGATTAAAGTTGGTATGACGTACAGGCTTCAACCCTTAAGAACGTAATCAGCGTGGTTGCGTAACATGGTCGAAGTGAAACAAATTTGAAGTTGAGGTAAATTTGATAACCAAGTCATTCCTGATGGGCTTCAGGGGCAAGATACTCGTCAGGAACCTCAGGAAACAACAGTAACACAAGAATTTCCGTTAACCACGGGCATCTACAGGTCAGGGTATCATTGACTGTTAATGAGAAGAATTATTATGCTATCAGAACAACCGTACGGAGTATCTTGGTGTGTGTGTGTTTTTGGAAAGAGGACATGAGAATAAATTCCCGAAAGTTCAAGCAAATAAGCCATGTTAACAGTACATTGATAAACTGTCAACATATACACATACGTACAAATCAAACCATCGAAGAAATAAAGTCAAGGACTGACGGATTAAGGAGGGGGAGGTACAACCGGCACGATCCCCCTGTTAAACTCAAGTGGCACATCTTTAAGTACATCACCCCAAACAACATGCACCTCCTTTTAAGTTGATAACTTTTTCCTCCCCCATTTTTTGTTTTACTTGTTTGCTTGCACCTAAGACAATTTGAAGCCAAAAGGCACCCCAAATTGTGATGACCCTTGTCAGAAATTGTATGAATCCTGGAGGGCTCTTGAATTAAGGACACCTGAATCTTAGACACTTGATCAAAATCTACCCGAAATCATTCTGCATTCGGTTAAGATTCTTTTAATGTTGATACAAACCAAGTGAGTCTTTCGCATTTACTGTCGTTATTTACCAGCGTTAAAACTCCATCACAAACAATTTAAAGTCAGAATCACAATTCTTTGATGTCTGCAAATATTTGTTCTAAATAATACAAATGTTCCTTGTAGGATGCAGCAGGGGTATAAACTGAAAAGTCTTAAAAACCGACAGAGTCAGGTGATTGAATCTACTCATTAATACTGGAACATATAATACAATCATTCATAATCAAATATTCAACAGTTATCATTTACTCTTTCACGATTTGTAGCACTTCGATTTGAAATCAAACGCCTCCCCAATAACGAATCACAGGAATGTATTACAGGGTGTATTATATTTAATACATACATGATGATAATAACATTTTATGAAATAATATACCACCATGACCACAGTGCTCCCATATATATAAAATGGTAGATTAACTCTTTTAACATGCTGGATTCAGCCTTTATTGAGTAGCATCAGTCATGTTTAAAGTGTTAACATACTGTTTTGAAAAAAAGTGGTCACTCATCGACCCTTTGAATTGGTGATTTAACTCCTTAGTTTTTAGAGTGTTAATTAACAAAGAAGTGACACATGTCTACGATAAATCATCATCTCTATACATCCAAAACATCTCGATTCAGTCAAAAAAGTTAATAATCAATCACGTTTATTAAGTAGTATAAGAACAATATATATATTTGAACTTACGGGATATTTCCATTTTCCTCCAGCTCCATTTCTTTCTCCTTAGCACAATTCTCCTCATCCATCTTGCACTGATCAACAAAGACTGTTTAAGTAATGATAAAAGTCCATTGTGAAGACTATAATGATCCTACTGATACTGATTACTGGCAATAAATCTACCGAAGAGATAAAATATCGGAACATTGAGCGCTTCCCGGGTGAGCAAAAGACAAGTGACGAATGGAGCTGGTTTTCGGGATCAGTACCCTGATAATACCTATCGCACGTACTTTTAAAATGTTTATTATGGTTCAATTTCGTTTGATAGAGGTGGATATTCACATTGTCGCCCTTCTTAGGTACAGTTGACCCCAACATTGACCCAACTTTCAAAAAGATGCTAAAGAGCTCATCTTTCATCAAAGAATTCGGAGCCAACTCTCCAAGGGCGCCAGAAACGTCAGTGGTGGTATGGTGAGTTTAAGAAGAAAGCTTGCGTTTAAGTTCCCCTTTGATATGATTGGGGTCCACGAGGTGTTTGGAGAGGGATTAGTATTGGTGGTTGTTGGGAATTTATGGGATTGTTTAATACGTCAGGTGATGTGTTCGGTGAAAGATGGACGATGGGCGTGGGCATGGCCATAGCACTCTTCTTCAGAGTCAAGCCACCACCATAAAAGAGGGGGTTACACTCTACGATACCATGTATTTGATTGAAATATGAGTATTAACTACAGTGGCGAATCAATATGAAAACGCCGACATAGCGACCCGTCAACATTACATAATCATGCTACCACGATTAACACTCATAATATCACCCATTGTTAATTAGGCAAGCTTGATTAAGTAGTGGACCATATCTGAATTGGTGGCGACATGACAGTTACCCTGAATCTCGAATTTTACTTCCAGGTTTCTTGAAAGACTGATGAAGGGACACAATTCGTTCTTCCTGTCTGCGGAATAGATATTTTACACCATCTCAGAAAGACAACATAATTGGCCCGAATTCTTGAAGATGGTTTATTAGACTATTGTCCAATCACCGGTTTACTATAGGAGGCGAAATGTATTCTTTCTTTCTTTTTTTTAAAGCAAACACAATAAAAACAATAATATACAACAAACATTTTTGTTCACCCGAAAGAAAAAACTCAACAACAACAACAGAGAGATGCAACACATCCACCATGGATGTAGAAGATATGGGGGGGGGGGGGAGAGAGAAATTAAACGAGAGTGAGACAACTGTAATGACGGCGAAGCAAAAACAAAATACAGGTTATAATCCGAAATGCAGACTTCTTTATAAGTCTCAATACGTCAATACTTCATACGTCAAGTACGTCAAGTATATTCTGTATAAAATTGTGAAAATCAAGGCAAATAATAAATACACTGAAATCCCTGATACACTCAATGAATTTCAATTTACTAGAGGGGACAGATGATCGTGTTAAAGTAGAATTTTGATAATGTCACATCAAACTGGATTCCCCGTAATGGTATGAATAATTATGTGCGAATCTTATTGGCGAACGCAGCTCGGCGCCAGCGATCTGATGCACGGCAATGAGTTTTATTTTTCGTAATAAGACATACGAATTCCAATAATAAATTCTGTGCATCATAAATGTTTCATATTCAACGTTTAGAATGTAGTACTGATAATAGGTCTATGCCATCAATTAATAAAAGCAAGGAAAAGAAATGAAAACAACAAAAACCGATGACCTTGTGGGAATGATAGATTTATGTAATTTGCCTTTTTACAAGTCTGACTTTGGGATAGTTCATAACAGATCGAATATTAGCCTGCAATTTCAAAAGTTCTAGGGCTTTATCTACTCTATCGGCAAGCCGGCCACGTCTTCCCGGTAATCCTGGGCGTCGCAAGCCGACAAGGTCCCGAGGCGGTCTGTTGTATTGATCTTCGCGCCTCCCAACGTGTTAACTCATTTCCTTCGCGCCAAAAACCTGAATCAGACGGTAGAGTACATCGTCTGTTAATTACACAATAGCCCAGGTCGACCAGGGACCTCGTTTTATGGGCATTTTAATACACAGTGTTTCAATAATAAAGGCATACCTTAATAGGAGAAAAAAAGAATTCCACTTCGTTGTAGAGTATGGCAAAGGTATTTGTTGTTTTTGTGTCCCATACGTTACCAAGTATATGGAATATACTAAACATAATTCACATTAAAAACATTATGCTCCTTGATCTAATCCGAGCTAAAGTAGGGCTATTTATTTATACCTACATTACAAATACTGAAATATTTGATGTAATCTGTAACTTGAGGTACAAAATACCTTGAACTTGCCCTATATTACCTGACTTTTTCAATAGAGAAACTGTCAATCATTTGGAATTGTGAACATCTTTTATATTGGCCTTGTACAGAATGAATCAATTTGCTATTAATACTAAATGCGGGGTTGGGGCTGGTGTTAAATTACGTGTTAAACCGTGAAAGACGTAGTCCCTATTATTCGTATGATATGGAATTTAGCCAGTATAATTGTAATGTTATGTTATTATTATTTTCTTACATTATGAATAACTGACCTAATTCGTGTATTATGGTGAGACATACTGGTGAATTTCTTGGTGATAGTAAAAACGCTTATATGAAGATGTTATCACGACTATTGTGCAAATATCTAAATATCAGTAACTTCTAATAATTTCCATCTTTTCGTGAACTTTTTTGTTTCAATATTGCATAAAATCTTATTGGCCAGGTCACGCCATAATGAGATTTCATCTAAATGCATAATACCCAATTCAGTCATCTCTGACCGTTAATTGGCATCGGAGGCGTTGGATTGAATCAAATGCAATCGACTTTTCCTCCCTGGTAAACAAACTTGAAACCCGTCACCAGTGATGTACTTTCCGCGCCTAAGCTCAATTCTGTGTTCGCGGGGCTTTATACAGGAGGACGTATCTGACTACTGAAGGATCACTTTAGTTAGTTCATTTTCTACTCCGTCGGTCAGAATTGCTCATCTACCACCCCTGCATCTGCGCATGTCCTTGTGAGCAAATATCGAATTGCCAGCTGCGATTTTCTCCTCTCGATCCTTCCCATCTCAAGCATTTTGATAAACAGGTTGAATGAACCAATCATCCATTTCTATTACAAACTACTTCTCTGAAGTTATAAATAAGTGGACGCCATGTAGGTACATGTTAGTCATCACTGAGCGAATGAAAATTTGTCAAATAGAAAGCATATCTACAATAAAGGCTTAAAGTTTTCTGAGACATAGCGCTAAGTAGACGGTCCATGTATATATGAGGGCCCAACAATAACGCAAAATCCAAAATAAGTATTTCGAATAATTTTGTTTAATCGAGCTATTTGTTAATGTAGAGCAAGATTCCCGATGTCACGCATTTCCGCATAAGTATGATGCTTCTAATTATCATAGTTGGCCTCTTAAGATCTGACGACTGCCATCGCCTTCACAGGAATGCTGACATCTCTTCTTTGCCGAATATTTGATAGCGCCCATTTATAGAAGGACTGTATTAGAGACACCGTTATCGACCCATCTTGAGTTAAATATATGTCTGTCATTGACAAATTTGATGTTATTTGAGTTGTTTCTGCTAAATTTTAAGTTTTCAGTCACATCTCTTTATTGTCCTGCAGGGGCGTCACTAGAACAGTTTGAACAATAATAAAAGAAAACTCGCATTGCTAGTTTTGTGTGTGTTGGCTCAGTCAGTAGAGTGTCCGCCTCACAATCGGGAGGTCGGCCGCGTCATACCAAACGACATTAAAAGATGCGAGTTGTTGCTACCTTGTTTTGGCGTTCAACAATTGAAGGGATAGAGCAACGTCGATCTGGCGCTGCACAGTAGCAAAAAGAATTTCCATTTTGGTTAATAAAATTTGGAGTGGACTTTGGTTGGATTATTATTATTATTATTCTAAAATTAGAATCAGACATATATCGTAATAAAGGTTTTCATATTTAATTGGTTTAAAAGTGTTCAAAGAGGTGAATACTACTTGTACATCCTAACTATTTTGGTTCAGCCTCTATAAAATAATATGTTGATTTGAATAATTATTTATAATAATAATAACTCATAATGATAATTACTGTATAATAAATAATGTCAATAGTACTACTACTACTACTACTAATAATAATAATTACAAATGATAATAATAACAATTCGTTAGTAGGTCCATGATAATATTCTGGATTCAAAGAGGTGAATACTACTTCTACATCCTAATTATTTTGGTTCTGCCTCTATAAAATAATATGTTGATTTGAATAATTATTTATAATAATAATAACTCATAATGATAATTACTGTATAATAAATAATGTCAATAGTACTACTACTACTACTACTACTATTAATAATAATAATAATTACAAATGATAATAATAACAATTCGTTAGTAGGTCCATGATAATATTCTGGATTCAAAGAGGTGAATACTACTTCTACATCCTAATTATTTTGGTTCTGCCTCTATAAAATAATATGTTGATTTGAATAATTATTTATAATAATAATAACTCATAATGATAATTACTGTATAATAAATAATGTCAATAGTACTGCAACTACTACTATTACTACTACTACTACTACTACTACTACTAATTACAAATGATAATAATAACAATTCGTTAGTAGGTCCATGATAATATTCTGGATTTGTATAGCGCCAAATACATCTACAATGCCTCTAAGCTTTAATACAGATGCATCTTTTCCACTCTCTAGAAGTATTCCAGCCTTTTTATGACCTTGGTATCCTATCGGGTACCATTTGAAATCCTGGGTGGAGAAGAGCAATGTAGATAAGATTCCTTAGCGCCATGAGATCGAACCCATGACCTTTGCATCTTTAGACAAGTGTTAAAACCACTGGACCACGACACCTCTGAAAATAACAACAACAACATGAATAAGAACAAAAACAAAGACAATAATACATGTAATATTATGATGATAATGATGATGATGATATCAATTGTAATACTAGTAATAATAACAATTTCTTGAAAGTGAGAATTTGGGTTCTTGATTATCCTGGGTCCATTATGTTGTAACACTCCGTTTCTTTCAACAAAGATCTCCAGCCAAGAGCCCATTTTGCTGTCCCATGTTCGAGAAAGGAACACGCAGATTTATGTTTGTATAACACGGTCTCGGTATAATAAGTTGACTGAAACCAAACACGGGTTTGGGTTAATGAATAATGTAATCCCAATTAGACCGCTGGTGGCGAGATTGATAGTCTGCATGATTCCAATGCAATAGGTAATACACATAAAGCAATAAGTAATTCATCTTGGCAATACATCATCTTCGGCGGTATCCTCTGTAATTGTGTTTGATAGAGAGAACTCATAAATAAGCTCGGAGTCAAATAAAGAGCGATGTGGCGTTTCGATAGTGGCTAGAACCAACCAATCCAATTACTAAATATTTATTAGTTTGGCTTTTAGTTTTATTAGCATTAAAATGACGAATAGTAACCTCTGCTCATTTTATACCTCATGAATTTTATTTCACAGTGTATGTATACTGAAACAATATTTTGTCTTTTACAAGGGAAATAAATAATACCTGTACATAAAGGTGAATAAATTATCAAACATAATTATGGAATCCATGACTTTTATTTCTTTTAATTTTTTTTACATTTAACATTATCACTAATCTGTTATTAGCCAGTCTCCTAGGAAAGAACATGTATGTATGTATGTATGTATGTATGTATGAACATGTATGAACATGTACCATATAACCACCATACATATATCAAGAAGCACCATATAACAGCCATACATCTACCATATATCCACCATATATCTATCATATAGCCACCATACATTTACCACAGAAGCATCATATAACCACCATACATCTACCACAGAAGCACCGTGTGGTAAATGCATGGTAGTTTTGTGGTAGATGTATGGTGGTTATATGGTGTATGTATGGTTGTCATATGGTAATGTATATGGTGTATGTATGGTAGATATATGGTACTTCTGTGGTAGATGAATGGTGGTTATATGGTGTAGGTATGGTGGTCATAATGGTAGCTGTATGGTGCTTCTGTGGTAAATGTGTGATTATATGGTAGAAGATATGGTAGAAGTATGGTAGTATTTGGTAGATGTATGATACTAGTATGATATATGTATGTATGGTTATATGGTAGGCATATGGTGCTTCTGTGGTTCCACCATATACCCACCATACATACATACACCATATATAAACACCATACATGAATCATACTATCATACATCGTCCATATAATTACCATACATCTACCCCAGAAGCATCATACATCTACCATAAACCCAAACAGCTAACACAAATGCCCCATTTATCTACCAGACATATCTACCAGTCACCAAAAAGGTACCATACAATGTGTTCCATGTTACCACCTAATATCTACCATATAACTACCATACAGATGTACCATATGCATTCTACTCACCATATATTTACACCGTGTGGTATACCATAGAACACGCATCTACCATACAGATGTACCATATGCATTCTACTCACCATATATTTACACCATGTGGTATACCATAGAACACGCATCTACCATACAGATGTACCATATGCATTCTACTCACCATATATTTACACCATGTGGTATACCATAGAACACGCATCTACCATACAGATGTACCATATGCAATCTACTCATCATGTATCTACACCATATGATATACCATAGAACACGCATCTACCATACAGATGTACCATATGCAATCTACTCATCATGTATCTACACCATATGATATACCATAGAACACGCATCTACCATACAGATGTACCATATGCATTCTACTCACCATATATTTACACCATGTGGTATACCATAGAACACGCATCTACCATACAGATGTATGCAATCTACTCATGTATCCACACCACATGATATACCATAGAACAAGCATCTACCATACAGATGTACCATATATGCAATTTCCCTACCATACTATCTGCACTATATGGTATACCATAGAGCAAGCATCTACCATAGAGTTGTACCATAGATTTACCATATACCATAGAGCTATACCATACATGTACCATACAATTTTTTTTGTAAGGGTAAAAATGAACGTTTGTCAAAAGGTAGACGCGTATTTTTTGGGTCTCGCGAGCTTCTAAATTCGCTCAGTAGGTGGTTATGGGGGTCCAGTCTCCCTCCATAATTCCCTGACAAGCAAAAAAGATCTTCCATTCTAAAAGGGGGGGGGGGGGCACAATCGAGAAAATGGCGGATCGTCTATGGCCAAAATGCATACTTCTCTTCCAAAAGGGGGGGGGGGGGCCACGGGCCGGAAGTGCCCCCCGGATCCGCCATAAAGCTTTCATAGTGTGCAAGGTAAAAGTTCAATAGCAACAAGGTCTCATAAGTGCACCCATTTGGGATTAATATGTTAATATAAAACTCCTAAATCTGCTGTTTACTAGGCCTTTTAATTAAGGTTTAACTTGCAGTTCAAAGTTGAACGTTTGGGGTTTTTTAAATCGTGTATATTATACCCATTGTACTCTACATGTAATACAACCGAGATTAGGTTGACAGTGATGATGAATGAATACGGAATGAAAAGGTAATGTAATTAAATTGAATCGGCGTGATAACCCTAATGTATTAATTCCGAATCACAAAAAAAAAAAGGAAAGAATAATAATAAATAAAAAATAAAAAATAATTTCATATCCTAATGAATCTACTACTGAATGGATTAATTACAAATTGCAATTGCGGAGAGTGAACCAAGCAGGTAGTGCATCAATGGTTTTAAAGGCAACACTTTTCAGATGATGAAGTTTTTCATGGATCCGAGTGTTTTTGTATTGCATATATTTGTTTCATGTAACTATATCATATCGTAATCAGAGCTCCCTATCGGCTGAAGTGTTATCATATGATTATGACAAAAAAGAGAAAAATAGAGTGAGAGAGAGAGAGAGAGAGAAAGATAGATCTGCGAGTGAGAGATGAATGATTTGTTATCGACATAAAATAGGATTAGCCAATATTTGAAGGGAGACAGTGGTCGATGTATGAAGTTAATTACTTTAAGATATAATATGCATGTGTTATGATGTACAGACGTTGACCATTTTTTTAAATGTAATATTACAGGTATTTAAAAAAAGAAATATTGAATTCCTCTTGTAATCATGAATGTATAAACAGTAAGCTACACAATATTTGCTTAAAGCCTGTCAAAATAATAGAACTGTATATTTCATGTAGAAGAGAATAAAAAGGAAACCAAATTGGGAAATGGAATTCGTTTTTATAATTATATAAAATCATGTTTCCGGACAGTTCCAAAATATATGTAAATATTTTTTATTTTCTGTTTTTACTGTACATTAAGTGCCTAGCTTTTCTCCTTATATAACGACGATGATTCAGGGAGTAAAAACTTTGCACATAGAAGCTGATTTCCTCTCATTTCTCCTCAATTTTTGCTTTGTCTATTACGGAATTTCAATTGTTAAATGGAATCTTGAGTTCTGTGAATGGTGAAAAATAATTTGTGAGCTTTCTCATTCCTTTCATGTCAGTTTGGAAGAACATCATAGTAGAATCACCCACTGAAAATGATTGCTCTTCATATGCTCTTATATTCAAAATATGACTAGAAATAACTGAAATGTTCGGGTGGAGCATTCATTCCACTTGTGTGTGTAGTCCCATATACCCGTTTCTGTGTAAAGTACATGTGCTTTTCAGTGAAATTGGGTCAATTTCTTATCTATTTTGATGATTCTAAGACAACATAGTATAAATTAAACAATTCTTATGTAGACATGGTCAACCTTTCCCAATTGCTTTGAGACAGTTTCTTCCACAGTGTAATTGCATTACCAGAACTCTACTTTATCTTTAAGTTGACATCTACTATCCTATGTATATTCTTATCTATTTCTCACTATGAATATATTATTGAATTTTTATTTTGTTATATTGAGCAATGAGAAATAAACTAAACTAAACTAAAATAGACTTTTAAAAAAGAGCTTACTCGCGCAGCACTCTCGTGATACCCTTGTATATAACTAAACCCGGACAGGAACTAGACATTGCAATACTTTGTTTTGAGGCATTAAACAGAAGGCCTTACTCTGAGAGAAAACATTGCGACTTTTATCATCCTACGGTAGAAATAATGGATAACCTCAAACAGAAACAAGACAAACAAACAAACAAACAGAAACAAAACGTGAAGAAAATGGCGCATTACAGTAGTTGCAGTCTCTAGTATTTAATAGAAAAGGGGACATACAAATGTAGTAATACCATGCTCCAAGCAATCATAGAGATGCACCCTTTTCGTAATCATATTGCCAAGTTGAATCTGGTCTTCCAGGAGAATATATTCAATAAACTTAATATGTCTTAAAAAAGAAAGTCATATCTATATATTCATGGATCTTATAACTAAAAGTACAATTATTCGAATCAGCGAATAAATACATTTGCGAGAGAATACAGGGTAAGACACGGTTAGGGCGATACGCATTACATGCTTCTGCATTAGCTTGCTATATTCGGTTTCCACAGCATTTGCAGACGACCAAATATCAAGCGCGCGCTTTGGGCAAAGGCGGGATATCGCACTGCAAAGAACACGCCTCCCCCCCCCCCCCCCCACAGCATGCCTGTGATTGGTTGAAAACTGCGCATTAAGCGCCAGATAACCGCGTCCTTGGAGACAGTCAATCAACTGCTGCGCGGGCACGGATTAGCACCACCCCTACGCTTACAGTAGCTAATCAAAGGCGCTAATGAGCAGGAGGAACGCGCACACGGTTCTCCGAATCTGAAACATGCTTTCAGTCTCAGCTTAACCTCTGGGGACAATGCATGTTATTTTGCCCTCCCTCCCTCCCTATATAAAATAGAATAATCGGTAGGGCAGGGAATAAGTACATGATCAAAACAAGGTTAATGCGGGGAATGAGTATTACATGTAAATCTCAGGTAAATAGTCAAACATGTGGCAAATACCACAGTGTGGAATATAAGGTCAGCGGGAAGGAATGAAAATAATAATAATAATAATTAATTGGAAACTAAAAGTGTAAAAATCATAACACTGTGCACTTGCAAATTCAGCAGGAATGAATAAAGGATTGCATGATTTCCATTAATATACGAAACACGAATAGAGTGCCTGGAAGGGCCCTCACAAGTAAGAGTGTGCCTCATGTTTCTAAGTGAATATATACCAGATTGAAGTTGGTTACCCATGGAATTTTCATTCAGTCATTGGTTGCTTGGTTGGGCTTGGAAAGCTAAAAAATGGTTGGACAATGTATGCATATTTCTTGGTAAGGATACTGTATTTTTCATCCATGCATTGGTTGGTGGGTTCGGCTTGGAAACCTATATAATTTCTTTTTTTTCTTTCTTTTAATGATTGGATAATGTATGCATATTTCTTGGTGAGGACATTGTATTTCTTCATTCATTCAGTGGTTGGCTGGTTGGGCTTGGAAACCTAAAAATGGTTATACAACGTATGCATATATGTTGGTGAGGATACTGAATTTTTCATTCATTCATTGGTTGGTTAGTTGGGCTTGGAAAACTAGAAATGTTAATGTACGTATATGTGTCGATGAGGATATTGTATTTTCATTCTTTCATCGGTTGGTTGGTTGGTTGGGCTTGGAAACCTTATTATAAAAAAAAGTGGAATAATGTATGCATATAACTGATGGGTTATTATAGTATACATTCATTGGTTGTTTGATTGGGCTTGAAAACCGAAAAATTGAACTGGGCAATGTATGCATTTACGTCTGTAATGATTTCCGGTATATTTTCATTCATTCATTGGTTGGTTGGTTGGTCTCGAATACGGTCGGACCATGAATGCACTGATGTTGGGGAAGATATTGTATGTTTCAAGTATTCATTGGTTGGTTGGTTGGTCATTAGATAGTAGGTTGGCCTTGGAAACAAATACAAAAACAAACAAACAAAAAACCAAAAAAAAGGGGGGGGGGGAAAGATGGTTGTGCAGTGTATATGTATGTAGTTTCTTCAGTCAGTCAGGATAGTTGGCTATATAGTGAGGCTGAAAAGTTCAGGTCAATTGAAGGAGGTAGGGGGAGGGGTTCTATATATAGGTAAAGAAAAACGGGAGATGGGAATCAGTGTCCCTGGAAACGCCTGTCCCGGGAGCTAATTTTTTTTTCCCACGAACTTTTTGTCCCTGTCCTCCCTGGCGCATGCGCACCTGATCCTTTCCGATCTAAATCAATTTCGCAATCATAGGGTTTATTCCGTAAGCGATATAATGACGGTTGCTCCTAGCGTCTTGCTGTGGCGAGATGCGTTTAATTAGCCCTCGGACATGTAGCCTGAGGTATGTGGGTTCGACTCTCAGTTTGGACATTACAAAAATAACGTCTTGTATTTTTTTTTTTTTTTACTAAAAGTAGGATGAAACTTTGAAACCCCATCCAACTCCAAGCATTGTAGGGCTATTTCAAAGTTGCGCATGCGTCAAGTACGATAGTGACAAAAAGTTCGTGGGAAAACAAAGTTCGCGTCCCGGGAGCGTCTTTTTTTTTGGTAAACAAGCCTAGGCAGATTTCGCATTTTTTCATGAATATTCATGACGCAGGGTCGGGAAACGGTTCCGATTGGTCTTCATGAAAGCACGGTCGGTGGGGGGGGGGGGGGGGGGGGGGGAAGTCCCTGGCCTGCACGCACGTACACATATTATGATCGTATGTGTTCAACGTGGAGGCGCCTAGCCTACGTTTTTGCACTGAATCTATTATCGATCTAAGTTAGATCTTAATATAAGAGTTAGAATTGCCTCCACGTATCCCTCAAAATGCTGGCCTAATAATAATGTTTGACCAACTGAATACTTATTGCTCTATGACAAATCTTGTTCTAATGAAAAGATGATGGAATTGGTTTTAAAAAACCTGGGAATTGTCCCCAGTGGAATAAAGTTGAGAAAATGGCAATTTCATGAGTGAACTGTATTTATTATCGCAATAATATGTTTTTGTAGAAAAAATACATTTTGTATAATCACACCAAGAGATTACACACGATGTAAGGTCCATTTGTATGCTTTGTCATGTTCATTGTATTTTTGTATTTAATTACTTTGTAAAAGGCTATGCTTTGTAATTGTAATTTAAGAATATAAATTTGTAAGTTCTATTATTACTATTTAACTGTTCTTATATTTTGACAGATTTTATGTGTAAAGAGCTTAGAATCAGTTGTATTAAGCGCTTTAAATTGTAATCTATTATCATTATTATTACTATTATTATTATTATTTTCGAAATGGAATACAATACGTAATAACATCTACAAAAGGGTGTGTTTAAAGTATAGGATCCAGGAATCGCGTCATAAATGACACCTCTGCATTTAAATGTCACCTCCTAATAATGAAATATTAATGCATGAAATGCTTGGAAACATTGCTGTTTTGATCACTGTATCGCAATTAGCACTCTGGAATACAGATTTAGAAAAGAGAGTAATTAGTCCGAGCTTGATGATAATTAGTCCAAGTCAAGATTCGAAGCAAAAATCTCCCAAAGGAATTTAAACAAGAGTTATTTGACGCCATCTCTTTCCTCTTGTAAGTTCGATAGCGGTGAGGATCGGATTTAATGCGAAACCAGACTCATGAGTGCACTTCGAACTCAAAAGTGAAAAGACAAACGTAAAAAGCAACAACAATGCAAGTGTAACAAGAGTTAGCATTATTCGAAGTATGATTTGACATAATAAATATTAATGGAACTTATTAGCACGTGGATTGCTTTGAAGAAAAAAAATGTCCTTGTTTTGAAAGAACTTTTTGAATAAAAAGGAAAATGAATAGAGAATCGTGAAATATCTGATTGATTTAGTCCCATAAATCAGTCCTATCTACATTCAGAGAGACATGACGTATTTTGAATTAGAAAAAAGCAAAGTTTATTTTTTGGTAAATAGTGGTTTCTAAAGAGTGAATGCATAGTCATTTATCTCATTCTCTCTCTGCCGGTGTCTCACATATCTCTCCGTATCTCTTTATATCTATCTGTCTTCCTCTCCTGAAAAAGTTCATTAGTGAATTATTGTCCACCACCGACAGATGGCGTGGTTGCGTTTTACCCGAGACTAAACTAATCAAGTAAATGCATAATATCTGAAGGTATCACATCGTGGCTAGTGGCTTGAACATTACTTCAATTTCAAATACATGTCGGGAAGGAACTGAAAAGAACAAAAAATCCAGTCGCCTATTAAACTTGCGTTTGGCGAGATCGTATGTGCATAGGCCTACAATATAAATGCAGTTCTGTTTATTCTTGAGATTTACTCTGATCAGGGAAATGTAACTAAGTTCTTAGTTACATTTCCCTGCCCTGATGAGTGCACGACGAAAAGTTTTAAGTATGCTTGTTATCAACGTCATTCTCTGATTCTGCAGTTATGTACCTAACATATTTTCAAACATGACGATAGACTAATATGGACTTCAATTTCAAGTTGTTGAATAAAGACATTTATTTCTTTTCTATTTTGTTGTGTTGATAAGATATATATTTAACAATGATGACTAAGCACTTATACCAAATGTGCGTATTTTGTGTATTACCATATCTGCCTTCAAAGGTCACGTGTTGTTTATTTCTTCCTGCAGCCAACTCACTCCTCAGTATTAATTCTTGTTTTTTTAAAAATAGTTACAGAAATATTATTTTATGGGAGTAAGAGACGACTGGTACTACCACGAAACTACTAAATTCTTTTTGCGTTTTGGCAGAGTGAATAGCAAAATGACAAGGGAAAGAGAATGCCATCGTGGGAGTGCTTCAGCAATAATCTTAATTCCTACGACCGCACACCGGTTGACTCGGCAACTTACTAAATTATTCGCGGAGGAAAATAAATATGAATCGAGTAGCTAATTTGATAATAAACGCGTAATTTCTTTTGTGCGTAGTGTCAACCTTAGACACCTTAATGTCAGCCGTGTACTGTTACCAACTATGGTCAAGCCTGTTCTGATTGTATGCACTGCCGGAGGAAACTGACTGATTCTTTTTATTAAGTATATGCACGCTCGAAGTGCAATTTAGCGATGAATTTCGAATACCTGGGCGTGGGAACGTATTCCAGGGACACTTAGTTTGACCAAAACGATTCAAGGAGAGGTGAGAGGACAGACGGTTCGTTCCCACTACTCAAATAATCATGCCCACTCCTTTCTGTTGATCTTATTGGGTGTTGCAAGAAAGTTGCAAATCCCCCATTTGCAATCGATTGCAAATGTGATACATGTATTTTAAATGTAACTTGCAATCAACTGCAAGACTTGCGACTGATTTGGGGGATTCGCAATTAACACGTTAAGAACTACTTTCCAAAAAATTAACTCAAGGGCAATTTCAAAGGCCTATTGTACTGCCCATAGAAATCAGGTTCGGATTATGTAATACACCATTGTAATGTTCGCACATTTCTAAAGGTGATAGACAGGGCTATTGAATTGTCTTGAGTTTATTTTTTGAAAGTAGTTTTTATCGTGTTAATTGATTGCAACTTTCTTGCAACAACCCCTTAGTGTAACAAATTGGTAATATAATGGTAGATTAAAGGTGGAATGTGCAAGGGTATTCACATAGGGAAACTAATACAAATATTAAGAAAAAATGTTAGAATGAATGTCGATGAATCGATTTATTTTCCATGTCTAAATTTATTATGAAATGCTAAAACAAAACAAGTTAAAAAGAAGGTTGAGTTGTGGGAAAGGTGTAAATATTTTGCGAGCTTTCTCATTCTGTCTATGTCAGTTTAGAAAATAACAATAAAGAACTGTCCCGTGAGAAATGCCCTCATATTCGTAATATGACAAGGAACAGCTAAAATGTTCTGGCAGAACTTTCATGCCACATGTGTGTGTGTCCCATGTACTCAATTCTGTGTAAAGTGCATGCGACTCTCAGGAGGGAAAGTCAATTTCTTGTCATTTTGGTGAATCCCAAACATTACAGCATACACCATTTAAAATATGGTCAACTTTTCGCAATTGCTTCCAGATAATGTCACGATGTAATTGCATGACCAGAACTCAAACTTATTCTTAGCCTATCAGAAAATAATTTTCAGAAATACGTTTTATTCAATTTGAAAATAGAATACGCTATTACTTTTGAGATGAACAAAACAAAAATGGAAATAGAATATACAAATATCTTCTGGCAGTGACGTAATCTACCGCACCAAGAGCGCAAATCGTAAAATCCGAAAGCGAAAGGCAGTGTGAATGTTACCAGTACCTAGCGTTGAAAAGCAAGATTGAGCGAGATTTAATGATTATTTCTGCAAACATTTAGACCAGTACAACAAGCTCGACGAATGCTATTTTAGTAGCCGACTTTAAGAAATATTTCCTGCTAAAGACTAAAGTTCATTGTCTCTCTTTATCAAGTAAAAGCAATTCATCAATTTGTTGCACCTTCTAATTCATTATTTCAGTACTCAAATTTCTTTCTCTTGCCACTTGTCTTACAAATTTTACAAGCCTTACGATTGGTACATTTCACTGATTTTGAAAAGGTTGCATTGTATTTTTACCATTATTATCATTAGTTATCTCCAATCATAGAACCCCGGGTTTAGTCATTAGGAAATCGGGGTTTGCAGGTTAAATGTGCTAGTGTAATAAAAGCAAGAGCATAAGAATAAGGTTTAAAAACACTTGAAATAGTTTGCAGTAATTTATGTCTATGTTAAAGGACTACTTTAAATTTTGTTTAAACTCTTTTCTCAAATTACACATGTACTAGTATGCCCTTTACGCTGACAAATTTTGTAGGACAAGCACACAGTCCTTAAAAACGCATAAAGGGCCCCTTAATTTGTCTTTGAGCATTCACTCTGATTTTCACTCGCTGTCACATCTTTTTAGTCCCTGGTAAATCATTATATTGCAAATCCATATTAGTTTGATGTGATTTATTATGATGCTGTTATCCCAATATTCTCTCCTAATCGTCCAAAATATCAGAAGGGTTTCTTTCAAAATATAATTTCACCATGATTATTATTCATCTTAACCTTTAAGGTTTCATATATACCTATGTAACGCTTCCTCACCAATGGGGAAAACTCTACCCCCTTACACATGTTACACCCACAGTGAGTAACTGTAAGACCTCTCTCCTAAATTTGCTCTTTGGTCGTGGGTCGGAGGCCAATATCCTTTTTTCAGGTGGTATGGAGAGCATTGCATACATCAACCCTTCCACTATACAAAATATAAGGAAGACGAATCTGAAAGAGGGAAATTTAATGTTTAAATGGTGACTTCATGAAGTGACGGGGTATCGACGCTGCACAATATACATGTGTGCAAAATAATGAGCAGTATACGTGAATAGTTAAATGAATACAATGGATTATACAAATCATATCCTGAAATTTAGAGAGAGAGAGAGACAGAGACAGAAAGTAAATTTAAGTTCAAAGACCAGCATATTTTTTTCTTAAACCTATAGATCCATTTATTTGTTGCTTATCGTCTATAATCAACAATGTAGTTGTCTTCGCATCGTTATGTATGAACCAAAATTACAATGTATTATATATAGATTTAACAATTATCTCAATATATTGTGACAATGTAAAATGAACTAATTGTTCAATCGTCCTTTTTCGTCTTTTCATAGTTTTTTTCTGCAAGCATGCGACCGACGATATTCGATTCGTGAAGACAGTGATCGTTATTCTTGTTACTTCTAATTTAATTTTCTATATGTAAAAAGCTCGAATAATTATTTCCTTGTCTAAATCCTCTAGTGACAACATAGCATATTGTGGGAACCCAATCATAAGAACGAGGGGGAAATATCTACATGATCGAGAGAAGGAATAATTGTTTATTATCCTTCGATCCTTCACACTCAAGTTCAAAATGAGGATCACTCCAAACAGAAAAACGGACTACGTTTGAAAAGTGAAATATAAACATCCCTGGAAGCTTTATTTTTCTAGAGCTCAAAGTGCTTCACGAAATCTATAAAATGAGAATATTTCCTTAAATCTTATAAACGTTTTGCCATAAAGTGCTTATTTTTTTGAATTCTCACGAAAGGCTGAAACCGGGGCAAACGCAAACAAAAGGACCCGAATGTGCCTTTGACAATATGTCGCCTTCATAATTATTGAAATATCACTTTATCCTATTTTTCAAGGCCTGTGTGCCTCTCTCTGTCTCTCCGCTCCCTCCCTTTCCCCAACCCTATCATTTCACATGTTTACTTGTTGGACAATAAATGCCGTAAGATCTGAACTTGCAACATCCAACAATCCTTGTGATTTGCTGTAATATCAGAAGCTATGATATTAATTATTTTCTTTAAATAAATGAAAACAAAAATCAATTTGTCAGAATTGTGTAACCAACCGTGTTCCATGAGATATAGTGAGTTGAGACCACTTTGTGCGCTTATTTACTTTTCTATTCAATCTTGATGTTACTGTTCAAAATTGTACTTCCTCTCACATAATTCTTGACTAAGAATACTCCTTTCGGTTTGTGATAAACCTGTATTCAAAGGAAAATCGTAAGAAAAGGAATAGTACATTAAAACGCTGCATTAAAAAGGAAAACTTATGAAGTTTGCCCAAGGAACAACAGTTTAAGTTACGTCCTTAATTCTATCATATACTCATTGTTTAAAATATATTCAATGAAAAATATTGCTTGTTGTAATCATTAACACACGTAACATGATCAACCTATACCTTTGATATTCAATGAAAGAAAACGAAATTTCATTCATTTATTTTTGACTACTTAGAAATATCAACATGAGAAAAGCAACGACAACAATAAAAATACAACAGAAGTAGCTAAAAGCTGCAAAACTAAACAAGTCTACAATGTATTTTTTTGTATTTTTACAGGGGGAAAAATACAGATTTGTTCTGTTTATTATAAATACAGCAGTTGTGATGTTATTTTTACATTTTTCCCGTAAAATTACCTCATTTGTAATTGCGAAACTGAGTTACATCAGAAACTTGTGATTTTAAGGCAAAATAGGGTTTTTATACAGTTTTCTGTGTAACTTTAGAGTTTAATTTTTTTACCTTAATGTATTGTAGGACTCGGGTTCCAACGCAATTACATAAGAACCTGTTATCTGAATTACAGATCTGAAATGTATGCTAAAATTACATACAGCATGTACAGCAAATTTCTGGCGACTCTGCTGACATCAGATTTTTGTAATTTTACAGTACTTTTTTACAGTGATTTTGACCATGGCCTTGAATTACGTTAAGTTACTATGAGCTTCTATTAAAACAACCATCACAAATCATTGGAAATCTGTGGTATTACGGATGACCACCTCTAAATTTGTGTAATATAAATTACAGGTAACCTTGTGATTTTATTTACTGAACTATGAACTACAGTATAATATTTGCATGGTAGTTTTTGTGGTCTAATTTATATAGATATGGTATTTCTATTTAAATCGACTTTTTTGTTATGTATAAACTAAAAATATGAATGTCAGAAGAAGGGCAGATCATGGTAAATATAAATATAAATTTTGAATATAAATGTGAACTCATAGCGATTTTGATAATGTCCAAATCGATTCCCAAGGCTAATGCAAATGAAGGCTATTTTGACGAACATTCGTCGAAAGCCTTTCTTTTGCCATTGAATCAGAGAGGAGAATAAGAATGATGTTTCGCCTGTTATGGTTATAAATGCCGTAGTTTTCTATAAACTGAAAATAGAAACCACCTGAATAGATGACGGTTTGACTGATTAGTAAGCGAAGAAGCTTGACTGGGGAGGAATTTTTTAAATTTGTAAACAAATCTTTCGGCATATTACTCCCAGTGTTAAAGATCGTATGCTCGATCTGTAATGAAAAAACACAAGTCAGAAAAAATTGGAACCAGCGGGATTCGAACCTGTCATCTACTGCTTGCCGGGCAGCGACTTAACCACCAGGCTAGAACTAGAATCAAATACCCAAGATCCTCTTCTTTCTGACTCATTAATATTCAAACGGTCCGCCGTGGAACAATGGTTAGTAAGCGAAGAAGCTTGACTGGGGAGGAATTTTTTTAATTTGTAAACAAATCTTTCGGCATATTACTCCCAGTGTTAAAGATCGTATGCTCGATCTGTAATGAAAAAACACAAGTCAGAAAACTTGTGTTTTTTCATTACAGATCGAGCATACGATCTTTAACACTGGGAGTAATATGCCGAAACACCTGAATAATGTCGATTTTTTTTTGCAAATGACGGGACAATGGAGACAAGTTGCGTATTACTTTCTATATTTGTTAATTCTACCTTTACTACTAAAATCTTCAGCAGTAAATAGTTCCTACCTTCTTGCATCCGTTTCCTTACGCGCTCCATCTTGCCCGTAATCAGAAGGACCAGCACTCTCCTCCTCAAAAGCATTATTCTCCATTCCTCCAGTTGCCATGATGATAATTACAATGTCTATTCAGTTCTTTGAAAAATAAATGATCATAATAGTCCTAGTCCCCTTGGCGTAGAAAACGTTTGATACAGATATCAAAGTTGATGATTATTGACGAGCACCTTCAACCTTTTAAGGGGCTAACGCTTTGAGAACATGATGTTGCCACCTACCCGAAAAAATACATTCATCAACTCTTAGCTTGTAATAAGAAGTATTGATATTCAATTCAAAGAAAAATGCGGAGGATAAAGGCAAATAATGCAACAAGTTTGTAGCTTAAGTTCTGCTATCCAAGTAGAAAAGGGCATTCTGAATAAGTTTGTTTCAAACATAAACCCTCATGAAACAATAAAGTTAACATTAAAAAAAATGAAACAAAAGAAACATCGATTACCGAGTTTGTCACGGAATTTTTCAGTCGGGTTCAAAAGTCCACTACGTGTAGCTGATGGTAAATACAAAACAAAGAGAACAGGCCTGTCGCCGAAAACTGAGACCTTGCTAGGCCATGTTCACCGGGTCACGAATCACCCGAAAATTTGCTCTGTTCGTGAATGCGCGATACCGACCAAATCAGAGTTGCGAAAGATAAGGCCTTGTAAAAGGAACGAAAGAAAACTCCTTTCCTCAGCGGAATTTTAAAAAGTGTCAATTATGAAACATATGCCTGGCTTTGCAAACTCCGAAGTGGAAATGTCATTCAAAGGAAATGAAAGGCATACTGACGAAATCCTTGGTATACCAGTACCGTACCCGTATCAGAAAATTATACTCCTTCTAGCTTCTCCGCTCCAACTATGCTCTGGAAACTAACTATTCAACCGTAACTTTTCCCCAGGTGAGCCATATAGTGGCTTTTCCAACCCATACTGCATATAACCAGGGGGTTATCACGTACAGAACGGCGGGACAAAAGTCTTTTATTCACTTGCTTTATTGTATTTGCTATGATATCATATGTCAAATTTACGGAAGGTTGAATATTCGATATCATATAAAGCAAGATTGTTATTGTCGTTCAGCGTCGAGTTGGATCGTGACTAGTCTCATTTCGAACTTCGTGGAATTCATTGTACAATCTTAATTATTGGCAAGCCTTAGAAGATTGTAACCTATCGGAATTGACCTGCGTCCGAAGCTGTTCTGGTGTTTAACAGGATGGAAAGGCCCAATATGGTCAAGACACCCATTCTAGGCTAGATTTAGAAATATGGTACAACAAACTTCGATACAACCAATAGCAAAACTTACCGTTGATATTTTTTTATATTTGTAATCGTAAGTGGTAACAAAACAGTTTAATTAAGCTTTGTTGCCCAAAAGGGAACCTCAAGCAATTCCCATAATTTGCATATTAAAATCCAATGTGTTGTTCATCTTGCACAATGAAACCTGTGATACAACGAAGGGAGATATATATTCTAGTCGGAAATGGGGGTCTGTAGAGCCCGCAAAATGTAAAAATCTACCAAAAATGGGGGGAAAAAAACATTTCGGCTATAAATGTGAAAATGTCCATTTTTACTTCGAATGCCATAACATGTTAACCGCACATGTACAAACACATTGCCTGGATAAGGAATCTATGTAAAGTCAACATTATGAGATGTATGTGTGTGTGTGTGCGTGTGCGTGTGAGGTTTCCTGACCATTAACTTCCCTGAAACATCGAAAGAGCCTTTAAATACCATAAATGTAAAAACATGTTAACTGCAAATGTAAAAAAAAAAATCAAAAAAATCATTAAACTAGTGGTTTACTAATGGTTTCCCTTTTAATGATCAGTTTACCGTTTACAGGGGCAGGTGTGTGGGGGGGGGGGGGGGGTAGTGGGGTCGAGGCGCTGATCATAAACTTCAATGGCAGGAAAAAATCACATAGTCGTAATGGAACAGCAATTTATGTTATCAGTCTCAAGAGGGCGCATCATATAAATTGAATTTGCAATTAATTTCTACTAGGCCAGGAGCCTGTCCCGAAATAGTAACCCCATTTTTACCTATAAGATTTGACCCCTTAAAGTTACTTAGATCATCCATGTCATTCACAAAAAGCTTGTCAGTTCATACGAAGCCGCCGTGTGTGGCCTGCATAGCCCCGGAGAAGGGCCCCAAGTCGATTTCAACCCATCTAACATATATGCGCAAACGTTGTCAGAAGATAGGTGTATGAATATATACATTACCAAAACTCAAAAAGTGACCCAATTTTCCGTCGAGATGGGTTGTCAGACCGCCCCTAAAAATTGGGGAAAATTCTCCCCCTTAAGGCCCGTGGACCAAATTCTGTCAGAACGAAGAGGTATGGGTGTACATTACAAAAATATCAAACCTGACTTCCATCGGGAAAGGGGTGGTAACACGCCCCTGAAAAAACACCAAAGTGCCCCTAAAGCAAGTTTTGCTGGCCAAAATGCTCTGAATGTAGAGAACCCCTCTTTTTTTTGGCATTATAGCATTAATAACTCCAATGTGTGTAATTCAAATCAGATAAACTTTACATAGAACAATCTTTAGTATTATAGAATTCTTGAAGTGCAGTTCGGTGTCAAATGATCATTTAGTAATAAGTTATTAGATTGTGAAAATTGTATTGCTTTCTCAAAAATAGTCAAATGATATTGTCAGGAACACACCCATAGTCCATCTGCACCTGTTTGACAAGGCATAATAGAGGGGCTTACTAAGTATCTAGGCTATGTGGCTGCCATGCTAAAAATTACCATTCATGTGTTAATTTCAGATGGACAATGGGTGTGTTTACATAATCCTGACAGTATTATTTGACTACTTTTGAGAAAGCAATACAATTGTCACAATTTAATAGCTTATTATTGAAATGATCATTTGAGACCGAATTGCACCTCAAAAGGTTACAATATTGTATTAAGAAAAGATGACCTGAATTGAATTACACACATTGGAGTTATTAAGGTTATAATGCCAGAAAAGGGTTTTTCTCTACATCCAGAGCATTTCGGACAGCAAATCTTTGTTTAGGGGCACTTTGGTGTTTTATTCAGGGGCGTGTTACACCCCCTTCCCGATGGCATTTTTTGTCAGTATTGATATCTTTGTAAGTACACCCATACCTCTTCCTTCTGACAAAAAATTGTCGATGCATGAGCCTAAAGGAAAAAAATCCTTAATTTTTAGGTCTGACAACCCATCCCGACGGAAAATTTTGTTAGTTTTTGTGTTTTGGTAATTTATAGTCATACACCTTTCTTCTGACAAAGTTTGGCGCATATCGTAGATGGGTTGAAATCGACCCGACTTGGGGCCCTTTTATTTTATTTTGTTTAAATTTATTTAAAAAAATTTTTTTTTAAATTATTTTTTTAAAATTTATTTATTTATTTATTTATATTTATTTATTTATTTATTTATTATTTATTTTTATTTTTATTTTTTGAGGGGGGGGGGGCTTTGGGGGCCAAACCCGGCGGCTTCTTTCGATCCGACAAGCCTTTTGTGAATAACATGGATATTGGGCTGACTATTTCGGGACAGGCTCCCAGACTAGAATCGATTTTCAACCTTGACACAGTAAGCCATAACATGAAGGTTAACATTTTGACACCGTTTATTGAAGAGTGGCTGTAAACATTGGTTCTTCAAAAAAGAACTGGTTCGCAGTCACGGGTGGTCCCAGGGTAGGCTGAAGCTCTGTCCAATACAGTGCTTTCATGTACATGTCTGACTAGATCACGCCGTTTTTCCTTTCCAAGACATGATGAATTTAAAGACTATTCTTTAGGAGCCGAGATACTTTGAAGAGATTGGTTCCAAAACATAATAAATCCTCAAAAAAATAAGATGTGAGAAAAATTTCCAATGTACCTTTTTTTGCATTATCGATTTGTAATGAAAGTTTGACCTAATAAAATCACTTTAAACAGATCCAAACACCTTAACGGTATTAAGTTTACTAATTAATTATTACACATACAGTGCGTCCTCCCAAAAAAAACAAAAAAAAAAAAACAAAAAACAACAACAACAACAAAATTAACAGTTGTAAAAAGTCTCCCCAAATAAATATTTCAAAATATTTGAAGGACATTTTCATTCCATTGGACAGCTTAGGGTCTCTCAAATGACACCAACATATCTGGTAATATTTTAATCTCGAGTGAGCGAAAGCGTGCAAAATCCAGACTTGACAAGAATTGTTTTTTTTTGATCTGGCTGGTATTAACACAATGAGAACCGTTAAAACTTGGCAGTTGGAAAAGGTCTCTCCAAATTAATATTTCAAAATATGTTCATGAAATTTTAGTTACCTATGAATAGCTTAGGATGTCTCATATCAAATGACACCAAAACGTCTGAAGATATTTTATGCTTGAATGAGCAAAAGCCATTGTTATGAAATGCTGCAAAATCCCCACTTGACAAGAAAGTTATTTTGGTTCTGGCTGGTATCAGCAAAGATGACTGGTTTTGAAAATGGTTAGAAAATTTCATATTATGATCATTAAAAAGCAATTTATGAAAAAATAGGCTTTGTTTTAAGTATGTCCTGACAAATCCAATCAAAAGTTTATGGTTGACTGAGAAATTTAAACCTTGTAAAACTAATATTTCAAAACACTCAATATACTAGTAGTTCATTGCTCACTGTATCATGAAAATGTTGATGAGATATGTAAGTACATACATAGAACAAACCTGTTCTTTCATAAATTGTCTATTATTGATTGAAATATGACAATTTCTAAGCCTTTTCATGAACTCACCTTTGCTGATACCAGCCAGAAAAAATACCAATTCTGTCAAGCCCGTGTTTTGCACCTTTTCACAAAAGTGGACTTTGCTCATTAGAGCACAGAATATCGCCAGATTTTTAGGTGCCAAATAATAAAAGAGCCCCTAAGCTATCTACAGATATGAAATTTCCCTTCAAATATTTTGAAATATTTATTTGGGAGACCTTTTTTGATTGTTAGCTTTTTTTCTGGGACACACTGTAGTGCAACAGACTATCCTCTATTGTGTGGAAAACTGAAGGTCAGGTCTTTGGAAACGAACTGAAATAGATATAATTAAAAATTGTTAATAGACACAATTAACAATTTACATTGAGCCAAATTTGGGCCTATATATGTGCATATCCATTCTGCCAAGGACACACTAAAAAATTGAACAAATCCCTCTATCAAAGTATAAGTACCTCTAAAGCATCTAAAATAGTCATCCTAAAGCCATCTTCTAAATTAAAGTAGGCCTATATTAAGCGGCCACTAACGATACATCTCCAGCTTAACATACAAAAGAAATGGCACTCTTCCGAAGGGGGAAATGACATTGGAACGATGGGATTTCTCTCTTATAAAACCTCATTCTAAGTGGTTAGAGATTTGTCTGTCAATACGGTGTAAGATGCCTATTTTCAGTCGTTTTAAGATGAACGAATGAATAAAAAATGAGAATGTCAATGAAAATAGTGCTTACTCTCAGCATACTTTAAAAATAAGTTGAGATAATAATAATTCATATGATATATTACATTATCAAGTAAAATAATAAGTTGGTCAAATATCATGACGACATTCTGGTCCTCTATTAACTCATTTTTATAATGATATCCACAAAAAGGCATTGGTACATTTCGGTTAGCCCCTTATTGCACCAACCTCTTATCTGTCTGTCTGGGCAGGGTCTGATGGAGGAATGACCAAGAGGCAGAAAGCAATACCTGTAGAAAGGCTCAGGTTTAGAAGCAGTTGACTGAAGAGAGGGCAAATACAATCAACCCTCCCATGGGGTTCAAGGTGGTCTAGCGATATAAAGAGGCTTTCTACTCTGTAACGAAATATTAATGGAATTATGTAAAAAGTTCGCGGGCTTGGGTTGCTGAGGTTAACAAAGTCAAATTGAGCTAAATTGAATTACGGCGCGCTTTCTGGCACAAAAAGTCGGAATTCAATACTATTAATAAGCACTGTTGAGGTTTGTATGCACTAGCACGCGAAAAGGATGAAAGGGCCTTTATGTAGTCTATCCCTCTTTCCTTTTTGCCCCTGTCATCGACATATAAGTACAGGACGCTTCTGTTTTAATTTTCTGTATGCTTTGTATTATTACATTCGTTTTCTCCAACTCTCTCTATTTTTAAAATCATTATTTCCTCTACATTGTATGTCAACACATCGTCACTTTGTCTCTTTACATTTATATATACTTTTTTAGTCAAAATATTTAAAATCATAATATTCTACTACTAGTACTTCTGCGAATATGTTTGCTAATGTATCGCGGCATCCCCCTTTTGGTTACTAGTCTTATATAAACAATCAACATCATCGATTAGACAACTATAAAATCGTTTGGTGTTAACAATTATGAATCAACAGCTATTAACTCATGAAAAGGATGAGGCTCTACTTCACAACCCAGAGTGTTCTTTTTCTCCATTCGTCTGCCAGAAACTTGAAAAATTAAATAATGACTAATTAAATTATAAGGAAATTCGTTTAAATAACAATTAGAAAGACAAGCATGTGACGAGGACAAGGAAACTTGAAGCGGCTTGTAAAACAAGCAAAACGTGCACAAATGTGTCATGAATAAGACCGGGAAAAAAACCCACAAAAAGTTGTTAGTAAATGTGATTTTGTTTTTCAGTATTATTTCCATTAGTATTCGGGTCATTCGGGTCATTCGGGTCTAAATATCTGCAGTACACGCGTTATTCGCATTAGTCCATACACAAATATTAGTCAAGTATTCATTGTATTCAAGAAGAGGGAAAGCAATCTTTCGCGAGAAAGTAGTGAAATCAATAATATTCATTCATGCAACATAATTCATTGTAATCAATAGCATGAAGTGCACCAAACCATTTTTTAAGGAAAAAGAAGAAAATGTAGTTAATTCTTTACCTTGTATTTATCGAATTGTTCCTGATGTTGTGAAGAGGGATTAGGATAGCATTTTCTCCTTTTAGATGTTTTTTCCCGAATACAAGCCAAAATAGACGAACCTCCAAGGAAAGCCGATGTAATATTAACTTTAAGCTGCGTCGGAGCTTGCACTTTTCCACTTAAAATCTGAATATTTCATCAGAGTAATGAGTTATCCTGCAGTTGCTACACTCAGGGATTACAAAGAAAGTATTTGTTGCTGGCCTTTTCCCCCTCTTGATTCAGGAATCGTTTAGTGTGATCACATGACACAAAGTTTATATCCTTTCAAGCATTACGCAAGCAGGTCCTATTCGTCGAAGTCAGAAGAAAAGTCAAGAAAGCTGAAGTTAAAATTTCACAGATGTTTTGAGCCTGTACCACGAGTCGCTCTTTTAAGAATTATCTTAAAATAAAGCGGTATCTGTTAGGAACCCGAGATGACAATTTGTGTGGAGATTATGAGATCTGGAGATTTTATCATATTATCAGCTCATTCCATCCTGATATTCAACCATTTAAAGCAAATGCATCATCTTCTGTAAACAGTAAATTAAAGATATGAAAGAAATACCCGTTATCTTACTGATTGTATGAAGTCAAACACCTTACAAGGGCCCGCGATATAATATCCTCGCTAATCGTTTATCACGTCTTCCAGCTTCTTGGACGGCTGGTTCCCATACAGAAACGAAAGTGGTATAAATATTAAAACGGGACAACCGTTGATTATAACAAGAACTTTCACTTTTTAGACCCTGATGATTCCGAAAGTATGTCCTTATGGTCTTTTAGACCCTGATTGGATCAGGTTATACAGGTTATACCTACTGCATCAAGATTCAGGTGAAGCACGCTTCCTTTCCATGCATACGCAACAAAATGTTTCGTCAGTCTTTGTTAAGCACACCCACATAATTTCACACTTATCATGCTTATGGACATCAGTTTGAGAGAAAACGTCGCAATCCATACGCTGCAAAATACCTTGGTGTTCTATTAAACCTTTAAAAAACTCCATATGGACAGTGGAAATTTATGGAGTTAAAACAGGAAAAACTTGTGGCATGGGCACTGCTTAATCTAGGTTCCAAGAAATGATGAATACGTTGAAAGTGCAACCTTTCGCCGAAGAATTCAAGTTCTCTTTAAACGCGCAGAACGACCACCAATGGCAGCAGACGACAACTCAAATTTCCCTTCTCTTGCTCTTCCATTTTGGGCCAGGTTGTCTCTCAACATTGATTAGGTCTCGTGTTCCAATCATGGTAATTAAAAGAAATGTAATTGGCGGTCTATTCCACAGAGAGAGAGAGAGAAAGAGGGAGAAAGAAAGGGAAAGCAGGGCACGTCACTGAAATTTCGAGTTAAACATCGTCTTTAAGATGATGGCATACGGACGAGAGAGAGAGAGAGAAAGAGGGGAGGGGGAGTTGGCTGGGAGAGGATGAGAGAAAGATTGCGCGAGAGGAAAGATGGAAGAGAAAAGGGTTCAGAGAAATTCAGAGACCAATGAAGAAAGAGAGGAAGAAGTGTCTACAGGTGTATAGATCTATTGATTGATGGAAGGGGGGGGGGGGGGGGGGGTTATTGTATCTATGTGGACCTGCGTGCTTTTGAATCATTTTAAACGTCAATATTCAACTTATTATTATTTACTTTTATTTATTTGTTTGTTTATTTATTTATTTATTTTATTTATTTATTTTTACAAATTTATTTATTTATTTATTTATCTTTAGGGGGGGGGGGGACGTTCATATCAGGGGCGGATCCAGGATTTTGTATAAGGGGGGGGGGGGGCACACACATGCAGGTTAGTCAACTTTTGGAAAAGGTAGACCCGTATTATTTTGGTCACGCCAGTTCTCGAAAAGTCGGTCCATTATTCTCTGACAAGCAAAAATCAAAAACAACCCCCCCCCCCCAAAAAAAAAGGTTTTCGTTCTAAAAAAAAAGGGGGGCACAATGCATAATTATTTTTCTTCCAAAAGGGGAGGGGCACGGGCCGGAAGTGCCCCCTGAATCCGCCACTGGTTCATATAGTGGGGCTTCTTCGTATGATTGTTTGCCACTGAAAATCGTTCAAAAGATACAGGACTGAGAAAAAACAAGGAAATGGGGGATAAAGAGAGAAGAAATGCAAGGGGGAAAGAGAGAGAGAGAGAGACAGAGAGACAGAGAGAGACAGATAGACAGAGACAGAGACAGAGACAGAATAGAGAGAGAGAGAGAGAGAGGGGTGGGGAGATGCATACGTGAAAGGAGATCAATAAGATGTAAAGGGAAGCGGGTAATGATGATGTGTCGGTTAGCTAAAATGAGGATGGTTAACCTCATTCTGTAAGTAAAGATAATGACCTGATAACTGCAGACATGTTGTGCCCCCTAATAACAAATTTATGAAGACAATTCATCACATCTGAAGAGCGCCATCTCGGTTTTGCTTTTTTTTTGTTGGTTACACTGTGTGTTAAATGGAAATTATTTTCGTATGTCGTCACCAAAGAATGTATTTTTGGACAAATTCCTACCTACGAGTTTGCCTTTTTCAACTAAATAGAATTATATATATATATATATTTTTTTTTTTTGAGAAATTGACGTCCGGTTTACCTGAAAAAATGTTTTGTTATTCGTCATTGCTCTTACACAAGTGTAGTGACTGATTTATTATTTAATGCTGCCCTCAAGTGCATAACGAGTTTAAATCACATCCTGGTTTGTTCTCTTGGGAGTCCATTTTGAAACCACATTTATCAGGTTTGTAGTGTCGATGGTGGGGGGGGGGGGGGGGGCAGGCAACCTTCCACTATAGCCATCCCTTCTCACATCCCCTTTTTATGTTTATCAAAATTTGAAGAGAATCCTCATTCCAACTGCAGCTGTATGTTTGTGTGAAAAAAAAAATGAATTTGCAAATATTACGGAGAGAGATTATATAACGTGCAGGCAACCTTCCACTGCAGCCATGCGTTCTCACTTCCCCTTTTTACATGTTTATCAAAATTTGAAGAGAAACCTCATTCCCACTGCAACTGTGTGTTCCCTGACCATGCGGCTGAACTTCAAGCATTTAACTGTAATAAATACACCGATAACCCCTCGCAAATATATTTCTGTTTGTTTGATATACTTTTTGTTAATCACTTCATTTTGGATTGCATCAGTAAGTTGATAATAGATTTAGAGAAGGCAGGAAACAGTTTGATTGGCCAATAATAGTTCTGAGAACAGCAGTGGCGTAGCGTGGGACGAGCCATCAAGAGGACACTGATTTAATGGCGAGAAGGGGGAGGGCACTGGAAATATCATTTGGATGAAATGCGAGAGAATGTTATTAAAGCCAGGCTTTAGAGTGAGAGATTGTGGGAGACTGTCGTTTTATCTTCTTTTACGTTGCTTTTTCTTTTTGTCGCATTTTCCCCCTCTTGTTTATTTTCTTATTTCGTCATCCATGAGGGGGGGGGGGGGGGGGGGGGGGGGGGGGGGGCTTACTCTACCTATTCCACGAAGGTCACAAAGATAGAATCTGTGATTAGCACATCAACGGGTTTATAAAGATCCGGTCGGGCTATCATTTGCATCTTGCGTTACATATACTGCAAAAAAAGAAAGAGAGAAAAATAGCAATGATATGCTCACATCTGGCGACTGAAGGCAACATGAGCTGATCGGATGTATTTGTGACGACAAACTTCCCTAATTTCCCCCGTGGGCTACGCTAAATTTCCACATTATATCCGAGAACAAACGTGATTGATTCAAAATGACAGAATGTTGTTAAAGAGGTAAATCAAGTATAATATTGCAGTTAAATTCCTCTACTTGGACCAAAGGACGAATATAGATTGTAAAACAATCTTTTGCTATTTCCCAGTGAGGTTTTCTTTAAATAAATTATTTCTTTAAACATGTCAAAGGCGGTTTCATGAAATGAGTTTTAACACTTTTTTTTTTACTGTAAGTTAATTGTCCTATGACACACTGCTATATTTTTTGACAAAGCAGACTTGGCATAATCCAAACGTCATTGAAAACCGCCCCAACTCTCACCCATAAATGACTGAAACATACAGGCATTTTTATAATTTATTTATTTACTTATTTATTTATTCATTTATTTTTTAGGGGGAGGAATGTCATTGCAGAGAGTAATATTCCTTCTTTTTCACTAAAATAAACTTTCCCATAGATATTTTGAGTACGGACCACAAGGCAGTTACTTTAAAAAGATATTGAAATGCACATATATATATATATATATATATATATTGTAAGAAATGTTCCTCGAACAAGACGCTGGTGGTCACTAATAGTTGTTTTAGTGAAAGATACATTGAAATAAATTGTCACTATGAGAACCTACGACCGTCTCATAGTGACCATTTCTTTCAATATATATATATATATATATATATATATATATATATATATATATATATACACACACGTGCGTGTGTGTGTGTACACAAAACTGAAGAGCTTACCTAAAATACGTCGCAGTCGAATCTGCCAAATTGAGATACCCATAGATTTAGTGGATGCTTATTTCGTCATAGATACAGGGTTTTGGTTAGGGTTGCTAGGGTTTGAAGTAAGGTTAAGGGTTAATTTTAAGGTTAAGTGTAGTGTTTACTGTTGGAGACCTTACAAAGCGTAACTCTGAGCTACTATCAACAGTGTCCAGGATGAAAGACAAGGTCAGCGCTGCATGATCAACAGACGGGAGGATCATCGCCATACTGAAATCTACAGGACGGAAAAAGCTTGTTTCGTCATTATCCGCTCTCAGAAACACCTAAAATGCTTTCGATAACTTGACTCAAATCCTATATCATTATAATGATCTATGGCTTCCTTACACCACTTTTATCCTCTGTTCAGCACTTCCTATTTTTGGCCTTTAAATATGAATATTTTTTCATTCTGATTTGTGAATTTTAATCTTTATTGTTTATTGTTTTCAAGGCAGTTACTTTAAAAAGATATTGAAATGCATATATATATATATAAATATATATATATTGTAAGAAATGTTCCTCGAGCAAGACGCTGGTGGTCACTAATAGTTGTTTTAGTGGAAGATACATTGAAATAAATTGCCACTATGAGAAGCTACGACCGTCTCATAGTGACCATTTCTTTCAATATATATATATATATATACAATGCGAAAGGAAATGAGGGAATAATGGTTGCGTAACTTAAATCAAGTTCCCCAGAGCTGTCCTCCCTTTTTGAAATTTTTTGCAAAGGCTGAAAAAATGTCTCCGCCGGGAATCGAACCTGGGTCGTTGGCTTAGAACGCCATTGCCTTAACCACTAGACCACGGAGACGGGTCAGTGGTTTCGGCGACACCAGATTCAATTGACCGACAGATTGACAAATCTTCAACCTTATTAATTAATTCCGTTATCGGGGACAGGTGAGTTTGAACAAAGACAAGCCGCGTGCCTCAGCTGGATCCAAGCGAATGCTTTGAGATACATGTATACATTAGAATAATTATTAACGTACGTATATATATATACGTGCGCGCGCGTGTGTGTGTGTGTGTGGGGGGGGGGGGGGGTGTATCAGTGTATACAAAACTGAAGAGCTTACCTAATAGCCCCTCACACCTGACCGAATGTAGGCGGACGAAGGGTGACGAATGGGGAAAATGCACGAAATGCACGCGAATTCAACGAATTCAAATAAAATTTCCGTCAAATCATGCGATCAGTAACTATTGTCAAATTTTATCAACGACCGGTAAGCGAAGGATAAATATGACGTGCGAAGGATATCGATTTTTCGGTTCACCTCTTTGAGTAAATTGCAGGCGAAGGCGAGCGAAGTGTTGATATAACCCAATATAAAGACGAACGAACAGTGAGCAATGGTTTGATATGGCGTGCGATTAGAAACGAAGACGAGGGAATAGATCGGGCGTTCTTGTACGTTACGGCCAGAGAAGTCATCCACGCAACATGCCTACAGTGAAAGGAAGAGGCAAAGGCAGAGGGAAGGCACGAAAGACTGCATCTACCGGGAGTAAATCCACAACCTCGGGATGCTCACAACCATTCGCAATCCATAGTTTGTCTTAGTATCTCTTAGCCTTGTCTTCGTGTATGTATCGCTATTAAAATTTAGTAAAAGTTAGTATTGGTTTCCCTTCGCATAGAAGATGGCAAGCGAAAATCCGTTTGTCATAGTATCTTCGTTTCCATGCGCAACTCATATTTTGTCATCGTGTTGCTTCGTTAAGGGTTCTTTCGAGATCGGTCCACTTTGGCAAAAGCGCGATGAGGGACTATGCGCGACAATAACACACGAACGATAAACGAACGATTACCGCAGACTAAATAAGAGATGCGAATTCAAACAGATGACCAACGATTTTTCAATTCGTCGGGAAATTTTAAACATGTTCAAAATTTCCGCGCGAATTTGAATAATCGCAGCTGTTAGTTCAGAAGGTGTACGAACCCAAACACGAAGGGTAAATATGATTTACTATCAGTTACCATTGAAAACGATTTAAAAAAAAAATTCCTTTCGCCAGCCATCGCAAGGCATATTTCAGGCAATTCGGTTAGGTGTGAGGGGGCTATTAAATACGTCGCAGTCGAATCTGCCAAATTGAGATACCCATAGATTTAGTGGATGCTTATTTCGTCATAGATACAGGGTTTTGGTTAGGGTTGCTAGGGTTTGAAGTAAGGTTAAGGGTTAATTTTAAGGTTAAGTGTAGTGTTTACTGTTGGAGACCTTACAAAGCGTAACTCTGAGCTACTATCAACAGTGTCCAGGATGAAAGACAAGGTCAGCGCTGCATGGTCAACAGACGGGAGGATCATCGCCATACTGAAATCTACAGGACAGAAAAAGCTTGTTTCGTCATTTTCCGCTCTCAGAAACACCTAAAATGCTTTCGATAACTTGACTCAAATCTTATATCATTATAATGATCTATGGCTTCCTCACACCACTTTTATCCTCTGTTCAGCACTTCCTATTTTTGGACTTGTAAATATGAAATTTTTTTCATTCTGATTTGTGAATTTTAATCTTTATTGTTTATATGCTCTTGATTTAATGTTTGTGTATTTGTGATGTCTCTTCATACTCGTTACCAAAATGCTCTGAATAGATTAGATTTGAATACAATCTCACATGCTCTCTCGCCAATCAATGAAAATGATGATAGTTTTGGGATAGACCAATCTTACTACTTACCAAAATGAATTGAAAAATAATATCGTTCGTCACGCATTGGATTCAATAATTTTTTCTATGTTACATATAGAGTACCGAAGTGATGACGTCACAAAAAGCTATTTTTTCATTTTGACATTTTTATACCATATCTCAAAGGAACATGGTGAAAAACATCCAGAGCCCAAATTTTATGGCAATTGGCTCATTGGGCCCCGAGATATGGCCGCATGAATACCTCCTTAGCCCCATTGAAGTCAGTGTTAAATTGGCCTGGTTCTAAACTGTTAAGAACCAGGCCAATTTACACTGACTTCAATGGGGCTAATTAGATATTCATATAGCCATACCTTGGGCCACCATGAACTGATTCATGTCAAATTTGACGTGTGAACGTTTTCCATCATGCTCTACCTAAATATGGTCCTAAAAATACTGAAATACAAAAATCAAAATTTGATGACGTCACACTTCGGTACTCTATTAGTTGTCGTAGTATATTGAAAAATATGGATGGTATTACGTTATTACTAAATAGTTTGTCTTTTCAATTTTCTATAATAGGAATGACCGAAACCTGGTTAAAATATGATATGTCTGCTGGTATATGTCATATTCAAGATTATAATTTTCTGTATAACAATGGGGTAGGCAGAAGAGGTGGTGCGTCGGTGTTTTCCTGAAGAATTCGCTACGTTTTAAAATGTAGACATGATTTTGATAAAAGTTGTTTTACTGAAATAGAATATGTATCTGGTAAAAACATAATTTTGGGCGTCATTTATAGACCTCCTGACCAACCATTGTATTATTTTTGTAATTCATTACGCTCTATTCTTAGTGTTGCTAATAATGAAAATAAAATTTTGTACTTCATGGGTGATTATAATGTTAACTTACGATCCGCCACCTCTTGCCATGAATCAAATACATTTTTGAATAGTTTTACTACTCTATGTATCCACTTATTCACCACCCTACAAGAATGACAGACCATTCATTGACATTATTAGATAACATTTTTACAAATGAAGTGATGAATAAGTTTAGTGGTGTTATTGTGGTGGATATAAGTGAGCACTTCCCAGTAATATTTGAAAAATATCGAGATTCGGTATTTAAAAGAAAAAAAAAATTAATGAAAATAACATCAATGTATTAAATCAACGTTTGAGAAATATGTTGGATTTAAAAATCCTATGAACCTAATGTTAGTTACGATCAGTTTTTGGCAAAGTTTTTGCGTATATATAATGAATATTTTCTCTTACAAGAAAATAAATGTAAAAAAATAAACGTAAAAATAAACTTTGGATTAATGGTGAACTCGCGAAAATGATAAAGAAAAAATGGCGATTATATAAAAAAATTATTAAAAATCCAACTCAATACAGGAAGGTTGTATATAAACAGTATAGAAATAAGGTCATTAGTGAAATAAAAAAAAGGCTAAATTTCAATATTACAAGAATAAACTTAACAATGATAAGGGTAATATGAAAGCAACATGGAAAACAAGCAATGAAGCATTAGGTGTCAAGTAAAGTTCTAAGCAGTGTGTTGATAAACTTATTGTTGATGGTGAGATAGTTACAAATAAACAATATATATCTGAAACGTTTAATAATTATTTTGTAAATATTGGCTTTAACTTAACAAATGATGATCAATAATGTAACAACAATTACCACCAACAGTTACAAAGAAATGATAAATCCGCCTATTTTCTCCCTATCACTTGCAAAGAAATTAGCAATATTGTAATTGCATAAAAGAATGGAACTAGTGCAGGATATGATGGTATCGACATTTATGTTGTGAAACGAATAATTTATTTATTTTTATTTTATACATTATTTTTATTTTATACAGCCCTTTGTTGTATACTTAATTCATCTATCACAAATAGTATATTTCCAGACAAACTAAAAATAGCAAAGGTTATTCCAATTTTCAAAAATGGTAATATCAATGATATGACAAATTTTCGCCCTATTTCTGTTCTATTTTGATGAATAAATTAGAAACTTATGGTGTTCGTGGAATTTTGTTATCTTTATTAATAATAATAATATGATTCATTTATATAGCGCAGCTACTATTTGAATATACTCTACTGCTTTGCTGGAGACTCCTATATAAACAGCACTAATCTACCTAAAAGCCTCTGAAAACAGATGGGTCTTCAGTAGAGATTTCAAAATGGGGACTGATTGTGCTTTCCTTATTGCAAGAGGAAGTTGGTTCCAGAGTTTTGGAGCAGCACAGCTATTAAAATGCACAATCTCCAAGAGTTGCTTTCGTTTTGACATGAGGCAACTTTAGAAGCAGTTTGTCTTGTGAACTTCGTAAGTTATGTGTATATGGATGCAATTTAATAGATAATAATTCAGACAAGTAATTTAGAAGATATTTATCTAATCGCTCTCAGTATATCAATTTTGACAATCATAAATCTTCGTATATGCCGATTCAATGCGGAGTGCCCCAGGGTTCTATGCCTGGCCCGTTTTCTTGATTTATATTAATGGCATTATTAGTTCCTTGCAATTTTGCATTTCATTTTATCTGCAGACGACACCAGTATATGTTCATGTCAAACCCAGATTTAAGTTAATTGATAAGCATGTTTAATAATGAATTAATTAAAGTAAAGGATTGGTTAGTATACTATTAATACATGGTTGGGAGTGCGTTGGTGCGAACTGGCAACAGAAAGGTTTTTATCGTGGTGTACTATACGCACGAGGCGCAAGCCGAGTGGACACCACGATAAAAACCTGAGTGTTGCCGGATCGCACTAACACAGGAACTCACAACCATGTATTAATATTTTTATAAAACGGGTCGGCAATATGATTATGAAGTCTATAAAAATGGTTAAGAACCCCCTGTAATTGACGTTAAGTAATCTAATTTCTAAAGACCACCATGACCACCAGTGTTGTGAGACCATGCATTTTGTAGTGTATCTGTTGGCAAGGTTCAACCTGCAATTTAATAATATATAAACAATAATAAATAATCTTGTATACACACTGTTACTTTCAACATGTCAGATCAAATACATGTATAAATTAATGCAGGTATAAACAAAAATATTCTTCTGTACTGGACAAATATCAGCATTTATCTTCTAGTGTCCCTTTAACCTCTTTAAAATAAAGTTGTTTCGTAATAAATGCCTTTGCATATATGCATATAATGAGCTTTCTGGTTTCATTCTTTGTTTGTTCTACATATATTCTTAATACATTCTTAAAACTCAGATTTTCTTGTGATTTCATGAAGGCCTCATTTAAATACGCACAAGTAAATAAATGAAATTATTTTAACAGTCAACCGTTCTTCGATTTGGCAATAAATAATTAAATAACAAAACCCTAATGCACCGAGTGCACTCTGACACTGACCTATCCTTATTGGCCTCATTAAATATGCGTGCATTCATCCTGTTACTTTATGCACTAATATTCCATATTCAGATATTCTAGTCCTTAATCTCAACCAAATACATATAACTCACATGCCCAGCATAAAGCCTGGCTCATAAGTCCTTACTAAAATTAAAATTCACGTTTCTTTCATACACTGTCTGAGTTCATAAAATTGTCGGTTTACAGTTTGATTCACATTAATGTGTACATATATGTGCACAACTGCACACATGCACAAGCTTCGCTGTACAGATACATAGCAATTACGAACCCGCACTCCATTCTTCGAGTTGTAAATTTCAAACTCATAATACTCATGTATGAAATCAGCATAACCATCCTAATCAATACATATGATAAATGAAACCTTAAATTAAAATAGCAGTGAAACCTGTCTATAAAGACCGCTCAAGGGAGACATGAAAAGTGGTCTTTATGAGAAGGTGGTCTTTATGTACAGGTTCCTTTCATACATGTTTCAATGGGAAACAATTTTCAAGGGAAACGAAAATTGTGGTCTTTATAGACAGGTGGTCATTCTATACAGTGGTCGCTAACGAAGGTTTGACTGTAATAAGTCATATTCGTTTACTTACAACATTGGATTCGTCACAAAATTTAACAAATAGCGGCGAGTCTTTAGAATGAAGGTGTATCAACACACGTGTACATCATGCAGCGAAAATTAGAGCGCTTCCTAGTGACAAATTAAAAAAATTCACGAGAAGATCCTCGCTTCTGACGTCATCAGTTTCTAAACGAATCAAATCACTCATTTTATCAACTGATAATAAAAGAAAGCTTTGGCAATTTACACCCCCATAGAAACGCCAAGAGTCGCACAGTCATGGAGGCTGCCATTTGCTTTCCTGGACGACATCACATAAGCGCAGCCAACAAAAGTCATGCGCGTTTCAGTGCGCGCATGTTATCCCTGCGCTAAAATGACAATTAAACTACGCGATTTCATTGCGTTTTAAGTTTGCACGGCATCTCAGCCGTGCGTTAGTACCTTTTTGCCGTGCGTTAGTACTTTTTTGCACGGTCACGTGGTGTTATTTGACCAATCAGGATGGTTACATTATTGAACCCGTTTTATAATGAACAATAAATTAGTATTAGATGTAATAAAGACACAATTTATGATATTTACTAAGAAAAAATTGATGGCAATAATCTGACTGTTAGTTTGAATGGTCAGAATGTATCTCGGGCTTCTGTTGTTAAATTCTTGGTGTATATACATTGATGAAAAATGGACTTGGCATGAACTTATTGGTGTCGTGTACAATCACATTGCAAAATGTGTGGGTGTTCTTTTTCGGTTAAACATTTCCCCAGATATATTTTAATTATGTCATATCATTCAATGATTTTGTCACACATTAATTATTGTAACATTGATTGGGCTAATGGGAATGATTACTTCATGGCTAGATTATTCATACTTCAGAAAAAAACGATTCGTATAATTCCGAATTGCCATATAATGCCCACTCATTACCTATTTTCAATCAGTTAAATATGTTAAATGTATATGATATATTAAATATTTTTAATTTTGCTCTTTTTATGTTCATGTGTTCAAAAGGTCTATTACCACTTCACATAATTCCAAAATTTTGTTTAAATTGTAGTATCCATGATTACAGTCTCACAATGCCTCCAATTTTCATTTACCCCAAATTAGAACAAATGTTTCAATATATTCAATCCTTTTTAAAGGTCCCGTGGTATGGAATAATATCCCAATATCTATAAGAAATATTCCTTATTTGAAGAGTTTTAAAAAAATATTTTAAATCCCATCTTGTGAGTATGTGTGAGATCGATTGATTTTATTTGCTTTCTCTCTGTATATGCTTCTTTCTTTCTTTCTGTTTGAATGTTTGTGTATCCGATTTACTTGCTTTATGATTTATCTAAGGGGTCAACGTTTTATGAGGTTAAATGCTCTTTTTGTTGACCCCCATTCCCATAAAATGTCCCTCTTTTATTTTTTTTTTTAAATGTACATCATGTTATCATAATTATAATCATGTACATTAAGTTTGTTTTATGTCACAATTTTTATCTCATGTATCATGTATCAGAATTTTGTGTATTTTTAAATGGAGAATGAAATAAATGAATTGAATTGAATTTAGTGTAGGATCAAAGATAGGAATTCGGATGATGTAGCCGGATATCGATCGCTGAGCAATTGTCACCGGAGCATGTGTCGTACAGTTTTCACATTGTCTTTCTTTCTTGTTATTTTTTTATTTGTCTTTTTAAAAAGAGTTTGCATGATGTAACTTGTTTCATACCTTGAATTCCTTTTAAAGGCTTTATGAGCCATTTACTTCCATCATCAGTCACTGTCAAGTATGCTCGCATGGCAAACATTTTCAAAGAAAACCTTCAGAAATATGGAATAAAATCAAACTGCATTCCGTAAAGTATTATATGAAGTGCAGGATCTTCAAGTTATATCCAATCTATAACTCATGTAGGCGTTGTGCATAAATCATGACAGTTTGACAACTAAGTATGACAATTATGGAAGATTGCTACGCGTAGGCCAATTCAAAACGCTCAAACGTTGAGTAATGCCCCTTAACGTCCAGTCTGAAGTTTGAATTGTAAAGTCGATTTTTTTTTTCTTTCAAATATATTTAGTGAAATGTCTTACGGATAGGGGTGAAGTTATCTTCTATGATTGTTCGTTGAGAAAGCATTAGTATGTAAGTGGTTGAGGGGGTGGAGGTATAACCGCAAGTCTCATGATGACTTCGTGCAGGAGGGTATCGAATCAGCTTCGTTTTACATTACTTCTTTTTACTTTACTTTTATCTCTCATGATCTTCCTCTCTCGCTCTTCTTTTAAAGTTATTTTTTTTAAGTGCAATGGAACTTTTGTAGAAATTGAAAGTGTGTTAAAACAGACGAAATCATAGAAATCGGTCGGTGACCCTTTGGAGATAAAAACAGAGGACATGTGCACATACCGTTATGATTCATTGAAAGTTTACATCCCTAAAAATGTGTGGCATCTCAAAGTGATATCATTAAAAAAAAAAAGAAGAAGCAAATACATGGCAAAATATAGAAAAGTATAAAAAGAGATATCCAGAGATATGTAAAGGTGGGAGAGAAAGAGAGAAATTAAAGAAATATGTAATTCAGATATATACATTAAAAGCTGACGGAGAATTCGCTTTTTGAAGCCTTATTAGTTTTACGTGAGTGAATTCTTTCTTTAATGAAATGCTTTCTGCTCTCATTTTGTTCATTTGATATGGTATCATTCATCCAAATAACAAATTCTTAAATACGAAAAAGGATAAGTGCTATGGGTAATACATGGCTTCTGCAGCAGATTTTCCACTTACAAAGCATTCTTAAAATATAGATGAGCCAATAAAATATTTCAACACTTTTTAGCTCTAAACATGTTGTTCATGTTTCATGACTGCTGGAGCACTCTTCTACCTGATTTTAATGGATTTTAATTTAAATTTTTGTTATTGAGTAATCGGTCTCCACACATGGATTTAAATGAATTAATTTAAATATATGTCATTTAATTGTGTTAATTTAATATGCGATTTAATGTTCATTAGGTGTGAAAAGAAAACAAAATAGATTTAAAAAAGAGCAAGGTATGTGCACGTGTGTGTGTGTTTGGTTGTTCTATATAGGAAGAGACACGCAAAGAACAACAGAAAACCCTTAAGATATTTTAATTATTTGAATTTAATCAAAGCAGTTTAACACTTTCAGTGACACGTATATGTGACAGACAGACTTTTCATTTTCATTCACCAAATTGCTCGACCACAGGAAAGGTATATGGTGGTCAATGTATATTAAAATTGTGAGCATAAATGAAGCATTCTAAATATAAGATTACAATTATATGTTATCATTTCGGCAGCAGGTGGGTGTGTTGCCGGCTTCTTCCGGGTGACCTTCTTGGTGCTATCCTTCTCAGCTATCTTGGCTGCGAAGGATATGGGATGCACATATTTAGGTTTTGCACAGGCTGGAATGTATCCCATTCCTTGGATATCGATGAAAACGCCTTTTCAGTTAAACTCAAGGTTTATTCAAACATATCATTGCAGCCGATTGGCTGAATTTACAGTTTGCATTATTACAAAAATGCAAAAATTACAAAATACACCTTCACAATTACAATCATTACAACTTGACATAATCATATGGAGAGTTTGGTTCCAAAAGGGAATAAATTTAGTTTTGACCCAAACTGACTTTTTATGTATCATTCCAAGAGATATAAATCCAAATCTGTTTCATTCCAAAGGGACTATATCCACTTTGGTTTACTCTCGTTTGTTTATCACACGTTTGTTTTCCTCTGCTATTTATTTAGTTTTGAGATATCATTCGAGTGTTCATCTTGAAGCGTTATAGAATATATCTGCATGATTATTTCAAATTTTATGAAGCAATAATCGGTTATAAGTATAAACCAATTTCGCGAGTATAACAACTTCAGCTTAGTAGTATCGGCTATCGCGGCTTGTGCAGTTGAGTTCAGGGCCTGCATGGCCGGGGATCCAGAGCTGGACACGGTCTTGTGACTGATTTCTTCGCTTTCATATTTTTTGGAGAGAATAATCAGACTCACTCAGACTGTCAGACAGCCGCGTGGATTGTTAAAAAGTTGTCATCACATTTTCTATTTCAGATTTAGGCTTTAAGTACCAAATCCGAATGTTATAAAATTAAATAAATTTACATGTTCATGAGGGCCTATCGTAAACATACTGTGACCAATTTCTATGTCCATATTGAGCTAAATTTCCTCATCTACAACTGATATTTTGATCTCTAAGTCTCGAAAAATCAATGAGTAAATTGCGCCACTTGCGTGTGTTTTCAATTCATGCGGCGTGCCTAGCCAGCAGCTCTCATTATGTTGTCAAGCGTGTGACGTCACGCATCACCACACTCCACGGAAGACTGCTGAAGGCAGAAAATCTGGATCTCACAAATACCATTTTTGAAAGATGATTAGTGCGGGCCCCAAAACATATCTTGACCAGGGAATTGTTATACCTAATCAGTAAAGCTTCCCCTTCGTAGTGATATGAATTTTGCAGCAATTCACACTTTTGACTCTTCGGGTGACTACTTTAAGCTTTGTATCAAGATGTTTGTAAGTGTGGTGCAGCTACCCATTTGGATCGTCAAATCCAAATGAATATTGAACAATGAATATTTGGGGATTTTATACCTGTTGGAATAAAACTCCCAAAAATACTTCCTTGAAACAAAAATGTAAAAAAAATGTAAAAATAATTTAATTTTGTATTAACCAAAAAAATTAAAGGATGAAATATTCAGTCTGCTAGCAGTATATAGTGTTTCGAATTGGATGTAAAGTTCAAGTTTAATTTTATTTATTTCCATTAAAAACATACAAATATGTACATCCAACATAAACAGTTCAATTATATTCATGTATATATAAAAAAAATAATCAAAACACATGAGCATAAGAGATAATGATTAAGATAAACAGTGAGAATTAAATAAAAGGGAAAAAGGAGGACGTGTAGGAGGCTTGGAAATCTTGTAAATATCAGGTGTCCAAATTAAAACAAATTAGAAACAGAGATAATTTTAACATAGTAGTTTTAACATGATTAAATTGTTTTAAACACCCCAAAAAATATTCGACTACAGTGTCATTCCCAAAGGAAATAAAAGCCACAAGATTAAAAATTTCAAACAATTCTTAAAAAGCGAAATCTATCGCTAGATCTTTTAAAAACATCATTAAAATGGTCTTAAGCAGTAATCTTATATATACAAACAAACAAGTAGACATTTCATGCTTTTATCCAGCTTCTTTATTTCCTCTCACGAATTTTCGACGGTATTCACACCGTCTTTATCTAATTAAACGCTTCATGAAGCGTATATATATATATATATATATATATATATATATATAGTGGAAGAAATTTCCCAGGAGCAAAACACTGGCGGTCACTCATAGTTGTGGAATGGAATACAGCGAAAGAAATGGACTATGAAATGGCCGTAGCTTCTATACTGATGTCCTAGTTACTCTACACACATTGACGTTATTCAGAACATGCACTTACCTAACTGAAATGTTATCTATAATAACATACATATATATCATATAATTTATTAAACACAATTTGTTAATACTTCTCTATAGATTCATGGAAAACCCGTTGATTTCATCAAAGACGGGATGAAGTTCTTAATACTCTGAACCTCTATACATGGTAATTTTTTGTTCTCATTGTCTATACTTATTAATTACTCTATACTCTCAGTTTGAACACATACACATATATAAATGAATTGTTGTCACACTTTTATGCTGATTTTAAATATGTAATAAGCAATTATGGTGCTGATAGTTATTATAAAGATATATTTGGAACAAAGATCAGATACGTGCCGGGTAGTAGCAGTTTTACTAGAATAATGTGTTTAGCAGTAGAGAACGAGAAGTAGTTCATCACGATTTAATTTTAACATTAATGATAACCAAATTATAAGTAATCAAGAGTTAAACTTTACTTTAATTTATATATTTTTTATTTCAGCCATCATATTGTACTTATGTATTTTGTTTACACAGTCGTCCTGATGAAGATCTTTAGATCGAAAGCTTGATTGAATAAAAGAGAAGTATAGAAGCTACGGCCATTTCATAGTCCATTTCTTTCGCTATATATATATATATATATATATATATACATATACAAACCCAACTGAAGTAATATAGTGAACAAGCAAAAGTGGTAAATTAAGGAAAACCTGATTCAATCGAAAACGCCAAAAGGGGATTTAGTCCATTCTGGAATGAAATCTTCATGTATAGAATTAAGAACTTCACTTGAAAAAATGGAAATATACATTTCAGTTGTGTATAATGATTCTGCAATAATTCTTGAACATCATTCTCAAATGTGAATAATGAAGGGTATAGCCAATAACAATGATTGATGTGTTTTTTTCTTTCGCCTAACAGGCAAAAAATAAAGAAAATGAAAAAAGAAATAAAATAAATCCCAGCTAAATCTCCTTCCGACCAAACTTGTACTCATTCTTTCACTCTCCAGTAACCACCTTTTTCTTCTTAACCACCTCCTGTCTCGCTCCGTTAAAGTTACGTCACACTTTCCTCTCAGTTGTAAAGTGCAGTAACGGTTACATAATGCATTCGTTGTTTTGATAATAATGTGCACTGGAATTGGTGAATCTGGGTGCACATTTGTAATGAATTAATGTTAACATGCCATCCTTAAATTATATTAACATACATATTTTCAACTCGACAATGACTGCATTTTTTTCCTTGAACCAACACCTTTCCGTAATCTTATTCTCTTTCTCTCTCTCTGTTCTTCCTACCATCTTCTTCCAACTCTCGCTCTAGATCCCCTCCCTTTCTCTCTTGCTCTCTACCTCTCTTCCTCCATCTATCCTCTCGCCCTCTCACTCTCCTTTCCCCCTTTCTCAATTTAGAATATCACTTTAGAACATAAATGCAGACATTAGTGCAAGAACTAGAAGACCCGGAGTGGCGTACAGAGAACACACGCCACCCAAGGCTTCATTATTGAACACGGTATTATTTAAGTTACTTCGGTTAACGATATCTCCCGAGCTCTTGTTTGTATGAATCGTTGCGCCGTAATAAGGACTGTAGACGCCGGAAGTGACCTCTTCGAATCTGTCTGTGTACAAGGAGGTGTTGGTGACTACATTACCTTCGGAAGAATCAAGACCATATGTTGTAAAATTGTTGCTCTTCGTACTATTCAGAATATCCTCCAATGACGTTGTTGCATCAGATGGGTCCAATGTTGATTTGAATTGACCAGTATCGCTTTCTGTGACCCCGTCCGAAAAATCAAGATCATATGTCGACAGATCATTGCTCACCGTAGTATCTGTCGAGTAGGTGATAATAATGGTCGCTGGCGAATCTCTAATTCTATCAGTTATCATTTCCGTGGCCCCTTCCAAAAAATCACGATCATATGTCGACAGATCATCCCTCTCTGTAGTATCTGTCGAGTAGGTGATAGGAATAGTCCCTTGCGAATCTGTAGTGTTATTGCTCATATTTCCCAGTGTTTCGTTGTGTTTAGTCCGCCTGGTTGTGAGCTCATTGGTCTGCCATGCGCCAGTTGGCACAGTACTTGTATCATTTATTGTGCCAGTGGTTTTGTCTGAATAAGTATCCACTGCGTCAGTTACCATGCTGTCTTCTTGGTTTGTCATTGTCGAGGGCTGGCACGTGAGACTGGCAGTATAATTATATTCCTCGCAGTCTCCAATGCAGCATCGCCTCCCACACACCTCTTCTGACCTCAGGAAGAGTCGACACTCCAGTTCATTGTAGACACTTTCGTTTATGCCTGATCTAATGACGCTCGTAAAGATACCATTGGTAACACCTTCATCAGTCGCATTCTGGAGAATTCCTTTGTGGAACCACTTTGTGCTGTACGGAGGGACACCTCTTTCGGAGGAGCAACTTACTTGAGTGTAATTACCTGAGATTACCTCTTTGCTGCACAATGGATAATCAGATCCTGGAGCAAATCGGACACGAATGTCCACACTGCTTCCAACAATGCCTGAGGTGCATGTGAAGGTACCACTATCATTCCTACTGATGTTTCTGATGGACAACCTGAAGAACCGTCTCCCCTTCTCCGTTTTATCGACTCTGATTTGAAATCGGGGATCCCGAGAAATCAAAGTACCATTGTTGGTCAGGTTGACGTCATTTCGAAGCCAGGAGATTCCAGTCAAGGATGTGTCTCGGACAACGCATACAAGCTCAAGCGACTGCCCTTCTCGTACAGCATTGATACTCTCTCCGGTGAAGTTGTTGCTGCCTTTAATGCTTATTGGGTCCTGTTCGGGAATGTCCGACGTAGTTGAATTCCCGAAAGCAGTAATCAAAAGAATAAAGACGAGGGTCTTTGAATGTCGCATTATTACTTTATTTGAACGTAAAACAAGCAACATTTTTTTTGTCATTAGTTAACTGAATGATAATCTGGCTTTCTGTTTGTTCCACAAATAAAAGTTGAGTTCAAATGAATATAAAAAATCAACGTCGACCAGAATCACAAAATTTACTTGTTCCTGCTGCAATTATCAACATGAAAATGATACAGGCGTACAACTTCCTCCCTTGTTCATGAAATTCAATCATCAAGAAGCTCCTCCTACCATGAAAGATGTAACTGATCGCAGAAATGATGGTTGTTTAAAGTCGATCATGATAGTCTATGTTATTTGAACTCAGAAGGAGATACATAGAATTGTATATGGGTCATTAGTCATGTTTATAAATTATAGCAGGATACAGCAGATGTGGGGGTATTAGTTCCTGTAAGTCATCCCCTTTTATTTGTATTTCAATAAAATGAATAATGTTACAGTGAAATTACCCAGTCCCTCCGCTAGAATATGAGAAACGTTTCATTCTAAAAAGGCAGGGTAACAAATACATGAACAAACACCTGAACAAAAAAAAAAGGAGTAACAACGACACGTACACTGACATGGAAGATGACGACATTAAGATAATATATTTCAATATTATACTAAATATATACATCTAATTAGTACATCACTGGTTTAGATTTATAATGGAACAAGCAAAAGATGCGACTGCGTCTTCAATATGCCTCCGCTTGTATTCAGATAATTCCTGATCACCTACAAGTATAATATAGTTGATGCGCATTCATCAAATGGTTATTGCGAAAATGACCTCTGTGACCTCTGAACTTTGACCTACCTACCCCAAAATCTAATCAGTTCCTCTTTCTATGGGGATACATACTGGTACCAAGTTTGAAGTTCTTACCTCAAACAGTTCTTGAGATATCGCAGTAACGAGGCTAAAAACCAGTAATTTCATGTAATTTCATGTAAATTGACCTCTGTGACCTCTGACCTTTGACCTACTTACCCCAAAATCTAATCAGTTCATCTTTCTATGGGGATACATACTGGTACCAAGTTTGAAGTTCTCACCTCGGATAGTTCTTGAGATATCGCGGTAACGGTGCTAAAAACCAAGAATTTCTTGTAATTTCATGTAAATTGACCTCTGTGACCTCTGACCTTTGACCTCCTTACCCCAAAATCTAATTAGTTTATCCTCGTATAGGGATACATACTAGTACCAAGTTTGAAGTTCTTACCTCAAACAGTTCTTGAGATATCAAGGTAACGGGGCTAAAAACCAGTAATTTCATATAATTTCATGTAAATTGACCTCTGTGACCTCTGACCTTTGACCTACTTACCCCAAAATCTAATCAGTTCATCTTCGTATGGGGATACATACTAGTACCAAGTTTGAGGTTCCTACCTCAAATGATTCTTCAGATATCGCGGTAACGAGAAGTGGGACGGACGGACGCACGGACGGACGCACGGACAACCCTAAAACATAATGCCTCCGGCACCCACCTTCGGTGGGCGGAGGCATAAAAATTTATAGAAATTCACATCGACACCATGGACATTTTTGTTAATTAGATCACTAAAATCGCAGATAACACTGGCAGAAACATCGTTTCACAGTAATTATATAATATTGACTGGCCTTGAGGTGGATATCAGAATAGATTGCCAGCAACAGAATCATATTGCCCCGATTCGAAGACGAGGGCAATATGGTGCTTTTAAGGGCAATATTTTCGATATTCCCCGAAATTAGAGCCAGTCAATATTATTATTATTATTATTACTTATATCATGTACATGTATATGCCAATCTTGAAGCAATTACAAACACGTCTGTTTGCCTGTCAGTCCCTCTGATTTCAGGTTATTCATACAGGTATGTAATCTGGGCCAAGCAATTGTGACGTAAATTGTTACAGCATTTATCCATTGTTTAGGCCTTTGTACACATTATTATACGTACACACTTTGATAAAAGCGCACTGACACGAAAGGGTGGAATATGGCAAAATTTGCCCTGTATTTTAGTACATTGGTCTATGGGGAAAACCCGGAAGAGGGCAATATGGCAAATATTGCCCGCTCCGGTGACGGATTCGATGTAGCGTGTAGAATACGGCCTTTTATTTTGCAGCTAACATGCTCTGTATAGGTAATAATCGGTAATATAGTGTCAATCAACATTTAAGGTATGTATAACAATCGAACAAACACGTTGATATTATGACCTAAGTTAAAAAATATATATATTAAGGTGTTAATATTCCTGCTTCCTCATCAAAAGCAAAAAAGAAAAAAAATACAACAAAAAACCAACAAAACAAACAAACAACACACGATAAAGTCTAATGTAGCTTTCAACCGGAAAACCTAGCAATCGGTGTATAATAAGTGGGGTAACCTCGCTAGTCATAAGGACCGCTATTCATAAGGACCACTTTTTCATAAGGACCGCTATCCATAATGCGTGACTAAATGAATAGCGCTTTTGTATGAATAGCGGTCCTTATGAATAGCGAGGAAACCATAGACAAATTAGAGCAAACCATAGACATGAAACTGACTTACATCTTGTTTTGACTTCCTCAAAAATAGGACTCGTTATTTACCTCTGGTTGGCCTTTATTTTTAATTGAGTTGAGTTTAGTCAAGATGGTGAGATGTCGCGCGTCGGTGGCACGTTGGTACATGTAGGGGGATGTACGTTCGCATCAAGATGTCTTGCAGGTAAGAGGGGCATGTAATGCTATGGTCACAACTGATCGTGTGTGTTTTTGCAATTGCGTGTTCGCAGCTGCGATTGGCTGTGGCCTGTGGGCCAACTCATGCGATTCGTGTGTCCTTCTTTTGTCATGGTCACAACCAGTCGTGTATCGATCTCTCTGCACCTTCTCTTGGACGTCTTGCACCATCCTCATTAACATACTCCCTCTTACCTGCAGGAACTCTGCAATTACCATAGACACATTAAATAGTATAGACGAAAAGGTAGCACCGGCGAATTTGCCTCATTTGCATATAAGCTACAGCGTCACCATTCAATCTAAGCGTATTTAAGCGTATTTAAGCTCCGCCCCCGAGAGACATTTCATATCTCCCGAAGCCCCATTAACATAAAAATCCGATTTCACTTCATGCATTATTTAATTTTGCTTTGCGTATCCCGACAATATTCAGCTCTGATTGGACCTTACTTCATGAATATTACAATTATCAAAAAGAATTAATCGACAACAAATATGACCTTTTTCGTCACTTCCGCTGTGTGTAAAGTCAATGTAATGACGTCACCCGCACGAAGTGTGAATTTCTTGTGAAACGTTTACCGGTGAGTACTACTATAATTACGCTTAAATTTCATAAATAGAATAACATTCATATGAATTACTACCAATGTGAGGGATCTCCTGGAATTTCTGTACATTTTGAAAGTATTTGAAAGTAGGGCCTACTGTATGCTATAAAATTGTGGGCAATCTGTTGTCAAGCTTTCATTACATTTTCTATCGTTCTGAGCTTATGTTTCAGGTCGATTGCCATTACCACCCCTGCCACTCTTGACAGCTTACCGGGAGTTTCGGGTGGGACCGTATCATAAAATCAAATACATTAACAGCCAATTTCATCCCCATCAATGTCAATGACAGTGATCCAAACTAACTGTTGGAACAAATAATTTCAAAACTTAGTCTGGAAAATTTCTAGTATGACCCTAATGTGACATTAACATATTAACTAGGACCAGGTGGCTTGTCGAGATTAATTTAGTTTTTCAAGCTCTGCCTCTGCTGTGAAGATTTCAGCAGTTCACAACAAGTTTCATGATTTTGATTTTATGTATAAAATAGAATAGATTGTAACTTAGTCTTAGACCTATCGTAGATCTGCATTTCAAATTTAGTTGATTAGGCCAAACTTTTCTGACAAATCGGTTATCTAAGTTAGATGTAGACATAGAGTCTAGATCTGACAGACCTAACAAGTATCAGCCTAGACCTCAAGTTAGATCTAACTTACACGAAGGTTTAACTGTTAGATCTACTGATGATTTTTTTTTCATAGGGCCTATATTATTGGTTATTTATTCATTTATATAATTATATATACATATTTTATATATATAATGTGAGAAATCAATTGAATTGATTGAGAGAAATAATTTGCGTAGCTAAATTTACTGTTCCTCCCTTAAGCGCTGGTCCCATCCCGCCGTACTTGCAAGTGCGTGCTGCCTACTTGCAAAAACGTGGGCAAAATTTGGGGATCCATACGTGGTGAGTACCGCCTCAGTACGGATTTGGGAGCACGCAGACACGCCGTAGCACTTTTAGTGCACGAGGAACTTTCGCTGCGTTCGGGCTGCGGGCGGTCTACAGAATCACCCCCAGTACGGGTGACGTGCGTTGATCTGCTGCTAACGAGCGCACAACGCACGGACTCCGTGAGTTTTGGAAAAAAATTCCCACAGTTACTAGCTCTACGGACAACGCACCTAGCACGTACGTGCTCCGCACGTGATAAGTTCGGGGTCCGCGCTTATTCGGCGCTTCTCCAGTTCAATTGTCCAGTGAGCACGCAGAACTCACGTAAACCGCACCGAGGAAGTACGTGCTATGCACTTACAACGCACGTTGTGCGCGCTGATTTCTGCAGGATATACAAAAGCCGAGCAGACTGACGAGTATCATCATTTCGTCTCCAAGATGCCAAGAAGCTTAACAAAAAGGGGTCAGCTCAAAAGACAGCTAATAGGGCCAGAGAGGCCCAACAGAAACGGGCTGTAGATGATGTAAAGGCAGGTGACGAACAGATGAGGAGCGATGAAGACTCGGTAGATGGTGACGGGAAAAAACTCACGTTTATCGCACTTGCACGCACTTACTCCCTGCAAGTCATTAAGGACACCGTACGTGAAAGTACGGCCTCCGTACGATAACGAGGCAACCGCACGGCGATCGTACGTTGTAAGCACGTTGTAAGCACGTACAACTCACTTACCAGGTGCGCAACGTACGATGCACGCAACCACCCACGTCCAAGCATGGTGTGCGGGCCACGTACTTACACCTTGCGTTGTAGTGCGTGTGAAGTGCGTTGACGTAGTCATTCCCTGCTCTTGCTACTCCCTCCCCACGTTTTCAGAAACACGTGGCGGACGTGGCCTCTGCAGAACACGTACGGACTAAAAACAAGCACGACGGGTTGTAACCATGCCTTTACTGACTTCCTTTGATTGATTGATTGATTGATTGATTCTGTGGAAATAACTGCAGGGTTTGCAAAAACTGTCTCCGCCGGGAGTCGAACCCGGGTCTTTGGCACTGTACGCCAAACGCCTTAGCCACTAGACCACGGAGGCGGGTTGAATGGTTGTCGGCTACACCAGGTACAAACACCGACAGGCAGCCCTTGCAACCCTTCGCAGTTAATTTATTCCTTTTCTTTGAGGGACAGGGGAGTATTGGACAATGAAATGCCTCATGCCTAGCTAGATCCATGGCGGATTCATGTATTAAAATTAATTAATTATTTACAAGTGTGTGTGTGTGTGTAATTGGGTTTTTACAGACGTGTATCAATCAGATATGATTATTTACGTCTGGGACCGACCTTTAACGTCACCATCCGAAAGACATGACTCAGTCTCGAACCTGGGTCCGCTGAATCAGTTTATAACTTCCACTGGTAGCTGGATTACAGACGCACGCCACAACGCCCAGTTAATTATTTACAATGTGTGAGAAATTTGTTATAATACTTATAGTGTCAAGGATAGATGTTATCCGAAGTATATAATAAATATAAGAGGGTTATATGGGATCTAAAATTGAAGTGTTGAAAAGTAAATACATTAGGTTAGTTCCTTTAGGTATACGTGTACGCAAACAATAGCAAGTATAATATCAAATGAAAAAAAAAAAATATGTACTTAAATTTATTTTGAAATATTTCTGAAGAAAGACATTACACTTTCAGAAAGAATTTGTGAAAAGAATCTATGTCTTACTTTTATTCTCTTTGAGAATTAATGAGGCCAGCATGAATGGAGTATAAATACTTATTATGTGATGTATGAACTATTTTATTTTTCCAGGATGATGCTTCTCTTCTTCAGTAACAATAAATGCTGAAGGCATATCCCACTTTGAGTAAAGACAATTCAGAAAGGAAGAAAGAACTACCGACTTGCTGAAGTTAAGAGAGGTAGGCTCAGCTGTATGAATAAGTTTCTGTGTATACACTCACACAACTGAGGTACTAAAGGGTGTCTTTGCTTCACTCACAAAGATAGATTTTGTAAAAAAAAGGGGGGCACAAATCTCAGGAGAAGAAGAAAAAAAAAGGGTAGTCAGATTTTTGGGGTCCAGTTTTCCTGCAAAATTCTCTGACAAGCAAAAAGAAAAAAAGAAAGCAAAAATCTTATTAGTTCAAAAGGGGGGGGGGGGGGGGCACAATTTTAAAAGGAGAGGCCACAATGTACACTGCTCTTTGAAAAGGGAGGATGATTTCATCAGGATTTTCAAGTATTCTATGTTGCATAAGTCATCATTTTATGAACTCCCCGAAGTATAACAGGAACCTATGTGTTCAAAAAATCCAAATAAATCAACAAATGCAATAAGATTTAAAGATGTACGCAACACTTCCATGTAGCAGGTGAGGTCATATGATTTTAATAATTCAGTTGTGATGAAAATGTACTCTTTGTTAGTAATATAAATTATATGTTTGAAGTTTTCGTGTAGGGCATCATATGAGTTATTTCTATAAAAGTTTAGAATAATACTTATAGGGCCCTTTGATATTAGTAGAACAAATACATTATAAATATACGTTGTGTTAAAACAATATTGGATGATGGAATACACAATTGAAAAAATGACATAGATGCAAGAAAAAAATGCAAAAAACATAAGGTAATACAATTGGTTTGTGATCGAAGATAACGTAGAGAAATAACCAAGCAGAAGGTGAGCAAATCTGTTTTAGATCGGCTGGGCATCATAATTGCAGATTTCATCACATAAACATAGTAAATTACATTATTGGCCCTAGGGTGGGGCTGGGAGTTCACTTCCAAGTTTGCTATAAAAAAAAAATGAACAACAAAAAAGAAAAATAATTATATATTTTTTAAAAAATTACTGTCTGAAGTTCCCACATATGGATTCGTTTGTTGTGACACAGCTTAACCTTAAGTTTGATTTCATGTATATTTTTCAACAGTGAATTGAAGTACGGCACGTAGCTTCTCACTGTTTTTTCAGTTCAATTGTATTGTTGATTATTATAATTATATTAAAAATGGAAGGCACTGATTCGCCAATGCTGGTAAGTCGTCAAAATCCATTCATGAATACATTAACATACATGAATAAATTAAGTGTACTTGACCTCTTTCAATGCGCATGCTCGACGCTGACCCGCGTTTTGTTTTGTGTTGCGTGAAGAGCATGTATGGATGTTGGGAGCATCTTAAGGAATGAATAATTCATAGTATGTTAAATGTTCAAATGTCTCTGACAAAATGGCGGAGCTTTAGGGGCCTGGCAATTACGTGCAACCGAAGCGCAACCGACTCGCAACATGTCACGGCTCCATATGGAGCCATGGGCTTTGTGAGACCTCCGCAAGGAGCCCGTGCGATGGTTGCAAGAGGACCACTTTTTCATAAGGACCGCTATCCATAATGCGTGACTAAATGAATAGCGGTTTTGTATGAATAGCGGTCCTTATGAATAGCGAGCAAACCATAGACAAATTACCTCGCTATTCATAAGGACCTCCGTTCATAAGGACCACTATTCATAACTATTCATAAGGACCGCTATTCATAACGCGTGTTAAATGAATAGCGGTTTTGAATGAATAGGGGATCTTTATGAATAGCGAGCGGACCCGTAATAAGTTAATAGGTAAAAAAACAATAAAAGCGATTAGACATGAAACTGACCTACATCTGTTTTCACTTCCTCAAAAATAGGATTCGTTATATACCACTGGTGGGCCTTTATTTTGAATTGAGTTGAGTTTAGTCAAGATGCTTGACAACAATAATTATGAGCGTCATCCGAGCGCTTCTTTCTTCCCTGTTCTTGCAAAGTCCAAGAGGGTAAATGTAATGCTAGAGGTAAAATTGAATCTCTGTTGATATGTGCCTGTGGTTTTTAGGGGTTAATCTATACCAGGAGGTGTAAGCCAAACGCTATTTTCTACCCTGCACATGGATTTATCACGGGAAATAAAAGCTTTTCGATTCCACTTAGCCATCCTTGTTTTAAGAGCAAGGGTAACACTTGTTGATATACCAACGGTGTTATATTCTGGTCAATCCCGTCATAAGAGACACCCCCGTGGTGTCCGGAAGCAGCGTTTGTAATAACGTCTTCACCAAATTGAAAACAGTAGAAGTGTTAGGACAAGATAGAAGTGTACATACAAAATTCATTCTGGTTAATTAGGGGATTATTTTATGCCAAAGGCTCTTTCATTCCGATTGCCACTACGAGGGCCCGATGTATAATAGGTCATCAGAATTACCTGTTATAAGCTATGATTCGGAGCTATCAATATAACAGGAGATACATTGGAAATGTATAATAAATTTGGAAAAAGGATTGCATTAAGTATAGAGTTGTCACCTTTGGAGTGTCTCGCATTCACCTACTGATAAACCCTAAAGTGATCATGGCTTAGAAAATTACAAGGAGGAATAAGACATTGGAGTAACAATAACAGTTATAAAACGGGTTCTAGAATGTATGCATTCTATTTGGTCATTATTATTTCTTTCCTACTCTAGTGACCGCGCAAAAGAATTACTATCATAAAGTTATACGCACGGCGAAAAGTAATAATGCATGATTTAATACAATACCAACTAATAAACCCTCAATCACAATAGCAGATGCTATGTCAGAAATGCTCCAGCATCACAGGAAAAGAAAAGTACTGAAAATCTGTTGTATGAAAACACACGATGCTATTGTGAGAAAGTACAAAACAGAGAGATACTTTACATACCAGTGTCTTTTGTTTGGCTTGTTTTAGGTAACTGATGATTGACTGATGATGTCATATGAAGAATCAGACTCCAAAGGATTTTTTAGGGGCGGGGCTTAGCAGGTAAAATAAAATAATTACAAAAAATATTTAAAAATATATGACACATATTCAGATCAAATGGTTGTAAATTTTGTGATGTACAGAACTATACACATCATCAAAGATCAACATGTACTTGCATTTCATAGGATGCGTGTAGTTTCATATATGGCTAAGCGCTTAGAGACATTTTTCATGTGATAAGCGCTATATAAATATTGTAAATTATTATTATTATTATTGGCTACTATGCACACTGAGACGCACATTATACTTTTTGGCTGCGCCAAATGTGATGTCATCAAGGAAAGCAAATGGCAGCCTCCTTGACTTTGCGATTCATGGTGTTTCGATGTGATTTGCATTCACCAATTTACTACTTTATACTATAGTATTAATTTTTTACTCAATTTGTTAAGATTATCTGCAATTAACAGATTAAAGAGGAGGGAGAGAAAAAGAAAGGTAGAAGGGGTGAAATAGAGATAAAGAGAGAAAGAGCGAGGGGAGATATACAGAAGAAGTGAAATAGAGATAAATAGAGAGAGAGAGAGAGAGAGATTTGGAGGAAAATTTTAATTGAGAAAAAAAGCAATGCGTGCAAGTGGCATAAAAGGCAGAATGAAACAGGGAGAGAGAAAGAGAGAGAAAAGGGGAGAGAGAATGAGATGGAAGAGAGAGAGAGAGAGAGAGATGATATTTTAGAGGGGGATGAGACGAAGAGAGGGAGACAGAGACAGACAGATCAATGGAATAATAGGGTACAGGAAGAGCGATCTAGCAAATACCCGACGTATTAGCAGTGACGGCATACTAGCGATATACAAATATAAAGCATCGAGATAATCACAAGATGAATTTATTGATTTTTGTCAGACAACATGCGTGTATAAAATGAAACAATATTATTTCGAAGTTGTTGTTGTAGATGGAGAGAAAAATAATCCTCATATAAGGCATGATTTGAATCTTGATTGCTTTTCCTTATCCAATAGTTTACGATCGAATTTGACTTACGTTCACCCTGAAATATAAAAAAAAGTATACGGTGTTATCAACCCACAGTATTAAAATTAAAAGTAAAAATAAAAAAGCGTAGGCATGGTTGATGATCCCATGAGGTAAAGTTAAGATTGCAATTTGTTTCAACACCGCCCACCCTCTCTCTTTCTTTCTTTCTCTCTCTTTCTCCTTCACCTTTCCAACAAATCCCCCCTTTCTCTCATTCTTCCTTCTGTTTCTCTCTCTTCTTTGCCATAGGCATCTCTATCTACATTTCTTTTTTTCTTTCTCTCTAGTCTGTACCCCTCTTTATTTCTCCCTAGCGTCTGTCTATCATTTTAAAGTGTTGAATGTAAATGGTAGGGAGTTATAAAGTGAATTATAGTTCCGTAAATGTGCTGGTAAATTAGATTAAATTTCACAATGTAGAGTTTTACTATCACTTAACCTAAAATTTTAGTCATTTTTTTTTCATTTTGAAGAGCATATCAACTTACGGATCGTTGGTAAAATGATGCAGTACTGTTTCACTTTAATTATCTTGATATTGTCTGGGTAAGGTCATGAACCATAATCTCTCAGCTAATTTACTAACATTGATTTATGGACATATACTCGTGAACCAACGCTTCTCAAAAATGGTCTTCCGTTGAATTTGTCAGTTTCTATCTTCCTTCAATCAAAGTTTTAAATTCGATGAATTTTGAATATGAAAATAATTAAAGCTATTATTAAATAAAAACGTTGCAAATTTATTATCGCAATAATCTTCCCCGAATCCAAATCAAACTCTTGTATGAGCAGAACGGTCTCAATTTTTAGTTAGAAATTATAACAAAGGAATTTGAAATATATAAACATATATAAACATATATTTTCCCAACAATAGAGTTAAATTATCATTGTTAGTTCATTGGATAGTTTATGCAAATATTTACCTTAAATCTTGTTTGTTTTATGTCTGTGGCAGTTCGAATTTGAAAGATTATAATATTGAAGACAGAAGTTTTCCCATTCTGTTTATAATTAGTGGATCAATTTTTTGAAATCAACAGAAAACTGTCGTAGCTTCTTTTCAAGCGACCTCCTCTTCCATAATGTCGAGTGATTACGAGTGCGGGGTCTTGAAAAAATTATTACCTCATGTGTTGACTGGCGATTTCCAAACACCCTCCCCCGGGAAATCCTAGACCCATCTTCGCTCATTCATTATTAGGGACACACAGCCAAAGGTATTGTAAAGACAGAGAAAAAGAAAAGATGGAACGAGAGAGAGAGAGAAAGAGAAAGAGAGACCACAAATAAATGGATATAGGAGTAGGAATAAGGTATACAGTAGAAAAGAGAGACGAAATATAAAAGCGAAAGAATGCAGAAGGGGAAAGGGATGATATACACAATAAAATATGTACCAATACCAATACCAATTATGACATCAAAGCGAAAGAGAGAGAGAGAAAGAGAGAAATACAGAGAGAGAGAGAGAGAAAGAGAGAAAGTGGACGAGAAAAAGAGAGATGATGAGAGGTAGTAAGATACGAAATGAAATAGACAGAGAGTAAGGGGAATGAATGACAGAGTGAGAAAGATACAAAGAGATAGTCTGTTGAATCGGTCGTCCAGCTAGGCCTTGCATTGTTAATACATAATCGTGGAAACTTGACGATTCTTACGTTCCCCTTTTATTTTCGGGCCAACCATGTTATGATTTCCAAATGACAGCCTACTAGTTTGAGCATGTAGGAGTCGAGCATTGTCAACCAGAGAAGTTACCCATTAATCATTTATGCATTATCCTTTATCTCTCGATGATAGCTAGGCAAGTATGCCAATTCTCTAAGTCAACACGTTTCAGATTATTCTAATCTGTCTCAGATAAACGACGGTTAGTCAATGATGCTTAAGCTGCAGGTGGCATCTGGAATTACCACCGCAATATTTTTTTGAGCTAATGGCTGCAAATCTAACGACCATCCATTCAAATCCCCCCCCCCCCCCCAAAAAAAAAAAAAAGAAAAAAAAAAAAACAAAAACGTAAATTGGTATTTAATAACCTTAAAAGATTGGTCACAACCGGTCGTGCACCTATTTGCGTGTGGACTGCGACGGATTTCGCAAAAAAGACCTTGCGTCGCACGCATGGATTTTCACGCCCCCCCCCCAAAAAAAAAAACCCGTAGAAGAACGCAGGACACGCAAGAAGGTTTTGGATATGTCCAACAATCTCTCTGTGTGGCTACGTGTTCTGATGAATCTTGTGGCCATCGCAAGAGCTCCTTGCAGATGTCTCACAAAGCCCAAGGCTATACGTACGGAGCGGTGACATGTCGCGCGTCGGTGGCACGTTGGTTGCACTCTACAGGGGGGCTGTAATGCTATGGTCACAACTGATCGTGTGTGTTTTTGCACTTGCATGTCTGCAGCTGCGATTGGCTGTGGGCCAATTAATGCATGCGATTCGTACGTCCTTCTTTTGTCATGGTCACAACAAGTCGTGCATCTCTCTGCACCTTCTCTTGGGCGTCTTACACCTTCCACATTAACACGCTCCCTCTTACCTGCAAGAACTCTTGAGGAGAACGTACACCCCGTGCAATTACGTGCATGTGACGGCTCCATATGGAGCCATGGGCTTTGTGAGGCCTCGACAAGGAGCCCGTGCGATGGTCGCAAGAAGCACGTGCAGGAAGAACGATGGCTGCGCGTGTCACGTGCGTTCATCAGAACACGTAGCCACACGTAGAGATTGTTGAACATGCCCTAATTTCATGAAATAAATATCATTTCGACCAAAAAAATGTACCTAACTTACCGCCATCCCCTCAACGATCTAATGCTACACAATTTGTAGGACAACGTCAAGAGATTTAGCAATAATTGTACATTCATTTCTAGTCAAAATAATAATAATAATAATAATAATAATAATAATAATAATAATAATAATAATAATAATAATACCTAGCATTTATAACGCGCTTGTGTCCCAAAGCGCTCACAATTACAGATATAATGTTATTACACCGGTCATCGGATTCTTGGCATGCCCGCACACAATGCATGCACATTCTCCACTCCCTGGGGAGTATTCCAGCAGTGGGCAGTACAGTGACGCTCACATTGCTAAGAAACGACTTTAACTTTCGCATCCTACCTAACTGTCAGTACCAAACATAACTTTTTTTCAGCAAGAAAGATATTTAAAATAGGATACATAACATAAATTCCCAAAGTTTGCTGTATTACTAATTATATTTAGTTTGAACTCAATTTTCACAAATTTCATCCGTCTGAAAGGTCATGGTGTTCATTTTCGTTCCAGGCATGATCAAATAATACTTTAACAATTGTATTTTTCTTAACAAATGTGATTTATAAAGAAAATAAAACTGAATACGGCAAAGGATCGTTCACAATGAAAACAATTTTTAATTGCTAAAATGTGAGGTTAATTGCACATTTGCGGCGGAAGAAGCGTCATATAATACAATAAAGTAGGAAATCGATGGAAAACGAAATCTCGAAGGGAATATCTACAGTTGATAAAATATACATCATTTCCTCATTCAGCTCCAATAATGTTCACTTTTTCACTTGCGTAAGAGAAAGAAATGCATTGCTACATTGCAATATTATATATTTTTTTAAACCATGTTGTGAGGAACGTTAGTTATTCAAATATAACTTTTAAAAAATTGCTTTTAGATTTTCCCAAATCGGATTAATTTTCACAATTACCTTAAATGTTAGACCATACAAACTGATTTCATTGATGCCCTGTACTTGGCATTAAATATTCAAATGAAATGATTAGATATTGAAATACACACTTTATAAAATGATATACTTTAAGCATGAATAAAATATCCAGGAATATACGAAGGTGATAGTTATCTTTTAAAAACATATCGAAATCATATGACGCCTCGTTTATACATGACGTGGTAATCCACCTGCAATATGAAATAGTGAGCATAACCATTCTACATCTTACAGCACACAAACAAGTGAGGACGCTTTTACAGCCCCCCGTTTTTAAAAGCACCACTTGCCATACGTTTACACTGATTTTTTTTTTTTTGGCCGCGGTGTTTTCCATGTCGGTTTAACGGGTCATATTTGAACGAAGTGTAAGAGAAGTTTCGGATTTGTCTAGTAATTGTATAATGAATAACGCCAAAAGTTCAACTTGTTGGACTGCTTCCAAAAATTCCTTCCCGAGCACTTTATTTTGTAAGTGTCAGATTACTACATCCAGATTCAGCACGATCTGTTGATCTGTGAAAACTGGCACAGATTGCATTACCTTACTTATCATGTACGTTCAGACACCGTCTGAAAAATACGTTAATTGCGCTCCATATTTCTGTATCATATAGCACACAGATATGTGCGGACGCTTTGGGGACCTTTTAGCGCCTTTTCACCACCAGTTGCTGTTTCGTTTACAGGAAGTACTCTTAATTTCGTTGCATCGGTTTTTAGGCCGTTTACCGTGTTTACACGTGTCAACTAGGCGTAACAACAACTTAACTCGAAGATGATCGTGTTATATTGTGAGGACGAACCCCATGAGTGCGTAACGAGAAAAACAAATGGATTGAGTTAGAGATTCATAACAACGTGTTTAATCATAGGCGTAAGATTACTACATCAAGATATACCATGATGTATTAGTTTCTGAAAATATCACTGATTACATTACCTTACTTATCGTATTTGAATTGAATTCGATTACTGCGATACAATAATTTTACTTATAATACTCATATGTATTATGCATTGCTTGTTCCCACTATTTTTTAAAGACTATTATAAATTTTCTGACAATAGATTTCATGTTCGTTTGTACCATTTATCTTGTTTGTACCATTTATTTTGTAAAAACACTGTAAATGTGAATTATTAAGCAATAAACTGAAGCTGAAACTGAAAACTGAATATAAGTTCACTCATCTTTGATTTTCAGGTATTTGCTTGATGTATGTAAACTTAAGAGAAGTCCGAGGAGCAACGAATATCTGAGTGAGCATATGATACCCAACCATTAAAGTTCTTGCTCCTAAATAACACGTATGATGTCGAAAATTGAAGCTTTGACTTGTAACAAACGATTTTTAGCTTTACTAGGATGCATTATCGAATCTCATAATCTTAATTGAATTAATATCATATGAATGAGAGTGCCGATGCTATAATAATATTAGAACAGATATGACTTACATAAAATTGTAAATAATTAATTCCAATACATGAATCCGCCATGTTCCTACTTAGTAATTGTTCTATACTGCCCAGTCCCTCAAATAAAAGGAATAATATTAACTGCTACGGGGTGAGAAAGGCTGTCTGGTGTAGCCGAATACAACTCAGCCCGCCTCCGAGTTCTAATGTTCAGGAATTTGGCGTACCCGGCCAAAGATCCCGGGCGGAGTCAGTTTTTGAAACCTTGACAGTAATTTCGGCAAAAAGTATAACAGTAAGGAGGAAATTATTTCTCTCATCCAACGAATTTCTGACATTTCATATGTAGCCGAATACAACTCAGCCCGCCTCCGAGGTCTAATGTTCAGGAATTTGGCGTACCCGGCCAAAGACCCGGTTTCGATCCCGGGCGGAGCCAGTTTTTGCAACCTTGACAGTAATTTCGGCAAAAAGTATGACAGTAAGGAGGAAATTATTTCTCTCATCCAAGGAATTTCTGACATTATATATATATATATATAATAATATTCGACAGTCAATCGTAGAATCCTTACCATGGTGTTCATTGACTGCATTTTACACCAAGGATCTTTTTGTATTGATATTAACTTAAGAAATGCGTCAGACTATTTAATTTGGAAGTCTACATACACTTTTATCTCAGAATAACCAAACAAGTCTATACCCGGTGTAAGCTATTGTAATCGCTCTACTCTATTGTGTACTGTGCCAAAACAATGCCATAATCCTTCTTCCCCAGCTCACCAGGCCAATTATCCCATATCCTCCATGCTATCACAACTCATTCTTCTATCTTTCATCTACCAGCAAACTATCCGTCCATTGAATAGATCTCCTAACTTTAACAACGGAGATTTGAAAGACTTGTAACTTCTACTTGTACGATATATAAACGCATGTAACTAACAGGTTAATCATTCCACCTGAAGAATTAAACGAAAGCGCTTGTGGAAGCAAACCTACGGATATCTACTATGTCTTTATTCTCGGAGTGAACTTTATCTTACTTTAAATTATATATATATATATATATATATATATATATATATATATATATATATATAGCGAGAGAGGTGTGGATGTGTGTACTGTTCGGTTGAACCATGTTAAATTTAGATATGTGAACAGAGAATGATGGAACGGAATGAAGCAGGTCACTCGGTTAATTTACAAGCTTTCGGCTCCTGGCCTTCTTCAAGTTTATTTGCTAAATCAAACAGAATGAAACAAATAATAATAATAATAATAAGCAACTTAACAAAACTAAAGACAACAGAACAGAATTGTCATAAAGTTGGCAACATAAATCAAAAGGAGTAAGCGATATTAAAAAGATGTTACTCGCCAAAGCAAAACTAAAAACAACAGAACAGAATTATCATAAAATGGCAACATAAATCAACATAAGTGAAATTGAAGAGATGTTACTCGGCAGGAGTAAGCGAAATAACGAAAATGGAACTCAATAGAAACAAAAGTGAGCAAAGTAAACAATTACCTGATTTTTAAGTCAGGTATATATATATATATACAGTGTGTTCATTAAAAAAAAGGAAACCCCACTTTCTCCAGCAACATCTCGTCAAACAAATATAACTTGATTTATTGTAATATATCGTTTAAAAGGGAATTTTATCTTCTTCCGTATGCTACCACATTACAATTTTGTGAAGAAAGAACCTGGGATCACTGAACTAAAACAATTTTAAAGCAGCAATGTAAAAAAAAACAGGAAGAAATGATTTGCGCACGAGAATATAGCCATTCATTAAACCACACTATGCTTTTATTTCATTTTTGTCTTAACTCGAACACATACTTGCTTGGACAGTCATTTTGAAGGAAATTGTGGCTAATTTTGGACTCACATTTCATTCAAAGTTTATACATGTTGATCACTAATCTTTAGCATTTGTTTTTATCACTCGTTTTGCTTCTTAGCATTGTGCTTAATGGAATTACATTTTGCATTGCCTCCGTGCGCAAACTACTTTTGACATCACTCAAAACTCAAAACTCAAAACTCCTTCAAATCCATTTACATCATTACATATTTGGTATCATATAAAAAAGGATAAACTGAACTTTGACAAGAATGATAAGAATAAATCAGGACATAATAATCTTTTTTTCTAATAATTAGTGGGACAAGTTGGGTTTCCTTTTTAAAGAAATACACTGTATATATTTATATATATATATGTGTGTGTGTGTGTGTGTGTGTGAACAGAAGAGACTCGTAAAAAAAGTAATGCAAAAAGCCAAGTTCCGATATATTATCCAAATTTTCGGAGCTAACATGTTCCTTTTCCAGGGAAACAAATTATGAAAAAAGACAGATTATAAGGAACGTGGTCGTTCCGAACACTTGTAAAATAAATTATATTGGCATTGAAGCATTACGAGTCTCTTCTTATCCTACTTTGATATTGCGCAATAAGTGGAATTTAGAAAACATTATGAATATATGAGTTTGTATAAGTTAATCAATTAAATACAGACCCACCCCCCTTGGAAAAAAGGGGAAGGGAAAAAAGATCAAAAGAAATACTTTTCCTTTTCAATGCATGAGGTAAAAAAGCTAACAAAAATTTTCATATCTAAGGCCGATGTCATAATACTTTTTATCTGGCCTGACCACTTTAAGCACAACATGATTACACATAGCCATAAACTTTTTAACAGATGAATATGTACAGATATCTACGTACTCATTATAAATATGCTTGCCTAAATATACATGCCTTGACAACAGTTCACTTGAAGCAATCTAGGGGTACAGGGCCCAAACCCTGGCCAAACTACGTCTGCAATGCTAGTAATACGTTGTTGAATATAATGTGCAAATTTGTTCGAACGTGCCATATTGTTTCCCCAACTTGGCAGAGTTAGAAATATACACATAGTTTGCAGTAGCTTTTACAAAGTTAATGACGTGAAAGTCTCTCTAGGTGTAATAGAAGTTCTACTTTCAATTTGATTTGAAATAACATATGCGCCCCTACAATGTCCAGAACTCCGACTGGCTAAACACATTCCATTGCACTTCTTTATACCGAATCGCTTTGAATACAAATCCTTGATTCTCTTGGTGCAAAAGAAGGAAACGAAGATAAAGAGCCCTTCGAGACTCATGAAAAGAATGAACAGGTACCAGAAGAAATCTTGATCCGTGAAAGAAGCTAAAATACCGAAAAACCATGAAAATCCAGCAGTAGTAGAAAGTTTGGCGTAAATGCCTATTTCACCCGGCTTTTTTATGGCATATTTTGTTATGTTCGGCCTATTTTTTAAGCCAAGTTTCTTTGAGCTTAGTTTCCTTGCTGTATGTAAATTATATACAATGGGGACGAATAAGATGGCGTTAGTGGTAAGAAGTAATGCTAGTGGCAAAACAAAAAGGTATAAAAACGTGTATGGGTCTGCCATCCAACAAGAAAAGTACAGTCCGTAGTAGACGGGTAACGGCCCGCAAGCGCAAAAGTGCCACGCGCTCCCAACTGCAGTGAACACTAAAGGTGCACACCAGGCGTAAAGCGCGTAAGGTGTGTGTTCGCGCAACCTTGAGCGCGCATTACTCCTACGAAGAACGTCGAACGATCGATGATTACACCCGCGTATTTTCGGGCCAAATGTCTGGAATGCATGGAAGACAATGGCGTTGGTCCAGAATATCCGCGTCAAGAAGAAGTAGTGCATTATCACGGCGGTTACTTGACATTCCATAGATCCCGTTGTGAGATTTAGACTTATTATGAATGTAATGTTCCCACTGATAGACGCAACCATAAGGGCCATGATGTTTAACCCAGGTAGCGTACGTAACTCTCCAAAAATGACATAGGTGAGCAGAGTAACAGAAAGGCACAGGGAAGATATGACAAGTCCAGTATAAGTCATGATAGTTTGAGCTCGTGTGAAATCAAAGAATACGACCACGATTTCTGAAATGACGTTGGCATAGACATTGCACACAAGAATGCCTTCTGGTGTTTGAAAGTATTCTGTAGGGTCATACATGGCACCACCTTCAATGATTATGCTAAGATTTTGCAGAGTTTCGTATTCTGTTTCATTTAGCAAGATTCTTTCGCATGTTGGATCGACTGGTGATTGGGAATCGCAGACAACGGCACCAAAGGTCTGCTGATTAGCAGGAAGGGATGTGTCGTACCCAAATATGTAATTATTGTAACAGTCATAAACACGCGAGGTACCATTCACGTAGACGATCGGGCATGAAGACGCATAGTTATCGCTGCAATGTGTTTGAATAATAAAGTCAGATGAATCTAAAACAGTAAGGTTTCCCTTTTGACAATGGACTATCAAGTAGTTTAGATCAGTCAGGTTTCCATTCATTATATCCAGGAAAGTCAAATCTTTGTCACTATGCTTCTTTACGCATACATCATTCACGTAAATATGCATTTCATTTGCGTTATTGAGGTCTGAAAGCTTACCTAAAATATCCGCAAATTGTTTGGCATTGTTTCTGTTCATGTCCTTTGGATTCGCAAAGACCATAGTAAAAGTCACCTCGCAAGCTAAGTCCGTGTGCTCTTGATCGGAATGCGAAACGTTGTGTTGAATGGATGTGACATAAAGGTCCCACTCACTAGAATTAAAAACAGAGCGATCAAGGGGCAGTTTAGGTAACGCCTGGACATGATCGCTGTAATCCCATTCAATGAAAAGCTTGACAGTAATAACCAGCTCATCTTCAAGACCGACCGTATCTTTAATGGCAGCAGTAATAGCATCCACCATGTGCATGATCTCGTCCTTATCAAATTCATCTGTTGCTCGTTGCGGCACACAATTTTGTTCGACAAGGACGTATCCATCCGAACAGTAGAGCTGTCTACATTTCCCAAGGTATGGATCAAAGACCTGTCCATCTTCACACGTGTCGATTATTCGAACAACAAGTCCATTTTCTTCATAGACCACGGTGGTGCTTTGATCTGTAGTTGCCATGTTGTAATTCGTAACTATTCGATTAGTCTTCTGCCTCTCATCATTTGATGGTTTCGAAGAATTTGCAGGATCACCATTTGATGGTTTCGAAGAATTTGCAGGAGCACCATTTGATGGTTTCAAAGGTTTTGGAGGAGCACCGACTGGTGGTTTCGAAGATGGAGGAGGCGCACCATTTGATGGTTTGGAAGATTTTGGATGGGTAGAATTATGAAGGAAATGTTTTTGGAGCATGTCTTTTGTCGGGCATGTAATCATATCCTGGTCGACCCCATTGCACTCAGCACAGAAGGCATTGCGATACAGGATAGAACCCCATAACTTGGGTGAAGTAATATCCGTGGTGACCAATGACAGGTGTCCGGATACGCAGTTCTGCTCCAACCGCTGAGATTGTTTCGACATTATTTTGGGGCATCTATCTATCATTTTCAAGCATGGGCGAAATACTTGTCCATATGGCACACGGAATCTCGTCATGCATTTCCTCTTCAGGTAGTCGGATAAAAGTTCCGGTTGTTCGTAGACAGAGGTTGGAAGGTCCCCATGACAATATGCATCCAGGATCCAAAAATGAAACACCTTCACGTAGTTGCATTCCGCACAAAAAATATTCCGATAAGTAATACCGTCACTTCCTTGAACGAATAGTTTTGCAATATCATCGCGATAATCAATGTCAGTACACAGCATCTCGATGTTCTTTTTCTTCCAGTTTGCATGACATTTTGTTTGTACGAGAAGAGAACCACATTCGACTTCTTCCAAATGGACGCATTCCAGCATGTTCTCTGTGCTTATTGAATCAGAATCAGTTGAGAATGTCGGGCTAAGATCAATCACACCATCATTTTCAAGGCGCTCTTCGGTCTCTTGCACAAGATTGATATCCCTTTGACCATTCAATTCGCTACTTCTGTGCCGGCAGTGGATATTGTAATCGTCGCAGCAGTCTCCATAGCGAGAACACACTGAATCGCAGAAACATACAAAACTTGTGCGTATTGAAGATGGTTTCAAATTACTTACTAGGTAGGTGTAGATAGAATCGCTGTCTGATGGTCCTGAGCCACATCTACCAAAACATGAGTCTATGAATCCACACTTGTGCATCTTTGAAAAATAAGTTCCCAAATCTGGAATGACATCTTCCTCTGTATATCTAATAGTTGGCTGTAAAGATGTTTTAGTACTAAGCTCTGTCATATTATTGTATGTCATTTCCCGAGCTGGAGTCGGATCATCATTCTCGTTGCATTCGGCAATCCGAGTTGTAGTCACGATTACATCTGGCGTGTGGAAACCATTATCATTGCCATTGCTGTCGATGGAAAATATGATAAGTAGAAAAATTACTAACTTATTTTCTGTGATAATCGCCATACTTTTGCTACTTTTCTGGAAAATTGGCTTCAGCAAAAGTTCACATTACAAGATCGAATTATGGTGTCCAGACAGAGCTGTCTTCTTGCAAGTTTAAGCCGTGGCACCATCGGACTAAGTGATGCTATCAGTTGCATCCCATAATATTTAACCATAACAATGGGTTGATATTGACAAGTACGAATCTATGCGAATGTACGCAGCTGTTTGTTATCTTATCTTATGGTTACCCCCATCGCGTTAACTTGTTTATGATTTGCATTTTTTCTAGATTATCGTTAAAGCCGACTTAAATGTTTTTTTTAAAGGAATCGTTGTGAAATCACATTTGAGAGTAGAATAGTCTGACTTAATTTAACATTGGCTGCAACTAGTGTAGAAATAATTACTGTACTAAAAACAATAACACACGAAATGAAATATAATTTTTCCCTTAACGATTCAATGTATAGAGCTGAAGGGAAGTTCTAATACACTAAACTTAAAGTTAAACTCAACGACAGGGAGAATAATCGAGGTTTAAAACGCATATACGATTAAAATAACAAAACAATTGTAGTGGCCCAGGATGTATTAATGAGTAGGGATGGTCCTCTTTGACACTAGCTAGGCTGACTCTTTGTGATTATAGCGCAATTTGATACTGATATAAGAAAATGCAAACATTTCCAATAAGTATTTATTTAGTGCTTTTCATTGTCCATCTTACATATTTATAAGCAATCATCAAGCTAGCTGAAGAAAACAAAACAAAACAGGTGACAAATAGTGACTACTAGTAAAAGTCGGAAAAAAGATCATGGGCAATTGATTTTGAAAATGATTGTAAACAGTGACAATATTCCTTAGCCGCTCCACTTCTATCGAAAATCCTTGATAGTATTCTTATAACCTCTAGATCTATATATTTCTTTATGCTTCTTTATCCATAATTATTAAGATCATTTATGAGGTTGATAATAAAGGTGTTTGTATAACCTGCAAAATACCAATGCCCACTGGCATGATGCCATCAAACATTTTCTGAAAGGTGCTATACTGATAAAACCATTTCGTCCTTATCCTGTTTAACATTGGATTTAAAACTCTATAGCACGTGTTTCTTTACTCAAAAGAATCCCTTGGCATTACTCCTCGACGTGAAAGAGAATTTGAAGGTCAATCTTTTGTTACATAAACACCGATGTAGATGGGCCACTCTGTGCCTTGATTCTGTAGATGAGATTAACAAATTATAACATATAAATTCACCTCCATTTTTGGAAATGTAATCCGCCTTTTTGGAACAATAATTTTCATCAAGACATCAATACAAACTTAAATATCCTAGAGATTACCATACAAAAGTGTTGAGATAGTAATTATAAAGGTTTATTTTTAGATAATAGAATTTAAGTCGGAGGTACGTGACAATAATAATTAGTCAGGGACATCATCTGCAATCTGCAATCAGTGTCAGGCACAGTTACCAGGTTTCCCTGTCATAACATCAAAACAAACAATTGCTTAACTAGGAAGTGTTTTTTTTTTTGTGTGTGTATATTTATCCTACTTAATACGTTTACTCTATGAGCAGCTGTGTGTTTTGATTGATAGAACTTGTATAACTTTCTGTATGGTTATTTTGTGCCATGTCCTATTTATACTTTCCTTACATGTGTGTGATGTACTTTATATTATGTAGGAAATCAACTCTCTTTCCATTTTTACCTTGAATACTATATTGCAAATATATGTCACTTTTCAATAACTGCATATTACTGTGGAATTTCATTAACGACAGATGTTACTATTTCATATATATCTTATGAATAACACCTTAGAAAATATAGATCCTGATATAAACAGATGTACTCCAAGTGAGTTTAATAGACACTTTAACAATCCCATTGGTTTTAGCTTAATACATTTTAATGCTCGAGGTCTAAAAAAGAATTTTAATGAAATTACAGATTTGTTTGTTTTTACTGAAGCATTCCTTCTCCATAATTGCCTGGATTTCCGGTACTCCACTTATTCCTTTTAAGGTGGGGTTGGTTTATTCATTTGTGATAATAAAAAGTTTATCGAAAACAAGCTGCTGAAAACTGCTTATTCAATAATAGCGAGCCAATGGAGTAAAATGGAGTCATAAGAGGCCTGAGCTTTCGATCCTAGCAGAATCTTCGTCAGAGGCAAAAAGACAAACATAAAAAGCAAGACAAGCATCCCTGATAGCAGAAAGTGGTAAAAATTACGTGATATTTACGTCGTGGTTTTTTCGTCTTTTTTACATCCTGTAATTACGTCAATAAGACGACAACTTGCACCAACGCAAGACGTCAAGAGGACGTCTTATTTTGACGTCATCTGTACACTGTAAAAACTGAAGTGCTGTCTATAGCACTTTTTGAGGGCATGCATAGGGACTGCACTCAGAGTGCTATTGAATGCACACAGCGTGCTATTTCAGCAGCTTAAACTGCTAAACATTCATTAAAAAAATGATTTGGGCGAGCTTCGAACCAGGGTCCGCTGATCGAGAATTGCTGGCATTACCGCTAGACTAACTCACATTGTTTAGAGCAGATCATATTGTTACATAGTGAATTTACGACACCACATAGTTCATGTTATCTACTTGACTCCCATGACTAAACTGGAATGCAAGAAGCATTCGTTAGTCCATCGGTAACGTCAGCGCCTCTCAATCAGCGGAGCCTGGTTCGAGGCTCGCCACGGTCACATTTTTTTTTGCTGGTAAATTAGCACACTACAAGTGCTATAAACAGCTTTTCAGGTGCAGTCACTATACATGCCCCTAAAAGTAGCACTTTAGTTTTTACAGTGTACAAGACGTAGAGATGACGTCAAAATAAGACGTCCTCTTGACGTCTTGCGTTGGTGCAAGTTGTCGTCTTATTGACGTAATTACAGGACGTAAAAAAGACGAAAACCACGACGTAAATATCACGTCATTTTTAACACTTTCTGCTATCAGGGATATAGGGTGGGTAACCTGTGAAAGCAAGGATTTGAGCTTGGGGCTCATTACTCTCCTTGGATCTCCACGGCTTTGTATTTGTTTTAATCCCCCTCCACACCCACCTGACTCATGGTTTTTGACTCCCCACACTCCCCTTTTGTTCCCATTGTTTTGTGTCGACAGCTCCTCCTTTACAGTTCCTGTTACATGTAATCTGTTTTGTGTCTGTAGACGTAAATATCACGACGTAAATATCACGTCATTTTTTAACACTTTCTGCTATCAGGGATATAGGGTGGGTAACCTGTGAAAGCAAGGATTTGAGCTTGGGGCTCATTACTCTCCTTGGATCTCCACGGCTTTGTATTTGTTTTAATCCCCCTCCACACCCACCTGACTCATGGTTTTTGACTCCCCACACTCCCCTTTTGTTCCCATTGTTTTGTGTCCACAGCTCCTCCTTTACAGTTCCTGTTACATGTAATCTGTTTTGTGTCTGTAGTCTATATATATGCTTGTCTTGCTTTTTATGTTTGTCTTTTTGCCTCTGACGAAGATTCTGCTAGGATCGAAAGCTCAGGCCCCTTTTGACTCCAATATAAAGTTTAAAATACATATTGATATTATTCAGACAAATGACGAAAGAGATTGTTGTGAAAGCTTATTTGTTGATGAAAAAATATAAACCATACAGTTGGTGTCATGTATAAAAACACCAAGTTGTAATAATGACATATTTTTACATTTCTATTGGGGTGTTGCAAGAAAGTTGCAATCAATTGCAAATTGTAAAGCAAATTAGAACAACCATTCTGAATGGTTCAGGGTCTGCCCATTCAAGAAGATGCGCTTGCAACAATGATTTTGATTGGTAAAGGCGCTGTCACACTCTAGCGTATAGAGCCAGCGTATGAGGAACGTATCGAATATTTCGAAAAATTGTTTATACGCACAACTTTTCAGCGTATGAGGTCGATTTTCGGTTAATGACCGTTAGAGTAACGTGAGCCTAGCATACCGTCAGCGTATGAGTAGCGTATGAGTAGCGTACGCATAGCGTATGTCAGCGTATGTCAGCGTATGTGATGTGATGTGTATTTGAGTTGGACGTATACCGACGTATGAATAACGTATATCAGCGTACCTCCGACGTATGAGAAACGTATGCGGAACGTCAGCCTAACGTATGAGGAGCGTACACAGCGGGGGGTATAAAAGGTGGCAGCGCGCGAATTTCGTCATTCCGCCAGTAGACTTCAAGCTGCCAAGATGCCAAAACGCCGTGCCAAGAAAGTCAAGCCAGCTGATGTTCTTCCTCCTTCTCCACCTGATACAGATTTGGAAATGTGAGACTTTATATACCCCCATGCGCTGCAAATACGCATGTGATACGCATGGGATAAGTTGGCTGTACGCTCAGAACACGTTAGGCATAAGTTGAGTACGTGAGACTGTCGTTATAACTACCATCATAACGTTAGCCATTCGTTAGACACACGTCAGACACACGTTCATTATACGCTCCTCTAACGCTAGGTTTCCTGACCCACTCAATTTCAACGTATGAGAAGCGTACTCGACGTATGAGTAACGTACCTTCAGCGTACCTCTAGCGTGTTCAGCGTATGAGGAACGTATGAGGAGCGTAAAATTCATACGTCGGCATACGCTGAAAATTTTTGTGCATGTTCAAATTTTGTTTTTGACCGGTAGCGTACATCAGCGTACACCGACGTACCCCGGCGTACTACAAACGTATTCCAGCGTACACCTAGCGTGTTTCAGCGTATGTCAGCGTATGCCCAAAAAGTCCATACGTTCCTCATACGCTGGCTCTATACGCTAGAGTGTGACAGCGCCTTTAGTACCGATCAGTTGCAACTTGCAATCAATCGCAACTTTTTTGCAACACCCCATATAATAGATTACTTGCTACGGTCTCAAAAACACGTAAAAACCTGTATATTTAAGGAGATCTTAGTATTGATTTATTTAAGCATCCCTTGGAACAAGACGCAAGTACTTTGCTGAACCTCAGTTCATCGTTTGGTTTATTTTCTGTAATTAATTCCCCTCCCCGCATAACTGCTAACAGTGCAACACTCATTGATAATATTTTTACAAATGTCATAGACTGTCAACTTGATTCTGGATCTTTTGGTGTTGATATTACTGATCAGTTACCTATATTTTTTACTAATAAACATACAATTATCTATATTTCATTTGTAATGACAAAGAAATAGATGATGGTTAAAGTATCGTTAAAGAATTCAATTCTTATTTCAATAATTGTTGTTCGACTGCATTAGAATCAATGTCTCCTGTTAACAGTACATGTAATGTTACTATTTATACTTACCTTGCCGATAGCTTGTCAAAAACCCATTTTCTTAAAACCTATTACAGAATCCATTATTGCTGAAATTTGCAAATCATTAAAGAATAGTCATTCATATGATTTAAATTATTTGAATGTAAATATTCAATATGGCACGAAAAAGAGACATGATAACGAAGCTTTTCCACCTGCACTCATCAGGTTATCACGCAGGTATATAACAAATTACTTGAAATCAACTATATTATACTCGATGAACTTCGTTATCATGTCTCTTTTCGTGCCATATTGAAATTTTGTAGTACCAAGAAATTATTAATGTAAATATTATGAAGCAAATCATTAATTCCATTATAGAACCTTTATATTTTTAACAAATCAATGTTCCAACTTAATTTAAAGTTGCAAAAATAGTATTTTACCATGTTTTTCCAAGTTATTTGAAAAAAAGTATATTTAATCCTGTGTATTCTTTTCTATGTAAAAATAATATAATCTCTAACAGCCAATATGGATTCAGTAAAAAATCATTCTACTCCTCATGCAATAATAGATTTACAAGACAAAATAATTTCATCCATCAATAAAAAGTAACTTTGGGTTTGGATTTTTTTTGGATTTGTCAAAAGCTTTTGACATCGTGGATCATGAAATTTTATTGTATAAATTAAAACGTTATGGTATTCGGGGAACCGCTTTAAAATGGTTTACTAGCTATTTAGACAACCGTTTCCAATTTACATTTTTGCCAATTGTTCTTCAAATTACAGTCCGATTTAGCATGGTGTGCCTCAAGGCTCCATTTTGGGACCCCTTTTATTTTTGTTATATATTAATGAAATAACTAAATCCTCTCAAAATCTTGAAATACGTTATGCCGATTATACAACTCTGTTTTATACACAACCAAACATAGAAAATTTACAAGAAAATATTGAATATGAATTGAGTAAAGTTACAACATGGTATAAAATTAATAAATTGATAGTCAATTTGGATAAACTCACTTTGTTCCATTCCACAATAGATCTTGTAGTGTAAACAATGTAGTGGAAAATATTGTCATGACCATTAATTCACACACTTTGAATAAATCTGATGATGTTAATTTTGGGGGTATTCATATTGATAAAAGTTTACGATGGAAAGTACTTATACAAAAGTCTCATAGCGTATTGGTATTCTGTATAAACTTAAACACTATTTACCCTGATCAATCCTTCCTACTTTGTACAATTCCTTAATATTACCATATCTAACTTATTGTATACCAGTTTGGGGCAACTCCTATCAATCCAAATTAAACTTGCTACTAATATTACAGAAGAAGCCGTCCGCATCTGCACAGGAAGTCATTATCTTGCTCATTCTGCACCATTGTTTAAAAAATTAACCATACTGAATGTTCATGACTTATATTCTTACCATACTGCAATACTTGGGTTATTTTATTTTCAGAATTTATTACCTATGAATATATCACAGATGTTTAGTATAAATAGCAGTGTTCACAATTGTAACACTCGTACAAATAATTATTTTCATTTATTTAAAGTTAATTCAAGCTTCACCTAAAAATCTTTCCGCTTTAGCTTTCCCATTGTTCAGTCAGACCCAACTCCGTAATATCGAGCACAGGTATATACTCCGAAAACGGCGTATAGAACAAGATGAATAAAGAGCCCTCATCGTTCAGTGCGAGGCAGTGTGTACAAAAGGCATGGGGGAAATCATGCAGTGTCGAACTGCTGTTGATAATATATTTTTCAAAAAAAAATGCTGCGGATATATTTATTTCAAATGTTTATCATTTGAAATTCACTTCATATGACGAATCATTCAAGGATTTTGAAGATAATTGACACGCAGCATTATTTTTAAGAATATGTAAATCGTTGGCAGGTTGACTTTGCAAGATTTTCCACATGCCTTTTGTACACACTGTCTCATACTGAACGATGAGGGCTCTATATTCATCTTGTTATATACGCCGTTTTCGGAGTATATACCTGTGTATTACGGAGTTGGGTCTGACTGTTGTTTGGAGTCCCACACCGTGTAACATACGCTCATGCAAAAACTGTAAAAATCTCTTAAAATGTCTCTGTTGTTTAAATATTAATTACTTGATCTTTTCACTGTCTTATATCATGGGTTTTGATGTGTGTGTTGTTGTATGTGTTAACTTTAACTTTTTAAATGTGCCTAAATATGTATTCTAATGTTTTAGAGAACTTACTCTCAGAAGGCCTTTGCGCTTTTTTCAAGTTCTCTGTTCATTCAATATTAATTTCTAGCAAAGGCAAATTTCATTTATTTATAAGATTATGTTGTAAATGATTTTGTATGCATTGTATTCATTGTATGTATACATTTTTATCTGAAATGAATGAATGAATAAACGAAACGTTGTGGGAAAATTTTGAGGAACTGGTCACAGGTCTTGCACGGAGAAAGAGAGAGAGAGAGAGAGAGACGCCACGATACTGCATTTAATATATTAACTCGTTTATTTTGTTCCGGGTAATTCATTGGGTGATTTCACGCTCAGTGTTGGTGTTTGGGGTTAGTGTTTATTTTGCCGCGAATTCATGATGTAACACCGACTATGAAATGAGAAAAAAATCAGTCGGTGTTAGGTGTTGACCTCTGATTTTCTGACGTAGTTCCGGTTGCCGGTGTTTAATTTCTGTCAAATGTTGTCTGCTGAACCGAGCTCGGCAGTCGGTGTTTAATTTCATATACAAAATTCCGTTCACTAACACTATACCCCTAGGGATTAAGAAATTTTCATTTCACGTTCGGTGTTGGTGCTGGTGTTGGTACTTGAATGCTACATATGGGAAATTTGGTGATTAGCAGTGAAAAATAAAGTAGTGTAATTTTACAGGTGTTATGAGGTAGTATGTTCATATAGGTCTGAAATAAAATCTAGGCCAACATTTAGTCTAACGTTCGATCTAGAGCACACGGAAAAGAACTACCTTTGCTTTTATATAAAATAGGAAGGGGCCGGGCACTACACATCGCATTATAATATACAAGTATACGCCGTTGTAATCCATTGAGCAATATCGATTAGATGCTCCAGTTTCATCAATATCTATTCCATAATTTTGCTGCATCCCAGGGTATAGCAGGTCGTAACGTGCATATTGGTTACTTTGTGAAATATCACCTGGCATTAAAAGTTCTTTTAGTAACTGACCTTTACGTTTAATAAAGAGCAGGTTTAGCCGGATCAGTCAGAATCATATTTCACTCAGATGATATGTATATTGGCATAAAGAGAGTAAAGATTACCCTAATTTTCAAAAATCTTTTTAAAAAGATTACTCTGTGTCCATTTCCATTTTTTCAATTGCAATTAACTAGTTGGCCTGCTTACATCTAACACAAGAGACATTTTACACGTGGGTGTTATAGGTCATTATTCAAAAGTGATTCTCTCATTAGCAGGTTCAGGTTCTTAAAGTACTTTAAATTACATATAACAAATATACCACTTTAAAAAGTGGATCAATCCTTAACTGCTTGAAAAGTGTATTACTAAGCTCTAGAAAAAAGAATGGATCGTTAGCATTGAATGAAAAAAAAAAAATCCTTTTTTGCATTTTGTTGTCTTTTCACTGGGGATAGAAATGCCATTTCTCCCTCCACATTTGCCATACTACGACATTGATTCAATTCGACTTATAGTACACGCACTGTAATATAAATGGACCTGAAAATGAATACCAAATATAACATCGTTTGCAAGCAGTTAAATTTATCATAAATTGTTTAAGAAGGGGTCATCCCTATAGCTAGAAGGTCCGATATTTAGCGGGTCCGATAGACCGACACCCGATAGATAGAAGGTTCGATAGACCGAATGTACGAGAGGGTCAGTAGACAGAAGGTTCTATAGGCCGAATCGGCAAAAGGGTCAGATAGTCCGAAGGTTTTATAGATCGAATGACCAACGGGTCCGATAGTCAGAAGGTCCGATAGATAGAAGGTTCGATAGTCCGAATGTACATGAGGGTCCAATAGACAGAAGGTTCTATAGACCGAATCAGCAAAAGGGTCCTATAGTCCGAAGGTTCAGTAGGGGTCCGATAGTTAGAAGGTCCGATAGACCGACAATATATACGTAAAAGGGCAAAATAGTGGATAAAATGATGAGTGGGTAAAAAATAAGTGGTTAAAATAAGTGGGGGCGTTATGTTTTCAGATGTTTTCAAATGTGGGGTGGGAATACCCTCCCCTCCCACTTTCATGCCTGAAAAGGGGGTTCCAACCAAAGAAAAGGCAAAAAAGGAAGAGGTTGAAAAGGAAAGAAGAAAAGAAAAGAAAGGAAAAGAAGAGAAAAATAAAAGAAATCAGAACGGAAAGAGAAGAAAACAGAAATTCAAGAACTTCGCTCACTAGCATTATCAGGGTTATTATGCCCATTATATTTTCATTATTGATATTAGTTATTATTATAATCGTCATATTCATGTATATAAACCAATGCCAATTATATTAATAAGTCATATTCTTATGGAAGTTATTTGGTTTGCATCTTGAATTTCTAGCTAATGTTATGCTATTTTTCTACTCAAAGAATGTTAGCAACATAACTGAAAGGAATCGAGCGGCAAGTTGACTTAAAGGGGCTAAAGAGATGAATTTTCAGAAATAATGGCCTGTGACCAATAGCCTCTTCCCAATACATGCAATATGAGAACGGAAGATGCCGATAACATGTTACACAGATTATGAGAACGGAATAACAATACGCTAGAAGCTATTCTCATTATACAATTTTTTTTTCTCTCTCTCTCTCGTTCGCTCGCTTTGCTCGCTCATACAATCAAGAAACGAGGCCTAGATTGTTTCTTGCAGCAAGCACCTCTTACGTCCTGCAGCAACAAGAAGCCCGAATATCATAATATTCGGGCAGTGAGGTATCCGACTTTTCTCGAATTCCCCCACCCCAAAAGTGTGCACCCCATAAGATTTCTTTGTTTAAAAAATAACACTTGTGTTAGAAGGGGACGCCCTTTCCTCAGCTTGCTCCACTATAAAAAAATGCTTCGGGCATGATGGGCCTCCGGGCTTTAGTGTGCACCATGTAATTAGATTTCCATGTTTCAAAAAATAGTCAGCGTTCCCCATTGCCAATACATCGGTTTAGTGGCAAAATTAACGGGGGGGGGGGGGCTGAGCTTCATGGGTGGACCACCCCCGCCCCACGGTGATGATGATGATGCTCTGATAAAAATACTTTTAACATGTTGAAAATGTATAATACAAAACTTTAAAATAAGTTCCTCACTTATTTTATTTTTTTTCGGGGGGGGGGGGTGGGCCTACAGACCTAGTGCATCGGTTTATTACAATACACATAGAAGAAGATAAGGCAATTACCCTTTTCCTTTTATGAGATAAAACTATTAAAAACTTATTGTATCCACTTATTTTACCTTTTTTACGTTATTGTCGGTCTATCGGATCTTCAAACTATCGGACCCCTACTGAACCTTCGGACTATCGGACCCTTTTGCCGAATCGGTCTATCGAACCTTCTATCTATCGGACCGTCTTACTATCGGACCCCGTTGGTCATTCGATCTATAGAACTTCGAACTATCGGACCCTCCGCCGATTCGGTCTATAGAACCGTCTGTCTATTGGACCCTCTCGTACATTCGGTCTATCGAACCTTCTATCTATTGGGTGTCGGTCTATCGGACCCGCTAACTATCGGACCTTCTAGCTATAGGGCTGTAACCGTTTAAGAAGCAGGAGGATCGAAGATGTAATATGGTAGAGATTGAAGATATTATACTTTTGTTGAAAGGGCTACCCTGGTGAAATATTCATTACAGGAAAAAGTTATGATTTCCTTTCAAGTTGTGATGACTAATAACACGGAGAAGCATATTTTCGTCAAGGAGTAACGAACTTTGTTCATAAAACGGTTCTGACAGACAGTTCGTCGCACTACTCAATATACGCCACTTCATAATGTGTATCAGATACATGCAAAAAGAATAATATAAGAAATAGGCCAACGAGACAGTATTGACAATGTCACCATTGTGTGCTATCTGGCTTAAAGCTGTTTTTAAAGATAATGCTCATAAATCATTAAAAAAACATCGCGTGGCAAATTAACAAGACGCGTGCCTCGCTGCTTATTGTATTCTGATTGATATGCAGTCACACCTCCAAACAGACTCCACACCGACGGATTCTTTGCCATGTAAATTTTTTGTCTATTGTCGGTCTGGGCCCCGTTGCATAAAACTTACCATTAACGTTAACTTTGCCATCAACTCCCATGGAAACCTTGATTTTGATTGGCTGCTGAGTGATGGTAGTTACCACTGATAGCATGTTACCATTAATATTAATAATAATAGACATTTATAACGCGCCATCTATCTAGGTAACCTATTCCGAGGCGCGGGAAAGTACTACTATTACCCTGGCTTTAGCCGAGCTGCTCTAAGGCACTAAAAGCATTCAAGGAATAAATTCCTACCAGGTACCCACTTACTACACCTGGGTGGAGAGTGGCAAATGTAGATTAATATCTTGCCAAAGGACATTAGTGCCGGGGCGGGACTTGAACCGCGAACAATGTGATCCACAGTCCCGAGACGTATCAACTAGACCACGACACCTCTAATGGTAAGTTTGATGCAACGGGACCCTGTTGTTGGTTTAGTTGTGTGACTGGGGTATTTCTGAAATTCAGTGGAAAACCCACAAATGCAGACAGTTTACGGACATGCAGTGAAAAATAATATTATGTTAAACACGATAAAAACTACTTTCGAAAAATAAACTCAAGACAGTTTCAATAGCCCTGTCTATCACCTTTAGAAATGTGCATTACAACATTACAATGTAATCCGAACATGATTTCTATTGGCAGTACAATAGGCCTTTGAAATTGCCCTTGAGTTTATTTTTCGAAAGTAGTTCTTGTCGTGTTGTCAGAGGTTCTTGAAAAAACTGTCTATTTTCACATTGCTAAATATATCTTAAATCTCTGAAAATACTTATTTGTCCTTTAAAAACAATGCATATTTTCAACGATAGCCATGGAAATAATAATAATAGCTACCCCAGGCACTTATGTCCCTACCCCGTTTTTACTTGCACGCCGCGATATCATGTAAAGCAAGTAAATGATTAACCGAATTAATTTTTCGACCTTTGCAAATGACATCGTTGTAGAACAAAAGATCGAGTGAAATATAAAAGCAACATATTATAGGCTAAACCAGGACGGCAAGCATTAGATTTGAAGTTGATACGTTGTGAAGAATTACTTTTTATCTATTATTTTTTTTTAATCCAACACGCTTATACGTACGTCCCAAACCTCCTCGAGCTTGTATAAACTACCTGTAATTATTAAGCGAAGAAGCTTGACTGGGGAGGAATTTTTAATTTGTAAACAAATCTTTCGGCATATTACTCCCAGTGTTAAAGATCGTATGCTCGATCTGTAATGAAAAACACAAGTCAGAAAAAATTGGAACCAGCGGGATTCGAACCTGTCATCTACTGCTTGCCGGGCAGCGACTTAACCACCAGGCTATTCTGGTTCACGGCCAAGTCACGACGAACTAGAATCAAATACCCAAGATCCTCTTTTCATTACAGATCGAGCATACGATCTTTAACACTGGGAGTAATATGCCGAAAGATTTGTTTACAAATTAAAAATTCCTCCCCAGTCAAGCTTCTTCGCTTACTAACCATTGTTCCACGGCGGACCGTTTGAATATTAATGAGTCAGAAAGAAGAGGATCTTGGGTATTTGATTCTAGTTCGTCGTGACTTGGCCGTGAACCAGAATAGCCTGGTGGTTAAGTCGCTGCCCGGCAAGCAGTAGATGACAGGTTCGAATCCCGCTGGTTCCAATTTTTTCTGACTTGTGTTTTTCATTACAGATCGAGCATACGATCTTTAACACTGGGAGTAATATGCCGAAAGATTTGTTTACAAATTAAAAATACCTGTAATTATGTTTTATATATATATATATATATATATATATATAACTGAACATACGACCATTAACAAACGATATAACTAGTTATTTCAAACACTTACAACGGGAATGCTTGGTATAGAATTTAAAATGCAATCTCAAATAAAGAAGAAAAGTGAAGGCAAGGCATATATTGATTTCATATAATGTGCTTTGCGATTTTTTTGGTAAATAGTGTATAATATTAATTAAAGTATCCTCGATGTTATTGTTCCCGACAACAATGTGCCTACATCAGAGAGCGATAATAGAGAAATTAAGGTTTCATACTTCTATGTATCATTTAAATCGGATTCCCCTGATCTCGTAAGTAATATACATGTTGATGTAGGCTAGATGCGCGCGAGGTGAAACATGCATCTTATATATTTTGATCATGTCGTTTTATATGCTGCTGCCGGCCTTCATACGCTCAGTTTTGAGCGGATAAGTAATTTCTATGTCCCGGGTCCTTATCAATGATACACTTTTTTAAATCTTAAGAGGCTTCATTTACAAACACAAGCATTCACATATTATTCTGCTTGCTTTTTATCTTTTATCTAAAGCCTAATTAAGTCTCACTGGCCTTACGACCGGTTGCAGACTTCTGACAACCTACAAAAAGCTGCTCCCATCGACAACTAATCTGCAATCAGTATTATGTCCACGATAAGCATCGATCTCTACCAGTGGATAAAAAAACGTCCTCTACGTTTGATGCGAAAATCACCGTCGCTGCACTGTTTCAATACAGTTTCATGCATTTTTAGAATCAAATAATTCAACTAATTGAATAAATAATTCAATTAACTGCAAAATCGGGCAAAATAAGTGTACCCCTGCAAATTCTAAAGGCGATTTAATATGAGAATCAGTAAAATGTCTTTTTTTAAACGAAAGATAAAATCACGAATCTTTTGAAAAGGAGTACTTTGGAATCGTACACAGCAGACGATGTCCCACGCTATGTCCCACGCGGTCCCATGTACTGTGTTGAGTGTAGGGCTCCTAATTTTGGTTGTGCGGCCGCATCAACTGCTCGCATATAGCCATGCATACGATGCGATATCCACGTAAGGTAGAGATCGATGGCGATAGGTTTCCGATCGGATGTTGGTCAATCGCTGATCCTCAAAGACTGATTGGCCAACGCTGGTAGGAAAAGTCTCAATTGATGGGAGATTATGAACAACCGCCCCTCCCCTATCCGAAAAATGAATCGATGCCCTGGGTTGTAGCCGTAGTGTATAACATAATTATATTTTACATTTCTACTGGGTTTTTTGTATATGTAATTATTTGTGTATGTATATGTAATTATGACTTGCTATAATTATGTACGATATATAAACCAACAGATCAAATAATATCACTTAAATTATTGACCATGAACATAGTGCGATTCAATTTGCTAATCTCAAAGTTGGCTAACTAATTCACTAAAGTGTGGGTATAAAGTATTTACATAATCAGGTTAGAAATAAAAATGTTTTCATTAGAGGGGATTGTGAGGGCGTGGGGTTCCAACCATTTTACGGCAGACATTTCATTGTCAAAGGTATTTTCTTTTTGGGAGGTATTTTCTTTTTATAGACAGGGGTTGACGGTGAGGAAAATTGGTTTGACATTTTCTCTTTGTATTTATAGAAACTGCTTTAGCGAAGCACCTGAATACGTACTGTCCCAAAGGAAAAACAAAAGAAGGAAACACATCTATTTCTCCCAGTCTCCGATGATTTATCGATTTTACTTGTATTTAAACATGGTAAGCCAATGACTGGCATATATTTTTAAAAAGGGTGTCGTATTTGCATAATTCCTGCAATTATTCTTTTACCCAGTTCATAAACGCGAAGCACAAAGAACGTGAATGTCACAAACTGCTTAATAATTATCAATATTGTGATTATTAAATATCGAGTATTCAATAAATCATCAGTATTTAGGAAATTACAAAGCGCATGAAATGAAAATGGATACATATGGAGCTTGTATCCCCAGGACGGTGTCAAAACCAATGCAAATAATCACTTTCCCACCTGCCATTGATTCTAATTTAATCGTACTTCATACGTAAGCTATTCAATACCGAACGTAAATACTGAAACTGATGGCGCCAAAAAAAGACCAGGCTTGTGAAAATTCAGGAAGCCGAATGACCCAAATTCTACATTCCTACACTAAGAAAACACATCCATTCACCAAAAAGAAAAAAAAATGCTGAAAAGCTTAATCGGGAGGAACTGATGCTGATTCAGTATGCGAGAAATCATTCACATCCTGTCTGTAAAAGAGAACAATTAGATCACTGTAACCGTTACAGAACACAGCCACCGTACTAATGCACCATCATACAAGTTAAGGCGTGGGAAGATGAACGGCAGCAATTAGTGAAGCTGGAGTACTCTCCTTGTCGAAAAAAACGTAGATCAACAAACAAGGTGACTACGTCATACCTCAAAGATGACAATGAATTTTATCAAAAAATACAGGATCATTTGATAGTTCATTGAACGGCTCTCAAGTTACCAGATATACGTCATAAACCAATTTTCATGTTGTGCATATCTTTCCATATAAAGAAGGTCTTATGATATTCAGTTTGTATCAACTTGGTTATTCAGATTTTATCTCAGTAGTACACTTTCATGAGGACACCCACAACCCGGTTTGAATTCAGACCAAAAATGAAGAAAAAAACAACAACAACACAAACAAACAATACAAACAAAACACAATAAACGGTCGCCAGACCAAATTGATAGGCACAAGCATATGGGGGAGGGAGGGGCTATGGGCTGAATCCCGTAGATTATTACAAACTTTCAATTTTTGGACATCCGTCCCCCTTTTAAAAAAATAAATCATTCTTGGCTGTCATTGCTACTACTACTACCACTAAATATGTGTTAAAACTTGTGCTCATTTGCTGAATTTAAGAAACTGAAAAGTTCAAATTCGACCAAGAGGGTAGAGTCATTCCCTCCTCTCAGGGCGAAATGAAGACTTTATTTCCATGTTTATATGTTTAAGTATTCCACCTAAGACCTTGGACTAGGTGTACATTCTGGACATTCATTATGCTGAATCCTCAAAAAAGAAGGCTGGATATTTGGTCTCGATGGCGGAATCTCCTTTAAAACAAGGATGTAACTTCTTTCAATGCATGTATGAGCGTTTTTAGTACATATAATCTTAAAGGAGAGAGAGAAAAACCACACCTGTCTAGCCAATGATTCATTATTGCGGAATCATCTTTCCACTACCATGCCGTGGGCGGCAAATCCAGCCAGAAAAGTTGAGTATTGAACATTTCGTTTAGGTTCAGAATGGCTTGAAAATTCTTCCTCAGACAGAAATCTCGAAGGTTCATATTTGAAAATTGCTCAAAAATCTGGTGGCATGGCAGGGGTTTAAGATACACAAAAAAAGTTGATCGCAATGGTAGTCAATATCTTGTGAACACCACTAATAATAAAATGTATAACCAGAATAAAATACCTTAAAAAGTAAAATTTAAACTCTATAATGGCAAGGTTTTCTTGCGGTGTTTGCTGTTTGCATTTGGGAACCAACAATAACATTTTAAGAAAAGATGTGTATATACAAAAAAAAAAATACTGCTTTACCGTAAACACAGTGCTGTCGTATTATATATTTCAATATTTTCTTTCCAAACGTGTTGATAGGTGTCAGAGAAGAAAACAACATATATGACATGTTTTATTTGACAAATTTAAAGTTGAGGAACTTGCAGAAAGATCTGCAGCGGCATTTTCCCTAAAAGCTATGAATGAAATAATGATTCGTGTTTTTCTTATAAATTAGATTTCACTTTTGTGACAAATCAGAGCCATGAATGCTATTGTGCTTCGCAGCTAAAAATCCAGACTGCTTCTTGCAACCAAGTCATGAATTTTTATTGACACTAGGTAGCAAGAGGCTTTCGCAAAGTATTTAAATCCATTTAAATCCATATTTAAATCCATTGACCTATTTTACCCGATGAATAAGAATTTATATACTGATAATCTTTAAACTGGGAGATCCCGCTCCTAAAACCAAATCAGCGTGATATAACATTATTTTTATGCATTGATTTGATACTTTATAACGAAAAAAAAAAGGCGGCAAGGTTGCTGTGTAGCATTTAACGATTACATCAACGGTTTGTCTACCAGGAAATCCAGTTGAGAGAAACGTTAAACATCACAGTTATATCACTGTCGACCATCTGTGGTCTTTTAATCATTTCGATTCATTTTGTATAGATAACATTTTCAATTGTAGAATCGTTATAATATAATATTTTAATTGTCTTAAACGGAGAAAAAATGTCCGTAAGAAATACGAAATTGTCACTCTTTCGTTTTCTCCCCGTGTACGCTCGAATGAAATTTATTTAGCAATGCCGTGGGTTAAAAGTTCTAAAATGCGCATAGTTACAAATAATAAACAAGCAAAACTCACAATTGATCAATACGAAACATGTGGTCCCTATGGTCCCTAGGGAAGTACGTGATACTGTCTGGAGTATTTATTTAAACCGCGTTGGAGTAAAAATTGAGCGATTGGTCGATTTTGTTCTTGATTAAAAAAAACACAGACGTGTTTTTCAAACGCTATTTACGTTTCACATGTGCTTTCTAGCGCAATTATATGTGGTTTGCTAGGCCAAACCCAAGTTCGAAATTCTAATAACCTATCAAAATAATTATCAGGTCAGCACAATGAGTTTGCCTGTGTGGGTTTTTTTTAAGTAGCTCATATATAGCTTTTTTTGTTTTGTCAAAAAACATTGCATTGATAAATTGTTGTTTTTTCACCAAGTCATAAGAATTCACCATCAACATTTTTTTCTCAGAGTGCCAAAATGGAATATTAATGTTATCGAGATATAAATACCCTTCTGCTAGAAAAAGAACAACGCAATAAAATGTAAGTCAAGGTATGTAAAGTACATGGTGACTATAAGATTCATTTGTATTTGCTTAATATCTGAAAACCCTACTTCAAGTAAGGCCAGTGCGAGGTTCATTTATTTTAAAGATTTGTGTCATAATATATATTTTTAACAAAGAAAATTACCATCTTTTAAAAGCAGGTTAGACAATTTCATAAACAATTCACCCTTACCCTCCTGACAAAAAATGTATAATTGGATTTTCTTTATCATCATAGAATAAAACAATAATGCCACTGCTCTACCTGTTTGTGCAAACGGCAAACGGGAAGGAGCATGTATCAAATTTCATTCTCTTCAAATCTTTCTTAACCTTTCGCATTTTTATAATGAAAGTTAATAACATACATTATTATTCGTTACCTTAAATAATATTTCTTAAAACTTCAGCGTAAAATGAACAACAACAACAACAGCAACAATACACAATCGAATATGCAAGGTTAAATAACATTTATTTATATTGCTTCTAAGAAGTCTTGTTCTGAGGACCTTTCATAATAATAATAATAATAAAAAGAAACATACGGTTGGAATATAAAATGGACAGTTCTTCGTTCTTGAGGAAACGAATCATAGGCTAAGGTATCAATTCAGTTATCTTATTTAAACATTCAATGATTACTTGTCATTTATTACTTATTAAAAAGCAAATATATTTAAAATGCCCGTTGCACTCAATGCAACATTTGCCTGACACAGGACTGCGTCGGTGACAGACAAATTGCCTTCACACGCTTGATTAGCGCAGTTAATACGCAATACATGAATTAACTCGGTGCGCTTTTACAATGTTATTATTATTACCCCTGAACATTGGATGTAACGGGCCCACACAAGTGTGCACCATATTCAATCTTCCGAAAATGTTTCTATCATAGTTTGCATCATGCATACATGCATACTGTCAGGGCAACAGCATATTCAATCACAATGGCTTTCGGCAATCCCCACGGATACCCATTCTCTACCGAGAAAACACTGCAATGTAGATTAATGTCCTTAATCATGTTAATAGTAAATGTTGTATGACACATGCTTCTGCAACAATTATTGCTCTGCGGTCAATATCCTCACTTACCGAGTTCACAACTTCATTGCTGGACCCAACCCTATACTTAAACCTAACCATAACCCTAAACCTAACGTAAAACCCAAATTGAAACCCTAACCCTAACGCAATGATTTGGACAAAATAAAGCCCGGAGCAATTGTTGCCGGAACATATAAGGGGATTCGAACTGCGGGAGGCCATCCACAAGACCACAAGACATCATTAAGGATTCACGAAAATACGATACTAACTTATGACGTGTATGATAATACATACGTACATTTGAATATCTCGATAATGGATGACGAAGATGTCAGATTTTTGAGCACAATTATATGCCTTTAAAATTGATTTACGTGAACAATGAATAACTTGCTGGAGCTCAAAACAAAATTCAATTCATTTCCGATTTTCTTGCCACAGGGTTTATTTACGTCGTGACATCACACCCAGCTATTAATATTTGCCTATTCTGGGGGTTAGGCATTCTTTTTACCTCTTCTCTTTTAATTTTTTAAAAATGATATGTTATAAGGTCAGGATATATAGGTGTGTGTGTGTGTGTGTGTGTGTGCGCGCGCGCGCCCGTCTTTCCTAGTTTGTTGTACATAGTGGGCATTGGATACATTTCTATTCATCGGGTTGTATAATTATTTTGCTGATGTGTGTCCTAAAACAAGTAAACATTTGGAAAAATTCTCCTCAAATGAACATTTAAAATATTATGTTTATTAAATTGTCATACCTTTGGAAAGCTAAGGGTATCTCTCATCGAATGGCACCAAAAACATCCAACAACATTTTACGCTTCAGTGTGCAAAAGCCATTGTCGTGAAATGGTGCAAAATGGTTGACAAAAAAATTGTATTAGTTCTAGTTGGTATCAGCAAAGTTGAGAGTCTTGAAAATGCCTAGAAACTGTTATATTCTGATCATTATAGGGCAATTTATGAAAGGATAGGCTTAGTTTTCTGTATGTCCTGACATATCCCATCAACACTTTATGGTTGACTGAGAAAGCCAACTTGAATTAAAAACTTGCCAAAAATAATAATCACTGCTATAAAAACACTGATGAAATACATTAGGACATAAAGAGAACAGAACCTGGTCTTTCATAAATTGTCTATTATTGAAAGAAAGTTGAAAATTTATAAACCTTTTCATGACTCTCAACTTTACTGATACCGGCAAGAACAAATAAAATTCTTGTCAAGTCTGGAACTCGAACTTGGAATATCGCCAAATCTTGAGTTGTCATGTAATAGAAGAGACAGTAAACTATATGTATATAGTAAACGAAGAAGCTTGACTGGGGAGGAATTTTTAATTTGTAAACAAATCTTTAGGCATTTTACTCCCAGTGTTAAAGATCGTATGCTCGATCTGTAATGAAAAACACAAGTCAGAAAAAATTGGAACCAGCGGGATTCGAACCTGTCATCTACTGCTTGCCGGGCAGCGACTTAACCACCAGGCTATTCTGGTTCACGGCCAAGTCACGATGAAACTAGAATCAAATACCCAAGATCCTCTTCTTTCTGACTCATTAATATTAATTTTTAACGGTCCGCCGTAGACAATGGTTAGTAAACGAAGAAGCTTGACTGGGGAGGAATTTTTTTTAATTTGTAAACAAATCTTTAGGCATTTTACTCCCGTGAACCAGAATAGCCTGGTGGTTAAGTCGCTGCCCGGCAAGCAGTAGATGACAGGTTCGAATCCCGCTGGTTCCAATTTTTTCTGACTTGTGTTTTTCATTACAGATCGAGCATACGATCTTTAACACTGGGAGTAAAATGCCTAAAGATTTGTTTACAAATTAAAAATTCCTCCCCAGTCAAGCTTCTTCGTTTACTAACCATTGTCTACGGCGGACCGTTAAAAATTAATATTAATGAGTCAGAAAGAAGAGGATCTTGGGTATTTGATTCTAGTTTCATCGTGACTTGGCCGTGAACCAGAATAGCCTGGTGGTTAAGTCGCTGCCCGGCAAGCAGTAGATGACAGGTTCGAATCCCGCTGGTTCCAATTTTTTCTGACTTGTGTTTTTCATTACAGATCGAGCATACGATCTTTAACACTGGGAGTAAAATGCCTAAAGATTTGTATATTTATATACACCCACATATATATATATATTGCTCAAAATATTTTGAACTATTTATTTTAGGAGACTTTTTCCTGACTTTAAACTTTTTTTTCTGAGACGGACTGTATATATATATATATATATATATATATATATATATATGGCTATCTTTGGTCTGTTAGCGTGCATTGAAGCTTTTCGACCTGCACTCATCAGGTTATCACGCAGGTATATAACAAATTACTTGAAATCAACTATATTATACTCGGTGAACCCGGACGCAACCTAGACGCCGTAATTTCAGAACAATCGCAAAGCTTGGACGAACTCCTTTTGGCTGCACAGAAGAGGTTCATGCGATTGAATGTAAGCGGCTTCCAGAAAGCGTAAATGCGCTGAGCTTCTGGCCCGGGACATAATTGAGAATTGATCGTCGGCATAGCTTTGTGCGCAATTACGGCGTCTAGGTTGCGTCCGGGTTCACCGAGTATAATATAGTTGATATATACATATATATATATATATATATATATGTATATCATAAAATGTTCATATGAACAAAGTTCCGACGAAATGCAGTGTTGAGGTATGTAGGAAATAACGTTCACAACAGCGTATATAGTACACACACACACATACACACACACACGAAGAGGCATTGTTTCATCTTCACAAGCGCTTTCGATTTCATCTCTTCAGCTGATTTGAGCCTTCGATATATTTACATGACTTCGTATACAAGTACAATTAAGGAAATTAAGTAATATTCAAGTGAGGACAAGGTTTATCACATTGTCTTATAGTTGTTTTTACGACGTAATTAGTCCTAATCTTAATCTTTGTTGAGTTCTGGTCATGCGTTTACATTGTGAAAGAAACTGCCTGAAAGACATTGGGAAAGGTTTATCGCGTCTATATAAGAACTGGTGTATAACCATGAGGTGTTTAACAAAAATCAAATTAAGAAATTAACCAAATGTATCTGAAAAGCACGTGGACAGCACACAGGAATGGGTATATAGGACTGCAGACAAATGTAGTATGAATGTTTGGCCCGAACACTGAAGCTATTTTTCATCATATTTCGGTTATAAGAGCTTTTGAAGAGCAATCCTTTTCAGGGGACATTTTTACTTCCGAACTGACGTAAAAGGAATGAGAAAGCTCACACATTATTTCTCCCCTTCCAGAAGTCATTGTAGGTCGGACGTATTTTATGTTCAGTTTGTTGGAGAATCCTAATCCGTACTCAACTCAACACATCGTGAAGCTACACACAAATTCTGAAAATGTAAAACATGCCATCTTTCTTGCGTTCATGGGAATAACAAACAAAGAATGGTGATCGTTAAAAAAAGAAGAAGATAAGTTACAGAAGGACATTTCGCAGAATTCTGATTGAGGGTGCATAGTCCTATTGAGAAAAGAAGAGAGAGACAAAGAGATGGGGTGCAGTGGAGAAGGGAGAAAAGAAGACGGAAAAGAGAATTGAAGACCAGGGGTAACGGGATGGGGGCAGAAAGGAGGGAAGGGGCAGGAGGAAAAGAGAGATAGAGAGAGAGAGAGAGAGAGAAAGAGGGGGAAAGATGGGTAAACGTAAGATGCATTGAAACACACACACACACACACACACACACACATAATTTCCGAGGTTCGATTATCCGCCGAAAAGTTCGTAATACCGAAAATGAAGTAGGGTTCATTATTCCTAAGGTTTTTAATTTTAAAAATGAAATAGAGCTCTATCATTGGTCTCTACTGATTTTTTCCCCATAGAGATCAGTGGGCTCTATGGTTTTGCGGAATATCGAATCTTTCTGAATAATGAAACTTCGAAACACGAACCTTCGACATTCTGAACGTTCGGAAAAATAACATGTAACCTATTTTTAAGCGTTCGTAGTGATAACTTTCAAAAGTACCAGCGTGTTTCATTTGCAAAGCTGAAGACCAAGGAAAACTTACATTTCATTCATCCAAATTAGTAAATCGGCATAGATGTATGTCTTTTGAACTGGCGTGTATTGTGTATTCGGAAATGTAATATTTGCTGGCATATGTCATCTACGATATATCTTAGTCTGGTCTTATTAAACAAATAGTCCGTTGCTTGTACCTAAAACATTTAACCAGTTGGCAATATCATGTTGCTGAGAGTCTTAGTATAATTGGAATACTTTTTATATTCCAAAAACAATAGTGATTTTATTATGTCTACGATTTCGATGATTATAGTTTATTCATTCAATCAAAAGATATTAAGAAATGTCACTAAATACAGATTATTGGTTAAATATTTATACAATTTTTTTTCAATATGATGTATCATATCAAATCGCACTATTGATAAATGAGAATAAACACGATATGATTAACACATTACGTCACGCTGATGGTGGGTTTTTTTTATGTAGTAATAATTTCCAAAAAAATGTCAGGGGAAAAAAGTCCAGTTTGCTAAGATTTAGAAAAGGGTCAAGAAAAGTATCTTATGAAATAAAAATCTGCTCTAGTGCGTTCTATCAGATATATAATGTATTTTTTTGCTGGTGACCGGACATCGACTGTACTAAAATAAGCTTTAGTTCTTCTCAAGCTCCTTCGTATTTAAGCAAATAACATGCCAGAGGCCGAGCTTAAACTTAAAATCACGCCGAAAGTAGCAGAGGGACGTGACACATTTCAGTCTTGAAAGAAAAACAGCACCAAAACCATCCACACTTCTGTGCTTTTGTTTACAAGATGCTGGGAAGTGAGGCTTGAGAGAAAGAAGTCTGTAAATATTTCATCCGCCTGACGTGCAAGCAAAGTATTGTTTGGTAGCGTTGAGTAGATTACACCGAGGGTACAGCGCTTTTTTTTACTTCCCACGCACCTGAAGAGAAAGGCAGGTTGAAAGAAGGAGAGTGGGGCATGGCGTGTAGGCGTATCAAGACTAATGGGTACTTCCTCTTTAAATGTTGCAAAATAGAAACTGACTAAAAGTAAATTTAAAATTTATTTTTTTATCATAGAATATTCATATGCAATTTCATTAGGTTTATACTCTTCATATAGATGAGTCAGAAACACGTTCTTTCATTTCAGAATACAATGTAAGGAAAAGGAGGGGAAAACTACACAAGCAAATAAATCGAAAAGCAAGAAGATATGCTTTACTAGCAAGATGTTGATATGTCTTTCGTGAACAAGTATTACTAAAGAGTTTCGACAAAAAATGAAAAATTGGAACTTATATGCCGCAATAAATGCATAAATTTATCCAATCATGAATCTGAAGAAAATTATGTGAAGAAGTCATCCTCTGAATGCTTGTTTTCTTGGTAAGAAGAAAAATAAATAAAAAATAACTTTCCGCCTAAAAAAGGTGCTACGAGCCGTTATCTTTCTCAAATTTGCTATAAAACGTAAGAGCTTTCGCGCTTCGTGCGGGAGGGGAAAACTTCCCCTCCCTGCACCCACCCCCTGGGGATCATGCTCATCACCAATTTCGCACTCTTCGCGCGCTCACAACCGCCAACTAAAATGAAATCCTGGCTATGCGGTTGGATCCTTCATGTCTGCCCCCCCCCTCCGCCCTATTGAAAAAATCCTGGCTACGCCTGTGAATAAAAGCATAATTCCTTTAAAATACTAATAAGAAACGTTTAATGTGCCAAAATATCACCAGCTGTATTACTGAATCTCCATCCATTAGTGGAAAAAAAAGAAAACTGCATCCAACAATATGTATTTGGAAGAAGAAGGAAGACAATTCCGGTGGTGATTTTTTTCATTATGGCAAGGAAGCACTTCAAGATTTATCGTTTGATATAGTAGGTTGCTTGTTGGAAAGTGTAAAATCCATCAGACGATGCATTTGGAAAGAAATGAATTTGCAATTTTCTTGATAAATTTATTTTGAGGTAAAAGAAACTAATGTCTAAAATCTTCCAGATTTATCCTTTAATGTAAAGTATACAAAAACCTAAATACGCGCCCGCAAGTCCAGTACCGAAGCTGCACTCTCTCATATTTAAAATTGCATGATAATCTAGTCGCTCACTGTCCAATTGGGAATGAGAATTGTTGGCCTGTTTTGTCTTCAACTTGAGCGTGAGCGGATAAGGAGAAGGAAAGAAGCACTTACTAATGACCATGAATCAATTTTGTCCATGTTACTTTATATAAGAAGCCGTCGCTTGGAGCTGGTTTTTCCAGAAGCGCTTCGGAATCTGGATCGCATGAAATCATTTTCGCCTGCTTCGATAAATTCTGTAGGCATATCCAATGGAGGCATGGTGATAGAAGTATAGCGCCGTTACACGTAAGTTATATTTTTTTTTGCCTATTTTTATTGTTTTTTGCATATTTCAAGATTATTTTGAAATAATACATTTTGATTGTAATTACTTTTAAGTTATTACTTTAATAATTCTAACAGACTTTGATATTAACTTTATTTCTATAATTCAAGAATGCAATGAATGGACAAGAATGTGAATTATAGGTAGTGTCTTATCGAAGCCCGAGATATTTCGGGCTGGAGCCTATGGAAAATACATGTTATAACAAGATCAAATCGTCCTTTACGGGATAAAGTAATGAAAAAATATATTCCTTTTAGAAGGAAATTATATATCATACAGAGATTACTGTACTTATTTATATATTGAACTCTTACCGCTGGACGTTACATTTATACTAAATATCTTCATGGACTTGGCGTCAAACGAAACAGCATAGTCATAAATGATATTATTCTGTTCAGAGAGGATAATAATACAATAAATATTTTCCGGGCGTTATTTACAGCATAAACGAAAAAAATCAACAAAGTTACATGTTATTGCATTGGCAAGTATATGATCAGGTATATGAACCTTGTCTGGTAATGTTTACAGAAATAATAATATTGAATGGCCTTGAGTACAAGGGTATATCGAACGAGCTATGAACATATTTCATGAGTGGGCACGACGAGTGAAATATTTTCAAAGCCTGTGCAATATACCCTTGTGCCCCATGAAAGAAAAGCCATTCCATATGTTTTATTATTAATTTCATGAAACGTAGTTCCTAATTTTTCACCGTTACACGTCTTTCATCACAGAAAACAAGGCGAAAAATATAATTTGTCCTTACCCAAGCATCTTGCAAGGGCTGCGCGCATACATCCATTGTCTTAACATTTGCGCGTCATGCAAACCCCAAACCATGAGATATGGAATTGTACGGTCATCCGGGTACTTTTACACAAACCATGAGATATTGTTTTAAAATTGCACGGCCATCCGGGTACTTTTGCGCAAACTATGAGATATCCACATTTTTCTGGTCACCTGAAAACCCCTCATACAAATAATAATTATATGATATTGGATGGCCTTGAGGGAGTTATCAGAATATATTGCCAGCAACAGAATAATATTGCCCCGAGTCGAAGACGAGGGCAATATGGTTATTTTAAGGGTAATATCTTTTATATTCACTGCAAACAGAGCCAGCCAATGTTATTATAATTATCTACAGATCTATATCGTGTATATGCCTATTTTGTAGCAATTACAAACAAGTCTGTTTGCCTGTCATTCCTTATGATTTCTGGTTATAGTAAAAAATGTCCCCTGAAAAGAATTGCTCTTCAAAAGCTCTCATAACCGAAATATGATGAGAAATAGCTGCAGTCTTCTGGCCGAACATTCATGCTACATGTGTGCAGTTCCATATACCCATTTCTGTGTTCAGTGCATGTGCTTTTCAGCGAAATGGGGTTAAATTTCTTATCATTTTGATGATTTAAAAAGCCTCTCAGTATACACCAATTCTTATGTAGACATTATCAACCTTTCCCAATTGCTTTCTGACATTTTACACAATGAAAACGCATGACCAGAAATCAACGCTATCTTTAAGCCATTTTACACTTAAACGCGTACACAATACTGCGCGTTTGCACTTTGATATAAACAATATGGCAAAATGTTGCCCCCATTTTTTTTTAGTACAGTGGTCTATGGGGGAAATCCGGAAGAGGGCAATATTTTCCATAATGCACCCCGGTAACGGATTCGGAGTAGCGTGCAAAACGCGGCCTTTTTGCAGCGAAAATGCCTTGTATAGCTAATAATTATATAATATTGACTGGCCTTGAATGAGATACGAAATATATTCCCAGAAATAGATGGATATAATTATGTAGTATCTCCCGAAAGAAGGAGCCAGTCAATACTGTTATTATTATCCACATCATACATCTAGAGAAAGCAAGACGTAAAATGGATTCAAAAGTCAATGCCAAAGTCATCAGCTAATCCCAATTCTTCGATAAAATTCGCAAATCCAATTTTCCCACTGGCAAACTGAGCCAGCAAGAGCAACTGTGCGCATCGAAAAACTGCGCTGTAAATTATTATTCTCAAACCTAGTATTATTATCTTTATTATCATTGCTATTATCATCATTACTATCATTGTTATTATTATCAAAACAAATATTTGCATTATCATTATTCAAAAAGACTGTGAGCAGGGGTATCCATTTCGAGTCTTAAATAGAACTTATAATTCTGCAAACGATATTCTGGAGCTATGAATTGAAAGCAACTCTGACGAAATCGAGTAGACAAAAGTTGACTTCAGAGTTCCAAGTTCATCTATTTACACTCATCATTTAAAAGATACATAATATTTAAAATTATTACATTTACAAATTCAATAATAGACATACAAAAGGACACTCCAAACAAAACATAATGAGATCGAAGGGAAAAGCTAAAAAGGAATAAAGACCTTTATATACGAGAGCCCATCCCTATGATGTATAATAAAATACAAAATTAACTTATGACTACCAATCAACATAAATGAGAAACAACGAAAACAACTTTAGCAATAAAAGTTCTAGGATTCTTCAATAGGACGAAATCGAAGTGAAAGAAAGAACTTAACGAAATGTGTTACAATGAATCGTGAAACCTAAATGTTACAAGACGAAATTAATTTCCCATGGTAAATTTTCCTCAGTTAACATCAACTTGAATCGGTTTGTTTAGTTATTTTGAATTCGCACTAATTGTGAAATAAATAACCGTCCAATACACATACGCATTTCTCTTAGGGAGCCTGAACACTACTACTACTACTATTACTATTACTAATACTACTACCATTACTACTACTACTGCTACTACTACTTCTACTACTATTACTACTATTTCTACTACTACTACTACTACTAATAACAATAATAATAACAAGGTCTATTTTACCTAGTGTGGACACATCAGTAAGAAAAACTGTTCTTGCTGAGGGCCCAGCAATCACATTATTACACCGGCTTTAGCCGAAGTGCTATGATAAAGCGCAAGAAAATGCAATGAATGTCTTCATCCCTGCTGCCCATCTACTTCACCCGGATGTAGAGTGACAAATGTAAATTAAAGGGCAATCCAACCATGCTGATAAGATGATCTGTGTGAAAGCCGAACAGTAAGAATAACAGGATCGTGAAAGTTTTGACAGAAATCGGACAATAAATAAGAAAGTTGTAGATGTTTGTAAATGAGATCTCTACATCTATGAGAATCTCAAATTTGCAATTTGGTCAGTCGATTGTGGCATACTTGCGGACAACTCTCCCGTTTGTCGTATACAAATTTATCATTAATTTGCAATTTTCTCCGAAGCGCCTACACCCTCGAAGCAGTACTCAAAATATATTGGAGATAGCATTGTTGTTATAGGTCCTCATGAAAGAAAAAAAAAACATCCTACCAGGGAGATGGCATCTCCTTGATCCTACTGAGTAATAATTTTTTGATTAAAAAATGACATTTTGGTCATTTCGTGTGTTGGAGGAAATGGAGGAGTTGTCTGCAACTACATAACAGTGATATTACCTATTTGGCCAATTTGAAATTCCCATATGTATAGTGATTACAAATCATAACTTTCTTATTGCTTGTCCGATTTCGTTCAAACTTTCACCAATCTGCTTCTCTGAGTTTTCATTTTTCTTTCAGAGTAACTTCCCATTAAGTTCGGATTTCCCTTTAACGTCATGCCAAATGGCAATACTTCAACAATTTCCGGAAACCTGGAAGAGGGACATGACGTTTTCCCTTCTTATCGTTCCAGAGCACTTTTGATTTTGCAATGACAGGTCAAAATACATAAATTAATGTGGGTTTTTGTTGTTACCACAATTTCTCATACCGCTTGCAGATTTAGTTTAAGACAAGGCTTGCATGCACGCCTCCTTCCCTCCTTTTCCTGAAGCCGCTTGAAAAAAAAAGTAGAGCAAATCAAAATTAGCAACGGGTGCCTTAGAATGCAAAAAAAAATAATTAAAAATTAAAAAAAAGAAAGAAAAGCAAAAAGAGCCTTAAGCTACAAATTAATCTTTCATCTTACCCCCCACATACAGCAGAGTCTACACCTTATCCATGTTATTCAGGCGGGCTAACCTCGCTAGTCATAAGGACCGCTATTCATACGGACCACGCTATTCATAACGCGTGACTAAGTGAATAGCGGTTTTGTATGAATAGCGGTCTTTATGAATAGCGAGCACACCATAGACAAGTTACTCGCTATTCATAAGGACCTCCGTTCATAAGGACCACTATTCATAACTATTCATAAGGACCGCTATTCATAACGCGTGTTAAATGAATAGCGGTTTTCTATGAATAGCGGTCCTTATGAATAGCGAGGAGACCCGATTCAGGCTTGTCAGGACTAATAATTGGAAAATGTAATATTGTTCGTGAAAAGTTCCTTAAAGTTTGAACAATGATATCTCTCTTGCTACTTTATTATCTTAAAAATGTAACAGCTGAAAGCTGCGAAGGGGTCCGAGGAGATATGCTACAAAAAGCGTTGATGGTCACTGCCTCCGTTTGTGACCAAGGTTAGGAGCTGCCGAGCTGTATCAATGTGACCCTCTGGGGATTTTACCCTTCTACCCAGGATATAACTTGAAACTGTTTGTTTAATCAATAAACCATAACTTTGCATTTATACCATGCCATCCCTTACCACTCTTACCGATAGGTAATTTTCTTTTTCGTTCATTGCCATTGGAATGTGTTTTTATCATGTTTATATTCCAAAGCAGAAAGGGACATATTTCCTAAGATGAGTTCAAGATTCAGCATTAACGACTAAGGTACTAATATGATCCCAATGTGTTGTTAACGATCATTTTGGGTTCTTCATATATTAGCCTAATGCATACGGGAACCCGGTCATCCCTGTATTAACTTGCCTATGACCGAATTCAGTGGTCATCGGGTCAAACTTATATTCATGGCCTATACTGAACTTGTGAATAATGTCTATCAAACAGGCAGTAATTCAAGTGACATCAATGCTGAACAATCGAAATGAAATTCTTTCTTCCGATCCCCCCCCCCCCCCGTATTCAGCAATACTTCATGTCCAAATAAATACGTTCTTGCATAATTAGCAGAATGTCCATGATGTTGGTATCCTTGAAAAGAAAAACGAGCACGCTTTAAAATTATACCGAATTCAATGCTGTAAAAATTAAGCAAAAATATTTTTTTTAGCCGAAAACTTCAGTTCAATAAATCAATAGTGGTTACTGTAACTGTAAAATCGTTACATTTATCGATATTTAAGGAGTCCAACCTCACCGATAATAATGACAACGACATCAATCAAACACAGTTGGCACGACCCATGCATGGACCTGCTGACGAGCTGACATCACATCAAAGTGGGGAAATGATTGGCTCAGAGATTTTATTGGAAATTCGTTCTGCTAATAGCGATGGCGCTATAAAATCAACATTGAAGTCGCATTAGCATAAACTAGTGAAATGTATCCTGTAGCACGATTGTCGAACGCATTTTCCATACAAACGTCAAGGAACTGTGTCAGGAAGGATATACAGTATATCGATATTGTTATTGTTGTTGTGTCATCAGACCAAGGTCACTGTACAGGACAATAGCAATAACCATTAGAAGAATTTACTTCGGACACTTCCATTTTGGTATATACATACCTAACCATTAAGAACTAGAAATGTCCATTGCCGCGCAATACGAATGTATCCCCCGGCCCGGCACTGCCAGCGATTCGAAGGAGGGACAAAGAACCTCCCCATCCCCTCCCTCAAACAAAAGGATGGAGGAGAGATTGCCGCCAGTGTCCCGGACTATTTATTGTCAACACTAGGAGCAGCATCACCAAATCAATGTGTGCATTGTAGATCACAGTATATTGCATCTCTATAGAAAATTCGAAAGAAATCTGTCAAGAAATGTGACCTCAGAGCGCACACGAGATATCCACTAAAATATGACATTTGACCCTATGAAAGACGGAACACTGGGGGCAGCATCACCAAAAACTGTAGAGGTCTAGAGTAATCTATGATGGACCTCCATACAAAATCTGAAAGAAATCAGTCAACAAATGTGTCCTCCAGAATGCATGCAACCAAAATATGACATTTGACCCTAACCCCTGGTGACGCTGTAAAAAGTGGAACACTGGGGGCAGCATCAGCAAACAATAAAGATGTGTAGATTTCACTAAGACACACCTTCATGCAAAATTTGAACGAAATCCGTCAAGAAATGCAGAAGTAAGAGTGCAAGAAATGGACAAATGACCTTTGACCCCATAAAGGACCAAATTTGAAAGAAATCCATCCAGAAATGTGGCCTGCAGAGTGCACTCACGCCATCCCCCGAAGTATGACTTTTGACCATATAAAAGACGGGACACTGGTGGCAGCATCACCAAAAACTATAGGTTTTTAGATTGCACCAAGAGACACCGTCAAGCAAAATTTGAAAGAAATCCGTTGAGACATGTGACCGCCAGAGCGCACAAAATGGTGCACATATCAAAATATGACCTTTGACCCTATAAAAGAAGGAACACTGGGGGCAGCATCACCAGCAATTATAGGTGTGTAGATTTTACCAAGATACACCGCCATACAAAGTTTGAAAGAAATCCGTTGAGAAATGTGACCGCTAGAGCGCACACAAGAATGTGACGCGGCGGCGGCGGCGGCGGAACGCTGCTGAATCCAAAGTATCCTCCGGCATTCTGCCGGGGGATACAATTACCATTATTTTACTTGGTACCAAACAGGCTTCCTATCGGTACCAACAGTCAGACCGCAGGGAGTATGCAAATGAGCAAAAATCGCGCATTTTATTTCCAGTGCCCGAAATGGACTCTCTCCCTGCACCCAGTCGGCTGTATCGCATGGTCATCTTTAAATTTATGTTCTTCAATAAATATTGATGCTGTGCTCATTAGACTTCCTGCAAATATAAATGAATAGTTTACCAACACAGGGATATTTTGTTTCAGTCAGAATATTAGAAATAAGTTGTTTAAAATAACTGATGAAATAGTCATACAACAGCCATTTTTTCACTGGCACTGCCAGCGATTCGAAGGAGGGACAAAGAACCTCCCCATCCCCTCCCTCAAACAAAAGGATGGAGGAGAGATTGCCGCCAGTGTCCCGGACTATTTATTGTCAACACTAGGAGCAGCATCACCAAATCAATGTGTGCATTGTAGATCACAGTATATTGCATCTCTATAGAAAATTCGAAAGAAATCTGTCAAGAAATGTGACCTCAGAGCGCACACGAGATATCCACTAAAATATGACATTTGACCCTATGAAAGACGGAACACTGGGGGCAGCATCACCAAAAACTGTAGAGGTCTAGAGTAATCTATGATGGACCTCCATACAAAATCTGAAAGAAATCAGTCAACAAATGTGTCCTCCAGAATGCATGCAACCAAAATATGACATTTGACCCTATAAAAAGTGGAACACTGGGGGCAGCATCAGCAAACAATAAAGATGTGTAGATTTCACTAAGACACACCTTCATGCAAAATTTGAACGAAATCCGTCAAGAAATGCAGAAGTAAGAGTGCAAGAAATGGACAAATGACCTTTGACCCCATAAAGGACCAAATTTGAAAGAAATCCATCCAGAAATGTGGCCTGCAGAGTGCACTCACGCCATCCCCCGAAGTATGACTTTTGACCATATAAAAGACGGGACACTGGTGGCAGCATCACCAAAAACTATACGTTTTTAAATTGCACCAAGAGACACCGTCAAGCAAAATTTGAAAGAAATCCGTTGAGACATGTGACCGCCAGAGCGCACAAAATGGTGCACATATCAAAATATGACCTTTGACCCTATAAAAGAAGGAACACTGGGGGCAGCATCACCAGCAATTATAGGTGTGTAGATTTTACCAAGATACACCGCCATACAAAGTTTGAAAGAAATCCGTTGAGAAATGTGACCGCTAGAGCGCACACAAGAATGTGACGCGGCGGCGGCGGCGGCGGAACGCTGCTGAATCCAAAGTATCCTCCGGCATTCTGCCGGGGGATACAATTACCATTATTTTACTTGGTACCAAACAGGCTTCCTATCGGTACCAACAGTCAGACCGCAGGGAGTATGCAAATGAGCAAAAATCGCGCATTTTATTTCCAGTGCCCGAAATGGACTCTCTCCCTGCACCCAGTCGGCTGTATCGCATGGTCATCTTTAAATTTATGTTCTTCAATAAATATTGATGCTGTGCTCATTAGACTTCCTGCAAATATAAATGAATAGTTTACCAACACAGGGATATTTTGTTTCAGTCAGAATATTAGAAATAAGTTGTTTAAAATAACTGATGAAATAGTCATACAACAGCCATTTTTTCACAAGATTTCAAGTTGTTAAAAGACATATAAAAAGTATAGATCAAGACACATGTATGGAAGCGCTGGAATCTCATCTTTTTCATCGTTACATTCAAAACATCCATAAATTTATGACAGAGTCAGGATCCAGCAATATTCAGCCGCAGATTATCCGTTGTCAAGACCATGGTCAAGACCATAGAATCTTAGCCCTGTAATTGGCAAGCGAGCCATCTGTAACCAAGTGCGCGTTGAATGAAACAATGCGCAACCTGTTGCTTCATCCTCGCGCAAACATGCGTATAGCTGTTGCCTGGCTGTGAGAAAACATCTTGCGTGGTGGTAACCAATCGGAATGCTGGAATTGACTTTTTTAAAGACAAAGTGTGTACATTGGTTACATATTGCTGGATCCTGACCCTGTCATGAAGTGCACATTAATGTTATTTCAATCTTTGGAAAGTACAGAAAATGCCCTTTACGCTCATGTCAAATTTGCCCTGGCTCACAATAAAACTATGGTAGTTTTGGCCAGATTTATATTTCATTTCATTTCCATTTTTTGTCATAAAAAGAACACCATTTTTGGCCAATTTCGTCTTTTATTTTGAACACAATAAAAGCATGTCAGAAATTTCTGATCCCTCTTCTTTTATTTGATGTATAACTCATGACAATTGGTGAATGATAAGTAGTCTATTCAATAGTTTGCAAATGAGATGTTCCTGGCTGTTCTTGCTCATTATGTATTCATAGTCAGGCAGAATTGGAAAACCTGATTACAAACCTGATATGATATCCCTTTACACCATTTATTCTTTTGTAAAAATTAAATCCCTGCAAATAGATGTTGGCGGTGCATGACATTTCGTTCTAGGAAATGATCTGAAGCCTCACTTTGTTACAGCTCTCAAACCTTAAGAAGAGATTGTCATACATAATTGATGAAATTATCATGCGGCTTAGCCTTATATGTAATTATTTGCTTTAAATATAGCACTATTTCCAAAGATAAAGCAGATTTTTTAGCCTTTCCGACTGCATTTCGGTACTAGAGGTGCTTCTTGGAGGTATCTTGGGTGGCACAAAAAAAAGTTATTAGAAATTATATCCTAAATTTAGATCTGAATGGTGTTATCAGTGCACAGTGCATTTCAAGGTAGCAGTTACCGACTCGCCAGACAGAGTGGGAAATGGAGAATAACGTCTACAGAAATTACAGAATTAATGTGTCATGGTGATGGTTTATCTCACCTTAACGCTAAGAAGTAAGTAAGCGGTGAGGGGGCTACATCTTTAATTCGAATAAGTTGGTAATGGGGATTAAAGGGCATTAGCTTTCCAGCCTAGCGACACCTTGGTATCTGAAAAACTAGTGTATATACACAGCAAAAACGCTGTTTAAACTTTCGCTGTTTAAAATTGTGTTGTTTAAATTTTAAGCAATATTGTTTAAAATATTGTTTAAAAGACCGACCCTGTATTTTACACAACCGCTGTTTAAGACATCAATGATAATCTTTTAAACAACGTTGTTTAAAAAAGAAAATTCGCGCTAGTCGGGTTTCCTTCTCCGCCAAACACGGCCGGCTTCATCATGGCGGATGACTTTGTGGTTGCAACGTTGCAGAAGTTCCAAATGCCAGAGCTGATTGATACATTCAGAGGTAAGCATTTCGACTAAATATATTGTAATCTGATCGAGTTTATACTCAAGACATATTTGTGCTGCCATGACATCTGTATGATGCGCCTCGGAATAGTTAACTAGATAGATGGCGCAATAAGTGCGTTGTATTATTATTATTATTATTATTAGATCTAAGCCACAGTCAGAGAATTAATTATGATTTAGACCTGCTGCAACTTTGCAAGTCGCCCTTCCAGCGCAGCACAGCGCAGTTTAAGTTGCACACACATGCAGTGAACGCGCGCGTGGGTCCTGTGTACTCTATGTGTGCAATTAATTTAAACTGCACTGCGCTGCAAATTCCACGTCTACATCATAATTTATTTTGTGGATGTGGTCTAGATCTAGACATGATGTAGATGTCACGGCAGCACAAATATGTATTGAGTATAAACTCGATCAGATTACAAATGCTTACCTCTGAACGTATCAATCAGCTTGGCTTTTGGAACTTACTTGTGTACAACAGCCTTCAACAACCGTGTATGTTTAAACACATTATCTGTATAGTGTTTTAAACAGTTATTTTGAACGACAACTTTGAATGTAGTTTTTAAACAATAATTCCTCAAAAAGTTTAAACAACTTAATTTATAAAAGAACCTAGTTGTTTGAAAGCTGTTGTTTAAAAAATTGTTTAAACAAGAGGCTCTTTAAAGTTTAAACAACCTTGGTTGTTTAACATTTTAAACAATAGTTGTTAGAGTGACCGGCTTAAACAGCGTTGTTTAAAACATTTTTTACTGTGTCTAATATCGTTAAACAATTAAACCTCTTGATAATATTATTATATTGTTTGATTTCAATGCTGAACCATTTTCAACAAATAACAAAGGGGGTGTCTTTCGGGAGATTCGCGATTGATTACTTCGCAATATATATACAATTTTGTATGCTTGATTTCGTTACTTTAGTTTCCCAAATCTGAGGCACCGTTTGGTCATTATTTTATGAAAATCTGGCTTACTTTTTCAAAGTCGCATGACCTTTTGTGACCATATTTCAGTCCGGAAATTGAGGACTTTATGCTTAACAAACCCCTTTTTCATAGTTTCTTTGTGAATCCGTTATCATGTCCCGATTCATGGTTAATTTGAACCGTTATTGAATACTTGGGTATTGGCTGGTATTTATAAGGTTCCCTAAAAACATGTGGGACAAAATACACATTATTAACTTTTAGTTCATAATTTGCATGCTCTATAATTGGTTAATGCACTCTAATAACTGCATTCTTATCATGCCTATATCTATCGTGATCCCTGCTACCAAATAAATGTACTTTCTTTTATATGAAATGTATTATGATTTTTAAAGGGAAAGTCCACCCTTATTACAAGTCGGATTTAAAAGAAGCAGAAGATGAGAGAAACAGAAAAGTAAAAGAAATAAGAAAGTTACGACTGTTTGAAGATGAATGTAATCAATCAAAGACAAATTGCCAACTCTGCGACGTATCGTGCGAGCTCTTCTCCCATTTGCTCAGTACAAAAAAATTAATACATTTTCATTTTCTTAGTGTCTGAAGAAGGAATACATTGTTTCATACAGGTTTCGGGTAAAAGCATACGAATAATGATCTATAAAATCATTAATTTCCATTTTCTCTAAAGAAAATTTTCAAACATAATTTAACCATATAATTATGGTTCATTTATGTTTGAAATTTTCTTTAGAGAAAATGGAAATTAATGATTTTGGGGTAGACGGCAAATGGGAGAAGGGTTCGCTCGACACGTTATGGAGTTGCCAATTTGTGTTTCATTGATTACAACTTCAAAAATTCATAACTTTCTTATTTCTTATCGTAATTTGCTGAAACCTTCACTGATCTGTTTCTTTAATTTGTTCTGCTTCTTTTAAATCTAACTTGTAATTAGGGTTGACGTTCCCTTTAAAAAGTGTTAACGACGGATACACATTTTTCAGCAGTGTACTTCAGGTAAGCCACATGGGGGGGGGGGGGGCACGGGCCGGTTTTTCACCCTCTAAATACTGCAGTAAATCCAAACTCAATGTACCTAAGTATCATCTGATCGAACCCCGCCTTTTAAATTTAAAAAAGAAAAATCCGGATTTGCTATCTTAAGGTTATTTTCGGTAACCTTTGTACCTCGTTTTATCTTATCGTAAAAGAAAAATCTTAAAGCTATTGCTCCACTATCAATTGCCCAGAATTGTAAGATTTACATAAACGACCAATAAATCATAATCCGGTTAGTAAAGGCTTGTGTATTTCTTAGTCTGGGTTACAGATACATATAAATAATCTAGAGTATTACAACAACGTCGGTTCTCACCACGCATTGACATTTTTGAGATTATAGACTATTTTCAAATGCAAATCTATTAACGTTTGACCTTTAATTCATCCATTAGATTCTCTGATCGGATATTCCTAATGCATTGCAATGAATCGAAAAATTCCCTAATATGTAAATATTTTATACAAAAAGAGCGAAAAATAACAACTTTAAGATTAAAATGTCTAGCCTATAAGTAAACCGATCCGTTAATCTCGAAAAAGGTAAAGATTCGGTGACATAATTAATGCCTTCGCCCCTTGCTGGATAATTTTTAATTAAAGTCTTGATAGCATACATATCATCCGGATAAAGTATTGAATACATTCTGTTTCAAATGCTTTTATCATTCAGCACCTAGGCAACAACAACAACAAAACAACAACCGATTGTAAGTCCTTTACAGGTTTCAGTTCCTGACATGGCAAAGAATTCCAAATAACAATACTTTTATTAAATGGTAAAGCATAATCAACAGGCATAAACTATCATGTTGATACAAAAGATAACTCATGAATTCCGTATTAAATGCTGGATAAGATCATATCCAAAGGAGAACAATTCTAAGTTTGCTTCATTTTTGCTACACCATACGCCGCAACATCAGCTTGAAAACTTATTTCTCTATGGGTCGTCCATAAAACAGTTGAAGTGACCTAAGTGTTATGTTACAACACCACAATTAAACGTGGTCATCTGCAGGACAGCACATTGATCTTTCGATGCATAGGCGACGATTTGACACCATATCCCTCAAAGTTCATTCAAATTCGATAACGAAACGGTAAAAGTTAACGTTACCTTTTAATGCACTACACGCTCAAACATGGACAAAAAAATAGTGTGCTTTTATGATACCGGCCAATACCTAAAATCAGAAATCTATGTATTTCCCTTGTTCCTTAAGAGTTAACTACTACCTTTATACCATGTATTTGGTGAGAACGAGACACCTACACTACGATGAACTGAAGATCACTTACAGGCAGAAAAGGAAATATTAAAGATTATATATTACAAAGCACGTCATAACACCCACGGACCAGGTGTTGACAAACGAGACAATAATTATCAATATAACAGCACTCGGGGCGAAGTAAGCAAAACGTGTACAAAGAACCGATTCATAGCGCCAACGGCCTATTGTTCAGTGATATTTCACGGCGTTTCACTTTGCTATTTTTTATCGCTTTCCCTCTGAAAAAAAGAAAGAGGGATGCTAATTGAATTGATATAATTGCGTGTCTGTCATAATCATAGCATCCTGTGCTTCAGAGAATGTATATGTTGTACATTTACACGTCTATATTAATTTTAAAGGTGCAATGTTGGTTCCCGGGTTTATTTATTAAGGAGAGGGTGGCATTTCTATCGTTGTGTTTTTAAGTAGTGAATACAGTATTTGTTTTAGTAGAAGAGCTTTAATCACGATGGCATAACAGAGAATTAAAATAGTTAAGGTCATAGAGCTACAGCAGACATACAAACAATATTCTTCTAAGAAGATTTTCTATTAACAAAATGCTAATCGCGCAAAACATTTCGTAGTGTTATCATTTGAACAAATGTAATTGTAGGTCTATATCAATTCTCTGGTCGTATTTATGCAATCTGTAGTCCCTACTTCTAATACGACACGTATTTATTTCTTTTAAAACTGAGAATTCGATAATGATACCATAGCCATGCTGCATTTTTTATTTTTAAAAACCGTTATCGTATGAATGAATAAAAATTAATCATAATTATAAACTTTATGTCGACGTTCCATTCAGTTGATTTATCTTTCCCTATAAGACATTTTTGGTAATATCAGGTAGTAAATTTTGTTGTTATTTATAGAGCCAACACATTTTTTCCCCTGTTTTTTTTTGGACACATGAACGTAAATACAATTATACAATGTCTTTCAAGACAATTCAATAGTTCATACAACGCTACGAACGCTATGGAAATATTACCCCAATAACATAATGGTGAATCAAATTCTAGTTTCTCTTTCGTCATCCAGGTGCACAAAATGGGAGACTGGGGACTGTCTCTACTGCTCATCTTGTCGACAGTAGTCCTCGAGATATCCGCTGTACACAGTAAGCCTTTCCCCTGGCAAAGCAGGCACGGATTTCTCTCCAGCACCGACCTATATCCACCCACTCCTCTTCGAAAGAGACCACCGTCGTCCAAAACTGTCCACAATCCTTTCAGTATTCAGAGTAATTCACGACAGAAAACTGCAAAGACACCTTTTCAGTCTGAACCATTTAATCCTATTCAAAGCTGTGTGAAAAGAGCGAATGACCTCGCCTCACCGTCACGAATCCGCGACCTGATCGCTAGTCTTGGTGAGGGCTCTGTAAAACGACGATCTTCTACAGGGGCTAATCTTTATCACCAGCGTGGCCTTAGTCGTTCTACAAGATCGGAGGTAAAAGCATCAAGTCATATTTATTTCATTATGATATTACGTTTAACAGGTAACGTCCATTATGCAACTCTTTTCGGTAAATTTCGTCATACATTATTACATTCTTACATGATTACTGCAGTGTGAGTCACGAATATAGCTATCGTGCACAAAGTATATTGTTTTTAAACAGTATAATTGTGTTATATCATAACGTAAGGTAACTCTTTCTTCATTTTAATGCCTTCTTTGTTGTGTATCTTTTCCAAAATACTTCACGTGAGGAATTTCTTTTGAGTGTGTCCAAACTCACTTGCGCCAGAATACAACATCATAAGGTTTGAGAGGGGAAAGAAATTAAAAACAATGACCATGGTGACTGTTAATTTTTCAAATAATGCCAATTTATTATGTTATCACCAAGATTCCCAAAATAAGCAGCGTGAATCATCCTCGTAAACATGATAAAGGCCCTATAAAGCATCAGCCTGACTTCCCTGGGAATGTCCACTTCCGTGTCTCTCTTATATTAGTCAATTAGGCTTGCGACTTCTCCTGTGGGGAGGTGACCTTTTATAAGCCCATAAGACATGCTTCAAATTGGTCATGATCCTGTCATTCGATTCCAGGCCTTTTCCCTGATCTAGAAATTATAAAAGTGATTGCTAATGACGCAAGAGCTTGTGCATGTGGGTAAAATCCTCGTAATCATTGAACTCGTTGTATTCATACGAAAAATCTCAATGTTAACAACATGAACCTTTTCCATGTTTGCTTTTATCGAATTACCGTTCCTCCTATTGTCTCTCATTTTCTTTGCAGATACCAGAAATTCCCTTCATATTGCCATTTCTAACAAAGCTCGGTTCCCATTTTGGTAATTACCTGCGAAAGGTTCTGGGATGTCAGGCCGAACATAGAACTTATTTAGCCCAACCAAGACGTTCTCGATTATTCTCTCCGTCTGTAGATCCAATACATTCAATATCTTCGTCATCTATCGAGCAGCCTCAGACCCACCCATCCTTTGTCTTCGAAAGATCCGCTCCTCAAAGCCCACATATCCCACTCCTGCCGCCTAAACTCAACTTGGATCCCCAAGGGAAACCACAGTCACAAGGAGCTCGAGCGCCAATCCAATTGAGGCCACAACATATTCTGCCGATTGAACAATACGACGAGTCAACTTCTGAACCTTTTACAAAATTGTCTGTATCACCATCCAGACCGATACAGAGATCATTCCACCTCGATAATCCGTCAAGTCCAGGTTTCGAAGATTTCCCAAACCCAGAAGGGACGAGTAGCATAACGCAGTCATCGAGGTCTGATAGTTCTGTGCCACAGCCATTTGAAGAGTTGCCTTTCTCGCCACCACCTGTAGACATGAGTGGTTTGCCGCCTCCAGTATTTGCTAGTAGTGATTCGAGTACTTCTGCTCTACCTGATATTGTCCAAACAATTTCTGTAAGCAGCTGATGATCACTTTGTTTGTGATAATTGTGCAATTATATGACGCGAAATTTATGACCTCGAGTCCCAGAAGTAGATCACAATTATTTGAATTTCAAGTCATTAAGATCTACAATTACTACGTTCAGACATTCAGTGCTTTATTCACCATGAATGTTTGATTTCATATTGTTGATGTAACATGTAATTTCTTATGCATATTTTTACATAGCTATTCATTTTTTAGGGGAAACATATTAAAATCAAGTATTCATTTGAATTAGTGTATGGATGTTTTTATATCTAAAATATTTCAAATAGACATAATTTTAAGCGCAAGATAAGGTAAGGTTTAGAATCCTCCATAAAATGCATATAGCAAATAACAGAAATTAATAATTTTCTTCATAATTTGTGTACGGTAGGATTCAACAACTCGGCTCACATCCGCGGATCCTTCAATTACTTTAACGTCACCAGGTGTTCAACCACACCGAGTGACTGAGATATCACTGCTCCCTACAACTACCGACGCAACAGGGTCACCGCCACCACCACCATCAATCCCTGTCACAACCTTAAGCCTTACGAGCCACGCCTCCCACACCTCACACTCGCCATCGTTAACGACTTCGTTGATGACATCAGCATCTCGGCTTTCACCGAACAGTCACCCGGGACAGTCTCACGGCTCATTGTATTTCGGACCCCCAGCGGTTAGTGATTTCCATGGGATATTTCTATCTATTCTACTTTAAATGCATATTTTGTGTTTGCTTCCTGATTATTGTTTGGGTTTTTCCCCCGATGTATTATCCACAAATTTTCCTCCTTCATTCACACCGCTAAACCGACTCTACATTGACTCCAAACTGACTGATTCCATTTGAAGTTAAGTGATTTTTTGTTTGGTTTATTTTCTTTGTAGGGTCTGCTCGTTAGTGTGACTGAGTCATGCATTTCCTTTACGACTTTCTATTTATATATCTGGATGACGACTCTACAAAAGTTATCGATTGATCTTAACAAACAGCTTTTCAAATATATTTCAAAGAAGATCTTTTGTGAATATGATCTGTGGATGCAGGCTAGATTATTTAATCTGAATGTATTTTGTGAGAAATAACTACAACACATAAAATATGATGTCGTATATGTTTTTGACACTAAAGGAGTATATATATTTATTATCAAATTTGAATTCCTACACACATGTCAAAATGATACAAAGTTCCTGAAACAAATACCCATGGCATACTAGAGGTGTCGCAGTCGAGTGGTTTAAACACTTCGCAGAAGGTGCAAAGGTCATGGGTTCGATCCCTGGAACTGCACTTAAATCCTAGATCAAGACATTTTATCTACATTGCGTTTCTCCACCCAGGTTTTAATGGGTACCCAGTATAGGATGCAATTGTCATTGTGTTTTGATCAGCATTGTGAGCGTCTGTAAAAGGCGCCTGATTGGAATGCTTCCCAGGAGTGGAGAAGCTGTATACATTGTGTGTGGGCACAGTGACGATTTTTTTTTTGGGGGGGTGGGGGGGGGGGGGGGGGGGGGGGGGGGGGGGGACCATCCCGGCCCGTGCGCCCCCCCCCCCCCCTTGAGAGAAAAGTATGCATTGTGCCCCCCTTTTATAACAAAACTTTTTTTGGGGGGTTTTGTTATTGCTTGTCAGAGAATTATGGAGTGAAACTGGACCCCCCCCCCCCCGAGCGACTTTTAGAGGGCTGGCGAGACCACAAAAATACAGATCTCCCTCCAAGCAGAGTCCCAAAGTTGACAATCCTGCATTTGTACAATATACTGGATCCGCCCCTGTGTGGGCAGGTGCGGACATCGTAGATGTATTGTACGCTATCAAATCCACAATATTATTATTATCATTATTATTATCATTATTATAATTATCATTATCATCATCATTATTATCATTATTCGTATTATCATTTTTTCTTATTATTATCCGTATTATTATTTATCTTATTGATATTATTATTATTTTTTCCGTATTATTATTATTATTGTTATTAGCATTATTATGAATATTACCATTATTATTACTATTATTCGTAGACTACTCTCATTGATTATCATTCTTGTTGTTTATTCATCAGTCGGATGTCAAAGTGTTGGTGGAAGCCAATGGTGATGTTAGACAGTGGCGGATAGCAGTACCTCCTATGTTTGGCATCATTGACCTCCTAAGGTACTTGGCCCGCGAACAGGCAGAACCCATTAACCTCTCAACTCTCGATCCTCACTGCTTTGTACTGACGCGTATGTTGGGCCTACGGATCGACGGCTCCCATGTTTGGACTATCACCGTGATCACCCTTAACCAAGAGGTCGGTTTCTTTATTTTCAACATAAATACATACAATACATACAATACATATACAAAAATGTATAAACCAAGAATTTTAACAGAAATGATGGCTGGAAAGCTCTATTCAGAGCATTATCATTATGGCTCTTTCTAGATGTCCAGAAAAAAAGCAGACAAACATAATATGACACAAAAGATAAGAAATATATCATGTACAAAATACCCGATGCAGATTCCTAACCCCTCTGTTGCACACTACCCCCTCCCTTCCTCCAATGCACACACATTTTATACAATCTTGTATCCATTCATCTAGGCCATTGCGAAATACAGCAAATATCTGTCAATTGGTAAATCATTATACATTTTAGATCCTTGATAAAAGAATGTTCGTTTACACTGGTCGACCCATCCTCTCGGGAAATTGTTCCCCTACAGAGAACATCTCCCTCTTTGTTGATCACCACATTAAACCCCTTGTCTCAACTGCACCCTCCTACATCCATGACACACCAGACTTTCTCAGGAAACTCAATGACATCAAGGACCAGATTCCCGAGACTGCAATCATCGGCACTTTTGATGTTTCATCCCTCTACACCAACATCCCCCATGACGAAGGTATTCCAGCCTCATGTGCAGCATTGGTTAACAGCGGTCACACGAGTCCCCCAGTATCCGACATCAAATCTCTCATGTCACATGTACTAACAACTTCACATTCATGGACAAGCACTACCTACAGGCATTCGGCACAGTGATGGGCACACGGATGGCTCCTTCCTATGCCTGTCTCTTCATGACCAAGCTGGAGCAGCAGCTGTTAGATTCAGCCCCCTGTCGCCCATGCATCTGGTGGCGCTACATGGACGACATCTTCTTCATCTGGACCAGGGAGAAAGACAGCCTCCAAACATTCATTGCCCACATCAATTCCTTCCACAAGACCATCAAATTCACTTCTGATTTCTCCCAACAGAAGACCAACTTCCTCGATGTCACAGTCAAGAAGGAGTCTAACCGTCTCACCACCACTCTCTACACCAAACCCACAGATACCCACCAGTACCTCCACTCATCCAGCTGCCACCCCCGTCACTGCAAAACCGGCATCCCTTACAGTCAGGCCCTCAGACTTCGCCGTATCTGCTCTGAGGATTCCGACTTTTCCTTCCATGCCAGGAACTTGAAGAGACGTAGGGGAAACCAAGACCACACTCAAGAGACAATTCTATTGGCACAGATCCACTGTCAACACAGCCAAGCTTGACACTCCAGTGGGCCACCATTTTAACCTTCCTAACCATTCCATCACCGATATGATTCTACAGGGCATTGAATCTTTAGGTACCTGTCCCGACACAGTCCGAACCAGCAGGGAGAAGTACTGGATGAGACGACTTCGCACCATCCAACCTCATGGCCTCAACATCCAGGAGGGAAATGATTAATACATCTTTTTATTCCCCTTCCTTACATTATACTTTCCACTCCCACTTAGTTTATTTTACTCCTCCCATCTCCCATGCAGGCCCCGTGCCCAATTTTTATTACATATTTCTCACTGTATGCACCCTTACACCTCCCATGCATTTACATATATATACATATATTTTATATGCATATATTTTATATGCATTTTACCTCCTCGTTGGATTTAGACACATATATTACAGACTTTATATGCACATGTATGTATTTTTCAGTATATAGTATGCCTTACATCTTATAGTCTTGTATACAGTAGATAGCAAATATATATTTTTCACTACACTTTACTCTATATTCCATATATTGTGCACATGGTGTCTGACAACTCGACTCCCTCTTTATTTTCTGCCCTACCACTCCACTGTACTGGACTTGTACAGTACTTATTCCTTTCTCTTACCCCTTGTCTTTGCATTGTTCCTTATCCTGTTTGATGTTGCCTCCCCATTTATCCTTTGCTTCCACAGGTTACCCACACTTGAGCTTGGGGCTCATTACTGTCCTTGTATCTCCACGCCTTTGTGTTTGCTTTATCCCCCTCCACACCTACTTGACTCCTTGCTTTTGACTCCCCACACTCGCCTTTTGTTTCCATTGTTTTGTGTCCCCAGCCCCTCCCTTACAGTTCCTGTTACATGTATACTGTTTTGTGTCTGTAGTCTATATATATGCTTGTCTTGCTTTTGTTTTCTGACGAAGATTCTGCTAGGATCGAAAGCTCAGACCCCTTTTGACTCCATTTTACTCCATTGGCTCGCTATTGTTGGATAAGCAGTTTTCAGCAGCTTGTTTTCCATATTCGTTTACACTAATTAGTATTATTTTTTTTTTTTTTGGGGGGGGGGGATACAAAGCTATCTACATTTCTTAGGGTATAACTGTGGGGTTTTTTTCGGAAGAGAGATTATTCTGCAGATATTCATAAGTTACATTGTGGAAAATATTATACAACATTATAAACATATGTTTCTTAGGTCGGGTTTTAAGGGTTTCCCTTCTAGAGATATCATGAATCTGGAAAATTGAGGTGTGATTTTGAGGGTTTGTCTATAAAATTATTCTCCCAGCCTTATTTTGAGGTTTTTGAAATTGGTCCAGATATATTTTTGGGGAAGATTGCCATATTATATCTGCATAATCGAAATTAGGAAGGATCACAGATTGGAAGAATAGATTTAAATATGATTCAGTCAAAGTATTTCTCAATCTGCCTATAAAGCTTATAATCTTTCTTACGTTCTTAATAACTTCACTAACATAAAAATCCTATTTAAACTGAATTGATGATGTTGATGCGTAGTGATAGCCTACTTGAATCGTCCTCGGAAGAGTCCTGTCTTCATCACTGTTTGTCATAGCGTTAAAAAAAGCTTACAGGCCTTCGTCATAATAAGGTGTGTGTATTTCTTTTACTCTGCTCCAGTGAGATAAGTCAAGAACCATGGAAATTCGGCCTAATATGTGCAGTGGCGGAGCTTGTATCCAGCGATAAAGGAGCATTTTGTGATGGGGGGGGGGGGGGGGGGAGCAAAGGACTAACTTGATAGAGACCAAGTCATTGATTGAAGGGTGGTGTGGAATGGGGACGTATCATCCTCTCTTCACATTTACTCCCTTCTCTCCATTTTTCTCTCTTTCTCTTTTTTTCACGATTCGATGGGGAGGGGTTGTAGCTCCTCCCCCGTATCATCGCCACTGGTACGGTGTTATAATACCTAATTCTCCTTTCCGACGTGACGTCACTTTCTTAACTACGACCGTAGTAACGCTTCAGTTGGTGAAAACACGGTTCGCTTAAGCGTCGCACTTAGTTGACTTCGGTCCCACACGTAGAATTTGCATGCAATAAATCCATTGCATTCTATTTGTATGCACATAGAACGACTCTCGCACACTCAGCGAACATCATCGGAAATTCACTCATTGCAGGATAACCTCATACTTATCGGAGTGATGGATGTCGTATTCAGGGAATTAAAAAAAAAAAAAAAAAAAAACTTTCACAAAACTGAGTAGGTGGGACTGTACAAAGTCCCATACCGTGATGATACCGAGTGGTGAACAGCTGCATGAGCGAGTTATTGTTTTGGCTTCCCATAACACATTTTCTGTCTTTGAAATCTATATAGCTCTAATGGTAAATATATGTATATATATTTTATATATAAGACTGAAGCGAAATATCAACAGGATATATACCTATTATAAAATGATCCGAACGAATGAGCCGTATTACGTCAGTTCCCAGCTTTTGTTATTATCTGGATTTTTCTTGCAGGTTTCGATCGCGTCTACCCATTTTACCCATCTTCCACGGTATCTAACGGGATCAGGAATATTGTGGTTGTGACAACCTATGGGACAGCAGATTTTCGGTATTTTGATGAAGAAAAGAAAAAAATAATATTATTGTCATAGAGTCAAAGTGCGTGCAAAGTCAATGTGCTGCTACGCATTGCCAAGCTATTGTTTTCACCCAGCGGCTGCAATCACGACGAAAGTTCCCGGATGCCCGGAAATAAGACTGCTCTCTTGATATCACATTATCACTATGGGCACAAACAATATTAAATTTTAAATCCTTTGTGTGGCGTTATTTACCTCAGTCCTCTTTACCCCCGGCATTTCACCTCTGAAATTTTACACCTTTTATTTCTTTGTACTGGATGCAGAAATCAATACCTTTCTTTCGCACACTCTCTTCTTTTTTATTGGACATAATATATGTAATATATCTAAACCCAAGTTAGTCAAAACTGGCACAGCTATTCATGAAATTTACTGGTAAACAAACGCAGAGTGATTTTGTTATATAAGTTGTGTTTTTGAAAGTTACAAACGTTTTTTTTTTTTCATTAAGCAACGTATAAAGACGTATAAATATACTCTATAGATAATATTTATCCACTTTTATATTTTAAATCTTTTGTGTGGCATTCCTTACATTAGGCATTTTTTCCCCTGGCATTTCACCTCTTAGGTTTCAAACATTGTATTTCTTTATACTGGATACAGAAATCAATGCATTTCTTTTCGCTCTCTCTCTCTCTTCTTTTTTATTGGACATAATAATTATGTCTAACGAAATTTACTGGAAACAAACGCAGCGTGATTTTTTTAAATATATACTTTATTTTACAAACGTGTTATTAATTCATAAGCAACGTATAAACACAAATCAAATTTGCCTCTGTCCTATATTATGTCTATATCCGAGTAGTTTAGGAAGGGGTTGTATAAATCAGTATACTCCTAGATGACATTTACACAAATGTTGAATAATATAGGTGGTATATTCAGATGATGTTGAATGTTGGGGTTATATAACCTGTCATATAACCAAATTCAAGATGTACTTATGTTTTTAAAACGATGGGTGGAGGTGGCTTTAAAATTTGCTTTATATGACATTCTGTATCTATTAAATGAAGTGTATCCAACACATATTTTTTTTCTCTCTTTCTTTTTTGTTCAGGTAATCTTCCAAGATCGGTGCCTACCGCCTTCGAATTTGTATATTCTGCCTGGCTACACGCTAGTCTTTCGTTACACACAGACGTAGCTCTAAAATTTCATGAATGTTATTGATTCATAGATGAGTCAAAGAAAACGGGTATTGATACATGGTAGACAGCATAGGCTGAAGGTTCTTGTTTTCAGTGTCGAGTAGTATATAGGCCAATATACAAATGCAGATGTACAAATTATAGATGCGTAATCTTTTGTAGTTAATTGTGTACATACAGAACACGTCATTGTAGTATTGTATAGGAGGTGGTAATCCACATGTTGATTAATGTTGGAGAATTGTGTCATGAAGATGATGGTAAGCATTATGGATGGTGACATTGTGGTACTGTTGAAATCACTCCTGTAATTATGGTGATAATTATGATCATAGGGATAGTCGTGCTACGGCACGAATATAATTTTTATCCTTATTACTACATCAACGGTTCCCTTTCTAAACGTTGACTCATGAAATCATTTTCTCAAAACTTTCAGAGCATATTTCCCTCTTACAAAGCAAAAATCAATGAAAGATTCAACTACTGACTACTGTTAAGACCATATCAACATACTAGATAATATCGTAGAAGTTGGTTTAGAAATTGGTGTGTAAAAAATCAACTTTCATTGCTCGATTTAAGTCATTTTGGGTGTCTAGAGTAAGTATTGATGTTATCCTCATCTTTTTTAAAATAATATTTTTTCGCATAATTTCTTATCTCGAAAAAGACATACACTTTGATAAACCTAGTTGAGCAGAGTAGGATAAGCCTACACAACGAACTTGAGTTGAAAAAAAATTAAGTGGGGGATATGACAAAATGGCCGTTATCTATATAATATAGTAAAGGCCTAGGAAATGTAACCTTTTGGTTGCATTTTCAGATATTCAAACCAAGCAGTTGCTAGCAAAAAGAAGGAGAAAAAGCTTGTTGTCTTGCTAGCAGTCGCTTTCCCAGACTAGCAAAAGCTTACAATCCTATTCAATTTCTTCTTATCATCAAAATGAAATGTTTTGTTTTTCCACACAAAAATATAATTACCTCCCATGTGCCGCCCATGCATAGAAGTTTTACGTAGCAAAATTTAGGCCAATGTATTTTCTTTACAATGCAGCATGTCGAATATTACATTTTTATCAAACATGAATATATATCTTTAATTAACCTTTCAGTATACCACAGCTATTCCGTGATTTTAAGTCAATTAAGAAAATACTGTTTTCAAGCATTATTATTCACCTTGATTACTGTAACCATTGGAAATCGGTTTTCATCAATTTTAAACAAGGTTTTATTGAGCAGTGTTGGTAGTTTTGTACAGAACATGGGATTTTAAAAAGAATGAGCTTTCACTATACACTTTTAGTATATATTCAATTGCATTTGATGAACATATCTGTATGAGCTGTACCCCAGAATTAAAATGAAATGCAGTAACAACAGTTATTGGCAAAGAGAGCGAATTTGTTCATTCTTAGACTTGTGAGGGCAGTATAAAGAATCACTAAACTGCACAAATAAAGTCAAGCAAAAATTGATCCTCGCTATTCATGTGTTGTCATTTCTATATTGCGGAGAACAGTATAGAGAGTTCCAAAAACCGCAAGCAGCCATGCTGGAGGACATAACAATAAAAACATGTGCACTAGACCATGAAAACAATGGCTTTTCATAGTCTGATGCACAGGTATTTTTTTATGTCCACCAGCATGGCTGCCATGAGAAACCTCTATACTGAATGAATGTTGCATGCTTATCTGGCTGCAGTAATTCATTTATTAATGAAACACGGACACGGCTATGATTGCTGCTGGCTTACCTGCGGTTGTAGCTGGACACTGGTTTTGTTACATAACATGACAGTGTACCTACCCATGCAATACATTAGGAATGCTATGCATGCCAACAATTCATTTTTTCTTTTAGTCACAAAACACTGGAGATTGGATACCGTTGAATTATTCTTTGTCATTGTGTGGCAAGTGTTAAACAAAAAACAACTTTTAATTTGTAAACAAATCTTTCGGCATATTACTCCCAGTGTTAAAGATCGTATGCTCGATCTGTAATATGCCGAAAGATTTGTTTACAAATTAAAAATTCCTCCCCAGTCAAGCTTCTTCGTTTACTAACCATTGTCTACGGCGGACCGTTTGAATATTAATGAGTCAGAAAGAAGAGGATCCTGGGTATTTGATTCTAGTTCGTCGTGACTTGGCCGTGAACCAGAATAGCCTGGTGGTTAAGTCGCTGCCCGGCAAGCAGTAGATGACAGGTTCGAATCCCGCTGGTTCCAATTTTTTCTGACTTGTGTTTTTCATTACAGATGGAGCATACGATCTTTAACACTGGGAGTAATATGCCGAAAGATTTGTTTACAAATTAAAAATTCCTCCCCAGTCAAGCTTCTTCGTTTACTAAAAAAAACTTGGAAAAGTGGGATTGTATCTGTTCATTTCAAGAGTGTCTAACTCAGACTCGGTGATGTGTGGCAATGATGATGCAAACAAGATGCCAAATGATATAAAGCTGAAGAGCTATTTTTTTACTTTTGTTTAACGTTTCAGATATTTCATTGTGCATTTGAGGTTTGACGTTTAAACTTCGGTAACATTTTAGGAAACAATCTGTATTCTGTGTTATTCAGTTTTTGTGTACAGATTATGATGCAAACTCCTTAAGTGATATCTTTAAAATATTTTAGAATAAGGAAAAGCAGCAGAAAGGGAGAGAGAGAGGGGGGGGGGGGGAGAGTGATAGAGGAAGAACCGGGGAGGAAGAGAGAAAGAGAGAGAGACAGACAGACAGACAGAGGCAGAGAGATATAGAGAGAGATAAAAGAGCTCCATAGAATCTGACCTGTCATTTGAAGTTGCATCATACTTTTATACTTTAACTCATAGTGGATATACGCCTTTTTATTTTAATTTTTACATTACTATTAAAACCTTAATACGTTAAGAAAAATAATCAGATTTATTTCCTATAAAAGGCTAACATGTCCCCGCCCGTGAACAAAAGCTCGTCGGATAAGTAAGAGCTTTCTTTCAAAGAAAGAACTGCTTTGATCATCAAATATTTCGATTAATTTTATTTCATTAACTTCTGACTGCAGTTTGGAGGTGTAGTGGTCTAGAGGATAAGTCCACGAACTATGAAGCACAATTAGGTACGGAATGCGAATCCCTTTCACGGCACTAATGTCCTTTGGTAAAGAAATGAATCTACATTTGACACTCCTCTCCCAGGTGAAGTAATTAGGTTTTCCCTGTAGGAACAATTTTTTTAAATGCTTGAGAGCCTTATCACGGTAGCTCTATTAAAGGTCGGTGGAATGATTGCAGGGCCCTTAGGGAGAGTATTATATAATACTCCTGAGGCTACTCTGGGTACTAAAACAAGAAAATGATTATATCATTATCATTAGGTGGTCTGTCCATCGGACAGCTCACCTCTTAATTTCGTCAGAATTTTCTTATTTATTTTTACAGACCCAATTTTGTCCCCACGATATCTCAAAATCGGCCATGCCAATTTCCTGCAATTTCATGCCATGTATGGAGTCTATCATGGACATGCCATGCGAACCTTTTTGAGGTCATCAAGCCATCATCATCATGAATTCATTTATCCCTTGGTTTCGTCATGACGTCATCAAATGGCGTCAGAACTCGAAATTACCAATTTGCATATAATGACGTCATCAAATTTTAATTTTTACATTACTATTAAAACCTTAATACGTTAAGAAAAATAATCAGATTTACTTCCTATAAAAGGCTAACATGTCCCCGCCTGTGAACAAAAGCTCGTCGGATAAGTAAGAGCTTTCTTTCAAAAAAGAACTGCTTTGATCATCAAATATTTCGATTAATTTTATTTCATTAACTTCTGACTGCAGTTTGGAGGTGTAGTGGTCTAGAGGATAAGTCCACGAACTATGAAGCACAATTAGGTACGGAATGCGAATCCCTTTCACGGCACTAATGTCCTTTGGTAAAGATATTGAATCTACATTTGACACTCCTCTCCCAGGTGAAGTAATTAGGTTTTCCCTGTAGGAACATTTTTTTTAAATGCTTGAGAGCCTTATCACGGTAGCTATATTAAAGGTCGGTGGAATGATTGCAGGGCCCTTAGGGAGAGTATTATATAATGCTCCTGAGGCTACTCTGGGTACTAAAACAAGAAAATGATTATATCATTATCATTAGGTGGTCTGTCCATCGGACAGCTCACCTCTTAATTTCGTCAGAATTTTCTTATTTATTTTTACAGACCCAATTTTGTCCCCACGATATCTCAAAATCGGCCAGGCCAATTTCCTGCAATTTCATGTCATGTATGGAGTCTATCATGGACATGCCATGCGAACCTTTTTGAGGTCATCAAGCCATCATGACGTCATCCAGGTGCCATTTTGTGAAATCACATTATCGATCATATCTTCATAACGAGTCATCAAAAGTAAACCATATTTGACACACAAGAACGTCAACAGGACATGTAATAAAATCCGCGCGAACATAATGACGCACAGGTACGCGCGCGTCAAAATTTAACAATGCTCAAAATCACTACAAACGAGAGTACGTTTCAGGTCATTTTAAGCATTTAAAAAAATTGCGCGCACACACGACCGTGCGCGCGTTTTGCGCGCGCACATCACGTATTTGAGAGAAAAACGCCGTTTTTTCGCAAGGAATAGCTTTCTGATAGTTTTCTTGACGATTTCCAATAATTTTCATTCATCCTCGACGTCTAATAATGGCGCGCGAGCGCGTCAAACTTTAAAATCCGCACGCGCGTCAATGGGCAATATAATGTAAAAAGTGGTAAAAACATGCCTATCTAGAATCGGCTATAGCTCATAAGATGTTTTCGTCATATTTTGATAGAGTATGATTAGTATGATGATTTTATGCGTAATTTGCCCCTTGATTTCATTATGGCGTCATCATAATAGCCTCAGAACCCAAAATTCCCAATTTGCATATAATGACGTCATCACATTTATGCAAATTCGAGTGTATCTCCCTTAATATGAATCGCCCAGTTTTTGATATGTTGTAGCTGAGACAATTTACTACCATATTAGTATCCACGATTTTTACACTTGAACCACAGCATTCTGGTCTAATTTTACGATATAAAGGGTCATTCCATTTTGCAACGTTTTACACGCATTTCCTATGGGGAATAAAATTTGGTCATATCTTGATTCTACATTTCAGTCTTCTAAAAGCAACAGCTCCGTCATTCGTCCATGTTTGTCGCCCAGCTTGGAGTATGTTGTAGTTGAGAAAATTCTTTAGTGTAACCTTTATATTTTGATCAGATCTCGGGATCATACCCATATATTTCAATTGGAAAGTGGGATTTGAGAATCTCATTTTCCGTTACACGTTATATTTATGGGGATAATTCTGGTATAGTGGTCTTAACACTGAACTGCGACGCCCAAGGAGCCGGGTTCGTCCCCATTGGGATGGGTATTTAAAAAAAAATTTTTTGGCTTTCTACCTTTTTTTTTTACCATCCTCTTCGAGTACTGTCACATACACAATCACAAACAATGAAAATAATTTTTAGTTTTCCTGTTGTCTCTTAAATATTGGGTGTGGGAAATGTATTAAGCCTTGCGGGTGGACTTTACGTTTATTTCTCTCTCTCTCACCTCCATGTCAATTTCCTTCATTTCATATCATCCATGAAGTTGATCATTGACATGCCACGCGAAGCTTTTTCAACTCATCAGGTTATCATGACGTCATCCAGCCGCCATTTTGTAAAATTCCATGATTGATCATATCATCATAACCAAACATAAAAAATCAATCATTTTGACATCAAATAAACTTCAGGTTAAGAATCATCAGGTCATGTCATCAAAGTCATGTACAGGTCATGACGGGCGCGTAGGTGTGCGTCAAAATTTTAAAATGCTCAAAATCAACCAAGGACTAAACCAGAGTATGTTTTCAGCTTATTTTGAGCATTTCAAAAATTTGCGCGTTTTCGCGCGTAACGCCATTACGCAACGTAAATTTGCCGTTTCTTTCTTTTCATTACAAAAATATTATATAATTCTCATCAATTTGATACCCTTTTCAGCACTCTAAGACCATTAATAAGGAAATGAGCGTCCGTCAGAGTTTGCAGCACGCGCGTGCGCGAGTCCCCATTATATATATGGCCTATCTAAATTCCGCTGTAGCTCGTTAAAAAGTCTTTTGACCCCCAATTTTTTTGTAGATATGAATTCATTTATCCCTTGGTTTCGTCATGACGTCATCAAATGGCGTCAGAACTCGAAATTACCAATTTGCATATAATGACGTCATCAAATTTGTGCAAATTTGTGTATCTTCGTAAATCTTCGTAAATATTGATCGTTTTCTCGCCCAATTTTTGATATGTTGTAGCTGAGACAATTCTCTACAAGATCAGTCTACACAATTTTTCAGTTGGACAACAGCATCATGGCCATATCAATTTGCAACGTTTTACACGCATTTTTTATGGAAAATGACTTTTACTCACACCTTGATTCTGCATTCCAGTCTTCTCAGAACACTAGCTCCGTCATTCAACCATGATTTTCGCCCAGCTTCGAGTATGTTGTAGCTGAGAAAAATATCTATCTTAGGTGTAACCTTTATATTTTGATCAGCTCTTGGGATCAGGGATCATACCCATATTTCAATCGGAAAGTTGGATTTGAGAATCTCATTTTCCGTTACATGTTATCTCTATGGGGATATTTCTTGTATAGTGGTCTTAACACTGAAATTGTTTCCTTGTTTGTGTTATGATAAATACTAAATGATGCCGGCGAGATTTGTACTGTAAAGAAACAAGAGAAGAGGTATCATGCACCGTATAGAGTCTTGTGAATAATTCATCATTAATCAGCATCCATCATCAGCCATCAAAATCATTAATCATCACTATCACCATCATCGTCATCACCATAATTATGATCTCATGATCAAGGAATTCATTTTCAGTACTTTGTTTAATAATTACATCATTACTTGTTCCATTACTGCATTACAGATACTCATGACCATCCCTATCTTTGTCAATGTCAGTATCATGATCATTCTCATTATCGTGATGACTATCATAATTAAGGACAGACCACCTAATTCGTCCAGCAGACGAATTAAGATCTCATCTAGTTATCATTGTTATCATAATTATTGTTAAATATGGCACGAAAAGAGACATGATAAGGAAGCTTTTCGACCTGCACTCATCAGGTTATCATTTTAAGGTTTGCAACTGGATATTCGATACTCCTTTTCAGTTACATAACATAAACACACATCTGTCATCATGGCATTTAAGATCTTTCTCTGCATTAACAACAAAATATATTTAGAATAACCCTTATAGTTATATGTTCATCTATCCAATTCCACCAACAAGTGAAGGTGGTTTCCTTGCACAATGCCAGCTTGCTCCAGTACATTAGTTTCTTCATATAATTGCTTTCAAGTTGACAGATGATGTAACATAAAGCAATAATAAAAGTGTCAGATTTTGAAATTATTATTTTTTGTTGCTTTCTCCAGGCACGCTTGGTCACCCTCTTAAGGAAATGTGCGTGTGTGTAATCCACGGGTAGGTACAGCAAAATCGGGATGGGGGAGGGTGATGATTTGTTTTTCCGGGATATGAATTGCAAAAATAGTCCTGAGCTCCCCAAGGTTCGATTAGGTGAAAGGAAGGGGCAACCCACCCCTTTCCGACGTCTATTTTTATCTGTTTAACTCAAAGAAAGAAATGAAAGTGTTGATAATTGATGAGGCCTCTTCTAGTCACTTATATGGCTACTCCATCAATATGGCCAATATTTGATGAAAGTTTACAAAATCAGGCTCGGACTTAGGTGAAGAGTTGTCATTATTACCTTAAGTAAATATTGATTTTATTATCACTGTCAGTAAAACTGTAGATGCAGTCTAATTCCCCTTCTTCTTCTTTTTTTGCAGGAAAAGGGCTTTATGCACAGTATCATTACTTCTGAAATCTTTTCAGAAATAATCAATGATGAGGTCCTGAGGCTCTTCAACAGTGATTATTATAGCCATTAAGCCCACGGAACCATTAAATCCCATTCTGGATCTCACCAGGGAACAATTTGTGAAATAATGATATGGTGAAAAGTAGTACTGCCTAAGTGGAGGTGGCATGTGGCAAAATCGATTTAGACGAATGTAAGCCTTAATGCTAGAGAAAGGTATTTTGTTTTTCAAAATTCCTTGCACATAACGTGAGGCTTGCGTTGCCTCTCCAAAGATCAAGAAAATGAACTAGAATCAGTAAAAACAACATAAAAAATTAATGCACAATATATACCAAAGATGATTTGTTTACTAAGCTAGCAACATGGAAAAGTTGTATATGTATTCCGGGCTATAAATTAATCTTTTTAGATTTTCGACAGGTCGACAAGGAAACGAAATAAAAAGGCTTGTCACATATCCAACTTTTCCATATGATGTGCACATTTATTTCCTAAACAGGCCAAAAAATAAGGGTGCAGAGAAAAGAAACAAAACGCATACACACGCACCCTCACACACACACAAACACACACACACACACACACATACACATACCCACTCTAGTACATGAATAGCACACCTTTAAAAAAGCTGTTAAATTATTTGATGTCTTTAAAAGCGCAGTCACAGTAAGTGAAGTCAATACCCACGTTGCTGATTCATATCTATTTTCCTATTTGGAGATTGGCAACCTCGTGGCCCTTTATCTATTTTATTACCCTTGGTAAATAAAACGTTATCATAGATCTCCCAAAGAGCATTTTTTTATTATGCCTATAGAAATTAAAATCCGATTATGCAATATGTTTTTCATTACAGATCGAGCATACGATCTTTAACACTGGGAGTAAAATGCCTAAAAATTTGTTTACAAATTAAAATTCCTCCCATCAAGCTTCTTCGTTTACTAACCATTGTCTACGGCGGATCGTTTGAATATTAATGAGTCAGAAAGAAGAGGATCTTGGGTATTTGATTCCAGTTCATCGTGACTTGGCCGTGAACCAGAATAGCCTGGTGGTTAAGTCGCTGCCCGGCAAGCAGTAGATGACAGGTTCGAATCCCGCTGGTTCCATTTTTTCTGACTTGTGTTTTTCATTACAGATCGAGCATACGATCTTTAACACTGGGAGTAAAATGCCTAAAAATTTGTTTACAAATTAAAATTCCTCCCATCAAGCTTCTTTTTTTACTATGCAATATGTCATTGTAATATTCGCACATTTCATAAGGGGCTATTTTAATTGTCTTAGGGGCTGGTCAAATCAGTCCGATAACGATAACAATAAAGGCAGACACGAGCATTTAATTGAAAATCTCTTTATCGGTATCGTTATTTGCCAAATGTGACCAGCTCTTTTATAGCTATAGGTAGATTGAAAGTCTTTGCGATCTTTTGAAATTAGAAATTAATCTTCTTAAGCTTCTCCATCAGGAGTAACGTCATCATAATTATTCATACTGTGCAAACACTGGCTGCTGACCACTAAAAGCTTACACAACACTACCAACGACTGTATTATGTAAAAAGTAATTCCAAACACATACATCGTTTAAAGATATGTTATTTATTTGAATTGGAAATGTGAATTTACCACAGCTGACCCTTCTCCAACATCGTATGGACATTGTCAATGATTAAAACAATAAGCCAGTTCGTAATTACAATTTCCGCATGTGCAGATAAAAGCCATTTGTACCAAGTGGCGATTGACCTTTATACGCTGTCATTGTACTCACCACGATGCGCGCACCAGCACGTGCATGTACAAATTGGGGTTATTTCAGTCATTTGTGACATGTACTGATTGTGAACTGGCTTACTGGTACACGTATTGTCAATATATTTTCAACGAACTAATAAACAAAATTAAAAGAAAATATATGAGAAGAATTTTCTAGGATATCAAACAATGAACAAACTCCCATAATTTGTTGCATATAAATGCGTGTCAATTGCATTTTAATGTAGCTAAAGTCATTATTGTCGATTAGCAATAACTATATCTACTTATGCCACTCACGACTCAGGTTCAGTAAATTGCTACCAGGTAGGAATGAATTTTGTCAATACGATGAGGATGAGCTATACTTAATTACCACATGGAAGTAGATGGAATATTAAGCTCTAGAGAATGTTGTAAAGTTTAAACCAGTATTATTATAACACTGATTGAACTGTATACAGTGTGAGCAACAAAAACAACAAAATAGAAGAAGAAGAAAGCAATGTTCAATCCACTTTTTAAATTACATTGTACACAAGATCCAAAACATTGTCTAGTGGCCAATTCAAAGCGCTTTGATTATGAATAACTATGCGATGAATGCAGCTTACAAATCTTAACAAATTTGATTTTTGTTTGTATGTGTGTGTGTGTGTGTATCTCTCTCTCTCTCTCTCTGTCAAAATGTTCACTCATTGTATTCAATCAATTGCTGTTTAATATCATCATTGTCATCACCATCATCATCATTAGCATCCTTATTTCGGGCTTTGCCAGTTTGCCAATCGATAGCAAATTTACTTGTGACTGAATAGCTTACCATTGTGAAAACTATCACTGTTCCGCCATCATATGTGGATATTTAAAAATAATTAATAGGAAAACGATCAGCTATTACACCACCATATTAGAATTAAGCCATTGAAATGGATCCTTAACACACTGTCACTGTTATTTTTTTTATTGATCCAACCTGTGCGAAAACAAAGTGATTTCAGCACATTTAAGCCATCTCATAAATAATTTAAGTGTGAGGCAAGTTGTTTTAACGAAGATTACATCAAATGTTTTCCATCTGCGGTTCATATAAACAACCTAATCAAAAAAGATAATGCTCATCTATAATATCATCCAAAATGTCTGAATTACCTCTGAATAATTTTTGTTTAAAACGTCATATCACTGTATGTACTGAATAATACATTTTATGAAATACTATCTATATACTGCTGAAGGGTTGAAATAAAAAAAAACCAACATGACATGTTAAAGTCCAGACATATATCTTATATCTATAGGCTTCATTACTAAGCACCTTTTTATAACAATGGATACGAGTAACTGATACTTGGATTAATACCTTTAAATTATCAAAAGATAAATTAAGAAAAAAAAACATAAGCATGAAATAAATTCAACAACTTTTAGACAAATACACATAATCCCTATTTATTAAAGACGGTAATACGTTAATTTTCGGAATAGACCCGTCTTGGTTTTTAACAACTTGGTTTTTAACAAGTTGGGAGTATTCAACATATTTTACTGTATTGATCAATGCGAAATTTCATCACAGATTATAAATATTTAAATATTGTACCTTAGGGAGCATGACAGATAAAAATATCTACATTATATTCACCTTATAAGTACACTAGATATTAATAACAATCTGCTTGCACAATACATGTATAACGATCCGGCCATTAGCTGCTCTGAAACATGTGTGAATAACAAATACATTAATTATAATGCAAAATCAATTTTTGAATACAAAATATATCATTTTTCTTGGTAGGTTATGTGATACTAACATTATTTATACCTGATATCAATAAATACCCACACAAAGTAATGATTTATATTTGATTGGTTATAATCTGGGGTTATTATTCTCAATTCAAGTGTTTTATTTTCTTGCGGAATAATTTCATAGTACTTTCACATGCTTAAGGTAGGAAGCAAGAAAGTAATTTCTTAACTTAAAACATATACTTAAATAAAATACATCAACATCTTAGGAGCAAAACGCTAAATAATTAAATCGCACTTAATAATTTAAGTGCGTTACTCCTGGTAATACCTGTCTATCAAGCCACAGTATAAACTCGATGATAAAGGAAAGCCGGACCCTTCTTATAAACATCTTACTTGGAATGGCAAAGAGCTTTGAAAACTAACTGTTGTTCAACAATTTGAGGTGAATGAACGATGGATTCCTTTTCCCAAGTGTGCTACCAAATCATTCGCTCTTTGGTATTCATATATTCAAATATTGGTAGCCATGATGTTGGCGCGTTCGTATAAAGGACTCCGCCGAGATTGGATACACTAGAAATACGTCCCCACAACCTAATATCAAGGGGCTATTAACAGAGGGCAAGTGCCCTCGGTACACGTTTTCAAGTAGACGCGTTAACAAATGGCCATGAGCATGGACTTGGTGAATGCCATCTTGGCAAATTACGAAACACTGAGAGAAGAAGAGAAAGAGCTATCAACCTATTTGATATGACTCTGTCGCTGTCGTCATTTCGACAATTTTCACAACTTAACATGATAACAAATTAACGTCGGGGTTATTTTTCTACACGTATTTGTCAAATGGATTGCAACTGATTTCAATTGTGCATAATCCCCTGGACAGACATATATGCGTTGACGTGCTAAAATTAGAAACATGTGTAAAAGTCATTATTTAGACAAATATAAAAATATATTTGACGTAAGGACCTGATAAGCACCCCACACGCACACACATACACTCCCCTGCATTGACAAACTGTAATATTTTTCCTTCAAAAATATCAAATATTACTTTCAAACGCATCGTAAATTTTATATCGCTTCTTTAGTCAAATCAATGTTATTCTACATAGTAGAATTAGCGAGCCTTATCATTTGAAACATAAGTCAAAGCATTTCGAAATAAGTTCATTTCAGGATATTTAAGAATAAAATCGCCTATATTTGGTTATGGAAGAGGATAAATAGAAATACTTCCCATACCGCATGTGAAATCTAAAATGCCCATATTCATTATTATCTTTTATAAAGTTGTATAAGCTACGTTTGTGTCTTTTTTTTTCAGATGGTTGCAGTGGAATCGTTCTCAGTTCGCGCCCTTCAGGCCTGATACTGCGGACTTGTCCAATATCCCTGTCCTCCAGAATAGATGTGGAGCTGCTAAATCAAATAGAAAGAAAAAAAGATGATTGTAATTAGATTCATTTTTCAGATAGTTATAAAGCACAAGTAAAAGCAGTAGAAATTTTCTTTTTAATTTGGTCCTAACTCCTAAATATACATTGACTGGTTTTAGGGTATTTCATATGATCATTTTGATTAGTATCCTATGAGGAAAAACAAGAAGAATTCGCTCCTTAAAGTAAAAAATGCCTTTTCCAATAGTCCCCATTATTAACAAGAAAGGCTTTTTAAAGAGAGAGAGAGAGAGTAGATTATAACATCATTCCAATTCATATGCTACGGCACACCTTACAGTTCAACTTTGACAAAATTTAATCTTTAAAGGATATTTTAAAAAAGATTCGATATAAATTGTATTATATCCTTGATTGAGGAAAGAACAAGTCCCTCATATTTAATGGTTTGTATTGTAAAATGAAATATGAATGTACGCAGTCAAGGAGGTTTCATAATAAAACACTAATAATACCGTGGAATGTATTGGAAAGTCAACAAAAATATCCATACGGGCCTTGACCCAATGACTACTACATTTTCCTATTCCCCATAGGTTAATACAGGGACCACCCTGCTCCAGTAGGCAACAGGTTAACATAATTACAAACCTCATTTGCCATTCTTTTGCTTGGTATATATTACTTTTCAACGATTTAGATTGTCATCGAATTCACTTCGTTTTTATAGGGTAGCTAGACCTGCTCTGTCAGGTGGATAACAAGAAAATCATTTTTGACGATTGATAGCTACATCCAACCTGAAAAGAGTTTATCGCTTTCTGTTACATGATCTTGAGGATGGGTTACGCTCGTTTGAGTTTGATAGACGTAGAACCAGACATTTTTACAAGATAAAACTGCCTAAATACAAAATAACACGATTCATATGATCAAGAGACTTCAGAAAAGTTAAGCTGTTGACTACTGAATTATTTAACTCTCATAGGCTTAATACAGAAGCCACCGGTTTCCGTAGCCAAGGGTTAATACAGATGAATAATTGTAATTTTCAAAAATATCATTTTCTTGCGCCTTTGTTCTCGCGTATATCAAAATTTGTCCGTATATTATTAAAAATAAAGCAAATGAATGCAAATTCGGATGCGATTTAAAACCAAGCAAAGCTTACAAAGAATATTGTAGGCAGAAGAAACGTCCTTATCACAATGATCTGGGAAAATGATTACAATTTTGGATGCACGAGTTTTGTTTTCGTACCTGTTAAATAAAATATATAACTAGTAAGGAGACATTATTGTTTTACAAATGAATTCTAATTCTATTCCGTTATTGATGAATAACATCAATGTATGTATCTTAGACCCGGTGAACGAGTGGCGTTATTTCACTATCGTCCAAAGCCCCTACTATTCTCATTCAATCTAATAATAGTTATGCCACAATGGGCAGTGAACTATAACCCCTCAGCTGCCTGAGTTGTCATGTAAGTGTGATCCCCCCAAAACGTCCTGCAACTCACCTCTCCTCATCTCTTTGTTGTCACCTCTCCTTACAAAGGCTGGTTGTCTGGCAGGTACCTGACTCGGTGGACACATATTAAGCTCGTCGCATAAATCGTTCATCAGTTTTAGCCAAATCTCGTATTTCATCAGTTTCAATACACCCCTGTAATCAGTCGGTTGTTCTTCATCCTGTAAAGCCCACCCTGAGCCTCCTAAATAAAAAACAAACAAACAAGAAGAACAGAAAAAAAAATTACATGCAATATTTTATAGCATGGTTTTGACCTGTCATATTGCGCACACAACTATATATATATATATATATATTTATTTATATATACTCTTTCTGTGCACAACTATATTATTTACTGTACCCTGTCTGAGACAAAATAAAGATATTCAAAAAGAAAATTGTTGAGTTTTGAAAACTAATTCAAACATCTAAAAGAATGATTTCCATATGGTTGTTTAACCACCATTTCCTTATTTCTAGATATAAAAATGATAGTGTAATAAAATGTCATATAGATAATTCCAAAAATTTAAAAAGCAATAAGTTGTTTTTTCTTCACAGCTTTTTTTTCACTTCATTCCTAATTTCCCTTGAAAACTTCCGTCTTAGTTTAAGGCTTGCCCATGTTTAATCTACGAAAGAGTAATAAATGCTCATAGGCTACATTCCTTTAGAGCGTGTTAATGTCTGTTAATGATTCCTGCCTCCGGGGAACACTTAGTTATCAAGGGCCTGATTTCGTCTCTTTTTCGGTGGTTAGAAGTAGTTCTTCTCGAGAAGTCGTTTATTCTCATGAGAGATTGGAAACCCTTTCATCGTTTACTTCAAGAAAAGGCATGTTCTCGATTAAGAAGGATGCATTTAAACCCTTTGAGTAAAGCATCCATATTCAGTAATATACGTTATTTCCCATATACATTTGACTTGAAGGGGAATATGATAAGATCAGAGTCAATGTTATTAGCATGTAAATGGATGGAAAAAACATCATGAACACTCACATCTGGATAATCTTTCTTAAATCGTCTATGTGAGAGGATACACATGTATGGGTAAAATCAGAGGAGATACGATAACAATAACTGCTGTATTTTTATTTCAATTTTTTTTTTCAATAGCACAAATCGTGCATTCAATTTGTATGTGATTGTTTCTGATTGCTGGGAAAAGCAGATTCTTTTCTTTTTTTATTATATAAATGCCTACATTTATAGTGTACATAATATGTACACTACAATATATTATATTCATCCCAGGGAATACTCAAGGCACTTATACAAAAGACTATTATTATCCCTTTGTTAGCCCAGCTGCCCTTCCCAAATCAAAAGGGTTGGAGGAGGGGCAGCCATTTTTTGCCTCGATAACAGACGTTAGTTCTCTAGCAGAGGCGTCGTGTCCTAGTGGATACGTCACCGGACTGTGGATCACATGGTTCGAGGTTCGAGTTTCGAGTCCCGTTGCGACACTAATGTCCTTTGACAAGACATTAATGTACATTTTCCAATCTCCACCCAGGTGTATTAATGCGTACCTGGAAGATTTTTTTTTTTTTTTCCTGGAGTACTCACAGCGCCTTTCTCGGCGCCTTGGGCATTCCTTGGAATAAATATGTGTGCGAAATAAATGAAGTTATTATTATCTTTATCATTATTATTGTTGTTATTATTATTTTTAAAATTATTATTATTATCAGTATTATCATTCTTATTCTTCTTATTATCATTACTACTACTATTATCATCGACAATCTCACGTTTTAAAGATTTAGTTAACTGCTGTCAGTTATGATAGTACCTATAGGCTTTCAAGCCCAGACTCTCTCTACACAATTTTATTTAATCCGATTTGAATTATTATTTTTCATGTCAGTGTGAATTAACAAGAACGGTACATGCAGATATACAAAATAGCGATTTCATGCCCAAAATGGTTTTTTTTTTAATCATATCATTCTAAGGATTGAGCTTATTCGGAAATTTATGAGAATATCAAATAAATAACAGTTTATAATGACCTAGAATTATATAGCCTGCATATTAAAGTAGAACTTTAATGATTTTAAATATTGGCTTATTACTTATTATTGCATAGATGTCATAAATTAAACAAGGTTATCAACATTCAACGCTTGGAAACATTTGAAGTAATGATCAATTATAAAACGGTAAAATACAGCCCCCGATATAGCACCTGAAGAGCTCATCGAACGCTGCTGAGATGTGTGACGTCACACCAGGGACCAGTCCTGTCTCAGCAGACGATGTCCCATAACATCTTACACATTTTTCAGTGCCTGTTTTGTCATCTCCTCTTCACTTATTTCTCTTACTTGACTAGCGTCAGTCTTAACGTTAGTCTGTTGCCTCACTGTTAACTTCGTGTATGGTATTATTTTGATGGAAAATGCAGCGTTAAAAAAATAAAGGAATCAGTCACTTGTAAACAAAATAAGACGCCATTGTATTTTCAGCTGCTTGCATCGGTGCATGTTCGGCGTTTCAAGAGGGAACGAATACCATCCGTGCTATTATTGGGAGGGCTTTTCAATTTGAAAGTCGGGTTTATTTCATTGATCATTGACCCTTATCCTGTGTATTTACAATCAAACGGTTTTAGTTATCAGAATCAGTGTCACTTTCCCTTTTAGAATGGTGTGAAATAAGGTCATGTTTAAATATAGCAAACTCTTTATAATTTGATAAATAATTGCATTGCAATTACGTTCATTCGTTATAGGACGTCGTCTGTTTAAGCAGGATCGGTCCCTAGTGCGACGTCATCAAAACATCGCTATATTTCTGGCGAATCCTCGGATATTCCAGATGTTGAGAAGAGCTTTTATTTATGTTGTTTTTATAATCATCAGATACGCAGTTGACATAAAACTTATACGATTGCCATCTGTAAGCTTCCCAGTTTCTAGTGATACATTATTTGCCATATTTGTGATTTTCTTTGAATAGCTACTTTAAGAACGGAGCGGCACTCTTTAGCGGACAATGCACGTATGACTACACACAGGTTCACATCATTATAATGGTAATAGATCATTGCAAAAGTTACGAAGCACTTTGTTACATTCGGAGTAAGCAGTTTTTTGTGTTCTTTTTTTTTTTAGGAAGAAATAAAATTGCGACCTTACAACTACACCATGTATGTGTTCTTTCGAGGACGCCCGTATTGTATCGTAGCGTATCGTACAAAACCAGCTGGCAATAAGCCTAATTTCCCGTTATTTTCAGGCGGCCAATCAAAATCCGTTATATTTTGCGTGCTTTGTTCCTTTAGTTTCCGGTTATATTGTTCGATTTCGGCTTTCTGTTCATTCGAAAAGCTTTAATATTTCTCTCTTCAACGCCATTTTCCAAAAAGGAAATGGAGAGGTAAAAAGGGAGATAACAGGGAACAAGTAAGAATAATAACAACAAAATCGTTGTAGGGTCTGTTATCTTATTCATATGTGGGAGAGGGAGGTCAGTTTTTGATAAACAACTTTTTAGCAAGAAGAAAGGCTGGATTTCGCATTTTTAAAAATCATATTATAGACATCTAATGGCAGCCACTCAAAACTGTTCTTATGTCAGCATATTTTGTCTTACGTAATTTTGTTTAACTTTTCATATTGAAAAGTTGTAAGACGCCTTGGGCATCCCTTGTGATTGATATGTGCGCCTTAGAAATGTTCATTATCATTTTTATCATCTAGGCAAAGACAAACAAGAATTTGATCTTTCTATATTTCGTTTTCATTTCTATAAAAAAAAAACATTTTATTGTGTTACTCCTTCTTTTCTGCATGTTATTCTATGTGATACTGTTTTGTCTTTATTAAGTGATCCCTCAAGAGTATTTTTGCAAGTCGAAATGGGGGACCCTTTAATAGGGTTTCTGTGATTCAGTTGTGGCCTGCCCCATTCCTGGTCATATGTCAGTACACTTGGGGGATCAATTATATTCATTTTCAACCTTCTTATATTGTATTTTGTTCTTTGTAAGTCTACATGTATATACTTTGATTTGCCGAATAAAATGATAATAATAACAATAATAATTATACAGAATTACTATATAATGAGCACCTGACGTAGACATTACATCATTAATAACGGGAGTGAAAAAGATACAATAAAGTGCCAAAATGCCTTTTACTCCTAGTGGATTGATCTGCGACACATTAATGCAAACTTTACATACTTTTCTTAAGCGGTGTCTTCACATGCATTTTTCAAAGTTGGTTAAACGCCCAGTATAGAGGAAAGTACAGTTTTAAGTATAAAGTTACAATACATTGCACACATGTCAAATAAGTATATAATATTATATATGAATACTATAGCGTTACTCGGAATTCACTACTTTAAAGAGATGAAATATCATAGATGCAGTTATTATGAAATTAATTGATATAACTGCAAATAAAATTGTGTAAGATTTGGACGTTTGGTCAGTGCGTCGACGCGTTATCGTCCTTAAGTTTATTATCGAGTGTTGTTACAGTTTAGTGGAAGAATACAAGAATATATTACCATTAACGTAGTACTCATGGCATGCATGGTACTAATCAGAGCCCCGTTTCATAAAGCTTGTTATCAATAACAATTGCCCCATTTGCTCTCAGCCAATCTGATGCAAGTATTTCAGTAGCTTATAACTGTTATTGTAAGTTGTTATTGATAAAAAGTTTTGTGAAACGGGGCCCTCGTTGCTTTAATTGGTCTGCCATTACAAATCATGACGTACTTTGAATTATAGGGTTCCTTAGAATTTTTTTGTTAATGTAGAACACCGTTTAAGCTAAATAGTGATGCAAATAGGCACATCAAATGTTGTTTGTGCGTCATCTCTTTGACATCAATCAAGGTGATTATTCAGCATAGCATTAGGCAAGAATGTGGTATATTGTATATTGATCATTTTAAATATTGTTAAATAATATCGTTTTAAATAAGGTACGATGATATAATATGATAATATAGTGTTCCTGTAATCATAATTAATATCAAATCTACATGTGATCATTAATTACGTGCATCTATTAAATATATCTAATTTAAGGTCATATCAACGAGTCATTGGATCAGATAATACAATAAACTTGGAGGGACGTTAAATAGCTTGATTCGGGTTTTTTTAAATTGCTCAAGCGCTACTCACTCATGTGGTCATTGATTACGTTCCGAAGTACATTTGTATTACGTAGGAACCCCGAAAGACCCATTTTAAAACGTCATCTCTTAGGTTCGCGTATTTCTTCCCCAGGTTGCACTCTTTCACGATAACAAAGAGTCTTTTTTCCCGGGGTTATAAGAGCCCTGGATCCAATTTCAAGACAAAAGGGGTTCCACCCAACCATTTTGATATCACCAGATCATGAAGCCAGCATAGCCGTCACATTTCCTTTGATGAAATTCATTTATGTTCAATTCAAAAGGGACAGTCAACTAGATTTATGTAACAAGCCTTCTCTCTTTGTAGTCCAGAAAGCAAGTGTCGGGTTTTTGTTGAGTGAATATGACATCTAGAGGAACTAGATGTCAGCAAAGACCTATACATCTTCCAAATTATGATTCTTTCGTTTCATCACTGACTCTATACGCTATGGTCACAACTGATCGTGTTTGTTTTTGCACGTGCGTTTGTAATGCGCTTTCAGAACCCATTCCAAATTGAATTGCGCTATATAAAATCATTGCATTATTGTTAAATATTATTAACAATATCATTTAATATTATATATTATCATCATGAATTTATTATTATTAGCATTACTTTTACTATTATTATTATCATTATTATTATGAGTATTACTATTATTATTGTTGTTATTATTATTATTATCACTGTTATTATTATTATATTTTTCGAACTAGTTTCATTTTTCATTATCATTATCTATGTGTAAATATATTGCTTTTTTTCATTTGACCTTTCTAGCCTTTCTCAATTCATTATTATCATGAATCCGGCGTGTGTTCGGTAAAATAATCAATCACATACGAGTTGTAGCAATTTAAGAAGATTCATGTTAATGAACAGGTAGTTACGCTCAGCTTCTCGTTGTAAACATTGAGTAAAAGTAGGGGAAAAGGAAACAGTGTAAATAGCGCTCTACTATACTGCGTCCATTTTTTATAAAACTGGACGGTAATAGACGACATAAGCTTTCCATGATAAGTTTGTGAAGAACAAAGATATCCAGATTGGAAAATTGGTGTTCTTTTTAATTCTTTATGGTGACAAATAATGTAAGATGTTTTTAATAATTTTTTTTTTTTGCAGTAACACCATTCGGGTCTAGGATAACCCCCAGTGGCATAGCAACGATTTTATTTTTACAGGGGGGGGGGGGGAGCACACAAATGGAGGGCTGTGAACTTTGGGGAACTGCTTTGAGGGAGATCCGTATTTTGTCCTTCTTGCCAGTCCTCCAAAAGTGGGTAGGGGGGGGGGGGGGGGTGGGTATGAAATGTTTTCCTCCATAATTCTCTGACAATCAACACAGAAAGGGGGTTTCGCCGGGATTGCCCCCCTCCCCGCCACTGCCCAATAACATATTTTTGGGTCAAACGATACTTCATTGCTCTCGGTGGTATCAACTAAAGTCAATAGTTTTTTTCACAATAGGCCTATAACTCTTCACTCTAACCCAGCATTCTTAAAATTCTTGTATTTAAATGAATTAAGAAATATCGAAATTTAGCTAGAATCATAGTCTAACTAAATGACAATAATCCTAGTTTCGGAAACAACAGAAGGTCATATTAAGTGAAACAAACGGGCACACACGTGACCATCTGTTTTGCCTCATTTCCGCAATGTCAGATTGCATGTTAGTGATTTTTGTTTTATATCACCAGTTTCTTACATGAAAAAATTTCCCTTTCTTTGACAAGAAAAAAATCCCAACCATAGTGTATTACCGAGACATTTAAAAACGCCCATTTTTAGTGGTCACACACACGTGACCAGCCAATTTTTGAAGCTAAAAAACAAACAAAAACAATGTTTACTCATTCATGGAAAATTGCTTTAAAACTGTTCAGAACAGTCAAATCATACAGTAATGAGAAGTGGAAACATGCACTCCAAAGGAAATACGAGAAAAGTAAGTTTTAATACCAACAAGTAAGATCTTTTTTTGTGCGAGGTCACACACATGACCGACCTAATTTTGACCTCTGAATGAAAATGATGAACTCTTATTTAAAATAATTACCCTCAGTCTGTTGTGGGTAAGATTGTTATTCAAAGATCCAAAATAAGATTTCTACTATACAAGACACAATTTATACTGACAAATTAGGTTTAAATCAACTATTTTCAGGATTTCGGTCACACACGTGGCTGAGAATGGCCCTGAAGTGTTTTTCTTTATACAGTCTGTTTAAAACCATTGAACACATTCCTGTTTAGCATGATAAGTTTTTCCTAATACACGTTGTTGGATATGTTGGCATCAGATGTTTGTAACGTACAAGGGTACAATGGAACGACATGTGCTATCACTAATTTCAAAAGTTCACGCCCTTATTACACTAAAAGAGAATTAGTGAATATTTTGTAGCCTACTTAAAGAAAGAAAGTATAAAAAACAAAACATATCGGACATTGTTTAAGATTACGAACAGTTGAGGAAATATTACAATGTAACCATAAGTTGAATATGATTTGAATAAGTGTCAATATCCTATAATAATAATTAACAATGCTTATATAGCGCATAACACTTTGCGGAGCATGTCTCTATGCGCTTAGAGAGTAAGAAATGATAGATAGAGAGTCACTGTACAATGTTCAGGGATTAATAAGAAGATTTAAAAAGATAGGTCTTCAGGGCAGATTTAAAGTGTTCTAATGAATTAATGGACCTAAGGGCAGCTGGAAGAGCATTCCATAGAAATAGGGCAGCCAGTGTATACAACAGCATCAGAGCTCGAAAAACAACATATACGCCCATATTACACTAAAAGAGAATTAGTGAATATTTTGTAGCCTACTGAAAGAAAGAAAGTATAAAAAACAAAATATATCGATTACGAACAGTTGAGGAAATATTACAATGTAACCATAAGTTGAATATGATTTGAATAAGTGTCAATATCCTATACCAGTGTATACAACAGCATCAGAGCTTGAAAAACAACATATATCCAACTTCACGAGCTTTTTATGATGTCGTTACCACTTCTGTGACTTTTCAACTTATCTCTTTGTAGAGAGTAACTTATATTCTTTCGATGATACCTTATTCTTAAGTTATTTGCCTTGGATGGCTGATCACCAGGGTTTTCAATAAGAAGCAAAAAACAATTGTCGAAATAGCATCTGACCAAGTTTGGGCGAAAGCAAAGCATGTGTGTCAAAAGCCATCAATGTGCATTTGAGTAACAAAACGATAATGTCAATTCGAAACCAATAAAATGATTGTTCGAAGCAGATATTTTTTACTCTCTTTGTCATGGTGACACAGTCTTGACCCTTTTCCGCAACCCTTGTTTCAGGTAACAGTGGCGTATCCAGGGGGCGCAACAGTCGTAAAAAAAAAAAAAAATAGGAAAAAAAAAAAAAAAATCCTCGCACCAATTGAAAATATTGTTCATTAAATAGGCTTCAAAATTGGTCACATATATAGAAATGCCAAGTAGTACGTTTTTAACGTATTAATACGTTTTTTGGAGTAAAATACGTCCGTACGTTTTTCTGTGCGAAAATCCGTTTTTTGAAAATTCCGAGTATGGTTGTTCGAACTTACACTACGTAGATACCCTATAACTACCTTATCTTGTCTATGTGCACTGTTTGTGCTAACATGTACAGTGTATACGAAGCATGGGCGTGAGAACAAACAGTGTACATTGACAAGATAACGTACTGTGCAGTGAATCCATGTTATGCATGATGGCAGTACACGATTGTGCTATCGCGAGATAAGGAAATCACAGCCCCTAATAACCGGCATTTGTCCTCTGAGAACTGATTCTAAATTTTGCAAAATATGAGTCCAAATGGAATATCATCGCTATTTTTCATGATTCAGGTGAGAGATAATGTCTAATTTGTTGGTTAATTTGTTGAAATATTCTCTTGAAAAAATCAAGATTTTTTCAAGAGACTATGATCAAGGTACAAGGATACAGGTGCCAAGTCTTCCCCAGCACCAGCGGCCTAGATAATTGGTAGTGTGGTGGGTACAGTGCGTGCATATCGTGAATCGTTCTTCATGACCAGGCTTTTGTGGCTTGTTTTCTACTCTTCCCGGCCCCCACTCAGTATTATTTAGGGTACGCGTATGCTTGTTCCCTCCCTTTGAAAGCACCCCCTATCTCAGGGCTGCCAAAATTTCTGAACCCCCCTATCGCGGGCTTTGCGCGGGCTTTTCCTGCTTTGGAGACCCCCCTAAATTCAGAACACTGCTCAATGTACCCCCCTATCTCAGGTGAGCTCTCATTCCAACCCCATATCTCAGGACAGACACCAACCCCCTCCCAAGTAAGCTTGGAAGAGATGGGGGCCAGTGTTTTTACTTTTCAAAATGAAATAATCCTGGCTGAATGAGCTGTCAAAACTAGCAGGAATTTCAGGAATTTGATTCTGGGATTTGATCGATTTTTCAAGATATTTCATAACCCCCCTTTTTTTTTAATTTCTCAGGTGTCGAAGAGAGAGAGAGAGAGAGAGAAAGAAAAACACCCCCCTTTTTAATGAAATCTCCGGGTGAAAGATAAAAAACACCCCCTTTTTTTACAATTCACGGGCCGGATTGTGTCGCCCAAAAAATACCCCTTTACCGGAGATTTTGGGAAAACGCATGCGGTCCCTTCGACCTCCGAGTGGGGGGGGGGGGGGGGGGGGGGGCTACTCTTTAACTTTATGTTGGGGTGTTTGAATTTAGCTGTGGTTAACTACATACGATCAGGGAATTCCTGGAATGTTATAGAATGAAGATAAAGTAATTTTCCATCGAAAAAAATTTAGTTCCTGGTTTTGAGTTTAGATCTTACTAGGCAACTGGGCAAGGTGAATTTGCATGTGGTGTGGTAAAAAGCAGATCAGTTGGCTAAAATATTAAGTTAATCATGTCAATATTTCTTTATAATGTACTGTATATTAATGAATTTAGCCCTCTAAAGAACAAGAAAACGTACCAGCTTCAGGGGGCTTCGCTCCCTGAACCCTCAAAAGAGGCTTTGCCCCTCGACCCCATCAGGGGCCCTGAGCGGGCCCCTGTACCTCCGGCTTGGGTTTTCAGGATTTTTTTGAGCTGAAGGAAGCAAACATTCAAACCCGAGTATGCAGCTCAGCAAAATGGAGCTGCTTCGAGACGAGACGAGTTCAGTGCCTGTTGCAAACTGTGCGGGGCACAATTTTGACCAGTATTTTTTATGTTTTTAATGCATTCACATGAAACGACTTTATGCAACTGAAGGCGTTCTTATTAAAGAAATGTACAGTAGTCGCATTAGCATTTTTAAGGAAAATAGCGAAAAACATATAAAACCGGCAAAATATGTTTTTTCTAGCTGAATAATATGTTTTTTGAAAGTGACAGGTTGGCAGCTCTGCATATAGTACTATTTTGCATCTCAGCCCTTCTTCAGAAGCAAAAATTTTCCAAAGACCCCTCCCCCATGACGGCGATCAATAATTCCTGGCGCCCCCCCCCCCCCCCCCTATTAGGAAATCCTGGATACGCCCCTGGGTAAGCCCTTTCTTTATTGGGTCATTCACAGTAGAAACAGTAATTTTGGGTGCTATCTTTATTGCGAAAGTAAATTGTTTTGCTACCTACCAACAGACGTGTCCTAACGCCCATTTCATCATAGTTTGAGGTTAGGTAAACTACTGGCTTCATGTGGTATTCGAGATATGCAGGGAAGATGCATAGTGCGCATAACAAGTGAGCAGAGCGGGGGTGTTTTTTTTGTGCCAAGATAATATCACAAGACAATTATTCTAGAGATTGAAAGATTGAATAAAATCAGCCTACAAACTGAATCAAAGCTATGTAAAAGCTCGGATGGTTTGTGTTACTATATCGAAGAACAAACCAGAATATAACCTTCAGATTGATTTTACACCAAATTAACGTTTGGGTACGGCTTTCAATTTACCTGAAATTCGTTTCATCAGGTCAAGATTTTATAAGGTAAAATCTGTATAAAAATTGTACAGAATGTATCTGATTAGATAGTGATTTAATGATCTGACAAACTGTGAAACATGATACACCTTGCGAATATGTATAATCAATGCAAAGTAAACACAAAGGGAAATTTTGTTTTAAGGATATATCTTAGATCATTAAATTCTGAATCTTGGGACAGCGTGAAAACAATTTCAGTAGTGAATGTGCAAATGCGCTACGTTTTTTTTTAAAGCTGGCTACTACTACTACTATTACTAGTCGAACGTACTCGGAAAGATTTTACAAGCTCCGTTCTTCATGATCTTTGGTCGTGACTTACTACTTTAAACAAGCCTTAGTTATTTACTTTTAGAGGAACTACACGCCTCAGATGGCGCTTCAGATTAACTCCTAAAATCGCATGAGTATCACATCAATGAATACAAGCTTACCTTGAGGTCCCTCTGTGATGCTTAATGCTGATGAAGTTTGGACGGCTATGAAGAGAAGGAAGGCTAAAGAAAGAAGAGTGCTTATTGTCGAATTCATTTTTCTGAGTTAAGTTGCAGACTTCAATCCGTAAACTTATACGGACGCACTGAGCTAAACGTTTGCAACACTGCAGGCTTTGTAGCGATTGCCCGATCTATTGACGAACTTTCGATCATGCGCTGAAGAAATCACACAACAAATCCAATGCAAAAAAAAGTTCTAAAAGTTTCTAACAGATGTGGTTCTCCTTTCTATTCTCTCTCTTCATTCCTTTATTCGAAGGATCGTTTTTCGTTTCCTGCAGCTGTCTTTAGAGCCGTGCCGACATATGTGCCTTTTGAGCGTTTTCCCTGAGTTTTTATGCTGCTTTATATTGGTTCTTTCCTGTCAGATTTCTGCCGATTGATGAAGCAGGAATTCTCTCGATATCATCAAACTTCGAAGATGGTTACCCCCTTCGGTTTTTGAGGACAGCGTCCAATCCACTTCTCTACGGCTGAGATGATGCGCAGTGGGATAGTTATGTTTTTCTGGCGCAGAGAAGTGGCATGGAAAAAAAGCACTCTCGAGGCAAAAAGCGCGCGCAATTCGCAAACACGTTTGGTCTCTAAGCGGTCTCTGACACGACTGGCTTCAGAATCAAGTATTTCGGACAACGTGTCTCATACTTTGCTTTCGGAGAAACGGAATTTTAAGAAGAAAGAAAATTAGAACTATTCCGCCCCCTTTTTATTTTTTTTTTTTTGGGGGGGGGGGGGGGGGGGGGGTTGTTATTTGGGTGGGTGCATTCAATTGGTTTAGAGACGTTAACTAGGTATAATAAGTAGTCAATTCCAAACATAATGTTTACTCAATCTCGCTCCATCAGGAGTCGGGTCGTGTTATGTTTTGCCAGGGCATGCAACGCTCGTCTTTATAATTATATACCAGGTTCTTCTGGGCCCTGTTTCATAAAACTTGTTATCGATAACAACTGTCACAGATCTATGGTCATATCTGCTCATAGCCAAGCAATTGCGCTCATTTCAGTAGCTTGTTTATAACTGTTGTAACTTGATACTGATAAACATTTTTTGAGGTACAGGGCCCTAATCTGAAGTTAACACTGTGACCTAATCACACCGATAAGATTAACACAAAAAAGCACTTCCTCGAAAGGCTAAAATCTTGTGGATTATTTGTTGATTTAGAGTCTTTTTCGGGATATTACTAGATGTACTAAGGCGAGGTTCAAACCTGGTGTACAGATAGACTTTAAACGACTACTGGTATTCTTTTTTTTTCTGACAGAGGGTACGGCGTAACGACTTAAATGACATGGCTGTGGATAATAGCATCACATCATTTCACGGTGAAAGCATTCAGTATGTGATCTGCCATCTGCGGTGGGAAAAGCAATTAACAGCCTCTTCGGTCATCTCATCGAAAATAGGGTAGATTATAATAAAAACCGTGATGCTATTAGGAGTCAAAGTACATAAACATCACACGAAGCACTATTTCAGCATGACACTTGCCCTATTCTCTTTTCTCTGAAACGTATAGATAATGGGCCCCGTTTCATAGACATCTTGATCCATATCAAATGCCATGATATTTAAAGGAAGAGAAAAGAACAGCAACATTGTTTTGTTTTTTGTTTTTATTATTTTCAAGCTGAATGTTGTGGTTACAGCATACCGTGAAATCAGGAATATTGGAATATATGACAATAATACAGCGAGCACTGTTGAAAATAAAAACTTGATGTTGCGCTAAGCTCTCTTTAGAGTGATCTCACCGCCGCGGCAATGTGTGTTGTCTTCGCATCGCCCTAGGTCACTGAACGAAATTCCAGCTCCCCATTAAACCGTCATACCAACCTTTGCATTCATTACGACTAGTAAACGCCATATTTGGATGGTGATGTCAGCAAATGAGATAGATAAGGAAACGTATCTGTGGAAGGCTGAACTCTGCTTATTGGATTTTCCCGTGTTTAAATCGATAACATTTAACATGGCATCTTTGTATAGTATGAATTTCTTGATTAAGGCCGCGTCACACTACAGCGTATCGAGTCAACGAATGCCCAACGTATTCGAAAATTTGGATATACGTTCGCATAAGTTGCTAATCGTTCGTAAAGGCGCTGTCACACTCTAGCGTATAGAGCCAGCGTATGAGGAACGTATCGAATATTTCGAAAAATTGTTTATACGCACAACTTTTCAGCGTATGAGGTCGATTTTCGGTTAATGACCGTTAGAGTAACGTGAGCCTAGCATACCGTCAGCGTATGAGTAGCGTATGAGTAGCGTACGCATAGCGTATGTGATGTGACGTGTATTTGAGTTGGACGTATACCGACGTATGAGTAACGTATATCAGCGTACCTCCGACGTATGAGAAACGTATGCGGAACGTCAGCCTAACGTATGAGGAGCGTACACAGTGGGGGGTATAAAAGGTGGCAGCGCGCGAATTTCGTCATTCCGCTAGTAGACTTCAAGCTGTCAAGATGTCAAAACGCCGTGCCAAGAAAGTCAAGCCAGCTGATGTTCCTCCTCCTTCTCCACCTGATACAGATTTGGAAATGTGAGACTTTATATACCCCCATGCGCTGCAAATACGCATGTAATACGTATAAGTTGGCTGTACGCTCAGAACACGTTAGCCATAAGTTGAGTACGTTAGACTGTCGTTAGAACTACCATCATAACGTTAGCCATTCGTTAGACACACGTCAGACACACGTTCATTATACGCTCCTCTAACGCTAGGTTTCCTGACCCACTCAATTTCAACGTATGAGAAGCGTACTTGACGTATGAGTAACTTACCTTCAGCGTACCTCTAGCTTGTTCAGCGTATGAGGAACGTATGAGGGGCGTAAAATTCATACGTCGGCATACGCTGAAAATTTTTGTGCATGTTCAAAAAAAAATTTGGCCGTCAGCGTACATCAACGTACACCGACGTACCCCGGCGTACTACAAACGAATTCCAGCGTACCCCTAGCGTGTTTCAGCGTATGTCAGCGTATGCCCAAAAAGTCCATACGTTCCTCATACGCTGGCTCTATACGCTAGAGTGTGACAGCGCCTTAACACGTTCGACGTACGTCGTATTCGTTAGCTGTTCGCAATGGTTCGCTGAGATACGCTATTTGGGTTAACTACCCGCCCACTGCACTCTAATGTCACGATGAGATAAAGTTTGTACGAATTCATAAGTACGGCGGCCTTCAAGCCTATTTTCAGGCCTATTTTCAGGTTTCCTCATTAGCTAGTAGCGATATTTCAGTAGCTCAGTAATTTGGACAAAATGAAAGCCTCAGACACATTACAATCCAGGTTTAATAGGCATTATATCTTATATCATAAAAAAAGGAACTAGACAATCGAGTTCCTTCATTTTTTTTAATGACTCAGCAAGAGATATCTATAGCGATACCTTCAAAGGTTTCTTCTAGACACATTCCAATCCAGGTTTAATAGACCTTGTATCTTAAAAAAAAGTTATCTTTCACACAAATTCAAAATTTACAACCCTATATGGGGTTCAAAATTGCACCCCAATATAAGGTGCATTTTTGGCAACCTCTGGGTTCATAATTGCACCCTAATGGGTGCAACGTCGATGACAATCGATCACCATTCTCGCCTCTTCACAGCTTAGCGGCAGACCATTATTTCATAATTCACGCACAATGAAACACAGACAGTACACGCCATGAACGGACCTCGGTGAAATCCATCGGGCCACGCCTGGGGGCGTCAACAGTCTCACATTTAGGATTGCTCATTCAACTTTAAGGTTGCTGTTGTTGTTGTTGTTGTTGTTCTTTTGGTTTATTGGCGCTTATCATTCAAGAGTGAATATTTACGCCTTTTCTTTCTTTTTTTCTCTTTTTTTACTTGATATAGATATGAGGTATTTTTCTTTCAGCCTACTACCATATATTTTTAATTACTAACATATTTAAATTCAAACCTGGTTTCCATTGTATCCCAAAAGCATTCATGTACAATATTTTACAACCATGTTAAATTCAGTTATCTCTGTGGCACATACGGTATTCATCCAAAAATCAAACTATCATAAAATATGATTACTCTATTCCAAAGTGGAAACATGTAATTATTTCTACAAAGAGATATAAAAGTTTTATAAAACTATACTCCATTCAGTCCATATATTGGTGGGATTCTGGAAAAAATATTGGCTTAGGCATGAGAAAAGAGAGAAATACATGTAATGCTGATCAGGGAAAGCTGTTAACAAACTGATAATTGAGACAATAATATGAATTTTCATAAAATAAATATATGAAATATTAGTTCAATAAATTTCAATAGTTCAATAATTAAAAAATTCAATACTCCAATATCAATTGCCATTCTAGATTATCTTTTGATTTAAATGATTTGCATCAAATGCATCAGAGATGCCAATTAGACCTCATCTCTCTCCTACTTCTGAATACATCTGAAATGTGATGTTTTAGAAAGGAACTTCTGAGAAACAGGGTAGTTTTACTTGAGACAAGTCAGATATGTACAGATCTGTGGATTGATTGGAGAAAATATGTGTGACTCTTTTGAGCGAATCATTGCACACGTTCCTGCTGTTATTACTCAGATACTATCTTAGGTTATCTCAAATACTCAAGATATTGGATATATTTCAATTACTGAAATTTACTATTATTATTAGATTTTTTAAATATTTCAGTGTGTACTGAAATATCTATTCCTATAACTAATCAGTATAGTAACGGTTAGTAAAACTAGCACTTTCCCTTAAAATGATATAATCTCGACTGAGTTATCAAATGTAATCACGTATTCTTATTTAAATAACTTTTTTGACAAAGAAACTATCAAAATGAGCCGCGATAAATTTCCGATATAATTTTTAAAATGCGAATTATGCAAATTTTCCTGCTTTAAGCCCTACAAGTACCGATACGGTAAGTGCCGGTTTACTGTTAGTCTTTTCGCGATTACTCTCTTGAAACACGTCATTACGGAGATGTTCAATTTAAGCAAATTTACGACACAAGCTGATCGAAATGCATTTATTTTTTCTTTTTCTAATTAATTTCATTTCTATGCTTTTGAATAATAAGTCTTACTTCATGAGATATTGTGACATAAGTGCCAACAATGCTGGTGTGGGTATTCATGTAAGAGTAATACTTCTGATCGAAGGGTGCAGAATTCAACCTTACACAATTTTGAACCCCGGTTTACGCAAAGCGTACCCGTAGGGGTGCAAAATTCCACCCGAGTAGATGATATACGGGTGCTCCGCCGAAATTTGCACCCTAAATAGAACCCTTATTTCTTAGTGGGTTGAGTGCTTTAAGATTATCAAAAAACAGTTCTCTTCTTATTCTAAATTTATAACATTGCATGACATAATGGAATTCGTCTCCTACTTTTTGCATACTACATTCTTCACAAAAACGTATATTCGCTGGTATTTTGTGAGGCGATGATATCTTCCTTTTTCAATTGGTAGGTTATGTGAGCTTATGCGAAGTTTGCAGATGCTTTGTCTTATGTTGCTATCAGTAAGAATTTTTAGATATTTTTCTTCGTTGATGGAAGTTCTGAATAATCGATATGTCCGCAATTTGTTACTCTCTCCTTTGTTTTTATTATGGAAAAAATCAAGTTTTATTTGGTTAGTAAACATATCTTGTAGGTTACCCTAACATTGGGAGACGAAGTCGTTTTGCGTCATTTGTAAATAATCTGGTTCACACATTTCTATATCATTACATATGTCTACCGTATCTAAAAGCTTTTAAAGGGGAATAAAAGGCAACAAACATTAGCCTATAATCATGTAGATACTTGTTAGCCTATTACATATATCTTCAAATTACTCCTATTTGATTATTTAAGAAGGAGAACAGTGTCTCCAAAAGTTGCAGTTTCCTTGGTTGACATTATCCCATGGGGGCTGCCATTTTCTTTACAAAGTAATGTCAGAGCAGTTCTATTTGTGAGATAACCACTGATCTATACACTAGCTACCATGACACTCATGATCAGCTGTGGAATGCATGACACTGGATATTCTCATAATAAACCATTTTTGTAGTCATGTACATTCAAATGAAGATACTTTTATCCTGTCATATAACCTATTTGTGTCAAGATATTTGGTTCAACTGTTTCTTTTGTTAAGCAGGATTTGGCATGCACTTGTAAGTTGCTTGGTCTGACAAAGGTTTGTCAATTCTTCAAAGAAGTGACAAAGACCTACAACTGCTCTTAGATATCACCTGTGCGAGACAATGGGGGTACCAAGATGGCTGCCATTTTGCATGGGTGGCTTTAGTTGTACAAAAGCTATTCATTATGCAACATCTTATTCATTGTGTCCAGATAAATGGACACGTACCGCAATGACATCACAGTTTTTTTTCAAAATGGCAGCCCCCATGGGGTAATATCTAGCAAGAAATCTGCAAACTTTAGAGAGACTGTTCTCCTTACTGAGTAATCAAATCAGTGTATTTTCAAGATATTTTGAACAGGCTGACAATTTTCCACATGATTATCAGCTAATGTATGTTGAGTTTCACTCTCCTTTAATGTTAGGAATATATTTGCCAAACGATTTGTATAATTTAAAAGGGCTTTTCTTCCTTTATCGGTCAAATGCTTTGTAGCTTGCTTAAACAAACCATTACTGCATACTACAATCCCGAGATATTTGAATTCTTTCACATTCTCAAGAATATGCCCATTCATCAAAAAGTTTTCTTTTATTAAATTCCTTGAATTATAATTACACACCATACTTTTTTTTTGGTTTTAGAATGATTAATTTCCAGCTTGCATTTCTTGCAGTACATTCAATTGGTCCAAACAATGTTCCATTCCTTTTTTGGCAGTTGAAAAAAGAACAATATCGTCTGCATACATAATGCAATTAAGGATTCTTTCATTTAACTCTCGATCAAAAATATCCGGGATATCATTCCGGAGTATATTAAAGAGAGTAGGACTGATTACACAACCTTCTTTAACTCCAGTATTTGTACGGAAAGTTGGAGTCAACCCCTCATTTAATTTTACACATAGATATATATATGTATATATGTATGGTGAACCACGAATAGTAGGGAGATGTATCAACTTCAATTGCTTCGTTATATTATTCATATTTAAATATTTAAAATACAATATTTAACCCTTTGGAGACGACGGGCTTCTACAGAAGCCGAGCGAGGTGTTCAGTCTGTGACGGAGGGCTTCTACAGAAGCCGAGATTTATGCCTAATAAATTATGTTGACAAAGTTTTCCAGCTAACTATCAGCTCTTATGCGCAAAAATTCTTAGTAGTATTATGTAGATATATTCATTCACAATACCCGTTAAAAAAATATGAGGTTACGTGGAGAAAAATCGAGGAAAATAGGATTTCGTTTCAACTTTACCCGAAATTCTTGTTTGGGATCGTAAATCCTGTATACCTACAGACGTACGCGTCCGCTCCGATCATGTTATTTCCATAGTCTAGAGCTCCGATCACGTGATATCATAGCGTTCAGAGCGCTGATCGATCTTGACAACAAGCTACAGCTACGTTATGTGCATATTCACTACATTTACACTCCCGACTTCGATTCTGACGTTGTTTACTTATTTATTTTCATCTAAGGCATTTTTCATCAACTGATTTGAAATAAGTACATGATTTGTTGTTTCTCGTAGGAATTAAATTGCTCTGCACCCATCACCTATACTACCTTTGATTGGTTGTTTATTTATTTTTATAGTAAATGTATTTATATTTTAATGTTTTAGGAAAGTGTGTACTAGATGAGAGCTATAGAAGATAGAGCCAGAGAGAGAGAGCCCCCCCCCTCCCCCCCCCCGCCCCTCCAATCAATCCCGGTCAATGACAAGAAATTGCCTCCCTGTTCCAAACATCATGTGCTTTGATAACTCGATGTCGCTCCTTATAATCCAAGTTCATAAGATAAAATAAAAGGAGCTTGCTCAAGGATTATATCAATTTAAATTGGCCAATTCAGCGGTTCATTCATGAATGAACCATTCTACTCTTTTCCGAAATCTAAGTTCATAAAATAAAATAAAAGGAGTTTGGTCAAGGGTTATTGAAATTGAAATTGGCCAATTCAGCGCTTCATTCATGAATGAACCATTCTACTCTTTTCTAAAATCCAAGTTCATAAAATAAAACAAAAGGAGCTTGGTCAAGGATTATATCAATTGAAATTGGCCAATTCAGCGCTTCATTCATGAATTTCTATGAACCTTTTCAAAATGAAACGCTTTCTCAGTTCCGTGGACTACTAACAGGGATTAGCGTTTTGAAAGAAGAGGAAGTAAACGCAGGTCGACCAACTGAATACATGTATACATGTATAGAATGCACTGTAAACATGAGCTGCCATGCTATCAATATGATAAAACTACAACCCCAAGAATTACGGGAACCCAATTATAATTCCATTTTCTCGACGAACAAAAATTAATTAAATCTTGTGACGGATGACAGAAAAATTAATGCTCATTTTGAAATTCACAGTACAGCCCGTTAAATGGTTATCCTGATCTGGTGGTGTAATGTAATGTAATGTATGTATTCATGTGACGTAGGGGTAAGTAGGCTGTGTATACTGTGTGGTAAGGGAGGGGTTTTTTCCCCCTTCTTTTTATCTTTTATTCTTTTATATATGTGACCAAGCACCACGAAAGCACCAAAAGTCGCCATGTGTGATTTTCAGTTAGAGCTCAATCAATGTGTTTTGGTTGGCATGGTCAAATTTTAGTTTTGGGTATTTCCTAAAAGAGTATACTTTTTTCTAAGTAATCTAAATATTTGGAGGCACCAAACAATCTAAAAGTGGTATTTTTGACAGTTTTTTTATCGGAAATATGTGTGTCTTCTCTTGATTTTGTTGTATTACTTTTCTTTTTCACGACCTTGAATACTTGTCTCATTTTGATCTCCCATAAATTTTCAACGGAGTAAGTTCTTGCATTGATACTTGTGCACTATGATAAACAGGATATGTCTAATTAGTATGCCAAGATTTAGGACAATCTGATAAAACCTTCATAGAAATTTTCATTGAGTTCTAATCCTCCTTTTGTCACCTTAGCACAACACTTTGCAAGTCAGAGTGCTTCAATATACTTCAAACTTTAAACCCTTATTAAGAAGTAACATTATGAGGGACTGTGCATTCTTCTCTTTGTATAGTGAGTTATGAACATCCAATGCTAATGAGTTATATATCATTTTAAAGCTGAGAATCTGCTCTTTCAGAATCAAATAAAAATTCATATCTGGCAATTTTTGGTGGTTTCGTGGTGCCTGGTCACATATATGATGTGGTCTTTAGATATTGATTTACATGTGCTTACCAGAAAATAGTGTGCATGTGTGTTATTTTGGTACAAGACTGGAGTTCAGTCAATTTTGACATGTACAAGGTTTATTTAAAATTAAGTATTATAGCACATGTATTTGCTAGTTGATTGTATTAGAACTTTTTTTTGTGTTTGATTGCACTTGAGTCTTGACATGTAATTATAAGATTTCTTGTTTGATTACAATTAAGTCTTGACATACTATATATATCATATTTAGCTTGATGTATACGCAAACAATCTATAGTACTTATTTTGTATAAAGGGTCCTACGCCCTACTAGCTTTCTTGCTATTTCTGTAGGGTCCTTTTACCAACCTAGTTATGTCATATTATTGTATATTGTATGTTGTAACTTGTTACTCTATTGTAACCTTGTTTGTTGTTGGTAATAAAGTCATTCATTTATTCATTCTCTATCTTGATTTATGAAGACAAATAAAATATTATTCAAAACAAAATCTTCGCATGATATGATCCCTGTGCACAAACTTCCGCGCGTTTGACCATGCATATCAATTATACTCGGGTCACTCTGTGTGGCGCAGTAATTATTGTTTTGGCAGCGAGTGAGCGATGAATAGTCACGAGTGGGTGATAGAAGCAAGTCGACCATGGCCTGTCTGAACGTACTGGAAATAGTTTTGAAACTTACATAGCATTGATGCTAACATAGCATCGATGCTATGTAGTACGTGTGAACATAACCAACGTTGGATCCATCTTCTTAAGAATGTTAATCTACCATTTTGAAACAATGTCATTCCTCGGCCCTTTTAATGATGATTCCACATTTCACTTTAACAATGTACTTTATTATTGTTTCCTAGATTGGGGGTGAGCACACTGTACATTTTTTTTTTGTATTTTGAAACAAGGTCACTTTTCACTCCATCCTACACCAAACCGCCCCAAGTACCAGAAGATATCTTTCACAGTCAGTAATGACTATAATGGGAAGATAATTTGTCTGCGATTACTAATCTTTTATTAAACAATGGAGATTCCATAATAAGGAAAGTCCTTCTGACGGCAATAAGTAATCAATACTTAATCAGAAATAGACACGTGGGCTTGTTAAAGATATGGAAACGATCCTTTTGTTTCTTAAAATGACAAAATATCCGGTAGTATACAAACATCAAATTAAATATATTTATAATAGTTATCTGTAGATGTCACATTCCATTTCTCTGGTTCACTTGTTACGATGTTTTTACTTTTTTTTTTTTGGTGTGTGCGTGTGTGTGTGTGTGTGTGTGTGCGCGCGCGTACTTTATACTTCTGGTTCTTTCAGTTCAGATAGGACCACGGTTATCGTTGCCGTTATCGTTACATTTATATACATATAGTTCATCGATATCGTTATCGTTGAATTATGACCAGCCTTTATTGTTATCGTTGATATTGACACAGCCAGTGGATGGCAAAGTGTCGGCTCAAGGCCTGATGGAATTGTGATGTGTCACATTTCAGTCTCTGCTTGCAGACTACAAATAATTGACCGGTCCTCATTTCAAACTACTGAGCAGCCCCTGTGGAAAACTCGGCAAACTCCCCATGGCCAGTAATCCCCTAAACTCTTTTATGCTTGACTGTGTATATTTTCATACTCATGGGACAATAAGCAATATTCAACAGACTCCATTGCAATCGCCATTTTGCAATCATGAAGAACTTGACCTTAAAGCCTGGTTCACACGAGGCGTCATTTCAATTGAGTCATTAGTTATGTTCACACGTAGTACATAGCATCGATGCTATGTTAGCATCGATGCTATGTAAGTTTCAAAAATATTTCCAGTACGTTCAGACAGGCCGTGATCGACTTGCTTCTATCACTATGAACACGGTGACAAAGAGAACGGACAATTTATGCAGCTCCTCATTGTACCCTCCACAATAGCTCTAGTAAACAAAAGGACATCCCTTCACTGCTATTATGTGACACCTGTTCTACATATTTTTACAGGATAGCAATGAATGGATGTTCTTTTGTTAACCAGTGCAATTGTGAAGGGTACAATGAGGAGCAGCATAAATTGTCCGCTTCTTTGTTCGTCATGTTCATAGTGTATCACCCACTCGTGACTATTCATCGCTCACAAAACAATAATTACTGCGCCACACAGAGTGACCCGAGTATAATTGGTATGCATGGTCAAACGCGCGGAAGTTATATGTCTTCATAAATCAACATAATAACACAATAAAAATTCAGTTGTAATATCGATAATACAATCAAGTAGCAAATACATGTGTTATAATACTTAATTTTAAATAAACCTTGTACATGTCAAAATTGACTGAACTCCAATCTTATGCCAAAATAAAACACATGCATGCACACTATATTCTCTGGTAAGCACATGTAAATCAATATCTAAAGACCACATCATACTTTAGTTAAGGTCTGATTCTGAAAGAGCAGATACTCAGCTTTAAAATGATATATAACTCATTGGATGTTCATAACTCAATGTACAAAGAGAAGAATGCACAGTCCCTCATAATGTTACTTCTTAAAAAGGGTTTAAAGTTTGCAGTCTATTGAAGCACTCTGACTTGCAAAGTGTTGTGCTAAGGTGACAAATGGAGGATTAGAACTCAATGAAAATTTCTATGAAGGGATTATCAAATTGTCCTAAAACTTGGCATACTACATAGACATATCCTGTTTATCATAGTGCACAAGTATCAATGCTCCGGGAGATTAATGGGAGATTAAAATGAGACAAAAACAAAAAGCTGGCAAAACTACGACTTCTAGATTGTTTGGTGCCTCCACCTTTTAGATTACTTAGAAAAAAGTATACTCTTTCAGGAAATACCCAAAACTAAAATTTGACCATGCATGCCAATCAAAACACATTGATTGATCTCTAACTGAAAATCACACAGTGCGACTTTTGGGTGGTTTTGTGGTGCCTGGGCACATAATATAAAAAAGAAAAAGATAAAAAGAAGGACCCCCCCCCCCCCAAAAAAAAAAAAAAACCCTTCCTTACCACAGAGTATACACATTACCCTACTATACCCCTATATACATCACATGAATACATACATTACATTACAGTACCAGATGAAACAGACAGAATGATAATAGAAAAAAAAGTAGGGAAGGGGTACATCAAATGAATACATACATTGCATTATATTATAGCACCACATGAAACAGATAGAATTATAATAGCAGCGAGTGAAGATAGCAGCGATTGCGCTCACACGACAAATAGTCATAAGCGCGGTGGGTGGTCTACCGCAAAGCGTCGATGCTATGTCGCTGGATCCTGAGATTTACTCCTGCTAAACTCGCTGCAAGAATAGTTTGGAAACTCGCTTCTATCTCGTGACTATCTGCGTTCAGACAGCGTTTGGTCTCGACAGGCTTAAAGGGAAAGTCCACCCTGGTATCAAGTTGATTTTAACATTATTTTTAAGTCCAACTTGTAATCAACTTGTAATTCTGAGGACCAAGATGAAATCCGCGGCGTCTACGTAAGAACTGATATCAAATCAGCGGCATCTACTTAAAGTTCACATTGAAATTAGCGGCATCCACTTTATAATTTCTAATCGTACAATCTGTTTTTATTAGGAATACTTATAGTTTTTTCGTTGCTATAATTGCCGTTATTATCAATATTGTTCTAATTTATGCTATTCTTATTATAATTATCATGATTGTATTGTAAGAATGTCCCATCTTTTAAGAACATAAAAATTACATTTCGTCCCTTTGAAACTTCCTTCATTTGGTCAAGGTAGGGCAAAATTTTGTTCAGCAAAGTTTTATCGGTACTTTTCCTCCTTGTAAATATAAAGCATTTGTGATGCGCGTTGCCCATTTCATGAGCCCTCGGATGTCCCTTCTTGTCACTCAAAAGACTAATCTTAACAGTTTTAATCTCTCCCAATCGGGACGTTAATATGACTACGTTGGCAATACTCATGCAATATAAATGGTGTATTTTGATAGGCTTGATAATTTAACCACTCACTCCTTTCGTTTGGTTATTGTCTTGTAAACGAGAACAATATTGGAAGCCCCAAAAGACGATGAGTAGAATAAATATTGGATCATTATCGTTTAAAAATGCACCAAGAGAACAATAAATCTGATTTTTATCCAGTTATTGATACTAGTAACTTAAAAAATAATACGACAGTGTCCCAAAACAGTGACTATTGGTAGATTAATATGAATAAATCAATCCCCTATTCATTTTTTTTATTTCAGGTTCTCACTTATACTTCCGTTGTTGTTGCGGACTGACCGAGATTTTCTTTCAGTTTGTATTACTTGGTTTCTCAAAAGTTTACAACACGACACTACTACGGCAACTTCTACAGTTAGTCAACTGAGCTATAATCATTTCTAACTACCCAGTTCTGAATTAGTTTATGGTCCAATGACCATGAAATGACTCCAATTTTTGTTTGGGTGGACGCACTACTTGTTTAACGTGCAAAATACAAATACAAATTAATAGAAATTAATGACCTTTATATGCACATGCTCAAATTGTAATTACGAACAGGCTTATTATAACAAACCCCTCAAACAAAGTTTGGAATCTTAAGTATGATCGATTGTATCTCTCTTTCCATGGTTTTCTTCATTCCTCTTTAAAATGATACCCTATTTGTTATAATTTTGCAGTCACGGAATGTGCAGTAATTCCAAATAAAGGGCAAGGTTAAAAGAGAAAACTTGCAAAATGCACTCCTCTTGTTTGGCTGTGCATTCTTCTTTCTTTGAAGAGTTGTAGGGCTGCTGTTTTTTCAGATGATCTTCCATGAGCAAAATACACACTGTACTGGATACAAACTCAAACAAACAATGCAATAACACTTCATTTCTCATGAATTCATCTCTGTAAAAAACAAAAACAAACACAAACAAACAAAGAAAAAACCGAGAGAAACTTCAAAGCTTAAATTCCAATTCGTTCACGTTTATTTTCAGGTTAGAAACCTAGACCGTGAATGAATTTCATTTTCAGGATTTCTTAAGAATTTGGTATTCCAGAATGACCAGTTGGGAACAATAGCCCCAAGCCATTTCCACAAAGGACACTCTCTTATATGCTCTTCATATGGATACAAGTGCATTAATACCAGTGCAATTTGCAATTTTTCACTTTTGAACCTACTCATAATTCTAATGCACTGCTCATTCCGTGATTGCACAATCATACCAGAAAAATGCATCATCTTAAAAGAGGAATAAACTTACTTTCTAATGATATTAAACACAGCGGTGATTACTGAATGCCATGGAAAATGTGATATAATCGATTAAACTTGAGTTTCAAAACTTTTTTCTGAGGGGTTTATTTTTACTGCTACTGTTACTTCCATAATATAATGATCTCTGTATACAAGTGAGGAGTAAAGTCTACCCATGAAATGCAACCTTATTTTACGCCCCATTTATAGCCGGATATATCTGGCTTGAATTTCTCTTCACTCCCTCTTGCTTTCCCCCGACACTATAAATCCATCTTCCCATAGGAGCACACATGAAGGACCATTGAGTTGGACGAGAGAAATGATGACATCATGCCTAAGACTCACGTTGAGTGTTAATTGACTATTCTAAATGGCCGCGTCTCCTGGTTATCCCCAGATGCACTCCTTGAGATAGTGATCAAACAAAGTATGTATACCATCTTCATCGTGATTCCAAGCAGTGTTTTATGTTAAACCTGACCATTAAAGAGGATAGTATGGCTAGAGTGCCCAAGTGTGCGCACACGCGTACACTGTAAAAAATAATCCGTTTTTTTACGGGAAATTTCCTGGCAGTCGGGACGCCAGGAATGCACGTTATTTTACAACATCGCGTAAAATTACAGAATAATGTAAAGAAACAAATTTAAAATAATTTGTAGTCAGTCTCAAGGAAAGCCAGAAAGTCTGTAGTTTTACAGTTATTAGTGTATAGCCATGCTTTATGTTATCCTATTCTCTACCTTAATCTATCTATCCTATTCTCTATACCTTAATCTATCCTATCCTAAACATATCCTATCTAGTTAATTCAATTTAATGCAATCATTTATATGCACCTTATAGTTTTTTATTCCTTTTGTGACAGTTACTAAATCGGGCAACCCCAAACCATACGCTTACTAAAAATTCTTGAATATTCATATAAGTGTTTTCCCACATATTTGGTAATTTAACAGGGTAACTTGTTAAAATATGAGAAAATGTTTTTTAACGGTGTTTTTTATCGGGCGATTGAAAATAAATGCTGATTTCCGGTAAACCAACAAACTTGCTGTTGTTTTACAGGAAAAAGCCTGTAAAATTGAAAATTGACGGCAATACCTTGTAATTTCAAGGGCCAGGAAACCTGTAGTTTTACAGTTATTTTTTACAGTGTAACCGCGCGATTCTAATAAAAGGTACAAAACACGCAACGAACACACAAACTTGTCATCTTTATCATAGCGATTTTTTTTTTTTTTTTAATCATATGATTTACTATCTTACTTTAATGTGTTTCGAGGGATCCTCATTTTACAAGCTTCGGCTTTTTAGTGGATCCCTCCATTTCTGCAGATTTGTCAACTCCATACAATTATTTATTTGATTATGGAAAAAAATGAGTGAAATTATTATGTTGATATATGTATACTAAGTTACTGAATAATGTTCTACATATGTCAAATTTTGTTTCTGTTGAAATGAAAATAAATAAATTGAATTGAATTGAATTGAATAGGTATTCATGCAAAAAACGAGTCAAAATATTGAAAAAAGGTCTTATTTCATGCATTTTATTCACACAAGCCTCAAAATGGTGTCGTTCACGTCAAAACTCCCGAACTGCATTTAAAATGAATGAGTGCGCAGACATGGGAACCATTGTTTTTTCAATATTCAAATGACACGGCGGCCGTTTCTTGTGTAAATGGCATTGTTCTTGCTCTATAGCTTTAGAGGATTATTGGAGAAAAAACTTTTTCATTTTCAGGTCAAATATTAGGTTCGCAGACATAGGGCTCCCCATCATATATCTGTGGTGGTATAGTTATTGAGTTACTCTTCGCAAATCCTATAAAGATAAGGATGTAGTGCATATCACTTAAAATCGTGCAGATGAACTACATGGTTTATTTTGAAAGACCCGTTGCATTAAAACAAAAAATAATATAAGGTAATTGGAAAATGAAAATATTTCAAATCCACGTCATTGTATTTCTTTTTCACCATTGTCAATGTTTAAACCAGTGGTGTATGGACAAAACAATAGCGCAATCAATTACTTTGACAAATTATTGATGAAACAATAAATTCTGTTAAAACTAAGATAAAGAAAATGATAATTCACGAAATATCTAATCCAGCATTTGCTAAGAAATTTGAAACAAACCATTCCAAAAGTTAGTTGAAGTATTATAATCATTTTCAAGCAAAACATAAGGTTGCATGCCCAAAGCTGTTTTTTAACTTCTCGCAAATTGAGCCAGATGTTCCCCCAACGCTTCCAAACACACAAACACATTCTCCCACCACAGACGCTTACACCCTATTTCACGCACACGCACCATGAACACACACACACACCCATGGACGCGCACACACGCACGAGCGCGCCCATGTACTTACAGGTTGCGAAGGGATGACCATAGGGGATGACTCACCAGGGAGGGCTGCAGAAATCAACCGTAGCCTTGACTTAGGGGTAATGCAAGCACCAAAGGTATACAGCTCTCTTGGGGAGAACGCGAAGGATCCTATTGGTTTTAGAATTTAGGATATCAAGTATATACGAAACTTTGACATCTGGTAGAATACAGACGGTTCCTGCATGGGGCCCGTGGAAGGCCACGCCACATCTTTCGAGAAGTCAAATCCTGATGAGATAGGGAAGAAAAATAATTTACATGCCTGCCCTATCCCCCGTTCGCTAAGCGAGTCTGGGAGGTAAAAGTTTTTTTTTTTTTTCAAATATTTCGGTTCCCCTTTTCTGACAATCTTTTCAGGGGCTTGGCTAGATAAGGGGAGAGGGGGATGGTGAGGGATCAAAATTACGGTAAGGTTTGCATATTAGAAAAGAAAAGAAATCTCGACACGCCAAAAATGAAAGGTATAATAACAGATGAAATAAATGATTTAAAACATAATTCGCAGGGTTTTTTAATCTGCCGACAAGGATAGAAACTGTTCACCAGATTTTATAAGAGATGTCAAAAAAAAAATCCAACTTGAATAAGGAATATTAAAAAGGTATATGTATTTCCGGGATTTGCCGACTTTAAAAAGGGAAAAATTTGATCGACAGTTTTTTTATCCCAACCCTACCCCCTCGACGCATATGATTCTGTAATCTGCAGCAGCAGACGCTGCGAAAACATAAAAATGGTAGGCCTTCTAAGAATAAGGTACAACGTAATTTAAAAATTCATGCCTAAACCATGGAAACAGGAAATACAACTATGAAGCCGTAGAACGATTGTGATTATTTTTCTCCCTGTGAATGATTGAAGCATGTCTAAAACATGCACATTCCCAATCATGATATATCCAGAAATGACTATACACGCGCCTCACATTTGTAACATATTGGTGAATAAGGGGAAATTAGTGAACTGACTAAAGTGTGATATACTGAGTTATATACTGAGTATATTTCTTGACTTTTAAAACTATTTATTACAATGTATGCATATTAATGCATAAAACAGAATTTTAATGGTACTTCAATATACCAGCACGTCCAATTCGATATTCACTTGTAAATAAGGTCAGGTAAATGAAAGACTTCTTTAAACTGCAATTTTCAGAATATATTTCTTGATTTTTTAATGCAAATAGTGTACGTATTAAAGAGCTGAAGCTCTTAAATAAGTACAACATGCATCGTGTTAACATTATAATTCCATGCATGAATTTGCAAAGATTTGCACGAAGATTTGAGTTATTTTGATAGGTCCTGTGGGGAAAAATAAATCTGTGGACACAAAAAGTATATTATGGAAAGTTTGGTGCATTTTCAAGCACTTTGATTTTTAAGGGTCCGCTCGCTATTCAAAAGGACCGCTATTCATAGAAAACTGCTAATCATTTAACACGCGCTATGAATAGCGGTCCTTATGAATAGTATACAAATATATACGGACATAAGAGGGTCTGGTTGGAAATATGTTCCCCCGAAGGAAAATGGTCGCCTTCACGTCACCGAGGGTGCCATATTTTAACTAGAGACTCGAATGTCGGCAGTATTTGATTTATATCCGTCATGATGAACAAAAGCCGAATTCTACTCATCTACTTGATCATCTGCACTGTACCGCACACGTACATATCATACACCCACAGTTTGAAGAAGTGATGAATTGGAGCGGATATCAAACGCGTAATGATCACACCATCACCGCCGGTACCATACGGTGCATGCTGCATGCCTAAAACAATAGATACGCGCAAATGAATGTCGTCACAATGTAGTTGCTGCTTTTCTTTTTTCCTTCGATGGGGGAAAATGAACTATTCGATGACATCAGCAGGAAAAATGAAGTAGACGGCATGAAACGGCTTTTCTGGTAAAACTCTTCATTTTCTCGTTGTGTACACTCCTAATGCAACAATCTTACGATCTTATGAATGGAGGTCCTTATGAGTAGCGAGGTAATTTGTCTATGGTTTGCTCGCTATCTAGAAGGACCGCTATTCATACAAACCCGCTATTCATTTAGTCACGCGTTATGGATAGCGGTCCTTATGAATAGCTGTCCTTATGACTAGCGAGGTTACCCCGATTTTTACACTGTCTACATAATTATAATAATTGGCATAAATTAGTATAAATTACTATAAATTTGCATGAAGATGAGATTGGGTTTTGGGGAAAAAAATAAAGCTGTCGCCACAGGAAATACATATAGAAAGTTTGGAATATTTTCAAGCCATTGGATTTTACCTTGTCAAAGGCATTACTGATTTAATGCATGTAGTAAATCGCATAAATTGGCATAACTTTGCATGAAGATGTGGTTTGATTCCATGGGTTCTGTGGGGAAAAAAGCTATAATCCTAACAAGTACAATTGGAGAGTGTGCTGCTTTTGTAAATTCTGTCCCCAAATCTCAAAAAACAAGAGCTTAACAGACCTCCAATTAAAGCGTAATTATTGTCAAAACAACAAGCGTAAATAAGCAACAGAGTCAAGGCGCGAGAAAGAGAAAGAGACAGAGAGAGAAAAAAAAGAGAGAGAGAGAGAGAGAAAGAAGAAAGGAGAGAGAGAGAGGGGGGATTGAAAGACAGCGTATAAGAGAAAAATAAGAAAAAACAAAGGACACGAAGAGAGAGAGAGAAAAAGAGAGAAGTAAAGGAAAGAGAGAAAAGAAAGGAGAGAGACAAGAGAGAGTAAGGGAATGTTGAAAAAGGAGAGAAGGGGGAGAGAATGAAAGAGAGAGAGAGATAGAAAAGAAAGAAAAGGAAGAATAGAGGTAATGAAAAGGAGAAAGAGAAAAGAAGAGAGAAAGAGAACATAAAGATAGAAAAAGAAATAAGAGGGGAGAGAAGGAAAGAAACGAAAGAAGAAAGAGAAAGAGAAAGAGAGAAGAAAGAAACAAGGGAAGAGAGAAAGAAAGAAACAAGGGAAGGGAGAAAGAAAGAAACAAGGGAAGAGAAAGAAGGAGAAAGAAGGAAGCAGGAAAAAGTTATGAAGAAGGAAAGGAATGGTAACTGGCATTAATATCAAGAGACTGGAACGTACCAAGCTGAAGATCCAGGAGGAAAGCACCATCTCTTTCTTTCTCATTTCCCTCTTACTCTCCTGTTCACCACTTTTCTTACACTCTCTTGTCTCTCTACTTACTTTGCTTGTCCCTCTTTTCTCTCTCTTACTATCCTTTGCTTTCTTAATATTTTCTACTACACTGTCTTTCACTCCCCCCCCCCCACGAGTTCTCTCTCTCTCGGTCTCTCTTTTCTTCTCTCTCTTTCTCTTTCTCACGGCTTGACTGTTTTGATTATTTACGCTTGTTGTTTTGACAATAATTACGCGCTATATAATTGTGCACTACATCTTAGTGCATTTATTTGTAGTGAAGTATCATTGAAGAAGCCTTATAGGCGAAATATTGAAGTTTTTGTGTCGTGATTTATTTTGTGTGGGTGTGTGTGTGTGTGAATGTGTGTGTGTGTGTGTGTGTCTCTCTCTCTCTCTCTCTCTCTATATATATTATATAAGCCATTATTCTATCTTATATACCTGACATTTCCATGTTTAATAAGAGGATAACCATGAGCCCTCATGTATCAAAAACAAACTTTTTATAGAAGGTAATATTTATGGAGAACATAAAAAGGAAAGACAGTGTTCCTTAACCAGGCGTTAAAGATAAAGTTGATTTCTGAACAGAGGGTTATAAATAAGTGTTCGGAACGAACACTTCAGCTATTTCTCATCATATTTCGAATTATATCATGGCTTTTGGAGTACATTCCTTTACAGGGGATATTTCTACTATGATGTTCTTTCAAACTGACGTAGGAATGAAAAAGCTCACGAAATTGTTTTCACTTTTCCTAGAAATCAACATTCTCTTTAAAACGAACAGGTGAAAGGAAGTCACCTTTCTAAAAATGTGTTTCATTCAACATAGATAAAATTGGATGAAGGCCAATGGGTATGCGCTTCTCTTTCTACCCACATTATCAAGCAATGTGCGCCGTATCTTTGTCTGCCTGGATTCAGGGAGGCAAAAACGCACGCGCATATTATTATGAGTTCATTTCCGTATTCTGAACATTTTTTTCTTCTTTCGTAAGATTTTTTGTTATAAAGTAAAATAGTACTCTGGTACAAGATCTCTAATTGATTTCCCTCTGTGGCTTCAACTTCATGTACACCTCCGTCAGAGTGGAGAATAAAGTCAATATCAACGACTTGTAGTGAGGTTTGACGTATATCAGGCTCGTTTGACCATATCGTCCATAGAGTTTCACCCTCTTCCAGAATGGAGGAGAGGAAAGAAGCTTGTCCAGCACTTCATCTGAAGACTGATCGATGGCCCCCTTCAAATGGCGGCATTTCAAGGATTTCCTCTTCTCGCGATATTTGTATATTGTTCAAGGCGTCTTGCTCGATTGCGTCATCATTCACTATGTATTCCCTGCTGATTGGTGGAAACTGACAACAAATGCAAATCAAGCCTATGATATGTGTACTGTAAAAATAATCTGCACCGCAAGTCTGAGAAAATCCTGTTTTGGGCGTATTCACCTATTACTGATGACGTCGTGCTGTCCTAAGGATACTGAAGTTTAACCCATGCCTTTTTAATTACACTTTTCTGGCTTGAGTCCTAAAGAGGTATATTAGACACAGTTATTTCCAAACACTCAAAGTGAGACTGATTATCGGTACTTCTGTATCTAAATAACACGTCGAGTATAGTTGTCGGGACTATTGCGTAAAAAGCAAGACGTTATCCAGCATTCTTATTGTATGATATGGACGTAAAAAGGTGGTTATTGCACCATGTTCACTTTAAGCAATTTTGAGTGAATTAAGGATTTTTAACTAAACCGCTTCCCTTATTTTTGTTATTTATTTATTTATTCATTTATTTATTTATTTATTTATTATTATTTTTTTTTTTTTTTTTTTTTTTGGGGGGGGGGGGGGTATTGAGCTATTTGAATGAAGCTGTTGATCGTCAATTGCCCCATTCACCCGTTTTACAGCCTAATTATCAATTTTAATCCAATGCGAAACAGCAATGTTGCTAACAGGGCATTATATTCACCAATAAAACATTTTAATAGTTTTTTCAATTAATATTGTATGTTTTCTGTTTTCATTAAAGAAAAATATTAAAACAAAAGAATGTTGATTTCTGAGCATCAATGAATTCGTACGCGTTGCGAAATTTTCTATTCAATTACCAATACGCCTTCTTTTTTGACGTATGTCACAAGTGCAACTGCAAAAGCGGTGATATCAATATTTCAAAAAATTAGAACAGATGAAAAGCAGGCAGAAACATTAATTTGTAGCATATGAGAAATAACACATTAAGAAATTACAACCCACTTTCTTTTGAATAATGTGAATAATGTGATAAATTTTAAACCAATTGGTGGATCACCTTTCTTTTTTACTTCCCGTAGCGTTTAAAAATAGCATACTCGTACCTTCTGTGAACATGACTAAGAGAAAATAAATTGTCTAACTTTGAGTCATTCATAATAATATGATCATAATAACATTCCTAATTTCTATTATGTTATGATCCTAAGGATAAATCATGAAGGAACTCCTAAAACACCTTGATTAAGGGAGACCTGTACAAACTTTTCCTGACGACACACCAGGGAGAGATTTGAACCCTCATTATTTTGATTCATACTTAAAATCAATGAACCTCTGTACATTGCTGCTCAAAGAATGAAAATAATTTTAATTTACTGATCTAATTCAGTGTCGTATTGAAATGTTGCATATTTTTTCAACATCAAATTCATTCATCAGAAAACAAAGGGAATACAAGGCAAGTCCAGGCTACTTGCTTTTTAAGAATAACGTACAGGAGGAAAACTTAAAATGCAAGACACAAAACATAATACGGTACAATTGCACACTGAACAATCGGTCTGCGATCCGATTTCGGAAGAAAATGTAATAGCATATGATATAACAATTAAACACATAAAATGTTTTTGATGGAGCTTCTTAATAGTCATATAGATGGTAAAATCAAAAGAATGGACAATTTTTTTAGCTTTTTAGTGGAGGAAAGGTCAGATCGGCTCTGAGTCCTAATGATGTCAGAGTAGTCCGAACATTGTCTACAATTTTAAACCAATTTGGCCCTTACACCGGGTAGTGCAGTTGTGTCTTTGTTCTGTCTTGTTTTTCTTGATTTCCCCCTTTTCCCCTTTTCTTTCTTTCTCTGTCTTGTTTTTTCCTGTGTTGTCCTGTCCTGGTTTTGTCCTGTTCTTCTTGTCATTTTGTCAGTTTCTTATTTTTCTTGACCTTTGTTTGTCTTTTTTCCCCCTTCTTCCCCCTTTTTCCCCTTTTTCTTTCCTTCTTTGTCTTGTTTTGTCCTATGTTGTCCTATACTGGTTTTATCATATCATGTCTTGTCCTGTTCCGTCTTGTATTATCTTGTCAGTTTCTTGTCCTCTGAGTCCTGTCTTGTCATTTGTTCTTTAATGTACAGCATCTTGTTATGAAAATTTTCATTATAGATACAGGATTCATGACTATTTAATTAATTATGTTGTTATGAGAGATATGCCAATATATATATATATATATATATATATATATATATAAATACAAATACATATATATATTCAGATATGTATTTCACTTCCAATCTTCCATGTTATAAAAGATCATTATGTTAATGTTAGATTTATTTTTTCATTTCATGATGTTGTACTTTGTAAATCATATTGTTTTGTATTTGGAAATGAAATGAAATAAACCATGCATCAATCAATCAAGGCTGACATCGCATACAAATCTTATGATTAGTATTTCATATCTTAGGTTTAATTCAATATCATTATGTTGACGTTTGAATTTTAGGATTATTATAATCGTACATGAAAAATGGAAAGTAACTGCATAAGTATAACTGTATACTCCTTCTATCTTTTTGACGCTGGGCACGACTGAGATGGCGGTCTTTACCCAAAGCCCAGAGTAACTATCCATCTATTCAATTCCTTGTGGGGTTTTTCAGAATTCTGTGCAGGTGCCGAAAGAATTTGTGGCATATTTGACATTGAAATAGAGATTACTTTCCATAATTTGAGCTAGCAAGCTTTTTCATTTATTTTTGCATTTACATTTTTTTTTTCGGGGGGGGGGGGGGGTTAACAGACACCGGACTGTTATTCATGAGAGAACTATAGCCATTGTGTATGGCCTTAAATATGGCGAAATACTCAGGCTTCGAATTTGAAACTGGCACGATGGAAACTTTAATATGATGTATTTAATTAAAACACCATTACGGATAATAGCAGCATAACAGAATGTTAAAGGTTGACTAAATTAGAGAGAAAATGGGTCCTGTTTCCATGTATTTTTGCCTTCTAATCACGCATTTGGCAATCGATCGTCCAAATTATGTCTCGTTTTGGCGAAAAAGGGGGAAAAGTAGAGGTTTTGGGACCGTTCCTTAAAACTCGTGAGCTGATTGACGAATTGACGTCACACCCCGAAGTGACGTATGAAGAGTAAGAGGCACAAGATCTGCGGGCTGCAGCATATAACATTGTATACACAATGCGGTATTTGACCCCTCTGTTCAATGGACAATTTATGTAAAAGAGAAATTAATCAATATAATCTTAGGAGTGAATAATAATTATCAATATATTTTCTACAAGATCAGCAAACACTTTTGCCCAAATATACAGCTCTTGTTTTGTTTTTTTAACAATGTTCTCATCCATCTGAGCATTCCGAACGAAAGTTTTGCATTGGTCTTAAACGCTTGCACAGCCGTTTTATGCGTCTGTACAATGTACTACACATCTTTAGTACGGCAGTTACTATGTTCCCCTTGTACATAGCGACTGGTGAACGCTTTTGTTTTGTTTATTTCACTTACGGTTTTTTTTTTACTTCGCTTTACATAGTACGGTAATACTGACTTAGAATTGGCTGAATTCGAGTAACTTATATAGAGAGATGAAAAGTGACCGCGATTCCGAGTTGGAGGACTTTCTTGAGCCAGACACGAACTCTGATTTATCAGATGATTTATCAGATCCCGAAGGCAAAGAAGCTCGAGTGGCAAGGGAATTCGACCATAATTATAATTATGTTTGAACCCCTTGCAGAATACGCGCCGGGGCCTGGTGAAGGGGCCGTGGGAGAGGTAACGTTGGAGCTCCCTGGAGTTACGGGTGAAGTAGACCGAAAATTGTGTCTCTCGTTCGTTAATTCTTCACTTCAACGAATTAGAGACAGAATTTTCGGTCTACGGGTGAAGCTACTGCAGCTGCTGGAGATGATGCCGTTGAAAAACAGATTGGAAGACTTGACTCTGATCGTTGGAATAGCTGAATCTTTTAGCTAGCTTATCCTTTTCTTTATGCCAAATTCGGAATACAGGACAGGATCCTCAAAATCATCTTCGGCAAAGTGATCACTGCAGATTGTACTCCACTCACTTGGCCGGCCCTTGCCACTCTACCCGCGTGAGCTTTACCTTTGCGACCCACAATTTCCGTAGATTTTCAGCTTTAGGAAAAAGATGTAGGCTTACATCATCTTTAGGGGTCTTGCTACAGCCCGCAACTATACACCGATTCGGCATTAATGAGAAACTGTGTCCCCAAATCAACGTTATTGTGAGGAATTAAAGACGAAAATATGCAATGCAAATGGTCGATGCGGTGAATATCATGCTCGCGCTCGGCACCGTACCGGGCTGGGCCTGCCAGGCCTGCGGGCATGCACGGTATACAGGTGGGTGGAATATTTTCCTTTACTTTTCGTACGTCACAGATCACGTGATCACGATGTCGCTTCGATGTTTGTTTTGTTTTTTTTTTTTTTGGGGGGGGGGGGGCGAGGCTTATGACTGTGCAGCAAAAATGTACTTTTCAAATGATTGTGAAATACGACTGAATGCAAAAAAAAGTGTGTGATAGATATTTTTGGGGCTCCTGATGACTCCTTCCTACGAAAAATGGGCAATTAATTTTCTATTTTAGTCACCCTTTAAAAAGAGAAAGAAAGAAAAAGAACCGCGGGCGAGCCCTATATTGAATGCAAACACCCAAATCTAGTTCACAGTCTCACGTCCCCTATGTCTGCCATCAAATTGAAGGATTGTTCTCTTTCACATCTTAATTCTGTACTCACCCTTACGTGCACACATACCCACCTTATACGCGGCGCACACTCCCTCACGCCTACACACTCCGAATATTATCATCCAGATGCCCCCTCGACCACTCTTTTCGTATTGGACTTGACGTCATTGTGGTGAACTCTCGAATCGCTAGGGCCTATATTCATCATATTCCGCATTACCATACAAAATCAATTTCTCCCAGGTCTGAACAACAGCCATGTAGGCATATAATCTATCCTGTCCAGTCGCTGATTATTTTTTAAACTTGATATTTCTTTTTCACTTTATGCATGGGGAATTGGGTTTAGTGACACGCGGACAGGAGGCGATCACATAGCAAGCTTCTCTATTGGGTCTTTTTTAAAGTTGCAGATGTTTATTATGTCTTGTCCAATTTCTAAGGCCTATTGTACTGCCCATAGAAATCAGGTTCGGATTAATATCCAAGGGGAGTTATGTCATGATAATATGAGGATAGCGAACGAATTTAACAATTATTTCACAACTGTGGCAGAAAAATTAGCCAGTAATCTGCCAGATAGCAACGCAAATGAATTTGGAACGGACAGTGTTAAAATACAAAAATTATACGACACTAAGGGTGTGTCGAAAGGTTGTTTTCTTTTTTCTCCTGTCAAAGAAAAGTTTGTTTTAGATGAATTAAATAAGTTGAAAATATCAGAAAGTACCGGGCTTGACTTGGTACCTGCCAGATTTTTGAAGGATGGAGCTAAATATTTGTATAAACCTTTAACTTACATTATTAACTTATCTATCTCAACTTCCACCTTCCCTGATGAAATGAAAATTGCAAAAGTAACACCCCTTTATAAAAAGAAAGATAAAACTAATGTTAGCAATAGACGTCTGGGCGATTAGCGTTTTAAGTATAGTCTCGAAGGTCCTAGAGAAATGTGTGTATGCCCAATTAGAGAACTACTTTCAAGAAAACAAAATAATATACGAATTTCAATCTGGTTTTAGAAATGGTTATTCCACTGAAACTTGTCTTATTCACCTGTTAGATTTTGTCAGGAACGAAATTTCCCAAGGACGTTTTGTCGGGATGGTTCTTCTTGACTTGCAAAAAGCCTTCGATACCGTTAACCATAATATACTGTTAAGTAAATTAGAAGTAATGGGTTTAAATTCTGCGTGTGTGCAATGGTTTAGGTCTTACTTGACCAATCGTCATCAAGTTGTCTCGTTGAAAAATGTACTCTCCGATTCTATGCCCATAAGATGCGGAGTTCCCCAGGGGAGCATATTAGGTCCTATTCTTTTCATGTGCTACATTAATGATATGTGTGTTTGTGTTAACGACAGTAAATTACTTTTATATGCGGATGATAGTGTGTTACTATATTCTGGTACTGATCCTAAGCTGATCGGGGAAAAACTTAGCTTAGAATTATCAAACTGTGTTAATTGGATGACAGCAAATAAGCTTAGCTTACATATTGGTAAAACCGAAAGTATTTTGTTTTGTTCGCGGGGTAGGCTGAAGTATACTGATGATTTCAATATAAGTTATAACAATCAACTCATTAAGAGACAGGATTCTGTGAAGTATTTAGGACTAAACATAGCTAGTGATCTTTCTTGCTCAAGTTTGGTTGACAGTATTGTCAAAAAAGCTAACGCTCGTCTAAAATTCTTGTATCGTTATCAAAATTGCATGAACTTAAAATCAAGACGCATTTTAAGTTTTTCCTTAATACAATGTTTATTTGATTATGCTAATGCGGCATGGTACTGTAGTCTAGGCAAGGTGGATCAAAACAAGTTAAAAATAATTCAAAATAAGATTGTAAGATTTATCAATCACTTACCACCAAGAACACACATTGGGAAGAGTGAACTTGAAACAGCTGGTCTTCTTCATGTAAACCTTAGATCACAACAACTTTTAATTCACCATGTACATAAGATTTTTTACTCTAATGCAGATCACTATATTTCAAATAATTTTACTCGCTCTTCAAGTGTTCATGGGCATGACACTAGAAATAGTCAATTTAATTTCGTAGTGCCTAAGCGGAAAGGTAAAATTGGAAATTCCTTTTATTTTAACGGTATTCTTTTCTGGAATTCCCTCCCAAATCATGTTAAGTCAGTTAAGAATTTTTTACATTTTAAAAGGGTATTGAAGCATCATCTGAAAAATGTGTCTACTCCATAACTATATTTCTCCTCTCCTTTTTGTAGCTCAGATGTTTTTTTCCTATATTATATGACTTGTGTAACCAACGTTTATTATCGATAGTTTCATTATGATTTTCTGTATATATTTTTTTCCGTTGAGTAAGTCTTGTTTTCACATTTATGTAATCTTCGCCTACTTTATAAAAATGTTATGTTTTATTTTGCTACTTTAGTACATTCTTATTACTTGTCGTACGTGTACGATAGTCTTGTAGCCGTACTAATGTGTTTTCTTAGTGTATTTTTTAATCAGTTATTTAGGTAAGGACCCCATTGGAAATAAGCCATTTCGGCTTTCATGGGCTATCCTGTCATGGTACCTGGTTATGTTTGTATTGCAATATACCTGACGAATAAAATCAAATCAAATCATGTAATACGCCATAATGTTTCCACATTTCTAAAGGTGATAGACAGGGCTATTGAAATTGTCTTGAGTTTATTTTTCGGAAGTCGTTGTTTAACTTAGATATGATAAATAAAACGATTTTACAGTCTAACAAATGTTGGGTAAAATTTTTCATAATACTGGGTAAAAAAACTTCCACCCATCATTGTATAAATTTTTACCAAGCAAATATGCATATTCCCCTTTTTATCCAATATAGTTCAAGTTTTACCGATTTTTGTTTAAAGAGTGTAATGCTTATTGGACAAGACATAATAAACATCTGCAACTTTAAAAAAGACCCAGTAGAGAAGCTTGCTATGTGATCGCCTCCTGTCCGCGTGTCACTAAACCCAATTCCCCATGCATAAAGTGAAAAAGAAATATCAAGTTTAAAAAATTACGGTTAGCTCTTCTAATGGCTTGATTACTAACATGAATTCATAACAGCTCTTTTATTGCGTATTTTCAGAGGAGACCGTTATGAAAGGTTGCAGGTCGCATTTTCAAGCTGCGTGAAATAATGCGTTCAATTTTGTGCAATTCATTTTCGATGAACTGCTGGATGGTTCGTGATATAAATAATCCGCTATAAACCCTGCTTAAATTGCCAGCATAGATTATATTTCCATTATCTGGGAATTAAATTACCCACATGAACTATGTCTTCGCGTATAGGTTAGACAGTGGAGGGGCACTGTTGTCCGGGGGGCACACTTCCTACTAAGTGTATGAAATGCGAGAGAATAAGGATAATTATAAGAATGACTTTGTCATTAGTATAACATCAATTTTGACACGACTGAATCTTTCATTTAGGATTAAATGCAATTTGCCTATTCATCGTGCTTTTGTGAGTCATACCGTTACATAATTGATTTTTATTATGGCTTAGTCCTTTTTCGTGAATTTTAAATGACAAAAATTATTAAATATAAAGATTTTCACTCAAGATCTATGTATATTTGCTTTTCAATTGTGTGCTCATTCATTTTCCAATTCCTCCATTACCCATGTGGCATCATGGTTATGCGTCTGCTCTTTCTGATTATAACCATGCTTACATGAGGTTGCTTTTTCTTCAATAGTGGCGTGTATGTTTCATTATTCAAGTTGTCTGTACATTGTGGGGGCATGTGTGGATTTTTTACTTCAGAAGTTATTTGTCAATCGTCACTTTGATCCGTTGTATTTGATGCAGTGCAATTTGGAGTTGATCTCTTTCAATAACATCTCTATAAAATTATGCCGTTCAATTCTGGCGTTAGAACTTCTTCGGCGTTAAAAGGCCCTCTTTTTGAATAAAATGTACTTTAAAAGAGGTTTACTCATAAATCTAAATCTGTAAAAAAATAAGCTCATCATATTCCAATATTTCCAGCTTAAAGAGAAGGTTGAGTTCTGGGAGAGGTGAGCTTTCTCATTCTTTTATGTCAGTTTGGAAGGACATCATATTACAAACGTCCCCTGAAAAGGATAGCTCTTCAAACGAGAAATAGCTGAAATGTTCGGGCCGAACATGTATGCCACTTGTGTGTGCAGTCCCATGTACCCATTTCCAGCGAGATTTGGTCAGTTTTTTTTTTATTAAATCATTTTTGAAATTACAAAATCTCACAGTATATAAAAATTATTATGTATACATGATCAACCTTTCCCAATTGATTCGAGACAGTTTCTGTCACTATGTATTTGCATTCCCAGAACTCGACTTTATCTCCAAAGAAAATTAGTAAAATTGGGTTTAGGATGATGATGCATATTTTATATCATCACTGATCACAATAATGCAGCCTATAGAGTATCACTACAATACGGCCAAGTGACTGCGTCCATGTAAGTAAATATATATACATTTTGTAATGATCATAGAAGCCTCAGAGGAGAACCTAAGCTGACCAACGACATCATCAATCAATGAGCTAATAAAACATTTATAGTGTTATGGAGTGGCTAGGGAATTAGGGCTTATGCAATTAAGTCTACAATTATATAAAGGTATAGTAATAGGGAGTAACCAGAAGACGCTTTGGTCATGATGGTCAACAATTCCAAGTCGGTCCGAACCCAGCATGTTCCCGATAATAAATTGTATATAATTTTTTAAGGTTGACCTTCTTCTAAAACTGTTTAAATATTTAAGAAAAGGAGAGTCTAATCGGTTTTTATTTTAATTTTAATATTTCTCTCTTTTATGAGAGCGTTTCATTCAAGCACTTGGGTAACCCGAATTCCATTTAAAGAAAAACATATATCTGAATAAATTCCATCGCTAGGTGTTTGTTTTTATTCTTCAAGTAACGTTGAAAAACTTCGGACGGATATTCTCTCATAGCCTTTAAAATAATTATAACAAAGTACCTTGCATGATATAGGGTAATGTAACTTATGGATTCCAGGAAGGTGGTGCCGGGCCTTAAAAGAACATCCTTGCTTTCAAGGGTCAAATGATTAACATAATTTCCCATTATGATATGAGCATGCCATTCATTAAAGATGAAGTTATGAACACATTGTATATCGAAGCATAGTGATTTCAGTCGCTCACCTCAAATTTCAGCAATGGTGACTACGAGTTTAGAACTCTTACCGTCAAGAGACGGTGATCAAGGGCACACTTGGACAAATTTGTTGGGGGAGGGGGGTTGTCCCCCCGGAAATTAAAAAAAATCCTAAACAATAATAAATGATTAAGAATACATTGCCGCTTTCTAGGATTTGAAGTGCTCTTTGGTGCAAAGTTACACTAATTCCGAAGAGGACAATTTCTTGCCCCCTGTAATGGTAGTAGTAAAAAGTTTGGCATTGAAATACTGAAGGCCCTAGCAAGGGAGGCAAAATGCCCCTCTGTCAATTTTCTTTTTTCCACTAAATCCATTATATTTAGAACTTTAGTTTTCGATATGAAGAGAATTAATTGTAAATCAAATAATAATGATTAATATATTTGTAAGTAAGTACAATCTCTAGGGGCATTTTTCTTATCTATTATGACTCATTTACTATTGGTCATAATACTTTTTTTTTACTCTGACGAGTACGAAACGCTATAAATCAATGGTTCTATATAATTTCGGAGGAATTGTATCAACACCTCGAAACGAAGGTATTGAGTATTATTTAAATCATATTGAAATATGATTCTGCTAGATGAATCTTTTCTGTCACGATTTGGTCCATGTTCAAATTATGTTTTGCTTATGCTACAGTCACACGGCCATGTTACGGACCTGCGGATGCCTGCGTATATTTGGATAATGAAAATGCGTAATTTTTACCCCCAAATAACGCAAATTTGAGCAAAAGTTACCTATATTCTGCGGACGATACGGATTAGTTACGGATGTTACGTATGAATTACGGATGTTACGGGTAAAACCTGTTGATGAGCCCATCCGCTGCCAACCCGCTGACACATGTCACGGACGACTTACGGATGACTTACGGACGATACGTATGAGTTACGTAGTTTATGTATGGATAACGTATATTTTGCGGATGCTTACGTATATTTCATCCGCAGCAGAATTTTGAGATTTTCAAAATTCACGCTGCGGATCTGCGTATGTCTGCGGATCCTGCGGATTAGGTTACGGATGGATACGGACGTTTTACGCAAAAATACGCAAAGATACGGATCAATACGCATGATACGGAACAATACGCAAATTCTACCTAAATTCTGCGCAAAAGACCTTGCGCGGGAAATTTAAAATAATTTTGAGATTTTCAAAACTTTTTCGCGGAAGACCTCGATTCCTGCGCACTCCCACGGATTTTTACGGATGCACTTACGGATGATACGCATGATACGGATTGCTGCGGATTTCTGCGGATTTTTACGGATGCACATCCGCAGACATGCGTATCGCGCGTATCTGTCCGTCTGACCATAGCATTAAAGAACGATCCGCACATCCCGTAATGACCCGCATGCATAGTAATCCATCAGACACGGATGGGCGAATCGTTTGTCGTTTATTAGCGGAACAAGGGGTACGATTCGAAAATATAATAACTTGTCCACAAGGGAGGTTCTGGCAGTTGGTTGGATGGTGTCCTTTGGAATAAGCGATAGATGATTTGCTGGCGGTATTTTGATTCATGCATCGTCAGGAGAGCAACACAAGGGACCTCACATGTTGATAAAGATCAAGTGCTACTCGACCAGTTGACTTTGCGCTTACTCATCGCATTCGGGAATCACAATTTGAATTGTTACATCGCTTTAATAATTACTCGGATTTGTGTTTGTTTAAAACTGGTATGGACTGTACTTCTTGATTTCTCATGACTTTCACTGTCACTTTTTAACATTTTTGGAAGATTTGTTTTCTTATCTGCAAAGTGAAAATGTGCAACTAATCGGATTGTTTCTGACGTTTCTCCGTGATTCGATGTAAGTCAACCATTCACTTAATTTCATAAATTACCTATAGAGCAGGTGCCAGGGGGGTCAACCTAGCTGGAAAGGAAACCAATTTTCATGTGTATGGGTATATAGAGTACATATTCCCATATAATGAAACGGTCGTCTGGCATGTTCCCTGTGGTGGGTGTGGCCTGGGGGAGTGGTCAAAGTGGTCAAAAAAATGAGCTAGATTAGCTGGAAAGGAAACCCTATGGAACCCATATGAAAAGATGCGCCATTGTCCCAAGATACATGAATGGATACTGCCAGACATTTTAAGTGGTGGGCGGTGCCCGCCAGACGCCCCCAAAGGGGGTCCAAAAATGAGCTAGATTAGCTGGAAAGGAAACCCTAAGGAACCAATGGGATATTGTTCGGCAGAGTCCAAATATACACAAATGATCACTGCCAGACGTTTTAAGTGGTGGGGAGTGCCTGCCAGACGCCCCTAAAGTACCCCACCCCAAAATAATGAGCTAGATTAGCTGCAAAGGAAACCCTATGAAACCCATATGAAAAGATGCGCTATAGTCCCAAGATACATGAATGGATACTGCCAGACATTTTAAGTGGTGGGCGGTGCCCGCCAGACGCCCCCAAAGGGGGTCCAAAAATGAGCTAGATTAGCTGGAAAGGAAACCCTAAGGAACCAATGGGATATTGTTCGGCAGAGTCCAAATATACACAAATGATCACTGCCAGACGTTTTAAGTGGTGGGGAGTGCCTGCCAGACGCCCCTAAAGTACCCCACCCCAAAATAATGAGCTAGATTAGCTGCAAAGGAAACCCTATGAAACCCATATGAAAAGATGCGCTATAGTCCCAAGATACATGAATGGATACTGCCAGACATTTTAAGTGGTGGGCGGTGCCCGCCAGACGCCCCCAAAGGGGGTCAAAAAATGAGCTAGATTAGCTGGAAAGGAAACCCTAAGGAACCAATGGGATATTGTTCGGCAGAGTCCAAATATACACAAATGATCACTGCCAGACGTTTTAAGTGGTGGGGAGTGCCTGCCAGACGCCCCTAAAGTACCCCACCCCAAAATAATGAGCTAGATTAGCTGCAAAGGAAACCCTATGAAACCCATATGAAAAGATGCGCTATAGTCCCAAGATACATGAATGGATACTGCCAGACATTTTAAGTGGTGGGCGGTGCCCGCCAGACGCCCCCAAAGGGGGTCCAAAAATGAGCTAGATTAGCTGGAAAGGAAACCCTAAGGAACCAATGGGATATTGTTCGGCAGAGTCCAAATATACACAAATGATCACTGCCAGACGTTTTAAGTGGTGGGGAGTGCCTGCCAGACGCCCCTAAAGTACCCCACCCCAAAATAATGAGCTAGATTAGCTGCAAAGGAAACCCTATGAAACCCATATGAAAAGATGCGCTATAGTCCCAAGATACATGAATGGATACTGCCAGACATTTTAAGTGGTGGGCGGTGCCCGCCAGACGCCCCCAAAGGGGGTCAAAAAATGAGCTAGATTAGCTGGAAAGGAAACCCTAAGGAACCAATGGGATATTGTTCGGCAGAGTCCAAATATACACAAATGATCACTGCCAGACGTTTTAAGTGGTGGGGAGTGCCTGCCAGACGCCCCTAAAGTACCACACCCCAAAATAATGAACTAGATTAGCTGGAAAGGAAACCCTATGAAACCCATATATAAAGCTATAGTCCCAAGATAAATGGATACTGCCAGACATTTTAAAGAAGATCTGAGTTAGCGGGGGCACTTAACCGCCCCCATGTCGAATAATTCAGAAATTCCGCCTCCTCATAAGTGGCATATCGGAGAATATTTTTATCACTTTGGGGGCTCCATAGACCCCTTTATCATTTTCTGTGCATCAATGTGCACCCCTAATTCGATGAGATATCTATCAAAGATCATTCCTGTGAAATTAAAAGAAATTTAAAGAAGATTTGAGTTAGCGGGACCACTTAAACCGGGAATTGGGGATAACATCGCTAGTCATAAGGACAGTGGCTCATAAGGACCGCTATTCATTACGTGTAATTCCCCTTACCTGTAGGGTCACTATTCATAAAATCATAAGGAGCATTATTCATAAGGATTGCTTTTCATAATTATCAGAAGAGGGTTGCTATTCATAATCAACGAAAAGGGTCATTACTCATAAGGGCCGCTATACATAATACAGATACAGGGTGGCTATTCATAATACCAAATCGGGGTCGTTAATTATAAGGGTCGGTACTCATAATCGAAGAAGAGGGTCGCTATTCATAATAGTAGAAGGAAAAAAATATTGAGGTGTGGGGGGGGGGGTGGCCTGTATTATTATTACCCTCCTCCCCCCCCCCCCCCGATATTTTGGATTATGATACATTAACTTAAAACTAATAATTATCCAAACTCTTGATGTTTGATCTTAACGATTAGAAGTAAGGAAATAAATGCAATAATTTCAATGCGAAAATATCGAAGAAAATTCGTTCGCTCGCATTGTTATTTTCAATTAATGGTTAAGGGGGTTTGTCCATTGGTGTAGATCCGGGCATTTCTTCTTTTCATTAAAAACCATTTTGGGATGCACTTAAATATGAATTATTTATTTGCCTTGTTTTCTACCCTTTTATCTTTTTTTTAGTACGTTACTGCGTTAGTCTTGAATTTTCTCTCTCTTTTCTTACCCCTCCCCCCTCTCACTCTCTCTTATTCTTATAGCTTCTCCACTTTTCTTTCCTTCTTTACCCCACAATTTCTTTTCATTTACCTTTGGCTCTTCCAATGTAGTCTGATTTTTTGTGTTCCGTCTCCTTGATTGCTAATTTCATAATATTTTAAAGGAACCTGCAGACTTTACAAGCTCTGCTTTTTATGCAGATTCCTTCATATTTCGAACTCATTTATTGTCATTGTTACAATCTACTGGCATTTTTTGCTATACTGAATTACTTTGCCACACTGTATTGTTATAATCAAATGACTGTATTGTCTTATATTGTGTTTATATTTTTGTTATTTATTTTGTGAAATATGAGAATAAATTCAAAATTCAAATTCAAATTCAAAATGCAACTTTTTCTCGACAGATTTTTGAAAAATTTCCTGATGTAGGAGGGTCTCTTCGCTCAATGGTGTATCTAGGGGGCAGAGGGGGGATGTGCCCCTTGCAGCACTTGGAGTGGGCGCAAAAAACGCACAGGAGAGATAGAAAAATAGGGGGAAATGAATAAAAAAATCCTAATCTTTACGGATCACCGGCCAAAATCCGCAAGGTGAATGCACTAGAAATCTAGTTTTTGAAGGTTTGAAATGCGAAAATATTCCAAAGCTGGTCGCTTTGCTCCCTCGCATAATTATTTTCTTTCAGGATCTCGTAATTTCGCTCCCGTAGTATATAGTTCTTAAATAACTTCAATCCCATTATGGGATAAAGTGTATAAAACAGCATTTGCAAAGGTTCAACTTTTGAAAGAAATCTCAACTTCAGGTCGCCTTGCTGAATTTCTCGAATCTTTCTCAAGCCTATAGGGTTTTTGTTAGTTCTGATCCCGATTGCAGAAGTGAGGGAATAGAAAACCGTTTATCAATGTATTAGCTTAATTCGAGCTTCTCTACCGCTCAGCTGCGGTGGTCCAATGCAAAATTTCCTGGGTAAAATGCACAAGAAATTGCGTTTTTTAGTGTTAAATTAAAACATTTGCCGCTCGGTCGCTTTGCTCCCTGGCTTGTACAATAACGTAGATAAGTTTGGACACTCGGGGGGGGGGGGGGGGGGGTAACTTCATTGTTTGCTCCGGGCGCCATAATCCCTAGATACGACGCTGCATTTGCTCCCTCGAATGTTAAATGTTGCGTCCAAATAATTGAAAAGCGGACCGGGCGTCAAACTATAATTTTCCACCTAAAGAAATTATTTGCTACAAGCCGTTATCTTTCTCTCAAATTTGCTAAAACGTCAAAGCTTTCGCGTTTCGCGCGGAAAGGGGGAAATTCCCCTTCCCTTCACCCACCCCTGTTACATACAGTGCAGTTTTGCGTCTAAAATAACTAAAAAGCAGCCAGGGCGCCGAACTAACTTTCCGCCTTAAAAAAGTTCTACGAGCCGTTTTTCTCTCAGATTTGCCGTAAAACCTAAGAGCTTTCGCGCTATGCGCGGAAGGGAGGAAACTGCCCCTCCCTCCCTGGACAACTACCCCCTTAGGTCAACTACCCCCAGGACATCTCTTCCTTATGTTCGTTCATATTTTCATCCTTTTATCTTTTCTTCTGTCCTAAACTTAATTTTGCTTTATCTTTCTGCATTTGTTTTCCCTTTCTTTTCTCATGTTATTATTTGTTTCAGTATCATTTTATCTTTATCTTTCCTTTATTTTTTTCCCCTTCTTCTTTACTTCTAACCTTCCTTTCGACTCTCTTTATTTTCTTCTTCCTTTCCTTCTTTGCTTATGTTATTCTTTGTTTTTGGCTTTCTTTCATCCTCTCTTTCTGTCCTTTCTCATGTTATTCTTTGTTTTGATATTTCTTCATCTTCTCTTGTTGTCTTCTCTCATGCCCTATTTTGTTTTGATCTTTCTTTGTTCTTTTCTTTCTGCATTTTGATCGTTCTTAGATTTTCTCTTTCTGTTTTTCCATATATTGTTCTTTGCTCCCTTTCTTATCTTCTATTGCTGTCTTTCCCTTATAAATGTTATTCTTTGTTTTATCCTTCCATCATTTTGTATTTTTTCTCTCCTTATGTTTTCCTTTATTTTTTCCTACTATATCATCTCTTTCATCTTTTATACCCTACCCCGTGTATTTCTCCATTATTTTCTTTTTATCTTCGCGTTTGCTCTTTCCTCTATCTCTTAATCTTCCTTTCTTCCTTTTATCATCTTCTCTGTGCTATCTTTCTTATTCTAGCATCTTCTTCTCTTTCCTTCTTTTATGTTTTCATATGCTTTTATTTTCTATTTTCTTCCTTTATCATTTTGTATGATTTTGTTTTATATTTCTCTTCTAGTTTTATCCAGAAGGGTGCGGTTCTTGCCAAGAAACCTGCCAAAATCTGTGACGTCATTTAAACCTAACTGAGATCTATAGGATGCGTTCACAGGCGCCGGAAGTGGGGGGGGGGGGGGCGATGTCGCAAACAAAAAGGTGCCGGGCAAAACGCGTTTTCGACCTCCCCATAGGCGTAAATGCAAATGCGAAAAATTTCGACATTTCGACAAAATTACATGTATTCCAGTATTAAACTATCTAAATATGAGGATATTGGAGCACCTCGCTGCCCGTGAGGAGGTGGTAGTCGAGCCAATATTGCCCTTCTCAAAATCCTCAAGGGGCTGCAGCCCTTCGTAGGCATTATATCCCCCTCCAAGTCATCCACGGAATTGTACAAGCTAGGGAGCAAAGCGATTTTTTGTGGGGGGGGGGGGGCACTTAATCTGCAAAACGTCATTTCTTATTCAATGTACTGAGGAAAAGTCGCAAATAACCACTGCAATCTAGGCCAAGTTCCAAATACTGAACATTGATAAAAGTCCCTTTTCTCAATTCTTTCTCAAATGGGGGCACAGCACTGAAGGAACAAGTGAGAAATAATCAAGGAATTTAGGAAGGCCATCGAAAGTTGATATTTCTTTCAAATGTATAGAACATTTGAAAATGCGACTTCATATGCTTTAACATAAATTATACTGGGGCAAAATATTGAAAAACAAAACAAAAACAGGGGCGTAACTAGTACTAACTACGAGAGGATATGGGGCACGTGCCCCGCAAATTAGATGGGGTGAGAAAGAGGAGAAAAGAGAAAAAGACGGGGGAGAAGAAAAGGAAGAGAAATAAGACAATAATTGGACCCTTTTTTGTTTTGTTCAAGCGGACCCTGATCGCCAGGGCCCCCTTTAATAAGGGCTGTGTATCATGGATTTGCTTTGAACTAAATTCAATTCAATCCAATTTATTCTCATTTCCAGCAAAAACATTTCCTCGGAAATTAGACATTGAAATATATAAATTATAAAACAATATAATGTATAACTTTTCTTTAAACTTCACCATCAACCTGACATTATTCCATCAGTGCCAATGGTATACTATAAAGCATACTGCTTGTATGTAAACAATTATAGGACCAACGACTTTAAGTCCTCTCCGAGGGACTTGGGGTTAATGCCTTACCAAAGGACACGAGTGTATCCTGGTTTCGAACCCGGGCCCTTCAATTACAAAGCCACTGCTCGACCACTGAGCTATCTTGCTCTTTCCCATGATTATGGACATGATAGAGCAGCACCTGATGGCAACACCAACTACAGCAACCCCCCCCCCCCCCCCTCCCACCAGGCTATGTCATTTATGAATTACTTTTACGAAAATAATCAGTAATGTGTGCTTGTACCGAGGCAAGGTGGGCCGAATGGCTCAACGTGGTCGGACTGATTCGGTGGGGTGGGGCACAGGGGCGTAGCCAGGATTTTTCAATAGGGGGAGGGGGCAGACGTGAAGGGTTCAACCGCGTAGCCAGGATTTCATTTTAGGGGGGCTGTTGTGGGGCACGCGCAGAGTGCGAAATTTGTGATGAGCACGCAAAGCGTGCTCCCCAGGGGGTGGGACAACTACCAGTCGCAACCGTTGTGGTGGTCGCATCTGAGCTTCCAACATGCATTTGTATACGGTCCTGCGATCAGTGGCGCAACGGTCGCATCGAATTGCCCAGTCGTACGACCGATTTTAGTCAAGTGGTCGCATGTGGTCGTGCAACAATTGTGAAGGGGGCTTTAGTTGTGTGATACGTGAAATATGGTTGAGACATTTTCAAGATAGCGTTCGCTTGGTACTTACTATGTAATGTTTAAAATATTATGTAAGTTTGATGTATCATGTCGTGAGTTTGTAGTAAAACAAACATGAATGCTTGATCACAGTCGTTTTTCTCCACTATACATAAAAGCCACGGCCACGGCATGCGAAGTATTAAATTCAGAGTTCCTGCGATTTTTACTTGTCATTCCTAAAGGGAGACTGTTCTTTAATATATCAATTACAACAACTGCTGTACAGTATATATGAATGTAAGTTTTTTTTTTTTTTAAGATATTCGTGAGGATTTTTTTTTAAATCATTGTAATATGTGTGAAATTAATATTACATGTATATCCGTTTACATGGGGACTATGGTAAATCTTTTCATACGGGTTTCATAGGGTTTCCTTTCGAGCTAATTTAGCTTATTTTTGGACCCCCTTTGGGGGCGTCTGGCGGGCACCGCCAACCACTTAAAATGTCTGGCAGTATCCATTTATCTTGGGACTATAGCTTTATATATGGGTTTCATAGGGTTTCCTTTCCAGCTAATCTAGTTCATTATTTTGGGGTGTGGTACTTTAGGGGCATCTGGCAGGCACTCCCCACCACTTAAAACGTCTGGCAGTGATCATTTGTGTATATTTGGACTCTGCCGAACAATATTCCATTGGTTCCTTAGGGTTTCCTTTCCAGCTAATCTAGCTCATTTTTGGACCCCCTTTGGGGGCGTCTGGCGGGCACCGCCCACCACTTAAAATGTCTGGCAGTATCCATTCATGTATCTTGGGACTATAGCGCATCTTTTCATATGGGTTTCATAGGGTTTCCTTTGCAGCTAATCTAGCTCATTATTTTGGGGTGGGGTACTTTAGGGGCGTCTGGCAGGCACTCCCCACCACTTAAAACGTCTGGCAGTGATCATTTGTGTATATTTGGACTCTGCCGAACAATATCCCATTGGTTCCTTAGGGTTTCCTTTCCAGCTAATCTAGCTCATTTTTTGACCCCCTTTGGGGGCGTCTGGCGGGCACCGCCCACCACTTAAAATGTCTGGCAGTATCCATTCATGTATCTTGGGACTATAGCGCATCTTTTCATATGGGTTTCATAGGGTTTCCTTTGCAGCTAATCTAGCTCATTATTTTGGGGTGGGGTACTTTAGGGGCGTCTGGCAGGCACTCCCCACCACTTAAAACGTCTGGCAGTGATCATTTGTGTATATTTGGACTCTGCCGAACAATATCCCATTGGTTCCTTAGGGTTTCCTTTCCAGCTAATCTAGCTCATTTTTGGACCCCCTTTGGGGGCGTCTGGCGGGCACCGCCCACCACTTAAAATGTCTGGCAGTATCCATTCATGTATCTTGGGACAATGGCGCATCTTTTCATATGGGTTCCATAGGGTTTCCTTTCCAGCTAATCTAGCTCATTTTTTTGACCACTTTGACCACTCCCCCAGGCCACACCCACCACAGGGAACATGCCAGACGACCGTTTCATTATATGGGAATATGTACTCTATATACCCATACACATGAAAATTGGTTTCCTTTCCAGCTAGGTTGACCCCCCCTGGCACCCGGTCTACTACTAGTCCCACTGCTGTCCTTATACCTCGGTTCAGAGGCGAACATAGGATCCAAGGGGGGGGAATTTTCACCCCCCCCCCCTTGCTGCCAAACTTATCAGCTTGAAAAGTCAAATAACGTGACGTGAAAATTTATTTTGATGCTTTTCCACAGGGGTTGGCAGGCAAAGTTTCATTTTTTATATATAAGCGAGAGAGCAAAGCAATCAAGTAGTATTTTTTTTTTTTTGTCCAATTTCACCACTAGAAATTTAATTTCTAATTCATGCAACTCTTTTGAAAGAAAAAATGGACACAGCTTTAGGGCAATTTTTAACATTTGGAACGTGGGAAAATCCCGTTCTATTTGGCATATTAAATCCTGTAAAAACAACAACAGTAATTTCAATGCACTTTAGCCTGGATAGGGAGCGGCACTTGAAGGGGGAACAAAATCGCAAAAGGGGGAAAGGAAAGGGGGAGAAATTATTTTTGAAAAATGGTCTTTAAAGGTTATTTGCGCCCTAGTCAAGGACAAAATGCACAAGAAATGGCGTTTATAGGGTTTGAAATGCGAAAATTTTCTAAAGCTCGGTCGCTTTGCTTCCTTGCATAATTATTTTCAGCTATTTCGCGCCCCAATGGCGTTTTTAAAGTGTTAATTATTAATTGACCCTAGTTGTTCTCATGCTAAATTCCCCAAATATATTTTTTCAGTGTTTTTATTCATTTTGCGCCCCCCAAGATAGTAATGTTAAAAATAATAATAATAATTATTATTTATTTCTAGGTAGCTGTACTTTTTCTTAAGGGTAAAATACATAATACATTTCAATTTTTATTTTTTTATTTATTTTTTTTTTGGGGTGGGGGTAAAAAGGAAAAGAAAAATCTGCCGCTCGGTCGTGTTGCGCAGCTTCCTCGATTATACAATAATTTGTCAAATTTGGGTTAACAACCCCGGGTAATGTGCATCAAATCTCATTTTCAGGTAGTGCCATCGTTTCTAAATTAAAAACGTCATCAATCTGATTTTGGGTATGTGTGTGTGTGAGGGGGGGGGGGGGGGGGGGGGGGGGGGGTTCAGATTTGCCCCGTGATTAATATTTATCAAAGATAACGCTTTTCGTTATCAAGTAAAGAGAGGGAGATAGAAATGTTTTTCTTACGAAAGCGGCTTGCATATTTAATTAAAAATTTCCCTTTAAACATCTCCCTCTTCGATCTCGACCATTAAGATACATGTAAGATCGGAATGATATCGGCCAGGTAAGACTTTAAAGGAGAATTACGCTCAAAAGTAAAGACGATAATGTTCAAAGGTGTTATTTATTCCTACTTGTTAGACTATATGGCTTCGCGTCAAAATATACGAGATCGATACGAATCAAATTTTTCTGAGCAAAATTTACCATCTGCTAGCAATATGTATCGTCTGCTAGCAGCACATGGGGGCTGCCATTTTGTTTATGTGTACAAGAAGATTTTCTTAATCCAAATGCTCAATTGCCTTTTTCAAAATTAAAAACCCATTTGAGATTAAACATATAGAATAGATATGTCAATTTATTTTTAAACTGAAGATTTCCTTATATATTTCTGTTGAAAATCGATATTCGCTTAATAGAAATCTATTTTCTCGATACTGGACGTATGGGAAGGAGCAAATTAATTCAAATTTTATGGATGCTTCTTCCCTGAGCATCTATAGCGGCAAACTATGCATTCACCTGCTTTCGGATAATGGACTTGAAAAGTCAGAATGCATGCTGCATATATTATGTTCTGCTCTGTTTGGCAAACCCAAGAAAATAGATTTTTGTTAAGCAAAACCAGACAATTTAAAAGTATCATTATAAAGATTTAATTTTTATAATACATGTAAACACCCACTTTATATTTTCCTGCACATATGGGATTTTAGGTAATGAAGAAAATCAATTTAGGATTTGGATTCAAAATATCTTCCTGACTGGAACATTTCTCAATGGTTCATGTACAACTCCAAATCAGCAAGAAAATGGCAGCCCCCATGTAAATGAGTAGGAGACAATACCGGGTGTTGGAATATCTTTATTTATACCCTTTTCTGATATATTTTTAGAAAATGATTTAGGCCAATAAGTAGGAATATATTACACCTTCCAATATAAGTAAATTTGTAATCAGGGCTTAATTCTCCTTTAAAAAAAAAAACAATGAAGAAGATGAGCATTTGTGGGTTCTTTATAGCGTGTAGATTTGAAGGGATGTTTATATACAAACCAATTATTGGGGAAAGGGGTTCAAAAGCATTCAGTCAAGTGGGGATTGTTGACTTGCGTAAACAACCCAGAGCTGTATAAGAAATGGGTGACCTATCAAGGACGGGTGTGGAAGTAATATATGAATAAACACTTCAATGAACACTGCTGCAAAAAGTAAATATTTCTGCCCCTGCTCTCTCTCTCTCTCTATCAACGCCTCCCCCCCCCCCCCTCTCTCTCTCTCTCTCTCCCGATCAACGCCTCCCTTATCGCTCTCTTCTCTCTCTCTCTCTCCCTCTGTCCTTCTCTCTCTTTATATATATATATATATATATATATATTATACAGTGCGTAAAAAAATATACTCATCTTTGATAGCTTCATATACAAATCTAGCATTACCTGTGACCTTGATAATTATTTCATGGTAAAAAGCAACTAATAATTTATCTAATTATACCTTATTCATAACTTTGCTGCCACGGATGAGTGAGCAACAGGCTTATTAAAAAAGTAAAAAACCTCTTGTACCAAGTTTTGACTGACGCAAGGCGTGTGTTTCAAAACCCATGAAAGCCTCAATGCATTAATTATTTTAGTCTGAAAGCAATTGTGATTTTTTTTTTTATTGATTTTGTGCATCTGAGTAGCAAAGGTATAAATGTGAAATTGATTTCTCCCCAATACTTTTTACAAGCAAAATTTATGATATGTTTGTCATGAGGATATAATCCCCGGTGGAGCCACTCCCCCGGAGAGGGGGACGCGTATGACCGTTACCACAAATGCAAATAACCCCCTTTTGCAGTCAATTCAAAGGACATTTTGTCACATTTAACCCCCTTTTTTACGTCAAAACAAGGACAAAATGTTACTTTGAAATACCCCATTATACATAAAGGTGTCCAAGACCTGATTCCTCAAATTACAAGTTCACACACAATTAATATAACTAAGGAAAATACATTTTTTTAATGTGTTATTCATTTAAAAATAGTTCGGCAGTAGTTCATATAAACTCCTGGGAAAAACCACTGAACTCTATGGTTATTTGAAATAACCACTATGTCTATGACCACTCACAAATAGGTGAGGTTAAATAACCTCATACCCACTTATACATGTACAAGCTTATCTGAAGATAACCTTGTACTCCAGACTAGCTTTTACAGGTGAATAGGCTTCAATAGCTTTTGTGTGTATCAGCGTGCCCTTTTCCAGTCTAGATCATTCATACACGAGAGGAAAATATTTAATCAAAATTTCACTTTCAGTTCCGAATCCCCAAATTTGTGGAACAGTGTCCGAGTAAGAGTTGAAGAGTATTTGAATCAAGGGTGGTATTCTGAGATTTATTTTATCTTGATGTTAGTGAAAAGATTTTAATTGTCATAACAAATTTTAAATTGCAAAATTTCATTGGTGTTTGCGCAGATGAATTCCGCGTACACAGCCACTTTTGCGCAGTCATTAACCAATGATGAGTCATAAGCGTACATTTTGTTATGACAATTAAAATTATTTCACTAAAATCAAGATAAAATAAATCTCAGAATACCACCCCAGGTAATCTAGCAAATTTAAGAAAATTAAATCTTGCTTAGAGCAATTTTGTTGTCTGTTTTGACTGCTGCAACAGTGAATGTTGAACACAGTCCCACATAGGCAAGGGCCCACCAATCGAGTAATATTGGGCCATACTTCGGTAATGAAACTTAGTGTGACAAACATTTAAGAGCCAAGTTAAGTGAAGGGCTGTTGATTAAGACAGAGTGTGCCCTCCATAGGTCGGGGAATTAATTCAGAATAGTAGAACATGAAATGAAGAAATTGCCTGGCTTATTTTTTGGGCCAAAGGGAATTATCTTATATATGCATCTTATATGCGTCTTACCCCCGAGGGATTAATTATTTTGTCCTGAATTTCATACTTACTTTGTCATTATTATTTGTTTTAATTATTTTCCAGTTACCCCTCTTTTTACAGCTTTAAAACGAAAGTTCAATAAGAAATGTTTTTTTTACCGATATTTACATCGATATTAAGAAAATAGAAAAAACGTGAGCAGCAATTTTTTTTTCCTTCAAATTTGAAGATCTAAACTCAATGGCAATGCTGACATGAGGTGCTCCGACATTTGTTGCAGGTTTCATTACATTTAACAAACATGGTTATGGTTGCAATTGGGATTTAGGTCAGATTATGGGTTAAAGATAGGGTCCTGTATATCATTGGGTAATTTGGATTGAGGGATTTGATCTTATCCCTTGAAAACAGGAAGGGATCTCGACTTGATGTCAAATTGGCAAACAACCCTATTCGCCTCCTTTGAAACATATGGATGCACCCCCCCCCCCCCCCTCCTCCCAGAAAAAGACAAAGCTCCAAACTATTAGTATAAACAATTCACTTATTTTCTTACTTTAGTATACAACAGACCTGCTATACATTTGATTAAACAGTAAGAAATGTAATATTGTGATTTATAAGTCGTTGCATTTTCAAACGTTACAAGGAGAGCGCATGCAGTGTTAAGACGATATTCGTTATAGACCCGAGGGTTAAGGCAGATGCTCCCATTTTATCACCACAATCATCGTTTACATCATATTTATTAGCAAATATAGCCTATAGATATGATTTTAAAGACTGAGGTTAAAATTACTATCGAAGGGAAATTTGCTGACTCTTTTAAGTCAAAATATTCGCCGAGGGTTTTCTCATCCTTTTCCCTTTTCCCTTTCTTTCTCTCTCCTTTTCTCTTTTTCTTTCGTTTGTCTTTTTTTTAGCATTTAAGGGGGGTGTACCCCGTGCCCCATGTAGCTACTATACAAAAAAAAACTATAATAAAAAGGTTTATTAATATTCATTTTTGTTTGTGTCTAAAGTTATAGTTTGATTTTGTAATACTACTTATTTCTTTAGTCTCTCTTTCTATTCAACAGATGGCAGTGAATATGAGCTGGAAATCTGGTTTGATCATCTTTCTGGCACTTCAATTTTCAATGACAAGTGGAGGTACGGTAAATAGGTGTGAACAACGTGGCCCAATATTACCCATAACATGTTGATTATGAAAATTGGTAATGAAAAAACAAGGTGCCTGCCTTTGGGTACAATCAATTTGTTCCTTGGTGCCTTTTAAAAGGTGCCGGTAGTTTCCCTGAAATTCGAAGGAATACCTCATCATCATCATCAATTAGTAAATTGTAAGGGAAACAATTTTTCCTCTCAAAACATTAACGAGTGTACTGTCGCGTGAAGAAAATCAACTTTACTGTGCGTACCAACTTCAATGTAAAATCGCTGTTTGCGCTTTCATTCATCATTACGAAAATTGACGACTTTTGGAGAGAAACATTTGGGGGAAAAATAGTATTTACAGCGTGCATAAAATATGACTTGTGAAAGTCATCGACTGTGGCTTAGCTTGTGCCCAGCGATGGGGGTGATGGGGGGAGCCCTGGCATCAGGGGTAGGGGGCGGGACGTACCCCTGTGCCTCCTGTAGCTACGCCACTTTTTATCGATATTTTACTTTCCATAAAAATAATTGAGAGCTCGTCATAGTCACCTGTTTTTATTTGCATTCGTCAAATGAAACCATATAAATTGACAGTTTTAAATATTTTTCTCTTCATAAAAAAGGAGCGCAGAAGATGAAAAGGCTGTTACCAAATGATTCCTTGATAAATCTTTGATTAAAGCAAATTATTAAAAAAAAAAGGGTTTGAATTTTTTTCGCGGCGTCTCAATGGCAAGCTCAGATATATTTGATGCCGGATAATAATTGATTATACCAAGAAAGAAACACAAGATTTCTTTAATAAATTTGAAGGGATCCTTACCTTTAAAGTAATGGGAGCGGGAAGGACCGATCTCAATTGGAATTCACCCTTACGGCTTGGTACAAGATTCACGTATGATTTCGGTGTCCTATAGGCCGTTTACCTAATTGTGTTTCTCAAGTTACGTCGAGGTCAATGTGTAGAGACTCATAATTAGGTCATGTTTGGGATTTCCACTGCGACTGGACCTTGCGAAATCAAGTCCCTAGTGACAATACCCGTCTTGAAAAGAATTGGTTATCTGCATCTTAGGGTCATTCTAATTAATCTACAGCAGTAGGGGAAAACGAGATAAAATGAGCCAGCGGGTTACTTGAATGAATGTTTTAGCATTTCAGGGGGAAAGAAAAACAATGTCCATAAAGTGTTTGAAAATCAAGATGACATAACAACGGATTTAGGTTGAAATTATAATTTTCTTTATCGCAGATTTGTAAGTAGTTTTTCTCCTGTAGGTCCTGACTTTTTTGTCCATGCAAAGGAAAAAAGTGTTATTTAGGCAACGTGGTATAGACAAACCCAACTAAATAGTATTGTTTTTGCTTGAGAGATTGTTAAACAATATCGTTTAAGATGTATATATTCATCCAAAATTCTACCTCTTTTTTCTCACTAAAAATTGTACACTGATTGAAAGATCGATCCCCTCGTTCTAACTGATAATTGTTTTAAACTGTTTAAAGATCACATTGCAAGAAAATTCCATCAAAATAAATATTGGCTTAATACTTATTATTGCATAGATGGCATAAATTATACAAGGTTATCCAAATTCAACGCTTGGAAACATTTGAATTAATGATTATTATCAATTATAAAACGGTAAAATACAGCCCCCGATATAGCAGCTGAAGAGCTCCTTGAACGCTGCTGAGATGTGTGACGACACACGAAGGACCAGTCCTGTCAAAGCAGACGATGTCCCATAACATCTTACACATTTTTCAGTGCCTGTTTTGTCATCTCCTCTTCACTTATTTCTCTTACTTGACTAGCGTCAGTCTTAATGTTAGTCTGTTGCCTCACTCTTAACTTCGTGTATGGTATTATTTTGATGAAAAATGCAGCGTTAAAAAAATAAAGGAATCAGTCACTTGTAAACAAAATAAGACGCCATTGTATTTTCAGCTGCTTGCACCGGGGCATGTTCGGCGTTTCAAGAGGGAACGAATACAATCTTTGATATTATTCGGAGGGCTTTTCAATTTGAAAATGGGGTTTATTTCATTGATCATTGACCCTTCTCCTGTGTATTTACAATCAAACGGTTTTAGTTATCAGTTTCACTTCCCTTTTAGAATGGTGTGAAATAGGTCATGTTAAATATACCAAACTCTTTATAATTTGATAAATAATTGCATTGCAATTACGTTCATTCATTATAGGACGTCGTCTGCTTAAGCAAGATCGATCCCTAGTGTGACGACATCAAAACATCGCTATATTTCTGGCGAATCCTCGGATATTCCAGATGCTTAGAAGAGCTTTTATTTATGTTGTTTTTATAATCATCAGATACGCAGTTGACATAAAACTTATACGATTGCCATCTGTAAGCTTCCCAGTTTCTAGTGATACATTAATTGCCATATTTGTGATTTTCTTGCAATGTGATCTTTAAGTGTAGCTGAATATTTATGTCATAAATCCAGGCTCTGATGTACTTTCCAGAGATAACTGAATAGACCTGTTCACAAAGTTATTCATATTTATGGATGTTTCTTTCCTGGGGACCTAGTAAAGAGGTATTCCATTAACTGTTATTAATGAATGAACTCCAATACTTGGAATCAAGTTTGCATACATTACTTGTTGCTATGTCTGACAAGCCTATGACAAGCTTTCAGGTTGTCAAGAACAACCTTTGTTTTAAAAGTATGCATAAAATTTGAATATATTTGTGAACAGGTCTTTTGATTTTTTTTTTCTTTTTGCATGTTTTTGTATCTTCCGATATCAGACAATTTTAGAATAGTCATTCCGAGGTGCATGGTATCTTTTATTATTAAAAGAAGGCACTCTTCTTCGGTAAAGAACCGGTTATGTGTAATGAAAATACGTGGATTGGATGAATATTGAACCAAAATGCTGAATATTTATTTAAATTCATACTAGAATGCGTTTAAAAGTGAGCATCGGATTTTCCTCCAATAAATTGCATAACTTAAAATATATAAATAAACTTAAATATATATGTATATATGTCTACGCTGACTTCAGAAAGTACCACATGTGACTGCCAAGATGGATACATGTGCTATGGAGCTACCAGTGTATGCGTGTCCGAGGATCACATTTGCGACGGGCAAGTGCAATGCCCCAACGGTGATGACGAGTTCTTCTGTAGTAAGTTTGTGTTATATTTAAAATTGTATTATTTTAATTATTATTAGTAGTAGTGGTAGTAGTGTATTATTTATTACTTTTATTATGATTATCATTTTATTATTCTATTCGACAAAACCAACAGCAAATAAGTACAATGCATATGCAGTTAAATATACATAATTATAAAAGAAGAAAAGCATTGCTTTACTAGTAAAAGCGGCCGGATAAAAGCATATAGGGTGACCCCTATCAGAAAAAAGGATTTCGGTATAAACGTTCAGCAAAAAATTATTGAGTTATCATTCCACTCTCTAGATTGTGTGCCTGAATTTCTTTTTTTATAATATGCTCAGCACGTGTGTTATTGCAGATTTCAGAAACCTATTTTTAAATGTACTTAATCTGATATATATGGGTAATCTGTTCTAAAATTCACTGCCTACGGAAGACAATGAAAATTTACCTGTGTCGTTCTTGCGTTTTATCATACCACATGCTTATTTTCATTTTATTTCTGTCGTAGTAATGATAGAAATATCCATATCCGAAAGTACTGGTGTCCACTTGGCTAAGCTTCATTGGAATTCATGGTTTCTAAAAACTTGTTTTCAAGTTGCGATGAAGTAGAGCCTGATCGGTTAAGAGTAGGCATTTTGTACGTCCGTGACATTGAATTGTTTAAGGATTATAATTTTATTAGACGATCGTGGCAAACGATTCTTGTCAAATTTCAACTCCTTCAGTGATGCCCTTCACAGTGAAAAAAATAACTCTCTGCAATAAATACTTATTTTCTGCAGGCCTTCAAACTTTCAAAATATGTTCATCCGTGACTAACCGATCAGGCTCAGTATAAATAGTTTCATTCCTCTATAATAAAATCATTAGTAGATGTGAAACAACTAAAAGTTGAACTTGAAAAAAATACATGTCCCGAATGAATACTTGAATAAAAAATGATGTCTCTATAACCTTCAGGTGTAGATTACGCGATGCCATGCCGCGGTGAACCCCGCGTCTGCCCGGCAGATCCATCGTCATGCGTGGACCCGCCAAATATCTGTGACGGGTTTCCAAACTGCCCATCAGGGGATGACGAGGTGGCTTGCAGTAAGTAGTGGCCGTCAGCACATGGACGGGAGCAGGGGGGGATAACATATATCTTAAGTTTTCCCGGATCAATTAAATTCCCCCTCCCGTGACTAAGGTATTCAACATTTTCTCTGTGTACATTATTATTTTGTTAATGCAAAACAGTATATCATTTATCATTCCATAGTGGAAACTTCACATGGGGGGGGGGGGGGGGGGGGGGGTGGAATTAAACAGCTTTCTGTATAATAGAGTCAGATGGCAGGGATCGGTATTTGAAATTTAAAAATGAATGACTGTAACAGAATTACATTAGACATGGGCATATTCATACCTTAAACTTTAAAAGACCTTAATTTATAATATATCAGCCAATATAACCGATGTAATGTTAAAAGCTAAAGTGAAATTGGCACGTTCGTTACACAGTTAGGTTGTGTGTTGGTTCTTTCCCCTGAATTGCCACTGGTTGAATGTTCGACTTATTATTGTAATTATAGCAAGATGCATATATTTAGTTGTCAGGTAATACTAATTTTAAGTAGAACGCAGTAGAGAAGGCATTTGTCACTTCGAAATTTGAGAATATTTAAAGATTCATGCAAAAAAATTAATGTCTAGGGTTGTATATTGTTCTATTGTACCGATGTCCTTAATAAAATAATAATTTCCATTTAACACAGTAGCGAAATGTACTGGTGAAATTGAGCATCTCTCTTTATTTGCTTGTCTCACTGATATTCAGAGATAATCATTCATTACAATGAACAGGTACATGTAAATAAAGTGGTTTATAAGTTGCCATGACTACCATACCAATTCAATTAATAAATTTCCCACAACGCCAGCACCTATATTGATTTCTGGTAGGTCTGTTGTTATCACCAGGTTATCGGCGCAAACCTGTACCATGTTTTACCGGAACCACTGTGCGTGACCAGACATAATGAATGTGAGGAGAAAAAAAACACCATATTTAGGAACTATCCGAACATTAAGAATGTATTGCAGTTTTTATTGTTCTCGTATATTGTTTAAAAATCGAATAATTATATGTTTCAATTATTTATTCATCCAGTTTTCTGTTTAAGACAATCTCAATATGGCACGAAAAAGAGACATGATAACGAAGCTTTTCGACCTGCACTCATCAGGTTATCACGCAGGTATGTAACAAATATACTCGATTACTCATCGAGTATATATAATATCGTTGATTTCGAGTAATTTGTTACATACCTGCGTGATAACCTGATGAGTGCAGGTCGAAAAGCTTCGTTATCATGTCTCTTTTTCGTGCCATATTGAAATTTTGTAGTACCAGGAAATTATTTAAGACAATCGTTAATATAAAAACGATCCATTTTAAATATATAATTTGTATATGAAAATGTATTACATCTAATCCTACGTATATCTAAGATATCAAATGTAAAAAACAAGCAAAACAGCTATTTCTTCTATACTAATTTCTAAATATACCACTGGATATTAGCGTGCTTAATACAACTGACTGAAATAGATATAATACTCCAAATCCCCTTCTAACTTGCTATCCTCTACTTCATACCTTCCATCCGCCTTGAAGTGAAAATTTTATACATACTTTTCAGTTCTGTTATAACCCGTGTGGAACAATGATCAAATGGACGATGGTATAAATGCCTGAAATAGTATTTCTAAGTTATGGTCTGTTATTATTAATTTGTCTTATCATGCTTATGGTATACAGTATTTTTTGTAATATTTATTATTTGTAATAATGAAGAATTATCTTGATTTCATTTTTGCACAATACTTAATTGATAGTTTAAAGTAAGGGTATTCTTCACTTGAACCAATGTACACTCTTAGAAATGTTGGGTAAATGCCACTGGGTAAATGAAGATTGGGCATAGGTTGGTTAAATCTTGCTCAACTTTTACATGCATTTACCCAACATTGGTCAAAAATAAGAATGAAATTGGTAAAGTTTACCCAAAAGTTGGTCGGACTCATAAGGACCCTCATGTTGGGTAAAATTTGGGTAAAATTTTGCCCAATATTTCTAAGAGTGTACCATAGATTATGCTAAACTTGCAATAACGATTCCATATGAAATGTCCTTTATATTTTTCCATTGTCTGTTATTTTGCATTGTACATAATGTGTATTATTTCAGCCTCATAATGTTCTGAATATTCAGAGAGTAGCCCAGGCTTTATTGTATTTGGTTTACATGCTTTTATGTTCTTTCATTCAATTAATAAAGTATGTGACTATAAAAAAATATTCCACATACCAGTCCCGCGAATGTTTAAGGTGCCTGTAATATCAAATGATTGGGGATGCGTTCGAAGTTTTACATAAACTATTACTCTGGCTTTTTGAACAGAAGACCAATTCGTGAAAAATTGCCCGCCTTGCTTAGATAAAGAGTATTTACATTGATCATGATTCCAATAAAGATTTAATCACAGCTTGATTTAAAGGGTCGTTTCGGTCGTGCCGTATTAGGCTATAATTGAATCTGCTGTTTTCCCCCTTGTCCATGTTGGTCAGTTGGGCAATTGGCAAAACGTCAAGGAGCATGAGCCCAACCATTGGTAAATTAGAAGTCTTTTCCGTTGATCTTGATCTCAAATTCTAACCACACGACCGGAAGGCTATGCTACCAGCATACTAGATGCAGCAATTATTTGGTCAAGTCACTGACCACGAGCGGAATTATTAGATTTTTCGCCAACTCTCTTCTTTCTTAAAGTAGAACGTTGATGATTTTAAATATTGGCTTAATACTTATTATTGCATAGATGGCATAAATTAAACAAGGTTATCCAAATTCAACGCTTGGAAACATTTGAAGTAATGATTATTATCAATTATAAAACGGTAAAATACAGCCCCGATATAGCAGCTGAAGAGCTCCTCGAACGCTGCTGAGATATGTGACGACACACCCTGGACCAGTCCTGGCTAAGCAGACGATGTCCCATAACATCTTACACATTTTTCAGAGCCTATTTTGTCATCTCCTCTTCACTTATTTCTCTTCCTTCACTAGCGTCAGTCTTAATGTTAGTCTGTTGCCTCACTCTTAACTTCGTGTATGGTATTATTTTGATGAAAAATGCAGCGTTAAAAAAATAAAGGAATCAGTCACTTGTAAACAAAATAAGACGCCATTGTATTTTCAGCTGTTTGCACCGGGGCATGTTCGGCGTTTCAAGAGGGAACGAATACCATCCTGCTATTATTCGGAGGGCTTTTCAATTTGAAAGTGGGGTTTATTTCATTGATCATTGACCCTTCTCCTATGTATTTACAATCAAACGGTTTTAGCTATCAGAATCAGTTTCACTTTCCCTTTATAATGGTGTGAAATAAGGTCATGTTTAAATACACCAAACTCTTTATAATTTGATAAATAATTGCATTGCAATTACGTTCATTCATTATAGGACGTCGTCTGCTTAAGCAGGATCGATCCCGAGTGTGACGACATCAAAACATCGCTATATTTCTGGCGAATCCTCGGATATTCCAGATGCTGAGAAGAGCTTTTATTTGTGTTGTTTTTATAATCACCAGATACGCAGTTGACATAAAACTTATAAGATTGCCATCTGTAAGCTTCCCAGTTTCTAGTGATACATTAATTGCCATATTTGTGATTTTCTTTGAATATCTACTTTAAAGATCCATTCTGGGTCATAATGGCTAATAACTGCCGAAAGGTTCTCTCAATCATTGACTCCTCGTCCACGCTTCTGATTTAATTCAGAGAAAAACCTGACGAAATCTGCATGGATGAGATAAACTAGTCATTTTTCCCCCCTGAAAATTCAATTAAAGCGGATTAGATTAATACGGTCCTCTCTCATATAGATCAATTGCGTTCATGCAGCGTTTCACGGCGTGTATGTCATTAACTTCTCATTATTTCTATTTGAAAATAGAATTGCATTTTTCTATGTCCCTGTTACTTATATTTTCCTACCGTGTTATTTATTTTTTAGATACCAGCTCTTGTCCATTTGATTGCGAGTGTCATTTCCTTTCGGTCCGATGCAAGGATGTGATGTGGAATCAAACTCAAGCTGACATGATTCAGGAAGACACGAGAAAACTGTAAGAAATACCTGTGTTATCTATTAGCAAGATGTACAAAATATCATTTCATGGAATTTAAATTTAATTTAATACTATACGAATAAATGTAGAAATTATGATAATGGCATTCATAACAATATTTCAGCAAATAATGATAATATAGAAAATGTGCATAACATATTGTACATATTATATTACATGTAATATATAAATATATTGTGAAAGTTTCAAAAGCTCTGTGTGTGGGGGTGTGTATGTATGTATATATATATATATATAATTGTGAGAAATGAAAATGAGAGAATAATGGATGCGTAGACTTCCCCAGAGCTGTCCTCCCTTTTTGAAATTTTTGCAAAGGTTGAAAAAATGTCTCTGCCGGAAATCGAACCCGGGCCGTTGCCTTAGAACGCCAGTGCCTTAACCAATAGACCACGGAGACGGGCCAGTGAGTTCGGCGATACCAGATTAAATTGACCGACAGATTGACAAATCTTCAACCTTATTAATGAATTCCTTTGTCGGGGGCAGGTGATTTTTAACAAAGACAAGCCGCATGCCTCAGGTGGATCCAAGCGAAATAGCGAATGCTTTGAGATACATGTTTACATTAGAATAATAGTATTATAAACAATAGACCTGTTTACTAAGTTAGTCAAATTTATGGATGTTTCTTTCCTGGGGACCTAGTAACGAGGTATTCCATTAACCTGTTATTAATGAATGAACTATAATACTTGGAATCCAATTGCACACATTACTTGTTGCTATGTCTGACAAGCCTCTGGCAAGCTTTCAGGTTGTCAAGAACAACCTTTGTTTCAAAAGTATGCATAAAATTTGAATAACTTAGTAAACAGGTCTATTGTAAGGAAATAACATATACAACAGCTTTGGCAACTCTCGTGGAAATGATTATAATTGTGAGAAATGAAAATGAGAGAATAATGGTTGCGTAGCTTAAATCAAAGTTATATATATATTATATATATGTGTGTGTTTTATTATGATAAAATTCAAAAGAAAGAAAAAGGATCCTGTTCTTGCATTATTGCAAGCTGTGTCGATTGAATTTTATTTAATTTTATCAGAAGTGTGTGTGTGTGTGTGTGTAATTGGGTTTTTACAGACGTGTATCAATCAGATATGATTATTTACGTCTGGGACCGACCTTTAACGTCACCATCCGAAAGACGTGACTCAGTCTCGAACCTGGGTCCGCTGAATCAGTTTATAACTTCCACTGGTAGCTGGATTACAGGCGCACGCCACAACGCCCAGTTAAAGTGAATTAAAATATAAGCTTTATAAGGTACACAAGAAAAATTGCGCTGACTCAATATTTAACAGAAGTGAAAAATTTGGCATTTTTGCACTGATGATTTGTGTTCATTTTACCGTGAATTATTGCATGAAATTGTTGACATATGTTCAGGAGGCCACCAATAATGACGAACTTAACGCCAAATTAATATCCAATAGCAAGATCAAAGCGGAATAAAGCCCTAAACTTTCTTCTCATTTGCATAATTTGCTCATCTCTTGTGCTCACTGAAGCGTAACACATCGGGATTTTTATCAAAATAAAAACAGACGAACTCCCCAAGAAGACTTGTGATAGGTAACCAAAGGAAGCGCTTAAATTTTAGTCCATTAGCGTAAAAGGGGCTTTTCCAGCCCCACGTACTCAATGAAGCGTAAAATTTCGAATGAAATGCCATAGGATCATAGATACATCTACACCGGTCATAAACATAATGAATAAATGTTATTCCAATTATTTTCTTGCACAAAATCAAAGCAATACTTACCGCATAATTTTAATATGGTCATTATTTGTTTTTATTATGTACTCATTCAACCTTGAAGTAATGGAAATTGTTTGCAAAAGTCGAAAACACCTTTCCAAAACATGAATTCAATCGCATAAGATAAAACTTACCGCGGGCAAGATGTAAAAACTGTAGTTTTGGCAGTTTTCAACCCGGGCTCACTAAACCGTCATTTGGTATGTTGGGAAGGACATAAAACGTTTGTTGCATGCCTTTTGATGCTGAAAATTTGAAATTTGTTCCGATATCATTGAATCAAAGTCATGACACTGGGCTTGTGAACTTTAAAAAGTGCCTATTTTGCCTTTAGGGCGTGTTCACTGAAGCGTGACCAAATGATTTCCCCTAAATTTCACATGAAAGGTAGCTGAGAAGTACAGCTACATATCTCTGTATTCAGATTTCCTCAAAGTTTCCTGATTCAGAAATTACAGAAATTTGATTTTAGGGGGAACTTACTTTTTGTGATGTGTTTATACAGTGCATCCCAGAAAAAAAAACGAAACCGAGAGTTATCGATGTTTAATCATATTATCGTAATCACAATTGTGATTTATAAATGACAAATATTTGTAAAGCTTGGATCCTTTTCTTTCATATGATGCCACTCATATGATACATACTTCATGCATAAGTGAATAAAGACAATATGAAGCAGGGCTACCAAAAAGTAGTTTGGCCAACGATATCTGAATTTTAAATAGATAATCCCATTTCTAGAAAGTTCATTTCCTGACCTTTCGTATGACACCTCAATCGGGAAAAATGAGCCAGGTATGACATGACAAAGCTCTGTTGGACGATAATTGATGCTCATAGTTCCATGATTTATTGAAGGCTCCCAGATGATCCCAATTCTGTTACCGGAAATACTCGTTGCTCTGTTGTTAACTGCATGGTCAAGTAGGTTAATGAAAACGTACCTCACTATCAATTAGCTTTTATCATTTTGTACTCACCACTCCATTTTATTGACGATCAGCCATGCATGAAGTCTTTAGTCTTGTTTGTTTCTTTCTACGATAGGCAGCCAATGCAAAACTGATTCGTTTAATAAATCATGGTAATGCAAACATCATTTTTACACCAACAGAGCTTTGTCATCTTTGGCTCATTTTCCCGATTGAGGTGTCATATGAAAGGGCAGAAAACAAACTTTCTAGAAATGTGATTATCTCTTTGAAATTCAGATATCGTTGGCCAAACGACTTTTTGGAACCCCAACTTCATATTGTCTCTATTCACTCATGCGTGAAGTATGTATCATAATGAGTGGCATCAAATGAAAGAAAAGGGTCCAAGCTTTACAAATATGTGTCATTTATTAATCATAATTGTGATTAAGATATGATTAAACATCGATTAATCTTGGTTTCGTTTATTCTAGGACGCACTGAATATATTGCATATAAAGTCTTGCAATTTAGTACTATACAAATACATGTAGTAATTATGATAATGGCAATCATAACAATATTCAAGCAAACAATGAGAATAATAATGATGATAATTGTAATGTGTATAACATATTTTACATATTATAATACATTACATGTAATATATAAATATATATTGCGAAAGTTTCATGAGAGTTGCCAAAGCTGTTTGTATATATGTATATCTATAAGGAATCTTGCAAGTATTATGCTTGTTTCAAATATTTATTTACAATTACAGATTTTTTGGAGGTATACTTCTCCTCCATTTTTCAAGTGAAGAACGTACCTTGGGAGATTCCTTTTTTGGCAAGATTTCCACTTGCAGCATTTCTTATTTATTTGCTTATTTGTTTTGCAACAACTGGAACACTAAATTTACATAAATATATCATATTGTGAAGTATTTTTTGATCAAATTAAGTACTTAGTATGTGCTATAAATCACATACATGTATAATGTATAGGCCTACGATTTAGAAGGAGAAAAAAATGCCGTAAAAAATATCTGTTTCTTTGTTGTTTATTTCAGATGGATAGAGAAATCTGATGACCAAGAAATGATTGAAACTGAAGAATCAGACCTGTTGTCGGCAGTACACGTCAATTTCTCTCGCCTAAACAATGTGAACATGTTGTAAGGGGTTATTTTGTATTTCACTGAAATGTTAAGGTGTTCATGATTTAACGATTTCGATTTATATAGTAGTGAATTTGCACTGAATCTACACTATATTTTAGTAGATTGAAACCAAAATTGATTAAAAACGATCTTTGCTCTCTTCAAATCGTATAGAAAACGTACATTGTGTCCCGTGGAAAATGCAAAGATAGTGTCATTAGAAATGCATGATAGGTAATAATTTCGACAAACAGATGATTTGGAAATAATAAGGTACAATTAATTGTAGGCTCTGTTGAGTTTTTCCCCTTATGAACATGGCGCGTAGTCAATAATTAAATAGTGCTGGAAGTACCCATACCTATTTTAAGGGGGATGGAGGCATGTGTTATTGTCATGTAGGCCTCTTTGAATGCGAATCATTCTTACTAATTCCATGAATATGATTATATTATGATTCTAACAATTTCACCACTGTTTACTGAGGACAAAAGATAAAACATTATAGTGAATCTGTAAAGATTATGACCGCCCTGCTCTCTCTCTCTCTCTCTCTCTCACTCTTTCTCCATCTCTTTGTGCATCTTTTATTGTGTCTGCGTAATGGTCTTCATGTGTTTATTTATTACAGAACAATTCGTTCTTTTCCATTTACTGTCATCAAACCTGGAACATTTGCACCACTTCGGTTTCTCGTTTACATGTAAATATAAAGTAACACTTGGAGCACAAAGAAGAGTTCAACTTTTAAAATGATTTTAGAATAAAGTAACACATTCATAAGACTTGACCCACATTCGTTGCATCAGCCCAAACCTGGAACAAGGGGATTTTGACAATACTTTTTAAAAACCATGGTGCTCAGTCATCCATGGCGGAAATGTCATGATTGAGGTACCACTGCACAGACAACAAGTTACTCTTCACCATTAAATAAATTTCAAAGTCACATTGGTTATAACATTTTAATTAGAAGCTATCAAATTTGGGTATACTTTTTTGATACGTACTGACTGTATATATTGTAAAACATTCAAGGAGACATTCGTTATTAGAGGACAATATATTTCCTCCAATATGAAGACCAGATCTGTTCTATGTAGCGAGTTCCGCATTAGTAAACGCTCGCGACATTCTTGCTATGCTGGGTGCTTGCGAAGGCGCTACATAGAACAGATCTGGTCTTCATATTGGAGGAAATATATTGTCCTCTAATAACGAATGTCTCCTTGAATATTTTACAGTGTACGTATCAAAAAAGTATACCCAAATTTGATAGCTTCTAATTAAAATGTTATAACCAATGAGACTTTGAAATTTATTTAATGGTGAAGAGTAACTTATTGTCTGTGCAGTGGTACCTCATTCATGACATTTCTGCCATGGATGACTGAGCATCATGGTTTTTAAAGAGTGTTGTCAAAATCCCCTTGTTCCAAGTTTGGGCTGATGCAACGAATGTGGGTCAAGTCTTATGAATGTGTTAGTCTAAAATCATTTTATAAGTTGAATTCTTCTTTGTGCTTCAATGCTTCATTGTTTAAAGTGATATCTAAGTCTATCTAAGTTTTCAAATGACCTTGTTTCAATCCATACTAAATCTTTAATTTATTTTAACAGCCTTCTAACGTCTTGTCTCGAGATAAATCAAAACTCTCTGCTCATTTGTCCATTGTACCATTTCACCTGCATAAGGTGCACCCTGTGTTTTTAGCGAATAGCACATAAACTAAAAGGTTTACTTAGCTTAAAGACTAAAAAAAAGAAGAAGGATACGTGTGTTGAGAATTACCAAGGTAATTGAAAGTAGACTTCAAGAAAAAAATTAGCTTCACAAATGAAATTGCTGTCCATGTTGAATGACTCAGTAAAAAGGCTTACCTTAAAAGGATGCGGATGAAGCCATATTGTGTTACCATGGCAAATAAAGTATCGTAAATTTAGCTTGTAATAAGCCCTTTCTTGACTTTTAGTTGCCTTTTTAAAACATCTTTTCTATTTAAGTGCACAAAATCAATTGAAAATAACTCAGCAATTGTTTTCCAACTGAAGTAACTAATGCAAAATTGGTTTGACATACATTCGCTGCCTCTAAAAATGGTACAAGAGGGTTTTGCCAATACTTTTTGAAAAGCCTGCTGCTCAGTCATCCGTTGCAGCAAAGTTATGAATAAGATATCATTACACTTGTTCTTTATTATGAAATAAATCTCAAGCTCATAGAGGTTATAACTTTTTAATTAGAAGCTACCAAAGTTGGGTATACTTTTTTATATGCACTGGATTATTTCCTTTCATTTAAACAAGCAAGCATAGTGAAACTACTCTATAAGTGGGGTGGCCAATATGAAACTAAGCAAAGTGCCCATAGGGCCTATATAGCTATGTGTCTGTCAATCCGCTTTAATCATGTTAATAGTAAACAAAAAAGTTCGGGGTGTTTGATGCACAGTGTGTCATGCTGTCACAGCCGAGAAGATTTGAAACATGTTAATTTTTGTTGACTGTATTGTATATACATGTATTTACTATTTTTAAACATTGTGAAAAACAATATATAGTCCAGAGTGAATCATACATTTCGAGCGTACCCACTACGGCGTGACGACATCGTGAGTTGGGAAAACGTCTATAGAATTAACGCTATTAGCCACATTTTTTCACATCTGCACATTGTGGGCATAGACTTTCAGGTATATATGTAAAATCTTGTACTAATAGCAAATCCAATATACAAATGTCATTATTTTAATGTAAATGTTTCGTTTACTATATTTATTGAAAGGATTATTTTCTACATTCCGTTTCTCCTCTATTTTGTCCGTTTATTTTTCTGTAGTGACTTTACGGGAAATAAAATAACTAGCTTGCAAGCAGACACTTTTAAAGGACTTAGAAGGCTAAAGGAAATGTAAGTCATTAGTTTAATATATATATATATATATATATTCATTCATTCGTGTAAAACATTTTTGTGCCTAATGGTATATTATCGTCACTAAAGAAGAATGTTTTTGATATGATAACGATGTCAGTGGCATACATTATTTCATCATTATTTTGGTGGCATCATTTTTCCAAGCCATTTTATTCACGACCAATGGTACATGTTACATTTCTTATTCGTATAACCTCTTTTAAAGATCATTTATACTCCACAATCTCTCATTATACTATGGCTTCAATCGATAGGGCACAGTGTTGTCTTGGTGAATATAATAGCACAATAATAGACGCCCCAAAAAGAAAATGCACAGTATGTATTATAATATTATTGTTCCCCTGAATAAGACGCCAGAATCGTCGAAAATTTGATTCTAATGATAAAAGTGGCCACGATGCATTAAAGACGCTTTTAGCAGTTATATATATATATACTTTTAAAAAAAAACAGATGATAGCTGTGATGGTTATTGAAGTAGTCAGAATGTTGCCTGATTCCCATTTTCTTAATGATGTATTATGATAAATTATCAAAATCTTCCTTTGCTCAAAAGTCGTAATATAGCAGATATAGCAGTACTGAAATGAAAAATAAAGCAACATGCCAATCCATTTACAGATTAGGCAATAAAAATTATTCATAGTCAAATTTTGCACGCACACATTCATTACTGAAATCCTTGTCTCCATTCGTAATTTCAAAATGACACTCCCTAAAGCAATTATTGCTCTCACAAATTATTGTTCTTACGAGTTGATAATTCAGTTTTTGAATGGTAAAATGTAGGCTTACAATTTACTTTTTGTTTGATAAAATGATTTGTATTATTTAAAGACTCTATCGACATTTGTCTGATTATCAAGATAATATGCATATCTACTTTTACACAAGCCAAGATATATGGATGATAGTCTGTCTGTTTGGAGCCAGAAGGGCGTTACGTCTGTACAAATGATGGGACTTGGCGTTAATAAAAGCGCCTTTCTGGCTCCAAACAGAATAGAGGAACAATTCTCTGTCATGTTTGAAATACAAAGAAATATAAATTTGAGCGAATCATTATGTGCTTCGTGTGTTTTTGTATCAGATACATATTGCAGAATGGACTTCAGACGATTAAACCTGGTGCTTTCCGAGGCCTTGATTCACTTCGTACGCTGTAAGTCTAGTTTTTAAAATTAATCTATTAACCCATTGTCTACGGGAACCGCGTGGCCCCTGTATTAAGCCTATGGGATGGAGAGAATTCAGTAGTCAACGGGTTTAAGTAAATAATTGTCATAATTGCTAGAATAAACATTGCTTAAATGTTTCAAACTTAGATGAAAATATGCATAATTATGTTCGCATATCTGTCTAAAAATGCTTGAGAAAAAAATGCAAAATAAATTATTATAACAATTATATTCAAGCCTTAATATAAGTCATTTTAAAAATTGTTTTTATCAAAAATAATCAGATAACTTTTGGGCGTTTTGTTTTATTAACTCATGTTATAATTTAGTGGTTTGACTAACCCTCGTCACAATGCACGTGCGCTCTGTCGGGTCTTTTACTAACAAGGCTCGTGTTGCAGATGACCTGTAGTGTTTAAGAGAGTCGTAATTATGGCCTAATTGAGTTTGATACCAGAAGGCTCGATAAAGTATGTGGGAGCATAAGGCCATTATCAGTGATAATTTGATTATTTTTTTACCAGTAGCCTTTGATTGGATTTTCGACAAATGTATTACTCGTTCATGAGAATTTTATGACAATATTGTTTTTAATGAAAAGGGGCGGGCTTTTTGTATAAGGGTGAAAGTATTACCACACAAGGGCTTGTATATATATATATATATATATATGTATATATATATATATATATATAACTTGCAGTGAGTTTTAACAATACCACAGTATGTGTGGTTTGTATAAGATTAATTTTCATTAAACATGTTAAAAGCTTGTTCGAGACTGCCCGATTTGACAAGAACAATAAAACATGCAAAATACACGATGAATATGTGCCAAATAGACAGGTGATGAAAGGAACCATCACAAAGTTTAAAGCAAGGATGCGTGGATATTTGGGAGTCTGATTTTCAAATCTTTGTTTCCCATTTTGTCATGTCTATACAACACGTCCAATTTCACATAGCTAGACACGACAGGTTTTTATTTAGACCATGAAAAAGTTTTTTGGTTTGTTTTAAGCGTCTTTCCTACCCGTCCCTATCACAAGCTTGATGTCGTCTATGTGGGGTCGGGGCTTTGGCTAGATGAGGTGTAGGAATGCAACAATTCTCCTGTGCAAATTTTTATGTTGTCAAATTTGGAATTTCCGTAGGTTCTCTGCAGATCGCAATACTTGATAACCGTTTTTTTTTTGTTGACTACATCTTGTTGGAAAAAAAGATCTGTCGGGAAATTCTGACGACCATTTTTCGCGCTTGTCTGCAAACATTAAAATCAGAGTTGTAGGGTTTTTATTGTTGGTTTGTTGAGGTTTTTTGTTTTGTTTATTTATTTATTTATTTATTTTTTATTTTTTTTTATTATTATTTTTTTTATTATTTATTTATTTATTTATTATTTTTTTTTTTTTATTTATTTATTTATTTATTTATTTTTTATTTTTTATTTTTTTTTTTTTTTTTTTTGGGGGGGGGGGTTAGGGGTTTGGACTTTCAGATAACTTAATGCCCCCGGTCATTCCAAGTAGTCTAGTTACGTCATTGTTCCGATGTCAGTAACTGTTTGGTCATATACAATGGATTGATCCTATATCGTATTGATTCCATGAAACCAAATTCAATAATCACCTTCTTAGGACCATCTGAATGTAAAAATTAGTTTTTAAGCCTATGTGTTTGCTTCTATGACTAATCACACTATATTTGACCAGTGTGGTGTTTATAGACCTCTGTGGTTGAGGACGACCAATATAACTTAGAACCAATCATACGTTTGACAGTGGAAATTATGCGACATGGAACCAACATGACCAGTGCAACATAGGAACAATGCTACTAAAATCCAATGGAATGTAAGACTGTTGGTATGACCCTACTTTGTTGATTTAATTTGGCGTGAATCTTCTTAATTTGTCTTGTGCATCCAGGAATCTGATGTTTAATGATATCACCCGTATTAATTCTGGGACGTTTGAAGGGCTTAGCAACCTCGACGACATGTGAGTATGCATGGTCAACAAATTTACGCATGATCATGAGAATGAGCATGATAAATAGTAATTTAATGTAGTGTCGAATTCTTTTCTGGCTATGTAACATGTTTAGGAGAGTTAGCTCTGTGAGAAAATTGTCCGTCAAAGATGGTAGCGCCTCTCTCCTTTTAGGTGCAACAGAAGCTGGCCAGGAAACAGGGGGGAATAATCGAACCCTTACATAGGACATTTAATTGATCACCCTTGTGTAGGATAGCCGCAGCACACTATAGGCGCTTAACTCGTGTTTCCCCCGGGCACAGCTGACACGCAATATCATTAATAATTATTGTAATAATTATCTTTTCGAATCGTTGAATGGAATGAGCTCGCGCTGAATGTTCCTGGTTAAAAATGCACCGTCATTAAGTCTGCTTGATTAGCAGCACATTTCGTCAATATTTTTTTTATAATCATATTCTTTAAGAAGTAAATTGGATGTTTACAAGCACGTGAATGAATTGATAAAAGGCCTACTTTAATATAATTACTTGCTCATTGCCTTATCTAACATCTGGACAGGGCGTTCCAAGGCAATTCTATTGAAGTCCTCGAGCCACTCGCATTTATTCATCTTGTAGCTCTTCGTTACTTGTGAGTATCAAAAGGAATGCTTAAGTCTGTGACTAGTGAAAACATGCAAAGTTGTTTCTGCAGTGGTATAGGGTATAAAATCTTTTCAGGTTATATAGATCAACGTACTTATATAGCCGATTCACATTTGCATTTTCATACAGTACACTTTATACCCACGTGATAACTTATAGCTTACATGACATAACGCATCATACAAATGGTAGAATCGCAACATATGCCAGTAAAAAGGACTTTGTTTGTAAAGCACAAGTCATTTGGACTTTCTTATACACCCCAAAAATGCCGATCATGGAATTGTACAGTTTCGTATATTATAATTTCTTTGCATTCCCATATTTTGAAATATTTTACAGAGATCTTCAATCTAATCACATATCGTCATTGCCAAAAGGAGTTTTCAACGGTCTCGGAAGTTTAGATTCATTGTAAGTAAACACTCTCTATCTCAGTAATTTCACTTCTGAAATAAAGAAGGAAACGGAAGGTGAAGTTTTCGTGGCTCTGCGGTACTAACCTCATTTGACAAGGAATTACCTCATCTCCTCAAAAAATGTTCTGCATTTCAAATGTGGGCATTTATATCATTTGTTTTAATGTACTATCACAATTTAATTTGGAATAATAAAAAAGCCTGTTTATTCCTCTTTACAATGATGCTCCATTTGTAATGATTATGTAATCATGGAATGTGCAATACACCTGAATATAGGGCCGAGTGAAAAGTACAATGATGGATTGTATTTTGAATGATGTTGAGGTGGCCATTATAATGTATGCCAGTGGTGTATTCTCCTATTCTTTGGGGGATGAAAAACGTTTTGAATGATCGTGAAGTGGTCATTCAAAAGGTTGGACGATTTGAATCGACATTTAAATCGCCATGATGATTTTTCTTTTCAAATCGACGAGTTAAATTTTAAAAAACGACAAAGAAATACTTACGAACTTTTGATGTTGATTTTGTTGATGTAACCAAATATCACTCAGAAATCAACGTTTGATTTTTTAAAAATATTTTGGCTAAAAGATTAATCCAACTGAGAGTTTTTGTATTCCAAATAATGTCTGATATTAGATGTACCAAAATAATCTGTTTCTTTTCTATAAGAGCACAATTTAGGGTTGTAACTTGAAAAATCAAGTGAATACCGATCTTTTTTTATATATATATTTTTTTATATATATATTTATTTTGATGATGTTTTTTCAGACCCTGGTGGTCATTCATGAAGTGCAATGTCGTTTTCACCTTTTTGCTTGGAGGATGAAATGTGTTCAAGTAGACTGATTTTAAGTGTTTGAGTTTCATAAGGTAAGAGCAAGGTTGTCAGTTTTCCCACTCAATTTTCTATATGACAAAATGGCCACGTAGTAAAAGTAAGCACTGCATACCTCAACATTTTATGCAAATATATATTTTGAATTTTTTTTTTCTCACCAGACATCTCGGTTTTAACAGGATCGCTTCGATACGAAATTCAACTTTCGTCAGCTTGCAAAACCTGACATACCTGTGAGTATTGCTTTACAGGAGAATGATATTTCCATTCAGTTGTTATTGTTTAAAGTTTAGGACACTCTAAACAATTTTCAAATGAATACAAGAAGTAACATGGTGTTTTTGTTCTTAATTGTCATTTAAGATGATATTTGGTCCCGTTCTCAAATTGTGTTCTGGCTTTCTCTGTTTTCTTGTTCCAAGCTTCCTGTGGAGATGGTAGTAATCGTGTTTCGTTTTTCAATTTATTATTGTTTCGTTATAATCACCCGACGTTCTGTCTCATTTCAATTCTCGTATTCATCATGTGGTGTTTGATTGCCTTGACCAATACAAATGCTGTTTTAAAACTTTTATGAATTATATCGTTTAGACCTTATTGAAAAAAGGTGCACTTCTATCTTTAATTTAAAATATATATTTTATTTGTTGAATGTATGTTGAATGTATCGTTTTATAATGTATTCATAATTATGAAATCTTCAATTGCATTTCTATAGAGATCTCAACGGAAACCCATTAGTCGCAATCGACGCCCATGCCTTTAGGGGGCTATCCCGTCTTGAAATACTGTAAGTAATCAACAAACTTAAATTTCTTAAAAGCGTATATGAGCATGTGTATAAGGGGCGGGGAGAAGGGGGCTGTAGCCCCTCCCCCCCCCCCTCCCCCGATGTGGAATTCTGAAGTTCCCAATATCCGTTCAAACATCACGTTTTATTCGGACACCCGTCACCTCCTATTCTATCTTATTTAGTATGTTTTGGTGACCATTGTATTGTCACTATAATAATAATAAAGTGTCATTTTGTGCTTGTTCTCAGAATAATGTAGAGTATGGAAAATTAGTATTCAAAAAGCGACGCTACACACCTCCGCGAAAATGTGCCCGTACCTCTTTGTCCTTGTGAGTGTGAAATGAACAGTCAGTAATACCGATGTACACCCATCGTATATTTCATTTTATTCAATCCACAGCGAGACACAATATGATTTGAAGCGGAAGCAAATTTCTGTCCCCTAAAGACGAGTAGTTAACAACTAGAGACTGAAACTGCTTTAAATTAAAGTTATATTGCTGTTTACAAAGCGGGTTATTGATAACGAATAATAAATGGTGGCGTTTTAGTAGAAGTTGGATCGTGTCGAATTTTAACATTATTAACGCTTTGACATTTCTGAACATGGCTTTAATTCTAGCCTAGAATATATACATTACTTTCTCAGGCAGTGATATCCAAGTTTAGCTCTTACTGATAAAGATCTATGAACATCGGTTTACTTAGATAATCTCTCTTTATTAACCGATCTACGTATTGCGTATATTTTAGGCCATTCTTGTATAACCAGAACTGATTGTGACAGGCCCTAATAATCTTAATATTTTACCTTTACTTTAGGATAATTTCTGACACACAGTTGGTAAATGTTGACGAAAATGCAGCCTTTGGAACAGAATTACTTGAATTGTAAGTTGACTTTTAACGTTTGGGTAAAGTATTAATTCTTTGCTTATATTTATACTACCGGTATTTTATTTTCATTTTGTATTCGCTTTTCTTAGAGGGGAATTAACTTCAAAATATAAATGTGCTTATATTCAAAGATGTAATCTATAGTCCCTCTGGTTTTTTACTTATTTGCATTAAAATATACGATTGAAATATATTGAAATATTATATTTTAGGTGGTTTACACTGTAAGAACTGAAGTGCTGTATATAGCACTTTTTGAGGGCATGCATAGGGACTGCACTCAGAGTGCTATTGAATGCACACAGCGTGCTATTTCAGCACTTTCACGGGAGCTGGACCGGCTCCTTAAACTGCTAAACATTCATTTAAAAAAATGATTTTTGGGAGCCTCGAACCAGGGTCCGCTGATCGAGAATTGCTGGCATTACCGCTAGACTAACTCACATCGTACGATTTGGAGCAGATCATATTATTACATAGTGAATTTACGACACCTCATAGTTCATGTTATCTACTTGACTCCCATGACTAAACTGGATTGCAAGAAGCATTCGTTAGTCCATCGGTAACGTCAGCGCCTCTCAATCAGCGGAACCTGGTTCGAGGCTCGCCACGGTCACATTTTTTTTGCTGGTAAATTAGCACACTACAAGTGCTATAAACAGCATTTCAGGTGCAGTCACTATACATGCCCCTAAGAGTAGCACTTTAGTTTTTACAGTGTACAGAGTCGTAGGTAAACGAAACTTTAATGTTCAAGACAAAACAAATGTTACTTCAAAAAGTAATTTGCTGCTCTTATTTATTTATGTACTTCAAGGACGGCTGATGATCCCAAGCTATGTTGCCTCTTCAAGCCATCTGTAGTGTGCAACACACCGCCGAATCCTTTTGCGACTTGTGAGGGGTTGCTACGCAACACGTTATTGAGGAGCTGCATCTGGCTGATTGGTATCAGCGCCTTAGTAGGCAACTTAATAGTGATTGCTTGGCGCACCTACCAGCGTAAACAGGACCGGGAGAACTCTGTGCAGATGAACTTCATCACCAACTTGGCAGTAGCTGACTTCCTGATGGGCATGTACATGGTTTTCATTGGCAGTGCAGATGCGTTTTTCGGTGCGGATTATTACCTGCAGTCAGAGGCGTGGCGCAACAGTTTTGCTTGTAAGTTGGCTGGTTTCGTTGCCATGGTTTCGAGTGAGGCATCCGTCTTCCTCCTGGTCTTAATCAGCCTTGATCGTTTCATCTGTATCGTTTTCCCCTTCGGAGTGTTCCGCTTTCGCACCAGATCCTCTCGGATTGCTTTATGCTTAGCATGGCTCTTGGCTATCATCCTCGCCATCATCCCCATCATTGTTGGGGACCGCATCAGTGGTTTCTATGGTTACTCCGATGTCTGTATCGGTTTGCCACTTGTTACCCCAGCAACTGGTTTCCAAGGTGTTTGGGTACACGGTGATGGAGATACATTTGAACAACATTTTGTCTCAACTGGTAATTCCGGATGGGCGTATTCAACTGCGGTCTTCATCGTGTTGAATCTAATCTGTTTCGTAGCGGTATTCGTATTTTACGTCGCCATTTTCATATACGTTCGTAAAGCAGCCTTGTCATCGGGACGCAAAACGGAGCGCAAGGATGAAATCAGGATGGCTATGAAAATGGCGGTCATCGTTGGTACGGATTTCCTCTGCTGGATGCCAGTCATCATCATGGGCATCCTTTCCCAGAGTGGTTCTGCCGTCATCCCCGTGGTGACTTATGTCTGGACCATCGTGTTTGTCCTCCCAATCAACTCCTCCCTCAACCCCTACCTCTACACCATCTCCACCATCATCCAGAAGGGCGGATCCCGGAAACCGTCTACTAGTGGAGCACATCGCTATTCGGCTTCATCGCACAGGACAAGCCTGTCTGGCGGAAACAGTCAAGCTCAGGAAGGTGTGAAGTCGAATGCGCAACAATAATCTACATCTTCATTCTACATTCTTGCTTTTTTTTCCTCATTTCAGATACCTCACATCATGCAGATAATAACTTTTGATGCAAATCATTATGTTGAAGTAGTAGAATGAAACGTTTCAAATGTGTTTTCATGTCTAGAGATCTTACTCATCAGCAGTAAAAGAAACACCTTTTTAGAACTACGAATGGATCCATATAACATCAAGGTTTCGAATTATCCATTTTTGTCCATCTCTCTGTTCGCTCTCTGGCTCAGCGTATCATACTATTAATCTGGCAGGAAAGCCAAAAATTATTTCTATAAATTTAACTATAACTATAACTTTGTATAGAGTATGTAAATGCAAATACTTGAAGTACGCTATGACGAACCTGTTAATGTTGTTTAAAGTTGTTAAAAGCCTGTTTTCTTTTTATATTCATTTGAATATATAAAGTTTGAAAATCGTGCATTTATGATGTATATATCGATGTATGTATATTACTATATTGACAGTCGTGAACGTGGTTTGTTATGAAAATATTCGTAATGTAATAATGAATAAAATAGATATCTATCAATGTCTGCTTGGTAATAATAAGATGAAAGCTTAATGAGTGATGGAGATGTTTGTGGTGGTGTTGTTTTTGTTGCTGATGATGATGATAATGATAACTATGGTGATTGTGATGCTGATGATAGTGATAATGCTGCTGCTTATTTTGATGATGATGTTTGATGAATTCCCCAAAATGACCCCCAAAATGACTCTTGTGACTTTTTAAAAGTGACAATTTTACCTTTAATGTGTGTTCACTCATGCATGACTCGATGGATCAATCTCATTTTCACACAGAAGTTAGTCAACTAGCGTAGAAACACTCCTGTTAAGTTATTTTGCTAAAAACCTTTTTGTTAAAAAGTTACGCGATTTGAATAGGGGGGGGGGTACTTTTTTGTTGTGTTTATATAAACACGACAAAAAAGTAAGTTTCCCCCTAAAGCAAAATAGCGAAACTTTTTAACGGAAAGGTTTTAAGCAAAATAACTTAACAGGAGTGTTTCTACGCTTGTTGACTAACTTCTGTGTGAAAATGAGATTGATCCATCGAGTAATGCATGAGTGAGCAAAATTTTAGTGGAAAATTGCGATGTTCAACCCTCCTAAATTTGAAATAGCAAAATCCATTCGGATTATTGAGAAAAATTAAAATTAGATAATGCTACCAAAATGTGTTGGCAATAATGTTGTGTAAACACAAAAGGTAATTGTCGTTTCATGGTTGAGTGAGCACACTTTAAAATAAAGCAAGAAATGCTAAAATACACTGTTAATATGGCATAAAAATTATTCCTGTGACTTTTGGAAAGTGACAATTTTGCCTTTAATGTGTGCTCAGTGCTCACTCATGCATGACTTAATGGATCAATCTCATTTTCACACAGAAGTTAGTCAACAGGCGCAGAAACACTCCTGCCAAGTTATTCTGCTTAAAACCTTTTCGTTAAAAAGTTACGCTATTTTGCTTTAGGGGGAACTTACTTCTTTTGTGTTTATATATTATATACTGTATATTCGGTTGGATCCAGCTGAGGCACGCGGCTTGTCTTTGTTCAAAACTCACCTGCCCCCGACAAAGGAATTAATTAATAAGGTTGAGGATTTGTCAATCTGTCGGTCAACTGAATCTGGTGTCGCCGAAACCACTAACCCGTCTCCGTGGTCTAGTGGTTAAGGCATTGGCGTTCTAAGCCAACGACCCGGGTTCGATTCCCGGCGGAGACATTTTTTCAGCCTTTGCAAAAATTTCAAAAAGGGAGGACAGCTCTGGGGAACTTTGATTGAGCTACGCAACGTTATTCTCGCAATTTCTTTCACATATATATATATATATATATATGCGTAAAGAGAAGAAAAGTCTAGGAACTGTACAAGGACGTAGCTGGTATACATACACGTTTTAATCGAGCTTTCGGCTATTTAGGCCTTCTTCAGGATCTGAAGATAAGTCATAAAACAAAAACAAAAACCAATACATCGTAGCGATCATATATGACATACTATGTCATATATCATATATCGTATTACATCAATTAAGCATCAACAACCATGGTCATCATACAATCACAGTCAAGATAAATTAAAATGACATATAATTAGGAATGAAGCGGGAAGAAAATTGCGTGAATTCAAATTATTTACCTAATGGCTCGTGATGAGTTGTTGATGTTGTTGCTGCTATGTGTGTTTAGTTGGCTTTTGTGTTTAAAGCGTAAAGAGGGGTGTGAGGTCAAGTGTTCAAAACTCACCTGCCCCCGACAAAGGAATTAATTAATAAGGTTGAGGATTTGTCAATCTGTCGGTCAATTGAATCTGGTGTCGCCGAAACCACTAACCCGTCTCCGTGGTCTAGTGGTTAAGGCATTGGCGTTCTAAGCCAACGACCCGGGTTCGATTCCCGGCGGAGACATTTTTTCAGCCTTTGCAAAAATTTCAAAAAGGGAGGACAGCTCTGGGGAACTTTGATTGAGCTACGCAACGTTATTCTCGCAATTTCTTTCACATTATATATATATATATATAATTATTTTTTTGGGGTGGCCAATTCCTTGTGACCCTTTCCCATCCCCTTTGAAATGGCCTCTGCTCATAACGTAATGGCTTCCTGGTAAACGCACGCGTTTTGTGAGAGCTCCCGACATACCAACTCAAAATTGGTGAAAACATCCGTTAAATGAACTCCTATCATTGAAAATGCAAAAAGGAATACGAGACTACAATCTAAGGATGCAGCAGAAGGGGAAACCACAGCCGAATGCTCCAAATAAGCGCAAAAACAGTGATAAATCAACCGACGTAAGTGAGCAACCCAATACGAGAGTCGCCATTACTAGTGACACGTCATCGTCATTGCACGAGGATAGCATTAGCAGCGCACCGGGAGCGGCCATGATACCCCAGGAACTTGTTTCTTTTATGCTGGAGTCAAGAGCCTCGTTCACTCAACTAAATGGTAAGCTTGACAAAATTATGGATGATATGGCTAATATGAAAATAGAGCTTGGAAATACTAAAAAAAATGTATCAGATCTAGAAGCAGGTCTAACTTACACTTCCGATAAGGTCTCTAACATCGAAAAGAAAGATCTACCTCAGCTACGTTGCTTAATAGACAAAAAAATCGAAGAACTTGATGAAAAAATAACATTGAGTGAGATTCATGACAGAAAACAAAACTTGCTTATTTATGGCGTGCAACAGAGAGATGAGAAAGAAAAAATCTACGAGGTACTTCAAGAAGTGTTTATTCACTTCTTGGGCGTTTCTAAGGAAGAAGCCTTTCGGATACCGCTTGCAAATGCCCACAGGCTGCCCCCTCCCGCTCATGGAGCTGCTGGATCATCAGGATCTCATCCCCAGCCCCCCGCAATCATCGTCAGGTTCGTTAGGATGACTGACCGTGATCGCTTGCTGTATGGATTCGAACGACGCCCACGTCAGCAAAGTTCTCACCCATTGACCAGTGCTGGTAGTGCTCAGCCGCTCCCACCACCCCCGGATTCGTCCCCCTTCAGTAAAGTCACTATCCGCACTGATCTGCCCCCGAAATTGAAGAGAGAGAGGGGGAGATTGGCTTCGATCGCCTACTCGTTACGGAAAAAAGATCACCTAGCAACAAGAATAAGAATCGTGGGATCGAAGGTAATTCTGCAGACGCGCAAAATCACACGAAATGGAGCTGGGGCTGCCCCAGAAAATTGGTCTTCATGGTCCGACCCCGCTAACGGAGAAGGGTAATGAGGTTACCCACAAAAGTAATCCATGAGACCCTCAATATTTATTTTACTGGTGTGTTTCATCATAAGAGCGTTCTGCACCGTTTAAGTTTACAGTTTACAGCTTGATCTGCATAGAACTCGACCATTCTCTCGTGATGTTCTCATCTGAAGTCTTCTGTTATGATCACTTTTAAATATTCATCTTATTATTACTTGAAATCTTGATTTTGTGTGATCTCCTTGCAACACGAATCAAGCTAATTGTTGGCAATTAATTTCTTTCTTCGTGCATGGTAAGGAAACATTAGAGTAGGTGCCATGGACATAACACAGCCTTATGCTTGTGTACTACACGTCTTAGTGTTTTAGTTCAGCTGAAGTGATTGTTATTGCTTTAAAATACAGGATTTTTTGATGAATGATGTGCATCTCTTAATTGACATTAAAATTCTTTATCATTTGATTTGTCAAATTAATAGAATAACGTAACTTGTTTTATTTCTATTCTAGTTTAATAAGGATTTGGGTGTGAGGAGTGTCACAACTTCTTGATTTTCCAGTACTTTTGAAATTTTTCATCCAATTAATATTAACACATTCTGATTTCTTTAGGCATTTGGGTCATTTTGAGCCCAAAGCTTGACTGGCTAAGTGTCAGCCTTATTTTGCCTTCATCATTAATTTTGTCAAAAACACTGTATTATCAATATTCATTTGACATTTGACATTTAGATGAAATGTAGCTCCTAGCCTGTGCTCATGTTTTTACAAAATTCAGTAAAACTACACAAAGGACCAATGGAGATAGATTTTTGTGTTTAATTGTAATTCAAGTATCCACAATACAGCTGCTTTATTATTTTGAACAATTTATATGTATATTATTGGTCTTGGTTATCACATGTTATTACAATGCGTTAGTGAAAGTTACATGCTGCTTCTTTACATATATCTCTGCTAAAGAAGTATTTGATAAGAATTTGAGTATCATCAAATGTCTGCTTTTGATGGCAAATGGACTGTGACAAATATCTCCATTGTATTTTGTGGAATATCACAAGAGGACCCTTTTCTGGCATACTACATATTTTTATTTTCAGTTTTGTAGTATTAACAGAGTGAGGTGAATTCTGGATCTTTTCAGTCATCATGATCAATGCAAGAACAAAGTGCATTCTATCATTTATTTAGATACAAAATATAAACATATCTATTACAGAATGACTAGAACATCGAAATGCTGCTTAAGTACACTGGTACTTTGTATTCTTATTTGCAAACAGGTAGCTTTTCAAGTCTAGGGTCTTTGAGAAGTATAGCATTATCATCTTTCCAACAAGAATTAAGATAACATTTATAACATGTTTATTAGATGCATTTGTATTTTGTAATATAGCATGTTCTGCATAACCATGCATTTTTTCAATCTTTTCTGACAGGTTATATAGTTTATGCTTGTTTATAAATTTGTATCATAAATGGTTGTGGCCATTTGCAAGTAAACACCATTCCAATTGGAAAATTGGAATAACAAAAAAGAAAAAAATCTTGAAACTGAGGAAGGTTCAAAAGTCTTTTTTAGGTATTTTCGTAAAAATAACATTATTCTTGCAAAGCATGTGTTGAATTGCATGTTTTTGCGGTGAAGTATATGTGGTTCTTAATGCATCATATATGAAGCACATGCTGTTACCCTCATATAACAGATAATATGACTCTACTTGAATTATCTTTGTCTGAAATGTGTGCCAGACAAGTGTGCCATTAGGGTCTCAAGGGCAAAATACTGTCATATCATTTTCCAAATTTCGTTATATATCCTTAACAGTATTATATTATTGTGTTGTTTTGCAAATGAGATGGTAAACAATGTATAGAGGTACAAAATAATATTGTAATTCTTGCTATTATTTTCCAATTTGGAATTTTTATAGCACTCGTTTTCATAATTCATCTCTTTGTTGTCTGAAATTGAGTAGTGGTAGTCATTATGATTCTTGTTTCTGTTTTTCTGTAGCATTGAGAAAGTTATGAATTTTGGAAATTTGTAATCACTATGCATATGGGAATTTCAAATTGGCCGAACAGATAATGCCACTGTGATGAAGTGGCGGACAACTTCCCCATTTGCTCCAAGACACAAAATGACTGAAATTTCATTTTTATCAAAATGTACTACTCGGTAGGATCTTTTTCTTTCGTGAGGACTGATAGCAATATGCTATCGACAATGTGTTTTGAATGCTGTCCCAGTGAGTTAATGCGCTTCGGGGTAAACCGCGAATTAATGATATCTTTGTGTAGACAAACGAGGAGTTGTACGCCAGTATGTCTCAAATGACTCACCAAATTGCCAATTTGAGATTTGCATAGATGTAGTGATCTCATTAAAACAAGTGTCCAAATCTTCTTATTCTATTCCTTGTCCAAATTCTTTCAAACTTTCACCATCTTATTTTTTTTCTTATTTTTCTGCTTTCACACAAATCATCTCCTTACCAAGGTTGGATTGCCTTTAACTATACAACTCAATATTAGAATAGGGCAGATCTTCTGATACGTTTATGAAGTAGGTATTATGTAATCTCAATAATTATAAGTATATAGGGAATTGAGTGATATTTGAATATTTTACATATTATATTTCTGTACTTTATTGAATAGTCTGTTTTCAAGGGTCATGACTAGACCATTTTGAGTGGGGGATGTTACATAAAAAAACTGGCAAAAAAAAAAAAAAACTAGGCAGGACTGTCTTTAACAATCCAATAACTGTTTTCAACAATCCAATAACTGTCATAATTTTTTGCAATTTTTTAACAAGACTCTACAAATTCAATATTTCTGACAGAGAATTTTGAATGAGGTTGTCACACCTCCCCCTTCCCCCCTCGCAACATCATTAGTATTGTTTGAACCGAAGAAAGCTTTGATGGGGATTTTCTATTTTATACAAAACTTAACAATCCTAAGAGTTGATGTCAAGACACACAAAGTCTTTTTATCAGTACTTTTTAAGCTCTAAAGTACTCTGAGATGTAATGAGTTGTAGATTATTTCCTCTTTATAAAGTAGCTGTAGTTCTACTCTCAGATGATATGTTTGTTCTTGTACTGCCAATATCTGATTGAACTGTGTAGTAATGTTTCTAATGTGACAAACTGCAGATTCTACCAATGTTCGGTATTTTGATTGTTTATTCATTAAAAAATCTGCACGTATACATTATTTATCTCCAAATTATTTATCTAACATATCTAAAGTAAACAAAGTTATACAGTGGTTATACTACTAGAAAGTGTAAAAAAAAAGAAAAAAAAGCTTGTTTGAAATTTAAGAAGAAAGGAGATTCATTTTCCTAAAACAAAAGAAATTATTGGACAGTGTTTTGTTATCAATTAGATCCCTCTTTGTTTGAAAAGAACTTACTCATAAAACCAAAAACAATAAGCAAAATTCAAGTGGTGTTCCGACCAACAGGTTCTTTCAAACATCGAAATGTAATGTTCTTTGTACAGACTGTGTAGCATTTTTTTGCTGCCAGTACTTACTGTTACCTTTAGAATTTTGCAGTTCAACTGTATTTTCATACCATATAATTCACTGAAAGGCATTTAATGCGGCATGCTGTAGGTATCATTGTTTATGGAAGTTCTCAATATTATATCCACTTCTTTTCAAGATTGTGGATAAATCTAGCCACTAAGGAATGTGAAATAAATGTGTCTTTATATGTACTGTGCAGGGCATGCAGTGAGGAACTATGTCTGGTATACGCTACACATTTGATTTATTGACTAATTGGCTGGTTTGAACGTAATACATTGTTGATAAAATTAAGTTCTAAAAAGTCAGATTTCCTGGATTTTTTTTTTTTGTTGTTTATTTTGTGTCTCCTATGAAATTGAACACAGGCTAAAAGTTCTTCTAGAATCATTGAAAATTACTGTTTAAAATATATTATTTTTGATTCTCTAATGGCACTGGGAAATGGTGATTGTTGATTTCTTCATAAATCTCAACATAAGCAATAATTTTGTTCATGGAATATGTTAAATGACTGAATCCCTTTTGTTTTGCATATAGAGGTAATTTGGCAATTCCTTTTACGTAATATGCTACCCAGGTGATGCAATTCCGTTTAAACAGCTCTTCAGTCTATTTTCACTGCATTACAATGACATTTTTACCTTTACAAGTTAGTGTATATCTGTAGCATGTGATGTTTGGTTTATCACGTTCCGTATTTTCACCTGCATTTGGGAGGCCCACCCTGATTTGGGATTGGTTGCTCTTTGGAAGCCGGTCTCTTGTCAGGGTGGACCTCCTAACGTGTTTCATAATTATGCATGGGAGCTCATCCATGTCCATGCATGCTTCACTGAAGTATGCTTGGTAGTTCATTTATGCACACGAAATGGCGTGTGTGCCCAAATGTTTACCAGTTGTATCTATGTATCAATGTTTCTCTATGTGTAGCCTCTTCCTTGTATTGTAACTGTTCTAATTTATTCTCTCTTTCGACTTCTATCTCTTCACAGGTCACTGCCTTGCCCACACGCACACGATCATTGTCCATACTAGGAACGACTTACTCCATTCCGTGTTTTACTTTGATACTTTATGGCTGATAACATTCCCTTCAATATACTGAGCGATGATGAGCTTTACGGCTTGTTTAGACCTAATACTAGTACTCCAAATAATAATTGTAATTCTTCTCATTTTGATAATCTTGCATCTCAAAGAATTAATACTCTAGCTACTGACTTAAATGAAGATACGGATAACAACTATATAAGCTCAAACTACTTTACTATGAATCAGTTTAAATCTCTTGAAATAACACCTGTTACATTTTCTTTAATGCACTTGAATATTAGAAGTTTGAATTGTAACTTTGATAACTTGCGCTTTCTAATGGATACTCCTGGTCACTCATTTTCTATAATTGCTTTGACCGAAACATGGCTAACTCAAGAATCTGCTAGCTCATACTCACTCCCCGGTTATGCTTTCGTAGAGAATAATAGAATTAATAGAAGGGGAGGTGGGGTAGCTCTCTATATTAAACAACATTTTGACTATTTTATTCATAGTGATCTTAACTGTATGACTGAAATTGCTGAATCAATTGTCATTGAAATTAGAGTACCAAATTCCAAGAACATTTTGATCACGGTATGTTACAGACCTCCTAATTCAAATATTCATGACTTCTTAGAATATCTGCAAGATTTATTGCACAATCCTCTATTTACAAACAAAGATTGTTATATTATAGGAGACTTTAACATAGATATATCTAATTCTTCTATTAATACTTCACAAGAATTTTTGGATACCATGTTTTCTGCATCCTTCTTACCTTTAATTACTAAACCAACTCGGGTTACCAACCAAACAGCAACCCTCATAGATAACATCTTTTGTAATGTTATTCCTTTACCTGAATCAGGAATTGTTTTATCTGACATATCAGATCACTACCCAATTTTTCACGAAGTCCTTGTAGTTTTAATAAAAAAGATATCCCGTCGGAAAGATTTAGAAGAATAACACCTAATAAAATAGCGCAATTGAAAGCAAGTCTTGAAGGTGCTGATTGGGCTGATGTTTATAGTTCGCACGATACAAATACAGCTTACAATACTTTTATGACGAGTTTCATGTCCCATTTAGATAGGCATATTCCATTAGTGAAAAAATCCTCTAATTATAAAAAGAGCCCAAGACTTCCTTGGATAACTAAATCAATTTTAAGATCAATAAATCGAAAAAACAACTTATATTACGCCAACAAAATTCAGCGTTCTGTAAAGTCTCACCGTAAATATACTTCTTACAGAAATATTCTCACCAAAATATTACGAATTGAAAAACGGAAATATTTTCAAAATCAGTTGATTCTCTTTAAACACGATATTAGTAAAACATGGAAAATCATAAATAGTGTTATTAATAAGAATAACGATAAATCACGTGTAACAAATATTAAACATAACAATGTAGAAATCCACGATTCAGTACAAATAGCTAATGTATTCAACCAATATTTTTCTCAGATAGGACATAATCTTGCAAAAAATATTCCTCCAACGCAAAAGAAATTTTCAGATTTCATACACCAGCCAAATCCCAATTCGCTGTTTTTTGTCCCTGTACATAGAAATGAGTTAATAGATATAGTTCACAATTTGAAAAATAAAAAGAGTACTGGACACGATGGTATTGATAACATTTTATTGAAAAACGTCATAAATTACATAGTCGATCCGTTGGTGCATATATTTAATTTGTCTTTGTCTAGCGGTGTTGTTCCTGATTGTATGAAGATTTCCAAGGTTATTCCGGTTTACAAAAAAGGAGAAAAATGTCATATTTGTAATTTTCGACCAATTTCTCTTCTACCCGCTCTTTCAAAAATTCTGGAAAGAATAATATACAAAAGACTTCTAAATTTCCTTAATAAAAACAACATAATTTCTGATTTTCAGTTTGGCTTTCGCCGAGGGCATAATACATCCCATGCTGTGCTTGCCTTTGTCGAAAAAATTACAAGAGCTATTGATAAATTAAATCATACTGTGGGCGTTTTCCTGGACCTCTCCAAGGCCTTTGATACCATAGATCATAAAATACTTCTCTACAAATTGAACAATTATGGAATTCGTGGCAAGGCCTTGGGGTGGTTCAGCAACTATCTAACAAACCGAAAGCAATTTGTATGTATAAATGACCAATGTTCTTCTATGCAGGATGTAAACTGTGGTGTTCCGCAGGGTAGTTTACTGGGCCCCCTTTTATTTATAATCTATATCAATGATATCCATAACTCATCTAATATCCTCTCTTTTATGTTATTTGCAGATGACTCTAATGTGCTCCTCTCACATCCAAATCCTGATATTTTGATTAATACCCTAAATATTGAATTAGACAAATTGTTACAATGGATAAGAGCCAATAAGTTGTCAGTAAATTTACAAAAAACAAAATGTATGCTCTTTAGCAATTCTATAGATATCTTGCCACATAACATTAAATTAGATAGTACTGATATTGAAGTCGTTTCTTCAATGAAATTTTTAGGTTTGACAATAGACGATAGACTCTCATGGAAAGTACACATTGATACAATTTGCCGAACAATTTCCCGGAATATAGGAATTATAAATAAGGTTAAATTTGTTCTGCCAACTAATTCACTACTAATGCTCTACTCGACATTAATTTTACCCTATCTAAATTATGGTATTATTGTTTGGGGAAATACACACAATTCCTATCTTCATAGAATATTGCTTCTACAAAAGAAAGCCATGCGTGTTATTTGTAACACTTCATGGAGATCCCATACTGATGTCTTATTTATAGAAAATAAAATCTTGAAGATATCTGACTTATATCGCTATAATCTCGGTCAGTTTATGTACCAATTGAATAATAATGCTCTACCCTCAATCTTCAATATAATATTCAATAAAAACAAAACTATACATCAATACCCCACTCGACAATCAGACGAATTTCATCTGCCATTAACTAGAACTATGCTCTCTAAATCCATCTTTACTTTCACAGGCCCGAAGCTCTGGACTATTCTTGATAATAGCATCAAGAATGCCCCTAGTTTAAACTCTTTTAAATTTAAATTGAAAACAATTCTTCTGAGTAACTGTTCTCAAACCTCGGCTCTTTAAAACTCATCATCCCTCAATCTTCTTCAAATTATTTCAAACAACATTGTACACGATTACGTTCCTATTCAATTTATGCTGTCATCCGTGTTCTGGTCGGTCTGTGTTGTGTTGTGTGTGTCCCTTGGTAAGAGTCCTACCCTCTCTCGTTCTTTTCTCCCTTCCTTTTCTGTCTCTCACTCCTGTTATGTTTTGTTTATCCGGTTCATGTGCAAATATGTTCCCTTTTCAACGATACACTATTTTTCAATTATAAGTTATCGGGGGCTGCAATCTACAAGCTTAGCTTCTTAGCAGTCCCCTCCGCTACCAACCTAGTTTGGTTTTGGTTTTTCTATGTCTATATTGTACGCTGTAAACAATAATTGTAAGTTTCATTGATTTGCTATGTACGATGTAAACCTATGTATTTTATATTGTTGGAAGTGGAAATAAATGAAATGAAATGAAATGAAAATTATTGTATTGATCGATTTTCATTGCAGTCTGTCGGCTGACCTCTATCTATATACATGTACATGTATCAATATCACTCTGTCGTTTAACCCTAAAAACACTTTCAACGTTGAAGTATTAATTGGTTGTGATTGGCGTGGTAAATTCGATAGTCATAAGGACCGCTATCCATAATGCATGACTAAAATTTAATGAATAGCGGTTTTTCATGAATAGCGGTCCTTCTAAATAGCGAGTAACCATAGACAAATTACATCGATATTCAAGGACCTCCATTCATAAGGACCACTGTTCATAACTATTCATAAGGACCTCTATTCCTAACGCGTGTTAAATGAATAGCGGTTTTCTATGAATACTTGAGCGGTCCTTATGAATAGCAACCGGACCCCGTGGTTGGCAGGGGTGTCAATCTATCTAAAGAAGGGGGAGGGGACATACTAATTGGGATATCGAGTTCATTTGGGGTCTATTGTATTCAATCACGTCAATGTCAATCGTCATGTTTGAGTAAATAGCAACAGTGAATTATCCCAATATTTCAGCATATACTATGAAACATCTAAAAGGTACATCAAAACATAATCTTAACACCTAAATACAATTGTCCATTGAGATGCAGATGCAGACGGAGGAAATTGATTTTGTAGAAGGGAATTTGAATTTGTAAATGTTTCGAACTCTTGACCATGTATAGAGCAAGTAGGCCTATAATAAGGACCGGTCATTAGTAATGGGTTGGCCACAACCGGTCGTGCACCTCCGTGCGTGTTGTCTGCGACGAATTTCGCAGAAAATCCTTGCGTTGCACTTACGGGTGTGCACGTTTTTTTCAAAGCAAGTAGGAGCATGCACGGAGGACACGCAAGGATGCTGATGGATATGTCCAACAGTCTCTGCGTGTGGCTACGTGTTCTGATGAACGCACGTGACACGCACAACCCACGTACTTTCTGCACGTGCTTCTTGCTTGCATCGCACGGGCTCCTTGCGTAGGTCGCACGAAGCCCATGATTCCATACGGAGCCGTGACATGTCGCGCGTCGGTTGCACGGTACCGTACGGGGGCTGTACGTTCGTCTCAAGAGCTTTTGCATGAAAAGGGCTTATGTTTATGAGTAGGGTGCAAGACGCCCAAGAGGAGACGCAGAGAGGTGCACGACCGGTTGTGACCATAACAAAAGAGGGACGTACGAATCGTAGGAGTTGGCCCACAGCTGATCGTAGCTGCGGACAAAAAACACGCGCGATCAGTTGTGACCATAGGTTGATCAACCAGCTAATGCCTCATTTAGTATTATTGAATAGAACTTACAGGATGTGATTCTTTTAAGTTTGTTGAAGACTCATATGGTAAAAGGCAGAAAGATGCTTAAACTCTACTCGTGCCTATAGACATGATAGAGTGAGAATAGAGCATGACAAAATTTCGGTATCATTTGCAGAATCTGAAGTATGGAATAGAGTTATTTCAAGTGTAGTTTAAACATTCATTGTAAATACCATATTATCTGTCTTAGGGGGTGTTGCAAGAAAGTTGAAATCAATTGCAAATCCCCCAAATCAGTCGCAAATCTTGCAATTGATTGCAAGTTCCATTTAAAATACATACATGTATATCATATTTGCAATTGATTGCAACTTTCTTGCAACACCCCTTTAGTGTCGATCTGAGTGACTACTCTGTTTTATGTCACAGTAATTTGTTACAATGAATGTAATCCATTCATAATCTGGTGTGTTATTCGTATTTGTCACCAGGAATGTAAACCGATTTTTGATTAACAATGGTACCACACCCTACGTTCAGTACTGCTATATACATGATTGTATAGTGGTGTCCTATTATCAAAGAACTGTATTTCAAAATGTATACTGAATTATGATTAATTTTTGGTCATTAAATTCTTTCATTCGTTTATCCATCGACACTAGCAAAATCTCATTCATCTTTTTATTATACCCGTTCTTCAACTCTCCCCCTTTTCTCGGTATAATCTCTCCCTCTTTCTCTCTCTCTTTCTCTCTCTCTCTCTCTCTCTCTCTCTCTCTTCCTTCCCATCTCTCTATTTTTCCAACTCTTTCACTTTCAGCGTTGAGAAGGCTTTCGGTTCACCAAGTGGTTAGTCCTGAAAAGTAGAAGAAGCGGAGAAAAGTTGAGAGGAGAAGAAATGGAAAGGCGAGATAGAAATGACAGACAGTCAATCTGTCCGAAACGTCGAGTCTTCTCCACTCTCAGCCTTTTCATCTGGTTTTTACAGTCCTTGTTAGGACTTCACACTTTCAAGAAAGATTACTTCTATATACATTCTCTGAATTTCTATCCGGCGCCTTTCCATTTTTTTTCTCCTCTCAACTTTTCTCCACTTTCTTCTTCTTAATCATACAGTCCTTTTCCGGACTAACCACATGACGAACCGTAAGGCTTCTCAACGTTATCAGTACCACCATGCAAACCTCTACCTTCGAAGATTTTTTACTTTGCTTTTTTTAAAAATAATATTGTACATGTATTAACTTCTCTCTCTCTCTGTCTCTGTCGCTCTTTTATTGTTTATATACTTTTGTTCCCCATTCCTGCCCCATTCCGGTCATAACATTAAGAGGATTGCTATTGTTTTCTTCTTCTTCTTCTTCTCTCTCTCTCTCTCTCTCTCTCTCTATCATTATAAAATTCGGTCAACGCCTTTATAATAAAGCTACCTCCCATTTATTTTTCCGTATCAAAGACGATTTATCATAATATCCTCATCCTTCTCTCTCCTCTACTCCCTTCTTTCCTCTCTCTCTCTCTCTCTGTATATCTCCACTTCTCCCCTCTCTCTCTCTATCTCAAATATCATAATATTCATATTCTCTCCTCAAAGTATATCCTACATGAAGATGCACAAATATATATTATCGTACCTGTTTTAACGAAGTGACGGTAATGAGGAAAGTTGCACATTTTTTCAATTTTGAGTTTTTTGAATTTTTTGACATCATTCACTCCCGCATTCACTATGAACCTCACAAATTTTCAGACCATGTATAATGTCTAATTAAATAATAATGTCTAATCTAATGTAACTATGGCGACAACGTCATCAAGAAAATACCTAGTAAAAGGATTTTCTGTTTTCACGAAGTGACAACTTGCAACCGTCGTATATTTTACGTGCGGGGCTGAGATCCGTCACTTCATGAAAAAAACAAAAAGAGCGCGTCCTTGAATTGAATGTGTTCACGAAATGACGATAAGAGAAGCGCTGTCAAGTCCCGTATGCATACACGCGCGCGGCTGAGATCCGCCACTTCGTGAAAAGAAATCAAAGCGCGTCCTTGAATTTGGTGTTTTCACAAAATGACGGTTATGTTTACCGCTCTTCCGGTGCCAGGTAAAAATGCCAGAGGTAAAAATGCCAGAGGAATAAATGCCAGAGGTAAAAATGCCAGAGAAAAAAATGCCAGAGGTAAAAATGCCAGAGGTAAAATTGCCAAAGGTAAAAATGCCAGAGGTAAAAATGCCAGAGGAAAAAAATGCCAGAGCTTTATAACAGTCTAGTGTTGCCACGATTTGATTACTGCTCTGTTGTATGGTCGAACAGATTTCAAGCCCATACAAATAAGCTGCAAAAAATTCAGAAGGGGGCCGCAAGAATAATACTGAACAAAACATATGACACACCGTCGGCTGATTTGTTCACTAGTCTTAAATGGATGACACGACAAAAGGTTTGAGCTAAGTCGCGTTATGATGATATATAAATGTGTTCATAACTTAGCACCTTCTTACCTTCAGGTAGGCTTAATCAATCCTAACGATGTACATTCTGAGCATCATACTAGACAAAGAGACAGTGGATGTTTACGCGTGCCCAGATTTCACACTGATTGTTATAAGTGTAGCCCAATTGTATATTTGAATGGAATAAGCTCGATAATTCGATGAGAACAGCTTCCTCTGTCAGTTCATTTAAGAGGATGTTTAAACAAAGTTGTAATTTATGAATAACTCAGCCTAACAATCATACACCCAGTGCTTATTCTGTAATATTAGTATGATTTGTGCACATATTTGCGACTGAATCAATATTTTCATATTGGCATTACAGTTGAGCTAGTTTTATTTTGTTTATTTTCAAATGAGTATTCGTTTGCGCCACGTCTATTATTCCTTTGTTTGCACTCTCTAATTTTACTGAGGATTTTTATTTTGAACTATTATGCATATACGTTATGCATTTTGATGTAAATATGTTTATTATTATTCAGGGCCCCATGGAAGACCACTACTTAATGGGGAATGGGCTACCCTGACAAAAGATCAGTAATAAATAAAAAAAATAAATAAAAGTAAAGTAAAGATGCCAGAGGAAAAAATGTCAGTCGAGAGCAAAAGATGCCAGAGATAAAAATGACAGAGATAAACACGCGATGGGTGATGTCAGGAACAAAAAGTAAAGAGGCAAAATATGCAAGCTGCATACTAGGAGAATATAGGTGAAAAATCAAGAGGTGAAAATCAAGAGGTGAAATATAAAGAAGGTCAAGAAGCAGACCTGACATCTGCTTGTATCTTACTTTTTAGACTATTTGGTTTGACCGCGTTTTTCGAACTGTTGGACTCTGGACTCCAGATCGTAGACCCGGCTTTTTTTAGTCGACGTACGATTTCATTATCCCGAATGGAATTTGGAACGAGAAGGAAGTCTGCAACTGAATTTTAGGTTTAGAGAAGGGAAAGGAGGTATGCAAAAATGACATCACCCTAATGTGGGACAGTCCTTTTGTGGGTAAATATGAACCTTTTCGAAATTATGAACCTTTGGATAAACGAACCTTCGGAATAATGCAACAAATGTTCGGAATTTTGAACCCCCAGGCATGGGAAATTAGTGTTTCGGAAATACGAAGCTTCGGAAAAACGAGATGCCCCCGCATCATGATACTAACTGTATAACTTAAGGACCTGTAGTAAAATAACTTGTACCAAATGATCTTGACTAGTTTGCTTTTCGCTAGCTGTACTTGTACCTGCACTTTTTTTTTCTTTTTCAGTTCTCCCTTCTTCAACAAATGTACAGGTCGTCACACAAACATCGAGCATTACAGCCTCTTCAACATTAATACGGGGGGGGGGGGGGGGGCTCATGCACATTAAGTTATAAACAAGATGCATATATATTTAAACTGAATTAAAAGTGAAGAAAAGAATATAATATTGAAGTGTTTAACCAAAAAACTGAAAGCGAGTGGCAAACAATACATGCATGCTATATCCGGGCCGGGGGGGGGGGGGGGGGGGTACTAGCATTTTTTACCTCTGGCATTTTTACCTCTGGCATTTTTACCTCTGGCATTTTTTCCTCTGGCATTTTTACCTCTGGCATTTATTCCTCTGGCATTTTTACCACTGCCATTTTTACCTCTGGCATTTTTACCTCTAGCATTTTTACACCGAACCGCTCCCCCCTCCGCCCCCCCCTCCCCCTAATAAAAAAAATGCAAATAATTAAACATATAGAGCTAAACATTGCAATATGATCTATCCAGGATATACAATTTATTCACCCTTCATTAAAGATCGAGGTTGAGATTTGAAAGCGATTCTTATTCAACTAACTTTCTTTTGGTTATACGCAATCATCCGTCACTTCGTGAAAACAGAGACGTTATGTTTTATCACTATCAGAAGTTCAGAACGATCATGGAAGTAGAAGTCATCTTTTCGGCTGGATATTCAAATTTTCCCCTTTAAAGTATACTAAAGTAATTTCAAGTTTAAAAATCGTAAATTCAAGTCTATTTCAAATAGTTGACTATCTGCATTTTTAAAACTTTTATCCGTTTAGCATTTATCTTACATCATACGGGTACCGCTACTGAATAGAAAAATCAACACTCTGAACAGGTAATATCTTAAACATGTAAAAGTTCAAATGAAATTTATGGATTTTTATTCTATATCGTATAGTATTGTAGATCTATCTAACAGTGGCAAAATAGGGATTTAAAAAAGAATTGAACACTTGATTATTTTTCAGATTTAATCCGGCAACCTGTGACACTTGCACAAAAAATATCTATAGGCCTACATTCACGTTTTTTTTAAATAGTAGAATAAACAAAATTCTTCAAAAAAATATCGGATAAACATTGATGTAATAAAATTGTCTCTCTTGTAAAGTATGTCAAATATAATGTAAAATGGGGTGAGTTGTTTAGGGGCACGGACACATGCAGACATTTTCTTACGGGCACTTTTTTGCGAGGGCCGGGGCTGACACCTTTGCCCCAGACTATCTAGTTTCTGTTTTTTGGTCGCTCCCCCCTCCCCCCTTCCCCCACACCACCTCGATCGTACTCCTATGGGGACAGGCTCCAAGACCAATTGAAAATAAGCTTATTGCAAGTTTTCATGGGTCTATATCTTCCTGCTCAAGATATATTTTTCATTACAATGTTTTACATAAATTTCACGTTGTAATATTAGTGTACAAGTATTTTTTTTTTAAAGATGTTTTATTGTTTTCTCTCCAATCAAATTTACATGATACAAATAAAATGTTACACGATACAAACCAAATTCACATAATACAAAGCACAATATATATTACAAATCACAAGAAACAATGTTTACATAATCTTCTAACTCAATACAGCTATACAATTGTACCTCAATCATCGAAAGAAACCTGAAAAAATGATATTGATGAAAAATATACCTTGCATCGTACGAAAAAGAAATATTGTAATATCTTAAAGCAATAGAGAGAAAACAAAATATATCAGGTGCTATGTACCCTCCCTCCCCTTCCCTACGAATAAAAATTTATTTATCAAAACTATTAACAAACAAAAAGGAAATAACGAGAAGGGGAGAAAAGAAGAAAAAAAAATAGTACCCCGCCCCCCCCCCAAAAAACAACAAAACAAAAACACAAACAAAACAAAACAAAACAAAAAAAAACGAAAAACACTCTCTCTCAAAAAAAAACACACACACACACACTAATCCTCACACACCCACGCTCACAACACATACATTCCCCATTCACAGTACATCTGGAGCATCGCCGCCATTCCCCCAAACAGAAACAGAGCAAGCAAAAAAACAAAAACAAAACAAACGTGATCCCATTCGCTTCATCGTCTCTACACACATGAAAGAAAGTATTCCCACTTCATCAAATGTTTTGATAGTTTACCTCGCGCTACGGCTAATATTTTCTCTTCTCGTTCATTTTCCAACAATTTCTGCTTGATTTCATTAGGAGTTGGTGGTTTAGATTTAGTTCTGCTGTAGACGAAGATTAAATGTTTAATTAAAAGAATGATGTGATTGATTATCTGTTCCTTCCCTACAATAATATGCTTCACGCCAAAGAGGACATCCACCCAACTGACATTTTTAATTTGATATATATTGAACAAGTCACCACAATCTCTCCATAGACCTCTTGTCTTTTCACAAGTAAAAAACAAGTGCTCATAGGTTTCTTCATTTTTTCCACAGAATGAACAATCTCTGCTTAAGGAAATTTTGAATGAATATAAATGTTTCTTTGTATATATTAGTTGATATAACATTTTAAACTGAAATTCCCTTAGCTTACTATTTAGAGTGCTTTTTCTGGGTCTTAAAAGTATAACATGAATATCTTTTTCTGAATAATTGTATATTTTCTCTATATTTTTAACCGCAACTGATTTTTCAAATTTAATGCTTAACAGAGCATTATATATTTTCTTCGATGTAACATTAGCCAAAGTGTTAGTTTTTCCATTAAATATAAATTCTAATTTTAAGCCAGTGTCTTCACATGTATCTGGTTTCTTCAAAAGGTGTCTCCAAGTCCCTGGAATATTCTCAAACATCTTATAAATTTTAGTTATTTCCTCCTCTTTTAATCCAATTCTCAGGAAATCCCTCGTTGGTTTGATATTACCTTCCATATCGACTATATGATGTAATTTGTAGATATGTTTTAAAAAAGGTTTTCATCAAATAGCATCTGTCCATCTAATCGTATAAATTTGTTGTTAAAATAATCTCATTTCTTTTAGACATTTCTTTCCTAAGTAATACTTCTTTTGAAGCAGCCCATATGTGTAACATATCTATATAAAACTTTGGCAAAGATATTTTACAGATGTTTAATGAAGTGTTAGTGAATAGTATCAATAGACCTCCTACCTCACGGGTCCCATATATAAACTAGAAAGGCCGTCAAAGGCGGCAGACCCACGCCTTAACCCAATAGGTTTTGTTTTGTTGCGATTATTTTTGTAAGCAGTAGCCATTCAAAGGGATAACAAGAGGCACATCTCCCCCCCCCCCCCCCAATAAATTTTGTCATATCCAGGTCATAGCTTTGTGTGTCCCCACCCTTGAAAAAATTCTTCTGAAAAAGATATTTTATTATTGAAACATCCCTCCCCTAAAAGTAATTGATTAGACATGTCAGAGAGCGTGGCGTGGTGAGAAAAAAAATGTTAGCAATTTGTATTCAGTGTTCAGTCCAAGGCCGTACGCAGAAATTTTTTTCCTGGGGGGGCAAGATGATCGCTTTCAAAGGAACCCATAACTTGAAGTCTAAAACCCGATTAAAAAAAAGTATGATTTTGAAATTTCTGGGGGGGGGGGGGGGCAGGGGGGGGCAGGGGGGGGCAACTGCCCCCCCCCCCCCCCCCCCTCCCCGCTGCGTACGGCCTTGGTTCAGTCATGTCAGTGTTAGTAAATGTATTCATGTTCTATCTTTACATTGCAATTCGGGTTGTTGTTTTTTTTTTCATCGGGCTTGGATAAAATAAATATGACGACAAAAGAAGTTGGATCTCGACTTGAAAATGACGTGCATGCGAGGCACAGAGCTTACTCACTCAGTACTACAGTCAGCCGGCCCCAGGCACTTCACTCAGATCAACACACGCGAACACTCGCGAGTGCGATAGACTCACTCACGTCGAACAAACGCACCAGATTTTCACCGAAAACAATTAAAATCACGTACTACACGTCCACCAGGATAAAATAAATCACAAAAACTTCCACAACAAAGTGGAAAGAACCGGGGAAAATAAACAGAAATGCACAGAAGATAAGAAATAGGAGAAATTAGACGTGCTAGGCTATACGTATACCGTATACCTAGCCGCTTTCGATTTCGCAACGAGAGTACAGTTCAAGCGCGAAAAATCCCTTGTTGCTGGGATACGTTGGCTTTGAATATTCATTGCAGGCTCGTGCGGATTTGAAGTGAAATAGCAATGGGTCTAAAAGTCTTCTAAAATTCATAAACCTGAAATAGATTTTTGGTGAGACGAAGTAATGAGTGTTTTGATTGACCAAAATATTTCTGCATCGGCAGGCGAAGTTTGGGGTCATCAAACTTTCTAGTTTCTATCCTGTCACTCTCTGAACTGAAGTTCCTATACTTTACTACAGGGTCAAAAGTTCAAGGTCACACAGAATTTGCAGGGGTCAACCAATCATCACCAAAATCTAATCGATTCTTTCCTGTCACTTTCTGAACATTCCCTGAAAATTTGGTGCAAATCCGTTCACCCGTTCTCTTGTTATCTTGTACACAAACAAACAAACAAACAAACAAACAAACAAACATACAAACAAACAAACAAACAAACAAACAAACAAACAAACAAACAAACATACGGAGCCCTTTACATAACCCTGCCGATTTCATCGGCGTGGGTAAAAAGCGTTTCCACCCTACTCTTGAATCCCCTAATAGTAGTCTTTTTATCCACATAATCCTTTGTGGATATATACAAATAAATGAAAATGAAAATGAAAATAGCTAGAGCTAGTAGATATCGATAGCTCTGCATCAATGGAATCGTCCCGACTACTGTCGGCCACGTACGTAGACGTAGTTTCCTTCATTTTCCCGGGGATTTTTAACAATTTATGCAGTAAGTACTTTGAATATCGTAATCTGTTGAGCCCAAATCTTTTTTGAATTTTGTCGAATTTCTTGTCATGCGTATATTATGTAAGGTAATATGATTATGGCTGCAGCAACGGCCGCCGCCAACCAGCCGCCATGCCCATGCGCGGTGACGGCAGAGGAGCTGGGATTGCATTGAGGCCTGTATCGAGGGCAGCTGCGGCTGCTAACCGGGACCTGGGCGCATGCATCATATTAGAAGTTATGATGCTACCTCCTTGGTAGTAGTAGTAGTAGTAGATCTATAGCCTATAGGATGAGTGGGCGCATGCTTGTGGGGAATTCGAGAGGCGGGTGGGGGGGGGGGAGTTGGTTGTGAGCATGCGAAGCGTGATTGCGGATAATTGTGATATGATGAGCATGCAAAGTGTTAAGTTAGACAGAAATAACCGTCTGTTATGGGGAAATCTTTAATATTTCTGACATTTCTCAACCTTCCCCATAGACAGACGGTACGACCGTGTATCACCAACAAGGTGGACGATCAGCCGACCTGAGCCTTAGGTCGCGTTGCCGTTACGTATACATACTGCACGAGTACGCCACTGAATATATGCTACACACACAAACACACAGAGAACCACTTCCGGTTCCGGATATGATCGTCCACACACTATGCGATATGTGATCATTCAGTCTCTATGTACGGAGGTCTAGTGGAGCCAGACGAAGTCTCAGCGGATCAACCGACGATGCAGAGAGACTGAAGCTTTTGGTCTAGCAAAGTGTGTGTTCCCCGGCGCAGGGGGTCTCATGCGTGACCAAAGACTCACCAAAAGCCTAAGTTACTGAGCAAGTATTTACGTGGTGCAAAAAAATACACCCTAAATAAGTATGATTACCTGTGAGTTGGGTAATTTGCTACCCTAACTATGTAAGTAATAATTGTAACGCATAGGCCTATATGCGCGCAAACGTGCGAAACGGGAGCAATTTTGACCTGGCCCACGCACGGCCTCAGAACTTTGGTGGATATTTTTGATATATAATTCAAGGGATACTTCAGCTAAAATGGTGATTTTAACTTGTTCTAGTGTTGAATGACCCTAACTACGTAAGCTGATTTATTTATGACCCTTGCGTAATTCATCACTTTGAAAAAGATACCCTTTTTCTTGATTTTTGGTGATTTTGAGACCCTATTCACGTTACGTAGGTAACGTGCCTGATCGTGAAAAACAACCCTTTTTACGTGATTTTTTGGTCACGCATGATACCCCCCTTGCAATGAGGACAGACCCCCCTGGGGCCCAGGGATAGCCAGGATTTGCTTCGTGAATGTAAAAAAAAAAAATAATTGGCTATAGTATGGTTGGACCTACCCCTTATCGACCGCCTAATGTTAAAATCACGATATCTACAAAACTATTTGTCAAATTTACCTACAATTGATCTATCTTGGACGAAAAATCCCGCAGATTCACGTCATTCCACAATGATGACGGGTTTGGTCCTACCAGTGCGGCGCGCGCGACGTAAACAAACGCATGTTTTTTTTCTGTGCGCTAAATAAGCCCTTTTATGAACCGACCACCCGCCCTCTACTGATTATGCACGCAAAGTGAATCCACTGGATGCAACAATAACAGGATTCGTTTTCTTCATCATCATCATATTTTACCCGAAAACTGCCGCTTATATGCATACAGATTATGTATGACATATGAGCGTAGCTGGCGACATACAGAAAGCCGTATGACGTCATCATTATATTAGTAGATACTGTCGGCTACGGAACATTTATCGTCCGAAAATCGATGGAAATGTGTTCTAAAAACCACAAACAAGGATTTTTTTTATAAGGTAATCGAATATAATAACATTAATAACCGTATATTTTATGAATTTTATCAATTTCTGGAAAATGCAGTGAAATAACACTTTCCTGATAACTCCCGCGACCGACAGTTCTTCACCACAGCGTTTCCTCCTAGGAAAACTCACATATATATGTCACACATGTATGTGCCGCTGTTACGTCCCCCATTTTTCAACCTCTCGGTCGCTCCCATGATATGCGATTTTCAGATTTTCACTAACCGCACCTCGATTGGCTTCCGACTCGCTCCCTAGAATATGAGAAAACAATGCGCACAGCCCATTGTCCGGAACGGTCGCTCCCTAGCCTCCCAGCCAGCGCAGCGGGGGAGCGGGCGGCCTAGTGCCCCCTAACTGAACGCGGTATTACTAGTGCTAGCGGCGACTCAGCGAGATCAATCTGCATGCGACATCGAGTCAGTGCAGTGGGGCGGCATGTACACGTTAGAAACAGCGCTGAGACCGCTGACTCAGCTCATGCACCGTATGTGTACCAGAGTAGTGAGATCGCGAGCAGCTAAAATTAGCTCTGCCCATGAGCCCTTTCGCTCCTTAGACCCTCAAAAATGAGCTTCCTCGATTAACCATTTAGCTCCTTAGACCCTCAAAAATGAGCTTCCTCAATTAACCATTTAGCTCCTTAGCCCCCTGTTTGAGATTGGCAGCGGCACACCCACATCCAAAAACAGGTTGAGTGCCCCCCCCCCCCCCCCCCCCCCCCCTCGATCCTTTTACATTTGAGCAAATCTGAAAGATTAACGGCTCGTTTGCACATTTTTGATGCGGAAACGCCGGAAAGGTACTTAAACGCCCTGACTGCTTTGAGAGCTTTGACGTTTTTTTTGTTCGAAAATTTTAAGAGAAAGATAACGGCTCGTAGGACATGTAGGAGAGTTTCAAAAGTAAGAAAATGTTATAAAACTCCTCCGAACAGATTTTTCTATCATCGTAATAGGCCTGAAACTGAACCACAGCTGGTTAAAACACATTTTACACTCAAGACTACACATAATCTGTGGCAATGCTCTCACATATGTACACTGTATGCAAGGTTATTGTAAATAATAATTTAATATTGTGGCAACAGGAAATCTGCATAATTTCAATATTGTTGAATACAGTAGTACAGCAATAGGGGGCAGTATTTTTCACCATAATTGATTTAGGAGTAGATCTACAAGGTATATCATAACGATGATAGAAAAATCTGTTTGGAGGAGTTTTTTATTACATTTTTTCTTACTTTTTATATAAAACCTCATACATTGGATCAGTGGACTGGAATATCAAAAGCAGCATGTTAATAATAAAAATAGCGTGAAATATGACACCACCATTCACTCTGCTCCGCACAGAAGCCCTTCATAGCATTATAAAACACTGGTGTCCTCTTTCCTCCACCATAATCTGCAAACGAACAAGTGGTTTCCTGAACCACGATAGTATAGCATGGAAGATGCTTGTACGTACATTTATACTGAACTACAGTGTTTTAGCCTGGCTGGGTACGTAACTCGGCTAAATTGCAAATGAAAATATAACACTATTGATTCAAAGACCTGTACATTGTAGTGTAATAATCAAGATCCCCACTCACTTGCACATTCCTTTTACTTAAAGTAGAACGTTAATGATTTTTAAATATTGGCTTAATACTTATTATTGCATAGATGGCATCAATTAAACAGGTTATCCAAATTCAACGCTTGGAAACATTTGAAGTAATGATTATTATCAATTATAAAACGGAAAATACAGTCCCCGATATAGCAGCTGAAGAGCTCCTCGAACGCTGCTGAGATATGTGACGACACACCCTGGACCAGTCCTGTCTAAGCAGACGATGTCCCATAACATCTTACACATTTTTCAGAGCCTATTTTGGTCATCTCCTCTTCACTTATTTCTCTTCCTTCACTAGCGTCAGTCTTAATGTTAGTCTGTTGCCTCACTCTTAACTTCGTGTATGGTATTAATTTGATGAAAAATGCAGCGTTAAAAAAATAAAGGAATCAGTCACTTGTAAACAAAATAAGACGCCATTGTATTTTCAGCTGCTTGCACCGGGGCATGTTCGGCGTTTCAAGAGGGAACGAATACCATCCTGCTATTATTCGGAGGCTTTTCAATTTGAAAGTGGGGTTTATTTCATTGATCATTGACCCTTCTATGTATTTACAATCAAACGGTTTTAGCTATCAGAATCAGTTTCACTTTCCCTTTATAATGGTGTGAAATAAGGTCATGTTTAAATACACCAAACTCTTTATAATTTGATAAATAATTGCATTGCAATTACGTTCATTCATTATAGGGACGTCGTCTGCTAAGCAGGATCGATCCCGAGTGTGACGACATCAAAACATCGCTATATTTCTGGCGAATCCTCGATATTCCAGATGCTGAGAAGAGCTTTAATTTATTTGTGTTGTTTTTATAATCACCAGATACGCAGTTGACATAAAACTTATAAGATTGCCATCTGTAAGCTTCCCATTTCTAGTGATACATTAATTGCCATATTTGTGATTTTCTTTGAATATCTACTTTTACTTAATACAGCTGTGCTAACCTAGCAATCATGAATCGGTCACCAAATGTGATGAGGATTCTATCCTCAGCTAGGAGAAACTTCTCAATAGATCCAGAGGGAAGATACACCACATCACTCCATTATTGCATCAGGAATAAGAACTCAAGAGAATTTCAGAGTACCAGTTCACAACCAGCAATATCTGTAAAGACATTGTGCAGGTAATCTTTTAGGGCTTTTGTACAATTGTCTCCTGTATTTTGTAAATTTACCAACTTCTCAAAAATTGCATCATCAGTGAATTAAAAAAAAAAAAAAAAAAAAAAAAAATTGAATGTATCTTAACTCTGAAGGGACAAGAATCAAAATGGAATTGATAATTTTTTTTCTTCAAACCTAATTGTTCATCAGGTTAATCAAAATACTTTTTTTGCACATAAAGTTACTCTCGTTTTAGCTTCTTTCATTTATTCCATTAATACATACTAGCGGGACCCGTGGAAATCCACGGGTTCACTTTCTACATTGCACTCTCAACATTTTCACAATCGATGCGTACATTCTTGTGAGTTTATTTTTTTTTTTTTTTTGTTAATGAAATTATCACGGATACGTGCTCATGATCATAATTACTCTGTCAAACATACCCACATAGTTAAAAATATTGTATAATGTAATGTAATGTACAAAATATATTTTAATTCTATGTTAGATATCATTATGACATAAAGGGGGAGGGAGAGAGAGAGAGAGAGAGTGAATAGAGATAAATGCGTTCAATCACATCCTACAGGGTCTGAGCCAAAAGTAGTCAACATAAACCCTAAATTTTCAATTTAAGATTTGTGTCTGCCCTTGTATATCACATACTGTAAACGCTGTTATTTTCGCGTGATTAAATTTTCGCGCTGAGCGACCCAAAAACATATTCGCGGGTTTTTGAATTCGCGCTGCACAATTACTCGCTCACACTCTAAAATGAATTGGATGCAAACACGTATCAATCAGAGGAAGCGCACAATACAGCGTCCATTCAAAACAAGCATAAGAAATCGTGCTAATTTTTTCGCGTGTTCTAGAATTCGCGCCCACCGAAACTAGCGCGAAATCCGCAAAAAATTAATGTACCGCGAATATTTCTGCATTTACAGTAAAGGCTGAGAATCTGTAGTTTATGAAAATGTACATGTCCCTTCATGAATGCGTTCCGTTTTTTTAAAAATAACCTTTAAAATGGAAAAGAGCGCCCTCATAGCGCGACGGGACGGAATTACTAGAAAAAGCAATTAAATAAAAAGTGCAAGGGCATTTGAAAAATAAAGTTTTGAGTTGGAATACTATATGCAATATTATTCAATGCCCATTGCCAGTTCTGGCAATATTCTGTTATAAATGGGTTAAAATTTGAACTTTTTGGTGCAAAATTGTATTTTGGGGCACTTTGACGCCCCCTTTTTATTTTTTTGTAAGGCAAAGTGGAGTTTATAGACTGAGTCTTATAAAGTATCAATGAACTATCATACCATCACTTCTGTACCATTAAAATTGATTCCCTTATATTTCGAGAAGAATTGTGATGTGTTTATTTTTTTTCCGTCCCGTCGCATTTAGTGGGTATTCAAGGGAATTTAGGCGCGACGGGACAGAATTTTGCATGGAAAGTACAGTCCCATGTATGTCATCTGATGTAAGTATACTTTTTTTAATTAATTTATTTAATTTGAATAAACAATAGAGATTGACAGTTTTCTTACCTGAACAATTTAGTTCTACCACATTTTTTATAACCTTTTTTTTGTTGCTTGTCAGAGAATTTTGGAGTAAAAACCACCCCCTTTAAAAAATCCTGGGTATGCCACTGCTCTGACATACGTAGGATAAATCATCGTCAAATGTTAACTGTATAAAAAAAATGGTAAGTACGGTATAAAATTTTCAATCTTGAAATAAGCAGCGCTCAGTAAGGTATTTTACTGCTAGACATTTCGCTGGAGTTCAACCAGCCAAGCCGTACTATACAGCACAGCCCAGACCGCGGGCCCTGCCATGACAGATTACCAACGTTGTAAATGTAATCAGTTTAACTAAGTACAGATCGAACAGGGAAAAGCAGAGCCCACAAATACATGTACTACTACTCAAACAGATCGAATAGGGAAAAACACAGCCCACAAATACTATACTCAAACATTTTTTTTCTCAACAACGTCACTCACGTCCAAAATTAACCAATCTCCAAATAAACAGCTCAATCTACTGCAGGTTTCTTCCCCAGAGTTCATGCAGCCAAGGCTGCAGTGCTGGTACCGCTTTGCTCAGAGCAGAGTCAACGACAACCGACACAGAGTGTGGCTAAAAAAAAGGGTTTCATCAGTTAACTATACAGAGAACAAAGAGACAAACAAAGTCTATAAATACAGTTTCTAACATTATTTTAATAGTTCAAAATAATATAACTCACGTCCCAAAATCATCTTTAGAATGTATGATGAGTTCGCTCGGAAATTAGCAGTCCATCGCATCAGTGTATTGTTGTATCGTAAGCCCGTCTAGTATATGGTTGGATGGATATGCAATCGAGATTGCACCGCAGTCTGGTGGGCCTGCTCCTACATGGTATACTAATCACAAAGCGGACTATGATACAAATCGTACGTACACATGTACGTATCACGGACCTCTATTGAACATACCCATGGCATAATTATTTTCTTACGTGGGTCCCCGTGATGGAGAGTTGAGACTACGTACCGATCGCCGGACTACGCGCAATCGTCGTCTGATTCGGTCGACGGCGAGGCCAAAGCACGCGAGCCAATGGGATTTGGTAGTTCAGGAGATCGCTCACTTGCTGCCAACGCGACGTCGTCGTGCACAAGCGGGCGGCCAGGCCGACCGGTCGGGATGGGAGCGGCTCGCGGCGGCAGCGGAAAACATTTTATAGAGTCCATCGGACCGCCTCCTGCAGCGCGTGCAAAGTCAATCGGGGCGGGCGTGGGACCTCCTGCGTGGCCTTAGCGAATTAATTATATTAGAATTTACGAATTTAGTTTGCCTTAATGTATAATAAACAAAATTAGCAATTTTTAACAAACTTGATGATGCGAGCATTGAAAATACGATCTTACTGCCAGAAATTATGACAGGGGCACTTACGCCCCCCCCCCCCAATCTTCCAGGCTTTTAATTGTTTCGCAACTTTTTAAAGAAGTAAATTCAGTATGGTTTTTCATTAACAGTTTTTTCTAAGATACAAATTTGTTTCATATAATGATTTGCCTGTGTACCTTCAAGTGGCAAATTGAATAATGTAATTTTAAACAATCAAAGTAAGAGGGGTAAATATAGCAATTATTTCCAGGTTTATTAAATTAAATGATTCTGCTTTATAGTAACAATGCAAGAGACCTGCATGCATGCATCCAAGAGTACTTTCATGAAGTACTTCTGCCATTCGTCTTTTTCCCCCACGTTCTGCGTCATATTCAGCCTTTCCTTTCTTCTCGTTGATCCTCCCCCTCAAAATTATATTTATGTTAAGAGATCACTCCAACACTTCCATGATCAAATCTTCTCAGGTCACCATGTCATCAAGCCAGAAGACACATCTCATCATCCCTCCATCTGTATGGTGCATCACGGGAGGTACCTCTAACAAGGGACAGGTTTCCTGATCTGGCCAGGGGCAACTTCTCTCAGCTGACTGACGAAGACGTGGCCTTCTTTGACAAGCTTCTTGAGGGAAGGATTATTACAGACCAGGATGAGCTTGAAGCAGCTAATACCGATTGGCTGAGGATTTGTAGAGGTACATGGGAGAATTACTAAAGCTCTGAGGAATAATGGTAATGCTTCTTGCATACATGTACATGTGTGTAACACTCAAATTTGGTGATGCTTATAGCACAGTATTGTTGCCCCAGCTGTTGCTGAGCTGCAGTTGTAGCATTCAAAGCATAAAAGAAATTTCTTTACGTCAGTCTATACTTTGGTCAGTAGACACAACTGTTTATAGGAATATCCATTGTCAGGGAAATTAGGACCTAGTACCCTTGTTCTTAAAGTGTGGCCCATGGGCCACTTGCGGCCCGCCAAAAATATCTACAGTAGTAAGAAAAGAAAAATTGTTTTAAGTATTACTTTATTCATAATATAATATTATCCTAACTATTGTTAAGAATAAAAGTATCAAATTTTTTGCTCGCTCGCGCTTCATTCGCTCGCTCATTCGCTCGCAAAAAGAAGTATCACATATTTATCCGTTCCCTGTTCTACCACAATCCATATAGTTAAAAAAAAACAAACAAACCTGAAACAAAGAAAAAATAAGGACACAGAGCAAGCCGTACGCAGAAATTTTTTCCTGGGGGGCAAGATGATCGCTTTCAATATTGGATCATTTAAAAGTCTAAAACCCAATTTAAAAAAGTATGATTTTTAAATTTCTGGGCAACTGCCCCCCTGCCCCCCCCCCCCCCCCCCCCCCCCGCTGCCGTACGGCTTGCACAGGAGGAGTATTCTAAAATCGTTCAGCTGTCCTTAGATGAGCCATTCGGGTATGTATGCATTAACATCTGAGGCGGCCGCGGGGGATGGGGGCTGAAGCCCTCTCCCTCGAGAATATCAAAATTTTCCTGCATTCGGGCACCGCCATCTCATTTCCGGGCAGTGATTGTAATTTTTATACCTCAGATGATCTAAATTAGCACATTTTGATGACGAAATTAGATTTTCACGATTATAAAGTGTCAATTTTTGCTTGCAAGCTCGCTCGCTGAATCGAAAAGCTAGAAAGCTTATACACAATGTATGCGGGCAATTGAGACCTGAGCCCCATAGCCTTACTCAGTGGCCCGGGGCGCAATTTCAAGAATATTTCTGGCCCGCCTGATCAAATAATTAAGAACCCAGGACCTAGTATATACGTCTTGAACTACATGTACATGTGTGCTGTTGGTACAAGAGAGCAATATGTAGACAGCAAAGAGTTGTTGAGTATTTGCTCATCTCAACAGCAGGGCGGTGAGGGAATGGTGTTCAGGTTTCCTGTTTTTTCTCTTCACATCAGTATTTTTTCTAATACCACTCTTCCCCCCCCCCCCCCCCACCCCTACCATATCCTTATCAACCACTCTCTAATCATCTAGGAATTAAACTATCCTTACTACTCTGCTTGACCACCTACATGTACGTGCATGTAGCATACTGTAAAATCAGAGACTTTCGCACAGATGACTTTTTCATGAATTTCACGAATGGTTGAGTTTTGTGAAAATTTCTTTCCACAAAAAATTAATCACAAATGACCCAATGCTGAATTCTGTGATTCTCAAAAGTTGTTTGCAATTTGCATTTACGGTCATGTTGCGAACGTTTCTGGTTTTACCGTACCTGTTTTCTTCCATTCTCTCTGTATGTCTATACTTTTCTTTCAGCTCTCTCATGCTTTTTCTGTCAGATAAGAGATTGCTTCTCCCCAGTGCAATTTTGAATCAAGTTCAAAGTGATAGCATAACAGATTGAAAGCATACTGGACCAGTGGTATGACTTTGTAACTGATAACTTTCAAGGAAATAGTTAAAGACTGTAGACATGCAATGCACTGAAACCAGATATAAAGGGTATTCATAACGCTAAGCTTCTACACTGTCTAGTGTGTGTACTACAGTTTATGTTGCTACTAGAACAGTCATTCATGTCCGTGAAGTACTTGGACTGCAGTTCAACTATTCTGAAAGTGATTCTGTGCAAGATTGTCGGCTTTTATTTCCATCTTTAATAAGCTAAAGCAACTAGTGCATACTAGGGCTATACATGTACCATATGATATGCACAACTGACAATATAGTGATACCCTTTCATAATTCATGTAATAAATACCATTCAAAACATCTACACTAGTACTTTTCATCTAAACCTACCACATGTCCTATATTAGGACTGTTTCATTTTGCATTTATATCTGCCATAAATATTGTTGCTGAGCAAAGTCTAGAGCTTCGAGCTAAAGTCCGTTTAGATATGACATGGTAATAAACCGCCTGATGGGATACCATTCACCACAAAATATTTTTCTCTGTAGGGGTTCTACATTCATTTACATGTAGTATGAGCTTCAAATGGTAATTCTATAAAGAGATATTGCATGTTTAAATAAGAACTCTCTAAATAAACATTACAGTGACTTTTAAGTTGACTAGTCAACGCACCCGTACACGTTCGCACACAAAAGGGCCCAAACAGAACTGAAGTCGGAGTTGGTTCCGCACGGGGGAGTTTTATGTTTTCTTTTATTTCCTTTTACATGTAAATATACTTCTCAGTTAACCCTTAACCCATAGAAGGTCAGGTAATGAGTTTTGAGGTGAACTGTATACATACATTCTAGCTGTACACAAGGTGATTAGTACACTTTAACAAAGGTTCTGCAAAACTTTATGTGTCAGTGAATGGCAACAAGCTCTCACAAAGCCCGATTTTGACAAATTCAATTTCTTTTGCAAATGACAACGGACGGATTTAGAGATGTTATACTGTGAACATGCAATATTTTGCAGTGTGAAAATGAAATTGGCGTGAAAATAAAAAAACGCAAATATTTTTGTTTATGTAATTTTTTGTACTTGAGCCTAGCCCGTCAGCAAAATTAAAAACACCTGAAATTCACTTTACTCTGCCAAGCACAAAAAATTAGTCGTGGGAAAAGTTCCACTTTTACAGTAATAGAGGATTCCTGAATTGGAGCAACAAGAGAAGGGTTTTTTTTTTTTACATTATGATGAAATATTGAAAACATTGGGAAAAGGCAAGAATTTTGAATTAAGTTTATAAAAACTATATAAAGAAATGCCTATCTCTTTCTCTTTCTCACTAGCACTACTGCATCCTCAGCATATAAATTTACATGATCAAAGAAGTACATTATGCTTCACAACAACAAAAAGAGGACATACATGTAAGAGGAAAATATATCTGAACATAGAGCTGGAATGATAAAGTGTTTTTTTTTATCTTCTTCAGAATAGGTTTGAGAAATGGAGTCATACCTTAGTCGTACTGCCAAACTAAGTTACCCTCTCTTTTCTCAAATCATGTTTATCCACTCTGTTCATGATTGTCTACTCACTGTTTTTTTTTTCTTCTATCGATGATACCCCATTTTACACCATGGACACCAACACCGGACCAACAGCAGGCCAAACAAAAAATTATGTTACCCCAAATGGAAAAGAATGTTAGGTTGATTTCTACTTGGCGTGGAGTGGGTTTGGCAGTATGACTAAAGGTATGACTCCATTTCTCATTTTTTATTTAAATCATACCTCTTTGAACATGTAAATGTGCCTAAGATGGTAGTACTATAGTGAGACAGTGGAGAGCTGGAGAGAGAGAGAGAGAGTTGGAGAGAAAGAAAGAAAGATGAGAAGGAGAAAGGTAAAGAAACACCTGATCAAAATAGAAAAATCTAGCAGAAAGACATGTATATGTGACCCGCCGCCTCAAAACCTACAATAAGTCGCACAGACCACAACGGAGCAAACAGCCCAAAATAGTAAATTTGCTTGGATCAGTCAGTTTTCTGTTTTTGATAGAAATGGGTAGTTTCATTATCATTCTATCATGTCTCAAGTTTGTGAGTCGTAATTCGACTTAGAAATATGTTTTTGGGGCATTTTAAAAGGACTCCTTTTTTTCACCTGTTGAGCTAATGAAAATTTGGAGAGCTTTTGTAATACTTTCATTCAATGCCAAATTACTACTTAAAAATTGATATTTTGAGTGAGTAATGAATAGGTCCTCTTGGAGTAGTGTGCCAAAATTCAGCCTAATCCGATAATCCCTTCATACCGGTTGCTATGGCCATTTGAATACCCAGTTTTACTTGGGCGCACACAGAGAGCGAAGGTTTAGCACTCTTTTGTTCCGAACTTCAATGGCCATTTTCTCTGAATAGGAGTTATTGATTGCTGGTTACATACTGATTCTAAATGTGATATTTAAAGGTGTTACCATTGAGTAAATTAGGCAAGTGATATATCATTGGAAAGCTGAGAATCTCTACTTTCAGAAATGTATAAAACAAAAATAAAATTTTTGGCGACTTATTGTAGGTTTTGAGGCGTCGGGTCACATATGTACATGCACAGTGTAGGTATCCAAGTTCTCTCATTTTTCTCTCTTTTCTGCATGTATGTTGTTGGCCTTAGAATTCACTTGATGTAGTGGATTTGCCTCTCTTGTTTGCTGCCATCTGTGGCAAGTTTTGTCATTTGTTAAAGAGATGTATGATTTCATGATTCAGGCTTTTTAAAATAATTGTGACTGAAGATGTGAAATCCTGTCAGATTTATCCGTAGCCTGTTGACTACTGAATTCTATCATCCCATCTAGGCTTAATAAAGGGACCACTTGGTTCCCGTAGGCAAATATATTTAATTAGTTAGCTACATAGTAAGGCTTCCAATAATCTCTAACTCATACATGTACACATGTATTTCTTGTTTTTTCACTGGTTTAGGTTGTTTTTTAATGTATACATGTACATGTACATGTTCATGGTATTGAACTGAATATTTATTCTACCACCAGCTAATGAGGAGATCCTCATTAATGTGTTTTCTTTTGGTAATCCGCAGGCATTAGCTGGTGGTGTTTTTTTTATAGGCCTTACTCTTCTTCTGTTATTATACTTCGTATTTTGTATTCTCTGTTATTGTTATATAGTATTCCTGGAAATAAATAAATCTAGTACATGAAGAGTCCTTTAAAGAAAGCTGATAATATGTGAAATTAAATATTTGAATATTCCATGGCTTTTTATTTCATACTGGTTTATTTAATTTATTTGCAGTTTTATTCATGCAAGGTAACAATGTAAGTTTCAGAACTGCCTTCCAGAATGGCCTGTCAGCCTTCACTATACATTACCAATATTTTAAAAAATTGAATTACAGAAAAAAGAATATAATCCATTGTAGAAATTAGTAACAAAGAAATCACAATTAATTTACATCTGTATACAAAGTGTAGATTTGAAGAAAAACTCATAATAATTAGAATGAAGAAAAATGTTTAAGTTCTTTATAAATTCACACAACAAGACCAAGATTAACAAAATAAAACAAAAACGAATGAAAAAAAGACAAATTAGAAATGATTTAACAGTATCATCAGTATTAGTAAATTTTGATTGTAGGAATCAGTTTATAATTGTATGTATCTGTGTATTAAAAAGAAATGTAATGTACATTGTAATAGGCTGTAGCTTGTGGGAACTTGTGAAAATCAACAAATTCTAATTCCTGTTTTCAGTTTAAAAACATAGATGTAGATTTAAAGTTAGTTGGAGAAGATTGCAGTCAATCCCAAATACAGGGAGCCACAATATTTTGTAGGTTTGATAGAGATGAATAGCCCTGAATTGGGGGAATACTAGTGGTACTCTTTCAAGAATACAATTACATGTGCATCAATGTTTTAAGAATTCTATTTTTCTGTTATTTCTATCTGCAGGCACGAGTCGTCTTCTGCTCAGGCCCAAGACAACGGATGAGGTATCCAAAATTCTTGCCTATTGTTACACCAAAAACCTGGCTGTGGTACCCCAGGGGGGCAACACTGGTCTAGTGGGGGGCAGCATACCAGTTTTTGATGAGGTCATTGTGTCGACAACCCTCATGAACCAAATCATCAGTATTGATGACACTTCAGGTGAAGACCAGTTATATTGATTTCATTTCTTATTCATGCTTTTAAACACCTTCTGGGCCACCAATGCTTTTGGATATATTTTTGGACAGTTGTCATGAAAAGACTTTCAATAGTGAATTCTAGGCTTAAATTTTTTTTTTCTCATTGATAAATTGGGCATAAAATATTTTCCATGGATATAGGCCCGTATTCTTGATATGTGCCAAACTTATTAAGCCCCCACCTGCATGTGAAAATTTTATAGGCCACTGAATTATAGAGAGGCAAATGTCCTTCTCTTTTAATCCTACAAAATCACCATGATTGCAAATACATTTACAAACACCGATAGGGTAGAATTAATTTGTGATGTTCATTTCATGCCAGAAAATAATTTTGTTCCTTTATTTTGTTATATAAGTAATTATAGATTATAACTTTGGATTCAGCAGCGTTCCGCCGCCACCCCCGCCGCGTCACATTCTTGTGTGCGCTCTAGCGGTCACATTTCTCAACGGATTTCTTTCAAACTTTGTATGGAGATGTATCTTGGTAAAATCTAAACCTCTACAGTTCTTGGTGAAGCTGCCCCCAGTGTTCCGTCTTTCATAGGGTCAAAGGTCATATTTTAGTGGATATCTTGTGTGCGCTCTGACGTCACATTTCTTGACAGATTTCTTTTGAATTTTCTATAGAGATGCATTATACTCTAATCTACACACATTGTTTTGGTGATGCTGCTCCTAGTGTTGACATAGTCCGGGCCACTGCCGGCAATCTCTGCGCCATCCTTTTGTTTGAGGGAGGGGAGGGGGAGGTTTGTCCCTCCTTCGAATCGCTGCCAGTGCCGGGGGATACATTCGCATTGCGCGGCAATAGACATTTCTAGTTTATACTGAACATAGGGGTTGACAAATAGCCTTCCATAAATCAGCAGCCTAATTAAGTTAAGCCAGGCTTAACTTTGGTAACTTTTGAGAATAGGGGCCATAATCTTTAGAATGGAGGTAATTGTAAAGTTACTGTTTCTGGAACGAAAGTGTACCGGTAGACTTTTCTAGTCCAAACATATTGTTCAAGCACTTGAATTCTTGCATGGAAACATCCATGTTGATAGATGGCTTAGTGAAATACAATGGCATGTACATGAAAAGGCATCTGGAATGCAAAGGATATTGGCCGATGCACCTTAAAATGTGTCATGTAATGTTCTGACTGAATGACAATTTCAATATTTTTTTACATAATTAAAGTAGGTTATGAACTTAGGAGTACATACTTGTTCCAGTTCTTATGTTTTTGCCCCTAAGGTACTGTAATGAAACAATTTTCAAAAATATACCTTTTGTATCTGGGACATGTCTTTTTGTGCTGCAGCTGCATTCTACCAAGCTGCCTTTTATACATCTATACATGTCTGCTATTAAAGCCAGCTAGGTGTTTGTAAAATAAATTGTGCTTTTGAAAATGTGTGGCAACTACATGTATATGCTGTATTTTATTTTGAAACCATTGTCCTGTCTAACTGATATTACAGGAGTTTTAGTAGCGCAAGCTGGCTGTGTTCTAGAGAAGCTGGATGAAGCAGTCAGCACACATGGTCTAGTCATGCCCCTGGATCTGGGGGCCAAGGGAAGCTGCTGTATCGGTGGTAACGTCTCAACCAATGCTGGAGGTCTGCGCTTGCTAAGATACGGATCTCTGCATGGCACAGTCTTAGGAGTGGAGGCAGTAAGTTTAATTTTGTTTTGTTGATGACTGATTTTATTACTTTATAAGCTGATATATTTGTGTACAGCTGTTTTTACAGATGACACGGACACAGATATTTTTAATGAGGTTAATTCACGATAATTAACATGTAGTAGGCTACTAACAACACACGTTCGCATATATTCATTGCAAGCTTTTGTGATGTTAAATTCAAGAACCCAAAAGATTATGAATATCCCTTGCTAAAATAATGACCTGTACAATAACTCGAAATATTCATCTTTGAGTCTCAGTTTTGAGGTACTTAATAATTTGTTAAAGCAATAATTTGCGAATCCAATTTAAATTTTTCAAGTGTGTGAGTTTCTACATGAACTTGTAAGACATTCGAGTAGCATTGTAAGAGCTCATACATGTATGTAAAATTGAAAGATCAAGAATTATTTGAGAATGTATGTCAGAAATTTGATCAAACTTAGCTAAAAAATATGTATAATTGAAAGTTGAATAATTTGTAGATCAAAACGTGCATTAGCAATTTACTTAATTGGCTAAGTAAACTGGCTTAAATCGTATTCCGATCAAATTTAAGCACTTTACTTTAGCAAGCCAACTTTAAAGCTAAATACTTACTGATATCCATTGTGACGTCACATTTCCTGTCCAAAAACATACGCAATAAATGTTTAACGATAGATGTGCGCTTGCATGATTTACTTGTGCGCAGCTATACTGCTCTGCGTATGTATGAAAGCCACAGACCTGACAATCAAGTTCTAGTAATTGGTTTAAGTCTGCCAGGGAGTTGTCTTAGACTTAGGGTAAAATACACTGTACTTAGCGAAATGATTCAATTGAATACCAAAATTGCTTAGATATTAATCTCAGCCGAAAACTAAGTAAACTATTCATATTTCATTCTAAAACTGAATACGGGCCCAGAATGTTGAGAGGTCTTCATTTTAAACGTCATCTAAATTACGAAATACACATGCTCAAATATGCATATGCATGGCAGTGCAGATATCACATATGATCTTAACCCCTACCATGAAGTGGGCGGCACATTTGAAAATTATAAAAATTTGAATGTTAAATATTTTGTTTAGGTTCAAAATGGCTTGAGAATTCTTTCTCACACAGAAACATGTGCCTTCAATATAATTTTTATTCCTATGAAATATATCCTTTCCTAGTTTGCTCAAGAAAATACTCAATGAAAGTTAATATTTAACTCTCAAAAGTTCACTTTTGACAATTGCTCAAAAGTCTGGTGGCATGAAAGGGGTTAATATGATTACACTCTGAAAGCACTTGTAATTAATCTGTTACATAATATTCTTAACTTATTTTTTCCAATCTGAACTTCTGCCATACATGTTGTATGTGCACACACAAACATGTGTTTGGGTATTTTGTTTATAATTTTGCACACACAAGCAAATAATGTAGGGTACTTGTAGGGACTTCAAAAGTCTCTTCTAAATTTACATTTATTCATTTATTTATTTGAATGATCTACATACAGGTGCTGTCTGATGGGAGAATAGTAGACTGCTTATCATCGCTGAGTAAAGACAATACTGGCTATGATCTGAAGCAGCTTTTTATCGGCTCTGAAGGAACATTGGGAATCATAACTGCAGTAGCCATCAAGTGCCCCCAGAGACCCAAAGCTGTCAATTTAGCCTTCCTAGGTAAGACTATTAGAAAGCTGTAATGTGACTTTGCAAAAGTGCATTGGTGATGGGGGAAAAAGAGTGTACATGTACATGTACATGTAGAAGTATTTTGAAAAATTTTGGAATGGGCTGTATGACACATGATCTGATGACAGTTTTTTCATGGTTCGTATCCTACAGTTAAACTGAATTCTTAAAGTAGAAATTCATTCATTTTCTTAATTTAGTACATTTGTGACCCTCCACGACAAAATGACCAATAAGTCGGAAATTTTGTTTTTTTAATTTCAGCACATTTTGAAAGCTTAGATTCTAAGCTTTAAAATGATATACAACTTGTCTTCTATAGACTAAGCATACCCTTATAAATTACGATGAGAATGTCAGAGTGTCAGACAGGGTAATGACCAAAACAATAAAGAAAACGAGCTCTAAAGAAGCGTGACCATTTAAGAGAGCCTAATCTGTGTCCTATTGTTTGTCGCACAAAAAGTTGAGTCAAAACTCCAAAGCCTGCACTGTGAAGTACTCATTGGATTGGGTTGAAACTTTCCATACCTTCAGAATAGATATATTTCTTTCCTTCTGTAGATTTTGAATATCAGGCAATGCAAACTTTTTGAGTTATACCAGAAAAACGATGTGAAGTACGATCCCAATAAGCTGACTCACAACGTTTGAATGTCCATGAAAAAATGGTCATTTTGAAGGAGAGTAAAAACATTTTTCAATATAGTATTTTACTCCGAAATTTTGTCAGATGGTAGATTATACTTTCAGAAAATACCAAAACTTAAAATATATATTTCCACAAAAAAACCTTTTTCAGCTGTTTACTCTAGAACTCCCATTGCGACTTATTGGTCGTTTTGTGGTGGAGGGTCACATTTATAAATCATCAGAAAGCTTAAAACCCCAAGAATAAAATGATTCTTTTTTCAAGCATGGACACCAAAGTGGAAAGGTGAAATAAGCACAGTGAAAGTACTTTTGGAAAGAAGCAATGGGGAAGGACCGCCGATGAAAATGGTCTGTCGAGTATGACGTATGCGGGTGGATGCACCGATCTCTACTGCATATTCATTAGCATTCACGCAGTAGTTCCTGAACGTAGTTCTGAATCGCTGCCAGTGCTGGGGGATACATTCGAATTGTGCGGCAATGGTCTTTTCTAGTTTATTCATATATTTTTTTGTCACCTGTAGGATTTAGAGAAAAAAGAAGGGAAAAAAATGCCCAGCCATGCCCAATTTTTATTAAGTTCCCTCATTAGACCCCCGCCGAACGAAGTTTGAAGGGGGTATATAGGAATCAGTCAACGGTCGGTCGGTCTGTTGCAAATCTTGCGGATCGAACTACTTTCTCAGTTTTCAACCAAAGATCATGAAATTTGGTACACACATTGGTCTTGGTGGGAAGATGTGCAAGACATATTTTTCGGATGAGTCGGAATGTGCGTTGCCATGGTAACGGCATATTTATGGAAGAAAATCAAGGAAACACCTTGCGGATCGAACTACTTCCTCAGTTTTTGACCGAAAGACAAGAAATTTGGTACACACATTGGTCTTACTGGGAAGATGTGCAAGACATATTTTTGGGATGTGTCGGAAGCTGCGTATCTATGGCAGTAAATCAGGGAAAAATCTTGCGGATCGAACTACTTCCTCTGTTTTCGACCAAAAGTCAAGAAATTTAGGCTGTTTTCACGGGGCGGGGGTATTAATCATCATCTTCAGTGATATTTCTAGTTTTGTTTGATACTAGTAATATAAAAAAAAAAATATGATAAAATATAAACATTAAGTTCTTAACTGTACTGTTGTAACACATTAGAAAGTTCTAAATTACTGCTTCCCATATAAATTGCAATTTTTCTGCTTCTTACGTATAACATGGAATGCTCCCTATTTTTCTCTCAATATCTTCAGATAAATGAATCTTTGTAATAAAATGTAGCAATACACAAACAAAAAACGTTTGCATTGCTGGTTTGCAGTATGAAAGTTGTTTTTATTTAGCCCTTCAGTAATCCCATTGCTTTTAGAAAATCAAAGATTGATCCATTTCTCAATTTTTCATTATATTTGCATTGTATAGGTGTCACAGATTTTGAGAATGTAAAGAGGACATTCAAGGAGAGCCGGAAGAACCTAAGTGAAATATTATCAGCCTGTGAAGTCATGGATCATGAGTCAATGCAGGTTGGTAGGTTTTGAAATCGATCTTGTCATCGAGGGTGGCTGTAATGGGAAAAATAAATCAAAGAAATTTTGTTTGGGACACTCTTTTATAAGACATCCATTGGATGTGTACTGATGCTCAATACCATACTTTGTTTTGCTTTTCATTATTTGCCAATATATATTGTATATTTATTTGGAAACTTTACATTGCCATACATATTATAATTGTATTGAAGAAAGGACCTTATTTCCAGTATGTTGTATTCTGATTTCAGACTGGAAAAAAAATGTGATTTAAATCAAATACTGTACAGATTTCATTGATATATTGAATCGCATTTCATTCGGATTTTCCATCTGTGAATGTTTTAGCTCTTTGCTGGCTCAGACAGTTGGTCATTACTATTTTTTGATGTACTGGTATTCTGTATTTTGTATCGCACAGAGATGTCAAAATGAGATGTACGCTGTCGCTGCCTAATGGATTTAGTAGTTATTAACTTGTTAACTAATACCATAGACTCGGTACAATCAATACAGTTTTCTGTAACTCTATCATTATGCTCTTCTGTATCATCAACTTATAAACATACCACCCTTTCTCTGTCTTTAAATCTTTTAAATCCTTTTTCCTGTACTAAGTTTATTTATCTGACTAAAAAATAAGATGGGAAAAAAAATTGTTCATGATGATGCCCTTTTGGCTTACAGGAACATATTTGAAAATTACTCCTTTTTTTATGCCGTTCCCAACACAAAGCTGTGCTTTTCCGATTTTCACCTCCTTCTTTGTAACATTCACTGTATTGATCTTTGCTTGTCAAATACTTTGTCATTATTGTCAGAAAAAATAAATGTAATTTTCAATCAATCAGTCCGATAGTTTCTAAATTAATTCACACATGGGTAAAAACAACAACTGATTGCATGAGACTTTCTGTCACTGCTGCGCATGCTCAAAAAATAATAATGATAAATGTTATTTAAAGTGCTTTTAACAAGATTGCAAACCTCAAAGTATTTGCAAATACATACTTTAAATTCCTCAATGTGAGTGGCAGGAAGTACGAAGTGTATAGCCACTCTTGCAGAATTACAGGAAGCAAACTTAAAGCAATTTTTTGTTGGTTCTGTTTGTCTTCGATATAAGTCATTCTGCTACCAACAAGTAGAAGCACCTAGTGACATCTAACACATGTTTTTTTTCCCTCTCCAACTTTAATACAGGTTGTGAAGCAGCTTGGTCTAACCAACCCTGTGTCTGAGCATCCATTTTACATGTTAATTGAGACCTCTGGATCTAACAGTACTCATGATGAAGAGAAGCTCAACACATTCCTGGAGGATGCCTTATCTACTGGCTTTGTCTCTGATGGCACAGTAGCTACAGATGGATCCAAAATCATGGTCAGTTTAGAAAAGCTGTTTAGTGCAAGGGAGAGTTGGGGGGGGGGGGGGGGTTGGTAAGGGGAAGCATGTTCCCCCTTGAATGAATTTTGCTGTTATTAATAAGGTTTTACAGATGTACATGTATATCAATAAGATATGATTATTTACGTCTGGGACTGACCTTTTACATGTACGTCACCATCTGAAAGGTGTGACTGGGATTCGAACCTGGGTCCGATCAGATTCAGATTGTAGGGAAATGCAGCAAACTGAACATAGGCGTTACCACAAGACCAACTCCTGATTCCTTGTCAGTTCTTCCCAAGTAACCTTAGAATAGTCTGAAGTTAATATTCTACCCTTCTGTGGTTAGGAGGAAGCCATTTCCACTGGCTTGGTCTCTGATGGCGTGATAGCTACTTGAACAGATGAGTCCTAAATCATGGTCAGTTTAGTCAGTCCAGTCCTGGGGAGAGGTAGGATGGTGGGCAGGAGGTTTCTGAGTGGTAATACATAGGATTTTTTTTTTTCTTTCATCCTCTCCTCTACCAGTTCTTCCCAGTTCAACACATTCTTTCAGGATGGCTTTTCTCTGGTGCCACCATGCATGTAGTTGCAGGTAGTTTATTTAACGTAGAACATTTATTTGGGTGTCCGAAGGACAGGTTCATGTCAAGCAATGCAGATCTAATTTTATACATTTTGTGGTGTAAATGCTTTGTAACTAACAAAGAGTTGGCATTTTGCACATTCCAAGCAAAATGCTGCTTTTCAGCCTTCTGAGGACATGTAATAGACATACATACACACTGTGGAATGTTTGTTCCATTGGAATTCAAGAGTAACCCAACATATTCAAACTAAAATACTGACTGGCACAGAAGGGATAAACTGATAAAAATTAAAATAGCATTAATTAGCTATATTACATTCTTATCGCATATAAATGTAATTCCATCCGAAGGGGATGCTCAAGGCACTTAAATTATATTTTGCCCAATTTTAGCCACTAGCCAAGCTACCCCAAGGTGCTGAAAGCATTCTGGGAATTACTTCCATTTTCTGCACCTGGGTGCAGCAGCTTGATAGGGTCCCTGTTTCATAAAACTTGTTATTGATAACAAGTTACAATAGTTGTTGTAAGCTACCCCAATCCTTGCACTTGATTGGCTGTGAGCAAATTTGTCACGGAAATGAGGCAGTTGTTGTTGATAACAAGCTTTATGAAACAAAGCCCTGATGATATACTCACTAGACAACGACACCTCTACAGACTTATGATGCAGTCAATAAGCAAATCACAAGTTACTCCGCATTCTTAGCTGTTGTATAGCGGGAGGGAAAAAAGTTTTAGGAAATAATCATGAAGTATAGAATGAGCTAATAGTGGAATAGTGGAAAATTGCTACATTTGACGATAAATGTAGCAGCCATGCTGTCCACAAGGTGTTGCATTTTTTTTTCTCCTCATAACAGCATTCATGTTGCAAGATGTTTTCTCCTTTCATAAAATTAATTTTATGATATCTTTAATTTATATTTCATGCACAGTGGCTTCAGTATAATAATGAGCAGGCCGTGGTGCTCAGACCAAGAGAAGTAACACTTGAAATTCATCCTCTCAGACATTTACAGTCTATTATGTAGTCCAAAACTCTTTCTCATATAAACAAGGGAGGTGGTAATTGTTTTGGGGAAATTTGTCCTGCAGTCGTTCTAGTGGTAACAGCATGGCACCGGCATATTATGGCAATACTGTAGATCAGTGGGAAATCTGGGGGATCCCACTACTTCCTCATTTTTCGAGCAGTGCTCATGAAATTTGGCACACACATTGGTCTTGTGGTGAAGATGTGCAAGACATATTTTTTTATGTGTCGGAAACTGTGACGCCACAGTTTTTTGTCGGACAACTGAAACAAAGTTGCTTGTATTCTAAATCAGTTGTGCTAGTGCGCATCACATATCAATAATATTAAACAGAACAAATAATGTCGCAATTTTGGGTTAACTGCATGGCAGGAAAAGATTTTAATGACATAAAGTGTTATTTGAGGTGAAATTTGATATGTAATACATTTTTGCATACAGTAATGTGAAGAAATTACACTTCCATTATCCTTAATGATAGTGAAGGTCACACTGTATCACTTCACTACATTTAAGTGTTATGTGTACAAAGGAATGCTAAATTGATAATAATAATTTTAAAAAACAATTTAAACCCCTCAAAAAAAGTTTTGCAATTCAAGTTTGAGGGATAATATCTTTCATGTTACTGATATATGAAAAAAGAAACTGGAATCACTGAAAAGCTCGATTATTCCTCTTTACAGTGATGTGCCATTTGCTGTGATTATGCAACTGTACTCCTGAATATACATGTAGGGGAAAGTCAGAAGTGAAATTTTGCAAAATGCATTGTTTTCAGAAGTCTGCATTTCTTTTGAAGATGCAATGTGGTCTGAATAGTGCAGAGTTGACAGTGAACATGTAAATGGTGTAATGTTCTTTTCTTTTAACCCTAAAAGGGCCACGTTATTTTGGCTATGCCACAGTCGGTGTATTCTGCCCCCCCCCCCCCCCAAGATCTCAATCGTCTGCACGATTGTGCCGAAAATCGGCACGCATGTCGTCCGCAAACGTAATCTACAAAACTGTATAGTTAAATGCTCCAAAATAATTTCACATTAATTAATTATGCTACATGTAAGTTATACATGAAATCAGAATTTTGCTCTAATTAAGTAAAGCTCAAAAATGGTCATTTTTGGTCTAGACACTCTTTCCAGTATTCTTAGCAAATATACTTCAAAAAAAAATTTGGTATCAGAATGGATTTCTTATGTATTTTATTGTATTTTATATTTCTTTTGTATTTCTTTGTTTTTTTTAAATGAAATTTGTCGGGAACACTGTTGCGATCATGAACAGCATAAAATAGAATAATTTCAATTAGAAAAAGTAAAGATATTCGTAGAATTATAAATTTTGGCTGAAAACACATTTTGTATTGAAACTATGTGAAATCACGTTTTTGAGCAATTTTTGGTCTGTTGCGCGACTTTGGATTCTGCCCCCCCCCCCCCCCCCCCCCCCCCCCCCCGGCCCTTTTAGGGTTAAGGATGAAATGTGTTTGAATGATGTTCAGGTGGTCATTGATGAAGTCCAAAGCAATGAATAATGTTATCCCCTTTTGTTTGGAAGATGAAATTTGCTTTGAATAATGATTTTGTGAGGTAGAACTGTAGTTTACTGAGTGGTTGTTTGTAAGATGCCAAGTTCATCAAATCTCCTAAAGGCCCAATTAATTGGAAAACTCCAAGCAGCTGTACCCCAAACGATGTTACGACCAGGTTAGGGGTGAGTGCAAGTACCGGGCCCTGTTGCATAAAACGTTTATGTCATTATTTATGTCATGATTCATGACGTGAATCCCTGAATCGTGACATAAACATAAAATGTCAATGACATAGCTTGTGCAGAGATTTATGTCGCTATCGAGATTTATGTAAAAGTTTTATGCAACAAGTCGCTGATCTACTAAGATGTGACCATTTCTCATTAAAAGAAGGAGAGAGGAAGAGAGAGAGAAACAAAAATTATGTATGTCTTCATTGTTTAGTCATTAGTTTGGATGGAATGGTTTGTGTTGTTATAGAGAAAGTGTGTTTACACTATTTGTATGCGAGATTGAGGGTTTCTTTCAGGTGAAACCTGGCAAGGTTTAAAATCACGTATGAAAGTAAACTCAAAATGAATTCTGCTTTCATGAATTTAACAAGAAGTGAAACGAACACCTCAAAACTTTTAACATCTTACACCTTTTTAAATGACCAGGCTCAACATTATTCCAAACAACTTTCAATGCAGAAAAGAATACACCATGTGTGGACTCCGCGTGTCACTGCATCAACATCATCCAAACTCAATCCATCCTGAAAACAAACAAGACTTTTGGCCTTGCTGCATATTCAGAAGGACAGCGCATTAATGATTGCATTATTTAGCTTTACAAATGACACACACACCATTGTAAAGAAAAATAATCAAGCTTTCTAATGGCACCACATTCAAGTATAATGATAGAGCAACAAGAGACATAGTACTCATCAAACTTGAATTGCATAACTTCTTTTGAGGGGTTTATAATCCTGCAAATTGGCCAGATGCTCGGGACCCCCTTGAAAGAAAATATTAGGAAATGGAAAAATTTTGCACATCTCAAAAAGTTATAAGTGTCTGGAGTCAAAGTAAACTACATATTATTTTACAGGCGTTGTGGAGTCTGCGTGAACGCATTGCAGAAGGTTTGGTGAAGATGGGATGGTGTTTCAAATACGACCTAACCATCCCTATCAACGACTTTTATAGACTGGTAGAGGAAACACGTCATCGTCTTGACGGCACTGACTCTACGGTCGTTGGTTATGGTCACGTAGGTGACGAGAACCTCCACCTGAACGTTGTGACACCGCAGTACGACTCCAAAGTCCATTCAATCCTGGAGCCATTTGTTTACGAGTGGACATCAGAACGTCGAGGCAGTGTGAGTGCTGAGCACGGGTTAGGCTTCTTAAAGAGAAATTATATATGGCTTTCCAAGGCATCTGAAGCAGTTCACATTATGCAAGGAATGAAGCAGTTTCTTGATCCAAAGGGTATTTTGAATCCATACAAAGTTTTGCCACACCCAAAATGAGAAACCATTCAGTTATGGAATTAATGATTTAAAAGAAAGAAAACATGTTTAATCAAATAATCCATCCTAACGTGTACATGGTTAGGTTGCAAGATAAGGCCAAAAAAAAAATTGTTGTATTGGCATAACGGGTCACTGAAAATTAGGGTAGGTAGGTAGGGATTTCCCCCCCCCCCCCCAATATGCATACATACCACTATTCATACAAGCGCCAATACACACCCATACGTGTACACACATTCAAACATAGAACCCTCTGAAGACGGTTCATTTTGCTATATTTAACGGGTTTCCTGTAGACCCCAGCCTGAGATATCTCAGGCACCATCTCCAGGAGAATACACAAGATGCCAGTTAAATATAGCTTTTAGGTGCTGTTCACAAATATACCAACATTTTCACAAGCAAATAGTGACGTACCCTTTTTATTTTTAGAAAAATATTTCAAGGTGAATATTCAATTTTGTACAATTTTGAGGAGTGGGGGTTGAAAAGAGTAGCCAATGACAACTTGTAAAAATGTTGACAATTGTGAATGCATACTTGCCAACTCTACCGAAAATACACGCAGCTAGTTCTGTCCGCAACACTTCCGGGTTTTTCGATCGCGAAGGCAGCACGATACGCGATATCGATAGCCAAAAAAAACCAAAAAAAACCTAGGGTCGGCGACATTTTTAGGGTCGGGCGGGTTACGCCAATACAACAATTTTTTTTTTTTGGCCTAATGTACAAAGCCATTTCTTAATCTTATAAGGGATCTTGAATCTGTACAAAGTTTTTTTTTAAGTTTCAAGAACAAGAAAAATGATAGTCCAGTAAGGCATCTTAGGGAAATGTAGTGGTACGGATAGACGTGTCCGGAATGCAAATTGCTTATTGTTGGAAAATCATAATTTATTGTATTGAGTTAGAAATACATTGTATATCATTAAGCCACAGAGCAGATAAAAATATCTCTTCTACCGTCATTAGGCTTGATATTACCAAGACTGTCATTACATATGTCAAGTGACAATTCACCTCTAAAATGTATCATCAGTAGTTGTGCTGTTTGCATTCTGTACATGTCTTTTTTGTGAAACTCCATTTCGCTATTAAAAGCTACCTACATCTATTATGGCTAAAAAATGTGAAGTATATTATAAGATGTGGGCCAGTGTGCATTCTTTGCCATCCCCCCCCCCCCCCCCCCCCCCCCCCTTTTACAAAATCCCGGATGTGCCTCTGATGACAGCCCTGTATGTGCCCCCCTTTTTTTTTTTTAAATCCTGGATCCGCCCCTGATATTAATAATAATAGTAATAATAATATTTGGAAAAGGTCAACGCACTCTTTTGGCAAAACTTGGGGGGGGGGGGTGGTGGCTCTGGACGAGTGGCGGCGTTCGCGTCAACGCGACGCGATGCTATCCACCCTTTTGGACTAAGCCGTTTTAATGTTGCCGTTATGTTTTGCCAGTATGTAAATTATATTGATTTAAAGTGAATTCTATATTTTTGCATTGCCTAATTATGTTAATTGATATTGATCTGAATAGAACATTTTAATAGTTGCCTTTTGTATGATTTGCTGACATTTACATGTACATAACAGTATAATAGAATAACAATCATGAGACGTAAAGATGAAACTATATTTATTATTCATCCTTTGTTTCCTAAAAGAACCATCAACCACATTTTACTTTTTTCTTTATTCCAAGTACATGCATGACTTCATCATCCCATTATATTTATGTCAATCAATATACATGTATGTGGGTTTTTTTCAATCAATGTGCAATTATATTTGTTAAATCCTCAAGGAAAGTAATATATTGAGGAAATTCTGGAAAACTTTCTTTAATAGGTGCTGTCCATATTTTTGAAATGATATTGAAGCAAATTGAAATTTGCATCAAATGTACAAAGAGAAAATCATAGTTGTGTAACTGACAGAAGACCGAACGTTAAAAAAGTGTAATGTGTATATTGTTAGTTGTTAACTGCGACATTCAAATGGTTATGGATTGAAGAGCGTAGGAGGAAAATGATTTCATATGAAGGCCAGCACGGAAGTTAAATCTGAGTTAATTTCTGCGTTTCTTAACAAAACAAACTAATATTTGAAGCTGGCCCATGTGTTTTGAACTGAGCCAGTTTTGTGTTACATGTGTTTGGGCAAATAAATTATGCGTCCTTTTCATTCAAAAACCTATAATTACCCAAGGAGGTACTAGGCAAGCTTGCCTAGTACCTCCTTGAATTACCATACACTTTACCAACATACATGTATACAAGTATACATTTTCTTGAAGGAAAATAACAGGATTCCAAAAATGCACTAAAAAAGACATAGGGTATAATGCTCAAGAGTTATGGAACTCAAAATATGAAACATTCATATGAAATATTTGAATTTTTGATGAAATGAATAAAAATATTTGGTGTATCCTACACAGCTAATTCTTGCATTTTTAAAATTCTCAGTATTAAAGACCTTTCCATCCATATATAACATCATATGGTTTAATAGAATTAAAATGATTTTGCACAAGCCTTTTCAAAAGTGATTTTCATGCACTAATATTTCCAACACATTTGGACGTATCAGTTAAGTTTCAGTGATGACCAATCACATTTCCTTTTTAACCCTTTCAAGACAATTGACCACATTTTGTGGTTTGGCTCAATAACTTTTGATTCAGAGCTTTAAAAAATATACTAAATACATGAGTAGAAAGAGCAAAAATTTCTGCACTCACTACGTCCATTTTTCTTGCATGACCATAATTGAGTTTGATGCCAGGAATTTTAAAAACAAGAAAAAGCTATAAAATCCTTAAATTGGCACCACATTGAGAGGTTCAAAATCATTGTTTTTCCTCAAAATTGGCAATTTTTATCAACTTTTCAACAAAATTCCAAACCATGTATATTGTTTTCAAAGACATTATACCATATTTGAACCATGTAGCACTAAAAGAAAAATATTATTGCAAATTTGAAGAACAAAATGTGATCAATTTAGCCCTTAAACAATTCCTGTCCTGAAAGGGTTAAAAGTGTCACCAAAGAAAATAATCATCAGAATGGACAGAATCATTTAACATGTACCAATTACTCAAATTTTTGTGGTATTGAAGACTTTTTTTTAAAGCATATCTATAATAAATTCCCCAAGTTGTAAATCACATAGTTGATGGATTGTCATAATATAATATATACATATATATATATATATATATATATATATATATATATATATTTGTTGTTCCCATTACACATTTTAGGTAATATATCTGTTAGGTCTGAGATAAACCATTCATCACTTTGTGTTGGTGGTTTATACACAACAGCAGTAATATCTTTTTACCGTTTTTGTTGATTACATGTATTTCGATACAATGAAACTCTATAATTATTCCAATTAAATACATTTAAATCAAGACGTTATTTCACCATGAACTTTTGTTAATAAATATACCAACTCCACCACGGCTCTCTGTGTTCCTTCCTTTAATGTGTAATTAGGTAATGTTACTAAGGAATTTAGACCATCAGTCAGACCACATTTTGCACTCAAAGTAATAATGACAATTTCAACTTTTGATAATTGAAGACAATTATTGTATTTGTTGTTATTTTGCTAGACTTCTAGCCGTTTTATTCAGTGATTGCTTTTCTTGTAGCCCTCTCTTTATGCAGGTCAAAGGTTAATCTATCATAATTTTTTTATAGCTTTAAAAATGTGACTACTTTTAAGACAATCATTGGCCTAAGCTTACCTATGTTAGGAAGGGGAGGGGGAGGTCTACTCTGATATCAAGTCCGTATTAGAGTAGGGGTTTGAGCAAAATCCGATAAGAAAATAAAGTTATGAATTTTTGAAGTTGTAATCAATCAAACACATATCGGCAACTCCGTGACGTATCTAAGGTGCCATCTCATTCGCCCTGTACTAAAAAAATAATAAATTTCCACTTTTTCTACAGAAAATATTTCATCATACATGCAACCTATTTCATCATTGCCCATGTGTTTGAAACAAAAGTATTCCTGTATCAACAGCTAGGAAAATAAAAAAATATGAAATATTCTGTACAGATCAAATGGGAGAGAATCTCGCTAAATAGGTCACAGAGTTGCCAATTTGTGATTGGTAACAACTGCAAAAAATCACAACTTTCTCATTTTTTGTCCGAGCTTGCTCAACCTTTCTATTTCTTTCATTTTCTGCTTTTATTCAAATCAAGCAAATGCCAGGGTAGACTCAGTGGCGTATCTCGAGATTATGGCGCCCTTGAAAAAAATAAATTTAGAGAGTAAATTACACCAGATTACGTTTCTTGTCTACGCATTTCAGCCAGATATTTGTCCAGACATTCGTTTACAAATTCTAATATATTTTACATCTTTTACATCTTCTGCAGATTATCCTACGCATACAAACTCCTGCACACTTACATCTTGTCGATTTCAAGTAAATAATAGAAAAGGAGAGAAATGGGTCAGTGAAATAATCATTAACATGCATAAGGATAAGACCCATCGCCACAGCACAAACAGGAAATTCTATAATTTTCTGCTCGAGCTACTCTTTTTCTTCACGAGCATTCAAGAATTGTTATTAGCACTTAATGATATAACTCATCATTATCTCTAGCCAGGCTACATTATTGAAAACACTCTTATTTATGTCCTCCAGTTGTAAAGTACATCTATCCCTCATATACTGAATTGACGTCATAGGTATTTATCAAAACATCCATATGGCAGATCAAGAGCTGAACTGCATGGAAGATATAAACATAACATAAAATAAAATATTTACAATTGATATACCTTCATGTTTACAAAAGAGACTTTATCAAAGTGAACATATACAGTGCGTCCCAGAAAAAGTTAAAGAGTTGGAAAAAGTCTCCCCAAATAAGTATTTCAAAGTGTTTTAATGAAATTTTCTTACGTGTGGATAGCTTTAGGTCTCTTCTATCGAATGACACCAAAATATTTCACAATATTTTATGCTTGAGTAAGCAAAAGCCAAATTTATGAAAGGGTGCAGAATTCCGACTTGACAAGAATTGATATTGCCTCTGGCAGGTATCTGCCTAGCTGAGAGTCATGAAGAGGTGTAGATGTGCCACGAGAGAGAGAGCGAGAGAGAGAATCAGAAACAAATAGAAAATAGCGAAAGGTAGGGAAAGATCAGAAAGAGAAAGAGTAAAATAGATAAAGGGAGAGAAGGGGAAGCAAAATGATTTATACATCATAATACATATTACGTAATCTATAGTTTAAAGGGACTGGCAAGTCGTAATCCATGGGCCTGACCAGTTGGCCTGACTCGGGGAAATTCGGATACAATCAGGTCCAATCGTGCGCTACCGAAGGAATGTTATTGCCGAATTCCTCGCTTGATCGTTAACTCGAATCCCTACATACGTAACCGACCAATGAGATTCAAATACTGGAATAAAGAACAGGCGATCTTGTTTACTCAAATCTGGGTCAATGTGCGAACTTTTATTAGCTGCGCGCGATAAATTGAAGTCGCTTTGAACTTTGATCCAGAGAAAGGAGCAGCCAACAGTAAAACCGCCCATAGATTGCGACTTGTCGCTCCCTTTAAGTTCAACAGAGAGTTGATTCAGATTCAGATTTTTTTATGCAAAACAATTAAGAGTAGCTGTTAAAAGGGAAGTCATAAAGTTGCCAATTCGTGTAATATGTAAATACTTGGTAATCTTCCCATTATTGAAAGGGAGACCACCTTGATATTTAGTTTGTTTAGATGAAAGCAGAAAATGAAAGGGAATAGTCAAAAGGTGAAACGAAACACTTTTCTTTATAAGATTTAAAGTCGATAAAAGACATGATAATGAGCCACTATTAAACGCATTTGTATGGAAGCGTTGAAGTTTCAGCTTTTACATTATTATATTCAAAACATCCATACATTTATGACGGGTCAGGATCCAGCAATGTAGAACCCAATTACATAATATATCCCTGAAATTGTTAAGACCATAGAATCCTAGCACTGTGATTGGCTGGCAAGGCCACCCGGCAAGATTAGAGCGCGATATTTGAAACCACATACCACCTGTTAGGTGAACTTTTGGCCTCTTGTGCAAACATGTTGATCTATTAGGGGGACAGGGCTTGAGGAATAACCAATCAGAGTGCTGGAAACAACTGTTTGAAGGACACAATGTGTACTTTGGTTACATTTTGCTGGATCCTGACCCTGTCATTAAGTGTACATTCATATTATTTCAACATACTTGTAAAGTATAGATATTGCCATTCTCACTCATGTGAAATTCAACCTGGCTCACAGAAGACTGAGTTTTTTACAGATTTACTTTTTGTTTCATTTCCATTTTGTGGTCATAAAATAACATTATTTTGCAAAAAATTCGTCACAGTTTTCATAGACAAATAGAGTATTCGTGAATCTCGAATTCCTCCTCTTTTGTGTAATTCATGACAATCTAAATGTTAACTAGTCCATTCAGTCATTATACCCCCTTCAAACAAGATTTTCCTGGGGTTTCCTGCTCATTATGTATTCAGAGACTGACCCAGTCAAGCAGAACTGGAAATAGAATAGAGCACTTTTTGGGGAACTGCGGTTCGACTGTCCAGACTTTTCTCAAACGTATTTATTCATATTTTACTATTATTATCATAATTATTTTTATGTAAGTTGTTGTTTGATATTATTTTTATTAGAGATTCATTCAAAATACATCAATACACATAAATCAATATAAACAAACAAAGAAACCCCAACAAAAGTACATACATAAACGAAAACCAAAACACACCCCCACCCCATGAATATTTTGATAATTTGTTATTCTGATCTCATCACAAAAAGTGAACTTGTTTTTCAAAATACGATTCTTTTTCCATCAAACTGAATACAAAATACAATTCTTTTCCGGTAAACTTAATTCATGAACAATTCATACGTTTGATTGAAGAACAAACAAAATTGATTGAAGTCACATAAAACAGACGTGTACACTCATCATCACACCTACACGCACTATAGACACCTGCACACATACACACAATCACCCACGCACACCGACTGCCATCAGTCTTGATGAATTAAAAGATAAATGTCTTGACCTTGGTTGTAGTTCAATGCTTTCCCATTTTTGTAGTTTACCTAACTTGTTTCTTTTTACAGCTAACTCCTTTTCCTCATCCCTATATTCCAATATTATTTTAAACAAGTTATCTAGTTTAAGAATTGCGCCCTCTGAACGTGACCGAAATATATACTTAATTATAAAAATGAGTGTATTGCAGCACTTAATCCTATTTTCCCATTATACCAACATGAATACTTACCCACTGTAAGTTTTATAGTTCCACTATAAACTCTATTCTTTCTATCACTCCCTACCACAAGGGCGTAACATATACGTAATCCAAAATAAATGTGAGTATGACTCCTTCATTTGTCTACAGAAAAGCACTGGTCATTTTCAACAAAGCGAAATCGTAACAGATGTTCTTTTGTATAAATTGCTCCGTGGAGTAATTTGTACTGAAATTCCTTAACTTAAAAAAAGGGTTGTGATTCTGGGTCTTACAAAAATATCTTTTATTTCCTTTTTTTTTGAAAATTCAAAATTATTTTGACCATCCCGAATTCGTAAAGTGTATGAATGTTGCAAAGCTGTAATAAAATAATCGTACACCTTTTTAGATGATACATCTCTCAGTAGGATCATATTTCCAGATATCTTTAAGGTAATGTTGTAATCTCGTACATCTACTGAGTAGCAGTTGTCTGACCCCGTCATATTTTCCGCTCTCTAAAATTACATTACACATTTCCCAAATATTAGCTATATTTTCACTACACAGACCTAATTCTGAAAGTATGCCAGTGGTCTGATTTGATTCTTATCGCAAATGTGATTAACTAAATAGATGTCTTTCTTACACAATTCTTCATGAAAAATCATTTTATTTTATTTTTTGTTATTTAAAATTATTGGATTAGTTTTCCCCGTCTTGAAAATTCCTATAGCTCTCCATATCTTGCCGTGCTTTTAACATTTTTAAAAATCAAATATTTGTGCTTTAAATGTAAATAGTTTCATATCATAGTTGTAAAGGGAAATAAATCTTCCCCCAACTATCTTAAAGCTATGGTCAAAATACAGTTTCCATTCCATATTCCTTTCTCCATATAGAAGTCTCTTTAACCACATAAGCCTTTGGGTTTTCACAAATAATTCAAAATCGATCATTCTTTGATTACATTGTCATTCCTTAATATGTGTGCCAATATCTCAATTACTAAGAGGAACAAATATGGAGAAAGTGTGTCACCTTGCCTCAGCCTTCGCTTAATATCAAAATATCCGGCCGAGAAACCTCCATTCATAACGCAACTAGGCCTACTGATTCCATTGTACATTGTTTTAACCCATGAACAAAGAGACGGACCAAAACCAAATAATTCTAGAACTTTGAAAAGGAAATTGTGGGAAACAGAGTCAAAAGCCTTTTCAAAATCAACTGCTATAAAACAATTATCTTGCTCACGATCATTAATACTATTTTATTTATTTTTATTTATTTATTTCTGATCTTTTGTCGCCCATTCACCATTAAGTAGTGGTCTTCCATGGGGCCCTGAATAATAATAAACATATTTACATCAAAATGCATAACGTATATACATAATAGTTCAAAATAAAAAAATCCTCAGTAAAATTAGAGAGTGCAAACAAAGCAATAATAGACGTGGCACAAACGAATACTCATTTGAAAAATAAACAAATATCAGTAAACTAGCTCAACTCTAATGCCAATATGAAAATATTGATTCAGTCGCAAATATGTGCACAAAATTACAGAATAATACAGAGTGTATGTTAGGCTAAGTTATTCATAAATTACAACTTTGTTTAAACATCCTCTTAAATGAACTGACAGAGGAAGCTGTTCTCATCGAATTATCGAGCTTATTCCATTCAAATATAGAAGATACAATTGGGCTACACTTATAACAATCAGTGTGAAATCTGGGCACGCGTAAACATCCACTGTCTCTTTGTCTAGTATGATGCTCATGTACATCGTTAGGATTGATTAAGCCTACCTGAAGGTAAGAAGGTGCTAAGTTATGAACACATTTATATATCATCATAACGCGACTTAGCTCAAACCGTTTGTCTAGTGTCATACATTTAAAGGAGAATGAAACCCTGGGGAAATATCCATTTTAATGAAAAGATAGTAAAGAGAGAAGCAATTTAAAAAAAGTTCCATCAAAATCGGTTAAGAAATGAAAAAGTTGTGAAAGTTTGAAAAGTCTCGATTTACTTTCTATGGCGATCCTCAAATTGGCTATTTGCTTCAATGTGGCAGGTTTTTGTGGACAACTCTCCATATGTTTTATACACAAAATTTCAGATTTTCTCCATTATCTCTCAAGGTACAGCTTGTCTCTTTTTTAGCTCTATGTATATCATGGTAAAATGTATTTTACACAACATATGTTGAGGTCACAAAGAGACAAGTAGCATCTTTAGAGATAATGGAGAAAATATGAAATTTTGTGTACAAAACATATGTAGAGTTGTCCACAAAAACCTCCCACATTGAAACAAATAGCCAATTTGAGGATCGCCATAGAAAGTAAATCGAGACTTTTCAAACTTTCACCACTTTTTCATTTCTTAACCGATTTTGATGGAACTTTTTTAAAATTGCTTCTCTCTTTACTATCTTTTCATTAAAATGGATATTTCCCCAGGGTTTCATTCTCCTTTAAGACTAGTGAACAAATCAGCCGACGGTGTGTCATATGTTTTGTTCAGTATTATTCTTGCGGCCCTCTTCTGAATTTTTTGCAGCTTATTTGTATGGGCTTGAAATCTGTTCGACCATACAACAGAGCAGTAATCAAATCGTGGCAACACTAGACTGTTATAAAGCAACTTTAAGGACTGCACAGGCAAAAAACACTTTGCTCTCTTTATTATGCCTATGTTTTTCTGGGTAAGTTTACATACGTTTTCAATTTGTTTAGACCATTTCAATTCTTCATCTATCAAAACTCCTAAGCATTTGGTGAATTGAACTCTTTTTATCAAGTTACCATTTAATGAAATGGTGAAAGATTCAATTTTCCTGAGATTAGCACGACAGCCTATTACCATGACACAAGTTTTTTCAGTGTTAAGGACGAGGCGATTTTCTTTAATCCATGCCAAGACTCTGTTTAACGCCACAGTTAATTTTTCTTCCAAAACTGTTCCATCATTTGCACTGACGGTAAGTGTCGTATCGTCAGCATACATATCGATGATACCTTCAGGAATACATTCAGGTAGACTATTAACATATATTGAAAATAAAAGGGGACCTAGAATTGAACCTTGTGGCACGCCTAACTTGATGGTTGAAGGGTGCGACTTGGCCCCTTTGAATTGGGTCACTTGTTGTCGATTACCTAAATATGATTTGACCAAAGTGATAGTCCTGTTACTACAACCTAAACAAGCTAATTTATGTACAAGTAGCTCATGGTCCACAGTATCAAAGGCCTTCCGAAGATCTATGAAAGCAACTCCAGAAATTTCATTGTTGTCAATATTCAACGACCATTGATTTACAAGTTTTGCAAGGGCAGTAGCTGTTGAATGCATAGGTCTGAAACTATGAAAAATTACATCGTCTATCAAACGTATTGCTTCTCCGATATATCTGTTTTTCATATAACCCACTTGATCTAAATGAATGATTTCATTTAAGACATCTTTAATTCGGGTTGCCATAACCTTTGCAAGAATCTTGTAGTCGGCATTTAATAATGTGATCGGTCTATAATTATTAAATATATAATGGATTTTTATCTTCTTTTTCAATCAACGTGAATGCACCTTGTTTCTGGGATGTCGATAATCTTCCCATATCTGCAGCTTCATTAAAAACTTCAACCAAAAGCTTCCCTATCTGTGGCCAAAAGTAAGATAAAATTCTATTGTAAATCCATCATTTCCAGGAGATTTATTAGTTTTCATACTCTTTAAGGATTTATGACACTCATCTATGGTAACTTCCCCTTCACAAGAAATTCTGCTTCCATCATACATCTCCTATCGAGGTTTTTTTAGAATACAAATTGTCATTAACAATGATCGAATTATTTGCATTATAACATTTCTTTCTTTTGCTATTTCCCCTTTCTCATTGCACAGTTCCCGTATAATTGTTTTCTCTTTGTTCCACTGAAGTAACTGCTCGAAATATTCTTTATTCTGTTCACCTTCGTTGTACCAAGCTGCTCTTGGCCTAACTTTAAGTCCCTCTACACTGTTATTGTAATTTCTTTAACTGACTCTTTTTATTTTCATTGTCTTTAATAATTGTAGAACTTTCAGCAGAAGTCACCAAATCTTTTTTTCTTGAAAACTTCATTGCAAGACTTCTCATTTTCATTTAAATAAAATCACAAAAAGACGATTTAGATTCAAATTCCTTTAACCACTTTCTCTTATATCGTTCGTATTTCCTTCCCTGAACAAAATCTCTATCTAAGCATAACCTGTTATTGAATTTCCAATACGACTTTTTACTAAGTGCAGCTGATACACCCACACACACACACCCACACACACATTATATATATAATAAGAATTTTAAAAATTACTACATGTGCACAATACCTGTATAATATGTGTATACAAAAAAGCAAATGACTGTGTACGTATGCTTGCAGTGAATATGCTGCTTGCTTTCAGTGGCGTATCTAGGTATTCTGGCGCCCGGGGAAAACTATTAAATCTGCGCACCCCCCCCCCCCTCCCCCATGCCCAAACTCAGATTAATGACGGCAGATTCTTCCCCCCCCCCCCCCCCTTTCAACCCTTAAATTGAGTTTTCTTATGTATTTTACCCTTAGAAAACAAAATCCAAGGGAATAGGGGCCTACAGCGACCTAGCAATATATATATATATATTGTTTAATTTGAAACATTCCTATTGGGGGGGGGCACAAAATGAATGAAAATCCTGAAGAAAATATATGAGGAATTTACCAAGGTAATTGCAGGGCAAATTGATGATTTCTTTCGAATGTTCTATACTTTGAAAGTGATTTTTAATTTATGCACTTATTTCCCATCTGGGGACGTAAATTATGCGGGGGAGGAGGCTAAGCAAATAGAGTCAATTAATGGTTAATACTTCTACAACGCCATTGGGGGCGCGAAATGATAGAGCTAGATCCTGAACATAATCATGCTAGGGAGCAAAGCGACCGAACTTTAGAACATGTTCGCATTTTAAACCCTATAAAACACCATTTTTTACTCATTTTTTTCCTTGACTTGGGCGCAAATAACATTGAAAGGCCATATTTGTTTGTATTTCTCCCCCTTTTCTTTCTCCCTTGTGCATTTTTTTGCGCCACCTTCAAGTGCCGCCCGGGGCACATGTCCCCTCTGCCCCCTCCCCCTGTAGATACGCTCCTGCTTGCTTTCGTACATTACAAGTTGTCCATTGTTGAATATTTACATCAGCCTTGATCCGCCACTGTTTTTTGGATATTTCATTTCGTTCACCGCTTTAAAAAAATGATTGACATGCCCTCCCAGGAGTAATGCTCCTATCGAATGTGTGTCTTTTCCAGGAACACGAGTCGGGGTGTATAAAGTAGCACTTTCAAATTTTGCAGAATAATTTGGGATCTGGAGTTTATTAGCATGATTGTGTGACGGACAGTATCTGTTGATAGTGAATCAACAATAAAAACATGGCCCGGTTCCCATCATGCCCGTGGGCTGATCCAAAACGAATCATGGCAAATATCTGGCGGCAAATGTTCCTGGTAATACGTGCCTTGATATAATAGTTAAATACACAGACCTTTCCAACAGGGAAATGTTGTTTTGATTTAATACCGAAAACGATGGCAGGGACTGATATCCATATTTTATATTTCAGTAGCCCGCCATTGCTCGCTGTTGTTGTTTTTTTTTAGAACAAACCTCGTGGCTAAAAAAAAACCTTGTTGGTGTGGAAATTTCATTATGAACACTAAAATGAATTAATTATGGTCACTGATGGTAGTGATTAAGACGCACAAGAGACCACAAGCGCCCGGTATTTGTTCAAAAGGGACCAAAATGATCAGCTACTCACTATCAGTCATGAAGATTTAAAGTGTTTTCTCAAGGAAATAGAAGCGCAGTTTGTGTATTTTTTTTTATTTCGATATCAAAATACAATGTTAAGTTTGGGGTATGAGGTCAGGAGAGCCAAGTATGTGTTAGGTACCAAATATCTTTCGCGCAAAAACATGTACTTAATAAGGCATAATTGACGAAAGCCAGAGGCTAAAGGATTTTTATCCGATTAATTTCTACATCACATTCAAAACTATGTGGGGAAAAGGTTAGCATTGAATTCAAGTATCCTATTTTGAAGATTTGAACTGGGAGAAAATTTATTAAGGATTTAATATGGAAAATGTGGGGAGAGAAAATTTAGTAAATCATGTTATTCTATTAGTTAAATATATGACTTTCCAATGTAGGAAAAGAGCGACACCTCCGACCGAAAAAGATATTAAAGCAATGATGTCAGACAATCGATTAGAAGAGAAAAAATTGGCTTTGGAGACAGGTACCCTCTCATTACACCTTAGAAAATGGGGAAATTTTGATTTTGGGGACGAAGGGAAGGACATGGGGAGCTAAATGTGCTTTACATCAAAATCATGAAGAAAATTCTGAACTGTAGTCTTTTAATATTTGAGGCGGAAGAACGGACACAATGGGGGGGGGGGGGCCTTTTTCCTTTTTTCTATTCTTCTCATTTTCTTCCTTTTCTATTTTAATCTTCATTTTTATACTTTCCCCCTTTTTTATCACAATAAAGACTTCCAGATTTTGCATAATTTATTATTTAATACATGCATGTAAAATATTATGGTTACTTATTGTTATTATTATATAATTTGGCACAATGATACTGGCATGTGTATATATTTGTTTGTGTATTTTTACCTTGATTATTGTGAAAATGTTATTTTGAAAAAGGAAGTAATAAAAGCTTCTTAAAAACAAAACCCCCCAAAAATTCTTTCTATCCTTTTAAGTATTTATAATGCAGATTACCCATTAAAAGACTTTAGAGTCAGCATGTAAAACAGGATGATACGATATTCTATAGAAATTATTGGTTTGTATTATGGATATCGTGTAAGATAATTACAATTTTTGTAATTTTTGTAATTATCTGATTAAGGACATTGCCAAATGAATTTACCAAACAAGAACTATGCGTTATATAATCAGTAGTATGATCTGAAGGTTGTTTAAGTGTACTCTCTAAAATTCATACGTCATTTTTCATTCATGAATGCTCCATATATAAATTAATGCCCTATAACAAAAAGGAAATTGGCAAACAATTTGAAATCAAACCCTGCGCATGTATAAATATCTTCTGCACATGATCTCTCTGTATAAGTCATATAGGGCAAGGTTATAGTTACGTATTTTCACCCTCTTTCTCTCTCTCTCTCTCTCTCTCTCTCTGTATACTAGTATATTACAACCAGTTCGTAACACACACACACACACACACACACATATATATATATATATATATACATATCATAGAGAGAGAGAGAGAGAGGGGGGGGGGGGTGTTTGGAGGGGGATTCTGATTAAGCTGAGGAATCTCGACTACATTTTTGTACAATTATAATTCTTCACGGCCCAAAATTTTCGTGAATATAGAATGAAATGAAAACAGTGCGGGTGACCATAATTGATCAATAATTTTTCATAATCATCGCAATAATTATCCCTGCACAAGGATGTCACTGTCAAAACGAGTACATCACGAAAGCATCGATTGCCAGTGGGTATATGGTTGAGCAGCTTTTGATAATCCTAAAAAGAATTCTCTCTGTCATTCCTGCGTTCCCTAGACAATATTTCACCTCATCTACGTCTGATTTTCTCGAAAGTTTTGTCTTTGTTGACTTGAGAAAGATTTCTTGGCGTTTATTCTGATTACAAGTGTGGGCGGGAGATGTACCTGTTTCAGCTTAAATTTATGATGCACTCCTTCAGGTGCCCCCCCCCCCCCCCCCCCTCCGCAGATCGATGAATACAACGCCTTATAATGACTTCGATACCTAATCCTCTATAAAGCTCCGCCTATTTATACTACGTCATAATATTCTTAGACGGTTTCCAGCCTAGTTGCATACACTCCTTGGTGGCACTGATAATAATGGGAACGAGATGAAAAAAGAGCAAGATGAAACAAGAAAATTATGGATGTTAAAAGAAGGATGAGAGTTAGATAGCTAGTCACAAAGCTCTGTGAGTTGCAACAGAAGCGATCCTCTCCATCGCCTAGAGCTAATTAGCCTATCATTATTTGTGAGTATTGACTTCTTCTATTTATTTACAGACAAACAATTTTTAACTCTTTGGCTCATGTTTTCTTTTTTAGTTTTAGATGTTTTATCAACATTTGCATATTCGGAAAGTTTATGGTATTATCTTTCTAAAAATACATTATATGTCTATTTTCAGGAGGATTTTAGATGTGTTAAATTTGATTTTGTTTCAAAATCTATAATCTACTTTCATTTTCCCCCAACATGCAAAATGAAATTGTTTCCTTGTTTGTTTGTTTGTTTGTTGTTTTTTCAACAATTTAAGCTGAAACTTTTTATAAAGTTACATCTAAGCATTTCTTTTATTCAAACTGATTTCTAATTATTTCCCTTCTTCTTTAGGAATAGAAAATGATAAATATCTAGAAAAAATACATATAGCGCTTTGAAGATGTCTTATGTCTTAGGAATTCACACAAAATTTGTAACCAGTGCCGACTTCAAGCCTAATTATATCCTAAAGCTATTATATATGAAGCATCGTAAACGTAAATTAGCGGTCACGTAAAATAGATAATAGATCTTTAGATATATTCGCTCAGGGGAGAATGAAGAAAGCTTTGCTAACCGTCTCCTAACATCTGCTCTCTTCTGATTATTTCTTTTTCAAGGGAGTTATGTTTCCTTCTAATTTTTAATCTCTTCGTCATTATTTCACCAGGAGTTATAATTATTCCATTTGAGGAGGTGATATTAAACGTTTCAGTATTTTAAGGGACACTCTCAGAAGTAAAAGATGAAAAAATTACGGCCAATTACGATCGCTTGTGTTCCGAAGCTTTATATTTAGTGTGTGAATATCTGCAATTATAGTTTAGCTTCGGCTGGTTGTAATGTATTTTTTTGCCAATTTTTTCATGCATGCCATTTCAAACAAAAGTTGCATTTGATAACTTAAACAAAAAGAAAGTAACATCAAATGCATACCAGGTCAAGATAACCAAGTGAAGTGAAAGTATTGGAAAAGCTGAATGACTTTTTCCTCTCTACTTTATCAGAATAGACGCAATCGCATCTATATTCTTGTCGAAATTTGTCCGTTAAAATGTGGAAATTTTTTTTTAAAGCTACACATGTTCTTTGATGAGCTTTAAAAATGCAGAAGCTATTAATTCGATCTTAAAAGTCATTTCAGCATTTATAAGTAATTTTAAGTATTTTACATTTTTAGGTTTGTGCGTTTTGGTGTGGGTGTGCGTCCATTGATTGGCAGGCTTGCATGTATGTACCACTTAGATACGCGCACGTTGTCACGTAGTTTATAATACAACTATATAGACCTAAATATGTCATTTGGATGATAGAGACTGTACTTATTTCACATTTTGTGCGTGTGTGCGTTTGTGTCATCGTGTGGAAATGGGTAGGCCTGCTTTTCCACGTACTTTCTCATTCAGATGAACAGTCATTATCGCCATCATAAAATGGTACCTGGATGCGTAAAACAAGTGTAAAATTTAGTCAAGGTGATTTCATTTTGTATAAGTTTCCAAAGATCAAGCTATACATTTTTTTTAAAGATGAAAATACATATAGTTGTATTGTAAATAGTATGTACCATGCTGTTTGGAAACAAATATGGGTTAATTTAGGTTAATTATATAAACTAGGAGTATTCTCTTAGTTCAATCAGTTGCATTATATATAAAATTGCATCTGACGAAAGTAGTTATACCGTGATAAGCAGGCCGTAGGATCACTAGATTAGAAGTTATAGCGTACATAAATATTTGTCCTTATCATTATGGAAACCTAAGACTATTTCTTTTGTATACTCATGTACGTTACAAAATGTCAACATTAGCCTCAACAGACATTTACGGAACTGTTAAATGTGCTGAACAGTAGACTCTAGCTGAGAGCTCCGGTGGGCCAATCAAGTGGTTCACTACTTCTTAGAAACAACTGATTGACTACATATAATACGATACAATATGAACACCAAAAAAATAAACACCAAAAAACTAAACACCAGACAAAAATGGAAACTTTGACAACAAAGGTGAAATTCCTTTGGGGTTTATTGCAGTGCTTTCCAGAGAAGGAAAGAAACGAAAGAAGAAAGAGAGAGAAAGAAAGAAAGAAACAAGGGAAGAGATCAAAAGCAAAGTACAAAAGGAAGGAGACAAAAAGCAGGACAAAATTACGAAGAAGGAAAGGAAACTGGCATTGATATGATGAGGTTGGAGCGTGCCAAGCTGAAAGATGATCCTTTCCTCCTTGATCTTCCTTTCCTCATCTGTTACCCAGCACTGCTTAAGAACACAAACTTTCAGATCGTTGATCGTGTGATTAGCAACATTGAAGTGACTATTATATAATATATATATATAGAGAGAGAGAGAGAGAGGCAACAAAATGAGTACATCTGTAGACGTAGCTGTTGGTACCACGCTTTTAATTAGCTTTCGGGCAATTAGCCCTTCTTCAGATCTACATGAGTACGACAGAAACGGCAAAAAGAATAACTAAGATATTTGAACGCATATTATATACACAACAAACAATAATATAATATATAATATATAAAGGGAACATATAATGCGATACAACTGGTATAACTAGAATATATGAACATATTCATGGGTGTAATTAAGACCCTATAGCGACGTCGAAAAAGTCAATAAACAAAGATATATATAGAGAGAGAAATTTAGTAAACTTACTATGAGAGCATCTGCGTGTGGTCTGTACATAAAATAAAATATATGGTTCCTTGCTTTATATGTTCCCTTTATATATTATATATTATATTATTGTTTGTTGTGTATATATTATGCGTTCAAATATCTTAGTTATTCTTTTTGCCGTTTCTGTCGTACTCGTGTAGATCTGAAGAAGGGCTAATTGCCCGAAAGCTAATTAAAAGCGTGGTACCAACAGCTACGTCTACAGATGTACTCATTTTGTTGCCTCTATATAATTAGCACCCGAGTACACTACCCCACCATGTTAAAGAGTGTGAGCCAATTGTTGCTCTTATATATATATATATATATAATTGTAAGGAAATAACATATACAACAGCTTTATTTCCATTCTCGTGGAAATAAATACAATGTGAAAGGAATGTGAAAGGAAATGAGAGAATAATGGTGCGTAACTTAAATCAAAGTTCCCCAGAGCTGTCCTCCCTTTTTGAAATTTTGGCAAAGGCTGAAAATTTATTATTTGTCAGGGAATGGGTCAAATATGAAGCCCGGTCATATACTACCACTGTGTAAGGTTCCAAATTTTGCGAGCGAGCAAAGCGAGCGTGAGAAAAATAAAAATGTACTTATAAGTGGCAAAATTTTATTTCATTAGTCACCAAAACGTGAAATGTAAAAGCTATATCTCCGGTAAATCTTGTTGCCAGGAATCATTCATATTAATAAAGTTTTTAGGAAGTGAAGCAAACGGGGGGACATTCTGTTGTTCTTTTATAGAAAGGTAACCCTTATATCTGGGCGCCATGGCGATAGGGCAGTGACGTGCCTGAAAATTGTCATAACATTGAATATTCATGGACCTCGGAGTCGCTGCATGGAACTATCCCGTTTATAAGGTTTGCGAGCAAGCGAAGCGAGCGAGGAAAAATGCTCTTTACTTTGCTGCTGCTTATTTCAATATAGAAAGTGGACCTAACGAGTATTCGGGTGCCATGGCGATAGGGCAGCGACGTACCTAATATTGCAGTAGCATCCTATGGAAATATTCATGCATCTAATTTCTAAGATTTGCAAGCGAGCGAAGCGAGCGAAGAAAAATGAACTTTAATTTGCTGTTGTTAATTTCAATATAGAAAGTAAGGTAACTCTAATATCTGGGCGCCATGGCGATAATATATAAGGCAGTGACGTGTCCGAAAATTGCCATAACATTGAACATTCATGGACATATTGCAATAAATACTATGGAAATATTCATTGTCCTCGCTGCCTGAAACTATTTTAAAGTTTGGTGATTTAAGCGAACCGAGCGACGGAAAACGTATTTTACTATCTCCCAAATAATATTTTCAAAACACCCCAACTGTTATATTGGGGTATCTTGTTATTTCTCATTATAGTTTCCAAGAAGTTGATGCTTTATAAAATACTCTCCTGGCACTCCGGTTGAACAGGCTGTATTAGAGGGCCATAATTTAAGGGCCTGAATGACTTGACCGAGTCCGCCTGGAGTACTCCATCCAACTTGAGAGCGGGAAAATGTTCCATTTTGAAGTGAACAGACACATTAAATACCCCCCCCCCCCACCCCCTGTCCCTCTCTCTCTCTCTCTCTCTCTCTTCTAGCATGGTTTCTATATTTCACTATTATATTCCATTAATTACCACAGATTTCATTTGAGTCTTATCATGCTTATCACTGCTTATCTTCCCATGTTATCTTTGTATGATGTTTTAAGCAATGTATCACCGTGTAATGTAAGGATTTCCTGTCCAATCTAACACTTTTTAAAGATCAAAATGCATCATTGAGCACTTCAATAGACCTGTTTACTAAGTGATTCAAATGTTATGCATACTTTTGAAACAAAGGTTGTTCTTGACAACCTGAAAGCTTGCCAGAGGCTTGTCAGACATAGCAACAAGTAATGTATGCAAACTGGATTCCAAGTATTGTAGTTCATTCATTAATAACAGGTTAATGGAATACCTCGTTACTAGGTCTCCAGGAAAGAAACATCCATAAATTTGAATCACTTAGTAAACAGGTCTATTTCGTCCTGTAGTCTGATAGGAATCAATAATCATCCAAATGTCAGATGTCAACAGGTTCAATGGTCAATCAACTTCAACATATCTACATTCATTTTCGTCAGATTTCATTCCAATTCGTCCGACCTGGCAATCCGCTGCAAAATTTTATCATCAAATCCATCTTTGGGAAGTAGATTATCAAGAAATTATCATTCAAATTCGTCATATAGACAAGACCTTACAACGAGCGGGTGACGATTTTGAATAACTCTTTGAACTCTTTCAGTATGTGACAAAATCGATAGCAAAATAAAAAATAAATTCGAAAATGAATGGCCAAAGACGTATATTGACTAGGCCTTATAAATGGCTGTGCAGTGTTATGAAGTTGCAGGACAAAAGCAAATAAAATTGACATTATTATATTATCTCACATTATTTTCCACATTCTTTCCGCTCTCCCCTTTCACGTTACCCCTTGTGCGCACCTCCCCTATCTAAGCCAGTTGGTATGGAAATGTTTTAAATTGTTTAACCTAAACATCACTGTTCTGATGTCACTTTGGATTTTTTTTCGCCTTATGATTCTTTTTTGTTGTTGTTCAAGCAAATTTCTGCTCGCCATAAAAGAAGACATTGATTAATTATAGAATTGCCAGATTAGGAAGATACGGGACAAAATCGAAATGAAATGTATTAAAAAAGTCAGAAAGATCGATATCTTATCACGTTATTTTCCCTTTCCATCATCTCTCCCCTCGCTTCTTTTTTTTTTACCTTTTTTTTTTCAAGCAGACCTCTGCTCGCCAAACGGGGGGGGGGGGGGGGGGTCACCCACCCCCCCCCCCCCCCCCCCCAGCTACGGGCCCGATGGGGTTGTCATAACGAACCTTTTGTGTGCAAACGGCAAAACTGTCAAATTAATATACATTTTAGACTACATTGTAACATGGTGACACAGACACTCTTGGACAAAACTTTAAAAGGAGTTCGTGGTATTTTCGAAAAATAGAATTCAGGTACATGTCTGATGAAACTGATTACAGTTGATTACTTAATATTTTGAAACATCATACTTTTATTCTCGTAATTATTTTATAGCATGTTAATAGCAAACTTTAAATTTCGATGTATTTATATTTTGTACAACTATCCTTGTAAAAAAAAAATATTTTAATCGGTCTTTGAATCTGATATTGTATGCAACTTTTCAGTCATCATTGATTGTAATAATACTGTTATGCATCCATACGCAGCCAGTAAACTTAAGATGTCGCAATCAGGGATGAGTATTATTAGCTTGCCGGTAATTATTTAATTATTCATTAGCCGATTTCGGCTGCTTGTCACCATCTTCCCCGCTATTTACAGAGCGAAGATTTTTGTCTGAAGCCTGTCAGATGTCTTGTCAAGCAGTAATTTAATAGGTGCGTGGGCTACGTGTGTGAGTGGGTGGGTGTGTATAGGTGTCATACCAGACGGCCTGAGTGGGAATTGACGATGGAATTTTAACAGCTCTTTGCTCTAGGTTTTCCCCTTGTCATATTTGTAATTCTTCTCGAAAGGTAATAAGCACGGCCACTTAGTATGTGTCTCTCGAGGCAACGTTTACATGGGGCAAGAAATTTAGAGAGGGTACCTGTTATATTAAAACAGCGCGAATATGGTGGCGTGTGAAGTGGTCGCTGATATGTTACTTGTTCAGAATGAACTTGTTAACCATCAAATCTGGATTGTCATAATAAGGTCGTAATCCATTTTTTTTTATACGTACGAAAGCCAAGACACGGCTTCCATTTGCCCTACATCTTTTTTTCTTCCAGATGAACCTAGGGATTATCCTAATAAATGGGTTGAATGACACGTACACTACTAAATTAGATTTGACTCTTATATACCCCGGTCATACACAGACAAAATAAATTAATTAATACAAATAAATAAGTCACACTCTTACTGGGTTCGATATGTCCATGTATCTAAATTTGTGTAGCATGAACTTATACCACGTCTGGTGAGACTAATAATAGGTCTGTACTCAAAAAATATTTTTTTCATGTTTCTTTTGATATTCATTTACAAATGTCAAAACAGTCTGAGTTCTAAGCAAAGGCATGAAATGTGTCTCATGTTTAACCATAGAGTGTAGCTTTTTGCTATATAGCATTAGTTTTTTTATAAATTATCTAATGTAAATCAAGTTTGCATACTCATTCTTTTGGTGATAATCTTGTTAAATTTTATCAATCTTTTGAGAATAATGCAACGATTTTATATTTTGGTCTATGCACATAACAGATGCTACATCTTTCGTAAGCAGAACATTGTCAAACATGATTGTTGCAGTTCTATGGATAAACTCTCTCCTGACATGTGCCCTGGTGACGCCATGTATTCCACATGACGACATTTCATCCCGCCTGTTTCGTCACAGGACCTTAACACACGACGGCAATAGCCTCCCTCCAGAAACGCAAAAGATACACGACCAAGACCACGTGACACCATCGTCGCTACCTGATTCGCCGGCGCCACATTATGGCGCCCATCGTATCGACAGGACCGTCCTCTTTCCTCACGACACGACCTGGTGTGTGGCGCGCCCAATCAACCAAGTTATTGAAGGCCCCGGATGTACATCAAGAACCATCCCGAATAAGGTTAATTATTTTGGGAAAATATATCAAGATTATAAGAATCTTGTCTGTTTCTCGAAAGACCTTCATTTTGATATAATCCATACGCAAAAAAGTAATACAGATTTTATCATGATTTTAGAAGACATTTCGATTGCAGTGGTATGATAACAGCTCCTACTGAACTTGCGTATATTATGTAATCATTGGCCTTTAACTCCTTGTTTAATTTACCTTACCAAGAAATAGGGAGATTTAAAAAAATAAGACCATCGGATATAAAAAACCGTGGGAAGTTATCAGTAAACATACTCCTAAGACTCACCCCATCCACAATATTTAGTTTCTATAACGTGAGCTATTCTTTTGTTCCGTTCAAGTTATGTTTAGTAGAATTACTCAAGTATATATTTAATTATATTCTATGTGTCCGTACTCTCTTGGATCGACAGACTATGTGAACTGTTATTTTATTTGAATAAAGCTTTTCCGGTGGTCAATAGTTAATGGCAAAATGTATGCATCGATGTTTTGCTCCCTGAATAATCACTTAAACCTAAAATACTTCTCCCGGATCATGACGAAAACAAAAATGCATGTATATAAATATACGTTGAGAAGGCTTACGGTTCACCATGTGGTTAGTCCTGAAGAACGACAGGTTGACTGTCCGTCAGTGGGAGTGGTGACGGACGGTCAACCTGTCCGAAACGTCTTCTCCACTCTCAGCCTTCTCATCTGGTTTACAGTCCTTTTCAGGACTTCACACTTCCAAAAAAGATTACTTCTACATTCTCTTACTTTTCTATCTCGCTTTTCCATTTCTTCTCCTCTCAACTTTCTTCACTCTCTTCTTCTTACTCAACAGTCCTTTTCAGGACTAACAACATGGTGAACCGTTCTCAACGTTATCAGTATCCCCATGCAAACCTCTACTTTCAAAGATCATCTATATAGAAATATAACCAATGTCGATAAAGAAAAAAGTACACCATATCGTATGAACAATACATGGCTGTTGCTTTAAAGCAGTTTTGTACCGATGTTATTTGGTTTTGTTTTGTTTTGTTTTTAATAATACTCGATTTAATAGCCATGGCCATTCAGTTAATATTGAAGTAACACTCGCAGTGAAACCTAACAATTGCAGAATATACGCTTGACGTTTTCCTAAATGAATATTTCCACGGGATGGAAATAATCTCTGCTTAAAGAAAATAGTATATACAAGGAGAGGAAGCCCAGTCCTGTTACTTCAATTACTTGTTAAGCGGTTAACGGAGAAAAAGAACTAAAAATTGTATATCTTTGCTTGTAATTTTGTGGAATTTTAGACCCCGGCGAATAAGATCTCATTCTCGTATAAGTATATAGGTATAGGTGTGCACTTATTGTCCATTTCTGGAAATTCTCCTCTCTCTTGAGATACATGTACAAATATTTTGTGCACAATTTGTCATCACCATGTTATTTAATTCTTATAAATTGTCAGATGTGCGCTGGGCAGTGCTACAGCTTCACCGTTCCTAAGGTTTTTCCACATGATATCAGATCACATTTCAAGTCATGTGACTGCTGCCAACCCTCTCGTGTAACCTGGGCGACAGTAAGTATTCGATTGAACAATAATATTAGGCATCAACCTAGGTCAACATCATTTATGTAAATACTATTGGCCTAACCACAAGTACAGTATATAGTTGAATTAGATAAATATATTTTGATTTGCTTAAAATTTTATGATCCTTCCAAAGCACTTTTAGTTGACTTCAAGAAGTACAAAATATAAGACTTTTTGAAAGGCAAATCAATCAAAACTCTATTGTCTATTACAGTAAAGTTAAATCAATGTTTCATAAGTTAATTACTGCGGCAGTGTAGCCTAAATTGCATTCGGGAATGCATAAAACGATGTTGGAAAAGGAAATCTATATGCGGTTCATAAGGTTCATCTTTAGTGTCCATGTTATTTGTAATGGGAATTCATGACATTTACATTTTTAGCTCACCTGAGCCTAAGGCTCGAGTGAGCTATTGAGATGGAAATTTGTCCGTCGTCCGTCGTGCGTCGTCCGTTAACTTTTTACATTTTCATCTTCTTCTCCAAAACCCATGATCGGAATTCAACCAAACTTGGTAGGAATCATCCTTAGGGGTAGGGGACCCAAAGTTGCTAAAATTGTACATGTGGCCCCCATGGAGATACCTCTATAGATGAAAAATGAATGTTGTTCATGAAATTTCTCTGAGTGTCCCTATAGGGGCCCTGTGGGGGTAACATACTGGAGGGGGGGGGGGGGCGCTGCCAGGCAAAATGTACATTCTGATCTTCTTCTCCAAAACACATGATCGGAATTCAACCAAACTTGGTAGGAATCATCCTTAGGGGTAGGGGACCCAAAGTTGCTAAAATGGTACATGTGGCCCCCAGGGGGCCCAGGGGAAGGGGCCCCCAATTATAAAAGCTATGTAAATTTCAAACATCTTCTTCTCCAGGACCAGGAATAGCTCAGACTTGGTATTGTGTATGGAGATACCTCTATAGACGAAAAATGGAAGTTGTTCAAGAATTTTTCTGGGTGGCCCTATAGGGGATCTGTGGGGGTAACATACTGGAGGGGGGTGGGGCAAGTTTCCGCCATCCATAAACTTTTTACATTGGTGCTAGAGAGAACATGCACCAGATGTGAATTGATCCACCTCAGGTGAGCGTCGTGCACCCTGGGGCTCTTGTTATGGTTACATAAACACTCCGATATTATATTCATACAAAATAAACAAACTTAATGATACACCTTGTATTATGTCATAACGTACCAAAAATACTGATTTGTATATACCCATGCAGATTCAACTCTCTTGCAGTGCTGTAGACGGAATCTCTATTCTTCATAAGCACGTCGAAATGGTTGAGGAATGTGAATGCAAACCGTGCCCGTTGTACACGACGTCCTCCTCGCTGACTACGACGCCAACGATCACCGATGACACAGAATATTTGGACGACCAGTCGTCGTTTGTAGAAAGCTCCAGTACTGTTTGATTTACGTTGGCCTTGAGAGTTGAAACTACCTTTGAAGATGTAAAGATCCTTAAAATTCATATCCTATCATTTCCTATACTACGAAAGTTTATTTATTTATCTGTTTATAGAAGATAACTATCCTGTCATCTGCAAATTCTGAACAAAGCAGGTCGAAAAAGCAAATGCATCATTAAAAGGAGAAGTCCACCCTGGTATCAAGTTACTTTGAATATAAAACAAAATGAGAGAAACATATTAGTCAAATTCTGAGCAAATTCGATAAGAAATAAGAAAGATGTGCATTTTTGAAGTTGTAATCATTCAAACACAAATCGGCAACTCCGTGACGCACCTTGCGAGCTCTTCTCCATTTGTCTTGTTTCTTATTTCTTACACGCACCTTAGATATAATCGTTGCTCGTATTTTTACACAAAACCTGTATGAGACAAATCTATTCCTTCATCAAAAAATAAGAAAATGAAACTTTATGAAATTTTCTGTACTAAGCAAATGGGAGAGGAGCTCGAAAGATACATCGTGAAGTTGCCAATTTGTATTCGATTGATTACAAATTCAAAAATTCATAACTTTCCTATTTCTTATCGGATTTTTCTCAAACTTTGACTAATCTGTTTCTCTCATTTTTTGTTCATATTGAAAGTAACTTGATAACCAGGGTGGACCTTCCCTTTAACATATTGTCAGCTTTTAATTTTATTCCTTTTTTTTGGGGGGGGGGGGTTGATATTTTATATTTTACATAATTTAAGACCTCGTAAAGCATTAGAAAGCCAGACATCAAACACGGTTTTTGTTTTTGCCTGGAAGTTGGCTGAATGGCATTTTAAACCATGGATCTGAACCTTGATTTTTCTTTTCAAAGTAAATGAAGTGATGGGAGATTACGATCAAAGATACCTATATTCGTTTCACTATTTTCATTTCTGAGAACTACCGTGCTAGTTATCCATATCTCACTTGCAATGTAATACACTCTTAACCGGTTGATTACCGGTTGAATTCTCTAATTTCTTATTTACTGGCTCTCGTAGGCAATGGGCTGGTACCAGTTTGATAAAATTTACCAATTGTTGAGTTAAAATGGAACATGCATGTTTGGTGTATAAAAATTAATGGATAAACTTTATCCCGACATTCGACAAATTTTACTCATTGGGTAATATTATACCCAACAAACATGCATTTTCCTTTTTACCCAATAATGAGAAAATTCATCGAAAAATCCCCAGTGTATAAATGGGAGTTATTTGATTTTTGTGTTTGTTAAACATATAAAATCATATCTCGTTATTCTTAATTGAAAGAAAAAAATGGGTAAAAAATGAAGATAATGTATAAATGGTTAATTAATGAACTTTGTTTTTGTTGGATACAGAAAACAGTAAACTTTTGGACAACCGGACCTTCGGACTTCAAAAGTAGGAGCGCAGTCTTGGTTACAAATAAGAGGACCAGCCACCTAGAAATAATAATAATAATAATTTATATAAAATCAACACAAAAACGATTTACCAAGCATTCAATGAGTTAACGGTTAGTTTATAAAAAAAATACATGATGGCAGACAGGTCCCGCGCTCGGAACCAAATTTCGACTTGGCCACTCTGTCTTTATAAACGTGCGTTATAAACCAACGTTATAAACCACAAATATGCTTATTTTCTGTATGCTCTTGTAAGTTAATAAGAAAGTACGCAATTACATGTGATATTGAAATATATTTTTATTTGCAAAGTTAGATTCATTTGTAGAGTAATTGTCTGATTGATTGACAGATCATGGCATCGAAAATGGTAACGCCAAAGTCAACAAGATAAATTGTTATTGGGGAGACCATAGGGGAATTGCATTTATATTTGTAATTTATGCTTTTTATAAAGTCAGAAATTCAGATTTTTTTAAAATCCATTTCCAAGACATGTTTTTCTATAGTTTTGCAACGATCAATAAACATGAAAATGAATATTGCAGAAACCGTGAAAGGACTTGATATTAGATACTCCTTTTCTACTAAAGCTCGGAGTTATCCCCATTAACCACTGACGCTCATACCAATAAATGTAGGTAGATTCGAAGCACTGTTTTACAACACTAGTATGGTGGAATACGTACTTTGAAATACATTGCCCTGTTGGCACACTTTTTCATCTCAAACATATTTTTTTAACGGACCCCTATCAACAGCTCACACAATTATATTTTATCAGTTAATCTTAAGAAAAATTATAATGGGTGTAAAAATTTAATATACATTTTGTCTCTTTTCCCAATGTGATTAAAATTGGTATGAAAAAAGAGCAAAACACGGTGAGTTTACTTCACGATGTCATCGCTGAAAAGATCAGTATGACACACACACATATATTGTAACCATGAAGAAGTTTGAAACACAAGAGCGGGAAGCGGAGAGGGAGGCTGCAAAATTAATGAAAATTATTAAATGTCGAGATTACTAAACAATGTGAAAATCTAGCAACATTATCTCCTGTAAAAAATAAATGATCACTATTGTACAATCCTCCTTTTACAGAATATAAATGTGATTTTTCTTGTCTTTATTCGTGTGATGGAACAGATTAAGGACACGTAAATTATATCCCATTCATAATAATATTTGGCAATATGCACAACCTCGATGGAAATGCCTATACTGTGCGTATAACAAAAAGGAAACCCAAATTTAGAAATTTGCTGTAAATGGAATATATATTTAACGGCGTTTAATTTTATATCATAATTATGAAAGAGTAATGAATTTCTTTTCCAGTGGTAACTTGTTCAGGTTTCCAGGGTCACTCATCAATGAACACCATTGTCTTCAATATTTTTAGCAAAATTCTAGTGAACCAACTAGATTTTTGCGCAAAATTTTGAAGACAATTGTGTTCAGTGATGCATGAATCTGGAAACGAGTTACCATTAGAAAGAATATTAAATATTCTTTCATATGGTATGAATTCATTGTCAGTGAACATAAAGTTTATTTACGGGAATTAAAATCAGTATTTTTTATTTAATTCACCACGTTCCCACGTTTTCAAGAAATTTTCATAATTTTAATTTACATGGATTTAGCTCCTTTTGGAATGAAACCTTTACTATCGAATATCTATTTCTACACATTTAAAGACGGTTAACAATTCAAATCCAACAGGAAAAGCATTAATATTGCTAACAGACTACATTTTACATCTTTTCTGATGTTTATTTGTTGAGAATTTCGAAGAAAAAAATTTTCAGAAGAATTTCAGAAGAATTTCTTAACTTTTCTAAAGACGGGGATTTTTCGATGTATCATGCCAAAAGGAGCAAAATGCAAAAATATTCATCAGAATATTAAAACTCGGGTAATTATTGTCAAAATTTTGCATTGATGATGTAGACTGGTAGCCGCAACATGTGCTTACAAAAAAATTTTGAGACGTAGCTTTAGGGAATGTTAAATCATCAAATCCTAAATGACCATAGCGAATTTAGCTCCTTTTGGAATGAAACCGTTTTGGATTTAGCTCATTTTGGAATGAAACCTTTTTGGAATCGGCTCCTTTTGGAATGAAACCTAAATTTGTAACACAATTTTTTCAACTTTCCAATAAACATTTTTAAATGCGATAAGATGCATTTGATTCCCGCGTGTGAGATGAACATATTTATTTTTAAACATCAATTTTGGTCAAAAATGGATTTAGCACCTTGTGGAATTAAGCTCTTTTTATTGCAAAATGTTGAACGTCTTTTTTTTTTTCTTGGACGTAACAAAAGGAGAGTTGCTACTAACAGTCACATGACATATTGGCAATTCCACGATTACTCAAGTTACAGTTGAAGAGGTACTGAGTTACATCTTCAGCTCTTATTCTCTTATTACACGTATTAGCTTAATCAGTTTTAGTTAACACAATGCATACATTTTGGAGTACTATATATAGAACAAAAAGGTTTTGTTTTGTTATGTAGGTACTCCAATTAGGTAATTACTGCTAGCCTAACTAATGTGTCGGTTACTCACATGACAATTTGGACATGCATAAATTCCAAATAGGGCTTAAATGAAAGTGTGCCAATATGAGGCTTTCTTGAAAAATGATTTTACCCTTTTTAAAGAACCATGCTAGGGAGGCATCCACTAGGTGACAACTAAAATTTACTGGACCCATCATTTTTGCAGATTTCACGTGCAGGAATAACGGTTACTCTATTACGGTTACTCACGTTTAATTTTGTCCCTGAGATAGCAGCAGCTTTGGTTTCATTATGACTTGTAGGACTTACGTTCTTCTTTGTGTTTTATTCATTGAAAATGATCAGTGGACCTTTTAATGTTCATTTTTATATAAATCCTGGAAAAACTTTGGATATTTTACTTCGAGATAAAAATGCACAATATAAATGTTTTCCGAAAGTAAACCACTGATGATAGGTTTACCAATGTTTTCCCAAGCTTTTGCAATTATGTAGCACACAAAAAATTATTAAAAGCTAGATGAAATACCAAATTTAAATTTTAAGGTCCATGTCCACCAACCTGTGCAATTGCCCATATCAGTGGTATGTACAGTCCAATCACTTACCCCGGGAGGAGAGACCCGAGGATCACATTGTTCCAGTTCGCTTCCCCCTTCCAGTCACTGGTGATGCTAAATACTTAATAATGCTAATGTTAATAATATTAAGGAGAAGAAGAAGAAAGACGAGGAGGAGGAGAAGAAGAAGAAGAAGAAGGCAAAAATAAGAAGAAGAAGTAGAAAAAAAGAAGAATAATTATGATAATGATAATAAAAGTAATAATAACTCTTTTTCCAGCGTTAGGGGAAATCCTTTTATCTCAGCCTATTGTTAGCATTCCCCTTAACGCACGGTTTCTTTCCCCGTAACGTCAAATTTCTTTTTTTTTTTTTTTTTTTTTTTTTTTTTTTTTTTTTTTTTTCCAGAGGAAAAAAAAAATTTATTGTTTCAATACAATGACAATTCATGTACATCAGTTTCAACAAATCATCATTCAGAGTATTTAAAGAAAAGCACAGGTGAAGCCTACTGCATAAAATACTCTAAATACAACGCCCATTTCTTATTAAATTTAACACACTGATTAATTTTTTGAAAGATGTACCTCTCAAGATCAAAATACCTCTTTACCTCACCTTTGAAAATGCCGAAATTTGGAAGTGTATTATTCATTTTCATCTTATAAATATGAAAGCGGGAAATCAAAATAATAGTGTTCAAAGCACAGAATTGACGAGACCTGATTCCAAATAAACATAACTCCTCATCAATCTGTACCTGAGTTTTTGAAATCTCCCTCAACCACTGCGCTACATTGTTCCAAAAGAGCAGAGTTATTGGACACACACAAAACAGGTGAATTAAAGTCTCTTCTTCCAGATTACAAAAAGAGCACTGTCCTGAGTCAACTCTGTTAATTTTCAAAAGAAACGAGTTGACCCCCAAAATTCTATGGATGAGCCTATACTGGAACCACCGTAACTTTATATCTGTTGTACATTTATAAGGAATATTGTATACTATCGACCAGATATCCTGAGAGTATTGAATGTTCAACTTATTGTGCCATTTTTCTATAAATTTCCTTTTAACTTTTTTAACAGAAACAAGCATATCATAAATATTTCTCGATCCTTTCTTATCTTTTAGAATGAAGCTACAATGGAAAGGTTTAAATGGTTGAGTAATTACAAAGGATGTGTTTTTAAGGAGACTGTCAAATGCTTTTCTAACTGCGTTCACTATACCACCATACTCAATGAAATTTGTGCGAACATTGTATCTTTCCTTAAACATATTAAGGGAGAGAAATTTCCCCGAATTATCCATGATATCACATACAAACCTAACACCTTTCTTAGCCCAGTGGTTATAAAAAATACACTGACCACCAATTTTAATTCTATCGTTAAACCACAGCATATTTGTCATTACATCATGTTCATTTTGTGGAACGTGTGAAGCACAAAATTTGCTCCAAGCTATTAAAACATCAATCCAAAATTTATTGTACTGATTTGGAGGAATTGTATTATACAAACTCCTCGAACCACCTTCAACATATAACAACTCGGGAATGGTAGTAATGTTCCCAAAAAAATTACACCATTGTAAATCAACCGCTCCCATTATTCTCCTTATCCACGTCACTTTTAATGCGTAAATGTAAGTTTGAACATCTACCATTCTTACACCACCTTTATTATAATCCTGAATCATTTGATTTCTAGAGACTCTATCCAAGCCTTTCCAAATGAATTTGTATAGTATTCTATTAAGATAGTTAACAACTTCTGTTGATGGATCTGGTAGAGTTAAAATCAAATACGTTAACTTTGAAAGTAACAGAGATTTTACAACAGTCACTCTTCCTAGCACAGTAAGATTTCTCTTGGACCAATGATTTATCAAATTCTTAATGGATAACAGAACTCTCTGATAATTTAAATTAATCATGTTCTCCAAATCAGTACTGAAAATTACACCCAGAATTTTGAAAGTATCGTTTACTCCGACCCAATTAACTCTCAGGTCAGCACAAATCGAATCATTTCTACCTTTATTTGCTCCTATCCACACCGAATTTGTTTTTTCGATATTCACTTTTAAACCGGATATATTGGCAAAGCTTTCAAGAACCTTAAAAGTTGCATACATTGAATCTGGTAACCCATCAAGAAAAATAACGGTGTCGTCGGCATATTGTGACAGACAATATTCAGAATTATTAAGTTTGATACCCTTAATTTCGTGATTATTTTTAACCATCATACTTAACACCTCTGCACATAGCAAAAATAGATAGGGACTGAGACCATCACCTTGTCGGCAACCCCTCCCTACATCAAAAGCTTCTGATATGAAACCATTTACCAATACCGATGCTTTAGCGTGACAATAAAATAATTTTATCCATCTTTGCATTGAAGGACCAAAATTGAAATTGCAAATAACTTTATTAAGAAAAAGATGGGAAACAGAATCAAACGCTTTCTCGAAATCAATCGACAAAAGTAAACCTGGAATGTTATCATGCTCGACAGTTTGAATGAGATCATACATGAATCTAATGTTTTCCCCTATATAACGTCCTGACATAAAACCCTTTTGTTGTTCTTGAATAATACTTGGTAGGACTGATTTAATTCTCTCCGCAATACAGGCCGAGGCAAGTTTGTAAGAAACATTCAGGAGGGATATAGGTCTCCAGTTTTTCAAGAATTCCCTGGGCTTATCCCCTTTAGGCAAGAGAGTTATGACACCCATTCTTTGGGTAATGGATAACTGTCCACAATCGTATGAATAATTCAGAGAACGTAACAAAAACCACCCCAAATCTGTAAAAAAAAACTTATAAAATTCATAAGTAAACCCATCTAAACCGGGAGATTTTCCAATCTTACTCTTCTTTAAAACTTTAGAAAGTTCTTCATATGTTATAGGACCCTCGACTGAATCCCGCTGTCCATATGACAAGATGGGTGCACCTGACATTTGAAAGATAGCCTGAACATCAACATCTTCGTCTATCTCTCTTTTAGAATACAAATTTTTGTAATAATTACGAGTTTCCTCCAGAATTTCTTTGGAATTTTTAAAACTTACATTGTCACTTTCCTTTACAATATTACTAATAGTTTTGTTTACCATATTTCTCTTTTCCATATTCAAAAAGTACTTGGAAGGCTTCTCCCCTTCTTCCATCCAGCGGGTTCTGGATCTCACAAGCACCCCTTCCATTTTCTTCTTACGTATATTGATTAACTCAACCTCTTTTATTTTAAGCAAATCGCCAACGGAATTATCACCTTGGGCAATCAAACCAGTAAGGACCCCAATTTCCTTCTCCAGCCCTAGTTCAACTTTACCCTCCTGCTTTTTTTTGTAAGAGGCGTACGATATCGTTTTTGCCCTGATTTCCATTAGAATCATTTCAAACAGAAGTTGATCATTAATAGTAAATTGCAAGTCATTTGGATGTAAGAGGGCGTGGTTCTGTCCTGGAGTTAGATTATATTGTTCAATCACCGACCTTATAGTCCCTTTCACAAGATTCACATACGTCTCATCTTTTAAGAGGGAATCATTAAATTTCCAAAAGCCTTTACCACGCTCTACTTGTTTAAGGTCAAAATAAATGTCAACAAGAGAATGATCAGAGCGGTACCCTGGTTTGATGTCACAGCTGACAAATTTGGCATGTAATTCAGATGAGATCAAAAAGAAATCAAGTCGAGACTGCTTAAGTGTATCATGCTGTCTCCATGTATATCTACGACAACTAGGATTCTGAATGCGCCATACATCAATAAGATCTAGCTCGTTACACACTTCAATGACCCTCTTACGAGCATTAGGATTATTTAGTTTAACATAGTTCATACAGTCTAACTTATCATCTAAAATCAGGTTCCAGTCACCACATACAATTGTGTGAGGATTTTCAAACTCGTTAATAACATCACTGAGATCATCATAAAATGCTGGGGAGTCATTATTTGGACCGTATAAATTAACAAGAGTAATTCTATAGTCCTCAATTTCAACATCCAAAGTAAGCCTATTTCCTAACTCGTCCATTTCACACCCATGCACTTTAAATGTAAAATTATTATTGAACAAAATCGCAACCCCTCTTGAGTTTGTTGTAAACGAGCTAAAGTAGCAGTCAAACCCCCATTCTGCTCTAACAATTGATTCTAATTCCTTTGAGAAGTGAACATCTTGAAGACAGTAAATTGAATATCTTTTATTTCGAAGATAGTGCAAGACATCCCTACGTTTATCGGGCATGGCTAAACCACGGCAATTCAATGACGCAATGGATAGCTTAAATTGTTTATCAGCCATCATGAATAAAATAGTTTTCCACATATTTTTTTCGCGAAATTCTATCTAGGCTTAATTTAATATGTACACATATCGGGTGATAACTTTCTTGACCCCACTCCTCGTGCACAAACTGAAATGAGATTACATAGTCCATGCATAGCTTTAAGAGGGAAACAATTCCGGTAATGGTATTGTCATTGATGCAACTTGTATCGTACATTTCTGAAGACCTATGACAGCATATTTCCCGTAACAGGTGCATCTGGAACTTAACAATACAGAAAAAACAAAACAAAATACAATAGTTGTTTACTGCGTATGGACTATGTATATGTAAATCAAACAGGACGCAAATATGCAAGACATTCAATTTGCAGTAAAACGGAAACCTACCTCCAGCAAAAGTAGTGGTATACGAATAATCACCACCTGTACCTAGTCTGATGAAAGAGCAAATCAAATACAAGTAGGCAACACCCGTGCAGTTATTGGAGTTATACATAATTTTCATTAGAAATATCTTAGTTGTACATTCCTTGAACCTCTGGTTTTTTCTCCAACACAATAAGTAAACATAAAGCACATCAAAGATAAAACAACTTCTCCCCACCCCAAAAAAAAAACAAAGTAAAATAAAAAGTTCCCTATCCCACATTCTAAAAAAAATTCCAAATATAAGAAACCATATGACACTGAATGTAGGAAAACGTCAAATTTCTATTGTGACGGAATAAACCACATTGTTAGGATTCCCCCTAACGTAGGAAATAACGTTGTAATATTATTATATTATAATAATTATAATATATAATTATAATAATAATAATAGTACTAGTATTGATATTGACAATAATTCAGCTACTATATAAAGATTCATTTATATTCATTTTCTTTCTTTTTACGTCACAGTCACCATGGTCAAATGACCAATTCGGAAATCTAAGATTTGCATATAAATTTGTTCATATAAATTTCCAAACTTGTATAAGCATTATATTAGTTATCGATTTTTTTAGTATAACTAATCTGTTTCTCTGACTTGTGTGTTTGACAAAAAGCAACTAGGGCATCAAGATTACATTACTTGTACCCTTTTGGTGATTGTTCGTATAGCAAACAACATAGGCATGTCGGCATCTTGATGCAAAGAGGAAAGAAACTTTCTGGCTCTTTAAAGACGATTTTAATAGAAAAATGCATTGGGCTAAAAAATAAAACAGTTTAGGAGAAAGTGTGAAGAGGAAACACATCATTTTGACAAATAGCTAAGACGGGATTCGCTCGCTATTCATAAGGACCACTATTCATAGAATACTGCTATTCATTTAACACTCGTTATGAATAGCGGTCTTTATGAATAGTTATGAATAGTGGTCCTTATGAATGGCGGCCCTTATGAATAGCGAGGTAATTTGTCCATGGTTTCCTCACTATTTAGAAGGACCGCTTTCCATACAAAACCGCTATCATTTAGTCACGCGTTATGGATAGCGGTCCTTATGGCTAGGCGAGGTTACCCCGCTAAGACATATAGATAAAGAGAGACTGCGTGAAAGAAAGTGTGTGTGTGTGTGTGAGAGAGAGAGAGAGAGACAGACAGACAGACAGACACTGAGACAGATAAACACTCTAGGAGTTGCTGGCGTGCATGTAAAACAGAGAGAGAGAGAGAAAAGAACATTGATAATAATATTTCAATCATTTCGAAATTATCATATTTAGGACTTTCACTATTAAATTATCGAACCTTACGCTCAATCATCTTTCACATTGGGCTTATTGAAAAGATATCACGATTTTTCTTTTCTTTTTTTTTTTTTTCTTTTTTTTTTTTTGAGGGGGGGGGGGTTCCCATCCTCATTCATATTGATAACAATGTCTAAATCATAAAATGATAAATTTGTTTAGTCAAAATATCAAAATGCATCATAAATATAATAAAAACAACGAGGCTTAAGCATAGCACTTTTGATATGTCAAACAATGATAAACACTTCAAGAAAAATACGTCAACCAAAAGCCGTGCATGATAGCTGTTTCATTCATTTCGTTTTGCCATCATTTTGTGTCCATGAAATAATGTTATTACAATTTTGAAATCCTGCATACTTCACAATTTAATCACGGGTTACCTAAATGACTTAATGTGGTATCAGAGGAAAACTGATTTTAGTTATTCATTTTTCTTCACTTCAATATGATTGGTTTTCCAATCAGCATGGTCAATCAGATGGGCTTTAAACCCAAAACACATTACATTCTGAACAACTTTTTTATAGAAAACACTCATACTTTAGGTTATGTACAAAATAGACTTGTACAAAATAGACTTGATCATGTTTGGTCAGAAAAATGAAGAAAATAGGGAGTACATATGAATTATAGTATTTGATTCGATGACAATTGAAGAAAATTCAAAATTGAAGGTTTTCGGTCACTCACCATCGAAATCTACAGAGAACATCTACTTGAAGAAAAGTTATCCTTTAAATGTGACTCGAAGAAGAACAACAAAAATGAAGAGATATTGTTGCAATGTTTATTCATGATAAAAGCCCTCATGTTTTGTACCTTAGTTAATTTACTATCAATTTTGTTGGAACATGTATTTTTTCTCACGGGAGGACAATTCATGTGTTCTGCGATCCGGCCTGACGTCACTTCCCTAACTACAACCCTAGTAACGCCTCAGTGGGTGAAAGCACGGCCCGCTCGAGCGTCGCACAGAATTGACTTCGGTCCCACACATAGCATTTGCGTGCAGTAAATCCATTGCATTTCATTTGTATGCACATAGAACGACTCTCGCACAGCGAACATCATCGGAAATTCACTCCTGGAAGGATAACCTCATACTTGTAGGAGTGGTCGATGTCGTATTCAGGGAATTTAAAAAAAATATGAAAAAAAACTTTCACAAAACTGAGTAGGTGGCACTGTACAAAGTTTCATACCGTAGCGATATGGTACTGTGAACAGCTGCATGAGCGAGTTTTTGTATTAGGTTCCCTAGAACACATTTTCTGTCTTTGAAATCTATATAGATCTATTGGGATATATATATAGGTATATTTATATATATAAGACTGAAGCTAAATATCAGCAACATATGTACTTATTATGAAATGATCAGAACAATTGAACCAAACGTATTTCATCGGTTCCCAGCGTTTGTTGTATATCAGGATTTTTCCTGCCGATTTCGATCGCGTTTACCCATTTCATCTCAAATGAAATACTCGACATGAAGCGACAACTTACAAGTTTTACAGCGAGCTGCAAAAACTCAAATATCAATATTAATAATTGCAGTCTGTCGTATATTCCAAAAACCCCAAATTTGTTAAACCAGAAACTGACATTTCCTGGTGGAGGAGGGGTACACAAAGTGCAAGTAAAATCTCGAAGACCTTCAATGATATGCCCAGTAAAATAATTTGCAATTTCAATTTTAAGCACTGCACGATTATCCTAATTGTGTAGGTAGGCTATACGGGTGGGGTACGGGTGTATCTCCACCCCTCCCCCACCCCCCCCCCCCCCCGAATCGAAAAAAATAAAGCCGAATAAGAAAGAGGCAGAACAAAGGGTGAAGAAAGAAAGAAGGTGGTATGTGACGAAATGGTGATTTGTCGCTCTCTTTTACCAAGGATTTGTGTGATAACTCCTTGACTATACCATAGCCCCAAAAATTTAACTTGAAGTTGAACACCTGGATAAAAGAACTTTGCTTCACGTAGATTAGTATGCAAAGATTTGTGATAAAATTAATCTTCTTTTTCCTACGAAGAATTTTTTTCTGCAGGTCAGTCATTTCTATTTCCAGCTAAACTGTTACATATGAGTTTGTATTTAGCTTTGAAATATTCTTGTCGAACTTGTCTACATGTTGAATCAAACCAATGCACAGAACTAGGCTTCCTATAGCTCTACATGCATTCTATGTTTACTATTGAACATTACAAAGAACATTTCAGCCTTGGGAGCAGCCTCAATATAAAAAGCTCAGCAGTCTTTAATATCAATGTCATTTTGTGAAACATTGTTTGGGCCAAGCGATGTTTGATGTGTTTTTGCCCCAAACCAAAATGCCTTAATCCAAGTACTGATACCTCACCAGAGCTGACAACTTCAACTTTGTCTCTAATGTTACGAATGAAGGTGACGTACACTAAATGTATATCAATACACGTCTTTACTCTTGATACGCCCCTCCCCCTTCAAAAAGGGGGGCTAGGTAGGTCTGCCAATCTGTCAACACCTCTTATCTCGTGTAACACACTTTTGCAGGGCTTACTTCGAACCATCGTGTGATCACGTTCGCGTCACGTCGTCACGCTACACGTCCTTCCGTGAATACCAGCCCTAAATTCCCAAAGGGTTGGGTGTAACCAGTGGCGGATCTACATAGCGTGAAACCCGGCCCGTGCCCCCTCTTTTGAAACCCAACTGGCATACCTTAAGTACACAATGAAAAAAAAGCCCCCTTAATTATGTGCTTTTTCGGCTCGTGCCCCCTCTTTTACAAAATCCTGGATACGCCCCTGGGTTTAACATTTGTGATAGACCCTCCTCTTATTGGCAAAGTGTCGTGTCCAGTTTACCCGACACTTTATGAAAAACAAATAGTGCAAATCTACGAATACTCATGTCTCGAACCCGACACTTCGTCAATAAGAGGGGGTTATTTCGCAAACGTTACACCATACCCTTCGTGAATTTAGGGGATTCACTAAAGGTCGTGTAACGTGACGACGTGACGTGAACGTGATCACACGAAGGTTCGTAGTAAGCTCTTTTACAGAGAGTTTACCTTCTAGGATTGATACATGATAGAAAGATACATGCTGATCTAATTTCAATTTTTAATATTTAGTCCACGAGTTTTATCCATAATTATTCTGTCGTTTTTCTTTCGCTACACTGACGCACGTAGGAAGGATTCGAACTTTTGATCTAATCCGATATGTAGGTCGTAAGTCAGATACCCGGTAAGTGAGTGATATGTTATGGTGGCGGCGAGAAGAGAGGGGGCACGTAAAGTCTTCTTTTTCGTATCTCGGAAAAGATGGGGTCCTTAATTAGAATGATGTACACTTTCTGTAAGTACTTCATTATGGTACTTATAAAACCTAAAAGGGGGCACCGGCAGTAGTGCACTTTTTAAAAACTTTGTAGCAATGCACTACATACCTCTTTAACTCTAAAAGTGGGGGACATAGTGCCCCCACTCCTTTCCTTCTGACTCTGCCGCCCCCGCCGAGTGGTCACTGGAATAGCACTGGCTGTTATAGGTCAACCAGCTTAACAGCATAATCACGGAAGATGAAAATAGCTCCTAATATTCAGACAGCTGGAGGGCAGATAATCCCATGACAAATCGAGAGAAGGCCTTCAATGCTAATCAGATTTTTAGAATTATAGAGGTGGTATTAAGTGACGTTACGTCGCATCAGTGTAAAAAGGAAAAAGAGCTCATTGACACTACATGGCTGTTCTTACTTTTTGACACTGATGCGACGGACTGCAATAGTTAATCTGTAATCCTTAAAAGGCAAGAACACTGAGGAACGGCTTTACGTTTGCCAAAGAGAGTTTCGATAGACATACATATATTTTTTGATATGTATTTGGCAGAATGAAATAAAAGAACTACGAAACGACCTTTTGATTTTTGAGCTATATTTCATTTTTGGAACTATGAAAAAATTTTCGTTTTCTGAATAACGAACGTTCAGAATAATTTGCCGTTCTTTGTTTTCAGAATTATAAAACTTTATGAAACCTTCGGAGTAATGCAACAAATGAATCTTATTTAATTTTCGGAATCATGGACCTCCCGCATGTATAGGGAATTGGTGTTTTATAATTATGAACCTTTGGAATTACGAACATTTTTTGGGGAAAAAACCATTACCCACCCACTTCCTAGCTTTTAGAGATGGGACTTTTGCCCAAATTTAGTGCAATGTCAATTATGATTCAGTGATTTCGCGGCATGAAACTCACAGGAATCTGAACCACTCGCGAAAATTGCGAATATTAAAATAATGCGCGCGAAAGTTCTAGTTTTACACTAACCCCCTCACTATGCTCGCAGATGTTTTGTTTTGTTGTTGGTTTTTTTATACTACTCTAATGTGCACCTCTCAAGAAGCAGTGGAAAGAGAATAGCGAAAAGGATGGTGACATTTAGCCTAATAAATTTTCTTTTCCGGTTTGGGTATCTAATTTGTGCCATTAGCAGTTGCATATCAATCATTTTATCTACATCATAGGCCTGTCTTCAGGTGCGTGTTTACGGGGGCAGGGGTCCGTGCCCTGGGCGGCACTTTAAGGGGGCGCAAGAAAACTCAGAAGAGAGGAAGCAAAAGAGGAGGAAATTAAGAAACATTGTGATTATATATAGGAGCCCTAACCCGCAGGGTAGATGCAAAACAATTACAGTTGTGGAGGATTTAAAAAATTCGACAGTTTTCTATTAAAAGCTTGATCGCCCTTGCTTCCTCACACATGTTGGTCCAGGATCACGTAATTTCGAGCCCCAGTCATGCCAGTAGAGTAAATAGTTTGTAAATAGTGTTTTGAAAGAATTTGAATTTGAAAAATAAAGCGACAATGTGAGTTTCACCAGCTTCTTGTTAAGTACTGCGCCCCAATACAGGATAAAGTGTATAAAAGCGGATCCGCTCGCTATTCATAAGGACCGCTATTCATAGAAAACCGCTATTCATTTAACACGCGAAAAGAGCATTGACATGCGGAGGTTCAACAGAAAAATCTTAATTTCAGTTGCCTTGCAAAATTCCACAACTATTTCTCAAGGGATTCCCTTAAATCTACGCCATTTGATAAAGAAGTGAATAGAAAATCGTTTATGAATGTTCGAAATTATAATCTCTACCCCTCTACCCCCTACGATTTTGGGAGAAGTCGAGCGGGCTATAAAGCCCCAGCGATGCTCTGTCGATTTCCCGTCGGTCGCCGGTCGATTTTGGTCAAACTCGGCGAAATCGGGGCATCTTCTCCGCGCGGCGTCCGAGCAGTGACCGAATGATGACCCACTGATTCCCGAACGATCTTCCACCGGCCACCAGCCAATTTTTTAGAAATCGCCCGGCGGCCGGCCTGTGATCGGCGGGGCATCTGCGGGTGTCCCGCAGGCGTACCGGTGGCGGCCCGCCGGTCTCCACCGGGAATTGCTCTCGAGCGACCTGGGTATATATGTGACTGCGCCTAGGCAATCAACAACAACGCTTTTCATTAATCTCATTTATTTCCATCTTCATTTAAAAAACAACAAATCATTACAATATATACAAATATACATTCAAGATAGCCAAATGCGATTCAGCGATTGGTCTCCACTTGCTGAACAATCCAGCTTGCGCACAAAGCTATGCCGACGACCAATTATGTCCCGGGCCAGAAGCTCAGCGCATTTACGCTTTCTGGAAGCCGCTTACATTCAATCGCATGAACCTCTTCTGTGCAGACAAAAGGAGTTCGTCCAAGTTTTGCGATTGTTCTGAAATTACGGCGTCTAGGTTGCGTCCGGGTTTACCGAGTATAATATAGTTGATTTCAAGTAATTTGTTATATACCTGCGTGATAACCTGATGAGTGCAGGTCGAAAAGCTTCGTTATCATGTCTCTTTTTCGTGCCATATTGAAATATAATGCAATTATACATATTCATGGAGGTAAAATACATTTTAAAAAAGTTATACGATAATATCTCATGCCTTTCATTTAAAGAAAGGAAGATTGCAAATTATCCAGTCGAAAATGAAAAAAAGGGAAACTAAAATAAGGCCAAAAGGCCCTGTAAGACAAGTTCCCTAAAATAGACATTACAATGACATAGAGTTATTTATAACAAAACTGTTACTGAAAGACATGGATACAAACAAATTCAAACGAAACAAAGATAAAGACATACGACAGAGGAACAGCGACATGCTACTACAGTACGTGTAAAACAGATGTATATAAAACTGTGTCAGTATTTGGATAAGTAAAATGTTTTCAGATTTTTTAAAAATGAGATTTGGCTAATGCAAACAGAAATATAAATTGGTAATGAATTCCAAATTAGAAGTATACTAAAACGACAGCTTTTGCTCTGCATCTGAGAGGTCAACGATGTCTACGATGCCTTTGGTTCCACCTCAACGACTACGACAGCGAGATCCACAAGCCCAACACTTTGCCCGGCTGAGGGAGAGGGTGGCGTACGACCGCCCGGACGCCGGTCTATTTTGAACTCGCCGGTCGGTCACCGACCGGTGACCCACCGATCTCCCAGCGGCGACCAGGCGGCGACCGCTCGACAGCTTTTGATCTATACTGCTTCGATTTTTGACCTAAATCGATCTACGGCGACCGCTCGATTAGGTCGGTGCCCGGACGGCGACCGCCCGAGCACCGTGTGTTTTTTGGGCGGCGAGTGCGAAGTTTCCAGGCGCCGCCGAAATGTTAATTCCGCGCTGAAACTTCAGCGGCGACTGAGCGATGCCCTAAAAACTAGCGGTGCACGGGCGCCGCCGCTCGGTGCCCGAGCGAAACTGGTTAAAAACTCGCCGGCCCGGCTGCCGAGTTGGCTGATTTCCTGGTATGTGACCATAGCCTAACGAGATCTTCTAGAATGATATAATTGATTGTGTGGTTAAAGTGACACTTCTAATGGTGTTTTTACTCGGATAAGATATTGAAGAATGCCACTTAGGATGATGACACAACACAACCTTTTTGGTCAGATTTTAAGTATCTTTTGACAATTTCAAGTATTTTTTTCTCGAATTCGGAAAACGTCGAGTAAAAGATATTACCTTTTTATTAGTATCCATTCGAAAAGGTCGTCGGGTATACATAGAATTTTCAATTCTAATAAGAAGCGAATACGCTATTTTATAAATGAAGAATTTTCAGCAAAAGTACGTGTGTGTGTGTGCGCGCGCGTGAATGTGGGGGAGGAACCTTGAATGCCTGTTTGACAAGGCATAATAGGGAGCTTGCAAGGTATTTGTGTAATTAACACAATTCATGGATGGTAGATTTCAGCATGGCAGCCACATAGTCCAGATATTTAATAAGCTCGTCTATTTATATGTCTTATCATACATGTGCACATAGACAATGGGTGTGTTTACATAATCCTGACTACTTTTGAGAAAGCGATACAATTTTCACAATTTAATAACTTATTATTGAAATGATCTCTTGACACCAAATTGCACCCTTAGAAAGGTACATTACTCAAAATTGTACTATTAAGGTTGTAATGTCAAAAAGTAATGTAAAAAAACCTGTTAATCAGACCAAAGAGGTTCCGACAGATGGAGTCTCAACTTACGGTCACAAAAGTTCGTACGATTTGTTCCTACGATTTGTTCCTACGAATCTCACTGTTCGTACGGATTCCGCAGTTCGTAGATGGGGCGTAGATTCTTACGGCCTTCTTACGAAGTTCGTATGAACGCTGTTTAATTCGCAAGAACAACTTAAGACCTTCTTGAGAAACGAAGTAATTTTCGGTTATACAATGGCCCTAAAGTTCGTACTTTTTTTCGTAAGAATGCCTTGAGTTATTCTTTTGTCAGACTTACGGCCATCATACGATTTTTGTTGTCGCAAGAGGGTCGTACGTGCAACTCACGGCACTCTCAAGTCATTCGTAAGAAGATCTTACGAATTTTTGTATATTTTTTCACCTTGCAAAAAGGCGCTGCCGTGTAGTGTCGAAAATTCTGTGATCGTTGAAAGTTTGATACTTTCAAGATGGCAGTAGTGCCAAGGAGACTTCGCGCGTCTGGCTTTATACCCCCTAAAACTCAACAATTGCACAAATTGTGTACCTACGCCTTACGAGCACATTACGAACGCCTTACAAACACCGTATGAATTTCCGTTCGTAGGACGTTCTTACGAACGCCGTAAGAGCCCTCTATGAACAAACAATCGTTCTTACGATCATGGTAAGAATTTAAGGCTTCAAGAATTGTCTCTCGACCCTACAAAATCTTGCGTGGTTCTTACGATGTTCTTACGACGTTCGTATGGCCGCCTTTCGAAGAGGGGGTTTCGTACGACGTTGAAAACAATCTTGGACAAGACCATCGACCAGGCTGCGAACTTACGAACGGTCTACGAACGGTCTACGAACGCTGGTGCAGTTTCAATGTAAATAATTTCGATTTCATTCTGAAATTCCCCTGCCTCAGGATGAACAATTTTTTGAGACATAGCCTTAAAAGTGACACAAATGTATGCCTCTTTAATGGCAATTTTAACATCATTCCGCTTAAAGGAGGACTCCAGGTTTAAAAATATCTGGGCCTGCTGCAAATAAATCAAGGAGTAATTGCACCAAATATCATGATTTAACTCGCCTTGGACGAATTTTAAGATCATTTTTCCTGTCGTATGCGTATCGTACACGTGTGTAGCGACTTACGTTTTGTACATGTATTTTACAAAAATATCCAAAATGGCTACCATTTTTGTTTTCATGCAAGTTCACTTTTCAGAACCAGTTTGAACTTGTTTTTCACCTACCGTAATTTTCCATTACGTCATGTCTAGACGAGCTATGTTTATTCATGTTTTTTCTTGTCTTGGGAATTTTGACCAATCATTAATCTGTTTATATCGCGTCCAGTTTCACGCGATGGTGTGCCAATCGTCGTTCTCCTTATTCACTGCGGTCAACCAATCAGCGTTGGATTTTTCTCTCGCCGGTGCGCATTTTTCACCTCGCGTTTTGCATCTGGATTTTTGCCTTCACTCCCACACCAACTACGGTCGAGGCATAATCTCCCGTCCATCATGAGGTCGAGTCAACATCTCACTTCATCTCTTCAAGCTTCACTGGTTGTGGTTTACCTTCGGCAGTAGTTTCAGTCTACCTTCAAGACTGATCCGTTTGGTGGCCGTAGCTAGTTACAAGCTCCTCACCATCAGCATGATTTTGTTCCTCATCGACGACGAACTACTCACTGCTTCGTCACGTCTTCTGAACTCATGCTATTCATCAGTTCCGAGTCCCGACTCACTGGCTCTCAGAACGTCTCATCTCTCAGTCCATCTTCGGGCAACTCACCGTCCCGCGGACCTGCAGCTACTTATCCATCAATTTTTGTTCCTCATCGACGACGAACGACTCACTGCTTCGTCACGTCTTCTGAACTCATGCTTTTCTTCAGTTCCGAGTCCCGACTCACTGGCTCTCAGAACGTCTCATCTTCGGTCCATCAACTTGTGCTATTCTTCAGTTCCGAGTCCCGACTCACTGGCTCTCAGAACGTCTCATCATCTCTCAGTCCATCGTCGGGCAACTCACCGTCCCGCGGACCTGCAGCTATTCATTCATCTATTCATCCACCATGGGCCTGCGACTCTTTAGTCCCGTATCAGCGGTCTTTAACATCAAGTCTCCGAGCGACCACCTCGCGAGCCCCTTTCGTCTTCATGAGCTCGTTACGCCAGTCGTAAGTTACAGCCAGCCATTTTTAGACTTTCAACTCTAATTTAACCGAAGCAGTTTTTCGTGGATTTTTAGTCATATCTGTCTTGTATCATTTCTTTTATTTCTATGTAAATGTTAAATCTATTGACATGTCAATTCATTTACCGTTCTCGTATTTCATTTGTGCAATATTTATTATCACCGTCACCGACACTGCGATGTCAAGCTATGCAGAGCTATTTTCATAATAAAAAAAGGAAAAAGGGAATTATTTTTGGTATATTGGTATTTTTATTTATTGTCGGCATCAAAATCAGTAGCTGAACTTAGTGGTAAACAGTATTGAATTTCTTGGTCATCAAGTGGGTCAAGGGGAGCTTCGACCAGTGCAAGGCAAAGTCGATGCAGTTCAAGAAGCTCCAAGACCTGAATTGAGTGACCTTCCTTGACGAATAATTTGATTGCTGCTGTAGAAATAAACCACCTACACTGGACCGGTGTGTAAATTCTTTACAGTCCTGAGTTCATGTTGAGAAATGCAGACTAATCAGTCCAGGTTGAAGACCACGGTGATTTCTACGACGTATAATGTGAATGTGGCTTGATGTCTGTCGCTAGTTGCCAACTCTGGTCAATGGTTGCGGGGATACACGCCCTTGAGTCTGCGATGAGATACTCGTATAAGAGGGGAAAAACAACTATATTTCCCCAAAAAAACCCATTTTGGTTCCTGCTCTAAGTAAATTCACTCTATGAATCTGATATCCTGCTTAGATAGTCGGCCCCAACATTCTCTGTACTCTTGATTGCTGTAAAGGTAAACTGGTACGGCTGCAGAGCAAGAGCCCATCTCAGGATCCTAGCATTCGCTACCTTGGACTTCGCAATACATTTTAGAGGTTGGTGGTCGGTTTCCAAGTGGAAGTGTCTGCCATAAAGATATGGTTCGAACTTCTGGATTCCCCATACTACCGCTAGGCACTCTCGTTCCATGACCGAATAGCGTTGCTCTCTTGGAAGGAGCTTTCTGCTGGCGTATGCGATGGGAAATTTTCCCCTACTGTTTCCTGAAGTAGAATAGCACCGAGACCAATATCTGAGGCATCAGTCCTCAAGATGAAAGGGTGATCTAAATCTGGAAGATTGAGGATGGGTTCATTAGCGAGCTTCTTCTTCAGAGTGGTGAAGGATGCCTCTTCCGCATCTCCCCATTTCACTAGGAGTGGTTCCCCTTTTCTCGTTCGATCAGTCAGTGGTGCTGCTATCGCTGCAAAGTTGGGAATGAACCGTCTGTAATATCCCACAAGAAGTTGCTTTTTGGTCTTAGGTCTTGGAGCTTCTTGAACTGCATCGACTTTGCCTTGCACTGGTCGAAGCTCCCCTTGACCCACTTGATGACCAAGAAATTCAATACTTACACATCCCACTGTGCACTTTGTTGGTCTCGCTGTCAAGTTGGCCCTCTTTGGGGTGTGTTTAATCTTAGTTTTATCTTAAAGGGATACTCAACCGCAGATTGTGGACGTTTTTATGCCGCGAGAGGGCACGCGTGATCGTTACCTGATCATGCCGTTGCCCCGCAGGAGCAAACTTCGAACAGGCTGTTCGCCGCGCAACATGCACGCTCCGCTTGAGCTCGAGCTCTCGTGCGAGATTCGGTCGGCTTCGTGCAGTCCGAAAAGTAATCCTAGTAGTCCAACGGACGCGTTCGACGCACAAACTTTGTGTACGAGTGAATGGGGCTTACGCAAACCTGACTTTCCCCACGGCCGCCCGGTGGCGTATCCCTTTAACATCATACCAATATTTCACCACCGTACCAAAATTCTCACATTTGTTCCTAAACGTGAAAAATTCCTATGTGTTAGGCCTACAACTGTACGGTTCGGCCTGGGGAAGGCAACCATAAAAGTGCATTTTCGATCCCCAATCTTTTGAAGGATAGGGAAAGATGTGCCCAGTGGCTACATAACATAGGGACAGACAAATTTGATATTCGGACTTATAAATACAGTAAAAAAAAGTCGTTTGCGAGGACCACTTCGAGCAGGATTGCTTCTTGGAAGATGTCCGGGCGAAACTTATGGGTTACGCTCCGCGTAAGAAGCTGCTGAAGCCCGATGCGGTCTCCACAATTTTTATTCATCGACCACCATCTGTAGAAAGGAGCGCCAGTAAACGGCGACATGAATATTCAAAGAGACTACGCGAGCAGTCAGATCATGAAAAGGTATAAATTATATATTAATTTATTTTGATTTTATCCGTTGATGAAAGTAATGCAAATGAAAGGGCGGTGTGCATCACTGCATGTTGTGATTGTAGCCATATTCCAGTTCGTTGCATGTAGCTGACTTCGGATGATCTCAGCTTGAGGTGGGCATGCTACGTCACAAAAATGGTTGCGCATTGCATTCTGGGCCAATACTAGACAGAAATAACCGTCTGTATAATTATGGGGAAATCTTTAATATTTCTGACATTTCTCAACCTTCCCCATAGACAGACGGTACACCCGTATATCGCCAACAAGGTGTCTGAACAGCCGACCTAAGCTTAGGTCGGAATAGTTCACTATTTTTAGAAAAAGATCTAGATAGTACTAGATCTAGAGGTATTTACTTAACTTAGAAAGGTCTAGACCATATTTAGCTTAGATTTTATATATTTAAAAGTTTAAAAAATAAAGTAGATAAGGTAATCATTAGAAATAGAATTAGGACTTAACGAACAGCCGGCTACGATCTGTTCGCTACCATTGCAGTACCATGTTCGCTACGTTAATTCCGGTTACGTTATACTGCGCTGTTAACGCGTACGCCACTATAAGTACGCCACTGAATGCAATACTACGTACACACATCTGACACACAAACACACAGATAAATAAAATGGCGATCTTTCCCGAGAACCGCTTCCGGTTCCGGGGTCAATTCTATTATCTGCACATACGTCTGCTACGTGCATACGCTCAGTCGCTCACGTCTATCAAAGAAGTCAATAGGCGGAGACTTTTCAATGATATGACCGTCCACACACTACGCGATATGTGAGTATTCAGTCTCTATGTACGGATGTCTAGTGGAGCCAGACGTAGTCTCAACGGAACAACCGATGGTACAGAGAGACTGAAGCTTTTGGTCTAGGCCAATACGTACTCGTTCACGAACAGTTTTTTTGCAAATTTGAAAAAATAATTAAAAATCATCCTGACCATTTTCCAAAACAAAAGGATATTTCGCCATGGTGCATTTTTGCCTATCCAATGATTCTAATTAGATTCTGTTCTGGAGGACTCCTTTAATTCCGATTATTAAATTTCATATAGAGTCTATTACCATCGTGAAATATGGCTCTAGGAAATATAGCCAACCAAAGAGGGTACACGCGGCCAGTCAAGAAATTGTCATCGCAAATCTGGTATTTTGGCACTAAATATGTTCGCTTGAACCTTGTTATATCATTCATGTGCGCTTTTTCGAAGTTACATTTGGGTTGCGAAAACTAATTATCATTATAACATAATAGCCTCCATATTGATTGTACTTAACCATGGGGTAGGCAATAAAACGGACTTTGATTTGTTTCTTCGTTTGGAAGAATGTCTTCGGAGAGCGCATATGTTTGTTGTGGCGGCATCGAAGCTCGCTTCAAAGGGAAGCTGTTATTCTCCATCTGTTTGAGCCTCCTTGATCAGACAAAACATTTGTGTTTGTATGCGATGGCCGCCATGGGCATACTTCTCTAACTTTACATGCCTATACAACATTAATACAGCATTTATACTATAGAGGGTTCTCACGGCAGCCATGCTGGAGGACATATAGCAATAAAAACCTGTGCATCAAACTATGGAAAGCCATTGTTGTCATGGTCTAGTGCACAGGTTTTTATTGTTATGTCCTCCAGCATGGCTGCTTCTGGGAACCCTCTATTGAATTGTACAATGCAGTTGGCATCATGACGTAGTGAAATACGCATCGTGCGCACTGGGCCTTTAGCCCTAGCCCTTTCCACGTGAGGTGTCATTTCGATGTAGTTTTTACCTGCGCTGCGCCTGCAGAGAAGAAAAAAATGGTAGATGCAACTCCAATTCAACTCAATGTTTGTGCTTTCATTTTGCATTCACTTTTTTTGTAAATATCATTCTCACAATTAATATTTCTACGATATGTAGAAATTACGCTTCTTGTGCAACCAGACAAACTGATTTCATGATACTAGTTACTGCCCCCCCCCCCCCTTCAGTGTAGTGTTCTGCATGTATAATTGAAATGAGTGAAATCCGTAGAGGGCGCTATCCATTGAGAGTAAAAAGAGCCATTAATGCCAATGCACGAAATCTGGCCGACTCGATTCAAGTGGATAACAATAAAGCCCCATATATATGCATTAGCTACTTCAGTTGAAAAACAATTGCTGAGTTATTTTCAATTGATTTTGTGCATTTGAATGGGAAAGGTCTTGAAGTCAACTCAAACTCAAGAAATTATTCCAGGCTAAATTTATGATATTTTATATGCCATCTCATCCACATCCCTTTTTTACGGTAAGTAAGCCTTTTTACCGAGTCATTCAAAATGGATAACATTTACTTGGAAGCTATCTTTTTTCTTGAAAGTCTATCAATTACCTTCATGTTGGTAATTCTTAACACACGTATCCTTGAAAAACACCATGTGCACCTTATACAGATGAAATGGTGCAATAGACAAATGAGCAGAGAGTTTTTAGTTATCACAGGACAAGAGGTTAGAAGGCTGTTAAAGTAAATTAAACATTATCATATGAATTGAAACAAGATCATTTGAATACACTGGATCTTTGAACAATGAAGCATTGAAGCACAAAGAAGAATTCAACTTTTAAAATGATTTGAGACTACAATAACACAGTCATATGGCTTGACCCACATTTGTTGCATCAGCCCAAACTTGGAACAAGGAGATTTTGACAAATAATACTTTTTTAAAAACCCTTTGCTCAGTCATCCGTGGCAGAAATGTCATGAATGAGGTACCACTGGACAGGCAAAAAGTTACTCTTTACCACGAAATAAATTTCAAAGTCACATCGGTTGTACCATTTTAATTACAAGGTATCAAAATTGGTTATACTTTTCTTTGATACGCACTGTATATATATATATAATGTGAAAGGAAATGAGAGAATAATGGTTGCCTAACTTAAATCAAAGTTCCCCAGAGCTGTCCTCCCTTTTTGAAATTTTTGCAAAGGTTGAAAAAGTGTCTCCGCCGGGAATCGAACCCGGGTCGTTGGCTTAGAACGCCAATGCCTTAACCACTAGACCACGGAGACGGGTCAGTGGTTCGGGGACACCAGATTCAATTGACCGACAGATTGACAAATCTTCAACCTTATTAATTAATTCCTTTGTCGGGGGCAGGTGAGTTTTGAACAAAGACAAGCCGCGTGCCTCAGCTGGATCCAAGCGAATGCTTTGAGATACATGTATACATTAGAATAATTATTAACAATATTGTAAGGAAATTTGTCAATCTGTCGGTCAGTTGAATCTGGTGTACAAAGACCCTGGTTCGACTCCCGGCGGAGACAGTTTTTGCAAACCCTGCAGTTATTTCCACAAAAGGAAGTCAGTAAGGAGAAACAATGAATAATCTAGCTAGGCAAATTAGAAAATTATTTCTCTCATTCAATTCAGTTGTTTTCTCACATTATGTAAATTTACCCACGAGAGTTGCCGATGCTATAGTATTAGAACAAATTTTTCACACATTATATAATATATATATATATTGTTCCATGTTTTGATGTGTATATATCTGTGCTTTCCTATCCATGCATCAAAATCGATAGCCTCGCTAGAGCCGTGGTTACGGGAGCACCCTGAGCACCTTTCGTGGTGGTTTGAGCACTATGACCATTTTGTTGAAAGATTTTTTTTTTAATCTTTAATTTGTGCAGTTTACAGATAGATGGTTAATAAATTTTGCAATAATTCGAGACAGCCCCCTATGCATGGCATTAATGTCAACGCCAAGTTTAGCCCGAATGTCCCCCTCTATCGACGCGACGATACAAAATACTTCTGATGGAAAGGTGACTCACTGTATACATGTATCTTGATTTTTTTCTTCTGATAATCAGCAGACATTTTGTTGAATATAGATAGAATAGTGGTCCGTACATTTCCCCTGTTTCAGAAGATAGTAGTGGACTACTTTTATATTTCTTTTTTTAATGATTATTATTATGAATAATATTATTATGATATTCATGATATCACAGTTTATGAGAGTTTATGTAATAATGTGAGAAAAAACATGAAAATGACAAAGGGATTTATTTCGCAAATCACCTACTCGACACGATTAAAGAAGAGTGAAATACTCAAAAAAAAAGCAGTTCATTGTTACAGAAGCACGCAGAGCTCTATACTGTTTTCTATTTGAAAAAATTGCTCAAGCAGAAATATCTACCAAGCTGTATTTTCACAAATATAATTGAAATCCGTTTTGACTAAGGTTGATGTCATCGGGAAAGCTTCAATTTGTCCCATTGAAAGGTCAGAAATTTAAAGAATAATAAGAATTTTAGAAATAGTGTATGGTAAGAGTGTACATATAAGTAATGTCCATGTACAATTAAGGCCTATTTTTGTCTTTAGGCATAGATGCCTTATTTGGGACAGGATTTTTTTCTATAGATGTGGAGACATTTCTAATTCCACCAACGCCAAAAATCATTCGTTATTTATTATTACCTCCACCCTCTCTTTCTCTCACTCTCTCTCCGTCTACCTGGCCCTTTCTTTCTCTCTCTCTCTGTCTTTCCCTCCCTCTCCCACCCTCCTATCTCTCTACGTCCCACCACCCCCCTGTCTCCCTTACCCTCCATCCCCTCCCACCTCTCCCCTGCTCCATCTCTTTCCCTCTCTCTCTCTCTTTTAACTATACAACAAATTAATTCTATTTTATTTATTTTTTTAATCGTAAAGGTTGATTCTGGTACGAAAGTACTGTTACTTTTTCACAGAAATCCTTTCTTGCTGACTTGCATTCATTTGCTATGAGTCGCTTATTTTCCCATCAGTTTTTAACCATGCACCCTCTGAGAGAGAGGACTGTCGATATACCTGGTCTCCGATCGAGAGAGTTGCCGGCGTTATGTTCCAGTTCTTAAAAGAGTATTGCCTCTTGAAGACGACATCAGATACATGCTTCAAGTCCTTTCCAAAGATCGATCGAAAAGAATTTTGCCTTTTTAACCTCATTTTCTAAATAAAGGAACCCCTCCCCAACCTATTTTCCGTTCTATTAAAAGCGCAGGGCACTTTGCGCGATCTTTACGTTCGAACTACATTCTGGGGCAAAACTTAGGGGCATTGGGGGAAATGCATGTCGCGCTCTCAACTTAATGGTCGTCCGTAAGTGCACTTGTCACATAACACATTATTGTTTGATAAGTAGAAATTACTTGTGCGCTGCACGAGGGGAAAGGCAGTAATACAAATTCTTAAATAACGTTCACCTCTGAAACACCCTGTCCCTCAGGGAGTTGTAATAATTTGGCTTTAGCTGAGTTGCGTTATAATCATGACAATAGCGCACAAAACATTCACTTTTTAGTTTGTTTGTTTTTCTGTACATTTTCGAGGTATCCGCCTATCGAACTCGGTCGAGAGAGCCAACATTATGAACAGAATCCTTCGTCTTCTGGGTAATTTCTTCTTCTTAGGCGAGTATTTTGTAAAATACAAGCCCTCGGCGCGACTCGAACTCTCGACCTCGTCATTGAGTGTAAACTGGTAAAACACTTTCTAAGCAATTCACCTCTATGCATCAACTTAAGGTAGTCGGTTAATTTTTGTGTGTGTGTGTTTCATCTTGTCATATATCGATGTTGTGTATGATACATGACTTTGTATATCATTCGTGATGTGTATATTCCGCAAAAGCATTTTTATGGTCACTATTGGTTGAACACATTTTGCAGCAAATTCAATAAAGAGGCAATAAGGAAAGACGTTATTTGATTTAGGAGCTACATAATTTGATTGGTCATGATAACAGAGTTGTGTCTTCATTTCTCCCCTCTCTCCCCCTCTCTCTCTCCCTCTTTCTCTCTCTCTCTATCTCTTTCCCTCTCTCTCTTTATATATATTTCTCTCTTTCTCGCTCTCACTTTCCCTCTATCTCTCTCTCTCTCTCTCTTTCTCTATCACGTTTATCTCTTGTTCCTTATATCTCTAATTTGATGATAAATTCCTCCATTCTTAATGGATTCTACGGACCTGCTTAACCATCAGAACAGGCTAAAAAATGGTACAAAAACTCAAAAAGTATTCCAGAAAGAAAGTTTGTCCTTATGTATTACATTACTTTTCGCTCAATGATCATTATCTACACTGTTGGTCATAATGTTAGCATAATTCGTATTTTCATAGTCATCCGTTGATTTAATCATATTTAAAAGCCTAAATAGATAATATTGACCAAGTTCCTTGATTACATAATGATTTTGTATTGTCGAGGTAAAAGTCGGTCAAGTGAAACATTCCATAACGTGGCCTATCTTATTGTTTGGTGCTATGAAAGGCGGAGCCTCCTTTCTGCTGTTGTTTTGCTGTCCATTTCGTGCAGAAAGCCTACGTGTGTTAACAGCCCGTTTTCAGAGTTAGCTTGATCAATTCCTACCAAATTTGGTACATTGATTCCTTACACAATGCCTCGTCCAACGGCACTTGCAATTCGTCAAAGGGTCCTTGCACTCCGACGGAATGGACGGACACAGACCCAGATTGCAGATATTCTTGGACTATCGCAGAGTTGTGTGTGCCGCATCCTCAGAAGACACCGAGAGGCGGGTACTTTGAGTCCAGAGAGATCTACAGGTCGACCACGAAGAACATCCGCACGGGATGACCGTCAACTGCTGAACATGTGCCGTAAGAACAGGAGAATGCCAGCGAGTCGTCTTTGCCACTTGTGCAGGAGGCACTTCGGAGTGAACGTTTCACGGGAAACCGTAAACAGGAGACTTGTCCAACATGGCTACAGAGCTCGGCGAATGACCAAGGTTCCACGTCTCACTGTTCGCCACCGGGTTGCTCGACTCCAGTGGGCTAGGAGGCACAGGAGATGGCAGCTTGGTCAGTGGCGAGCATGTAATCTTCACTGATGAAAGCCGGTACATCTTTGACCGCACCGATTGGAGGCAGAGGGTTCGACGATTGTGGGGCGAGAACCTCCGTAATGACTGTGTCCAGGAAACCAATCAAGCAGGTGGAGGCTCAGTGATGGTATGGGTCGGAATACATTATGGCGGAAAAACGCCATTGGCTGCACCTGAAGGAAACGTCAACGCCGTCGTGTACCGCGATATCCTGGAACGTCATTGTCTTCCATACGCGAGAAGAGTATATGGCAATAACTTTCAGCTCCAAGACGACAACGCTCGATCACATAGTGCACGTCTGGTGAGGGAATTCCTTGACGCAGAGGACGTGCAGCAGATGCCTTGGCCTGCCTGTTCCCCCGACATGAACCCCCATTGAGCACGCCTGGGATGCATTGGGCCGTGCCATCAATGAGAGAAACAATCCTCCTCAAAATGTGCAGGAGTTAGCCCAGGCACTGACCGAAGAGTGGGATGCACTGCCCTTGAACACCATCAACAACCTTGTGGACAGTATGCCACGGCGTGTGGAGGCACTGGTGCGTGCCAGAGGTGGCCATACCAGGTACTAAGTGACCCAACAAGATTAAAAAGAGGAACACTTCCCTTCAATCATCAAAAGATCCCAAGATTTTATTTTTCACGATAAAATTATCATGGTTAAACATTTATCAAAAACGATACATTTTTTCAAGGAATCCAAGGTCTGGATGATTGTGTTTGTCAAAAGTGGTTTAAACCAGTGTATAAAGTTTGTATGAATTAATTTTTGTCTTATATTTTTTATTTCATTTGTTGAGAACAGATTTATCAATAAAATCGGTGAAGATATAAGCTTTATTTTGCCAAAAAATGACTCGTATTGTTATCAATAATTTTACGAAAGGTAGAAAAAAAATTATGCCACCATTATGACCAAGCTCTCGTTATTGATTTAACTCTTTTCCAAATGATGTTTACTCATCAAAAAATTGCCTCTTATATAAACAAGGATGTTTTTTTTTTTTTTTTTTTTGGTATGCACACTATTTGCGTCATAATAGTTCACTTGGGTTGCATAAAAGCAAACTGTAAATGCGTGTTTGCTATTAAACAGTGGTAGAAGAGCCATTTATATTACCCTAGTTTCCTTTTCTATATGATACGTCTAAACTCTTTTCTTTCAACAATAACACTTTAATGCCCTTTTTATTTTTAGAACCCCCCCCCCCCCCTCTCTCTCAATATTAATTTCTTTATCTCTCTCTCTCTCTCTCCCTCTCCTCTTCTTTTCCCGTCATTATTTATTCTCTCTGCGATTGTGGTTAAAAACATTTATTTGGGTTAATAGTGTTGTAAATGCCGCTACGATTATGGAATTTGACAAAAAGAGACGACAGCATGTATATTCATAATGAAACGCAAGTCATGTTAGCAGTATGACTTCCAGTGGCATATGAACTGCCATAGCCAGCACTGAGGGATGTCTATAAAATGCATGGTCCCTCGTAAATTAATGAAATACTTAAGTCATTTCGCTGCGAACCGAGTGCCATATTCTTCAAAAAGTTCTTACTTTCTTGTGGGCCTGCCAGCAGTGGGAGGGGCGTACCCATACTCCATTGGTTTTGATACGCCAGTGATCTAGTTGCAGAATTCAATACACTCTCTGCTATATGACTATGTCTTTCAAGCTCATTATTTTACATTATCTCTATGCAATGGATTGAACTGAAAGGAGAGTGGTGCTTTAAAATTCTCGAATCAGGGAAGAAGGGTTTTAGGGGAAGTGGTGAGGGGAGAATTTCACACCGGGTTGTACTATCACTCCGTTTCTAGACGATATGGAGTATCGTTTATAGCCTAGGGCTGGTGGTTAGGGAGACTGGATTCCTCCACTTGAAATTCTCTTCGCATATATACAGCTCCATGACTCTGTGCCGTAGGTCTGTCTGTCTAAGATACCAACCATATCACCACGAGGTCCAACTGAGTCAATTAAATCATTTTTTAGTTCCGTTATTTGAGGGAGGGGCGTTAACGAAGAACTTTTTCGTTGTTGCTTTCGTTATCATAAATATCATAAATGCGGTGTTGATCACTTGTCTTATTGAAACATAATCATGAGCAGCAAAAACATAATTCATAACGATGGTGATCATGATTCATGACGACCATATGGACAATAATAATGATAATGATAATGATATTGATAATGAAACACCTGACGGCAAATATGAAAATATGAAGACTTTCCTGTGGAGAGGTATGTATGAGCACCCCTTTCCCTGCCACGCGGTAAAAACATTCGAACCACGCTAATACCCATCCCCTCCTCTAACCATAGTCCTCTATTAAACACACATGAATATAATATTGCTTTATCCCATTTCCTACCTTCAGTTGTCATTACTCTTTACAAGAATGGAAGAAATCTGTTTGGGTGACGAGTATGAGAAAATGCCCTCTACTGACACCACCCCCCCCCCCCACACACACACACCTCCACACACTATATCGACATTATAAAGAATGCTTATCGGCTGGGATTGCCCTGTTGCTAATCTACCCCGATATCTGCAGTACATTGATGTCTACTTTAGACAGCAATCATGAAGCTGTCATTAAATTTACTCATCATTTTGATCGAGAGAAATTCAGGGGGGATTCCTCTTTATCTATGTTTTTCTCAATCGACATAAAGTCCTTCACTTTGGAGAGGTGAGCAAGGGAGTTCGCCCAAAACACGCAAACATTAACGTTGTCTGTTCTATAATGCTTTACTTCGTCCTTTATACTATTAGCACGATTAGCTTTAATTTCAAAGCTATAATATTGTTTGTGGCTATTATCGCTATATTTATATATTTTATATGAACGTCACCATAATGAATGAAAACATGGTAAGGGTGGCGGCGTGAAATACTACATAGTATTTCTTTATTCAACATGTTTAAAATAAATTGGAAAATCACAGAAACAAAACAATGCGGTGATCTAGTGGTAGTAAACCACTTCTATATCACTAAAAATCTTTCCTCGGACTCCATAGACGTTATCAGCACAGTTTTATGCACCGAAAATTTAGCGTATCACGTCACTATCCTTACACTAACGGTATAGGAAATTAGGTGGATTATAGGATAGCCAATCCACAAATTGTACATTTGAGGTTTTCATAGCTCCAATGCTCTCTAGAAGTATTCAGTATGAATATGTTACACTCATTTGCACAATGAGTATTCCCCTACATATATTCTTGGCATATGCACACTGAAGTCATTTTTCCCCGGTTGCGTACCCTATGAATTGTGAATTCGGAAATTTTCTTTCCCGGTTTTCGCGTCATTATACAATTAACGGCGTTTTCATTCTTCGGATCGGGAGGGGTTGTGACAGGCGAGTCAATAGCCCTCATATACGATTGACAAACTTATATCAGATAAAAGCCTCCCATTAATGAATGCATCAACAGGAGCAGAATCTATCCCATTTTCATTAGATGAACCTTTCAAAGCCACTATTAATTACAAGCAAGTCAGCAAACCATCAAATAAAAGTTCTCATCTCTTTCATCGCACGAAAAACCCCTATAGGTTATCGGCACCACTTCAATTATTTGTATATTAACCCGTTAATTACTGGATTTTCTTATTCACAGAGGCTTAATACAGAAACTACTTCCTGTAGGCAATTGGTTAAGAACATGTTAACCCAGACCTTTATTTTTTTTTTCTTGTTTTGCAGTAACCTACCAAATAGTCTTATTCTGGGGGAAAAGAGATAAAGGTTTTTCATTTGATAGATTACCGTATACCCTATTGTATGAAATCAACAGTTGCTTTGATAATAGACTCACATTTCGTCAACAAAACCTGACTTGATGCTCCCATTTATTTTAGTTAACAATTTCATCAAGTTCATGTCAATATTCCTTTTTTAACTATAAGGTTCTATTTCGTCAAATGAATCATTATTCGGTTGATTCTAACCGTAAAGATTTTTTTTTTCAAAGTCAGTAAACACTACGACGTAATGCACTGATCCCTTTTCTAACTCTTTGACTCTCTCCCTCTTTGATCATGCTTCGTCAATGCAGCGTCACCTTGAATCTTTTTTTAGTATTTCAAACAAATAATGTACACCATAATATGCGTGGCCCTTATGCATGTCATTTTCCTTCAGCGTGATATACGGTATGCAGTGTAAATTATATATGGTCTGAATATTCGAGTAGAGAATAGATTATTTCACGAACGTTCTTGACCCCAAAATGATTAAAAAGAGATGGGTGGGCTTAATTAACTTTCATTTACGTTAATCTGAGGCATTCATTACAAATTAGTGAGTAATTGCAGTCATTCATCAATGTTAGCATCAATCTGCCGCATGAAAACAGCATACGTTACTTTTCGTACATACCTGTAGTTATAATCCCTTAAAAAAAACAGCTACTGTGTTTCCGCATTACTACCGAGACATAGGAGGGGAAACCCGAGCGAAATTATCACTTAATTGTAAACGGACAAAGCTGTATTTTGCATGATAATCGCTTGGCTAGCATTGATACAATATGGCAAGAGCGCGCAATGGCCAACAGAGAGAGTAAAAAAATCAAAAATTTCATGAGGGGTTTCCACTCTCTGTTGATTCGACGCACTTACGTCAAACTCTACACGAATCAATGCTTGATAAATTGAATTAAACGATGTAATGAGAACATAATGACCGTTTTGAATGATAACAACCTCGTGCGCCGGAATGGCTCCTCTTGGAAGATGTGTCTAAACAGACATAAATTTCCTCCATCTCTCTCTCTCTCTCTCTCTCTCTCTCTTTCTGTCCCTCCTCCTCTCTCTTTCTCTCTTTTTCAGCAAATTTTTTCGTATTTTTTGCCCATGGTTTAGGTCATACATGATTGCAGGACCCTCAGGGAGAACAGTATATAATATTGATGAGGCTATCCTGGGTAAACAAGACATGTTATTATCATCATTATTATTATACATGATTGTTTAGATTTACTTAATTTCTACTCTATATGGTTTCGATGTCCATACAGCGTGAAATTTCAAATCGGATGGACAGTAAAATATAGATATTTGCATGTCTGTACGGTATAAGAAATGTTATGTGGCATGATATCTCAAAGCGTATGGGTAATGCCCTGCTCGAGTAAAAAAGGTTCGAATCAGGAAACAGAAGTTGGTATTATTATGGACGCATCCTTTATATTAGGGATTATTTCCTCTCCCCCCCCCCCCCCCCCCTCTTTCTTTATTTCTCTATTTGTCTATCTCTCCTTGCTATATATCTACGTATCTCCCTCTCTTCTCGGGTTGTGTTTTGGTGATTCTTCATCTCCCTTTATCTTGTCGATCTTTCCTTTATTTACCCCCTCAGTGATGACATAAATCCAAAACAGCTTTATCTTCCATCTGAGGGCATGCAACCATACAGTGCTACAATAACTCATCAGAAATCAAAATGAGCTAGAGGGAAAGATTATTATTTCCCTCTATTACGCTTGCGGTCAAGCGTCCAATGTTGCCATGGTAACCGATATGAGCGTTACTGTGCGTCAAGCAATTATTACTCAACCGAAAAGAGAAGAAAAGGCCATTATGATGAGTGATCCTTGTATTTATATATATATATATATATGCAGTGGAAATCCCACATGAGAGTCTACCCGGGTAGACCCCCCCCCCCCCCCCCCCCCGACACCAACCCCGGGTCGAACTTAAACAGGTGTCCAAGATGTTTTAAGTTATTGTCAACACAGAGTAGTATTTCTGGCCATCTAGTCCACCCAGTTTAGATAAGAATCCCAACTGCCTATATCAAAATCATAGACACTTGGAGATGTTATCTACCCGGGGATGACTAAATAGCCACAAAAACTACTCTGGGTTGACAACAAAGTAGAACGTCTAGGATGCCTGTGATATGGATAGTAGGAATAGTTATCTACCCTGGGTTGACTAAATGGCCATAAAACTACTGTGGGTTGACAACAAAGTAGAACGTCTAGGATGCCTGTGATATGGATAGTAGGAATAGTTATCTACCCTGGGGGACGTGATTGACACAAAGACAACTCTGGGTTGACAATACACTAAAGTGTCAAGGATGATTGTGATATAGACAATAATATTGGGATTCTTACATATCCTGGGTGGACTAATTGGCCACGAAACTTCTCTTGGTTGACAATAAATTAAAACATCTGGGACACCTGTGATATAAATAGTTGGAAGTGTTATCTACCCTGGGTTGACTAAATGCCAGAAACATACATAAAATGTTTAAGTTCTCTAATCGACCTGGGGTTGGTCTACCCGGAGGGGCCCTACCCCGGGTAAACTCTCATGTGGATATTTCCATTGTTGTATATATATATATATATTCAAGTTCAAGCGTTGATCTCTCTTTTGTTACTATATCATAATTTTGTATCAATGAAAAGCCTGTTTATTCTGCTTTACAATGATAACCAATTTGTAATGAATCATGGAAGATGGTGCCATGTCAAAAGTGAAAAGTAAAATCGAAATAAGTGAATAATATTCATATATACATACATGAATAAATAAATGAATGAAATATATAATACATAAAGAAATATTTCTCCTTTTCAGTTACTCTTGTGCAACCAATAACTATCCTAGAATCATCACTGAAAATTTAATGTTGTTCCATTCCGGATGAATGTATTATTGGTCAAGCAACCGTAGTAATGTCTTGCAAAAAGCAATCAAAAATCTTTTAGAATCTGGGGGATCAAACTTTAGTCCATATTACTCGTAAGTTTTAAAAAGAAATCTTAAACCCATCCATGTAGGTGTATACCGTAGTCAAAAGCACTGTGCAAAACTCTTTAAATGAATATTTCATTCCAAATACATATTTCATACGAACAAAATACAATCAATTATTAATAACAGTCATTATTAACAATAAATCATTGGTACTGTGGATGTCTTGTTTGAGATTTTGATCGGTCACAGAAGGGACATCATTCCACCAGACATCAGTTCAATCTAGACTTGAGGGCCATTCGGGACCTATATTGAGAGAGCAATGTAAACTCGAATACCCCTGACTACATGATAGATAATGTGAGGAAAAGGGGTTCAAGAGGGATGATGGCTCTCTCTCTCTCTCTCTCTCTCTTCCCCTCTCTCTCTCTCGCTCTCTCTTAATCTCTTATTACGTCGATTTCTCTGCCTCCCCCTGCTTATAGGTATCTCAGTTTCATTCTCTGCCTCTCTCTTTCTCTCTATCTCTCTCTGTATTCCATCTTTCTCGCCCTCTCGCAATCTTTCTCTGCCTCGATCTCTCATACACACTCTCGCTCACATCTTCCTCATCTCTCTCTTTTTTCTTTCATTCTTTTTTTCTCTCTCACTCTCTCTCTCTTCTCTCTCTCTCTCTCTCTCCATCTCTTCTGCCTCCCGCTCTTTTCAAACTCTTGTTCATCAATGGATAGTAGAACGAGAGATTATTGCACTTAATGTGGGCCTAAAATTTCCAGGTTCGAATGAATCCGTAGCAAGGGTGTTTATTTCGCTTTCTCAGATGTAAATAACCCCCCCCCCCCCCCAAAAAAAAAAAATAAAAAAAAAAAAAAATATGCAAACCGTGCATATATCCTATAATCAATGCTGTCAATATCAGAAGCTTGGACAGTCACTGTGGTGGAGCCAGGCATCTTTGATCAGGGCTCATACAGGTCTAAAAATCAGCTGACACCCCCTCACAAAAAGTCACGTTTTCAAGGGAGTTGGAGTTGGTACAGATCTCAACAAAAAAAAATCTCTGATATGCAAGAAAAGCAAAAGTTCTCAGATCTGTGAACACGCATCTTATTTCATTTAGGGGAGGGGTCCAGGTTAGGGGCCAGTATCCTTTATATTTTCGATTTGTGGAAAGAGGCTATAGTATAGACCCTATCACTATGCGAACCGAAACAGCCGCAATAAAATAACTTCACTACCAAAGATTCGTAGACGTACATTCAGCGAAGTCATCGTGGGATATATTTTAGATAGCGTTGGACACCATTTCACCAGACATGAGCTCAATATTGCGTGAAGGACCAATGAAGAGCCTCTGAAGACCAATGTCAACCCTGGAAGATGGGATGTCCCATCGTTCCTTCGCCCAGGGAGGCATAGAGTAAACCCGTTCCCTACCCGTGGGGTTAGTTGAAGGGGTGACATTTCCTACCTCGCATGCTTTAGACACACATTGTATTCAGCGTCTAGATTTCGGGTCCCAATTTTTACAGCTTTGTAAGCTCCACTCTACCCCTAACCCCCCCCCCCCCCCCCCCCACCTCAAAATGAGAGATGGTTACATATTCACAATGATAGTAAGATTGTTAATGTCCATATGTTGGATAACAAGCAAAATAGAAATGGGGTGCAAAATAGGCGGGACAGAAATTGTCATTTCCATTTCCATCCTTATCATAACTTTAATATCTTCACATAATTATTTCAAGTCAACCCGAGAAGGAATTTAGTTACTCATGGCACTGCAAACAAGTAAACGACTTTTTCCATAAATACGGATTTACAATAAATCAGTTCCCTATGATCATGATGATTGTCATCTACGGTGTAACACTGTTATAACAAACTCTTATTATAACATGATAATTTACTACTGCAAACCTCATTATATAAAACAAAAATAACCTATCGAGATCGAGCATTTGTATGCGCAGCTCCCATACTGTGGAACAACGTACTGTTAGATATCAGGAAATCACCAACTGTAAATACTTGCAAATGTAAACTAAAAGCATATCTTTTCATTTAATTACTCATCATTGCTCATCGTAGTTATAAGCTCACCAGGAGCTCTTGCAGCGCACTAGAATATAATATAGTTTCTGAGCTTTACTATTATTAATATTATTATTGTTATTATTATTTTTGCTGGTCCCACTTCTTTGTATTTTAGCCCTGATATAACAAGGTTTCGATAATAAGAGGTAATTTTCTTGGTTTCAAGGAGTTTGTTAAATAGAGGTTTCACGGTAATACGTGATTCAAGAGGGTATAACCCTGATAGCAGAAAGTGGTAAAAATTACGTGATAATTACGTCGTGGTTTTCGTCTTTTTTACGTCCTGTAATTACGTCAATAAGACGACAACTTGCACCAACGCAAGACGTCAAGAGGACGTCTTATTTTGACGTCATCTGTACACTATAAAAACTGAAGTGCTGTATATAGCACTTTTGAGGGCATGCATAGGGACTGCACTCAGAGTGCTATTGAATGCACACAGCGTGCTATTTCAGCACTTTCACGGGAGCTGGACCGGCTCCTTAAACTGCTAAACATTCATTTAAAAAAATGATTTGGGCGAGCTTCGAACCAGGGTCCGCTGATCGAGAATTGCTGGCATTACCGCTAGACTAACTCACATTGTACGATTTAGAGCAGATCATATTGTTACATAGTGAATTTACGACACCACATAGTTCATGTTATCTACTTGACTCCCATGACTAAACTGGATTGCAAGAAGCATTCGTTAGTCCATCGGTAACGTCAGCGCCACTCAATCAGCGGAACCTGGTTCGAGGCTCGCCACGGTCACATTTTTTTTTGCTGGTAAATTAGCACACTGCAAGTGCTATAAACAGCATTTCAGGTGCAGTCACTATACATGCCCCTAAAAGTAGCACTTTAGTTTTTACAGTGTACAAGACGTAGAGATGACGTCAAAACAAGACGTCCTCTTGACGTCTTGCGTTGGTGCAAGTTGTCGTCTTATTGACGAATGAAGACGTGGAGATGACGTCAAAATAAGACGTCCTCTTGACGTCTTGCGTTGGTGCAAGTTGTCGTCTTATTGACGTAATTACAGGACGTAAAAAAGACGAAAACCACGACGTAAATATCACGTCATTTTTTAACACTTTCTGCTATCAGGGAAGTTATGTTGCAAGCAAACGTTTCATTTTTTATTACTTTTCATAATCATCTTCAAATTTCAAGTTCCCGTCGTCTTTTTTTTTTCTTTTCTGGTGTGTAGGTAGAGGTTTTGCTTTTACTGTTCCTTTAACGAAAACGTGGCCAACATTCCCCCCCCCCCCCCACCTCTGTCTCCATAGTTTCTACGAACGCCCCGCCAGGATACAAGCAGCCTAGACGCCTTTTCAGGAATACCAGAATACAGCAACATCTAAGTAAACTACCCATCCCCTTGAGTACCACTGCAGCGTTCAAATTCTTCGGCCAAAAACTTGTGTAGCAATATCAGAAACGAACACAAACCCGTAATTGTATGGGAGTGAATTTAGTCTCAAGTTTTGGGGTCAATTTGTTGATATTCTGGGACAAGGAAAATTAGTTTTGGTGCTAATTCAATCCCAGCGTTTTATTTGATTAAACTTGCGTTTCGCTGTATAGAATGCCGGGTAGAATGGCGATACTATACACAGCCATCGGCCCTTTTGATGTTATTTCATGGTGTTCGCTTATAGTGAATACTGAAATATTTAATAAGCCAAAAGAAATGAAAGTCAATTGTTGCCGTAAATTCAATCTTCATTTCTAATTCTGGAACATGAAACTATTTTCGAGTGAAACCTGCCTGTAGGGCATTCTGAGGTCTGTTTTATATAGAAGCTAAAATCTAGCAGCTTTACAAGATTGTTTTTGGTTTAAAAACAGATGTACACAGTATGCATCCCCCTATTTACAATATATCATATTTTGTTATAAAATTCATTTCACGAAAATCATTCATGTGTAGCTTTTGAAAAGAAGATAAAATTTGGGGAATATCTTGTGAATATGTATAGAATTGTATTGTATTTATATATTTCAGCTGAAATTACTGTATAGAAGAAATACAAATTTTCCAGTAAATAGTTCAAATAAAATCATGAACATAGTGAAAAGCTGGAGAGCCCACTCAAATGTTCTTCCTTGGGGGCCAGGATGTGTGGAATTAAAAACAAAAATACAGAAAGAAAGAAACATATTTATGGAAGTAATACTATTTTTAAGCGAAAAATCTAGAAATATAATGAAGACGTCAAAATAGTTGAGTTCCAAAACTCGCAAATACCATTGATACTGGAAAAGCACTATGTTATAGACTTCATTCTGTCAGTCAATATTACGAGACTGACATTACGATGTTAATGAACAGCTAAGCCTAAATAAAATCCCGTATTCCCCTCCAATTTTCTCCCTCCCCTATTCAATTTCCAAGTTTAACGACCACATGATTAAATTTACTCTCTATTAAGGGCATGTGATATGAAACTAGGGCATTGTAATGAATTTGAATGACGGTTTTGCCGTTGGAATTAATGACGCTAAATTGACGCCAATACTGTTACGGCACATTAATGCGTGTTTAATCTGAATAACTGAACGACAATGCTTCACGCTATAAGTTATGCATATACTATTGATGGTCAGGAGTTATAAAATACAATTTCTGAGAAATATTTAGGTCTTGTGATAAACAATACTTTATAGTGGAATGGTCATTGTACTGAATTACATGTAAGTGCATTAGGCTTGTTGGTATTGTACGGAGAAATTTTGTTGACTCTTCAAAATCTTTATGAATCTTTTGTACGTTCACGTTTGAATTATTGTTGTATAGCATGGGATCCATGTAGAATTTCACAAAAACAATTGGTAGAACAAATTCAAAAACGTTATGTAAGAATGATGTGAAATGACTGCAGCAATAGTTTTGATACATTATTACAAATATCAAGTATGAATACATTAGAGCATAGACGAAAGTATCTCCTACTTGTGTTTTATTATATCAAGCTTGTAAATGGTTTAATGTGGAGGTGTTGTGGATCAGTGGATAAGTCCCCGGACTGTGAACCATGAGGTCCGGGGTTCGAATCCCACCGCAGCACTAGCGTCCTTTGGCAAGACGTTAATCTACATTTGCCACTCTTCACCCAGGTGTTAAATGGGTACCCGGTAGGATGGCGAAAGGTAATGTCCTTTGCTTAACAATTTGAGCGTCACTGTACAGCCCATTGCTGGAATACTCCCCAGGGAGCGGAGATTGTGCATACATTGTGTGCGGGCATGCCAGTATCCGATCACCGGGGGTAATAATAATGACTACCTGTTATTATTAAGCGCTTAGAGACATCGTCGATGTATTAGGCGCTATATAAAAGCGGAATATTATTATTATTATTATTAATAGACATAGGACATAAAAAAAGTTGCACACCTGCGAACAGAATTGGAAGAAATGGTCATACCTTAAAGATGCAAGTACCCTTCGCAAGAACAGATTTTAATATGAACTCATTTTATCATAAAGCTATAAATGATTGGATCAAATATGATGTTTAGCATGTTTAAAAAGTGTTAAATGACCATCTCAACCTACACAGTTAATTTTTAAAAAAATTCTTTACCTCAACTAAGCAATTTTATACTCTGCAATACTACACTGATTTTAATGGCAATCTTCACGACTGACTATCGTTCACATTTTTAAAAATGATAATTTGTGCAATATGTTTAGGATAGTGAATTCAGTTGTTTTTCATATCTGGGAAACATGCTAGTATGGGTTTGATAACAACTTTTTTATATTTTCGCTAGACATGTTTTAAATTCAAATCAAATAAGATCAAATGAAACATGGAAGCAAGGGAGTCGTTTCGAACAGGGAGCAAATGCAAATAAATTTAAGGCCACAATATATTGGGTTCTCACGTGGAATATGACATAATTTTGGTATTCACGCGATAAAATGTGTGTTAATTTATCCATCATCGAGAGAGGACTTCAGTCTGACGACCGGACAGGTCTTACGTAATGTGCACCCCATCAACTAACTTCTGACGAAATACTTCTTACTGACTTATACTGGGAGTTAGACCCCCCCCCCCCCCCCCCCCGGACCGATCCTGGGGAGGTCTAACTCCCAGCATAAATGGGGTATATTCAATCAAAAATCATTATACATTGTTTTAGCCTAACTGAACGTATAAGGCATGACAATTTACTATAGGGATAGCGAGACGTGTTGTGTATTAATTCAATTGTAAATAACTGTTGTAAAATTTAACATTGAAAAAAATCGTATATGTAAAAATATCCACACAAGTGATCATTATTAATGCATATGTTATCACGTAATAGATTTGAAAGCAACATGCTTTTGTAATACATGCACAGTTCGAACAAAATGTCAAACCGCCGCGCCGAGATACCGCCCCCTGAAATGAAAATACATCATCTCTTATAATGGGGCTATTCTAAACATTGCCATTAGCAATGTCTGAGTATAACAACATGAATGTGTTACTGATTACGTGTATCAGCTTAGCCCACAGCTCTGTCCAGACGAATATTTTTGTTTCGTCTCTCCTGCTCTCCCTCTCTCTCTCTCTCTCTCTATCTCTCTTTCTCTCCATCTTTCTAAATTTCTCAGCTTCTGCCTCTCCCGCTTTCTACGTTCCTCAGTTCTTGTTTTTTCTTACAGCAGCTGCCTTTCATGAAATTCCTATTTTTTAACAACAACACAATAAGCCATTCCATTGTATAAAATGATTTTACCCTACGATACGATATTTATTGTTTATGTTTCAAATGTCTTTATGGAGATACATGTATATGGTATGATTTTTTTTAAACACAGTATGGTAAGAGGTGGGAAATCCGCTTTCTATAGATTACAAAATGTCTGCTTAAAGAGGTAAACGACGTTGTAAAAACAGCATTTAGTCGACGAATCAAATTTCGAATACGTTTAGACAAGGGCTAAAAATTTTACATGTAGCAATAACACAAAACAAAACAAAGGAAAAATCAGCTAAAGTTCGCATAACAAACGGCAACCGACATGGTAGCAAAACTAGGTGGACGAAATGGCAAACCTGTCTAAAAACGCGGACACCACACTTTCTCTGTCGCCATGTCCGCATTCCAGGGTAAGGGTGCTCAAATTGAAAGCCCTCGGGGCAACAGGCTGCCCCTCCCCCTCCAGCCCTATTATTACGGAGTGAGACATGGAAATCCGGCCATTATTAGATTACCCAGCATGCTTCATTACTCTTTTCTCCTTGAACCATTAGCTTAGCTGGTCACTAACCAATACCTCAAATAAAAAGCTGTTGAAAGGATATTGAGGTAGCAATTTGAGTTGCGGAGAGAAAATTGGCGCCAGTTTCATTCTTTTCTTTTTTGATTTTTAATTTAGGTCGTACAAAAAAGACCCCCAAAAACCCAGTATGCCATTAAAATCTTATGCCGACAGTGAAGGCAAAATGCCATAGACGACGACTGAATCCAGGGTTTTACAAATATACGATATATAAATATAATTATAAGGATATAACATACATTTAGTTTTCATCACCGAGCAGAACTTCAATTATATATATATAATTGAAGTTCTGCTCGGTGATGAAAACTAAATGTATATAACTAATATATATATAACAATTAATGAAGATACTCCGTGAACAATGTATATGTACAAATTTTCGCCCGTAGGGCTTTATCATGTATGATTATATTTTAAAATGAAACATTGTGATTTCATCCAAAACAAAGAAGCGTCAAAAATGCATACGCATACATAAAATGCGCAAATTATATGGGATATATATATATATATATAGATAAAGCCCTATATATATTAATAGAACAGAAGCAGAATGGATCTCCAATAATGGGCCAAATCTTATTTATGCCACTGAGGTTTTGTGTTGTCTTCCTCTAAGTTCTGAATTAACATGATTGATGTATAGCCAAATACTTACCACTGGATAGTAAGTCACAACTATTGCTGGACATGTATAATGACGGTCACCAAATTTCGAATGTTGGTAAATAAAGTTCAGAGATATATACGTGCATGGTCCGTATAATATGCAGAGCATCGTGCACATTCACATCATCACTTCATTGAAAGTAATATTTCTGTTTTCATTCACTGTGTTCAGTGGAAATGAATTATTTTGAACATAATATGATTTCCTCTTTTTTTCTCTTATAGGTTCCTTTAGGTACACATACAGACTGGTAAGATGTCCCAGATATTTTTTTCTTCTTGTTTTAGCTTCCGCTTTTAAAAAGAGTTATGCATATATGCTATGGCCTATGGTTAGATTTTTTTTCCATTTCAGCATGTAGTTGCCGTTTTTTGTTTTGATTTAATCTGTTATGAAAATACTCTGTATAGTGCTTATAGATCTATGGCCAATCGCACAGGCGTAGCCAGGTTTTTTCAATAGGGGGGGGGGGGGGCTAGACGTGAAGGATCCAACCGCGTGCTCCCCAGGGGGAGCGAAAGCTCTGACGTTTTAACATATTTGAGAGAAAGATAACGGTTTGTAGTGCCTTTTTAGGCTTTTTTCTCTCACTTCCCCCGCTTTTTCGCTCATGCCTTTTTTTTAGCGTCTGAATATGCCCCCCCCCCTGACTACGCCAGTGGCCATCCGGTAACAAAACATGTACATCTTGAAATGAAAATGTTGAATTCCGAAATATTCTGGACGACACTCAGAACAGCTCCTTTTGTGCTGTTCCGATTGTTGTTTTGTAAAGATCAAACTGGAATGTTGCTTTGAAAGGTACTAGGTGTTACAAAAAACATTTCCCACTTTTGATCCTTAATAGTTCAAAAAAAAAATATATCAGATAACCCTGACATTGATATGAGCAATAGCTGAATAGTGTACAATTTTGTTGGAGGTAATTTGAAAATGAAAGCATAAATCAGTTTCATTAAATTCAAGATTATTTTTTAAGTTAGGGTTCAGATTTTGCTCTATTTTCAACCCTCTGTATAATACTTTAACTTTGCACAGGGGTCAATTGGTGTGTATGGGAGTGTGTGGTTAACACCCGTACAATGGTCCTGGACAATGGCCAGGGTTTGAATGCTTTATTATTTATTCATGAGGAATTCCACTATCACAGCTAGTCTTTGTTCATCCTTTGGCATTAACTGTGTAAAGTCATTTCACTGAGATGTCATTTTAATGGGTTTTGAAGCAATCAAAGTAATGCGAAGTGAATTAAGTCATTCAAAGCATAGGAATATTGATGTTGTCCTTGATAATGATGATGATGATGATGACGAAAATGATAGTGATGATGCTAATGATGACAATGATAGTGATGATAATGATGACAATGATAGTGATGATGATGATGATAACGATAACAATGATGAGGGTGATGATAATTATGATGTTGATGATAATGCTGCTGCTGCTAATAATGATGATCATGATAGTGACAGTGATGATGATAATGATGATAACGACAATGATGATGATATTGATGGTGATGATGATGATGATATAGTGATGATGATGATGTTGCAAGCACATGGAAACATGTGCTTACTTTTTTCATGTGCATGCATTTTACCCTGTACCATGAATTTAGACTAGCAGTGCCCAGGGCAATCCATCATGAATTATTAATAAAGCATTCATGTGCCTTGAAGCAAGAGACCAGAAGCCTGGTCAGCAGAGCTCTGAAAAGGTGGTTTTCATGTCCATTGTTCAGGGTTATTGTAAGCACACACTCGTATCATTGGTTCCTGCGTAAAGTTCAAGTTTTGTACAGAAGGTTAAAATTTGACCAAAATCTGGAACCTAACTTTAAAATTAATCATGGATTTAATGAAACTTATTTATGCTTTCATATTCAAATCACCTCCACTAAATTGTACACTATTCAGCTATTACTCATATCAATGACAGTGTTATCTGATATAATAGTTTATGAACTATTAAGGATCAAAAGTGGGAATTTTTTTTGTAACACCTAGTACATGAATACTGAACGCGATTTTGTTTTCTGCATACCCTATTTTGACGTAGGAATACCATATCATTAAAGAATATTAATATTTTAAAAACATTATTGTTTTTAATAGTTGGAGTAGTGCATGGGCGTCAATCCGAGTAGAGAATCTATTGTTCATGGGGGGGGGGGATGAATAGAGTGACGTCACGATTTCCGCCCATGGAGTAGTGTGTGGTTAAAACACTTGAAAAGGTGTCCGTGTTTGGTTCTTCTTCATCAATGTGCATGTATTCCGTCATTTACACCGGTCCTCTTATATAATTACAGGTAAATCTCGTTTTCTTTGTGTCACAAAGAATCACACAAATTATAAAGGATACCTTCCTGTACATGTATTACCAGGGCCCTAATGTTGCATAAAAAGTTTCATTCAAACTACGGTTCAAACGCTGCTCAAATAAACGCAAGACCAAATTACGCATCCTGATTAACTTGCATTTAATTTATTTATTGCATTTGAATGCAGCTCTCATATCCTAGAGGCCAAAACATCATTTGTTACTTATTGCAAAATAACCGTTTATAAACAATAACTTGTAAACCTCCTTTGCGGCTACTCGAATTTTATCCTGAAGAGTCTCATGACCATGTCAAGGGGGGCACCTGGTCACAATTTCGTCATAGATGACATTTGAATGGCTATTTACCACGAGGGTAGGTTTTGGTAGCCTGTCGATAAAAAGAATTAAACTATTTGTCTGCACAATGTAATACGCCTATTGTGTCGATGTCATGTTATGATTTGTATAAATTTCCACTGAATTGCATGCATTATTTGTGATGTATAATTTAATGTTCTTTAATGTTTTTTGTATGATCATACTATGTAAAAAAAAATCCCATGTTAAATCTCCCCGATGTTATTGATGGACGAATAAAATTGAATTCAATTGAATTCAATCCTTCTGTTATTTATCTAGAATCTTAGCTGGAGCAAAACCACCAGCTTTTTGTTCGAAATAATAATAATTGAATGCTTATTTCAGTCTCAGAAACATCCACGGTTTATATTTTATTTTCATCACGTAATATTTGGGCTGATTTTTTTTTTCACGAAAAGAATTTATCATTATTTGAAAGTTAAGACACTATTTTGATTTATGATAGCTTCCTTATATATATAGAGAGAGAGAGACACACACACACACACACACACCCACACAAACACACACACTGAATAAATCACTCCGTTTTGTGTTTCACTCTCTCTCTGTTTTTGATCTCCGTCACTGAACTTTTTCAGCCATATATATATATATATATATACTACTCAAAAGAAGTTAGGGAACACTGATATTTTTGCATATAAAAACAAACAGGAACAGCAGAAAAAGGCAGGAGTGGTAAATTCATTATTTAGTGGGTATAATGAAATCAAAATTCACAATCAATCCTCGAGATTTCATAACCTGGTCACGTGGTGATGTCAATAAAGTCACTGGGTTGAAAACTGAATTTCAAGGCTCGGATACAACAGTCAGTAACGAGTGTGACCGCCCCGTGCAGCCACACATGCAACACAACGTCGTCTCATGGACGTTACCAGATTCTGTAGAGTGTTCTGTGGAATAGCCTGCCACTCCTGAGTCAGCCATTGAGCTAGCTGACGGAGATCCTGCGGTGGAGGATGGTTCTCTCTTACACGTCTGGTCAACAGATCCCATGTGTGCTCAATCGGCGCCATATCAGGAGAATATGCTGGTCATTCCATTCGAGTAACGTTGTTTTGTTGCCAAAAGTCATTGATGATGCGTGCACGGTGTGGTCTGGCATTATCATCCTGATAAACCGCCTGTGGGCCTATTGCTTGAAGACAGGGAATCACAAGTGGTATGAGAATCTCATCCCTGTAGCGAGCTGCATTCAGATTCCCATTGATGACGTAGAGATCGATTCGGTGATGAAATGAGAAGGCACCCCACACCATCACGCTACCTCCACCAAAAGGGTTATGCTCACGGAAGTTCACGTCAGCAAAACGTTCCCCACGTCGTCTATAGACAAGAACTCGTCCGTCGTTGTGCTGCAGAGAGAACCTGGATTCATCAGAAAACAGGACTGCTGACCACTGCTGTCTTGTCCACTGTCGGTGGCGTCTTGCCCATGCGTCTCTGGCGGCTCTATGACGTGGAAGGAGGCGTGGTCTAACGGCTTGACGTCGAGGTCGGAGGTTTCTCTCCCTCAAACGATTCCTAATCGTTTGGTCACTGACGTTGGTTCGTGTAGCTGCCCTCAGTTGACGCTGGAGATGGTTTGCTGTGACGGTTCTTCTCCTCAAAGCTTCAAGGGTGATAAGCCGGTCTTCCCTTCCTGTCGTCACTCGAGGGCGTCCTGACCTTGGTCGCTCACGTACTGTCTGCGTCTGTTGGAAGCGTTGACGCAGCCTACAAATGACGGATGGGCTGACATTCAGTCTTCGAGCAGCTTCCCTCCCTGATACACCCTCATTTAACCAGCCGATAGCTATCGCTCTGTCTTCAGTACTCAGATGTCCACGTTGTGGCATGTTGAACAAGATGATCCTGTCTCACAACGGCCTGGCCTTTTAAAGCCAAATTTCACACAAACATTCCATGAAGCACGTGCAATTTAAGATTTACGTGCTCCAATATCATTCAAATGCTTTGTTCTGGTCATAATGTGAATCCAGTAAGTGTAAAGTCTCTATTTGGTAAGTCACTTACTGTCAGAAATATAATTTCCCAACTTTAAATCAATCTAAAGAAAAGTGTTATAAAATGCCAGTGTTCCCTAAATTCTTTTGACGAGTATATATTGAATAGAAAGTCCACGTGTTGGAGTAATATATTTTGCGGTGCTCCGAAATCTTCGACGAGGTTCACGTATATGACGTCATCAGAACAGCTCAACTATCACTGTGAACATGGCGAACAAAGAAGCGGACAACATATACAGCTCCTCATTGTACCTTCCACAATTGCCCTGGTAGACAAAAGAACATCCCTTCATTGCTATTATGTAAAAATATGTAGAACAGGTGTCACATGCATATTCACCTGTTCTGCTTATTTTACATAATAGTAATGAAGGGATGTTCTTTTGTCTACCAGAGCAATTGTGGAGGGTACAATGAGGAACTGTATATTTTGTCCGCTCTCTTTGTCATCGTGTTCATAGTGTATTATGCTCATCCGTTGAGTGTGTACTTCCGGTTGACGTCGACGGTACGTACACGTCGAGTGAGATCTAAAATGATCAGAACTGTAGTCAACATGGGCAGTCGACGACGTTGACATGCTCGAATTAGTCGACTGGGACGAAGTACTAGTCCACTGCTTCTAAAAGTCCCTAATAGTGAGCTTTCGAGTGTGTCGACTTGAACGCCGTCCTAGATCCTCCCAGCTACAATGGACTGCTTTGTGTTAGCTGCATACCGCGCTTTGTGCAAGAACGGCTCACCCGTCCACTGACTTCTCCCTCGTCCACTAGTCAGATCGAGAACGCGTCAAACATGGTTTTGCCGTCTTCTCTAAAACGTGAACCTCGCTTCACCCATTGTTAGCTTCATGCTTCATCTACTTTGTACGCAGTCAACACAAAGTAGTCCATTGTCGCTGGGAGAATCTAGGACGGCGTTCTAGTCGACACATCCAATAACTCCTTATTATGCCGCCCTTCACCCCCCTTAGTGAAATTTGGATAACCCTTTATATTCTTCTTTCCCTTGTTTCTCCTTTGTTTTTCGCTATTTAGATATTTTTGACAGTACTTATGCCCCAACCGTCCCTGAAAATCAACTTGAATCTAGCACTGATTGCAATAACATTTTCAGCATGATAGTTCCACATTCGCATTATTTCATCAGATTGGTAAAAGTTAAATGCAAAATAATAATATTTACAGCATTATACATACATGTATACCTATCATTGATTGACATTAGGAGAAACCTCAAAGTTTGGTCATCAAGGTACAAACAATACAGAAATCAGATCCGTTTCTGCAGCCGCTCTCTCGAAAATATACGTTTGACATTGAATTTAGACAATTAAAGGGCGAGTCAATTAGAATTACATTTCATGATAATATCAAAGTATTGTGTCAATACTGCTAGAAATCGCATATACTTTTTATTAAAAAGATCTGTGTACTTCTCTAAGCTTCGTTGAAATTGCCTAAATCGCACGTTTATCAGCTAGTCTGTCACGCCCCTCGAAAAATAGGGCCCAGTCACGTGCCTTGTCAGGTGACCTGTGACGTACCATCGGGAACATCTAGCTAGCGGACGACGCTTGTCTGTGTATATCCAGCGCAGGGAATTTTGGATAGGCATGATAGGAGTGCATATCTCAAGAAAATGCCGAGGAGATGTGTTGTTGCTGGGTGCAGCAAAGGCACCAGCGATGGTGTCAGTCTGCACACCTTTCCTAAAGATGATGCAACTCGAAAAATTTGGATTTCAAGGATCAAGCTGACGCGAGCTAGCTCAGTGGGATGGCCCTTCCGCTCACAGTACTGTTTGCAGTGACCACTTCAGGGAGGAGGACTTCGATAGTCAGGCCCTCAGGCCAGGGGCTGTATGACCAGCTAGGATTTGCGCCCAAGAATAAAATGCTGCGGCCGACAGCTATCCCTGTCATTAGACTGGGAACTGAGGGCTGTGGAACTGGAAGCCAAACACAGGGAGCTAAAAAAACAAGAGTCGGTCTGCAGTTCTGAAGCTGGAGTCACTGGAGAAAAAGAGGGTAGGTCTACCGTATCGTACCGTAGAGCCCGGGGGGGGGGGGCACTCAACCTGTTTTTGGATGTGGGTGTGCCGCTGCCAATCTCAAAACAGGGGGCTAAGGAGCTAAATGGTTAATTGAGGAAGCTCATTTTTTGAGGGTCTAAGGAGCGAACGGGCTCATGGGCAGAGCTAATTTTAGCTGCTCGCGATCTCACTACTCTGGTACACATACGGTGCATGAGCTGAGTCAGCGGTCGCAGCGCTGTTTTTAACGCTGTACATGCCGGGCCACTGCACTGGCTCGATGTCGCATGCAGATTGATCTCGCTGAGCCGCCGCTAGCACTAGTAATACCGCGTTCAGTTAGGGGGCACTAGGCCGCCCAGCTCCCCGCTGCGCTGGCCTGGGAGGCTAGGGAGCGACCGTTCCCGGACAATAGGCTGTGCGCATTGTTTTCTCATATTCTAGGGAGCGAGTCGGAAGCCAATCGAGGTGCGGTTAGTGAAAATCTGAAAATCGCATATCATGGGAGCGACACATACATATGTGACATATATATGTGAGTGCCCCCCCCCCCCCCCCCTCCCCCCGGGACGATTTTGCTGTAATTGTTGTAATATATTTAGACTTTCATCCAGTCTTTCAGTGTACTTGGTTGTTATCATAAGCACGCACACAAAGATTCGCAAGGTACGGTCAGCAGTAAAGCGACTGTCCACACGTCTACTTGTCTGTAAAATATTACGTTTTTCCAAAACATAAACCTAATCCAAAAGAGGAATTATCATGGGTAAAGTGTTTGAAAAAATGCCAGACTTGTCATTTGACCTCTACTAAAATGTCTAAACAACCTATTCAAATCCTTTTGGGGGACTTAAAGATTGTCGAAATTGTATAAATAGTGATATGAAAATGGATAAATTATCATTCATTTACATTGCCAACATATTAGTCAAACTTAGTGGCTCCGCGGGGGACTTCCCGATGCTACGTCAAATCGCTCTAGCCAATCAGCTGTCAATTTTTGGGGGCGTTCCCAAATTAGTGAGTTTTTTGACCAATTTCTTGTTACTGGGCAATTTTTTTTCTGTAAAAATGTCAGAATTGTGTCATTGGACCTATGTACTACATTTTTAGCCCCAATGTTGATTCTAATTGACTCGCCCTTTAAATCGCACCGCGGTATTCATTATAACATCCCTTGTCATTGGCATATGTGTTTTTATTTTTAAATCAAGGAAATCAGTGACTGAACACATATTTCCCATGCAGTATATGACGTGAGCAAATCATTATGTTCCTACGTCCATTTCACGCCCTAGAATAACGTCCCAGGAAATCGCACCATGAAAAAATGAACAATCGATAAAGTCCTCATGATAATAATTTCATGGTACATTACTCCTAGCGAAGGTTATTCCAAATGAGTTTTTCTTTCTGTATTAAAATTATCTGATCGTGCTATGTAATCAAATGAACATGTTTAAGATATTCTCACATATTTCCCCGAGGACTGAATTTCATTCGTATGATTATCTAGCGGAACACCGTGTTTCTCATAATGACACATTAGTTATAAGGAGAGAGGAGGTTTCAGGTAAGAGCTCATTTGTTTCCAGAAGTATTATGAGGTCAGGTAAAAGTGCATTTATTTTCAATATAGTCGATCCTACAAATATATTAATTTTCTCCCATGACTGTTTACCCCTAACGAATTAAAATGCTCCGAAATGAATTAACTTGAATACCAAGAAGAGGGTATTGTTATTGGTAGTTAATAGGTACGTTCACACGTAGAGCGATAGCATCGATGCTATCGAGGTGTCGATGCTATTTTGGTGAAGACCAGATAGTGTCGAGACCAAACGCTGTCTGAACGCAGATAGTCACGAGATAGAAGCGAGTTTCCAAACTATTCTTGCAGCGAGTTTAGCAGGAGTAAATCTCAGGATCCAGCGACAAAGCATCGACGCTTTGCGGTAGACCACCCACCGCGCTTGTGACTATTTGTCGTGTGAGCGCAATCGCTGCTATCTTCACTCGCTGCTATTATAATTCTATCTGTTTCATGTGGTGCTATAATATAATGCAATGTATGTATTCATGTGATGTACCCTATTCCCTACTTCTTTTTTTTCTATTATCATTCTGTCTGTTTCATCTGGTACTGTAATGTAATGTATGTATTCATGTGATGTATATAGGGGTATAGTAGGGTAATGTGTATACTGTGTGGTAAGGAAGGGGGGGGGGGTGGGGGGGGGGGTTCCTTCTTTTTATCTTTTTCTTTTTTATATATGTGACCAGGCACCACAAAACCACCCAAAAGTCGCACTGTGTGATTTTCAGTTAGAGATCAATCAATGTGTTTTGGTTGGCATGCATGGTCAAATTTTAGTTTTGGGTATTTCCTGAAAGAGTATACTTTTTTCTAAGTAATCTAAAATGTGGAGGCACCAAACAATCTAGAAGTGGTATTTTTGCCAGCTCTTTATCAGACTTATGTGTGTCTTCTCTGGATTTTGTTGTATTACTTTTCTTTTTCACGACCCTGAATACTTGTCTCATTTTAATCTCCCATAAGTGCACTATGATAAACAGCATATGTCTATGTAGTATGCCAAGTTTTAGGACAATCTGATAATCCCTTCATAGAAATTTTCATTGAGTTCTAATCCTCCATTTGTCACCTTAGCACAACACTTTGCAAGTCAGAGTGCTTCAATGAGTTATATGTCATTTTAAAGCTGAGAATCTGCTCTTTCAGAATCAGACCTTAACTAAAGTATGATGTGGTCTTTAGATATTGATTTACATGTGCTTACCAGAGAATATAGTGTGCATGCATGCGTTTTATTTTGGCATAAGATTGGAGTTCAGTCAATTTTGACATGTACAAGGTTTATTTAAAATTAAGTATTATAACACATGTATTTGCTACTTGATTGTATTATCGATATTACAAATGAATTGTTATTGTGTTATTATGTTGATTTATGAAGACATATAACTTCCGCGCGTTTGACCATGCATACCAATTATACTCGGGTCACTCTGTGTGGCGCAGTAATTATTGTTTTGGCAGCGGGTGAGCGATGTATAGTCACGAGTGGGTGATAGAAGCAAGTCGATCACGGCCTGTCTGAACGTACTGGAAATATTTTTGAAACTTACATAGCATCGATGCTATGTACTACGTGTGAACATAACTACTGTTTTAGATGCAATCAAATATAAATGACAATTGCGCAAATAGTTGAAAATAAGCAATCGTAACAAGGGAGTAGATTACGGTCACGTTAAGAATGTAATTAGAGGAATTGCTAGATTTATTTTTAGTAAAGAATATAGTAGCTGTAATTCTTACTTCAGGACAACGTTAAACGAATTAGCAGTTAAAACGAGGTTAACTTCCTATATGTTCTTATGTTCATTATCCATGCATTCAAATGTATGGGAATGCATGCTTGTTGTCTACATGATAGAGTAACACATTTGAGATAGGAATTTACATTTGATAAGATATACATAAATCAATTTCTATTCGAAAATTGTCCTAATCTTTTAATAATAATAATAATTATAATAATACATAAGATTTCTATAGCGCCATTATCCATTTTGATTAAATGCTCAAGGCGCTTTACAGTATAAGAAACTTATACAAACATAACAAGAGAATGAATAAGAAGAAAAATATCTGTCTTCAAAACGCAAGATTGAACAAATGGGATTTTAGGTTGCCCTTAAAGGAGTTGGAGTTCTTCAGCTCCTGTGGAAGTGAATTCCACATGGCTGGTCCGGCATGATGAAAATTGTCCTATTCTTTTTGATGAATATTGGAACAAAATGCTATTTTGGATTTATTAACTCTTAATGACTATATAACAATCTTTAACACTAGCCCTTTGAATTAGTCTACAAATCAAACAATCTATGTTGAGATGAAGATGGGGGAAAAGGTTGAACTAGATAACGAATATAAGGGTTCTCCACATCGATTTTAGTGAGGGATATAGTTTGCATGGAGTAAATACACCAGCCTCGAGCATGTCGTGTGATCCATTCTCCAGCTCAGATTGTAGTAGATCGGACTGAACGGTTGGAAAGGGGATGAATCTTTTATTCCCCGATATGTTTTGACTGCATTGGTATCTTTCTAAATGCCTTCACACTTATATATGCCTAAATATCGGGAAAGAGTACCAGTCACTCATAAAATTTGATTTTTAACATTGAACATAATAGATGCAGTTTTCTATTAAAAGAAAACATAACTTCGATATACATGTATGTTGATTTTCCCCAAACATGAATATTCATGAGAATTAACAGAAGAATATAGATGTAATATTTGGAACACTTTCCAATTGATGGATGTTTTGGGGATTCATACCGGTCCTCAGTTACATTTTGTTGAATATGAATGATGAACTGTAGTATAAATCCATTAAAGCAAGAACGACACTTTTCAAGTGAATTGTTGTTGATATGAGTAGGTGGTTCATCAAGATTCAAGTTTATACCGATCTTCATCAATTGTATTGCATTTGAATAGATGTGACGCCGTTTGAAGGCCGTCTACAGGAATTGTAATCGATATATTAATAAACTGAAGTGTGATTCTCGCTTTATATTTTGAATAAAGAAAACTCATTCAAACCCATTTACTTAAAATCCACTTGGTCATAGAATTTGCTGTAAAAGAACCCCATCATATTAATCACAGCCACGAATTAATTAAAGAGTATTTACCATGCAATAAAATTGTGAAAAGTGTCTAGAAGTTATTTTCAATTGTTTGGGAATCATGAAAATTATTATCTTGAAAATGGCGTCAGTCTGCTGAAAATAGCAAACAATGGCAAACATTACACTTAGATATGGTCGCGAGGGACTACACAAATATGTGGTATCAAGATACCTTTATAATTCCATAACTATAAGTACCATTTTTACTTTTCGTGAATATGAAAGCATTTTAATAGCCACCACATGGAATTAAAACATAAAATTACAAAATGCGCTTAACCTTTTTCAACTTTTTTAACTAGAGGAATTCGCAATACACCGGCGCTATGGTATGGGAGCATTTTGCAACTGTTAACTAAAATTGAAAAAAGCTCACCAAACTTATTTGGACTTCTCAATATGGAAAAAAGATATTTAGCTTTCATCTAATTTATGCAGATAAATATATTATATAACTCTTTTGTTGTTGTTTTCCTTAGACAAAATCATAGTTTTATATTTTCAGCTGCATACATCTCCCATCTTTATCTATAGTAATTTCATACGCGATGTTTTTACTCCTTCGCGCGCTACGCAAGGTTCAAAACTCCGACCTTCCCCTCAGCAGACAGGCACTTGTTATTACTGGACCGGAAAATTCGGTCGCCATTTTCATAATTTATCTCAATATTTATTTTGAAGTGATGAATGCAAAGAAAAGAATCGATACATATTGCACTCCAAATAGCAACGGCTTTGTAATCCCTTTGTAGAAAAGAAAATATGGCGAATGTAAATACTGTAGGTCTAACATTTCTCCATTCTTGATTGTAGAATAGATGTGAAGCATAGACAGAGTAATTGTAGAATAAAATTGATATTTTTGTTGAAACAAATTGTATATGAAACTGGTAAAAATAAAAATCATGTGATTGAAATTAGCGATGTTGAAAACAAAAGAAAAAAAAAGTGTCTTCAATATGGCGCCACCTGCAGAAGGTGATAATTATAGCCGACGGTGAATGCAGGTACGTCTTCAATACCTTTATATCGAAATGCAGGTCCTACCTGTACTTCCTAGGACTATTAGCAGTTTGAAAATGAGAGTTCAATTGATGATCCTACCAGAGAAAGAACATTAAAAGAGCTTATGAACATATGTCACTGAAATGTTTAGGTTTACTTACAGCAGACAGTGCCCTGAGAGCATGTTGTTGATTCACTCTTCATATTCACATTTTGATATAATATATTCCTCCGAATTTCACAGTATTGTCTTCCTGCGGGTGGTTGAACCCTTTATAAAGATCCTGTATACCACAATAATTTTGTGGATAACAGTTGGTAAGGAATAGTATAAGCTTTCGTCGTTACAAAGTAATTTTGATCGTTTCAGACTGAGAATATATTGCACAAATAAAGATGCTTTTAACAAATAATACGTACGCCAACAATCTACTTCGACATGATACTTTCTGTTTCCTGTAATTCTTAGCTTAAAGGTACGACCCAATGAATGATACTCTGTCTAAGAAATATTTAAAAGAATATCATTATTATTCTTCTCTGTTATATTGCCAAACTAAGGATTTTAATAATATCGAATCGATTTTCGTCTTCAGAATTCATATGTTGTCTTTATAGGAGCACCAGTTGTATTTGAAAACAAACCGTTTATATTATAAATGAATAAAGATACAAAGATTCTAATATTGTAAGCATAAAATTTTCACAATCATATTCAACTTATGTCTATCCTGTGAGGGCTTTTAATATTTCAGTAATAGCAGTTGAGAAACGGAGACATTGGCAGCCATTTTGCCGGCAGGATCGCCCTAGGTGTTATCTGCGGATAAACACTGGCGAGTAACTTGATATCTCCTTCAGATGAATCACTCCGCGTCTCGCTCGCTCGTTCGCCCCTCACTCGGTGACGAAGCGCAATGGACCTGCTAGGTAGAATACGGTCGTCAAATTAAAAATATTCCCCTACTCTTTTCCTTTTTATTCTGGTTTTGAAAACCTCGGCGTATTAAACAGCTGAATAAACATAACCCAAGGAGCACTCATTTTCGTCTCCATTCCAATATTCCATTACTTGAAATCTTACGAGTGACGATGTATGTAACTGCAGCTTGGTTTGTGGAGTAAGTGAGTAGTGTAAACTGGCACTGGTGGAAGACAGGTAAGTTTATTGCCTTTGGTTTATTCTTAATATTCATTAAAGCTATTAGACTATTGCTCTCTCCTCCCAATAGTATTCCACATAACTTTATTTTTTTATTTTTTTTTTGTGGCAGAACATCCTTCACCAAGAAATGATTTCAAACAGAATATATGAATTTGGATTCCAGGTCTACAAAAATCGTTTTATTTAAAATAAATGAAGACACATTTCAGAAATCATGAAGCCATCATAAGTCACTTAGAATATGTTTCGCTGTCATGACAGACTAAATATTGCCTTGCTATTATTTATACATTGTTTCATTCGGATACAATAAATCACGTTTAGACAGGCTATACATTCGAGATGAGAGCCTAAGCATGGCTCTGACGAGGTTTTATTGAATTTCACATCACGTTTCATAAATGTTTTGACTTGCAATATGACTTTCCTTTTGATGCGATAGAATAATGCCAAGTGAAAACCATGCGGATCTGGTATGTTGTAATGGCACTGCATTTATTAAAGCAAGCTCAAAACCTGGTATCAGTTATATTCAGCTAAGCCGTAATTAATATCTGAGTTGTGCCATAAATTTACTGTTCTATTTCCTTTCAACCACTGGAGGGTTTACGGGGCACAAACCCTCCCCCACTCCTCTTTCGAAATGTGGCTTAGATACACTTGTAAATGAAAGATATACTCTAAAAGTGTAATCTTGCAGCCATTCAAATTTTGACTTTGATAACTTTCTTTACCTTGCCACAGATTTTTCGTAATTCTCCCCCTCCCCCCCCCCCCCTCGTTTTTACAAAATCCTGGATCTGCCCGTCACTCAACTTGTATGAAAGTAAACTTTATAGAATATTTAGAATAAATCTAAATTATAACCTCTCCTTTTTTTTTAAAGAGATTATACACAGAACAGCCCCACCCCTCCCTCTTCTTAAAAGATATGTCGCACCATCTGTTTCTCTGTCTGTGTGAATATCTTATATATATATTAAAGCATGAAACGACTTTAATATATATATATAATACGGTGGAATCACAGGGCTCTTGATGAAGAGGGGGTAAACTTCATATCCGTTAATAGCAGACCATATGTTTTAAAATAATACCTGGCTTGCAGCTATTCCGGATTACCTGCTCCATTTGTTTTTCAAATCAAGAAATATTGCTGGAAGCAATCGTTTTACATTTTATAAAATAATACCGGTAACATAGAATAATGTTTGTGAACAAGCACGACTGTTGCTATGGAGACGAGACAATGACTCCAACAGAGATAAAGTGCTGTATTCTCATCTACAATAAGTTTCCATTACCTATATACTTAGAAAATGAGCGTAAGTTAGTGCTCTTGTATTTTCTTAATCTAATAATGGGAAATGGATATTACATATAACCTTCGTCCTCTACTTAGCATTTCGATTCAAAGATGCTCCATGTGTGTTTATTCGATTATATTTTCATTTAGAATGGTAAAGGTGCAGGGAATCGTATGAGATGTAAAGGTTAAAGGGAAAGTATTGTTGCTTTGGAATGTTTAGTTTGTAATCCAAAATATTCTGCATGATCTGATGAATGCTAAACTTAATAATGATAATAATAATGATCATAATAATAATAAACCGTTCTTTTACAGCGCATATCACATTATGATATAACGTCCCTATGCAGTTCCAAATGGTTTGGATATTATTGCCCTGACTTTAGCTCCGACAGCCTTAATCAGCGCACAATGCATTTCAAGGAATAAATCCTGCCAGGTACACATTTAACACCTGGGTGGAGAGTGGCAAATGTGGATTAATGTCTTGCTGGAAAGGAAATTACCGTCTTGCCATTGGAATTTCACTATTTCAAAGGTTCACAGGAAATCAACATCATCTGAGGAATCATTTTGATTTAAACTTTTGAGGTCTTCTAAGCCTCACACGCTTTATGGATTAAAAATGAGAAAAGGCGAGTGGAAAATACATGGGCACAAGACTAATAGCAGAAGAAAACTATTGATATATTTTGTGGCGCACTTTCCTAAAAAGAGAAAAGTGTATTCAGATTTTCGGGGGAGTGCCTTTTTACTCCCAAAAAAATCTGATGCCTTTTGCCGTCAAATTGGCTCTCGGGGCATAAAATGGGAGCAGATTTTTAAATACTCGAGATGTATTGAAGATATGCCATGAGTTTGCCGTGGGGTGTATAAGTATTAATGATAATAATTGATAATGTAATGATGATTAGAAGGCAATGGAATTTGGCAGATGTGTGTAAAATTTAAATGAACATCATCTGCCTTATTTCTTCATAAGCGTATATTCTAGGCATTTTGTTATGCTCAGATTTATCTATTTGAATGATTTGTAACATCAATGACGATTTTCAAAACTCGAGCGATGCCTATGTAGGCCTATTTCAGTAGAACTGCTACCGACTGGGAGTGTGCGCCGCATATATGTAAAGGGTACTTAGACGTCCAAACAACCAAAGTCATGTTGGCATAACGTAATGATATCAGAGTACATCGAGCTGAAATCATGGCATGTTCTCACACTGTATCACCAATCGCTCCCTCGGGGTAGCACTGCATTTCATTCCGCTTCAGATATGGTGTGAATTGAGAACCCGCTCATGACGGAGTAGCATCAGGGGGCATAGCAACCTGGCCCCGTGAAATGAAAGCAGATGGGTCGGGGATGAAGGGTGGCTTTATGGATGTGTAAAAGTTAACTCTAAAAAAAAACAACCCCAAAACCGAAATGTAATAGATTAAAAAGAATGACAATCTGCAGAAGAAATGTCATGGATAGAATAAAGATGACAAAATAAAGACAGAGAGAAAAGATGATGATGGTGACATTATTCAGCTTGATCGGACAGTTCAGTGAAACCCGTCATCCCGATTTTGCATGATTGTTGGTGACGTGCTGTGTATATGTTTTTGTGAAAGTTTTTACAAAATGCAGGTCCAAACAACATAATTGGTGCCCGATCCCGATGTTTCTTTTTCGGTCACTTGTCGGTCTCATCGATATAATTGGGTATCAGGAGTTGAAACAGTTGAACGACAAATGCTCAGCGTCAGTTCATACATTAACCGAATTCTTAGCTTAAACCTTTGAAAAAAAAATTAAACCCTAAACCTAACCAAAAACCGAATTGCTACCCTAACCGTAACCCTATATTTTTTGACGAAAATAAATTCCGAAGTAATCATGGTAATTGTTACCGGAGCATGAAACATGTTCCTTCATTCGGTATTTTGTATTAGAGAAGTGTTCTTACAGCTCTACAAAATAATCTAGAAAAAAATGAGAGTGATCATAATGTAGACATGTTGTTTGTGTTATGATTTACTGAATACTTCGTTGCCCATAACATCTTCGATTGGGTTTGCGTCATAGAAAAATAGAGAGAAAAAAGAAGACCCATCATGCCCCTGGCGTACTCCCAGCCAACTACGGCTTCCATATTATGAGCGAAGACTCTCACGAAAAGTCAAGAGTCAGTGAGGTGGTAGATATCACACTCTTCCATAGGGTGACGACCTTAATAAATACGCTTCAGGAGAACGCCCTCTGATTCGATCCTGGCCGGATGAGCTTCATACTGCTTCCCTGAGCTATTCAGTCATTCGTTCCATTGCTCTTTTTGTCTCACTCTCTCTCCCTATTTATTTCTTTCTGTCTTTGTCTCTTTCTTTACGTCGGTTACCCTCTTTCCTCTGTACATATCAGTCTTTTCTTCTTTTTCTAATTCTTCTTCTTCTTCTTCTTTGTCTTCTACTTTGTCTTCTACTTCTTCTTCTTCTTCTTTCTTCTTCTTCTTCTTCTTCTCCTCCTCCCTTTTCGTCCTCTTCTTCTTCTTGACGATTTTTACTATCTTTTTCTCGCTGCCTCCGTCTCTCTTTCTGCTCCTATGTCTCTCCGTCTGTTTTCGAGTCATTTACCGCCTAGTCATCTCTTCATGTCTTTCAGTCTCTATACCTCTATCTCTATCTGCCCCTCTCTCTCTTTCTCTTTCTCTGCTTGTACGTCTCACTCTCTCTCCATTTCTCCTTCCATGTCTCTTCTTTCCTCAACCTCCCCCTCCCCGTTCTGGATACTTGTCAAACCTCTGTCCCCTTTATCATCAATTGGAAATGTTCATTAAAACAAATTTAGAATACTCAAAGTGACAGCTACATCCTATATCCACTTTCCTGTGTCCTGGCAGCCTTGTTGGACATATCGGGAAGGTGAACTTTGTTGCGGAGCCATATACCAACGGGTGCTTATGTTTGGACTGAAGAGTTTCTTTATTCCGTTTTCACACGAACATGGATGAGGAAACAGATTTCTTGAAAGTTGTCGTGACTGGGATCTAGTCCGAGATAGGGTAATGTGGTCCATGTAGAAAAGGAACATCTTGATATCTTCATTTCAATTGATACAACTCCAGCAAAACAAACGATTTTATGGTCTTTTATTTGGGTATTTGATTCAGAGCTCTTCATTTCGTGTTGCTATATCAAGCATACGGTACATCTGTATTGTACAAGCTGTTTATAAAAATAGATGCATGCTATATTTGTGAATCCCTCTAAGGAATACGCTCTGATAGGACACCAATGTCTACCTGTAAAAGTGGCGCGCTAGAACGGCTTGGCGGGAAAAGTCAATTAAATGGAGAAAGCAGAAAATCAAATTTGTGTGAGGTTGATGCTCCTGCGCAACCTGGTGGAATGGTGACTTTTTTTGGAAAAAAATTAAGCCAAGAGGTGTCGGGTGCATGAACCTTAACAGAGGGGGCACTAAAAGGGGTTATAGCACTGATGTTGAGTTATTGTTTGAAAACCATATATCTATGTTTAGAGTTTTCTCTTCCTTACTTTCGTGATGTTTGGTCTCTCTTTCTTTCTTTTTATTTACCATTCTCCTCTGTCTGCCTTACTATCCGTTATGCCATTTTGATGTTTCATTTTCCCCCTCTCTCTCTCTTCTTTCTTGTTGCGTTTCGTTCTTTTCTTCCTGACTTTATTTGCGTCTGATTGTCACCTGTTTCACCCTCTTTTACCCCCCCCCCCCCCCTCTCTCTCTCTCTCTCTCTCTCTCTCTTTCCTTATTCTTCAACCTCTTTGTCTGGACCTCCCTGCCTTTCCGTATGTAGGCCTATGTGTTCATTTATGTTTGTCTGACTGATGTTGTTTTTCAGTCTGTATGTCTCTGTCTCTTTCCATGAATTTTGTCTGTCAATTCTTATGTTGTAACCAAAAGGTCTGCACAGCACTTTCTTTTAAAAATAATGAATATAAACTTGTCCTGCTCATCTCTCTCTCTCTCTCTCTCTCTTTGTATTTCCTATTCTCTCCCCCTTGCTTATATATTTCTTTTTCTTTTTCGCGCTCACACTCGTGAGTCTATACTGCAACCTTTTTCACACCATGGACCATGACTCTCACACTTCAGCACCTCTTGTACATTAAGTCTACACCATCTATTTTTATGTATTGCACTTTGTGCCCCTCTATCTTGTCAATATTTTTTAATCACATACCTTGGTTCCTCGGTTTCGTATCCACAATATTTGTATTTCTCTCTCTCTCTCTCTCTTCACCCCCCCCCCCCCCCCCGCCATGCAATTCCACACATCTCCATTTTTCTACACTTGCTTCAATACATAAAGTAAGCGATTAAAAAGTGGGAAACTGAAGAGGAGTTAAAAATGAGCTGTCAACGCCTTTACACTGCGTTTCAAAAGCAATCAAAATTTATCAAAGAGTATAATTTTCCAGTCAAAACATCCCATTGTCTACAAGCTATAGACTATTGACACTTAAAGACAGGCAACCACCCCCAATCCCTCCAACAAAGGCCCTCCATAATTGATTCTGGAGTATCATCAAATTATTAACTGAAAATGACTTGACGTGCCATCTGTCCAGTGCCTCAATCAATTTTATAAAACGTTAGAAGTAAAGTATACAGAGTAGAAAGAGATGATTCTTTATGCACCTGCGTTTTTATTCATCTTGCCCTGCTTCTTTTATTATTATTCTACGGGTTTTCAGAAGAGCTTAGAGAGAGCGGGCATGGCTTACAGTAAACAGATATAAAATCCATATATTTGAACATTACGATGACATTTCGCTCGCTTGCTCCTAGGTGTAACTAAAACCTCACAATAATTCTTGACAGGATGGAAAAGCTTGGGGGGTAGTTTTTTAGAAGTCAACCTCATGTCATGCAATGTATGGTAAAAGTTAGGCATGTACCGAAGTGATGTACATTTTTCTAGATGTGATTTTTCGCTTTTAATTGGAACTTTAGAGTTTTCGACTTTTGTTATAATATTTGGTTCCGATGGTTATAGGATAAACCCAGGCACGTCGGATACAAACCCCTCTGAAGGTAATATATAACATTTTTGGGGTTGTCATCATGTAGAATGACCAAAAAAAAATCCATGAAAGTTTTAAGAAACATCATCTATTCTTTGTTAGAGATAAAATGATATTTGTTTTCAGCGAGAATAATAATAATATTTAAAAAAAACATTAATCCTTCGGTACGAAATACTTTAAAATCGTATAGACAATAATGAGATGAGTAATAAAGGCATTCCATGATATAACATTGTTGTGTCCATATTTTGGTTCCTTCCCCAAAACGTATGTACTGAATTTTCTACGTTATGTAATTAATGAAACTTTAATTGCGTCTTATCTTGTGTGAATCTATTACTCAAATCCTGGTAACCTTGCAACATTACTTTAAATTCCTTTAAAAAAATATATTTCTTTGTTTTATTGTAAGAAATATGTCTACTCATTTCTCGACATAAAAAATACACAATAGATGGCTGTATCTTTTCGTTGTGTTATCCAATATATAAGTCTAATTTAATAGTTCCTCAGAAATTGATTCCTATGTAATTATATTGACAATATGATTCTTTTACAATGGTAGCTTAACAATATATCAATTTCCTGCTCCCCTAACACATCTCCGCTATTGATATTCAATCTTGGTTATTAAATTGATTCTGGCTTTCCGGCTAGGCATTTCATAACTAAAATTACAGGTGGCATCACTTTGTTTATTTATTTCAAAATGCCATAGTTATTGATGTCAATTAAAAAAGTAAATTAATACTTGTTAATCCCAATAATTTCAGATAGATATATTAAGATATATTTTTAGAAATCATTTATTTTTTTCTTTTCTTTTAAGTACCACTTACCTTGGGAAGAGACTAGTGCGGTGTCATCATTTTTCAATCCGTTAATTTCTCAAGCATATTTAAATCGATATTGGCAGGTGCGTAGGATACTGTCTCAGTCAAATACTGCCCTACTTTATACCAGGGGTTTGTGCTTATATCAGTTTCAAATCTGGTCAGCGTATCTAAGATGAAAATTGATGATTCACTGAGAGAGAAAGAGAGAGGGGAAGAGAGACATAGGTCATAGGTTTCGAGAGCAGACAATGCAATGAGTAGGAAGAAATAGACAGAGAGAAAGAAACATAGAAAGGTGGAAGGAAAGGGACAATAATGAAGAAAGACATATTATACAGAGTGACAAGGTATTTTTGATATACATGCAGGAGGAAAGAGAGAGAGTGAGAGAGAAAGAGAGAAAGAGAAAGAGAGGGGGTAGCGAGAGAGAGAGGGGGAAGAAAGAAAGAGAGAGGGGTAGAGAGAGAGAGAGAGAGAGAGAGGGAGAGAGAGAGGGATACAGAGAAAATATCGACTTCTTTTATTCATTGGTATGTGTTGATAAAAATCTGAAGAATGGTAGCTTTGCAAGTTCACACTGGCAGGTGGATTGTGATCCAGAATCAATCTCAGAGAACTATTATTTATGTTTATTTGATTTTTTTTCCATTTTTGTATCCTTTCTTTTCAAACAAATTTGCCACGGTGTATCATGTGTATAGGAGCATTCGCAGTGCCTTACGATGTAAGGAGAAGGTTGCCATTAATCTAAAGGGAGCACTTCAAATCACCCGTGGGCCCCTCTCCTTTTAAAACTCACATCGTACAAACCTTTAGTACACACAAACTGTCCCGCTCTCCAATAGTGTCCCCAATTTTTGTGCCCCTTTAAAAATTTTAGGCCCAAAAATCCACCTGATAAGATATTTTTTCCCTTGTAAGGTATTTCTTTAGTGAATTAGCACCTAAAATGTGATAGTTTATATTTTTCTAGTCAGAGGTTTTTCGGCACTGTGCCCCCTCCCCTTTACAAAATCTTGGAAACGCCCCTGATTCTTTACCCTTCAAACTCATACCTAACTTTAATTGAGAGATTCTGAGCTTTAATCCGGGGCACTCTGCTTTCAAAAAACAGTTGACAGGCTTTCGATCAATCAGAAATATCACTTCATATTTGGTATTTGACTTTTAAACTTGCCTTTAACCGCAATTCGTTCTGGAAGATATCCCTAGCACGGTATACCTCAGACCTTCTATATAGCGAGAACCGGAAAAGCGTTTACTCTTGGTGATAACATGGTAATACATGCACGCTTTGATCTATGACAGTAGCTCTTGACTCGGGTATATAAGCAGATAAATACCTTGATATCGAAAGAAGAATTACAAAATGCTTTGTGGTGTTTGGGTTTCTGGTCATTAGAAAAACCAAAATAGTTTCCACGTTTCCATTAGAGCATCCTTGTGTTTTATAGCTACCTTTTATCGTTATAATCATTATCCCCAAAGCGAAGTCGTTGCTTTCACTGAATACATCGAGGTATATTTAGGGGATAGAGATGGCAGATATCTCTTAAATTAAGAAGATGTCTTTGCATTAGTTGCTAAGGATACAATCTTCTGTATCTATGGTAACAAGGAACAGCACAAACTGTTACCATCTGGTTATCAAATCGATGTTTCGCACTTTATACTTTTCATTTATTCCCAGATTGTTTTCCCAGAATACAAATATATTTGCCTCGATATTTCCTTTGGTTATCGTCAATGCTTTGCTATTCCCTACACCTGCTTTTGGAAGTGCTTCACGAAATTGATTATGGTTGAACCGTTTTCTTTATCTTCTTTTTTTTTCTCTATTGGTTTTTATTTTTTTTATTTTAAAAGGCGAGATGAGATAGTAAATCCCATACACCATTATGCAGCAGGAGAACATTCATTTTTTTTTCATTACAAAAAAGCGTGGACCAAGACCCTCCGGACAACCACCCCTCTCTCCTCGATATTATCATTATTATTATTATTATTTATATTATTATTATTGTTGTTGTTGTTGTTATTATTATTATTATTCGCTGGGATATTCTTTTGTATTCCCTTGGATTTTTTTATTCTAGGGGAAGCCATTTGAGGGTATACTCGTAGAGATAATTGTATGGAGGTACTTGTCCTGGCATAAGGAAGTTGTTGTCCCGATACGGTCCATTATTAGAAATAGGTAAGCGTGTACTGGCCACCTTTTTGCCATCTTCAGTTTTATCGTCAATGCCATTGGATGATCCTAGGATTCCCCGTCGGTTGTGCCGTTCAAATTATAGCCACATGTATACGCCAAGACAGTATTGACATGTAGGATAGTGACACAGTTTCGACACGTATGTTGTTAATGAACCATGTCCTGCTAGATGACTAACGTGCCTCGATTGGTATGCTAGAACATGGATAGAAGATCAGGCCAGGATACATCATTGCAAGCATACGAATGGGTGTCAATCAAATTTCTTCATGGGGGAAGGGGAGGCATGCGCTAAAATATTACCAAGCCCAAAAGTAAAAGGTCCAACCCTCTCATCCTGTTCTGGGTATTCAAAGATATTGAATAACGGTAGGAGTACTGGCTTGGCCTTCAGATGTGGTGCCTCCTGGTCGTTTATCGAAAATGGTGGGGAGGGAATGAAATTCCCCTTGCCCCTCCCCTCCCAGGTTAGAGGCCCATTGGCCGATGTAACGTCTAGGATATAGAGCCTGCGCATAATAAATGCGTCTTGTCAGGTATAGACGCAATACGTCACTGTTCTTAATTTTTCAGGGATAAATTTGAAAAAAAATTCTCCGAAGGCTGCCGTATTTTTAGTATTACTTCTTTAACAAGCAATATATTTTGTGATTTTACTCATTAAAATCATTTTCTTTGATATTATTTTTTCTATTTTGATATACATATAAATTACCACATGCATGAGCTGAAAGAAGAAGCATTCTTCATTTTTGTTGCATGATCATAATGGTGTTTGACCCAAGGAATATTTACAAAGATCAATCAATAAAATCCATTTTGTATTTGTATTTTTGTATTTATTCTTTTTCCGTTTCACATAAACAAAATATAAAGAAACATGACATAATAAATATAATACAGCAAAGTTGTTAGAACATGTGTCATATAGAATACATGAAAATATCATAAATCTTGAAAAAGGATCAGCAACATAACAACACTTTAGCTTATAATAAGTGTAAAACGGAGGGACTTGCCAGAAAGAAGCAAAGCTTGTACAAGAGGCAAGCCCCTGAACTTAGTTTCAATACGTTTTAATCCAGGGGGAAAAATGAAAAAATGTATAATGAACACATAATATATACAAAATATAAGAAGTTATAAAAGTATAACTGATAACAAATATAATAACAGGGGGGCAGAAAGGGAAGGTGCAGGTAATTATGAAAAGACAGACTGTAGGGGTACGTGTATGGAACAGGTCGTTAGGCATGCTTATATGATTTCAGTTAAAATAAAATGTTATACGAACGTATAATATAGGTATGGATATGTTATAGTTATTTATGTATTGACTTGACCTGTTGCTGTGAGTATTGACAGATTAACATTTTTTTAAGCATACGTTTAAAAGCATTAATACTAGGGGATTCTTTAAAATCACGAGGCAGAGAATTCCAGTATGCAGATCCAGAGTAAACAAATGAGTTCTTTGCAAGTAAAGTTCTTGTTAATGGTAGATGATAGTAGTTTCGTTGTCTAGTTGGGTAGTTATGTATAAAAGTATTCTTGCGGAACATATTAGAAAAAATTGCGGGGAGATTGTCTTTACTTAATTTGTACATGAATTGGCCGAGTTGGAAAAGATATATGTCATTTACTTTCAGAATATTGTTTTCAAAGAATAATATATCGGTATGTGATCTAAATTGCGTTTGAAATATTATTCTTAGAACCTCTTTCTGCAAAAGTAATATCCGGTTTAATTGTGTTTTTATTGCACATCCCCAAGCTATAATTCCATAATTAATATATGGAAAGATCAATGTGAAATAAAGTGTCAGCAATGTTCGAGAAGGACAAAAATGTTTGAGTTTATTAATGATTCCGATATTTCTAGAAATTGTTTGGCATGTGCTATCGATATGAGGTTTCCATGATAATTTGTTGTCAATAAGAACTCCTAAAAATCTTGTTGTAGAAACATTATCAAGAACATGGTTATCAAAATGGATACTGCCTGGTGAACTATTGATTTTATTACTAAATAACATGTAATTTGTTTTCTGGAGATAAAGCGATAGTTTGATCCAATCGGTCACATATGTCAGTTCAGAATTTACAATTGTAATGAGTTGATTAACATCAGCATGAGAAAAGAAAATATTTGAGTCATCAGCGAAGAGTATGAATGACAATAAATTAGAAGATTTTTGTATATCATTAATGTACATGATGAAAAGTAAAGGGCCAAGTAGGCTACCCTGCGGCACGCCACAAGTAATTGGAAGAGTAGAAGAATTGCAATTGTTAACCTCACCTATTAGTGAGGTAACTCCTGAACCACTCCAAGGCCTTCCCTCTAACTCAATAATGACAAAGTTTATGTAGAAGAATATCATGGTTTATGGTACCGCAGGCCTTGGAGAAGTCCAGGAAGATACCAACAGTGTGACAACCTTTATCAATAGAAGTGGTGACTTTATCAATAAATGACAAAATTGCATGAGAGGTACTATGGTTTTCCCGAAACCCAAATTGGAAGTTTGAGAAAATGTTGTGTTGTTTGAAAAAATGTGTTGTTCTCGTATGGACAATTTTTTCAAGAATCTTAGATAGCGAGGTAAGTAGGGATATTGGACGATAGTTAGAAACAAGTTGACTGTCACCTTTTTTGAAAAGAGGAATAACTTTTGCAATTTTCATTTTATTAGGGACCGGTCCTGTGTTAAGAGAAATATTAATCCTTAAATGTCAAGATGCACAAATTACTTTTTTCTCCATACACATTGTATTTTATTTACATTGTTTCTGCCTGTGTATAGTTTTTCAGATGCATAATCTTTTTTAAATTAAAAAAAAAAAATAACCGAGAAGGAACCACTAATATTGCTTGAGATATACTATCCGAAATTATAGATTTTGGTGTTAACTATTCTCGATTGCTGGGATTCGTCACTCATACATAGACATGGTAGAAAAGTTTGAGCAATGTAACAAAATGTCGCAATATGAGGTACTTGTTTCGTTATGTATTTGTCCATCTGAATAAACCCCATTGTATGACATCAAGTACATCGAGTTTGCTCTCAACGATCTCCATTTATTTCTATAACACTTCCAGGAAGTCCACTTTATCCCCCGGGAAACTCGATCAGAAATAATTGTCGCAATCACGTCATATTGGAAATATGAGAACGTTTCATATTACATAGCAAATTCTAACTGGGCTAAGAAAACTATTACATTATTGTAAATATAGCTTTACAAGAACTCAACACTCTCTCTTTCTCTATTCACTTTACACAAAACACTTATACAGTAATGACGGGGCAACAAGAATTGTTCAATACTGGATTACAGCCCTTTTCTTTGCCTGAGGTTAAAGATAAGAGTTGATTTCTGACAAAGGTGAACATAATTTGTGAGTTTTCTCGTTCTTTATGCGGAACAATATCAAAATACCAATTTCTTATCAAAAGGATGAACCCCCCCCCCCCCCCCCCCCATCTTCTTATATTCAAGTAGGAATATGAATAGTCAAACCTTCATAACTCTGATTTCACTGTAGTCCCGAATATTCATATCTGTGTTTATTGCTGCTTTCTTTTTCAATGTTTGTGATTATCGGCAAGACCTGGCACTTTGTAATAATACTAATGATCCCAAAACCTTACATTAGACACACATAAACAACCATTTCCAATAACTTTTTGACATTTTCTTCCACAATGTTATCACTTGACCAGTTACACGTTGCCTTTAACCCTCGTATATTTCCTCCCAGAATATGTCCATTTTAAGCACCCTTCTGCCCCGGCCCGAGAGAGGCCCGAGTTCGATGACGGTCAGTTGAAGTCAAGTGCTCCCATGGGGCACTCATCTCTATACAGACAAAGATATAGAGAGCCATGTTGCATTTTGATTATGACATCAACAGCATATGGATGTTCTTGAGAAGGTGAATGCGTGCAAATATTATCATGAAGGTTACAAGACTGTTTTCTTACAAAGTATTTAACCCCAGGTTATTCTCAGCAACACTTGTTTTTTCTGAGTGTTTTTTAGAGGTTATTAATGTAATCACCATCCATAAATATTATATAAGATATTTTTTACTCAATTTCAGATGAATAATTGAGAAAGTCATTATCCATAGAAGATATTTATGAAAATGAATAGTAGAAGACGACGAGTCAGACATGCCAGAATGATAAATCAAAAGCATCAATCAGAATTCAACTACATTAATCTGTTGTTTTTTATTCATTTATTACCTTGTCGTAGATTCCAGGGAATGAAACATTAATCCAGACAATATTTAATTCACAACCTGTGACATTTGGAAAATACTTGAAACCCAATGTGATCTTGGGGTTTTTTGTCTTCAACATTGTGACGTTTCCAATCCACCACCATTATGACATATCAAAATGTTTGATCGGGACGGGCTTTATTCTCTTCGAACTGCATACAATTTTATAGATCATAAAAAGCAGGCTATATGTTAGGAAATATAGTCAATCATAATTGAAAATCATGATGATATTTGATTTGATATCAAGACATAGCTGCCATGCCATTCGACCTACGACAGAAAGGCACATGTACTTTTTCCTCCAGCTCTCAATCAAATTTGGGGAATTAAGCAATCATACTTTGGACTGGGCCGATTTAGAAGGCCTGATGACATTTGTGGTTAATGACATTTGAGGGACGGGTAATATGATTTCTGTAAGCCCAATCATGGGGGTAGCTTACCCGTCGATAAAATTACAGATCAAAACTTAAAGAGAAGGCTGAGTTCTAATAATTTGTGAATTTTCTCATTCGTTTTATGTCAGTTTCGAAGATTTTTACTGAAGAAATATTCCTAATAAAAGGGATTCCTCTTCAAATGCCCTCATAGTTACAAGGATAGGATTTTGTTTTTAATAGCTAAACTTTTTTGACCAAACTTTAATGCCTCTTGGGTGCATAGTCCCACATTTCTGTGTGTAATGCTTGTACTTCCATCACGACTGAGTGAATTTCTTAACATATTAACGATTCAAAACCTCACAGTATACACCAGTTGTTATATACTATATGATTAACCTTTTCTAATAAGCCAGTTGGTAATTACAATTTGTGCATGTGGACAATCACCAATAAAGAGCCCAGGAAATTGGATGGTTGTTACATAACACTGCTCAGAGCAGTCCAGAATGTCAAGGTAGATGCAGAACACCACATAAGCATTGCAGAACTATAAGGCCATCATCTACCAAAATGTCAGATAAGAGAGCAGAGAAGAGTGAAAATGGCTGGCCACTGCTTCAGGAGAAAAGACGAACTTGTCTCAAACTTTTGCTATAGACACCATCACATGGACGAAAAGGCAGAGGAAGATCAGCAAAAACATACATAAGAGCTAGGACACAGGACTGGAGGTGGAAGAACTAGGGAAAGCCATGCTAAATCAAAAGTACTGGGCCATCATGTCACGAGGAACCGTAAGAACTCGGCTAAAGTAAAATAAGTAAAGCCTGTGCAGATTAAATTCAATTTTACCTAGTATGATCACTTCAAAAACCGACCAGTCATAATACCGACCATTAAGCGTATCATGGCATCTAGCGCGCGTCTTGCAAATCAACGCATGGGACTACGCGTAGAATGCCTAGCAACGTTGAGAACTGCCAAAATAAAGCAAGATGAGGAATAAAAACGTAAGTATTATCAATATATTGTTAATTTTTTTATTAAATTAATATTTTTATTAAAATAATCTCTTTTCATAAATTGCCATTGACTTATGTGCAGGGGTCGGTAATAAGACGCACTTCTCCCTCTATGCGTAAAATGAGATGACTCTATTGTGACGTCATTTCTACAAGAACGCGCAAATATTATCGCTCGTCAGTACCTGGATCTTGTAAAATTCTTGTTCCCCAGTATTTGGGTAGTAGTCTGATGAATTTTCATTACGTTTCATGAAGAATCTTTCCCGTAGTCGTTGGAAACATCGTTAAGAGGTCGGTATTAGGTAAAGGCATCATATAATTTAATTTTACACGATGCCATTTTGTACGCACCACGATGAGCGCATCAGTATGATACTACCATAGGATATTACTTGTAAAACAAGTAACGCGTCCACAAACACAAATGCACGTGCGCGTACAAATTGGGGTCATTTCAGGGTCATTTTGAACATTTTGAAAATTTCGAACATTTTGAACATTTTGTGGGCCGAAATAATGCACTCTGTGCTCGACTCGCCACCTGGATATACCGCACTCGGTCCTGCGGACCTCGGTGAGGTATATCCAGGGGAACTTCTCGCACATCGTGCATTATTTGGCCCTGAATGCACTCGCTACCGTATCTGTACGGTTGGAGTGGGTCGGTAGGAATTGTGTACACAAGGTACCTCTGAATTGTCTGAACGAGGCGCAGCCGAGTGGGTTTCGGACAAAATTCAGAGGTACCGAGGGTACACAATTCCTACCGACCCACGAAAAATACCTGTGCATCATCTGTTTTATAGAATGGGTAAAAAAAAAAGTGAAAATCAAACTTTTTCCCAATCATGCATCCAGTGAAAGTGAGCCATGCGTCCGGTAAAAAAAATTACCGGACGCATGGCTGAAATTTACCGGACGCATGGCTAAATTTACCGGACGCATGGCTCAAATTTACCGGACGCATGGCACTGGTAAATCATTTCCATGCATCATAAATAGATTTTAGAAATTTAATGACTTCCATAGAGAACTGAAAATCTGGCTAATTAGGTTAAATTTCAGAATTTCATTTTATTTCAGTGTTAGAGTCTTGACCCTAAGCCTAGGCTAAGCTAACTACTGTCATGACTGTCAACTTTTTTATTTTAGAATCTGTCACTCATGTCAACAACAAGCCGAAGTTAGATATAATCTAGTCTATTTACATTAAAGCAAGTAATTTAAAGAATTAATGCAAAGAGAACTTCTAGTCTTGCATCAACAAATTTTAAGTCTGGTCAGCCCATAATCCAGGCCAGCCCAGACCAGGCCAGTGTATGCTGTGCTGTAGACTGTAGTGAATCACCGTACCGTATGCACTGCAGTGCAGTGCAGCGTACGGTACTGAAGTTTGTTTCACACTGCACTAATTTTCATTTAATCGCTTTTTCAGTTTGCTTGTTTTTAAACAGGTAGACCTATAATCGGATTTTATTGGGCTTACCATCAGAATCCGAAGTCAACTATCATTAACATCTGAATTTTGTCTCAAATCTTGCAATTCTCCGTCATTAAAAAGTCGTATATCGCGTCTCTCAGCTCAGACTCTCGCACTCGCTAAAATAAATATCGATAGCATGTTTACAGTGGCTATCGTCAGTGATCGTAATAATTATTGATATCGAACGTGCAGGCCAGTAAAATTCAAGGCACAGCTCTTGACCAATGAGATTGCAGGGATTCTGAAACCCATTCTATAAATACTAATTACGCATCGGCTTATTGCTTCTAGATATAGTTTATTTTACAGTGTAATCACTTCATAACCAGAACTCAACTTTATCCTTACATGGGTGATGTGGATACACCGAAGCATCGTTAGGCCTATCATTTATCCAATAATGAAATAAATGCCTCAGATATTTACAGTTAATACTTTAAACAAACAAGAACTGTATTCACCAACATGCTTGTTAATAAAAAGATTTTCGGAAAAAACAACTTTTGAAATAACTATGTATAACCACCATATTGCTTTTGCCATGGCATGCGCATTTAAGACTACATGTCAGAGAGTGTGCTGTATTTCCCACTTTCACCCTCTCTCTACCTCTCTCTTTTATCTTTCTGTTTCTCCCTCTGACTTCTTTTGTCGATATTTATATAATATGTATACGAGTAGGAGGTGACAAGCTCGGAGGGAACTAACAATGTGTAAAGAGGACATATTCAGGGTTGGGTACCCTTGAGAATCCCCGAGAGAAAGAGGTATTCCATTTCTGTAACATTTCTGTAATATTACTTTGGTATCTCCCGTCTAAGGTGTCCATTGAGAATGAACGGTAACGTAGCATCTCAACAATGAGTGAACTTTCGTTTGCCTTCTGAACACTAGTACTTTCCATCTCCGAGGGTGTGTGACGGTAAGATACGGTGTCAACCACATTTGGTCTTCACTTTGATTGATTAAATGAGACTCACTGCGACTATTGTGCTTACTCTAACCATCAAATCCTCTTTCTAGAGATGGCAGCGTGATGGGTTTCCTAGAGCTAGGAAAGTGCATGCTAATCCCTACGGAGGCATACGTCCTAATCTTCATATGTGTCTATTTATCTTGACGTATACCTCCAATCGAAATATTCCCAGCATTACCTTTGGCAGAAATTATGATGCAGTATCCATACAGTGTCATGTTTCCCCAAGCACTCCTCAATTTGACTAGTCGAAAGGCGAAACGCAATTTCTCTGATTGTCGCATTACCACATAGAAGTAGCGAAAGGTCTCTTCACTTCCATCATCCTTTTCCATATGCAGATATGAGATAGAGAGGATTTTCCTTTTGAACTGTTTAATATCGTTAGATGGTTGGCGTTGTAGATTTTGTTTTCGAAATCGAAACCAACGACTTGATGAAGACTTTCAATCTGGTAAAATGGGGTACTGAAAATAAATAAGGCTTCATATTTATGCAAAATCTAGCTCCAATTTTTGTTCACTGAATTAGTGTCATGTTCAAGAAAACAACATAATTGTAAAGTAAACAAATTAAAGTCATCTGTGGCTCATGAATCTCTGTTACTAACTGAAATCAAATATGGTACAATGAACCCGTAAGTGTTAAACAAACTTCTGTCCAATAATTGATACATTAGTCATTATTACCCTCATTTCCTTCTCGTACAACTAACACGTGAGTACTCAGAAATATCGAGCATGCATATTTCTGGCATTCTCGATGCTGTAAAACAAGCAGTTTGACATTTTGCAGTCAAGAAGTACTGCGATGATGTAAAGAAAAAAGAAAAGAATAAAGATAGGGATAATTTCATCAAGAGAACGATACTTCGGATGGTGCCATGTACTGGAAATAGCTCCTGAAAGGTCGCTTTCTTATATTTGAGCCTTTGGTGTATCACACTAGCTCATTAGATACGTCCAAAAACAAACACATGAATAATTGTGATCTTTGTAATACCATGAACCTAGCTGATACGAGCCTCCTGAAATAAAGGGACACTGTGGGAGCACAACGGACAGATAATGAAGGAAACAGAGCTAGAGAGAGACAAAGAGATAGAGAGAGAGAGAGGCAGAGATCAAAGATGAATGGGGAAATGGAGAGAGAGCGCGAGACAGAGAGAAAGCGAGAGAGACAGACAGAGATACAGATAAAAAGACAGAAATCAAAGAATGAATGGGGAACTAAGACAGGCAGACAGACAGAGACAGAGAGACAGAATAGTGAATGGGGACATAGAGAAAGAGGTGGGAGAGACAGAGAGAAAGAAAGGCATACACAGACAGGGATGGAGAGTTCATATTATACAGGGGGGGCGGGAATTCTGAATGTGAAAGAGAGATGACATGGATATGGATGAATGCTCAAAATGTGGAAGCAAACTGGACATTATAAAACAACCTTATTGGTATCCGAGTCCGAGCGGAAAGGAAGAATGAATATAATCAAAGAGATATATTCATTATATCTCGAGAGATTTATGTATTCTATGCAGCAAGAGATAGAATAATGTTTATCTTGCTTTATTTTCGTGATTGCCTGGAATGCTATCGAATATAGAATTGAAGTACTCGAAACAATATACAAAAAAAAACAGAGGCTTAATAAATGCATTGGCAGGTTTAAGAGCATACGCATACTAATACAGTCAAGTATATAATTGATAAATTCAGTGAACTTTAGAATTATATTCATTCGTCTTTTAATTGGCAAATTTGCTCCCTTTCACTTCACTAGTTTTCGAACCGAATTAAGCATGCAATCGATCACTATAATCGCCAATCAGCTATGAAATCGGTCGATAGTTCTGTCTTTCAGTCTGCTGTCCTGTATCCACGTGACTGGGTCAAGGGTCATAATAACCAGGTATAATCAAGTTCGTCAGCGGAAGCGGCATCGTCTGCAATATGTTATCATATATATTCTCCAGAATATACACAAGTCTTGGAAATTTTATTTGTATAAGTTATATATTTTTTACTGAAATGTTTCAATAAAGTTAAATGCGCAAGTTAATTTTATACCTATGCCAAGGACCGTTCATAATCATATGCAAGGTTTGTATGTGAATAAATATTAGGTAAGCATTATCCCATATAATAAGAAATATCACTATTTAAGGGAAGGACAGAATATCGAATCACAAGCCAGCAAAGTTAAGATAACCACACGGCTATTACAGTTCCCCATGCCAAATATCCTTGTATGGTTCACCAAAAAGACACAGCAGACAAACCAAAAAAGGGTTAAATAAAACGGCAGTGCGGTTATTGATGAAAAATTTAGAAATGCTTTCCGTTAAATTGGCCCCAATCGACTGTTGTCTGGTAATAACTATTTACGTAAATGATTAATAATGAGAAAACATCTACGCTGCCTTTTGGTGATCGACTCGTGCCTAGCACAAAAACAGTGGGAAACTGGCGCCAAATTATAAAGCGTCGTCTGCATTATTTGTAGGTAAGGGAGCGGAAGTGGGTTCTTTCCACCTCGTCGCACAAATTACACCAAAAAATGTGTAATAAGCGTAATGAGCTACAGCTGATTGGTTTTAAGATCCGAAATGAGAACTGGTCACGATTTGTCGGAATTTTTTTAGTTAAACGAGGTTGGATTGTATATCATTACAGATACTGTGAAAATTACGGAAGGCGTTAAAGTGCCATTCTACTTGACGACATAACGAGATATTTCATCTTGTCAAGTCGACTTAATATCCATATCATATGTCGACAAGTAAAGATATTTAAGTTACCATGTCGACTTATGACCTTTTTTTAGTCGACAACGCGAAAACTATTATCTTGTGAAGTTGACTTCACAAAATGTTCATGTCGTACATTTTGAGAAGTCGACTTGGCAAGATAATTTATTTTGCCATGTCGACTTATAAAAGGTAATGAGTCAACATGGCAAGTTAAATATCTTTACATGTCGACATGATATGGATATTAAGTCGACTTGACCAGATGAAATATCTCGTCATGTCGTCAAGTAGAATGGCACTTTAACGCTTCCTTAGAAAGTGATATCTGTAGATCTTGTAGTATAGGCCTCATGTCATCAATGAAGGTACGGGACTGTGGGAAAGTGCCATCAAGTCAATACTCTTTAAAGGTCCCCTTCAACCCAAATGCAAGTTTATTCCTCTTGATGTGCAGGGATGCATACAACTTATATTTTCTTATTCAAACATCTAAATATGTTTCATAAATTTGTTTAAATATTTTTAAATTATTTTCTCAAACATGCTAAGCTCCACCCCCAAAAATTCCCCAAATCTCACTCCTACAATGACATCATCTGTCAATCATTTGTGAGCTAAGGACAGACAGTGGTATGTAGGTTTGTCAGAGATGATCATCTGTTCTAATAGACCATAATGCTTACATAGGAGTTGCTATGTCAGACATGCTGTAGCATCACCAGGAAAAGAATGGTTATGTGGAGGTATTGTTTGAAAGTATGCAATTTTGCAATAGTGAGCATGTGCTGAGCTGTGGAAGTTAAATTCCACTGTCTATTGTAGAATGTTAATGGAGCTGACTGATGATTGACAGATGATGTCATTGCAGGAATGAGATCTGGAGCTTTTTTTTTTAGGGTGGAGCTTAAGAAGTTGGGAAAAATATTTTTAAAAGCATTTAAAATTATTATTATTTTAATAACAGAATATCAGTTGTATGCACCCCTGCACATCAACAGCAATAAACTTTCATTTGGGGTGCGTTTGTTTTGCATAAATAACCGATATCAAAATAAATAGAAGATTACTAGTGAATTTGTATGGAAATGAAGATTACGAATCTATAAACTAGGGAAAAGGAGAGGGGATATTAAAATGGCTAAACGTTCTATGAACAAGAACACCCGAAAACTTGAACAAAAAAAACAAAAAAAAAATCAATGACCTTGACTGACTTTCATAATAGCTTCTCTATGATTTGTTTCTCTATTTTAGTTCTGGAAGAACAAGATAGTCCCCTCTTATTCTGTGAGTTACTTTTTATTGATTTTAACCATTCACCTACAGAAATAGTTCTAGCTAATCATGCTAACAGAAGAATAACATATTTCCTATTCTATTGATTGTAAAAGATGTATATAGAAATTGGGTTGTCCAAATTTACGTGAAGATTTTCTTCAAGGAATCCGTTTGGTGCAACCGTGCTATTTTCATTCGATTTCTTTTAGCCCTCGGAGAGGATAGAAGCTTTAAAAGTTTGAAACGCAACACCGTTCTCTTTATTTTGCGACCACTTAATCAGACGGTAAACGCGCGTACAATTTCTTCACTGTGTTTGGCGCCTCTTTTTTCAGCGACGGTGTCAACGTACTTTTTATAGATCATTCATTTACCCTAGACGGAGGGACGGGAAGGAAGGAAGGAAGGGGAGGTCCCGGGGGCACGAAAGGGGGGCTAATTTAAAGTACAGAGGGTAAATTGAGGTTATAACGAGATTACCGAACGCTCCTGATGAATTCGAGATGCAATGCGATTGATAAATATAGGTTGAAAAAGAAACTATTTTTTTTTTCCTCTATTATTTTTTTTTTTTGCATGATTTACATTTTCCTCATTTCCTCGATTATCATGTTCTCTTTCCTTTACCATCTTCTTCTTCTTTTTCTTCTTCTTCTTTTCTTCTTCTTCTTTTCTCTTCTCCTTCTGTACACATGTCTTTGCATTCGTTCTCATATCGTCCTTTCTACTTGTGATATAATTATAGAAATAGTTGCTGGCTTATGAAATTGCTGTAATCTTTTCTTCCAATACACAATCTCTTTCCAATGGGCAATGCAGATCAATTTCTTAGAAGGAATCGTTATCAATAACAGGAGTAGTAGATAAAAGCATGTGATAGGACAACACTTTATGTAAAATAAGTTGACTTTATATTTTAACTCACTTCTCGCTATGCACTTATAGAATATGATCGAGTATAGCATTATTCGTATAATATGTATACACGCGAATATCATACCTCTATTCCACTCTCATTTTCAAGTCGTTCCTGTAGTGGCTTACTCTAGGGATTTAACAAGCACTTTCAAGTCAGGTCCTAATCCCCGCTACTGACAACTTTATACCGATGCTTTTTTTTAACAAAAAGGAATCATGCTATCAAAAATTCACCCAAAATGGCACAATTGACTACATCGATGGGAATGAGATTGCAATCTTGGGTTTATTGCTTTGAATAATTATGGTCTGTTTTGATATCATGTTATATTTGCCAGTGTGGGATGGGTTGCTCCCTCTCTCTCTCTCTCTCTTTATATATATTTTATATATATATAATTATATATCTTATGTGACAATCCTGCTGTATGAATCATTTAAGTTAACTATACAGTGTATAACTACTTTACTTGATTATGTATCAATATTTGTTTGTTATGTTGTAATCAGTTTGTAAAATATGTTTGCAGAAAAAAAAAATCACACAGAGAAATAAAGAAATCAAATTAAATCTCTTTATTTTTTTTTTCTCTCTCTCGGCCGCTTTTTCCATCCCAATTTTCTCTTTAGTTATCTGTTTACCAGATTTTCTGCATTGTCTTTGGTGTTCCGTCTTTTCTGTTTCTCGCCCATACAATATTGTGTCGGATATTTTCTACTTAGCAAATTAAAATAAAGATCCGAAGTTAAATGTTTTCTTTATAGGCTTTCATGCTGAATACTCCCAAGTGAATCAGACGTAGATCTCACTTATTTATTTATTTATCTATTTATTTCTTTTTATGCATGGTACATGGAATTACATAGTATTATCATTAATTTGAGACCCTATTACTGTTGGATACAAGAACCTGTTATGAAAATCTAGACATATAAGTTATAGAGGTTATGATAGAATAGTTCTCATATAACACACATGCATCGCCAATAAATATTAGGTGCAAAAAAAATTTCAAAAGCACTGACACGAGGAGTAAGATATTCAGAGATCTGAAGAATTATTTAGAGAGTCTGATCTCAATTGGCATGTTGTGCAATGGGAGAAACAGAAAGAAAATGTTACAAATAGATCAAAACATCCCTAATCGAAGAAGACATGTGAAATTGGTGAATCAGGAATGTGTTCAGCACCAACAGCAACAACCAACAAAGTTCAAATAAATGTTTGTGCACAGGCATTTCCATACCTCAAATCCCCAAGGGAACTCGGACAGATTTTACCCAGCTTTCGGACTTGATACCCTTACAAGGGAATTTCATAACGCCTTCATGTAAAGGTCTTCGAAAGCCGCCATCCATCAGCTCGAATCTGAGCGTGACTTCCCAGCATGCATTATGGATGAGGAAAGGGATCATGGGAAATAAAAACATGGGTAAGGCATAAATAATGCAGAAATAGCAAGACGTTCGGGGAATTTACGTGTAAGCGGACATGACAGTGTCGATTAACTTCTTATCCGAGCTATCAGCCGGGAGGGTGAAAGGATTTTATCAAGTATTACTTTCTTGATTTCTGATCTACATACTTTCCAAAATAGACAAAGGGATTTTGGCCACGTTGTCTTGCTTTTTTTTCAATATCCATACGACAATAGAGATGCTATTTATTTCAATTTAGTTTCAATAAAGTCTTCTCGTTAATATTGTTTGATTTAGGGTTTCTGCTCATTCTGGCGTTTTACTTTAAAGATAAAGTTGAGTTCTGGCCATGCGATTACATTGTGAAAGAAACCGTCTCAAAGCAATTTGGAAAAGATGATCATGTCTCCATAAGAACTTCAGCTATTTTCCTCAGATTTCGTATACGAGTGAGGGCAATTAAAGAGTAATCCTTTTCAGGGGCCTTTTTCTACTATGATATTCTTCCAAACTGACATAAAAGAAATGAGAAAATAACAAATTGTGTTTTACCTTTCCCAGAACTCAACTTTTACTTTCACAAGGATGCTAAATAGTTGGTTCACTAAAAACGATTTATGTTACATTCATATTGCATTTTGGTCTATAAGTGATTGCGTTAAAGACACTAAAGAGTACAATTAAACAGGAAAATAGTAATATACCTCTTTTAACTAATTAACAAATTATAATTTCCCTATAAACTTTGAGGCAATTTAGGAAAGATATCTTGATAATCAATCAGTTTGTTTCTTTTGCATTTTTTTAAAGGTCATTAATATCCTGCTTGATAGATAATGTAGCGAAAACCTGAAAGAAAAAAAACCTCCGAATTTGCAATGTTGCACCTTCTTATTCTCAGTAGTAAATGACATTTTTCTATTGGAAGAGGGGTGACAGATTTGGCATATAATTCATTAGCCATATTAGACGGCATTCATGCATTTTACACGTTAATTACATAGCGGTAGGTTCCATATCGAGGGAATAATCAATAACAGTTCATAACGAGAGCAGTAGTGTGTTAGTCACGAAATACTCATTACCGGGTTATACTGGCAATAAATAAAGAGTAAAATTAAAATTTTCATAGCCAAGAACTTGATAAACAGAGGACGGAATATAGTGTACAGAATCTTTTCATTATATTTGTAAGGTAACGATTTTTTTTTTCAGAACAATATGGGCGTAATACGTCGGATGACCAGCAAAGATTAAGAAACCGTTTTATGAAGATTCAGGACACCCATTACATATCGGCCAATTAAACACAAAGTAGATTTTTTTTTAAATGACCCAAAATCAAATGTTCCAAAATTATGAGTGACTTTACTGATGATCGCTATTACTTTGATCACTCTTTCATTCAATTGAATTTTACTCAGCCACAAATTCATGGATGCCTATTCTTTTTTACCACAAGAGATATACAATAGCTATGACCCTTTGCCAGCTAAACCTTTAAAAAAATCTTACTTTAGACATTGCGATGGGTATAGAAAAAAATCTCACTTTACACAGTGCGATGCGTATAGAAAAAAAATCTCACTTTACACAGTGCGATGAGTATAGAAAAAAAAATCTTACTTTACACAGTGCGATGCGTATGGGGAAAAAAAATCTTACTTTACACAGTGCGATGGGTGTAGAAAAAAATCGTACTTTTTGTTGTATGTCAGAAACATATCTGCAAGCGCAAATCAAAAGATTTGTGTACAGGCCCATGTATTCCGTGCTTACTAAATGTGAATAATTATCCTTGGAACACCTTTTTCTTATTTGCATTTGCGTCATCATGTATTATGTATGAGTTTCTTATACCATTAATCCTCGACTTAAACACCATCCGGAACCTGAATCTTTTCATATTTGACTTATCCATTCGAATGCATGAGCTTCATATATTGTTTTAATTTATTTATAGTGTATAAAATATATATTTTATCTATCTTTAAAAATAATCAAAACTGGAAAAAAAGAGAATGCATTTCATTGAAAATATATTTAATTTATAGTCATTATAAAGATTAGACCAAACACCAAAATATATTTTGCTCTATATGTTAAAGGTTCGATGTCGCTTTGCTATATTCAAAATATGGGCTTCTAATATTAGTTCTATAAAGAGGTATTAAAGTTTAAGAACACTCTCAATAAACGTAAAATCGACTCGTGAAAAGAGTAGTCGACGCAACCGGACGCGCTCGCAAAGAATATGACCCCACGCAGAACCATCACCCAACTCCGAGTTGTCTTCCGCGCAAGCATTTTCATAAGTTATTTCCTTAATACTTCTGAACTGTTGACAAATAGAACACCAGGTAAAATTATTTGAGATTAATTTCAATAATGTCTAACTATACACAAGTTATTCTTTTATGTGGTCTAAGCACATAATTCCTTTCAGGATTTGTTTGTGTGATTTTGCTCGTTTGTTTTGTTTCGTTTTGTTTGTTTGTTTTCGTTTTTATTTTTGTTTTTTTTTAATCCAATATAGGGACTTCGCTCAAGTTAGTGCTTTAAAGTAATTAGGTAACTTTGTGGAGGCTTGATAAAATCTGAGTTGTCTGGCCTTACATGCTACCAGTGTATGTAATATGATGTAAAAATGAAGCCCATGGCGAAAAAGAGCACTTCAAATTCATCATGTGCTTCACAAAAGTAAACATATGCAAGTGACCGGAAATGCCAGACTCATTTTCCCTCATTGACTCAGTGTTAGACTAAAGCGTATGGCCATACGCTTTCGTAAATGGGAGTATTCAGTCACATATATCTCAATAACAACATTATATATTTGAAAACATTTCTATGCCTGGCTATTTATTTATCCTTCTGAATATCAAAATACAAGACAGATATCAAAATTCAACAATTTATTAAATCAAGCCTCCACAGAGTTACCGAATCCCTTTGATATGGGTCCTTCACAATTATGTTTTACTTTTTCCACTGGAAATGTTTTTTATTAAAATATGTATTGTAATAATTTTATGTGTAATAAGTTACTTTACTTCCTGTTGAATCTTACCTGTTCTTGAATACCAAATCTGAAAAACAATTTAAAAATTTGGCCTTTGTTTTCAATAATGATAGTTCAAATGTATATCTTTGTTTTACATATTTTCAAAAATCTTTCTTTTCTTCCATCGCTTCATTTTACCTTTCGTTGTCATATTCTGGATATTTTTAAAACCTGTTTTGATATACTAGTATATAAGAACCACCGACAAAGGCGATCAGCCGCCAGGTCGGACATCAATGTAATTATAGCTGCATAAATTATGACATGTTGTTAGCCTCGGGGTGGAGCCGTATCAAGTTTCGCTGAGCCTAATATGTTTTAGATCGATTTTTGCCTCTCCTTTGGCGAGCAGAGGGGACACAGCTGTCGGAATTCTTAGAGTACTCAGCGAAATCTGATACAGTGGTAGAGAGATTAGATTTTTCAGCATGTAGCGAAGATGGCTTGTAAGATATTACGAGTAAACATGATCCTCTTCCACTTTTACATATTTTACTTTCTCCTCGTCCTCTCTTTTTCTCATTTTATTTTATTTATTTATTTATTTTTCTTTTTTGCTTTTCTCCTTTCTTTCGCCTTCTTCTTCTTTTTATCATTTTCAAGATTTTTCTCTTTCCTTTAAATGGAAGCTCCTTTAAACAGAAGCTAAGTTGTTACCTTTTATGTAAGTACATGTATTTATGATTATTCACGTCATGCTGGATCATGCAGGTGGTCACATACACCTTGTTCATGTTACATTGTCCTGCCTTTAGAATTTAGAATATTTCTTCTCCTTCTTTCTTATCATTTATATATATTCATTTTGCCTTCTTTATTTTACACTGCAGTGTTGGCCTGTTCAGTTATGCAAAAAGGTGCCCTGCAGTTTAACATATCATTCTACTTGAAAGTACAAAATACAGAACAACATGGGTAACATGATAAATAACAAAATGGAGACTGAATTAATGGTATCATGGAATGTACATTTCTTCTTCTTCTTCTTCTTCTTCTTCTTCTTCTTCTTCTTCTTTTTTCTTTCGTCTTTTTCTTTTCTTTACTCCACATTCTGAGCTTTGCTCTCCTTGTACGTTTAGTGAATCTGGTACTTCTATTCCATTTCGCCTTTAATGCCTATCAATCGGAATTACTTATAATTCTACTCTAAACGGGAGCCTAATCATTTACAACCTATGCTCTTTATATAGGCTCCCCGCATTTTACATTCTCTTTTTTTTTTGGCCAGTCGTTCCTATATCTCTCGATACTTTCTACCTATTTACAGTACATTGTATTTGATTTGAGTTCTTTACCCGGACGTTTTCAAATTGACACATGTCTTTAAAAACTGAATTGTGTTTGAACAGATGTAAAAGTGGACAAATAAACTTCAAATTTCAAACTTTTTTTTTTCTTCACTTTTTTTTTCTTACACTCTGTATCCTTTTTCATTTGCTATTAATATCTTCATCTCCATCTTTTTTTGGTTTTTTTTTCACTTTATTTTTCTTATCTTCCTTCATCATGTTTTTTTTTTTCTGTCGCACTTTCCCCGGCCCCATTACCATTCTGTTTTTGTTATCTTAAGATTCCTATTCTTCATTTTCTTACATTCTTCTGCTTTTTCCTGTCTTAATTATTTATGATTCAAGGTTTCAAGGTTTTCAAGGTTTCTTTATTTTTTCCACATGTTTTTTTCGTTATTTTACATATACACAAATTTATATTACATAATATCAAACAAAATTACGATAAGAAGTGTTTACATGAATGGAAAATTTTTAAAACAATTATACTATCATAATTTCGGTGATATCAGGCATAGTAAAGAAACAAAAGTGGAGGAGTCTATTAAAAAGCACAGCTTGTATTTTATAGACCCCTTTGTGAGAAAAAATATACTTACAAATGCTCTAAGGTTATGGAAATAATTACGAATATATATATACTTTGCACTACCCCCCCCCCCCCCCCTTACACTAAAAAACAGAATAATTGTGACAGTAGTATGTGTAGAAATAAATATATTGGAAATGATAACAGGCGATGACTTCAGTAGGAGAGAAGAAAGAGAGAGAGAGACAGACAGATAGAGAAGGAAGATGAAGAAGGAAGATGAAGGATGGGGACGTTATACATTTTAATCCTTTCTGCAATGATGTTCTTTTCATTCCAGCTCAATTTTTGGTTCGAAATGAATTTTCCCTGTTATTTTTTACCATTTAGCAGTTACATGTATATCTATTCAGCAGGAATTTTTTTAGTCTACGTTTAAATGAAAAAATGGTGGGAGCTGATTTAATAGTATTATTTAAGGAGTTCCAGAACTGTGGTCCGGTATATATAAAAGTCTTTTGTGCAGTAGCTGTCCTGGTCATTGGTAGATGTAGCATATTTGATTGTCTCGTGGGGTATTTGTGTACTTCAGTATTTTTCAAAAATATTTGCAATAAATTTTCTGGTAACTGATTTTTTTCCAATTGGTACATAAGACAACCAAGATTGTACAAGTATAATTCATCAATTTTTAGGACCTTGTTATTATAAAAGAGAATGTTAGTTTGAGAACGATAGCTTTTATTGCAAATGATTCTCATTAGCCTCTTTTGTAGTAACATAACTTTATTGAGATTTTGTTTAATAGAGTAGCCCCATGCGAGTATACCATAATTCAAAAGGGATAAGACAAGAGTGCAGTATAATACATGCAAGGTGGGCTGTGGAAAAAATGTTTAATTTTGTTAATGACACCGGTGTTGCGTGATGCCTTCTTACATAATTGAATAACATGAGATTTCCAGGAAAGACGGTCATCAATTGTAATACCCAGAAATTTGGTATTGGTTACCTGGGTAAGTACATGGTTGTTGAGAATTATAGGTTCTGAAAGTGCAGTAATACTTTTACTAAATATCATGAAATGGGTTTTATCAAGGTTAAGGGAAAGTTTATTTGCTGTTATCCAAATTGCTACGTTTTTTAACTCAATGTTGACGATTTCTGTGAGCAGGTGTGGATCATGATTGGTAAAAAATATGTTAGAATCATCAGCAAAGAGTATAAAGGATAATAGTCTGGATGAAAGGTAAAAATCATTAATATACAATATGAATAGTAGCGGGCCTAATATGGAGCCTTGTGGTACTCCGCACGTTATGTCTCCTAAAGTGGATGAACAGTTATTAATAACTACAAATTGTTTCCTGTTTGTAAGGTAATTCCTGAACCACTCCAACGCCTTTCCTCTAATTCCATAGTGATTCAATTTATGTAAAAGTATATCATGATTCACTGTGTCAAAGGCCTTGGAGAAGTCCAGGAATATGCCGATTGTGTGGGAATGATGGTCAAGTGCGTTCGTGACCTTGTCGATAAGAGTCAGTAACGCATGTGTGGTATTATGCTGTTCACGAAAGCCAAATTGAACATTACTCAGTATGTTATATTCATCAAGAAAACTAATTGTTCTGTTATACATGATCTTTTCCAGGATCTTGGAAAAAGTTGTTAGTAACGAGATAGGACGATAGTTAGTGATCTGATGGGTATCACCCTTTTTAAATATTGGGACGACTTTTGCAATTTTCATTTGGTTTGGTACTATACCCGAGGATAAAGATATGTTATAAATATGTGACAGAGGAACAATGATGTCTGGCAAGATATGCTTTAGCAAAGTATTAGTTATATTATCGAATCCAGGGCTCTTGTGGTTTTTAAGTTTTAGTGCAATTCCAGTAATTTCAGCAGAGTCTGTTGGGTACAAAAATAATGTATTAGGGTTAGGTTGGTTCATGTAATCCATAAAATGTTTATTGGTACTAGGTATGTTTTCGGCTAGGTTTTTTCCGATGTTTACGAAGTAATTATGATATTCTCCCTTGGACAACGACAACTTTCATGCCAGTATTCTACAAACGCAGTTAAACTTTTAAAAAAATAGCAACATCCTTTACTACTATCTTGGTTTATATTGGTACAGTGTTATGTTGATAATCTCTCACTGTACATTTACATTTGCCATGTATTTGTTTTTTTATCTTCAAAATATGTAAATAATCTTAATTCAGCTTTTAGCTGCGATGATTTTTATCTTCAGTAAACCATGTCAAATCAAATCAAATCAAATCAACTCGACGAGAGGACTAAAATCATGTGAAACAAAGGAAGAACTTAGACCTCAGTCAAACTTCTTTCGTTTAAACTGACATTAGACCGAGCTTTATAAACCCAGATTTCTGCTTCTCAATTTTAGTACAATACGGTCTATATTGTCTAGAGTACAGTTACTCACAAAGAACATGATAAATACTACTTTCGAAAAATAAACTCAGGGGCAATTTCAAAGGCCTATTGTAGTGCCCATAGAAATCAGGTTCGGATTATGTAATACACAATTGTAATGTTCGCACATTTCTAAAGGTGACAGACAGGGCTATTGAAATTGTCTTGAGTTTATTTTTCGAAAGTAGTTTTTATCGTGTTAAAGGTAATTCAGGATACCTTTTGTCTAGCGTTTTTCCCATATAATGCGCTTCCTAAGAAAATGCTGCTGAAAAATATCTTGCATTGGTTCCTTGTAATCAAAATGCTTCTTCTGCCATTAAATGTGAATAGCCGGGCAGGGGGGGGTCATTTGGGGCACCAATAAGTGTACACGTGGCACGCGCACCATCATGTCCATTATGTAAGTAGGCCTGCAAATGCCTTTCAAGAGCCATAGGGGTTGTACGAAAAAGCCTGCATGGAATGACTTCAATAGGTTATAAGGATGTTCACTCTATCCCTCTTTCACATTAACCATCTTTATACTGTGTTATCGCATCTTTGCATCTCTGTTCCCCTGCCCTACTAAGAGGTAACAAATAGCACATGTTGGTCATATGGGTCGTCCTCTTCTTAAAGAGCATTTACTCAAAAGTTCACGAATAATTTACAGAAAATCGTTCACTATGGTCTATTTTTTTTCCTTTCTGTTTTAATTTGTGAATTCGATGAATTCGGCATTTCAGACCATTATTACGAAGATGTTAATGATCTACTCACTAAATAATCACTCAGAAAAAAGTTGTGCCAATAGTTGGTGGATATTAAAGCCAAACTGGCCATGCATCGTTGGAAACTCTTCTTTGCCATTTGCAGAAAAATGCAGAAAGTGATTTTCTTCTTTTCTTTTTCTTTTTTTTTTCCTTTTTTTTTTTTGGCTATTGGTCAAAGAGATAGTTGGGTTCTGGGGAAAAGTGAAAACTTACTTTTATGTCCGTTTGGTTATCAGCTTTGAAAAGGAAAAGCTGAAAAGTATTGCTCTTCAAATGCCATCATATTTAACGTATGACAAGAAATAGATGAAATTTTTGGGCCGAACATTCATTCCACATCTCCGTGCAGTCCCATATACCCATTTATGCGTGTATTACACAGCGAGATTGGGTAAATCTCTTATTTTGATGATTGCAAAACCCCTCAGTCATGTCAGTATACACTCATTCTTTATGTAGACATGATCAATTATTCCCAATTGCTTTGAGACATTTTATTCCAATCGCACGACCAGAATTCAACTTCATCTTTAAGCTTCTTCACACTTCCCGCCTTGTGTATGATTATGTTTCCTCTCCACAAATTCTTACCTCTGTGGATTCATTGGGTTAAACAAGTCATATGAAGGCGCTAATGACAATGGCCTGGATACTGGGTGCTATTTGTTCTTTGTATCAAAATAGAACCATCATCATGCCGCGGGCGTCCTGGTATGTGATTGATCGCAGTATTATTTCCCCGATTGCGATGGCGAGAAGAAAATGAAAATCAAACAAAGTTTACATTACACGCTTACGTCAAGCCGCATTGCACCCTGGGAGCTACCGATACATCTACAAAGCGCTACATTACGGTTTGTGCTCAGTAAGTGGCAAAATCTTGTATGCAAATCGGTTTAAGGTGTTTGCCTAAGCTTTATGAGGTGAGCTTCTTGTAGGCGCTACCTTTAGTATGTCTCGCGTGATTCAAAGTTTTATCGCGTTATTACAGTGATTATTATCAGTTTCATATGCTTATAGTGTCCTTCCTGACAAAGAGAAATATTAACTTTCTTGATTTTCGAATTACTGTTGTGTTTATATAATTATGGAAGTAAAGGTCATGTATATCATTCCGACAATTTTTTTCACGCCTTAAAACATTGCTCTTCTGACGTTATTTTTATGTTTTATTTTTTCCTCGAATGCTGAGAAAGCAATCAGAGGCCCACGGCTTAACTTCCCATATGAGGGGCAATGAGCATTAGTTCATGTCCTACGGCCACTGGCACACTATATTTTTATTGAAAAATTCTCAATAATCTGATCCGGAAGCATTTCCTATCAAAAAAAATCTTTGTAGAAAGAGTAGCTTTACATCTAACTTAGATCGTATAATCTGGATCGACCTTTGCTGCATTGATAGGCCTATGTTTTTGGAATTGATTCAAGTTAAAAGTTCATGACCTTTTACCGTATTTATCATATAAATCGATTTATACTCATGTTTTTTTCTTAATCCGGGACGGGGTGTGAACAGTTTTTATTGTTTTAGTATGTTCACATCTTCAGTAGAAGTAATAATTTTCCGACTCCGGGAAAATATGTGCAAAGTCAATATTGAAGAACAGTTGTGACTATTTCCACAGTGTGTACGTTGTTGATGTATATTTTTCATATTCCATATTCTATCAAAATGTAAAGCGAGCGCTCTGTCCAATGGCTGACTCGAGGAGTATTTTACCCAATTCTGCCATGAAACAGATGCAAGAGTAATGTCCTCGAATTCAAAGTCTCGACCATGCCTGCCACAAAATCGTTGATAAATTATGTTTCATCACCTCATAGAGATAGATAAGCTACACCTTCTTACTTCGTTAACTGATTTCATATTGTCCATGTCTTGTCTGAAATAAAGTGAGTATAGATTTAGCAGGCCCCTGGGATGATACATGACTTGTACTGGAGATAGTGAACAGTGCTGGAAGGGCGTTCAGAGAACTGAGCACTCCGAAGGCATTCAAACATCACCATCATCCATTCCTCTTGGCAGGGTTTCTGCTCTCGTGTCTAGATTTACCCGCCCGACATTAGCAGTCTGAGATCTTTATCTGATCTTGTATTCCAACATGCGGCAGTCTGAGATCTTTATCTAATCTTGTAGTCCAACATGCGGCAAAGTTACATCTTTTCTTTCTACAGAGCTTGTCTCCTCAGAACCAGAGTGCAATATCATTTAACACACAGTTAACGCCCTTCTGGCTCTCAACAGATGTAGGCTATATAAACTTTTGTTTCAAAGATCCCCAGAAATAGTACAAGTTATCATTGTAAGTCGGTTTCTTGTCCATGTATCGGTTTTGGTCTGCATGCACTCATCACGTTTAAATGTTTGTAATTGCAGGTATGGTGAGAGAGGAGGGGGTGGGTAATAGATGTCATATATACACCAACTCTTTACGATCTTTCGTGTATCATAATGATATTTTTTTTTTTAATTGTTCATCAAGTTCTTGTCTTATATCTTCTGGTTGATTCACATTCCTGTCATGATTTCGAATATTGAGATAGAGAGAGAAGCGAACAGAGAAAAATGATTGCTGAGAGCCAGAAGGGCATTTATTCTATGTAAAAGTATCTGAGTTAACGACCTCCTGGCTCTCAACGGACGATTAGAGAGAAGATGTGGCAAACAGGCAAGGTTGGCAGAGAAGACGAAGAAATAAGAAACAATACAAAAGAGACCCACGTCATTGTTTGTGAATATGGAAAAGGGATATATAGAAGAGTATTAGTGGGCATATGATAGACAAGAGAGAGGTGCGGGGCGGGAGGGAGGGAGGGAGGAAAGTGGAGGAAAACGGTAGACAGAGAGAGAGAGAGATGCAAGAGAAAAATATACCCACAGAGTTCAATTACACCAGGAAGCCTGCGGGTGGTATAGATCTAGAAAATTCAATTTCGTTATCAACCTGTTGACAATAAATTGGTCTGCTCGTAGTACGTGCGGGCCCGGTAGGGGAACGTTCCCGCAGGTAGATGGAAAATAAAGATTCTACTACGTGGTATACATTCTGAGGTGTAAGCAGAACCGTTTCCAGTGGCCCCTGGGTGGGAAGCCTATCATGTGACTGCTATCATTTAGTGTCGCAGGTCGTATGTCTTTATGTCTTCCTCTGGAGGATGCTGGCGGGAGAAGGAGGATGACATGCTGTGATAATTGAAGAGGTGGTTTACATGCATATTCCTTTGTCTCGAGAAGTCCCTGTCTCATCTCTGTTCTTTAGGCTTCTCACTCTGTCTTACTTTCCGTCTTTCTATCGCCAACCTTTATCTCTCTCTCTCTCTCTCTCTCACCCTATCTCTCATCGCTCTGTCTTTTTCTCTCCGTTTAGAACCTACGCAGTGCTATTTGCTATGCGCTTAATACCCCCCAAAAAACAAAACAAAACAAAACAAACAAACAAACAAACAACCTCACAATAATAGAATAATAATAATAATAATAATTATAATAATTATAATATTAATTTCAAAAATGATAATTAAAACAATAATGATGATACCAAAATGAATTTTTAACAAAATAATGAATAACTGAAAATATATGTTTTTTTTAAATCCGGCCGTCGCATTTCCAGAGGACGTGTTCCGCCCCCGCCCCCGTCATCTGTCTGCATGTATTGTACTTCATTTCAGTTCTTCCCTATTTTCCCGCTATATTATTACCGATCACGTGTATTTCTTTTTTTCCTGATAACAGGTAAGATGGTTTACATTCCAGTTCATCTAGACACAAAACCTATTCCTTTCTCTCGACGTTATTGACATCTCACTTTACTAATGCCCTAGGCTACAATGGTCTTTTCAAGTTTCTTATATCAACTAACATCCGAATATTCTTCTGCCTGAAACCTAAGAATCCCGATAAAGAAAGAGCAAAGATTTGGTTTTGAAATGACATCCTTATGCTCCCCAAGCCGAGTTTCAAGGGTACCACCTAATATCCCAATATTGATTATTCAATATGCCCTTTATTTATTATCGCCCTACACGTATATTCCTTGGTCGTTCAAAAGAACACTTGTTGTTTTCGCAGAAGAGTTTATATAGTTATTATCATTGTAGTTCGAAACCAACGCTCTTTCCGTCTTTTCTCTAAGCTTTCTCTACAACTCATGCACCATCTTCTGTTTATTTCGTAGTTGTACTGAGAGCTGCATGCACATTAAGCTTCATCCTTATGCTGCAGCCCTCCTAATGATATCTAATTTTAATTATGTAATCAGTATGTATGTTTATGGAGATGATCATATAGAAACCAATAAATCAAATCAAATTAAATCAAAATCACATAAATTGTAAATGCGAACACTGATATTCATCACAAAACTCTGACAGGGAAATGACTGGCGCAGCAATTTCACTTCCGTCCTTTGGGGAAAATGCAAACATTGGAAAAACCTATCGAACTCGGAACCCTAGCTAATGCCTTACAACTAGGCCAAAGTCTCCGCTTATCACTGCTTATGGTGAAGGCATGTGTCTCTTTAACCACGAGCCGCCTCAGGTTTGACTGTGATCTCTCGTATTTTTAAACCTGTTACGATATCTAATCCCTGATTATGAACCCGCCCCCTTCACCCCAGTCATCCCCTCATGTTCTCTTGTCCTTATGCTCTGACGTCTATCCCTCCTTTTATGTACCTATCAACTTTCTTGATAAACTTTACACGCCCTTCTACACATTGCCCAAGGCTGGGATCAATTCTGTCATCTCAGATCGGGTTAGTGCCGGTGTCTCCTGGGCAATATTTGAAGTGGAACTTCTTCAGCCCTCCATCAGATATTACCTAGAGATAGAAGATGATAATTAATCGTGTTTATTTATGTTCTTTGCTTTTCACAAAGTGATATGATGGGGTTGTTCAGATGTTATATTTATTCTATTTCATTCTCAACCTTTTCCACTAATCTAACTGTTTGTTTCCTGCCCCCTCTCTTTCTCTCCTCCTTTACTCTTAACCACCCCCCCCCCCCCCCCTCCCTCTGTCTGTCTCTCTCTCTCTCTCCCTCCCTCCCTCTCTCTACATCTCTCCCCTTTCTCTCCTTTTTCCTCCTCTCCCTCTATTTCTCTCTCTCTCTCTCCCTCCCTCTCTCTACATCTCTCCCCTTTCTCTCCTTTTTTCCTTCTCTCCCTCTATTTCTCTCTTTCTTCCCCTCAACTCTTCCTTGTATTTGTCTATGATTTGATCAAACTATAGGCCTACATCCTGTCATTTCATTTTTTTTCAGAACACACTTAGTGGGATTGAGTTTTATGGAAATGAATAAAGTCCAACATTTCCCAGGCCTCTTAATTTAGATGTCATTATGAATTGCATCTATTTACAAATTGAAATTCCGAAAAGCAGTATATTTGTTTTGGATGAATATATTAACCCGATTCACTGTGAATTCATATACATCTATATCGCCCTTTAACCCCCCCCCCCCCCCTCTCATGCACCTTTTCTATGAATATCTCTGCTCACCTAAGCTACCTACATTTTAACGAATTGTTTTCGTTTTAGGTGTCTATTTGGCAAGATGTATGTTAATATTAGTACATGTATGTCCTTGTTTCTGAAATGCTCCCTACGTTGCTTTCATTTATTTAAAATTTGCGCTGCATCTCTTTTTACTTTACTCTTTTACCCCTGATATCTTTTGTTCACTTTTACTGAACTGTACCACTCTATCTTTTTTCGTTTTTTTTTTTACCTTTCTCTTTGTCTTTTTCTTTCAATAAGTTTTCTTTTTCTTTTTTTCATTTTTCTTTCCGTTTCTGTTATCCACTTTCTTAATTCTTTTGTTAGAAGCTGTCGTTTATTCAAATTCGTAACTTATCTGAGATAACCCTTAAAAACTTGACAACTTCAGTGAGTTTTCTAGCCAAACTATCCCCTATTTTCACTATCTAAATTTATATTAGATATATAATCATCAGGGGTTTTTTTATTCACCTGTGGTCTATCCTGTACATGGAGGACCCGGCGTAGCCCTCCATCCCCTCCCCTCCTCCTCCAAGTAAATTCCCCCAAACAAAATCAGAAAACTAACTTCGGTAGCCTCCCACCCCCCCCCCCCGGAGGACTTCATCCTTAATATTCAGGACCACCCCCCCCACACACACACACACACACACACACACACACAAACGTTTACATGGCTTTACTTCCGAGGACAACTATTATTCCTCTATTGTTACTCGTCCTCGGACAGTCGACGGAATAAGGCATAAATTCATTGTTCGACGTTCGAGGACTATTGTCCGCCTTCCGAGGACCATTGTTGTCATGATTTTTTTTTGGTTCTCTGTCCGAAAATGTCCTCGGACATAATGCTAAACAAACACACCCTCACACACATTGCTTTGTGGGGAACTTTGTTTTCTCCTATTGTATTTTGTACCCCGCAAGCACTTCTCCTATTGTATTTTGTACCCCACAAGCATGACGGAATAAAGGCCATCATTGTGCTCTATTGTTCTCTGTACCCCACAACTCAATCTCACACCGCATGTAAGCCCACACACACACACATACACACACACACTCCCTTTCTTCCTCTTTTTTTTTTGGATACACACTGTTCCATGTCTATCTCATACTGTTAATTTTCCTCTTGTTACAGTCCTCATTCTGGCCACTTTTAAACGTCTGCGATTCTTTCTCTCTTTTGTCGTATCTTCCACTCTGCCTCACTAGATTGCAATCAATCAACTCCACTTATGTAAGTCAGTATCGCGGAACAAATTTCGCCAATTTTTGTCCTAGATTTTCCCCCAGATAGAACACTATTAAAGAGCGTTTGAAGTGACAAGCAAAACTCAACCAGTATCCAATAATACCCTAACTGCCTACATTCTTCGCAATGTTTTGGAGACACACAATTAGGAATGAAGGTGGCGGACTCAGGGGTACAGAGGGGTACATGCTACCCCCTCCCCCGCCAATTCAAAACTGCGATAACTGTACACTAAAATACACACCCGAGTACACACATTTTGTGTGCGTAGGTGTGTGCGTGTGTGTGTGTGTGAACTTGCGCCACTTACGCCAAAATTGAAATGCTTACTAGGCCATCGACGAATGAATTAATAATATTTAACTCCTGAACTCATATTCACCGTTTTCACAATCTTTTACCCCCCCCCCCCCCTCTCATCCCGCCACTACTATCTGATTACTCACACCGGCTACAACATTTGAAGGTTGCCTGACCCATCTTCTAGCCTTTCCATAATGAGAGGAAAATAAGCGGAGATTAGCCGGGTAGTTGCTTGATATTGGATGGCGAAGCGACGACACTTGGGATGCAAATTGCCGAGTCTGACACGCAATCGTGTGTTAATCTTCATGAAATGCTAGCCACTAGCATCTCTCTGGCTTGCTATGTACACAATGATAATCACATATGTCAATACATTAACGGCATAATAATTGCCGTTATGATGTCATGCAAGGGAGAAATGCAGACGAAATGAGTGGGAGTTATCAAAAAGATATTAAGTAGGGACAGAAAGGGAAGGGCATTTAAGAAATTAAGGCTCAATTACAGTGACGAGAAAACATTTTAAGCGAGAATTGACGAAACAGATAATCAAACATCAGCTCAAGAATAATTATCGTACTTCTGTAGATAAATGAAAAACAAAATGGAAAAAAGTTTGTTTCGCAATATCTGCTGTTGTTATTGTGGCTGCTCCCACCGATGTTGTCGTTTGTGTTGTTATTGTTGTTGTCATCATCATTGTTGTTGTCTTCTAAAATTTGGTGGTAATTATACGTCATTGTGGAGCAAAATGTGAAGCGTCTTATAACCGCAAGGAAAAGGTGCTACCCAAAATAATCTATGGATTGGATTTAGTGTGGGTGATAGTAAAAGTGGTACATGACTTTATAAATTATGCCAAAAAAAAAACAAACAAAGAGCCAAATTTTTGATTTGTTGGTGGGTAGTGGTTTGGATGCGGTGGGGTGGAAGTGGGCGTGTGTGAGGGATGCCATTCGGAAACAGGGTGCCAATTCAAGACAAAGACTGAAAGATAACCTGTATGATTGCGAAAGTGTACATAGATCTTGCATTCGCGTGTTCCCTTGCTCACATCACCCAATCTACAATTTATCAGAACCGATGTTTCTCATTAGACAGACACATGATTTATATCCACATCGAGTTACATGTGATATGTAGAATATAAAGCATGGTAGAACTTGGCAGAACGATTCCGAGAAAATTAGCCTCATTCCTAAACCAAGGAGCTAAGATGTGAAATTGAACATCTGCTCGCGGGGTGTTAAAAAGAGGCCAACTTGCAGTTCAAACATGCCGCTATGGTTAAAGAACGGTAGGCGGTATAAGGGGAAAATATTGCTTTATCCACCTCTCCGTAACCATTAAGAACATGTTACGATATTTAGCATACGACGATTATATTGCAATTATTTTCATGTTATTCTGATCATGAAATGGATATCAATTATTATACGGCCATGATGGTCATATGGTGGTAAAAATACCTGACTAGTGAATGAAGTTCACTTATGCACATCAAGCAGGAGTAAAAAAACAACTTAGACAAGAAAGAGGAGGGGTGATCCCTCTACTCTCCTAAACACTCTGTTTCCAAGACAATAAGATTGCAGTCGTGCATGACTATTAAAATCCCCATATTAATAGTGAAGGTCAGACCTGCGCACACGCACGTACATCTTTTGTCTGTTGCTCTCGCTCACGCACACGGACGCCGTGATCACTTTACTCCGCGCACCGCGCAAGATGCAGACCGCTCGGGGCTCATTTTGGCGGGAAAATCCATGAACACGGGAGCGAGACGTCTGTTGTAGATGCTTATCTTGTTGAGGTGGAACTGAGTGTTTGAGGATCTTGCTCTTATATTGGATTATACAGTGTGAATTATTAGAAGCAGCCAGGACTGAAGAAACGTTTTTACCTCTCAGGTGAGTGAGATGATATCCGTTGTACTGCTTAAAACACAGGCGTGGGCGGATATTGAAGAAAAAAAAATGGTTTTATTATTTGCAGCAAAACAGTCTCAAGACCTGTTGAAAGGATAAAATTATATCAAGTAGCGTTAAGTGTTTTTTTAAGTGGCTGTAAAGATATCCCAATTCAATAATAATAAAGATTTGTTTCTTAGGGTGATAATTGTAACTGAGCTATTGTTCGAGCGTTATTGATGTAAAATAAATCATAAAGAGATATAACACATGGCAGACATGACTCTCAAGTAGAGAGGTATTATTTCAAATATCGCTTACGGTCATAGCTTTGCAACGACATCAATATTTTGGTAAACAGTTTGACAACTGCTGGCTTTGCTTAGCTACAATTAGCACGAACTGACCTCGATTCGATATTGATCGAGAATTAGCTTGTGATTCAAAATATGCAAATTGTCTTTCGGAAAATGAATGTCAATGTAAATAATAGAAAATCTAATAACTTCAGAATATCCAAATCACCTGGGTCATCAATCCATTTCCTTGAAGGCGGCGGGAGGAGGGGGAGGGGGGCATGGAGGCACATTGACAAGAAATGTGATGGCGAAATGCACTGTGCCGGATTTTAGGGTAGAATGAGGGACGCGGGACAAAATTGGGTAATGTAGTTTTGTTTCGTTTTGTGTCTTTTTTATACTTGGGTGGGAGCAAATCACACTTTCACTTTTACTACAATTAATTAGAGAATTAGAGAGACTATTAATGGTTTCATTTTAGTTGTGTTGTTGTTTTGTTTTGCGTAATATAAATGTAACTATTATTATTATTATTATTATTATTATTCCGTATTCCGACTGCGGTTTTGGTTGCACTTTTTTAATTCCACTGTACTGTACAGTATTAAGAGGGATAATCCCTGATGCTGAAGTGGTGTGGTAGTAACCAAGCAACGCTCCTCAAATACATTCTCCTTTCAAGAAACACCAGTACATCAATATAGTTTGATGCTTAACCGAAAATACTTCTTGAATCTGGGTTAATTTGCCTCTTATTTAAAGTTTAGTTATAAGTTATTAGATCAAAGCTCATTCTTACTGTTTCATTCAAAATCCTTAAAGATGATAAACGGCATCTGTTGCCTTTTTTCAATCTTTCAAGTTCTTTTCAGAGGAAAGCATGAAGGAGATGCATTAATTTAACCTGTGCACCATTATTCTTACATTTAGTTTCATTATTGCTTTATTTTAGACGATGATCGAATTATCTAGGTAAATAGTTCTACTGTGTAATTTAACGAGGAATATCTAGAAGGAACGTGTCTCCAGAATGGGTCGCTGGGTGTGGGTTTCGTCGATCACCGTGTCGAGAGTGCATACGAGAAAGCATGAAACACAGAAAATTAACAGAGCACAAAATTCGGAAATAGAACAGTCTTGTCTCGTTTCCTAATTGTCTCTACTTGCATATCTCAGAGAATGTGGATGTTTGGTTAGCTGGGACTCTAATGGCAAACATTATTGTTATCACTCTTTTTCTACTGTTTATTCATTGTATGCATTTTGAACATGAGACTCGATTCTGTCTGTAACCTTTTCCTTTCTCTCCGACTTCCTGTCCCTTTTTCTGTTCACTCATTTTCTTATAGTTGCCTTCTGATTCAGTATAGTTCCTCCATGATGTATGTGTCTTTTCTCTCCGATCTCTCTATCCCATCTCTCTCTCCGTCTCCCTCTCCCACCCCTCCTTAGCCCTGCACACACCCAAACACACGCACACACCTCACCCTATTCCCGCCCCACACACATATCCTCTCTCTCTTTCTCTCTCTCTCTTATCTCTGTGCCTCCCTCCCCCCTCTCTCTCTCTCTCTCTCTTGTTCTCTTTCCCTTCCCTCTATCTCTATATTTCTCTCTTTCCTTCTCACACTCTCCTTTTCTCTTTCTTTCTCAATTCTAAATGTCACTTAATCGATAAGAGATGAGGCGGGCTTAGTACTAGGAAGTTAAACTTAACAAACTTCTACGCTACTCGTTTTTAATGCATTTTACTTCCTTCATAAATCCTGTATGTTAATGCTTTAATTACACTCATCCAGATATTTCTTTTTGAAATGTGAGTTATTTCATTTCATTTCTTTTTTTATCGCTATTGGATTAACTGAAGTTTACAAAAAGAGTAATATTTCCAAACCAAAAATGTACATAAAACATAGTCATGTATATGTTTTGAAGTGCGATGTAAAGTGATACCAAAACTGACAACAATAAGAAAGTACCGTTCTATCATTATGAACATGTTCATATTGTGAGCAAATCTCGAATGTTGTTTCTTTGAAACTCAAGGCATAAAATACAAAACAAAAAGAAAATTTACTTACCTTACGCCTTGCTAGCCAGGAATTTCAATAATTTTTGTATACATCATTTGTTTATTCCTTCATATTAGAAGAAAAGCTTTGTAGCAAACAAAAAAAAATACATCATGCTGTTGCTATATGAAATTGACGAATTGCTTATTTGTGTATACAGTTTGTGTCTGCACATGAACTTTTAGCTGAAATAATCAACGAACAAGGCAATTAGATTACAATCTTACATATCAAGAGAACCGTTTGAAAGTAATATCATTGCTAATGACACTATATTACACAGATGTGAAGCACGTAGCATTTTGGCGGCATCCAGTATCGACCATCAAATCGATCGAAAATAAGATCGATAGTTCATAATCTAAGGACTTTCATAAACATGCGCTTAATCATTATCAATGGTTGTGCGGACATGAGGATATTGTGATCGGCGTTCTTTTCTTTGGTTGACAACAGCTTATGGAAGTCGTCTCTGGGAGACTTTGCTACAATCAAATTGGTTCGCGACAACTATGGTTGAGATATATCAGTAATTTATATATACATATTTTTTTTAGCGAAAATTTTAAATTACATGAACGTTGAGTAATCAGTACGTTTGGGGTAAATGTTGAACTAGCAGCGTTGTTTAACGTCATGTTGCCAGTTTCAAAAATCATGATTGAAGTTGAAATACATTCATCGATCGTTATTTTGACTTCAAAAATTACAGCAAAGATTTGTGAACTAGTCAAGTCAGTTATAATCATGCATGTGTTTTATTTTGGTATAATATAAACGGAAGACATACAAAAACTGTACATGGGCTCTCCAAATAAGGTGATATAAAACCTTTATCGTGAGAGGGTTATTCTTGTCATCTATTTGATATTGCATCTTTCCTTTTTGAAGACCTGTCGAAAAAACTTGTTTCAAACAGAAAAGAAAATGGTCTGATTTGGCATACTTTGTTTCTCCTGATCGACAACTTCTATCCGACATAATGAGAAAAAAAATTCAGATGGATTTTTCTTCAAGATTTAGCGTACGAGAATCGCCGGCGACATCGTCTTCAAGATTTATATGTCGAGGTTTGATCTTCTCGACATGTTTAGTTTGTGAAGTGGCTGCAAGTGTGATGTTTATTTTATGCCGAGTCATCGCTGTAACCTAAACCATTGTACACCATTTCTAGCTTGTCGATGTGTGTAGATGAATGGAGGGAGGTATGATTACGTACATCCTTGTCAACATCTTCCTTTCAACGGGCTTTTAACCGTCTCTGAAGGATGACCTCCACTCTTGGCAGTGGCTGGGTGCACACATGCTCCCCCTCCCTTAAACGAAAGGCAAAAAAATAAAGAATAAGAGAGAGAAAAGAAGAAGGAGGAGGGGATGGAGGAAAAGGAACGTAAATATGATGTTAGGACCCCCCCCCCCCCCCCCCCTCTCTCTCTCTCTCTCTCTCTACCCCCTTTCCTAAAAGGTGGGTACCATAATTCATAATTCATATTTCATCTACGTATGACTGGTGTTCCCACAATGATGCCAGTGCTTCCTCAATGGCTGGAGTCACTCTACTCCCCATTGCCTCTGGATGGTCAAAAGAACAGTTCAGGTTTTTATCTCATGGGTTGTTAAATCGCACTGAAGTCTGTATTTTACGGATAAACAAAGTCCCATTACCAATTTCAAGTGATTAATGTATACCTTATCTAGAGCGCTGTAAGAGAGAAAGTTTATGCTAAAAGGTAGGAAACTAGGAAGATACACGGCTGAAGGATATCATTCTTCACCGAGCCTGGGAATTTAGTTTTTCATATTTCTCTTCTTGTACCGTATACATAATTAAAACTAAAATCTGTATATTCGGTCCACATGGCAAATTTTGGACCATGTTGTGATTTGTTAAGAGTTACTCTATGTAAGATGCTTTAAAACAAAACTTTAAGAAAAGCAAGTATAGGATGTAAGATCATCAACAACCCAATCACTTATGTAAGACAACTTCCACCACAGAAACATGTAAGTTTTCTGACTATTTGAATATTCATTTCGCTTATTTTTCTTATATTTCACACACCCAAATTTATTTGTAAAGCCGTGCCACTAGTCTTACCACAGATTAATAATTTTCCTATCATTTATTCTTCATCAAATATACACTAATTTATAAAGTGATATCGAGCTGATGTTGGAAACGTATTACAGTTGAGAACTACATTCACTGAGTAAGGTACGAAGATTTATGATAAGACCATGCGCTTAAGGGGGAATGATTATTCGGAAGGACCGGATAGAACCAAATAAGATAAGTACGCAAATAGTACCGAGAGATGCCGCGAATTAAGATCTAATGAATAATTTAAAAGTTGCGGGGAAATCTCTCTGTAATTGGTACATTTTCGAGGGTGCTTTTGAGTAACCAAATAATAGTTAAAGTTAAGTGAACGTCTTATCATAGGTCATGATGATTTGAAAGGCTCTTGCTTTTATCATAATGAGCTATAGCATAACGTCGGCTTCTTATCATATACTTCTTCTTCCTTCTCTTTTATTTCTCTTCGTCGCCATCTTCTTCGTTATCTTAAAATATTAGCTATTGGTTCTAAATATATTTATTTATTTGAACAATATTTTAACAGGGTGCCCTTTCAACAAAACGCTGGTATCACAATTGGGGTCCTACACCTAAAATATGAATTTTCAGTGTGGTTTACAGTTTGTTTTCCTATATAATATAAGCTGAAGATAAGTAAATAGGTTATAAGTTGTTATACATGAGGGGTTGAAACTGACGCTGAGCTTTTCACTTGACCTTGACATTTGTCTTTGACCTTGAAAATAAAGCAAGACGGAAACCTTTTGACATGGTGAGTATTTCTTGAAAAAGAAGATTCCATTTTATGATAAAACAATGATTGTTATGATTTCCTTGATAAACACATCATGCCGCATATAATATTTATAAAGATAAAAAGTCATGGTTTGAAAGCTTCACTTGCACGCTTGGTCATCTAAGGATCCAAGTTTTCAGAATTACTTGTGTTTGACAGATTCGAGGGCTCATTTCTAAACATGTTGTTTACAATCATTTGCAATTTCGAGTATATCAAGCAAATCCACAAGCTTAGCATGTAATTGACGCCGCTACAGGGCGTTGTATATAGCTACTCTAACGAGCTGAATAATGAATAATGGATGATCATCGCTTCATTTCTTCTATGATATCTTCCGGCCCTTCATCGAGTAGGGGGAACGCCGGGGAGGGAGTGGAACGCCGATTAGTGGGAAATTATCCAGCTTTCCGCCACATTCTATTAAATATCAATCGTTGGTATTTAAGAAGTAATGGGGTAAGCGTGGGGTGATGTAATGATTCCTCTGTGGATGGCGGAGGGGTGATAATAAAGGGAAGATAAAATATGGAGTTTGCTTTATAAGAAACGCATCCCCCTCCTCCTCTTAATATTTGCAAGGTAAATCAGATTTTCATGAAAATTAATCTCAGAATGCTTAATTATTTTAGGATAAATTATATTATTTCGTGTGTTAACTGAGAAGCGTACCTTTCTTGAGTTTCTTTGCTTTGTATGTCCTTTGATTCTTTTAAACACAGTTGGCAGTATTAGATCTGGATATTCGTATGATGAAGGGCAGTGGCAGATCAAGAAACTAAAATATTTTTGCTATTATCCTGTAATCTGAGACACCATTTATCACTTACAATATATTTGGGGGTTTTTTTTAGTTTTCCGTTAAATTGCAATATTTCCTTATAGTATCAGGAATGCCAACTTGCACTTTTAAAAACTTTCCTCCTTCTTCAGCCAGGTCAGCTGTCAAACTTCCTCAGAGAAACGACCATCCATTTCTTACGAGTCATTTGCAATCAGCTAGCTTGACCGTGTGGTAAAACCCATGATGCATGATATTGTCAAGTCCGATAGCCCGATGGGACTCGTTTGAATTCGGGAAGTCATTCGAGTGAAATTAGTATCATCAAACATATACCCGACTCACACCGCCAAACCGACCCCCAGACATAATCCAAACCTACCGATTCTTGGTCTTTGGGATGAATGTGAATGTTTGTTCGGTCTGTTGCCGGCCTGGTATCGGTTTCGTTGGTGTGGCAGGGGCATTCAAAAGTGCAACATTAATGTCATAAACTGCATATTCCAAATAAATCTACATCATTTTCAAACCTGAAGACAATTTCGTGTATTAGTTCAAGCGTTATTGTCACAAACACAATTGAGGCACTTCTTAATATTGTCATGAAATACTTGACTGTTTTGAAGTTTGAAATTAACATCGATTTCCTTCTCATCGGTACAATGTTATACACATGTACAAAGGATACATGTGTAGGAATGTGGTGAACACAGTGTACAATACAGTAAATAATTCAGAAAATAGAAGGAGGCGAAACCCGGAAAACAAAGCTTGTGTTGGGAACGCCCATAGCAATTAAACACAAGTTACTGACAGAATGTAGAATGTTCACTTATTATGGACCCTCAGTTATTTGAAATCAGGAACAGATGTAATAATCATGCTGATACACCTACGTAATATCCCCTGATCTCTGATAGTCTGCATTATTTTCGTACTTGAAATTATGGCAATTTCGAGTGTTAATTTTTCATAAACTTTGTTGAGACGTTCCGTATATTTTGATAAATTTTCACTCAATATGAAATAATCACTTTTAAGTCTCATATTGTTTAAACAAGAAGTATGTTTTAAGCACACTGATGTCATAAGTTATAACAGTTTTGGAATGGATCGACTGATTGTTTCCATAAATTTGGATGAGGCGTTCTTGCTTTTCATAAAACACCCGTTTAAGATGGAAATAATATTCATTTCATTATGTACCCTGGAATATCTTGAATGAAACGGATATCATAATCACCAGACCTTAATTCTCCTAAACCCTTAAAGTGCTCTGCCCATTTCTTCCCTTGTGTGTTAATAAGTACTCCTTAAATTGCTTCTAGGATTAAAGAGATTAATGAAATACCGGACATAGAGTAGAATAGGAAAGCAGCAAATGAAATTTAGGCAGATTTGAAGAGATTACGCGTCCTGGGGCCTGTAACATAATCGTAAGTCTATGGCAAACATGTACTGAAGAGTTACAATTGATCATAAGATTGATTGTATCTCTTTATGCTACAGGCCCCTGGTTACACGCAATTTCGGCGAGAAACCATCAAACTACGACATGTTAAGACGCCATTTTAAACGGTTTTATTGATGTTGGTGTCTTTCAACAAGAGAATTGACAATTCCCTTGCTATCCCAACATCCAAGTTATTTTTCAAACGCACTATAATTTTTGAAATGATAAGGTAGCCGTATAACTTCATCTCTTAAGCCTTTATAAGCTAATGAGAAGAGCCAAGGAGGGTTGAAAATTCTTCTTTCCTTTTTTTCTAGCAACGAAGTCATCTCATGGTGTCTAATATATTCTTCGATGAAGAAATTATACAAATGCTATTAATATACAAGCAATACCGATACAGCAATACACTCAGCTTTAACAAAGGGAAAGTCTGTAAGCTTATTTTGCTTGATAACCAATATTTAGGATGACAAAGGAGTAATTTGTGGAAACAAAAGGTAGTCGTTATTAATGCTTTGTTCAGAATGAGTCTAATTTTAAAGACTCTTTCCACTAGTGGTATACCTTTTAATTTAACACAAACACACACACACGCACGCGCGCACACTTTCCGCCCAAATTTGTTCTGGCAACGAAGTCATCTCATGGTGTCTAATATATTCTTCGATGAAGAAATTATACAAATGCTATTAATATACATGCAATACCGATACAGCAATGACTCTTTCCACTAGTGGTATACCGGAACGTGGAGTTATTCCAACTCACATGGTTGTACCGCAAACCTTTTTTCCAAATTTGTTCTTGTACATGATGAGTACAATCCTAGTTTCAATTAGGTTTTTTATATCTTTATATCTGTTTTCCCACCAAACTGAGACATTTTATATATAGTGAAATAATTAAGACTTTTTAAAGAAGTATAACGAACGAAGCGCTTATCGTCACAATTCGGAATTAAATGTGATAGTGATAATTCATGTTTAAAACTTTCATATATCAAAGATGTATCACTTTTGATGGAGCAAGTACTAGCTCCTTTGAAATTAAAGTGATCTGTGATAACAAAAATATTAAGAGTGTCATTTATCGCCTATGATTCAGGGATTATGATGATCAGGATGGTTCCTTTGGGGCTTTAATGTGGCTCCAGCTACATCCCTGGTCTCTCCCGAATCAATAAAAACTCGGCAGGTTGTGGAATAGAGATTCTTGTGAGGTCGACTACCTGGGTTAGTGTTACCGTAAGTCTAGAACACCGAGGTACCTGCAACCCGCAATACCTTGTGTTTCATGTCGAATTCAATTTCGGCTGCTTAACCTTTTCTCTTACCTAACACTCAAAATCGTCATTCTCGTCTCCGAGGCCCTGTTTTGCCTCTTTTTCGTCATCTCCTTTTTCTTCCTTTCTTCATTTTTGTTTTCCTCCTCCTTATTCTTCTCCTTCCTCTACTTTTAACTTCTTCATCTATACTTTGTTCATATACTTTGTTATCTTTTCTGTTTGATTCTTTTTTCATCTTTTTTATCATTTTTTTTTTTTTGGGGGGGGGGGTTGTCTCATCTTTTGTTCTTGTTCTTCCTTTTCTTCTTATCATTTTCTTATTATTATTGTTCATCTTCTTCCTCTTCCCCTTTATGTTTTTCTTTTGTTTCTTATTCTTTTTTGTTTTCTTATTCTTCTCCTTATCCTTTTTCCTACTCTACAAAGGTGATTGTTTATAAGCACCAATAAATATAATTTTTCGATTCAATTCAATTCAATTCAATGCAGTTAAAATATCAGATGAAGTTTAATTATCATACAGACAATACCTTTATATTTACCCTATTTCTGCACTTGACTCTTTCTCTACAGCTTCTGTGGACTGTCACCGATGTACTTAAGCCTCTTCACGCCTTGCTTGCCCCGGCTAGATCCCCGGTAACAGCACAATGGACACCGTAGTTTATCTTCTTCTCTACATCGCCACACTCGTAGCTGCCACGTGGTTTTCATTCATAGGTAAGGATAACCTATGAAGTCTGAACCAAAATGGCGTTAAGTATTGTCCTCAAACATATTTAAGCAGCAGAATAGTTCATTATTTGATACTGATATCTATACTCTATCCCAAGGCCGTGTAAAGGCGGGGGTCAGAGGGGGACATGCTCAATCCTCAATTCTCCACAAATAAGTAAGAGTCAGAAATAATTATTTTTTCTTTATTTTTTTTTAAATAATCACCAATGTTCCATGGTTGTATTGCACTTTAGAACTAGTATTTGGTAACATTGAAATTAGAATGATTAAAATATGAAAACATTTATTTTCATTTCCCTTGTAAATAAATAGGTATAATCGGCAAGATCATCACAATAGTTATTGCTGCCAAAATTGAATATCAATGGTCAATCAATTGAATAGAAAATTCAATCGGGGTCAAATATCATTGTTGTTTAGTATTTGCTACCGGAAATGCATGGTGGGAATGCAAAATACTAAACTATGTAATGATCCAATCAAACCGTATACTGGAATCACGTGAAGCTCTTTGTCATTTATGACTGGACGGTCGGATGCGTTTTTACGTTGATCGGTCAAAGAGCATGTTCTCTCCTCATTTTCTTAGACAAACAGAGGGATTTAAAGAGAGTAGACATGCTTAGAAACCAGGTAGATGAATGAGGGGAAGGAAACGGGATGAGAGAATATGAGAACGCGAGTAGCATGAGTAGGATGGAGGTAAGTCGGGATGAAGTGAGACCGAATAGAATGACCATGACGGGTGAACTGAGAAAAAAAATATTAAAGAAATGAAAAGGATATTGTGAAGCGAAGAAGCGCTATGGGAAATTAATAGAATAATACAAGTACCTAGTTCTTGAAATATCATTGGGATAAGTTTAGAATTTAGAGATTATTTTCGATGTCTATAAGATGCAACCTTTTTTATGTTTAGGTCAAAACTACATTTTGTTGAATTCTCTCATCTTATAGTATCGTGTAGTGTTCTTTTTTCATTTTCTGCCCGTCTGTCTCCCTGATTCTCTCTCTCTCTCTCTCTCGCTCTCTCTGTTTCCTTATACACCAACACTTTTTTCTTTGTATATGCCTCTGTAATATACATTTTTCTCTTTCTCTTACTCTCTCTCTCCTTCTCTGTCTCTCTCATTCTCTCCCTCTATGTCTCATTCATACTCTTTCTCTCTCTCTCTCTCTCTCACACTCTCTTCCATCTCCTACATATTGCCATCTCCTTCGAGCTAAGAAAACAATCCGAACCCACTTTTCATGTCAAACAAAACACGGCATGGCAATGGGCCATGTTACAAGAAGCACCTTTGCGATCTAGGTCAGGATTCTCCAGAAAAATTGATTGGTACGTACGGACTGGGAGCGAGAGATATCAACTGTTCATTCAAACATCCATCAACCTTCAGGTAAACATAGAACGATCCGTGCAATTATAGGTACGGTGGTCACCTCCTATATAAAAGGCAAAGGCCAAAGATGGAAAAGATTACAGATAAGTTATCGCCACCGATGTACAAGTATTATAAAAATCAGATATGTCTTCCATAGCTTGTAAGAAAGTGACAAAGACAGAGCCTTGTACTTCTGATCGTGGTACGATATAGCCTTGGAAAATTAATGAAAAGGGTGGTGTGAGTTGAGGTTGGGAAATAATTTTGAGACTAATGTGGAACGATTTAGGGAACCAGAGGTAAATGAATGATGATGTTATTCTTATAGGTGATTATGGTGATAAAGAAAAGATGACGTAGTGATGGTGGTGGAGGTCGTGATCTTGGTAGAAATGGCGATCATGGTGGTCGTGGTGATAGCGATGGCGATTGTGGTGGTAGTAGTGTTTCAAGCAGATTAAGTGGTCGACCTTTTTTAGATTTCTATTGTTAAGTTTCTATCTTTTTGGCTGGTCATGGGTGAGTTTCCACTGTCACTCGTAAATATCTCTCTCGAAATCTCAAGATGTTTCGGACGCAAATTCATTGAGAAATATAAAGAACTTGTTCCGAACGACATGAATGAACTGATGTGATTTAAAATGATTACTTCATTCCTTGTGTTTTTAAGACAGAATTCCACTAAGGAAAGAAATAGAAGAAAATTGAGAAAGGAGAGGGGAAAGTGGAGAGATAACAATGTCGGAGAGAAAGAGGAGGGAGATTGAGGACAAAAGGGAGTTAGAACAAAATATAATACCTTTATAGATATAAAGGGCTTCGGGTCTCCTTATTCCAAAGTTAATAAGCCAAATTAAGCGCTGCAAACTACATTACCAGTCAAAACACAATACCGTCCCGTCTATCAACAATGGTAAAAAAAACTGGATGACATCTAAAACGTCCCTTCAAAGTGGATAGTATTATGGTTTGGAGGGCGGAGAAAAGTGCAATAACACTTGGTCGGACGAAGAGCCCTTTTTGGATCAGCGAGCATGCTCTCTGAACGGTATTATCTTTCTCAATGGAATCTGCCGTTATTAGAATTGAGATGGAGGGATGATAGATTCGAATCTCGATCAAACATCTGCAATATCTCCAAATCTCATGGAAAATCTCTAAATTGCACTAAAGGTCTTTTAATATAATGTACAGCTTGATTTTTGAATGTGATTGATATTTATGGTGTTTGTATAGCAGCATTTTTTTATTACAAGAAAAAGTAGATCAATATTGCTTGTAATAAGTTTTGATTCCATATCTAAAAGACAGCGAAAGAGGAGGGATAGTTGTTGACAATTTCTTTGCAATTTATATTAGACTTGACGTTCAAGAAAAGAATAGTACTTATAGAGGTCAAAAGGTATGACAGTGCGACGATACAAGTGAATGTTTTGTACAAAAAGACACGATAGATCAAAGTGAGAGTGGATTTTCATTCATTCAATATCATGATTTTCTTTACCTTGGCCGTGGAAACAATTTTTCTATTAAACGTAAATAAGAAAGGTTATGCTTTCTGCTATGTTTTGTTTTGTTTTGATTTTTGCTTGTTTTTAATAATTGTATTTGGGGGAAACCGATGAAAATGAAAGGCAAATCCACATCAGGTAAGAGGAGTAACTAAAATTTAGGTTACGTAAAAGCTTTATATAAAAGAAAATGTGCTGCTCTTTCCTATGTGCAATTGGCCTGAAACTAACATCCACTATAAAATTCCATTTGAAAATGGAAGCCTTAACATTTACACATTCATTCGTTTCCAGCCTGTGATTATTTCAAAATTCCTAAAATGAAATTGATGATTACTTTTGTCCGCAAAAAGAAACTTTTGGAATCTTGATAATAGTCATAATCTGCAATCACACACCCGGCATTTAGTCAATTTAAAGTGCTTTTAGGCCTATATTGTAAACAATAATAGGCAACGAGATTAATTATTCCAATCCTACTTCCTTTGCCACTTTCTAACGCAAATGTAATAAGGGGGAAAGGGGAGCCATTTGCTAATTGCCGGACGGCATTATCAACGTTCCGGTTCTAAATATTAAACAGGGGGATGCCATCCAGTAATACGCGTATATCGTGGTCCCTCGACACACCATCATGACCATTAGTATAGATTTCTACCGCGTAATTAGGATAATGGAGATGATAATCATCATATTATCGTTATCTATACCTCCCATCGCTTACTCGCCCTAATGGAAATAATGTGTGCATTAGTTTTATTTGCACAACCAAGGCATCAGGCGCCCGTGTCAATATTTTTTGGAGCCCCCCTCGTGGTGGGCTTTCATGAAAGATTAAGACGATTATAAGGCCGATTTATGAGAGAATGGTATGGTGTGATTCATAAAGAGACTTGCTAATGGATTTGCGCTGTTGATTCGGAACAATCACGGCAAAAACTACTTTCATTTTCAAAATTGGATTGATATTCCCAACGGTTAATAATGCATAGCGGTTATCGTTTAAACAATCATTTGAAGTAAGGCTGTTTAAACATGTAAAAAAATATTAAATCAGTGCTGCTAGGTAAATATTCTTTCCGTCAGTGAAGTGCGTAATACATTTTTGCCCTGCTCTATTTGCGCCCTATAAATAATGTATTATAGTAACAGGACATGATATATTAAATGTCCTCTTCGAACGCATGCATTCATGGCAATTCCTCTTTTATAGAACTTCTAAGATCATCCTCCAAAAGATAAAAGCATACAATAACACATTGCTTCGCTTGTTACAGTGCATTATATCAGATAAAAGACCTCTCCATAGCTAATGGTTAATTTTTTTTTAGAGCTTAACACTGGTCAAAAGAATCACAAACTTAGGGCGTTACTCATGAGAGGGGTGTGACACGCCTCATATGAAGATTTGATCGTTAAATCCGTAATTTGTAAGCTTGATATTTTTGGTAATAGCCTCATCTGAAAATATAAATATCTTATGGTTTTCTTTTCATTTCTTTAAAATAATTCGTCTTCTTGACGTGGCGACACCTCTGCGCAAATCTGTTGATCAAACTTTGGATTGAATTTCATGGCACTCTTCGTGATATCGATATTGCTGAATGACTATTGACATATGCTGGAGCATGGTCGAGAGCGAGGTGTGTAAACTGTGATATTGCTTTCAGAAAAGGATATATTTCCCCGCAAATTAGAATTCCAAAAGCTGAAGGCCAGTCTGTAACGCCCCCCCCCCCCCCGACAGTACACACCATATGGTACACACACACACACGCGCGCGTACACCTGCGCTTGTGCGTCAATTGTATACTGTGAAGATTTCCACAAGAATTCAAAAAAATATAGTCGATGTAAGGCGTTTTGATTACGATATTTATTATCCTTTATGTTTCCTTAAATAGTTAACAGAATCACTAATGCAAAATAAAGATTTACTGTGATCCACATTTGAGTGTCCCTTAATAATTCGATCCCGACGATGACTTCTGACTTAATTTCGCTTTGACAGAAAGGAATTATTACATCGTTATGAATAACTCATAGCTTTTTGCTATACAGTTTTTCAGTCAGGATGATTAGTCACATACAGACGGCATCATTTTGTTACGTTGGCAACCACAAAAGAAAAGGACGAAGACAGAAAGATTGGGAGGAGGATTATGAAGAATAGAAAAAAAAATAATAAATGTAGCGAGAAAGAGTAAGATGAAAGAGAGGAGAGGGTGCAAAAGAAAATGAAATGGAGGAAGAGACGTCATTATTATCACACTGCATTTTAAAATTTCTGGAATGAATAATCTATGCGGATTTGTGAGAAAAACCGTTTGAATACAACACAGACTTATTGTTTATCTAACCACGCGTGATTTGAAGCAAGATTTTCCCTTTGTCCAGACGGTGCCACGCAAGTTAGCGTATCCATTTTTAACCAAGAAAATAAAATACAGTGAAGTGAGGAAATGATTACAAGATAGATAATCATAAAATTGCTGTTAAAGCCTCATAAATAATACAAATTTACCAAGAACCAGATAAGCCACTGTGGTGCCATACTACTGTTTTTACCATTGCTAGAAACATGCATACATGCATATGCTGGTATTTGATGCAAATTTTGGCTGTCCATACGGCTACGTCGTGTTCCTACATGCAAATAGACACTTTGGGACGACAAAATTTTGTTTTTCCAATCACGGAGTCGCGCTCAATACTTACGCACAAGCCGCACCCACTCGCCTCCCACATAAAACTCGCACACACAATATGACGATATTTATGGTTGACTCTGCTTTGCCAGTGGCAATGTGTTATCTTCTTCATATCTTCTTATATGATTTCCATCAGATAGTGACATAAAACTTGAGTCATAAGACACCTGAACGGCTCAAGGGTACAAAAAGTACATTTAATGGACAGCGTACTAAGATGACACCAGGACAATCATCAGAAAATTCTGAATTGACAAAAGCGAAATATACACCACCCATTTTCTGCAGGTACTACAAAACATGGCCACCGCAGGGCCATTTCCAGGAGTGAGATCTTCCAAATAATAAAGCACTCTTCAGTGATGAAACCGGTGTCATCCCGATGGATTGCGATAAATAAATCCTTCTCCTCTTTCTCAGATATTACAATCATCTCCAGCTGCCTCTTTCTCCGATTGGCATGGTTACATTCCCACTGTCACGTGTTACAAGTTTATTTACAGTCTAATAAACAACTATAACGGTGCACGAAGTGGCTATGCACTATTATAAAAGCATTTAGAAATAACGCTCCTTATTTCTGAAAAAAAAACAAAAAAAACAGGCATTTCCTAAGAGTGCTGTTACTGACTATAATACCTGATGTTGCTAAGGAGTTGATGCTCTTTATTGCAAATCACTTCTCGATTCCTGATAGATGTGATTAAATATTCCGCGATGATGAAGATGATGATTATGACGATGATCATCATCATGATCACGTGTGAGTGTAAATAAGATCAGGGAATGGTAACAGTTCCCTAATGAGGCCATAATTTCTGCTGCATGACATTCAAAATTGTGCATTTTTCTACATGATTTTAGCGTAATTCATACGAAAATAGAGATAATTAAACGCTCCCAAATGAAACTACGGTAAGGTGTCCTAACTCGTCGATAATTTGGAAACAACAAGATGTGTGACTGAAAGCTTAAACCTAATGAGAAAAGCATTCCGATTTTTTTCTCTCTCTTGCGGCGACATTTGTCAGTGAAGGATGCAAAGCGGGGTAGAAAAGGCCCGCGAAATTGATATCCCGAAATTACGAATTATCTGACAAGAAGTAAAAACAAAAGCTTGGGCACGCAATCAATTTTAGGCTCAATCTCAGACCTTGTTCAAGACATAACCACATTTCTCCTGTTACGAAGAAACAATGTCAAGAGCAGCCTTTTTTAGATTATCCATGTGTTTACACATAGATTTGTTTGTTGTTTGTTTTTGTTTTGTTTTGTTGGTTGCAACACCTATATTTTAACAGCATATGAACAGCGAGAGTAGTTTGAATCACTCATGATGTCAATGACGGATAATCACAGGCATAGCCAGGATTATTCAATAGGGGGGCAGACGTAAAGGATCCAACCGCATAGCCAGGATTTCATTTTAGGGGGCGGTTGTGAGCACGCAAATAGTGCGAAATTGGTGATGAGCACGCAAATGGGTGCAAGGAGGGGGGGGGGGTTATCCCTCCCGCTCGAGGCGCTAAGCTCTGACGTTTTATAGCAAATTTGAGAGAAAGATAACAGCTCGTAACACTATTTTTTAGGCGGGCAGTTATAGTTCGACGCCGGGACTGTTTTTCAGTTATTTGGATGCAACATTTCACTATATGTAACAGTGGTGGGTGCAGGGAGAGGAGAGTTACTTGCCCCTTCCCGCGCGAAGCGCGACAACTTTGACGTTTTAGCAAATTTTGAGAGAGAGAGAGAGGGGGGAGAGATAACGGCTTGTAGCGCCTTTCTAGGCCTTTTTCTCTCACTTCCCCCGCTTTTTTGCTCTCGCTTTATTTTTTTTAGTGGCTGAATAGGGGGGGACATGGCCCCCCTGTGCCACCCCCTGTATCACCTCCTGTCTACGCCCGTGATAATTTACGTCAGGATGCTGCACTGCAGTGCGTATCAAAAAAGGGATACCCAACTTCGATACCTTCTAATTTTATTTATTTATTTATTTATTCTGCATGTTCCATAAATCACAATCATATTCATAACTGCACAATAATACAAAATATTACATATTGATAACAGTTAAGCTTATAAAATGCGGTTAATAAAATATTGGGGAATGTGGAAACATGCACAGGTTTGGCAACATAAGCTTGGAGCTTGAGAAGCATCGCCACACCTGAAACATTGACAAACTAAGAACAATGAGAAGAATCATTGCGCAATCCTAACTTAACTATAAGGGGAAAAACAACCTTAAAATAATACAAATAGTAAATACAAAAAGAAAAATGATAAACAGTGGAAAAGATTAAAGAAATGCTAATGAGAACCCTTAAGTAGTAACTTAACGCAAACTACATAGTGATTTAAATGTACATGTACGAGTATAATGCAGGTGAATCGTATTGAAGCAGGCAAAAAGAAAAATATATATATATATATATTGCACTTTCACAGAAGTAATAAGTACAAAACAAGAACACTAATTATATTACCATAATTTACATCTTTGAGATAAGCATGTGTTTAACACTGCTTTTAAAGGAATGTATGGTCAATGAATTGCGTGTATGAGTGGGTAAGGAATTCCAAACATCGGGACCATAGTGTCGCACAGACTTATGAGCTAACATTGTGCGGGGATTGGACAAATGTATATTTGCTGATTGTCTTGTTTGGTAAGCGTGAACCGCATCGTTCCGTTGAAACATTGAACAAAAAGTAACAGGTATAACGATACATGAATATGGAGGTTTGAAGGAAATTAATGTCGCAGACTCTCAGAGTTTTCAGCTCAATAAACAGGGGACGTGTATGGTCAAGGTAACCAGCACCAGAACATATCCGAATTGCTTTCTTTTGCAGCAGGAGAATATTGTCTGTTGTACTCTTTGATGTTGCCCAGAGGATATTACAATAAGAAATGTATGGTAGGATGAGAGTATTATATAATGTGAATAATGTTCTGGATTTTACAAAATATCTGACCCTGTATAATATGCCAATACCACGAGAGATCGGCACCCTTATGTGCTGCAGGTGATCTGTCCAGTTCAGTTTCTCATTTATGAGAACGCCAAGAAATTTTGTGCAAGTTTTCTGTTCTAATATGACATCATCAAGTTTTATAGAGAGCTTACTTTGACAAGATTTCTTACCCTTGAAATGAATAAAATTTGTTTTGAGGACGTTCAGAGCTATAACCGATGTGACCGTGAAATTTATTTCATGACCAATATTTACTTGTTTCCTGTCCAATGATCCCTCATTTATGACCTTTTAGCCACGGATGACTGAGCACCAGCGTTTTAAAAATGTATCGTCACATTCTGCTTGTACCAAGTTTGGGCCGATGCTACGAAATGTGGGTCAAGCCATATGAATGTGTTACTTTAGTCCAAAACCGTTTTAAAAGTCGAATTCTCTTTCCAACTCCAATGCTTCATTGATTAAAGCAATCCAGTGTATCTAAGCTTTCACATGGCCTTGTTTCAATCCATTTCGTAATCTAATCTATAATAGCAGCCTTCTAACTTCTTGTCTCGTGATAACTAAAAACTCACTGCATTGCACCATTTCAAGGCATAAGGTGTATTTCTCAAATAGCGCATGAACCCATAGGTCGACTGACTTTAAAGACTGAAAAAATATAAGGAAAGGTACATGTGTCGAGAATTACCAAAATAACTGATAGCAGACGTTCATACAAAAGATAGCTTCCCTAATAAACTTTATCCATTTTCGAATGACTCAATAAAACGGCGGATGAAACCGAGATTGTGTCATCTTGGCAGAGAAAAATATCATAAATTTTGCTTGTAATGAGCCTTTTCTTGAGTTCGAGTTTACATTAACACCTTTTCTATTCAAATGAACAAAATCAATTGAAATAACTAAGCAATTGTTTTCAAACCGAAATAACAAATGCAAAATTGGTTTTGACCCACATGCGTTGCTTCAGCCCAAACCTGGTACAAGAGGATTTCGACAATACTTTTTGAAAAGCCTGTTGCTCAGTCATCCCTTGCAGCGCAGTTACGAATAAGGTATCATTGGACAGAATATAAGTTGGTCTTTACTATTAATTAGATATGAAGTCCGGAAAGGTTATGAATTTTTAATTGGAAGCTACCAAATTTGGGTATACTTTTTTTATACGCACTGTACATGCATGACAGGCACGACTATTGTAGAGAAAATCTTATTCTTTCTCTCTCTCCCTCAATTGTTAGATTATGTGCTATTAAAAGAGTAAAACGGGAATAGCATAAATTCCGATTGATGTGCTAAGACGGGAAAGATGGAGAGGGGGAGAGAGAGGGGTGCACGTAAAAGGAAGAAGGGAGCCTAAAGATTTACACAATTTATTTTCGGGAAAATAGAGGGAGAGAAAGAGAAAGCGAGAGAGACAGGTATAGGAGAGACGAGAGGAAGAGGGGCAACGGGGAAGAGACATTTTGAACCAGCCACAATATACGTGTTTGTACATTACCTCCTATATATAATTTTCAAATTTTCCATGCCATATTATCCCATCCCGAGGCTTTGAAGGTTTCATTTAACATTTATTCCTGATATGAAAGATGTTGAATGTGCAAATACATAAATCAGACTCATCAAAATAATTTTGACATTGTTGATGCGCTGGTTTGTGACGAATATTTTGAAAATTATACCACTGCCGATACAGATAAATTGCATGTGAAGCAGAGTAGAAGGTCGCATAGAGGAAGCAAGCTCTTGGCAAAAGACCTATTTTATGTCACGTTTGAAGCTTCCAGAAGTCGCGGATTCATGACACTTTTTATGTAATTATGAATTTGTAAGTAAGAAGGTTGGGAATAAGAAACTGAACGAGAGAAGGAGAGAAAGAGTGAAAGAAAGAAGTGGCATAGAGGAGGTGACACGGCCGGTCGGGGAGAATGATAAAGATTCGATGAAGAGAGTAATAACAAATAAGAAAAGCAAATACGAACAAAGGACAAATAGCTATCGGACATACACAAAAATTAAAAGAGAATGAATACTGGGGAAAGACCATTGTTGGGATTGGCCCATGAGTGGAAGATTATGCGTGGGGCGAGTGCATGGGGAAAATAGTAAAAATAAAGAACTGTAGCCAAAGCTCCTGATTATGCAAATCGATAAAATGAAATAATTCAAGATCTTATGTGATAACATTGAACATGAACACGAAAAAATATATAATATAAATATGTATGTCATTTGATAGCCTATGCAGAGACGTGAAATTGCTTATATTTTATAGGTATAAACACACTCACCACCCTCCCCCTCCTCTCCTTCTATTGGTCTGGTTCGCTTAGCAGTACTGATCGTGACTTTCAAACTTCCGCCCGGGATCAACCGGCGAAATTGGAAGCCACAAATTTCCTTCTGTTGATGTAATGGCACGGCCATCGGTCGCGGGGATATGATATCGAGGATGAGAAAAAAAGGCTGCGCAAAATGAACCTGTAGTTATTGCTGCCCCGTTGACTTCCTCAACAAATAAAAGAAAAAGTAATTTCACTTCGGAAAAAAAGGTGATAAGTTGATAACTGACTTGAGTTTTTACCATTCTTGTTGCATCCAACCTCGGTTTTATTTGTGGGAACTTCACGTTTCTGTAGCACGAATGGAACAATGAAAGATGTGCGAGTTAATCAGACGAAATGAGTTGCGACTTTTACATAGGTTGAATTACAAAGGAGGTGGTTATTACCCTGCGATGCAATCAATTTTGCTATAGACCGTATCCGGAAAACTGAACGAACGGTCATGTGAAATTCGAAGAAATAATTAGATCATTATCTGGGTACAGGTTAAGGTCTACGCGGCACCAACCTAACAATATAAGAGATTTCAAAACCAATGTACAATATGAACCTAAAAGCTTAGTGTCCGTTAACAAAGTATAACTTCGTCCATTATATTGATTTGCATTAGTTTAATCGTAAGATGTTCGTGGGAGAGCAGCTTTCCTGTAGCTGTTCGGGTACACATGTACAAAGATTATGTGCATACCCCTCCAAGAAACAAACTTTTGTAAAAACATGTGTATGCTTCAACTGTTATTACAGAGCATTTAATAATCGCTTCTTGTATTGTGTCTCCTAACCAATCTGTCTGTGTCTCCATAAATCATGTAAATACTGTATGATTTTTCATAAGGCTACTTCTTGCAATAATTGTATACCTTTCTTTTTATACCATTCATGTAGCTGCATCATCCGACATTGGAACGCCTAACGTGCCTACAACTCATTCACCTGATCACTTTACATCAGGCAAAGATATTAATTATGACGTCACTACAGTGGCGCCAAAAGACTTTCTTCAGAGTGAAACATTGTCGGTACACGTGCAGACAACAGACTTACCGAGTGATACCGTTTCAGAGGAGGATGAGGAGCCTTTAGTCCACACTGTGGTTTTGACACATGCTTCAGCAACAGCTTCAGCAGAACAACATAGAACTCCACCCTATAAAGAGGGGGCACTTGCGGGTATAACCACGTCAAGTTTGGGTAGAAGTTTTGAATCGACCTCAGCGGTTTCTGTCACCGAATTGAGAAACAGACATGATGACGACGAGTTTCTCACGATGTCGTCTTTGGAAACAGAACAGGTGACAATGGTAGACTATACGGAGAAACGTTACGAGACGACGATCCCGAGTGAGCATCCGATGTCATTTAGGAAGAGTACATCAACGGTACGACGTAGACCTGGAATGCTTTCGACGTCATCAGAGGATTCAAAGACATCATCGGAGGAATCGAAGGCACGTGATTATGAAGATGGAAACGGTCATCAAAACGAAGAGATACCTGGTAATAACGCATCGAGAAATATAAAGCATTGCTTTAAATCTCGAATGCTTAGCATGTGTACATAATGATCTATATGATCTAATTTACCATGTACATGTAAATAAGAAAGAGGAGTGGACAGAGCCTACGATTTCCCACAGCTTTCCAATAATTTATATAATCATTCATCGATGTTGCTAAGGATACATTTAGGACATGTTTTAGGCAAGTTTGAGGTCTTTCTCGTAATCATTGATATGTTCAATGATTCCTAATCTGAAGTATAAGTACACACATGCATTTATTGTCCAATTCTGGTCCACTGGTGATACAAACAATAATTTTGCAGTAATGGTAGGATACAATATATAAACAATGACGATAGCATACAATATAAAACATACGCATTATATAGATAGACATAAGTTTGCGTAAACAAAGAAAGAAATGGATATCAATTGAGTTTATTGATACTACAGAACCTTCGGCAAACTTGCCTATATCCTTAATTCGAGTTGTCGGTATTCTAAACATTTATGACACTGGAGGTAATACCAGCGTGGAGAAATTAGATGAAAGAGAAAACAGATCAGAAAACATGATTTGAGTCAAGAGTGTAGACTAGATAGAAATGAAATGCACGACAAAGTAATTGTTCCTTCTCATGACAAAGTGACATGACGCTGATAAAATCCCTCCAAACAAGAATTATAATACTATAATCATACCTTCATTGTAACGTGTTTAATAATATTTTTTTTTTGTATTAACGTCATATTTCAAGAAGCACCCATACATCGTCAACGGAACGAAGGACTCGTGACAGAGGCGAATATCAACCATGCTGCTCTATGGATCACTGTAGCATTTGTGGCCGTACTCCTTGTCTACATCACGGTATTGATCATCTACAATGCTAAAAAGTAAGACATTGTTTTGTATGTACTCCTGACATCGTCAGAACTAATTTTCACCATTTTTATCCCATCTCGTATCAATTAGGGCTGCTTTTACCTACACCGCTTAAGACCGCCATTTTATCCACATGGCATACATGCCCCATGGTCAATTAAGTTCAGTTACCTGACATTCGTTTATGCCTAGGGACTAGAACCTTGGAGAACTTAATTTTAGGACAACTACTCCTATTCCTTGGACAATAAACCAACGGGAAACTGCCCCTTTAAGTCTACCTCAGTGCCACTCCTCCCTTGGGATAGGTGTTTAGAGGACAGATTTCCGAGGATTCATTGTCCACAATTCGCGAATCTATTCAATTTAACATAAGAGGTCCTTCAAGAGCGCCACCGTTGCGAAGATCTACACTTGGCAAAAATAAATGTTATTAATCAACTTAACCTCAAAAGTTCTTCGATTTCTTTTTAAAATCTACGGCAAACTCGCCACTGAATGATACATATTCGGCGTGCCCACGTCAGTAGAAATAAAGTTCTGACAGCGGTCAGAACATTAGGCCTACGGATGTGGTCACCCCGAATATATTGTTTACCGCTAGTGTTTTTTGTCATGTGGATATATCAAATCACATGTAATAGCGATAGAGGGATAATGACGGAAGATATGCTTTGTATGCAAATAGTAACAATAGCCATTTAGATAGTACCTATCTTACAGGATACATATCGTTCTATATATGTCATGGTAGAAAGGTTTACAGGTTTAGTTGTCCGACGGGTATATTTTCGATGTAACCGTGGCATGTGCAATTGCCATATACGGGTAGATTAGGGAATTGGTAGTCCAGGGCAGTCTAAGCAAATGGGGCTATCTATAGTAGATGTTGAAATATGATTCTCTAGAAAGTGTTCTCAGAGGATATAGCATTATTGTCATGGAACCAGAAGGTCCTTGGTTCGAAGTGTTCGATAGTGCAGTGTGGTAAGTTATGAGTCTGCTATAAGATAGGACTGAAAAAAGATTCAAGGTCCTTTGGGGTTTAACTACAATCTTTTACTTCTTAAAAACAATGATCCAAAGGAGAGTTACGAATCTACGCTTTTTACTTAACGGAACTTGACACCAATATTTCATTTATTTATATCTCTCCTCTACTTAACTTTTAAGTCAGACGTCATACGTCGTGCGTCAGATTGTTATTTATATTTCATCATAAACAAAAAGTCTCGGTCCTATCATTGAAGCTGAACGGGAAATAGAGCAAAACAAACGCAAAAGCAATGAAAGAGAGTGACTATAGCAGGCATATACATGTATCTGTACCAAAGTAATTCATAGCAACAACAACTACAACGGAGTTCTCTTGAAACTCTTATCGCTGAAGGCATCTGGTAAATGTAAAATCGATAGAAACCTTTTAAGTCCGAAAAATACCCAAACTCCCGTCGGTAAATCGTCATCGGAATATCAATGCTAATCGAATGGATGATGTGTTGGAGCACCTCCTCCTTGAAAAGGGCAGAAGAGGGGGAGAGGGATGAAGGAGGGGAAGAGAGATAGAGAGGATGAGAACAAAGAGAAAGGAGAGAGACAACGTGAACGAACAAAGAAAGAAAGAACAGACAGAATCAAAGAAATTACAGATCAAGATAGGGGAAAGGAGAAATTGAAGGACAGAATTTGAGGTATACCAACATAGAGAGGGGGCAGACCGGGAAAGGGGGGCTACATTGAGGGGATGCATGATGGTTCAGAAGGTAGGACAGTAATCTGTTGATCCAGAAGGTCCTCGGTTCGAAACTATATGTCAATGCCCTTTTGGAATGCGTTTATCCTAAATTCCCAAGTTCATTCGACTATTAGAGAGTGTAAGATGGGTAGAAAGAGGGAGATGGTAAAGAGAATAGAGAAGTACTGAAAAGGGGAGAAAATACTGGGGGTTGAAGAAGCCACTGAACAGGAGGCCGTGGGTATAGCTTAGCCGTAATATTACCCTATTTTGTTGTCTTATTTCATTCAAGATGATGGGGCCCCCCAAGGCGAGTACTTGAGATCCTAAGACGAGCCTTGGACAAAAATCGATATGATAAAATGTAAGCTGAGAAGAGAGCGATAGCACGAATCCGATTGCATCCCAGCCTGGCAGTGTTCGTCAGTGGTACACGCACACAATCCACCGGTGGGATGAATAATGGGCAGAATTCCGAAATAATCCAATCGCTTATATTTACATATGAATACCAAATTTTGTTATTACTTCTTACATCAAGGTTTAACTCTCTATTTGGAACACAAATTGCATAAATTATTGGTGCTGTCTTCTCGACGCAACTTGGGATACGACCTGATATTAATATATTCGATCTATGCTCCCCCATAATAAAAAAAAAAAATAATAAATAAATAAACAAAAAATAAAAAATAAATAAATAAATAAAAATAAAATGAATCAATAAATAAATAAATAAAATAATATGAATATGAATAATGGTAATGATAATAATGATAATAATAATAATAATAACCATGCAGTCGTATGAGTACGTAAATGATGACGTACAGGCCTACATCGAATGAGAAAGAATGCTAGTTCTTTTGAAATTTGATATTTTTAAGAATGTAAGGTATAGCAGGAAAAAAAATGCGAGCAACATAGCCGGTTGAAAACGAATCCAAGATAGCCGGACCCCAGAAGACGAAGCGTGCCCGAAGCTCGGAAGGTGTCCAGTTCCTCGTCTACACTATGCGATACACATCTTGGACGATCGATTGCACATGAATAAATCGATAACATGATCGGTGGTTGGTTTTGGGTTTCGCGACCACCTTTTTCCGGAGCGTCGCTCCTGATATAAATGCGACGTATTCTTAAGGGGGCAAGAGAGGACAGGGGAGATAAAAGTTCTTTCCGTAACGGTGCTTCATTTTGAATAATTTCTGGCGAGATTCACAAGCGTGTTTTTCTTTCCGATCCTTCGGGTTTTGCAAATTGCTTTCAGTTTTAACAAGTATAGTCAGCTGTAGATTTCTCCTTTGTGGGAAAACTACTATATATCATAAAGACGCTGAAAGGCTTGTTATCAAAAATAGTAGAACGAACGGTGATTGCTTTTGAAAGCACTTTTGTTAGTCGTATGGTTTTTGTGAGGTTATGAAATAGAAAAGGATAAGGAGAATGGTCAAAACGACAACCTTAAGATGCAGACACGGGGAAAAGGATGTAATTGTACAAAAAAGCAAATTAAATTCATTTTCGAGAGCTCTAAACTCAGACCCATGTTCTTTAATCTAGTACCACACAAAGGTATTTGAATGTATTCAGAACTATTTCAATCATATTTTTATCAGAAAGTATTAACTCTGTTCCAGTTGTTTAGATTTATTGAATGTGAATGAATAACTACATGTGCGATCGTCTACAATTTATATATATCTCTCTTTCCTCATTCACTCATTGACTACTAAATTCTCTCATTTCCATAGGCTTAATATAGTTACCACTCGTTTCCCGAGGGCAATGGGTTCAAAAAAAGAGGACACGAAGGGATGGTCTGAATATGACTACATTATTCTGTATCTATAGACTGGTCATTGAATGGGGACCTAATCAAGTCCTGGTCGATTCTGCATCTTGTCTTGCATTAAACTTTTACTGTTCAATTAAATTTAGCATTAGCTCCACTCTAGTAGCGGACACCCAAAGATGGGGAATGCATTTTTAAGATGGACGTACGTTGCACGAAAGTGGCCAATTTCAGAATGCGAATTCCAGCGGGGATAGTTGGTTCAAATTGCCTACGTGAATAGAAAGTATAGAGGCATCATTGTTGAAAGAATTCCACCAGAATTAGAATTATGTTATGGCATTTAAACTAGCAATGTAAGATGTATAATTATATAACTCCTTAAATAGATTCGATTACATTTATATACATGTATATCATTCTTAATATGGTTCTCAGTTCACGAACTGAAAGAAAGTAATCATGAGTTTCTCTGGAAAATAATAGCACTCGAATTTCCTATACATGACATGCTTCAGAAAGTATAGCCTCCTGCTAGAAAGGTGTGACGGAACATATGCCAAGTTTGTCTTAATCAGCCTAATGGAACGTAAGGGGAAAAAAAGAGGGAACTATCTCCTTAGGTTGAATTATGATTAGAGCCTCTTTCACCGATAGGAGGGCCCAGAAGCTATTTCCAATCACATAATTAATGGCCCGTGTCGCATCATGATGGAAAACATGATGTTCTGCAGGCGATGGATAATAAATAAAAAAATGTAGTCGAATATTTACAGCAGCTCTCGACATAAACTGCAAAAGAAAGGGTAAAAAATCGCACCCATCCATCTCCGAGACTAGACTTTATTAAAGATCCCCCGATTTGGGGGGATTTTTTTTTTTTTTTTTTTTTTTGGTTATTCAGAAATATACTTCCCTTCCCTTTTTCCATTATGAAGAGAGATGAAAGTTTACTTTTTAATAAAACATCAAAATAGAATTTATTAGACAATCTGAAATTTATTGTAAACAGAGCAGATCATAACCCCCTGCTGTCACGGACCTTCTTTACGATTGTTTATTTAATATTTCACTCTTTTTTTTACTGTTATTCTCGATAGCATATTTATATGGCCTTATTTATTGCTCTTTCGGAGCTTTCTTAATTTTAGACATAGCAGTGGAATTGAGATGAAGGCGGTAAGTTTTATTGAGACAAAATCGAAATGAGCACAGTAAATAGACATAGAAAGCGTACATAAACATTGTCCTTTGGTAATAATTTAGGTTGTTTTGCCTTGTTTAGTCTCTTTCTTAAAGTGAGACCATGGTGTTTTTACATTATCTATAACAACAAATTTTGGGATTAAAGATTCCTTAATTGAAAAACGTGACAAGTTTTATTGAACTCAATGTAAGTGACTCAGAAGCACACCTTGTATTCATGAATGATGTGTTCTATTAAAACGTGAATGCTTTAAAAGAAAGAAAATGTGCATGAGTGAAACATAAAAGATATTGACTTTCTACTAGAATAACATATTTCTAAAGGAGAAATGAGAAGCATGGCATTATTGTGCTCGGACATTTCTTATGATATATATAGCTACCATGGTTATTCTGTCAATTAAACTTCACTCTTGTGTGTTGAAGTTACCGTCTAGGTGTTTAATCATTGTTGTAACGATACTATCCCCCTATAACCCATAACATGTTACTTTGAATACACTTCTGTTTTCGCTAATTTATGAGCGTTTAGGTCATAAAATGCATGGCGGCTACAGCGCATATAATCACATCGTATATTATTTCCTTTGAATATCCACTCGTCGCCATAGCTATTCTTAAAATAGCCGTCTTTTCAGAGTTGTTCTGCGCTGGCTTAAAATGTGTCCAATGAAAGGTGGTCACTTTTGGTTAAGAATATGTTCGTTATTATCATCTGGATTACCTCTGGAGAAACGTTTAAAGGAGAATTAACCTCAAACAATAAAGACGATAGTGTTCAAAGGTGTTATTTATTCCTACTTGTTAGACTATATGGCTTCGCGTCAAAATATACGAGATCGATACGAATCAAGATTTTCTGAGCAAAATTTATCATCTGCTAGCAATATGTATCGTCTGCTAGCAATACATGGGGGCTGCCATTTTTTTTATGTGTACAAGAAGATTTTCTTAATCCAAATGCCCAATTGCCTTTTTCAAAATTAAAAACCCATTTGAGATTTAAAATATAGAATAGATATGTCAATTTATTTTTAAACTGAAGATTTCCTTATATATTTCTGTTGAAAATCGATATTCGCTTAATATAAATCTATTTTCTAGATACTGTGACGCAATGGACGGAGCAAATTAATTCAAATTTTATGGATGCTTCTTCCCTGAGCATCTATAGCGGCAAACTATGCATTCACCTGCTTTCGGATAATGGGACTTGAAAAGTCAGAATGCATGCTGCATATATTATGCTCTGCTCTGTTTGGCAAACCCAAGAAAATAGATTTTTGTTAAGCAAAACCAGACAATTTAAAAGTATCATTATAAAGATTTAATTTTTATAAATCATGTAAACACCCACTTTATATTTTTCGTCACATATGGGATTTTAGGTAATGAAGAAAATCAATTTAGGTCTTGGATTCAAAATATCTTCCTGACCGGAACATTTCTCAATGGTTCATGTACAAATCCAAATCAGCAAGAAAATGGCAGCCCCCATGTAAATGAGTAGTAGACGATACCGGGTGTTGGAATATCTTTATTATACCCTTTTCTGATATCTTATTGGAAAATGATTTAGGCCAATAAGTAGGAATATACTACACCTTTCAATATAAGTAAATTTGTACTCAGGGGTTAATTCTCCTTTAAACACTATATCGTAGTTAGCTTTAACTTACGGGAGCAGCTAAGACGAAGGTGCCGACGAATCGAGTAATACTTTAGGCCTACATTTGCCTAATGAGGTTTCATATGCTTTCTGGAACAGTGGCTTAGATTTTGTTAGTTTTCAGGTCGACATCGGTTAGTTCGATAACCTTGCATGTATTACCAAGTTAACACTATCGAATTTACATAATCACAAATGATAAAACGAGACAAAGAGCAGCCAGTTGAAATGAATTCAATTGTCCAGTTTGAATTTCAATATAAAAAACAGATTTTTCCTTTACCCCAAATAGTAGACATAACACATATAAAAGATTTTAAGCAGTCTATGGCACCCATATAAGGTTATGTACAGTGTAAGAATAGTAAGAACAGAAAATATATATCATTAAAATCATAGTTATTTACTACAAATGTAGATCTTGAATAAAATAAAATAAAATCTTAATTTATTTCTAATCCCATTTGCAACTCTCCACCCAGGTGTAATAAATGGTATGAATTTATTCCTTAAATGCATTCAGCGCTTCAGGGCAGCTGGGCTAAAGACAGGGTAATAATAATACTTTGTAGGCGCCTTGAGCATCCCCTGGGATGGATACGTGCGCAATATTAATGTAGCTATCATTATCATTATTATAAATCTCGTGTACATTGTTTTTTCACGCTTTTTCCTGCATTCCTACAGACGAGACTGGCATCAGTCTCTGCCTCCATACAAGAGATTTGTGGAAGAAACTACGTCAGAAGAGCAGGAACCACCGGGTACATTGGACAGAGTAAGTAGAATGTAGACAGATCAAATGGAGACTATTTTGATACTCTGCCAACAGTTAAGGAAAATGGCAGTCATTTCGTTCACGTAATTATGATCAAGGTTGAGTTTCCAAGTTAAAGTATTGTATTTAAAAAAAAGTGGAATTTTTCCTTCGAAGTTTAATGATTGTCACTTGGCTATATGAAAAGAGCTTTAATTCTCCCGTATAATATAATGTGACCTATGACCATCCGATTCGCTTCCACTTTAGTTCATTTACGACCAAATTCATATCATAGCTTTTTTTTTTTAAATCTAAGCCCTTACGATTCAAATAGGTTCCCATAAAATTTCACTTTGAACACGTTCTGGTGTTAATGGCACGTCGCTTCTCAAAACCAAGGTCCTTCTTCATCAGTGTTTCTTATTGACGAATTTTGTAGGCCTGTTTATTAACAATGGCCTTTTTTATTCTCCTTTTATCAGCATCAGGCAGGTTAAGAGCAAATTCATTACATAGCTGTGTTCTCTTCGTACTACAAAAGACTGGGCCTATTTCAGGAAATCAAGCGCGCGACCTTAATTATTATGGGCTGCTCCACGCACTGCTCGCAATATGGTGCGCTTAATTAACTCGCCTCCGCTGATTTTCGGCGCTCCCAATCGCTCTACCTGTAGCGTGTGTAGATAGCGCGCGAGCAGACGACTGTTGCTCCACACGATTTCGCCGCCCACCTAATTAAGGAGAAATCAATGGCGGGCGGTAGGAAATAAAATCAGTGCCCAGTGGTTGTTGATTAGAAGGATAAGAGGTCCTCGAAAGGGGCGGTCAGTCAGCTGACTCAAAAATGCTAATCACACTCAAAGGATGACCTGTTTATTTCATCGGAGTGAACGGTAAGGCATGAAGTACGGGAAATAATGATAGCCCTTTTTAGGTCATATTGGGTTCTTCTTTTTATGGTCGTGCTGCATACACACACACGCACACACTCATTCACATACATGCACTTGTGGGGAACTCTATTCATTTCTCCTATTGTATTTTGTACCCCCCAAGCACTTCTCCTATATTGTATTTTGTACCCCACAAGCTTGACGGAATAAAGGCCATCATTGTGCTCTATTGTTCTCTGTACCGCACAACTGCATATATGTAAAAGCACCCTTACACACACACCTACTCACGCAGGTATTTCCCTATGTTCTCTCTATTGTTCAAATAGCCACACAAGCAGCAAAAAAAGCCACACAAGCCTGACGGAATAAAGGCATCTATTGTGTTTGACTGTCCAATTAGTCACACAAGTATACCTCTGTTGGTACACACACACACCCACCCACACAGGTTTACATGGCTTTACTTCCGAGGACAACTATTGTTCCTCTATTGTTACTGGTCCTCGGACAGTCGACGGAATAAGGCATAAATTCATTGTTCGACGTTCGAGGACTATTGTCCGGCTTCCGAGGACCATTGTTGTCATGATTTTTTTTTTGTTCTCTGTCCGAAAATGTCCTCGGACATAATGCTAAACAAACGCACACACACACACACACACACACTGAAAAGGCCTTGTACAGTGTGACAACAGAAATTGTTTCGAACATTTGTTTATATAATGTGAGACAATGCTCCTTTCCTACTACTATGATATACTGCCTTCCAAAACATACCTTTAATTTTTACATCTTTTGCTTTATTTCTAAAACAGTTTTCGTTAAGTATAAGCCTATCGATTTTTAAAACCAAATGCATACAAAAATAACACACAGACAACTGGAAATCACAAGCGCAAATATTTGAGTCCAGGTCACACCACTACTATGCCCTCAAATGACTTTTCTGTGCCTCCATTACATCTAAATCTGGCCTGCAATCATAACAAATTTTGTCTTTTGGGAAACTAATTTAAGAAGACTAACGCAGGTGGCATTACCCATCTGGGTCCTCCGCATAATCGAAATTTGATTTGGATGGTATTTTTGTACTATAGGGGCCAATAGATGACAAAATGCCACATGACGTTAGACATGACGAGGCAATCTACATGTTTAGGTAGAAATGGAAAACATTCACGTGGTTTCGATAAAGGCCTATTCAACTGTAACTTCTTGGGGTTTTAGATCGAAGGGATATTGTTAAAAATATATATATATAATTTGGTTAAATACTTCGATAGAGATTATACAGGGTTTAAACCATTGCATTTGAAAAAGATGAGGATTACAGTTATTTTGTTCTTGGTTGCGACTAAACTGGTTAAGTGTAATTGAAGGCATTTGTAGAAAAACACAATCATTAAATTTTACCTAATCCCCCCTTCTCTCGCTCTCTCTCTCTCTCTTTCTCTCTCTCTCTCTCTCTTTCTCCCTCTCCTTCTCCCTCTCTTTCTCTCCCACCCCTATACGTATATGTATATGGAAAATGTAATGAGTTTAAACTAATACTGAGATACGAGTTTCATCGACGACAGATCAGCAAGTAAATGTGAAAGCGTTGTTGAATCAATGTCGTGAATAATTACTCCACAAACTACAAACATTGGTTCTGCCGATCGTTTCTTGGTATTGACATAGCAACTTTTGCTCCTTCCTAACATGGACGTCTTCTTTCAAAGCACATATTCATTTCAATTCATGTTTTCCTTTTCAATCCAGAAAGATGAAGCGCATTGATTTTTTTTTCGACAACCCGTGCAGAGCAAACAGTGATCAAGATGTCACACATGTATAAAGAAATCGTCTCATCTTAATTCAATTGTCAAAATAAAAATAGATTCTCTGAACATGATGACAGACGACCTCATTCACATTCCATTTTTTTTTTTTTTTTTTTTTTTGTAATTTAGCATTCATAATACCCTGACACACAGCAGTTCAAAGTGTTACGTGTAGCAAGATACCCGTGCAGGATATGAAACACCGAGTGAAATAATGTCCCAAGAAATCTGAAAATGATTACTACATGGAACACAATAGCATTGGAAAGGAGACAAAATACTCTTTCAACACGATAGAGTTTTAAAATAACGAGGGCCCAAGGGTTTGGAACAAGCATTTTACGTCTTGAATGTGTTCGAAATCCGTTCTAGTTACCCTGTATTGCGTGGACTTCGTGTTTTCTCTGCCCTAGTCTGTGGACACGTTTCTCATAAACAGTTTGCGATACAGTGTAATCATGGTAATACAGTGTAAACCTGGGGTTTTTTTCTCAAAAAGTTCTCTCTGTGGAAATACTTCAAATATATTTCGTTGTTATCACTGTGGTGCGCATTAATGGCCACCACATGTTATGGGACTCTGTGTCAGACGGTGTAATACAGTTTGGCACAGTGTTGTTACAAAGTGAACTCTCCTGGAAATGCTTCAAATTCTCTCTACACAGGGGCGGATCCAGGGGGCCGAATCGGTCGCCGCCCCCCTTTGAAAGCCAACTGGCATACCTTAAGTACACGATAAAAAGATTGCATCCTTAACCCTAAAAGGGCCGGGGGGCAGAAGCCATCCCCTAGACATTTCTCGCGATATGTCCGCAACGCGCAAAGCAGTCGACGCAGCGTTTCAGGACCTGTTATTTTCTGATCTCACGCATCTTTTGAGACCACATTCGCGACGTCCAGGCAGCTATATATTTTTTTTTTCAGGACTTGCACCACCGACGAGAGAGGGCAGTATTTGAGCCCCAAATTGAAGTGACAATACGGTTTATTCCGTCAAGACTAGTCGGCATGAATATTCATGAAAAACAAATTGTAGGGATATAATAAAACAAGCGAACCTCACTTGCAGTTGCTTGTGTGGCGCATTTGCATAAACGATGCGCTTGTCATGTAGGTGACTCGAGTCTCTTCAGGATCAGATTGGATATTCAGTATTGACAAAATTTTCTTTTGCTGAAATAAAAATAAGATGAAACTTTCATTGGGAAAATACAAGTCTTAAAGTTGTAGTCTCTCTCAAAGTCTTCGGGGCCTCTTGACCAGAGCCCTACATAAATGGCGCAAGTCCTGCCAGAAAAACAATACGCTCGTGGCATGCGATTCCGAAGTTGTGCAACATTTCGTACTTGCACGTCAGACCCAAAAATTGCTAAAAAACGCGATTTCATGTATAATTTCAACACAAATTGTGTTTTCAACCAAAATTTATAAATCTATGAATATTTTTACTTTTACTGATTAGAATTAATTTATTTTATGCTGTTTATGATCGCAAAAGTGTCCGGGACAAATTTCATTTTAAAAAACCCAATAAAAGAAATACATAAGAAATTTAAAATACAATAAAATACATAAGAAATCAATTTTTATGCCGAATTTTTTTCCAAGTATATTTGCTAAGAATACTGGAAAAGTGTGTAGACCAAAAATTAGCATTGTTTAAGCTTTATTTAATGATTTATAGCAAAATTCTGATTTCATGCATAAATTAGCATAATCAATGTGAAATTATTTCGGAGCATTTAACTATACAATTTTGTAAATTACGTTGTGGACGACGTGCCTGCCGATTTTCGGCGCGATCGCCCAGTCGATGGTCGAGATCTCGGGGGGCAGAATCCACCCCCGCCCGCTATATATTTCTTTTGGCAGGACTTGTACCTCCAACAAGAGAGGGCAGTATTTGAGCGCCAAATTGAAGTGACAATACGGTTTACTTCGTCAAGACCAGTCGGTATGAATATTCATGAAAAACAAATTGTAGGGATATAATCAAACGAGCGAACCTCACTTGCAGTTGCTTGTGGCGCATTTGAATAAACTATGCGCTTGTCGAGTTCGAGTCTCGTTAGGATCAGATTGGATTGGATATTCAGTATTGACAAAATTTTCTTTTGCTGAAATAAAAATAGGGTGAAACTTTGGGAAAATACAAGTCTTAAAGTTGTAGTCTCTCTCAAAGTCTTCAATGGGAAGCTGGTCTCCGTCCCACCCCTTTTTTTTTTTACAAATCCTGGATCCGCCCCTGCTATAGTCTGATACTCATGCACACTCTGTGTAATACCATGTTTCTCTGAAAGGGAATGATAATCAATTTGTTCGAAAAACCTTACTTGATGAATTGGAAATGTTAAACACGATATTTTCGATCTGTTCCCAAAATGTCAATGAACAGATTTATGCACAGTCCAACCACAAAAGAAAGTTGTCCCATATATCAAATACTACCTTTAAAAATCGTTAAAAAGAATTACCTCACATAGCTGTAACACATCAGGTGTTCTTAACCAGCTTTTATTTCTCTTCTTGAATTCAGATCACGTTCAGGGCGATGCTATGAATAATGAATGTGTTGTTCGACTCAACAAATGTGCAGGGTCTCATAATTTGATTTGTCACTTAATAAAGCAAAATACAAGCGCCTTGAGACTTGTAGACTGTGCAATTAGATGAGGGCGAACACACCGTTTCGTAACTTTCCTTTCAAAACACCGAGGACAATTCTAACCAATTAATCATTTAACATTTTCATGATTATATCAGACGTGTAAAGGCTTGTGAAACCATATGCAAGAAGACTATTTTCCACTTCGAAATAACAATGAGGAGTTTAAAAAGATCTCAACGTTAGATTTTTACGAGTGTCGTTTGTTTGTTTCGTATTTTTTGTTTGGGAGTTTGATCTCTAGTTGTTATTTGTCCATTGGCAAATTAATTTTAATGTCAGAAGGGTCAAAAAGGGGCAGAAGATGGGAAAACGAGAGAAAAAGTATGAATCTGTTGTGTTCTAAATATCACAATTAAGAGAGTAAAGAATTAAACAGATGTGGGCTTTCCCATTCCATACAAAGGAGCTTTGCCTTAAATCTTTTAGTTTAGAGATTGTGATTAACTATTTTTATTTATTATGACTGTGTTTTATTTAATATTTTACAGGTCTATTTTTTATGTGCATTATCGGGGATTTAAGCTTACTTCTCTATGTTGTTTTTGTAAAGTCATCTCACTGAAAACTTAAAAATGACACTGACAGTAATTTTTGTCCTTTTTCTGATACTATGAACTAACACATGACAAACTTATTTCAGCGGCGTTTTCTCAATTCTCTCAATTTTATCTAGATTTTTGTCCTTTTCCTTAGGACTATAAACCAACAAATTACAGCTTAGTCACTGATTTCAGAGAAGCTTTGTCTTCTCATTTCCAATTAGATGTTGACAGGTCGACAACTCATCGACCACTTGTGCCCGCAGACCGTGTATGTAAACACCCTCTCCACGACAGTAAATCAAAATTTAATTGCTTTTCACGCTCCTCTTTAATTGCATACGTCGAAAAGATAACCCCACTTAAGGCCTTTAGAACGATCCCTCTCACACTTTGCCGAATGATAAAAATTAAGGTTTTAATCGAGTCCGAATTAGCTCCGCCTCGGCGCAAACTCGTGGAGAATTCGGAAATTATTCGGCCGAGCTCCGCAGAGCTTCGACTGGGTCTTAATACGCCGGTCCCTTTCACACTTAGCTGAATTAAGGGCCAACTCGCAGGGACCCGACATAACTCCGCATGGCTCGGCGTAATTCGAAGAGATTTCGGGAAACAATTCATCATAGCATAGTTCGGCCAAGTTAGTTTAGACTCGTAGTGACAGAGGACCATTCTGAGCCTGTTCAAGATGGTCGTACACTCTGTAGATAAAGGTTCAATTTGGATAACAAACTGTACAATATCACTCACGATGGAAAAACTTAAAAGTGTGACAAACATCGGCATAAACTGAATTTCAGAAGTTGCAAATATTCAGTTATCTTTAGGGATGCTGACATTCCTGTACTGGTCAGTATGCATATTTATATGACCCATAACGGGAAAGTTTGTGGCTAACCTCTGCAAAATGTGAGACGGTCTTCCTGCATTAATTCAAATTATGCTTAAAGTGTTTAGATTCTAATTAACTAGGGAGACTTCTAAGCGGTAAGCTTAAATTCTCTCAGCATGCTCAGTGGAGGCAAAAAGATTCTCATAAGGCTAGTTTTTTCGAGCTCTAAATGACAATTATCTTACAAATTAATTGGATTATTTCATTTAAAATAGAAGAGCTTTAGACGCCTTTCTAATAATTGTTTTTCAGAATAACAGTAAGAAATGTTGGATTTATCAATATTTCTCTACCTATCAAAGAAATAGACACATGTGCACACCGTAATTTACTCATATTGCTTTCGTTGTGTTAGGATGTTTTTCAGAGTATTTAAAAGAAATCAATCCATAGACGCTGATTTAGTATCTAAAAGCCAGAAGAACGGTATCTCATGTTCTATTACACAGAGTAAACGACCATCTGGCTCTCAGCAGACGTCAGATATCTTTATTAGATGTGACATGATTATGACGTACCCCACGGATCATGCGCACAAAGACCAAAGAAAGAAAATTCCTACCGGATAGGCCTTCAGTCAGAAACCTTTCCCTTTCTACATTTTTCTATAATTTTGGAATAATCAAGACGTGTTTTTTCATCCTACTATCACTTTTTCTGCTTATTAACCACATCTATAGACAATCACCTGTTATTATGTGAAGACAAAATTTATTTTCCACATGAACCAGGGGCAAATCCAGGATTATGTTAATAGGAGGTACAATTCAGAAAAAAATGTATGAATAAAAAAAAAAAATCACATTTTCAGGTGCCTTTTGTGGAGATTTTTTTAAAGGGACACATTTTCAGGTTGTATATTAAAAGGTATGACAGTTGGCTTTTTGAAAGTGACACAGGATGGAAGTGCCCCCGACCCACACACTCGCACACACCCACACACACACACGCACACAACCTCACACGCACACACAAACACACATTCCCACGTGTGCACACACACACGCACACACCACGCACTAACCAATCCATCAGGGCCTTGAACATTGTTTCCAACTTTAAAAACGTGTCTTGGAACGAACATGAGCGGTCTTTATGTGCAGAATTTTAGAACTATGGGCAATGCTGCTGCATGCACTGTTCCGTACATGTCACCAGTTTCACAGTTATCATAAAGATCACGTGATCTTATAAACATACGCAGTATTTCTTACCCTGTGCAGTAGATTAATAATGTGTCTTCTCTGGACCTGAAGGTGTTTTGATGTTGATTTTTTTTCCTCGAGAAGAGTTTCTCAACCACCAAGTCTGTGTGGTATTTTCGTCTTTCGTTACTTTAGACATGCTATATAGCGCGACCTTCATGGCAGTTGGTGTTTTGTTCAGGCCTATTTGCTGTTATTTGATTCATTTTTTTTCCTCTCAAACATAATTATGATCAAAAAAGGATATCAACGAAAGTCAATATAAGCAGCGGGTGTTGTTCAATTCTCTCTGTGTGTCTGTCGTCTCTCTCTCTCTCTCTCTTTCTCTTTCCCCCTCTGTTTTCTCGTCAGCATTACTTTGTGGCTGCTTATTTTCTTTATCAAAATAGGCCTATATTTTCCCTACAAAAGCAGTTTCCAAACCTTCGAAATATCGAGCCTATAATGTGTATGATCTGTTGCTAATCTATCACTCTGTTTTTGAGGGGGTACACCTGTGTACATAATCGTGATAATGCAAAACGTAATGACATACTCTCTTTCTATCCCCCCCCCCCCCCCTCTCTCTCTCTCTCTCTCACGTTACAGATGCTCCAACGGATAACAGGGAAAAGGAACACTGAAGACGGATATTCATTGTCCTTTTAGCGACACCATAAGATTGGACATGAAGACTTTTCCACCGATTTGTTTGTGAGAACAATGCTTTGTCATTGTGGAACATTATACGAACAAAATATATTACCTCATTTCTTGGAGGACCGGGATCATGGATTCAGCGGTTTTAACCACTTGTCAACCCTAACTTTTATTAATCTAAGATATTTTGAGGTGTGCTAGTAGGATAATAGAAGTTATGTCGGTCTTGAAATAGTCGACATAAATAATCCGTTTCAGCATTGTCATTATGATTTTGCCTTGCAAAGCACCAGTCCTTAAAAGCAACACTTTGTGGTCTAAATTACAATAATTTAGTTACGTGGCTATATAGACAACTGATTATATTTTATTACTGAGTAAACCAGAAGAGAATTATTATACAAATTAATATCCCTATCCGATTACAAGAAATTGGTTAAAAGTCATGAGGAATATCATATTTCAACTACATGCTTCATTGCATACAGAAAACGTTGCATGCCTCCCTACCTTCCCCGCCATTCCCCTTTAATTCATTTCGACTCTAATTGCCTTGGACGGTTTTCTTGTATTTCCAAGGACTATACCTTATTCACAATGGTCACAGCAAAGTCCATCAAAATACTGTAATAATTGCCGATCTCTTTTCAAGAAAATTCCACTATAATGGTATGTAGCATTCGAACGTTATCAAGGTTTGTAATGATTGCAGGTATCGTGATGGACTACCATCATTTTCAAGAGATAGTCAAGACCAAGCCGTCGCTAGAGGGGGCTGTGACACCTAAAGCTTTGTAAAGTTGGATCATTCCTGCTTTCCTTTCATCTTAAATAATTATGCAAGTACTCTACATGTCTTAATAGGAAAAGAACTATTATTGTTGTTGTTGTTGTATGTTAGTTTCAACGGCATTTATCATTTAGTTTTGAATATTTACCGTTAAAGATCGTTTTTGCCTTTATCCCATCCACTGGATGAGATAATTCTCATTATAGTTATTATTCATGTATATAAAATTATTCACATTACACTGCAATTATTCTTGTAATAGCGAACACGTGCACATAATACTTTTCTATTTTCTATTATATAACATTGTGAGTGACGATTTACTATGAAGATGGCGAGGTGTAAAATTTTGGTAGCAAAGCTGACATAATTAATCTAAATCATGTCTGTAACGAGAAAAATACATTATTAATTTCTCAGTAATCAGGAAATCATTTTGCTAAAGCTTATAGTTTCCTTCTTTGAGTGTCTCCATGCAGTAAATTTGTTCTTGATTCTAAATAAACCTTATTCACATCCAGTTTTGTCCATACAGAAAAATTTCTTACTCCAAGATAGTTGATACATTATCAAGCATGCCGAATGGACATCAAAATCTCAGATCTGTTCGCTGTCTGTACGATGTCAGGTATGTCGACGAGCTGGAAAAGGCAGCGTATAAAGTCTCACACAGTACGGGCAATTAGAATAAGGAATATGAAATTGTATGGACACAGTCTTAGACACACTACAAGACATGCCGCATGCATGATTATCAAAATTCGTCGTTTATACCTTGGTCACATCGCCAAACCGATTTCAAGCCGACCAATTCTTGGCCATTCGGTGCAGTGTGATTTTTTTGGTCTGTGTATCGTCGGTCTCGTGTCGGTCTTGTTGGTGTGACTGGCGTATTGCGGTATTTTAAAATACTCAGAATACGTGGCAGAAAATAAGTGATTACAACATGGACACTTTCCACCAGACAGTTACAATAACTGAGCTATTCTCTAAGTATTATATAACACATGAAGCAAAGGCGAGCATTATCATATTGTAATTTGTGTGTATATTACTTTGTAATCGCATGGAATGATACATTAACCCGTTTTGTAAATAAATATGTCTTTCATCACTGTATTCTCTTTAAATGAATGGTAGATAGTTTTCCAAGACTTCTATTTCCCGACACCCTACTGAAACAAGAAAAAAATAGTAATTAAAAAATGGCAAACATTTTGGGGTTTTTTTTACATGCATATTTATTTGTATAAGTATTATTTAAAGACCTTCTTTTTAATCTCAAGACTTTAACTGAATGCCTGGATTTAAAAAAATCAATAGCAAGATGAAACCATGGAAAAGTTTGCCTCAATGAAAATTGTCAACTTGTATGATCGGAATTATGCACCCCATTTCAATTTCGGAATTACGAACCCTATTTTATTTTTGCAACTATGACCCCTTTTTAATATTCGGAATTATGAACCTTCTGAAAAACTACATGTAACCTTATATCCATGTGGTTTGGATTGAATTATGCTTGTACGTCACGAGCAGAAAGAGCTTCATATAAAAAAGTAAGCCTTTTGGAATGAATTTTTGAAGCCTAAATCGGTTTTGAGGGCCTTTTTTCATGCAGCCCACTTAATAGAAAATCATATACATCTACGTGTGTTATCAATTTTGTTATTATGTAACCGTATGTATGTTATTTTTACGTGTGTGTGTGTGTGTGTTTCTTCTTATTAATTAAACATAACTTTTATCCAAATATAGTCTCCTCATTTTTCCATGTGCATTTTAATGATTCCTACGATCATGTTAAGTTTTATATAATTTTCCAGCGCTTCCATTTAAAGAACATTACAAAATTAACGTTTTCCATCTGAAATATAAATAGATGAAGGCCTATCATGCGTAGTAGTATCACTTACAATATTGTTTTTCTCAAAAGACTCATGAAAAGAATCTGCGCAGTTGATTGGTCCACTGCGCGTCATGTGAAAAAACTACAATTTCCACTAGCCTCATGCAAATTTCCATTAAGGGTAACATCTGACGTCACGATCCGTGAATAATAGTACTATTCACGGATACTATTTACGGCGTATGACATCACATACGAAAAGTGCGTACTACATTGTGACGACATTCATTTGCACGTATCTATTGTTTCAGACATCGTGAAAATTCTTGCCTTCTTCAAAACTGTTTAAATACGTACGTATACGTGTGAGGCCTACCACAGTCCAACGGTGCAGATGACCGTAAGTAGATGAGTATAGATTTAGACTTTTGTTCAAGATGACGGATATAAACTAAATATATTCTGCCTACATTCGATCTCTGGTTAAACTATGGTACCTTCGGTGACGTGAAGACGACCATTCATGAGGCGCCCCTCACCTCGGGGAACATATTTATAACCAGACCCTCTCATGACAGTATATATTTGTATGCTATGATCGAACGGCGGTACGACACATGCTCCGGCGAGAATCACTCCTCGTCAATTTCGTACATTAACCGAATACTAAACTTTAACCCTGGACCAAAAGCTATACCTAGCCCTAACCCTAAACCTAACCTAAAACCCTATTGTAACCCTATATCTTTGATGAAATAAAGCGCGGAACAATAATTTGCCATAGCACCGATGCTACAGGTTTTTGTTTGCTTGTTTGTTTTAAGATTAATTTATTACTTCCATTTTCAAAACAAAATCTTAGCAAATAATCAAGGTAAGATAACATAAACATGTATATTCACATTTCAGAATCATATATTTCAAATGTATATAATCAATGCATTTTCGTTGTGTGCTCCATGAAATGAACTATACTTATTATCATAATAAGTAAAATATTACATTTACAATAATCGTATGCATAGTGTTATTGAACGAAAGTTTATATATTTTTTATATTAATTTATTTCTATACACATCATCATAAATTTACAATCTTTCAACATGTATGGTCACATAAAATTATATGCATAGAAAAGGGGGTCATCATATGCAAAGTTTGAGTTGACGTCCTCATCACAAATAAAATGATCATGCAATGAATATACATATTCAAACAATGCATAGTGGAAAGCAGCAGGCCAACCAATGATAAAAAAGTAAAAGGGCAAGAGAGAGGGAGAGAGAGAGAAAGAGAAGTGATAGTTGCATTCAGATAGTATCAGGTGGAACATAAGATCTGTAAAAATACCAATCACTTTGAAAAAAAAATCCTGACAACTGAGACTCTTACATTGCAATGTACAAGGATACGTGCTATAAAATAACAGTTGTATGTATATTTCTATACATAAATACCAAGGTTTGAAATAGTTCTGATATTTTAAGGATATAATAATCATGATAATAATCATGATAACAATCATGATAGATTTGCATAGCAGTCATCGTCACGAATGGTTACTCCAACCTTACCCTAGCTAGGAAGTAGAAAACGAGAACGAAAGATAAAATGGAAGGAGATTAAGAGATACAAAGTGAGAGAATTGAAAAACGAATCATTTTGAAAGGTAAGAAATCTTCATACTCAAATTGTCCATTAACGGAAATAACTCGGAGAACAATGAATTTTAAAAAAAATCATGGATTTTTCACTTGTGATGGACAATTAATATAATTGCCTTGAATTGAATTGAAATGACAAGAGCCGTCAGTCCCCTGGTCGCTTACTTACAAGCATACAAATGCTTTCCTAGCAGTCAGATAAAATAAACCATCAAACCTTTCTAACCCTCATTTCACAAAATATACTGTTCAAAAGACCACTGTGGCAAGCAGGGTGGGTGAAATCGAACGTGACAAAACGTTCAACAAATTTGTTTCCTGTTTGAACTGTGCTGGTTCATTAATCACCATATTTACCTCCATAGCCAAAAGTTTTGGTGTTGTTTGATGATTTTGGTTAGACTTTAGTGGAGCATAATTATAATAGCGGCCTTGGCATGCATGCACTGAAGATTGGAGTCTGCAAAAATATAGTTACAAGTTCAATATTTTCTTTTACCAGGTCGTGAAATTAGTGAATTGTTTGTTTGATTTGTAACAAAATATTTTTTTAAAAGACTTACTTTAACATTTCAAAAATAATCATGAAAGTTTAGTAAAGGAAAATTCAATTTGATTTTCAATGAGAAAAATAAGAAAGCTGTTCATATCGCGGTGCGAATAAATATAAATTTAAATTATATATTTCCTCAGAACAAGAGGAATCATTTCAATACCCTGCCTTGTCATAAATCGTATTTCTTTCATCCCATGACTTTTTGGACCGATTTCCAAATGTGTTTTAAAACGTTAAAATAACATGTAGTATCTATAAACGATAATTGAATTAATGACAGCTGCCTGTTCCACACACTGTACAAACAGGGCGACGGGTATAGCGCTGAGGGTTACATGTCGTTTTTCATGATTCCGAAGGTTCGGGTTTTTTTTTCTTCCGAAGGTTCGTTACTCCGACTGTTCGTAATTCCGAAAAAGAAATAGGGTTCATAATTCCGGTTCATATTTCCGAAGATTCGTAATTCCAAAAAGTTATGTAGGGTTCTATATTGCATTTTTGGAAGTAGGAACTTTGGGAAAAACGAGTACCCCCTCCCCCCCCCCCCCCCCCCCCCCCCCCTCCGCTCTGGGTTGTAGAGGACTTTAGTTTTTGCAATAAGGAAACATTCACAATTTTACGCAAATGTTTCACTATCACACTGACCAAATAGCTGGTATTTTACAAAGTCAGTTAAACCCGACGCGATGACTGAAGTAATTGTTTGGAGCCAGAAGGGCGATAAATCTGTAAAGGAAATGAGTTAACGCCTTTCTGGCTCCAAAAAAGTTAACTAACTTCCTTTGTTCTACACGACGTTAGACCGATCTTATGCCCAGCGTCTGGTTTTGAATTTATTAGAATGCCGAGCAATGAGTTTTATAGTTAATCATTCATTAGCTTTACCGAAATATATTCAGGCCTGAAATAGAAATGGGAAAAACCCATTGGCCCGAATTCACAAAGGAGGTTTGGTTTAAACCATGGTTTAAACCCCCTCCTGGGTTTTTTTAAGCGTATGTGTGCACGGAATCCGATCCAATCATATACTTTCTTTGAGCGCGCGCATGGGCAATGTGCGCTTATTTACGCTTATTTTAGTACGCTTACGGAGGTTTAAACCTTACCAATGGTTTAAACCTCCTTTTGGAATTCGGGCCATTAGACCTACTTGATACGGATGTAAGCTTCCACAACTAGTCAGACTAACAGGCTCCGTGTTGCATGAATAGTAACTATATTAATGGACCTACTAGAGTAGGTCCATGGTATAATAGACCATGCGACTATTACGACCATTGCGTTGAATTTTGTGATTGTTTCGGTAGCTCCAGCAATCATAACGAGACTGCTGACCACGTTCTCATAATTCACACACCACAGTTCCTGTCTTCCCCATCTGGCCTGTCGATATCTCTTAGTCCCCCCCCCCCCCCCCCCCCCCCCCCCCCCCTCTCCCACGGCCTCCCTCTCCCCGCTCTCTCTCTCTCTCTCTCTCTCAAAATACAAACATGCATAGAATGGCATATACATATACTGTACATGTACAACGACACCAATAATCTATGTTATGTGAAGGCTTGCAAAGTACCGAAGAAAGAGAAAACAAAACCAAAACCAAAACCAAACAAACTAACAAAATATGATCAGTCCTACAATTTGCATACATTCATAAGTATGGGCATTTTATTTTTTATTTTTTTTTAGAATTTAAGAATTAATTTGGAAAATGTAGTTAAGAAATGTTTGCTTTAATTTACGTTTGACAATTTTTTCCCCAAAACTTAGGTGTGTTGGGGAAGCGTGTATTAACCCATTGCGAACGGGAACCGGATGATCCCTGTATTAAGCCTATGGGACTGAGATTATCCAGTAGTGAAGGAGTTAAAAAATAGACTAATATATGGAATACAATGGGTTGAATTGATTTGAAAGGAAATTGACTGGGCTTTAACGGACATTGAATTAAATGCCTATTTTCATTCAAATGGGCAAACTGTACAAAAAAATACCAGTAATAATAATAATAATATTAAAGAAGAAGATATCGTAAATTAACTTTATCTCTGAGGTAAAATAATAATAATGATGATGATAAAGAAAACAATGACGGTAACAATAATAATAATGATAGTAATATTAATATCAACAGTAATAATAATAATAACTATAGTTGAACAGGTACAACAGGTGGGCTGTAAAAGTAGAACAGTCACAAAATTGGAGTGTATTTATCAGAAGGGGAAACTAGCACTTATTAGGAAGTGAAAAGGGAATAATCTTAACTAAAATGGGGCACTCTTCACATTTGAAAAAAGGAAAATTGTCAAAAGAGGAAATGAGCAATGGGGGAGACACTTGTCAGAAGTTTAAACAAAATTAATCTATGAGACTTAAAAAGGAGCACTTATCAAAATGGGAAAGGGGCATTTATAAGAAAGGAAAATTGTCACTTATTCTGAAGTAAGAAGGGGCACTCATCACATTGGGAAAAGGCCACTTAACAAGAGGGGGAAGGGGAACTTAATGGAAAGGAAAAGGTGAACTTATCAGAGCCGGGTAAATAGGCTTGGCACGCATCAGATTTGAAAAGGGACAATTATTAGGATTACGAGAGGGCATTAAATGGAAAGAAAAGGGGGCACTTATCAGATTTGAAAAAGGGCACCTTTCCAAAAGTAAAAAAGAGCACTTATGGATGCCGCCTCTGGTAAAAAGAACCTGTTTGTATCAGTACATATTGGTAGGCGGTCCTATGTTTCTTCGTTTCTTTCCCGTGGGTTGTCGGTCTACTGAGATAATCCCAGCATATTGTACTATAATAGGTAATGAACAGTAACAAAATGTAATAATTGAAGCTATATTTGAGAAATCGCGATCCTCTCAATATCTGTGTTGATACAGTTGCGGTAACTGCTGATTGAAGTAACAAGGAAAAAATGTCAGGTAAACAGTACAGTGAGCTCATGTCTGCGTGGGAGAGGGACTTCGAATATTCCAGTTCTGGTTCGGTTTTGTATTAAACATTAACCTGTTGGATGTTACATTGTTGGTGTGCGACCTCCAAATTCACGGAAAATCAATGGATGATTCTAAAAAGAGAGTTTATATTGACTCATAATCATGGTATTAAAGAATTTCCTGTTGTTGATAATAATAATAATAATAATAATAATAATAATAATAGCTACATTTATATTGCGCACATGACATTGCAGAGATATAGCATATTCATGTCGGAATTTTACAAACTGGCGCCTAGATGACGTCACGATGCATTGATTATGTAGAAAAAATGTCTGTGCTGAGACAATAACCACATCTACCACTGTATTAAATACTATGTACAAATTTTGAACAATTTTTGGAGATATTGTGCGTACAAAATAGTGGAGAGAAATAAAAAATAAATAATAATAAATAAAGAAAAATTCGTACAAAAACATAAGGTGGTCTGTTTTGAAGTACAGCCCACCTAATAATAATAACAATGATAAAAAATAATGATATCGACTGTAATGATTCATGATTGCCATCCTTCGAAGTGCTTTACGAAGTATCTTGGCAGTATTTTCTTAACCAACACCGTGATACAATTTGAAGCTAGCAGCTGTATTTACAAAAGTTATAATAAAAATATAACATCATTAGTTACAACATGTGAACTACTTTTGCTCGTAAAATATCTTTTAATACAATCATAGTATTATAATTAGGTCTAGGTTTAGGTGTATGTATAGGTTTGTTGGATAATATTTAAGATTGCAGCTAAAAGCTGATACATTCGAATTTCCATAATTAAAATACATACATAAAAAGAACAACAAAACGAAATATAATTCATTAATGCCTACTATTTAGAGTAAAAAAAAAATCATTATAAATAGTGGCATTGTGCTGACATTATTACTGCGGGCAATATTGTTATAAAGTGAAATTCCAATAACAGAAAAATAAAGTAGATTTAATTTACATATAGTTCAGTAATTGTGAAATAAATCAATGAACTGGTTCGGCCTTGGACTATCTTTTGTGTATATATGAAATGGAACATTAGGCCCTACATTACGTACTGTACAAAGCGTCCCAGAAAAAAATAGTTAACAGTTGGGAAAAGTCTTGCCAAATAAATGTTTCAAAATATGTTTAGGAAATTGTTACACCTGTGGATAGCTTAGGGTCTCTTCTGTCATAGGACACCCCAAAATAATCAGGTTATATTTTAAGCTTGAGTAACCAAAAGTGACTTTTGTGAAAGGGTGCAATATCCAAACCTGACAAGAATTTTTATTTGTTCTGGCTGGTATTCACAAATTTGTAATAGAACATACGTTGCGTTCTCTACACCGTGTCTCTAAAAAAAGTACACCCAACTTCAACGGCAAATGTTCAGAAAACTATAAAATATTTACACATTATTTTTTCATGGTTAGATAGTCCAATAAGTCCTCTGTCCAATTATATCACTTAGGTTATCTAACTGTCATGCATGACTGAGCATGATTCAACTTAGTGAATGGGTGTCAAATCATCATTGTGGCAAGTTAGTTTCACAATGGTTTGTGAACCAGTGCAACCGAGATCGACAGTTCCTCCAGTTTTTTACCATCGGGGATGAAGCAACGTTCACCAGATCTGACACCATGCGATTTCTTTCTTTGGGGGTATCTTAAAGGAAAAGTGTTCCAAACCCCACCGGCCACAATTCAGGAGCTGAGGCAACGGATAACAGGTGAAGTGAACCGATTACGACAAGATCAGGGAATGATCAGGCGTGCTGTCAGGGACATGAGGAGGCGTTGCGAGCTTTGCATCGAAAGGAATGGCGGTCATGTCGAGGGTTCAAATCCCTTAGCTATGCTCGTAGGAAATCAGACATCAGACAAAGTGCAATTCTAACGTGCCACAGTGATGATTTGACACCCATTCACTAAGTTGAATCATGCTCAGTCATGCATGAGAGTTACATAACCTACGTGGTATCATTGGACAGAGGACTTATTGGACTATCTAACCATGAAAAAATAATGTGTAAATATTTTATAGTTTTCTGAAAATTTGCCGTTGAATTTGGGTTTACTCTTTTTAGAGACACCCTGTATAGTAAATTAGTTATAGGCCCTAAACTACTCTCTGTACATGTATAATGAACTCGTTTTTCACGTATTGAAACGACCAGTGCATGATTCCACTTCAATGAATTCGACGCCAAACGCAGCTATGCCATCATCATCATCGAGTTGTATAGCGACAACTGGAACTGCTCTATCCTCGGACATACATTCTATTTCAGAGCCATCGTGTGTAATGGCGTGAGGAGAGGTGCTCTCACTACAAGGCTGCTGTATGACAATCTGCTCGCAGTCAGGGGAAATCTGGAGAGAAAAGGTGACCATACGTGTCAGAGCCATCAGACCAACTTTGAGAAAAAGACAGGGCAGTATTGAAGAACTATATATATAGACGTGTATATAATTGTAAGGAAATAACATATACAACAACTTTGGCAACTCTCGTGGAAATGATTATAATTGTGAGAAATTAAAATGAAAGAATAATGGTGGCTTAAATTAAAGTTCCCCAGAGCTGTCCTCCCTTTTTGAAATTTTTGCAAAGGTTGAAAAAATGCCTCTGCCGTGAATCGAACCCGGGTCGTTGGCTTATTTAGAACGCCAATGCCTTAACTAATGTCGGTCAATTGAATCTGTGTCGCCGAAATCACTGGCCCGTCTCCGTGGTCTAGTGGTTATTAAGCCATTGGCTTTCTACGCCAACGACCCGTGTTCGATTCACGGCAGAGACATTTTTCAACCTATGCAAAAAGTTTATTTGTCCAACATTCCACATTGAAATCAAAACAATTTTTCAAAAGTGATATTACAAGCATAATTGTCAATTTCAAAACATACTAGGGGTAAAGAATGTATGTGCACGAAATCCAACATTATTTACTATTCTAATAACCCGTTTTTGTACAACTTTAATTGTATCCATTAGGGTTATGGAGCTATTTCCCCATGCAAGTATACAATAGTTAAGATAAGCCAAGATCAGGGCAGAATAGAGTATATGAGAAGGTACAAAAGGTTTCAACTTGTTCATTACACCTGAATTACGTGACAACAGTTTGCATAGGCAATCAATTTGAACCTTCCATGTTAGTATACTGTCTATAAAAACACCCAAAAATTTAGTAGATTCAACCTGGGGGATATTTTTATTGTTTATTTGTATATTACCTGGTAAGGATGATACAGAATTACTGAATAGCATGAAATTTGTTTTATTTATATTGAGCGACAATTTGTTAGCTTGAATCCAGTCAGAAACGCATTTTAATTCAGTGTTTACAATCGGGGTTTTGGTAAGAGCAAAAAATATTGCAGTCATCGGCAAAAAGGATAAATGATAAGACTGCAGATGAGTTTTGGAGATCGTTAATGTATAAGTATAACAGGAGCGGGCCTAATAGAGAGCCTTGAGGGACACCGCAAATAATTGACTGAAGGTCGATTTGAAACCATTTATGTATACATATTGTTTTCTATCAACGCAACCATTATTCTCTCATTTTCATCTCTCACAATTATATATATATATGTATATATATATATATAATCTATATATATATATATGTATATAGTATTGTAGTATTGTAAGGAATCAACATATACAACAACTTTGGCAAGTCTCGTGGTAATAAATATAAATGTGAGAAATGACAATGAGACAATAATGGTTTGCGTATAGCTTAAATCAAAGTTCTGGTGTCGCCGAAACCACTGGTCCGTCTCCATGGTCTACTCTAGTGGTTAATGCACTTGTACTGTTTTATGAATTATGGGCCCTGATCTTTCACTATTTAACCAACGATCAGTAATTTATTCAGAAAAATATAATACCCATTGTGCATGACATCTGCCATTCCACATCTTATTCAGGCAACATAATTATGAATAGTTAATGACACTGGGCAGCAAATGCATCTTAGAAAGGCAGATGTGATACACAATGAGTGTTTCTATGTTCCGAATCAATTAATGATACTTCACGGTTTTTAGACTTGATTAGGCAAACAGTGAAAGTCAGCTTTTTGCCAACTTTAAAAGAAACTTTCTGGAAAGCAAACAAATGTATCGCTCCTCCAACCATTTGGTATGATGTAGAAAAGAATTATAAGTATAATTTCGCCAAATTTCATTTCCAGATTACGTGATCTTCAAGGTAAAATTTAAGGTTAAAGCAAAGATCAAGAGGTTATTGAACTTTATGGAAGATCATGAAAAATGATGGCAGATATAGATAGCTCGTAACATTACCTTTCTTAATAATTAGTTACAGCGGGAGGCCTATAATTATTTCAAAATTGAAAAAAAAATATGTGCATTTTCGACATGCAGGCCTATGAAAAGCATTCCATATATAGCGCAAAAACCGTTAAAGCAGATTAGGCTTAAACTTAGAATTTCAGCTTTGTCGATCACCGAATAAGCCAAATTTAGGCCAATTTAAAGGGGGTAGGGTTAAAAACTTTCGAACATATTCGGTGATTTTACACGGAATCAATCTATTTAAAAAATCACTGGAACTGAATTCAGGCTGAAAAATGGCGTACCTGAACAATTTGAACTACTTTGTTAACGGTATTCATGGCAAAGACGAGAAGATTTTGAACCTCGTATGCTGGACAAATCCTGGCAGAAACATCTCTCCTACCCTTGTAAAGATTCGTATTTTGGATCATATCTCCATACTTGCAAGCGATACCGTCCTTTTGATCTTCCGTAAAGTCCGTGACGATCGGCTCAGTGCGCCCATACAAGGCAGCTCGATTGTTACGTAGTTGGTTGATTAAGCCCGATTGTCGAGCTGCAAAGATCTGCCTTTTCTGATGCAATGTAAGATTGATGGGAGGCAATGGCTTACATCTTGTTAGCTGCCATGCAGCGGGAGCATGTCGGGAAGGAGAAGGTCCCGGGCCAGTCTCTGGAGCGGTACCCCGATCGGTATCTAGCACGTTCTGTGCCGTCGTTAAGTCGGACATGGTCATCGCAAAAACGACGATGTACGCAGAAATCTTAAAGTACCTGAAAACACTTTCCATTTCTAATCCAGATCCCAGTCTGTCAGTTCAGTTTCAAATGGACGAGAAAAACAACTGCGTGGACCCTCGCTTGTACTGTAAAGGCGCTATATATATATAATGTTCAAGTTCCTACACTCCTACGCAGAGATCAATGCAGGGCGAAAATTAAAGGAAACTTTGCAGTAAAACTGTTTTAGATGTTAACAGAACAGATCTAATATTCTTTACGTTTGTATTTAACAGTGTCAATATTGGCCCGGTGTGTCGGAAAATACTTGACAAACACAGATTTTCAACTTCGTGACGTACGTATCCTGCGAGGTTCTCTCCCATTTATTATGTACAGAATTGTTCATAAAAAGTCCTGTTGAAGACGAAGGGTTGATCAGTTGTCTCACGATGTGCAAACGAGGAAAGCTACGACGTTTCGACCGCTACTGCTAGTCTTCGTCAGGCAATGAGAAAGACTTCGCTGCGCGCGTTTTATATAGCAGCGGCGTATGGTTGGCCATTACCGCCAAAATGTTGCCCAAAGCATGCGCGTGCCAATCATAACATACGAATGGGTCTGACATAACGTTCGCATGGCTCTGGCAGAGCATACGCGTCGTTCTGGCAGAACGTACGTATGGGTATTCTTTATTATAGTTCTATGCAATTCTTAACGTACGCGTGGTCTTGCCATGCCATACGCGTGCTTCCAAAAATATATACATGCTTGTAGTCCAAAGAAAGCATACAAGCACGCGTACACTATGTCACAACCATGCGTACGTTATGGCACAACCACGCGTACGGTATGACATAACCACGCGCACGCTTTGACATAACCACGCGTACGTAATGTCTCAACCATATCACGGTATAATCCTTCAACCAATGAGAAAGCGCGATACAAAAATCATCGGACTCGACTAGATCGACTGTACGGGGACTGGGGGGGAAAAACCCCCCATTTTTCTTACAGTAATTATTGATGTGCTAAATCGTCTTGAAAGATGATTTCTGACTGCTGCTACCAGTTCTAGAAATAGAATGACGTCGACGTCAGGAGGGGACTGTCATCACAAATGAATCATAATTGAATTTTGAAAATATATACATTTTCAAGAGTTTTATTTTAGCAAACATAGTTCGATCTCGGTGTTTCCACCAACCGATAAGTCTTATTTTACTCAAGATTTCCTTATAGTTCAGGTCATCCTTGCGAAGTATACAACCAAGTTTCTTGTATGCTGTACCCAATGTACAAAACTGGGTAAACCAGGACTATCTCTATCTTCTCCCAATCACACACAAAACTGTTTTATCCATGTTAATCTTCAATCTACTTGTTTTATAACGAGAATTTCGATTGGCTATACAAACACCAATATTATATGTTCCAACCCTTGCGTATGACATGGTTAGCCCACACGTATGACATGGAAAGACCACGCGTATGAAATGACGAGGCCACGCGTATGACATGGCAAGACGACGCGTGTGACATGGCAAGACGACGCGTGTGACATGGCAAGACCACGCGTACGTTAAGAGCTGCATATAACTATAATAAAGAATACCCATACGTACGTTCTGCCAGAACGACGCGTATGCTCTGCCAGAGCCATGCGTACGTTATGTCAGAGCCATGCGTACCTTATGATTGGCACGCGCATGTTTTGGGCACACGTTTTGGCGGTAATGGCCAACCATAGCGGCGGGGTCCGGGGAGCCCGGGTGCGTGCTATTGTTAGTGGAAGGATCAGCGACGTATTTGAGGGGGCAGGAAAGGCACGTGTTCCAGGCGGCTGTTAATAATTGAAGGGGCGCAAAAATGCAAATTTAAAGAGGGATAGAAACATGACCACCAAGTGTACCAATCACCTAAAAGTATCATTTGTGTACAGTTAGAATGTATAAAATTAACTTTCTATGAGTTAACCGAGTTCGGTTCTGGGCGGGTCCATAGTCTAGATGCGAGCTCGTACGGGTGCGTCCTCTAGTCTCCCCATAAATCGCTGTAATGTATATTGAGAGTGTGTTGCAACTTGCAATATCTCTTTATAGATATCAACATTTGAAGCTCACTCATATTTCGAATATAGCATTGTGACACTGAACATCTAAAATACAGAGCAAAATATATTTGGTGATTGGTACACGTTGGATTATGGGCTTGTGTCAGCAAATTAAAGTGCATTATAACAATGTAACCATGCAGGCACCTCAAAACCACCAACAGGTCGGACTGTCTGTGTGATTTTCAGTTAGAGCTCAATCAAGGTTTTTGGTCAGCATAGTCAAGTTTCAGGTTGTGGTATTTCCTGAAAGAGTATACTTTTTTCAAGTTATATCAACATTTGGAGGCACCAAACAATCTAAAAGTGGTATTTTTGACCGTGTTTAGTAGACATGTCTTTGTCTTCTTTTGACTTTGTTGTAATTATAATTTTTGTTTACGACACTGAATATTTTTATCATTTTGATCTTCCCTAACTTTAAAACACATAAACATCTTGTATTGATTTTTGTCTGATATGATGAGCAGGAGGAGTTGGATTAGTACGTCAATTTTTAGCACAGTCTGATAATTTCTTCATAAAAGAAATTATTGAGTTATAATCCAGTCACCGTTGTATTACACCTCCCAATTCAGAGTGGTTCGATAGACTGTGCCAACTTTAAACCCTTATTTCTCAGAAACAATATGCTTTGGGACTGGTAACTCTTTCTTCAGTGGGTTAGGAACATCCAGTACTAATAATTTATGTAGTATTTTAAAGCTGGAAATCTCCAAGTCCTCCAGAATCAGACGTTTAACTAAAAATTCATATCTGGCGACTTTTTGGTGGCTTTGATATGAGGGTTTAAAATCCGGGGGGAAATTTGCTCAAATATTTTGCTGAAAATTTCTCTAAAGCTCTAATTTTCTGCTTTTTTTCTAATCATCTTAATAGCAGAGTGGACTCCCCCTTTAATGCAAACACACTATTCAATTCTCCAAGTCCGAGTGGGTTGGAATTGCCCACGGCAGGGGAGGGGTTAAAAATGTAGGCCTATTAAATTTTGCTCTTGGCTACCTTTCTACTGGATTGTATAATGTTTTTAAAACTATGTATAGATGAATTATTTCATACATGGCAAATGGCAGAGGACCTAGGAAGATAGGTCACCGGGTTGCCGATTTGTATTTGATTGATTACAACTTCAGAAATTCATAACTCTCTTAATTTTCTTGCAGGATTTAGCTCCAAATTTCATTGGTATGTTTCTACTATTTCTTCTGTTTTCTTTAGAATCACCTTTTAGAATCACGTTTATATCTGATATACAAGATTGTAGTGAAAACATGGCCTTATCCAGTTCCCCAGGAATTTTAGGATCAAATGCTACATACAACTGAATGTTGACGAGCAATATGAATTGAGTCATTGTACCCGGGTACTCTGTTCTTTACTATGCAGGTCCTAATTTTTACAGGAGCAAATTTTTCAAGTAGTTTACCCATACTAGAATCATACCACTCAAAAAATCAACACCATCAAGGTGAGGTCGGGAAAATGACCTCTGAGAGTGATTCTACAAACTGATTCTTGTCAATCTTCCGGTAGTTACGGAGGGTTGATACATTTTGCATATGTCTTGTTTTTTTTACCAAGCTTCTAAAAATATCTCCCCAAAACAATGAAAGATGATGACATTGGTACACGATTGTTTATTGAATGTCATAAAGTTACATATCCATTTATACTTTAAATTGTTTTAATGCAATTGAGAATGCAAATACAAGCAATTTATTTTTGCAAGAAAAAAGAGGCATTTAAATATATATAGATATTAAGGCGAAATTCTGTGCGAAAAGAATCAACTGAGTGATGGGGGAAGCCGATGTTAAGTGGAATTTTTCGATTCGCCTTAACGTTTTTCGGCACTGTTTTTTCCCATGGGGTAGGAGGCATTCTATCGTTATGAACGTAGAGGACGCCAAATTACTTATATTACTACAAAGTTTTGTTCAGTAGGGAGAACTCATTTTCGTATAATATAACGTGGGAAATCTATTATGTATAACTCCTGGGTACCTAACGTCCTAAGTTGGACTAAGGGCGATGTCTGTTTTTTCTTTATTATATCAATAGTTTGGGGATTTACTCAAAATACCTTATCGCAAACAAAAGGTAGTTATTATACGATTCTTTTTTCCATAAATGCAAATTGAATCAAATTAATTTAACATATACTAATATTTTGAATCCATTAATTCTCTCGTATTTACAATAGGAAAAAAAAATCGCCTTCTAGTAGAATCTAGGTATATATATATATATCTAAGGGGGCTAGATGGGGTACGAGAGGGAAATTCCCCTCCTATTGTAAGACGATACTGGTAATGAAAATGGCTTTACAGCACAGCAAACCGGCAATGATGTTCGAAATATTCTCTCTGATGTTCTCTGTTCGTTTACATGGTGAGTGAGTATTCACAATTAAGGGCTTGTTCCATAAATATTTGTCTCTCGAATGCAAGAGAATATTTTTCCAGCTTTCGGTAACACCATGGGATACCCTCTGTGAAAAAGCTGTTTACATATTCTTTCGTCAAAAGAACCCACGTATGGGTGGTTTAGGGAAATTTAGGAAAAGTAAAAAGAAAGGAAAGAAAAGAAAAAGTGATGATAATAGATTGAAATTATATTAAACTTTTACATGAGACTTTTAAAAAAAATATGACGATGAACAGAGCATAATATAGTGTTTGGAACGCGTCTAGAAAAATATTCCTTTTACTTAAAGAGGGGCCTCGGAGCGTTTTTGAAAGTGTGTGTGTGGGGGGGGGGGGTGATTGATTACACTCCTTAATGACAAGTTTCGAACCTTTTCCCCGAGATTTTATGAAACGTGTCTACCCATAAATGTGTGGGGGAGGGCGCTGCAGCCCCCAGCTCCCGGTTCCGTGGCCCAAGTTAAAGAATACAGTTGTTCAAAAACTCTCTTTCAGAACTATTCTGCAAAGGAAAACTAACCAGAGGCGGTGGAACGTTGGGCTCGGACATTTGAGGTGGGGGAACCTTTTGGCCGCCAAACAAAAGGTCCCCCCCCCCCCACACACACACACACACACTTCCAATGTCCCCCATACCCACTTCTGTGTGGCTTTTCAGTGAGATTGGTTCAATATTTTATCATTTTGAGGATTCCAAAACCTCACAGTACATACTAACATGTTAAATGTACACCAATTCCTATGTAGGCATCTTCAACCCTTTCTTATTGCTTTAAGACAGTTTCTTTCGCAATGAAATTGCATGAACAGAACTCAACTTTATCTTTAATTCTGTACAAAATGAGCGAAACGCGTTTCCCATAACCCATGAACATAACTCGGGCTTGTGGATTGTGTGAAATGTGCATCACATCAAAATCGAGCTGTATTCAATGTGATAACTATGGCATTAAGTGGCAGACTTCAGAGCAGAAAAATAAAGTGAAATGAAATAAATGGATCATTAAATTTAAAAAAATAATCTCACTCCCTCCCCTCTCCACCCACCCCTTTCTCCTGTAACCACATACACTCTCTCTCTCTCACACACACACACACACACACACACCCACGTTTACATGGCTTTACTTCCGAGGACAACTATTGTTCCTCTATTGTTACTCGTCCTCGGACAGTCGACGGAATAAGGCATAAATTCATTGTTCGACGTTCGAGGACTATTGTCCGGCTTCCGAGGACCATTGTTGTCATGATTTTTTTTTTGTTCTCTGTCCGAAAATGTCCTCGGACATAATGCTAAACAAACGCACACACACACACACACACACACACATACACTCCCGTTTACATGGCTTTACTTCCGAGGACAACTATTGTTCCTCTATTGTTACTCGTCCTCGGACAGTCGACGGAATAAGGCATAAATTCATTGTCCGCCTTGTTGTCATGATTTTTTTTTTGTTCTCTGTCCGAAAATGTCCTCGGACATAATGCTAAACAAACGCTCCCTCACACACATTGATTTGTGGGGAACTTTATTGTTTTCTCCTATTGTATTTTGTACCCCGCAAGCACTTCTCCTATTGTATTTTGTACCCCACAAGCATGACGGAATAAAGGCCATCATTGTGCTCTATTGTTCTCTGTACCCCACAAATGAATCTATGTAAGCCCACCCACACGCACACACACACACACACACACACATACTCTCTCTCTTACTCTCTCCCCTTCTTTCCCCCATTTCTTCCCAACTGCAAAGTTCAAGAGGACTTTAGCGATTTACTCTATCAAGTTAAGCCTATTCAAGTATAACATATACGAAACAACTTTCTTCTTCTGAACACGAGGCCTTCTAGCATCAAATTCATTACTTTTGTTAGCACCGAAAATTAGAAATATATAATACCAAGCTTCTAAAAATATCCCCCAAAACAATGAAAGTTGATGACATTGGATACACGATTGTTTATTGAATGTCATAAAGTTACATATCCATTTATACTTTAAATTGTTTTAATGCAAGAATGCAAATACAAGCAAATAATTTTTTGCAAGAAAAAAGAGGCATTTAAATGTTTCACCTGATTAATTAATTTTTTTTAATTTAATGATCCATTTATTTCATTTCGCTTTATTTTTCTGTTCTGAAGTCTGCCACTTAATGCCATAGTTATCACATTGAATATACAGATCGATTTTGATAAGATGCACATTTCACACAATCCACAAGCCCGAGCTTTCTTCATGGGTTATGGGAAACGCGTTTCGCTCATTTTGTACAGAATTAAAGATAAAGTCGAGTTCTCCTCATGCAATTTCATTGCGAAAGAAACTGCCTCAAAGCTATAAGAAAGGGTTGCAGAGGTCTACATAGGAATTGGTTGCCATTTAACATGTTAGTATGTACAGTGAGGTTTTGGAATCCTCAAAATGATAAGATATTGACCCAATCTCGCTGAAAAGCACATGCGCTGCACACAGAAGTGGGTATGGGGGACATTGGAAGTATGGGGGCACCTTTTGTTTGGCGGACAAAAGGTTCCCCCACTTCCATTGTCCGAGCCCAACGTTCCACCGCCTCTGGTTAGTTTTCCTTTGCAGAATAGTTCTGAAAAAGAGTTTTTGAACAGCTGTATTCTTTAACTTGGGCCACGGAACCGGGAGCTGGGGGCTGCAGCGCCCTCCCCCACACATTAATGGGTAGACACGTTTCATAAAATCTCGGGGAAAATGTTCGAAACTTGTCATTAATGAGTGAAATCAATCACCCCCCCCCCCCCCACACACACACACACACTTTCAAAAACGCTCCGCGGCCCCTCTTTAAGTAAAAGGAATATTTTTCTAGACCGTTCCAAACACTATATGCTCTGCTCATCGTAAGATTTTTTTGTAAGTCTCATGTAAAAGTTTAATATAATTTCAATCTATTATCATTATTATTTCTTTTTTTCCTTTCCTTTCCTTTTACTTTACTTTTCCTAAATTCCCCTAAACCACCCATAACGTGGGTTCTTTTCACGAAAGAATATGTAAACAGCCTTTTCACAGAGGCTACCTCATGGTGTTGCCGAAAGCTGGGAAAATATTCTCTTGCATTCGAGAGACAAATATTTATGGAACAAGCCCTTAATTGTGAATACTCACTCACCATATGTAAAGGTACAGAGAACATCAGAGAAAATATTTCGAACACCATTGCCGGTCTGCTGTGCTGTAAAGCCATTTTCATTACCAGTATCGTCTTACAATAGGAGAGGAATTTCCCTCTCGTACCCCATCTAGCCCCCTTAGATATACAAATCATAGAATTTCTTTCAATACTGAGAGAGGACAATAAGTCATGGGAAACATTTTAGGGCCTATATGTCGGAATCGGCCGCTTTCTCATGGAACCCCCTAAAACCCCTTTCCTTTGGTGTTAATAGCAGTTAACAGTATTACTGTCAAAGTATTATAAAACAAGCAAAATATACGACTGCGTTTTCAATATGCCTCCACTTGTATTCAGATAATTCCTGATCACCTACAAGTATAATATAGTTGATGCGCATTCATCAAATGGTTATTGCGAAATTGTGATTTAAAACACTAAAATCCTATATTACTAATTGACCTCTTGAGACATCGTGGAAATGTAGCCAAAAACTGTATTAATATCATGTAAATTGGCCGCTGAGACCTGCAACATGTGACCTTTGACCTACTTACCCCCAAATTCTAATCAGTTCATTTTCCTATGGTAGTACATGCTGGTACGGAGTTTGATGTTACGAGGTCTAGCAGTTCTTGAGATATTATACATACTAGTACCAAGTTTGAAGTTCTTACCTCAAACAGTTCTTGAGATATCGCAGTAACGAGGCTAAAAACCAGTAATTTCATGTAATTTCATGCAAATTGACCTCTGACCTTTGACCTATAGTACCAAGTTTGAAGTTCTTACCTCAAACAGTTCTTGAGATATCGCAGTATAACGAGGCTAAAAACCAGTAATTTCATGGAAGTTCATGTAAATTGACCTCTGTGACCTCTGACCTTTGACCTACTTACCCCAAAATCTAATCAGTTCATCTTTCTATGGGGATACATACTGGTACCAAGTTTGAAGTTCTCACCTCAGATAGTTCTTGAGATATCGCGGTAACGGTACTAAAAACCAGTAATTCCATGTAATTTCATGTAAATTTACCTCTGTGACCTCTGAAATTTGACCTACCTACCCCAAAATCTAATCAGTTCCTCTTTCTATGGGGATACATACTGGTACCAGGTTTGAAGTTCTCACCTCAAACAGTTCTTGAGATATCGCGGTAACGGTGCTAAAAACCAAGAATTCATGGAATTTCATGGAATTTCATGGAATTTCATGTAAATTGACCTCTGTGACCTCTGACCTTTGACCTACTTACCCCAAAATCTAATCAGTTCATTTTTCTATGGGGATACATACTGGTACCAAGTTTGAAGTTCTCACCTCAGATAGTTCTTGAGATATCGCGGTAACGGTGCTAAAAACCACTAATTCCATGTAATTTCATGTAAATTGACCTCTGACCTTTGACCTACTTACCCCAAAATCTAATCAGTTCATCTTCGTATGGGGATACATACTAGTACCAAGTTTGAGGTTCCTACCTCAAATGATTCTTCAGATATCGCGGTAACGAGAAGTGGGACGGACGGACGGACGGACGGACAACCCGAAAACATAATGCCTCCGGCACCCACCTTCGGTGGGCGGAAGCATAAAAAACAGTGAACCATTATCGAGCCCCCCCCCCCCCCCCCCCCGTCTCTCTCTCTTCTGTTATATTTTTGCCATTCGTGGGGGTTGGGGGAGAATGCCCTCTCCTTGACTATGCCACCATGTCTCAATATAATGCCTCCCTTTGGATCCGTCATTAACAAGGCTGAAAAGAGAGCGAGACAACGAATTCATCTTCCCTCCCACCCACCCCCCCCCCCTCTCATTATACATTTTTCCCCTGCTCTCATTCCTTCCCCTCTCCACCCCTCCCCCTTTCTCCTGTAACCACATACTCTCTCGCTCTCACACACATACATTTTTTTTTTTCAATGATCTTTATTAACGATTCCATGAAACAAATTATACAATCAACATATTCTCTTTGAATGTTTTAACAATATAAACAAATAAAATATTTTATCATCACTTATATAATTATCATGCAAAATTTTCTTCCTCTGGAAGGAAAAATTAAAACTAATAAATGTGCGTTTCTAATGCTGTAACTGAATTGAAATTATTCCATACATGATTATATAGGAATTAAACATAAGTGTGATGATGTATATCCAAACAAAGTGAACATATAGTTTTTCGGAATCTATTATTAAAAAAACAAAAAACCAAAACAAACAAGGACCCCTCCCTACCCACATATGCCCCTACCTATCCCATTCCCCCCGGAACTACCACTGCGTAGAACCTTCCATCCCTCCCACCCACACTTTTTTTTTCCAGTGATCTTTATTTTGATTTCACTCAATAATGCATGGATTTTTTTCGTTTTTACAAAATTATTTTCATTGAATTACATAACAGAAATACAATAAAAATCACAACTGAAATATTTCAGTGACTTACATGATCATATGAACAATAGAAGATAAGGCTTGACACACTGAAATATATTACCAGAAATACAATTAATCATCACTAAAACTATTTCAATGAATTGAACATGTTAAACATCAAAGGAAAGAATTAAAAAAAAAATTTTTATAAGAAAAAAAAAATTGAGTGATATCTTTCTTCTTTACCAAAAACCTACCCCTTTGACCATACACACACACACCCAGTCTTGTATTGCTTTACTTCCGAGGACAAGTATTGTTCCTCTATTGTTCCTCCGTCCTCGGACAGTCGACGGTATAAGGCACAAATTCATTGTATGACGTTCGAGGACTATTGTCCGGCTTCCGAGGACCATTGTTCTCATTTTTTTTTTGTTCTCTGTCCGAAAATGTCCTCGGACATACAGCTAAACACGCCCACACCCACACACACACACACACACCCTCACACACACACTCTCTCTCTTACTCTCTCCCCTTCTTTCGCCCATTTCTTGGAGGATAAGAAAATGTTTTTTCTTTACATACAGAGCATTTTTTTTTTGGGGGGGGGGGGGCAAAGCATTGAAAAAGGGCACTTTTGGTGGCTTTGTTTCAAGCGGTCTGACACCCCCTTCCAGTTTGTCAGTTGTTATGATTTTTGAATGTACACCCAACCTTCTCTACAAACGAAAAGATGCTAATGAAATACGTTTCCATGATATAATAGTACAAAAATTATAAAAACATATACCATTACATGTAAATTACATGTACATGTATGTACCTATCAGCAAAGATGTGCTGCAGGTATACATTGTAGTGGACAGATGGCAGTAGAACCCAGTACTCAGGTTTAGAGCCCACCACTCCAGACGCCAAAATTCACATCTTTCATGCCAAATTCATCCCAAATTTAAATTGTATGACATCAAAAAACAAAGAATGTAAATTTTAATCAAATACCACCTGGAACTAAAAATGTGCAGCCTATAACCCAGCTATTATCACTAATGCTCTATTAAACAAATCCGACTATTCAGAATGCTTAACACTGTACATCAGTGAAATAGTAATCAATGCTATTATCACAATTTAACACTACTAAAGAGAGTTGAACATACATGTATATGTATCATTCAAATATAAAACCAATTCTGATACTGATGGGTGTTTAAGCAGTGTTTATTAGTAAGTTAGTTATCAAAACTAATACAAGTAAAAATTATTTTGTATAGGGTGTTGAACACTCTATCTCATTCATTTGAATATCACACCAATTCTGCAATTCATGATCATAATACTGATGAGTATTTAAGCAATGTTTATAAGTTAGTTATCAATACTAACACTAACGCAAGTAAATCTATTTTTATAGAGTGTTAAACACTCCATTTCATTCATTTGAATATCACACCAATTATGACAATTTGCCATTAAGGTTGGATTAAGGACAATTGCATTAATGAGTGTTGAACACTCTTTTATTCATTCTATTATCAAACCCATTTTGCAGTTCAGAATCATGAGATTAATGGGTGTTTCAAAGGTGTATTTTTGAATAATAATAAAAATAGTCTCCAATATCAACAAATGGAGAACACTTGTGACAAGGGTGCATTAATGGCAGGTAATAATAATACAACACACTTATATTGCGCCATCTATCTAGTTTAACTATTCAGAGGCGCATGATGAATATGAGAGAAGAAGCAAGAAGGTAGAAATAGAATGGACTGAAAAATACTACAAATCTGTGTTGAATTACATTCACTGTATGCTTCAGAAAAAAGGACTGTCTTCAAATTTGACTTTAAAGAATCCAAAGGCCCGAATTCACAAAGGAGGTTTAAACCATGGGTAAGGTTTAAACCTCCGTAAGCGTACTAAAATAAGCGTAAATAAGCGCACATTGCCAATGCGCGCGCTCAAAGAAAATATATGATTGGATCGGATTCCGTGCGCACATACGCTTTAAAAACACAGGAGGGGGTTTAAACCATGGTTTAAACCAAACATCCTTTGTGAATTCGGGCCATAGTGTATATATGGAACGGATTTTAGGAGGTAAGTGGTTCCATAAACACGCCGCCACAGTTATGAAGGCACGGTCACCAAGAGATGATTTCGTCCTATGTGCCACAAGAATATTTTTGCGAGAAGAACACAGACAACGAGTTGGTACATATTCAGAAATTACATTTTCAATATATGAGGGGGCAGGTATAACCCATATGGTGCCATGAAATTAGAAATTACATTCAATTAGACAAGCTTTCCATCACAGTGACCTTTCCAGCTGTTCATCTTGATACTGTTTAATGATATCTACATGTATTTTCATATTTCACAGAAACATGATGAATTTGAATTGCAGCTACTTCTGGTCATCACTTACACTTGCCATTCACTTACATCTTTAACATAAAATACTGTGGTTTACTGAATCATTCATATGTGAATGAGCCTTTAACTGTTTCAGTGCCGATGTCCAATATATGAGAGAATTGTTATTTTCATTCACCAATTGCTCAACCACACAAAAGGTATATGGTGGTCAATGTATATCAAAATTTTGAGCATAAATTAAGCATTCTAAATACATGATTATAATTACATGCTACCAAAGAAATTTTCAGAGAAATTGCAGATTTTTAAAAAGATATTACCTTATTTCAACATTAAACAATAGTAAACAAATGAGAAACCAAAAATAATAGACAAAACAAAAACTCACATGTAATTTTCAATCATAATAAAGTTGGGTGAAGTAATAATGCTTGGTATCATAAGAAACGGTAATAACTTTCCTACAAGTTTTGTACACAATATTTTGTGAAATGATAGATGGTTAATGATGCGCCGACATTTGAAAAGTAAGTATTGATCACAGTTCAGTAAAAAGAGGGCTAAACCCCTTGGCACAGTAAGATCTAATGAGAACACCGGTATGATTGCTAGAAGAGGAAGTACCGTTGGGCAAGACAAAGTCGTTTGGCCGGAGGACAGGTCAAGTGCTCATCCTTTTCCTTGCCCTGGTCTTTGATGGTCACCTTGTAAGACTCAGTATCAACTACACACAAAAAAAAAACAGGAAAAATGCAAAGAGAAGAAGAGAAAAAGAGGAGTAAATGAGAAAAGGTTTTATCCTAGTACATCACTGCAGTATACAATTTTTTTGTGTGTAATATGAACCAGAAACTTTGGTGACCTGGATATTCTTTTTTTTAATGAAGGTCATTTTTGCAGCAACAAACTGTTGCAAATAAGGAAAACTCAAAGTTGGAATTTAAATATTTTGCTGCATGGTAAGTTTCATATCAGGACCATTGTGCAGACCCCTTTGAAAACCATCTGAAGTTGAAGTAATCCAACCCACATGTGTAAAATAAATTAATAAAATTAACAAGATGACTGCGACTGCGGCTCCTATATGCCTCCGTCTAAATTCAGTTGATAGCTCAAACTATTCTTGAAATATTGTGATAACCAGAATGAAAAGCCTACAATTGCATATTAACTGACGTCTTTGCCATTTGACCTTACACCGTATAACCCAAAACTCTGATCACTTTATCTCCTCCTAGTCGTGAATACAAAATAGTTGAGATATGGTGATAACAAAGCTAAAACAACATTAATTTCACATATAATGACCTCTGTGACCTGTCATCTTTGACTTACGTCTCACTATGGTGATGCATAATACATGTAGTTCCAAGTTTGAAGTTAATGGCTCAAATTGTTAGACCTGCAATTTCAGAAATTGACCTCTGTGACCTTTGACCTATGTAGCCCAAAATCTAATCAGATCGTCTTCCTATGGTGATACATACTACCACCAAGTTTGAAATTCATACCTCATATCGTTCTTGAGTTATCGCGAGAACGAGAAAGCGGGACAGACAGACGGACAACCCGAAAACACAATGCCTCCAGCACCACCTGCGGTGGGTGGAGGCATAAAAACAGGGCAAACCATAAAATACACAATATCATGCAGATCATTGTTCAGTCATACTTACTCTTGATGTCTGGTAAAAAGTTGTTCAAGATCATGTCCTCCTTCTTGACTGTGCGGCAGCTGAAAGAATTACAATAAAGACATCAAAATTAAGATTAAATTAGAACTCCGATGATTTTAAATATTGGCTTAATACTTATTATTGCATAGATGGCATAAATTAAACAAGGTTATCCAAATTCAACGCTTGGAAACATTTGAAGTAATGATTATTATCAATTATAAAACGGTAAAATACAGCCCCCGATATAGCAGCTGAAGAGCTCCTCGAACGCTGCTGAGATATGTGACGACACACCATGTCCTGTCTAAGCAGACGATGTCCCATAACATCTTACACATTTTTCAGAGCCTATTTTGTCATCTCCTCTTCACTTATTTCTCTTCCTTCACTAGCGTCAGTCTTAATGTTAGTCTGTTGCCTCACTCTTAACTTCGTATATGGTATTATTTTGATGAAAAATGCAGCGTTAAAAAAATAAAGGAATCAGTCACTTGTAAACAAAATAAGACGCCATTGTATTTTCAGCTGCTTGCACCGGGGCATGTTCGGCGTTTCAAGAGGGAACGAATACCATCCTGCTATTATTCGGAGGGCTTTTCAATTTGAAAGTGGGGTTTATTTCATTGATCATTGAGCCTTCTCCTGTGTATTTACAATCAAACGGTTTTAGCTATCAGAATCCGTTTCACTTTCCCTTTATAATGGTGGGAAATAAGGTCATGTTTAAATACATCAAACTCTTTATAATTTGATAAATAATTGCATTGCAATTACGTTCATTCATTATAGGACGTCGTCTGCTTAAGCAGGATCCATCCCGAGTGTGACGACATCAAAACATCGCTATATTTCTGGCGAATCCTCGGATATTCCAGATGCTGAGAAGAGCTTTTATTTGTGTTGTTTTTATAATCATCAGATACGCAGTTGACATAAAACTTATACGATTGCCATCTGTAAGCTTCCCAGTTTCTAGTGATACATTAATTGCCATATTTGTGATTTTCTTTGAATATCTACTTTAACTGCTAACAAGATAATAAATAAATTATTTGACGATATCCTTTGGCATGTAAATCCTTGTTCACATATGGCGCAGTAAAACGCCTCAAAAACCTCCGCCTCAAAAACCTCTGCCTCAAAATAAAATGACATATGCATATTATATGCCTCATGGTTTTGTATCTCATAACACACAGATGAGGTAGCTTAATAGCGAAACGCAGTGGCGCATAAAGACGCAGGAAAGACGCAATGAGGAAAATTGCTAGTTTTGTCTGTGCTTCTAAAATCAGAATCAGACAAATCTGAATAAAAGTCTTCATATTATTTTAAGTGTTTAAAAAAATGGAAAACAAGCTGCTGAAAACTGCTTATCCAATAATAGCGAGCCAATGGAGTCAAATGGAGTCAAAAGGGGCCTGAGCTTTTGATCCTAGCAGAATCTTTGTCAAGAGGCAAAAAGACAAACATAAAAAGCAAGACAAGCATAGACACAAAACAATGGAAACAAAAGGGGAGTGTGGGGAGTCAAAAGCAAGGAGTCAAGTAGGTGTGGAGGGGGATTAAAGTTTAAATGTTTAAATGTTTAAAAAAATAATAATAATAATTCTACATCCTAATATTTTGGTTCTGCCTCCGTAGAAAAAAATTATGATTTTGAATAATGTTGTGAAATGCGTCTTTCCCGCGTCTTTACGTGCCACGACGTTACGCTTAAGCTACCTAAGGGAGCATGCTTTTGGACCCTTTGTTACGTGCAGATACTTTTTCTCATCCCCACTTGCCTTTCATTGACATGTGTGAACAAGCCTCAAGGGTAAAACAAACATCACAATAACCTCCGAGACTCTTCTCCCCATATAAATGATACAGAGATGCATTGTTGATGAAGAAATAGGTTTTTTTTTCAGAAAGGAGCGTGTGAAAAAATGTGTCAAATATCATGTCTCAAGGATAGGTAATATGAAATACTTTCTTCTGAAAAAATGAAATACTTTCTTCTGAAAAAATGAAATCTTTAGAAGAGAACAAATGGGAAGGATGCTCCAAAGGCACGTCACAGAAATGCTAATTTGCATTTGATTAAAATTATAAAAATCAATAACTTTCTTACCCTTTCAGACTTCCCTCAAGCTTTCACTAAAATTCTTCTCTCCTTTTCCCGCTTTGATAAAAATCAACTACTGTAAAACCCAAAATTTTTGAGCACATCTAATGTTCGTGAATTTAATGATTTTTTTGCAATTCGCTAAAGTTTCTTGCTGTGAAAAAGCTGTCATTTACAATTCCCAAAAGTTTCATGTCGCAAATGTTTCTGGTTTCACAGTAAATATCAGGGTAGACTGCCCCTTTAATGTTGACTTACCTGGTAACAGGAACTGCCTTCTTGTTGATACCATATTTCTGTTGAATCCCTGCGCCTGCTGCCTTGGACACAAAGATGACCGATGTCTCACCGACGGACTTCCCGTAAGCACCAAACATCTTCCTCGTCTTGACTGGTTCAGGGGTTGGAATGGATGCGTTGGGCATGCCTAGATTGAGAAATGTTGGTTTATGTCATTAAAAACAGTGGGATGGCTAGAAGTTAAATATCTTAAAGACCCACAATCACGGGTTCTCAAGGGGAATTCGACACTGTTCAGGTGTTTATCTGATATCAGATGTTGTCAATCACAGAGAGTGGAACATATCAAACCCTTTAAAGGGCAATCCAATTTTTGAATAATCTGATTTATGTGAAAGCAGGAAAATCTGAGAAGCATATTCAGGGATGCCACTTAAAATTGATAAAAAAGTAGGAAAAATCATCTAGAATGGGTCCTTGTGTACATAAAAAGTGGTTTTCTAATGCTAAAAATATGTTGAAAAAGTAGGAATTCCTACTTTTTTCTGAAAAGTGGCATCCCTGCATATTTGTGAAATGTTGAATGAAATTGGACAAGCAATAAGAAAGTGTTTTTTTTAGAGTTTTAATCACTATACATATGAGAATTTCAAATTGTACATAGGTACAGTCACTTTGATGTAGTGGTGGTCGACTATCCCATTCGCTCCAACACACAAAATCGCTAAATTGTCAATCTTTCAAAATATATAACTCTGTAGGATCTTTTTCTATTTGGAAGACCTATAACAATATGCTACCTACACATATTTTGAGAAAACCGGAAGTCAATGATATTTTGGTGTATGGCAAATAGGAGAGTTGACCGTAAATACGTCACAATCGATTCACCAAACAGCCAATTTGAGATTCGCATAGATGTATTGATCTCATTTCTCAAACATCCATAACTTTCTTTATATTCCTTGTTCGATTTCTTTCAAACTTTCACCATCCTGTTTCACTTATTTTCTCCATTCACACAAATCAGCTTTTTACATAGATTGGATTGCTCTTTAATGCACTTTTACAACCAACAGGTCTGATGTACATGTAATGCACCTTCCATCAACTCAATCGTAAGGAAAGCTCCTCATCATCATAAATGTTCCTCACACGAATGCTCTCCAAAATTTGAAGGCAGGTTCAAGTAATTTCCCAGTGGGCCATCATGTTTCGCTGCTTGGGAGACTTGTACACACAGTCACTGGTAATTCCACCAAAACCGAGTGTAAGCGAATTATGAGGCAATGCACAAGGAAACAGGCGAGTGTATATCTTACAGTCTATTTTTATCCCATTTCTTTTCCTCAAATTTTGCAATGTTGGTCAGGCAATTTTCCAATCAAATGCCTGCATTCTATCTACATGTATGGGCTTTATAGAAAATATAGAAATATGGAAAACATTGTAAAGAAAAGCCAAATGATAATCGTATCACAATCTGTTGCGATTCCACAGATAATATGGTTGTCTGGGAACTGCAACCCAGTCGGTGTGCTCGTGCCCTATGGCTTAAATCATAAATAAAATTTAAGAACTTGAGAGAATTACATGTAAATGACTCCACCATCATGCACATAAATTATTAACCGGACTGAAACAAAGTATGTTAAACACAACAGATATTGAGGATCTATACAGGAAAGCAAGAAAGCATCATGGACTGAATTCCTCGCTAGGCTTACCCATCTGTGCCCAAGCAATGTGTCCTCCTTTAATGATGAGGTCGGGTTTCGCTCCAAAGAAAGCTGGATTCCACAGAACCAGGTCAGCCATTTTGCCAACCTTAATTAAAGAATGAGGAACAAAAATTGTGATTTATTTTTCTTTTTCATCTCTCTCTCTCTCTCTCTCTCATCCTCTTTTTCTCTTTTATCATAAGCTGTATATATTTCTATATCTCTCTAATAACTATATAATGATTCTGACATTTTTGCAAAAATGAAATCAATGCTTATCTAAATCATATTTTACCTTGAATATTCCTCTCGGTGTGCATTCTATGCAATTCAGTTTTTGAGCTTCAATGTGGTTTTTTCAATAAATATCTTTTCAATCAATTAATAAATCACTATATCAATCAGTCAGAGGATATATTTTCAATATGCCTACACCGTAAGATATATATTTTCATCACATAACATAATATTTATTATCTTCTCTGATACAGCTAACTGCGAATTTATCCAAATGTCATGGCAACAAGTCACACAAACGACATATGCTTACCTGTACAGAGCCAATAAGATGACCCATGCCGTGGGCTACTGCTGGGTTGACAGTGTACTTGGCAATATAACGCTTCACTCTTAAGTTATCATTATCCCCCTGGTGATGAAATAATGTACAACAAATAATAAACAACCTTTACTTATACATGTATCACCCTGGTGATAAAAAAAAAACATATGACAAACAATAAACAACACATTGACATTTATGAATGATTAAAGCAGGCATGTGACACATAATGGGAAATTGAATCAAGAAGTAAAAATTCATAAATGTCTATACTTAGGTTAAATGTATGCTGCTTTCTTATCAATGCCTATTTCTGTACATGTATGGCATCAATTTGGTTAGGGTAAGAAACTGACCCAAAGCAACTGTCATCAAAGCATTAGTTGTGTGATCCCCTGTTAACCCTTGAATACTAAGCATGAGATAGCTTGGGCAGGAGTCTAATGGAAAATGCATGTTATACAAAAATTAAATCATATCCAACGAGTTAACCCTTACTGTGCTGGGTCCCCCCGGGGCAAATTTTGCCACGTATTACAATCCGCTCCATTTCACGCCACGCCACGCCACGCCACTGACATTTTTCTTTTGAGTCTTGTGCATCTTCTTGCCAACAAGTTTAAGAAAATCAGTTGTTCTGTTGCGAAGTCGTGCGACCTTTGTGACCTCATGTCAGCCCGAAAACTGAGAATTTCTGAGATTTGTTTACAAAACTAATTATTGGAAAACTGCATTTTATAAATCATTTATAATTTCTTCTTTAGTCTGTAATTATCATCTTTTCTAACTGATTTTTGTGTTCAGATAACACTCTCAAACAGCAGACCTTAAAAAACAGTCAAGATTGAAAAACAAAGAAATACATAAGAAATTTGTAAAACAATACAATAGAATTGAAAATCTTCTTGCAACCAAAATTTATATCCAAGAACTTTCTATACTTGATTATCAGTGAAAATGTATGTTTATGCATTTAATTTACATAAATTGTAATATTAAATAAAGAGTAAAAATTTACAAAAAAATCACGATGGATTTGTACCCATGCAAATTTTGCTGTGATCGTCATACCATGTCCCAGATCAGACAGGGGGAGGGGGCTTCTAACCCCCCTCTCCAGTCAGAGAGGAGCTCAATATAGCCCAGTACATTAAGGGTTAAAAGACTTGTGCTTCCCTCCTCAGAAATCTCTGGAATGGAAATGAGTTTCTTACCGTCTCCTCTCCAAGTCTTCCTCGGAATATCTTCATTTTGTCCGCTGTCTGCCAAGTCCTGGTGATCACCTCACCAACACGGCCCATTGCCTGAAAATGCAATCAATTTACCTACATGCAAATCATTTTGTGGCAAGTACATGGACAAAAAAATGATAAGCCTCCAGATTATGTTTCTCATTTGATGAATTCAAGACAGGAGTTGAATAACTGTCTACTTTTTCACCGTCTGAATTCTACAGCACTTGACAAAAAACACCTCGATGGTCTGGCACAGTCAAATGTGACTACTCAAGGAAAACAAGAAAAAATGGATTCTTAACAGAAAGAGATCTACTTACACAGTTCCCCTTTATTTCACATTGTATTAATTAAAATACAGAGTTTTTGAAGAACAGGGTTCAGGTGAAACAACAAAAAAAAGTCTTTTTTTAAAGGTGGTTCGAGTAGGAGTTGGCTAATGCAAGTTTGTCACAGCCTATATTTCGTAGGGCAATTGGATTTATTTTGTACCTGTGAATCGGAGGACACCATACTGATGGCTCCCAGATCGTGGAGAATATCTTCAGCAGCAATGGTCTCAGCTCGGATACGAGACTCTGCAAAGGCCACATCTTCTTTGAGATTCCTGGGGATAAAAGAAGAAATGGCATGGAGTCAGAGTGATAGCGAGATAGCTAGACAGAGTACTCTCCTCAGAGCAAATGTTCAACAAAAATCTTATGCAAGACCCAACCACCTAAACACCTGATTAACCCTAACCCAAACACTAACCCATATCCTCGGATTTTATGTCCAACAAAGACCTAGTGGAAGACCCACCAACCTAATTTCAACAAAGGCAGAGGACGGTTAACCCTAAACCTAACACAAACCCTTATCCTAAGAAACAAAGTCCAACAAAGACCCATTGCAAAACAGTTCCCAACCACCACCAAAAAATGTTAAAATGTGAAGTCTTAAAGGGAAAATCCAGCCTGATATAAAGTTGGTTTTAAAAGAAGCAAAAAAATGAAAGAAAAATGAAAGGTTGAGCAAAGTCCAATGAGAAATAAGAAAGTCATGAATTTTTGAAGTTGTAATCAATCAAACGCAAAGTGGCAACTCCTTGACTTCAATAATTTTCATTTTCTTTGTGTTTGATGAGGGAATAGATTTGTATCATACAGATTTTGTTTAAAAGCATAAGTGAAATAACTATATCTAGAGTGCATGTGTGATAAAACATTCTTGTTCGAGAAAATGGAAATTTATGATTTTTTTCTGAACAGGGCAGAAATGTCATGGAGTTGCCAATTTGCGTTTGATTGATTACAAGATTACAAGATTTATTATTTTCTTATCTCTTATCAGATTTTGCTCAAACTTTCATTGATCTGTTTCTCTAATTCTTCTGCTTCTTTTAAAACCAAGTTGATATGAGGGTAGACTTTCCCTTATCGCGGACCCAAAGCAAAGAACGATGATTAAAAGTTGCAAATTTTCTCTACAGAAACATCCGAAGCTGATATTTTTAATATAGTATAATGGCAAGAAACCCAAAAAACATTCAGAGCAAAATATTTTTTTGGTCCCCTTTAAGTTTACTTGTCAAGATGATGGCAGACCATGAGCATATCCAGGTGCTCATCGATGGTGTTCACAGTGAAGGGGCGCGTTGGGTTGGTAGACGATGGCAAAACATTGGACACGCCCACTACCTTCATGATGTCAGGGGCGTGGCCTCCCCCCGCACCCTCCGAATGATAGGTGTGGATGGTACGTCCCTAGACAGAGTAAAATGGTATAAAATTACAAGTATTACTGTAAAAGTGGATATTTTCGCGTGATTAATTTTTCGCGCTCGGCTGAGTAAAGTGAATTTTGCGTGTTTTTAATTTCGCCGACGCGCTAGGCTCATGGGCAATTAAAAGAATACATAAACACAATTCTTTGCGTGTTTTTATTTTCGCGCACGTTTCATGCTGCGCGAAATGCGCGAAAATTTCCACACCGCGAAATATTCCACGTTTACAGTATTGAACACTTCAAGACAAGGGCATTGATATTTGCTGATCAGTTGCACGCTGGACAGCATGCTTGACTACGAACTTGCAGCACACTTGATTAAGCCCATGAATGTTTTTTAAAGGTCTATTTCTCCTAAATAACCTTTTTTCACCTATAGCTTATGCATCTTATAAGTTTAGAGGTACATGTAGACTTAATACGTATGTTATAAATCGGGTGTAAAGCTTTAATTTGCAGATTATGAAATTCTCTATGCATTAGACAAAACACAATATTTGGCCACTTCATCCCTGTTTCTTCATAAATATTCTTTTCATGTTTTTCATTGACAAAATTATTTAATGACTTTGGCCCAAACCCTTGTATAGCTGCCTATCTTTCTGCTGTGTGTAAGTCTCGCCTAATTGCATAGAGTAAAGTCTACCAATTTATGGAGAGCCAAAAGTCAACCTCTTTGACTTGTATAAATCACCACAATACTGTTTCTAAATGAAAATACAGAAAACCTATCTTTGTGACATTAATATCTCATTCTCATTTCATGAACAAATTAACTTAATTTGTTCTCAATCTTATTACATAATCACATTAAAATATACAGAACTTAGGAGTCCACACTTGGCCTTCCATAAATCAATTGACTAAAGAGTCAAGCCAGGGCCCCATTTCATAAAAACTTGTTATCAATAACAAGTAACAATTGTTATAAGCTCCTGAAATCCTTGAATCTGATTGGCTGAGAGCAAATTTGTCATAGAAATGGAGTAGCTTTTATTGATAACTAGTTTTATGAAACAGGGACCAAGGGGAATGTTCACCTAGTGTTTTGTCAGTGATTTTTACTGACAAATCTGCTCTCAGCCAATCAGATGCAAGGATTTCAGTAGCTTATAACAGTTGTTGGTAAAAATCACTGACAAAAAGCTTGATGAAACGCTCCCCAGGTTTAACTGAGGCCTTTGTGGGCAAGTCCAAGCTATTTACCATACATTACCAACCACAACTAAGATTTTAGTACATCTGATGACTGTATCAAAGTGATGTCCAGCCCTCCTAGAGCTTAGATTACACAAAGATATCAAAATGTAGTAAAATGTTATTTTGGGGTCAGTCAGTGTTCACAATGGCTCAGTGGTAAAGCGGTAGTCTCGTAACTGGAGAACCCGGGTTCGAAACCAAGTGAATGCGCTAGTGCCCTTTGGTAAGGCATTAATCCCCATTAACAAGAGAGGACTTGAAGCCGTCAGTCCCCTGGTTGCTTACTTACAAGCATACACATGCTTTCTTAGCAGTCAGTTTAAAGAAACCATCAAACCATCACACATCAATAATACGATTCCATAATACTTGGGGCATATCTTTAGACTTGCCCTCAAATTCTCGCAAACCCAAAATAATGTAGAGGGTACCTCAAAGGCAGCTATGGTGTCTTCTACACAGCAGGATTCATTGAGAGTGTCCGTGTGAATCATGACCTGAACATCGTGTCTCTCAGCAACGCGCAGACAGGTACGAATCGCCTCAGGGGTCGACCCCCAGTCCTCGTGAAGCTTCAATCTGACGAAATAGAAACAAACAGGTAACATTTTTATGGTGCTTTATAGTAAACTGTTTCTAAATGCTGGAAGAATTTCAAGATGGAAAAGAAAGCAAAAGAACATAGAAGAACAAGCACATACAAAAATTGAAAAGAAGATCTGGATCTATGTATTATAATTAACTATCGTTCTGATAAAATTCCTTGTCTTTTACCACTTACCCAATAGCCCCTGCTTCAATCTGCTCCTCTATCTCCCTGCAAGATTCTTTGTCAGAGTTGGAGGTGTTGCCCTTTCCTATAACAAGTATGATTGGCAAAAGAACAGATTAAATCTTGACAAAAATGTTCTTTAAATATAAGATTATAGATAAGAGCTGTCATAACAATAATAATGATGATGATGATAATAATAACTTGCATAGGGCTCATTTGCACCAAGCAAGGTGCTCAAGTCATTCCAACATTACCCTGGCTTTAGCAAAAGCACAAATGTTGTCACTCATATGGTATTCAAGGAATTTCTTCTTGCCAGGAGCCCATTTCCTACACCTTAATTGAGAGTGAAATGCCGATTAATGTCTAGCCAAAGGACAGTAGTGCTGTGCCAAGGCTAAAACCCACAGTCTTCACATCTTCACCCATTCCAAGTGTTGAAACCATTCAACTATGGCACATTCCACAAGGGCAACAAAATTTTAATTTTTGGACACATTAAGAATGAACATTACGTGTTTGTATTGATCGCAAACAGGATGAATTCAGCTGTCTGTCTGGGTTTATCACTATTTAGTTTTGATTTCACCTTCAATGCTACAAATACAAGGGCTTATGAGCAAGCAACAAAGGGACCTATTTTGCTGGAGGTCCTTTCCTAGGGACTGGGTAATTGAGGAGCAATGCCGCAGAGGGTTGTCATTACATAAACTTGGGTTTTGAATCTGGGATCTTACCATTCCAGTGAAACTAATTCGACCTTTGAAGTAGTAAATGTCTGCCTACATGAAGTACATGAATTAAGAACAGCACAGCCAAAAGACAATTAGGTTAAATACATGTAACTATTCCCAACCCTTACATACAGCTTTAGCCAAACTCCATAGCCAACTGACATATGAGTCGGTGAATCATACCTGTGAATCCAAAATTGAGTGGGAATGCATCAGTGCTCTGGATCATATTCTTGATGTGATTTGGTCCCGGGGTACAGGTGGTTGCACAGGTTCCTGTGGCTGGACCTTATGGCAAAAAAGAAAATAAAAGAGACAAATTATTACCCTGGCTTGAGCTTCAGCTGTAACCAGCACACAGTGCATTTCAAGGGATAAAATTGAGCCAGGGACCAAACTTAACACCTGGTCTGAGAGAGATATAACTGTAAAAAAAAAGAAGAACCAGCTACTTATGACATGCACAACTGTTACTTCCGGGTCAAGTAATTAAACCACTACATCACAGTAGTGTTTACCTGTTCCTCCACCAAACATAGTGGTAAGCCCAGAAGCAATGGCCTCCTTGGCAAGTTGAGGACAGATGAAATGAATGTGGGCATCAAGTCCTCCCGCCGTCAGGATCTTGCCTTCTCCCGCGATGGCTTCCGTTTCCACGCCGACAGCCATCCCTTCTGTGACTCCATCCATCACGTCCGGGTTTCCAGCCTTTCCAATCCCAACTATCATGCCATCCTGCAGCAAACATGGACAAAAAAATCTCATCAGATTTCTTTAATTAATTTCATTATCCATTACACATATTTCTTTCTAGATTTTCATCTCCAACATACATGCATTCTCTCTCATTTATTGTCATTCAGTGGCACTCTTCTCCTCAGTTCTCTCCGAAAAGAAAATAGAAAAGGTTTCTAGACATAATATTGTCAAAAATAAATAAACATGTGCGGTATGAGAAAGCAATAGCCATTAAAAAAAATATCATACCTTAATGCCCACATCAGCCTTGATGATTCCTGCCACTGCGTCAACAATGAGGGCGTTTGTGATGACAGTGTCTAAGGTATCCTTTGATGTGAGATGAGCTGCTTGCCCCATTCCTTCACGCAAGACCTAAAACAATACCATGATTAACCAGTCGGATACAATTTCATTTTCACATACATGCATTTCCAGCGGGATTAATCTTGATTTATCTTGGGCTTTATCTATATCTTGGGCTTAGGTAAAGTTGAGCTCTGGTCAAGCAACTGCAATTTGAAAGAAACAATTGAGAAAGGTAGCTTATACAGCACAGACAAATGATTGTGTATTTTTAGGTTTTGAAAATATGAGGAAATAATCTTGCTGAAAATTATATACAGTGAACAGCACTGCACAAAAAGAAATGGGTATGTGGGACTACACTGATATTTCTGAAGGTTCGTTTTTCCGAAGGTTCATAATTCCGAAGGTTCGTAATTCCAAACATTTGATGCATTACTCCGAAGATTTCATTATTCCGATAGTTCGTAATTCCGAAAATGAAATAGGGTTCGCAATTCCGAAAATGACAGATAGTTCATAATTTCGAAAATGAAAAAGGGTTTATAATTTCGAAGTTTCGTCATGCCGAAAATTCGAGCCCTACATAACTTGTCGGAATTACGAACCCCATTTCATTTTCGGAATTATGAACCCTTTTTCACTTTCGGAATTACGAACCGTTGGAGAAACAAATCTTCCGAAAAATGAACCTTTTGGAATTATGAACCTTCGTAAAAACAGCATGTAACTTTTCAGACTGTCCAGGATCTGCCTTTGCATTTGTGAAGAATCCCTACATTTTATTTCCTCCAATACTGTACATTGATAGCTTACCTTACCACCACCAAACTTGCATTCATCTCCATATTTCAGTTGTCCATCAATGACAGAGATCAGATCTTGTTCAACTTCTATCACCAAAGATGTATCTCCAAGCCTCACCTAAAAATAAGCATTCTCAATTTTAAACCAGATGAATGCGACTGCATCTCCTATATGCCCCCGCCTAAATTCAGTTAAAGATAAAGTTCTGGTCATGAGATTGAATTGTGAAAGAAATTGTCTCAAAGCAATTGGGAAAGGCTGATTATATAGCACATAAGAATTGGTGTATGCTGTAAGGTTTCAGAATCACACAAATGATAAAAAAATTGACTCAATGCTGCTGAGAGTCACAGGCACTGCACACAAAAATGTGTACATGGGATTACACATAAATGTTCAGCCCGAACATTTCAGCGGTTTCTTGTCATATTTTGAATGTGAGGGCATGTGAAGAGCAATCTTTTTCAGGGGACATGTATCTACTATAATAATCTTCCAAACTAACATAATAAGAATGAGAAAGGTCGTAAATTATTTTTTACTTTTCCCAGAACTCAAGCTTCCCTTTATGTTCATGACTTAAACTGTTCTTGGAATAAAAAGCCTACAATTACATGTTAATTGACCTCTTTGACCTTCGACCTAACTAACCAAAAGTCCGATCACTTTATCTCCTAGTCATGAATACAAAATAAATGAGATATGGTGATAATAAAGCAAACAAATCTTTAATTTCATGCATATTGACCCTATGACCTTTGACTTTTGACCTACATGTACTTAAATAAAAATCTAATCTTAATGGCGATGCTTACTAGTACCAAGTTTGAAGTTAATGACTCAAATTGTTATGCCTCCGACACCACCTTCGGTGGGCGGAAGCATAAAAGATTACTAGTACTGTCATTAATAAGAGGCATTTAATATTGGTATGATATTCATTAGTTCTCATAATCAGCCCTCGATTTACGTCGCATTGGGTGTTATAGATCGTCTGCAACCTACCTCAACAAAGTGTGTTGGAAAACAAGAATAGTACTGAAAATATTAATTATTAATGCATGCATGTAATAGTGACTACATATTTGTAATTGTAGGTGTAAATATGATAAATTTTTGGTACAACCTTTGTCAAACGAACATAAAATTTTGAGTTGCATATCTTGTTGGCCTTTTTCAGGTTTTTTTATAAACCATATCAATTCACTTCAATAAAACAGAAAAAGACTATCCAATTTCATTCTCTCTTCCAGAATTCTTCTTCCATTTGTGTACTCTGTATACAGCTAAAATGTATAAAATCAACTTCGAAACATTTTACTTGGCCTTCTATGGGTAAAACCTAAAACCCCCTCGCGCGGAATCCAACTCCTAGTTCGGTTATTCTATGCGAGCACGTAGGGGTGCGTCGACTAGTCTCTCACAAATCGCTGTTTTGTTTATTAAGAGTGTATTTCAACATGCAATATCTATCTCTTTATAAAATCAACATTTGAAGTTCATATTTTGAATATGGTATAGCGACATGGCACCTCTAACATACAGAGCAAAATATTTTGTTGGTGATTGGTACACTGTAAAATCTAAGCTTCCATCGCAAACAGTACCTTGTCTCCAATGGTTGGTCCATACGTATGAATGTAGCTGAGTCGTGGCATCAAGCATTTGAAGTTTGAAACGGTCTCTGCAACTGCCTGTGAGTAGATAATATTGTTTTTTAAAAAAGGTTTAAAAAGGACATCGCTGATTGCTTCCATGAATAAGAAGCACCTACTGCCAGGCATGTTGGTTGATCTTAAAATACAGTCAGACTGTCAAGAGAACCTGGGGAGCGTTTCATCACGTTTGTCAGTGATTTTTACCGACAATTGATATAAGCTACTGAAATCCTTGCATCTGATTGGCTGAGAGCAAATTTGTCAGTAAAAATCACTGACAAGCCACAGGATGAAACACACTCCCCTGATGTATTGGAGTCCCTTGTGCTATGGATGATATGAAGCCTAAAACAAAGTAATAATAATAATACCACTGTTCTTGTATAGCGCATATCACATTATAATATAACGTCCCTATGCGCTTCCAAAGGGTTTTGGATATTATTACCCTGGCTTTAGCTCCGGCAGCCGTAATCAGCGCACAGTGCATTTCAAGGAATAAATCCTGCCAGGTACCCATTTACTACACCTGGGTGGAGAGTGGCAAATTTGGATTAATGTCTTGCCAAAAGACACTAGTGCCAGGCTGAGATTCGAACCCTCAACCCTTGGATTGAGAGTCAAGTGAATGAACCACTATACCACGACACCTCCATTATCTGAGATTTTCCTCATCCAAATTGGTAAAACCCTACAAGTAATTGCCAGGAAGTATTGTGGAACACAGAATTTTTTGTCTTGCCCTTACACATGCACTTGAACTGCATACACTACAGTAATTCAAATACCTTTATTTTTATTTGATTTAAGGTTTCACATACATTTATTACAGGAATTATCTCAGAACTACCTGTAGCCACTGTCAGTAAACCCTGATAACATCACCTAACATCCTAACCCAATCCACACTACGTCTTCTATATCTTACCTGCACCTTGTTTCCAAAGGACTGCTGTTCAATCTTCTCTTTCAGTGAGCTTTCGGAGGCTTCGTCAGCTGGTCCGTCCACTAGACCATTGCCCCCTCTTATCACTCTAGTAATATATCAAAAGTAGAAGTACAACCTTATATTATCATCACTCTTCCATTAAACAGTACTGATATTGATCTATCTTTAATATAGAATTATTTTAGCCCATGTTCCTCATTTTGTTTCTGGTGAAGGAATATATAGGAGCTGAGGTCTAATTATTGCTCTTTAAAATGTCTTTAACCCTAAAAGGGCCAGGATATTTTGGCTATGCCACAGCCGGAGGGGGGGGGGGGGGCTGGAATCCACCCCCCCCCCCCCCACCCCGAGGTCTCAACCGTCGACCACGCCGAAAATCGGCACGCAGGTCCTCCACAACGTAATCTACAAAACTGTATAGTTAAATGCTCCGAAAACAATTTCACATTAATTATGCAAATTTATGCATGAAATCAAAATTTTGCTCTAAATCATTAAATAAAGCTCAAAAAATCTAGACACTCTTTCCAGTTTTCTTAGCAAATATACTTATCAAAATTGATTTCTTATGTATTTCATTGTATTCAAAATTTCTTATGTATTTCTTTGTTTCTTTTACCTTTTGTTTTTGTTTTTTGGATGAAATTTGTCAGGGACACTTTTGCGAACATAAACAGCATAAAATAAATTAATTTTAATCAGCAAATGTAAAAATATTCATAGATTTCTAAATTTTGGCTGAAAACACATTTTGTATTGAAATTATACATGAAATCACGTTTTTGAGCAATTTTCGGTCTGACGTTCAAGTACGAAATGTTGCGTAACTTCGGAACCGCATGCCCGGACATCGCACATTTGGTCTCAAAAGATGTGTGAGATTCAAAAGAAAAACGTCATGAAACGCTGTGGCGACTGCTTTGCGCGTTGCAGATATATCGCGAGAAACGTCTAGGGGGTGGATTCCAGCCCCCCCCCCCCCGGCACTTTTAGGGTTAAAAGCAGGCTGAAGAAAGAAACATGTTTTAACAGAAGATTTACTATATGTTGATCATTTTTTTTACTTTCAAGGAAGACTCTTTGTTTTTTATCATTATAAGACACATTGAGAGAAAATTTGAATGCTGAATAGTTCCTTTAAATTTAAAAGCAGCTCTGTCTATTCAGGGGCTGTATATTCAGACCACTAACTAAACATTCATGAGCAGATGTTCTATTCATGACACTTTATAGCTTCCAAGGTGAGCTGCTGACAGGGGGTTTCTTCTACTAAATAAGGTGCAGGTACATGGTAGGGGTGTGATAGCACAATGGGCAGAGTTTGTTTATCGTCTGGGGCTGTTTGCTAAAGGAACAAGGCAGGATGAATAGGAGCAACAAAGAATGATGCAGACCCTATTCATGTTATTATTCATAATAAATAAAAGAAATGAAAAGGTCTCCATCATTCCCGAGGGAAAAAATTAACAAAAATTGGAAGAGGGTTTGTTGACAAATTATACCAAAAAATATTTTGTTTTTATATCTACAGTAATGTATAATACAATAATGTACAGTAAGCACAGCCCACTAGTCTATTCATGTGGTATGCATGCAAAGCTTTGGGTGTGGAGAAAAGCAATTTTGTCATTTTAATCAATGAATAAGTTTCAACATTAACAAAAATCTTCAATGTATCACAACATATTTGCCATTTCAAGGTTTAGTTAACTGTACTAGAGTTTTTTGCTATCTATAATGAAGAGTATAGTTTTGCTATATATTGTTGGTCTAAGGAAACTCAGGCTGCTTTTGAGAATATTGGCCTTCATGACCCAACATGTCCCTTTTTACGGACCTCTTTCCAGCAATAGCAACCAGATTAACTTCTCTTGTCTCGCCAGGACTGAATCGTACTGCCGTACCAGATGCAATATTCTATCAAAACAAAAGAATGAACAAATAGTGCTGATCAACAATCACAAAAAATCAATGATTATTATCCTTAATAACACAAATCACAAAAAATAAACATCGGTGCATTTATAGCTCAATTGCAAAGCCCGAATAAGCGTTGGAAACACAGTTATATAACAGTTTTGAAATGCTGATTTCAAGATACGGTCTATAGCATTTCTCAAGGCTAATTTAGGCTCTGCCTCTGGATTCTCACACCACACTGAGTGAGTTTTGACACCGTGTTTCCAGAAACAACGTGTTTTGAACTAAATGCCTATCATAATGCTACTTCTGGCCTGAAAAAAGGGAGCTCTGAACAAACCCTTACCAGTACAAACAGTTGAGGATTACATATTATGCATATCAATCAGATCTCATTATTTATGTCTGAGGACCAATCTTTAACAACACCATCCAAATTATGTGACTCAGGATGGAACCCTAGGACCTTGTATCTAAGCAGACCAGAAAGTAGACCAGGACCCTCTTGCATAAAAAGTTGCGATTAAACGCAACTCAAAATATTAAACACAAGTCCAAAATACGCGATCCTGATTGGTTGAAAATCAAGTTGCGTTTAATTTTTTGAGTTGTGTTTAATCGCAATTTTTTATGCAAGAGGGCCCATGTAGGATAACTCACATTTAGGAATGCACTGTTGGCGTATAAATTCATCAACAACTAGGTCTGGGTTTTTTTCTTCTTCAAGTGGCTATCAAAATTCACTTACATTGACCTCTGCTCATAACCCCAGTCAAACTGCCAAATCAACCCCAAACTGACCAATTACTTAGTTATTCGGCATAATGTAATCTGTTGTTCACTCTGGTGTTGATCTTGTCAATGTGACTGGGGGTGTTAGCCGACATCTAACACTCACCAGTCTCATTCCAAGGGAAGCCAGTCGGTCAAAGGTCAAATATTTGTTTGCTTCGATGATATGATAATGGCTGCCAATCTGAATGGGACGGTCGCAGGTGGAGGTAACCATCAACCTCTTGGTAGCCCGGCCAGTGTTGAGCGCAATGGGTTCATCGGATGCTGCATAGTATTCTCCAGGATGTACAGTCAGAGGGGCATCAGCTGTGCCATTCTAAGTAGAACATTGAAAAAAGGAATAAAGTGTCAGCGGCTCCAAAAAAGGACTTTACTACTTCAAAGATGTAGGATTAGGGTTTGGGTTTTGATTGGGTTTTAGGTTACATTTACTCAATGAATGAAACATAGATTAACAAGATCACCTATTAGGGGAGGGTGCGAGAGTGGTCCTACATGTATTATATTCTTTTCTCCTCCCATTTGTAATCGCCATTTCTTATCTTTCTTTTTTTGCGGCGCATGTACTATACCTCTAACAATTGTGGTTGGTCAAAGACAGACAGATCAGGGACTGGCAAGAAGCTACCATAGAGTGCCAGTTTGAGGTCCCCATCCTCTCTAGCAACTGGCTGATGGACCGTGACGAGCTTGGTGCCGTCAGGGAAGGTGGCCTCAATCTGAACCTCTGGGATCATCTCAGCAACACCAGGCAGGACCTGACGCAAACCTAAAAGTAATGACAATAATATTCTGGATTAACATGTATATACAGCTTAAAAATAAAGCTAGGCTCTGGTCATGCAATAGTATTGTGAAAGGAACTGCCACTGGGAAAGGATGATTATATCGTACACATAACACTAATTGTGTAATTTACATGTAAGGTTTTTGTAATCATCAAAATGATAAGAAATTGAGTTGATCTTGAAGTAAACGAAGTACATGTAGAGAGGAAAGTGCTGCACACAGACATGTACATGTACACAGGTGGCATCAAAGTTGATTCAAAATTTAACCCTTACTGTCCTGGTTAATGAGGGAAAGGGTCCAAAACGAAATATTGCAAAATGAGTGATATTTTGGCTTTGGGTATACTTGATGTTGATAAAAATTGTTTGAGGATTTGAATTCATAATCATTCGCCAAGTAAACCTCAATTTCTAAAGACATCTGAACATTGCAAACACAGAAGGGGTTATTTTTATTCTTTTGTTCCTTACAAATTTCTTGCTGTATTTCATTAATTTAATGCATTTATTGAAATTAATGAAATACAGCAAGCAATTTTTAACAATGACAATGTCCTTGGAGACCCCACTAATCCAAACATTAACACAAGAAAGAAAAGTGTCTCTATTGTGTTGTGTTCAAAGGACTTCGAATGTTGGATATCCCCTCCCCCCCCCCCCCCCCCCCCCTCCACCCAATAATTAACAAGTAAAATGAAGTAGAATCTGCACCTATCATTTGCCTACCTAACAACTGTCTGCCAATGTTCATCAATTCAGAAACTGGTTTTCCATCTCTCACAAACTCCTGCATCTATATTGAAAAGGGAAAATAAATGCACAGAATATCTTGAAACTCAGAATTTGTACCAGTCAGTATTTGTAAAGTTTATTATTACATTATTTTACATAATAGTACTAATACTAATAATAATAATATTACACCTGTACTTCTAGTGGATTCTTGTACAGCCTACACGTCTGCCAGATTTGACACTCCAGGCGCTCCAGAATTATTACCATGGCTTAAGCACAGCTGCTCTTACGGCGCTATAGCATTTCAAGGAATTAAATCTGCCAGGTTCCCTTTTACCTCACCTGGGTTGAGTGTGGCAAATGTAGATCAATGTCTTGCCAAATGTTACACTTTACATTATTTTACTTGTAATAAGTTTTCTGCAAACAGAATAAATTCAATTGCATTTTAACATCAACATCACAGAATTTAAACATGATGATACAGCATTAAATCACATGACATGATTCTCGTGAAAAGAACAGACTTATTTAATTTAGGAGCAGCTTCACAAACAAACGTACATGCTAACATGTACTATAATTCTGCAGAGAGAATACATGTAAATTCATTTGCCTTATAATATCATGGAATTTGAACATGGTGATACAACATTAAATCACATGACATGACTCTCCTGAAAAAGAACAGACTTATTTAATTTAGGAGAAGCTTCACAAACAAACGTACATGCTAACATGTACTATAATTCCGCAGAGAGAATACATGTAAATTCATTTGCCTTATAATATCATGGAATTTGAACATGGTGATACAGCATTAAATCACATGACTCTCCTGAAAAGAACAGACTCCATTTAGGAGAAGCTTCACAAGCAAACAGAAACATGTACATGTACATGTACAGATAATTTAGTAAACTTATATGGCAATTGATCAAAAAAATATATCTTGTGAGTTTCCTAATATTAATGAATTAACTCATTCAAGATTCCAACAGTTTATTTTTTCCTAAAAAAAATTTGATCGGGTTGCAATGATTTTCACTTACATAAATTTATCAATATCTCAGATTAGATCCCCTTCGAGAAAAATACAGTGAAGTATCATTTCTCCTGTCATGGTTTTCATTAGGCCACTTATGGGGTGTTGCAAGAAAGTTGCAGTCAATTGCAAATTGTAAAGCAAATTAGTACAACCATTCTGAATGGTTCAGGGTCTGCCCATTCAAGAAGATGCGTTTGAAACAATGATTTTGATTGGTCAGTACCGATCAGTTGCAACTTGCAATCAATCGCAACTTTCTTGCAACACCCCATTAGACTATAGTACCCTATTTGTACATGTACATGTACATACATGTACATGGGCAAGTCCAAAGTATTTGTTCATATGATGAACTGTATAATATTATGAACATCAACTGACACCAAAAATACTTTACATGGTTACATGTCGTTTTCCCAAAGGTTCATAATTCCGAAAGTGAAAAGGGGTTCATAATTCCCAAAATGAAATGGGGTTTGTAATTCCGAAATTGATAAAGGGTTCATATTTCCGAAGGTTTGTAATTCTGAAAAATTATGTAGGGCTCTATTGCATTTTCAGAATTACGAACTTCTGGAATTATGAACCCTGTGTCATTTTCAGAATTATGAACCCCTTGCTATGGGAAATTTGCATTTCGGAATTACAAACCTTCGAAATTATGAACCTTTGGAAAAACAAAACTTCGGAAAGTACCCCCCTTTGCCATGTACTTGATATTTTGTCTGATAACTCTGATCTCAGCTCTAGTAGGGCTATCAACCTGATACATTCACCAGGGCCCATATTCAATACATCTTTCATGCAGTCAGTAGCATATGGGACAACCTATAAAGAGTGAGCTAGGGTTGGGGTTACAGTAATGTGATAGCCAAACAAAACTTCTGATGGGCTACAGGGAAGTAGGAATATACTTGAAGAACCCGAACCTTAACCCAAATCATGATGATAATGGTGACAATGACAATAACAATGACAATCACAGTGACAATGACAGTGACAATGACGGTGACGGTGACAATGACGGTGACAATGACAATGACGGTGACAATGACGGTGACAATGACAATGACGGTGACAATGACAATGATAGTGACAGTGACAGTGACAATGACAATGACAATGACAGTGACAATGACATTGACAGTGACAGTGACAGTGACAGTGACAGTGCCAATGACAATGTCAATGACAATGACAATGCAAAATACATGTAAATGACAAAGAAGCTTTAATACTACCAAGATTCAGTTGCCCTACCTGAGATGCAATGAGTGCTACAGCTTCTGGATGATTCAGCTTCAGTCCTCTCGCAAGGCGCTTCTGGGCGAGGGCACCTGCCTCATGAACCAACAGGCTCTCCTGTTCTCTTGGACTCAACCGCATTCTGAATTAATTAGTCCAGGCTGGGGCAACACTTATAGTCTAGGTCCAATGTTCATGGGCAAGAACACCTACATTGTGGACATTCAAAACAAATCCAAGATAAAGGTTATTGGATAGGTGGAAATGCAGATACAGGTACATGTATTCCATAACTTTTACTGTGGGAGGGGTACTGAATTGAATTTAATTGAAAAGAATATTTATTAAACTCAATATTCCAGCTCAAGAGCGGAGCTCTGCACTCAAATGCAGTCAAAGTTGACAAATTTGTTATTTCAACGTATTTCGATAAAAATATTACAAATACTACGTAAGATAATATCACAAAGCTTATTTAAACTGCAATAAAAATTCATAAACTTACGTGGAGGGGGATGAATTTTATGATTTGAATATTTTCTGATGAAAAAAAAAAAGATTATATCGAGAACGATCGCGAACAATCTTTTCTCCCATGTTGAAGCACTACTGCGCGTGTGCAATGGTGATTGTCACCAGACTGACACTCCGATTATCGAGAGACCAGCACCGAGAAAAATCGTTTGTGACATTCTATTGCATTTTTTTATACCAAAGGCAAAGAAATATTGATAACGTACAAATTATCACTCATATTCCAAGTTTTTTTTATGTCCATGTAAATTTGTGTAGAGTTGAATATTTTATGTGATGTAGTATTTGTGATATTTTCATTGAAGTTTGGCCAAAGCAAACGTAATGCATATGAGTGTGTAGCTCCTCCGCGACGAGCCAAATATTTGTAGCACCATAGGGAAACACATAGCGATGGACCCTAACAGGAGTGGCTGTGGCCACACCACGAATAGTGGTCATGTTCCTCCAAATCTGGAGAGCAGAGGACTTTCCACAAATCAACATGTAACCTTAAGTACTAGTAATATAAAGTGTGATGTACGAATGTTGATTCATTGTTAAATAAAAGAAATGAATTATAATTTTTTCTATCATTGCACCACCCCCAAATTATCGGTTTAATGGAAGTAAAACCCCAAAATGTACATTTTAATGTTGACCCAGCACAAGTTAAGCTGGAAGGATTTGATGTTTTTTCACAATCTCTATGATGTTGGACATGGAATTTGTTGTTTGTATAATCGAAAAGTCCTCAAAGCAGAGGCGTATGCAGGTTTTTCTGACTTTGAATTTAAAGGAGTACTCCGGCCTGAAAATAAGATTAATCGAATGAATAGAGTAAAATTAAACAAGCAAAACACTGAAAATTTCATCGAAATCCGATAAAAATTAACGAAGTTATTGAATTTTTAAGTTTTGCATTATTTTGGGAAACAGTTCTATGCATGTCATCATGAATATGTAATGAGTGAGCTGATGATGTCACGTCCCCACTTTCCTTTCTTAACTATATTATATGAAATCTTCATTATTTCATTTTTTCATACATGTCTATAAAAAATATCTCCCTTGTTACAAAATAAGTTACAGCAATGATGATCTTACACATTAAATAAGGAGTCAGTCCTTTTAGTTATAGGCTTGGAGCAGAAAATTTGAATAATTGCAATTTCATATAATAAAATACAAAAGAAAAAGTGGGGATATGACATCATCAGCTCACTCACTGCATATTCATGATGATGTGCACACAACTGTTTTACCAAAATAATGCAAACCTTAAAATTCCATAACTTCATTATTTTTCATCCGATTTCGATGAAATTTTCAGTGATTTGTTTGTTTAATTTTACTCTATTTATTCAATTCATATTAATTTCAGGCCGGAGTACCCCTTTAAGGAGGCAGTTTTTGCTTGTATAGTTACAGGATGGTAGTTGGGCTTGTCTATAGAAGCCCCAATGCTAGCTAGCGAGCAGATGAATGATAAATTATGTCTGTTGTTTCAAGAAGTTGGTCAAAGTAGATTTCAGGAAGTTTTGATATTTGGCGATTTTAATTACCCAGAAATTAATTGGGAATTAGAATCCTGTTTGACCAGTGAGCATCATCCTGCCTTTAAGTTCTTAGATTGTACTAGAGATGCCTTTTTAATTCAACACCAGGTGCAACCTACACGACATCGTACTGGCCAACGGTCAAATCTTTTAGATCTTGTTTTTTCAATGAATTATTGGCAGGTCTTGGAAAGAGTGACCACTGCACACTTATTTTCGATTTGAAGGTCAGAGGTCGCTCTAGATTAAATGATAGAGATAAATTAGTTTATGGCAAAGGAGACTATGATGCCATGTGTGACAAGTTAAGTGATATAGATTGGCCTACTGAATTCACTGCAAAGTCAATGGAAGATTCATGGGTCTTCTTTAAGAATACTTTGAATGATATTGTAAATCGCTACACACCCAAGAAAAAAAAATGTAAATATAAAGGAAAGAAAACGTGGATTAAAGGTAAAACACTTGAACTTGTTAGAGAGAAGCATAGACCGTTCAGGAAGTGGACGTAATATGCTTAGTGAAAAGAATAGTGGAAAATATTCCCATACTGAGCTTGAAGAGCAGCGATTACAATTTACATTACAAAAGATTTAAAGTAACCAAGCAAGGTGGTACTGTCGAAAAGCTGCTAGTGACCTTGAGCATTCCATTGCCTCTGACGTCAAACGAAATGCGAAAGGTTCTTGGGCCTATGTCAGATCAAAAACAACAACTCGTGAAAGTGTATCAAACCTGACTAAACCAGATGGTAGTTTACATCTTCAGACCAAGAAAAGGCTGAAGCTTTACAGACTTTCTTTTCATCGGTTTTTACAAAGGAAGATGAGATGGACTTTCCACCTCTTCCACGGGCTGTGTTTGACGCTTCTTTGAGCCAGGTTGAGATAACTTCTGGAGATGTGTTTAAACTGTTGTCAAACCTTAAGCCCAATAAATCTCCAGGGCCAGACAAGCTGCATCCCTATTCCTTGAGAGAATTAGCCGACGTGTTAGCACTGCCAATATCCTTACTCTTTCAAAAAAGTATGGAAAGCGGACAGCTACCATTAGATTGGAAGTCTGCTAATGTGTCACCTATTGTAAAGAAAGGTAGTAAGACAGAGAGTAAAAACTATAGGCCAGAATAGTTTAACATGTATTGTTTGTAAAGTCATGGAAACCCTCATTCGTAAAGAGTTGTGTGAACACCGTACAAGTAATAATTTAATTTCCATGCATCAGCATGGCTTTGTTGCTGGCTGATCTTGTGTCACAATTTACTCACAAACCTGCTAGAGGTACTTGATAATTGACACAAGTGTTGGATGAGGGTGGCACAATTGATGCCATATATATGGACCTTATGAAAACATTCGATACAGTCCCTCACCAACGTCTCCTTGTAAAGTTGGAATCCTTTGGTATTTGTGGAAATCTTCTTTCATGGCTGAAGTCTTTTCTAACTGGTAGGCGGCAAAGGTTAGTGATTGTTGGAAAGCAGTCCTCTTGGGGAAAAATATTGGGTGGCGTGCCGCAAGGGAGTGTGTTGGGTCTGACCCTTTTTCTAATCTTTGTTAATGATCTTCCAGGTGTAGTTAAATCAAATATCATTATGTTTGCTGATGATACAAAATTGTATGCCCGCTCAGATACAAGACATTCTCTTGTGCAACTTCAAAGTGATTTATCGAAAATGAAAGAATGGGCCGCAAAGTGGCAGCTTCGTTTTCATCCTGAGAAGTGCACTGTTCTAAGGCTTGGGAAACAAAGTACATGTGCATATTGAATATCACATGAAGAGGAATCATGCACAGTAGCTCTTAGGGATTTAGGGGTTCTAGTAGACTCAAAATTGTCTTTCAAAGATCAAGTCTCCCAAGCAACCTTAAAAGCTAATAGAGTTTTAGGAATTGTTAGAAGGACATTTGTGCATATTGATGCAGATACAATGTTGTTTTTGTTTAAGGGTCTTATTAGACCCATTTTAGAATTTGGTCAGGCAGCATGGTCATGATTGATGGTCGCCATACAAAGTAGGTGAGCAGAGGAAACTGGAGAGTGTGCAGAGGCGGGCAACAAAAATGATTCCAAGATTTAGAAATATGTCCTATCGTGAACGCCTGAGCATGAAACTCAAATTACCAACTCTTGCCCACAGGCGAAGGAGGGGTGATATGATTGTAGACCAAAATCTTCAGTCTCTCTGTATCGTCGGTTGTTCCGCTGAGACTCCGTCTGGCTCCACTAGACCTCCGTACATAGAGACTAAATGCTCACATATCGCGTAGTGTGTGGACGGTCATATCATTGAATAGTCTCCGCCCACTGACCTCTTTGATAGACGTGAGCGACTGAGCGTACGCACATTGTAGACGTATGTGCAATATCTATGGTGCAGATAATAGAATTGACCCCGGAACCGGAAGCGGTTCTCGGGAAAGATCGCCATTTTGTTATTTCTCTGTGTGTTTGTTGTGTGTGTAGCATTGCATTCAGTGGCGCAGCGTTAACAGTGCAGTATAACGTAACGTAACCAGAAGGTAGCGAACCGATCATAGCCGGCTGCTCGGTAAGTCCTAGATCTAATTCTATTTCTAATTATTACCTTATCTACTTTATTTCTTAAACTTTTAAATATATCAAATGTAAGCTAAATATGGTCTAGACCTTTCTAAGTTCAGTAAATACATCTACTATCTAGATCTTTTTCTAAAATAGTGAAACTATTCCGATCTAAGCTTAGGTCGGCTGTTCGGACACCTTGTTGGTGATATACGGATTACGGGTGTACCGTCTGTCTATGGGGAAGGTTGATAAATGTCAGAAATATTAAAGATTTCCCCATAACAGACGGTTATTTCTGTCTAATGTGATTGATGCTTTCAAGTATTTGACGGAGTGTATGACAATCAAAACAATCCTTTTCACTTGGCACACAGGAGGTCCCGAGGCCAACTGGACGAACAGTATTTCTGACATTTCTCAACCTTCTTGTACAGAGGTCTAGTGGAGCCAGGCGTAGTCTCAGCGGAAGAACCGACGATACAGAGAACTGAGAAGAGAGACTGAAGCTATAGTTTTGGTCTAGACGCTGTCACTACTAGTAGTAGTAGATCTACTTAAATTGTATGCAGTCAACACAAATGTCAAAGCAGTCCATTGTCGCTGGGACGATCTAAGAGTAAGACGGCGTTCTACAGCGACATATTATCTGAAAACTCTATAATGACCATAAAGGTCATGTCCATTCTGGCTTGCTTTCGCGACGGCTCTGTCACTGACGTCTGTGCACATAAATACATGCTCATTATTTACGCAGACTGACAGAGCCGTCGCGGAAGCAAGCCAGAATGGGGCTGACATAAATAGAAAAAGTGTGAAAATTTGCTGTTAAACAGACGAACCTTTGTAACAAGACTATAAAATCCAGGAGAGAAGACGGTGAGAATGAAATTGAAACGATTCAAGGAAATTAAAGTGGCGTAGAATGTAAGAATTAATTGGAAAAATTAGGTTATTTTGATTGTGATGACGGTGATAATACGTGGTGATAACTGATATACAATAGGTGTTAATGCCGGCGTGTGGCTCTATCCAGCCATACGTGGTTCGGATACAACCACACGCGTGTGGCTGGATGGTAAAGACCACACCACGAATAGTGGTCATATTGACCACTACGAATACAATATACAAAAATAGTTGGTATTTTCTGTCGCGTGTAGCTTAGTAAAGGTATGGGGAGAGAAATAAGATTAATATTTTAAATACTTGCTTTCAAATTTAGCCCTTAAAAATCTCCATCCTACCTCAAATGGCCGTTAGGAAGAACTTTTGATATTTCCAGCAAAATCCCAAGTCAAAATCTTGTCCAAAACCGGAGAAATCCCCGCCGATTTGTTTCGCGATCGTGTGTTGTTTACATACTGCCGATGTCTTAGACTAAAATCGGCCAATAAAATTTTTGTCCACGAAAAACTCGGGATCGCAAGCACACATCGATCTTTACGATCGCGCACACATAAAATCGGGACTTTTCCGTGTACGCCATATAGGGACCGAATTTTTAAGGACAAAACTCTTTTGGGGAGATGTCAGCGCCCGCGGCGACAAGGAAATGTACACAATGACTCCGATAGCTCGTTTCGCGAGAATCGACAGTAAATTACGGATTTCATTTTTGGAAATATATTTTCCAACATCGGTGAGTTGAATTTATTGTATTTCTTGAATATTTTGGGGTCGGTTTTTGTAAATTAAATGCCGATTTTGAGTGAATGTTGGTGTCTTTTGTGCAGTGGTGTTTTAAAAAGTTGAGGTGTATGACTGCCTACATTATACACACGAAGTATAGGAATGTACTATGAGTGGTAAAGACACACGCGTGTGGCTGTATACCCTGTCGGGAAGAGTTCCTTAGAGCTCAGCCACCTAAAATCAAAAAAAAAAATTGCTAGTGATGTTAAATCACTAGCAAATACTATATAGTATCATTTGAGGGTGAAAAAGAATCATTTTGTGTTGATTGTGAGTGTTTTTGGTTAGTGTTATGATTGACCGCTAGAGTCTTACCTGTAGTCTGTACTGTGTAGTAGGCTATATACGCTGTACGATTACGCTGACCATGTCTATGCTGGCTTTCACGTTTACATTACAACTAATAAACCGAGCTGTCGTCAAAAATCTATTGATTTGTCGTTTGCTTTCACAAATTTAACGCTCTCTTTTTGGCTTTTCGGTCATAGAAAGAGTTGAAGATGAACATGGAATGGATTTGAGGATGAAGGTTGGGCTACTTCGGAGTCACTTGATGACGATGTTGCCATATTCTCGCAAGTACTGTGTGCGCGCGCCGCGCGTGCCGGTGTGGGGTGCTGAGATCGTATTGACTACTGAGTACTAATACTATAATAGCGTTTATTCCGTAAAAGTGCGTAAAATACAAAGTACAATCTCAGCACGGTACGTACGTCACATGCAAGTTCACACGTACCGCGGCTAGCTAGCTAAACATATGACATTCACGCACATGTCGATGCAATACAAGTTACCCCGTATACATATTACCGGCACCCCATACTGAATGAATACATCTGTATTTACATTCTCTTCCAGTTATATGATTAGGGTGAAGTATATAATTATGGTTTAGGGTTAGGGTTAGGGTTAGGGTTAGGGTTAGGGTTAGGGTTAGGGTTAGGGTTAGGGTTAGGGTTAGGGTTAGGGTTAGGGTTAGGGTTAGGGTTAGGGTTAGGGTTATAAAAACCTGACGAGGAATACAAAACGTGATGAATTACACATAATGCAAAAATATAATTATTGAGTAATTTCAAGCTTGGTGGTCGGTGCTTATGCCATTTTTAACATCTTAGAAAGAAAAAAATATAATATTATAACACCAAGTTTGAAGTCACCATCTGTGTAATAAAAATGTAGCCGGGTAAAAAAACAAACATATATTATATTTATATATAACTGTGAGCATGTTTATACTACGAAAGTGTCATCAATGCTTGTGTCTAGCATTTTCGAATAGTGGTCGAATGGCGAGTTGGTCGAATTGGTCGAGTACGAGTCGAGTCTGACGAGATTTGGTTTCATTTTGGCCTTTTGCGCATGCGCAAGTTAATCGTATCTATTAGAGTCATGTACGACCTCCTCAACCATCCGCATCTCTTGTGGATCAATGGTAACGCTCAATGTATTATGATGTATATGATGTATGTACTATGCTATGTTGTTGAGGGTTCGATTCCCGATCGTACCTTCAAAAATATTTGAATCATTTGTTTATGTTCTAACTCTTTCTCTCCATGTTTAGGTCTATCTTTAGGTACTCTACGAGAAACAATTGACCTCTTAACTCGGTCATTCGAGGTGAAGAGGTCAAGGAGAGAGAGAGAGAGATAGATAGAGAGAGAGATAGATAGAGAGAGAGAGAGATAGAGAGAGAGATAAAGAGAAGAGAGGGAGAGAGAAATGGAGAGAGATGTCGACAGTGACGTATATTTTTTTTTTTTTTAAACCCCCTCCGCCCCTTTTTTAAATTTTCTTTTATTACTACCCCCCAAAAAATTCCAAGCCCCATTTTTACTCAGACCCCATCAAAAAATCGCCCTCTTTTAGTATGTTCGAATATAGAACGTAAGGATAAATTTTGGGTGGCTGAGCTCAATGGAACTCTTTCCACACTGCCTACTTTTTTTGGCCATAGACCCTAGTAGTGGTTAACATGGTTAAGGCCCGCGGAGAGGTACTCGACTACGGTGACTATGGTAGGCTTCCGTCTGTCTTGGAGGAGAAACTCGAAAGTCACAAAATGTTATAAAACTCCTCCAAACAGGCGGATTTTTCTGTCTATCATGTCTATGCCATGCCTAGACCGAAATTTTCTGTCTCCAGTACGTTAGCCTCTTATTTGGGTAGGGTCGGCTACTACTTGGAGACAGAAGCCGTCATATCACTTTGCTGTGCAAAATTTGTCTATGCCTTTTATATGGCGTTGTGCCTGCTGGAACAGTAGGAAAAAATCATTTTTCCTCTGTATTTTTTTTTAAATAATCATAAGGCCTAGGCTCTAATTCATATACTTAATCTGTTCAACATACCAATTTTACCAAATGATCCATTTAATGCTCCTTTTTCATGTAATTCAGGGTCCAAGGTCTTCTCCGTTCGAAAATCCTGCTGCCGTATTCAAACCGTTACCCGAGCTTCTAGTCTCGTACAAGGCAAAATGATTATGAAGGAAAAAATACGATAAATTCATTACGAACTTGTGCACATTGATTTCAAAACGGTTATTTCTTTAACACTAAACAAACATATTTAATGTTAAAGAAATAACCGTTTTGAAATCAATGTGCACGAGTTCGTAATGAATTTATCGTATTTTTTCCTTCATAATCATTTTGCCTTGTACGAGACTAGAACTTCAAACGCCATAGACAAATTTTGCACAGCAAAGTGATATGACGGCTTCTGTCTCCAAGTAGTAGCCGACCCTACCCAAATAAGAGGCTAACGTACTGGAGACAGAAAATTTCGGTCTATGCCATGCCCTGCCATGCCATGGCCATGCCTGCCCTGGCCTGGCATGGCCGCGCGCCCTGCACCCCTGGCCTGGGGCTGGGCTGGAGTTTACTGCGTCTGCGGCAGCCCGAACGCGTAGCGTTATCAGCTGCGTCCCGGGGCTAAGTTGGACTCCCTGGACATGCTGGAGTTATCCCCACGCGCGGCTTTCAACAATAAATATAATGCAAAACGAAGATAAAGAAGAAAAAATGACACAGAAACACAGGTGATATGATTTAACAAGATAAGAATCCTGGCAGAATTATTATTATAGTAAACTCACCTAGCTTCAAATTAGACCAACCTTTGCGCCTTTGAAATTCTTCCGTACGTCCCACAGAGTGTCTTGTGATGTGGTACGTCCTGGCCTAGCAAGCTTACGAATTTGACTATGGGGTGCTGAGTGTCACAACAATTTTCAGGTTACAAACATCTCCTGCGCATCTCCTATATTACTTGTATGAATCCACCTAAATGCAGTGAAGTTCATGGCTCAAACTGTTCTTGAAATAATTATTGTAATAACGAGAATAAAATAAACTTTAATTACACTGTAATTGACGTTTTGATATGACCTTTGCCCCTAGACCTAACAACCCCAAAATCCAAAATGTCTCCGCATAGCGATGCATGCAACATAATTTATACTGTATGTATGTTGTATGCTAACAAAACTTTTTAAAAATGTTAGTTTTAATCGCCATATCTCAACTCTTTTGTATGTCTTACAAAAGAGTTGACATATGGCGATTAAAAAACCTTTTTAAAAAATGAAAATTTCATGTATATCGACCTCTATGACCTTTGACCTTTGAACTAATAAATCTAAATCTAATCGCTTCGTCTCAGTATGATCCGGGAGTGTGATGATGCATTACTAGTACTGCTAGTATGCATACAAGTTTGTTTTATTTCACGTTTATTGGCTCTACGACCTGAATTACCTTCGACTATTTAACAACTTCTAATCAGTTCATTTCACTATGGTGATACATTCTTTAGTACGAAGTTTAAGGTTAATGGCTCACATCAATCATTAGATATTGCGATATAATTATAGGCTTAAAATCTGAAAATTCATGGTAATTATATGATCTTGGGGGTCTAACCGTTTAGTGCGTTGATCTATATCAGATACAAAATGATAAAAGTTTGTCCCCAACCAACAACAAAAAAATTATTCTAAATTATGAAATTAGTAACAAAATGATTTTTGAAGCTTGGTTGTGTGTAATTCATTAGCCAAAAATTTGTAATGCAGGGCTAATGTAGTGCTGAAAACCTATCATGGCGGTGAAGGGGGAAATGCTTCATTTTTTCAAGGGACGGTGGGGTAGTAACCCCCCCCCCCCCCCCAAAAAAAAAACGAGAAAAAGCGGGGAGTGATCGAGGGGGGAAGCCTAAACGGTGCTACGAGCCGTTACCTTTCTCTCAAAATTTGCTTCCCTGTGCCCAGTCCCCCGGGGGTATGTGTCATTGAGGCCTGTACGGCATCCGGCAATACGGACCGGAAGTGAAGTTGCGAAGATGCGGACCATTTCCATGCATAATATTGCCCTCTACGTCGAAAATTGCATATTTGAGGTAGCGAGAATTGACCACCGCATTGAGTGGTAGAGAAGCTCGAATTTTATACATTGATAAACAGTTTTCTATTCATTCACTTCTACAATCGGAAGCAAAACTAACGAAACCATATAGGCTTGAGAAAGAGTTGAGAAATGCAGCAAGGCTACCTATACAGTTGAGATTTCTTTCAAAAGTTGAACCTTTGCAAATGCTGTTTTATACACTCTATCCTATATTGGGGGCGAAATATTTAGCAGGAGTCATATGAAACTTACATGATATAGCGAACAAAGCAATTACATCTTTATTTTTTCAAATTTTGAACCCTTTAAGCCCTGGGTTCTTAATTATTTACGTAGCTTTCTAGCTTTTCGATTTAGTGAGCGAGTGAAGCTTGCGAGCAAAAAAAATGACACTTTAGAATCGTGAAAATCTAATTTCGTCATCAAAATGTGCTAATTTAGAAAGACCATTTTACTGCCCAGAAATGAGATGGCGGTGCCCGAATGCAGGGAAAATTTGATGTTCTCGGTGGAGAGGGTTTCAGCCCCATCCCCGCCTCAGATGTTAATGCATACATACCCGAATGGCTCATAAGGACAGTTGAACGATTTTAGAATACTCCTCCCGTATCCTTATTTTTTTCTTCGTTTCTTGTTTGTTTGGTGTTTTTAAACTTGTGGTAGAACTTACAGGGATACTGCTTTTTGCGAGCGAGCGAAGCAAGCGAGCAAAAAAATTGATACTTTTATTCATAACAATAGTTAGGATGATATGCATCAACATATAGTATAAAACAAGATTATTATCTTTTTCTTACTAGATATTTTTGGCGGGCCGCATAAAATCGTCTCGCGGGCCCGGTCGCACATTAAGAGCAAGGGCTTTAAGCTATTTAAGAACTATATAGGCCTACTGGGGCGCGAAATTACGAGATCTTGAAAGAAAATAATTATCCGAGGGAGCAAAGCGACCGAGCTTTGGACAATTTTCGCATTCCAGACCTTCCAAAACTAGATTTCTAGTGCATTTACCCTGCGGATTCTTCATTTCCCCCTTTTTTTTCTTTCTCTCCTTTGCGTTTTTTACGCCCCCTCCAAGTGCCGCCCAGGCCACGTGCCCTCTGTCCCCTTATAGACGCCACTGAGCGAAGCGAGCGAGCGCCGGGAGGGACTTTTTCAAAAATCTGTCTATAAAAATTGCATTTTTATAGAGCATCCCAAAATGTTTTTTGTTTTAATGAAAAGAAGGAATGGACGGACCCCTCAATTGAGAATAACAATGCTACTCGCGAACGAATTTTCTTCGATATTTTAGCATTGAAATTATGGCATTCATATTTCCTTACATCTAATCGTTCAAAAATGTGATAGTATTTCAAGATCAAACATGAGTTGGGATAATTATTGGTTTTAAGTTAAAAATATATAATAATTCTTATTTATTCCATCCAAAAATATTGGGGGGTGATAATACAGGCCATCCCCCACCTCAATTTTTTTTTTTTTTTTTTTGGGGGGGGGGGGGCGGAGATATACCCCCCCCCCCCTCCCCGAGATCGACACCCATGGTCTGTACCATGGTTGATAAATACCCCCACATACTTGCTGCATATACATGTAGAAATACTTGCAGTATATACTTAGTTTATCAAAAGTCTCATTACATGTACATGTTTCAACAGAATGATATACATGTATATAATTTTTTTCCAAATACAAAACAATCGCTGCACTCTATTACATTACAATAATACTATGTCTTTTTATTTCACCAAAATTTGAATCAGATCATCATTTTGTAACACTTCAAACTAGCTTTAATGTACAAGAATCATATATATTCAATTAATGATGAAATAAAAGACAATATTATGCCATGCTTCTGGGCAAATTACATGTTAGGAATGCACTTCTATGGCAAAATCTTTGTTGAATGATGACAGGAAAATGGTCTGTACCACGGTTGATACATACATGCAAAAACACTTACTGTATAGCCCTACTAAGTTTATCAAAAGTCTTATACATATAGGTTTCAACATTTTCTTTCATAATTATTCGGCAAAGAATTACATGCTTTATGAAACATTTTTATATAATACAGTATACCTACTATGTACATGTACAAGAATGAGCTTTGACAATAATAGCTAGTTTTATAGCGCGATATATAATGTATAATTATTCGGGATCGATCAGTACAGCTACGTTTTACCATGTTTGTGACGCAATTTCAATATCCCCCCCCCCCCCTTTTTTTTTCCTTCTTATTTCCTGATCCAGTCTGCCTTGATTTTTCCTCTGTCATTACATGGATAAAATTCTTACAAAGTCAAATAACTTAACCATGGCAGTTTGTGGACGGCAGATATGAAATATGTAGGCTATCGTATGTTCGTTCACAAAAGAATACTCCATAGCACAAAACCCCAAACCGCGAAAATCTCGGGAAAACCGGGGCGAAAACCCGCGTAAAAACAGAAATATTTCATGAAATTCGAGTGAAAAAAAGCCCCATCCCGCGGAAAATAGACCAAACAGACTACTAATAATGAAGATTCCCGAGATTATTGACAGCCGACAGCCGGTTAAGCATAAATCATGCATCCTGTTCGTTGGGCTCCTGACCGGCTCCCGAATACTCTCAAATTTAAATTTTCTACCCGTTTTTGAGGATCTTTTCTCATCACTCGTGAATTTGATACCCTTTTTTCAGAATTTTCCTGTTTTTGATACCCTAAACGAGATACCCGGGTTACCTGTCTGGTGTTGAAAAAACAACCCTTTTTACGCGTTTTCATGGACGCGGATGCTGTACAGGCCTCAATGAGACATCCCCCCCCCCCTCCCCCCCCCCCCCCCCCCGGGCCCAGTCCCTGTTACATGAAGACAAATCATAATTCTTACGGATTATACGCCCCCGAATCCGCAGGGTAAATGCACTAGAAATCTAGTTTTTGATGGTTTGAAATGCGAAAATTTTCCAAAGCTTAGTCGATTTGCTCCTTCGCATAATTATTTTCTTCGGATCTCGTAATTTCGCGCCACCAGTATACGTTCTTAAATAGGGTTCAAAAAGTTTTTAAAAATAAAGATGTAATTGCTTTGCTCGCTATATCATATAAGTTTCATATGACTTCTGCTAAATATTGCGCCCCCAATATAGGATAAAGTGTATCCTAAAGGTTCAACTTTTGAAAGAAATCTCAACTTCACAGTCGCCTTGATGAATTTCTCTACTCTTTCTCAAGCCTATAGGGTTTTCATTAGTTTTGCCCCCGATTGCAGAAGTGAGTGAATAGAAAACCGTTTACCAATGTATAAAATTCGAGCTTCTCTACCGCTCACCTGCGGTGGTCAATTGCAAATTTCCTGGGTATACATGTCAATAAGTTTCGCCTACTTTGTTGCATCCGCGGACTTGAAGGTCACCTGAATGGCAAGCATCGACGCAGTATATACGATCACACGCACAGATCTGATTATTGAGTGATAATAGTTATTAGTAATAGTATATTAAATTTACAAATAGGTAATATATGTAAGGAGACAAACAAATATCTTTTTCAATTAGTTATTCATCATTTGGAAACATTTGCGTAAAATTCAAATTGGCAACAAAAAGTAGTTCTACTTCTGGGTTTTTCCGCTCATTAGGCAAGGTAATTTATTCATGAAATTGGCCAGAATTCCATGCAGCCAATCGAAAGCCAGAATAGAAAGGTCAAAGCGGGAACTTGTATTCTTTAAAGAAACCACTTAACTGGTTAACTTCCGCCATCAGAAACACTTCGAACCAATCACCAAAGAAACCCTTGTCAACGTGCATGGACGTACTTTCCCATAGAAACGTGTGTAAATATGGTGTTTCGGCTTGTGTTTCGTAGAAACCCATAGGCGGATCCAGAGGGGGGATCGCGGGGGTCCGGACCCCCCCCCCCCCCCCTTTTGGCGCCGTTTTTTTTTTTTTTTTTTTTTTTTTTTTTTTGCTTGTCAGGGAATTATGGAGGGAAACTGGGCCCCATAACCCCTTTACTGAGCGTTTTTTGGAAGTTCGGCGAAAATTTTCTTTTTGTTCCTACCAAAAAAATACGGGTCTACGTTTTGACAAACTTTCATTTTTGTGCCCCCTCTTTTACTCAATCTGCATCTGCATATATATATATATATGAATGAATGACTTTATTACCAACAGCCAACAAGGTTAATAGAGTAACAAGTTACAACATACAATAATATGACATAACTAGGTTGGTAAAAGGACGCTACAGAAATAGCAAGAAAGCTAGTAGGGCGTAGGACCCTTTATACAAAATAAGTACTATAGATTGTTTGCGTATACATCAAGCTAAATATGATATATATATAGTATGTCAAGACTTAATTGTAATCAAACAAAAAATCCTATAATTACATGTCAAGACTCAAGTGCAATCAACACAAAAAAGTTCTAATCGAAACTATTACCTACTGTACGTGTATTAAAATGAGGCTAATTCACACCTATACTAAATAATTGATGAATTAGGATATTTATAGCAGACTGAGAACTTAAAACGGCATAAAAGAAACAAAAGTAAACAAACAAGTGGCAAATCAATATAAAAATAAAATCTACACATAATTACATAACAAGTATTTGTTATGCATGTACTTAAAATGCTTTACAGTATTGATACTTTTCATTTCTAGGGGTAAGGCATTCCATATTTTAGACCCCATAAATGCAATTGATGTCTTACCATGCTCAGTCCTTACTTTAGGAATAAGAAACTTGTTTCCTTTTTGTCTCGTATCATAACAATTTTCAAAACACTTGAAGTATTCATACACTGAGTGTGGTAACTGTCTTCTTATTAATTTGAAAATGGAAGTTGCTACCAAATGTTTGTACAGCTTAAAAAAATCTAAAACAGCCAAAGAATGAAACAAGGGTGATGAAGGGGTCAATCTGCTACTAAAAGTTATTGCTCGTATCGCCATCTTTTGTAAGATGACAATTTTGTTAATTAACCCTGTAGGCGCAGATCCCCAGACTTCAAGGCCATAAGATATATGGGATTGTAAAAAGGAATGGTAAAGTAATAGGAGTACTCTTTTCGGTACAAAGTGTCTTAGTCTGAATAAAATTCCTACTTTTTTACGAAGCATGATGCAAAGATTATTAATATGTTCACCCCAACTCAAATGTCTGTCGATATATATTCCAACAAAAAGCGCAGTGTTCACTTCATCAACTGGAACATCTTTTAGATGAACTAAGCCATTGACATTTTATTATTTTCCTTCTTGGCTTAATGATCATGAATTTAGTCTTTTTTACATTAATAGTTATTTTATTTACATAACACCATCGAAGAATATTCATCATATTTTCAGATACTTCTAGCAAATCAATGGTTGATTTCCCAGGAGGAAAAAAATGAAAAATATTGGAGTCATCCGCAAATAGCCTGAAATTGAAGTAATCAGATGAACGGGGCAAATCATTAATATATAATAAAAACAACGTTGGACCTAATACAGATCCCTGTGGCACGCAACAGACTATTTGTGATAATGGAGACTTTTATCCGTTATGTTGTATAAATTGATATCGGTTGGTTAAGTAATCACGAAACCAATCTAACGGAAGATCTCGTATACCATAATTTTGTAATTTGCCTAAAAGCATATCATGATCTATCGTGATCCTTTATATATATATATATGTTCTTATTTATTTATTTTATAAGGGCCTCATGCTGGAAGACCACCAATTATTGGTGAAACTGAGTCACCCTCTATAAATATCAGATATAAATAAAATAAATAAATCAATAACCGTTTTGAAACAAAACTTCATTGTTTGCCCGGGCGCCATAATCCCTAGATACGCCACTGGCTTCGCTCCCTCGCCGGTCACCCCCCCCCCCCCCCGTTTTTACAGTTATTTTTTTAGAGTAATTTGATAATTTTAACTTAGCTTTGGTCCCTCGATCGCTTGTAACTTCATTGTTTGCCCCGGGCGCCATAATCCCTAGATACGCCACTGGTTTCGCTCCCTCGCCGGTCACCCCCCCCCCCCCCCCCCCCCCCCCCCCGTAATCATGAACACGGATCGACACCCCAGCGTGGAGTTGATAAATGAAACGACCCCCTGCATCTTTAGCCCTTTGCCCGATAACAAGTGAGGTAACCTTTGGCACTCCATATAGCTAGCATACCAAAGACAGATTTACGGTATATTTACGGTACCGTATATAAATCTTCCAAGTCCAACCATATCGGTTTGCTGATCGAAGAGAAATCAAGTCCGGTCAGGGACATCAGAAAGAAATGTCAGAAGGAGCCAGCAGCAACAGTAACGTGCCATTTGTAAAAGGTGAACAAAGCTTTAGTTTCAAAATTTGAATCATGTACAAAAAAGTCAAAAAGTGTTGTAAGCGTTGGAGTTACCTCTAGCCCCGGGACGCTGCCACGAAGTGGCAGCGTCCTGAGTGAAACCAGTACGATTCGGTGGGTCTCATAATCTACCAATGTTCAAATGACCATTTAAAAAATGGCCATGTAATTATTATTTTTTAATTAAAGTATCATATATACGATGCCACTTACCTAAACAGACTTTACGCAAATCAGCTTTTCCTAAAAAATGTGTAGAATCGATGAATGTCACTTTTTACTCTCAATTTTCGAAACCAGTCCCATTCGCCATGTTGTTAAAGCCAAATTGAAAATAGGCACTTGCGCATGCGCCTATGAATGTTTATTACAATGACGGCATAGTTTTCGTCAATGGAATAATGAATATTCATATACCCACTGTAATCCGCCGATCGCTAGCGTATAGATCTAGCGCTCTCGCTCAAGCTCGTCTTAATGAATATTCATAATCCTCCCTTCTTGTCTGTATTATAATTGGAGCTGCTGACGCATGCGCATTGCAAGCAAAACACCGACCTTCGGAAGTTTTTACTACAGGCTCTTGGAGATAAATATGCCTTTTTTGTATCATCCTCATTGAAAAGAAAGACGACAGTCAATCGTAAAGTATTGTAAGTACCTAATATAGCCTAAAATCAACTGATTTCATGTTTCATGGCTATCATTTTGACAAACGACCTTGTAATTATGTGACATCCATGCGATCAAAGGACTGCGAAGCGCAGCCCGAACACGTAGTGTTCGGGCTGCCGCAGTAAGAGTTACCTCGTGCACACACACACAGCCATGACAGGTCCCGTCACGTCCGAGCCTTAATAATCTGCGGCAGCCGGAACGCCGGAACGTGTGGCAGCGTCCCGGGGCTAGTCCGAGCCTAACTTTAGACCGAAATTTTCTGTCTCTCGTTCGTTAGCCTCTTATTTGGATAGGGTCGGCCATTCACTTAGACTTTGTTAGAGACAGAAACGCTCCATTCACTCGCCTGTGCAAACTCACTGCCAACCGCTTGACAGTAGGCATCACACCACGAATAGTGGTCATATTGACCACTACGAATACAAAATGCAAAAATAGTTGATATTTTCTGTCGCGTGTAGTAAAGGTATGGGGGGAAAATAAGATAAATATTTTAAATACTTGCTTTCAAATTCAGCCCTTAAAAATCTCACTCCTAACTCAAATGGCCGTTAGAAAGAACTTTTGATATTTTCAGCAAAATCCAAAGTCAAAATCTTGTCCAAAACCGGAGAAATCCCCGCCGATTTGTTTCGCGATCGCGTGTTGTTTACATACTGCCGATGTCTTACACTAAAATCGGCCAATAAAATTTTTGTCCACGAAGAAACTCGGGATCGCAAGCGCACATTGATCTTTACGATCGCGCACACAGAAAATCGGGACTTTCCGTGTATGCCACATAGGGACCGAATTTTTAAGGACAAAACTCTTTTGGGGAGATGTCAGCGCCCGCGGCGACCAGGAAATGTACACAATGACTCCGATAGCTCGTTTCGCGAGAATCAACAGTAAATTACGGTTTTTGATTTTTGGAAATATCTTTTCCAACATCGGTGAGTTGAATTTATTGTATTTCTTGGATATTTAGTGGTCGGTTTAAGTAAATTAAATGCCGATTTTGAGTGAATGTTTGTGACTTTTGTGCAGTGGTGTTTTAAAAAGTTGCGGTGTATGACTGCCTACATTATACACACGAAGTATAGGAATGTAGCTATGAGTGGTAGGCATGTTGTTTTTGTAAATCGTATTATTCACATTTTAACCACTCATAGCTACATTCCTATAGGCTATACTCCGTGTGTATAATGTAGGCAGTCATACACCTCAACTTTTTAAAACACCACTGCACAAAAGTCACAAACATTCACTCAAAATCGGCATTTAATTTACAAAAACCGACCACTAAATATCCAAGAAATACAATAAATTCAACTCACCGATGTTGGAAAAGATATTTCCAAAAATCAAATCCGTAATTAACTGTTGATTCTCACGAAACGAGCTATCGGAGTCATTGTCATGATTGTGTACATTTCCTGGTCGCCGCGGGCGCTGACATCTCCCCAAAAGAGTTTTGTCCTTAAAAATTCGGTCCCTATGTGGCATACACGGAAAGTCCAGATTTTCTGTGTTTTTCTGAGGGGGGGGGGGGGGGGAGGCCACAGCCATGCACGCACACATCAGGCATGTACGTACGTGTATGACTTGTGGTTATTTATGCCTGCACCGTAATACACAGTACATCTGGTACATGCACATTATTTACGCAGACTGACACAAGCCATCGCAAAACTCCAAAAGCAAGCCGGCATAATTAATGGACATGTCATAAGTAGAAAAAGTGTGAAAATTTGCTGTTAAAAAGACGAACCTTTGAAACAAGATTAGAAAATCCTGGAGACATTGGGAGAGAAGACAGTGAGAATGAAATTGCAACGATTCAAGGAAATTAAAGTGGTGTAGAATGTAAGAATTAAATGAAAAAATGAGGTTATTTTTATTGCGATGACGGTGATATACAGTACGCGTTAATGCCGGCGTGTGGCTGTATCCAGCCATACAGGTTCGGATACAACCGCACGCGTGTGGCTGTATATACTGCCTTTAAAAAATTGACCTGTCCGAATTAACAACCTATCATAGGGTTCACTATTTTCATGGTCAAATGACCATGCATAGGTGTATCGTAGGTAATTATAGAACGGGTTGAGAAATCCCTGCAATCTGATTGGTTGAGAGGCATTGATCAATTTGTACTGGATGCATGAATTAAGCCGTGATATGCACTATCGATATCGAGATCAAAACGATATCCTTCTAAAATGCGAGTGCGAGAGAGACTGTTTACAGACAGAGAATTGCAAGAAATAGACAAGATTAGATGTTAATGTTTGTTGACTTCGGATTTTGATGGTAAGCCCAATTTGATCCAATTAAATTTATACCTGATTAATACAAAAAAAAAACCCAGATACAGCGATAGAATGAAAATATTCAACGTTAAATTAACACATCTCGCTCACATCACACAGTGTAGTGTAGTGCAGTGTAGTGCAGTGCAGTGCCACTGCTGCGTTAGGGGTCCGGACAACCCGACCACTGGACAGCCCGACCCAAGACAACTCGACCCAATACCCTGGACAACTCGACCGGGTCGAGTTGTCCAGGGTGGGCTGCGCTTTCGGACAACTCGACCTACTTTTTTTTCTTCTAACAAATTTCATGAACAGAGTTTCACAGCATGGCTACAAAAGACATTTTCTGCATCAAGTATGTTGATATGATGCATTCATGACATGAAACAAGGAATTTTAAGCTTTTCAGTTCTATAAAACATGATTTTCCAGGTGCAGTGAGAATAATGGTGTTCCCCGTGATCGGGCCCCACGCACCGATCAATGAGAAGCAACCGACTCTACCGAGTAACTTACTATTTATTGGAGTTCATTTTACCGTCTCTTGAAACGTTTCAGTGGTCAGAATGCTCTATTTTGTATCTTAACCTTTCTCTACTTCATTGAAATTATGGCTTAATTGCCGCAAGTCTGAAACTTAACACAAACTTTCGAGATTGTCTGACATATAGTTATGGCCGCTCTTATAAATCGCCAACCAACACAGTGCTTTCTCCCGCCAGCGAAATCAGTGGCCTGTTTGTTGAAGAATCTCAAAAGTTTGTGTGAGTTTCAGACTTGCGGCAAGCCATAATGAAGTAGAGAAAATTAGTTAATACTGAAATGTAAAGATACATAATTAATAGAGCATTCTTACCCCTGAAATGTTTCAAGAGACAGTAAAATGAACTCCAATAAATAGTAAGTTACTCGGTAGAGTCGCTTGCTTCTCATTGATCGGTGCGTGGGGCCCGATCACGGGGAACACCGTTATTCTCACTGCACCGGGAAAATCATGTTTTATAGAACTGAAAAGCTTAAAATTCCTTGTTTCATGTCATGAATGCATCATATCAACATACTTGATGCAGAAAATGTCTTTTGTAGCCATGCTGTGAAACTCTGTTCATGAAATTTGTTAGAAGAAAAAAAGTAGGTCGAGTTGTCCGAAAGCGCAGCCCACCCTGGACAACTCGACCCGGTCGAGTTGTCCAGGGTATTGGGTCGAGTTGTCTTGGGTCGGGCTGTCCGGTGGTCGGGTTGTCCCGGAACCGCTGCGTTACAGTCACAGGCTGTACGCTGCATACATTCGCATCGGTTACATTCACTATGCAGCGACACTGACTGGCCTGACTGAAAAGTGAAATTGACTGCAAGACTTTCACTTGATGTTCTCAGAATCTTTGTTAAAGTTAATTCATTTCATGTAAAATAGGGATTACCTTTAGATCTAACTTAGCCTAGTTGTTGACTGTAGTGGTGGATTCTTATTTTTCTCGGATCTAAATTTTAAAAAAATAAAGTTGACATTAGAGTGAGTTAGCTTAGCCTTAGGGTCAAGACTCTAACACTTGTAGAAAAATGAAATTCTGAAATTTAACCTAAAATAGCCAGATTTTCAGTTCTCTATGGAACTTATTAAATTCATAAAATCTATTTACATGATGCATAAAAGTGATTTACCAGTTCAAGCCTGTAGCATGGCCTTGTATGTAAGGGTTTTTTCTTTATCATGCATCCGGTAAATTTTTCATGCGTCCGGTAAATTTGCCATGCACTGGTAACATGGGCGTTAAGCGTTACGTAACTCTATTCATCATGGGGGGGACGGCTATTGTGTCGTCCCCCCATGATGAATAGAGTTACGTAACGATTAACGCCCATGACTGGAACTATGGAAACTGGTCTAAACCTTCCATAGTTACCTTATGCACACAATTCCTACCGACACACCCAGACCTGTGCATCATTTGTATAATATACGATGCCACTTACCTAAATCAGGGTTCGACATTAACGATAGCCCGCTAGCCAATGGCTAGTAAACTAAAAATCACGGCGGACTAGCCAAAATCTTAAGTTTCTAGTCCGTATGGCTAGCCAAAATATCACTCTACGAAGCGATGCTCACTGTCGACACATCCGACAATAATTAAAATTAGGCACTCAGTATATAGGCACTCAGTATATAGTGTGCGGTCACTCATAGAGTGTATAGATTTTTACACTCAAATTTCCAATCCAAAGCATACCATTTTTCTCTTGAGAAAAAGAAGAAAGAAAACCGTTCCAAAGCACACATTTAGCAAATGGGAGTTTGTGTGTGGGAACCAGGGTAGCGTTTCATTAAACGGTCATAGGTGCAGGTTCGCCGACATCCCATTGAAACGCGTGTATTAAACTAAACATGCATTTCATTGGGATGTCAGCAAACTTGTGCTTTTGACAGTTTTTTTTCACAACACCCAGTTCCGTAGCATCATAGGCTATTTATATTGTAATCCAGTTCCAAAGAGCCCCGTTGTCAAAAATGTTAGTAGTTCCGAAGACCATCCTTTTTCATGATACGTTCTTTCCGAAGCCCCCTTTTTTTTGTCTTGCAGGCGGCACATACCCACCACTTTTTGGGTCGAGTGCCCCCCGCCGCCGGGCTAGTACTACTTTTTATCCGGTTGTACATGTATGTAGTGCAGCTGCAGATCAATTCAACTGGTGTGATTGTGGGCGTCAACAGAAAGACAAATCTGCCATGTACCTGAGACTGACATAGACTATAACTCTGTAATAATGTGTGGCTCTTGTTACTTTTTTGTCATGATTCTTTCGTTCTGTTGTTGACATGAGAAGGACCTGGGAATGAGGCTGAGCAGTGAGCATCCCTTGTTTGTTTGGTTTTGTTGTTTTGTTTTGGGTTTGTTTGTTTTTTTTTGGTTTTATTTTGGGGGGGTCTTTTTTTATAGGGGGTTGCTAGATATATGAAACGGCCAATGATACAGTGGTGTGAGAATATTTTGAGGGAAAATTCTACCCTCGTAGCCATGCACCACTCTGGCAGTCGGGTAGTGGTGGAGGAATTTAAAGATATTACTTTAATCTTTATTTTTGTAAGTCTGATTTTGTTAAAACTTCCGTCAGTCTTCTATACTTTCTATGCCTTTTGTACAAACAACTTGCTTTATTTGGTAGGATTTCCATAAAATTGGTTTGCTATCCTTTTGACTTGTATTTTGTATTAAAAAAAAGTGAGATTTCCTTGAGGCTATGTTTGATTTTTTTTTTCAAGAAAACTTCTTTTTTTAGCTTAACCCATTGACCACTGAATTCTCCCATTCCCATAGTCTTAATACAGGGACCACCCGCCTGGGTTAAGACCGTATGTTTCTATCATTTAATTGTTGCAGGGGGCAACGTATCCGGGCAGACTGCAGGATCACACTCTCATGACCATGGCAACGAACATGGCCACACCCATGAGCACATGGACAATGCAGGATTCTTCTTAAACAGGGAGTTACCGCTCAGAAGATCAGATTGGAAACAGGTAAGACATGTATACAGAAAAAAATATATTGCAAATTATAGAATGATAATATGAATAATACATGTAGTAATATTAATCATAATAATAGTAATGGCAATAATAATGATAATACTAACAATGATCATGATAATCATAATAATAATGATAATGATAATAATAATAACAAGTTCTACAACAAATACAAAAATGGATTGATATAGAACCTACAAGGTAATATAATTCAATGTCCTTTCAATGTCAGTTTTCTTTTCCTATACCGGTAATTTGCTTGTTTTTATGATGTTATTTAATGCTGTGATTTTGTTCTAATTTTTTCTTAAAAACGATAATCTTGTCATGTCACAATCTATTTCAAGAAACATTTTAATTTGATATTGGTGGTAGCAGTTTATCAGTGCAGTATTTGTTCAGGGGGGAGGGGTGAATATTCTTCTGGTGGGTAGCCCAAATAATTGTCCTAGGGGTTACTTGTTGCTGTCGGGTAATAATCGCCTCATAGGGGTTGTTACTTGTCAGCCGGGAAAGGGGGGGGGGGCAGTTGTCAAAGGTGGTTTTCCATTCAAGTTAATTATCCTAGAATCACCATATAGTAATTTTGTTTAAAGCTATGTAGATCTTCAATTTGATTTTGTTTTTGTAGAGTGGCCTAAGACTTTTGGAGAGGATGGATGTTTCTCTATTTCTGCTTCCCATGAATAGACCTGTTCACAAATATGTTCAAATGTTATGCATACTTCTAAACAAAGTTTGTTCTTGACAACCTGAAAGCTTGACAGAGGCTTGTCAGACATAGCAACAAGTGATTTACATGTGTGCAAACTGTATTCCAAGTATTGTAGTTCATTCATTAATAACAGGTTAATGGAATACCTCGTTACAAGGTCCCCAGGAAAGAAACCTCCATAAATTTGAATAACTTTGTAAACAGGTCTATTGTCTAATCCAGTACAAATGGACAGATTGTTTTAGACCCTCTGGGCTGGGATTACTTCCTTAAGACTAAATCTCTTTATATTTCTATTATCTTCACAGAGGGCATTCACTGTCGGCATTGGAGGCCCTGTTGGTTCAGGCAAGACAGCCCTCGTTCTGGCCCTCTGTAGACATCTGAGAGACAAGTATGGTGTCTGTGTTGTTACCAATGACATCTTCACAAAGTAAGTGCGTTCATAACGTTCAAAAGGCAACAGTATCCTTGAAGACACAGGACAATAATGGTGATGGACTGTCTCTGTATAGCTCATATCACATCATGATATAACATCCCTATGCACTTCCAAAGAGATCTGGCGGATCTGGATATTATTATGCTCTGGCAGCCATAATATCCTCCCTTACAAAAAAAATTGCTATGGTATACCATAAAAATACCATACAATGGTATGGTATGGTATCATAGACTTATACTATTCAAATACCATATAAATACATCACAAATACCACAGCACAAATACCATACATATACCACAGATACCATACATACACCATAACACATGTACCATTCATATACCATACAAATACCATACATCTCATTAACATTTTTGGGACAAATTTATGCAAATTTATGCAAATTTATGCTACCATACATCTACCATAAGGAAATACCATACAATTACCATATAACCACCATACACTTACCATATATTGTTTACCATATATCTACCACAGAAGCACCATATATTTACCATACAACAACCATACACCATCCAGCAAAGCACCATATAACTACCACAGAAGCACCATGTATCTACCATATAACCACCATAAACCTACCACCAAAGCACCATATAACCACCATACATCTACCACAAAAACATCATACATCTACCATAGAAGCACCATATATCAACAACATGACTACCACAGAAACACCATACATTTATCATAGAGATATTATACATCTACCATATAACCACCATACATCCACCACAGAGGTACCATACATTTACCATAGCGGTAATGAACATGTATGAACATGTATGTATGTATGTATGTATGAACATGTATGAACATGTACCATATAACCACCATACATATATCAAGAAGCACCATATAACAGCCATACATCTACCATATAACCACCATATATCTATCATATAGCCACCATACATTTACCACAGAAGCATCATATAACCACCATACATCTACCACAGAAGCACCGTGTGGTAAATGCATGGTAGTTTTGTGGTAGATGTATGGTGGTTATATGGTGTATGTATGGTTGTCATATGGTAATGTATATGGTGTATGTATGGTAGATATATGGTACTTCTGTGGTAGATGAATGGTGGTTATATGGTGTAGGTATGGTGGTCATAATGGTAGCTGTATGGTGCTTCTGTGGTAAATGTGTGATTATATGGTAGAAGATATGGTAGAAGTATGGTAGTATTTGGTAGATGTATGATACTATTATGATATATGTATGTATGGTGTTTATATATGGTGTATGTATGATGGTTATATGGTAGGCATATGGTGCTTCTGTGGTTCCACCATATACCCACCATACATACATACACCATATATAAACACCATACATGAATCATACTATCATACATCGTCCATATAATTACCATACATCTACCCCAGAAGCATCATACATCTACCATAAACCCAAACAGCTAACACAAATGCCCCATTTATCTACCAGACATATCTACCAGTCACCAAAAAGGTACCATACAATGTGTTCCATGTTACCACCTAATATCTACCATATAACTACCATACAGATGTACCATATGCATTCTACTCACCATATATTTACACCATGCGGTATACCATAGAACACGCATCTACCATACAGATGTACCATATGCATTCTACTCACCATATATTTACACCATGTGGTATACCATAGAACACGCATCTACCATACAGATGTACCATATGCATTCTACTCACCATATATTTACACCATGTGGTATACCATAGAACACGCATCTACCATACAGATGTACCATATGCATTCTACTCACCATATATTTACACCATGTGGTATACCATAGAACACGCATCTACCATACAGATGTACCATATGCAATCTACTCATCATGTATCTACACCATATGATATACCATAGAACACGCATCTACCATACAGATGTACCATATATGCAATTTCCCTACCATACTATCTGCACTATATGGTATACCATAGAGCAAGCATCTACCATAGAGTTGTACCATAGATTTACCATATACCATAGAGCTATACCATACATGTACCATACAATTTTTTTTGTAAGGGCTACCATGTAGCCATGTAACACATGGGAGGAGAGAGCCTGTAAATAAGATGCCTTTTCTAAAGTCATATGCCTTAGGCAGAGATTTGAACCCTTCCACCTGCTATAGCACAGTGCTCCCACATGTACCATTGATGCTTGCACAAAAGTCAAAACAATCTGATGTGTTTTGTTTTGTTCTGTTTTGTTTGTGGGTTGGCTTATGTTATGTAGTACTTAAATTGATATAAATCTAGACCTGCTAATAAAAGATAAAATGACACACACCACCCCCATTTAAAGGACAACCCCCTTTGATGGCCAGATCCCCACTTCCTTGAACCCCACTTCTAAATTTAATGATTTAATCCCAAGCAATAAAACTCTAAAAAAAAATTTAAGTTTAAAGGGATACTCAACCGCAGATTGTGGACGTTTTAATGCTGCGAGAGGGCACCGTGATCGTTATCTTATCATGCCATTGCCCCGCGGGGCGCAAACCTCGGATAGACTGGTCGCCGCACAAACATGCACGCTCTGCCTGAGCTCGAGCAGTCGAAATGTAATCCCACTTAGTCCAACGGACGCGTTCGACGCACAAACTTTGTGTACGAGTGAATGGGGCTTACGCAATCCTGACTTTCCCCACGGCCGCCCGGTTGCGTATCCCTTTAAGAGAACCCCAATTCCCAGAACAAAGACTGACTGCCATTGTCTTCCCAATCATCAAACCCCCTTTTGTCCATCTCCAAACAAAGTAATAAAACCCTTTCCAAAGACCCCTACGTGAATAAAGTAAATGCTAAGGGGGAGAAGAGTTCTGAACATGAAAGAGAAAACATCTTCTTGGCTGATTGCTTGGACTACTCTGATGTGGAACCTGAGACATTGATGAAGCACAGCGAATAAATATATCTTATTTGAACTTCAATAAACTCGAGTCTGCTGTGATTTTTTACAAAGTGATTGTCCTTTAATAACCGATCCCATAATACACAACACTTACAAGTTACAGATATTTTATAAATGTATTTTGGATACATCACTAATTCCAAATGTACATGTGTTAGCCATACATATTTTTGTTGTTCTAATGTTTTGGGCAATACTGTCAAACCAGAAACTTTTACGACATGAAACTTTCTCGATTTATAAAGGACAGCCGTTTTTTGTTATTGTGCTCATTGCAGAAAGTTTGGTGCTGTGTAATTTGTAAAATCAATTATTTCGCGACATGAAACTTTCGCGAATCTGAACCCCTCACAAAATTTGTGAACATTTCATGCATGCGAAAGTTGCTGCTTTTTACATCATTTTGTGTTTTATTTAATTGTTAGAGAAGACTGGGAGTTTCTGGTGCGGAATGAGGCTTTACCAGAGGAGAGGATGAGGGCGGTAGAGACAGGGGGTTGTCCTCATGCCGCTATACGAGAGGTTAGTCTACAGATTCAGCCAATGTTATTGACTTTTATACACGTTCCGGAACATGGTATATTCAGGCTTCTCAGCAGAAATTGTTTACCCTGGGTAAAAAAAAATGCTGCAGTTAAATAAAACGACTTATACGCGGTGCACTTCATATTTCTGTGTAGATCGTAAAACACACAGATAAATAATTAAATGTGTATACTATAGGGCTTTTGTTATGAAGAGTACTCTTTTTTCGCCACCGCTTGCAATTCTTTTACATGGAGAATGGTGTTTATTTGGGGCCATTTTTTTAGACAGTTTATTGAATCATGTGTGAGGTTAGTTTCTGCCTATGGTTCTATGGTATTGATTTATCAAAATGCATAATCCTATTTCTTTATTCTTCTGATTATACAGGACTACTCCATCAATCTGGAAACCATCAAGGAGTTGACTATCAAGTTCCAGCCCCAAATAGTGATCGTAGAGTCGGGAGGGGACAATTTAGCTGCAAATTTCAGCCGAGAGCTCGCTGATTACATCATATATGTGATTGACGTTGCAGGTATTTATTAAAATTGCGGTTTGTTGGTTAAAGATAAAGTTGAGTTCTGGTCATGGGTTTACATTTTGAAAGAAACAGTCTCAAAGCAGTTGGGAAAGGGTGATCATGTCTACATAACAATCAGTGTATTCTGTGAGGACTTGGAATCATTGAAATGATAAGAAATTGACCCAATCTCGCTGAAAAGCATATGCACTGCACGCAGAAATTGGTATATGGGACTGCACGCACATGTGGCATGAAATGTTTGGGCCGAACATTTCAACTATTTCTCATCATATATCAAAGGCATTTGAGGAGCAATTAGTCCTTTTCAGGGGACATTTCTACTATGATTTTCTTCCAAACTGACCTAAAATGAATGAGAAAGCTCAAAAATTATTTTTCACCTCTCCCAGAACTCAACCTTCCCTTTAACATGTGTTTCTAAAGGGAAAGAATACATGGAATGAGTACAAAACACTTTGTCTTTATGCCACTTGCTCAGTCGCCACTCAGCCTCATCCAATTTTTTCAAAACAAAAAATTCAAAGATGCTTCAATACACTAATGCCTCGGTCCAATACATGTACCTCCAACTGCATGCTTGCAACCACCAAAAGCTTCTACCAAGGGTAACCACTGCTGACCATAACCCTGCTATTTGCTAGAAACTCTATTCTGTGATTGAAAGTTGCTGAGTGCCTTACAAAACTTGTCCAGATTTGTGACAAAGTGACTAAAATATCATTTTACAAAATGTATGACAGAGTAGGATCTAGTTTGTTTTGAGGGACCTGTAACATCACGTTTATACCATTTGTAGTATACTTGGAGTGCAGCCCTTAAGGAAAAAGTGCTTATGAGAGAACTGGAAATTCATATTTCAGTGTTCATCAAAATACAAGAGTTGTCTCCAATCATGTCATAGTTGAAGGACTAATTTGCCAATTTGAGATGGTCTCAACTTTCAAGCATTTGTAAATTTCTTATTGTGTTCAGTGCTCGCCATTCTGTTTCTCGGATTTTGTCTCGGTGTTTTTACCCAATTCAACTTCCTAGCAGGTAGCAGGTTTCGATTGCCCTTTTAGTAATCACTTTTTACTCCCTTGTTTCTGTGGCAACCAGGTGGAGATAAAGTACCCAGAAAGGGCGGTCCGGGTATCACTCAAAGTGACCTTCTAGTCATCAACAAGACAGATCTCGCCGAAGCAGTTGGTTCTGATCTTGAGGTGATGAGAAGAGATGCAGACTTGATGAGGCAAAAAGGACCAACCATCTTCTCACAGGCTAAACACATGGTGGGGGTGGAAGACATCGCTAATCGCATAGTGGCTTCGTATCTAACTACCTGTTGACCATGTAGACGATAATGTTACTTTCACACTTGCACCCTACACAGACCATTTAGACTTTGTCTAGACCAAGAGATCTTTGTTGAGACTGTTGGAAAGACTTTCATTTACCTTCTGACAGGCTTGACCCTGTTCTAACTGGGCTTTTCAGCAAGTTCTCATGGGAGGAGGGGATGGGGGATCAGTATGACAGATGATCAAGACTACAGCAACTTCATCTGAATTTGAAAACTTGACATCTATTTTCTTCATTGTTCCAGTGCATCAGCATCGCCCTTGTTTCCCAATCTTTCATCCTCGTCACCTCAACTCACTTTTCAACTTTATCTGACTCTATGAAATTTGACACGTCATTCAAATTTGGACATAATCTCCAACATCAATTTGATAGACTGAACTCTGTTTGAATTTTTAATGCTGATCTATTGCAGACTAGGATTTTCTCTTTAAATAGCTCTTGCCGCTCTAAAACATTGCCACATTTTATCCTGATATACAGTATATATATATACATGTATCATGTCTTCAAATCATTTTTAGTAAAGTTTCCTTTGAATGACATTTCTTGCAACAATATTTTTTGTTTTGATAATTAAAGTAAGCAATAAAAATGATGAATTGCTTGTGAGAATTGCTTTTTGTAACATGTTGGCAGTTTGACTTGAAGGGAAGGTTGAGTTCCAGAAAAGGTGAAAAATAATTTGTGAGTTTTCTCATTCCTTTTATGCGAGTTTGGAAGAACATCATAGAAGAAACGTCCCCTGAAGAAAATTGCTCCTCATATGTCCTCATATTCTAAATATGATAAGAAATAGCAGAAATGTTTGGGCTGGACATTCATGACACATGTGCATACAGTCCCATATACCCATTTCTGTGTGCAGTTTTATGAGCTTTTCAGTGAGATTGGGTCAATTTTTTATCATTTTGATGATTCCAAACCTCAGAGTATACACCAATTCTTTTGTAGACATGATCAACCTTTCCCAATTGCATTGAGATGGTTTCTATCACAATTTTATCCCACGACCAGAACTCAAAGTTTATCTTAAAGACATTCAGGCATTTCAGGTCAGATCGTAAACGCACAAAAAGGTGCGTTTAAGATCGGCATTTCTCCAGGAAGACGGTTTCTGGGGAAGCATAAACGCACGATCATTTGTAATGGTAGGAAGTCCACGGACGTAATTACCCAAATAGACGTAAATACATGTAGCGGAAATAATAACCGTAAATCGAGACCGAGAAAGGCGATAGTCGAGTGCGAGATCGCGACACGAAAATATCACAGTATACATACGGTTTTCGAAAAAGCGCGCCCCCCCCCCCCCCCCCCCCCCCAACTTTGACCTGCCCTCCCGGGGTCAATGTAGCATGCACAGTACAGGTTTGCGATTCAAGCTGCAGAGCCCGAATTCGCCTGGAGAAGGGAAGCAAAAACAGTACCCCCGTGAAACTGCATTTACGATGAGCATTTCAAAACGCTCATTCTGCCTTCAAAAGTAAGCATAAACGCACCCTACATTGAAGCATACACTCCATATCTAGCAATAAGGTATTTGCTAGTGGTTTCCTGAAGTTTATGGCGAACCTTGAATGATATCAATTTAAGTAATTAAATTCTTCTTTTCTCTCTATCTCTCCCTCCCTCCCCATCCCTTTCCAACTCTTTGTCTTTCCTATCTCATTTCCTGTCTCTATCTCTCCTTCTTTGCTCGACATTTTCCCTGGCAACAATAAGTGAAGGCTTTACAGTCGAACCTCGTTATAAAGAACACTGCTATAACAAACTCGTTATAACAAGGTAATTTTGCCGGTCGCATTTCTTTGTGTTCTTTTGTTTCTCAGCCCTGATATAACAAGGTTTTGATGTAAGAGGTAATTTCTTTGGTCCCAAGGAGATTGTTATAACGGGTTCCGCTTTATCTCGTCAAAGAGAAATGGTTAGGGTTGCAATTGGGTTTTAGGTTAGGATTGGGCTAGTGTGAAATATTTTGTTCAGGGTCCGTATTAAAGTCCGTATTAAAAGGACAATCCAACATTTGTAAATAATTTTTTTTTAAAGCTGATTTATGTGAAAGGAGTAAAATAAGAGAAACACGGCGGTGAGGGTTTGAAAGAAATCGGGCAAAGAATGAGAAAGTTATGAATGTTTGCAAAAATGAGATCACTATACATCTATGGAATCTCTAATTTCCAATTTGGTGAATCGATTGTGGCATATTTACGGCAATTCTCCCATATATGTCCGACACCAAAATATCAAATTCCGGAAATCTCCTAAGCGCCTTTTCCCTCGGGGCAGTACTCAAATACATTGTAGATGCCATATTGTTCCTACTGAGTTACACATTTTGAAAAAAATGACATTTTAGTCATTATGTGTGTTAGAGGCGAATGGGAAAGTTGACCGCGGCCGCCGTATCACAGTGACCGACGCGCCGGTACCGAGATGGCCAATTTGAAATTCCTATTTATATAGTGGTTACAAATTTTCAAAAATCTTAACTTTCTAAACTTATTGCTCGTCCGATTTAGTTCAAACTTTCGCCAATCAGCTTCTCTGATTTGTATGCTTTTCACATATATCAAACTACAAAGGTTGGATTGCCTTTAAGAATTTGGTTAGTGTTAAGATATATTAACCGCAGAGCAAAATAGTAAAAATAACAATTACCAGATAATAGTGATAATAATAATGATAATAATAAGAAGAAGGAGAAGGAGACTAATATAAATGCATGTAAAAACGGTTTCTTTTGTAGCGCTCATACCCGTCATGTATGCCGTATACTACAAACCCCCTCCTTCTCTTCTTCGGAGTCTCTTAATAAGTACTAGTAGTCATCTTGATCAAAGTCCATATGTACCTCTTTATTAGGATTATACCAATAAGTAATATACATGTACAGGTATGTAATAAATGAAAATCATAGTTCCGTGTATATTATAGTGGATAAATGCTCAATACATCGCTATACATGTCTTTTTTAAATATGTTAGATTACGTTCTGCTAAAAGGTGAAATGTTTTGTAAGTTTCTTATTCTTTGTTTTCTGATGTAGCAATATCACTTGAAACAACTTGGGCAAATACCACAATATTCATGAAATATATAATTATGTTGTACGCAGACCAGGAACATTGTTGAACATTGTTCTGTATAATCTTGAGACGGTTTTTAATCTTGCGATTGATTGGAGAACTTGCGATCAATCCGGATCAGAAGGCCCAGCTCAGAAATGAAAGATAAGGCAATAATATAACAGTTACATTAAACTGCATGAGTGCTAGCTAGAGTCCCTTTTATAGAAAGATTTACGACATGGACGTCCCATATTCATAAAACAATCAACTAATTGCATAGGCTACAGTACATAGCTAGTTGCCAACTAGGCTTAGTAGGGTTTTATGAATATGGACCCTGCAGATGTTTTTGGAGAAATCGAAAGGGACTTTAAACTGACCTAAATATCTTTTGACAGAATTTGAAGAAAAAAAACGTATATCCATCTTATTTTCGCATCATGCAACATTCTCCCTTGCAGAAGCTTTGAATGTACTTGCAGTTATTTTTCTACGTTTGCAAGTCAAAATTGATAGTTGAATTTTTTTTTTAAATGTGCATATTTTCTAATTTAGTTGTTGCTAAAATCCAAAATGATATGCAACTAATCTCTAATTATAATCTTATTTGCATCAAATATTTAGGAAAGATCATAAGATGGCGCTTTTCTATTCAACCAGTTACATACATCGATGGTTTCACAGCTTTAAAATAACTTGTGATACACGCTACCTCGAGCGACGTTACATCAAATTATAGCAATTATAACCATTGTTCAGACTTCAAGACAATAGACATAACAATTACGTATTTGGTGGGAAAGAATAATTGTTAAATCTTTATGATGAGTACCGGTAGCCTACTAGGCTCCAGAACATGATACTGGCACCGTTTTTCATTATTTTCACCATTTTCTAAGTTTCTTTTCGTTCTCCAATATTTACATAAGTCTGTTCCACATCAAACTAATCTGTTTCTAGAAAGAGTGAATTTTCATTCTGTTTGCACTCCCCGGGAGACGCGTCAGTGATCACTTGTTTAAAAGTAAATAGAGTGCTCTAAAAAAAGGTGAATTTCCACTCTATTTGCACTCTATTTGCACTCCCCCGGGGAATCGCGTCAGTGATCGACGGATTTTACTTTTTTTTTGGAGAGAGAGAGTACGTGATACCAAGTAAATAATTATATCATAAGTGATTTGCATAATAATGATAAAAATATATATATTCGCGATGAAGAAAAATAAATTGTTGCAGGCGTATCATAAGTAAAGTACATCACAGTATCTTGAAGTATACTTTTAAGAAACCTCTAAATTACAAAATTACATCTGGAGGGCATTTCATCAAGTATCTTGTCAGTGATATTTATCGACAAATTTGCTCTCAGCCAATCAGATACAAGGATTTCAGTAGATTATAACAGTTATTGCAGCTTTCCATTATTGACAAGTTTTATGAAACATGGCACTGGATACGTTATCCATTCTAAATTCAAAATCTGATAACAATGGTCCTTGCCACCATATATAGACTGACAACTCTACAATGTCAAAAAGCGAGCAGCAGCATTTTATTTTTTTACATGTTGTTATCTATATCTAAGTTTATCTTACGTAGCCTATGTGAGTAGTGTTGTTTCTGTCTTTGCATTTTGTGGGTGTTTGTGTGGGCGTGTGTGTGGTGTGCGTTTAAATTTATACCTGACAATCAAGTTGTACTGAAATGCACATTATATGCACATTGTTCTTGTCTAATACTAACAACTTAACAAATATAGAAAATTTAATCAAATTTCGGTACTTTTATATATCAATAAATGTATTTCGTATCCCTTTACAATTGCTTATCTTCTATATAAGTATGGTTATCTATATGTAACTGTGCTTTAAAGCAAAGTGAAAGAAAAGATGTGAACGGCTTTTAAAAAGTGGCGCGTTTCTTCAATTCTCGCTACCCCAAATACGCAATTTCGCCAACAGATGGCGTTTGTCATGCAAACCAAGCATGCGCAGTGCTGACAATATCCCGATTTTGCATTGAAAATGTACACAGGTATTACAAAAATCCTCGAGTTTGAGTATAAATTAACCGACATGTTTGAAAAGATACCATGATTTATTGAGACAATTGGTTGCATTTTCAAAATTTGAGTGGTTTATGTCATGCGATCCAAAAGTTAAGCATTTTAGCACTCATTGTATTCATAAGCCGTAGTATTTCAATACGGACCGGAAGTGAAGTTGACTTCAGATGCGGACCATTTCCATGCATAATATTGCCCTCTACGTCGAAAATTGCATATTTGAGTTAGCGAGAATTATAGTACAATATTTGAAATATCTACAATGGTATGTTGCATTCTTCACATTCAACGCCACTTCCATATATATATATATATATATATATATATATATATATATATATATATAAAATACATGTGCACTGCAGATAAATGTATCACGTGTAACAAAAAGTGTTCGGAAAGATTAAGCATATTACGTTTATAAAAAAATATTCAAAAATTCAGCTATTTGTGACTTATCCTGATTTATAGATGATGATTTCGAGGAGATGAAATAATCAGAATTATAAACAAATATTACTGAAAATGAACGTTATAGATAAATTCGATAAATGCACTGAAATACAGAGAAAATAAAAAGTTATTATTTACAATTTTTCATGAACATCCATATTTTGCAGTTCATAGAAATGTTACTCTATGCTAGTGATGAAAATGATATTAATAATTTTAATTAGGCCTACCCTTACTTTCCTCTCAGAAAAATAACGCATTTCTTTCATATACAAGCTGATTTTATTCTGTTTTGTTCGTTAAGTACAAATACATTCATAACATGAAATCTATAACAGCAAAATAGAAATATACTTTAACCCTAAAAGGGCCGGGGGTGGAATCCACCCCTCCCCCTAGACGTTTCTCGCGATATGTCCACAACGCGCAAAGCAGTCGCCGCGGCGTTTCATGACTTTTTTTCTTTCGAATCTCACGCATCTTTTGAGACCAAATTCGCGATGTCCAGGCATGCGGTTCTGAAGTTACTCAACATTTCGTACTTGCACGTCAGACCAAAAATCGCTCAAAAACGCAATTTCATTTATAATTTTAATACAAAATGTGTTTTCATCCAAAATTTAGAAATCTATGAATATTTTTACATTTGCTGATTGAAATTAATTTATTTTATGCTTTTTATGTTCGTGAAAGTGTCCCTGACCAATTTCACTCCAAAAAAAAAAAAAAAAAAGTAAAAAAAACAAAGAAATACATAAGAAATTTTAAATACAATAAAATACATAAGAAATCAATTTTGATACCGATTTTTTTCAAGTATATTTGCTAAGAATACTGGAAAGAGTGTCTATACCAAAAATTAGCATTTGTTTAGAGCAAAATTTTGATTTCATGCATGAATTTGCATAATTAATGTGAAAAATTTTCCGTCCCCCCCCCCCCCCCCCCCCCCGGCTGTGGCATAGCCAAAATATCCCGGCCTTTTTAGGGTTAAAGGGCAGCCAATAAAACCTGATAACCTCATTTCCAATGGGTCATAATCATGTTAAAATAGAGAAGGCAAAAATCCAGTGGATGCTTTGACTCGATAGATGCGTTTTGATTCTTCTTTAAGGGACATGATTAGAATTAAAGTATTTTACGCATTGGCGTCATTCAAAGGGGTATCCTACAACTTTTATAGTGTTAATAATTAACTCTACCCTCTAAATCCAGAGGAGTGGAAATCCACTCTTTATAACAGGATTCACGTGAGGAATAACTCCTCCAATTAATAGTGGGGTCCACTCCAAGGTGGTAGTGGTGTACATTTTGCCACCTGATGCAATCATTTCTCATGACTTTTCGAACCTAGATTGTGATGGAGTTGGGCACTTCTTTTGGGTGAAGCCAGATGTACTTCTCTTCCCGTGTCTCATTCCGCTTGTCGACTATGTCGCCTATGCGTTTTAGTTCAGCACGGAACCTGGATGAGATAGAGAGAGAGAGAGAATGAATGAGATAATGAGGGAAAGACAACAAAAAGAAAGAAAGCAAGCGGGAGAAATAGACAAGGAAATGGAAGACAGAAATGGATAGAAAGAAAGAAATTGAAAGAGATGAACAGGAGGAAGAGAGCAAGCGGGGAGGGGGAGCAAGAAACTGAATCTGAGGGCAAATCCATTTTTCTTCCCAAATAAAAATGACGTTAAAACAAAAGTCTATAACGTTGGTATTTTCAAGTATAAGAAAATCGATGCAGAATTTAGCAGTAAGTCTATGGCGAAAGGTGCCTGATAGTGGTCTTTATTGCTAAAAAAGTTTATCTTAAACCAGAAGGCCTCCTTAAGAGCGATCGACATAAAAATGGAAACTCTATAAAGTTTTACTTCTTTAAGAACTTCTGAAAGGCAGGATCAGGCATGTACTGCACCTCAAAGGCTTAAGGGGCTTGGACAGTAGCATAAATTGCCGACTAGTGCTAAAAACTACAAAGAAGTCTTCGTTAAGACGGTGGACCTAAAATGAAATATCTTTAAACTCTTACTTTTTTACGGCCTTTTGAAAGGCAGGATCATGCATGTATTGCACCTCGAAGTCACCAAGTGGCTTGCTACCCCGTGTGCTGAGGACCTTCATGAACACCATCATGTCTAGGGTCTGTTGCTTGTTTGGTAGCTGCTCGACGATGTCCGCCTCCGATAGAGGAGTCTTCACCCAGAAATTAAACATTGGTAAAAAAGATTTGTTCTGTAAGAATATTTGCCACAGGTGAATTACAGTATAGGTTTCAGTGGAATCAATTGAAAAGTGTGTGCGTGTGTATGTGTGTGTGTATGTGGAGGGCGCCGAGGTGTAGGCCTATATGTGTGTGGAAGAAGTTTGCACCACAGATGCACATATTCTGACAATGGCAGCAGGCATGGTAGAAGTAAGGCTACTACCCCCCCCCCCCCCGAACCAGGAAAAAAGATGAGAATGTCACGCAAATCTTCATTTCACTACAGTTTCAGTGGAACTCCATGAAACCTGTAGAAGTTTGCAACCCCTCCCCACGTCGTTAAGTACACAATGTTGGAGCCATCCTGAACTTTCCATTCATTGAGTAGCATGTGTTAGGCCATGGGTCCTTATATTTTTTAACGTGTTATTCGTGATTGCTGATTGACAGGAGCTTCATAATTAGAACATTATAATAGTGGGCTTGTCGGACAAAATTTGACAACTTCGGTGATATTAAAGCAAGATTTGCCCCCCCCCCCCCCCAAATAAAAAGGGATGAATTTTCCTCCCAGATTCTTAAAGTAGCTATTCAAAGAAAATCACAAATATGGCAATTAATGTATCACTAGAAACTGGGAAGCTTACAGATGGCAATCGTATAAGTTTTATGTCAACTGCGTATCTGATGATTATAAAAACAACACAAATAAAAGCTCTTCTCGGCATCTGGAATATCCGAGGATTCGCCAGAAATATAGCGATGTTTTGATGTCGTCACACTCGGGATCGATCCTACTTAAAGGAGAATTACGCTCAAAAATACAGACGATAGTGTTCAAAGGTGTTATTTATTCCTACTTGTTGGACTATATGGCTTCGCGTCAAAATATACGAGATCGATACGAATCAAGATTTTCTGAGCAAAATTTATCATCTGCTCCCAATATGTATCGTCTGCTAGCAGTACATGGGGGCTGCCATTTTTTTTATGTGTACATGAAGATTTTCTTAATCCAAATGCCCAATTGCCTTTTTCAAAATTAAAAACCAGTTTTAGATTAAACATATTGAATAGATATGTCAATTTATTTTTAAACTGAAGATTTCCTTATATATTTCTGTTGAAAATCGATATTCGCTTAATAGAAATCTATTTTCTCGATACTGTGACGTATGGGACGGAGCAAATTAATTCAAATTTATGGATGTTTCATCCCTGAGCATCTATAGCGGTAAGCTATGCATTCACCTGCTTTCGGATAATGGATTTGAAAAGTCAGAATGCATGTTGCATATATTATGTTCTGCTCTGTTTGGCAAACCCAAGAAAATAGATTTTTGTTAGCCAAAACCAGACAATTTAAAAATATCATTATAAAGATTTAATTTTTATAATACATGTAAACACCCACTTTATATTTTTCGTCACATATGGGATTTTAGGTAATGAAGAAAAGCAATTTAGGTATTGGATTCAATATATCTTCTTGACTGGAACATTTCTCAATGGTTCATGTACAACTCCAAATCAGCAAGAAAATGGCAGCCCCCATGGAAATGAGTAGGAGACGATACCGGCTGTTGGAATATCTTTATTTTTCCCTTTTTCTGATATCTTATTAGAAAATGATTTAGGCCAATAAGTAGGAATATATTACACCTTCCAAAATAAGTACATTTGTAATTAAGGGTTGATTCTCCTTTAAGCAGACGACGTCCTATAATGAATGAACGTAATTGCAATGCAATTATTTATCAAATTATAAAGAGTTTGGTGTATTTAAACATGACCTTATTTCACACCATTATAAAGGGAAAGTGAAACTGATTCTGATAGCTAAAACCGTTTGATTGTAAATACACAGGAGAAGGGTCAATGATCAATGAAATAAACCCCACTTTCAAATTGAAAAGCCCTCCGAATAATAGCAGGATGGTATTCGTTCCCTCTTGAAACGCCGAACATGCCCCGGTGCAAGCAGCTGAAAATACAATGGCGTCTTATTTTGTTTACAAGTGACTGATTCCTTTATTTTTTTAACGCTGCATTTTTCATCAAAATAATACCATACACGAAGTTAAAGTAGAACGTTAATGATTTTAAATATTGGCTTAATACTTATTATTGCATAGATGGCATAAATTAAACAAGGTTATCCAAATTCAACGCTTGGAAACATTTGAAGTAATGATTATTATCAATTATAAAACGGTAAAATACAGCCCCCGATATAGCAGCTGAAGAGCTCCTCGAACGCTGCTGAGATATGTGACGACACACCCTGGACCAGTCCTGTCTAAGCAGACGATGTCCCATAACATCTTACACATTTTTCAGAGCCTATTTTGTCATCTCCTCTTCACTTATTTCTCTTCCTTCACTAGCGTCAGTCTTAATGTTAGTCTGTTGCCTCACTCTTAACTTCGTGTATGGTATTATTTTGATGAAAAATGCAGCGTTAAAAAAATAAAGGAATCAGTCACTTGTAAACAAAATAAGACGCCATTGTATTTTCAGCTGCTTGCACCCGGGCATGTTCGGCGTTTCAAGAGGGAACGAATACCATCCTGCTATTATTCGGAGGGCTTTTCAATTTGAAAGTGGGGTTTATTTCATTGATCATTGACCCTTCTCCTATGTATTTACAATCAAACGGTTTTAGCTATCAGAATCAGTTTCACTTTCCCTTTATAATGGTGTGAAATAAGGTCATGTTTATATACACCAAACTCTTTATAATTTGATAAATAATTGCATTGCAATTACGTTCATTCATTATAGGACGTCGTCTGCTTAAGCAGGATCGATCCCGAGTGTGACGACATCAAAACATCGCTATATTTCTGGCGAATCCTCGGATATTCCAGATGCTGAGAAGAGCTTTTATTTGTGTTGTTTTTATAATCACCAGATACGCAGTTGACATAAAACTTATACGATTGCCATCTGTAAGCTTCCCAGTTTCTAGTGATACATTAATTGCCATATTTGTGATTTTCTTTGAATATCTACTTTAAGAGTGAGGCAACAGACTAACATTAAGACTGACGCTAGTGAAGGAAGAGAAATAAGTGAAGAGGAGATGACAAAATAGGCTCTGAAAAATGTGTAAGATGTTATGGGACATCGTCTGTTTAGACAGGACTGGTCCATGGTGTGTCGTCACATATCTCAGCAGCGTTCGAGGAGCTCTTCAGCTGCTATATCGGGGGCTGTATTTTACCGTTTTATAATTGATAATAATCATTACTTCAAATGTTTCCAAGCGTTGAATTTGGATAACCTTGTTTAATTTATGCCATCTATGCAATAATAAGTATTAAGCCAATATTTAAAATCATTAAAGTTCTACTTTAAAATCTAAAAGCAAACGAGTCCTATTAAAATTATTTACCCATCAGCCCGACAATAATAGTCCATTGATTTGCTGACATAGATTTGAGTATGTACGGCTGTCACCCACTCCCTCGATCCTTCCTTCCTCCAATAGCAAAGTATAGGCCGGGGCTTCTTCAATTTTGCCAGGGGGTAGACGTCTCTTGCCCGTATATCAACTTTCCCGTGCTCATTTTTGGCGAACGAGGGAAAATTTGACACTATTTTAAAAAACGTAATTTCGTCATCTCAACAAATTAAATGTAAAATTTCCACCTAGACCATTTTGCCGCCGGAATATGAGGTGACGGTTGCCCAATACTGATGACCGTTCTTGAGGGGGTTGCACACACTCAGCCACCCCCCCCCCCCCCCATGCACTGCCTCATACATACATGGCTTCTTTAATTAAACGTTAACTCCAACTCTTAAAAATAATCACATTAATGAAAACAATACCGAAGTGTAAAATGCACAATCTGATTGGCGTAATTTCAATCGGATTTTTTTTTTCCCCCAAGAGGCCTCATGGGCTCCGTAAGCTGCATGTCTCACCCCTTACCTTATCTTGCGGCGGTTTCCCGTTCATCCACAAGGGGTAGGCTGGGGGAAAACCATAGCAATGGTACTGGCCAAAATTCGCAGCGGCATGTCCCGCGCTGAAGATAAAGATAAAATCGGTTACGACGGTGGCAATCTCTTCAGCTGTTTTGAACTGGCCGTCATTTGGTAGTCCCTTGCAAAGACAAAAAGTTGATATTCTTGAATTTATTGATTAATTATACTAATTGACGGATGGCAATCGATGTAAGAATAATGACTTTCCTATAATAGAAATGAATACCATGATTAATATTCATTTGACTATTGCTCAACGTAGTTCATATAAAGAAATTAAAGAGAAAATTGTGCAAAAAATGTTCCAAATACAAAAACCCCGGACCACCTTGGATATAAAGTGCTTAACTTTGTTAACATGGCGGAGGTGTCTCAAGACCTGATGTATTATAGAAGTCACGAGAGATAGTATCAAATCACACTCTGGACTGATTTCGTTTCAGTGTCCATTTTGCAGTTTGTAATTGGCCGAAATTACCTTAAAATGCCTGTCCTAACTATATAGTCAGTGGCTTATAACCGTGGCTCCAACAATTCTTTTAAACGGAAGCTAAGGTGTTACGTCTTAAGTAAGTACTTGTATGTATATCGTACAGGTGGTCACATAGACTTTGTTCGTGTTACACTGTCCTGCTTTTACAATTTTTCTTCTTCTTCTTCTTCTGCTTTCTTCTTCCTTTTCTCCTTTTTTTTCTTCCATCTTCAACTTCAACTTCAACAATAAGTATGTAACTAGATATGATAGGCAGTACCTTCATGCCACCTATTGCTTCTCCCTCGAATTTGGGCTTAGTGCCTATGAACCGGATCCATTCCTGCAATTCGTGGTCGGCAGCAATCTTTCTGGGATGGTCTGAAAAGAATCCGACATAACTAAGAAAACAAAAATCAACACTAGAAGTGAAAATGTTAGACGTGGGTTTAATTAACTATGTTGCGGTGTTGAAAGTTTATTTTGATACAAGAGAACTATGGTAATACACCTCTGACTAATCCAAGACAAAACAACAGTGCAATGCAGATCAATGAACGTAGATCATCATGATGGTCTCAAATTACAACCCTTTCCTGTACCGCTTTATTATCATTTGGTATTCCTTCGAAATTTTACTCTTAAAAATCAGTACAAAATACATTGAATAAAGGCATATAAATAAATAACTTTTGTACGCTTCGAATTTTATTGTATCACATTTTAGAGTAGGCCAGCTGTACCATAGTGATGTTCCACAACTTCTTTGACATAGTCGGATATTGCTTCATGCAGGAGCAAGGCGTCATCCCGATAAGGGTAGTTCGGTAGCACTTCTGGATCAGAGACACCCCTTACAAGAAGGTCAGTCGGGAGGGAGCCCTCTATGTCCAGCCGCCATGTGGAGTACGTACGTTTGATGATAGCTGCCATACCGACGGAGCCTATGGCCATGTTTTCATCCGTGAAGCCGCCTCCACCAAGCAAAGGAGCCATCCCTTTACTTAAAATGAAAATATTTGATGAATAGACTATGAATATGACAAGGTAAAAATATATAAACGTGATGAATGTATATTGTAAATTTAAAATAGAAAACAAAAACAACTTACGGAAACATTTGGTGTACCGTCACAGTTTCGCCAGGGGCGCTGACGTCTCTTAACCGAAAATTATTTAAGTCACTTTATTTTGTGGGCGAGAGAAGTGAGTGACCAAATATTATTTTGACACTCTATTACTGGGCCAATATGAATTTGTCATCAAGATACTAGGTAAGCTACACAATTAAACGAAGACCACCTCGCTTCCCGAATATGAGGTGAAGGTAGATTACCCAAATATAATAATCTCAAAATTCCCAGGGCACCAATCTGTTCTAATAGTGGCCCGGGGAGGGAAGGGGTTAAGAAAGTAATAATAATCTCTTCGTGACAATCTGCAGAATTTGATCAAGTACTCTGTAAAAACATATGAGAGTAATTATATTTCCTACCAACTTTGGGGCAATTTTATGCCATACGTTGATAATATTTTGCCAAATCACAATCACATTATCATTACTAACTGAGCAAAAAAAATCGGGTTAGGCATAATCATGTTGACTAGAAGTTGGTCAGACAGATGAGTAACCTCCGTTGGGCACTTTCTTTTACCCAACACTCTTTACAGTGTAAGAGAGATAGGACTAAAAACCACGAACAATCACATGAACCTTTCTATCACTTTAAAGAACCTACTAATTGATGGCAATGAGGTAGAGGAAATGAGGAGCCAGAAGACGAAAGATTGGATGAGATGGAGATAGGGACCGCTGCGTTGCTATGATGATGATTTCACCGATCAGATGCGTGAATCCAAGATGAGCCGCAGATTCATGGACAAATCCATCGGCCATATTGAAGTAGCTCTTAGCCAGGAGCCACGTGTACTCTGGATCAGTGGGGTAGAACACCTGTTGGAAACCAGAGTCCAAGGAATGGGTTACTAGTATAAAAGCTAAATACTAGACAAGCTGTGATTTTTTTTTAAATATGGATTGAATTATTTGCAGAGTGCAGCCTTGGAAGCGTGTATCCCCCAAGCTCACGCGATATCCATCTTCAAACAAAGATCTTGAAGAACCACTTTACAAGGTCACTAATTAGGGGGTGGTGCGGGAAGGGATCATTATCGTCTTCTTTTCTCGTCCTTTTCCACTCCCATTCGTTTTTTCTTTTTCTTCTGGTTTTCTTTTAGCCATTTGATTGGAGGGCACGTGCCTCCCCCTGTGCCCCCCCCCCCCCCCGTAGCTATGCCACTGCTTCTAACAAGTCTAACCTATCCTGTGGCGTACGCAGCATACAGAGGAACCGGTGTATACCCCCTCCTCAACATGCTAAAACCCCCATGACGACCCACAGAAAAATAATTAAAGTAGCAATGATCTCTGCCAATCAGGACAGCGAAGGTATATTCCGTGACTTCCTCCGCCATTCGAGGAGGATTCCGTCCACCCCTTCCCCCGCCCCGCCTCGCCTCGTTTTTTTTTAATGCGCCACTGCCGCCATTGCAACACACACACATCTCATCTGTCATGTTAGTTGTCTACTTAGATTGCTGATATGCCACATAAGGTTGAACGAATGTAATTTCTAATTTTTACTAATGTATTTAATTTGTTCTTTCATATTTAATAGCATGGCCTAGTATATAGTTCAGAAGACAATTACTCAATAACACGTATTATAACTGGTGCAGTTAAATGAAATGATGTCAATATCATCATTATTTTCCTTGTAATTATGATAATACTTATTATTATCATTATCATTATTATTATCATTATTATTATTATTATTATTATCATTATCATCATCATCATAATCATCAGCATTATCATTATCGTTGTCATTATATTCATCATCATTACCGGATTGTTAGGAGCTGGGTCTTGATTCAGTTGAATAGCGACCGGCATCAAGTACTTGTCCTTGTTTACGAAGAAGAGACCTATCGGGGCAACGATCTAGAAAAGGAAAAAAAGATTGGTGTTTAATATCATCATTGGAAATGGTTATGATCGCATTGCCAATGCGAGAACGGTTTCAGCTTTCAACAATAGACCAGTTCGTAGTTAGCACATGTCACAAATGACCCCATGGAGGGTCCCTTATTGTGCACTTTAGAAAAATCACCCTGGGAGTGATAGAGGTGCCTCATGAATAAATTTTGTTTTCTTCTTTAAAAAGTATACTTGCACCTGGATATCATGAAATGCACCATTGAGGCATACAATTAATAATTATTGCATGACATTCATGAGCGCATATCAAGTATTTGTCAGTGGGTTTTACAATTTGTCACAGAAGTTTATCTGCTCATGCTCAGATTGCATTTACGAACTGGCTTTCTCATAATACTACGACATGACGGCCTAATGGACAGAGTTTTGAGGACAGAAGGTTGCCTATTTGGAAAAAAATCAAAGGAAGGACTCGCAAAAGTTTCTTGGATGATATTGCAGAATGGGGAGTAGTAGGGGTAACAGATGGCTCAAGATCGTATAACAGTTGGGAAAAAAAAACTTTTGCTCTAGAAATCAATTGGGTCAATAAACCTGTCACTGGACAGATCACTATTGATGATGTTGGATATGTTAGCTTTTTGTCACAAGACATAGGCATTAAACTAGAAATGTCCATTGCCGCGCAATGCGAATGTATCCCCCGGCACTGGCAGCGATTCCCCCTTCCCCTCCCCCCCCCCCCCCCCCCTCCCTCAAACAACGGGGTGACGTGTTGAACGCCACCAGCGGCCCAGACTGTTGTCAACACTAGGAGCAGCATCACCAAAAACATTATGTGTTTAGATTAGAGTATAATGTATCTCTATTGCAAATTCGAAAGAAATCAGTCTAATTGAATGTGACCGCTGGGTGCTCCATCAGCAAACACTCAAGATGTGTAGATTTTTCTATTAAGACACACCTCCATACAAAATTTGAAAGAAATCCGTCATGAAATGTGGCAGTAAGAGCGCACATAAGGGACAAATGACCTTTGACCCTATAAAGGACGGAACAATGAGGGCAGCATCACCAAAAAGTAAAGATGTGTAGATTTACCAAGATACATCTCCATACAAAATTTGAAAGAAATCCGTCAAAAAATATGGCCTTTGGCAGAGCGCACACAAGATATCGTCCAAAATATGACCTTTGACCTCATAAAATACGGAACACTGGTGGCAGCATCACCAAAAACTAAAGATGTGTAGATTGTACCAGGATACATCTCCTTACAAAATTTGACAGATATCCATCCAGAAATGTGCCCTGCAGAGTGTACTCATGCCATCCTCCAAAGTATGACCCTTGACCCTGTAAAAGATGGGACACTGGTGGCAGCATCACCAAAAACTATAGGTGCGTAGATTTTAAGATAACTTCCAAAAAAAAAATTGAAAGAAATCTGTCAAGAAATGTGGCAGTTAGACCGCACACAAGAGTGCACAGAAGTCATCTATCAAAATATGACCTTTGACCCTATAAAAGACGGAACACTGGTGGCAGCATCACCAAAAACTATAGGTGTTTAGATTATACCAAGATACACCTTTATTCATAATTAAAACAAATCTGTCAAGGAAGGTGGCCTATAGAGCGCACACAAACCACCCACAAAAATATGGTCTTTTACCCTATAAAAGATGGAACACTAGTGGCAGCATCACCAGAAATTATAGGTGTTTAGATTATACCAAGATACACATCCATACAAAATTTGAAACAAAACCGTCAAGGAATGTGGCAGTTAGAGCGAACACAAAAATATGACGCGGCGGCGTAACGCTGCTGAATCTCCTCCGGCATTCATTATTAATTAATTAATTAATAAACAAGTAAGATAAATAAACAAATAAATGAATGAATGAATAAATGAATAAATGAATAAATAACTGAATACTCTGAAAAGATCTGTCCAGCATAACAATACGAACATTTAACAAGATTCATTGATTACCTCTCGTCCATTCGTACAAGGCAGGTCCTTGAGGATCTTGTAGTCGATGATGAAAAGACGCTTCTTTTTGATGGCATCCGTGATCGTCAGGCCTTCGAGAAGAGGTTCAAGATCCTTCTCATTCACGGCGAAACTGAGGGGAAAGAAAGCTTATACACTCAAATATTCTTCTGTGTAGCAAGGATACCGAGTTCTAATCTGAAAGGCGTGATGTTTTTTTTCTTCAAATCCTGAGTAACTATCGCGTGAACCCCCCCCCCCCCCCCCCAACCAGGCTTAATAATACGGCTATTCATTTTTTACACTTTTTTACAACTGGCATACACTGCTTTCCCAGTATTAATGAAATTCTAAAATTCACAGCCAAGATTAGAGATTAATGTACACGATCGGGAATTTAAAGTAGGGGGTATGTTAACTTGTGTTAAAAACATTATAATATACATTATTTTCTTGGCGACTGAACAATGATTCGGTTATAATGTGTGTGTGTTTTTTTCTTGTTGCATCTAGTTTGTCTTAGACCAGTTTTCTTTACTAAAGCTTCGACAGTTACAAGATGACAACGCAGGTCGGAGTTAAATGTCAAGCAAGACATATTTGTTTTGTTATTTACATACACTGATCTCCTTTGTGAATTTCACAATATTTTTCGCTACTATTATTTATCAACTTGAACAGAACTTTCTCTTAGAATTTAAAGTTGAATAACTTCCGTGAAAGATTAATAATTGACCCAATCGGCCATATAATTGCGAACGCAAGGCATTCATCGGGATAAAAACATTACATGTGATCTCTCAAAAATGCAGACATTTCAGGGTGGCAGTTTAATAGGCAGGATAGGAGTGGTGTTCATAGATTCAAATATTCGAAACTTTTTCACACACTTGACCTTTTGTAACACTGTGCATATGAGCAGTGGTGTAGTAACAAGAGGCACTGGAGGCGCCATTTTGGGGCACGTGTCCCCAAATCGAATTGCAAATATATGTTATTAAGAATTAATATTAATGAATTAATGAATATAATTATATACCGTATAGGGAAAAAAGAAGAAGAAAAGAGGAAGAAGAGAGGGGAAAGGGAGAGCGGAAAGGCAACATTGGAAGAAATGGCATTGTTCTCAAGGACTTTATCCATCTACATGTACTAGTAGTAAGTCTGATGCCGCCCCATGATACCAAAGCCCCTAGACCCACGCTACACCACTGCATTAGGAGAGTAATTTAGAAGAAAGAAAATTACTTGGAAGGTATCTTGGTGCAAAGTCGGATCATCGCGGGGTTACATCCTGCTAGTCTCTGATTACCGAACTCCTTATCTAACCTCCAGTTTTCAATGACCTGTTAGAAAAAGATTCGTATGAAATAAATATCACAATTAGATTCCAGGGTCTATAATTATTACCGTATGTAACTCAAAAGTGTCGCAAGGTACAAAAGGGAGGAGGGGTGTTGGCAAAACAGTTTGGTCGATTTATCAAGCGGCGAGGCTCACGGGAGAGTCCAGGGACGCGCTAGCATAGCCAGCTTTATAATAATGGGATGGGGGTGGGGCGGCCTCAGCGTGGGCTAATATATCTGGACATATATAGCGACAAAAGTTTTCATGATTTTTAGTTTTAAAGATGGTACTAGTAGCTCTTGAAGTAGTATACTTGAGGAACATATAAGAGTAGAGACCATCATGACTAGGATGAAGGGGGAAATGGATTCTATTCGGGGTCTTAAAATAGCGCCCGTTCTCCTGTTAGCCGTAGCTTTGTCCGATGGTACACCATGTCCATGGTTACCCCACTCTCAAAGTCATCCAGTGAGGAACCCTACCATGTTCAGCAGCGTAGCCGGGGGGGGGGGGGGGGGGGGCTAGCGGTGCCAGGGAAAATTTATGGGGAAAATGCATCTTAAAATTTTCTACGTGAGCATGATAAGCTGGCTATCTTGAAAAAAACACCGTCACACGCACTCAAGACACAAGCAAAACAAGAAAAATCATGCATATTCACAACACTTACCATTGGCTTCGGAAAGTGTGGGGGCTTGTAAATCTTCTCCAAATCCTCCAACGAATCCCATCTCTCTGTAGTGAATTCCATCATCTTATTTTCAAGCTTTAGTCTCATCCCCAATGCCTTGAGATCCCACTACGATTGAGATGAGAAAAGTATACATTGTGTCAAATAAACCTCAACAGTAATACCTAAGTCACACCGCCAAACTGACCCCAACAGGACTCTATACCGATCGATTCTCGGCTATTCGGAATAATGTAATTAATTCATTAATTCTCGTGTTGATCTCGTTGGTGTGACTAATCGAGGTATGATACTGCTATCATACCTAATACCACAGTCACACCAACAAGACCGACGCCAGACCGACAACAAACCGAACAAAATATTACATTGCCACCAATGGCCAAGAATCAGTCGTAAAGCAATCTGGCTGGCGGTGTGGCTGAGGTATTACAGCGACTCCAAAGAGACTCCAAATTGACTGCAAACTTACTCTATACTGACTGAATCTTGGCCATCAGGGAAAAAAATTTTCTCCGCCAAACCTTCTCCACTGACCGACGGATTGTTGGCCATTGGGGGTATTGTAAAAGTTTGTTAGGTCTGTTGTCGGTCTGTTGTCGGTCTTGTCAGTGTGACTTGGGTGCATCTGGAAGACTACCACCTACAATACCATTGGCCCCAGGACAACTATACTATCCGGGACAGCTACATCTATTCCCAAGGACAACTATACCCTGACAATTACCCTGGACAAAATTTTTACCCTCTGGAACAGGTTTTATTTCCCGAGCATCTATCCTTTAACAATCTAACTTCTATCGCATCTCAGACAAATACCGGGGGTGGGAAATATTTGTAAAGTACATGTACCTTTTCTCAGCTTTTACTTGCATATCCAGATATGACAGGGGCGAACTGGGAATGAAATTTCGGAGCTAGTGGCCCACTCAACCTATAAGACAAGTCATATGTGTCTCGAATTTACGTCGTAATGATACTGATGCGATGCTGCTAAGCCTGGGCATGAGTGCAATATTCCTTTTGAAACGGGCCGTGTGATGATAAGACGTGTCATGATTTAAGAGCATAAAATTATATTGGTGTATGAGGAGATTCAGCGAGGGAGTGGAGGTACCGAGTAGAGTGGATAATTATGATGAGGCGATGTTCTCCTCTGATGAGAGGAAATGTACCCCACGTGGATTTCGGAAATGTGCCCCTTTTTTTTACAGAATTCTAGATAAAAGGCCCTTGAATATTCTCTAAATGTTACTCTACTTCAGAGGCGAACTGGCCATGGAGAGGGGGGGGGTGTGGAGTTTTTCACACCTGCCCCTCCGTATTTTGGTCTAAGGGTCGGTCGATCCACCAAAAAAGGGGGAAATTATTAACAAATTTACTAAGGAAAACATAATCATGAGAAACCAGACTTTCATTTACAAAACACACCAGACCGAAACCAATGATTTCCCCAAGCTTGATGTGCATGCAGGATATATGCTGCAACCTGTCCATCTGTATACTAGCCCCATACTTTGGAATAGACTTCTTTACTAATGTATTTAGATTTATGCACATTTCTCTCCAGAATCCCGAGTTACCAAGTACTTCAATGCACCAGCTATGCATAATGGCATCTCTATGGATGGAATCCATTTTGCTATGTCGGCAAGCCTCTGGCAAGCTTTTGAGTCGTCAAGAGAAACCTTTGTTCAAGAAGTATGCATAAGATTAGTAAACAGGTCTATTGGAATAAGCCAGTTCGGGGTTAGCGCATGGTACAAATGACCCCAAATATCCACAGATATTTTAGACATGGAGGGTCCCTTTATGTGCACTTCAGAAAAATAACTCTGGGAGTGATAGAGGTGCCTCATGAATAGCTTTTGTTTCCCCTTTAAAATGAATACTTCCACCTGGATATCATGGAATGCACCATTAGTGCATAATTGAATAATGATTACATGACATTCATGTCAGTGGGTTTTAGAATTTGGTACAGATGACCTTTATCTGCTCATGCTCATATTGCAACTCCGAAGTGGCTTATACTGTGTCCATCAGCAAGATGTACAAGGCCCTTCTGAAAGAACTTATTCTCAGAAATAAACAACATATTTTGTACAAAATGAAAAGGCCGATGTGATTCATTACCTCCCTTCTCACCATACATCAAGCGTGTGAGTCTACATAACACAAGAATGAATACGCGTGGTGGGTGCACTTTATCAAATCCTCTCTCTATTACCTGAACTTCTATATACATTTACCATGTTTACGACTGTAAGCCTCTTTTGCCTTAAGGATTCTTTAGAAATTTATTATCAAGGTATCAAGGGGCCACCGTATTATGAGAATGGAGGCAATAAATGAGCACTTTTAATTTTTCCATAATATTGCACGAAATGCATAGAAATCAGTGTAACTTAAACAGCTGAGAGCTGCATGAACACGACAATACTGTTCAAAAGCATCTGCATAATACACATTTATAAATAACAAGCTGGGGGAAATCTGTTCGGGCTGGTTTGTTTTGTAAAAGTCTGCTCTATCTTGTCATTTCCCATTACAACTTACACATACGTCATGTATTTCCTAGTTTCCACCTTTAACCGAGCGGCCCGTGTGGAACCGCCCCTGTATAACAATAGACCTGGGGAGCATTTCATCAAGACAGTGTCTTGATTGGCTGAGAGATTGGCAGTAAATATCACTGACAATTTTTTTCTCTCAGCCAATCAGATGCAAGGATTCAGTAGCTTATAACAGTTGTCGGTAAAAACTCACTGACAAAATGCTTGATGAAACGCTCCCCTGTTCACAAATATATTCAACTTTTATGCATACTTTCTTGGGTTCCCTAGTGTCCTGGGCTCGTCACAAGTCGCTTTCACGTTAGTTTAACATTTGGGCCTATTCAAATTTGCAATATCTCTTTAGAGATGTGACATTTAAAGCTCAGACTTTAGATTTAGTAAAGCGATTTTAAACCACTCACAAAGTAAAAAATTTTTGTTAATTTTGAACCTTTAAACTACTCTGATTCTCTTCCCGTATATTACCTGATCGCTGAAGGAGAACGTCTCATCTTTGGGAAGAGTTGTGCACTGAAAACACGAGAAGAAAAAGAAAAGACAGAAATACTGTATAAGGCGAGTTTTAGATGGCAAGATATTAAGACAACTCATCAATAAATCCAGTGGCTTAGCTAAGAGGTTGGGGTACGGAGAGCACAGTGCCACCGACCCCCATCGAATAAAGAGAGAGAGATATAAGAGCTAGCACCACCTAGCTGCTATCCAACCTGTGTGGAAGCAGAAAATTAAAAGAAACGGGATGGTGAAAGTTTGAAAGAAATCAGAAAAAATAATAAGAAAGATGTGAATGTTTGAAAATTGAGATTACTACATCTATGCGAATACCAAATTGGCAATGTTTTTAATCGATTGTGACGTATTCATGGTCAACTTTCCCATTCATCCTCCGTTTTTTAAGCTCATGTATACGTTGTATTTTATGAAATGTATGTGGTTTTCTTAATACGGAAATAAATACAAACAAACAAACAAACAATCGCACACCAAAATAATGATATTCCTTTTTCTCCTGTGCGCATTTTCCTTCGGGGCAGTACAAAAATGTATTGTATATAGCACATTGTTATAGGTCCTCCAAAAATACAAAGATCTTACAAATGTACACATTTTGAAAAATTGACAATTTCGTTATTTTGTGTGTTTGAGTGAAAGGGAAAGCTGATGACCGCCGCTACATCAGAAAAAAGTTTTCTTTTTTTTTTAAGTTATCTACAATACAAATCAATCACAAATCATGACGTAGCACTGGCAATTTTGCAAATAAATCCGGACACTTGTGAATACTTTAAGTTTACTTCTAATAACTCAGTCAGACCAACGAGACCGATAAAGACGACAACAAGGCCCCAGACCGAACAAAAAGTTCCATTAATAATACTAATACTAATACTACTACTACTACTGCCACTATTACTACTACTAATAATAATGATAATAATAATAATAAAGATTAAAGCGCTTCAAATTAATTTGTAAAAATATGTACCAAAAAAGTGTATATATCGATAGTAAAAAAAAATTACCCCTAATTGGTAATAATCTGAAATTGGAGTCGGTGTCGAGTTAGTTTGTCGATGTGACTGAATAGTAAGGAGTTTTCGGATGTGTCAACTAGAACGCCGTACTAGATCCTCCCAGCGATAATGGACAGCTTTGTGTTGACTGCATACAAAAGTAGGTGAAGCATAAAGTTAACAATGGTGAAGCGAGGTTCACATTTTAGAGAAGACCGCAAAACCATGTTTGACGCGTTCTCATCCGACTAGTGGACGAGGGAGAAGCCAGTGGACGGGTGAGCCGTTCTTGCACAAAGCGCGGTATATGCAGCTAACATGAAGTATTCCATTGTAGCTGGTAGGATCTATGACGGCGTTCAAGACAGTCGACACATTCGAAAGCTCACTATCATTAACCCATTGCCGACGGGAATCGGGTGGTCCTTGTATGAAGCCTATGGTAATGAGAGAATTAAATAGTCAACGGGTTAAGCTCCGCAACGTGATCTTGAAGTGGAGCATACAATGTTGTACAGTTTTGAGATCACTGATCTATAGTTTTAAGAAGTTTTTTTGCAGGAAAAATTTCCCGACATAATCCTCCCCCCCCCCCCCCCAATCGAAACTTACAGGAGGAATTTGGTATCATGTCCCCCTCAAATCTCTTAGAAAAACTGACAAATTCGTGCTCTTTTATTCCACCAAGGAGAATGCACAATGCACGTTGTATAGGTGGGTTTTTTGTTAGGTCGTTTATTCAATTTTTTTGTATCCATAACCATTCGGCCGTCACCCATATTCACAGCAAGATTTTAGCTTTATTATACGCACTCTGACATACCTTGCTCTGTCCAATTGGTGTGATATCACCGTACCATATATTCAAATCAATTCAATTCAAAGTTTATTTCCACTCATACATACAATAAAAAACAATGATACATTTCAGGCATAAAAAAATAATCGTAAAGCCTATATAGGCTTTACGATGTTACACGTACCCCGTAAGCCTATACGGGTCATTAGTTTAAGTCCTATCCATACAATAATGGACGTTTCGGAATTACAATCTATTCTTAATTCTCTGGAACACTGGTCACATATAAACAACTCTACAGGTTAGCTTCATGAAAAAACCTATTGGTGCAATGGACAGAAAGCTAGAATTATTGGAGTCATTGTACAGTCTGATTCAAAATGGAATTTATAAGTCGATTATATTGTGAATAGGTGCAATAGAAAACTGTACATGTTGAGGAAGCTTATGAAATTCAATTTAACATTGAAAGATTTAGTGTTAAAAACAGGTTGAAGCTACATACGACCAATATTGGAATATTGCGCTTCAGTATAGCAGTAGCTATCAGTCTGACATTTGAACAATTTTAAGAATAACCTCGACAGAATACTAAGTAGAGTTTGCAAAATTATGTTATGATATAATTTCATTTCATATTCAAAGGCATTCGAAGTGTGTTTACCCATTCTAGTGGTTATAAACTGGCACTGTGTAGGAAAAATCGTTAAATCTTTAACAAATCACCCTGTCTGAGAGACCTGGGGTGTTTCATAACGCTGTACGTAAGGTTACGCATCACTTTATGAACGACTTGAATATGAAGTGCCAGATAGGATTTCCTGATGTTTCAACAAAGTGTGACTGTATTTCCAATAACCTCAATTAAATTATAACAAAAAATATACTTTGCATTGAAAATGTTTGTTATAATAAGAATGTTAACCTACATCTGCACAGTTCAACTTTAATTGATAGAGTTAACACTGATTTGAGGATCCCATTTGGCATGTCATATTTAGGTCATTCGTAAAGTTATGCGTTACTTTACAAACAGCTTTATGAAACACCACCTGGCTACCTGCCAAAAGAGCAAGCAAGACATCATCACGTCAAGTATTTGTTTGTCATTCAAATCATTTATTTCTAAAACAGCCCACTACCATACAAATCTACTCAATAGACCTGTTCACATATATATTCAAATTTTATGCATACTTTTAAAACAATGGTTGTTCTTGACAACCTGAAAGCTTGTCAGAGGCTTGTCAAACATAGCAACAAGTAATGTATGCAAACTGGATTCCAAGTATATTGTTGTTCATTCATTAATATCAGGTTAATGGAACTAGGTCCCAGGCAAGAAACATCCATACATTTGAATAACTTTGTGAACCTGTCTATTACATTTTTTAATTTTTTTTTAATTTGTTTATTTTTTGTTAGAAATGGGTTTTCACGGGGCACACGAATGATTCGTGAAGGATTGAAAAAATGGCAAACTCCAACATTCGACATTCGGAGAATTTTTTTTCCGAATGTGTCGCGAAAATGGAGCCGTAAACCATTCTTGCGCATTTTGTGCGTAGTTCTCACAACGTGTGTGCGAATGTCTTGTGTAGCGCTGCAGAAATATTGCCAGTCCACATACACGAAGAACACGAGACTAAAATGCGAACGTGAGTTGACAGCTGTCTTGAGTTGATCGGTCTCTTCGTGATTAATAGTTCACTGTCTATTCGCAGAAGAATTCAGACACCTCGACCATGCGCTTCACTTAGGCCAGACGTCACGTGGTGCCGATTTACCGCCTAACATGCGGCAAACCTGCGTGAGAACTTCGCACGAACTCCTTGAGAATGTCGTGTGAGCTTTGCATAGCTTTCGTGAAAGCGTCGGTTTGGGTTCGTGTGTAGCTCGCGAATACTTCGGGAAACCTTCGTGGCATTCGCCAATTAATCGTCACGAACGGTAGGCAAATTAACAGAGGGCCTCGACGAGGCTCACGTTTATGGCGAAGTCACCTGTTCTCAAGAAGTACGTGAACAGTTCGTGTATAGTTCAAGAAAAGATCGGACGACATTCGCTGCTTTCGTGAGACATGCTCGAGACATTCTCCAAACTGTCGGAATTTGTTTGGGGTTTCACGAAGATTTTGCAAACATCATGCACGTCGTGGGTAGGTCGCGCGCATGACGAAGTTTTTCAGACAGTCTCGAGCGAAATCACGAACAATTTAAAGTGATATACAAAACGTGTTTTGATTGGAATAATAAACCAAGAGGGTCAATAGATCGGGGGAGGCTATGATTGTGACAACACCCTCCTCTCATCATTTAAAGTTTTATGTCGGCAAACCTCGCATTGTTAGTGCCTGGTAGGCAAATCGAGAGAAATTTAAAGATTTTATTGTTTGTTTGTTTGATAGGGGTAGTGGAAATGTTGGCGAATTTGGTCCTCAATCAAAATGGTTTATAGACGCGTGGAATGTATGGCCTACATACAAATTGAAATGGAAATGGCCTGGGGGAAGGCAAATGTGTCTTACAATATTCGTTCCTAAAATAAGATTTCCCTTTTACCCAGGACAATGGCCCTATTCAAAGGTTATACTGTCACGACGACGAACCATCATCAATGCACAAAAATTGCAATTTCTCACGTTTCTCTCATACAAAACGCTTGCTCGGGGATGGCTCCAGTCACAACATAAGCCATGGACGCGATGTTCAAACGATCCCAGGCAAACCGACAAACGACAAAATGATTTTGTTCCTTCTTTTCAAGTCGATAGAATTTCATTCCATCTTTTCAGTGCATGATTTTGACAGATTTAATGATCGTTTTGAGGGGTTAATCACCAAAGCTACATTGTATTTATACTTTTTCTATACCCAATAATGACATAAGCCGTATGATAATGTACTTTTTAATGTTATATTTTTTACGGAAATGTTAAGCCCATCACACACTATACAATCGACTTCGATCGGATTTTGGAAATAAATCGCAATAGCATTAAATATTATGGGCATTTTAACGAATGAACTCTTCATAATTCAGGTTCTGAACAATAATATGAATACAACACATAAGATTTATTCAAATTTCACTAAAAAGCAGTGCTTGTAATTTGTGGATCCCCAAGGGAAAATAAAATTGTTTCAAATTGTGCGTACGAAGACTTGGAAAACACATAACAGTGTTACAAAACAACAAACAAACACGAAACGACAAGGAAAATGAAAACGGTAAAAGAAAAAGGAACAGGAAAAAGGGACAATGGGAAAGCTGGACAAATCATGACCGAAAAGGAGGTAGTTATGTTGGTGATTCTGGCAAGTTAAGATCATAAGACCAAATAGAAATTTAGTAAATTGAGCAGATGATGAAGACCTAAAAGTTTTTAGTTTTTTCTTAAAAGAATTTAGGGAAGGACTACTTTTAATATCTTCACTTAAAAAGTTCCAAAATCTAGGACCATCATACATAAATGTCTTCTTCGCTAATAAAGTTCTAAAGAGTGGTAGGTGAAACTCGTTAGACCGTCTAGTCTTATACCCGGAATAAGGGCCAAATCAGTTTCAAATCGTAGACAATCGTAGGACCTCTGACGTCACTACAACTCTGAGCCGATTTGGCCTTTCCTCCCACTAGAAAGCTCGCAATAGGCCGTATTTTCAATTTTAATATATAATTATATGATTATTGAGAACCACATTCAAAAATATTTCATGTGTTTAAATGTTTATATCAAATGCTATTATTTTCTTCCGAAATCGGATCGCAGACCGATCGTATACTATATTGTGTGGTTGGCTGTAAAGTCATTCTCAGTGATTGTGAGTCTTATGACTGCTAGTAGTGTGAATACGAGCTGCTGGGTTGTTTTTTCTTTCTTTAATTCAATCAAAAATTCTTGGCCATTCCAGACAATGTCATTTTTTTGTTCAGTCTATCATGCATATAGTCTAGGTTCTACAGTTTCAGCTTCATCTGTGTGACTGGTACTTTAAAATCCACGAGAAGCATAAATACATACTACTACATAAATAATATACTTAATTTTACACAATGATTGGGCTCGATCTCAAAGCAGCATTTTGGATGAGTGCTGTGCATCTTGTGTTAGACTGGTGCAATTGTATAGCCTGGCCTTCATGCATCAAGGCAAAATATGAAAAGAAATACTTTATATCTTTCCGTGTTTCTGCTTCACTGCATTGAATTACTTTATTCCTTTATAATTTATGTATGTCTGAAAACAGAAATTTGATTTCAATTCAAATAATCGTCAATAAACTAACAATTGGGGCCAGGGGCCAGGGGTACGTGCTCGTGTAGCTGTTAGTGAAATTTTGAAAGGTAAAAGAATCCCTTTTATCTGTTTGTTTGTTGGGTTTTTTTGAGCGTCACTCAAAGATTGTCTGAAAACAACATTTGAGTGACAATAATCCCTCAGCACTCCCAGTGGAAAAAGTTGCTCCCAGCGAGGGGCTCTATTGTAATTTCCATAAAATATTTAGCACATTTTGATAACAGATTCATACTCTCACGACAGCATAAGCATATATAGTCTCAAAATATTTACTCACTCGCAAAACTTATAACCAGGTTGTCATTCGGGCATGAAACCCAATAATTATCCCCCACCCGTCCCGGCGAAGTCGTGTCCGTAGTGTTTTATAGGATAAGAGATTGTCTTTAGACTAATTTTTGTTTTCCAGATGTACATAAATGCACTCCGCAGTTTAGGGGAAATATGATGGAAGAAGCGGGTGGTAGTGGGCAGGAGGGGTGGGGCGCGTCACCCCCGGAACATTTTCCGGGACATCCCTCCTCTTTGGAATGTTAAACAATGGCATTACCATAACAGAGAGAGAGAGAGAGAGAGAGAGAAATAAGCTATAAATAATTCAACTGTAAGAGAATGAGAATTTGTACATTTCTATTTTCTAACGCATGAATATATTTTCACTCAGCTGTGCTCATCAACTGATATATGTATATATATATATGTGTGTGTGTGTATATATATATATATATATATATATATATATATATATATATATATATATAGTGGAAGAAATTTCCCAAGAGCAAAACACTGGCGGTCACTCATAGTTGTGGAATGGAATTAAATTAAATCGTGATGAACTACTTCTCGTTCTCTACTGCTAAACACATTATTCTAGGAAAACCCGTTGATTTCATCAAAGACGGGATGAAGTTCTTAGTACTCTGAACCTCTATACATGGTAATTTTTTGTTCTCATTGTCTATACTTATTAATTACTCTATACTCTCAGTTTGAACACATACACATATATAAATGAATTGTTGTCACACTTTTATGCTGATTTTAAATATGTAATAAGCAATTATGGTGCTGATAGTTATTATAAAGATATATTTGGAACAAAGATCAGATACGTGCCGGGTAGTAGCAGTTTTACTAGAATAATGTGTTTAGCAGTAGAGAACGAGAAGTAGTTCATCACGATTTAATTTTAACATTAATGATAACCAAATTATAAGTAATCAAGAGTTAAACTTTACTTTATTTTATATATTTTTTATTTCAGCCATCATATTGTACTTATGTATTTTGTTTACACAGTCGTCCTGATGAAGATCTTTAGATCGAAAGCTTGATTGAATAATAGAGAAGTATAGAAGCTACGGCCATTTCATAGTCCATTTCTTTCGCTATATATATATATATATATATATAGACAAAATAGGAATGAAAAGTCCGTTTTCTTCTACTTTTTTTTCCTCTCTCTCCCTCACTTCCTTTTGCTCTTTACTCCCTTTCTTCACTACTTCCTCCTTTTCCCCCTTTTCTTCTTTTTTTTCTTTCCGTTGTGCTTCATCTTCCTCTCTTTATTTTCTTTGTTCCTCTCCCTCTCTCTCTCTCTCCCTCTTCCCCCCCCCCCCTTTCTCTCTTTCATTTTCCCTTGGTTTCTTTATGACGTTTTACTACGTCATCCTCTCTCCCTTTCCTTCCTTCTCGCTTTTGTGTTTTCTTTTGTTTCCCTTTCTTTCTTTGTGACGTGTTTCTCTCTCTCTCTCTCTCCTCTTAACTTTCTTTACCATGGTTGCGCGAGTTTCCATGGAGCTTTGTCCCTTTTAGCGCTTCTCCTTTTTTGTTTTCTTTTTCTCTTCTTTTATGACGTTTTATTACGCCTCTATCTCTATTTCTTTCTCTCTTTCTCTCTCTCTCTCCTCTTTAACTTCTTTTACCATGGTTGCGCGAGTTTCCATGGAGCTTTCTCCCTTTCTGCGCTTCTGCTCTTTTACGCCTCTATATCTTTCTCTTTCTCTCTCTCCTCTCCTTCCTGATCTCTACCATGGTTGCGCTGGTATCCATGGAGCTTTTGCGTTGTTTTTTTGCGCTTCACGCTCTTTTGTGTACCTATCTAATAAATTTTCATCATTTCCTGATGAAGGCCTATGGCCGAAAATTCGAATCTTTTCATTCCTATTTTGTCTATAACTTTGCAAGTCCGAAGCAGAACTATATTTTTTTACTATTTTTTTATATATATATATATATATATATACATTGGGTTATCAATCCAGCAGTTAAAGTGCTCAATGCAGGAGCAGAGCATTAAGCATAGATATATATATATATATATATATATATATATATATATATATATATATATATATTTACGATACGATACTGGGATTTTATTATCTTTCTAAATAATCATATGTACATTCATACTGAATTACAAGAGCATTATATTGTTATATGCAGGTACATAGGATATTGATTAGATAAAAGGAATAAAAAAATAGCATATATATATATATATATATATATATACGATACGATACTGGGATTTTATTATCTTTCTAAATAATCATATGGACATTCATACTGAATTACAAGAGCATTATATTGTTATATGCAGGTACATAAGATATTGATTAGATAAAAGGAATAAAAAAATAGCATAAATGCTAATCAAGTCTGATCCCTTAGCTAAACTAGTATTATAGAAGTCTGTTTACAGCATATATATAATTATATTTGACTAAAGGGTACATTAGGTCGACACCTAACAATACGGTTTATTTCGTCATAATAGCGATATATATATATATATATAATATTTTTCCATATAATTCTTGGAAAATTACTGTGCGGAAATGCTTTGAAGAGGGGCATCGTTTCACTATTTTGAACGAGGAGGTTTCGAAGGATATTTAGCGGAAAATTTCAAGTAAGAAGAAAAGTTGAAAGGTTTCATAATTACCGACAAAGACCTTGAATGTTCAACTTTACCGTCATCAAAAGCGAATTAGTCGACAGAGATTTAGGTTGTTATATCTAACCCTATCAATGCCACTGGCATTATGTACTATAAGTTGGAGGAGAAGATAAAAAAATGGTGATCCGACAATATACCCCTTGCTTTATTTTGTCAAAGATATAAAACCGTGGTCCCACTGGTCTTACGACCGGCTGCCGACTTCTGACAACCCCAAAATCCTGCGACCATCTCCAACCAATCTACAAAACATCGGTCCGTGATCAGATGCCGACCGGTTGTAAGATAGTCGCCGTTCGATTTTAAACCAATCGACGATCTTCAAAGACGGATTGGCCACCGCTTGTATGAACGGTCGTAAATTGATCTGCGATTATTAACAACGGGTCGACTGAAAATTTCACTTTCAATTCTGAAACCCAAAATATGTAGCATTAGTAAGAGTTGAAAAGTCCCTGAATGAGGTAATCTAGCAAATCTAAGTAAATTAAATCTTGCTTAGAGCGAACTAGTTGTCGGTTTATAGTGCAGCAGTAAATTTGCGACACAATCCCACATAGGTTTGGTCCCATGAGTGTAGCGAATCGGGATTTAGGTTTGGTTTAGGGTTAGGTTTAGGATAAGGCACAGTAATGTACGGTTGTGTTCAGGGCTAAAGTGTTGGTGTTTTGTAGGTACTGGTGTTTTGTAGCGAGTTGACCCCGGAAGAACGGTCGCCCATCTGTCGCCGGAGTTATGTAGTTGTACGAGCTCCTTGGCTTATCAATAGGGAGTTTTCGTTCAACAACCTACGCGGGATTCTAGGACGGAGATTAACAATTGCACATGATAAAAGACGCCTGGACGCATATTTTTTTTCTGACAGGACTTGCGCCATTTATGTAGTGCTCTGGTCAAGAGGCCCCGTTTTGAAGACTTTGAGAGAGACTACAACTTTAGGACTTGTATTTCCCAAAGTTTCACCCTATTTTTATTTCAGCAAAAGACAATTTTGTCAACACTGAATATCCAGTCTGATCCTGACGAGACTCAAACTCGAGTCACTTACATGACTAGCGCATCGTTTATCCAAATGCGCCATACAAGCAACTGCAAGCCAGGTTCGCTCGTTTTATTATATCCCTACAACTTGTTTTTCATGAATATTCATGCCGACTATTCTTGACGGAATAAACCGTATTGTCACTTCAATTTGGCCGTCAAATACTGCCCTCTCTCGTCGGTGGCGCAAGTCCTGCCAAAAAAAAATAGCCGCCCGGACGCCCGTCTTAAAGGAGAATTAACACTAGAATATAACTGTAATTATGTTCAAAGGTGTAATATATTCTTAATCATTGACCTGTATCACTTTAGAAATAAAATATCAGAAAAGGGTTTAAATCAAGACATTCTTGACTAGCTCACGGTATCATCTGCTAACACTTCATGGGGGCTGCCATTTTATTGATGACATGCATGGAGTTGTATATGAACCATTGGAAAGCGTTCCGGTCAGGAAGATATTTTTAATACACGAGCTAAATTGCTTCTCTTTATTATAACAAATCCCATATATGATGGAAAATACATAACAGGTGCATACATATATTTTAATATTTGAAATTTATAGATTTCTTTTTAAATTCTCTGGTTTTGCTAACTAGAAATCGATTTCTTGGTCTTGCCTGGCAGAGCAGAATATAATTTATACAACGCGCATTCTGACTTTCGAAGTCCATTATCTCAAAGCAGGCGTCACTATTGACGCTCGGGAAAGTCATCATCCATAAATTTGAATTAATTCGCTCCGTCGCGTACGTCATAGTATCAAGAAAATAGATTTATATTTAGTAAAATCGTAATTTTCACACATTTTCGTCATAAATCATAAAGAAAGTAAATGTGAGAAAATTACAATGCCCCGACCGGGATTCGAACCCGGGACCCTGAATTACATGACCCTATCCGGGCTCCCGTCGAAGCAAAGTAACAATCTCACATATAGCCCCTCTCTTTCCATCGAGCGTAGGGGGTATACATCCATACCAATTCCATGCGTACGCTATATAAATGGCCTACCAATGAGACAGGTCTTCCCTCTAAAGTCGGGCAAATCCATGCCAACGAATTTCTATAGAGGACAATTTGAATTCGTAATTAAATATCATAATTGATAGGATTGAAGTAAATTGAATATATCATAAAGAAAGTAAATGTGAGAAAATTACAATGCCCCGACCGGGATTCGAACCCTGGACCCTGGATTACATGACCAGTGCTCTACCAACTGAGCTATCCGGGCTCCCGTCGAAGCAAAGTAACAATCTCACATATAGCCCCTCTCTTTCCATCGAGCGTAGGGGGTACATCCATACCAATTCCATGCGTACGCTATATAATGGCCTACCAATGAGACAGGTCTTCCCTCTAAAGTCGGGCAAATCCATGCCAACGAGTTTCTATAGAGGACAATTTGAATTCGTAATTAAATATCATAATTGATAGGATTGAAGTAAATTGAATATATCATAAAGAAAGTAAATGTGAGAAAATTACAATGCCCCGACCGGGATTCGAACCCGGGACCCTGGATTACATGACCCTATCCGGGCTCCCGTTGAAGCAAAGTAACAATCTCACATATAGCCCCTCTCTTTCCATCGAGCGTATAGGGGGTACATCCATACCAATTCCATGCGTACGCTATATAATGGCTAGCTCAGTTGGGAGAGCACTGGTCATGTAATCCAGGGTCCCGGGTGATCTATGCTTAACCGGCTGTCGGCTGTCAAGAATCTTCATTATTAGTAGTCTGTTGGTCTATTTTCGGCGGGATTGGGCTTTTCCACTCGAATTCCATGAATTTTACGCGGGGTTTCGCCCCGGTTTTTCGCGATTTGGGGTTTTGTGCTATGGTTTTGTGAACGAACATGCAATAGCCTACAGATTTCATATTGCCCTTCTGCCGTCCACAAACTGGTTAAGTTATTTGACTTTGTAAGAATATTTATCCATTTATTGAGGCAAAATCAAGACAGACTGGACCAGAAAATAAGAAGGAAAAAGGGAAAAAAATATTGAAATCGCGTCACAAACCTGGTAAAACGTAGCTGTACTTTTCGATCCCGCATAATCATAAATTATATATCGCGCTATAAAGCTAGCTATTATTGTCAAGGCTCATTCTTGTACATGTACATAATAGGTACTGCATTATATATGTTTTATAAAGCATATGTAATTCTATGCCGCAGGATGAAAAAAAATGTTGAAACATATTTATAAGACTTTTGATGAACTAAGTACAGTAAGTATTTTTGCAGGTATCAACCGTGGTACAGACCATTTTCCTGTCATCATTCAACAAAGATTTGCCATATAGGCAACACACCCACTTGCTGCCGAAATGATAACTTCTGCATATTCAACCCTAACCCTAACCCTATTGTTTCATATCTTGTCACTAACATACCAAGGTCAAATAATTCAACTGGTTATACTGGTTTTCACTGGTCTAAGTGATTGGACTTGCAGAAATTTCTTACTGGTTTCAATATGTAAAGTGAATAGATCCCAGTAGAAAACCAGAAGGAAATTTTACTGGTTTTAATATGTAAAGTTAATAGATTGCAGTAGAAAACCAGAAGAAAATATCTACTGGATTCAATATGGAAATAAATTCCAGTAGAAAACCATGCATAGGCCTATTTATCAGAAGTTATCATTTCGGCAGTAGGATCTAAAATTCTAAAAATTGTCGCGGGTTTCCCTGAATAGGGTATCAAATATCTTCCATTAAAATCCTTTTCAGAAAGTCACGGACGCGGATGCCGTACAGGCCTCAATGAGACATCCCCCCCCCCCCCCCCCCCCCCCCGGGAAAACTACGTAGGACAAGAAGAAGGAATAGAAAACATCTTTTAATATAAGCACATTTATATTTTGAGGTTCATTCCTCTTTAAAGTCTTTGTGAAAAAATTGAAGAACCGGAACAGTAGTTTCGAACTAGATTCAGAGCGAACGATGCATTTGCAATTAATCGTGCGCTCTTGATCTAGCACAGTATTGCCGTTCCGGTTCTTTAATTTTCGACAAAGAATGCCGAGGCGTCCTTTGTCACGCGTCATGTGAAATTGTTAATCCCCGTCCTGTACATGGGATGCATATACTGTGTGTGGAGGGGGATATCAAAAAAGAACTGGATCTAAATATCACCATTTCTGTGAGCCATGCAAACCACCCACGGAGTTTGCTGAAGGGGTTACCTTCCAGGATCAACTAAGATTGTACAATATGAATGATTAAAGAAGAAAAAAACACAAGGTAAGGTAAAAAAAAAAATCCTGATCACACCTGCCGATTTTTGTGGGTTTTTTTGTTCTTTTTTATTCATTCAATTTTTACAATCTTAGTTGATCCTGGAAGGTAACCCCTTTAGCAAACTCCGAGGGTGGTTTGCATGGCTCGCAGTATGTGGGAAATTGTGATATTTAGATCTAGACTTTTTTGTTGATATCCCCCTCTACACACAGTATATGCATCCCATGTACAGCTCCGTAGGCCAGTACCAGATTGATAAGCCGAGGAGCTCATACAGCTAGGAGTTATGTGTCGTAGGCATAGCCCCCCCCCCCTTCCCAAAAAAGGGGAAAAAACAATTAAAAAAAACTAAACATAAAATTTACCATGATCATTCCTGTGGCCTCTTTGTAGTTCGGAACATACATATCCCTCTTCATCTGGAGTTCCTCCTGCCTTTGGGTCAAGTTATCGTCGTCCTGCGGAAGTACGACATCGTGTTCCCTCAGTTTCACCGGAATTCCAGCACGAACCCATCGATGAACGGGAAACATGTGCACCTTATTCGTCTTTTCACTGAGCAGCCTGACAAACTCGCAATACCACTGGTCATCGTGAAGCCCCACCTTGTCCCGCCGGAGCTCGAGGTAGAGAGGGTCCTCGAAATCCTCATCTGTGATTTCAATCTCGAAGTTATCCAGCTGCCCTGCCTCGAAATCGTTTTTCAACAGGTTGTCGAGTTTGAATTTGCGGGAACGGATTCCGTTCTCGTCGTACAAGGCTATGGAGACCGTAGCATCGGTGCCCATGCCAAGTCGCTCACCCGTTTTCACATGCACAGTGAATTTGGTGCCCTTGGAAAGTATCTTTCCCATTTTGGAGAAATTTGTTTAATACACGAACAATTTTACATACGATCAGATACCAGATTCTTTCTGGTGAACTTTAATCTTAAACTCCTTTTTGAAATTGTCCGATAGTAAATGAAGATACGTTTGCTGTATAACCAAGTCTGGTAGTGATTATCTGACCCGAAATACTAGCGCACTGCTCTATACCGGTAGCCTTCAAGACAGAAATATGAATCATGCTCACGGCCCCTCCCAGCACCCTCGATTGGTATTAATCAGTAGCGGCGTCGCTAGAGGGGGTATGGGCTGTAACACCCAGAGCGAGCCATATATATACACAAAGTTTAGCCAACTCGTCTCAAACAGATAAATATGGGACATGTTGCTTTTTTTAGGCAAGCATATTACAAAAAAATATGCGCCATATTGAGTCCACCCGAGACCGACTTCGCCAAACTCTGTGTATCGAAGGCTCTGGACACCGCGAGTCCCTTCAAGTGGCACCCCTCCCAAATTGATTTTGCTGTTGGCAAATCTGTGATTTTTATAACCTGGTGGCAAATTGCAAAAAAAAGTGATGACCCTTTTATCTTATTTTAATTTCTGGACAACTATGGAATTAAGATTATTTATTCACGCATTTTAGCAACAAAATATTATATTCACCTGTTACAAAGTATTGTAATTCAATAGGGTAAGACAAACATTATTACTTGCTCGACCTAATAACATGTAATGTACGCCATATAGCATTCTGATTACTGAAAAGCAATTATACGTAACAGGTGAATGAAACAATTTGTCACTGGGCACATGACTTCTTTTTTGATTGATTGAATTTAACATTTATTTCCTTCAATGTGATAATTTTATGCACAATGGATTGTCTACTACACATTATCTTGTTAGTATTTTACATAATCTTTATCAAAACGCAGAAAACCTTAGGCCTGTCTCAACTATTGTCTGTACAGATTTTAATAAAGCTTTTGACCGCTTAGATCTTAATATTCTTATTCTTAAAATGATTCGTATGAATGTAAGACCCTGGATAATAGATTGGATTGCAGGTTTTTTATAATATCGTAAACAAAATACAAAATAATATAATGGAATTTTATCTGATTCTAAAGTTAATCATGCTGGTGTTCCCCAAGGTACACGCCTTGGGCCAATTCTTTATCTGATTATGGTTAATGTTTTATGCAAGCAATCTCCCTTACCTTATTTTAAATATTTTGATGACATGACTTTAGTACAATGTCGTAAAGCAATGGACGTTTCACAATTATAGTCTATACTAAATTCTATTCAGTATTGGTCTCAGTTAAGCAATATGTCATTAAATCCGTCTAATGGGGTGTTGCAAGAAAGTTGCAATCAATTGCAAATTGTAAAGCAAATTAGAACAAGCATTCTAAATGGTTCAGGGTCTGCCCATTCAAGAAGATGCGCTTGCAACAATGATTTTGATTGGTCAGTACCGATCAGTTGCAACTTGCAATCAATCGCAACTTTCTTGCAACACCCCATAAGTCTATTACTTCACAGGTTTACTTTTACTTCGCAGTCTTACGTATGAACAAAAATATAAACTTGAAAGAGTACAACGTAGAGATTTTAAGATCATTTTAGGACAAAATTACATTTCATATTCAAATGCGTGTACAGTATGCGACTTACCCACTTTAGAGGATAGAAGACCAGCTCTATGTAGAAAATTCGCAAAATTTCTAACAAATCACCCTGTTTGTCATACCTGGCTGCCTCCCAAAAAAGAAATTAAAATATCATTACGTCATGTTCCTATTTATCACAAATTCAAATGCAAAACAAAACGTTTTACAAAGCGACACCGAATTCTCGAAGATCTTTCTCAGGTACTCGGAGGCTGAGATTTCTCTATTCTGCTGGCTACTGCTGTCCGGGCACAGGATCGTCATCGGGCCGGCGACGGCTGACTCGAGGAGAAGGACGAGGATTTAACAGATTTACTTAACTACAAATGAACTTATCTGGTATACCATGTATGAAAGGATATGTTAGATTCGCAATATCGATTCTGGTCTTTTCTTGTCATATATACTTCTCTTAAACAATCATTCAATTTTCTGCAATATCATACTTGTATTTTATTCGACTTACCATTTCTAAACATAATGTTTAATAAAAAAATAATGTGCTACTCTTTTCTCATCAATGATACAGCCTTCTCTTTATTCTCTATACGACAGTTCTACATGCAAAACAATCTCAATATGAAAACTGCAACTGTGTTTATTTACTGTACATGTATACTATTGCTGCAATTTTACCATTTTAAACATGTTTTTAAATAAGTGTCAATATAGATAATGATATTCGATTTTTATATTTGTTATGCCAACTATTCGTGTAAACATGAAATATTCAGCTCTGCTGCCCTTCGTGTGAAATGTATTGTACATGAATTGCGAATAAAAATAAAGCATTATTGAATTGAATTGAATTAAAATATACAAAGGAAACATGTGTAGCTATGTGGTGAACATAGAGTACAATACAGTAAATGATTCTAGGACAACTACCCGCTGGAAAACTACCCCCGGACAACTACCCCAAGGACAATTACCTCCCAGGACAACTACCCCCGGACAACTACCCCAGGACAATTACCCGCCCGAGGAAAAATCACCCCCCCCCCCCATAAAATGACGATTACCACGATACCCACGACCCCGGAATCCGGGGGTAGCTGTCCGGAGGGTAATTGTCCTGGGGGTAGTTGTCCTAATATGCAGCATACATATCGTTTTAAAGGTCCACTGCAACCCAAATGCAAGTTGATTTCTGTTGATGTGTAGGGGTGTATACAACACATAATTTGTTATTCAAACATCTAAATATGTTTCACAGATTTTTAAATATTTTTTGAAATCATTTTCTCAGCTTCACCCTTAAAACTGCTCCATGCAGAACTCATTCCTGCAGTGACATCATCTGTCAATCATCAGTGAGCTGAGGAGAGACAGTGGTATGTAGCTTTGCCAGAGATGATCATCTATTCCAATACAATTCCTACATAGTACTTCCTATGTCAGACATGCTGCTGTAGCATCACCAGGAAAATAATGATAATGAGGAGGTATTGTTCGAAAGCATGCAATTCTATTGTGAGCATGTGCTGAGCTGGGGGAATTTACATTCCACTGTCTATTGTAGAACATTAGTGTAGCTGACTGATGATTGACAGATGATGTCATTGCAGGAATGAGAACTGGAGCTTTTTTTAGGGTGGAGCTTAGGAGGTTGGGCAAAATATTTAAAATTCTATGAAACATATTTAGATGTTTGAATAACAAAATATTAGTTGTATGCATCCCGGCACATCAACAATAAAAAACTCGCATTTGGGTTCCATTTGGTTGCAGTGGCCCTTTAAAACCGGCTGACAGCACTGTCTCGAGGAGTACACAATAGTACATACTACATAATTATTAGTATTATTATTAAGTATTTGACGTCACCTGTGCCTGGGAGGGGAAAAGCGAACTGAATCACTGTAACCCTTAGGCCTCTCCTCCCGATATAACTGATTGGGATGTGGAGGTGTAAAACTACACCGGGGTTTTCCCCCTACACTTATTCGAATAGTGCAGTGGGTTCTTAACGTGCAATGGTGGTGACTTTCCTCTACACGGGGCCTCCAGTTAACGTCCTAACCGAGGGGCGGAGTGTTTTCCACTCTAACATAGCCTGCGTCTATGAAACAAGTGAGGGACACGTTAACACACAACGCAGGCTTCAGTCATCCGCCCGGGGTGGATTCGAACCCACGATCTTTGGTTCGACAGACGCTTTACCGACAGACGCTTTACCGACTGAGCAAACTCGCCTCCAAGAAAAGATTCGACCGGACGAGGAAAAGCAGAGGCATGTATGTAAATGATCAAAAGAAGTAAACGGTTTATGTCGATATTTTGTGAAATATATATAACTCATAGTTTGCTCGAGTAGCACGGGTCAGTGTGAATATAGCTGACTCGATTCCATAAAGGTTCTACAAAATGGTAACAACATCGCACAGGAATAAATGTTTCTTCTACAACATGGTACACTGTAAAACATAACTGTAGATTAACATGTTTTTTTTCTTATTCTTCTTGTGAAATGGCAGGAGAATTAGGTATTTTTCTTGTGAAATGGCACGAAAATTAGCAATTTTCCTGCCATTTCACAAGAAAAATACCGTATTAACAGAAAAACGGCCAAAACTTGTAATTTTACAAGTAAAAAAAAATGTTAATCTACAGTTATTTTTTTACAGTGTAACAACGTCAAATAAAAATATAAATACAAAAAGGGGATTTAATAGCGAGCGATTAAATACATTTTTGCCTCACGGTAAAAAGTTTGCAACTAAAGGGACTTCGAGCTGCAGGCTGTTGTCCATACTTTTATAGATGAAAATACTTTGTTGATGCAGGTTTATATCACTAAATGTCTGAAATCAATTCCTTAAAAAAACAGCGTGGGAGCGATATTGTATTTCCGATCGTATACGACTGATCTTCTTCTGCAGTAATGTAAGCTTTTGAATATTTGACTTACGTAAGATTTACAATATTATGAAACATGTATAGTGATTACAACTTTCAAAACTTCATAACTTTCATATTTCTCGTCGATCCGATTTCGTTCGACTTTCAGCAATCTACTTCTTTGACCGTTCTGCTTTCTTTCACAGTAACTTAATCTTAAGCTAGGATTTGCGTTTAAAGAAAGATGTTCATAATGCTGCATTACTGATAAAGTACAGCTTATACATGTAACCGAATTTGGTATTTTCCCCATGCATCACAAATTCACAACTCTTTTGGAAAAATTATCGAACCCATTAAATGCCGTGCTGCACGGCATATACCATAGAGATACATACTAATTAGGCTGTATCTCTATGGCATATACTGGATAACGCCATCTGCGTATTTTTTGGACAACTGCACGTAAACGAATGGACCGTCCTCACCCGATCTCAGCTAACGGTCATCGACTTAATCTGTACATGGTCAGCGTTTGCGAAACACACCGTACTTAGTTTGGAAAGTTTGGAAAGTTGTAATAATATTAATAATAATAAACACATCTACGATATTTCTACGCAGCAGGAGCTTAAAAGTATGAAGCAGGCTCGAATGTCAACTCAAATACTGGCTCGACAACATTAACAACAGAACATATAGCAACAAAACAAGTGGGTCCACTTTATAATTTGTGGGCACCTGATTCATACTAATTTCAGTCGTCATTTACCCAATAGTCAAGGTTCATATAATCTTTTAATTTAGTTGTACCTGACCAACTAAGATTTCAAATTTCGATTTCAAGACATTTCGCTAAATTTGACCGTTACATAAAAAGCTTAGATATTAATGGAAACAAATGCCCGTTGTGGAGAATATTTAACCCTCTTTGTTATTTCTAAGGTTCCATCGGGACATAATGGGAACAGATGCGATGCGAAGGCTTAGCCGAAGCACATTTTGTGAATGTACTCCACTATCTACGGTATATATAAAAAAAGTCTTTAAAGTAACAATGAATGAAACTAACACTCACCCATTAAAACAACATAATCCCGACGGAATTAATCTCGTTCAGAAAACTTATTTTAACAAACGATCTATCAAAATGAGTAATAACAAACCCTCATGTTACTTTAAAAGAAGACACCACTGACAAATTCTAGCACTTTTACAATTTTTAATGTTATAAAACTAGTCAGATTGACCAAAAAACTCATCGCTCAGGTCGATAAAATCATAGATCTCGATTTTTAAAAAATAAATATTACAATATCTACTAGTACGAGCCGCAAAAATCCGTTACGTCACTGCAGCACTACTGGTTTTACCATGGCAAATCACGGTAATGCCGATTTGGAGCAATACACAGATCGCTTTCACAGCGCCTATAAAAATGCTATTTGTGAGACAATTATGTATGACAAAAAGAAAATGTTATTCATTTTTCAGTTTTTTATATTTTTGAATATTATCTGCTGAAAAAATAAAGTGCTTTAGCAAAATTTTTTCACAATTTATCGAATTAATAAAAATTAAAATTGGGACTACTGTTTGTGATCGTTCGTACGTGCTTCCCATTAACGCGTGTACTTTAAGGCACGCGCGGAAAGCTAATGCAGCAAGCTGCATTGTTTACGTTCTTACGTTCGCGATATAGATAGCAAGTACGACATTAACATAAATTCCTGGTTAATCTGCAAGTAAAATCTGATCACATTCTTCAATAAGCTTGTAATCTAAGCTAAGGAGATGAATGAGGGATTTTCTGGGCGAAGAAAGATTGCTTGCTTGTAAAGATTTTGTGGGAGAATATGGTTGGTACAGCGTCTGGCTTTAGCAGCTTCCTGGGTTTGTATCCCAGGCACACGGCTTGTAGGTTGGTCTCGAACGCCAAAACGTCAAAATGGTCTTCACAGACCACTCGAAAACGGGAATAAATGTACGTTTTGACGTTGAATTTATTTGTTCCAATGTTCCTTATCCATACAGCACACCTTTCTCTATCCTTCTTCGGATCAGGGATGGCAAAAAAAAATTTACGGGACAATTTCACGACGATTCGAACAGTAAATTGCTTGGCACAACGGCATTTTTGCAACTCCACGAATATGTATGCATGCTATATGCGCTATCGTCTGCTTTTACGGACGCGTAACGCACACGCATTGTGGTGGAAACTCAAAGTGCTGCAATGACGTGACAGATTTGGCCGACACGAGCCAATTTGCGTATCGACAGTGGCAAAATCATACTTTTTATATCAAAATATACGCACTTGTAGGCTGTTCAAAAATTACAATTTCGATACTGATTAGTTCCTAGGGACATGCAGAACAACATATTTTTTCAAAATTTGCCAGTGGTGTCTTCTTTTAAAGGGATACGCAACCGGGCGGCCGTGGGGAAAGTCAGGATTGCGTAAGCCCCATTCACTCGTACACAAAGTTTGTGCGTCGAACGCGTCCGTTGGACTAAGTGGGAATACATTTCGACTCCACGAAGCCGACCGAATCTCGCACGAGAGCTCGAGCTCAGGCACAGCGTGCATGTTTGTGCGGCGACCAGTCTATCCGAGGTTTGCGTCTCGCGGGGCAACGGCATGATCAGGTAACGATCACGGTGCCCTCTCAAAACGTCCACAATCTGCGGTTGAGTATCCCTTTAATATAGGAATTACAAATTTTCCTGCAATAAGCCCTATATTTATAACGATAAGTTGTAATCTCCATTGGATTGCACGTAATAACAGATGTGCTATCAATATACCTATATATCCATATTACAAAATTAGTGCTAAAACATTCCACTGTATGGTTCGTTACTGTGGTTATAATACCAAATGTGAGTACATTTACTGTGAGTTCTAACTGACCCTCGAAATGCTAAATATTCATTAATCAATATATCTCCGCTGTATTTGAATTATTCTTGTAAGGCCCTATATAAAAAGCATTTTATAGTGCGTAACCTAAGTATTAACCCCAAACACACACCTACACACACCCACCTACACACCCTCGCCCATCTCTTCACTCATTATAAGTATTCTTGTACAATTCTTACTATATATGAGTCCCAGAAAAGTGAATCCCTAAAACAGGGTTATTATGACCACACTAAAGTGCGTATCTACGGGAGGCAGAGGGATCACGTGCCCCGGTGGCACTTGAAGGGGGCGCAAAAAACGCAAAAGAGAGAAAGTGAAAAGGGAGAAAAGGAAGAAAAACTACAGCCTTACAGTTAAAATGTGCCCCCAATCCATGGTAAATTGCATAGAAAACGGTGTTTTCAAAGGATTTAAAAATGCCAAAATGTTCTAAAGCTAGGGAGCTTTGCTCCCTCGCATAATAATATGTTTCTTTAGGATCTCGTAATTTTGCGCCCCAGTATAGGATTGTGCATAAGTAAGATTTTAAAGGATTTAAAATTCTCTCTTAGTTGCTTTGCTCCCTAGCGTATAATTCTTGTTCAATTTTGCGCCCCCACCCCCCCCCCTCCCCCCCCCCCCCCACATGTTAAAGGGCATAAAATAGCCATTTCCAAGGTTCAACGTTCAAAAAATGTCAAAAGTCCCAACTTCGATTGCTTCGCTAAATACCTGGAATATATTTCTTCAGGTCAGTATTTCGTTGATTTTGTGCCCTAACATTATATTGGAAAGAGTAAAATCAGGATTTTTCAATGTTCGAAATTTAATAGAAATTACTCTAAAGTTATAGGTAGCTGTGCTTCCTTTTTTCAAAGGGTGACGTCTAGTTATTTACGGAACTGTGGCTGCTAATCCATGCATGCGTAAGTGTTTTAATCCATTTGCACGTAATGTCATATTTCCTGAATTAAACGCCAGAATTAACTTATTTGATTTTTTAAGCTGATAAATTTGTGCAGTAAGGGGAGGGCGCATTTTTTTGTTTGGTATATAGTCACAGAAATCATTAAACATGCAGCTAAAAGCTGACCTTGTTCAATTTACAAGATAAAATACATATATAAATACAATTGCTAATACATTAAAATATCAATAAAACTATGTCAATACATATGACCGACAACACTAATTTTGTAACTCGTCATCAATTTCTCGGGTTGATGTTGCTTATTGACTTAAGAGAAACAGAGCGAAAGGTGGGTATAATGCATTACATTCCTGGGAAGTAGATGACCCGTAAGATTTGTATTTAACAGATTTGTATAATTAATGAGAGCAATGAGTTGTCAGTCTTAAATCCTCTAAAAATAACATAATTTTTGAGTTAAAATTCAGACAAGTATAATAAAAAGAACTAAAAAAATATACATACTAAAAATTATATATACATGTATTAGATATTGAAAAGAATAACATTACGATAAAAAATACTTAAAATCGTAAAATTATTCAGCTGTAGTTTATAAACGTAGTTAAGCTACTTGATGATAAGTAGTGAAATTTGTGACAGAAGGTCTTTGCAGACTACACGGTATATTGTTACATATACCGTATATATATTGCACGGTACATCATGCATTATTTCATGCAGAAAAAAGAAAGAGAAATTAAAGAGAGACGAATAGACTATTGAGTGGTATTTTTTCAGATTTAGGTTTTGATCAAAATCACAGTAAGACCCTCTTTCCCATATAATAAGACAAATAATTATAAAGTAACATGTAATAATTATCACGGGGATGCAGCGGTATATGAATCTTTGCGGGGGCACAAGTTTAATCTCTGACAAGCAAGTAGCAAAAAAGTTTTCAAATTTTGCGAAAGGGGCACAATGTGTAATAAGTCTATACTGGAATCATTGAGGCCCTAACCCCCCTCACCCACCCCCCCCCCCCCCCCCAGTATCCGCCACCGATTTGTATCATTTAATTTGATTTTTTTTCAGGACTTTTAAACAGGGGGAGTCATACGTCAGCTGCTCAGTTTCAAATACTACTGAATCAATTGTCAAATATTAACATGCCTAGTTTTCAAAAACAACAGGGTTTTTTCAGGTTCTAAATCATTTAGATAAACTAATAAACAACAATATAATAATTACAATCATTTAGCCCATTTGCAAGGCCAATGGACAAAGAAAAACATAAAGGCAATTGATGTTCCCGTAGCCCTTGAGCTACTAGTTACCACCCAAGAGAATTAACTTAGTGTAATACTTAAATCCATCCGCAGAAGAAAGAGTTCCGGTCGTGCTGTTTGCGAGAATACAAGTCCCGCTCATCAACCTGCTATATGCAAGAGACGCGCAATCGCGGGTTGACGCACACAGTGAAGCGCATTTGGTAAATGTGTTTGTTAAGACGTCATCGATGATGTATTCACCGGTTGGTACATTTCCTTCCTGTTTCAGAACAAACCGTTGTTGTTGCTTTCTGGATTTGTCTACACCGAGAAGAAAGATAAACGATAACAACTTTACTAGTCTCTTAAGACTTACATTAATTTTGTTGGAATTAATGTTCATTTGGCTTCCCATTCTCACATTTTAAGACTTTCTTTGGGGATACGGGATGAGGAAGCATACTAGCTACTCGCATGCCAATGTGATGCGATAATAGGAAGTGAAAAATATTAAATCGTGTTTTTTCTGTAATTGAATTTAACCCTTACTGAACTGGGCTATTTTGCTCCATGAAAATACTGGGGAAGTCCCTATTTCATTTCGTTTTTTAAGCAATTTCAAGGTTCTACTCGCTTGATTCTTCTCCTTTTTTTCCTTTGCTTTTTGGTAGGCTTTGGGAAAAGTTGGACAAAGTCAGTAATTGTTCTAGCGACGCCTTGAAATATTTAGAAATAACCTACCTGTGTACTCACAAATGAATCCATGTAATTTATAACAAATTTCATCATTCCATGAAGTGTATCCACTGTCATTCTTGATCCGGAGGCAGTCAGTCCCACGGTTAAGTTGATCAAAATTAGTGTAGACCAAAGGTTTGCCGCTTATCCAGATAAAATCTGCTTGGTTGCTACCGGGGGCACGTTGGGTCAAGCCGATCCAATATTCTCCACCATCTGCCAATGACAATCAATAGAATCATATGTATTGATTAATTCGTATTTCTGTGTGGACATGAACTGGCTACTGCTCACGGTGTACGGTCTAAAATGCATGTAAAACAGATTTGGGAAAAAAGGCATTTTGTGATTAGATAAGATTAGATCTGTCAGTTTAAGACTTGCTATTACAAGCACCAAACTGATGTGGCTGGAAGGAATTAAAGATATGCAATGAATTTTTTAGCTACAGAATTTTGTCTTTCTATTATAATTATAATAATAATTATAATAATTATAATATAATAATAATAATAATAATAAATAAATAAATAAATAAATAAATAAATAATTGCGGACGGCTTGGAGTAGAGGAAACTTTAAGGTATGAGGAACAGAGCTTATACTGCTATATTGATGGAAAGATGGATGAAAACATGACTGCCATCAAACATGTCAAATGGTCTATGAGGAAAGAAAAATACTTGACAGCAAGGCTGATCAGAGCAATGTGATACTTGAACGATGGAAAGGGAAGGGGATGCACGGAAAACATCAAAGACAGGCAGAGGACTTTGCAGCAACAGAGATTTGGAAATGGTTGATAAGAGGAAGGGGAGGAAGCCTGGTAAGGGAGACTGGAAGTCTGTTTGTTGCTGCTCAGGACCAGACATTGAGAAATAAGAACAAAACTACAGGAAAGGAAATATTGAGCAACAGGAAATATTACCATCATGCAGAAAGTGCCATAGCAAAGATGAAAAGGTAACACATCTCGTGAGGTAATGCAGTAAAATGGCACAAAAAATAAGGGAAGGCATGATAGAGTGGCTGCTGCAGTCCATTGGCGTCTGGCGAAGAAGTATGAACTACCGCATGCAGACAAATGGTAGGAACACAGGGCGGAACCTGTAATCGAGAATGAAGACTTCAGCATTCAAAAACAAGACATCATTCTTGCACAGAAGTCGGACATAGTAAGCGACATACAGTAGCTGAAAAATTGTGTACCTTTGTCTAAAAGTACTAAATCTGGCACAAGACTAGTGTTACGTAATCCATTCTGAACAATAATTTATTTTAGATTATTTTAGACTTCTCTGTAGGTTTCCATGGTGATTGAGTATTCACAATGAAGGCTTTCGGTAACACCATGCGGGAGCCTCTGTGAAAAGGCTGTTGATATATTCTTTCGTGAAAAATAACCCTCTTATGGGGCGTTTAGAAGAATTTAGGAGAAGTGAAAGAAAAGTAAAGAGATGGAAATGGAATGAAATTATTAAACACTTACACAAGACTATGTTTAGTTTTAGTTTTCGGTGTTTGTACATCGAAAATGAAGTGAAATAGAAAGGGGAAAGAGTGATCGAGATCAGGAGAAGTTTGGAGAGAGTAGTTCTGAAAAGAACTGTTCGTATTTTTCTGTAGAGTAGTTCTGAAAGAGAGTTTCCGAACTACGGTAATCTTTCGGTAAAGGATTTGTCTCGACGCGTTTCGAACAGTGCGCTCTGTTCATCGTCAGAAGATTAACTCGAGGAAAACTGCAGTGCGGCGAGTATTTATGCAGTTGTGCGGACCGCTATTTTTTTTTTGGGGGGGGGGGGGCATGACTTGCGCCACCGACGAGAGAGGACAGTATTTGAGCGCCAAATTGAAGTGACAATACGGTTTATTCCGTCAAGACTAGTCGGCATAAATATTCATGAAAAACAAATTGTAGGGATATAATAAAACGAGCGAACCTGACTTGCAGTTGCTTGTGTGGCCCATTTGGATAAACAATGCGCCTGTCATGTAGGTGACTTGAGCTAGAGTCTCGTCAGGATCAGATTGGATATTCAGTATTGGCAAAATTTTCTTTTGCTGATATAAAAATAGGCTGAAACTTTGGGGAAATACAAGTCTTAAAGTTGTAGTCTCTCTTAAAGTCTTCAAAACGGGGCCTCTTGACCAGAGCCTTACATAAATGGCGAAAGTCCTGACAGAAAAAAAATACGCGTGCGGACCGGGGTACCGTTACCGACGGTCCGAGACTTTGTTCGCCATTCCAGGCCTCTGATTGGTCCATTAGGGGAAGTGCGCGTGGCTTACGGTTGCGTGGTCTGAATGTGTGTCTGTGTCGGAAGTTTACCGCTTAAACGTCTAAGTCTATTGTTAGTCGTTTCCTATTGGATCCGTTAATCTTGTATCGATTGGCGTAAAGTGGTGTGGTGTGTTGTGTGTGTGTGGGGGGGGGGGGGTGTAATGTAGTTTAATGTTGTGATATACGTCTGTTTAAGAGAGGTCGCCAGGTCGTTGATGACTACTCCGCTGTCCAGTGATATTGTACTTTGTGTTGCTGTATTTCGATGGCTTCTCGAACTCGTCTGGTGTGCCAGTGTTTGATGGAGGTGATGAGTTTCGTATTGGGCCAGTCGATTGGGTGATTGAGTTGCTGGGCATGCATGTTTGACAATTGCGAACTTTTCCCAATCGTTGTGTTTAAAGCTGGTGTGATGTTCCTTAAGTCTGGTTTTGAGGCTGCGTCTTGTCTCTCCGAAGTACACCTTGCCACATTGGCATGGTATCTTGTAAACTCCCAGGTAGGCGTCTGTAGGTTTCTTGTCCTTGTGAGTGAAGAGTGTCGAGTCAAGTCTGCCAAAAGAACGGTGTCTAACCGCGATGCTGACATTCTTGAGAATGCGTTGTATTTTGTGAGATGTGTGGCCTAATTGGTATGGGAGTACGACCGTGGCCAGCGCTGGTGGATCCGGGGCCCTGGCCCGATCGCGAGGTAGCTTAGTCTTCACCTTGCGAGTTGGGTAACCGTTGACTGTCGTGAGTGCTGTTTTGATGTGATGCAGCTCCTGTTGAAGGTGGTCCTGGTCGCTGATTGCGTGTGCCCTCCGGATGAGTGTGCTCAACACTGCGTGAGGAACCGACGGGTGGTGGAAAGATGTGTAGTTCAGGTATCTGTCTCACGGTGTGTGTATGTTTACGATAAACCTGGTGGGATGGATTCCTGGCTGCTGACCTTGTGATGAGTACGTCCAGGAATGGAAGGGATTGATCCTTTTCCATTCCCATAGTAAACTTGTTGATTGGATGGCGATAGTTGAGATGCTGAAGAAAGTCCTCGATGTCATATCTGCCGTGCTGCCACACTACGAAGATACATACCATGCCAATGTGGCAAGGTTTACATCGGAGAGACAGGGCGCAGCCTGAAAACCAGACTTAAGGAACATCAGACCAGCTTTAAACACAGCGATTGGGAAAAGTCGGCAATTGTCTATCATACCCAGCAACTCAATCACCCTATCGACTAGCCCATACGAAACTCATCACCTCCATGTCACTGGCACACCAGACGAGTTCGAGAAGCCATCGAAATACATCAACACAACAGAGTACCACAGGACAGCGGACTAGTCATCAACATTTGGCGACCTCTCCTAAACAGACGTACATTAAAACTACATTACAACCCCCCCCCCCCCCCCCAAACATAACACGCCACTTTACGCCGATCGATAATCTCTAAACAGATTAACGGACCCAATAGGAAACGACTAAAAATAGACTTAGACATTTGCGCGGTAAACTTCCGACACAGACACACATTTAGACCACGCAACCGTAAGCCACGCCCACTTCCGCAAACGGATCTACAGTTTTCATCGAATTAAACAAACACTTTTATATGTAAATAGATTCTGTACTCACAACCGGTACTGCACGTACCTTTTGTACAATTATTCGACCAAACTAGACACGCTGTTATTGTATTGGGTATATCACCGTGGCACGGCCTGTGCTAACATTGGAGTTATTTGTAGCGTTACTGCAAGGTCCGAATGCCAAATTGAGCGTGTTTATTTGGGAGAGGTTTGGAATTACACTTTCCTTTCAAATTACCCCAAAAGTTAGTTTCTGAAACGCTTCTATATCTAATATTGTTCAGTGTGGATCATATAACAACTCTACCGATTTTTTTGCTTTTAGACAAAAATGCACAGTTCAGCCAAAAATCGGAGCTATGCCGCCGTACTAACAGTGAATGTATCATCAGAGACACTGCGATTCCTGGAGACTTACTTTTTTATTGACAAAATTAATTTTGTCAAATTTGTGGACAAATTAATAATAATAACAATAATAAGAACAATGATCATCAAAAAGAACAAAATTAAAATCACGAGCTTACCGCCGATAAGCCCTTGCGAGAAGAGGTAATTGTTTTCGGCTTCAGTTTCAATGTAAATTAGGTGCCCACCAGCATCCTCACAGAGAACCTTGGCTTGGTCTCGAGTGAATGCTGTGTCTGCCTTAGTATAGCATGAGGATTCGAAAGTAGCAGTCACGCCATTGCAGAAAGGATCTTCAGAAGGGGAAACGGAAGTAAATCGCAATTGATCTAAATTAATTTTAAGAGATTTTTTTGGACATTCGCTAGCAAATTCTTGTTCGTTTGAAATCATGGGCGTTAATCGTGACGTAACTCTATTCATCATGGGGGGGGGGACGACACAATAGCCGTCCCCCCATGATGAATAGAGTTACGTAACGATTAACGCCCATGCTTGAAATGATGCAGATGCAATAAAGATAGAGAGAGACATACACATAAAAGTAGTTATCATGCCCTAATATAACGTTTATTTGTACCTGTCACGAATTTTCGACACTAGAGCCTTTATATATATATATATATATATATATATATATATATATATATCCCTTCTATGAATATTCATGAGTATTCTAAATACATGATTGATCAATTGGTGATCACGTGATAAAATATAATTTAACTAGGAAAAACAACTCTCTGTCAGAGCTCCGAATATCTTTAACTATTTTTCCTGGGGAGAACTGCGCATGCTCTATTTAATATTTTCTTCCAAGGCTCTATTGCACTGCATTGAGGAAAAATTGTGTCAGATTCGCTTAGCTTTAGTCGTTAAGCAAGTCCTTGACCTTGTACGGACTGCTGCTCATAACCTTGCCGCCTGCAGTATCGGTGCAAGTCACTGGTATTCTAGCCCCGCGCCTGGATCCGAATAAGTAACTTACCAAGTATGTTACTTGTAAGTAACATACCAAGGTCAAATAGTTAAACTGGTTATACTGGTTTTCACTGGTCTAAGTGATTGGACTTGTAGAAATCGGTTCGAATTGGATATGTAAGCAAACATGGCGTCCGAGGAAGTTCGATGATCGACGATTTTATTGCTTCCACTGACAGTTCGAATACGAAGAAAATGAAATATGAGTATGAGCTATTCGTCATGCATAGACCATGCCGGATACCATGATCTAGATTATCATACTACCATGTAGCAATACTTTTATTTGTAGACTTTCACCGTTCACCCTGCACGTTTTCGTCTAGGCTAGCCTACTCTAGGCTAGGCCTATCGAGCATTCGAACTCGAAATTGAACTTGAACTTCGATCGAACAGCTAAGGCAAGTCATGTAACTTAGACTCGAGTCTATACAAGTTACATGTAGTTGTACGGTACTATGTATAAGGTTAGTCAAAATATTGTTGTTGTTTTTTTAATTAGTTGTAAAGAAGGGATATAAAACAAATATACCAAGCATTTAGTTCGAAATTGTAGTGAAAAAACTGGAAATTATATATCTTCGGAGGGACTGGCATAACTATTTTTTCCTCGGGGCTTTGCCCCTCGGAAAAAATAGTACTATGCCAGTCCCTCCTCAAATAAATAATTTCCACTACACTTTCTCACAGCTTGGTATATTTGTATAATATGAAAGAAATGCGAGAATAACGTTGCGTAGCTTAATCAAAGTTCCCCAGAGCTGTCTTTCTTTCACATTGTATTTATTTCCACGATATTTGCCAAAGCTGTTGTATATGTTATTTCCTTATATATACGAATTTATACACACTGTTGGTCATAATGTTAGCATAATTCATATTTTCATAGTCATCCGTTGATTTAATCATATTTAAAAGCCTAAATAGATAATATTGTATTGTCGAGTTAAAAGTCGGTCAAGTGAAACATTCCATAACGTGGCCTATCTTATTGTTTGGTGCTATGAAAGGCAGAGCCTCCTTTCTGCTGTTGTTTTGCTGTCCATTTCGTGCAGAAAGCCTACGTGTGTTAACAGCCCGTTTTCAGAGTTAGTTTGATCAATTCCTACCAAATTTGGTACACTGATTGCTTACACTATGCCTCGCCCAACGGCACTTGCAATTTGTCAGAGGGTCCCTGCACTCCGACGGAATGGACGGACACAGGCCCAGATTTCAGATATTCTTGGACTATCGCAGAGTTGTGTGTGCCGCATCCTCAGAAGACATCGAGAGGCGGTACTTTGAGTCCAGAGAGATCTACAGGTCGACCACGAAGAACATCCGCACGGGATGACCGTCAACTGCTGAATATGTGCCGTAGGAACCGGAGAATGCCAGCAAGTCGTCTTTGCCACTTGTGGAGGAAGCACTTCGGAGTGAACGTTTCACGGGAAACCGTAAACAGGAGACTTGTCCAACATGGCTACAGAGCTCGCCGAATGACCAAGGTTCCACGTCTCACTGTTCGCCACCGGGTTGCTCGACTCCTGTGGGCTAGGAGGGACAGGAGATGGCAGCTTGGTCACTGGCGCCATGTAATCTTCACTGATGAAAGCCGGTACGTCCTTGACCGCACCGACGGGAGGCAGAGGGTTCGACGATTGCGGGGCGAGAACCTCCGTAATGACTGTGTCCAGGAAACCAATCAAGCAGGTGGAGGCTCAGTGATGGTATGGGCCGGAATACATTATGGCGGAAAAACGCCATTGGCTGCACCTGAAGGAAACGCCAACGCCGTCGTGTACCGCGATATCCTGGAACGCCATTGTCTTCCATACGCGAGAAGAGTATATGGCAATAACTTTCAGCTCCAAGACGACAATGCTCGATCACATCGGGCACGTCTGATGAGGGAATTCATTGACGCAGAGGACGTGCAGCAGATGCCTTGGCCTGCCAGTTCCCCCAACATGAACCCCCACCGAGCACGCCTGGGATGCATTGGGCCGTGCCATCAATGAGAGAAACAATCATCCTCAAAATGTGCAGGAGTTAGCCCAGGCACTGACCGAAGAGTGGGAGGCACTGCCCTTGAACACCATCAACAACCTTGTGGACAGTATGCCACGGCGTGTGGAGGCACTGGTGCGTTCCAGAGTTGGCCATACCAGGTAATAAGTGACCCAACAAGATTAAAAAGAGGAACACTTCCCTTCAATCATCAAAAGATCCCAAGATTTTATTTTTCACGATAAACTTATCATGGTTAAACATTTACCAAAAGGAATCCAAGGTCTGGATGATTGTGTTTGTCAAAAGTGGTTTAAACCAGTGTATAAAGTTTATATGAATTAATTGTTGTCTTATATTTTTTATTTCATATGTTGAGAACAGATTTATCAATAAAAATCGGTGAAGATATGAGCTTTATTTTGCAAAAAATGACTCGCATTGTTGTCAATAGTGTACGAAAGGTAGAAAAAAAATTATGCTACCATTATGACCAACAGTGTATATATAGCCATGGAATATGAGACCAAGAATGGTTACTGATAGTGTTATTTTTGTGGTAAGAAGGAAATAAAATATCATAAAAGCAAGGTATAATTGTTGGAATTTGGTATTCATTCAATGATAAACAAAGACAAATCATTTTTATAATTTTGTATGCGTATTATAGTACCCTTATTACAGAAGCTTGGTCTAATAATTTTGTCCAGGGCTGTATAATATATAGATGTGTCTACATAATAAAGAAGACCAGCACCCACGAAGATGGCTCGATTGTTTGTGTTGAAAGGTTGTCAATCATTGGCTGAGCCGACAGCAGCAAGATATATCGTGATGCAGCTCTAGGCAAAAGAAACGTCGTTGATGTGATTATTTTAAAAAGCCCGGCTCATTTTAGACCGGCAGACCGATCGTTCCCCTGTAGCCTGGATTCTGTCCGTTTTTTTATATATTTTGTTTATTCCCTAACGCTGCTCTTTCTTTACACGCATCCCACACAGAGCGCGAATCTCCAAGAATCGCGCAATCCCAAAAATTTCACCCGTCGTTTGCGAGGGTCGAATGAAGGAACCATCTCAGTTTTAGCGTTGGGGTGTATTATTTTCTCAACTGATTGCGGTCGTACGCGAACAATCCAGGCAGTGGACTACGTTTCCTGACGTACGTTACTCCTCACAAACATACCTCCCTCTTCTCTACAAGAAGCCTTGAGGCAAAAGTTAGAAAGCCCGTGTAACTGCCACGCGATGTGTCATGGCTCCTTATGGCTGTATACCAGTGTACGGCGCCACACGGCTTCGTGATACCACTGCAAAAAGCCCTGATACGATGTTCGGAATAAGCCCGTGCACACCGGCAGAGATTTTCTACGAAATCCATCGCTGATCTAGCCTTTTGACAAGGCCTCGTGACTTTTTCCTCGTCATGCTGTGCCTGAGATGAGACTAGCCGGCGACGATAAGAATCAACACGGTTCGGGTGAACGCGCGATCGAGCGACTTTAGTCGCGGGGCCGTTTGGACCCGGGTTTCCATCGTCCGATATGAATTATTAGGGACTTTTAGAATTGCACGTCCACTTAGTGGACTGGTACGCAAGGACATCATTCTAAGCCACTGCGCATGCGCCACTCGCCCTCTCCCTGTCCTCCTCCCTGACTTGCAAAATTGAGAACGTGTTCACTTCGTTTTTGCGGTGCTCCGAAATCTTCGACGAGGTTCACGTATATGACGTCATCAGAACAGCTCAACTATTATGCTCATCCGTTGAGTGTGTACTTCCGGTTGACGTCGAAGGTACGTACACGTCGAGTGAAATCTAAAATGATCAGAACTGTAGTCAACATGGGCAGTCGACGACGTTGACATGCGCGAATTAGTCGACTGGGACGAAGTTCTAGTCTACTGCTTCTAAAAGTCCCTACTCATGAGTTGACGTTCGTATGCTAACACGCCTACCGAGGATTATCGACCAATCACAACGGTATCTGCGGGGCTTGCTTTCCATGACTGATGTACTAGTAGCTTGCACGGGCCGCGCTAGCTCGAGATGAAGGCGAATTTGCAAACCAAATGTATGCTGACGTCCTGCGAAGATATGTTTGCTGATTGGCTCCTACCTATAAGGTAGCAGATCCTCGCTAGGAACAAAGGATAACATAAGAAATACAGGTCAGGTTCCAAAAGGCCCTCGGACTCACGTCGCTCGATCGCGCATTCACCGGGGGGGGGGGGGGGGGGGGGGGGGGGCTAGTCTTGTTATGCAGCCACTACTAGCTTACTTGCCGAGAAAAATAGCCAAGTCACGAGGGCCTTGTCAAAATCGCTGATCAGACGCACATATCTATTAACCAGTGGTGACCATGACAGTAGAGTCGTGGGTGCGAGGATGGCTGCCATGTCAGTGACCTCAACCAAAACTTTCGAGAAACCATTTAACTGTTTAATGTGTTTGAATGACAGAACAGATGACGGAAAAGGAAAGAAATACGTGGACAAACTGCAGAGTCGATAACAAATCGGGCTTTCAGAAAATCTGTGTGTCTTGATTTTCTTGGCGCCTCTGATTAATTATTGGACATATCAACCTATAATGCTGATGAAGCAAAAAGTTTTATCAGTGTCTATAGCGACAGTTGCTGTACTGACAGTCTAGGAGAAGCTCCTAAATAGGGAAATGGTAGCCCTATAATCTACAGTAGTTTATTCACTTCTAGCAAAAAATATCAAAAGCACAACAGAAATAATTGTTATCTGGTTTAACATGCGTTGTTGAAGAGAGAGGAATGGTCATGCACTTCCGGCCGAACCAGAAGTGACGCTCTTAGCCGACTTAAATTTCTTTCTTTTTCTGCACGAGTATAGTAGCTGTGCATGCTTTATGGCTTTATCAGTTGTTTTTTGTTTTTGTTTTTGTTTTTTTGCTTTATTGTAACTTGTATTATTCCTAGATTACCACTTACTCCACGAGTGTAACTACAGGTTGAGGTGGGCAGGGGCGTTGATTCAGATTTTTTTTCTATAAGAAAAACTTCCGATTAATGGGTTTGCCCTTCCTCAACGGGATGGATCTACGTCTGAAACTGGTTTGAAAAAAAATCCCTTTATATTTTTGACAACAAAATCTCAAGATTTCTATACTTAAGAGAAAATATACTTTTATTCCAAAAGGAAGGCAGTTTGGAACAGTTTCATAATGATTTAAAAGACGCTACATTACTAGATGAAATCAATGCATATGATGTAGAACACCACTGGCAATCGTGGAAACGTGTTGTGATGAAGACTTGCGATGCAAATATCCCACATGTCAATGTGCGATGCAAATATCCCACATGGCAATGTGACAAAAGGATTTAATGTTCAGTGGATAATAAGGATGTTAAAAAAATGATTAAAAACATAATAGAATGTTTTAACATAGCTAAAAGTTCACGAAAAGTAAAGAAGAAAATTTTGTCTAATTATGTGTCTTTTTTAAAAAGAATCGTGTAAATGCTTAAATCATAACCCGAAATTGTTTGAATGCTTAAATGTCAATAACAGAAGATCAACAAAAGGTTCATGCTTTCAATATACAGTTTAATGAAAGATCACGTAAAACCGCGTCCGGACGGAGTCGGGACTGATGCCGGGGTAAAAAAGCGGGGCAGCAGGTGATAAAACCACGGGTGGTCCACCCCAGCGCGCCGTCTTAACAGACGTTCACTGAAAACCTAACCGGGTAGGTTCCCATAGTAACGTATAGAACTGCATGACTTCCTGTCGCGCGCGCGGGAGATTCAAAACCATAGACAAATTAAAACACGGGAAATGTGATATTTCATGAGTCATTGCGCAATGTCGAGCTGTCCGGTCAGAAACTACCCCGAGAGCCGCTCAACAGAACGGTTGTCCGGAATTAGCAGGGGTAGAGTCGTGATTTTACCCTCGTTGGACCTAGTCAAATTTTGGCAAAATTATACCGGGTAGATTCCGGTCAACACCTCAGTAGGAGCGGCTTAACAGGGAGGGGTAAAGAAATCTAACCCGGTATCACCCGGTCGAGGCGTTTTAAAAAGTGTCTGTTAAGACGGGGCTTTAAGCCTCTCAGTACCTGCATATAGCAGGAAAGCACCTATTTATGAAGGATATCAAATGTACAGAGACTGAGGTTTTAAAATTGTTGAAAAGTATACGTTTCAAAAGCACAGGGACCTGATGAAATATCTCCACGTTTATTAAAGTGATTGAGTAACTTTGTGGAGGATTGATAAAATCTGAGCTTTCTGGCCTTACATGTTATCAGTGTATGCAATATGGTGTAAAAATGAAGCCCATGTGGAAAAAAGCACTTCAAAATCATCATGTGCTTCACAAAAGTAAACATATGCAAGTGACCGGAAAATGCCAGACTCATTTTCCCCATTGACTCAGTGTTAGACTAAAGCGTATGGCCATACGCTTTCGTAAATGGGAGTATTCAGTCGCAGATATCTTAATAATAGCGTTATATATTTGAAAACTTTTTTATGCCTGGCTATTTATTTATCATTCTGAACATCATTATACAAGACAGATATCAATATTCAACAATTTATTAAATCAAGCCTCCACAAAGTTACTCAATGCCTTTAAAGCAAGGTGCAGACCAATTGATGACTATCTCTTTGTAAACATTTAAACATGTCCTTGTTCAGTGTAACCGTTTTAAAATTGTTGAAAAGTATAGACTTTCAAAAGCACAGGGACCTGATGAAATATCTCCACGTTGCAGACCAATTAACGCCTTCTCTTTGTAAACTTTTTAACATGTCTTTGTCATTCGGCATTTTACCATAAGACTGGCTAAGAGCAAATGTTTGTCCTATATACTTATGAAACAGGCAAGAATGAAGACGTTAGTTATTACCGGCCAATTATCCTTAACGTCTGTTACATGTAATATTTTAGAAAGAATAGTCCGTAAACGACTTTTTTCAACATTTTAACAATAATAACATTTTATGTGATAACCAACATGGGTTTTGCGAAAAAAGATCATGCGAAACTCAATTAGTAGAGGTTATCGATAATTTTTTTTTTTTTGCTACGGCATTCAACAGTGTGCCCCATGAACTTTTAAGAACAAAACTTCAAGTATACGGTGTGAAATCAAATAATTTAAATTGGATTATGAATTTTGTACAAAAAAGATCGCAAAGGGTTGTTGTTAATGGTGAATTTTCTTCATGGATTGATGTTAAATCTGGTGTTGCTCAAGGTACAATTTTGGGTCCGGCGTTATTTCCATGTATTATGAATGATATATCTAATAACATCGCATCTATATACCATTAGATTATATGCTGATGATTGTATTTTGTATCGTCGTATTTCCACTTTAGACGACTGTAAAATTTTACAAAATGAACTGGAAGTTTTAAACCAGTTGTCTAAGACACGGATGCTCGATTTTAATTTATCTAAACGCAAGCTTATGACGATGTCTCGGAAGCTTCACGATATAGCTTACGCATATACCTTTGGTGGTCAGGAGTTACAAAATACAGTGTCAGAGAAATATTTAGGTTTTAGGATAAACAATACTTTGAATTGGAATGATCATTGTTCTGAATTACATGTGAAGTGCAATAGACTTGTTGGTATTATACGGAGGAACTTTGTATGACCAAAATCTGTTTTAAGAAATCATTATGAATATTTAGTATGCTCACGTTTGGATTATTCTTGTATAGCATGGGATCCATATAGAAATTAACAAAAACAACTGGTTGAACGAATTCAAAAACGCTATTTAATAATGATGTGCAAAGACTGGAGCACTAGTTATGATACTTTATTACAAAAGTTAAGTATGAATACATTAGAGAATAGACGGAAGTACCTCCGACTTGTGTTTATTATAAGCTTGTTAATGATTTAATAGGACATAAAAACAGGTGCACACCTGCGAACAGAATTGGAAGAAACGATCATAACTTAAAGATACATGTATCCTTCGCAAGAACAGATTATCATATGAACTCATTTTATCATAAACCATGAATCATTGGAACAAACTTCTGAAGTATTTAGCCAATATGAAAACTCTTAGCATGTTTAAAAAAGCGTTAAATAACCATCTCAACCCACATAGTTCATTTCACAGATGCTTTACCTCAACTAAGTAATGTTGTGCTCTGCAATACTACAGTGATTTTACTTGCAATCATTGTCTATCGTTTACATCTTTTAAATAATACTTTGTGCAATATGTTTATGATATTGAATCTACTTGTTGTTTTTTATCCGGGAAACAGACTTGTATGGGTTGGTCAAACTTTTTTTGTTTTCCCGAGACATGTTTTTGTAATTCAAATCATATTAAACAAGCATCCTCCGCAAATTCTAAAATCTTATCCCTATATTTCAGAGTTTGATTTTAAAACTCACCCACTGTATTTATCATAACTTCTTGATTTTTCTATGTGAGGGTGCAAGGGTGAAATGTTAGCAGAAGTGAATAAAGGGTTGTTGAACGCTTTGTGTATGCATACCTTCAACATTTCCTTCGCATATGTAAAGAATTTTAATATCGCAGAACATGTCGTTCCAAACTGACGTCCAAGTTCTCATGCGAACGCAGTCGCTGCCCTCATTCGTTGGTCCAAGGTAGTCGTCATCCCAAAATCCAAAGGTCATAGGTGACCCATCCATCCAATAGAAGTCCATATCCTTCTTTCCTATTCCGATCCAATAGTCGATTGCCACTCCTTCAGCAACCGCGAGAGAACGGACGATGGCGTCTTCTTCGGATGACGTAATGTCAACCAGATGAGAGTCGAGGCTCTCGCACGTGATTTGTGCATCGTCACGTGATTTCGCAGTCGAATTAGTGTAGTAACACGAAGATCCCACGGGCGTAAATCCATTTGGACATACTGTGGTTGAAAAGAAATACGGATGAGTTACATCGTGGAGGCGGATCCAAATGCAGTATGGTAAGAGAGAGGGCCGGGCCGAAATTTCCCCATTTTTTTCTATCGGATTTTAAAAAAAAAACAGGAATCAAGTAACTCTAAAATCAGTCAAATATTTGCAATTCATACTTTTCTTTAATTATTTTGTTTTTTGGTTTGACTTGAAGTAACCACTAAACTAATTTCAGCTGGCACGAAATGCGTATTGCATTGCGCACTGGAACATAATCATCAGATTATTGATATTATGGAAAATTGTTGTATCTTTTGTTGTATATTGTCTTCCATGCTCTAAAATACCGAATGTACAACAGCTAGAGGCCTTTTCATATATCAAGACAAACTGCAACTTTCCTAGCTCAGCATTTAGACAGTATGCTCGACCAGCAAAGAAATTTAACTTTCTGTAACTTGAGATCGCATAGAGGAGACATTAAAATGAGGCGCAAAGGTGGCATAATCTCTATTGGTTCTTCACGTGGTTCTTCTTGTAGATCCTGACCCTGGTACTCCATAATTATTTCATGATTTTGACGAAGAAAATCTCCTCTCTCTCTCTCCCTCTCTACATATATACAGAAGATAATATTTTGTTGACGCATGCGTTATTTGATAATAAAAAATGGCACAGTTCCTTCAAAACAAAAATCATTTTTCCAATATCCAAACCCGAATATCCATCCCTGAAACCTCATGAACAAGGTGTTGTGTATTAAACAACAAGCAACTTCACAGTCTCATCTTTAAAATGCGACCCAAACCATGCACAATTAGTTATTCTACGCAACGAAATTTTAAAAATAGGAACAACCCCAAGCATCGCTCATAATGCAAGCGCCAACCGCTCATGCAAACGCTGCGCTGGGCATGACCAGAATTCACCTTTATCTTTAAACATGTTAAGTGCGCCTATATTTAAAGATAATGAAAGTTGGAGAAGCCTTTGATATAATACAGGCTGTATTTGCAATCCACTCTGTCTTCCTACTTCATCAAAGGTCATTTTGCTTCCCGTCGACAAAATAATGTGAAAAAGAGACCCAAAGTCTTTTTGCATGACTATTAAAATAGGAACAATATCATAAAAACTACTTGACTTAGGCAACAAAATTGATCATGGTAATCGTAAATAGGGAAAGCAGCATGAACTTACCATACTGCTGATACCGAAATTCGTCGCCGTAACACTTTGCCGATGACAAGAATAACAGGTAAAGCTGGACAGAAAAAAAGAATGGATACTGACACGTGTTAAATGGAAGTAACGTACTTTATTCTTCTGTTACTTAATTATTCGGTCAAGTATTATCCTGTCGGTCTATACGTGACAAAACTTATGAAACAATATAAATCGAAATTGCGACATGCAGGCTTTGTTTGATGTTCGCGACTAGCCATTACCACTGGTTGCTGACAAACTTCAAAATTTCTGGGGGACGCGTCCCCCCCCCCCCCCCCCCCCGGATCTCCGCTAATGTCATGTAGCAATTTTGTTAGAGTATACACAATTCTTCTGAACAAAATTAAGACGCTGATAAAAATTATCCATCTGAAATTGAATGCGGACAACGTATTTGCCGATGAGCACAACAGCCAGCGAGATTGACAACCCACAAGACCACCCAACGGTCCGCGAGACCGACAATGTCGTTCTCATGAACCCTCTAAAAGGTTGGCAGACGGGCTGCGAGACCAAAAAGCCAGCCATATGTGCTGTCGGTCTCGTCAGATAAGCAGATAAGTTTGTCAGGAGGTCCAAGAGCCTTGCAACTGTCACTCTCTCGTGGGCCATCGGTCAACTGGGCTGTACATGTAATTTTGCACTCCTCATCAACGCTGTGCACGCTACAATCAAGATACAAACAAGATAAACAACCTCCAAAAATAAAGATAAAAATATCACATTATATATATATGTGTGTGTGTGTGTGTGTGTGTTTTCGTACTCCAGTCGTCGACCAAACTCATATTTACCTACCTTTAATACAGTGATGAATGGCATTGTTACCAGAGATGAAGATATTGTACAATACATGAATAGCCAGAACCACCATGATCATAATAACCCAAGTTTTGTCTCAAGAGAACCACACTTGATCAGTCTTAACATTTGACAAAATGTATGAAGGTAATAATTTCTTTTCAGCGATCCAATTACAGTATTCGAAAGACCCAAATATGACAAAGAGCTAAATATTTTTTTTAAGTCAAACAATTAATAATTACTTACCGCAAAGAACGAATAATTGTCCAAAAATAAAATTTCATTGATGCAGGCGATGATGTGATTCATAAATAATTCAATTTCCTTTTCAATGGAAACAGTCCGAAACCTGTCAAGGGAGAAGTGGCGCTGTTCATATATTTTGTTCATATTTTTATCAATCATTCAGTGGTCCTATTATTTTGTTACCCGGATGGCAATCAACGATTCGTGGTAGAATCTTTAATTAATTATTAATTGTTTTTTCTTCAATCGCTTCGTATACGTGACATTTGCAGAAAAGCTCATCTATAAAAAGTCGATATGCATATTTGCGCCAGCGGTGATGTAGCTCCGCTGGCGCATTAAGGGGCAGCAACGAAGTTGAACATACTCAAACAAAACAAAAATAACACAAACAAAGACGTACTTCAGTAGTGCTGTCATATAGCGGAAGGTGCGTAACAGCTCTGCGTAACAATGAGCACTGCGTGCCCCACCCCCATCAAAAAAAAATGAAGAAAGAAATGGAAAAAGGAGAAAGAGAGGAAGTAAGGGACGAAAGTGAAAGTGAAATGAAGACGCTACGACCCCTTCCACACCCTCACCCTAATCAATGCATGGCCTCGTTAATTTGAATTTCATCCAGTAATATGACTGCTGCCCCTTAATGTCCGCAAGACTCTCTTATGACATAACTTTATAAACGTCACTTTCCAAACATTAGTAATGTAGATATGTGCAAGCATAACTTATGCAGATTTATGCACTTGGGGGACCTGTTGCATGGCAACAGAGATCAAGATATTTCTAGTTATCGCATGTGGGCGAGACACATTATCGCTAATGCCTTGTTTATAAGTTGACACTGAATTAAATTGAAATGGTATCTATTTGAAAGTCCATATGGAACATGTAGCACAACTACCCAAGTCTTCAACCTCAAGGACCTGAATTACATGGAGTTTACAAAGTAAAATTACTAATATATCTTTACACAAATAACAAACAATAATCATATAATAATACTAAGAGAAGTTGTGGAAAAGAGAAAGAGAGGAATCACTTGAGACTTGTGAGAGGGAGAAAGAAAGGAGAGAGTAGATAGAGTCTGAGCTTTTTAGTCTAGCAGTAGGGATGAAAATTTTCAAGTCTATAAATAAATACACTTTTGCTTGCTCCTTTTCATCTGAAATATCTTTTCATTGTATACATGGATGCTACTCAAATTTAGATAGTACAAAGAGGAAGGGTGACAAGTACAACCTTATTTCATTAGCAAAGTTTGGTGATTAAAAACGCTTTAATTTTTGCATAATTTTGGTTTATTTTCAGGAATAAACTAAATGAATCTTCGACCGCGCGCGGTCGGAATTTATGCCTCCGCCATCACCAAATTGGAAATGTACGGCATACATGTACACTATAAAAAGGATTGGTCCAACAAAATTACAAATCTTTTCACTTAAAAAGCACAGGAGACAGAAAATTTATTTCATTTCATTTCCATCCCGTACAAATAAAAAACTTACCATTGATGACTTACAATCATCAAATACACCAAGGAAATAGATATTTTATAGCAAATAGACCACTGTCCCCTTGAAATTTCTAAAATAGGTAGGCCTAGACTCCATACATCATGAACCATTTTCATGTATATAATGACCTCTATGACCTTTGAACTTTGGCCTTGAGACCCTAAAATGTAATCCGTTCATCGTCCCTCACATATGCATACGTGGGCCAAGTTAGAAGGTGATCTGTCAAACAGTTCTTCAGTTATCAGGAGAACTAACCATTTTTATGTACATAATTACCTCTGTGACCTTTGACATTTGACATTGAGACCCCAAAATCTAATCAGTTCATCGTCCATCACAAGTCATGGGCCAAGTTGTGATGCGTGGAAAACTGGAAACCATTCATATTTTTTTGCAAACCGTATTGCGTAAACACTAGTTTAAACTGAAGCAAGCGATTATCAATATTGGATTACTACAGCGCTGATACGTAACACCCGAGTAAAAGTCGCTACCTTTATTCCATCTCCCACTATGCATTGCGCATTTATTTACGCTAAGACTGTTATAAACTCGGTTCGATCTCGTTCATGATTTCCGTAGTTAGACTTCTGAAAAGAAAGCTTGCCGTAAGTGTCCTGCTCGGAGTCCTGCTCTTAGATCACGAATTTCACAATTCATAAATTTATATACTATTTCGGAGCTGAGGCAAGGGAGCGACTCTAAATGGTCGCCCCAAAGAACTGGGTTTTAAGGATTTTAGGGGGCGATTAGCGCTCCACAGAGGGCGAAATCGCCCGTCGCCCCCGTGTATTTACCCTGCCCCCCCCCCCCCCCCCTAACAATAGAAAGTGTGTTCGTATCTACGTCCACTTCCCGACTTAGGGAAGTTTGTGGCAGTTAGAGCGCACAAAAGACATTTGACCCTATAAAGGACGGAACAATGAGGGCAGCATTATCAAAACGTACAAATTTGTAGATTCTACCAAGATACATCTCCATACAAAATTACGAAATGTGGCCTGCAAGGTGCACTCACGCCATCCTCCAAGGTATGAACTCATTTAAAAGTTTAAACCCTAAAACGTGCATAAATGCTACACGCACCGAGAGTCCTCCTGTACACGTCATAGTGTAACCCCGGCTGCCGGTTCGGGCCGCGTATTTATGTAGGGCGCTGGTCAAGAGGCCCCGTTTTGAAGACCTGGTGTGAGTGTGTTTGTGGGGAGCGACCTGCTATCGCCAATTTTTTTTTTTTTTTTTGCGTAATTATAGTCATTTCATAAAAAAGCGCTGTTTTTGATGTTCATTTTCCGTCTTCAAGGGGATTTGGCGGGGCGTATGGAGCAGATGCATGCAACATTTCCATATGTGACCCTATAAAAGACGGGACACTAGTGGCAGTATCACCAAAAACTATTGGTGTGTAGAATATACCAAGATACATCTCCATACAAAACTTGAAAGAAATCCGTCCAGAAATGCGGCCTGCAGTGTGCACTCACGCCATCTTCCCTTTGACCCTATAAAAGACAGGACACTGGTGGCAGCATCACCAGACACAGGTGGCAGCATCACCAGAAATTATAGGTGTGTAGATTTTACCAAGGTACACCTCACATATTATGTTTGCACCGCTCACTTCGTGGGATGGGCCATTTTGAAATGTTAATGAGGGAATCACTGAACCGGTTCAGTGAGCACCGCCGGACAGACTTACATCTATAATTACCACCTTTCATGCGATAATGAGCCAATACACCACTCGAAATATGATTCAGCCAATTAATGCCCCGACAAATGTCATAGATGTATGAATATTTATAAAAATGTATGAATCAAGCGCTTTCATTGAAGCTAACTTATATCACATAAATATATCAAAAATAACTTTAATTTTGGAATGTATAAATGTTTTAAAACTTTATGAATAATCATGAATTAATTGTGTGCCCATTTTCATCGGCTAATATTTTTATTTTTGCAATTTTTAAAAACTAAACTGACCTATTTCTGTGATCGATGGATATGTAATCTAGATATTTTCACCATTTTTAACGTTTAAGTACGACATCGACGTAGCCAGCACGGGAAAACAAGTTAATTTTTCAGAAAAGATCAAGACAAGTGTGCTGACCATGTATCCGTTCGTTACATATATCTATACCGTATTTTACATGCTGTAAAATGAGCAACAATGGGATACAAATGTTGTTTATTAAACATATATATATTTTTATTTCAATATCGACTCTTTCATGTTTTTTAAGGCAAAACCAATCCAGCCAGGTACGGTACTGCGTACCGTTCCATACCCGCGGCATAGAGCATACATATAACTAGATGTACGGTAGAGATATATCATTACAGTGAGAGAGAGAGAATAGATCGTACAACTACAACAAGACTTGCCAGATCACCCACCACAGACATATTTAATTGTACAGTCGATTTGATGGACGAGATAGATTCCCTACAACTTAGTATTACTTAAATCAGTATTATATGATTGCTTCCAATCTATTCTAACTCCAGCTATGAACAATATTTAGATCTTGTGACCAAAAAGGCATTACTCCTACTAGTATTATCCACTACTCAGACACTAGATAGACCCTCATGGAAACCCCAAATCTGAAGTCCAAAAGTTTGCTGATAAGGAGAAGAAAAAACTTTTATTGTATTACTAGAGCATGGACCTACTAGTACTAGGTCCATGCTAAGTTAGTAAGAGTAATTGAGTTGATAAATCAAGTCAAGAAAAAAATATATGCCACATGATTTGGGGCTTTGGGCAAGGGGAATGCCGTCAAGGGGGGGGGGGTGGCTTATCTCCATCTCTGATGAGGGTAGGCTCATCTTCATCTAGATCTGTGATGAGGGGTGGTTTATCTCCATCTCTGATGAGGGTTGGCCCATCTTCATCTCTGATGAGGGTTGGCTCACCTCCATCTCTGATCTGATGAGGGTTGACACATCTTCACCTCGGATGGGGGATGGCTCATCTATTGGAGAGGTGGCTCATTTTCAACGCTGAAGGCCGGGGTGGCTCATTTCTCTGATGAGGGATGGCTCATCTTCATCTGTGATGAGAGGTGGTTCATCTCTGATGAGGGTTGGCTCATTTTCCACTCTGAAGGGGGGTGGCTCATCTTCTCTGACGAGGGATGGCTCATCTTCATCTCTTATTGGCGATGCATTTGGCATTACAATTACGTGCACTCATGATACATAAAAAGGGTTTAATTCAAAAGACGTGCGCCGAATGAAAAATGTCTGTTCTGACCAAAGGAATCCTATACCTCTAGCAAAATTTCTCCCCCAGAATGGTGAATATCCCTAGAAATCAAATATCTTGCCCCTTTGTGAAAAAAAAATTGCTTTCATGAAATATGGAGTATTAATGTTTAGTATTATGACAATGGAGATGTTAATGACCTTCCACTCACGAGTGATGATCGGGAAATGAGCTTAAATGTGCGATATGGATGATTTAAATTTATTATATTGAAGGTTTGGGCGCATGCGCAGAAACACACGCATCCTGAACTATAACATGCCTAACCCATTTCAACTACTTAATTTGGAATTTTAAACCATTTTTTGAAGCATTGGAAAGTAAAAATACTAAACATGTTGTTTGCGCCCTCATGTGACCTTATTAAGCAGAATCGGCAAATAATCAGCGGCCTCTCGCGTCAGCGCCCGCACATTCTGTCAAAATGTCGGCGCCCACGAAGCGCCTACTGGTCGTGTATTCAACGAACATACGTGACCTCCATACAAAGTTTGAAAGAAATCCGTTGAGAAATGTGACCGCTATAGAGCGCACACAAGAATGTGACGCGGCGGTGGCGTCGGCGGTGGCGGCGGGGGACTACAGTGGGCCAGAATGGCTCCAAAGTGCGCAAAAATTCATATTCACTGAGTTTTACTTAAAATTTAAACTTAGATGATGGGTCTATGCTATTCAGACCCGTAGAATCCAATGAAAATATTTTCGAATACCTATGACGTCATTAAAATGCCGATTTCTGATTGGCTGCCAAAATCCGGTGGAAAATAACATATTTCTCGTATTACAATGATTTTCCTACTTCATAAAATTGATAATGCGATATCTATGCTTCTATATCAACAATTGAAAACGGTGTTAACTTAAAGCTCAGGCATATGGTAGGTAAGAGTGACTTAAAGGGGGGCGCTCTAAGTGGAAAATATTTATAATAATGAGAAACTTGCAATGTATTGCAATGTATGTCATTACTTGAAAGTAAACTTTGATAATGCATATACGAATGAAGTAATAATATTCAGCTAACTGAAAAATGAGTTATTAAATGAAGTTTCTAAAAAAAAATGAAAGAGCGCCCTCTGTAGCCTTAATAAGTTTGCGAAAGAGAGAGAAACGTACCTGTATCACTAAAAGTAATTATGTAGGTACTATCGAGTTATCAAAATCATAATACTGACTGATAAAATCCATGCATATTTGAAGTCCTTTTGCCCTAATGTTTATACTGTCAGAAGAGTGACATAGTTCGAAATGCTTCGCCTTTAAATATTTACTGAAGCCATTGTTAATTACTCAGAATGTTGGGTCTGTAAAAAAAAAAGATTAAGAACATTTTGAGAGCTTGGTTTTGGTGTTGGACAAATTATGATACAAATCCTACTTTCTCCAAAGGTTTCAAAATTATATTAATTATAAACAACCGGTATGAATTTTAAACTACATGACAGTCATTAATCGCGCCCTCTCAACAACGGGGTCTAGATATGTCCTAACTAAATAGTTCCAAAGCCTTGAAAATAATCGAATAGTAGAGGGGAAATGTACATATAGTACTATACACTAATTAAAAATAAATTAAAAACTAATTACAAATAAGAAACATGCTTATATAAAAATATATCTTTTATAAAGATATACAGGCAGAGGAATACAGGTAGATAGATAAATAGATAGATAGATAGATAGGGAGATGCGTGTATGAAAAGATAGATGGATATATAGATAGATGGATGGGATGCGTGTAGATAGATAAAAATAAATAATGCACTCAAAAGGCGAGCTAAATCTTGCCTTTTGGACTTCCTTTAGAAAGAAACAATTCTCTACAGCCCTGCTCATTTTTCAAAGAAGAGAAACTTCCATTGCTTGACAAGTTTGGGTCGTTTAAAGAATTCTGGCTTGGAAGCAAGCAATTGTTTATTTATACAAAATAGGAGCATTTACGGACAATGGAAACTAATATCAGATCTCCCTCATACCCTACATCATAACAGAAGCCTATTCTATTTATATAGCAAATTAGCAATATCACAAACATGAACTACATCTACACTTAAAGGTTATTAATAATTTTACAGGATAAGACTTAGGCCTACCTTAAACGAAGAATAGAAAAAAATAAAATAATTTCCTCGGGATATAAACATTGTAAAAAATTGAGCATGCATTAGAATACTGAACACCACTGAACATCTTTGGCATAAAAAAAACCCAGATCAATTTAGGCAGTAGTGGTAGTCATTGCACCCGCTTGATGTTAACATTTAAATCCTATCCACAGATTGTGATGAACATGCCGCCCCAGTCGCCTCTTCTCTTTTCATTCTCTCTCTCTCTCTCTCTCTCTCTCTCCCTTTCTTTCTTTGATCTTTTTTCTCTCTCTGTTCTTCTCCATCTCTCTCTCTATATTTTCTTTTTCTACCTCAGTTTTCGTTTTCTGTTATGTTTCCCTCCACTTTTTTGTTTCCGAACTTCACTGAGGAAACTTGGGAATCTCTTCTTGACCGACGAGTGTTCTACCACTGAAGACTGGACTAAAGATTAAAATGCAATCCATATATGTTTGGATATAAGTTGTTTTCTGACCTGTCCCATCATCTAAAATGGGCCAGAAGACTATTAAAGCTTCTTTCGGTACTCATGTCAAAATGGATATTTAACTTTTATTCTTTGCTGTGCATGTGTGCATTGCCTGCGCATTTTTATGAACACATGCATGGCGCGCTTCTATCCCATGGAAGATTTAGGCGAAAAAAAGAGGCTAACATTCGGGTGGAAAATGGGTTCTTACTCAAAAAGTTGGAAAAAGTAGCAGGCAAATTTGGTATCAGTGTAAAGCATGAACTATAAGAAAGGCGATCGTGATATTTTCAGCGCGGAAATCGACGGAAATGTTAACCATCTTTGGGCATGAAAAAAAAAAGTTATTTCCCCCTAATATTTCGTGTTTCATCCAAACTTACTTTCGAGAGGAATAAGAGTTCGCCTGTAAACTATATCATTATTCAAAATAACTATTCTGGAATAAGCATTTTCAATTTGAAGTGCATTAAACAACCCGTTTGGCAAAAACCTTTAATTAAACGCAGTATTGCATTTTACACAATGCATAATAAATAATCAGAGTTTCGGGTCTATTTGAATAACAAGAGCCCCAGGGGGCACGACGCTCACCTGAGGTGGATCAATTCACATCTGGTGCATGTTCTCTCTAGCACCACCAGGAGATATGTTAGAAATTGAAACAACTAGGAGGATGTACATGAGATGATGTTAGAAATTAACATAATTCCCCCCCCCCCCCCACCCCCATGGTCTACAATGTCATGTATTATTTGAATCTCCTACATCTAAGGATGATTTCCACCAAGTGTGGTTGAATTCCGATCATGTGTTTTGGAGAAGAAGATCAAAATGTACATTTTACCTGGCAGCGCCCCCCCCCCCCCCTCCAGTATGTTACCCCCACAGGGCCCCTATAGGGCCACTCAGAGAAATTTCATGAACAACATTCATTCTTCATCTATAGAGGTATCTCCATACACAATACCAAGTCTGAGCTATGCCTGGTTCTGGAGAAGAAGAAGTTTGAAATTTACATAGCTTTTACAATATTGGGGGCCCTCCCCCTGGGCCCCTGGGGGCCACATGTACCATTTTAGCAACTTTGGGTCCACTACCCCGAAGGATGATTCCTACCAAATCTGGTTGAATTCCGATCATGTGTTTTGGAGAAGAAGATCAGAATGTATTTTGCCTGGCAGCGCCCCCCCCCCCCCCCCCCCCCCCCCTCCAGTATGTTACCCCCACAGGGCCCCTATAGGGCCACTCAGAGAAATTTCATGAACAACATTCATTCTTCATCTATAGAGGTATCTCCATACACAATACCAATTCTGAGCTATGCCTGGTTCTGGAGAAGAAGAAGTTTGAAATTTACATAGCTTTTACAATTGGGGGCCCTCCCCCTGGGCCCCTGGGGGCCATATGTACCATTTTAGCAACTTTGGGTCCCCTACCCCTAAGGATGATTCCTACCAAGTTTGGTTGAATTCCGATCATGGGTTTTGGAGAAGAAGATGAAAATGTAAAAAGTTAACGGAGGACGGACGACGGACGCCGGACAAATTTCCATCGCAATAGCTCACTCGAGCCTTAGGCTCAGGTGAGCTAAAATGACCACTTAAAATTAATTTCAAGAAGAAATACTGCTCAGAGGTGTTCTACACGTTGTAATCTTCGCTTAGAACGTGAAAAAAACTAATTCTGTTTCATTGACCAAATCCCTATTTTGGCGCACTTTTGCTCACACCTGGCCCACCGTGCGGCGGCGTAACGCTGCTGAATCCAAAGTATCCTCCGGCATTCTGCCGGGGCATACAATAATTGGGGATATAAACTATTATTTAATTCACAATCTGAAACTAAAACTGCTTTATTCATTTTCTATTTTGTACGCATATGAAGTACTGTTCTGTATAATGGTTATGTTTTGCTCTAAGTAAAAGTAACACTATTCAAGTGTAAATTTGTAAAAATCATTGACTTATATAAAGAAATGAAGAGTTCTAAAGGGGGAATTAGAATATAATTATATACAATATTTATTAGCCCATATTTCAAGCATGGGTAAAGCAATACATATATTTATTATTTTTTTTAATAACAATATAAATTCAACATAGTCATGAACTTTTGTACAAAATAAATCATGATTTTGGTAACACAAAACTTAAATCAATCGAATCATTGATACATACAAAGTCATGTATGAAGGAAACATCTAAAATGATGAAAATGCATAATTTAACAAGATTGCTACAAAGAACTGGATTATTCTACAATGAGAATATTTGTGACATAATATTGAAAAATTACGCAAGCAAACATGACCATCTTCAATTCCTCAATATTAATATAGCTTCATCAAAATATTTTCTGAAAAGAAGTTTCAATTAGCGTTCAATACATTTACACATATATATCATAAACCAGAGACAAGGTACTTTTCACCTGGTACACCTAGTGATCATTAAAGAAAAAAGTATATTCTTCATTGTTTTAAAGGGATAAATAAATGTTCAAAGTGAATGTTCAAATTATTAGATGACTCTAGGTCCAGAAGAATTTTTTCACATAGAAAAGGGTAAGGGCCAAATAAGTAATGGTGATACATATATATATACATGTATACTCTTTTAGATATTACCACTAATGGTTACAATCATGGGTGTCGATCCCAGGGGGTATATATCAAGAAAAAAAATTGAGGTGGGGGGATGGCCTGTATTATCAACCCCCCCCCCCCAATATTTTTGGATAATAAGAAATGCCATAATTTCAATGCGAAAATTACGTTCGCTCGCATTGTTACTCTCAATTCAGGGGTTCTGTCCATTGGCGTTGATTCGTGCATATCTTCTTTTAATAAAAAAACATTTTGGGATGCTCTAAAATGCAAGTTTCATAGACTGATTTTTTAAAAAGTCCCTGGTGTGGGAGGGGAATACCCTTCTGCATTGTTTGCCCCGGCCGTAATAATCCCTAGATGCGCAACTGGCTTTGCTCCCTAAGCGGTCACCCACCCCCCCCCCCCCCAAATCATGAACACGGTTCGACACCCCTGGGGGGCGTTTCATAAAGCTGTTCGTAAAGTTATGAATGACTTTACGAACGACTGGAACATGTTATTGCATGCTATACTAATCAGATTCTCAAGATTTAGCACGAGTACTGATCACCAGTCGTGCGTAAAGTCGTGCGTAACTTACGAACAGCTTTATGAAACACCCCCCTGGTTACTATTACAAAAAGATATGGTTCTATCTACATGCCAAAAGATATTGATTTTCAACAATTATGCACTCTGTGTTCTGGAAATGTCTTTACGTACAACTAGCTTTCACTAATCTACATGTACTGTATATTCATAATTTTTACAATCTGTGATAAAGATTAGAGTATCATTATAAAATTCACAGTAGTATAGTTTCCCTATAAGGTAGTTTAACGAAATGCAATTGCGTGTAAATTAGACCCGGGAAAGCTCATAGAGAAAATTGCTAGTTTTGTCTATGCATCTAAAATCACAGTCAGACTTATCAGAATAAAATGCTTAAAATGTTCATGGAGTTAAATACTAATTCTACTTTTTAATATTTTGGTTCTGCCTCTATAGAATAGAATTATCATTTAACCCATTGGCTACGGGAACCGGATCGTCCCTGTATCAAGCCTATGGGAAAGAGAGAATCCAGTAGTGAACGGGTTAAAATAATTTTGTCATATGCTTCTTTCCCGCATTCTTACACGCCATCACATTTCGCTAGGCTACCTATGTCCAAAGGTATTTATTATTAATGAATGTTGCTGCTATTAATTTCTTTATCAGTTTGGTTTCTCTTTACTAATAATTAATCATTTCACAATCCAATATAAAGTGTAAACTATTATTATGGAATTTGTTATAAAATTATTTTCCCCTGTTTATGTCTAAAGGTTTTCTGTGATGACTGACTGCTCTCAGTTTATTTTAATGCTTGGTGCCCCTCTTATCTGACACGGACTGCTTTTGTTTTAACTCTTTGGCTCCTGAGAGATCATACTGGAATCCCTTTTTCTTGGCAGCTTCTTCTCGTTTTAAAACCTGCAAACACAGACAGAAAGGGGCGATAAAGCGAGAGGGTTAATCATAATAAGAAGTCAAAATCTACATAAATAATTGGGTCTTATGTTTGCTGGTTAGCCACACTACATGTACTATCAATACTGCTCTTCCTGTAGGCCCTGCAATTATGATTACCCTATCATTACCAGGTACTCATTTAATACATGTGGGTTGAGAGGGGAAAACGTGGGCAAGGTACCTTGTCCAAGGATGTAAGCACCACAGCAAGGATTGAACCCGGAGTTCTCGTGTGGGAATCAAGGACTTTCAAGTTCACCAACATACAACAGTGCTCCCACATTAAAGGCGGTATCTTACTGAGCGGCGAATGCTTGCGAATGTAGCAAATTGGGGGGTTTCGTCAGGGTTTGTAAAAGGTTGCAGAGAAGTTCGCGAACAGTTTTTACTATTGCAAACAGTTTTCCTTGTCACAAAGAAATTTTGAACATGTTCAAATTTCTTTGCAAATTAATTTTTCCGCAAACATTTGCAAACCTTTGCACATCAGTCGTAAGCCTTGCAAACGGTTGTAAGACGTGTCGCTATTACTCGCTGAGGGTTTTTTTTTTAATTCACCAATGCTACATCCTGATCCACCACGTGACCATGGTTTCACCTGACCATGTCGCTAATGACAGAGGAGAACCCTGATTTTCGCCAACATTCGTCAGAAAAGATGATGATCTAACACCATGATACACTGAAAAATGATAATTTACAGCATTGTGCAGGTCATGAACCTTAAAAAATTCAATAGACCCTTTCATAGTTTTAGCAAATGTCCTAAACAACTCCAAATATTTCAAAGAAGGGTACGTTACACTTTGCATTAAGAATAATCACTCCCAACGTCTACGAGGTGCCCCATTAAAAGTTTGGTTTCGCCTTTTAAAAAAGAATACTTCCACCCTTGTGCCAACTAATACAGGGCTTGCGCATGAATGAATAATGGGTACATAACTTGCATGACAATCAATTTGGTAGCTGTTTCATTGGATTTCACAATATCCATCTGCCCATCCACAGAGTGTAATTTAAAGATTCAATATGTTGTTCGTTAGTTGTTTTTTTGCTGTTATTATTTTGTGCGGGTGGGGGTTTGTTGGTACCCCTATGGAATCTGATGGGATCAATTTTAGATTATTTAGCCCACTCTATGATATTCTCATGGTGTTGGGTGTCCAGTTATTTATTTAATATTCAGAGTATGCTATTTCAAAGTTTGAACAAAGCGTAACCACTGAATTTAGCCCAGAGAAAAAGAATAGTCAACATTCAACTCAAAATAACAGAATTTCTTGAACTACCCGCATACATGCGTTTCCTTATTTTGAATTCAATAAAATCTAAACTCCTTTAACTCTTTTTTTCGCTACAGACCAAAATCCTACTGTATACTCTGAACCAGTGGCGGATCCTGGGGGGGGGGGCACTTCCCCCCCATGCCCAACCCCCCATTTGGAAAAAAAGTATGCATTTTGACCGTAAAGGATCCGCCCTTTTGTCGACTGTGACCCCCCCCCCTTTTTTAAATGAAAACTTTTTTCTTTTTTTTTTTTTTTTTTGCTTATGGAGGTAAACTGGACCCCCAAAACCCTCCCTCCCCAAACGAGCGAGAAGCTGGCAAGACCAAAAAAATATGGGTCTACCTTTTCCAAAAGTTGATAAACCTGCATTTGTCCCCTCCCCCCTTTATACTAAATCCTGGATCCGCCCCTGCTCTGAACTATATGGTACATACACTGTATGTATGACAAGAGTTGACTGTGGCAGTCCACGGTTTATTCCATTTGTTGCACACAGCCTGTAAAAGAGTTAAAGGTTCAGAGATTCTGCACATAGTTAAAAAGAATGTCAGATGACTTACCCCTTTCATGATCTTTTGTTTGAGTTCATTCTGTGTGAGCGGTCTGTTGTCATCGTCACTCATCTCGGAGCCCTGGTCGCTGTCGTACTCGTCCCCGGTTGACGGTGGGAGGATGTTGAGCTGAGCAGGGGCTGCAACGGGTCCCTTACCAAGCAGACCGGGTACTTTGGACTCGACCTGTCAACAAGAAAGTAACATATTTTTGAGTCTCTCTTTAATTACCAAACTTAGAATCACCTTTCAGCTCTAAAATGTACTTTGTAGCTTTACCTGCAAATCCATTTTTTATCACTTTTCATTACTTCACCTTTTGATAGTTTACAAACATGTGTCAAATAAAATTTTATGAGATAAGCTTTTTAATCATGGTTCCTATTTCTTCCATTTTCATCATAATAAACACAGTGTTTCACGATATCAAACTTCATAATTCATAAACCGGTTTTGAATTACAAGAACGACAAGCCATTCTTTTTCAAAAAGTATTAAATTCAATATGGAATTGGTGTGTTTTGAACTCCCTCAAAAAAGATTACCTCAGTTCTTCTAACTACCTTCTTTTCTCACTTTCTTACTTCTCTATCTACATGAACTTCCTCCATTTCTTTTTCAACTATAGTTCTTTTAATTTCCTACAAGGACAAAACCAACCAATTATCCTCTCAAGAACTTACTTACATGTATGTGGTGTCTTTGACAAGACTTCAGAGCATTTCAATTTAAATGACTTTGTGAAGGAAGATAGAGAAGAGAGCGTTTGGCACAATGCCAAAGACTCAAGAAATCAACCCAAGGGCAATTTTAATGGCTTTGTAAATCACCCTCTGAAATACACAGACAGTACAATGACATATATATTCTACTGCGCTGAATAGAAAGTATCGCATTATTACTCCAGCTTTAGCCGAGCTGCAATGATAGGTGCTAAGGCATTCAAGGAATTTCTGCCTACCGGGTACCCATTTACTTCACCTGGGTGGAGAGTGGCAAATGTAGATGAATGTCTTGCCAAAGGACATTAGCGCAGTGGCGGGATTCGAACTGCAAACCATGTGATCCACAGTCCGGGTATTGACACATTGCCCTGGAGTGATTTCTTGAAAGTCCTTGCAATTTGTTTGAACTGTTTTACAAAGAGTATAATGCTACAAGGAAGAGAGCGTACCTGATCAGCATTCTTGGCGTCATGGTATATGCTAACAGTGAGAAGCTCATTGGTTCTCTGCTCAACCAGTCCTAGATACTGCATGATGGTATCGTCAGTCACACCCGCTGCACTGCCGAGCATGCTGGTGATCATCGAACTGTCACAGCTGGTCTTGGTGAAGAGCGAGTTCACACCTAGATCAAATAAACCGTTGAATGGAAGTGTGAATGAAATTGAATTGAAATTAACTGGTCACACCAGCAGCACTGCCAAGCATGCTGGTAATCATCAAACTGTCACAGTTGTTGTAGAACAACTGTTACTAAACCGAATAATACCTTGACATTGCCACTTATATACATATGCTAGAGGCTTGATACAAATAAACTGCCTAAAATAACACTGAATCAAGTTTCATTTAACTAAAATCAATATTTCTTTGACAAAAACACTAAAAAAAAATTATCAGCATCATGAGGCATTCTCACCTCCTTTGAGTTGGTCTAAGATCTTGTTGACACTCTTGATCTTGGAGTCGTTTTCATCAGCCATCTTGGTGGATGCCACTTGCCTCTCCTCCAGATCCTTCAGGATGGCCTTACGCTCTGCTTCCATCTCAGAACCCTGGTGCTCAAACTCACGCATCTCCTGCTTGGTCTGTAAAGGTCAGAATGATAGCAATAGTGGTAATGTTGAAATTGACAGGAGGAACTAATGGCAGAAGACAGAGGGGCAGACAGAAAGCTGAAGACAGAAAGTTATTACATTAACACCCCACCAATCTCCAAGCTATGGGACATAGACAGATAGATAGATAGAATGTTGACTTGACTAGCCCAAAACCCACTAACTCAGACACTGTTATGCTGCTAGATTTAAAACTTCGTGTATGGTCTAAAGTAAAATTAGATTAAGAAAAAAACAAGACCTGCAGTTTCCCTTGGTGAAAAACACATTTAACCCAGTCTAAACAAAGCATCAAATTTAACTTATGTACATGTAGTAGAACATAGGCCAAAGCATTTCATAGCAGCATGAATGTTTAATTGTCACTTCATCGTGCCTTTCCCAATCAAGAAAGAATGATTACCCACCTCCTCAATTTGGTCAGAGAGCAGTTCCATCTCGTTGTTCTTCTCATTGACAAAGTTAAAGAGAGCAAAGTTCCTGTCCTCCGTCTCGATAAATTTGTTGACAAGGAGATCGAGGACTTCCTCCTTGGTGATCTCTGAGATGCGCTCGAAGGCTGCCTCGTAAGCCTCGATGGAATCCTCCTGTCGCTCACGACGACGCTTGTCAGCCGCTTCCATTTCTGCGGTAGGAAGAGTAGAGGGATAATGTTGTCATCCTTATAATTTGTATTGTGCATAATTTTACACAATGAATTAATTCTTGATTCCTTGTAAACATGATGCTGCCACTTTGTTTCTTCACAAAAAATATATTGATATTTTTTAGTAATATATGGTGGCACTGCAGGATGTTAAGCATCTATTGTAATCATCTGATGATGCAGAAATTAAGTACTGGCCTTTCTTCTGTCTCCAAGCCTCGAGGTAGTCATCCTCTTCACTTTCCTTGCCCTTGAAAAATTGCATTACATTTCTTACATAATTTCTCATTCAATTTCATTCATCAGACAGGTGTACAAATTCTGTGGTCTACAATAAGAGTTAGGCATCTTGCACAAGTGTGTAAATGTGGTGGAACTTTAAGCATGAAGCATCTCAGTGCTAATCTTTCTTCTGTCTCCAAGCTTGAGGTTTTCATCCTCTTCCATTTCCTTGCCCATGAAATTTTCACTAAGTTTCTCATTTCTCAATAAATTTCATTCATCATACAGGTGTTTAAAGCATTTGGAACTCCATGGGTTAGGCATCCTGCAAGAATGAAGTGCTAACCTTTCTTTTGCCTCCATGCCTTGAGGTAGTCATCCTCTTCTCTTTCCTTGCCCTTGGTGTTCATGAACTCCCTCAGCTTCTTGTCATGATCGATGATCCTCTGGAGTTCCTTCATCTCCTGCTGATGTTGGGCCATGTCTTTATCGGCTTTCTCCTTCAGGAGGATCATCTTGGCCTGGGCTTCATCCCGAGAGTCGTATGCCTGGGTAGACTGGTCAATCACCTCACCTATCTCCTGGCGCAGATCAGACTTTTCCTGTGGAATTTAATTGAAAAGGACATTTTGGAATAAGCCAGCACTGCTCAGAACACTTTGAGGTTGAAGGGCTGATTACTACCAAATCTACCAATTGTTTCACAAAAAGATGTAGTCGCTAGGATCCCATCCCCCTAGTTTTATAAATATCTGAAAACAGTATAACACATGATTATTTTTTTTTTAAATTTGAAAAGCATTTATAAAATGCAGCACTGAAAGCAAACCATAAGCATGCAACATGTTCACATTTTCATGTAATGATAATGACAGTTGGATACACATAATACTGTATACATGTATCATAAATATATAAGCTCTAGCTGAGATTCCAAGATGTTATCCTTTCTACCAGGTAACGAATTACTTCACATGGGTCAAGAGTGGACAATGTCAAAAATGTCTAGCAAACAGACATCACATTTAATAGTGCCCTGGTAGGGATCAATGCAAAACAACTTTGTATGTTGGATTCTGTCTGATCTATTTGTGTATCTCCATAACTATTTTCAGAAACATTAATTCAACAGTCTTCTTACCTTGTCCAGTTTCTTGCGGATGTTCTCAAAGCGCGTACGCTCCACTCTGAAGCTGTCGATCTCCTCGCGCAGACTGGCATTCTCCGTCAGCATAGCATTGAACTTCTCATTAGCCTGGAAAAAAAAGACAATGATTTTAAAAGATCTTAAGTCCCAATCTATATTTCTTTCTTGCAGAGGCATGTACAGTCAAACCTACTTTAGTGACCACCTGTCTATAAAGACCACAATATTTGTTTCCCTTGAAAAGTGTTTCTCGTTGAAATGTGTATTAAAAACGTGTACAAAACGACCACCTGCTCATAAAGAACGCTTTTTTTTTCTCCCTTAAGCAGTCTTTATATACAGGTTTCACTTTATTTCATACCGTTTTATGCATTGGAGAAAGCTGTGATTGCCCTTTCACAGAGGAAGGAATTTTATTTCATCCTTTCCATTTCATAAGTGGAAAATCAGAAATATGAACAGTATTTTTTTTTTCATTTCTAAAATAGCAATAGGTTTACGAGCATACATTTTATCGTTGACCCATGGAAGCTACCTTAACCTAAGTTTACAATGAGAAAATGTAATAATCCCCTAAAATCGACCCTTAAATGCTCATTTATGATCCCCCACTGGAAACTTGGTGGAGCAGAAGGGGTTTGATGAGCTAAGCATTTACCTGGTGAAGTCTGTTCTCTTTCACCCTGATGGCCTTGATTGTCTTCTGTGTATGCTGCTGACTGGCGTGTACTCCCCCCATGCATTTGTGCTGGTCACGAATCTCCTTCTCCTTCTTGCGGATCTTGGTATCTAGATCTGCCTGCTTTTCCTTCTCATCTTTTACCATTTGCATGTAGTTATCTGAGTGGGACCAACATTAACATGATTCATTACAGTTCACGCAGCAAGATCCAAGGTGATTTCGTGACTTCCCCCGATATTGCATTAAAAGATAAAATGCTTAGAAGTTGTCCTGTGCTCATGATCATATAGTAGGCCTATAGCAGACCTGCCAACCCTGAAACCCAAGAAATGGGAATAAATGCCAAGGCAGAGGCTGAAAATAGGGACATTTCTGAGTTTCCTATACATTACTACAGACAGATTTTTTACAAAAATAGGGACACAATGGTAGAAGTGACTCTTTCTTTTACCCAAAATCGGGACTGTCCCTGTTAAATGAGGACAGTTGGCAGGTATGTATCATGTGGGGGGGGGGGGGGGGGGTTGAAGTTACACACGTCATTCTTTGTATTACATGGATGTGTTAGAAAAGCATAATACATTACAAATTATGGATCTGTACCTCTCTTATCAATGAGGCCGCTGAGCTTATCAACGTTTCCACCGTCTCGGGACTGATTGGTCTGACTGTCAGAGAGTTTAAAATCTTTCATCAGTTCCTCCTTCTCTGCCTCCAGTGTCTTGATCTCATTACTGTAAGAGGAATGTAAAAACAAAGAATTAGTGTGAAGGCCAATACAGACACGAGGCAAAAAAACTCTTTTAAAAGAATTGCTGTTGCAGTATCACTGAGATCAGAACAAAGCCTTTACATTTTTGTACTGTATTTACACACGGCACTGTGAATACAAGTACATGTAGGGACCATTGGTACATGCAGCTATGTATTTTCAAATTTTGTTAACCCAGTGGAAAAAAAAAATAGTGAGAAAAATTTGCTCTATGTATGTTATTGGCATATAATATCTTGATCTCATTTCTGTAGGATGTGAATGTCAATTCCAAAAATTAGTGTAAGGGGGAAGGGTGGTTCGGATCTAATAAAACTCTGAAATGCTTTCTGATCAGGCCTAATTGGAAACATTCTAATGCAAACTCAGAGAGGGACTTGCACCATCTTATTCTGATTCACCTACAGAATACTGATCACTTACATGTACATGTCTATGTGACTTAAAAATGTCATTTTCCGTAGAAAGGATTAGTGTTAGGGGTCATTTAACCTTGACGTCAACATGCTCTCAGACTCAAAGGGCCAAATTGGACATAATTCAATTGCAAACTAGAGTCTTCCTGACCTACTAAATCTTCATCAACTATCAAGGGACAGTGTGATATTACTTACAGTTGGCGTCTAATCAGGTCTTGAGATTCGATGTTGTAGGCGTTACGATCACCCTCCATGATGCGGTACTGACGCTGAAGCTTACTCAGCTCAGACTCAGCTTAAAAGTAGAGAGAAAACAAACTAAGGTTTTTCTTGTGATTTTATTGAATTGTCAGTCATTCAAGATACTTGAAAAAAAATCACTTGTGGAATCAAACTTGAAAATGGGACTGTGAGAGGAAACAGGAAAAAAAGCAAAAAGGGACAAAGGCCTAAAATTTACAGTGTTGTATGTACATCAGTCATCATACATGTATGTATTGTACCTACATGTATGATAACATTATCAATTGACGGGTTCGGGCTAACTCGGCACTAGGGCGAACTCAGCATCACACGCGAATAGTTCCAAGAGTTGAAGAGCAATCTACACACGGATCACTAAATAGCCATAAATTTTATATAATTTAACCTCTTGAAATTGTTAATACTACATCTTTAGTAACTATTTTACACATTTCCATCAAATAACCTTGAATGTGGGTGTTAAAAAATATGTACTTAATGCAAAAACTGACACTAGTATTTGCGATCGATTCGCCTGTTTTGCATAACTCGGCCGCAATTTTCCGCTGAGTCCGAGTTGGCCCTAGTGCCGAGTTAGCCTGGATCCCAATTGACAGTCAAGGGAATAATTTACCTGGTATAGCATAGCAATTTGCAATATATTTTGGGTATGATGCACTACACGAATTTACAGATGTGTAGAATGTGTAGACATTTTAAACAAAATATTTGTCTGCTGACTGAAATTGCTATTCAAATTTCAGTTTATTCTCTGCAGTCACTTAAGATACTAGAGGGAAATTCAATATTATTTATTAACATTACAAATAGCAGATATACAGAAAATTAACAATTCAATAATACAGGAACTGGATGAAATCATTTTATAAAGTATTATAAACAAAAGAAGGAGGGAGAGAGGAGGAAAAGTTCAATTCACAGAAGAAAAAAAATAGGAGAGAGTGAGAGAGAGAACAAACTTAAGTAAAGGAAAAAAAGATGAGATAGGTTTAGATCTTAATTAATTGGTCTGAAATAAAATAATAAATGTTAAGATATAAAACCATTCCTAAACTTGAAAATCATTTTCCTCTTTCAACTTACCCAATTGTTGGTCAGCATCAACATCGCTGATGTCAGAGCGACGGCTTGCAGATCTGGGAGCTCCTCGGGGCATATTGACAGGTTACTTGTCAATCCACAAAAGTATAATAATTTCTGAAAGAAATCAGTACAAATTAATGTTAAAGTTTCTGATTTCATGTGCACGTCTATCCCCGAACGAGACGGAGCCATTGATTCACAGGCCATGCACAACAGATGCACAGCACAGATAACTAACAACTATTAAATAGAGGGGGTCTACATCCAGACTAGACCAGAGGTAAAGCGTTTAAGCTAGACTAGTCTACCGCTGACCCGGTAGTCGGTACTGCCTACGGCAGTGAGGTCCAATTTTCTCATGTGCAATACATTATTATGCAATAGTACATGTACAAGTACATGTGCAAGGTATGTTGTACATGCGCACACACTTATGGTATGAACGTACAAACATTCAGAATGCATGGCACGTGCTATTTGTCAACAAGTCACGCACAGGAATGAAGGTATATAGCCCAGGTGTAAATACACTAATGTGCGGAATTGCCATTTTAAAGATCGCACGATATATAGATCTAGATCACTCAATTTACGTATAGAGTGTCTCTGAGTTGTGTACGTATTGTGTTCAGTGTATAGTATTTAAGTGATTTTCATACACTTATAACTTCACAAAATACATACGCAGCGCATACGTAACTGGAATTATGTAGATTGTAACTAAATACAGTACCGTGCGATCTGTCCACTCTTTAAATTGGTAATTCCACACATTAGTGTCTTTACGATGGGGCTACCTTTATCTTCCTGTGCCATGGGCTTGGTGAAAATAGCGATAACCCATTACGCAATACACTTCACCACCATCGACATCGTTGGACATACCAAGAGTGACTGCAGCGCAAAGGCAGGCTTCCTGAACGAAGGAAGATGGAAGACCAGTGAGTTTTTACCCTACTTTTATCAATATTTTTTGTTAATCATTGGTTTTTTTTAGTTGCTTGCCAGTAGGGTGCGCGCCCCGGTATTCGGTCACTTAAAAAGAAATCGCCGCTGATATGAATACCTATCTCCTTAAATTGACAATCTACCATCAAAAGAACCGCAAAATTGTCCTTTAAATAATTATCAAAATAATTTAAAACATGGAAACTTACCCAAAAAAATATCGCCGACAGAAGAAGGAGAAGTTTTCCGCCCAGTATTCGGTCGGCGCCGCCCACAATTCGGTCACGCGATAGTGCGCTGCATCTCGGGAGAGTTATATAACCATTTTTGTCACATTTCTGCGTTTTTAGGCATTTTCTGTGGCTTCTATATATTCATACTTAAATGTATGAGATTTTTTATCCATTAAAATCCACAAATCGAAGATCTAGGGTCAGAAATAATGAACAAAATGTATTTCTAAAAAGAGCAAAGCGCAAAGCGACAAGTTGCACACAAAGCGCGTTGGCGCAAGGCACTCAATGTTGCCTGACCGAATACTGGAAGAGCGCCATCTCACTGGCAGGGGTGAGGTATATATTCTCTTGCTCATCGCCGAGATCGCCATTTGCAAATTCGCTGCGATAGAGGGAAGACCCGGAAGCTCCTCTTCACACACATACTAAATTCATTGCACCTGCACACATAGTTATTTCACCATAGGCGTCTACATATGGCTATGCGTGTTAACTCACGCGCTAACGGAACCCGGAAGTGCGGAAACTTGGGTAACACTGACCAGTTTCGAGGGTATTTGGAGATCTTTTCCAGGGCGTCTGACCTGAATTGCTTTCAACATTAGAGGTACCTTGTTCATGTGTCTGTTATGTACAGGTTTCGAGCCTCAAAAATTATTCATGAGTTCTTCACAGCTGTTCAAAGAGCTGCGTGACCGAATTCTGGAATATGACCGAATACCGGCGCGCGCATCCTATACTAGACCGAAAATTCTGTCTCTCGTTCGTAGCTCTTCACTTAGTCTTAGAGACAGAAACGCTCCATTCACTCGCCTGTGCAAACAGAATCCCATTGACTCACACACTATACCGTTTGAATACGGCTGGAAGATTTTCAAACGGAGAAAACCTTGGACCCTGAATTACCTGAAAAAGGAGCATTAAAAGGAATAACAGTCAAATTGGTAAGTTGAACATGTTCGTTTAAGTATACAGCCTAGGCCTAATCTATTTAATTTACACAAATATTGTTAAAATGTGAATAATACGATTTACAAAAACGACATGCCTACTGTCAAGCGGTTGACAGTGAGTTTGCACAGGCGAGTGAATGGAGCGTTTCTGTCTCTAAGTGAATGGCCGACCCTATCCAAATAAGAGGCTAACGAACGAGAGACAGAAAATTTCGGTCTAATCCTATGCCAACTTGTTTTTGTTAGCGTACATATTGAGCACATTTTTTTGCTCAAATAAAAAAAGAGGATGGCCAAACTGGGCTGTGACATGAGACACTGTGTATGTAAAAAGTAAAAAAAAAAGTGCAACTGCAAGGTTAATTATATAACCTCACATAATATTAAATGTGAGTGCAACAGATCGGACTAGTCTTACTCTTAGCGGCTTTTGGTTTGGGTATTAATAATGGTACATCACTACTACATGTAGGCCTACTCATTGGATTACCATGTCCAATTGGCAGCCTCTTGGCTGCTGTTGGCGGCTTTTAGTAGGACCCAAAAACATAAAAACATTGACTCTGAACTGGCACTCTACAGCATGATCATGAGCATGCAGCATCATTTATAACTTTGTCTGCGCTGCACTACGCTGTTTGCGCTGCACAAGCGCCTGAAGCGCAGGCAGGGAGAGACGACTCAAATCGCATTCTCCAGTCTGCGATTCAAGTTAGCACTTATTATTAGATAAAACTTTTAAATGAAACATTCTGAAACATAGAACAATTTCAACATCGTAATTCATCTACAGTAAAGATAACACAAATCTGTCTACTCACCTCTGCTCTACTATTATAGAAAACCTCGGCAATGCTTTATTGCGATCTGTTATGTTATTAAAGTCCTTCACTCTTCTGATTTTGTTTCATCACTTGACAATACTGTGTATAGACGTCCGTGTGTATTATATTATCGCGCGGTTCACCGTGTACTGTTTGTGTGTAGTGCATTCCATGCTATAATTGATTGGTTTCGCCGGTACTATACTCGGGTCGTACTGGTTGTGTATAGCGACGACGGTTTCCTTAGCAACAAGTCGCGTTCTCTACGCTCTATTATACAAGGCGAGCTCGCCCGTTCGGCGTGCATACTTGTACGATAAATACGAACACGACTGGCTTCGCTCATCATCGCTTCGTATGGTGATTTTATAGCTTCTTTTTTAAAAGCCCACTATAATTGTTTAACGATTTTTTTTTTGTTGGGGGGGGGGGGGGGGGGAGAGGGGGGCACAAACGTCCCCCGATTTGAAAAAGTGTAAACACTTTTTTTTTCTTTTTTTTCTTTTTTTTTTTTGGGGGGGGGGGGTTGTTTTGTTTTGTTTTTGTTTGTTTTTGTTTTTTTAAGGGGAATGGACTCGTCAGAAATTTTGCAGATAAAATGCACCCCAAAGGTCAGGGAGCAAAAGCCACAAAATATGAATATTTATTTCCTTTCCTTTTGTTTGTCAGGATTTTTTCTGAATATTGTGTCCCAGAGGGGGTGGCCATAAAATTATTACTTGGGAAATTTTGACAGATGATGCTGATAATCGTCTCATTGTCGGGGGGGGGTCAACTCGTGTAGGTCTACATTGGCCTCCAAGTTCATGGCTAATGATTTGAATATACGGTGAAAGGAAGTTATTTAGTATGTAGTTGCAAGAATTACAATCTTTATTTTTAAATTATACGTATAAATGTTAATTCAAATTATATGCATAAATTGATTAAAGGCATTGGCTACCTTTGTGAGCAGCTGATTTAAAAAATTCTCAAACCAAGATGAAACATGTGTATGAGTACATGTATTAGTACTCAAAACCCCTGAAAACAACCATTATTTGGAATGAAAAGCTGTAAACTGTACAACGCAAACCGCGATTTTATTATTTCGCGTCTTCGAGACGTTTTAAAGTAGAACTTTAATGATTTTAAATACTAGTATTGGCTTAATACTTATTATTGCATAGATGGCATAAATTAAACAAGGTTATCCAAATTCAACGCTTGGAAACATTTGAAGTAATGATTATTATCAATTATAAAAACGGTAAAATACAGCCCCCGATATAGCAGCTGAAGAGCTCCTCGAACGCTGCTGAGATATGTGACGACACACCATGGACCAGTCCTGTCTAAGCAGACGATGTCCCATAACATCTTACACATTTTTCAGAGCCTATTTTGTCATCTCCTCTTCACTTATTTCTCTTCCTTCACTAGCGTCAGTCTTAATGTTAGTCTGTTGCCTCACTCTTAACTTCGTGTATGGTATTATTTTGATGAAAAATGCAGCGTTAAAAAAATAAAGGAATCAGTCACTTGTAAACAAAATAAGACGCCATTGTATTTTCAGCTGCTTGCACCGGGGCATGTTCGGCGTTTCAAGAGGGAACGAATACCATCCTGCTATTATTCGGAGGGCTTTTCAATTTGAAAGTGGGGTTTATTTCATTGATCATTGACCCTTCTCCTGTGTATTTACAATCAAACGGTTTTAGCTATCAGAATCAGTTTCACCTTCCCTTTATAATGGTGTGAAATAAGGTCATGTTTAAATACACCAAACTCTTTATAATTTGATAAATAATTGCATTGCAATTACGTTCATTCATTATAGGACGTCGTCTGCTTAAGCAGGATCGATCCCGAGTGTGACGACATCAAAACATCGCTATATTTCTGGCGAATCCTCGGATATTCCAGATGCTGAGAAGAGCTTTTATTTGTGTTGTTTTTATAATCATCAGATACGCAGTTGACATAAAACTTATACGATTGCCATCTGTAAGCTTCCCAGTTTCTAGTGATACATTAATTGCCATATTTGTGATTTTCTTTGAATAGCTACTTTAATAAGAGACCGTTACTCTCGAGTTTAAAATATAAGTTGTCTGGCTCCCTCTGCGTTGAGATCGTGTGCATTTTTTTTCTTCGGAGAACATGACGAGACTGTCAATCTACTCGCATTCAACATGTATTACTAAGTATTCGCACGCTACGAAAATTGCATAAATCGCTATTCAATATCATATCATCATCATACTATAATTCGAGAACCGTTTGTCTGTTCGTCTGTTCGTCTGTCTGTCTGTCTGTTTGTTCCCCTACTCCTCCTAGATCCTTCGACAGATCTTCACCAAACTCGGATGGTGTATGTAGGGGGACCCCAGAATTGCCCTTGAGGGGTTGGTTTTTTTTAAACGTCACTGGGGTCATCACTGGGGTCAAAGGTAAAAATAAACACTGTTTCATAACACATACAGTCGATCATGAACATAATCGATTATAAACTTCTCCGCGCGCATAAGAAATCAACAGTGCTGTACATCCGCGCGCCGCTGTAAAAAAAAACATCTCTCATCGCCTCATGTCGGAACCCGCAGCTTGAAGGTTCGTATGAATTTTTATATTATAAGACTTTTCGTGTTCACTTACTCGCACTGCCGATGGATATGCGCCGCAGCTTGAAGGTTCGTATGAATATGAATTTTGAAATGAAGACTTTTATTATGTTTAGTTAGTCGCACTGCGATGGATATGCGCCACATTTTGGTCCCAATGCCGTACCGCAGCTTGAAGGTTCGTATGAATTTTTATATATATATATAAAAATTTATATTATATTGTCTATGAAGGAATCCTCAACTGAGAGGTAAGTACCTAACAAACCACACCACCCTATGCAGGCACCCCCCCACCCCCCCCCCCCCCCAACAAAATTGGTTCCACATTCATTTCATTATTTTTTCCTCATTCAATTACAACAATGGATTATCTTCTCATAGCAACAAAAAGTCCAAAAATTGTACTATATCCTGTTTTTCCTGCCTAAAAATCCACATCTTAAACACGTTTATGCACTAAACGCTCCATTCCAAAAATCGCGATACGGGTAAGATGGCTAGTAAATTCAAACTCCAAGAACCGACCGTTAAAATAATAGATTTTCTTTCAAGCATTGACTTAGATTTTCACTGTTTTAAATTACTTCCCAAAAGGTACTATGACTTGAGACTCTCATAGCCATATTTTAAAACTATAACTCACATTTTATACAAATTTCAAGTAACAGAATGAGATATTTTAAATTCCTAACAATGCTAGCCAATGCCTTTAAGCTTTCTTATGTAGGGGAAGCGGGGTGAAGTGGGGACAAGAATCGTGATTTTGCACTCTTTGCTTTGTAACTTCTAAAATATTCATTGTAGCCTCTCTATTTTTACATGGTATCAATGCTAGGCTACAAAAACAAGGTTATTTGACACAATCCTATAACACTGGCGTAGACAGGGGAGCACAAGGGGGCCATGCCCCCCCCCCCCCTATTCAGCCACTAAAAAAAAGAGAGAAAGCGAAAAAGCGGGGGAAGTAAGAGAAAAAGGCTAAATAGCGCTCTACAGCCGTTATCTTTCTCTCAAAATTTGCCCAATTTGCCCAATATCCCCAAAAGAAATTTGAGGAGGGGTGGCCTGTATTATCATCCCCCATATTTTTGGATAAAATGAATAACAATTATGATACATTAAATTAAAAAACTAATAATTATCCAAACTCATTATGTTTGACCTTGAAATATCCATCACATTCTTTAATTATTAGAAGTAAGGAATTAGAAATTCCATAATTTCAATGCGAAAATATGGCAGAAAATTCGTTCGCTAGCACATGCCATTCTCAAATTTATTGAGGGGTTCCTTCCATTAGCGTAGATCCGTGGATTCCTTCTATTCATTAAAAAACATTTTGGGATGCTCTAAAATGGAAGTTTTAGAGACAGATTTTCGAAAAAGTCCCTGTCCCCCGCTCGGTCACTTCGCTCAGTGGCGTATCTAGGGGAGGGGGAGGACAGAAAAAAATCATAATCTTTATGTACGGATTGCGCACCTCATAATCCACAGGGTTTAAAATGCACTAGAAATCTAGTTTTTGAAGGTTTGAAATGCGAAATTTTCGACAGCTTGGTCGCTTTACTCCCTCGCATTATTATTATCTTTCAGGATCTCGTAATTTCGCACCCCCAGTATAGGGCTATATAGTTCTAAAATAGCTTAAAGGGTTCAAAGTTTGAAAAAATAAACATGTAATTGCTTTGCTCGCTATAATCATGTATGTTTCATATGACCCCTGCTAAATATTGCACCCCCGATGTAGGATAAAGTGTACAAAACAGCATTTGCAAAGGTTAACTTTTGAAAGAAATTAATCTCAACTTCAGGTATAGCCTTGCTGAATTTCTCGACTCTTTCTCAAGCCTTTCAGGGTTTTTGTTAGTTTTGCTCCGATTGTAGAAGTGAGTGAATAGAAAACGGCTTTATATCAATGTATAAAATTCTAGATTCTCTACGCTCAATGGCGATGGTCAATTGCAAAATTTCCTGGGTAAAATGCATAAGAAATTGCGTTTTTTAGGGTTAAAAATTGAAAATTTGCCGCTCGGTCGCTTTGCTTCTTCGCTTTGCTCCTTCGCTGACGAAGATAAATTTGGGCACTGGGGGGGGGGGGGGGGACTTTCCCCGGGTGCCATAATCCTGAGTATCATGAACACGGATTGACACCCCTGTTGCCCCCCCCCCCCCCCTATTGAAAAATCCTGGCTACGCCTGTGCACTATAATTTTAGTTTTTTATGCAAATAATCAGTAAAAATGAGGTAGGGCCTACTCGAACGACGTGAAGTGGGACACCATGGAGGTGAATTGGGACAGTAATAAGGCTAGGGGTGGAGTGGGACAGTCGGGGAGAAATGGGACAAAAGTCTTGAAAATGCTAAAATCACCCTTTTTCTGGTATTTGTCTAAAATATGAGTTTGGAATGTTAAAGGTAATATATCACTGTTAAAAAAACATGCTTAAGAGTAACTTGTGAAGTTGACTTAAAGATTCATGCCAATTTCAAAAATATTGGACGAAGTGATGATCGTCTTGTAAATTTTAACCTATATTTCGACGGCTTTTGGGAAAAGTAAATAATTGTTCATAATTTTTTTTTTGTTACATACAAGTTTGTCTGAAATAGTGTGAATGATATGTAAAAAGGAATCGACCGATATGCATTTTTATGATTTTTATTTAGACCCAAATATATTTTCATGTAATAATATGTCTATGGATTATGACTGATAAAAGCTCATTTTCCTTGCATACACAAAAAGTAACTCGGGTGAACTGGAGCAAGATGTCCCAGTTCACCCCGATAGTTAAAAAAAAAAAAAAAAAATCCCTGCAAAATATTATTGTTGGTACTTATTGCTAAAATATTATTGCAAATTGTAGGGTCATAATTATAAGACTTGCTGTATGCGGGGTATTTACTATAGCCAAGTGGTATACTTGTAAAATATTTGACAATGACTGATGAAAAATAGAAAAAAGTGGTCCAAAAAAGAAGTGAAAATTAAACCTACAGGCAAAATCGCGGTAGCTGTGGATGTATTTGTACATTGATATTTATGACCTTTCGTATAGGATTCAAACTATGTTCATTGTTTTTTAGTTAGAGATGGACGGTCCCTGTTCTCCCGCGTCCCAGTTCGATCCCACACTCCCCTATTTCTTTTATCAATTATTGTTTCACTTCTTTTGTTTTCTACTGTTTTGTAATCAAAAGAATATTTTGTTACACCGGCTTAGAAAAGTTATTTTCAAATTCACATCAGGTTTTTTGTTCATATTTTTTTCCAGGTTCAGAATATAGGCTATAATTATTTAATGAAAAGAATCCTCCCAAACTCCATGCGTTTTACCCATAAACGAATGCGAATCTTCCATTTGACATATGTGATGTTTAAATCTTACTTAACATCATAATAGCCCAAGATATATACGCAAATTCTGGATCAAAAGATGGGCAATTACTTTAAATAAAAAAGAGTCACGAAGTCGCGGGGCGAGATCTTCAAAACTCTGAAAGGAGTCGCAAAATTGGCCGGGGGCGATGATGGCCCCCAGTCTTGTACATGTAGCTTCATGGTTAAAGTACTAGTAACATGCTTCTCGATGGAATGTCCGCGAAGTTAGACATATAATTTATGATCATGATGACGGATTCTTATATACCGCTGACCACTTTTTCATTACATACACAGCTAGGGGCGGAGTCGTCAGGGAGTCATGAGGGTCCACGGCGTGCTTTTTTATGGCTTATCAGAGATTTTTGGCAATAAAAGGACTCCAATTTCCTAACTTCTATAACCTAAATTATTGTGTTTTGTTTGGTTTGCTTGTTATTTTTATTGGTTGTCAGAATTCGTGGAAATCGGACCCCTACCCCTTTCTTTACTGTTGCTGTTGTTGTTGTTCGAAAATCGTGGATACATCCCTGTATATGCATATAGTGGTCGTGGAATGCTCTGTGTTTATGTGCTTGCAATGGCGGGGATTTGTTGCGCAATTATTATTCTATTCATCAGGGGAGGGATGATCTATTGTTACGTCTATGAAAAAAAATGTCCTGCATAATATTTCCGCCCATGTGTGCTTGAAAAGGAATGTATGTTTAATTGTTTCATAAATCATTTTCTGCATTACTTGTGTTCGTACTTGTATTATTAGTTTGAGCAAGATGTGGGTGATGCGATAAATGGAATTCGACACAATTTCATTTCATTTTTTTTTTCATTTCATTTCAATCATTTATTTTCCAGTACTAGTAAAAAGACATACAAAATATACAAAATACAAATCACAATTTACATTTGACAGTATAAAGAGAAACAAACATACAGGTGTTGATAAAACGGAAAAAGTAATTAATAATCTAGACCTAATTATGCAAAATGGATTCCATGCATAGCCTGCCATTGTGCATAGCATGTGCATGCATTTAAAGTGAAATACATTTTTAAGCGTACATTATTATGTTGAAGACAAATTACTTATCATTATGACTGCAGACCCAGCCTATAGACAGATTTACTGACATGCTAATGAAATTTGTTTGGGTTAATATACTTTCGTTTAGTCTCAACAATATACAACCGCATATTGAAATAGGGAGTGCATAATGTGATTCAATTTTCATTGCCGTGTTTGCCTATATATCTCATGCTCCTTCCGCATTTTTATTTTCAATTTCTGGGGGCATTTGGAAGGAGGCAACCATGCACTAATTGGATAATTATGATAGTACCAAATGCATGTTTATTTTACATCCAACATGTTTGCCTAATATTTATACACTTTGAATACACATATAGATATGAACATGTATTTCAAAAGTTATAAACCATGTTCATGAAGATTATATCAGATTTTTCTTGAAGTTTAATGATATAGAAACATATCAATCATATACTGAACAATAATGCCATATCAAATATTATTTTCGGTTTTTTACATCAGTTTGGCCGCGCTAATTCAGGGTGAACAAAATGGCTGTACATATAGCGACAAATTTAGATTTTAGAGAAATATTTCACTAATTTCGTTCAGTTTTATTATTATGTTCTTTTAAATTTGGATTGATTTTGCGCCATAGCTCTAAGTATTTGGCGTCACCTGTACCTGGGAGGGGAAAAGCGAAATGAATCACTGTAGCCCTTAGGTCTCTCCTCCCGATATAACATTGGGATGTGCAGGTGTATACCACTACGCCGGGTTTCCCCCTACTCTGGAATAGTGCAGTTCTTAACGTGCAAGGGTGGTGACTTTCCTCTACACGGGACCTCCAGTTAACGTCCTATCCGAGGGACGGAATGTTTTTCCACTGTAACATAGCCTGCGTCTATGAAACGAGGGAGGGGCACGTTAACACACAACGCAGGCTTCAGTCATCCGCCCGGGGTGGAATCGAACCCACAATCTTTGGTTCGACAGGCAGACGCTTTACAACTGAGCCAACTCGCCTTACGCAAAACGTTTTGAGTTATCCTAGTCAGAAGGGAAGATAATGTTTTTTCCTTACATGTACTGAACATTGGGGGGGGGGGGGGCGAAAAGTTGTCAAAGGACACTTTGGTATTTTATTTCAGGGGGTCTGATCGTGTAAAACCTTTTGTATTCATCGTTTGGAAGGCTTCATTTCCCGAGTTTTGCATCATTTTCCTTATTAGATTTGACACCTCCGGGTTTATTGGGAACGAAACGGTATGTTTGCCCCCCCCCCCCCATGTTTTCTTTGGGGGCCACTGCCCATAGGTTTGAAGCTTGAAAACTGCACAGTGACGCATACAAGCCTGGAGGGAATGTTCTATAATGGACCCTGCATGTGACAATCCTTGCTTACTACTATTCATAGAAAACCCATATTCACTTAACACGCGTTATGAACAGTGGTCCTTATGAATGGAGGTCCTTGTGAATAGCGACGTAATTTGTCTATGGTTTGCTCGCTATTTAGAAGGACCGCTATTCATTAATATACCTACTATAGTCACGCGTTATGGATAGCAGTCCTTATGACTAGCGAGGTTACCCCACTTATTCATTATCTTCTACGCAAATGTATTTATGACTTTTGATTTCAATAGAATGGATAATACTGGGTAATATTTTGAATAATGAATTTGAACTAAAAGCTACTGAATTAGTTTGAGGGCTAAACAGTAACTTGTATAGTTTGCTTGAACTTGCATTATTATGGTACTTCGTTATTTATCATCCAAAGAAATAGAGACATGTTGATTTATGACTGATCGACTAATCAATAGATTGACTGAAACTATTTTATCTGCAGAAACAAATTCAGAAATTGCCACGGTGTACAGGAAAATTTTATTTACCCTAAAACCGTGAATTGTTATATCATTGCTGTAATGAAAGTGACAAAACCATCCAATGCTATTTCTTTGAATGCGATTTTGAATACTGCAAATTTTATTTCGATACTCATATTGCTGTATCATGCATTGTCGTTCACACTATTTTTAAACTATTATAAATTGTATTACTCTTTGGAGCCTATAACTCACAAGCGTAGCTCTCTCCTTATAGGCTCCTCAATATTTTTCTTTTATTCTAGCCCGGTCTTTTCAATTAATATTGCATGCAAACGTAAAGATAATTATGATGTACTCACCTTCTTTTATTTTCTCTGACAATATATCTCATGTTTGTTTGTACCATTTATCTTGTTTGTACCAATTATATTGTTTGTACCATTTATACTGTAAAAACACATTTTAGATGTGAAATATGAAACAATAAACTGGAACTGAAACTGAAACTGAATATATAGGCCTCCATGGCTAAACACACATAACCGGTATATTAAGGGTGATTCTAAAAGTTGCAGAATGTTAATTATAATATACGCACTAGCCGTACTACTCAATGGGGGGGGGCAAAGAGGCAGACTGCCCCTGACAACTTTTTACCCAAAGAAAATTTTAAGGTATAGATTCCCCCTTTCTTTTAGAACCATTTTTTTTTGCTTGTCAGAGAATAGACCGTTGCTGTAATGTATCACTATGAACACGATGACAAAGAGAGCGGACAAAATATACAGCTCCTCATTGTACCCTCCACCCTCCACAATTGCTCTGTAGACAAAAGAACATCCCTTCATTGCTATTATGTAAAATAAGTAGAACAGGTGAATATGCATGTGACACCTGTTCTGCATACTTTTTCATAATAGCAATCAAGGGATGTTCTTTTATACCAGAGCAATTGTGGAAGGTACAATGAGGAGCTGTATACTTTGTCCGCTTCTTTGTTCGCCATGTTCATAGTGCATACACTCTGAGCACCTGACGAGCTATTCCATTTACCTGCTTTTTATAAATGAGCCTCAAATCTTGGAATCCAGTTTGCATACATTATTTATTGCTATGTCCGGCAAGCTTTCAGGTTTTCAAGAACAGCCTTTGTTTGAAAGTTTTTTTTTTTCGGACGTCTGGCGATAAAAAATTCTTACTACACACCACCCCCCCCCCCCCCCCCCCCACCCCCACACCCCCACCCCCTCAGCGACTTTTCAAGGACTGGCGAGAAGAAAACTTTTCAAGGGCTGGCGAGAAGAAAAAAAATATGGATCTCCCTCCAAACAGTACGTTTTCGCTCATCATTTCCTCTCTTGACGCCAATGTCCCGGTACGCCACTGTATGTACGATAAATACATGTATATTGACGGATAATGCTCTGAAAATAAGGCCCAATATTATGACAGATTACACCACTGTCGAACATCCATTCACATCGCATTAGTGGTACAAGCAATTCTTATGAAGGCGGAAGACAATAAAAGTGATTACAGTAAAGGTGTATATTATAGGTGTAAAATTCTAACTGATAATGATACAATGTAACTGATGTTACACCAGATTTTGCTTAATTGTGAGGTAGAAAAGGAAGCAGTTGCTTGCATGGTCACATATTTCTTATTACAGATATTTAATACGGTGATATAATTCTACTCTACTAAATAAAAGAAGGGACATTTTCTTGTCCCAAAAACGTGATCACTGATCTGTATACCGTTTAACTCGCACACATAATATACTGTACATCGTTTCAAGATTTTGATCGAGAAAGCGATAGAGCTAAACAGAGTGCGAGTGCGAGCGCATGAGAAAAGAGAGGGATAGGAAGAGAATTGTATAAGAGAATTTTAACAGAAAGTATGTATGTGTGCGTATTTGTGCGTGAGAGAGAGGAAAAACTAGTACAGATGGGCGAAAAGACAGAGCGATAGAACAAGCTAGGAGAGATCTAGAGATGCCTGGGCCCCGTTTCATTATAGAACATTTTACCCGTAATAAGTGTCGCATTTCTATACTAAATTTGTCCACAGACAATCAGATATATGCAATGATTTCAGTAGCTTATAACAGTTATTGTAAAACTTGTTATTGATAATCAGTTTTAGGAAACATGGCCCATGAGAGGGACATTGATGGAGAAGGTTATGATGAGGGGTAAATATGTCAGAGGTAAAATGCAAGCATTTTATATTTACCCTTGTCCATCGTTTTGTTCCATCATCCACATGGAGTATGGGCTTCACATTTATACTTCAACACATGTTACATTATACAATTACTGTTACATAACCAGTTAATCAAAGGGTCAGTTGTCAATCGATGAACTATCAAATGAAGGGCAATCCAACCCTTGTAATAAGTTGATTTGCGTGAAGGCAAAAAAAGTAAGAGAAACAGGGTGATGAAAGTTGGAACAAATGGAAGAGTTTATAGTTGTCCGCCGCTATACATATCACAGTAAAATTACCGATTCGGCAAATTTGAAATTCCTATTCGGCAAATTTGAAATTCCTATATTGATTACAGCTTTCAAAACGTCCTAACTTTTATATTTCTGGTCCGATTTCGTGCAAACTTTCACCAATCTCCTTCTCCGATTTGTTTTTGCTGTCAGAGCAGCTTACCATCAACATGATTTAGGTTAGCTTTTCCTTTTAACTACCAATTCAACAACGAGATTAAACAACTAATTAATTCATGTATCGATAAACCAACCAACATCATTCACCCCGACAACCAATTATCACTCGATCATAAAAACAAAAAATAGCGATCGAACAACGAAATTTCATCATCGACCAATCAACCAAGTTAAAAAAACAAACAAGCAATCAACTGACTCATGCAGCAATCAATCAACCAATCTAACCAACCAATCAGACAGTCAATCAATCAATCAAGAAGACAGTCAATCAAATCAAATAATCAACCTGTAACTCAACAAACCAAACATCAATCAAACATCAATCAAACATGTCATATTGAATCAATTGAATATCAATTATTAACCACTCACCAATCCATTATGTTTTATTTCGTCCTTTATTCGTTCAATATGACTGGCTGCTTGAACCAGATATAAAGAAAACAACCACAAGGATGAATACCCATTCTAACTTGTATAGGTCATTGTATTAACGGAAAAGATATTTAACTGCTTAAAGAATTCACGGTATTAAGTGCTGTAAGAAGTGAACCTTTGACTTCTGAACAAACAATCAAACAGTAAAAAAGAAGAGGAAGATAAAACAAAAAAAAGAACTTCAACAGTAGTAACAAAATATCATTAAATGTGAATTAAATTTCAAAACAACATTTGCCGTGACATGAATCTTAGATTTGATTTGTATAACAATTTTTAATGCAAAGAACATAACGCTAGTTGAAATAAACTAGAGGGAGTATAAAACTCAGTAGTTGTTGAACTGAGAATAGTCCAGGACCAAAAGTAGATGTACGTCTGTTAGCACATAATAGTCTTTGGATACCCATTTGGCATTAATCCTCGATTTGCTAATGCTTAACACAGGATTAAAAGCCAAATGTACTAAGATATATAATACTACATGTATATTCCTATAAAAATAGACCTTCATCAAAAAAGTAAATAAATCACAGTGACTTGCAACAAGTTTAAGAAAAGATAATAATAATAATAGTAATGAAAATAATAATATATATACACATGCATATATATATATATATATATATATATATATATATCACTGACTTGTAAATTATACATATATATATATATATATACAGGGTTGGAAAAAGTTTGGATTATTTTTGGCGATGATATGTCTGATTTTAAATACTAGTTTCTACTATATTGTGATGAATAATTCATCCAAATCGGATTAACTGTGTTGAATGAAGTCTACTGTTCCATCTTGTACCAAAGATTACGTAATATGTTAAACATGTTACAATGGCTGACCAATGAACCACATGTTGTCAGATTTGCTCTATTTGGGTTTGAACATCTTGTTTACATTTCTGTACTTCAGTGGAATTTTGAAAAAGCTACGTGCAGTTTGCAGTCATTTTGAGGACTTCGGTATAGCAATTAAACTGTATCTGATTATTTACTTTTTCGTTAGACATTTGCAAAAACAGCAAATATACGCTTCCGAATTCCAAGTGGACCTCTGCACTGTGTGATAAGCCTGATTTTAATGTTGTGCTTTTAAAGTTAAAAAGGGACACATATCTTTTATTTGAACCTCAAAGAAAAACTTAAATGACGAGGGATATGTTTAAGACAAGAAATAATTCTTGGAATAAAAATATTCCAAACTTTTTTCCAACCCTGTATATGAGACTATTTAAGTTACTGCAAAAACTATTCAACTGAAAACTGAACCTCTGCCTTCTGCTAGCGAACAATAAAACTTCAAATAAACAACACTTTCACAGTCATGACAGTAGTAACAAAATGTCATTAAAACAAATTAAGTTTCAAAACAACACATACAAGTGTATGGATTTCGCCTTTAATAACCTGAATTTGATTTGATTCGCATATCGACTTTCGCAGCATTTTACAAACGTCATTTTAAACATAAAGACAAGCGTGACAAGGAAGCTCAATAGCTCAGTGGTTATTTGAATCGAGAACACGCTTCAGTGAGAATTGAGTCTTAGAATATCAAGACATTAATTCTCTATTTCCTATGGTCCCTTTATCTGTTTATGAGAATATAACGGCATATGCCCAAAAGCTATAGACATACACTTCCATATATTTATATTGTACATGTATATATTAGTCTAAAATAGTATATAATATTATAAAATAGATATTAATATAGAATAAATTCATCGATACAGAAACGGCATGAACCACAAGACAAGATAAATATGTTCATGAAATACAATTCATATTGCTCCCTATCAAAAAACCACTTGCAAAACCTCCACTCCGGTGCATTACTAAACCATTTTGTACGGGGATGTGAAACCAAGTTTGCTCACAAGTGTGGAGACATTTTTCAAATAATTATTTTGTAAGTACCCAAGACGTTCTGAGATTTTCAATTTTTATAACAACAGTATAGTCTTGTCATAATCGAATGTGCCGGAAAATATCTAAATGGATAATATCCGATCAGGAATTTTCATCCAACAAGATGGTTTGCAATATCCCTTAATTTATGTTTTGATATTCAATCAACTATCAGGAATATCAGTCGGTAAGATTTTATATATTTTCATGTTCATATTAAATGCTAATTCAAACTATTCTAAAATAGGGTCACAGTTCGATGGTAAGAGGCATTTCATAAATTGTGTGTGATCGTGCGGGTGGGTGTATTTACGATTCTAATGGGAACAGAGTCTTCTCAATTTCTTACAAACTGGAAACTACGAATTTTCCAGCGTATGTACAGTTGTGAAATGGATGTTGATTGTATACTTATAAGCAAACCTCTTATAACAGAGTGGACATTGAAAAGGCTTTTCTCCAGTATGTGTTCTCTTATGTGAAGATAGACTAGATCTTTGGGAAAACCTCTTAGTGCAAACAGAACACTGATAAGGCTTTTCTCCAGTGTGTGTCCTCAAATGCATATTGAGGGAATTTTTAAGAGCAAACCGTTTACCACACTGTGGACACTGATAAGGTTTTTCACCAGAGTGCATTCTCATATGTGTCGAGAGACTACTACATTGAGAAAACCTCTTATTACAAACGGAGCACTGATAAGGCTTTTCCCCAGTGTGTGTCCTTAAATGCATATTGAGAGAATTCTTAAGAGCAAACCGTTTATCGCACTGTAGACAATGATAAGGCTTTTCTCCACTGTGTGTCTTCATATGTGTCGAGAGACTACTACAATGAGAAAACCTTTTCTCACAAACAGAGCACTGATAAGGCCGTTCTCCGGTGTGTGTTCTTAAATGCACATTAAGAGTATTTCCCAGAGCAAAACTTTTATCACAGTGTGGACAATGATGAGGCTTTTCCCCTGCGTGGATTATCATATGTGTCGCAAGATCAGGGCCTGAGGAAAATTTGAGCTTACAGAAAGTGCATTTAAAAGATTCTACTCCATTTGTTCCCTTAGGGCTAGATAGATTTGTAGCGATGGGGAACACCTCGTCACATTTAGGGGAATGATGAGGGTTTTCATCGTTGACACACGTCATTGGCAAAGACTTATGTTCAGACTTTTTCACCAGGTTTGTCTTAGAAGACGAACTATCTGTAAGTACATTGTCACGGGCACTCCCATTGTATAGGTCTTCACCGATACAAACACGAAACCCATTCCTTTCTATGTTCAGCTTTGTGGGACTTGTACCCGATTCATTCAATCTGTTTGTCGTGGTTTGTCTGATAGGCGTACACCTTAAAGATGGTCTTTCAATGTCACCTTGGACAGCTTCTGGTCTTTCATCTAGTAGACGCTCTTCCTCTGAAATTTTTTGTTCACTCTGAGATCTTTCCTTTCTTTTCTCCTGATTAACTTCGGAATCTAGATAATAATGGGAATGCAGTGTTTAACTTTTGCACAAAAACATATCAATGAAATATAACAGAAAGTAACAGTAACAGTGTGTCGCAATAGAGAGCATTTAAAACACTACGTTCCCTGTGTCGATCATGTTAAACAACGTGTTCACATTGTTTTCATATTGTTTAACACTATCGGGCACTTTCTTTCCGACATGGAATTTTATTTTTCAAATATTTTATAGGGGAAAACAACTGAACTAAACATTCATACATTTTAACCAATTTTCTACATTTGACCAAATAAAACGAGAACAAATATCGCCCGCATCAATCTCGACTCACTGAAAAGACTGCAAGTTTCAAACTAAATACCTTTTCTGTATCAGCCTACATCACGAAAGAAGTGGACTGAGCTTACATACACACTCAGAATAAAAACCATCCGGTGAGATGAGAAGTAAACGAATTCGATCACAACTACGAGTTGGTGGCTTAATCATATTTTTTTAAATTTTTCTGAAAGTGTCTTTTGTAATAAACACACATGATGACCATGATGAAGCATAGTCATAAAGTCACCTATATTTTGTCGGGTCTGCTCGCTATTTAGTACGGCCGCTATCCATACAAAACCGCTATTCATTTAGTCACGCGTTATGGATAGCGGTCCTTATGAATAAGTGGTCCTTATCAATAGCGGTCCTTATGACTAGCGAGGTTACCACCATTTTGTACCCAGTTATTAATGATAGTACTGTACAAAAAAAAAAAAGTCACGAACGTTGTTATTTGTACCTTCCGCAGTTGAAGATTGTGTTGTATCCTGTATGTTGTTTTCATTTGGCCCATCTTTCTCTGTATAATCTTGGTTAACCTTTCGTGCTTGTAGGTAGAACTGGTCATTCTGTATGTTCTCAAGCTTCAGGTTTCTCTCATTTAAGTGCTCCTGTTGGTCTCCTGATGAAATATATTGATAAAGGTTACCAGTGACTGCCATGACTGCTGCAATTCATAAGATCACTGTTTCATAATTGGGGTACAGGAAAGGTTATAATAAAAAAGATATGAAAATGGTCGCAAAGCTTTCCGAAGAACAAAACTGTCAATCTTGAAATGCAATGACCAGTCGAATAATTGTTTAGAATTTGGAATAACATTTCCATTGCAAATACAAGTATCAACATTCTTTAAAAACTGATATTTTGTCAATAGTCGACGACCACGTAAATTCTACTTTAAAGATTTTCAAAGACTAATTTTCAATCCATATTTGGTACTGCATGCTACAAATACTGATTTAATTTGACCCGTCTTGCGGGAACTTGTGACAAAGCTTGTTATTCATGATTAATATGATATTAATATGATATAAAGAGCCAATAAATCTCTTAAATAAATTGAGTGGCTATGAAGTTTTCTACCAAACTGACATCAGCATAATGCTTTGCTGGTATCGCTCACCGCCGCTTTTATCATTTTCTGTATTGCCATCAATTACCTTCGATCGTGGAAAACTTAGCGGCATGGATCACTTGACATGCTTGAGCTTCGAAGTTCTCATCTTCTGGTTCTTTTTTAATGTTGATGTCTTGAAGAATAAAATCCTTCTCTGAAAGAGGAAAGAAATATAAATGTACAAAATAATCTAATCGAACCTACTTTTCTATTATTTTTTACAGTTAAGAGGGAGGGGGGGGGGGGGGTTCGGGGGCAATTTATTGCAATACAATGGAAATTAATGCAGACTTCTTTGTTCAAGGACGGACGAACTTCGCCATTCACCTGTTGTTACAACTTCAACAGTCCAAATGCAATGGCACAGTCAATACTTTGTGTTTGTTATGTAGGAAAAGTCATAATGTTTGTAACACCAATAAACCTGTTTACTAATTTTATGCATGCTTCTTGAACAAAAGTTTCTCTTGACAATTAATTCAAAAGCCTGCCAGAAGCTGGCCCGACATAGCAACAATTAATGTATGCAAAATGGATTCCATCCATAGAGATGTCATTATGCAAACAGGTGCACTAAATAGTTGGTAACTAAGGATTCTGGAGAGAAACATGCCTAATAGACCTGTTTACTAAGTTATTCAAATTTTATGCATACTTTTGAAACAAAGGTTGTTCTTGACAACCTGAAAGCTTGCCAGAGGCTTGTCAGACATAGCAACAAGTAATGTATGCAAACTGGATTCCAAGTATTGTAGTTCATTCATTAATAACAGGTTAATGGAATACCTCGTTACTAGGTCCCCAGGAAAGAAACATCCATAAATTTGAATCACTTAGTAAACAGGTCTATGTAGGCGGAATAATCCGTCTGGCTGGACATTGGCATGTTGGAGGACTGACAATGCCTTGTAGCAGGTGAACGGAACAATAACTAACCTGGCAAACACGGCCGCAGGTTCCCTTCCTTTAAACATTTACCTGCAATACTAACGTGGCCTAGGGTCAACAAGTATTCAGGCTCCTGTAACTTTCTTACATCCTTTTTTTAACCATCCACTCGAAGGTAAAATATTTTTTATATGTTTATCGCATTACTGCTTATTGTTTATTGACACGTTAAGTATATTCTAAATGCTTGCATTGAAAACTGGCACAAATGTTCGGAAAAATTGATGATTTTTTGTTGAACCCTACCTTCTGTTGGTTCTCCTCTGATCGCAATTGCACCATTCCATGATAAATGTATTTGCTCTGCATGGATGTCGTTTTCATTATCCATCATTTCTTGTTTGATGTTCATGACTACTTGCTGAAAAAAGAGACAATATATTTTTTAATTATGAATTGAAATGCTTGCCTTTAGAAAGCAGTAGATCTATTATAAGTTTCATTGACGGTGATTTGATATTCCAACCTTATTTATTGTACGTGCCCTAGATCTACTTGAAATAGATTTATAGGCCTACACTCTACTCTGATCAAGACCCTAGATCGAAAAGTTAGATCTATTCACCGTACATATACGTAACCTACATGTACTGTACATAAGAATAATTCAACCCGTGCCTCTACTTATCTGCTTGACATAGGCTACTCGACACGTCACTATGAACATGGCAATCAAAGAAGCGGACAAAATATACAGCTCCTCATTGTACCTTTCACACTGGTTCTGGTAGACAAAAGAACATCCCTTCATTGCTATTATGTAAAAAATATGTAGAACAGGTGTCACATGCATATTCACCTGTTCTACTTATTTTACATAATAGCAAGGAAGGGATGTTCTTTTGTCTACCAGAACAATTGTGGATGGTACAATGAGGAGCTGTATATTTTGTCCGCTCTCTTTTGTCATCGTGTTCATAGTGCGTTCATAGTGCGTGTATAGTGTGTACATGTAGTGGTACCATGCTCTACACAACCATTCAAATTTTGTGGTGACGTAAATCTTTAATACCACTGATCTGTGAAATCATCAGAGAAGGAAACACAAGAAGAAGAAGACTGAGTGATAATAATAATGGTGGCTTCTTGTATAACGCTCATGTCCGTCACGTCGTAACGATCCTAGCGCTCCAACATTTACCCCGTCATAGCTTGGCGGACAATATGCATGATATGTGGCGCTCTATAGCACCTGGGTGGAGGGTTAGACTCTGACTAACGTTAAGTTTAACCACCATGAATATTTGCCATCTAAAGGTGGGTTTTCACGGGGCATGCGAATGTAGAAAAATGGCAAAATCCAACATTGGGAGAAGTATTTCTCCGAATGTCTCTGGAAAATGGAGCCGTAAAATATTCTTGCGCAGTTTGTGCGTAGTTCTCACAACGTACATGCAAATGTCGTGTGTAGCGTTGTAGAACTATGGGCAGTCCACATACACGAAGAACACGTGACTAAAATGCGAACACGAGTTGACAGCTGTCTTGAGTTGATCGGTCTCTTCGTGAATAGTTCGCTGTCTATTCGCAGAATGAAGTCAGACACCTCGGTCATGCGCTTTGCGGCAAACGTGCGGTAAACGTGCGGCAAACGCTCGTAAAAACTTTGCACGAACTCCATGAGAATGTCACGTGAGCAAAACGTTCGTGAGAGCGTCAGTTTAGGTTCGTGTCTAGCACGCGAATACTAATAGTTCGGAAATTGTTGGTGACATTCGCAAATTAATCGTCGCGAACGGTAGGCGAATTAACAGAGGGCCTCGACGTGAAAGACTTGCGTTTACTTCTTTGGCGAAGTTACCTGTTCCAGGAGAAGCGGAGCGTTTTTTTTTCAAGTTGGGGGGGGGGGGGGGGGGGCTGATCTGATTTTACTCTTTGATGACAATTTTCTAACCTTTTTTCCGAGATTTTATAAACGTGTCTAGTCAAAAAAGTGGGGGCTGGTGGGTCTGAACCAAAAGTCATATCAGGACGGAATTCGATAGGATTTATCCTCGTTACTAAAAAAACAAGAAATACCACATGCTGAATAGCTCCATTTATATGAGGTTTACATAGAAGAACAATGCCACAACAAACACAAGACTGATGACGATTCCATTACTATGGTAACAACGTTGTTTTATTAGGGGGACAGGACGGAAAGATAGAATGGTTAAATTTTGTAAAACAGATTCAAGGTCAAATTCTATCGAGGTTAAAATCCAAATTATCCAAGACTTATCATGTCTTGTGATTTTTGATTGGTATGATATAGCACATTACATACAAACATCAAGCTAAGATCTTAACCCAAGAATTTTCTTTCATTTGAAGATTCAATGGGTTTCGCGCGACAGGACGGAACACGACGGGACGGAAACTTTTGCACCATGTACAAAATGAATGGGGATATTGACAACAAAGTTTTTACTTCATCAAATAGTTATTTTCTCGATAAAATTATGGTCAAATTAAGTTTTTCAAGTAGGGGAAGTGGTAATCTTTATTGTTCATTCAAATCAATGGGATAAAATTCGCTAGATCTTAATATTAACATCAAATTACATGCATGGCACCATACTTATGTTAAAGTGCCCCAAAATATAATTTTGGACGAAAATGTTGAAATTTTAACCAAATTATAACGAACTATTGCCACAATTGACATTATGCCATAAATATTATTACATAAAATATTCGAACTCTAAATTTTATTTTTCAAATGCAATTGCAATTTTAACTTAATTTATTTATTCCGTCCCGTCGCGCTATGAGGGCGCTTTTACCCATTTCAAAGGTAGGGGCCTAATATTCCGAAAGATGGGACATAATCATGATGAGACATGTACATTTTCAAAACCTACAGATTCTCAGCTTCACACATTAAAAGGTTTTAAAATATTCAATTTGAAAATGTAGGGTTTATGTTGACTACTTTGGCTCAGACCCTGCAGCCCCCCCCCCCCCCCCCCCCCCCCTTGGTTTCGCGGCCCATTCCATTTTGGGATGGGTTAAGTGGTTCCTAACTCGTACTTACGGAGGATATTTCCCAAGCCTTATTGATGGGTACCCATGAGATGGTTGCTTGGAGAAGGGTCTTCTTTCGAATCGATTTGGGGAAATATTTGGAGAGTTGACTACTAGAAGGAGGTGTTCAGCTCCATTTGAGAGTAGAGAAGGATACAGCCGGTGAATAGGTAAACAGATTTGTTTGCTGCACTTTTTTGGGATGCCTAGCATCTTTTTTAAAGAGACTACTGGGCTGTGTTAAGACGTGCGATTTCATGGGAGTTCAAACTGAGAATTGACGTACCTTATAGCAGAGATGTATGCAAGTTCTTTTTTGCAAGTCCAAGTTCAAGTCAAGTCTCAAGTCACTTGTTGCAATTCCGAGTCAAGTCACAAGTCTTTTGGCCATAGGGCAAGTCAAGTCAAGTCGCAAGTCATTTCATCTCCTGTCAAGTCAAGTCACAAGTCATCACAGGTCAAGTCAATTCAAGTCAAGTCACAATTTAAGTGATCATTACCACACAATGTCTGGTTAGCATGCATATGGAGCTGAACTACGCGAAACTTGATACTGGTGGTCACTGGTCATAGCTTGAATCTTGTTAGTTGTCAGTAATCATTTTATTAGTATGAACAAAATTTTTGCCACGTTACAAGTTATCACAGCCTAAAAGGTACATGTATGTAAATTGTATCAAAAACTGTTTTATTCCATTAGCAATATACTGTACAAGTGCACAGTGTACAATGTGTATGTGTTTGTTTTGTGCAATGTACACCTGTTTTCATTCAACTATCACAGCACAGTTTATCAGTCAAGTAGTCATAACAACTCAAATGAGAAACATCGTTTTAATGCGATTTGGTAAAGATGAAACATAGGATTGACAAATAAGAAGCAGATTCTTGCATATATTTTTAATTAGGTTACGAGTATTGCTTTTCAACAATACATGTAAGTTAACTTTGCTGGGCAAAGCTATATAATATAATTTTGAACGTTTTTTTTCTGATCTTTGTAATTCTTATAATTATTGTTATTGTACAGAACCTTAAAACAGTTTTTGCATCTGATGGTTATCATGTATAAATATGTTTTAATAAATAAATAACAAATAAAAAAAATGTTCTGTAAAATTTACTGGAGTTAGAAATGCCCTTTGGTCAAATTTATGACTGAATGAGTAAATCCTTTACTCTGTTTAAAATACCATGTACATTTTTATTGTACCTTAAAACCGTTATTATGAGCTTACAAATTATACACTGTGTTGTCTTTTTCTTTTTGAATTTGATTAAATAATTTTAAGATTAAATAAATGGATATGGAATATCATCAGCTACATGTAGGCCTACATGTACAAACTCTTTAGCGTTTCTTTGTCATTTTTCGAGTATCCAAAAACGAGCAGTCTATGACAATTAAAAGTTTTAAAACCATTAAAAAAAAATCAGGCAGGACAGGGGGACTAACAAGAGCCCCCCCCCCCCCCCCCCCCCCCCCCCCGAAGTCATGCAACCTCTCTGTGGTGCCTGTAGAGATGCAGAGAGTAAATCATCAATTGCACATAGTTTTGGCCCTGGCAAGGAGCTTTGCAGGCACCAGTGAGGCTACATGAACCATTAGGCCTAGATCTTAACATGGACTCTAGACTGAGACTGAGAGTAAGACTAACGTTAACAATAAACACGTAACGTTACCGTTAGGACTTGGGTAGATTTCTTCGTTAGTATAGTAGTATTGACTTCATAATTAACGTTATATTCATCTTCTTCTTCACCTAAAACTAAGTAAAACTAAAATTAGACCAAACGTTAACAGTTAACGTTAGATTTTTTAGCGTCGTTAATTCTGACTTAATCCAGACTTGATGCATATTTTCCGTAAACTCTGACGGGCTATTTATGTCTTAGTGTCAGGAAAAACGACCCCTCCGATCCTCCATCCTAATAAAGTAGGGGTCTAGTCTACGGAAATATGGAAAGAGATAGCGCACGTTGTTAGAGCTAAAGTTAAGGTCTTGAAGGCAAAGCTAGCTACGCCTACGGCCTAGGCCTATAGCTAGGCCGCCTACATATATATACGCGCAATCAAAATTGGACATGGGCATCGACATTGAATTGAAAATTGATGTTATTGATATTTGTCCATCGTAAATTCTCAGGGATTTAATTTCAGAGTACGGTATGTAGAACCAAGATATATAAAAGAAATTTGGATAATTTTTTTAGCCGCTGGAAACAAAGTGTGTAGCTTTAACTTATCCTTAACAAGTTAGGTCCCCCCATCATTACAAACATTTAAAGTTAAGTTACACATGTAAAAATTTGCAAAAGTTAGATCTTACATGGAAGGGTCTATTTAGTTTAGCCTTTAGGTCTACCGTAATCCGTATGTCTTACCTAATAGATGTTGAACTTAATATCGTAACTTGTCTTGGGTTTGGACTTTGGCGTTGGGACAGCATCGACCATCACATTTTAGAGAATATCCTTCTTAATTCTTCTTAATTACGGTCCTGAATCATCACAGACTTGTTCTCTAGCACCACATCCAGGATATCGAACAGCTGATGATGCAGCGCGCGCAGCGCATGAGCGCGCCGATTGCGCATGCGCTGTTGCTCTTCTAAAAACACACAAGTCGTCATGATGACAGATACCTAGGGGATACCTAGGGAAGATACTGAACGCAGGCACTACGCCTCTATATTCAGTTCCAAGTTCTTTTTCCTCTTCAAGATGGCTGGATCATTTCCTGGTGCAGGCGATTCGTAATCGTACTTAATGGGCTCATTTTTCCAGCACCTATCCAAAGCTACTTCAAAACTGTGCACACTTGGGGCAGTAATGGTGTCGTTGGAAAGATTATTCCATGGTTTACGTATTCGTACATAGAAAGAATTTTTGTATCTCTGAGTTTTGGTCCTAGGAATAAACAATTTTCTACTATGTCCTCTTGTCTGATCTCTGGATTGTAATTCAAGATTTGGGGTTACATCAGAATCGTATTTATTAAAAATCTTGTATGTTTCAATCATATCGCCTCGAGCCCTCCTGTAAGCTAAGGTATATAGGGATATTCAACTTCCTCAATCTTTGTGCATAAGGCAGCCCCTTTAACTCTGGGACTAATCTAGTTGCTCTTCTTTGGACATTTTCCAAAGCATGTATATGTTTCTTAAGGTGGGGGCTCCACACAGCATGAGCGTACTCTATTTGGGGACGAACAAGCGATTTGTACAAGAGTGAAAAATTATCCTTATCTAAATAAACAAAGGTTCGTCTGATTAAATTCATTAGTCTGTTTGCCTTATATTGATCTTTGTATGTAAATGTTCTTCAAAGTTTAGCTTATCATCAATCACCACTCCCAAATCTCTCTCAGATGACACTTGCTTGAGGGCACTTTGCGAATTATCACTGGTCATATTATACACATATATGGACTTGCCAGGGCAGACTTGGGGTTACCAATGGTGAGAACACTACATTTCTTAGGGTTGAATCTAAGCAGCCATTTGTCAGACCAGCATTTGAGCCTATCAAGATCCCTCTGAAGGGCAATACAATCATTCTCATCTGTTATGGACTTGAAAATCTTTGTGTCATCAGCAAATAGATATACACTACTCTCAGAAATCGTGTCAGGTAGATCATTTATATACAACACAAACAACACGGGCCCAAGAACACTACCTTGTGGAATTCCACTTGCAACAAGACCCCAACTGGAATATTCTCCATTCACACATACACGCTGTCTTCTCCCAACTAGAAATGCTTCAATCCAATTAACCACCAACTCACTTATGCCATAGCTTCTAATCTTGGCAAGCAGCCGACGGTGGGGCACCTTATCGAAGGCCTTCATGAAATCTAAATACATCACATCAATAGAACCATTTTCCTCCAGAGTGCTAGACCATTCATCAACTACGTTAATCAGCTGGAGCATTGTTGAACGACCAGGCAAGAAACCATACTGCTTGACACTAAACAATTTGTTTATAGTCATAAAAGTCTTATGATCCAGAATCTCATCACGAATTATTGATTCCAAAAGCTTACACACTATACATGTAAGACTAATAGGTCTATAGTTCGATGGCAGCGATCTATCACCTTTCTTGAAAACAGCACTAACATTCGCTGATTTCCAGTCTGATGGAACTTCACCTCTCCGCAAAGAAGTTTGGAAAATGACACTCAAAGGACCAGCTATGACTGGAGCGATCTCACGCAGCACCCGAGGGTGAAACTCATCTGGTCCCGGGGACTTCGAAATGTCAAGTTTGGAAAGCAGAGACAGGACTTTGTCTTCATTAATTTCAATATCGCAAAAATCTTCAAAAATATTATGCTGAGGGGGACTGGGAATATTACCAACAGGCTCATTCGTGTAAACAGTCGAAAAATAATCAAGTAGGATATCAGCTTTTTCATTATCAGTCTCGGTAAGTTCAGAAGATGAAAGAGACTTCACAAGAGGTGCCACTCCAGACTTGATTTTAGTCTTTGTCCTGGCATACTTCCAAAAAATTTTCGGATTTATTTTCACAGCTTTTGCAATATTACTTTCATAGTTTTTCTGAAGCCGCCTATATAGTGGCAGCTTTGACCCGATTACGGAGTCTGTTGTACTCTTTTTTCTTGCTTTCTGTTTTATCCCTAAGATAATGTTCCCAACTCCTGTGCTTTCTCTTAATAAGCTTAAGTGTGTCATTATCAACAGGGAAATCACCTTTATTCCCCCATGCCTGCCCTCTAGAAATTATCCTAGATGGAATAAACTTCTCCTGAGCAGATTTGACTTCATATTTGAAGATGCTCCATTGACGTTCAACGTCATCTTCTACTGGCGCAAACAGAGTTGGCCAATCTAACGAATACAAGGTTTCTCTCATTTCAGTAAAATTAGCTTTATCATATAAATATACCCTTTTTTTGCTATTAGAGGGGTCACAGTAACAATTCAGATGAAATATCAAAACAGCATGGTCACTCAGTCCTATTGGGCTACAGTACTGAACATTTGAAATATGGTCTTCATTGTTAGTAAATATTAAATCAAGTATATTGGGTTTACAACCAAATCTAAACCTTGTCGGTTTATTGACATGTTGAACTAGAAAAGCATCACGATTCACGAATACATTCAATAAATTTGAATTCACCACTATCTTCACTTTTGGGAGTTGTCCAAGAAGTCCAACAAATGTCTGGATAATTAAAGTCACCCATCAACAAGACATGACTGTGCTTCATTTTTGAAATGCTTGCAATAGATTGCAATAAATTTACATTGTTGGCTTTGCTTCCACTTTCACTTCTATAAAAACAACCTATCAATAGCTTGTCATTTCCTCTCAATTTCATCTCAATCCAAATAATCAACAATCATTCTTGAAGAAAGACTTAAATCTAGGGAAAACGAGATGAACGGGGACGCGGGATAAATGGGGCAACTCCTATTTTTAACTAATAATGTAGTATCATAAATATTTTATGATTTTGTTGTTGTTGCATTCTACGGAAGGCCTTACTACGCCCTACCTACCAACGTTCAAAACAAAATCTTATAGGCTATTACCTCGAAGTTCCTCTTGCAGACCCATTGATCTCTACCAATGATCGATGAGCAGTCTACATACATGCAGTACAGGGTCCGATAATGCACACAAAAAAATCTAACAAGCAAAAGCAAAGAAAGGAATAAAAATGGGGGTTGAATAAGGGAAAAAAGCGGGTCCAATAATGCACAGAGAAACCTATGACTAGCAAAACAGGGGGTCATGACCCACGGTCCGCCCCCTGCCTCTTGGGTCTTGATTACATCCGGTGCCCTGCATCCCCCCCCCCCCCCCCCCTCCAATGCAAACTTTATGCTGAAATACATAGATCACTATGCATGGTCACGAATATTTTTTCTCCTCTTCTGAGGCCAAGGTCTGTCATAATTAACTAACTGTCCAGATTGTGAATCATTATTTATTGCGCAAATATTGAGACACAGTTGAGGGTAGGTGTTCAGGGACGATGCTTTGTTTATGTACATTCAATGCAATTGAAATATTAAAGTTAGACATTGTGACAGGTAGGCATAATGTTGTCATGATTCAACGTTAAAGTACTTGCCTTGTTTTGTTTTTGAAAATATACATATATATTTATGAAAAGGGGTGAACAGTTTTCCCGTTCTTAGAAGTGTCTCCTTTTCCGATAATTCTTAGACTTAGGCAAACCAGCAAATTTCCGGCAGAGTTACTCAGAAAGAAAAAAAAGAAAAAAGATACGGGTCTTTGCGTGACAGAAAATGTATTTCAAAAATCAACCCTTTATTGGCGGATTCCGCAGATTTCCCCGGACCTCTTTAATTCGAGCCTATTTTTGTTAAAGGTCGATCATCGATTAAAAAAAAAATACGTTCAGCATTGAACATTCAATCCAGGACGAGTGTTGAACTAATAATTGGCATAAATTGATCAGCAACAACACCTTTTATGAAATCACGACTCACGACAATACGAGTTTGGATTCATAAAATGACTGCCCTGATGTGACGTTCAATGCATATTTAGCTTCGCAGATGGTATTTTCTTGAAGCTGCATGTGTATCACTATCAGCTCATCGTAATCAAGCTCGATCCCTTTGAGGTCGGAAACTTTCTCACTAAAAGGCCCGTCGAATCATGATTAAATTTTGTATCATAACCTGGACAATAACAATAGTGATATCTCCATGCATCCTCTTTGCTGACGTTTGTAACCTCCTGGAGGGCGTTTCATTAAGTGTCCAGAGGCAAGGATTTCAGTAGCTTATAACAGTTATTTCAACTTGTCATTGATGTCAAGTTTTACGAAACAGGGCCCTGGTTGTCCTAACCGGATTATTATCTGTGGGTTTACAAGACCATTAATTGTCAAAGCACCCCTTGGAGACAACCGTTAAAGCCTGAAACCATGGGAACGGCATGAACGGAGAGAAGAGAATAAGTGAGTGTTGTGCACCTTTGCTCTCATCTAAGGAACATCTTTGGTTCTCTTCATGCTTCCAGATTTCACCTATTTTCTGCTTTCTGAAAAGATGGGTAACGTTCTCATTAATTGCTTTGTGTCAGGTTGGGATATCTTGACAACCCTCATCACAATCGCAAACGCTCTCATGCAGGCCTCCTTTTGGCTGAGAGAATTTCAGAACAACATCGTTTCACGTTTGGCACGTGACAGCGTATGACAATGCTTTAAACGTTAAAAAACATTGCACCTTATCCATGAAAATAATTGTTTAATTCACGACAATGGTAAAAATATGGTCAAAATCGACCGTACAGCTATAATTTTAAACTAAATTGCTCTGGGCTAATTAATCAATGTTGCATTTATGTAAATAAACCATTATTCTTAGGTCAACATTCATAAAAAGCTTCATTTTAATTAATAATTTTTTACACATCTGGGTTTTGACAATAATATGCCGCCGATATCTATAGAAGGTACGCAGAAATATGACTCAACCAGAGTTAATGAGGGAAAAACACTGCGCCCTCTGTGAGAACAAGGAAAGGCAAGGTAAAAGTCACAACAGAGGGTGGGGGAGGAGGAGGAGGAGAGAGAGAGAGAGAGAGAGAGAGAGAGAGAGAGCGGGCGGGAGGAGAGAGAGAGTGAACACCGCCAAAAAAAATAATGAAGCATAATCATATTCTGAATTTTAAATCTCTGTTCAAAATTTTACCAAAATGTGATCAATGCTTACTTTTCAAATGTCTGCACTTCATTAACCATCGATTCAGAGGCGGCGCTCCCGGTGGGGCAGGGGGCACAGTACCCCCCACACCACTTTTTCAAGTACTCCAAAAGTGCCCCCTTTCATAGCTGATAAATGCCCCGTTTCTTCGTAAAGTGCCCTTTTTTCTTTCTAAGTGCCTTTTTACCTTCTGATAAGTGCCCCCTTTAACCTCAGACAATACTGCCCCTTATGAAATCGAATAATTTGTCCTTTTTTCGTCCAATTAGTGCCAATTTCCCGTTCTAATAGTTCCCGTTCTAATTCCTTCTGATAAGTGCCCATTTTCCTTCGTATAACTGCGCCCCTTCATCTTTCTGATAAGTGACCTTTGAACCTTCGGATAAGTACCCCCTTTAACTTCAGACATTACTGCCCCTTTTTAAACATGTGCCTTTGTTTTTCGTCTGATAAGTGCCCATTTTTCGTTCTAATAGTACAATTTTCCTTTCTTACAAGTGCCCTTTTTCACCTCTGATAAGTGACCCTTTTTCTTTGTATGACTGCCCCTTCTTCTTTCTATTAAGTGACCTTTTCACCTTCTGATAAGTGCCCCTTTTCAGCTCAGATAAATGTCCCCTTTCAAATCCGACAAGTGTCACTGTTTTATTCTGATTAGTGCACATTTTCCGTTCTAATAGTAGAATTTTCCCTTCATTTAAGTGCCCTTTTCACCTCTGATAAGTGACCCTTTTTCTCCGTATGACTGCCCCTTCTTTTTTCTAATAAGTGCCATTTTGTCTTCTGATAAGTGCCCCTTTTAAGCTCAGATAAGACTAGTGTCCCCTTTGAAATCCGACAAATGTCCGTTTTCGTCTGATTGGTGCCCATTTTCCGTTCTAATAGTGCAATTTTTCCTTATGATAAGAACTGCCCTTTTCACATATGATAAATGCCTCTTTTTAAGTGCCCCTTTTACTATTGAACAGTGCCCCTTTTTTCTAATGGTATTATTTTCCCTTTTGATAAGTGCTCCTTTTGTCTTCTGCCTACCTATATATACCTATATATATATTTAATATATTGTACCTATATACGCCGATGTCGCATACAAATTGTGCCCTAAAGTCCACAAAAGAGCCACATAGGCCTACCTAGCTCCAAATAATCAGAGATGCTTCATAATAATAGATTCCCCTACTGATATGAGCACACTGAGAGGAAGTGGAGCAGGGGGCAGGAGGGGCACAATTCCCTAAGTTATACAAGAATGAGCAGTGACCCTAAATCATAACAGGAAGAAGGACATTTTTTTCTAAAATTTGTCAAAATCTTGCTCGCTACGCTCGCTCGCATAAAAGTTTACCACTATCTTCTTATCATATTAGGAAAATCGCTGCTATTCAAAATATCTACAATATTTTGCTCGATCGCTTCGCTCGCTCGCAAATAAAAAAATCAGATCATTGCACTCAACTGCAAAGTAGTTTTTATCTAGAACCATATTAAGACATAAATAATGTGTCGAAAATGATCCTGGATAGTGTATTAATCAAAATGTAGCGGTATAAGTAATGTCTCAAAGTGGCATTTTCCGCCTTGTTTTCACCCTGTTTAGATGCCCTTTTTTCCCAAAAAAAGTGCCCCTTTTTTTGGTGCCGCCCCTGTATCTATTATTTCACAAAATATTGTGTACAAACTTGTAGGAAATTCATTACCATGTCTCAAATATTATAATAAACATTATTACTTTACCCAACTTTATACATAAGAATTATTGAAAATTACATTTGAGTTCTTTTTTTGTCCATTATTTTTTGGTTTCTCATTTGTTTACTATTGTTTAATGTTGAAATAAGGTAATATATTTATAAGAATCTGCGATTTTCTTTGAAGTTTCTATGGCAGCATATGATTATAATCATATATTTAGAATGCTTGATTTATGCTCAAAATTTAGATATACATTGACCACCATAATATACCTTTCCTGTGGTCGAGCAATTGGTGAATGAAAATGACAAGTCTATTTGTCACATATACGTGACATCGGCGAAGAGTTAATATCAGTAGAACGGCACTTCTAAATTTTCTTTACAGGAATGTTTGATATAATATGACGCATTATTCAAGAAATATAGGCCAATTTTCCATAGATTTATCTTAGGAAAAACGGTCGTAACTAGGTTGGCCGGAGTAATGTGCGCATCCGAGATTCGATCATACACAGTATGCCCTCCGAAGCACAGAATTAACTATACGCCCTCTCAGCTCAGAGGGAGACGACACGAAGAAAGTGAATAATTATAAGGAAAAGGATGACAAGGTGGGGGAAAGGGAATGAAAGATAGAAAAAAAGGGAGACAAAAGGGATGCTACTCCTTCTCAGATTATGAAATAAAGAGATTGGCCATTGTTTCTTATTTTCTTTTCGGTTTAAAAAAAAATCAGTTGAAGAATATAACCACCTTTAAATAGGAAGGTAATTTTTCGTGATATTTCTACATCTGTGAGAATGGATGCCACTTTTTTTGCATTATATTCCCATTTTTCCTTTGTATGAAAAGGATTAGAGTACTGGAATCAATAAAATTGCGACCGAGACAAATAAAATCAATTAGACCAAACAAGTAATCACTATATAGACCTAAAGTTTGTTACCTTGCTAAAAAAAATCATTACAAAATAAATCCAATCTTTCTTGTGACTTCGTGTTTATTTGATAAAATTGCACTTAAGACGGTATAAATAAATACACTAGAAATAAAACACCAAGGTTATAAAATTTTGCATCAGCCTTTGTCACGTTATAGCACAATTATAATCACTGTAACATAGGATCATAGAAGTACATGCGTTAAACACCGAACCTTACAACAAATAGATGTATTTACGTCGAAAGATATAACTTTGTCAGCAAAGGTAAGAGAGGTGCAAATTTAATCTCGTTTTGAAACTTATAAGAACAGCAAATAGATAACCCTTTCTCCTTTCCAGAGATTTGTTTGTTTTTTCGACCAAGTCATTTCGTTTCTTACTGAGTCATCTGGAATTATGGTATACATATTCTAATCAAAGCTAGCCATTGTTTTCAATATCAAACCCTAAAAACTCAAATGTTAAATCTACATTTAAAAGGTTGGAGGAGTGACAACATTTTTAAAGTGGTAAATTAACACTTTTAACATGCTGGATCTAATAGTTTAAAGGTTGGATGCAGCATGTTAAAAGTGTTCATTTACCATTTTGAAAATTTTGTCACTCCTCCAACCTTTTAAGTGTAGATTTAACATTTGACTTTTTAGAGTGCAATAGTTCACCTTTAGAATATGGGGGACGTTTCATGAAAGGACTTGTCAGATATTTTATCCTACAAATTTGCTCTCAGCCAGTCAGATGCAAGGATTTCAGTAGCTTATAACAGTACTGTTTTCGGATAAAATATCCGACAACTCCCTTTCGTGAAACGCTCCCCTGAGGGACTTTTCTCCACATACTAAAATGGTTAACCGTGAATCGTAAAATTTCCTGATAGAGAGACCTTCAAAGATGAAAGGGTGCATATAACACTTTTGCAGGTAGAGTGCGTTGAAACTTTCAAAGGCTACAAGTTGTTCAATTGAGTACTTTTAATTTTCGACAGCGCCATTTTGGGATGAAAAAGTGTTGTGAATGTAACGGCATCCTCGACACTGTAAAAAATAATGTGCCCATTAGTAACTTTTACTTATTTTCCCCACGTAGCATTTACTTCAAAACATAAGTTTTGCCACTTACGCACTCGATATAAGTCATAATAACTCAAATTTTCAATTATATACGTGAAAATTTTAAGTAAAATTAAATACAAAAGAACATTTAAGTAATTTCAACTTGTATTAATTTAGTATTGTTAACTCAAAGTAAGAAAGTGTACGTATTACTCAAACAATTTATATTGATTGTACTTAGGCTTTAGTCACAACTGCCCGTACGGGCTTGTACGGGTGGTTTACGGGTGGTTTACGGGCAGAAATTTGAGAAAACGCAAGGGGGACGCAGGTTGTTCGTACGGAATTTCGAGTTCGCAGACAGCACGCTAAAGCCGTAGGCCGAAAATGTGTATGCACATTATTTTCTGCCCCGGTCACAGATGAGGTTCTCGCTACGACAGGCAGCCCGTCGACAGGACCTAATGAACACTCACAGTCTCCGCAAGAGGGTAGTGCGAATAGCGTGGGTGGGTCGCACGTTTGCTGGGGGTAAAAACCGCGCGAATACCGCAGGCAGCACTCACGAGGCACGCATGTGATGGTCACGCAAGTGCGCATGCACTCCTTGCGGGCCACGTGCGTGTCACGCGGGTATCCAATCATAGCTGAAAGCGTGCATGTGACTTGCGTGCTTCGTGTGTCCCACCCAAGCCCCTAAAGCGGCCGCCATTACGCTGTAACATTTGGGCACGATTTGAACGCGCCCGAAGCCCCCGATGCATTATTCATTTTGTACGATGCTCCCCTACAGTGTATGCTTTACACACAGGTAAAATATAAATGTGGATCAGTGTCACGCATGCGCATTAAGAAAGGTCAATCCGCCTAATCTATTCATGTATGCTAATGTATTCATCACTTGGCTAATGACGGCGCATCGATAATTGACGAATGGGCGTCATTCATATGGTGTCATTAAATCTTTATGATAATTAGGTCCCAACATGTGATCAGTCAGCACAAAAGGGTTAACGTCGTTCCACTTAAATAACGTTACTTGGTCGAGTTCAATGAGTTGTATACCGTAGTTTAATATGAAGAAGATAAATACTTGTTGTTCACATAAATTTAGCACATCTCATGAATTAAGAGAAAAAACTTTTACATTCATAATAAGTAATTTTTCAAATTACTTTTTAATAAATTTACTATCTTTGACCAGTAGGATAATGTTATAAAAAAAGGGGGGAGGGGGAGTGTGTATAATAATTGAAGGCCAAATTAAGGTAAGAATAAAATATCAGCCGGTGTAGAAGAAGAGGTATCCTTTGATTTTCTTGAGGGGCAACTTTCGCATTGATACCAATTTGTGAATCTTATAATTGTACCTTTCAAAGAGAATTATGAACCTTGAAAATTCGGCCATTTTAGTTGACCCGAAAACTATTACATTTTTATTCTTTACTTTCTTTCCCTCTTCCCCCCCCCCCCCCCACTAGCATACCCGGGGTGGGGGTGGGCAAGGGGACAGACTGCCCCCTAAACAGCTTTTGACCCCCCCCCCCCTCTATTTTTTTTTGAAAGACAAGTATAAGCCTATTTAAGTGTGCCACCCCTTTCTTTTATAACATATAACCTTTTTTGAAATTCATATTTTGCTTGTCAGAGAATTATGGAGGAAAACTGGACCTCATCAAATCTGGTAACCCCCGCCCCACCCCCCGAATTTTGGAGGAGGAAAAAAAATTCTCGAAGGGCTAGCTAAAAAAAATTCCCCTCCCCCATTTTCATCAAATCTTCTTTCACCTTTCCTCATCTTTTTTCTTCCCTCCCCTTTCTCTCTCTCTCTCATACACACACCTCGATCACACGTCCTGGTTCATTTTGGAGGGGGAAAAAATCTTGGAGGGCTGGCTAACCCCCCCCCCCCCAAAAAAAAAAATAAAAAAAAAATAAATAAATAAATAAAATCATAAAATCTTCTATTTCACCTTTTCTCATCTTTTTTTCTTCCCTCTCTCTCTCTCATACGCACCTCGATCACACCCCCATCCCCATATGGTTCATGTCATTGATATAACGTGAGAGGACCTTTATCATGTTCACATGCAAATTTTCAATAACAATTATCTTTCTTACAATCAAGATTTAAGGTGCAATTTTATGCACACGTCAATTCGGGAATAGTTAGATTTTCTCACTTTTTAATGAATATTTTTGTACATGCAGAAATGATAACAGTCTTTAGAGATGTTTAGACATTGTATTACTTCTTAAATAAACCCATCATTTATCTGCAGTCATACTCTTTCATGAGTTCTATTACAACTGACTTGTCATGGTCAAATAATATCATTCTTTTCTTGACAGTAGTACAAATATGTACATGCATTAAAAAAATGAATTTCAATATAAATGAATCATACATTATTAATTTCAATCCCTATTCAAGAGGTAAATTATTGAATTTACACTGGAGAAATAGATACTATTAACTTTTTACCACTACACCCCACAAAAGAAGAAATAATAAAAGAAATAAATGACCATCTAATTTCCATGTTCAATACGCACACCATGTTACTCTTGAAAAACAGATAATGTGAGTCTTTAAACGAAGAACCTTGATGGGAGGAATTTTAATTTGTAAACAATTTACTAACCATTGTCTACGGCGGACTGTTGAATATTAATGAGTCAGAAAGAAGAGGATCTTGGGTATTTGATTCCAGTTCATCGTGACTTGGCCGTGAACCAGAATAGCCTGGTGGTTAAGTCGCTGCCCGGAAAGCAGTAGATGACAGGTTCGAATCCCGCTGGTTCCAATTTTTTCTGACTTGTGTTTTTCATTACAGATCGAGCATACGATCTTTAACACTGGAAGTAAAATGCCTACAAATTTGTTTACAAATGTGAGTCTTGTTGACACTTCTAAGAAATATAAATCAAATGATTCATCTTCCTTTTAGTTGGTACATGTATATTGCATATTAATAGTATTAAAAGTCTAACTAAAAGGGGGGGGCGGGAGAAACACACACACAGAGCTCTAATTCTATAGTTTGAATCTAAATAACAGGGATGCCAATTAGAATTGATAAAAAAGTGGGAAAATCATCTAGAATGGGCCCTTGGGTACTACATAAACAGTGGTTTTATATGGCTAAAATTATGTTGAAAAAGTAGGAATTGCTACTTTTGTCTGAACAGTGGCATCCCTGAAATAAAGTGTTGAATAGTATGGATTTTCTCTGAAGATCAATAATAGAATAGTAATTAAATTAAGCCCCTCCACTTTCCAAGACGTTCCGCGGCGCCCGTTTAAAACTCCTCTTCCGCCATTCTAATGATGCATATTAGACTGGAATCCAGGTATGATTTCAATATGAAGAAATTTAGATGTTTATCAAAGCAGGGGTCTATTTCACTGAAGAGTTGAAGTAGAAATCCATGTCTGTTGAAAGAAAAGAGGAAAGAGTTTAGAAAATAGCATCCATTGTGTATTTTATAATTTAGCAAGCAACAATTAGAATTTGCAAAAAGACTGAAATTTAGAGTTTCCTATTAATAGTTAACATCGACTCTTTAAATGATATTAATATAATAATAAGTGGGAATTCTCAAAAGTATTTAAAGAGGAAAAAAGTTTTTCCAGTTGGACAGATAAAATTTTCAAGGCTATTCAAAAGAAACTAAATTAGTAAAGTCACAAGAAAATGGCTTCTTAAACCAAAAAGTGTGTACCTTGATTGTATTGAGGTACTAATAACAACCAGGGGCGTTGATTATGGGGTGGTAAGTGGGCAGTAGGAGGGCAAATAATATAGTTTTGCCCCCCCCCCCCAAAAAAAAAAAAAAAAAAAAAAAAATTATATTTCCCTGACTCATGTTACCTTGGAGAAGCTGGCAATTAAGAGGCATTGAAAAAAATCATGAAGGGTGCTATTAGGCTGTTTTGCCCCCTCCTCCGAAAAACACATTGACGCCCCTGAAGGCTGATAGCAATCTTACTCTTAAAGCATATACCTACCATGCAAAACTGAAGCAGCTAAGTAGTAATTGTTCCTCTCAGAATTTGTCTTCATTCTCAGTAGGTAAGCATTCCTCTTCATCATCATCATCATCTGTTGTAGAATAGATGAGGTAGAGAAGCATTACCCTGTATTAAGAAAAAAAATCACACAAACACTCATCCTCACCCTCTTCATCTTTTCAAAGAGGAGACTAACTACAATAGATTTATGGACTGTAATCAATAGTGTCATATTTGGCCCTAATATTACTACTACTACTACTAACAATAATAATGATCATAATGATAACAATAATAATGAAAATAATAATATCATCAATAACATACATTCACCCATCTTATTTTGTTTTGTTTCTGTTTGCAGGAATTAATGAAATGTTAAATGTAATAATTAAGGGGACTAAAATTTGTATTTATGACATCCCACTGAACATCCCTTAAATATATCATAATTGATATTTAAAGACACTAAACGGCTAATTTCATATTACACTGAAAACAGATCTCAGTGGTGGATAAAGGAAAAATGACAAATGAATTGTCCATTCCTCAGAAAAAAGAAAAAAAAAATGTTGTTTTGGTTGGACAATGTTAACTAAAAATGCCACTCTTTATTGTGAACACATCATCACCCCCCCCCCCCCCCACCCCCTACCTCCCCAGTTAACTGATCCTGGATCCACTACCACCACCAGACCTAGTCTATAATTTTTAGCTGTAATAGGTATAGGTCTAACTAGTTAGGTCTAGTCCCTAGCCCAGGGATGCTGCCACGAACGCTATGCGTTCAGGCTGCCGCAGTAAGGTCTAGACTTACCTGTTTATTTCTCATGTCTCATCAAGTAGGACTTTCCACTTCATCCGGCACCTCCAACAGTTGTTAAGTTATGTAAGGAGACCTAGTAGATCTTCAAGTAGATCAGCCACAGGTTAGTTCCTTGCCATGTTTATCTGATGGAAATCAAAGTCAACATGAATGAGACTAATGAATGCAATACTGAAACAAAGGCCATCCAGCTATTTAATACTGAGGGGAGATTTATTACCTCTTTAAAAAGGCCTTTGATTCTGGTCTATAATCAACACTAATTTATGTACCCCCTTCTCTCTCTCTCTCTCTCTCTCTCTTGAAATGTAAAAAATATAAAACCTCATCACCATGATGCTAGCCTAGACCGAAATTTCTCTCTCGTTCGGTCTAGATCATTAGATGCTTGCCTAGCTAGCCTTGGCTTTGGCCTTGGCTCAACTTTAGAAGAAAAAAGTGGGCCAAAGCTCATCTAACATTAGTACACCTAAGCAAATTAACTTTTACTAAGAACCACTACGTTAAAATTACAACCCTGCATTACCAAACTCTGTACATGTACACAAAGTAAACCTTGACCTGGACTGGTCTCTGGAAAATACTAGTATCAACATGAAACCCCCTCTTCATTCTCAAAAAAAAAATCCTGACAAGAACAGCCTAGGCCTACGCTACAGAATCAATTAATTAGAAAGGGTCTCACCTGGGCCCTTTGTCTTTCAGAATATAACGGGGTCTATGCGTCTACATCTAACTTAGATAACCAAATCATCGAAATACAGACTAAGTTCGATCTATTTCGAGGTTTACGAAATCTGTCAGCCATTGGCATTGAAATCAATCAATAGATCATCTATCGAAACGTATCTAGATAGTCCCGCCCGAAAGTCCGGGTAAGCCGTCACGAGTGACAGGGTGGTAAGGGGAATCGAGCTGCAACATTTAGCTCATGACGATGAAAATTGAATTGAAAGTTCGAGAGTAGATTACACATTGTTTCATGACATACAGCTCTGTAGAATCCCTTCAAAATGTAGAGAAATCGAAACAGATTACTCACAATGGCAGAACTTGTTATAAATATAATCTAATTTTCGAAAATTAAGCATAAATACAGGTGTACTCACCTCTAAACTTTCCACAACTTTTTTTACTTTGTGCGGGTGACGTCAAATTCACAGCGGAAGTGACGAAGAGAGGTCAAATCGTCCCTTTTCAATCACATTCATATTCATAAGGTCCGGTCCAATCAAAGTTTGATAAATCGAGTATGCAAAACAAAAATGAATAATGCATAAGGAGTTTCTCGATACTTTTCGATATTTTCTTGGTATCGGGGCTTCGGGAAAATGAAATGTTACCAAATGGGCGTGGCCGAATCAGGGCCGAATACGCTTAGCCTGAATGGTGACGCTACAGCTTATATGCAAATGAGGGAAATCCGCGGGTGCTACCTTTCCGTCTATAAGTTTTAATTTGTCTATGGTCCCACCCACGGCGCATGAAAACACGTGCGTGCAACGTACGGCCAATTTGGGGCCGGTATAAAAACCGTGCAGGCTACAGAGTTCTCACACTTTCGCTCTGAATTTTCAGCGTCTTCAGGAGGTCCGACGTTTCTTCAAGACATTTTCTAAATCAGGACTGACTCTTGAATCACAATGCCTGGAGCAAGGGAGGCAGGGGTCAGAAGAGAACACGTGGGGCTAAGAGGGTGGAAATCCACCGCCGACCGTACTGTCGCCGTACGGTTTTAGTACGTTCATCTTGCTTTCACCCTACTCCCGGCGTGAATGTGGCGCAACAGGCCCGTACGTTCTTGCAACACGTACGGTGTACGTGCGATTAACGGACGTGAACCTTGCGTCATCTGCACGGAGCACATACAAATCGCACGGCATTTGCACGTTACACTCAAGATTAAATTTCCGACTGAGGTGTACTGACGCCTTGCGTGCCGCACGTTAACTGCAAGACATACGTGCTCCTTGCGTATGAAGCCCGCGCAACCACGCTACTACTTATACTCCCTGTGCGAACTGCCACGGACCTTTACGTTTTTTCCAACACCGGAAAAACGCAGAAATCGTGCGTCCTGAAAAAACGTACGGGCAGTTGTGACTATAAGGCTTTATGTTTTTAAGTAAAGACTGCTACAGTGCGTAATATAAGAGTTAACATAATTCATGAATATTCATTAAGACAAATTAACCTCTTTTTTAGAATTTTTTTTTTTTTTTTTTTTTTGTGGTTGAATGAGAATTTAAGGAGTTCTAAATATCTCCTAATTCATTTAAGCAAAAATAAGAGGATAGGACAATTTTTAATTTCAGGAAAATTGTCAACCAGTTTTTTTTAAGATGCTATGAACAAGTCTATATAAAAATTGGGGCCCTTTCAATTGTTGTCAACTTAAAGCGTATGTAATAGTGTTTGTTGGTGATGGTAGTAGATATTTAATTAAATCCTAAATTAATCCTAAATTAAATAAATTAAAATTAAATCCTAAATCCTAAACTGAAAGAGTGTCAGTAAATGTTAGATGGGTACAAGTATAATCATGTCATAATTTTTGTTTTATTGTTATCTATCATGATTACAATACTTAAATTATTTACTTTAATGTAACTCAGTTTAACTGAGTAAAAGTTTATTAAGCAAAATAAGTAAATTCTACTTAAAATTCCCTGTTACAAATACTTAAAATAATCAAGGCAATCCGTTGACGAACTTATTTTGGGTACTAATTTCAACGATTTTGCCATTGAGACAATTTTAGAGAAAAACGTTGGACTTTTCTAAACATGCACTATTGATGGTCAATACTGTCTAGCCAATACCGGTTGAAAAGACAAAATTTTGTTGTATATAATTATAGATATCTCTCTATAGAGATCTTGCAGTTAGAGAGACGAATAAAAAGCACTATAGACATGGCTCCATCACAGTGAAAGGGGTGAGTGGGTGTCCATACAATCTTTTATAAACTGATTGGATCAGGGTGTAATATAGGTCTGGTTTTATTTGAATCATGTTTTGCTGTCCATACGATGTGAGATCTCTCGCCGCCTTTCTGAGCACTCCAAGATATCTCATACGAGAGAAAGAAATGTGGCCAGCGAATGGAAATGACATTTCGCTGTACGATTTAAAGATATCTCGGCGAGGTATAGAAATGAGGTGTGAAATCTAGCAACGTATGGACAGCGAACATGATGATGAATAAAACATGATTTTAACATCTGCTGGACATGTCTGGTAAATTAGCTTGGGTATTGTGAGAAACAGTCATGTTCACACATATACGCCAAGGTACAGCACTTGTGCATTTTATAAGTGTAGAAAGACAAATCACATCATTAAAAAATATATATAGTTACTTATTACACAGCAGAACCCCGTATTTTGGGGTTGATCATCAATATTTTCTTAGCTTGATCATGCAGATAACAACAAAATGTGATTAAGATGCACACACTTCTCTCTGTTCCATCATTATTCTAGTCAATGTAGTTTGATTTTTTTTTCTTATAACACTCCACCAAAGCTGTGTTTTGCTAATTACATATGCACGGTAAAAAAGATAACAAGTTGCAGGTGACTTACTTAACGCACACATAGGTATATTTCGTAGCACATTTTTGTTCAAGATATACGTATACTGCAAGATCAAAGATGTCAGTACATACAGTGATGAAAGCAAATAGAAAAAAGCAATATTGGTTTGTAAACCACATTGCAACACTGTGATACTGCAATGGTACATTTTGCAATTGATTACATGCACTTTAAGATAAGAATTGAAGTGAATCTCGATTTCGACTTATTGAAGAGGCACTTACCATCATTACCACATCATATCCCCGTGCTTGCATGAATTCAATGATGCCTAGAGTGAAAATTCTGTCTGAACTATTACGGGTAGCAAAATATAATAATATTGACCATGTATAAAACTGTATTTAACAAAATCATTTGAAGTTACTCTCATTCTAACCATACATATCTAGGAAGTAAGAATTATTCGTATCCCGGTGCGAATATAATATAGTTCTTATTTTCATCACTGAAAAAAATTAATATTGATTTTCTTTACTGAGCGTTAACAGTTTCTCTTGCAACTTTCCGAGATATGTATGTTTCATATTCTAAAACAAGTCAAAAGAGAACTAAACTTTTTATCGGCCATGACGATGTGTTTAATCATATATCTTTGAAGTCTCTATTTTAGCTGAAAATTTACTAAGAAAATAGGGACAGTGGCGGATTTAGGGAGAGGGGCAAATCCGGCCCGTGCCCCCCCCCCCCCTTGGAAGAAAAGTACGCATTGTTCCCCCTATTTTCGATTGTGTCCCCTCCCCCCCCCCCCCCCCTCCCCTTTAGAACGAGAAACCTTTTTTTTTTTTTTTTTTGCTTGTCAGAGAATTATGGAGGGAAACTGGACCCCTATAACCCCCCCCCCCCCCCGAGCGACTTTTCGAGAGCTGGCGAGACCTAAAAAATACGGGTCTCCCTTTTCCAACAGTTGACAAACCTACATTGTGTGCAATATTGATATCTTGTTGCTCACAAGAGGGGCGGATCCAGACGTTTGTAAAAGTGGGCATAAATCTCAGAAAAATTCTGACAGCCAAAAAAAAAAGGAAACATAAGGTCATCACACATTTGGGGACCTCTTTGTCCTTTTAAATTCTTTGAAGAGCAACCAAAAAAACCCACCAGGCCCACATAATCATTGTGTATTATGTATAGTGCAATCCATACAATACATGCACTAGCGATCACTTGGCTTTGGACAAGACATCCTTTCTTTGTAAGTTATTTAGACAAAATAAACCAATGACATGAAACCCGTATTACATTGAATACTTCCGTTATAATAGTTTCGCAAGAAAGTATATTCCATTCATATGCTGATTATTTCTCAATGCTATCTCGACTGTTGGCCCGTATGTAGGGTTTATTCTATTTGAACATAATACTTGTTGTCTTTCTGTGATCTAAGAGAGTAGTCGATCTACGATACCCGATCTACGATACCATTTTTCAAAGTTTTATCCCACTTTTTCAGTTCAACTCCAACTGGCCGGACAAGATCTTTTTTGGCTTTTAGGGTACCCTCCAATATACAATATTAATAATTGAAATTCCCAATACCTGATATGACACATAAATTGGACTGGAATGCAATACAGTATTAATAAAGTATTTTTCACTAAAACTGAATTAACTTAGTCCTACTAATAATTGTATTTATTCTTTATATCATAAGATACGCTAGGCCATTTTAAGCTGTTAATATTAATCGAAGATGACAAATGTTCTTGTGGACAGACATCATTCATCATGCTCATGTATATGAGCCTGGTATCTTCTTTAAAAAAAATCTACACGATTTCAATTTTATTAATACCCCCCCCCCCCAGCCTCAAAAAAAAAGGCGAAAGGATATTACACTCTTGAAAATAAAACAAAATACCAACCACCTAATATGTTACATGAAATGTTAATAGAAAGACATGCCTTTTTTTCTTTTTGCGATAGCAAAAAATTGTCTACAAATTTCAGCCATCCTACTTATACTCTATTCATTGATATGAATACGACTTTTGCATAACAGTTGAAGTGAAAAAAAGGAGTTCGTTTGTTTTGTTTTTTAAATATATCTTTATGTAAAAAAGCCTTAACGTTGAACATCATATAGCGAACATTTGGGGAACCGACATTTGCTCCGGCGGCAATTGCTCCTGCGACAAATGCTCCTAAAATACGACAATTGCTCCGCGACAATTGCTCCGCGATAATTGCTCCTGCGACAATTGCTCCGTCGACATTTGCTCCTGCGATAATTGCTCCGGCGACATTTGCTCCTGCGACAATTGCTCCGTCGACATTTGCTCCTGCGACAATTGCTCCGTCGACATTTGCTCCTGCGACAATTGCTCCGTCGACATTTGCTCCGATCGAGCGACAATTGCTCCGCGACAACTGCTCCGTCGATAAAAATGCATATATGCGACAATTGCTCCTGCGACAATTGCTCCGTCGACATTTGCTCCTGCGACAATTGCTCCGGCGACATTTGCTCCTGCGACAATTGCTCCGTCGACATTTGCTCCGATCGAGCGACAATTGCTCCGCGACAACTACTCCGTCGATAAAAATGCATATATGCGACAATTGCTCCTGCGACAATTGCTCCGTCGACATTTGCTCCGATCGAGCGACATTTGCTCCGCGACAACTGCTCCGTCGATAGAAATGCATATATGCGACAATTGCTCCGTCGACATTTGCTCCGATCGAGCGACAACGGCTCCGTCGACAGAAATGCTTATATGCGACAATTGCTCCTGCGACAATTGCTCCGTCAACATTTGCTCCGATCGAGCGACAAATATCATTGCCTCGAGATATCTCGAATATCTCGAAATACATGTATGTCGAGACAATTACTACCGTACCTCTAACTGCTTATTCCACGAGAGTACGATGACACTGGCGTAAATCCGTTTCGAGGAGTGGGATGGGGAATGAACAAAATATTTTGCCGAAATTTCTTGCTCACATTAATTTGACTATACACACCCCTCACCCACACACCCCAAGACACATACTTTTATTTATTTTGCGAGCGAGCCAAAAATTACCATATCTTGCCTTAAAAGAAGTCTCGTTTTTTTGTCAAAATACACTCTGGACTTATAAGATATTTAAATGGTATATTTGGTTACCTCACTGCCAAATATTACATACTTCGCTGTTGCAAATGTTTGCTGTCCAAAACCACACTGTTTCTAAACATTGCGAGCAAGGAAAACGCACTCTCTTGGGGATAAAGTATCATTTCGTCATCAAAATACACCACAGGCCTATAACCTTTCTAAAATATATTCGTCCGCCTCCCGTTGCATGCAGTTTAAAAAGTTGAACTTGGCAACCCAGAATGATTGTCGTACTTTTGTATTACTGGTATAAATTATTCTATCTTTCACGTTTGTATTATTTTTATATATATATATATATATATATATATTTAAACCATGCAGTTCTGCATCGGGGAGTCAGGGAGCTAGAGGCATTATTATGATATTTTCTGTTTGATAGAGTACTGCCATATTAATAAGTATAATACATGTATATGTCAATTTGTTTTGTTTGCGAGGCATTATGCAAGCTCCACGTGGCGGGAGGCCCGGGAGCGAACACTTAATTCCACCAATTCCCCATATTTTGGGCGTATATTCCCTTCCCCTCACTATTACAATATTAAATTGAACCTATGAACTTTAGCAATTCGCAACAACCCACATACAGGACTGGCTTGTTTTCCCCACCAGCAAGTGTCATGACAAGTAGATAGAATGGCTATAATTTAGAAATAAATGTTCGCCATCATTTACTCAGTTGTGTTAAAAATGCCCAAGATAAAGAAAGAGAGAGAGAGAGAGAGGGGGGGGAACAAAATAATAAAACATATAGATGAATAATTAATAGGTATAGGCAAAATCACAAGGGAAAGTGGTAGAAAAAATCTTTAAAAAGGTTTATTTCCAAATCCCGAAACACCAACAACAGCTATTGTTCTGAATTCGTTGTGTTCGCTTTTGATGAGGATTTTATATAAGGTTGTCGTTGGAGCAATTGTCACATACATAAGCATTAACGACGGCCGACGGAACAGATGTCGGCGGACAAGTTGTCGCATGAGCAATTGTTGCGGAGCAATGATATTGTCACATATTCATTTTATTTGACGGAGCTAATGTCGCGAAGGAATTGTCGCTCGAATGAAACAAATGTCGGCGGATCGAGTGCTTTCCGCCGGAGCTAATGTCGCCGGAGCAAATGTCGACGGAGCAATTGTCGAGGAGCAAATATTTATTTCTATTTACTGAGTTTATTGTCGCGGAGCAATTGTCGCATATTCATTTTTATCGGCGGAGCAATTGTCGCATATATTCATTTTATCGACGGAGCAGTTGTCGCGGAGCAATTGTCGCTCGATCGGAGCAAATGTCGACGGAGCAATTGTCGCAGGAGCAAATGTCGACGGAGCAATTGTCGCAGGAGCAAATGTCGACGGAGCAATTGTCGCAGGAGCAAATGTCGTCGGAGCAATTATCGCAGGAGCAAATGTCGACGGAGCAATTGTCGCAGGAGCAATTATCGCGGAGCAATTGTCGCGGAGCAATTGTCGTATTTTTAGGAGCATTTGTCGCAGGAGCAATTGCCGCCGGAGCAAATGTCATACATTCGAACATTTACATGCTTCATGAATTCTGTGACGTGTAATTTTTCATTTCATTCTATATCAAGTAACCAGCACTTGACCTAAATAATACCTCACAATCATACTATAGCAGATATTTTCCCACAGTGTATGTACAAACGAAGAATAACTGGGGTCTCAGACTAAGCAATTATGCTATGTTGATACGACTTTAATGCCCCAGTCATATCAACGAGACCGACACATGATCGATAGCAGACGGAGCAAAAAGTGACATTACCCCGAATAGGTCGCTTTGGAATCGGTGTTGGGTTGGCCTGGTGATCTGACAGAAGTATATTTATTTATTTCACTTTTTTATTCAGGGTAGTCTGTTCAGTACATAATAAAAACTGGTCTGCCACAGAGCCCTGATAAAATTAAAAAACTATACATGAAACATACATTATTACAGTTAAAACTGTACAAAATATCACATTAGAACATTAATGGGTATTTCTATTGAGTATGTCTCAAAGCATGAACAGGATGTTTACTTGTGTTACTTATTGTACTGCAAGAATTTTTATTCCATCACGCCTGTAGGCCCTACATAGAAATTCACGGCGGTAGGGATGTTGACTTGATGACTGCTTTGTACAGTATATGTGTTCTCGCTACCCTCATAGATGTACATGGTGTATTAAAAATTATAGAGAAAATGGGTCAGATCTTTAAAAAAATGGGGGTGGTCCTTTCCAGTTTTATCTACGCTTTGCATTTTCTTTACCAACTTGAGTTTCAGGATTCTTTCTTAAATTTTAGATTCATATTAACGTCTCCAACAGAACTCTATAAACTATCAGGCTATATAACCTGAAAATAAATTTAAATTCACATGAGTACTTCTCAGTTAAGTACCCACTGAAGAACAAATTCTCTCTAAGTTTTCCTTGATCATGGACTGACTGAAAACCTATGTTTGATAAGGACTTCTCATTAATAAAAGTCAATTTAACATTACGCAGTCAATGCCATGAGACAGATGAAGATTATGACCGAATCAAATTTACAGATATTTGTATTACCTAATATGAGTGACAGCCAAAACATCTATTGTGAACTACATCGTTTTGCATGCAATGTTTAGCATTTCTGTCACAGATACACGACTTCCTGTGAATCATCACGGATGCTTTCAAATATGGCCGCCATACTTAGATGTGATTTCCGATACCGTTCCCTCATGTCCTTTGCAGAAGGGCGGTCTCCAGCTGATCTGCTCTTGTTCAAGCGGCCTTTGTGATCAGTCGGGACTTGGTCCTCTCTCAGGGTGCTGCTAGTTGGAGAGTTCAGTGAGGTCCATGCTTGGGTGTGGAGTGTAAAACTAGGTTGTTCTCCTTCCGTCGGATACCCGTTATCCCGAGAGAGATCGCCTGTTGATGGTAAATGATCATTCAAACTCGTGTCTTCCTCTCCATCCCAAACGTCTTTTAACTGTCCATTTGTCTCTGGGACATCCTTCCTTGTATAATACTTTGATCGGTCAAAATCCACTTCAGTCTCTTTAACAACAGCTGGTTTGTTTAAGCAAATGTGGTTCTCATGGTCATTAAAATTATCAAAACTGTTCTTCACAGGAGTACCTTCGTTGTTGAACTCCGTCATTTCTATTGAATTCATATCCGTAGATCTTGAATGATCTTGCGAAAGTTGTCTACTCAGCAAGCCTTTTGTAGATCTCTTACTTTTGACTTGCAATCCGGGCTCAATGTGATCTAACTTAGTTCTCGGCCGTTGTCTCTCCCCGTCCTTGTGCTTTCTCTGACCAAGGCTCCTATCATGGTTAGGAACGACATCACTTCTGGACATCACTTCATTTCTGTGTTGTTTTCTGATTGCTCTAACCGTTGCTGGGCTCCATCCCGAACTTTCACCTAACATTTCTTCGGGCGATTCCTCTGGGATGTCATAGAGCTCACCTGATCCAAAACTGGAGAAGTCGGAGTTGTAATTTTCACGTGCTATTTCAAAACGCGGTCCTCGAAGAGAACTGTTATCTGTTTTGCGTTTTTCGTGTGCACCCGGAGAACTAGTTGGGCTCATTGAGAGTTTCTGGTCCATTTGTGGTTTGACATCGAGGTTATCCTTCTTTCCGCTCCGCTCCACCTTACCTTCGGTCTTTTTACGCTTCTTTTTACCCCGAGATGTTTCCCCATCTGATTTGGCAGGTTTGATATTTAAGGATTTTTCATTTTCTTCCCGTACAAAATCCGTACCTCTACGCCTGCCATCGCTGTTTTCGATATCAACTTTCACAGTCACGATATTATCAGATTGATCACACGACCGCGAGGATAATAGCGGCGGCCTACGTTTAGTAGGAATTGTCAAACTGTCCAAAGAGTGTTGCCTTGTTGAGAGCCTTTCAAGTCGCTTATGCTTGTTCTTGTCTGGTGAATTAGCCTTAAGTATCTTGTCGGCATCTTTTTCGTGTCGGGTTTTGCTACGGGATTTTTTGCCCTTCGATGAATGCGAAGAAGCTGCTCTTTCAGCATTGGCCTGTTTCAAAGCTTCAAGGCGTTTCCTCGCACCCTTATGGCCCTGCCAGATTGCTCTCTTTTGTTCAGGCGTTAGCTTTGGACTCCTTTGTCTTTTGCTTTTACCTTTCCTGTTTTCCTCTTCCACGACGAATGCAGCATTATCATACTCTCCTTCAGTCTTCGTCGGCGATACCGTTTTTGTCGTGGTTCTGGACAAATATTTCGCACTCGGCGTCTGGGTGTTTGGGGATTTCTTCGGTGGTAGTTTGCCATTTTGGACGACGTGAGAGTGTTCGACTACGGTTACAGTTTGAAAATGTGTCGTAGTTGGTGTAATTACTTCCTTGCTAGGTTCGGAACTTGGCCCTGGAGTCTCCTCGAATGACCCCGAGAACGATCGGTCGGACCAATCCGGGCACGGGAAATGAAGTTTGTCATCTTCGTCCGATGAAAAGTCATCCAAGGAATCGAATGTCTCCTGTCGTGTAATTCCTTGTGTGAACAAAGAGAAAGAGGGAAGGTTCGTATTTACATAATTAACTGGAAGTGCTACCTTATACAGTGTTAATTTTAATTTTGTCAAAAACATGATATTCGTGTGTCTTTGGAAACAATGAAAGTCTACAGACTAGTCTTATGGGGTGTTGCAAGAAAGTTGCGATTGATTGCAAGTTGCAACTGATCGGTATTGACCAATCAAAATCATTGTTGCAAGCGCATCTTCTTGAATGGGCAGATCCTGAACCATTCAGAATGGTTGTTCTAATTTGCTTTACTATTTACAATCGATTGCAACTTTCTTGCAACACCCCATTAGACATGCTAAATGATATGATGTAAAACTCCAATAATAATGATGCACGTTTGCTTTGACACATCTGGGCCCTGTTTCATTAAACTTGTAATCAATAACAACTGCCTCATTTCTATCACAAATTCGCTCTCAGCCAATCAAATTCAAGGATTTCAGTAGCTTACAACAATAATTGTAACTTGTTATTGATAACAAGTTTTATGAAAGGGAGGCCAGATTGAGTTTCTCACGCTGATGTTTGCATAATCAAGGACTGATATCTATTTCTATAGAATTTTTTTCTCGAATTAGTAATGTGTATTTCTTACCTGTCCTACAAACAAGTTTTGAAGTGCAACAATAGTAGGAGGTTGCCCAGCATGTTAAAAAGTGCATTTCGACACCCTCTTTCAGTGTGTCCGGCCTAACAATCGAACACATGAAAGATGTGGATACCATGTTCATGGAATCCAGAAAGCTACGATGTTGATCAATTCAAAATAAACTAAGAAGTTTGAATTTGAGATAAATTAAATCACTCTTGGGATAACGACCAAATTATACGCAATGCGTAACATCTTAGGCACAATGGGTACACATAAACAACAGAACAATTTCTGAGATGCTAGTGACTTGCAGAATAAAGTGTCATCATACTTATTATTCCCTTTCAATATACTGTAAATATAAGATGAGGGTTCACCAAGGAGGAAAGGGAACTACATTTATAAACTACCGTATAGGATTACCATTAAGACTAGGTCTTGTTGGTGTAACATGGGTGCAACCACATGACATCCCGACGTAGCGGAAGAATCGAAGGCAGACCTTCTTGTAGCGATTACAGATGAGGACAAGGAGCGGTGGGTGAATAGATGCTGATACGATACTACACCAGGAGATGGTCACGGACATCCAATCAGCAGGGATACTCTTTAAGAAAGCAATGATGTTGATGACCTGCAGGGGAGGAACGAGTCGTAATGTGAGTTCGTGTAGAGCTCGAGGGAGTGCTTGTCAGTGAAGATTGAATCATCTGAACCTCTTAATAAATCATAATAAATAATAAATTTCATGCCTATAAAAGTAATATACACGGACGTCATTATGAAAGGTTTCAGGTTGTCATAACCCTTAAATTGATGTCAATTCAACAAATATGTGGTTATTGTGGTTACTGCAAATAACTATATATCGGAAGGACATTTGTTTGCGTTCAGGCAATTTCTCTCTTTGTCATGTAGGCAAAACTTGCTAGTAGAATTTAATCTTGTCATACAAAAAAATATTCTCAGCAATTTAATAAACATTGACATTTAATAAAGGCTTCAGGATAGGTCAGTTATTTTAGAAATAAGGTTAATTTTCTGTTTGTTTCTTGTTGCTTTTGGGGTGTTTTTATGGGGATTTGGGTGTGTGTGTGTGTGTGGTTTTTGAGATAGTTGTGTGTGTGTCAGTTATTCGTTTACCAATTCTCAAGTTTACATGTCATGCTCATTCATGTTGCCTTTTTCGGGATTGAGAAAGAATTCATTTAGCTAGAAAACATGGTAACTTGATAGTAACCTCTTTCGAAGGTCACCTGTTTTCAAATATCTTTTACTTTTTAAATGCTCGGTTGATTTGTTCTTAAAAATACGATACCAAAGACTTTCAAAATATCAACTTTCGGGGAATGTCAGTACCATACTGTACAATCTATAGAAATCGTGATATGAATTCAACCCAGGTGGATGACTAAAGCCTGCGTTGTGTGTTATGGTGCCCATCCCCTTGTTTGTATTTTTATTTTTATTGTTGGGGCAAATCAATATACAGATATAATCGACAATGAAAACAAAGTGTGTAGCAAAAATAAATATAACAGAAATAACCAGAATATTAGTGCAGATGTGTTCCTGAGCATGCTTCCCCAAGCTGCCTGGAATGGAAAAAAATTAATCACTTTGACCATCAGGCCTTTCTAGTGCAGTCGCACCGCCAAGACCGACAAAAATTATTAAATATCGCTATATCGGGAACCGATGTAGACCCGACAACAAACCGATGATCCCTATTAAATTGAACTATTACACAGCCCGACTGCATCCTGCCAGTTCCCCGCATCCATCCCGACAGTCAACATCTGTTTAAAAATGCAGCACATCTTTTTCGGCTGTATAGTGGTGGATCTCAAGATGTAAAGATCACCATTGCACAGTCCAGTGGCGTAGCATGGGTTCTGCCATGAAGGTGGCCATCTTCATAATTTGGTCGGTAAAATGCGAGAGAACAAGACAATTATTTATGTGGAAGATGAGGGAGGAGTCTTCTTGTCTTTATTAACGTTACCTCTCCTCGCTCTCTCTCTCTCTCTGTCTCTCTCTGTCTTTTCCTGTTTTACTCTTTTTTCCTTTCGATGGGGATAAGTACCCGCATGTACCCGCATTTACCCCCAAGTCTTCGCAAAAATGCCACTGGCACAACCCACGGACCCCATCGCTGGAGTTCCTACAGGCAGTGGCGTATCTAAGGGGCAGAGGGGCACAGAGGAAGAGAAAGTGGAGAAAAGGAATAAATCCATGGTCCGCCTACGTGTATGCAGTTGCATATCTCTCTGCCTCTGCCTATACTTATCAAATGAAAATATAAAACTTATTTTCCGCTTTGAATTAAAGAGAAGGTTGAGTTCTAGGAGAGGTGAAAAGTAATTGGTGAGCTTTCAAATTCCTATTATGTCAGTTCGTAAGGACATTGTAGTGAAAATGACCTTTGAAGAGGATTGCTCTTCAAATTCTCTGATAATCGAAATATGATGAGAATTCATGCTACATGTGTGTGCAGTCCCAGAACCCATTTCTGTGTGTAGTGCTTGTGCTTTTCAGCGTAATTGGGTCCAGTTCAGATCATTTTGATGATTTCAAAACCTCCCAGAATACAAATACAAAGTATTATTAACCTTCCCTCCTTCTATTCCTCCTCCTCCTTCTTCTGTTTTTCTTTATGGGGGTGAAGGCATAGATAGATATAGCAAGTCTTTGAGCATACCTCACTCGTCAAAGCCAAAAAGATATATCACAGCTTACGTAGCATCGCTGATTTTTAGCCACTCTGGGCTCTCATCAGTTTGTTTTCGGTAACCACACAGGCCATGTTCGGTCGAGGTGCTTCCTTGTCCGGTTTGTGTACATCCCATTTTTTTAAGGCCGACCTTAGCACAAACGTATTATGAATGATCCCCCCTCTTCTGGAACTGTCCCCGAATTGTACACGACCGATTCCCGACCGATCCCCGATAAAAGGTCAGGGAGAGATCTTTCGAGAATGTTCGAAATATCTCCCCCTGACAGTTTATGTAACTCGACACCAAACCGATAAAAGACCGACAATTTCGATAACAGACGGACATAAGACTGACAGCAAACCGACCACTGCCGATATCACCCCGGTATTCCTCCCGATCATAGACGCAGGCTATTCGCTAGGTTACGGTTGTAATTTCAATTACTTTGACCATCAGGCCTTTCATCCCGTTCATAGAAGCAGGCTACGGTTGAAAACACTGCACTCTCCGTTTAAAAGTAGGGGAAACCTCAGCCGGTGATGTGGTACATCTGCACATCCTGATCAGTTATACCGGGAGGAGAAGCCCGAGGGTCACAGTAAGCCATATCGCTTTTCCCCTCCCAGGCCCAGGTGACGCCAAATAATCCATATTAATAATAACAATAAAAGCGGCGCACAGGGCTACTGAAGTTGGCTTAGGTTAATTTCTTGAAAGTCATGTTTTATTAGGAATTGCAAAATACTTACCACAAAAGGCAATCCATTAATACAGAAATAGAGTACGACCACTGTCGACACGAGGTAGTATATCTGCTTGTTCTGCGAATCACGTGACCCAACCACAGCTGATGTTCTCTCTCCCGTTTCGCTTTCGATGACGATGTGTGGGATAGTGTCTTTGGGATCCGAAGATTCTTCCAGGAGAGGCCATACATATGCCACATTGGCCACGATGGTACATATACAACTAGTACTAACAATGACACTTCCAAGGATAATAATGACAATGCACATCGCGTAACCATACCCTGCTATATTGAGTACCAGACTGCATGTCTGGTTGACCTCCAGGTTGCTCCAACTGATTAGAGGAATCGTCCCGATGGCCACACCGAAGAGCCACATAAAAACCGCGGTGCGAGCTGTCTGACGAGACGAGTTGTGAGAGCGGTACGAGCTGGGCCATTTCAGTGTCCAGACGCGGTCCAGCGATATGAAGGCAATGTTGACAGCGCCAACAATGCGGAAACTCATGACGCACCAGACCAAAAACTTGCAGGAGCCGTCCGACCACGGAGTCTTTGTGAAGGTGATAACAGCGTAGAGGAGGAGGGGTAAGAGCAGAGATAACAAGTGGCCTAATGTAATGGAGAAGAGAAGGACATCGGGACTCTTCCAGCGTTTCCGCGAAGAGATGATGACAAGTGCGATCAGGTTCTCGATGGTGACGACTGGAATGGTGACCAACCATCCCATCGAATGAGTCTCCAGATATACGGACGTAGTCATCATCAAGTTGGTGTGATAAAACCTTGATCAAAAGAAATTCGATCTGAGATCAAGTCTTCTCAAACATTACTTCATTCATGACTGATAAGCGACACGTCTTGACTTGTTATTTGAAGTAGAATATCACTGCATTCCTTTTCCCTCTGTGCCCATTATCCTTCTCAGGTTCCAAATTATTTTGCAACTCGACACCATCTCCAGATCTGTAGACAACAGTAAAAAGGAAAGGGGGTAGATAACTTTAAAGCACGCCATACCTACAAATACATTATATATATATAATTAATATTTTGCTGGGAAAAAATCTTCAAATTACAAAGATTTTGAATCTTAGGCTGATCCGTTAGATTATGTTACACTTGTTAAAGTGTAAAATTTCCTTTTAAACTTGATGCAAGATGTTTATATGTCATGTATGTAGGCCTATAACGATTAAAATTTGTTTCCTGTGCTCGGTTTTTAGTAAAGATTATTCTGTTTTATCCGCTTCAAAACTTCATATTATTTACAAATTAGTATGTATAATACAGTATTATATTTATTCAACTGGAAGATAAGCTCATTTTGTCATATTCCTACCATTAATAAAAATGAAATAATATGACGCATAATCATATGTGGATCACTTTGTTCTCGGCGCGAGTCCCGCCGCGGCATTAACGTCTTTTGGCAAGACATTAATATACATTTCCACGCTTACCCAGGAGATAATGGGTACCCGAGAGGATTTCCGAAAGTCAATGTGACTGTTTTTGCCATTGCCCTACACGCATGCATATGAACAGTGCAAAATGGTATGAATGCTCCCTAAGGAGTGGAGATGGTCCACAGTAAGTCTTGAGTGTGGGTTTGAAATCCAATGACCAGGGGTAATGTAAAGCGCACTGAAGTGTTCACGTAATGCGTTATATGAATGTAACTTTTTATTACCATTATTATTAGTAGTAGTAGTAGTAATAGTAGTAGTATTACTATTATTATTATTATATTCTACGGTCCATCAAACAAAGCAAATAAACGAACCCCTGGTATTTTCTAAGGTGATTTAAATGTAATGGATGTGTTTATCACAGGGATAGAGAACATAGTACTGTATAGGCCTCAGGAGAAAAGGAAATAGATGATATTGAAAAAATATTGAAACCGTTTACTTGAAATTTCGCAAATGCAACTACCGAGGAAAACTTTTAAAAATGGTACATAACTCCTTCGAGATTCAATGAAATGAATTCTGTACTGAGTATACGCTGAAATAAAATTGAGATGTGGTAAGTAGCAAGGCGGCTGGCCTGTGGTATATTTATGTGACATGTGGGGCGCATGAGAAATTGCATTTTAATACGAAAATGTTCCTTAATAATCCAACTTTTTCAGTACCATTTCCTATATCTACTTACATTTTTATTCTTATGCCCCTGTTTATCACATACACACAATTCCATGCGTAGAGTAAATTTTGATCAAATAAGTAAATGATTCCTAACGACTGGGTTAATAAGACTAAGGGTTATGGCGCCAATGCTCAGCTGTGGCAGGTGTCGGCGCGGCGGGAAAATTCACAGCTTCTGGTCGTTCTCTACGGATCATATCAACTCCTAGATATGCATGTTTCTCCATCATGTGTCCATATAGTGGGATAGTCATACATCATGCATAATAAAACATGCTCAGCAACACCCCTCATAGCTTATCGTCAAGGATCTCAATTATGAGTCTCATTTTGAACAAGAAATTTGTTTAACATTGTATGAATCATTGAGGACAATTCCCCACGGTCTCATTAATGATACAAGTTTAATTCTTCCAAAAATAACTTCCATGCTGCTATGAAATTGGTAATATTTTGTCAAACATCAGCCGATTCTCAGTGAACGTAAAACATGTCTTCCAAACCGTTTGCTTTTATATCATCACATATTGCATGGGGGATCACACATGGCAATGTGCTGTAATAAAAATGGAGACCTTGTTTGCAGGGGTGGCAAGTAAGTAAGAATCAAAAATATTACTATCCTTTTTAGGCTCACCATTATTGTTCTAAAGATATTCCCTAACTAACTTATTTTTGCACGTACTATTTTAATAATAATAACCTTTATCCGCATAATTATTGTGCTAACTCGCCATTCCCACTCAAAATAATGCATGAAACGTCTGGACTACATGGGCGTCGCCAGGGGGTGCGGAGGGTGCGAACGCACCCCCCTCCAGACCAAAAAAAAAGAAAGGATTTTTTTGATTTTTTTTTATTCACCCTAGCTTTCAATACCCTTCTTAAATGTTCATCTCTCGGGAAGTAGGCTTCCCCCGTTATTTATTATTAGTTTTGCTGCAACCAGCGACAACACAGCGTGACGGCATTTTCACGGAGAAATAAAAATTATGTAGAAGTGAAAAACACACAAATCACGGCAGATCCCAGCCATAGAAATAGAAGAACGAAACTAAGCTAATAAGCACGAATGCAAAAAAAATAATGATAAAAATAAATACCGTGGACTCTTTGTGTTCTAAATAAAACTGACGCCAAGTTGACAAGAACGGGCACGCAAAATAGTGAAAGGACTGTGGTATGAGTCTAAGCAAAAATCGTCTGCTCGCGACTTCTCGGTGAAATTGAGGGTGATTTCGACATAAAACTGACTTTAAAAAGGCAAACTATGATATTAATTGAAAAAAGAGGCATTTATCGGAAAAATAATATGCACTTGATAATCTCAGAACGTTTCTGGCCATTTCGTCATTCCTAATTATGAATTACAATGAGATAGTAAGATCCTTAGTTGTGGGACAAATTGGCCTACAAGGAAATTCCAGCAATGACGTCAAATGCGTCATCAAGCCACACGTGACCGTATTTACCTTTTTTTCGAGGGGTGCAGCTTAGCACGCGTGAGATCTGTGAAAAATGGATGGTTATTTTCATTTTTTCTCAGTATAGAGATTTTCTGAAATATATAAGGCTGGAATATTAATAAGTAGAGGTGTATTCATGTTTTGAAAGGCTAAGTTTAGTTGGGTTGCAGGGGCCCTTTAAAGGAAAAAATAAAACGCAACATTGAGATTACACTGCTCGAATAATAGGACAGCTCTAACAGAGAGAAACATATGTATACGTTATATTCTCATATACATTCACTACGCTCATCCAGCGTATTATAATAATCATCATTACCGTGTATGCCAATGTGGAATATCTGCAATTATAATCTTCGAACATTACGTAACATGTTGAATGTGTTGTAATGTGGGTATCATCAGTTGACATTTTCGGCATGTTTTGACAGGTTTAGCAATGAAAGAAGGCGAGAGTACGATCGTTGTCTGTTCGCATCATTGCATTCCTCATATTCCAAGGCATTTAATAAGGCCGCCATAACTTGTAATATTTTTACAGACGCCTCAGTGATGATTTTTGCGATGTACAGGCGTCACCTAATGTAGCGTGGGGAGGATCAAATGCAAAGACGAATTCATTTCCATTTTTAGTAGAAAGCGAATCAACTTAAAGAGACGTATGAGTATGTAGCGGCATAAATGAAATTTCATATTTTCTGTAGATAAATTATGTGACACTATTTTATCACAGCAAAATCCTGTAAAAACAAGAAAATCTATGATGGTGGTCAAACGAATCCTGCTTTTATATCGTTGTTATTCAGGTAATGAATTGTCTTGGGAAAACACCTTTTATTCGTTGTGACAGCGGCAGGCCTATACATAGATAATTCTGAATGGCTGGTAGGACTTGTTCGAGAACGATAACGAGATTTTTCATGAAAGTTACACCATAAAGCTGCTCTACTGTTATCAGACACGAGCATACTCACACATACACATCATTTTATACCTTTAATTGAAAATCTCGTTTCCTGTTTTCTGTTGTTGAAGACTGAAGCCGTTCGAAAAAGAACAATATGTCAGTGATAAAAAAAGTATATTTATGTTATACATGATATAAAGCATATACGGAAGATAAGTTTTGTAAATTGATAAAAGTTCATAAGAAAAAGATAATATTTCTTATGCTTTTGAATCATGGACGCAAAAAAAGATCCCGCAAACATAATTCTATAATTTCAAATTTATGCTAAAAATGGTATATAGGATATCAATCCATTTGGGATTACAGTGCATATGCCAAATGAATTGAGGATTCATTTTGCATGATTATTTTACAATATGCAAGTGGTAATAATGATCGATATGCATTTACACCCACAAAGACGAAAGTCATCGCATTTGATCTTAAGAAAAAATTGGTAAATGATGTTTTGTTAATACAATTCAGGAATTTACCTTTACAAAATGTAGTGAAAATCAAATACCTGGGTGTAATGCTTGACTCCCATATGACCTGGGGTGAACATGTTTCTACTATTGTTGGTAACATTTCTCGGGCGATAGGTTGTATACGAATTATATTTCTTAATTAGAATTGTAGAGTCATGATCTACAGAATGTTAAAAACTCAGTTAATATCTTAAGATAGGCATGAAGTTTTATTTCCCATATGAAATACTGGTGTGTTTTGGTGTTTTTTTTAATGTTTACATTCAAAGCTTATGATCTTTATTTGTATTTTAATATAGTTTGGTAATAATCGGGTTTCTCCTTTTCAATTTCCAATTCTAGGGTAACAATTTATTGAAAAGTTGCACTCAGGCTCAACACGACCACAGTACACTAGATCCACGACAAACATTGTATACAACCCTTTTTTATAATACCTTTGAATTAGCCCGTTGAATTGTCTTTGCCCCTTTTATTCTTTCCATGGAGGCCATTATTTTGATAAGCAATTTCTCAATGTCACGTGATTTGAGTAAGTCCTCCATACGGTTGATAGAAGAAATCGAATGATGATCCCGAGTCGCATTTGATTGCGCGCGAATAATCACACAGACGGTGCATCTTACAGTGATGTGGTTACTAGGTGATTTTGCTAGATACGAGGTAATTACATTCACCGAGAAACCTTCATTGTGCATGTGGTATTGCGGTCTCATACATGTAAATATTTGGCATGATATAATGTGATCTTTTAGAATCATGATTATGTATCCATTTTATACAATTATAATACGATTTATTTTTACGTAATGAGCATGGAGATGAAATACCAATCAAAGGAACATTGGAATAAACAACATTTTAAAACTTGATATGACTAAACTTGGTAACAGTGGCGTAACCAGGATTTTTAAAGGGGGTGTTTAAGATTACTCTTCATTTTCTCACAAGGAAAAAAAAAGGGTTATCAGCATTTTGGGGGTGTGTTTTTACTTAAAAACTCTCTGACAGGCAATTAAAAAAAAGGTTATCAGCATTTGGGGTGTCTCTTCTTACTCCAAAATTCTCTGACAAGCAAAAAAAAAGGCGAACTGGAAGAGGAGGTGGCATATGCGTGATTTATCGTTCATCGATCGAAATAGCCAAGAACACTTGCCAAGGATTTGTCTCTTTCGAAAGTTTGGATTTGACTCTCCGTGCATCATCTGCATCGGTAGTCAGAATCTATGCCGTATATCGACCTCCGCCATCACCACAAAACAAACTGACATTTGCCAAGTTTTTGAGCGAATTTTCATCCTTGCTTGAATCGATAGCAGTTACCGATCACACCCCTCTCATACTAGGGGATTTTAACATCCATGTGGACGATGGGCTAGACCGTGATGCCAACACGTTTCTTACTGCCCTCGATTCTGCTGCTTTTCGGCAACATGTCAGCATGCCAACACACAGAGCAGGGCATACACTGGACCTTCTAATAACACGGAAAGTGGACAAGCTGATTATGGACATAGATTCAATCATCGGACTCCCGTCTGATCATGATGCAATCTTAACTTCCATGAACTTAGATCGACCTGTGCCTTTGAAGAAAGAGGTGATCTGCAGAAAACTACGTAGTATCAACCTGGAGGATTTTAGAGAAGACATCAAGACGTCTGTCCTCTCTTCATCTGGTACGTCAAGCCCATCAGAAGCAGTAGATGAGTATAACACTGTTCTCCAGGAGCTCCTAGACAAACACACGCCAGCTAAATTAACTCGAGTGTCATTAAGGCCTAGAGCCCCCTGGTACACTGAAGCTGTGCGGAAATCCAAGCAGAAAAAGCGCCAAGCCGAACGGAAGATGGTGAAAACAGGACTTGAAGTTCATAGGCAGATTTATCGTGATGCATGTGAACAACATGATGAAACCCTGAAGAAAGCAAAATCCGACCATCTAACTACCGAAATAGCCGAATGTGACACTAAACAGTTGTTCGGATTCGTCAGAAGATTTTCCAACCCAACTTATGAATCAGTCCTTCCAGATCGTGATGACGACAAGGAGTTGGCCGATAGATTTGGAGAATTTTTTCGTAACAAAATCCAAACAATTGTCGCGAGCGTACCTGCTTCTTCTTTAGCTGAGGCTTCCAGTTCTTCGACGGTTATGCACAGATTTAGTGAGTTTGAACCTGTCACTGAGAATCAGGTGAAGATGATCATCCGCAACAGCCCTTCAAAGTGTTGTGACCTTGATCCTGTACCAACTTGGCTGATGAAAGCGTGTCTTGATGAACTGTTACCTCATGTAACTCGAATCATAAATTCATCACTTTCATCGGGAACAGTGCCTGATCCATTCAAGTCATCGTTGGTAGTGCCTCTTTTAAAGAAGTCAACACTGGACCATAAAGATCTGAAAAGCTACAGGCCTGTTGCCAACCTTATGTTCATTGCAAAGATCTTGGAGAAAGTCGTCTCGGTGCAACTACGCGCCTACTTACAGGAACATGGATTGTTCCCGCTCATGCAGTCTGCATATAGACGATTTCATTCAACAGAGACCGCGCTCGTCAAAGTGATGGATGATCTCCTTCTAGCCGTTGACAGGGGTCATGAGGCGATTCTCGTCCTACTTGACTACTCAGCGGCTTTCGAGACAATCAACCACGAACGACTCATCTACACCCTGACGCAGAGTTATGGGATTCAAGGAGTTGCCTTGAAGTGGTTGATTTCATACCTTGAGAATCGCCATCAGAGGATCAGCGTCAATGGAACTTATTCTGGATTGTTTTCTCTCCCTTGGGGTGTCCCCCAAGGGTCAGTCGTTGGCCCCCTGGAATTCATCTTGTACACAGGTCTACTGACATCTATTATTGCTGCTCACCAAGGAATTCGTCATGCAATTTACGCTGATGACACTCCGATATACGTTGTTGTTAAGCCTGGTGAACTCGCAGACTCTGTTGGTAAACTGCAGAGATGCCTGGATGATGTTCAACGGTGGTCATCTGACAACCAACTAATGCTGAACGGGTGTAAAACTGAGATACTTCATGTCACATCACAGTTTAGGAAGAACACACAAGTCTCCTCTCTAGATATCGATGGCATTACTCGTCCTACATCAGAAACTGTGCGTGATCTCGGCGTTACACTCGACGACAATCTTACCATGAGAAAACATATTAAAATGAAATGTCGTTCTGCAGGTTTTGGGATCTCCAAAATAGGAAAAATTAGGAAATATCTGGACAATGCGAGTGCTGAAAAATTGGTTCATGCTTTCGTCACAACCCACTTGGACTACTGCAATAGCATCCTAATCGGACTGCCCAAAACTCAACTAGCCGCACTGCAACATCTCCAAAACACTGCCGCGAGGCTTATAACACGCTCAAGGAAATTTGAACATATCACCCCGATTCTCAAATCCTTGCACTGGCTTCCAATCGAACAAAGGCTACAATTCAAGATCCTTCTCCTTACTTTTAAGGCTACGCACGGCATCGCACCCGCATATCACATCATTTCATTGATCACACCGAAAACTGTTTCCCGCACACTTCGTTCCTCAGCACATGCACATCTCGACCTCGCACCCGGACTCCGCACCTGCACCAGATACGGTGATCGCGCCTTTTCTTCTATCGCACCCACACTCTGGAACAGACTTCCTATCCATATCCGAGATGCCCCTTCCGTGGAATCCTTCAAATGTAGACTAAAGACCTTTCTATTTTCTTCTTACTTCAGTTAGTTCTTAATCATGTAATCTTATAAGCTCATTGTTAATATGTAAATTGTAGATATTGTATTATTCTATATTCCAAATGTATGTAATGTAAAGCGCATTGAAATGTTTATGTAATGCGCTATATAAATGTAATTTTATGTTATGTTATGTTATGTCTTCACCGTTTCTTAACACCCCAAACACTGCGAAAGGGGTGGGGTTGTGTTTTAACACCTAAAGGGGATTTTAAACACTTAAAACACCCAAAACAACCCCCCCCCCCCCCCCCCCCACTCGGTACGCCTAGGCTTGGTAAATAACATCTGTTAGGAGCGATGAAGATTTTGATGACATTTTGATGTCTGACAGACAAAAGCATGTGTTCATTTGTATGCCCATTACGTATTCGACGATGTCATTTCAGGAGATAAAATGTTTTGGGCAACAGTGATTTGAAATTTCTCAGTTCCTGTCAAATGTCGTGAACTGCATTTTTAATTGTGTACATTTGACGAATAAAAAAGAAAACAATTTGTGACATCGATATGAAAATGTTAAGGACTACAAAATTCTAAAACATGGTCAGCAATGTACTTAATTTTTTTTTTAATGATCTGACTCATAATGCAATGGCAACATATGCAAATCTCGCTCTGAAGTTTCTTCCGTACTAAACAAACAATACAAATACTGCATCTGGCATTATTCAATGACTTAATTTCAATAAGCATTTAGATCAACAACTATATCTTAACGAATGGCAAAACCTCATGCAAATGACTTAAACAATATTATACGTATTTATACGTATAATGACAAAGGTCAGTAAAGATTTAAGGTTTCGCACATTCACCCTCAGAATACAGATTCTTTGTACAGATGTGTTTTGTTTCTACATTAATTTTGACATCACTTTAAAAATGTAAAATCAATTCTATGCATCATTACAAAAGGCAAAATTTAAATGTTGACTTGGCCTTGCAACTTCATGTAGAAGGTTATGATGTGCACGTACTTTGTTTTTAAATGTGACACCATGCACTCTAAAAATGTAAAATCAATATGCGCTCTTTCAGTATAGATAGATCACCCCCTTTAATGCACACATGGAAATCTGTGCATTATTACAAAAAGCAAAGTTTAAACGTTGACTTGGCCTTGCAGCCTCATGTGCGTGTAGGAGGTAATGTTATTTTCAATAAATCGATTCTTTGTCCATACAACCATAGATAATCGAGCTCCGCGGCCTTGATGTTGATTCTAGCTGGCATGGATTTCGCTTGCAGAAACAACAAATCAGAAATATCATCAAATGCCTAGGGAGATAGACTTAAAAGAATGATGCCTTTTCTGTTATATATTCCTATGGTATTTCCACGAACCTCTGAATAAGAATCTTCGGGTTAAAGGACGATATATCTGCAAATACGAATGACTGACTGATTGAATGAATATGTGCAAAGCAATGCAAATATGAGTGTTTGATGGAATTATTAATCATGTCTTCTCTCAGTTCTTTCTGTGTTATTAATATTAAAAGTATACCGTTCTATTCAATTCATGCTTGCCCTTACATTTGTAAAAAAAAAGGGGGGGTATTCATGTAAATGTAACACCTTTCGTCATCATCACATGTCTGATATTGTTTTATCACTAATGAAAATCAAAATCAAATTGGCACATAAATCAGTGAGACATACTGGTCCAGACGTTTGGAATTCTTTACTAATTGAAACACGTAATTTGCCTACAATTTACTCTTTTAAAAATGCAGTCAAGCGCATGCTCATTGCAAACATTTTTATTTAATATATTTGTTCTATTAGTTGGTTGTTAATTCCCCTGAACATAGCGTGTACTTAATTATATTATGATTGTATATATTCTGTAAATTATGTATACATGTATAATTTGCCATGATATGTAATTATGCGCAGTGGTATTGTTAATTAGGGCATCTTCCCACCCCCCCCCCCTCTCTCTCTCTCTCCCTCCCCCTCTCTCTTGCTTGTCTTACGTTTTCTTCTCTCTCTCTTTTCTCTCTGTTTCTCCTTCAGTATGGATGGACTGCACCTTTTATCATGTCTGCTACATTCCTGCTCAAGAACGTACTGTAGAGATTTCAATCTTATTCTTTAACCGTATTTGTATCTGTATATAGTGTATTATATTTGCACTTTTTTTTGTATTTAATCTATTAATCTATGTTTACTTTTAAGAATGTATGAAATATGTAAGATCTTAGGTATGGCAACACTTCAAGCGTCCAGCTTATATTGCCAGACATCTGTGTGTTTCTATTTTCAAAGTTTGTATGTATGAAACTGATTATTGTGAAACATGCAGGAATAAATAAATAATTTGACACAATATTATGACAATTGTCTACTATCTAAATGTTAATCTAAGAGCGTGGCGCACCATCTGAGGCGTATATTTGACCAATCGAACGTGTGAATGCATTGTCATTTGAGATTTAATAGATACCCTGATGGCAAGGTTTTCCACTTCCATATTGCTTTTACAAGGAAACTTGAATTATGCACACACCAGAAAACTGGATGAAACTGAATTTGTACAAGGATAGCTTCAGGGCTATTCTGAATGTCAGTTTGTGCGTGTGTGTGTGTGTGTGTGTGTGTGTGGTTTTACATAGATAGTCTTGTGGGGTACAGAGAACAAAAGAGCACAATGATGCCCTTTATTCCGTCATGCTTATGGGGTACAAAAAACAATAGGAGAAGTACTTGTGGGGTACAAAACACAATAGGAGAAATGAATACAGTTCCCCACAAGTCCATGTATGTGAATTGATGTGCGTGAGTGTGTGTGTGTGTGGGGGGGGGGGGGGTTACATAGATTCAGTTGTGGGGTACAGAGAACAATAGAGCACAATGATGCCCTTTATTCCGTCATGCTCGTGGGGTACAAAATACATTAGAAGTGCTTGCGGGGTACAAAATACAATAGGAGAAAAAAATACGGTTCCCCACAAATCAATGTGTGTGGTGGTATATATGTGTACGCATTCAAACCGATGACATCGAACAAAGAGAACAATGGGTCATCGGTAGTAATTCAATAGGTCATCGGTTGTCAACAATTGGTGAGGTTTATTCCGTCAATGAATTTTGTGACGCAATTCAATAGTGGAGTCATCGGTTGAAATTCGAACAATAGAAAACATAGATAGGTCTGTGTGTGTGTGGGTGTGCGTTTGTTTAGCATTATGTCCGAGGACATTTTCGGACAGAGAACAAAAAAAAAATCATGACAACAGTGGTCCTCGGAAGCCGGACAATAGTCCTCGAACGTCGAACAATGAATTTATGCCTTATTCCGTCGACTGTCCGAGGACGAGTAACAATAGAGGAACAATAGTTGTCCTCGGAAGTAAAGCCATGTAAACGTGTGTGTGTGTGTGTGTGTGGGTGTAAGTGTGTGTTTTTTTCCTATACATGTGAGTGGCAATATGTTGCACGCGTATTTTCCCAAAGAAATATGGAAATATATAGTGACCGTGTTATTTTACCATTGAAAAAATAAAAAAGTTTTTACATCCAATTGCCTATACAGGAACCAGGTGGCTCTTGCACTAAGCCCTTGGGAATAATTACTTGATATCTTCATTGAATAATTAATTGCACACTGTAGGATTGTTTTTAGATTTGAGTAAGGCCTTTGACTCGATTAATCACGTAATTATGTTAGAAAAATTAAAGGTATATGGTATTAGAGGCACAGTATTTTTATGGTTTGAAAATTATTTTAAAAATCGAACTCAAATAACTTTTTATAATAATGTCTTATCAGATCCAATGAGAGTCAAGTTTGGCGTACCTCAGGGTTCAATCCTTGGCCCTTTGCTGTTTTTATTGTACATAAACGATTTGATTAATTGCTCTGATAAACTGAAATTCATTCTTTTTGCTGATGACACCAATATCCTTTACAGTCATGTAAATTTTAATGATTTGTGTCAAATTATGAATGAGGAATTGCGCTATGTTTCACAGTGGTTTAATTGTAATAAGTTGTCCCTTAACACTTCAAAGTCTAGTTTTATATACTTTCATTATAAGCAACGATCAATTACAGATAACTTATTAAGCAATCTTAATATAAAAATGAATAATGTATTCATAAAATGTGTGCAATCCACAAATTTTTTAGGAGTTATTGTAGATGAACATTTATCATGGAATGAACATATACTAGCAATATCAAGCAAAATATCAAGGAATATTGGTGTCATCACCAAACTGCGCCACTTCCTGCCAGAACATATTTTGATTTTACTGTACAATTCAATGATTTTACCTTATTTAATATATTGCAATGTTGTCTGGGCAAACACATATCCTTCTAGGCTCCATCGATTGTTGAAATTGCAAAAAAAGATTGTAAGAATATGTTCAATGTCTGGCTATACTGCTCCTTCACAGCCACTTTTTTTAAAAATTTAAATTTCTCACTATCTATCAGTTGAATCAATACTGTATTGCATTAATGGTTTTTAAACATAAACACAACAAATTGCCATATAATCTTGCCTCAATGATTAAATGTAAAACAGTAATGTATGATTATAACATTAGAAATCCTGAAAATTATTATATTGAAGGAAGTAAAACACAGCATCTTCTTTTTCTTTTAAATACAAAGTTCTTTTAAATCAAAGCTTAAGGAATTCTTATTCACTTACTCCGCTGCATAATTAATTCATTCCACCACTTTTGTAATCATGTTTTTATAATCTTTATCAGTACAAACTTAGGTATTTTATTAGGGACTGCCTCGACAGAACCTTTATTTGGTTCTTTTGCAGTTTCCCATTTCATGTCCATTACTTTATGTGCTGTAAATATCAATTGTATGGTTCTTATTCTTGTCTTTTAAATTCTACTTTTCTTTCCTCTCTCATTTTTGTTTGTTTGTTCAAAAACCTCTATATAATTATCATCATTATGTTTGATGTGTGTTTTATGTACTTTTTAAATGGATAAATTGAATTGAATTGAAATTGAATTGAAGAGAAGTCAGTAATTTAGCTATGGGTTAAATTTGTTTTTTTACTCATTCTAATAATTGAATAATCAATAAAACTGAGCTATTATCAAGACTGAATAGAGTAATAATAATAGAAATGCATTCAGAAAACGCATTTGCAAGCCATTTTGCAAAGAACTATTGATAACTGACTCATAAGCTGCTCATTTGTTGTATTTCATTTCATTTGTTAGTTACAAATACAATCAAACCCGAGCTGAACAGTGAAAGGAAGTATATATTTCCACAGTATAACCCAATAATGTTAATAATAAGCTTAACCTGTTGACCAATGAATCCTCCTATTCCTATAGATTTCATACAGGAAACATCCGTTCCAGGAGGCAATGGGTTAACCTTCAGTAAGATGATAAAGTATTGAATTGCGCTTAGGTCCCTTCAGTGAAGTTGTTTTGCTCGATGGGCGCTAAAGGCGTTAACTGTTGTAACATGACAAAATAGCCTTTTCTTTGACTAAGGTACATGCTTTATTTATAAAGAGCAAATCATCTAGTATTTATGATTCCCATGGTATGCTCAAGGTGCCTAGCTACCAAGTTATTATTACACTTCTGATTAGCCATGTTACGTAAAATGGTAATGAGACGATGATTCAAGCTACCTGTTCGTCATTTATGTAATATGTATAACTGTTGATCTTTAAGTCCGACGCTTCTGGGGAAAGATAATCATTATGATTTTAAAGAAAATTTTTAGTTCTATATAGTAACGATCAACATGATCAAAAGTAAATTCTGACAGAATAAAACCAAATCTTCACCACCTATGTATATGTGTGCATAATTCATCTGATATATAATTCGGAAAGAAATTAGCAATTTCCGTAATTTCTTTTAGTTTCAGATTCATTTTATGGTTTCATATTTCACATTAACAGTGCTTTTACAGTATCAATGGTATAAACAATATAAATGGTACAAAAAAGATAAATGGTACAAACATGAAATCTATTGTCAGAGAAAATAAAAGAAGGTATTAATTGACAAGACTAGGATAGAATAAATGTGGAATACGGAGGAGCCTAAGGAGCAAGGTACGCTTGTGAGTTACAGGCTCCAAAGTGTAATAACATTCATAACAGTCTTTAAAAATAATATAGTGGGAACGAGCAATGCATGATACAGCAACATGAGTATATAAGTAAAATTATATACCGCATGTCTAGATTATAGGCCTCTGATTGGTAAAATTTTGAGGGCATGAATTTCGCTACGGACTGCCGGGTATAGTGAAAACTATTGACCGGTCATTATGCTCGCGCGTACAATGCAAACTTATGTCTTTGTACGCGCACGGGAAGCTATTCTCCGTTCCGGACATCCGGGAACTTTTGTCTTGATGGCAGCCGCTAGGTGAAAACAATAGTTTGGCAACGCATAGCAACACATTGACTTTTTTCCCTTTTCTTCATCAAAATGCAGAAAATTTGATGTGCCAAAGGTTGTCACAACCACAATATGAAGCAGGGATAATCTCTTTCATATTGTATTTTTCCTGATGGCGTTAAATACCGCGAAAGATGGGGAAAATGGGTAAACGCGATCGAAATCGGCAGGAAACAAACGCTGGGAACCGACGAAATACGTTCGGATCATTTGTTCAGATTATTTCATAATAGGTACATATCTTGCTGATATTGAGCTGCAGTCTTATAATTTTGTATATATAAATATGTAAACATATATTTAGCAATAGATCTATAGACATTTCAAAGAGAGAAAATGTGTCATGGGAACCAAAAACAAAAACGCGCTCATGCAGCTGTTCACAGTATCGTATCGTTACGGTATGGGACTTTGTACAGTCCCACCTAACTGGGCGTTGTGGCGTGCGCATGTAATCCCAGCTACCAGTGGAAGTTATAAACTGATTCAGCGGACCCAGGTTCGAGACTGAGTCACGTCTTTCGGATTGTGACGTTAAAGGTCGGTCCCAGACGTAAATGATCATATCTGATTGATACACGTCTGTAAAAACCCAATTACACACACACACACACAGTCCCACCTACTCAGTTTTGTGAAAGTTTTGTTTATATTTTTTGGATTCCCTGAATATGACATCAACCACTCCTACAAGTATGAGGCTATCCTGTCACGAGAGAATTTCCGATGATGTTCGCTGTGCGAGAGTCGTTCTAAGTGCATAGAAATAAAATGCAATGGATTTACTGCACGCAAATGCTACGTGTGGGACCGAAGTCAACTAAGTACGACGCTCAAGCGGGCCGTGTTTTCACCCACTGAGGCGTTACTAGGGTCGTCGATAAGAAAATTACGTCACGCCGGAACGCAGAATGGCAATTTAGATACGCCCGTCACCATACATGAACGCCTGAACATCAACGAAATTTCGGAAGAGCGATTGATGAGAATTACGTTACGGTACCGTATTTCATCTGTCTTAGAAATGAATTTCTGAGCTAACGAAGGATGCCGTATATATAAAACAAATGTTGACTGCATCTTTTTCGCGTCACGGTTAAAACCGTGGCCCTCGGTTATCTTGCAACTGTGCTATGTTGCACATTGATAACAAGTTTTATGAAACGGGGCCCAGATTTTGCTGAAAATCACAATGGGCAGCACGGATATAGGTACATGAGACAGCATACAACCGTTCAGAATTTGGTCCAAAGTCGTAAAATAGGCCTGTTTGTAGTCGTTAAAATTACGAAAGCACTGCAAGAGAAATCAATTACTTGAACCATTGCTCCGAAGATATTCTGGTACAGGGGAATAAAAATAACGAGAAGGCTCACAAAGAAGATTTGTTTTCACATTTCACCATATTAAATCATCCTTCTCTGTAAACATTTGCTTTATACCTGAAACGACTATAGTGCATACTTGTACGCACAATATGGATTTTATCCATAGAGTTGCTGTCGTATGCAATTCCCTACCCATACATAATAAGAGAACTGATTAGATCTATTCTTAAATAGGGATTATGAAACGAAACACCACTTTAATTGGATTACCCTTTCCGTGAGCATATCCACGGGTAGATCCAAATGGAGTCCGAAGTAACCAGCAACCCAGAGAAATCAAAATCCGATGAGAAGTTATGTAGGGAACAAAATTTGCTCTTACATCACGCCCCGACACACGCACACGCACCCCTCCCCCACCCCAATCACACACCATAGACAAATTAAATAGTAGGTCACACACACACACGCACACTCACAATCGCACACTCAACCCAACACACCGTGTATATCAGAGGGCTTGTAGAAAATGTACATTGCAGAATAAAAGTAATATGGAGGAGAAGAACATTGATAAATTAGGAAATGAGTACTGACTGTTCGTAAACACTTCCCCTCTCCATTTTGAAAATCCTTGCCCCGCCCTGGATCCGTGTGTATTTTCATAACTACCATGCCTTACCGCTCAAAATACGGAATCCAAATCGACTAGCATCCACCCCCACCCCCCGATATTACAGTCTGTCTGCTTGCTTCCCTACTACGTAAAGTCATCCACGACTGAGTAGAGTAAATGAGAAAATGATTGCTCTCGGTGTTGTAAATTAATTCAGATCGCCAGCTCTCAGCGACTTTCCCTATTTAATTTACTGTTATTACTAGCAACCCAAATAATCTCATAATGATGGAACCGCGTCGTACAGGCGGCCACCATGGCCATTATACCACCGTCACATTGTAGATACTCATTAAGATAAAATGGTTTTAAGCACCATGTCTAAATCCCATATCTTGAATAACGGGGTAAGTTTCCTTCATGTGTGCTTTTCTGTGGGTACCGGTATGCATTGGCGGATCCAGGGGGCGCTTCCGGCCCGTGCCCCCGCCCCCCCCCCCCCCTTGGAAGAAAAGTATGCATTTTGACCATAGAGGATCCGCCCTTTTGTCGATTGTGCCCCCCCCCCCTTTTTAGAATGGAAACCTTTTCAGGTTTGTTTTTTTTTTGCTTGTCAGAGAATTATGGAGGGAAACTGGACCCCATAACCCCCCTCCCCCAATGAGCGAATTTTGGAGGTTTGCCAAAATAAGGACCAAAAAAATACGGGTCTACCTTTTACAAAATTTGGCAAACATGAATTTGTGTGCCTCCTCCCCCCTATACTAAATCCTGGATCCGCCCCTGCCGGTATGGATCTGTCATTAATTGGAGTATGACCATTCTTTCTTATCGCAGAGACATGAATCAACTGTGCAACAGATTTTCATCTACACAGGTTTCCTGCAATATCCAAAGTTAACGGCGTGGTGTGAAATTCTGCAGAAGTAGAGGTGTCGAAGTAGTGGTGTAGTAGTCGAGTGGTTTAATCACACGACTGTGGATGCACAGGTCATGGGTTCGGACCCCAGCGCGGCACGTATGTCCCTGAGCAAGGCATTTTATCTGCATTGCTTCTCTCCACCCAGGTGGGAACCAGTAAAACAATCATTATTATTTCCCTCTCAACTTACAGTAGCAAAATTTAACAGGATAATATCTTCTCTACTACTGAAAAAACGTAATGGCGCTAGTATGCCCGATTTTTAGTGAAAATTTTAGCACGTTTTTCACACGATGTTTCGTGGAATCCAGGTCAATCAAATGACAAAATAAACTCTCTAAATCGAATCCTTATACTAATATTAGTCAGAAAAGCTATTTTCTTTATACTTGCATAATGTCTAGTTCAAGAGATATGCTAATTATGAAATTTCATCAAAAATCCAAGATGGCCTCCAAAATGGCCGATTTTGAACCCCATGGGACACGATTTGGCGATGGGAACATATAGAAATTCATTAAGTAGACACTTCAGGCATTACAACAAAACTTGTTAAAAATGTATCTCGATGGTGAACGGGAACCCCTATTTTTTACTAGACTTTATGATTCTGCCCGAACACTTCAGCTATTTCTCGTCATATTTCGAATATGGGGGTATTTGATATGATATATGATATGATATTATTGTATTTATTTACCAATGACAATACAATACATTATGATATTTACAATATTTACAGGAAAACATTATATAATTAGATCATGGCAAAAGAGCAATCCTTTTCAGGTGACTATTCTACAATGATGTTCTTCCAATATGACAAAAAATGAATGAAAAATCTCACAAATTATTTTTTTACCCGCCGTAGAACTCATCAACATTCTATTTAACACATGAAGTGTGTTATTTCGTTACTCTTTTTGAAGAGAAAAAAAAAACCTGAAATATCTTCGTTGTAGTCACTGGACCGTATACATATCATAATTGTATAAAAAGCGATACACGAGGGTAGTTTCCAATGTGACTTAACACGCAATATCTTGACTATAATGATATAACTCGATAGAAAGCAAATCAACCTATTTGAGCATATACAGCTCACCGGATAGCCAAGTTGAATTATTGATCAGGACCAGGTTACTTCACGCCATAGTTGGGTAAGTAAGCTGCATAACGATCGACACGTCGGTCCAGATGATGTTCAAGTTGGGATGAACATGGCTCAGTTTAACAAAGGGGTTTTGGCAGCTGCGCTTTCAGAAATGCAAAAGCATAATATTGTTAAATGTACCGCATCAAGAAATAATGCCTAAGAAGCCAGTTCATAATAAATTTGCGCATGTGCAGATAAAGGTCATTTGTACCGATTACATTTGACCTTTATATGCTGTCATTTTCGACACCCCACGATGCGCGCACCAGTATGATTGTACGTATTAACAAGTAGCGCGTTCACCAAACAAATGCGCGTACGCGTACAAATTGTGGTCATTTCAGAGTCATTTATTTGTTCCATGTATTAAATTGGCTTATTCAATGTACACAAAATTAATGAATGTACCCTGTATATCCCCAATTTTGGCGATGCTCCGACGCAATGCCCCGGCGACATTTGAATTTATTTCTTGAAAGGCATAAGCATGATATAATATGGCTTGGGTTTGAGGTTTAGGATAAGGGTTATAGGTATAGCGTTTTTGGTCCAGTGTTGAAGTTACGTTGGGATAGTGACCGCTAAATAATTGTGGCCGGAACAAGATTGTTCGGATATTCACAGCATCATTGACCATTATCATCTCACAGTTTTATATTCCCCAATCTTCTCAAGTTACATTAACGTTTTACGGTACGTACCACGACCAGTTTCACATAACTGGAGTCAAAGCTCAGTACAGGTACAATTATACATGTATATATTATTTTAATGCTATATTCATGATATATTTATCTGGGTTTTTTTTTTTTTTTTGGGGGGGGTTGTGTTTTTTTGCTGTTCTTTTTTTTTGGGGGGGTTGTCATGTGTTCCCGTTATTATTTTTTTATTCATAATATTTGTTATGATTATTTATAATCTCCTCTTTATAATTTTAATTTTTTTTTTTATTATTGATATATTCGAACAAAATATTCATGGATATGTCAATGAAGTTTAATGAATAAAAGACCAACACAAAATACATGACATTCTGACGATATATCCCAATCTACTCAAGTTACATTAACGTTTTACGGTACACGAGCAGTTTCACATAATCATGTGGATTCAAACTCAGTATACAGGTACAATTATTGTATACACTATTTTAATGCTATACTCATGATATTCGGGGGTGTCATGTGTTACTGACACATTCTGTCATGACACTCTGACGATATAGCCTTTGTAGAGATTTACCCAACAAAAAAATCCCATTATTTGATCAGAATACTGTGGTGGGGAATGACATTGGCGGAATACTCTCGTTTGCAAGCATTTCCTCGTGAAATGCAGTGTGGATGCGCGGGAATTTACGCTTATTTTGGGCATTGCCTGTCAAAAATGAGGCCGTTGATATTACTCGCGGCTCATCAGTGGCGTCACATAGCAACTTCTATACCTTTTTTTAGAACGCATTAGCCTGGGTGATTTACAATTGGTATTTGGGAATAAAGGGATAAGGATATAAAATGAACATGAAAATGGTATAGCGCATATCGCATGATGACATAGCCTTTCTGTCTGCTTCCGAAGAGGTTTGGAATAGACCTGTTTACTAATTTACTGCACTTTATGCATGTTTCTTTCCAGAATCCTTAGCTACCAACTATTTGGTGCACCTTCTCTGCATAATGGCATCTCTATAGATGGAATCCATTTTGCATACTTTAGTTGTTGCTATGTCGGGCAAGCTTTTGAGTAGTCAAGCGAAACTTTTGTTCAAAAAGCGCATAAAATTAGTAAACAAGTCTATTGATTAGCTGGGAATGAGCTCCGGCTACAATTATCACAGTTCAGTGTATTTCACAGAAGAAGTCCTATCAAGTAGGCCAACAAAGAGTATCAGGTGTTTTGTGAAAGCCAGGACAATAGGGCCACGCCGGGGCTCGAATCCACGACCTCAAAGAAATGTGACCTGCATGCTCCCTTTTCAAAAGTAAATGATGTGACTCACGATAACAGGGTTTGTGTCGGGGACGTCCCAACAATATTCTGTAAATATGGCCATGATGTTTGTGCATATACTTCGTCTTTCCATACCTAGTCAAAAGGGGTCTCCTAGCTTCTAAAAAGGTTGCTGTGAGGTATCAAAAAATGTACGAACATAGAATGGCGTATATACACCACTGCCGTATAGCAAAGAGTGCATCTTATCAATAACAGTTTTTCTCCTTTGCGATTAGACTATGATGAACACCTTGAAATAATTGTACTATACATACCTAAATTCAATTTAATGATAGGAATAAGTATAATGTAATATTACAGGGAAATGTGTTACTATTCCAGAGCCTTCCATTAATGATTGTGTACACACCTGAATACACAACGGGGTTTTCGCACCACTATCTAGGTAGAAGCGTGCAATAAGGGAGTGTGCGTTCATTTAACCTCATTTTGAGCTGGTAAATGCATTTTCACGAACACTGTAACAATTTAACGATTTCAGAATGATTCTCATAAATCGTGCAAGCCATCTCCTACCACCCTCTTCCAATTCCTAAAAGAAAATCATCTCCCAGTACATATTCAATTAGAAATCGGTATGGGGGAGGCCTTCCAAGTAAAATGTACATTTAAATCAAATCATTTTGTTTGAACAAATTTAGCGAACTTAATCGGAAACATGCAAACAAACTGTCTTCACGTATCTCGAACTATTTTTTATACTTTACAGGATTAATGTTTTGTAATCTTGTACAATGTATTTTACAATGTATGTGTTCACAATGTATTTTGATGAAATCATGCTTCGATTGAGATTAGGGGATATCTTCCTTTGTTTTGTTTTGTTTTTTGTTTTGTTTTTCTTTAGCTCACTGTAGAAGGGAAAACATCCACCATTATCGCCACAGTTTCTCCCTCAATGGGAAATACAGAATACTTTGACGGGGAGGGGGGGCACAAGTACGTGTCTAGGATATCTGACAAGCAATAGAGTCATAATTGCGTCTCAGAAAACTCTGATAAGCACAACCAAACAAAACAACACAAAAGAAAAGACACTTGATGTTATGATGTTGTCTTTAAAAATCTCTGACTTAAATTAAAAAATCACCTGTTTTCTAAAGCCATACACTCCAAAACACGGCTAGTCATTTATTTTATTTTTTTACCAGATCGCCTGGTCACATACATGTATTCTTAATCAGATTCTAGTCCTTCTGACCAGGATTCTGTTAATCCTTAATAGGATTTCGTTCCCTTTAAACCCGAAGCTGCTATAGTTTGGACTAGAATTGTGCAGGTGCCCGTGTGAATAGTTATTCTAGTCAAATTTGACTAGATTGTTTTTAGAGTGTAATTACCTGTCGAAGTTCTTTTACAGGTAAAATAAGAGGGGTTCTCAAATTTGCTGATGGGGGCACACATTTTGATAGGGCGGGTGCATCCGCGTGAATCTAAAGTATAGGCAGAATTTGCATTGGGGGCATGTGAAAAAGTAAGTACAAGAACAGTAGGCCTATAGTGATAGATTTATCACATTTTTACCACTGTTTAACAACTTTACGCTGTTAGCTAAAATTGGCAAATGTAATGAGGGTAATGAATTTTCAAGAAGCAATTTTCACTATCACCTAATCCCTTTCCCTTGTGCTAGCTACCCCTCTAAATTTAAAACTCGTTCCACCGACCCTGGATTCTGAATTATGATTCATGTTGTCCGAGTGATATAAACGTGAAGATACTGAAACGGCTATACCAATAAACTGACCATCGTATAACTGAGAGCCGTGGTTCTGTTATTTCTGATACTGATACTGCGATACTGCGATTTTATTATCTTTCTCAATAATCATATATACATTCATACTGAATTACAAGAGCATTATATTGTTATACGCAGGTACATAGGATATTGATTAGATAAAAGGAATAAAAAATAGCATAAATGCTAATCAAGTCTGATCCCTTAGCTAAACTAGTTTTATACAAGGAGCTATCAGGTCTGTGATAACCCCTAGGTTATTTTGATAGAAACGAATGTCTGTACACGCACTCATGAAACTTGTAAATTTGTAAAAGCTATGATGGAACAGATGCCTCCCCCCCCCCCCCCCCCCCCCCCCCACTCTCTCTCTCTCTCTCTCTCTCTCTCTCTCCCTCTTCCTTTCTTACTGGCAATATCGGCATGATATATTTTTTTTTAACTAATACCCGGAAAGGAAAGAAAATTCTATTGTGAGCGACTTGTTTGCGAGGATAGCACGTGTGAGCATGAAAAGTCGGTTTTACCGGCGCCGATAATGTTTAGTATTGACTCCTTCACTATATAAGCATGCTAAAAACGTCATTGCATGCAGTGCGCACGTGAATCTACGAAAAATGGAGTAGTTATACTAGAGACATTGAATGCAATTTTTTTGTGATAATACTTGATGTAAAAGTAACATCAAAATGCGCACTGACAAACACAGTTATAGTCATTAATATAATTCAACATCCTGCTGCAGTGCAGTCGTATAATGTACTTATGAATATCAAGCTGTAATACAGTCTGAACGTGCATGTATGCCTATGCCCATCCAATCTGAAATCCATTAATTGGTTGTCATGGTAACGTAAAAGGTTGCATGGAGGATCGACCATTGCTCTCCGTGTCCCTGAAGAGAAGTGAAAATTGGCGCAAACGAAAACAAGGGGATGATTAGATCAAGTAGCATTGGCCCTTTGCATTTTGCAAACAACATGAAAAATGACATTATTATGCTCTAGCCACACAAGGAGGTCAGTAGATAATTGCTTTACCGATTGGCAAGACAATGTATCATGAGTATGGAAAAAGATTATAGATGATGAGCTCTATATTGAGAAATAATTGTAAGTAAGTAAGTGTAAAGTAGTTTTCTAATCCTACATGCAAAAAAATACAAATGAAGTGAATGTACTCGATAAAAATGTGTATTTCTAACCGAAAATGGGGTATATATTCATGATATAAATTGATACATCTATATAAAGAAACGATTGACGATTAGATTAGAAAAAAGACGAGATCATGATTATATTTAGTGGGAGTGGGAGGGAAAGGTACCTGTATGCTGAGCAGTGTGACACCCACTGACTTGTCTCTAACGATTTAATTAACTGCAGAAATTTGGAGTTTGTTGTTATCTATGATGATAAAGCGATATCTTTGAATCATTGTGAATTTCATGCACTATTATGAATGGTAATAACACAAAGACAGCATGAACAGAAAGGTCAGGTACCCTTCTCCTTTCTATCTATTAAAGTATTCATTATGGGATAAGTGCATATTTGGAATTCCATCTATGAAGTTTGTGCCTACATAAAATAAGCTAGCTCACCTACATTGCTATACTATGCCCGTTCGCTCTCAAGATTGTTCTATATCGTGGTAACTGAACGTTCGTACGAGATGTAATTATGAATTATGTATGAAGGCAAATGTAGGGAGATGCATAATTTATTATTGATGCCATTTTGTGGTATCAAAAGGAATTACATGTTGTGCATCATTTGCATGTTTTCCCCACCCCAGAAACAAATCCCCTCTGGGAGAAAGAGAGAGAATTCTAGATATTCACGCGAAAAGGAGGAATGATTAATTTATTAATGAGGTCCCCATCACTCCAGGTACGTTATTCATCTTGAATACGAAGCGGCAAAATCAATGAAGATCAGTATCTCCGGCAGTATACTCCAAACAGCGAATTTTTAGCAACGCCCTCGTTTTCCTGGGACTTATATCTCAGTCACACCGCCAAGCTGATCGCGACTCCTAAAACGACTTCAACCGACTGATCCTTGGCCTTTTCGCGTAATGTATAATGTTTTATTCGGTCTGTTGTCGGCAAAGGTTGTCGCTTTCGTTGGTGTGACTCGGGTTTGACAGCTGTAAGGAGTACTGTGTAACTATATCATCAACTGACTGGAATGATCGTGAAATTGGGCGTCATTTTAATCGATTTTGGAACGAAAAAAAGAGGAAAAGATGCTAGATAAAAATAACTTGAATGCAGATCACTCCATCTGAAAATTCCGCAACTAGATTTAGCGTTTTGAAAAATCGGCTCCTGATCTAGGGGCAGGTGAAAAATGTTTTAGGCCTCTCATTTAAGGAACTACAAGGAACATATTGTTGTAGTTCTACTTACTAAATATTCTTTGTCTGATTCTATTTGAAGCAAAGTGATTTGTCTCAGCCCATACATGCCACATGCTAGACGAATATTTCACAAAAACTTTTACTTTTAAAAGTCATTTGATATTTGAAAAACTTAAATAAACCTTGGCTTGGAGGGCGTATCCCAGTCAGTGGTGACAATGACAATGACAATGACAATGATATTTTATTTCTTGAATGACCCCTCATGGTGCATGGAAGAAATATAATCATATTCAAACAAGGTGTATAAGGCAGTATTTGTCATAAACACGTGTGAAAAAAAAGAGAGGGAAAAAAATATAGGGAAAAGAAGAAGAGAAGAGAGAGCGAGATATATATATGTATATATATATATATACCACTGTTCTTTCACTACAGAAATATTAAAAACTTGACATAGTGATTTTACAAAACCGCGAAAGATTCTTCAGTTCTTTTGTATTCTTTGTGTTAAACAACTTATACATTTTTGAACATTAGGTTGTTTTCTAAAATATGACTTGATAAAAACTTTCCGAGACATATCAAAAACAGGACATTTGAGCATATAATGAAATTCATCTCCTTGCTCCTGCGTGATCCGGCAACTTTCGCTTTTCCGGTCCCCAATTTGTGGGGGCTCGATGCGACGGATGTTCCTTGCCCTAAATCTGTCTCTTCATGATTTGTAATTTGTATACTGGTTTAGATTTATTTCTAGTATTTCAATTTACTGAATGGCAATTAGCAACAACACAATGAACCCATAGCTATTTCCATGCAGCGATAAAAACTTATTGGCCTCATTTCTATTTAAATCAAGTTTTTGGACATTTTCCTCTTTATAATTCAAGTATACATAGTATAAGCTGTTCATTTGTATGTTTGGGGATATTTCAAAGAATGGCGTTGAAATGCACTCTGATTTGCCCCAATTCTTCCCTCGCTTCATTAGGTTGGCTTCAAAATATAAGGTTTTCTGAGAACTGATCCATAATTTATGAGGTTTTAAGAGCCTATCGATTATAATTTAGCTTGAAATACTCTATGAATACAGAGTGAAAAGTCAGTTACTTTTTTATGGTTGAACATTTGCCAGCTAGGGGTAATTGGCCCTTTACCCCCTTCCATCCCCTCCCCCCCCCCCCTTTTCAAATACGCCAGTGCTATCACCTTATCTCTAAAGTAGTAGTAGCCCGATCTGTTACACGCCGACCATGCTGTGCTCTATTACCTCTTCATATCAGCTCATTATCGGACATCATATCTCGGAGATATAAGAGGTGTGTGTACACGTTGTTTTCCCTTTTAGTGTGATCACACTATTTCCCTGTCACGACCATAATACACACGTCAATTCCCTAGCCATTTGCTGTGCATAGCTCCCAGAAGCGTCTTCATCAATGATAGATACGTTGTAAGCTCTCACCTGCATCTACCCTGCAGGCCACAGCCCAGCTTGCTCGGCCTTTATGAAAGTTTCATAGCATGCACTGGAAAATAAAAACACGCATAAAATCTTCTTCACTTTCGTAACGTGACCTGCATTTAACTCTACCCTTCCTGCAGAGCGATCGCCAGATGCTGCTCGCTCGTATAAGAACGGAAGGATTTACTAAGGAAATACAAAATGGAGTCGTTTTTGTCTCATTAAATTATCTTTTTTTCAGCTATTCTTGGCTGACCAAATAAATATTTTGACAACAGATATTGTTTTTGATTATGCTTTTTATACCATACACATCCAACATGCCAAAGATGTGCTGTAGGCCTACTGATTAACCCTTTTTTCAGTGTGTTTTCATTTGTGTGTGAGACCCACTATATAGCCTTTTTGTGCTTCTCATGATCCACCCACCATTTTTTTCAATGTATTTTCATATATTTGCTTATTAACATCGCAGTAGGTAAGGTATCAAGATATTGATATTTAGGTAACAGGTATGTACCACAGCCGTATAGTCGACTCATCAGTGAAATACCTAGCGAAGGGCGAAACCCCCCCCCCCCCCCCCCGTTTGCAAGTTAAAAAATAAAAAGCTCTTTACTCCGACTGGACCAAGCCACAATTAAGCCATCAGAGGAACAACTACAAAATCCGACTTTCAACAAATAAGTGAGCCTCTTCTGTAATATTACATTCTTGACAACCCCTGAAGTCATAAACTATTCATGAAAAACTGTTATACTATACATGTATGGCTAATATTTAGATAGATATGTTGCGTTGTATAATGCTGGCCTGGTTCGAGATAAACTTATATGTAATGAACTTCAGATCGTGTTTCCACTCTTTGGTTTCAAAGAAGGGGAGGGCGGGCCGGAAATCACCGGATATCACCGGAAATCCGGCCCGCCCCCCCCCCCCCCCCTTTGAAACCAAAGGGTTTATTGTGCTCCCTTTTTGTAAATTCCTCCTTTTAAACCTGCATGATGACTTTCATTTTTTGGGGGCTTGTCGGATAAATTTGGAGTAGATTTGCGCCCCTCCCCTTCCCTTTTTCTATCTGGATATACCATTTGTATAAATCAGTGACTATCACAACTGAAATTGCTGGAAAATTGCTTAAGCATTTCAAAAGTTTATCATGTTAATTTTTTTCGGATACAATTATATTGTATTATATTGTATTGTATTTATTCTCCGTCAATCAAAACAACAAGTGATAATACATTCATAATCATGAAAGCAAATTGATTAAAAAGAAGACGGAGGGATGGCCCTATACTCAGCGTTGTTGCCATAACTACGCTGTTTTACAGAGGGGTCCCTATAGACATAGAAAACATGTAAATATATAGGTTTTCCCGGTCAATTTCGTAAGATCGTCAGTCAATTTCATTTTGCGTGCATTCAATTTCAAGGATTTAGGTCGCGCACAGCCGATTTGTAATTCAAATTCATTTTCATATCATTCGAATTTGTATTTATGTCATTTGAATCTAAGTTTTTGTCAATCAAATTCGCACTAAATGCACCTAGTTCGCAAAACGTTCATTCAATTTAGCAAAGAATGGCAAGGGAATTGCGCAATACTGTTATTCCAGCATAATCAATAACATTCTTTTATTTTTCTTCTGATTTATTATTTTTATTTTATTTTCTTCTGATTTATCATCATTTTGAAATTTAGTTCTAGGAATTTTTGTTCTTCATTTCTAACGTTTATAGTGCCTGCAGAATTGCAGATTTTCTTGATTGATTTTTTTTTTTTTCATAATCTTGTTTTTTCATTTATTTTCTTGATTGATTTTTATTCTTTTTCATAATCTTTTTTTTTTCATTTATTTTCTTGATTGATTTTTATTCTTTTTCATAATCTTTTTTTTTTTCATGTCTAACTATATATATATATATAGTGAGTGTGTCACTGTGTTGGCTGTCAATGTATACTCTGAAAAATGTTATTCATAACGTACATGTAGTTATCATGAATTATGTTATATATATAATGTTTCCTTTGTATAGTAGGCCTATGTCATGTTGGGCAATGTATCTCTTTATTTTAAACATTACGACTTGAATAGATGAGCAAAAACACACAAACGCCAAATACATGCTAAATTGAATGAACTCATTACGAATTCGAATGCCCACGTGCGAATTTGAATGCTCGAAAAGACGCTTCCAAGCGAGGTAGCGAATTTGAATGCTCTCCACGCATATTTGAATTTGAATGATGTAAACGCTAAATGTCTTGACCGAAGTGCGAATTTGAATGACCTGAAAATGAATTTGAATGATAAATTTCATGGCACAGATCTTTTTCGCGAATTTGAATGACTCCCTTATCAAATTGAATGACAAATCTGCGAAATTGACCGGGAAAACCTATATATTGACAAAAAAGTTAACAATTTACAGTAATTAAAGAAAAGAATTGGAGTAAAAACAGGAAAAACAGAGAAAATATTTACAATATATACAAGAGAGAAAGCTTAAAATATATCGTACATTTAAATAAGATACCTGAGCAGCTACAAAAAGTCTGGAATAATATTTGTTAAATCCTTTCTGAATGTGTTTACACTTTGTAATAATTTAGTAGTATGTGGAAGAGCATTATATTGGATTGAGCCTCTATATTGAGTAGTTCGTCGGTAGTATTCAGTTCTAGGCTTAGGGAGAGCAAAGTTACCATAATAGTATACCATAATAATAAAGTTACCATAATAGTAGATACAACACTCCACAATTTCATGCTATGCAAGCATGGGTAGATAAATCTTCCCATGGCTAGTTTACTATCGTGGGCATTTTCCTGGTTTTCCCATTCAATTCACTGCCACGCCATGTACTCTACTATTAAATTATTTTTTTATCGTTTAAAGGGGAGATCGGGGGGACCGATGTGTTGGCTCAGTCAGTAGAGCGTCCGCCTCACTATCGGGAGGTCGTGGGTTCGAACCTCGGCCGCGTCATACCAAAAGACGTTAAAAGATGGGAGTTGCTGCTACCTTGTTTGGCGTTCAACCATTGAAAGGATAGAGCAACGTCGATCTGGCGCTGCACAGTGGCTGCCGGGCCCACGATCAATTGGCCAAAAAGAATTTTCATTTCGGTTAATAAAATTTGGAATGGACTATAATTGGATTATTATTATTATTATTATTATTACCAAAGTATTGATATAATCTGGGGCGGATCCAGGATTTTGTAAAATGGAGGGGCATAGTTCCGAAAACATATCTGATAAGCAAATAAAACAGTTTTCGTCTTTTTCGGTGATAATTTATTTCAAAAAATCTCTGACCAAAAACAGTTATCATTTTTTAATGTGCCTTTCGGGTGGAAATTTTGAAAAGGTTGCATTTCGGGGGAGGGTGCCATTTCCATTGGGATTCAGAAGGGGGCAAGGTGCGGATGTGCCCATCCCTCCCAAAAAATGTTTTTTTAAATACTTAAAAATCTGCCAGTTATTTTACTTCTATATAGGAGAGTAGATGTACTTATAACTGAAAAGAAACTATATAACAGTCGTTCAAAATAATAGTGAGAATGGCACAAATACTCTGTAAAGACAATTAGTGTAAATTGACTGCAGTAGAGATGACAAGACCAGGAATGTCCAAGTGTGATTCATATTGTGTTTCAAACACATATTGACAATCCCGTTACGTATCTTGCGAGTCCTCTATCATTTGCACAGTACAAAATATAAAATTTGACAAAAAAAATATTTTTTCTTAGTTGTTGATGAATATTCACTCTCCGTCAGTAAATATAACCACTGGCGAGTTCGTTTCATACAGGTTTTGTGTAAAACATTATGTGCAGTGATTATATCTCGGGTGCATGTATGATTTTTAAATATTAACATATTTTCTTCGATAATATAACAATTCCTGATAATTTTTTTTTAGTATAGGGCAAATATAAGAGAGGGCCTCGCAAGATACGTCACGGAGTTGCCAACTTGTGTATGATTGACTATACAACTTAAAAAATCATGAACTCCTTATTTCCCTCAAATTTCCATTGGTCTGTTCCTTTAATGTTTTGCTTCTATTAAAACCAACTTGATTATATAGGGTGGACTTCCCTTTGAAGTGTTATTCCAGGACAATTTATACAACTGCTCTTACAAAAAGGTGATTATAAAATATGATAATTTTATTCTTTCTATTAAATATTGCTCCCAACTGTTTGGTACGTCAAGATGAATATCGTACAGTCTTGGGATTGTTACGTAATCTATGACGTATGCTCCTGACATGCTTAGATTGGGCTGTTTCTTTTGTCTTCGAATAGAGATATCTTTAAACCCAACGCATCTCAAAATGTTTGGGGAAAATTTCTTTTTAAAACAGGGAGTGTTCCTCTTCTTTCAAACAGATAATTCGACATTCATTTTCAGTAAAAGTGTTTTTTTTTCCAATACAGGGCAATATTATAGAGTTCAGATGTCTCGGTGTGAAATCAAAGAGATTAGATATTGGTTTTGCTTATATATAAATTACATTCTTTATGGTCAACATGTGTAACCGCTCCAATGCAACTGAATTAATTTCATCACGTATTACAGTTAAAACTGTCTTTTCCCTTTTCATAATATTGTTAATATTTTAAAACTAAATAAAGAAATTGTCAATAAAATAAGATAAAATAAGAAAATCTGACAACTCTGAGACAGTCTCCCTTTGTTGCCTGGTCAGCCAGATTGAATTTTTTTAGAAAAATAAGTAGGTTGTATTTCTTCATGCATGCTATCTTACTCGGAGACAAAGATATCTGAAAACAATTGGACTCTAGGTTAAAGAAAAAAGTAAAAGACACTCTTAACTTCAATGATGCAGCACTTCGCTGCACATTTTGGTCTAACAACAGAAAGATTTTCAGTCTATATAGACACAGTGCATAACAGTTTTGCAGTAGTGTCTATACATGCTATAGATATAACCAGATACCTGTAGTTTGGATGAAGGACAGATTCAAATACATAATTAATGGAGAATATCTATATGGGCATATTGCTCCACTCTAGAAATTGTTTTTCTTTCAAACAAAGGCGGTCGACTCGGCAATACCTGTGATGGTTTTTCATGGGTGAAAGTGCACGTTGTTGATTGTGTCCGATATAGTTCGCAATACATTCAATTAACATGCATTGATATTTGCTATCAAATATAATCTCTATAGTATATACTAATTGCATTACTCTAAACTGACAGCGTTCCCCGGTTGATCAACACTTACTTAATGGCCAAATACATAAAACATGCTGTGGAAAATACCACCAGGCCTTTGTTACGTTAAAGCATTCAGTCCATTATCTTGATTTTCAAAGGGTTGTTGATCGTGATATTTATAAATTATAGCTGAGTTATTCTTTCTATATTATTTTGTTTTCTCTTCTATTTTTTTAAGATCAATTTTAAGATCAATGATACTTAAAATTCGAACATTACATATTGGTTATAAAAAAAACACGATTTATAGAGACGTCAACATTATTTCATTCGTGTAGAACTCAGCTATATTTATCTTTTCGTTATAAGGACGGGTTGGTAGGGATAAGAATTATTTACTAATTTGCTAATTCACTGTGACACTGAGATTTATTATACATTATCGTCAACTTAGTATTATATAACAAACCGAGGCCTATGGGAATGTAGTGAGAAACAGACAAATCTTTCTGACAGCCACATATATTTCTACCATTAAACCTGGAATGGTTTTTATACTGCTGATATACAGCTTATGAAAATGAATGCTTTTTAATCACTATTTCAAAATGAAAATAAGTAACACTTACACGTTCACATGCACTTATTGGGCTGATTTCATGACCAAAACACGAGTGGAGTAGTACTAAGCATTGTTCTTTCCTTTCAGCGATAAACGATTTCCAAGATCAACCACATCAGAATAAAGCCAATGATTGAGCGAATTAAGGTGCCTTCCATACTCCATGCTGTGTCACTTAAAATACAACCACCACCGAGGGTAGTAGTTCAACGGTGGTTACAGTGAGTTTCTTACCATCCTATGCTGTCTCGCAGCTTCGTGTACTCGTCGAATAAACCTCTGAAACCAACGCAAAAGGGCAAATGCTGGAGATACACATTACCTTACACAAACGTTTCAACCTGTTGAAATGTGGATATCATTGGAACAGAAGGCAAATCTCCGAAAGAAGGTTGACGGTAAAATCTATGCGGTGTGTGTGCGAAAGGTGGGTGAAAATCAGCGGTAGATATAAATGTAGAGCGCTCGTACCCGGCACCCACTGCTGGGCGCACAGCACGAAAATCTATTCATAGTAGTCATTTGGCCTGCCAGTGCTATTTAATCACTGGCTGTGTGCGGGGACAACGCACGCTGCCTAGTGGCTTCTCTTTATTTTCCTCCCAAGCATTGCGAAGCTCGAGAGAATTGGTAATTCGTTCTCTTTGTTGAAATCCAATTACCTAATGAGATTGTGCTTATAAATGTCGCTTGTGCCTTGTGCTATCACGGATGACGATCGGTATAAGAGAAAAGAGAAATGAGAAAATGAAACACATCATAAGGGTAATCCGAGGACAAACGACAAGGGCTTGTTTTGTAATAGTAGCGCTTCTCTATTGGAGTCAGAGTTGAAGATCTCGAAAAGTTCACATTACTCAGTTATCAAAGCATTACAATATGGCCAACTTTCTATTGTTCTTGGACAAAATGTCTAAAAAATTATTTTCAATAAATTGGGACCGAATCGCTTTTCTTTAAAGGATTCGGAAGGCACCTTAAATGTATCAACAATCTATAAATAACGCTGCCGCTGAGCCAAGGCAGGCCTGTAACTCGGGGGAGGGGGCGGTAAGAGGGGTGCGGTGAGAGGGCCCCCCCCCCCCTCCATGCTAGTGACTAGAGGTCCGTTTGCCCCCCCCCCCCCCAAAAAAAAAAAAAAAAAAAAACACAAACAAACAAACAAACAAAACAAACAAACAAACAAAACAAAACAAAAACTGGGAGGGGGACACCCCCTCCCTTCGCGTTTCGCTCCGTCAATAAGGTCTTCCCTATTTAATATCTGCACCAGTAAATTCCTAGTTAAAAAGGACCGTAAAGACGTAATATAAATTCAAAACATTCGTACCTTTGAGTTTGCACAATTGTACTTGATAAAAATGCCTTTTCATTGACCATCTTGATACAAAATCTTTTGTTCCACGACATAACCTTTTTATATTTATATGTTTTATTGAATCAACAGTCATAACTTAACAGTGTTGACCCATTTTGAGTTTTGGAGGAAGAGAAAGCTCCTTCTTTTTGTCCTAAGGTATTCGATGACTGAAATCCAGGTGATAAAAACCGCCAACGTAAATTTTTGTTTCTTGTAGCTGTATATTTGTCCCCGAAAAGATAATGCTGCATAAACTGTTCCGAAGGGAATTGATAATTCATAGAAAGTTTGCGTGGAACGAAGCAAAAAATTCATTGAAATAAATTCATTCCGTTATTTTTCGGTTTCTACTCAGACCAACTTTATTTAAAAAAGTTGGGTAAAAAGGGAACATGCATATTTCTTGGGTAAGATTTTAACCAATATTGGGCAAATCTTACCAGATTTTCTTTTTTCCTTTATATTATCCAATATTGGACTACCTTTTACCCAACAAATATGGATGATCCCTTTTCACCCATTATTGAGTGAATATTTACAGAACATAGTTTAGAGTGAATAAAAGGATTAATTCTACTATGTAGGCCTATCACAATCGTCATCGTTCTATTTGCAAAATAATAGCTAACACATCTGGGCCCCGTTTCATAAAAATTGTTATTGATAGCAAGTTACTATAATTGTTATAAGCTACTGAAATCCTTGAATATGATTGGCTGAGAGCGAATTTGTCATAGAAATGAGGCAGTTGTTATTGATCACAAGTTTTTCGAAATTGGGTCCAGGACCTCGTCTAATAAAGAATTACGATTGATCCTATCTGATCGCAATATCCTCAATAATTGATTGCAAAGTTACAATGGCTTATTATATCAATCTCGATATTATACAGTCTCGATATTGGACCAAAATATTTTGTCAGATTACTTTGATGTTATCTGATAAATAGGTATAATACAGAAGTTAGATGCTGTTTTTAATTCTCTCTCCTTCAGTAGAGTATCAAACGAAATCATATGATGAGACGGCCGGATGACTGAGATCCCCTATAAAGTGCGTCCCTCATAATAGTTAACAGTTGGAAAAATTCTCCCCAAATAAAAATTTCTGAATATTTTCAATAAAATTAATTCTTGTAGATAGCTTAGGATCCCTCCTATGCAATAACACAACAAATCTGTATAGTTAATAGGCTCCCCAATAAAATATTCACAAAATCTTTTTAGGAATAGTTCATACCTGTGGTTAGCTTAGTGTCTCTTCTATCAAATGACACCAAAATATATCATAATATTTTACGCTTGAGTGAGCAGAAGCCACATTTGTGAGATGGTGCAAAATCCATTCTTGACAAATATTTGTTTGGTTGGTTTTTTTTGGCTGGTTTCAGCCAAGTTGAGAGTCATAAAAAGACTTAGAAATTTTATATTCTGATCATTAAAAGATGATTTATGAAATGGCAGACTTTGTTCAATGTATGTACTGATATATCCTATCACAACTTTATGGTTGAGTGAGCAAGCCAGATGAAATTAAAAGACTCACCAAAAGTAACATTTTGAAACACTGGGCAAAGTAGTTAATTGCTCACTCAAACATTATGATGTTGATGGAATGTGTAAGCATATACAGAGAACACAGCCTGTTATTTCATAAAATTGTCTTTTATTATCAGAATATGAAATTTCTAAGCCTTTACATGACTCTCAGCTATAGGTTGAGACCAGCCAGAGCCGATATCATTCTTGTCAAGACTGGATTTTGGATCCTTTCACAAAATTAGCATTTGCTCACTTAAGCGTGTCATTTGATAGAAGAGACCCTAAGCTATCCATAGGTACGAAAAGTTCCTAAACATATTTTGAAACATTTATTTGGGGAGAATTTTTCCAACTGTTAACTTTTTTCTGGGACGCACTGTAGTGTCTCGAACTATGTTTCCATTAGTTCTCTCGTGTGTACCATAATGTGATCAGCACCTGATTTTACATCGAGGTTCATCCACTTGACTCTCATTCAAAGGGTTGAGGATTCGAATCCCAGCCGAGCACTAACATCCTTTGGCAAGAAATCCACGTTTGCCACTCTCCACCCAAGTGTAAATGGGTACCCGATAGAGCTATTTGGCCGCCAAGCTGTGACCTGGCGTAATAATGTTGGAGCGACACGAGCGTCATGACATGACGGATATGACGTACCGCTATACAAGAAACCAGTAGTAGTAGTAGTAGTAGTAGTAGTAGTAGTAGTAGTAGTAGTAGTAGTAGTAGTAGTAGTAGTAGTAGTAGTAGTAGTAGTAGTTAGTAGTAGTAGTAAATAATAATAGTTCCTCTATTTTGGAAGAAACATCGAAAAAGCGACCAAATCTGACGAAATACAAGCCGAGATATGCTTCACCATGGTGATTGTGAAGTTATTTGTCCACTAATGCGTGCTATATAGTTAGAGGTGAGGTAATCACTTATGACTCAGCCTTTTATTTTCAGTTCAATTCATGTAAACGGATTCCATAATATAATCCAAAGCCGCTGACTTTTTGTTTTTGCAATTTCTGTCAAATTTTACAAGTGAAATTAAGTTATAAAACTATCATAAATTTGTCGGTTTCCGAAAGATAAACAAGATAACTCTATAATTATTTCCCTATTATTTTTTTTTTTGTGACATTTAGAATTACTTTACGGCTTTGTGAGATTTATAGTAATACCATATAAGCTATACCACAGCTGAAACATCAGAGGGTTGTTATTCTTTGTATAATGTGGAAAAAAACTTGCTGAATAATGGAAAGAAAAGAGGGTCGAGGAAATGCATGGATCGAGTTTTGATATTAAAAATGTCAAAGAAGAATATGTATGAGGTAAGGGTGGGCCCTGATACATAAGAATTTTACATCTCAAAGTTGGTTTTCCCTTTCTATTGAAACTGCAGTTGAAATCTAGTCAAACAAAAAGATCATATACTACCCGGGTTTCAAACAAGAGGGAAAATATAGTTACGTTCCCTACCGTAAAGATTAAAGTTGCAATAAATATTTATGAGTCATTAATATGGGAATACGCCTGGTGATTGCAGCTCAGGCATATTATGTGTAGGATCGGCATAGAAATATATTGCAATGTAAGATGTAAGCACAAAGGTAATCCCTCTTTTCCATTTGCAGTAAAACGATATGCTAATGTAACCTCCGAAAAAACGGTGCTGCGATCATTAGCATAACGCATTGACGTCTTCGAATGCATAGAGAGTGCGAAAATAGGTGTCGATTCACCTATCTTCCCTTCGCCTCGAGGGACGTTCTTTATCAAACAAGTTGACTTGACTTGAGATACGATGTAGGGTATAGGAGTATCCTTGTTTAATTGTATTCATGCTTTGTATTCTTATTTTCTTCCTTTGTTAAAAATGTTTTGTGACCCTGCAGGTATTCAGTTTATCATCCTTAAACCCTCCCTCTTCCCTTCCATCATAATTATTATAAATAAATTCGTAATTTCCGAGTGCCCTTCTGTTACCTACTCTCGACCACCCAGCCCTAACACCTCTCCCATCCATCATAAGTATTTTCCCTCTTCCAGAGGCGTTGCGAAACCATTTTGAAAAGGGGGAAGTCGGACAGAATTTTTCGTCAATTAAGATAGCCACAAAGAGGAGGCCCTCACCAGTAGCGGATCCAGGCAGGGGCGCCAACGGCGCGCGCCCCCTTTAATTTTTCTGTTTTGTGATTTTAACCGTGGAAGGGAGGATACCCCCTCCCACGCCCTCCGCTCCCTCGCCGCTGGCGCCACCACCCCCCCCCCCCCCCCCCCCCCCCATTTCAAATTCCTGGATCCGCCACTGCTCACAGTCATATTTAATTTTGGAGACTTGGCCTTTTCCAGCAAGCAAAAAGGGAGACATTTCATAATGCTATTAGATTTTTCGTCAAGGCTTGAAAGAATGCTAAATTTGCAAACAGAAAGCTTGATTGGGTGCCTCACATCACCTCCCCCATCCGCCTCCCCCTTTCCCTTTCTTTGGAACTGGACCCGCCAGTTGCTTTATTTTTTTAAATAAAGATACAATTTATATATTATCACGGATCACAGTGTCAGAATTTTGTTTACGAAGTATATACACGTTTTCATAAAATTATAGAAGCAGACTGACCATGAACGAAAAATAGATAAACAGATGCAAATGCAAAATACGAAAGGCCTTATAGCAAAAATGATTATGTGTTGGGTGTACCTAAATATATAAAAAGTACAACCAAATACAAACAAAGACAAGAGAGAGACAAAAAAACGAAAGAAAAGATAGACAATAATAGTGCAATTCAATCAACGCATCAATTTCTTTTCAGGCATAACCAAATATGATTAGGTTAAGTGTACACCTAAAACTATATCTGCGTGATGTACAGAAACGTCTGGAGCATGCAAGGTCGTTTCGGCAACAAAAGAAAATACAATAGAAAGGGTGTATTAAGCTATCTGGCAGTACTTTTCTTTGTGCAGTTGAGGGTGAAGGGTTCAAGTATTCGTGCATATATAAGTTTACACTAGGGTAGAAGTGTATGCATTGGTGTTATCCTGGGTGTACAAAACGGTCGTTAATAACTCAAAAGCGAAAACTCGTATTAGGCTGTGGTTTGCACATTATGAAGTTAAAGGTGTCTAGGCTATTTGGAGGAAGTTTTAAGACATTTCTTTGAATACTCTTCTTAAAACAGTGCTTTGATATTTGATTAGATTTTTCACTTTTTGACAGATCAAGGCCATAAGGCCTTTGAACCCAGAGTCATGAATCATTAATGACACTGGAGAGCAAAAGGTTGTCAGAAATGACAAATAAACTTCACAATGGAATTGTAGTACAGTCAAACCTGTCTATTAAGGCCACCCAAGGGAAACAGAAAAAGTGGCCACTGCAGACAGGTGGCCTTTATAGACAGGTTCTAAAGCACATATTTCTTGCTACAGGGAGGCAATATAACTGGCCACTATAGACAGGTGACCGCTATAGACAGGTGGCCACTAAGACAGGTTTGACTGTATTTAAATTAATTACTGATACACACAGATTTATGGTTTTCATTTTCTTTAAACAGCGTTAAGCTAAATGCTTAAATCAATAATGTATTATAAAAAGATTATTTTTAAAAATATATCGTAAAAATTACTCCGAACAAATCTGACATCCTTCCATTTATAATGAGCAAACCTTAGGCTGGTACGAGTTTTTTAAGTTTTGCGTTATTAAACCCGAAAGTGTCAATTTGTGACACCTATAGTAGTACCTCCATTACAAAAGGCGAAATACCATACTAAAATAAATGATCATGTAAATGCTTCTCCCAATATCGCTTGTAAACCTACTTCGTATGCATTATTAGAGCATTTTTTAGACCATCATTCTCTTCCATTAGCCAACTCATAATGCATTTTCATATATTTCATGAAAACAAAAACATGCGCAATAGCTTGACGTTTCCATGACAACCGTATTAATGATGGGTGGACTTGATAGAGCGCTAAAGGCCGTGGTTTGTGAATAATTAGTATCACACAATGTACATGGGAGCTCACCCTCTAAATCAGATTAGTTTATCGTCCACGTGACATGTAAATGATAATGGATGACGTATTCAGAAGATCATGACTTCATACGTAATTATTTCAGACAACACCCGGGGAGCGTTTCATCAAGCGTTTCCTCCCTGATTTTACCGACAACTGTAATAAGCTACTGAAATCCTTGCATCTGATTGGCTGAGAGCAAATTTGTCAGTAAATATCACTGACAAAACGCTTGATGAAACGCTCCCCTGGGTTTCATAACACTTGTGTATAATAATTGTTATAAGCTACTGAAACCCTAGAAGCTGATTGGCTGAGAGTCATAGAAATGGGGCAGTTGTTATTGATAACAAGATTTATGAGACAGGGCCCACGCTTATTCTATTTTTGATACTCATTGTTTACGTCATATCTTCTGCTCTTGAAACTTCCCCAAACTGCCGCTAATGTTTTTAGTTATCTTCGATCTATATACTTATTTTCTTCACAGGATCTTGGATTTATTGTATGTTCTAGAAAATTGAACCGGAGGGGATCGCACAAAGTTTGGTGATATGCTGAGCTAAAATTTCCCACTCATCCCCACCCCAACCCTCAAAATGAATAAATGAAATGAGTGAGGAGGCGATCAACGTGTCGCACATTCTGTAGAATATTATGTTTATTAAAGAAAGTATTAACGGGTCGTTGATCAAGCTTCAATGTGAAACAGTTTGATGTTCACGTTTCGATGATAAAATGAAATTGTTTGCTCAACTCTGCGATCTGTAATATGTAACGAAAGTAGCATATATATCGATAAGAATATGTTTATAACTATCATGGGGTGGAATTACTATCAATGATATAGTCCAACCCAATTTCTTGGGTATGTTTTATAAACCATCTCTCCCTCCACCACCCCCCCCCCCCTATCTCTCCCTCTCTCTGTCCACCCGTCTTCGCGATTTCTTTCTTCCGACGCCTCTCCATTTATGTACGTGTATCCCTCCCTACCTTTCTTTCCTTCATCTATCTCCTCATTTCTCTCTCTCTCTCTCTCTCTCACTATATATATCAACTTTTTTCTTATGTTCGGCGTTCCAACAGCCCCTTTTCCATGCCCCCCCCCCTCTCTCTCTCTCTCACTCGTCCATCTTTATCATTTACCCTTCCTTTTTGCTCTCTCTCTCTCTCTCTACATCTATGTACTTCTACCCCCCCCCCCCCCCCGCCCTTTCTGTTTCTCTCTCTCCGTCTCTCCATCTTCTAATACCCCATTGACTTCTTCGGTATCTCTATCTCTCTCTGCACATTACTCCATAACCCCCCCCCCCCCCCTCTCCATCCCCATTGACTTCTCTCTGTATCTCTCACTCTATCTCTCTCTGCACATTACTCCATAACGCCCCCCCCCCCCCCTCTCTATCCCCATCTTCTAAATTCCCCATTGACTTCTTTCTGTATCTCTCTGTATCTCTCTCTCTCTGCACACTACTGCATAACCCCCCTCCCCATCTTCTGACTTCCCTATGTATCTCTCTCTCTCTCTCTGCACACTACTGCATAACCCCCCCCCCCCCTCTCTCTCTCTCCATCCCCATCTTCTAATTCCCCATTGACTTCTCTCTGTATCTCTCACTCTAGCTCTCTCTCTCTCTCTCTACACACTACTGCATACCCCCCCCCCCCCCTCTCTCTCTCCATCCCCATCTTCTAATTCCCCATTGACTTCTCTCCGTATCTCTCTCTCTCTCTCTGCACATTACTCCATAACCCTCCCCCCCCCCCCCCTCCATCCCCATTGACCTCTCTGTATCTCTCACGCTATCTCTCTGCACACTACTGCATATCCCCCCCCCCCCTCTCTCTCTCTCTCCATCCCCTTCTAATTCCCCCATTGACTTCTCTCTGTATCTCTCACTCTATCTCTTTCTGCACATTACTCCATAACCCCCCCCCCCCCCCCCCCTCTCTCTCTCTCTCCAATCCCATCTTCTAATTCCCCATTGACTTCTCTCCGTATCTCTCACTCTATCTCTCTCTGCACATTACTCCATACCCCTCCCCCTCACTCTCTCTCTCTCTCTTCTCTCTCTTCTCTTTCTTCTCTTTCTTGCTCTCTCCATTTCTTCTCTCCATCCCCTCACTCTTGCCAGCTATAAAGAAACGGGCGTCATGTTCTGTTTAATGTACCTATATAGTCTGACAACTCTCGATTTCTTTGCACAGGTCTATGGAATATGATTTTTCTTTTTCTTTCTCCCAGGTTACCCGACCATTGAAAATAATTTTAAAAACAACTGAAAATACATGTACATGTAAATGACAAAACACATATGAAAACAAATTGAAAGATGTGAAGAAAGTACGTTCTCATGTTTACTGCCCATCTGAAAGTTCCAACCACACATTAAAAAGAAGTGATTGAATCTCAGAGAAATAATACTTGATCATAGAGATTGCATTTCATATTGGAGTGCCCAAATGAAGTGTATGTGAAGCTGACATTTAACAATTATATTTTTCCTGAAACTTAAAGGCTTCCAATTCCGATTTCACATTTACAACATTTTAATCCTCTCCCATCTTGTCAACATTGAGAGTGCGTTAAATCTCAGCTGCAAAAATACATAGCAAATTCATGTTCATGCTTGGCAAAACCTTTGTTTTACTTTGGCCTTTATAACTGAAAATTTTCATTTTTGTACAAACACTTCAGAATGTAAATGTGTGCGTACCACAGTCGTCAGTTTTCAAGTATAGCCAGAAGGACTTTTGGACATAAATCATGATTTTGTGTTTAGTGTTTTATTGTTTGGTTTGCCTTGAATGAGAGATCATATTTATAATCAAGAAAAAAAATCATTTTCTATGACGTGTCAAAAACATGGAATAACGATATGAAAAATCTACACAAATATTGAGATCGGTTAATATTTGCAAACCAATTGTGTTGAGCTTGGATGGAATCCTTTGACAAAAGAAATATTCATTTGTTTTGTTCACAAATTATCTCTTTCTGTCATAATACGTGTACATATACACGAAATGGAAAGCATTCCAACATTATAACACTTCAGTCACATCAATGACCAAACCCTTCTTTTTCCCCCAGATTTATTTCTGTTATGACTAAAAACATTACAGCCAAAACACTGCATAAATCCTCTACCACCAATGTAGGTTAACCCATTATCTATTACTAAGAATTCTTATTCACGATTTACTCCACCTAAACACAAAAAACACCAAGGGGGTGATTTATAAAGCTGTTCGTAAAATTACGCATGACTTTACGAATGACTTAAATATGACAGGCCAAATGGGATGCTCAATCATTTTTAACTGCATCAACTAAAGTTGATCTGTGCAGATGTAGATTAACATTCTTATTATGACAAAAAAATTTAATGCAAAGTATATTTTTTGCAATAATTTAATTGAGGTTATTGGAAATACAGTCACATTTTGTTAAAACACCAGGGAGTGTTTCATAAAGCTGTTCGTAAAGTTACGAATGACTTTACGAACGACTGGAACATGTTCTTGGGTGCTATACTAAGCAGATTCTCAATCATTTAGCACAAGAACTAATCACCAGTCGTGCGTAAAGTCATGCGTAACTTACGAACAGCTTTATGAAACACCCCCCAGGAAAAACTTTGGGCATCCTATCTGGCACTTCATATTCAAGTCGTTCGTAAAGTCATGCGTAACTTTACAGACAGCTTTATGAAACACCCCCCAGCTAAGACAAAGAGGTTGGGGGAAACCTCGGTGTAGTGGTACACCTCCACATCCCACTCAGTTATAATCGGGAGGAGAGACCCGAGTCCTCCCTGTCACAAGTGAAAAAGGGAAGTCAGACAAATTTTATACCTTGGGCATGATATTAACATGCATGAAATTAAAAAAAAACAGACATTGATTAAACAGCAAATATTCATTTCAAAACCATAAAATGTTTCATATCTACTTTCTCTTGTCAATCCTAGACAAGACCTTTCTGGGTCTTTTTCATTCCAATTGCATCTATATAATTTAATATACTTTAAGTCCATTATGTACCATATTGCTTTGGTTATGCATGGACCTTTAATATAAATACATGTAATAGCAAAGTACATACACAATGCAAAAGAAGAGAACTGTTTATATGTACTGTAATCAATGTCTCAAAAAGAATTCCCTGTGTTTAAGTGTAATGGAATACAACTTTGAAACATGTATGCATATAAACACAATTAAATTCAATACTCCAAATTTTCTACCATTTTGTTGTGTATTTTTTTTTTTAAAGATTCACTTACACTTCCGACATTTTAAGTTCGTATTTAATAGATTTTACTACATAAAAGGTATTGGAATCTAATACACGACTGTCCAAAATGCACCTCATGATCATCCCTAATTGTAATATCATGCACATAAAAAAATATCACATTAAATGATGAATGCCGATTTTTTCATTCTCCTTTTCCCACAAATTAAAATGACATTGCCTTTCTATTTTTGCCACTACATCTATCAGATCAGAAGTTTACTTTTAATTGTAAAAAGGAAAGAATTCATATACATGTATTTTAAATGTAGTCTGAAATTTCAACAACAAAAAAATGAACAATTATGTTTTGTAACACGTTTTGCAAACAAATAATACAGGTACATGTACATCATTTTACAATATTTCATCACTTGTCACACCACATAGGCAAAACATAAATCGGTCAAAGCTGTCAGTAGAAGAATGGGCCTAGTCTATATCCTGAATTTTTCATTTCCATGCATTTTGATGGCAAAGGTATGCACAGCCCTGGGAAAACTATTACACCAAGCTTCTGAAATGAGGGTACTATAATATGCATACAAAATTGTAAAATGATTTGTCTTTGTAATTAATTGAATGAATACCAAATTCCAGCAATTATACCTTGCTTTTATATTTTATTTCCTTCTTACCACAAAAATACATGTAACACTATCGGTAACCATTCTTGGTCTAATAATTTTTTCCACGGCTGTATGTTTGCAATTTCCTTCAAAACCTGCCACTTTTCCTGAAGCATCTGGAAAGACGGTATATAGCACCAAGTCCAACCTGACATGGTGATTTTTGTGCTTTTACTGAATGGGATAGTACTACAGAAACCATGCATAACTGTATCTATCTTCCCTTCTTCTTTTTAATAAATTAGAGGAACAAGCAAATGTGATTGTTTCCTTCTTTACATGGATGTAAGCAATTGATTCATGTATTTTATAATCATAATTATTCAACTTTGGATCTTCAATCAAAAATCAACTTTGTATTATGACTAATGATAACAATGAAAAAAAACAAATAATGAAAAACCAGAAACCTTTGCACACATTTAATGTTCAGAAATATCGCGAGTGCTTCAGAATCTCGAAAGTTTCATGATACGCAATTTTTTAATTCAACTGATGCAACACTTAATTTTTGCCATTCACAAAATATACTCAAAACGGTTGTTGTTTATAATTTGCAAGTTTCATGTCTTTCACTTCTGGCTTCACATTAAAAAAAGAGTTTTCTTAAAAGATGATTATGTCACTTTCTCCTTGTACATTTCTCCTTTAACACACTAATACTACTCACTTATTGCTTAGCAGGAAGTCTCTTTACGGATTTATGCACAATTCAGGATTGTTTTTATTATTAATTTATAAAGGTAAAACAAAAAATCAAGACACAACAGATGCAGTGTCAGAAAATGTTACCCTGGCTTTAGCTCCGAAGGAATAAATCCAGTCAAGTACCAATTCACTACACCTGTGTATTAAGTCGTCGTCGTTTTTACGAACTGACAAATCCGCGCACGTGCGCAAATACGCCCTTTGGAGCAAACGGTTTATGAACTGTTGAATCGTGTTTAAATGGCCAGTGCTTCCTTATTCCGTATTAATATACATTTATAATAATATATACACCATTTCAAAATTAAAGTCATAAGCTTTCTTTTGATGTATATATCGATACATGAAATTATGCAACAAAAGCAAATGCGGTTATCTAAGAACACCTAAATCTATAAATTGGTTTCCTGCCAATTCACGTTTCTGCACACCACGCACGGATTTGTCAGTTTGTAAAAACGATGACGAAGTGTGGCAAATGTAGATTAATCTCTTGCCACAGAATTTACAGCATTACCTGGGCTTTAAAAACAAATGATCTTCAGTGAGAACCATACATCTACAGCATTACCAATGAACACCTTCTGGCACAATTGGTTTTGGTGTTATATTTCCCATCCCTTCAGGGGACATCACACAAGTTGGTCCCTTGTTCTTCTTCTTCTTGCTCTCTTCGTTATCTATCTTTTTGTGAGCCGCAGCATCATCAAAATCCACCCCAAGGTATTTAAGGTACACATGTAGCTTTTCTTGTTTCTTCTGCAGGTATTGTTCGCCCTCCGATGGTTTCAGATCTGCAAACCGGAATCTGTTCAGGTGGCGTTCCCACCGTTCCTTCTGTTTCTTGCGGCGCCTTTGCTTCTGCATGCGCAGCTTGAAGCGGTTGCGTTTGCGCCACTTCTTGTACTGATGGCGCTTCATCTTCCTGTGCCTCTTCTGAAGGATGTTTGTAGCCTTCTTTGTGACCCCGAGGTCCGATGCAGGATCATCGATGTAGACATCCACTCTTTGGTGAGAAGGTACATCGACAGAGTCTTCGGTTACAGCGGTCGGGCAATCCCAGGGTACTGACACCTTTGCAACAGGGTCTAAGATCGCAACTTCAGTCACTGGTTGCCTTGATGGCAATGTATACTGGACTGTTGCAGCCGCTTCCTCTGGTGACAGAGACAACCTGGAGAGAAGCCTGCTAAGGGTCTCCTGACATGGCTGGTGTTGCTGTTGCGGACATCTAGGATTGATGCCAAGGTCTGCAGACAAGCTGGGTGGATAGACCTTTGAGGTTTCTTGCTTTCTGAGTGGATTGCTTGGATTTACGGTAGAAGACATGTGACCTAGGCATCTCCGTGCTTGTGCATTCCATGTAGTACCTGCATTATTCAGTTTCACAACAGAAGAGAGAAGTTTTTAGTCATAGTGCCTGTTTTTTCCATTATTCATTTTACTATATACACATTATTCTAAGATACATGTATTTAACATTAAAGCGTTTGAACCTTTATTGAACTCTAAGAAGAAAGACAACCACCTGTTTGACAAAAATAAACCCATCAAAAAAGGTTCTGAAATTCAAGTTTGGGCATTGATATTAGTACTTGATATCTTTAATACCTATTACCAGAATTCGGTATCATTGGATAGCCTGATTATTCCCTCTATAATGATGCCCCATTTGTACTGATTATGTAAACATGGAATGTGCTGTACAACCTAATATACAATGTAAGGCCAAGTCAAATGAGAAAAGTTGCAACATGCATTGTCACTGTCAAAGGTGAATTCCCCTTTGTTTGGAGGATTGTTTTAGGTGGTCACTCATGAATGCAAGGATGTTTTCTTCTCTTGTCTGGAAGATCAAGGGAGCGTTTCATCAAGCATTTTGTCAGTGATATTTACTGACAAATTTGCTATCAGCCAATCAGATGCAAGGATTTCAGTAGCTTATAACAGTTGTCGGTAAAAATCACTGACAAAACACTTGATGAAACGCTCCCCAAATGTGTTTTAATCAACAACTTCAAACACAAGTCAAAAGGGAAATGTTGCAGCAAAATAAATTCTTATTGTCAATAGTGAATTCCCCTTTGTTTGGAGGATGGATTGCATTTTAAATGATGTTGAGGTTGTCATTCAGGAAGTGCGATCATGTTTTCAATTTTTGTTTTAATGGACTGATTATCACTGTGGTTTAGTTTCATACAGATTCAGGGCACATTTGTGACCCGCCGCCTCAAAACCTACAATAAGTCGCACGGACCACAACGTAGCAAACAGCCCAAAATAGTAAATTTGCTTGGATCAGTCGATTTTCTGTTTTTGATAGAAATGGGTAGTTTCATTATCATTCTATAATGTCTCAAGTTTGTGAGTCGTAATTCGACTTAGAAATATGTTTTTGGGGCATTTTAAAATGACTCCTTTTTTCACCTGTCGAGCTAAAAAATCGAAATCGCCGAAATTTGTAATATTTTCATTCAATGCCAAATTACTACTTTACCTCTAAAGGTATTAAATTGATTTTTGGTGTGGGTAATAAAAAGGTCCTCCTGGAGCAGCGTGCCAAAATTCATCCTAATCTGATAATCCCTTCATACCGGTTGCTATGGCCATTTGAATACCCAGTTTTACTTGGGCGCACACAGAGAGCGAAGGTTTAGCACTCTTTTGTTCCGAATTTAAATGGCCATTTTCTCTGAATAGGAGTTATTGATTGCTGGTTACATACTGATACTAAATGTGATATTTAAAGGTGTTATCATTGAGTAAACTAGGCAACTGATATACCATTGGAAAGCTGAGAATCTCTACTTTCACAAAAATGTATAAAACAAAAAAAAATAATTTTGGCGACTTATTGTAGGTTTTGAGGCGTCGGGTCACATTTAATCTTCAACAACAACAAAAATCTTTCATTCATTAATCACCACCTCAAAATTATTCAAAACCCAATCCAAACTCCAAACAAATGGAGATTTCTCCGTTGACAATAACAATGCATTTTGCAACATTTCACTTTTGACTTGGCCCAATATTCAGGTGTACTGCACTTTCCATAAATACATTATTAGTACAAATGGGGCAACATTTTAGAGGGGAATAAACCCAAATCCAAGTTAACAAGAGAGATATCAATGGTGACACTTGAATTGCAGAATTTTTTAGAGAGATTTTTAATGGATTTAATTTCAAAATATGGATGTTTGATGAAAGTGTTTATTGCACTGAGAAGGCTGAAGTTGAAAGCGTCTTGAATTGTATCATTTTTCTTTTGCTTCTTACAATATTTTCTTCATGGGGGGTTGGGGCTTGGTGCAAGTGAATGGTACAAGCCAGCATTGGTATGTACATCTTTTGGCATTTATGCACTTTCACATCCATACATGTGCATAATACCTACCCCTACCCCTACCCCTAACCCTAGGTCCTAGGGGTTAGGGTTAGGGGTAGGTTACCCAATGCGCATGGATACGAAAGTGCATTAGCTCCCATCTTTTTAGAACTTTGACATGTTATCCTTACCTAAGGTACTCTGGAAAGCACAAATGTTTTTGGACAGAATACACTTCAGCATTTTGAGCTCTTGGTGACCCAATCTTGTAGATCTGTTGATAAATATGGAAAGAAAAAATTAAAAGAAAATTACATTTGTTTTTACAAGTTGATAGCGTATCAAATAAGTGCTAATACAGCACTGTTGCACTAGTAAAAAAGGAACACCAACATTAAACCCTCTTCCAAATTTTTGGTTTCCAAAATGAAAATGAAGTATTTAAAGGCCATTTCTAGTTCAGGTAAGCCCTAAAAATCTTATCTACCTAGGAATACCTAGGGGAGGAGATACTGAACACTGGCACTACAGTATGCCTCTGTATTCAGTTACAAATTTTTCTTGATTTTCAAGCATTTTCCAAAGCTACTTCTAAACTGTACACACTCAGAGCAGTAATGGTACAAAGATTATTCCATGGTTTATGTATTCACACATAAAAATAATTTTTGCATCTCCGAGTTCTGGTCCTAGGAATAAACAAGTTATTACTGTCCTCTTGTCCGATCTCTGGAATGCAAAACAAGATTTGGCATTAAATCAGAAACACATTTATCAAATAGCTTGTATGTTTCAATAATATGGCCTCAAGCCCTCCTATTTAAAGCCAAGGTAGGGATATTCAACTGTCTCAATCTTTGAGCATAAGGCAACCCCTTTAATTCTGGGGCTGATCTATTTGCTCTTCTTTGGACATTTTCCAAATCATGTATCTTTATAGAGTACCGAAGTGTGACGTCATCAAATTTTGATTTTTGTATTTCAGTATTTTTATGACCATATTTAGGTAGAGCATGATGGAAAACGTTCACACATCAAATTTGACATGAATCAGTTCATGGTGGCCCAAGGTATGGCTATATGAATATCTAATTAGCCCCATTGAAGTCAGTGTAAATTGGCCTGGGTCTTAACAGTTTAGAACCAGGCCAATTTAACACTGACTTCAATGGGGCTAAGGAGGTATTCATGCGGCCATATGTCGGGGCTCTGGATGTTTTTCACCATGTTCCTTTGAAGATATGGTATAAAAAATGTCAAAATGAAAAAATAGCTTTTTGTGACGTCATCACTTCGGTACTCTATTAAGGTGGGGGATCCACACAGCATGAACAAACTCTAGTTGCATGCAAACAAGTGAAAACTTATCCTTATCTAAACAAAGGTTCGTCCAAACAGTCTCCATGTATTTATACAAATTATTTAAAAATCTACCGATCAATTGATTATGAAACAGTCCACCAACCAGTTAATGGAAAATCAGTCAAAAAGATGGAGAATACAGCCAAACAGTGAAGATAAGCTTGTACATGTAGAGGTCTAGTCTACTCCATAATAGCTTTAACAGGTGAATAGGCTCCAACTGAATAGCATAGTAGGGCCAAAATAAATAATATATTTGTTTCCGGGAACATACTCCTGAAAAAATGGGACGGACTGAAGGAAAAAAAAAAATTATTTTACCGAAAAATTTTACATTTCATCTTAAAATATATTTGTTTCCGGTAACATACTCGCGAGTGATGCGGCCTACAATGGCTCATACTGTATACCGTGCACCCAGCAGTTAGCTCGCAAGCCAGTGATACAGCGACCAGCGGCGCGCGGCTGCCCCGCTCATCCCGGCAGGAAATTAGTAGCGCAAGGGACCATCATATTGGTATTCTCCGAGCTCAGCGTGTTTGCAGAAATCTATTCGGCGAAAATTGGGGGTTTTTTTACGTTTTTGCATAAAATAAACAATACAAAATGTTGTTTCCGGTCTATTCTCACCAGAGAGTAGACACGGACGGTGTAAGAAATATTTTATTTTTCCAGAAATGGCATAAATTTTCTTTTTTTTGGCCACTTTTTTTAGGGACGGGCGGGTTACGCCTAGGCATCATAGGTTTTGTGTGTATGGCTAGTCCACGCAGTGCCTTGTCTGCGCGGTTACAGCCCTATAGCTAGAAGGTCCGATAGACCGACACCCAATAGATAGAAGGTTCGATAGACCGAATGTATGAGAGGGTCAAATAGACAGACGGTTCTATAGTCCGAATCGGCGGAGGGTCCGATAGTCCGAAGGTTCTATAGATCGAATGTCCAACGGGGTCGGATAGTCAGAAGGTCCGATAGACAGAAGGTTCTATAGACCGAATCGGCAAAAGGGTCCGATAGTCCGAAGGTTCAGTAGGGTCCGATAGTTAGAAGGTCCAATAGACCGACAATAACGTAAAAAAGGGTAAACTAAGTTAATACAATAAGTTTTTAATAGTTTTATGTCATAAAAGGGAAAGGTTAATGCCTTATCTTTTTCTATGTGTATTGTAATAAACCGATAGACTAGGTCTGTAGGCCCACCCTCCCCCCCCAAAAAAAATGGGAACTTATTTTAAATTTTTTTTTTATACATTTTCAACATGTTAAAAGTATTTTTATCAGAGCATCATCATCATCACCGTGGGGCGGGGGTGGTCCACTCATGCAGCTCAGCCCCCCCCCCCCCCCCGTTAATTTTGCCATTAATCCGATGTATTGGCAACAGGGAACGCTGACCATTGTTTGAAACGTGGAAATCTTATTATATGGTGCACACTAAAGCCCCGAGGCCCATCATGCCCGAAGCATTTTTTTTCTAGTGGAGCAAGCTGAGGAAAGGGCGTCCCTTTCTAACTCAGAAGCGTTATTTTTTAAACAATGAAATCTTATGGGGGCACACTTTAATTATAGTTGAATTTTCATTAAAATAAGATTCTGACATCAAAAGATTCTGCCCGATAAAAATTAAACTGTTTCAATTAGGCCCTACCACCTTCTTGGAGGGGGGCATTTGCATTTTTTTTTTTTTTTTTGTCAGGTGATATTTTCCTACCAGCTATGATGTCAGCTTTCATACGTTTTTGAATGTTCACCGACTACACCCATACTACTACCTTGTGGCAAATTTTAGTCTGTGGACTCTCTCGGGTAAATTATACCATTTTTGGGGGGTGGGGGAATTCGAGAATAGTCAGATACCTCACTGCCCGAATATTATAATATTCGGGCTTCTTGTTGCTGCAGGACGTAAGAGGTGTTTGCTGCAAGAAACAATCTAGGCTAGTTTCTTGTATGAGCGAGCAAAGCGAGCGAACGAGAGAGAGAAAAAAAAAGAAGAATTTTGTATCCTGAGAATAGGTTCTAGCGTATTGTTATTCCGTTCTCATAATCTGTGTAACATGTTATCGGCATCTTCCGTTCTCATATTGGAAAGAGACTATTGGTCGCAGGCCATTATTTCTGAAAATTCATCTCTTTAGCCCCTTTAGGTCAACTTGCCGCTCGATTCTTTTCGGTTATGTTGCTAACATTCTTTGAGTAGAAAAATAGCATAACATTAGCTAGAGATTCAAGATGCAAACCAAATAACTTCCATAAGAATATGACTTATTAATATAATTGGCATTGGTTTATATACATAAATATGGGGATATTAATATATATCAATAATGAAAATATAATATGCATTGGTAAATAACCCTAATAATGCTAGTGAGCGAAGTTTTTGAATTGTTGTTTTCTTACTCTTTTCTTTCTGATTTCTTCTTTTCTTTTTCTCTTCTTTTCATTTCTTTTCTTTTTTCCTTTTCAACCTCTTCTTTTGCTTTTTCTTTGGTTGGAACGCCCCCACTTATTTTAACCACTTATTGTTTACCCACTTTTATCCACTATTTTACCTTTTTTACGTATTTATTGTCGGTCTATCAGACCTTCTAACTATCGGACCCCTACTAAACCTTCGGACTATCGGACCCTTTTGCCGATTCGGACTATCGGACCCTTTTGCCGATTCGGTCTATAGAACCTTCTGTCTACTGGACCCTCTCGTACATTCGGTCTATCGAACCTTCTATCGGACCTTCTGACTATCGGACCCGTTGGTCTCCCGATCTATAGAACCTTCGGACTATCGGACCCTCCTGCCGATTCAGTCTGTAGAACCTTCTGTCTACTGGACCCTCTCGTACATTCGGTCTATTGAACCTTCTATCTATTGGGTGTCGGTCCATCGGACCCGCTAACTATCGGACCTTCTAGCTATAGGGATGACCCCTGTCTGCGCACCCACATAACTGTGCGATTCTGATAGAACAAAACATGCAACGAACAGAAACGTTTGATCTTTATCATACTCGTAGCGATAGATATACATGCAAAAATCAAGTCAAAATTTTGAGAAAAGTATCTTATTTCAGACATTTTATTCACAAGCCTAAAAATGTTGTTTTTCACACCAGAACTCCTGTACTGCGTGTAAAATGAATGAGTGCACAGACATGTCACCATTTTCTTTTCAATGATGAAATGACACGGCCGCCCACTCACGGAACCATCACTATGTGGGGCTGTGTCAATTTTGGGGGTGGTCACGACCTCTTAGTTGAAGAGGTAAAAACACCAATATAATCAGCAAATTTTGAGAAATACTTCCTTCTAACATTTCAGGATGATAGAATATCTAATTTCATGCCAGACTCTACAATGGGATCTTTGAAAGTCTTTATCATCTTGATCAAGTGACATTTTCATGCTGTTTTTGGCTGGTGATCTTGCTCCTTTCCAGCACACACATGTGCAAAATAGCTATGCATATGAGAGGCAAATCATCGTAGTACAAAGGTGGGTAATTTCACCAGGTTGGGACACGCTTGAAAATTTTGGATGAAAAAGCTTGTATCATTGAAAATGTCAGTAGAATCAATGCAGTTATCTTATGTAATATTAAGATTAGTGTAATCAATCATTTCATATGTTTCACTCAATGTGTACACATGATTTATTTTAAAAATGCCTTAAAAACCTATAAATCTGACGTAACATTGACACGGTGTCAATGTTACATCAGAATTTTGGCTTGTCAAGTTTCCCTTTGTTTTTCCTATAACTAACAACTTAAACTTAGCTTATCTGACTCAATATGAACACTCTATCTAAAACACCTGCTTTGATGATATCCAGCATCTTTGTACAAGAGAAATAGCAAATTTGTTACTATTGTGGTGTCATGTTACGTCATCACTCTCATTTTATACTTTTCTCATCTTTCTGCTCTTTGTGTACCCCAGTTTCTGGAGAAATTACTTTTTTTTTCTGTCCAGATGTATCCTCAAGACAACACATACAAAATGTTTCTAAATCATGCGAAACAAAATAAAAATATTTTCATCTACATCGTTTAGATTTTTCATGTCACACCACAAAGTGGAAAATGTTAAGTCAGAGATTGTTTTATTTTAGAAAATCCACATAAACCCCTGGAATTTAAACATATTAATAATGTAGAAGGGAGAGGATTCTACCTGAAAACCACTTAAGTTTGATCGATAATCCTGTGACTGGACCACAAATTACATACTAATCAGCATGTGTGTGCTCGACGTAACATTGACACTGTGTCAATGTTACATCAGCATTCAAATTTTGTTTGAAACAAGTTTTCCACCATATTATGATATCAATTATGAAGGATAAAGGTTTCATCTGTTGTCGAAGCATGTATTGTAAATATTAATATATGTCCCTAACTGTTGGTTACATTCTAGAAAAACAAAGGAAATGTGTTTTTCATGACGTAACACTGACACCACGTCAATGTTACGTCAGAGGCGACACTGTTAATCATATCTTTGTGATAGCTTAACTTTCCTGACTGAAAACAACTTAAAATATTTAAATACTCGAAGATGAATATTTTATGAAATAAAAACAAGAAAACCTGCTGATAATTTTAATGATACAAGCCATGTCACACAAATGTGTCCCAACCAGATGAAATGACCCAGGTACAAAGTGTGAGGTTATCTAGCTGTACGAGCTCCTTGGCTTATCAATCTGGAACTGGCCTACGGAGCTGTACATGGGATCCATATACTGTGTGTGGAGTATCAACAAAAAATAAACAGATCTGAATTTAGTGAATATCACCATTTCTCACATACTGTGAGCCATGCAAACCACCCTTGGAGTTTGCTAAATGGGTTACCTTCCAGAATTCACTATTGTAGAAAATGTGAATATGACATTGTTCTTGTTCTAATTTTGACGAGATTTTTTGCAAACTTACTCTTTAGAATATCAGGAATATTGACATGATAGAGGCATTATTAAAGAAATTCTTGTTCATTTTCAGGTCGAAATCTTAGTGCACAGACATAGGGCTCACCACCATTATTACTACAGGAATTTGTCCCAATCACACCAGTTCTTACTAAATGTTTGTTAGATGATACTTGATAGATAATTCTTAGAATCATACACAAAGCCAAAGGGAAGTAGCTTTGGATAGGTGCTGGAAAAATGAGCCCATTATTTTAAGTACGATTACGAATCGCCTGCACCAGGAAACGATCCAGCCATCTTGAAGAGGAAAAAGAACTTGGAACTGAATATAGAGGCATAGTGCCTGCGTTCAGTATCTTCCCTAGGTACTACTAGTACTACTAAGTATTTATTTATTTCAAATTGAACTTTTAGTTTTAAACTTTAAAGACCCCAACCGAAGCGAAAAGTGAAATGCACAAGTTATATCCCACTCAAAAGCTTTTTAGGTACAAAACACAACAATGCAAATATTATGCATTTTCACCGCTTGCCAGCTGAGTATTTTGCTTTAGAAAAACTCAAATTAGAGGGCTTCAAAATGGATTTCATTGTGCTTCTCACCGGTCTGAATTCTCTGACGTACATGTAATACTGTGTCAGGAGGGCAGTGATTCCACGCCTTTATACGTAGAAAATTTTGATTATTTTGTTATTTTCCAGATCTATTATGCATTCGAGTTTTTCTTGCTATTATCACATGGAAATATCATGGGAAGTATTTTATGCTGAAATTGATGAAACCGTCAGCTCTTGGCAACATTTATTTTCCATGTTTTATTTGCCTCTTATTTGGTGCAGCTTTCCATCTATCCACATTCAGATTTGTGTGTAACAATTTTACTTGACATAGCAAACGTGCCCAAATAAGAGCCAAACAAAGAAATAACAAAAAATAAGGTCAAGGGCTGTAGGCCTAAGTGTTCATTGATTTACACACTTATTAATTTCAGTGCCATTTTCCTCTGCAAATTGTTTTTAAATGATGAATTCCCTAATCTGGAAAGCAAGAAATAAATGACATATTTAACGTACAAACGCATGGAATCACAGCCCTCCTGACACAATATGACGTCACAGAATTCAGGCCGGTGAGAAGGAAAATAAAGCCTATTTTCGAAGCCTGCTAATTTGAGTTTTTTAAAGGCAAAATACTCAGCTGGCAAGCGGAGAAAATGTATAAAAAGTGTATTGTTGTACTTTAAAGCTTATAGGTTTTTGATTTCTCCATTTCACTTTTCGCTCCGGTTGGGGTCTTTAAAGTTAACTCTGAAAGTGAAACTCCAAATTTGTAACATATCCTAGCACTTAGCAGAGTTGAAGAGTCCCTGAATCAGTTATAGTTAACCTAGCACACAAAGTAGCACTAGCAGTAGGCTAGGCCCTAGCAAATTTAAGAAAATTAAATCTTGCTTATGTACTAGTACTACTAGTATTAAGGCACGAAACTGAAAGTGAAAGCCTGATTGAAACTAAGTCAATTTTTCACTATTATTAGGTGGTCTGTCGTAGTCGACAGACCACCTCTTAATTTCGTCAGAATTTTCTTTATTATTATTATTTATTTATTAGGTGGTCTGTCGTAGTCGACAGACCACCTCTTAATTTCGTCAGAATTTTCTTTATTATTATTTATTTATTTTTATTTTTCCACCACTTTCTTGTGAACACAATTTCTCAAAATCAACTCGATCAATTTTCTTCAAATTTTTGTCAATTATCAGACCATATCAGATCAAGTCCCCCTATCTTTTTCAAGGTCATCAGGTCATCGTGACGTCATCCAGGCGCCATTTTGTGAAATCACATTATCAATCATATCTTCATAACGAGTCATCAAAAATGAACCATATTTGACATACATTAAATTCAGGTCAAGGGTCGACATAAAATGTCATCAAAATCCGCGCGCACATCATGACGCGCACGTACGCGCGCGTCAAAATTTAAAAATGGTCAAAATCACTTTTTAATCAAATTAGAGTATTGTTCAGGACATTTTAAGCATTTTAAAATTTTCCGTCCGTGCGCGTCCGTGCGCGCGTTATGCGCGCACGCAGCGCGTAGAGAACGTAAAAACGCTGTTTTTTCGCATGTTACGTCTTCCTGACACTATTCTTGACAATTTCCAACTATTTACAGTCAATATCGACCTTCCATAATGCCACACGCGCGCGTCAAACTTTCAAATTCGTACGCACGTCAATGGGCATTCTAATGTAAAAAGTGGTAAAAACATGCCCATCTAGAATTCGCCATAGCTCCTCAGAATATACGGAAACCCCCCAATTTCTTTACATATTCTGAAAGCCTGTGAGTTGTAGATTTGAAATCATGTAGAATTTTTGCCGATGTCATGTTCTAACGTCATCATATTTGCATATGAACTCAAAAAAATGATTTTGAAAAAATGACGTCATCATTTTTGTATTCATTTGCTAATATTTCAGTAATAGGTGATCGATTTTCTTCCAAATTTTGATATGTTATAGCTGAGACAATTCTCTACCAGATCAGTTACCATCATTTTTCATTTTGATGACGTTATCACACTGAAATCTTCAATTAAAGACGACATGTCAGATTTTTCCCTATTTGCGTGTTATGTCTATGGAAGATGATTTTTTTTCGAATCACGAATCTACATGACATCGTTCTCTGAGCAGTATCTCAGTTATTATTGGTCTATTTCCTTCCAGATTTTAATATGTTGTAGCTGAGACTATAAGCTTTTATTAGTAAGCCCTCCAATTTTTAATCAGATGTCGGGATCATGCCCAATTTTTCAGTACAAAATGGGATTTGAGAATCCCGTTTTTGGTTTACGTGTTATCTCTATGGGAATTATTTTGGTCTATCGGTAAAGCACATGACTACCATGGTCAAGGTACCTGGTTCGATCCCGGGGCCGATTTTTTTTTTTTTCTTTTTTTGCTTCTTTTTGCCTGTCATTTTACCATCCTCTTCGACTATTGTAACATAAAAAATCACTAATCATGTAATAAACTGCCTTATTTTCCGTATTATGTCTATTAGAAAGTAGTGTGCAGTAGTTTATGTACAACCCTATGGCAAATTGTGATTTCCTGTCCTGTATTAGAGCTATGGTGTTAATCTCCCAAGTATCCTGTATCATCATCATTATTATCATCACCATCATGATCATCATCGCTACTATTATATCATCGCCATCATCATTATGTCATTATAATCATAATCACCGTTATCATCACCATAATCATTTTACAATGACCGATACACATTTTGCTACATTCCTGTCCTCAGGAAGCATCTCCATTCATGGCATTCTTGACATCCTGTCTTCTGTTTAGTATTTCCCCATTAATATGATCATCCTGATTACAATCATGATCGTGCCAATTTAAGGACAGACCACCTAATTCGTCTTCGTGACGAATTCAAGTCTAGTTTATTTTTATTTTTCCACCACTTTCTTGTTACCATGATTCCTCAATATCGGCTGAGTCAATTTTTATCAAAATCTCTACAGTCATGAGGACATATCAGATCAAGCTTGGGTAACTATTTCAAGGTCATCAGGTCATCGTGACGTCATCCAGGCGCCATTTTGTGAAATCACATTATCAATCATATCTTCATAACGAGTCATCAAAAATAAACCATATTTGACACACATGAACTTCAGGTCAAGGGTCAACATAAAATGTCATCAAAATCCGCGCGCACATCATGACGCGCACGTACGCGCGCGTCAAAATTTAAAATTGCTCAAAATCACTTTTTAATCAAATTAGAGTATGGTTCATGACATTTTAAGCATTTTAAAATTTTCTGTCCGTGCGCGTCCGCACGCGTTATGCGCGCACACAGCGCGTAGAGAACGTAAAAACGCTGTTTTTTCGCATGTTTCATCTTCCTGATAATATTCTTGACAATTTCCAACTATTTACAGTCATTATCGACCTTCCATAATGTCGTACGCGCGCGTCAAACTTTCAAATTTGTGCGCACGTCAAAGGGCATTCTAATGCAAAAAGTGGTAAAAACATGCCCATCTAGAATTCGCCATAGCTCCTCAGAAGGGGCGGAAACCCCCTAATTTCTTTACATATTCTGAAAACCTATGAGTTGTAGATATGAATTCATGTAGAATTTTTTCCGATCTCATGTTCTAACGTCATCATATTTGCATATGAACTCAAAAAAATGATTTTGAAAAAATGACGTCATCATTTTTGTATTCATTTGCTAATATTTCAGTAATAGGTAGTCGATTTTCTTCCAAATTTTGATATGTTATAGCTGACACAATTCTCTACCAGATCAGTCACCACCATTTTTCATTTTGATGACGTCATCACACTGAAATTTTCAATTAAAGACATGTCAGAATTTTCCCTATTTGCGTGTTATGTCTATGGAAGATGATTTTTTTTCGAATCATGAATCTACATGACATCGTTCTCTGAGCAGTATCTCAGTTATTTTTGGTCTATTTTCTTCCAGATTTTAATATGTTGTAGCTGAGACTATAAGCTTTCATTAGTAAGCCCTCCAATTTTTGATCAGATGTCGGGATCATGCCCAATTTTTCAGTACAAAATGTGATTTGAGAATCCCGTTTTCGTTTACGTGCTATCTCTATGGGAAATATTCTGGTCTATCGGTAAAGCACATGACTACCATGGTCAAGGTACCTGGTTCGATCCCCGGGGCCGATTTTTTTTTTTTTTTTTTTTTTTTTTTTGGCTTCTTTTTGCCTGTCATTTTACCATCCTCTTCGACTATTGTAACATAAAAAATCACAAATCATGTAATAAACTGCCTTATTTTCCATATTATGTCTATTAGAAAGTAGTGTGCAGTAGTTTGTGTACAACCCTATGGAAATTGTGATTTCCTGTCCTGTATTAGAGCTATGGGGTTAATCTCTCAAGTATCCTGTATCATCATCATTATTATCATCACCGTCATGATCATCATCGCTATTATTATATCATCGCCATCATCATTATATCATAATCATCATAATCACCATTATCATCATCACCATAATCATTTTACAATGACCGTTTCACATTTTGCTAGCTACATTCCTGTCCTGAAGAATCATCTCCATTCATGGTATTCTTGACATCCTATCTTCAGTTTAGTATTTTCCCATTATTATGATCATCCTGATTACAATCATGATCGTACAAATTGAAAGACAGACCACCTAATTCGTCCTCATGACGAATTCAATTCTAGTATTATTATTAATATTATTAACTTTAGTTTAAGTCTTACTTAGTTTACTAACTTAGTAAAATTAATCAAAAAATTACTTCAAATTCAATTATTTACCACACTCAGCTCAGCAAGTGCAGGCCACAATCAAAAATTGCCGACTACGGTAGGCTAGGACGGGATATGAAATTCCTTCTTTATGCACAGCTCAGTCATAAAGTGGCATTTAATGTGATCAGAAACTGATCTCAGCATGCTCAGTCTGCTCAATATCTGAATATGATCTAGGCATAGGCCTACAGACATTAACGGGACTCGAGCTCGACGCTTGCCCAAACCTTCGGCCTGGTTTACGGTGCGATTTACCTGAGCTAGCTCGTGCGCGCACCACAACGTAACCTTGTGGACTGAATTTAGCATCAAAAGGGCTATATGGTGTTCTCAAAAAAGCAAACAACAAATATTCTTTGTCAATACTCAACGAGGCATAGAGGCATTTTATAAATTAGCTAAAAGTCATAATATTATGCAGAGAACTAGTGAATTTGATTGGGGGGATCCCCCGGAAGGATTTTTAGAAATAAAATTTGAAATATCTTTAAACATATACCGTATAGGGACCGGTTCTCGGCCACTTAAGCAGTTTTAGCGACTTCCAAGCTATATTACTTCACCTTTCTGTCTCATTTTACTGTTGAAATGAAGCCGAAATTCTCCGCCTTCGTATGCTGTGTTTTATTTCCACGAATGTGGTCCGACGCTCGCGCAGTGATCGAATTGCGCAAAGCTACATCGGGACCGGTTTCCGGCCTACCTGGTACCAGTTTCCGGCCACCATCGCGCGCTATGTGATTTACACACTGAACATAAATTGGGTGCGCGCGGGGGTTTGACTTTTGACAAAGTCTTTTTTTTTTTTTTAATCTTTGCGTTTGTTCATTTTATTTTGTTTTCTTTTAATGTGCAATAAATGTTTCCCATTTTCAAAACAATTTTTTTTTGAAAATGTATTGCTTCGATATATATTTTGATGTTCATATTTTTAATATTCATATGAGGTTCATTATGACTGGATAAGAAAAGGGGGTCAGTCTTTTCTTTCAACTCTGAAATATAATGATTTCCCTCTTATCTCCTTTTTTTTGGTCTGAATATTGTCAAGCAAATCGAATCATTATCTGATTTTTTTATTCTTGTAACTTGCCGGAATATTTGGGGGAAATTAATTGCCCCCGCCCCCATGGCTTTTTATGATTGATTATTTTTGTTTTTAATTATTTTAATTGTTTGTTTTGTTGTTTTGTTTTGTGTGTTTGTTTTTGTTTTGTTTTGTTTTTGTTTGTCAGGGGCTTGTCAGAATAGGAATCGGAGCTCCCTCCCCGATTTATGAAATCTAGATACGCCCCTGGAGCTAAATTATTGTGAACTTAGCATGCTTTATAAATTATTTAGTCTATCTTATATCTTTTATAATTTCCTTTATTTTTTAATGAAATGTGGATGAATTGAATAAAGAATTCAATGGTGTATACGATTGCTCAGTTGATTAATTCATGATTGTTTTATAATTTCACTGAAATATATGAATACCAGCATCAAGTTCAGCTTTTAATATTTCTTTAATCTTTCTAAATATTTCTTTAATATTTTCTTTGTGTTGAAAACAATTTGGGCATGATCCAGAGAGGATGTGGCAAAGAGATGTCGGAACTGTCTTCCTTTTTCCTTCTTTTAATTCTTCCTCGTCTTAGCTTCTTTAAGGTTTCCTTGATTTCATTTTTCTCTTGCTTCATCATCAAATTTGCTGATAAAGGTTCATTATTTTATGTTTTAAAGATTGGGGGGGGGGGTCGTTTTGCGGTTTGCCGACATGCTATCAAAATCGAGGATTTTGCCCATGGAAATGATGGAATGTCCGCCTTCCTCCCTTAGCGACGTCCGTTGCCATGCATATATTAGCCCCATTTGCTAAAATTATAATGCTAAAAAAATAAACGGGTCTGTTTTAGCGGCAGTCCATTTTTATCAATTAGGTTTTATCAGATAACTTTCAGACTCGTGTATTGTCATAATTCTGCCTCTTCTTTTTTGATGAAAGTAATATTTTCAAGACAATTTAGATTTGCGATATATCATATAAATTATTTCATTTTTCTTTCTCCCGTTTTTGCTGTCACTTTTGATATTTTTGATTGAAGTTGTTTTAATTTTTTCTAAAGTTGATTTCGAAAGAGATTTGTCCAGGGGCGACGCTAGCGGTGTGAACCCTCCCCACTTAAAATCGGTGTCGGCAAACCTCATAATGATATTGTAAATAGTTTTGAGTCAGACCGGCAAATCTTTAAAAAAATATAAATATCGGAGGAGGTGTTTGTTGCGGTCATCAAAAGAAAATTGCAGATTGATGTAAATTTGGTCCGATAAGACCCAAGCCTATCCCATACCCTCACCCTTCAAAAAGACCCTTCCTTGGTGTCCCTATAACTTAAAATAACGACATAACGAAACATAACAAAGCATATATGGAAATCGTGAGAAACTCATTTTCAAGTTATATATAACATTAATTGTCAAATCAATAGTTTTCCATCCCATATATTTGTTTATAATAAATTGTTCACATTTTGTATTGCTTGAATTTTCCTGATATCACTGCTTGATTTAAAAAAATCAAATTTATACATGCCGCTTGTTATTTTTGTTTATGCATCGATTTATATTTATATGGTTATTCATTTCATACACAAACATTTAAATAAAAGGATAGGTATACACTAAGCTGAAATTTGTTGTATACACGTTGTGGCCTCTGGTCGAACTATATTATTAACGTACGATTTTAGTATTTCATGCAAAGTATTTTGACACATGCATGCACCTCCATGTAAATCATTAAAATTGCTTGAAATTATAATTTTAAAAACATGACAAGAAAAACACAATTTTAATGGGACATGGCGAATCTCAAATGCGATGTTCCATTAAACAAATAAAAAACAAGTATAGAATGACAGTGATCAACATTTTTGTCTGAATAAAAGTATAGTTACAGTTCCCATCTATTTTAACACTTGTCATCTTCTTCCTCTTCTTCAAGTTCTTCTCAAGAGTCAAGGCCCTTCTGTCTCCTTTTCATAACAGTGCATTTGGCCATCTTCAGTGTCTTTTCATGCCTTTTATTGTTAACTTGAGCCTTTATTCCATATATTAAGTTTCTGCAACATCAACGCCAAATAAATGGGAGCAAAGAAAACCTCAAAATTATAGATTAACATCATTTACTTGCAAAAATTATATGAACTTAAACTCTTTCTTTAGAAATAAAATATCTCAAAACATTTTTTTTTAAAGAGAAATGATTTATAATTCTCAAACTAAGGAAAATATGAATAACTGTTTTGAAATCAGTTGATTTGATTTATTTAGTTCTCTTTATGATTTTTCTCTTTAAACATATTTTACAAACTGTTTACAACATAATATAAAACAAATATTAATACATTATCAACAAGTAGTACAGAAGTTGTATAGTTATCGTAAATGAATCATAATGAAGGAATGTCACAAGAGCAGAGTTTGATGGCTTGACAATAGTTTACAGAAAGATAATATTCCTAATTATAATAAACATACATTTGTAATTATATTATCTACAAGAATGGAGAAATGTGTTTTACATCTGTTTGCATTATGGACAGCACTGAAAAGATGACATTTCAAATAGGCATATAATAATAATCACAAAGATATTCTCGTAGCATAATATTGTCCTATATTTCTTTCAATAAATACAAAATATAAAGTCTGCACTTAATTGATATAAACATGGTTGTGGTTAATCAAACCTTTCCATTACCCCGAAGGGATTCCCCACACCCCTTTAATATTATTTTGTTTTTGTCATTACTGCTGGCGATAGTTAAATAGTTCAATAGTTCATAATAAATCACAAAATAACCTTCTTGCACTAAATCATTCTAATCAAAAGATACATAAATTTACAAACTTTTCATGATCATATTAAATCATAAATATCATTTCTCTCCAATCATGGAATGATTAATTAGAATGAGAAAAATACAATATTATTTTTAATGAATATTTCGATAGAAAATACTTTTGAAATTAAGTGATATTTCTTATTTTTATTCCCATATCCCAAGACTGAAAAGTAACAACATTGTATTTAAAAAGTCGAAAATCTGATGGAAGAACAATGAATCGTTCCGAAAAGGCGATATAATTTGAACGCCTTTCACAGTAAGACAATAGCATGGATGGCACGCGTGTAATATGCACGTATATACTTCGCGCAACGCGCAGGGGGCCGGAAACTGGTGACAGGGTCGCAAAAGCGCCACCTCAACTTCGGCGGCAGAAAAATAATAGTTCTTCCTAATCAAGGACGAAATTTCTGGTCATTTCAATGTTCGAAGACTTCTTCTTCGCCAAAATACGCAAAAAGAAAGATATCCGTCCATATTTTCCTTTTAATAAACATTTTCAGTATGAGTTTTGGTTTTAACTTATCGTTAAGCTTTTCGTTGTAATGGCGATACAAGGCTGAAGACCGACTTTTAGAAAGGATTTATTCTAAAATAACGGGATCGCCGACAATACAAAAGTATGTAGACTAGTGTGTATTTGTTCAATGTTCATGTGTGCACGATCTTTTCGCTTGTGATTGTTTCAACGACGAGCACTGGCTCTCGATTGCCAGATCCGGCCGGCTACTGGTGCCTGGCCGAATACTGGTCCCTCTACGGTACTCAATATTTTATGCATGATTGACTTATAATAAACCTATTTTCAAATACTGTAATTTCACTCGCTTTGCTCGCTCGAAAATATTTATGACTCATTGTTCATTTGCTATTGACATTCGGCCCTACGATGGAAATAAAGTTAAGTCAAAATCATAATAGAAATTATGAATAAATATATGAAAGGAACTCGGACGTCTCGGGACTTCCGACGTAAATTAGGGTCTGGATAAATGTTCTTGTTTTGTCTTTGCTTTTTTCTGGATCATCTGAAGCGAAGGTCAATACGGCTATACTGATACAGAGTCACGCGACAGTGGTGGATCCAGACTGAGGTTGGGTGCAGATGGCATGTTTCCCGGTCTGAATCAGAACACACTTCTTAAGAACCTATTTTGCTGTCGTTCTTGTTTGTCTGGATTTTTTAATCACAAATCGGCTAGGCCTTGTGCCAATTTTCTTTTCCTTTTCTTCTTTTTTTTTAATTTGCTTGCCTTCTTGCTTGTCAGCTAGGAGGATTCGAGTAGTAGTATTCTGCCCCTTTATATATCAAGGTCGAACGGATCACATGAAGCCCTAAATTTTCTAATGAACAGTACAATGGCGTCGTCGTTTTTACGAACTGATGAATCCGCGCACGTGCGCAAATACGCGCTTTGGAGAAAACGGTTTTACGAACCGTCGAATCGTGTTTGAATAGCCAGTGCCAGTGCTTCCTTATTCCGTATAATATACATAATAATATACACCATTTCAAAATTAAAGTCGTAAGCTTTCTTTCGATGTATATATCGATACATGAAATTATGTAACGAAAGCAATTTCCGTTATCTAAGAACACCGAAATCTATATAAATTCGTATCCCGCCAATTCACGTTTCTGCGCACCGCGCACGGATTCATCAGTTCAAAAACGACGCTTTGTTTCGTGCGTTAGCTTTTCTTTTTATCACTCGGTCTGTTACCGAAATTTATTTTCATAATTACAAATACAGAAAATAAAATGTTATTTATGCAAAATAGTTTTGGAGGGCCGAGTTACCCCCTTCCAATGATAAAAATTAAGATTTGAAATCTAAAAGGCGCAATATGCCATTATTTCAGTCATTAATGGTCTAACTTCCAGAAAGAAAAATTATTGAAATGACACCGCGTATAATGGGTGACTGTGGAAAGTGTTCCACATTCTGTCTGATTTTTTTTTAATCCATAATGGCGCCGCTGCATAGAAATGTTTTTAATTTTTGAGAGGAAAGTTTCGATTCCCCTAGGCATGCATGTATTGTGGTTGAACCCGGGACCCTGAGAGTGAAAGGCGTGTTTATAATGACATTTTCTTTGCTTTTTGTTGAATAAGGGTCCTAAAATTAATGAATTTGAGTGACAATTTTATTATGAAAGATCTAGATTTGACAGAAAATTTGAGTCCCTGTGCCACCGTGATACCCCCCCCCCCCCCCCGATCAATGCCAATGGGATTAGACCTATAATAATGGAGCAGTTTCCGTTTTTGCCCCAGAATAAATCTCCCACTAGATTATTAATTTTTATTTTTTTTTCCCTTAGTCAGCCAAGGAAGGAAAATCGTCGTTTTTGAACTGATATTCCAGTTGACATACAGTGGAAGGGCATTACAAGTACCGTCTTACCCGGGAGCCCGATAACAAAGGTGAATACAGGAATATAGATATACCGGTATATTTGGAATAATGGATCCCAGGACACTGCGGAATAGTAGACTCGTGTGCAAAAACTGCTCTATACAAAAATATTGAAATATATATAGTTCAGAGTTCCAAAGTACTCTGGCAAGAAAGATGGAATCAATCAAATTCCAGTTTAAAAGAGCTGCAGGGCATCCACTTACACTTATAACCTAGGTAGACAACAATAAATTATACTCCATCGTCTTCGAGTTGGAGTGATAGGTCTCAACCATGATCTATTAAGACTAGGTATTCATCCAACTGGTTTCTGTGACAGATGTCAACAGGTTGAAACTGTCGGCCATTACCTTATAGAATGCCCAAAATATATTATCGAGAAAGCGATGCTCCTGTCTGAACTGAATGAAACCAATGAAAGAAAAGGGAAGAACTAGGGATACAAGTATTGTGTATTTTATGTACCGGGTCTGAGTTTCAACGCTGTGTATTTTCTTCCTTTGTGTATATTATAAGAGTTATGTCTTAATGTATAAATGATGCACACAGATGCATTTAGAAGCCCCCTTTTCTACTAACTTAGCCCACAAGTGTTTTCATTTCATTAATTGATAATTATCCAAAATACTTCTTCAACCCATCAGTAAGCACAGGTACAACAGCGCCCCTATATGTCTATGTATGAGTTACCTAGCCGTGTCCGAAAAAACGACGCGAAGTACCACTCCGTATCGGCAAGATTGCATCTATGAAAGGGCTAGGCAAGCGCTAATTGGAACTGAGCTGAAGCATGTGGTGTTTTGTTATTTTCTTAAGTTTTAAATACAGATTTATATAAAGTATTAATTTACTTGATACTAAGTGTTAATTAAAAGAGAGAGGGAGTCAGAAATACTGAATTGAATTACATGTATAATGTCATTGGCAACAATAGTCAAATTGACTGATTGTCGATACCATACAACGAAAGAAGGAGAAGAAGAAGTTTTGGTCGACAGCTTTATTTTAGTAGTGACGTAACATGACGTAACGTGATATTGCGTTAACGTTTCTCTTGTATTTTGTAATCCTTTGATCAAACGGACTGCCCACTACCACTTACCAGAACAGATAGAGATACTTTTTACCTCAAATTACTTGTTTCTAAGACTACCAAGAATGGCAAAAGTAACAGCTAGTAAGCCCACACTTTCATATTTCGTTCTACTGTTGAAATCATCGTAAATAGTTAGATTTGGTGTTGGTCTAACTTCAATTCAAAGTTCAGGGAGCGCAAAGGCCACCGTAGACGGCGTAGTCTGCGGTAGCTTTCGGCGGCGGCGCCGCTCCACGCGCTCCCTGGAGCTGGAGTTGATTATATTTATAGTGTTGGTCAGAAAATGTACTACAGTCCCTCTCGTCCGCATCCATGTTTGGCCTGTTTCATTGTTTGTTCTTCATGTTCATTTTATGTATAACATTGAATGCTTACATAACATCATTTCATCAGTACACTTAATTAGTCACTTCTTGTTTGAGTTTTTCTGAGAAATAAAACTGATATCACGTAGGCCTACAACACTCACGGGTACATTACTGTAAAATAGTTGGTATTTTCTGTCGCATGTACTAAAGGTATGGGGGGAAAAATAAGATAAATATTTTAAATACTTGCTTTCAAATTCAGCCCTTAAAAATCTCACTCCTACCTCAAATGGCCGTTAGGAAGAAATTTTGATATTTTCAACAAAATCCAAAGTCAAAATCTTGTCCAAAACCGGAGAAATCCCCACCGATTTGTTTCGCGATCGCGTGTTGTTTACAAACTGCCGATGTCTTACACTAAAATCGGCCAATATAATTTTTGTCCACGAAGAAACTCGGGATAGCAAGCGCACATCGATCTTTACGATCGCGCACACAGAAAATCGGAACTTTTCCGTGTACGCCATAGGGACCGAATTTTTGAGGACAAAACTCTTTTGGGGAGATGTCAGCGCCCGCGGCTAGCCAGGATTAGCTTCGTGAATGTAGAAAAAAAAAAAAAATGGCTATACGCCTTCTACACACGAAGCTAGGCGTTATTACCCAGCAATCACATTCCGCACGGGGTAGTACGACATGAAAAATGCCCTGAAATCACACTTTTCTGATAGTTTCCGCGACCCACAGACCCTTCCCCACAGCGTTTCCTCCTAGGGAAACGTTTGTAATGACAATTTTTTTTCGATTGACTCTAATTTTGGAAATATATCCATAAAAAGATGATAAAAATTTCAGAAAACTCACCAGCGTTTGCGTATCCATGCCTCCGAGGTCATGCAGATCAAAATGGCGGCACGATCGCCGTAATCGAAATCATGAAAACTATTAGGCGCCGTTTGTAAATTTATTATTTAGCTCAATTATTTACATATAATTCACTATTTAGCTCTTTTCTACGATTATAATACGATAAAATGACATAAAGGATACAATGTTTTATAAATAATGAATTTTGCAATTTCCATAATATTTGATATATAATGAATTTGTGAAATCATTATTTATAAATAATGGAAACTTCAAAATTCATTATTTATATATGATGAATATTGTAAAATCATTATTTAAAAAAAATGGAAATTGCAAAATTCATTATTTATAAAACATTGTATCCTTTATGTCATTTTATCGTATTATAATCGTAGAAAAGAGCTAAATAGTGAATTATATGTAAATAATTGAGCTAAATAATAAATTTACAAACGGCGCCTAATAGTTTTCATGATTTCGATTACGGCGATCGTGCCGCCATTTTGATCTGCATGACCTCGGAGGCATGGATACGCAAACGCTGGTGAGTTTTCTGAAATTTTTATCATCTTTTTATGGATATATTTCCAAAATTAGTGTCAATCGAAAAAAAATTGTCATTACAAACGTTTCCCTAGGAGGAAACGCTGTGGGGAAGGGTCTGTGGGTCGCGGAAACTATCAGAAAAGTGTGATTTCAGGGCATTTTTCATGTCGTACTACCCCGTGCGGAATGTGATTGCTGGGTAATAACGCCTAGCTTCGTGTGTAGAAGGCGTATAGCCATTTTTTTTTTTTTTTCTACATTCACGAAGCTAATCCTGGCTACCCGCGGCGACCAGGAAATGTACACAATGACTCCGATAGCTCGTTTCGCGAGAATCAACAATAAATTACGGATTTGATTTTTAGAAATATCTTTTCCACCATCGGTGAGTTGAATTTATTGTATTTCTTGGATATTTTGTTGTCGGTTTTTGTAAACTAAATGCCGATTTTGAGTGAATGTTTGTGACTTTTGTGCAGTGGTGTTTTAAAAAGTTGAGGTGTGTGACTGCCTAAATTATACACACGAAGTATAGGAATGTAGCTATGAGTGGCCTACAACGAGAAAAGGTCATCATCATGAAATAGATTTTTTATTTAGACCGAAAATTCTGTCTCTCGTCCATTTAATCATTAGCCTCTTATTATCTTGACATATGGGGTCGGCCATTCACATAGAATTTCTAAGTGAATGGCCGACCCCGTCATATATACGTCAAGATAATAAGAGGCTAATGAACGAGAGACAGAATTTTCGTTGTAAGATCTATTCAGCCTTTTTATTTTTTCAATAAAATCTATAGGCTCTATAAAGCATGGGAACTTTTTTTTATTTGAATCAATCACAATCAGTCAGTTTTATGTCTCATCTTAAAAAGTTATACATCTCTTCTGCAGTGTCAATATATAATGCTTGGTAGACAGTGGTAGATGATGGCCAGTGCAATGTTTTCCCATATCATAAAATCATGTGAAAATAAAACTAACTTCTACAAGAATCTTCAGGCTTGAAGGAAGCAGAATACTTTAAAGAAGTAAATAACTAAGGGAGAAGGAGAATAAGAAGAACAACAACAAAAGGAAAAAAAATAAAAACAAAGAGGGAGAACAGAAGACAAAAAAGTAGGAGAAAGAGAAGCAGAAGCAGAGGGGGAGGAGGATGAAGGAGAAGAAACTGCATAATACATCTTTGGATGACTTCATGAAGGAAAAAAGAGGACCATGCCAAAATTTATTCCCAAAGTGACCTTTGCCGAAGTAAATGATCTTAAGACATTGAACCAAAAGTAAAAGTCCATAACTTTGACTTCCCCATTTATTCTTGTCAGTGAAAATTTACTTATGTTTCTCTCTCTTTAACATGTTTTAAGAGGAGGCCGCGTGCCGGATTGGATCATTGTCGGGCTATGAATATGACTTTCGTCATGCACCCATTGGTTCGAGTCCCGTACCTTTCCCTCTGTTCCTGATGCAAGCTCGGGTTCAGGGGAAAACACTCCATTCCTCAGACAGAAAGTCAACTGGAGGCCCAGTGTGTAGGAGTGTCGTTACATGCACGTTAATACGCTACACTTCTCATAAAGAGTGTCAACCCTGTGTTTAGTGTGCCTGTAATATACGACTGGAAGTGGTACCATAGAAAGGGCTGCAATAATATATGACCACTAAAACGGGACGAAAGCAAAAATACTACTCATTTGCCATCACATGTACTAAAGGTATGGGGGGGGAATAAGAGAAATATTTCAAATACTTCCTTTCAAATTCAGCTCTTAAAGGGATACGCAACCGGGCGGCCGTGGGGAAAGTCAGGATTGCGTAAGCCCCATTCACTCGTACACAAAGTTTGTGCGTCGAACGCATCCGTTGGACTAAGTGGGATTACATTTCAACTGCACGAAGCCGACTGAATCTCGTACGAGAGCTCGAGCTCAGGGCGGAGCGTGCATGTTGTGAGGCCACCAGTCTGGCCGAAGTGTGCGCTCCGCGAAGCAACGGCATGATCAGGTAACGATCACGCTGCCCTCGCGGCATAGAAACGTCCACAATCTGCGATTGCGTATCCCTTTAAAAATCCCACTTCTGCCTCAAATGGCCGTTAGGAAGAACTTCTGATATTTCCAGCAAAATCCAAAGTCAAAATCATGAAATCACCACCGATTTTTTTTTTTTTTGCGATCGCATGTTGTTTTCATTCCACCGATGTTTTAGACTAAAAATCGGCCTATAAAATTTTGTCCACAAAGAAACTTGGTATCGCATGCACACATCGATCTCTAGGATCACGCACACAGAAAATCAGGACTTTTACGTGTGCGCGATAGGGACCAAATTTTTAACTACAGAATTTGGGGGGGGGGAGATGTCAGCGCTCACGGCGATCAGGAAATGTACACAATGACTTCCGATACCCCGTTTCGCCAGAATTGAGAGTAAATTACGGATTTCATTTTTGGAATTATCTTTTCCAACATCGGTGAGTTAAATTTATTGTATTTCATGGATATGTTTGTGTCGGTTGCTGTAATCAAATGCTGTTTTTGAGTGAATGTTGGGGACTTTTGTGCAGTGGTGTTTGCAAAAGTTGAGGTGTATGACTGCCTAGATTCTACACACGAAGTATAGTAACGTCCTACCATAGTGGCAAGGAGAAGAAGAAGTTTTCCAAGCTTCTTTCCATGATCAATTTAGAAATATAATTTGCAAGAATGTCCAATATACAAGTATGCACATTCATTAATTTATGTCACACTCCTGAGTTGTGAATATTCGTATTCTAATTAGACATTTGTTTGTTATTCCTCTATATCAGTCTCGCTTGTGGAGAGCAGCCGTAACCCAAATGGTGTAATGCTGGTTCATTCAGACCGCACAAACACCCCGGAGGATCCAACAGATCTGGTAGAACTAGCTAGACAAGTACAGAAGGTAAGTGAGCATGGTTGCATTATGCTAGCTATCCAATTCCCTGCTTAGAATCAGAAGGCCATTATCTCATATTGTTTTACACAGAGTTAATGCCCTTTTGACTCTGCAGATGAAATACACTGAGCTGCTTATTTTGCAACAGGGTCTTGTAAACACCACTTGGGGTTTGTTTGTTTTGTTTTTTTATGTTACAGCTTTTTGCTTGCCCCTGGAATTATTTTGAATAGGAGGTACTATTTCACATTTTGCAGTAAAAAATGCAAGTTGTCGAATTGTGCGTAAATCTGTTTTAAAGTGATAGAAAAGAAAGTGGAACTTGGAACTTTCAGGCAAAAAGGGATATTTCACTCTGTTGCATTTCTTTGTTTTCCGGAAAACGCCAAAATTAAAAATAATAAAAGATTCCCCCAACACCCTTCCCCCTCCACCCCCATTATTTTTCATTCTGATTATATCTCTTTTAGTTTCATTTAGTGGTAAATTTTGAAATATGAATATATATTTTGTAGCCAGATTATAACCAAACGGTTATCTTGTTTTTTCAGGCAGATGAATTTGTGAGGGCAAATGCAGGAAACCGACTGATGACGATAGCTGAGCAGATTAGACACCTTCAGGAGCAGGCTAAGAACGTCCTTGAGGAAGCGAAGAGAGATGCAGACCTCCATCACGCAGCGTGCAATATCAAGAAGAGACCAGGACACCGGTATTATCTTTATATGAGGGATTCGGGACAGAAGTACTTCTCCATTCTCTCCCCGGAAGTGAGTTGCTTGAATCAAGCATAAAAAAGAAAAAGATTGATGAAATAAGAATTCTTTCTACAATATGTATAAATCATCCTAATTATTCTCCTGTATCAGATGCGATGAGGGCGAGTTAGGTTGAGAACGATTGTGACGAACGAGACCAGAGGGAAAAAATGAAATAAAAAGATGCGTGATTGAAGATCAACTGAGCGGTCTGAAGGCTTAAATTTCCTAGGTTTCATGAGTGCCCCAGGTGTGAAAGGCTGATACAAGTGAGATGTCCTTCCCACCATAACACAGAGTATAGAATGGCTACCTCCCCCTCCCCCTTTCCATTCCATTGTTGTTGTTTGTATCTCACTATATTCAGACTGAATTTATTTCTGAATATGTTGAACATGTATATTATTGCATCATGAGAAGAAACGTAATCCCAGTTTATTCTTGTGAGTGACCTTTTCATCTTCAAATATGCAGTAACGGTATATTCTCTCAATGTGAATTATTTCCAGTATGAATATTCATTATGCAGTGCAGTAAAAAAATTAAAAAGAAAAGGCAGTTTGCCTTAGACAATTCTCCTTTAATGCTAAGTTTAACAATATTTTCTGACTCTGTATTCGCCTAGAAAAGTATCTCACTGGCATGTACAGATGATGATGTGAAGCTTGGGAGTTGGATTTAATGAATCATCATATGTCAAGTTTTCCTATTTTATTTTCTCTCTTTCTCTTTTTTCACAGGATTGGGGAAGCAATTGCCCCCATGAGTACTTAGGATGTTACAAGCTAGAGCATGACATGTCATGGACACCGGAGAAGGATATACCGAGGAGGAGCGAGGAGATTGCAATCATCGACAAACTCCTGTCCAGCCAAGCTAGCATAACCTACGACCCCCAGCCCAACTTTGACGGAATTATACCCAGGAAAGCGAGCGATGGCGCTGCAGCACGTAAAGCAGAGGTCATGGAAGATAGCTAAAAGGTTTTGGGTGAATGATTATGAGAGGACAATTTGACAGTACTTGTACATATGTTGATCTTAATGCTTTTTGAAGGAAGAACGAAGAGGGAATTGTGAATACATGAGTGTCTTCCTTGCATTTTGAAAGCATATAAATCTTTATCTACAATACCGTACATCTGTAGAAAAGTTATGTGTTCATGGGTATCAGTAGGCTACGTGATAAAGTTTTTGCATTTCACTCTTACTTGAGTTCCTTCAGAAGAATTTATCATCAGCTGTATGTACCTAGCAAATGGGGAAGCTAATTAAGATCTGATCCTCTCCATCGTATTCATTGAGGTACATTTAAAATGTACACCTGTGAGGACAAAATCACCAGCTAGCTGGGAGAACTAAAATCCGTAAAAAAATTCTAGCATATCAACACTGCACTAGCCCCAATTGGCTCGCCTCTATCGCATGGCAAGCTCTGTGCATTTTTTAACAAATATGGCTTTCCTGCCAGCTCTTTTTTAGTTTTTTAGTTATCTGGATTGATGAAACTTGGATTACTTATCCGTAGAGTTTTTAAGAAAATATCTCATTTTATAAAATCTGATGAATGTGAAGTACATGTATTTAAAACAAGTGTGTGCAGTTAAATGTGAAGGATATCAATACCTAACTAAAACATTTTTATGTTGTTAGTGGATTTACACATGATAATATTGTATTAAATCTCTTGTTACAATATTAAAGGGCCCCTGCAACCCAACTAACTAAGCCTTTCAAAACATGAATACACCTCTACTTATTAATATTCCAGCCTTAGATATTTCAGAAAATCTCTATACTGAGCAAAAAATGAAAATAACCATCCATTTTTTCAGAGATCTCACGCTTGCTAAGCTCCACCCCTCGAAAAAAGGTAAATACGGTCACGTGGCTTGATGACGCATTTGACGTCATTGCTGGAATTTCCCTGTATTTGTTCTACAACTAAGGATCTCATTGTAATTCATAATTAGGAATGAAGAAATGGCCAGAAACTTTCTGAGATTATCAAGTGCATATTTTCCCGTAAATGTCTTTTTTTCCAATTAATATCATAGTTTGCATTTTTTAAAGTCATTTTGATGTCGAAATCACCCTCATTTTCACCGAGAAGTCGCGAGCAGACGATTTTTGCTTAGACTCATACCACAGTCCTTTCACTATTTTGCGTGCACGTTCTTGTCACCTTGGCGTCAGTTTTATTTAGAACACAAACTATCAAACAAGTGGCCAAAGAGTCCACGGTATTTTTTTTTTTGCATTCGTGCTTATGCTTAGTTTCGTTCTTCTATTTCTATGGCTGGGATCTGCTGTGATTTGTGCGTTTTTCACAACATAGTCTTTATTTCTCCGTGAAAATGCTGTCACGCTGTGTTGTCGCTGGTTGCAGCAAAACTAACAATAACGGAGGAAGCCTACATTACTTCCAGAGAGATGAACATTTAAGAAGGGTTGGGAATGCTATGGTGAAGATCACCCGCGCTGAGTGGAGTGGCCCTGGTCGAATCTTGATCGGCGGTCATCTGCAGCGACCATTTTCCAATCAAGAATGCTTTTGATGAAGGGCTGCATTTACACCCGGCATTTACAGTTTGGGTTTTGCCGTAAAAGGCGGCTCAAGACTGATACTATACCTCATTGTCTTCTTCAGTCATTTCTCCTTTTCTTTCACAATGAAATTCTTCCATAACCAAGGAAAGAACTCCCCAGACACAAGTGTTATCTGTATACTTTCAATGCGCTGAGCAGCGTACATTGTACCTGCAATGTTCTCTTCACGCCGTGACGTCAAATCCTATTGCGTAATACAGCTTCGAAACCGGACCTTTGTAATAAGCCGTTTGAGTTTTAATTTTTAAAGCTAGATTACAGAATTAATGATGATTTCTAAGATAAATCATTATCATATTCAGAATCTCTGTGGACAACTCTTTTACATGTATACTTTTCAATTTTAAGCCCATTTTCATTGCAATAGCCGTTTAAATCAATCTTTTATAGGCATTAATAATGGAACAAAATTAAATATATGCGGTGGGTATCACTTTTATCAGATTCCATATAAGTGATTTGGTAACTTTGTAGAGGCTTTATAAAATCTGAGCTGCCTGGCCTTACATGGTACAGCCAATCCGCAGGTCCCCAAAAAGCGCGCTATTTTATTTCCAGTTCTGCCTGACTATGAATACATAATGAGCAAGAACAACCAGGAACATCTTATTTGCAAACCGTTGAATAGACTACTTATCATTCACCAATTGCCATGAGTTATGCATCAAATAAAAGAAGAGGGATCAGAGATTTGTGACATGCTTTTGTTGTTTTCAAAATAAAAGACGAAATTGGTAAAAAAATGGTGTTCCTTTTATGACAAAAAATGGAAATGAAATGAAATATAAATCTGGCCAAAATTACCATAGTTTTATTGTGAGCCAGGGCAAATTTCACATGAGCGTAAAGGGCATTTTCTGTACTTTCCAAAGATTGAAATAACATTAATGTGCACTTCATGACAGGGTCAGGATCCAGCAATATGTAACCAATGTACGCACTTTGTCTTTAAAAAAGTCAATTCCAGCATTCTGATTGGTTACCACCACGCAAGATGTTTTCTCACAGCCTGGCAACAGTTATGCGCATGTTTGCGCAAGGATGAAGCAACAGGTTGCGCATTGTTTCATTCAACGCGCACTTGGTTACAGATGGCTCGCTTGCCAATCACAGGGCTAAGATTCTATGGTCCTGACCATGGACTTGACAACGGATGATCTGCGGCTGAATATTGCTGGATCCTGACTCTGTCATAAATCTATGGATGTTTTGAATGTAACGATGAAAAAGATGAGATTCCAGCGCTTCCATACATATGTGTCTTGATGTCGGCTCATATACTTTTTATATGTCTTATAACAACTTGAAATCTTGTTTTAAAAAAGCTTTTGTATGACTATTTCATCAGTTATTTCAAACAACTTATTTCTAAAATTATGACTAAAACAAAATATCCCTGTGTTGGTAAACTATTCATTTATTTTTGCAGAAAGTCTAATGAGCATAGCATTTATATTTATTTAAGAACATAACTTTAAAGATGACCGTGCGATACAGCCGACTGGGTGCAGCGAGAGAGGCCATTTCGGGCACTGGAAATAAAATGCGCGATTTTTGCTCATTTGCATACGACCTGCGGTCTGACTCGGTATCAGTGTATGTAATTTGTAAAAATGAAGCCCAGGGGGAAAAAGGCACTTCAAAATCATCATATCCTTCACAAAAGTAAACATATGCAAGTGACCAGAAATGCCAGACTCATTTCCCCCCATAGACTCAGTGTTAGACTAAAGCGTATGGCCATACCCTTTCGTAAATGGGAGTATTCAGTCATAGATATCTTAATAATAGCATTATATATTTGAAAACCTTTCTATGCCTGGCTATTCATTTATCCTTCCTGAACATCATTATACAAGACAGATATTAAAATTCAACAATTTATTAAATGAAGCCTCCACAAAGTTACCAAATCCCTTTCTTTTTTGGGTGAGAGAAGATTTTTTTCTAAAAAATTTTCCTCGCAGAGGTGGATACTTTGAAGTTGTTGAATGGTATATGCATTATGTATGGCTTGTCAGTTGTAAACCCATAATGCAGGATTGATGAATCTCGACACCCTCTTTTTTCCGCAGCTTCTTCAATTTTAGATAATGTGACAATTTGCAGTTAATGTGAAATTCATGACAATAAATCACAAAATAATAAGGAATGGGGAATTTTCAAAGGGGAACAGTATGTTTGAAGGGTCTTAAAACAAAATTACCTGATGGACGGATCAGATTAGTCTGACGCTGAGCGCGTTGAAAGAGAGAGTTGTGACATGCGCATAACAAGCCTATGCGTACGGGGTCTTTGTTTAAAACATGGTGGATCATGGAGCTCCCAATAGCTCCCTTTCACGTACATTGTCTATGGGAGGGAACTATTTGAAGCTCCATGAAATGACCGAGCAAACAGAAGCGCCCTCCAGTGTCGCGACTCTCTGTATGTATAGCTCTGGTCTGACCTATCTTGTCCTTTCATTATTTATATCTTTCAAAGCTAAATGAAGAAAAAAATTGATTATCAATTTAATTTTCTACTGATTGATCTACCAAGAAAAAAAGGATTATTTTTCACCATTTCCATTACCTTAGCCAACACTGCATTTTCTTGATTTATCCCTCCCATCGCCACACTTCCAAAATGTGACTCTATGCAATGGTATTTCAGCCTGGATGGTACTGACAAGAATATCCATCTTATTGCCAAAGGGCCAAAATGTATGTAACAGACTAATACAGCACTAAAAAATGTTTAGGAAAGAAAAAAAAACTTTTAAAGCAAAGTGGTTATCATTTAATGTGCTTATAGATGAATACATTGCTTTCATTAATTTGCTTACAAATTCTTTAAAATATTTTTATTTCTCCCCTACATGACTACATGTATGTTATCATTTACTAATTTTCCATTATGCCCATTTATAAAGATGCCTTGGAATACAAGTCCTGAGATTAGTAGAAAATGTTCTGGAATTTAATAATATTGATTTTGAGCTGGCAAGCATACTTTTGATGCTTGCTTTTGTTTACTAAGAACAGGAACTGCCTTTCTTTGATTGACATCTTTTGAGGGTTCCGCCATAATTAGGGGTGTCCCCTTTCTGTAAGAATCTCATTTGTAAGTCATCAAATATTTGCTTTACGTGCCGAATTGAGTCATTATGTACCGTTTATGCTGCATGTTGGTTCCCATAATTTGGTTAAATCTTAATTTAAAGTATATTTGCTAACCTGTGTTATTTTATTTTATCATGCTGTATGTATTCAGAGAATATTACTTCATAGCAATTATTTTGTAATGACTTTATTACTGTAAAAGTAAATATATCTAGATTTGGCCACTCTTTAAGCATATTTGTATTTGTGTAATGGAATTCATGTCTTTGCTGCACTTCTTTTGGAATATTGTGTACAACAGAGGTTTCCAAGTCACCCTGTGCACTTAGTAAAATCAATATTTGTGTATAGGCCCAATTCCTTGTTCAATGTAAAGAAAGAACTCTTTTATTTAAAGGAGAATTAACACTAGAATATAAATATACTTATGTTCAAAGGTGTAATATATTCTTAATCATTTACCTGTCTCACTTTAGAAATAAAATAACAGAAAAGGGTTTAAATCAAGACATTCTAGCTCACGGTATCATCTGCTAATAACACTTTACATGGGGGCTGCTATTTTCTTGATGATATGGAGTTGTACATGAACCACTGGAAACCATTCCAGTCAGGAAAATATTTAATCCTTGAGCTAAATTGCTTCTCTTCATTATAAAACATCCCCGTATATGATGGAAAATACATAACAGGTGTATACATACATTCTAAAATTTGAAATTTATCGATTTCTTTTGAAATTCTCTGGTTTTGCTGAATAGAAATCAATTTCTTGGGCTTGCCTGTCAGAGCAGAACATAATTTATACAACATGCATTCTGACTTTTGAAGTCCATTATTTCAAAGCAGGTGAATGCATACTTTTTCCTTTTTAGAATATATGTATATATCTGTTAAATATTTTGTATCAGGAAGAAAGACATTTTTGCATTCGGAATAAAAATATCGTTATGTACACATCAAGAAATTGCAGCCCCGGGTATTGCTAGCAGACGATAAATTTTACTGAGAAAATCTTGATTTATGCCCGTCTCGTATATTTTATTGCAAAACTACGTAGGACAACAAGAAGGAATAGATTACATCTTTGAATATAAGCACATTTATATTTTGAGGTTAATTCCCCTTTAAAAAAAAACTCTCATTATGACAAGATAATTTTGCTGATCCCACCCCTTTGTATTTTATTGTTTTTAGCCCTGGTATATTAAAGAAGGTTTCGATAATTATAATGAGGTAATTTATGTGGTTCCAGGGAGTTTGTTGTAACAGAGTTCCACTGTATATTGAAAAGCACTGTTGCTTGTGATTAAACAGCAATGTTCATGATCATGCACCCATGATGCCAGATGTACATATGTTACTAATTTGTAACCCTGTGTCCAAGGCAGTGTTTTTCAGTTTTTAAGAGGTCTTACCATTTAATAAAAGGTTTAATAGGTTCATCTTGAAGTATAATTTGTCAAAGAATTATATCATATCCTCTCTATAGTACATTTCAGAGAGATGCAATTATATAATCAAAATTTTTAAGTATCGAGTGCAGGGCATTTCAATTGAAAAGTGCACTCGTTCAGATTTACACATACATGTGCATGGATTTATCTGCTTACAAGAATCAGAAGACGTATTCTTAAATGTCAAATGAAATTAATTACAAAAAATGACATGTTATTTAACAATTGATCACTATTTGATTGTAATAAATTATATATTCTGACTGGTTTAAATGCGATTCGTTGTTTCCTGTTGCCTATAATGGTTCAGTGGTCAAAATAATCCATGGCCCGTATTTTATTCACTTCAACCAGACAAAGGGAAAAAAAGTCATGTTTAACTATAAAAGGGAAAACTCAATCTATTAACTTCCTTTGGTAAGCTCAACTTTTAGTTAGACTAAGCTTAAACAGAGCACCCATCGGGTTTAAATTTGAACAGAATACCAGCCCATGTGTTAAAGGGGAATTCCACCTTGATTACACGTTGGTTCTAAAAGAAGCAGGAAAAAATGAAGAAACTGGTCGGTGAAGGTTTAAGCAAAATCAGATGAGAAATAAGAACTTCATGAATTTTTGAAGTTGTACTTGTAATCAATCAAACACAAAATCGCAACTCCATGACGTATCTTATGAGTTTATGTCCCATTTACCCTGTACTGAAAATATCATTAATTTCCATTTTCTCTCCGAAAAATATTTTATCATACAAGCACCCTAGATATAATCATTTCACTTCTGCATTCACACAAAACCTGTACGATTCAAATCAGTTCCCTCATCAAAAGCAAAGAAAGTGAAAAAAAAATTTGTGTACGGAGCAAATGCGAGAGGAGCTCGCAAGATACGTCACGGAATTGCCAGTTTGTGTTTGGTTGATTACAACTTCAAAAATTTGTTATCGGCGTAGCCAGGATTTTTTAATAGGGGGGCCAGCAGACGTGAAGGATTCAACCGCATAGCCAAGATTTCATTAAACGCGGGCGGTGGGGGCGGTTGTGAGCTCGCAAAGATTGCGAAATTGGTGATGAGCACGCAAAGCGTGCTCTCCAGGGGGTGGGTGCAGGGAGTGGGAGTTTGAAAGCTCTGAAGTTTTGTAGCAAATTTGAGAGAAAGATTCTTAATAGTGTAAAGGATTTTTCTGTCACACTAAACGGCAGTTGTCTGAAAAGAGTTAAAGTTGCCAAGTGTCTAGGTGTCATGATCGATGAGGAGTTGCGATGGACGGAACATGTGGAAAAGGTTATTAAGACTGCTCAAAAAAATATTAGTGTAATTAAGCGAGCAAAAAGTTATGTTCCTACCAGGTCTCTGAAACTTCTATATAATTCCATCGTCCTTCCTCATTTTGATTATTGTTCCTCTGTTTGGTCCGAAAGATTTCAAAGACAAACTATTAAACTACAAAAGGTTCAAAAACGGGCTGCCCGTATAGTGTTGGGAGAAGGATTCGATGTATCCTCAAAAGATATGTTTAGTCGGTTAGGTTGGATGCCTATTCAGACACGTTTCCAGTTTGGACGTGCAGTGATGATGTATAAAGCAATGCATGGCGTAGCACCAGAATACTTAAAAAAGATTTACAACATGTCAGCTCTCTACATGATCACAGCACAAGACATGCTGTAAGAGATACATTGCGTGTACCTAAATTTAGGACGGACACATACAAACATAGTCCCCTAATATCTGGAATTGCAGTATGGAACCAACTTGAAACTTCTATCAAAATGTTGCCTACTTTAAACAGTTTCAAATACACTCTAAAAGCTCTGTTATCTGCAGAGGAGATGTAAGCTGTGAACTATATGGGGATATTATGCATAGCAACTTCTTTGGTATATGTGTTGTTAATTATTTTCCCCTCATTTTGATGTGTGGTTATCATCCATATTTTAATTTGATTATTTCACAGTTTACAATGCTAATAATCCTTAATTTAAAATTCGATTCGAAAATTCTTGTAAATAGTCAATGAATATTACTGAATGATTACTTGACTAATGAGGATACCGATTAATGTGTATTATACATGTTTATGCTTGTGTATTTATATATATTGATTATTGTTGATGTTATTTGTTTTATTGTTACCAAACAGGGTCTCATGGAAGACCACCAAATTGGTGATATGAGCCACCCTGTATAAATATCAGAAATAAATAAATAACGGCTTGTAGTAAACAGTGTTTTTAGGCGGAAAGGTCCGACTGATTTTCAATTACTTGGACGCAATATTGCACTGCATGGAACAGGGGTGGGTGCAGGGAGGGGGTCCCCCCCCCCCCCCCCCCCCCCGCGCAAAGCGCAAAAGCTCTTACGTTTTACAGCAAATCTGAGAGAAAGATAACGGGCTTGTAACACTTTTTTAGGCGGAAAGTTAGTTCGACACCCTGGCTGCTTTTCAGTTATTCGGACGCAATACTGCACTGTATGTAACAGGGGTGGGTGCAGGGAGGGGGTATCCTCCTTTACCGCGCGAAGCGCGAAAACTCTGACGTTTTAGTACCTTTTTTTAGGCGGAATGTTAGTTCGACGTCCGGACTGATTTTCAGTTATTTGGACCTAATACTGCACTGTAACAGGGATGGGTGCAGGGAGGGGGGTTCCCCTTTCCCGCACGAAGAGCGAAAGCTTTCTACGTTTTAGCAAATTTGAGAGAAAGATAACGGCTCGTAGCAAACAATTTGGGGGCGGAAAGTTATAGTTCGACGCCCCTGACTGCTCTTCAGTTATTTGGACGTAATACTGCACTGTATGTACGAGGGGTGGGTGCAGGGGGTGGGTGCAGGGAGAGGGAGTTTCCCCCTTCCCCGTTCCGTTTTGTGTTACCTCCTCATTTGTCGGTACGTGTACTTTCACTTTACTCTGGCTTAACCTTTGATACAGTAAGCTCGCTGTGCTTTCGTTGTGGTTGTGAAGAATGAATAAATCAAAGCACATTTTATTCCCGAAACTGACGTGCATAGAGCCGATAGTGACTCAATTAACGTAAACCTAAACAGCAATAATGATTGAAGTCACTTCGGTTCATGTATTTTACTATTTGGTATTATTATTTCAATCTCGAAATGCATGCCATGTACTATTTGTCCGTTCTTGAATACTTCTAGAAAAGCAAATTTTGGAACAAGAAATAGCAAGAGAAAGTATGACTTCACGCAAAACAAATGAGAAAAATATCAAAGGCTGACTAGGTTTTGGAATTTTATTAAAACTAAATGACTGAGTATATCCTTTCCAGGTCCTGATTATATGTGATAATAGATTTTTTTTTCATCTGTCACTTTTTCTAGCTTTTTTAGCCAGCATAAAATGAATGTCAGGCATTGGGAACCCTCACAACTATACATTGCGTCCCAGAAAAAGTTAACAGTAAAAAAACGTCTCCCCAAATAAGTATTTCAAAATGTTTGGAGCAACACTTCATACCTGTGCATAGCTTAGGGTCTTTTACTCTCACTAAAAGATCTGGCGATATTTTACGCTCGAGTGAGCAAAGGCCACTTTTGTGAAAAGATGCAAAATCCAGACTTGACAAGAATTGATATTTGATCGATAATAGACATTTTATGAAAGAACAGGAATTGCCCCCCCCCCCCCCCCCCCCCGCTGCGTACGGCCTTGTAAGTGCTGTATACCTTCAGAGAACAAAGCCTGTTCTTTCATAAAATGTCTATTATCGATCAAAATATGAGAATTTCTGAGCCTTTTCATGACTCCCAACTTTGCTGATGCCAGCCAGAACAAATATCAATTCTTTGCCCCCCCCCCCCCCCAGAAATTTCAAAATCATACTTTTTTTAATCGGGTTTTAGACTTTTAAATGATCCAATATTGAAAGCGATCATCTTGCCCCCCCCCCCCCCCCAAGAAAAAAATTTCTGCGTACGGCCTTGAGTACTTACGTATCTCATCAACATACATGTACATGTATTAAGCTTCAGTGATCAAATTAACTACTTTTTCAGTGTTTTGAAAAATCAATTTTGACGAGTTTGATTTGAACTAACTTTCTCAGTCAACCATAAAGTTTTGAAGGGATATGTAAGGACATACAGAAACAAAGCCTATATTTTCATAAATTGCCTTTTAATGATCAGAATATGAAAATGTATAAACCTTTTCAAGACAACTTTGCTGATACCAACCAGAACCATACAATTCTGTACAAAGTATTTGTCAAACATGATTTTGCACCATTTCACAACAATGGCATTTGCTCCCTTAGCTTAAAATATCGCCAGATTTTTTTGGTGTCATTAGATAGAAGATATACTAAGCTATCCACAGGTATGACCATTTCGTACAAATTTATTTTGGGAGACTTTTTTTCAACTGTTAACTTTTTTTCTTGGACGTACTGTAGTTCTCATTGAACATTACCTTGCAAAACTAACCAGCATTTTGTAGTCTACATAGAAATGTATACAGAGGTGAAGTCGAATCTTCATGATTTAATATGCAAATTCAAATTGTAAATACGCCCTCCCCAATCATATGATACAGATAAGCTACATACCCAGAGGCGGCGCTCCCGGGGGGGGGGGGGAGGCACAGTCCCCCCCCCCCCCACATTTTCATGTACCCCAAAAGTGCCCCTTTTCATAGCTGATAAGTGCCTCCTTTGACCTCGGACATTACTGCCCCTTATGAAATCTAATAATTGCCCTTTTTCGTGTAATTAGTGCCATTTCCCGTTCTAATAGTGCATTTTTTCCTTCTGATAAGTGTTCTTTTTCACTTCTGATAAGTGCCCCTTTTTCTTCGTATAACTGCGCCCCTTCTTTCTGATAAATTCCCTTTTCACCTTCTGATATGTGCCTCCTTTAACTTCATACATTACTGCCCCTTTTGAAATGTGTGCCTTTGTTTTTCGTCTAATTAGTGCCCATTTTCCGTACTAATAGTACAATTTTCCTTTCTTATAAGTGCCCTTTTTCTCCTCTGATAAGTGACCTTTTTTCTATGTATGACTGCCCCTTCTTCTTTCTAATAGTGCCATTTTCACCTTCTGATAAGTGCCCCTTTTCAGCTCAGATAAGTGTCCCATTTAAAATCCGACAAATGTCCCTGTTTTCGTCTGATTAGTGCCCATTTTCCGTTCAAATTTTGCAATTTTCCCTTCTTATAAGTTCCCTTTTTGATCTCTGATAAGTGACTCTTTTTCTCCGTATGACTGCCCCTTCTTCTTTCTAATAAATGCCCTTTCACCTTCTGATAAGAGCCCCTTTTAAGCTCAGATAATATTAGTGTCCCCTTTGTAATCCGACAAGTGTCCCTGTTTTCGTCTGATTGGTGCCCATTTTCCGTTCTAATAGTGCAATTTTTCCTTATAAGTGCCCTATTCACCTCTGATAAATGCCTCTTCTTAAGTGGCCCTTTTACTTCTCATCAGTGCCCCCTTTTCTCTTTCTAATAGTATTATTTTCCTTTTGGTAAGTATTCCTTTTGTCTTCTGATAAGTGCCCTACCTATATAACTATATATATTTAATATATTGTACCTATATACTCCGTTGTCGCTTACAAACTGTGCCCTAAAGTCCACAAAAGAGCCACATAGGCCTACCTAGCTTCAAATAATCAGAGAGGCTTCATAATAATAGATTCCCCTACTTATATCAGCACAATGAAAGGCAGTGGAGCAGGGGGCAGGAGGGTTAAACAAGAATGAGCAGTGCCCCTAAATCATAACAGGAAGGAGGACATTTTTTCTATTTTTTAACAAAGCTCGCTCGCATTTACCATTGTCTTCTTAACATATTAGGAATATCGCTGCTATTCAAAATATCTTCAACATCTTATCAGACCATTACACTCAACTGCAAAGTAGTTTTTATCTAGAAACATGTTAAGACATAAACAATAATGGGTCGAAAATGATCCTCTATCGTGTATTAATCAGAATGTAGTGGTATACTATGTGTCAAAGTCATATTTCCCGCCTTGTTTTCACCCTATGTAGGTGCCCTCAACCTCCCCCCCCCCCCCCCCAAGAGCCCCTTTTTGTTGGTGCCCCCAACTTTGAAAGACGCTCCGCCGCCCCTGTACATACCTTTTTGGTCCTGAGTATAATATTTCTTAAGGTTAAATGAAAAGCTTCCATATGATTACACTACGATGAAATTTCAAGTCTTAATGCGATGATATAAAATTACGCTTACTAATAGAAATATTAAGAGATTTGCTTTAAAGTACGAATGTGCTAGTCTGAATAAAACTATCATCTACGCAAGCTGCTAAAATTATTTTTTTTAAATGTCCTGACAACATAATTTTATGAAGTCACAGAATTTAATCATGAAATGATGTACGTGATAAATCTGCATGATGACATTAGACACTAATTTTTTTTAACAAACTTAACAAGTAACGAGTACAAAACAGTTATACTTATGCGTGCAAGGAAACATAACCTTTTCACCTGGGCGTTGTGGCGTGCGCCTGTAATCCAGCTACCAGTGGAAGTTATAAACTGATTCAGCGGACCCAGGTTCGAGACTGAGTCACGTCTTCGGATGGTGACGTTTAAAGGTCGGTCCCAGACGTAAATAATCATATCTGATTGATACACGTCTGTAAAAACCCAATTACACACACACACACACATACACACCAGGAGAGAGAGAGGGGGGTCGTTTGAAGGGTGTTAAGGGCATGCAAGCTGCATATGGTGACGCCTTCCTTTCAGAGTTTTTGTCTTCAAATTAATTACATTCGTCAGCCCTTGTCAATATTTTCCTGAAACTTTTGATACATCTATTTCTCTAATCTGTTCTGCTTCTGCCCAGACCAACTTCCATGAAGACTTATAGGGGAATTAATTAATTGGATGAAAGCAGAAACATTGGAGAAACATAATTTTTAGTGAAAGTTTCAGGTAAATCGGACCAAGAATAAGGAAGCTAAGAATTTTTGAAAGTTGCGATCAATATACTGATATGAAGATCCTCGCGTTAGAAATACGGTCACTATGTGTGATCTCATTCATGGAGAATGTTCCCATTTTCCCCTTTTCTCATTGGATTATGTTTTCTTTTTACGGGACGACATGTAAAAGTATGTTATTCATGATACCTTGGACAAAAAGTTTATTATCATTGAAATGGACAATGGTGGTATTTGTGATATTGGGGTAGACATAAAATGGATGAAATGAGATATTTCTCCATGTATGCATGCATGAAGTGACCGCATTGCCAATAGGAGATTCCCTATAATTATCATTAGTGATCTTAACTTTCAAATATCCATATTCTTATTCTTTCTCCTACTTTTCTCAAGCTCTCTCCATCCTGTTTCTCTGATTTTTCTGTTTTTACTCAATCGAAGTTACATGAAGGTTAATTCCCCTCTATTTTTTTTTCAAGCTTATGTAGGGCCTATTATGGGAGGAGGGCCAAGTAACCCACGAAAAAGGCGAACCCAGTGAGAGTGATGCTCGTAGGGGCACCAACTGACTGAGCTCGATTGCAAAGCGATCCCAGACAACACTTCATATCATAATCGAGACTGTTGAAGCGGACGCTCTTGTCCTCCATGTATGGATGGTTGGCATGATCGCAACTGCTTCCATCAGGCCGACATCCGCGCTGAACATCTTCTACTCCGTCGATAAACGTGACAGCGCTCTGAAGATAGGAAAACAAGATACATTAAAGAGCTCGTCTTACATGGACGCCCGGGCCCGGGCACTCAGATTTTTTCTTTCTTTCTTTTTTTACGGGGTGTGCCTCAGTAAACCCTGAAATGGGGGTCTAAGGAACTGCCGGGCAGGTCAAAATATAGGGTCTACAGAGCTATGGCACTACTCTGCAAAGTGTTACACTGAGAGGGTCATTTTAAGGCTAGGCCTGATCAGAGGGTGTATGACGGGGTATTGCGTTTCTGTGGGTCTTCGGAACGGCAGTTAAAAGAAATCGGGTATCTTGAGAACAGCGATTGGCCGTTGGCCGAAAAAGGGGGTCGTCAAAGCGGTACATATATACCCATCTGTCCAATATGCCCCCCCCCCCCCCCGGGCATGGACGATAACGATGACGATAAATCATTTACAAATTGCTCTCATGTTTTTTTTATGTTGGAAATGTATTGGAAATCGCCGTTGTAGGCCCCGCCTCAACAATTTATGCTCGCTCGGTGACTCTTATTTTTTTATCCGTCTCATTTGGATTGATCGGCGAGCGAGACCTCAACGATATTGAATGTTTATGAGCCAGCTCGTCACAATTCTACTCGTGTGATGTGACGTCAGATAACCTGAGCCATGCAGAGTCCCTCTTTCTTCCTTTTTGTTTACTGAAAGAACCCCAATGGTCTAATATTTCCCCAAATCGTTCAGTTGGGTCCACTTTTATAATTATCGATATTTTTATACATGCGTATAATCGTTATCATTCAAGTTCGTTCATGTGGGACAATCCCTTTACACATTATTGTTTTAGAGTGTACTTTTCCAGGACTTTTATTTTAAGCCCTATATGCAGAAAACGAGTACGCCTACAACAGTAAACATTCAAATATTAAAACAAAAGTACAAAATATGGCAAGAATATACAACTAGCTCCCATAAAGGGACAAGACTATTTAAGGACGCACGGCAAATGTTTAAGAAAATAAGTAGCCTACATGATTGTCATGATTGTATAGGATGAAATGAAATAGAACAGACAACTTATTACCGGACATATCAAACTATTGAAGCAGGCATTTTTTAAAGACTAGGCTAATCACCATTGGTTGTATGCAATTGCTCTCTGGTAATAAAAAAAAGCGAATTAATGAAAACAATGGCCGATATCGATAAACCCAAGCAAATGCTTTTTCTAAACTTTTGCTTGCATTCACTAAAAAGCTTCTACTTGCATATGCCAAGCAAATGCTTCTGAAGACAAACATTTGCTTAGAAATATCATCCTGAAAACAAACTTTAACTTTCTCTTCTATTCAGAAAAGTATTTGCTACCAAGAACGAGCATTAGCTTGTTTGGAGAACAAAGGCTTTACCGGGCAAGCAGATGCTAGATTGAAATTTAAAAATGTGCTCTCGTCATCAAGCATTAACTTGATTTTGTCAAGGTCCTCCAATTGTGGCTTACGCATTTACTTATCGAAAAAGATTAGCCATTTTCATTGCATTTTCCATTGTTTTCATAATTTCGTTGTTGAGACTAGATAGTCACACTCTTTCGCATGTTACTCCATTTTTTTAAAGTAAGTAAACCCCGTATAATAACACTTTGATAATGGTATAATCAGTAAGGTACTATAGGCATGCTTTCCTAGTACCTCCTAGGACAAACCAGGATTACTCTTTGACCATAAGAGAGAAAATATATACAGATGATTTACTTCACATTTTGGATGAGTACGGTATATTTTTCTGGCAATAAGTGCTTTGCAGCATTTGCAAGCTTTAGAAAGACATACGAATAAAATTTTGAAATTGTCAGGTAACTTTTAGGGTGTTACACCCAAATTGCAGACAAAAGTGCTGCACCATAATTCCCCCCCCCCCCGCACACACACACAAATAATAATAAACGAAAATCGTAGATTTTCAATTTCTAAATTTGTGTAGTGAAAATGTACAGAAGTTACATATTATCGGGGATCCTCGCTGCCCAAATATCTAGATATTCTGGTACCTCGCTGCCCGAATATGAAGTGGTCGTTGCCCGAATATCGGTACTTTTGAAACTCCTGGCGGGGGGGGGGGGGGGGGCTGCAGCCTATTGCCGAAGGGCCCCCTTTTGCCGAATATCAACTTTTCAATTTCTAAATGTAGAGATTTTGACCCATTTTTGCAAGGGGGGCTCATGCCTTTTCAACTTTTCAATTTCTATATTTTTGCGAGCGAGCAAAAAATTTTTGTAGCTAAAATGTACATAAGTTACATAAGGAAGTATTATCTGGGAACCTTGCTGCCAAAATATGTGGATATTCTGGCACCTCGTTGCCCGAATATGAACAACTTTGAAAATCCTCAGGGAAGGGAGGGGGTTGCAGCTCATTTCCGAGGGGGCGCCTTTTGCCTGACTATTAACTTTCCAGTGTTTTTGCGAGCAAGCAAAAAAAAAAATGGCCAGTTTTTTTCCTCTTTTTTGTCCCTTCCCTTTACTTTCTGTTTTCGTTTTCCTTCCTTCTCCCTCCCCCTTTTTTCCCCGACGGAGGTGGCGCATTTTCGACAGCAAATTTTAGAGGGGAAGGTGTGACATACCTACTATGAAATAACTATGCTTATCTATGCAAGGTTGTTTGGTAGCATTGTGTGACTTTAATGCTTCAGAGCCCTTGTCATTGATTGTGCACCTGCAAAGTGCTCTGAGGCATCTGAGCATGTTTCGGCGCACATGACGATATCCCAACTAATTGTTTGAACCATAAGCATTTGAGCTCAAGTATCAGCTGTCAAGTCAAGCAAAAGGTTGAGTCATAGCTATTGCTAGAGCATTTGCTTAAGCGCAAACTTTTTCTAGGTAGTAACTGCTTCCAAGCAAATGCTCAATTTTATCGATACGGCCCAATGTACTCGACAGAGTTGTATCTCTTGTACCATGTAGAAGTGCTTATAAATTGCCACTTCGAAACTTTTGGGAATCCTGGACTTCTAAGACCTTAACGAGGGGGGACGGTGAAAGGGATAGCCCACACTCTCCACTGTTCTATTTTTTCTCAAGAATACTTACATAACACAGACCCTGACAGAAGGAGTACCTCAAGCCCGTTCCCTCTGGATCGAAGTCCAGTCCGCAACTAGGATTATAACCAGTGCCAGGTATCTCGCTGTATCGGCATTCGTAGCAGGTTTGGCCTAGGTGATACTCCTCCATGAGGTCAACCACGGGTACATTGTTGCAAAGATCCGAGTTGCAGCAAACCCTACATGCTGAAGGATTAGCACACCCATTATCGCACTGGGACATGATATATGAAGGAGAACCTACCAGACATGACCGAGAAAGCAGGTAGCCACTAAAATATTCGCTCACTTCGGTCTGTAAGTGACATGATAATAAGAGAGTTTGGAGAGTGTGAAAAATAAAAATCATTAAATGTTCAAGGTTTCAAGGTTTGTTTATTTTTTAATGTCTTTTCGTTACGTAACAAACATGTATACACGGGTTGATATGACATAATATCAAACAGAATTACAAAAAAGAAAGATATAATTACACATAATAAACTGTTAAACCATCATAATTTCTGTTAAAATTAGACATAGCAAAGAAAAATAAGTGAAGGGGTCTACTGAAAAGCTCGGCTTGTATTTTATAGACCCCTTTGTAAACAATTAATTCTTCCAAACGAGGAAACAATCAAATGCCTTGTTATTGTATAACCATAAAATTGTGGTTAGTTAAGATTCCACCTCTTTAAACCTCTTTGGTCCAACTCACAAGACAAGTCCCAGTACAGTCAGCGTCTGTCTCAACGAGATCGTTGCCCGAGCTTGGCGCCGAGCAGTTGGTTGTCATGAACAAACCTGTCTCATCGTCGAAGATGTCCAGGCTACTGCAGGTATAGCACGTCACAGCACCGGACACAGACAAACAACCTAAAGATATAAGAGTTCAGTGAGCGATATCTATTTCTCTTTCTAGAGAATATACTAAAGTAAAGGCCCGTCAAAATTTCTGATAACTACATACCTCCGTGTATGTTTTTGGTATTAATTTTTGTTAAAGACAGGTGCATATCAATCGGACCAGTGGCAGATTTAGGAGGGCACATCCGGCCCGTCCCCCACCTTTGAAAGAAAAATATACATTGTGACCCCACTTTTTTTTATTGTGCCCCCCTTTAGAACTGATACTTTTTTATTGTTAGAAAATTATGGAGGGAACTGGACCCCATAACCCCCCCCCCCCCCCGGCAACTGAGGGACTATCGGAGAGCTAGCGAGACCACAAAATTACGTGTTTCCCTCCAAGCATTTTCCAAATGTTGACAATCCTGCATTTCTGTGTGCCCCCCCCCCCCTCCCTTATACAAAATCCTGGATCCGCCCCTGAATGGGACTATGATTATTTACGTATGGGGACTGTCCTTTAAACACCATGCACATCGCATCTGAAAGTTTATCTGGCGATGTGAGCTGGAGGGCGAGCCAGGGTCCACCAAGTCCGGTTTGTAGGCGAAGACATGGAGCTGACTTTTCCGCTAGACCAACTCACATCTCCCGATCAACATACAGCCATCTATCCTCTGTGGTTTATGGTGCAAAAAGGGATCTTCCACTTCCCTGTCCCCATCGACCACCTCTCTAAAATGGTCATTAAGTTCCACCACGTGTATTTTATTGTTTTAAAACTCCCATCTACCTGGTTCAATCCAATAATCTTATATTAATCATAAATAGTTAGCATTTTACATGAGGAGCAGCACAGCTTGATATAAACACAACAGCAAAAAGTAAGTTCCCCCTAAATCAAAATGGTGTAACTTTTTAACGTAATGGTTTTGAGCACAATGACTTGGTCGAAGTGTTCCTACACTTTTTTGACTAAGTTCTGTGTGAAAATGAAATTGATCCGTCAAGTCATGTATGAGTGAGCAAAATTGTCACTTTTCAAAATTCTTTTCAAAATTCACAAGAGTCATATTTGGGGGTCATTTTGGCGAATTCTGTTTCTGGTGTATGTTCAAGTGCTGTAGTTGTTTATCATCCATCGTTAGACCCCTTCGCACCTATCCTGACATTTTTCGTGTTTTTGCACGGTTTGGTGAGCACAATTTTAGTGGAAAATTGCGATGTTCAACCCTCCAAACTTTGAAATTGCAAAATCCATTCGGATTACTGAAAAAATTAACATCAGATATTGCTACCAAAATGTGTTGTCAATTGCTGTGTAAACACAAGAGGTAATTGTCGCGTCATGGTTGAGTGAGCACACTTTGAAATAAAGCAAAAAATGCTAAAACTTCACTGTTAATATGGCGTGAAAAATAACTCCTGTGACTTTTGAAAAGTGACTATTTTGCCTTTAATGTGTGGTCACTCATGCATGACTCAATGGACCAATCTCATTTTCACACAGAAGTTAGTCAATAAGAGTAGAAACACTCCTGTTAAGTTATTTTGCTTAAAACCTTTTCGTTAAAAAGTTACGCCATTTTGCTTTAGGGGAACTTACTTTTTGTGTTGTGTTTATAATGTTTAAAAATAGAATAGGCATTTGTATCATAAAAATTATCTTATTTTAAAAAGAAGTACTGTGTTAAGAAAATATTTATTCTAAAAGATAAAATTTGTTGTATGGTTTTGAAAAAATAAATGAAATGATGTTATATTATGAAAGAATTTTGATCACGTGCACATGTCATAAACTTCACTTAATAAAAAATGTTAGAAATAAGCCGATAACACAAACTCGTAGAGACGGGCAAAGCATTGAAATTATATCCAATATATTCATGTATCATCACCGAGACTTAATTCTGCCCCCATGACTGTTTCAATGCATGGAAAATCAGATTTTGAGAATGGAATGCTGTAAACGGTTGTTGGGTATGAACGTGTTCAAGGGACCACCCTGTACATGTATCTCCCATGTGTACTACCTGGAAAATAATTATGCTGGCCATGCAAATTCTCTACAAATTGATTATTGATTACTTATTTTAAAAGATAGTCTATCACGCCCCTCAATCCTTTCTCTCTTTATATCGCTTTCATTTCATAATTCCTTGTCTTTTTCTCGCTGATTTCTCTTACTTTATTTATTATCTCTTACCATATTTGCTCTCGCTTTTTTTCTTTCTTTTTTTTTAGTTGGCTTTTTTTGGGGGGCGACGGCCCCCCTGGCTACGCGCCAGTCTTATACCAATGGAATGTTGTTTGTCCCAAATCACTTTGTCAAGCACAATTTTATCAAGGCAAATTTCAACATGGATAAGTCAGTCATATCGGGGGAGAATATGAACAGTGATGTATAAGTCAATGGGATTTTGCAAGGCCGCGCCTCATACTGTGCATTAATTACTTTTGAGCGGCGTCATTTTAGCTGACCATATATGGTACATGTCTACAATAAACAGGTATAAAATTGTCTAAATATGTGCATACAAACCATGACTTTATCATTCTCAATATATATTTGGAATAAATTAGTAGGCTATTATTGTTTCCGCTCTAGTTGAAAAAAATATGATGGCGTCAGGATGCATATTTAGGCCTACCTGCAAATATGAAGAAAACAAGAATACCCATTTCCAGTCTCTATGTTTCCACTGAAGGCAGACGATAAAGGTACTGTTGTAGATGTTTTTCACTGGTCATCCAGACACAAAGAAAAGAGAGAAAACACAATAAATATGCAATCGCGTATGGGCCAGTTATAAGTGGCTTATTAGCTGTGCAATATCTATGGATATTTTCCTACCACAAATTCTTACCATTATCATTATTTATATGCCTATTTTTATCAATGTTATCCTTATCATTATTATGTTATTAGTATCATTATCATGATTTTCATTATAATTATCGTATGCAATTTCTCTGGATATTTTCCTGAAAGTTTTCCTGTCGGGGAAAAAAAAGATTCAAAGGAAGGATTTGAAAACTAGTGCCTAAGCTTCCCAAATACCGAAAAAGGTAATGACAGAAAGTGTTGGTAAGGAAGAAGGTATAACAAAGACAGTCGAAAAATTAGTGATAAGCATTCTCTCAAATTCTCAAAAACCTTCCCTTTCGAAGCATGTATGGTTTCTAGTTTCGCATAATAAGTCATTACAATTTGAGGGTCTCAGGAAACTTGGTCAAGTTATTTGAATATTTTTTCATAAGACTGAAATATTGCTGATATTGTTCAAGAATTATGTTGTAGGCACTCAGACCAGTTGCACGAAGGAGACTGACAGAAATCAAAAGATAGGCACACGTGGTTAGTTTACAAGACATTATGTGAATTACGAAATAAACCTTCTTTTTCGTGTGTAAAATAAGAAAGAAAGAAAAAATAAAACAATTTATATTTACCAGTTAAATTCCAGATTCTCAATATGATTCAATTTGATTTGGCGAGCCAAAATATGATGTAGTCTATAGTAACAGTGGTGGCAATTATAGGCGAACCAAATGAGGAAGTTAAAAAACCCAATGAATAATCTCCGCCAATTAACAAGTGATCTACAGGGCTAAGGGGCCGGGTCTAAATATATAATATTACTTATTTCTTTCATTCCATTTTCATTGCGTTCTTGGACTTTGCCCCTTTACATAAAAATGGGAATCGTAATTATTCATGGCATGGGGAATACAAATACTCTTAGACCCTGCTTGTACTTCGCAGACCCCTTTTCCTATTAATATTAGTAGTATTGTTATTAATCCCTGATAGCAGAAAGTGTTAAAAATGACGTGATATTTACGTCGCGGTTTTCGTCTTTTTTACGTCCTGTAATTACGTCAATAAGACGACAACTTGCAGGAACGCAAGACGTCAAGAGGACGTCTTATTTTGACGTCATCTCTACGTCTTGTACACTGTAAAAACTAAAGTGCTACTTTCAGGGGCATGTATAGTGACTGCACCTGAAATGCTGTTTATAGCACTTGTAGTGTGCTAATTTACCAGCAAAAAAAAATGTGACCGTGGCGAGCCTCGAACCAGGTTCCGCTGATTGAGAGGCGCTGATGTTACCGATGGACTAACGAATGCTTCTTGCAATCCAGTTTAGTCATGGGAGTCAAGTAGATAACATGAACTATGTGGTGTCGTAAATTCACTATGTAACAATATGATCTGCTCTAAATCGTACAATGTGAGTTAGTCTAGCGGTAATGCCAGCAATTCTCGATCAGCGGACCCTGGTTCGAAGCTCGCCCAAATCATTTTTTTTATGAATGTTTAGCAGTTTAAGGAGCCGGTCCAGCTCCTGTGAAAGTGCTGAAATAGCACGCTGTGTGCATTCAATAGCACTCTGAGTGCAGTCCCTATGCATGCCCTCAAAAAGTGCTATATACAGCACTTCAGTTTTTACAGTGTACAGATGACGTCAAAATAAGACGTCCTCTTGAAGTCTTGCGTTGGTGCAAGTTGTCGTCTTATTGACGTAATTACAGGACGTAAAAAAGACGAAAACCACGACGTAAATATCACGTAATGTTTAACACTCTCTGCTATCAGGGATATTATTATTATTATTATTATTATCATCATCATCATCATTATTATTATTATTATTATTATTATTGGTATCGTCATTATTATCATTATTATCATCATCATTATTATTATCATTATCATTATCACCACTACCACCACCAATTCTTACTATATATATTCTCATGCCTATTGTTATCAATGTTATCATTATCATTATTATGTTATCAATATCATTCTCATGATTATCATTATAATTATCGTAATTATTATAATTATAACTACTTCTACTAATAATACAATTATTTTCATTATTATCATTATTAGTCTTATTATTCTTATTACCATCATTATCATCATTTACATTCATTTAACTTTCTTAAGATGAAGTTGGTCTATATCTCATTTTGACGTTTGTATAGTATCCTTCTTTTTTATGTCGAGATCAGTGGACATGGGGAGCTAAGTGTGCTTATTAATTACATCAAAATCATGAAGAAAATTATGAACTGTAGTCTTTTAAAATCTGTGGCGGAACAACGGACACAAGGGGGGGGGGCTTTCCTTTTTTTTCTTCTTCTCATTTCTTTCCTTTCTATTTTAATCTTCATTTTTACATTTTCCCCCTTTTTTATCATAATAAAGACTTCCAGATTTTGCATAATTTACTATTTAATACATGCATGTAAAATATTATGCTTACTTATTATTATTATGTAATTTGGCACAATGATACTGGCATGTTAATATATTTGTTCGTGTATTTTACCTTGATTATTGTGAAAATGTTATTTTGAAAAAAAGAAGTAATAAAAGATTCTTTTTTTTTTAAATCCATATTATAAACATTTTTATAATAATTAGTGGATTATATTTCAGAAGGAAAAAATGGGCAAAAACAGTAGCCGAATAATCATTTGGAAATTGTGCAATGGTATATCGAGAGTCGGGCAAATTTTAAAGAAGACTTTTGCTTTGGTACTTGTATATAACGGCTATTTAATATACATATATGAGTTTTACGAGGAGCGTAAGTTATACCGTACAGTGCAGTGCGTATCAAAAAAGTACACACTTAAAAAATTCTCCAAAATGACAATTTCAAAACAGCTGCCTGATTTTCTATTTTTATTATTAATTATGGGTTAGGATATAGTCAATCAGATGACGCTATGATCATCGATAATATACACTTGAGTGAGCACTTTTGTAAAACTCGTAAAAATTATTTGAAATGGACCGAAGTGCATATCAGGCAGTAATTGCCATTGGCGTAGATCCGTGCATTCCTTCTTTTCATTGGGGGAAAGAAAGTTGAAAAGAAATTCTTGCACATTTACGCCTGTGGTGAATGCATTATGCTCTTTTAATTTTTAATAATCGAGTTAATTTTCACTCCATACCTAGCCGTGTGACAACTCCCCCTTCCCTCCATCTCCCCCTTCCCCCGTGGCGTGTCCAGAAATTGATGAACTGGATGTTGGATGGAATCCTTCCAAGATAGGGAAGTTATGTATCTGAGCAGTTCCCTTGATATATAATCCCAGAAATTGTACTTTTTCCCTGATGGGTCTTCAAGGAGGACAAAAAATACCTTCCCCTGATTGTGGATACCCCATTTCCCTCACTACCACCACCCCCACTACCATTGTAGCATGGTGTCTATCCAGCAGTGGCGGATCCGGGGGGCCTCCCCTGGGACCCAAAAGGGGTCCAAAAAAGGCTGATGACTTTTTTCTTTTTGGGGGGTTTTGTTTTGTTTTGCTTGTCAGAGATTTTTTGAGTTAAAAAGGGCCCCAGATTGCTGAGGACCTTTTCTTTTTTTTTTTCTTTCTTTTCCACATGCTCCAGATAGTAACAGATCCTGAAATAGGTTTGAAGAGACGAGGGAAACTGAGGATCGAAACTGAATGTTCAAATATAGATTTCTTTGTCTCTCTTCTATGAATATTAAATATTTTGGGTACATTTTCCTGTACTGCATTGCATCCTTTCGACATGCTCCAGATGAAAATGGAAGCAGAAAAGACATAAACTGTAATGCTGTTTGTGTGGGCGTGTGAGTGGGAGGGAGATGGGTAGGGGCTGTTCGGCTAAGTGAAGGTTCAGGGATGATGACGATGATGATGATTGATGCAAGATTTATTTCATCTCATATCCAAACACAAAACAATATGATTTACAATGTACAAAATCATGAAATGAAAAAGGAACCTACACACAGAGAAATATTTCCTTAATATTTCATTATGTAAACTTCCTTTTGTAAAATTTTTACTTAATATATGTAAAATTGTCTCAAATGAATGTTTTTATGTAGTTTTTTACTAAATATTTGTAATGAATTACATTTCGCATATAATGTGTCATGCAAAATGTAAAATTTTATGTAACATTTACTTAGCACTATTTAAGTAAAACTCATTTTGCAAAAGAAATGCCTATTATGTAAAATGTGTTAAGTACAAGTATTTTTTCAAAGGGAATTTTATCATGCAGATGTTCTAAGTCATCATTAAGTGAAATGTTTTGGAAACTATTGTGTATAAAATACAATTTACGAATGTCAGTTGACATTAACATGATTTTGATACACAGTTATGTAAAACTGACTGAACAAATCTTGGAAAATAACACTGTAAGATATTTCTTCATAAAGATTTTGCAATATTGCCCTTTTCGTTAAGTTTATTTAACATGCACAGTGTAATTTGTCGTCATTAAGTAAAATGTTTTGCAAACGGTTTTGTATAAAATTCATCTTCGTATTTTCCCCTCAATATTGGGGAAAACACTTATATGAATATTCATGAATTTTCAGTAGCGTATGGTTTGGGGTGGCCCGATTCTAATAACTGTCACCAAATGCATAAAAAATAAGGGGTATATAAGAGCTTGCACTAGACTGTACGAATTAGATAGGATAGGACTAGGATAGGATAGGTTAAGATATAGAATAGCTTAAATTAGGATAGGTTAGGATTAGGATTGATAAGTTAAGACCAAGAAAGACATAACAAGCAGGTTTAATTTTTTTTTACCTAGGTTGGAGGAAACTGAATTTGCCCAAGCACATAATACATGTGTGGAATTGTTTGTTAGGTAAAATTTACACATGAATTTTAAATACCTATATTTAACATGACATTTTACATAATTATCGTCGAATATTTTGTTAGCTAAAATTTACACAAGTTCCCATTTAACAAAACAATTTACATAATTTTGGTAAAACATTTTATGAAGTAAATTTTACAAAAAAGTTATGGAGTTCCTATTTAACATAATTTTTTACATAATTTTTGTAAAAATTTCTCTGTGTGTACTGGAAAGCATAGCTTGTTTGTGTAGGTTCCCAAGAATAAATATCACATTAACGATGAAATGGTTGCAAAAATTTCGAAATTGAAAAGTTGATATTCGGGCAAAGGTACGATATTTGGGGAACCACCACATTATTCGGGCAGCAGAGTGAGGTGCCAGAATATCCACATATTTGGGCAGCGAGGTTCCCAGATAATTTTGTAGCTTCTGTACATTTTCACGACGAAAAGTCCCCGCCCCCATCGATACCCATGTTAGCTAACGGGTTAAAACACTGGATCCTCGATCCTCGTGGTTTCCAGTAAGCAATACGCGGATGATGTATAGGCCTGATCACTAGCGTACCCAATGGGGGCAAAGGGGCAGACTGCCCCCGAAAACATTTTACCCGAACAGAAAAAAAGAATTACAAAGACAATTCCCCCCTGACTGCCACAGATTACACAGATACCTGCAAGCAAGCTCGTCTATTATGCCTTATCATATTGACAATTGTTGTGTTTACATAGTCCTGACAATATTTTGGGGGCTACTTTTGAGAAAGCAATACATTTTTTCACAATTCAATAACTTATTAATCAAAAAACCGATTAACACCAAATTGCACCCCAAGAAGATTATTATACTCAAAATTATGTTATGAAAGTTTAAATTGAATTGAATGAGTTATCATAGTCAGAAGGTAAGAAAATGTTTTTTCAATACATATAGAGCATTTTGGGGGGCAAAACGTTTTTGAAAGGGCACTTTGGGGTTTTCATTTCAGGGGTCTGACACTTTTTTATATTTTTGGAATGTACATCCATAGCTCTTCCTTCTGACAAAATTTGGTCCCTGGGGTTCAAGGGGAAAAATTTACCCCAATTTTTAGGGGTCGTCTGACACCCCATTCCGACGGAAGTTTTTGTCAGTTTTTTTGTATTTTGTAATGTCCAGTCATACTACTTCTTACAGACAAAGTTTGGTGCATGGGGGAGATGGGGTGAAATCGTCCCGACTTTGGGGCTTCCTTTGGGGGCTCTGGGGGCTAAACCCGACGGCTACGTTCAGGCTGACAACCTTTTTGTCCATGACTTACATGGGGGTCAAATCTTATGATAGGGGTGACTTTTTCGGGACAGGCTCCCAGACTAATTGCCCCCTTAGGTCAACTACCTCCTAGGACAACTACCCCCAGGACAACTACCCCCTCCAGGACATCTCTTCCTTCTGTTCATTCATATTTTCATCCTTTTATCTAATCTGTCCTAAACTTAATATTGCTTTATCTTTCTGCATTTGCTTTCCCTAACTTTCCTTATGTTGTTCCTTGTTTTAATATCATTTTATCTGTATCTTTCCTTTATTTTTTCCCCATTCACCTTTACTTCTATCCCTCCCTACGTCTCTCTTTATTTTCTTCTTTTCTCCTTTCTTTCCTTCTTTGCTTAATATGTTATTCTTTGTTTTGGGCTTTCTTTCGTCTTCTCTTTCTGTCTTTTCTTATGTTATTCTTTGTTTAGATCTTTCTTCATCTTCTTTTGTTGTCTTTCCTAATGTTCTGTTTTGTTTTGATCTTTCTTTGTTCTTCTCTTTCTGTCTTTCCATATATTTTTTTCTTTCTTTATCTTCTCTTGCTGTCATTTCCTTATTTTATTCTTTGTTTTATCCTTCCATCGTCTTGCCTTTTTTCTCTCCACACAGAACATGCCAGACGGTCAATTCGTTAGTTATATCGGACTATGCGATCTTTACATTCGTGCACATGAAAATTGGTTTCCTTTCCAGCTAGGTTGACCCCCCCCCCCCCCCCCGGCTCCCGGACTATACCCAAGAAGTACCCTTTCCCTTAGTATAAATTTAGGGTGATATAAATTATTTAGCAAGAAAAGGAAGAACAGGCCAAAATGGACTTAAAGACCATCTCCGAACGGAAAAATGAAATGGATAAATCATATATCAAACTGAAGCTTATGAGCCACAGAATACAGTAATTGCTACTCTTTGCTCACAAAGTTTCATGCAGAGGAGAAATAATTGTTGGAAAGCTTGAATTCAAGAGCATCAAAATCCGGAAATAATCTCATGAAAAACAGAAGACGACTTGATGACGTCATCATAATTTATGTAGAGGCTATAGGCCACTGGTTGCTTCTTCACGTGTGTTAACGTGCTGTCAGATGATAATAACTGAGAAAAGGTAAAGTACATATATAAAGAAGATAAGAAGGGTGCACCGATCTAATTCGATAAATATAAATTCAATATAAATTAACCCCTTTTGTAATATTCTTTATCTTTTTCCCTCTCTCTCTCTCTCTCTCTCTCTCTTTCTTTTTTTATTCTCTCTCTCTCTCTTGGTATTCGATTGGGGAATGTGCCCCCCAGTCGCCTATGAAGCTACGCCCCTGATTCTGTGTTACTTATCTGGGTCGGAGTAACGTAGCCTACTTATTATGGCCCTGATTTCACCCTATGAAGAACAGTTTAAAGGGCAATCCAACCTTGGTAATAAAATGATTTGTGTAAAAGCAGAAAAATAAGAAAAACAGGAAAAGTTATGGATGTTTGAAAAATGAGATCACTTCATCTATGCGAATCTCAGATTGGCAATTTGGTGAGTCGATTGTGACATATTTGTGGACAACTCTCCCGTTTGTCGTATATAAAAATATCATTAATTAGCGGTTTTCTTCGAGGCGCTCTTACCCTCGGGCCAGTACTCAAAATATATGGGAGAAAGCATATTGTTATAGGTCCTCATGAAAGAAAAAGATCCTACTGAGTAATACATTTTTTTTTAAAGTGACATTTCAGTCATTTTGTGTGTTGGAGCGAATGGGGGAGTTGCCCACAGCTACATGACAGTGACATTACCTATTCGGCTAATTTGAAACTCCCATATAAATATTTATAGTGATTACAACATTCAAAAAATCATAAATTTCTTATTGCTTGTCCGATTTCATTTAAACTTTCACCAATCTGCTTCTCTGATTTTCCTCTTTCTTTCAAAGCAACTTGCTATTAAGGTTGGATTTCCCTTTAAGGTCATAATTATTGAAATGCAGTATAAATTAGACTCACTGCACAAGAAAATATTCTTATATGGCCTCTAAGTCTGTTTATCACAAAGCAACATAATCATGATAATGGTTAACAAGACTTGAACAAGTACAACTACAGAGGTGGGATGTAGAACCGCCTTGAAATAACGAGTGAGTGGCATTTCTCAGAAGGGAAAAATAGCACTTATTAGAAAGTGAAAGGGGAATAATCTAAATCAAAATGGGGCATTCTTCAGATCTGAAAAAGGGAGAATTATTAAACGGGGAAAAGGGCAATGGGGGCGAGACACTTGTCAGAAGTAAACAAAAAGCAAAAAAAGGGCATCCATAAGATTTGAAAAGGGGCACTTATGAGAATGGAAAATGGGCATTTATAAGAAAGGGAAATTGTCACTTATTTAGAAGGAAAGAAGGGGCACTCATCAGATTTGAAAAAAGGGGACTTAATGGAAAGGAAAAGGGGAACTTATCAGAAGTAAATAGAAGCACTCATCAGATTTGAAAAGGGAAACTTAATAAGATGGGGAAAGGGCATTATTATGGAAAGAAAAATTGCACTTATCAGACTTTAAAAAGGGCACTTATCAGAAGGGGGAAAAGAGCACTTATAAAAGGAAAAACGGGTACTTATCAGAGTAAAGAGGGGCACCTTTTCAAAATTAGAAAGAAGCACATTATGGGTGCCTGAAAATTGGGTCGAGGCGCTGTGCCCCCCCCCCCCGCCCCGATGCCCGCATCTGGTAAAAAGGACATGTTTGTATCAGTACATATTGTTAGGCTGTCCTATGTTTCATCATTTCCATATACCCGTGGGTTGTCGGACTACTGAGATTATCCCAGGATATTGTTCTATAATAGGTAATAAGTGACAAAATGTAATAAATGAAGCTATATTTGAGAAGTCGCATTGGTTTTGGGTACAATTCAATTAGACGAGAACTTCTCCAAACATAGTTACTTTTTACATTTATTTATGCGACATGTATCTTATGTGTATTGTTTTATGACTTTTTCATACATTTCTGTGTTGAAACAGTTATGCCATCTGCCGCTTGAAATAACAAGGAACAATGTCGGTTAAACAGTACAATGAACTCATGCCTGCGTGGAAGAGGGACTTCGAAAAACATATTCCAGTTCCTGGTTCTTTTTTTTTATCAACATTGAAATGTTGGATTTTACATTGTTGATGTGTGACCTCCAAATTCACAATGTACTTCAGGTATAAATCAATAGATGATTCAACAAAGAGAATGTATATTCACTCATAATCATGGTATTGAAGAATTTCCTCTTGTTAACGACCTTAAACGGGCAAGAGAAGATTAATGAAGATATATACATGAGAAGTCGCAATTGTCTCAATGTCATACATGCGTTTATATACCCGAGTGTCCAAAAAAAGAGCGATACACTTTTAAAATAGCCCCCAAATAAAAAAACTCTATCGAATTGTGGGAAAATGTATGTATATATATATATATATATATATATATATATATATATATATATATATATATATATATATATATATATATGGATAGCTGAAAGTCTCTTCTATCATATGATACCAAAAAGTCGGAAAATGATTTATGCTTGAGTGAGCACTGCCCACTTTTATAAAGGACATGACAATTAGGTTGCGCAGAAAGCTACCCACTGTGGGTGGAGTGAATAGTTATCCAGTTTAGAAATTGGTGATTGTTTGATGAGTTTATGATAAATCATGATGGATATGAGTTTGTGCAGTGAATAACATGGCTTATGAATTCAAAAGTTAATGAATTATTGATCATGTATTGTCTTTTTAATCACAATTTGATTATGGAAGTTGTTTTGCTCACAGTACCTTATTATCGGGTAATGATTTCTGTGGTAATTGTAGCGGTGCTCCTGCCATGGTAGGTTTGCAAAAACTAAAAAACAAAACACAGACAAGACTCGAAGCAAACGTCAAGCGTATGGCAGCAAATACATAAACCATGATAAAAAAGTACAGGAGAAATCAAAATAAAAACCTCCAAATTAAGTCCGAGTCCAGTGGGGGGGGGGGGGGCTTGTGGCTGTATCCTCCCCCTGAAAACTTGCCGTTGGTACTAAAATGCCCGTGTCAGTATACATTCGGTTGTGTGGAAGAACTTTGTCTGTGTATGTGTTTTTGCGTGTGGGGGTGAGGGGTGTGTATACCCAAATGTAAGCGAGAAATTTCGGCAAAATATTTCAGGGGTCTGACACTTTTTTATATTTTTGGAATGTACATCCATAGCTCTTCCTTCTGACAAAATTTTGTCCCTGGGCTTCAAGGGGAAAATTTTACCCTAATTTTTAGGGGCCGTCTGACACCCCATCCCGACGGAATTTTTGTCAGTTTTTTGTTTTTGTAATGTCCAGTCATACTACTTCTTACAGACAAAGTTTGGTGCATGGGGGAGATGGGGTGAAATCGACCCGACTTTGGGGCTTCCTTTGGGGCTCTGGGGCTAAACCCGACGGCTACGTTCAGGCTGACAACCTTTTTGTCCATGACTTACATGGGGGTCAAATCTTATGGGTAAAAAGGGGTGACTTTTTTCGGACAGGCTCCCAGACTAATTACCCCTTAGGTCAACTACCTCCTAGGACAACTACCCCCATGACAACTACCCCCTCCAGGACATCTCTTCCTTATGTTCATTCATATTTCATCCTTTTATCTAATCTGTCCTAAACTTAATATTGCTTTATCTTTCTGCATTTGCTTTCCTAACTTTCCTTTTGTTGTTCTTTGTGTTAGTATCATTATCTGTATCTTTCCTTTATTTTTTCCCCATTCACCTTTACTTCTAACTTCTATCCCTCCCTACGTCTCTCTTTATTTTCTTCTTTCTCCTTTCTTTCCTTCTTTGCTTAATATGTTATTCTTTGTTTTGGGCTTTCTTTCATCTTCTCTTTCTGTCTTTTCTTATGTTATTCTTTGTTTACATATTTCTTCATCTTCTTTTGTTGTCTTTCCTAATGTTTGTTCTTCTCTTTCTGTATTTTGATCTTTCTTGGATCTTCTCTTTCTGTCTTTCCATATATTGTTTTTTTTTCCTTTCTTTATCTTCTCTTGCTGTCTTTCCCTTATTTTATTCTTTGTTTCATCCTTCCATCGTCTTGCCTTTTTTCTCTCCACACAGAACATGCCAGACGGTCAATTCGTTAGTTATATCGGACTATGCGATCTTTACATTCGTGCACATGAAAATTGGTTTCCTTTCCAGCTAGGTTGACCCCCCCCCCCCCCCCCCCGGCTCCCGGACTATACCAAAGAAGTACCCCTTTCCCTTTATCTAAATTTAGGGTGATATTTAGCAAGAAAAGGAAGAAAAGGCCGAAAAAGACCATCTCCGAACGGAAAAATGAAATGGATAAATCATATATCATGGGCCACAGAATACAGTAATTGCTACTGTTTGCTCACAAAGTTTCATGCAGAGGAGAAATAATTGTTGGAAAGCTTGAATTCAAAAGCATCAAAACCCAGAAATAATCTCATGAAAAACAGAAGACAACTTGATGACGTCATCATATGTAGAAGCTATAGGCCACTGGTTGCTTCTTCACGTGTGTTAACGTGCTGTCACTTGTCAGATGATAATAACTGAGAAAAAGTAAAGTACATAAATAAAGAAGAGAAGAAGGGTGCACCGATCTAATTCGATAAATATAAATTCAATATAAATTAACCCCTTTTGTATTATTCTTTATCTTAATACAGAACGATTGGCTCTGGATACTTTATCATCTCATCAGGCTGGAGAAATGAGTCGCAGGCATCACAGGGAGGAGTTGGCCTACTGATTGGCAGAGGAGCAAAGAAAGCGCTACTGGATGTTAAAAGATTCAGCGCTCGTGTTCTCCGTGTGGATTTTGACGGAAATCCAAGAACCACTGTCCTAGTTGTCTATTCACCTACCAACTGTGCAGATCAGAGTGAGGTGGAGGAGTTCTACCAGACGATAAGAATCGCCCTCCAGGACATCCCTGTGCATAACTTCCTCAGCATTCTTGCCGACTTCAATGCCAGAATTGGCCCTGAAGTAGCGCTTCACACCTTTCATGACGCCACAAACAGGAATGGTTTCTGCCTCGTCGATCTGCTCATGGAGTTCGGTCTAATCCCTGCCAATGCTCTGTTCCAGAAGAGACCGGGCAAGCTCTGGACATTCAGGGATAGAGCCACAGATACTCTACGACAGCTAGACTACATACTGATCCGAAGAAAATGGAGGAACAGTTTATTGAACGCTGAAGCCTACAACACTTTCTGCTCTGTAGGTTCGGATCACAAAGTCGTATGTGCTAAGATCAGACTCAGCCTGAGAACCGCCAAGTACACCAGAAAGGTCCGGTATGACTGGAGACGCTTTGCTGCATCACCAGAGATCCAGGAACGGTACACAGTTGCTGTTAAGAACCGGTTCCAAGTGCTCGAGGAAGATGACAACAGTGCCAAATACAGTAAGTTTGTGGAAGCCAACCAGCAGGCCATGGAAGAGTGTGTGCCACCGAAACCCAAGAGGAAATCAGCCCACACCTCAACAAATCCACAAGTTGTAGCAGCCAGACAGAAGGCAGATGTGGCCCATGCCAAATGGAACACATACAGCTCTGATGAGGACAAGGCAACCTGGAAACTCGCACTTAACAAGCTATACGAGACCTATGACCAGATGAAGGAGCAGGAACTTGAGGAGCACTCCTGCACCATTGAGGCTGCTCTTGGAGCTCAACGATACGGCGAAGCCTGGCGAGTTGTGAATGAGATGACTGGACGAAAGAGAACGAAGGAAGGCCAAGTCTCGGGAAACAGTCCTGAGGAGCGGGTGTCAACATGGTTCACTAACTTCAAGAAGCTTCTGGGAGAAACACCCTCCGTTGAGGATCCAGACGAAGTGATCCCTAACATATTCGAGGATCTGGACATCATAGATGAGCCTTTTACTCTCAACGAATACAGGGAAGTCAAGGCAGCCCTGAAGCTAGGTAAAGCAGCTGGTCCAGATGGCATACCTCCTGAAGTATTCAAGGTGTGTGACTTTGACGACATCTGCCTGGACTTCTGCAACAAAGCTATCTTGGAAAACGAAAAGCCTGATCTCTGGTCTTTTATGAACATAATCCCAGTGCCAAAGGCTGGTGACCTGTCAAACACCAATAACTACCGAGGAATCAGCTTGATATGTGTCATAGCAAAGATCTACAACAGAATGATCCTTAACCGCATACGCAGTGTCATAGACTTGAAGCTCCGGATAAACCAGAACGGCTTCCGCCCCAAGCGTTCCACAGTGGCTCAAATCCTCACATTGAGAAGAATCATTGAAGGAGTTAAGGCGAATCATTTACCTGCTATAATCACCTTCATTGATTTTAAGAAGGCCTTCGACTCTATTCACAGAGGGAAGATGATGAGAATTCTGAAGGCATATGACATTCCACCAAACCTGCTGAGGGCAATTGAGGGCATGTATTCCAACACCAAGGCAAGAGTCGTGACACCAGATGGAGAAACGGAGCAGTTTGATATCACTGCTGGCGTCTTGCAAGGAGATACCCTGGCACCATTCCTATTTGTCATTGTTCTTGATTACGCAATGAGGAAAGCGATGGCTGACGGAAAGGAGGAGGAGCTTGGGTTTACCATAACCCCTCGCAAATCTAGGAGGCACACCAAGCAAGTCTTAGCGGACCTCGACTTCGCTGATGACATTGCCCTGCTGTCCGATGCGATGGAACAGGCCCAGGAACTTCTTCTAAGAGTCGAGCACGAATGCAACAAGGTCGGCCTCTGCCTAAACGGTTCTAAAACGAAGTACCTGGTATATAATGCAGATGAGGACCACTCCACACTCCGCACCCGCGATGGCACCACCCTTGAGAGGAAGGAGGACTTCAAGTACCTTGGGTCTTGGGTTGATGAGGCGTTCAAGGACATCAACATCAGGAAGGCACTCGCCTGGAGAGCTCTCAATGGCATGGACGAGACCTGGAAGTCAAACTTGAGCCCCGGGATCAAGAAGAGAGTTTTTGTAGCCACAGTGGAGTCAATCCTCATATATGGATGTGAGAGCTGGGCACTCAACAAAGCAATGGAGAAGTCCTTAAATGGTACATATACCCGCATGCTGAGGAAAGTGCTGAATGTTCACTGGAGTTCACACACCACAAACAATGAACTCTATGACAACTTGCCCGCAGTCACGGATAAGATAGCCGCTAGACGACTCCAACTTGCCGGACACTGCCACCGCCACCCAGAACTGACCACTCAGAAACTAGTGCTGTGGGAACCGAAGCATGGTCACAAGGGAAGAGGACGACCTCGTACAGATTTTATAGAAGTCCTCAAGCGCGACACTGGAGCCCAGAATACCAGGGAGCTGGCGACGAGGATGGATGACAGATCGGTGTGGAGGTCCCATGTCCTGTCCCGCCAGAGGGCGACCTAAGTCAAGTAAGTCAAGTTTATCTTTCCCCCCCCCCCTCTCTCTCTCTCTCTCTTTTCTCTCTCTCTCTTTCTTGATATTCACTTGGGGAATGTGCCCCCCAGTCGCCTATGAAGCTACGCCCCTGATTCTGTGTTACTTATCTGGGTCGGAGTAACGTAGCCTACTTATTATGGCCCTGATTTCACCCTATGAAGAACAGTTTAAAGGGCAATCCAACCTTGGTAATAAAATGATTTGTGTAAAAGCAGAAAAATAAGAAAAACTAAAAGTTATGAAGGTTTGAAAAATGAGATCACTTCATCTATGCGAATCTCAAATTGGCAATTTGGTGAGTCGATTGTGACATATTTGTGGACAACTCTCCCGTTTGTCGTATATAAAAATATCATTAATAATTAGCGGTTTTCTTCGAGGCGCTCTTACCCTCGGGGCAGTACTCAAAATATATGGGAGAAAGCATATTGTTATAGGTCCTCATGAAAGAAAAAGATCCTACTGAGTAATACATTTTGTTTAAAGTGACATTTCAGTCATTTTGTGTGTTGGAGCGAATGGGGGAGTTGTCCACAGCTACATGACAGTGACATTACCTATTCGGCCAATTTGAAACTCCCATATAAATATTTATAGTGATTACAACATTCAAACAATCATAGATTTCTTATTGCTTGTCCGATTTCATTCAAACTTTCACCAATCTGCTTCTCTGATTTTCCTCTTTCTTTCAAAGCAACTTCCTATTAAGGTTGGATTTCCCTTTAAGGTCATAATTATTGAAATGCAGTATAAATTAGACTCACTGCACAAGAAAATATTCTTATATGGCCTCTAAGTCTGTTTATCACAAAGCAACATAATCATGATAATGGTTAACAAGACTTGAACAAGTACAACTACAGAGGTGGGATGTAGAACCGCCTTGAAATAAGGAGTGAGTGGCATTTCTCAGAAGGGAAAAATAGCACTTATTAGAAAGTGAAAGGGGAATAATCTAAATCAAAATGGGGCATTCTTCAGATCTGAAAAAGGGAGAATTATTAAACGGGGAAAAGGGCAATGGGGGCGAGACACTTGTCAGAAGTAAACAAAAAGCAAAAAAAGGGCATCCATAAGATTTGAAAAGGGGCACTTATGAGAATGGAAAATGGGCATTTATAAGAAAGGGAAATTGTCACTTATTTAGAAGGAAAGAAGGGGCACTCATCAGATTTGAAAAAAGGGGACTTAATGGAAAGGAAAAGGGGAACTTATCAGAAGTAAATAGAAGCACTCATCAGATTTGAAAAGGGAAACTTAATAAGATGGGGAAAGGGCATTATTATGGAAAGAAAAATTGCACTTATCAGACTTTAAAAAGGGCACTTATCAGAAGGGGGAAAAGAGCACTTATAAAAGGAAAAACGGGTACTTATCAGAGTAAAGAGGGGCACCTTTTCAAAATTAGAAAGAAGCACATTATGGGTGCCTGAAAATTGGGTCGAGGCGCTGTGCCCCCCCCCCCCCCCCGATGCCCGCATCTGGTAAAAAGGACATGTTTGTATCAGTACATATTGTTAGGCTGTCCTATGTTTCATCATTTCCATATACCCGTGGGTTGTCGGACTACTGAGATTATCCCAGGATATTGTTCTATAATAGGTAATAAGTGACAAAATGTAATAAATGAAGCTATATTTGAGAAGTCGCATTGGTTTTGGGTACAATTCAATTAGACGAGAACTTCTCCAAACATAGTTACTTTTTACATTTATTTATGCGACATGTATCTTATGTGTATTGTTTTATGACTTTTTCATACATTTCTGTGTTGAAACAGTTATGCCATCTGCCGCTTGAAATAACAAGGAACAATGTCGGTTAAACAGTACAATGAACTCATGCCTGCGTGGAAGAGGGACTTCGAAAAACATATTCCAGTTCCTGGTTCTTTTTTTTTATCAACATTGAAATGTTGGATTTTACATTGTTGATGTGTGACCTCCAAATTCACAATGTACTTCAGGTATAAATCAATAGATGATTCAACAAAGAGAATGTATATTCACTCATAATCATGGTATTGAAGAATTTCCTCTTGTTAACGACCTTAAACGGGCAAGAGAAGATTAATGAAGATATATACATGAGAAGTCGCAATTGTCTCAATGTCATACATGCGTTTATATACCCGAGTGTCCAAAAAAAGAGCGATACACTTTTAAAATAGCCCCCAAATAAAAAAACTCTATCGAATTGTGGGAAAATGTATGTATATATATATATATATATATATATATATATATATATATATATATATATATATATATATATATGGATAGCTGAAAGTCTCTTCTATCATATGATACCAAAAAGTCGGAAAATGATTTATGCTTGAGTGAGCACTGCCCACTTTTATAAAGGACATGACAATTAGGTTGCGCAGAAAGCTACCCACTGTGGGTGGAGTGAATAGTTATCCAGTTTAGAAATTGGTGATTGTTTGATGAGTTTATGATAAATCATGATGGATATGAGTTTGTGCAGTGAATAACATGGCTTATGAATTCAAAAGTTAATGAATTATTGATCATGTATTGTCTTTTTAATCACAATTTGATTATGGAAGTTGTTTTGCTCACAGTACCTTATTATCGGGTAATGATTTCTGTGGTAATTGTAGCGGTGCTCCTGCCATGGTAGGTTTGCAAAAACTAAAAAACAAAACACAGACAAGACTCGAAGCAAACGTCAAGCGTATGGCAGCAAATACATAAACCATGATAAAAAAGTACAGGAGAAATCAAAATAAAAACCTCCAAATTAAGTCCGAGTCCAGTGGGGGGGGGGGGGGGGGGGGGGGGGGCTTGTGGCTGTATCCTCCCCCTCAAAACTTGCCGTTGGTACTAAAATGCCCGTGTCAGTATACATTCGGTTGTGTGGAAGAACTTTGTCTGTGTATGTGTTTTTGCGTGTGGGGGTGAGGGGTGTGTACCCAAATGTAAGCGAGAAATTTCGGCAAAATATTTCAGGGGTCTGACACTTTTTTATATTTTTGGAATGTACATCCATAGCTCTTCCTTCTGACAAAATTTTGTCCCTGGGCTTCAAGGGGAAAATTTTACCCTAATTTTTAGGGGCCGTCTGACACCCCATCCCGACGGAATTTTTGTCAGTTTTTTGTATTTTGTAATGTCCAGTCATACTACTTCTTACAGACAAAGTTTGGTGCATTGGGGAGATGGGGTGAAATCGACCCGACTTTGGGGCTTCCTTTGGGGGCTCTGGGGGCTAAACCCGACGGCTACGTTCAGGCTGACAACCTTTTTGTCCATGACTTACATGGGGGTCAAATCTTATGGGTAAAAAGGGGTGACTTTTTTCGGGACAGGCTCCCAGACTAATTACCCTTAGGTCAACTACCTCCTAGGACAACTACCCCCATGACAACTACCCCCTCCAGGACATCTCTTCCTTATGTTCATTCATATTTCATCCTTTTATCTAATCTGTCCTAAACTTAATATTGCTTTATCTTTCTGCATTTGCTTTCCCTAACTTTCCTTTTGTTGTTCTTTGTGTTAGTATCATTATCTGTATCTTTCCTTTATTTTTTCCCCATTCACCTTTACTTCTAACTTCTATCCCTCCCTACGTCTCTCTTTATTTTCTTCTTTCTCCTTTCTTTCCTTCTTTGCTTAATATGTTATTCTTTGTTTTGGGCTTTCTTTCATCTTCTCTTTCTGTCTTTTCTTATGTTATTCTTTGTTTACATCTTTCTTCATCTTCTTTTGTTGTCTTTCCTAATGTTTGTTCTTCTCTTTCTGTATTTTGATCTTTCTTGGATCTTCTCTTTCTGTCTTTCCATATATTGTTTTTTTTTCCTTTCTTTATCTTCTCTTGCTGTCTTTCCCTTATTTTATTCTTTGTTTCATCCTTCCATCGTCTTGCCTTTTTTCTCTCCACACAGAACATGCCAGACGGTCAATTCGTTAGTTATATCGGACTATGCGATCTTTACATTCGTGCACATGAAAATTGGTTTCCTTTCCAGCTAGGTTGACCCCCCCCCCCCCCCCCCGGCTCCCGGACTATACCAAAGAAGTACCCCTTTCCCTTTATCTAAATTTAGGGTGATATTTAGCAAGAAAAGGAAGAAAAGGCCGAAAAAGACCATCTCCGAACGGAAAAATGAAATGGATAAATCATATATCATGGGCCACAGAATACAGTAATTGCTACTGTTTGCTCACAAAGTTTCATGCAGAGGAGAAATAATTGTTGGAAAGCTTGAATTCAAAAGCATCAAAACCCAGAAATAATCTCATGAAAAACAGAAGACAACTTGATGACGTCATCATATGTAGAAGCTATAGGCCACTGGTTGCTTCTTCACGTGTGTTAACGTGCTGTCACTTGTCAGATGATAATAACTGAGAAAAAGTAAAGTACATAAATAAAGAAGAGAAGAAGGGTGCACCGATCTAATTCGATAAATATAAATTCAATATAAATTAACCCCTTTTGTATTATTCTTTATCTTAATACAGAACGATTGGCTCTGGATACTTTATCATCTCATCAGGCTGGAGAAATGAGTCGCAGGCATCACAGGGAGGAGTTGGCCTACTGATTGGCAGAGGAGCAAAGAAAGCGCTACTGGATGTTAAAAGATTCAGCGCTCGTGTTCTCCGTGTGGATTTTGACGGAAATCCAAGAACCACTGTCCTAGTTGTCTATTCACCTACCAACTGTGCAGATCAGAGTGAGGTGGAGGAGTTCTACCAGACGATAAGAATCGCCCTCCAGGACATCCCTGTGCATAACTTCCTCAGCATTCTTGCCGACTTCAATGCCAGAATTGGCCCTGAAGTAGCGCTTCACACCTTTCATGACGCCACAAACAGGAATGGTTTCTGCCTCGTCGATCTGCTCATGGAGTTCGGTCTAATCCCTGCCAATGCTCTGTTCCAGAAGAGACCGGGCAAGCTCTGGACATTCAGGGATAGAGCCACAGATACTCTACGACAGCTAGACTACATACTGATCCGAAGAAAATGGAGGAACAGTTTATTGAACGCTGAAGCCTACAACACTTTCTGCTCTGTAGGTTCGGATCACAAAGTCGTATGTGCTAAGATCAGACTCAGCCTGAGAACCGCCAAGTACACCAGAAAGGTCCGGTATGACTGGAGACGCTTTGCTGCATCACCAGAGATCCAGGAACGGTACACAGTTGCTGTTAAGAACCGGTTCCAAGTGCTCGAGGAAGATGACAACAGTGCCAAATACAGTAAGTTTGTGGAAGCCAACCAGCAGGCCATGGAAGAGTGTGTGCCACCGAAACCCAAGAGGAAATCAGCCCACACCTCAACAAATCCACAAGTTGTAGCAGCCAGACAGAAGGCGGATGTGGCCCATGCCAAATGGAACACATACAGCTCTGATGAGGACAAGGCAACCTGGAAACTCGCACTTAACAAGCTATACGAGACCTATGACCAGATGAAGGAGCAGGAACTTGAGGAGCACTCCTGCACCATTGAGGCTGCTCTTGGAGCTCAACGATACGGCGAAGCCTGGCGAGTTGTGAATGAGATGACTGGACGAAAGAGAACGAAGGAAGGCCAAGTCTCGGGAAACAGTCCGAGGAGCGGGTGTCAACATGGTTCACTAACTTCAAGAAGCTTCTGGGAGAAACACCCTCCGTTGAGGATCCAGACGAAGTGATCCCTAACATATTCGAGGATCTGGACATCATAGATGAGCCTTTTACTCTCAACGAATACAGGGAAGTCAAGGCAGCCCTGAAGCTAGATAAAGCAGCTGGTCCAGATGGCATACCTCCTGAAGTATTCAAGGTGTGTGACTTTGACGACATCTGCCTGGACTTCTGCAACAAAGCTATCTTGGAAAACGAAAAGCCTGATCTCTGGTCTTTTATGAACATAATCCCAGTGCCAAAGGCTGGTGACCTGTCAAACACCAATAACTACCGAGGAATCAGCTTGATATGTGTCATAGCAAAGATCTACAACAGAATGATCCTTAACCGCATACGCAGTGTCATAGACTTGAAGCTCGGGATAAACCAGAACGGCTTCCGCCCCAAGCGTTCCACAGTGGCTCAAATCCTCACATTGAGAAGAATCATTGAAGGAGTTAAGGCGAATCATTTACCTGCTATAATCACCTTCATTGATTTTAAGAAGGCCTTCGACTCTATTCACAGAGGGAAGATGATGAGAATTCTGAAGGCATATGGCATTCCACCAAACCTGCTGAGGGCAATTGAGGGCATGTATTCCAACACCAAGGCAAGAGTCGTGACACCAGATGGAGAAACGGAGCAGTTTGATATCACTGCTGGCGTCTTGCAAGGAGATACCCTGGCACCATTCCTATTTGTCATTGTTCTTGATTACGCAATGAGGAAAGCGATGGCTGACGGAAAGGAGGAGGAGCTTGGGTTTACCATAACCCCTCGCAAATCTAGGAGGCACACCAAGCAAGTCTTAGCGGACCTCGACTTCGCTGATGACATTGCCCTGCTGTCCGATGCGATGGAACAGGCCAGGAACTTCTTCTAAGAGTCGAGCACGAATGCAACAAGGTCGGCCTCTGCCTAAACGGTTCTAAAACGAAGTACCTGGTATATAATGCAGATGAGGACCACTCCACACTCCGCACCCGCGATGGCACCACCCTTGAGAGGAAGGAGGACTTCAAGTACCTTGGGTCTTGGGTTGATGAGGCGTTCAAGGACGTCAACATCAGGAAGGCACTCGCCTGGAGAGCTCTCAATGGCATGGACGAGACCTGGAAGTCAAACTTGAGCCCCGGGATCAAGAAGAGAGTTTTTGTAGCCACAGTGGAGTCAATCCTCATATATGGATGTGAGAGCTGGGCACTCAACAAAGCAATGGAGAAGTCCTTAAATGGTACATATACCCGCATGCTGAGGAAAGTGCTGAATGTTCACTGGAGTTCACACACCACAAACAATGAACTCTATGACAACTTGCCCGCAGTCACGGATAAGATAGCCGCTAGACGACTCCAACTTGCCGGACACTGCCACCGCCACCCAGAACTGACCACTCAGAAACTAGTGCTGTGGGAACCGAAGCATGGTCACAAGGGAAGAGGACGACCTCGTACAGATTTTATAGAAGTCCTCAAGCGCGACACTGGAGCCCAGAATACCAGGGAGCTGGCGACGAGGATGGATGACAGATCGGTGTGGAGGTCCCATGTCCTGTCCCGCCAGAGGGCGACCTAAGTCAAGTAAGTCAAGTTTATCTTTCCCCCCCCTCTCTCTCTCTCTCTTTTCTCTCTCTCTCTTTCTTGATATTCACTTGGGGAATGTGCCCCCCAGTCGCCTATGAAGCTACGCCCCTGATTCTGTGTTACTTATCTGGGTCGGAGTAACGTAGCCTACTTATTATGGCCCTGATTTCACCCTATGAAGAACAGTTTAAAGGGCAATCCAACCTTGGTAATAAAATGATTTGTGTAAAAGCAGAAAAATAAGAAAAACTAAAAGTTATGAAGGTTTGAAAAATGAGATCACTTCATCTATGCGAATCTCAAATTGGCAATTTGGTGAGTCGATTGTGACATATTTGTGGACAACTCTCCCGTTTGTCGTATATAAAAATATCATTAATAATTAGCGGTTTTCTTCGAGGCGCTCTTACCCTCGGGGCAGTACTCAAAATATATGGGAGAAAGCATATTGTTATAGGTCCTCATGAAAGAAAAAGATCCTACTGAGTAATACATTTTGTTTAAAGTGACATTTCAGTCATTTTGTGTGTTGGAGCGAATGGGGGAGTTGTCCACAGCTACATGACAGTGACATTACCTATTCGGCCAATTTGAAACTCCCATATAAATATTTATAGTGATTACAACATTCAAACAATCATAGATTTCTTATTGCTTGTCCGATTTCATTCAAACTTTCACCAATCTGCTTCTCTGATTTTTCCTCTTTCTTTCAAAGCAACTTCCTATTAAGGTTGGATTTCCCTTTAAGGTCATAATTATTGAAATGCAGTATAAATTAGACTCACTGCACAAGAAAATATTCGTATATGGCCTCTAAGTCTGTTTATCATAAAGCAACATCATCATAATAATGGTTAACAAGACTTGAACAAGTACAACTATAGAGGTGGGATGTAGAACCGCCTTGAAATAAGGAGTGAGTGGCATTTCTCAGAAGGGAAAAATAGCACTTATTAGAAAGTGAAAGGGGAATAATCTAAATAAAAATGGGGCATTCTTCAGATTTGAAAAAGGGAGAATTATTAAACGGGGAAAAGGGCAATGGGGGGAGACACTTGTCAGAAGTAAACAAAAAGCAAAAAAAAGGGCATCCATAAGATTTGAAAAGGGGCACTTATGAGAATGGAAAATGGGCATTTATAAGAAAGGGAAATTGTCACTTAATTAGAAGGAAAGAAGGGGCACTCATCAGATTTGAAAAAGGGGAATTAATGGAAAGGAAAAGGGGAACTTATCAGAAGTAAATAGAAGCACTCATCAGATTTGAAAAGGGAAACTTAATAAGATGGGGAAAGGGCATTATTATGGAAAGAAAAAAAATGCACTTATCAGACTTTAAAAAGGGCACTTATCAGACTTTAAAAAGGGCACTTATCAGAAGGGGGAAAAGAGCACTTATAAAAGGGAAAACGGGGCACTTATCAGAGTAAAGAGGGGCACCTTTTCAAAATTAGAAAGAAGCACATTATGGGTGCTTGAAAATTGGGTCGAGGCGCTGTGCCCCGCCCCGAGGCCCGCATCTGGTAAAAAGGACATGTTTGTATCAGTACATATTGTTAGGCTGTCCAATGTTTCATCATTTCCTACCTGTGGGTTGTCGGACTACTGAGATTATCACAGGATATTGTTCTATAATAGGTAATAAGTGACAAAATGTAATAAATGAAGCTATATTTGAGAAGTCGCATTGGTTTTGCGTACAATTCAATTAGACGAGAACTTCTCCAAACATAGTTACTTTTTACATTTATTTATGCGACATGTATCTTATGTGTATTGTTTTATGACTTTTTCATACATTTCTGTGTTGAAACAGTTCTGCCATCTGCCGCTTGAAATAACAAGGAACAATGTCGGTTAAAAAGTACAATGAACTCATGCCTGCGTGGAAGAGGGACTTCGAAAAACATATTCCAGTTCCTGGTTCTTTTTTTTAATCAACATTGAAATGTTGAATTTTACATTGTTGATGTGTGACCTCCAAATTCACAATGTAGTTCAGGTATAAATCAATAGATGATTCAACAAAGAGAATGTATATTCACTCATAATCATGGTATTGAAGACTTTCCTCTTGTTAACGACCTTAAACGGGCAAGAGAAGATTAATGAAGATATATACTTGAGAAGTCGCAATCGTCTCAATGTCATACATGCGTTTATATACCCGAGTGTCCAAAAAAAGAGCGATACACTTTTAAAATAGCCCCCAAATAAAAAAACTCTATCGAATTGTGGGAAAATGTATATATATATATATATATATATATATATATATATATTTGGATAGCTGAAAGTCTATTCTATCATATGATACCAAAAAGTCCGAAAATGATTTATGCTTGAGTGAGCACTGCCCACTTTTATAAAGGACATGAAAATTAGGTTGCGCAGGGGGCTATCCACTGTGGGTGGAGTGAAAAGTTATCCAGTTTAGAAATTGGTGATTGTCTGATGAGTTTATGATAAATCATGATGGATATGAGTTTGTGCAGTGAATAACATGGCTTATGAATTCAAAAGTTTATGAATGATTGATCATGTATTGTCTTTTTAATCACAATTTGATTATGGAAGTTGTTTTGATCACAGTACCGTATTATCTGGTAATGATTTCTGTGGTAATTGTAGCGGTGCTCCTGGTAGTTTTACAAAAACTAAAAAACAAAACACAGACAAGACTCAGAGCAAACGTCAAGCGTATGGCAGCAAATACATAAACCATGATAAAGTAAAGGAGAAATCAAAATAAAAACCTCCAAATTAAGTCCTATGTACGTTGAGTCCAGTGGCGTATGGGGAGGGGGACTTGTGGCTGTGTCCTCCCCCTCAAAACTTGCCGTTGGTACTAAAATGCCCGTGTCGGTATACATTCGGTTGTGTGGAAGAACAAAGGAAGGAAGAAAGAAAGATAAGGGCAAGGAAGAAATCAAGGAAGAAGAAAAAAAAGAAAGATAGAGAAATGAAGCAGGTGCGTCGGAAATCCTGTGGTGGGGGGGGCAGTTGCTACCCGCCATGAAAATGCTATGGGCGAAAGTTGGGGTAAAAAATAAAACGTTAATTTTTTAAACCTTGTTCGCTTCGCTAGTATTCACGTCAAAATGCCTGTTTCAAATAAATGATGTTCTTAATCTCACTCACTTTCATGTTCAATGCCCATTTCCTGAGTGTAATAATTTCGGCCGTGAACGGAAGATGCCGATAAATGTACGTTACTAAAATCACGAGAAGGGATCGCAACAATTCACTTAAACCTGTTCTTAGTATATGTTTTTTAATCAGTTTTTGCCCGCTTATAAAATCTAGAAACAAGACGTTTTCGATCAGCAATCATTCTTATTCCAGCAGCGGATGCCCGCACGTCATAATATTTTTGCAGCGAGGTATATATCCTCGAATTCTGCATATATAGGTGTAGGCTACATTATAAATCATCTAGCGTATTTTGTATATTTTTAGTCCCTCGCTGCGCTCAGTGAAAATCTAGAGTGAAACTTCCTGGGAAGGCAAACAAATTGGGAAAGCAAAGGGAGGCGGACGAATACATTTTAGAAAGGTTATAGGCCTGTGGTGTATTTTGATGACGAAAAGATATTACCACCAAAAGAGTGTGTTTTCCTTGCTCGCTTCACTCGGTCGTAATGTTTAGAAACAGGGTGGTTTTGAACAGCAAACATTTTCAACAGCGAAGTATATAATATTTGGCAGTGAGGTGACCAAATATACTATATCTTATAAGTCCAGAGTGTATTTTGACCACAAAAAAGGACTTCTTTTAAAGATCGAAGTGGTAATTTATGGCTCGATCGCAAAATATTTTTTTTTTAAAGTATGTGTGTTTGCGTGTGTGGGGGGGGGGGAGGGGGGTGAGGGATGTGTATACCCAAATGTGGGCGAGAAATTTCGGCAAAAGATTTCGTTCATTCCCCACCCCCTACTCCTCGAAACGGATATACTCCGGTGTCATCAATCCTCCAAAATTGTCTCACTCCAAACGTTCATCCCCCCCCCCCCCCCCACCACTCCTCGAAATGGATCTACTCCACTTTCATTGTACTTTCGTGGGAAAAGCAGTTAGGTACGGTAGTAATTGTCTCGACATATACATGTATTTCGACGGAGCAACTGTTGCGGAGGAATTGTCGCTCGAAAAGAGCAAATGTCGGCGGATCGAGCCCTTTCCGGCGGAGCTAAAGTCACCGGAGCAATTGTCGGCGGAGCAATATACCTGTTTACTAATTTTATGCATACTTCTTGAACAAAAGTTTCTCTTGACAACTCAAAAGTTTGCCAGAGGCTTGCCCGACATAGTAACACCTAATGTATGCAAAATGGATTCCATCCATAGAGATGCCGTTATGCATAGCAGGTGCATGCACTAAATAGTTGGTAACTAAGGATTCTGGAGAGAAACATGCATAAACTGAAATACATTTAGTAAACAGGTCTATTGTCGAGGAGCAAATGTTGCATATTCATTTCTATCTACCGAGATTATTGTCGCGGAGCAATTGTTGCATATTCATTTTTATCGATCAAGCAATAATCGATTTTTTTTTTAGCAAATGTAGGCTGAGCAATTGTCGCAGGAGAAATTATCGCATATATTAATTTTTATTGACGGAGCAGTTGTCGCGGATTAACTGTCGCTCAATAGAAGCAAAATGTCGACGGAGCAATAAGCCAGTTCGGGGTTAGCGCATGGTACAAATGGCCCCAAATATCCACAGATATTTAGACATGGAGGGTCCTTTATGTGCACTTCAGAAAAATAACTCTGGGAGTGATAGAGGTGCCTCATGAATAGCTTTTGTTTCCCCTTTAAAAAGAATACTTCCACCTGGATATCATGGAATGCACCATTAGTGCATAATTGAATAATGATTACATGACATTCATGAGCACATATCGAATATTAGTGTCAGTGGGTTTTAGAATTTGGTACAGATGACCTTTATCTGCTCATGCTCAGATTGCATCTCCGAAGTGGCTTATTGCCGCAGGAGCAATTGTCGCGTATATATATTCATATTTATCGACGGAGCAGTTGTCGCGGAGCAATTGTCGCTCAATCGGAGCAAATGTCGACGGAGCAATTGTCGCAGGATCAATTGTCGCAGGAGAAATAGTCGCAGGAGAAAATGTTGTCGGAGCAATTATCACTGGAGCAATTGCCGTCGGAGCAATTATTGCAGGAGCAGTTGTCGGGGAGCAATTGTCGCTCAATCGGAGCAAATGTCGACGGAGCAATTGTCTCCGGAGTAAATGTCATACATCCCCTGGAGTACCTATTTGAGGAAGCAAAGCGACCGAGCTTTAGAAAATTTTCGCATTTCAAAGACTGCAAATCATTTTTAATGCATTTACCCTTTTTTTATTATATAATTGTGTTATGATATAATTTTTAATATCTAATGCTATGTGGGACCCCAAGGAAGAACAGCGGCATTTTGTAAATACTGTTGAATTTGGGTCATCCTCCGTTTTTTAAGCTCATGTATACGTTCTATTTTATGAGTGGTTTTCTTAATAGGAAATAAATACAAACAAACAAACCCTGCTGATTAGGAGGCGCGTGATCCTAAGATGATTATGGGCCTTCTGTATCTTCTCCTCTTTTTCTTTTTCTCGATATTGCGTGTTGTAGGCCCTACGCCCCCTTTAAAGTGACCGTTCAGGCCACCTGCCCCCCCCCCCCTTCCACCGTAGTTACGCCAATGATATTATTACACATTGTTTCGCTAAATCCTGTTTAAAAAAAAGTTTCGGATAGGGGTGCAGAATCAATGTTATAATAGACAGGAGAGCAACGAGAAGAACATTTTCCCTTTATTTCGAACCTTTTTTAAAATGCTATATACGTACAGCCAATATCGGGGTACGTAATAGAGATCTTATCGCAATAGGTGCGAGTGAGCAAAGTGACCGACTTAAGACAGATTTCCGCATTCGAAACCTGATAATAGATTTCTAATCCACTTAACCCTGCGGATTGAGGGCCAGTATAAATTTCTTTCTTTTTCTCTCAATTCCACAATCCTTTCCGATTTTTGCACCCCTGCCTGCTAGCTTTCGTAAAAATCGGGGGTGCTGCAGCATCCCCAGCATCCCCAGCACCCCCTCAAAAATTCTGTTGGTCCTGCGCAGCACCCCAGTATCTCATCTCCCAGAGACTCAGCCATTCACTCGGAGTCTCAGGCTGTAAACCATAAACGGCGACCAATTAGCGGGAGTGGGTTCAACCTAGTAAGGTTATTTGTATGGACTTGCATGTATTTTTGTTTATTTTGAAATCTAAAAAAAAAATCACTCTTTCGTTGCATTTGGAACTTTGGGAAGAAGTTTTCACGCTTTTTGTTTTGTAGCGGACCCTGCTCGCCAGCGCCCCCTATACTTAAGGGCCTGTGTATCATGAATTTTCTATATGTTTGCTTTCAACTTAATTCAATTCAATCCAATTTATTCCCATTTCCAGCAAAAACAATTCCTATAAAAACTAAACAAAATTAAACATATAAACATATAAATTGTACAACAATATGATGCATAAACGAAGAAGCTTGACTGGGGAGGAATTTTTAATTTGTAAACAAATCTTTCGGCATATTAGTCGTTTACTAACCATTGTCTACGGCGGACCGTTTGAATATTAATGAGTCTGAAAGAAGAGGATCTTGGGTATTTGATTCTAGTTCATCGTGACTTGGCCGTGAACCAGAATAGCCTGGTGGTTAAGTCGCTGCCCGGCAAGCAGTAGATGACAGGTTCGAATCCCGCTGGTTCCAATTTTTTCTGACTTGTGTTTTTCATTACAGATCGAACATACGATCTTTAACACTGGGAGTAATATGCCGAAAGATTTGTTTACAAATTAATATGATACATTTTGCATGATTTGAGTTCTAGAACTAGCTTTGAATTTATCATGTCTACAATTAATTAACATGCGTGCATTTCTGTGGGCTGCTTTTCCCGTGTTTGTTTTGCACTTATCATTGTATTTGCCCACTTGTTGCTATAAACGAGGGCTACATACCCCGCATCCAAAAGTAAAAACACCGTGAAACAAATTTCTCACGGAATTAGTGTTTGGATTAGTGGCGGATCCAGGGGGGGACACAGCCGGCCGTGCCCCCCCCCCCCTTTTTTGTAAGAGAAGTATGAATTTGTACCATAGACGATCCGCCATTTTCTCGATTGTGCCCCCCCCCTTTTTTTAGAGTGAAGACCTTTTTTTCTTTCTTTGCTTTGCGAGACCAAAAAAATACGGGTCTACCTTTTGACAAACTTTCATTTTTGTGCCCCCTCTTTTACTCAATCCTGGATCCGCCCCTGGTTTGGATGATCTTTGAAGGTTTGCATGGTACTTGGTTGGTTGTCCGTCCAAAATACTCCAAGAGGAATTTTAACTGGAGGTGGGTTGGCAAGAGTGGTCTATAGTTTCTCAGAATTTGGGGGTCCAGAAGAAGTGCATTTTTGAATGTAGATACCAAAAGCTGGGAAAGCTGGGACACGATGGTGGTGTAGATAACGTGGAGGAGGTTTACGTACGGTTCACCATGTGTTAGTCCTGATAAGGACTGTTGGGATATTGAAATGAAGGTAGAGAATGATGAGAGAAGGGGAGAAAATCAGAAACTGATAGTCGAGAAAGAAACAAGGTCGCGATAAGAAGTTATCATTCGTGAGAGAGAGAGGGTGAAGTCCTTAGAAGCACTGTAAACCAGATGAGAAAAGGTGGCTGGAAGAACTTAGTAGTAGATGAGGTGACGAGTCTCGGCGAATGGAGAATAGATCCCGTGAGAAGTCTCGGCGATTCTCACCTCATCAGATCTACTCTTCTTCCAGCCACCTTTTCTCATCTGGTTTACAGTCCTTCTAAACCGGGGGGCATGTTTAGCATAGCATTGCAAAGAGTCTAAATTGAAGACTGAAGCCCTGAATGATACAGGGCATTTTGTTGTTGCCTTGTTTTTTTAGTGGGGTTGTTAAATCTTGATTCAGTAATACACAACTCGTAAATAGATATCAAACCATTGTGAATTTGGGTTGGGATAATTTTTTAACTTTTTATCTGGATTTTTTTATTCGGGTATACTGGCACTGCTGGGTGTAAACTACGCTTAGACTGAAGGTGAGGTTTAAGTGTAGTTTAGTTAACCTAACTTTAGTCTGGGGTTAAATTAAACCTGCTATCAGAATACCGGCCCCGGGACCGGCCCATGACATTTCCGTAGATCGCCGACAAAGTTATGACTGTCATGGAGTTGATTTGATGAAACGACCCCAGGTAAATAATTACCGGTACATTTAGGCCGGCTAACTTCAGCCTGGTGCAGGTGCTGGATGGACTGAAGAAACGTTATTGTTAGATTTGATTCAAAGCTTTGAGTAGACTGGATCTTTGAAGGTAAAAATGGGTGGTTAAGATGCCGATTTTTAAAAATAATTATGATTCATTATCTGGCTTTGTTATAATAAGTAGCCTAAACTTCCAGCAGAATTTAATGAAGATGTATGTAACTGTAAATTTATTAGCCTGGTCCCATTCATGATGTTTGGTGTCGTGTCCTTAAGGCAGTTAAGCCAAGGCTTTAAAAAATTTAAATGTATAAAACTATAATTATAATCTACTATAGCTTCGTATGTTAGCTGCATCATGGATTATTTCTACAAAGTACAAGATACAAGGGGCTGGGGGTTGTGCCGGGTTAAGGTTGCATTCGCTGCTGCCGTGTGCAGCAATTCTGTTCAATTCTGTTAAATTCTGTTAAATTCACTCATAGGCACACCACGAATAGTGGTCATATTGACCACTACGAATACAATATGCAAAAATAGTTCGTATTTTCTGTCGCGTGTAGTAAAGGTATGGGGGGAAAAATAAGATAAATATTTTAAATACTTGCTTTCAAATTCAGCCCTTAAAAATCTCACTCCTACATCAAATCACATCAGCAAGCAATGGTCATATTCACTCCCGGGTACATTTCTGTAAAATAGTTGGTATTTTCTGTCGCATGTACTAAAGGTATGGGGGGGAAAATAAGATAAATATTTTAAATACTTGCTTTCAAATTCAGCCCTTAAAAATCTCACTCCTACCTCAAATGGCCGTTAGGAAGAACTTTTGATATTTACAGCAAAATCCAAAGTCAAAATCTTGTCCAAAACCGGAGAAATCCCCGCCGATTTGTTTCGCGATCGCGTGTTGTTTACAAACTGCCGATGTCTTAGACTAAAATCGGCCAATATAATTTTTGTCCACGAAGAAACTCGGGATCGCAAGGGCACATCGATCTTTACGATCGCGCACACAGAAAATCGGAACTTTTCCGTGTACGCCATAGGGACCGAATTTTTGAGGACAAAACTCTTTTGGGGAGATGTCAGCGCCCGCGGCGACCAGGAAATGTACACAATGACTCCGATAGCTCGTTTCGCGAGAATCAACAGTAAATTACGGATTTGATTTTTGGAAATATCTTTTCCAACATCGGTGAGTTGAATTTATTGTATTTCTTGGATATTTAGTGGTCGGTTTTTGTAAATTAAATGCCGATTTTGAGTGAATGTTTGTGACTTTTGTGCAGTGGTGTTTTAAAAAGTTGAGGTGTATGACTGCCTACATTATACACACGAAGTATAGGAATGTAGCTAGGAGTGCTCATAGGTACACGCCATTGCCGACTGTGTAGTAACGCAGCCAACACACATCCCATACATAAACTGCATCACTATGCATTTTGGGCTATATTTAATTGAATCTCATATATTGTAGTTTACTTACATCCAAATACTTATGTTGAATAATAGATGATTAAAACTTACCAGGTTGTTTTGTGACCTTTGAAGAGGGTTTCCTGAAATTTTGGGTCCTTTTTGTCGATAACTGCTATCGAGACTGTCCCGTCAGCATCCAGTTTGTATTTTTCACGATTATGATGAAGGGAGCCCTCAGCGCTCGTAGTAGTACCGGCGCGATTGGTTCGTCGATCTCCTACGAAGACCTGGAAGGGCCAAACTGACGACGTAAAAAAATTAAAAATATTACGTACGTACGTAGTAATTATTACGTACGTACGTAATATTTTTTATTTTTTTACGTCGTCAGTTTGGCCCTTCCAGGTCTTCGTAGAATAGCTTGTGTGCGTAACATTCTGCGTACGTATCTACGGTGCGTAACCATGTAGAGCGGCCTCACTAGTGCGCAAAATATTCAGAGCAGTCGTCATCCGTATGGAGGTGTGGGTAACAAGTACCAAAAAGAGGGCTGTAAATGTAAGTTTTTATAACTTTCTACATTTTGTATCTTAACGAACTGATAACTTAAAATCTAAAGAATGATACTTAAGTATCAGTTTGCCCACAAAAACCTCCATTTCAAACAAAATTACATCTGTATCCCCAATACCCAGTATACACACATGTATATGATCCTAATGGTCAATATGACCATTGCTCCTGATGTGGTTAAATTCATTTAATTTACAAAAACCGACCTCAACATATCCATGAAATACAATAAATTTAACTCACCGATGTTGGAAAAGATAATTCCAAAAATGAAATCCGTAATTTACTGTCAATTCTGGCGAAACGGGGTACTATCAGACTGTGTACATTTCCTGATCGCCGCGAGCGCTGACATCTCCCCAAAAGAATTTTGTCGTTAAAAATTTGGTCCCTATCGTGTACGCGGAAAAGTCCCAATTTTCTGTGTGCACAATCATAGAGATCAATGTGCGCACGCGATACCAAGTTTCTGTTGTGGACAACATTTTATTGGCCAATTTTAGTCAAAGACATCGGCGGAATGAAAACAACACGCGAAGGTGAACAAAATCGGCAGGGATTTCTTCAGTTTTGGACATGATTTTGACTTTGGATTTTGCTTGAAATACCAAAAGTTCTTCCTAATGGCCATTTGAGGTTGGAGTGAGATTTTGAAGAGCTAAATTTGAAAGGAAGCCCCCCATACCTTTAGTACATGCGACAGAAAATACCTGCTATTTTTGCATTCATATCGCGTAGTGGTCAATATGACCACTATTCGTGGTGTGGGCCTTGGTGAGATAGCAGCTGTCAACTTGGATACGGACTTGCGTAAATTTTTCATTTTGTGGTAAAATACCTTTGGGAAGAGCTCACTTTCAGTATTTTAATCCATAAAACAAGACATTAAGTCATATTATCTAATGTTCCTCTCATTTGCTGAGTTATTCCAATTTTTAGACAAAAAAACGGCACACAATTATGACCATGTGAATTTTCTTTCATACGCGGTGCTTATTGGAATACACACCATAAAAAAGTCACAAAGCACTGCCAGATTTTCTGAAAATCATGTTTTATTGAGAAAAATTGTTCATTAATAAATCTATCAATACATGATCATACGTATCATTGTTTTCTCAATTGCTTTTGACTTTAGCTCCAGTTTTACACTTGGTTTATGGCATTTATTTTTGTTTTGTTTTGTTAGGTTGTTCCAGGATTTCATTTAATATGCTATTTTCAAACTTACAGTTTGAATTGAAACTCTTTACTTACAATTCACAATTCTCATTCGACTGAATTTATGATATTCATTATTTGAAATACAATTTTATACCCGTAACACACATTTATCTGCTACCGAATCTAATTATGAGGAAATACAAATTTTCGTTAATATCTCACTGCCTTTATGTTATGAATTTTGGTCATGTCGTCAGTTATATAATCATTTCAATTATTGCAATATTTCTCATTTAAATTTGTCACTTTAAATTTATATTTTCAGTAAAAACCCCATTGTTTTATATAATCATTTCAATTATTGCAATATTTCTCACTTAAATTTGTCACTTTAAATTTATGCTTTCAGAAAAAAACCCATTGCGTTTAAAAACTACATTACTGTTATAATGAGGTATCTTTGCATTGTTACATCTTATTTGGTCATCAACTCGAAAATTTGGAATAAATAGATTATCAATTTACTACATACTCAATACTCGATGATAATATTGTTAAACTATTCAATTTATTTATTATACTCATGTAATGCATTTTGATAATGTTTAAGTATGTAAATTTTCATCGTTTGTATGTTTTTATCAATTATGTTGTAAATCATTCGCAATTCAGCCACTGGCTGCGATGAAATGATAATAACACCTTCAATTCAATTCAATTCATCATACATGATCCCCTTTCCGGACCTTGATATATCCGGACAACAAACGATAGTCCTACCATTCTGTGATTCTTTTTTCTTTAGAACTTGCCTTTTTTCTTCTATTTATGTTGCATTTCGCTGTAATCTCAGCCTTCCATTAAAAAGCCTTCCATTATTGCTTGAGTTCAAACTCCCCCTCACCATGCATCAGTTGTTACCATAAAATGTGAAGCTTAATTAAAAATTAATTTTTATGACTTTTCATTCCAGACCAGAGTAGTATATATTCTGAGGTCACTGAAAGTTGCGAGGAAAATTCAATCTTGACAATGGCGGATGATGAAGCAGAAAAGGGTTATACATGGGAAGGAGATTATGAGAGGACGTGGTAAGTTTAAAAAGATGGTGGAGTTCTGGGAGAGAGGTGAAAAATGATTTGTGAGCTTTTTCATTCTTTTTATGTCAGCTTGGAAGAAATGGCATGAATGGTCTCCTGAGAAGTATAGCTCTGCAAACCCATATACCCATATCTGTATGCAGCACATGTGCTTTCAGCGAGATTGGGTCAATTTTTTATCATTTTGATTCCAAAACCTCATAGTATACACCTATTCTTGTGCAGACATGGTCAACCTTTCCCAATTGCTTTGAGACAGTTTCTCTCATAATGTAATTGCATGACCAAAATTTTATCTAATATTTAATACTGTCATACACCACTTGCATGGGTGTTTTTCCCAGGGGGATGGTTGCTTTGCTCCCTCGCATAATTATTTTTGCTCGGTCACTTCGCTTGCTCACAAAAAGCAGTATCATATTTATCCGTTCCCTGTTCTACCAGGTACATATAGTTTCAAAAAAACAAACATGAAACAAAGAAAAAATAAGGACACGGGAGGAGTATTCTAAAATCGTTCAACTGTCCTTAGATGAGCCATTTGGGTATGTATGCATTAACATCTGAGGTGGGGATGGGGGCTGAAGCCCTCTCCCCCGAGAATATCAAAATGTTCCTGCATTCGGGCACCGCCATCTCATTTCTGGGCAGTGAAATGGTCTCTTTGTAATTTTTATATCTCAGGTGATCTAAATTAGCACATTTTTGATGACGAAATTAGATTTTCACGATTCTAAAGTGTCAATGTTTTTGCTCGCTGAATCGAAAAGCTAGAAAGCTAATACACAAAGTATTTGGGCAATTGAGACGTGAGCCCCATACGTCTTTATATGTATGTGTAATATGGCCCGCAACGTAATTTCAAGAATATTTCTGGCCCACCTGACAAAATAATTAAGAACCCAGGGCTTAAAGGGTTCAAAATTTGAACAAATAAAGATGTAATTGCTTTGTTCGCTATATCATGTACCGGTAAGTTTCATATGACTCCTGCTAAATATTGCGACTCCAATATAAGATAAAGTGTATAAAACAGCATTTGCAAAGGTTTTGCAAAGGGGGGGGGGGGCGTAACTTCATTTTTTGCCCCAGGCGCCATAATCCCTAGATACGCTTCCTCGCCAGTCATCCCCCCCAATCATGAACATGGATCGACACCCTGTGCACCAGGATGGTCAACAACAAAAATTCAGAAGTATAATTGGGAGGAGTATGAACTGATGTGTGCGAAGCACAAGGACCCTTATGGTGGGCATTCTGAAAGCTCTAGGGTTCTTAGATGCTCTCTGGTGTAATCTTAGCCATGTGTAGAAGCATTCTCAAACAGATTTTACATGTAATATTACATAAATAATTTTGCTTGAGCATGATTATTCACGGAACTAAAAGAACTTTTAACCTGTCGCTGATTTTCAAACTTGTAGTTTCAAAATTAAAACCTGTTGCTGTTATGTGTAAAAACCATCCGTTGACCACCTTGCATACACGGTAGGTAATGTTAGGAAAGAACTCCTTGAATACTGTGAGCACCAGCTCAAGCTGCGATGGCAACGCCTATGGAAACTAGCTTTTGCTGTTAGGTTGTTCCACCCCATGTGAGGTAAGATAAATGAATGAATGAATAATATTGCAGGGTGGAAGTGAGCGCTAATAATTTTTTTTTTTTTTTTCATGTCAGGGAGGCTCTCCTGGAGGATGAACAAGGCTCCCTGCAAGCCACTGTGGATGACATCATCCAGAGAGCCAAAAGAAGGAGATTGGAGGACAGACCCAGTAATGTCCGGCTTGGCATGGTAAGGTCAGAGGTCATTCAGCAGGGACTTCCCCCTTTGTGCATTTACATGTACATATCATGTGTTTGGAGCCAGAAGGGCATTAACTCATATACTTTAACATAGAGTTAGCCCCCTTCTGGCCCCAAACAGACGATATGTACATAGTTGTGGTAAAATGAATCTATGGCTCTCCATGTTTCCAGCTCTCTGTGTAGCTTATCAGTAATGTTCAATCAATGTTTATGTCTCTGATTGCCATTTCATTCTTTTCAGGGCTACATAAACAATGTTCCACCTCCCCCTACCCTCCTCTCTCCCCCCCCCCCCCCCTCAAAAACCCTCTTTTTATCTGATTTTTATACTGCTGCTACATCATATGAGACAAAATAGTAGTTGAGTGTATATGTGACAGAGGCCAAAATATATGATGCTTGAACAACGCACTATTCAATTATGTGTTCTAGTATAGCTAGGCTGATAGAGTGTCCCTACTGAAGAACTTGGTTCATTGATATTAATAATACAGACAATTGATACAGACTTCAAAAGATCTTCTTAACTTGATTGTGGTGAAAATAAATATAAAATATGAAAATAGAGTGAGCTGTGGCATATGGCTGTTGGATCCCTGTATGTTTCTAAGAATCCTAACATAAAGATGCTGATGATTTAACATACAATCTAATATTTTGATGTTGCAGATGCGGCATCTGTTTATCCTGTTGGACTGTTCACGTTCTATGGAGGATCAGGATCTTAAACCCAACAGACTGGCTTGTTGTTGCACGGTAGGTTTACTCTCATTGAAGGATGGTACCTACTACATGTTGCACCTAAATCACTCACGACCATCTTGTCTATTACTCCCTGAACTATCGGAAATGAATAGACGCCATCCTGAGTTACTGCAGACTTTAGTATTCAACAGGTTAATTAAAAGCAGTTTTTACTAAGGAAATTTGTGTTTCAAAATATTCAAAACTATGCAAAATGCTCGTTGGGATTGGTCTGATCGTACATCGGCTGACAAGGGTATATGTCTGCACACTAGACGATAACTGTACAAAAATTATTAATTGAAATAATTAATTCTTAATTACCCTCTCCCCCCCCCCCCCCCCAACTCACACGTACTGTATCAGATCGTGGCGTATCCAGGATGAAGGGAGTGGGCACAGTATTCTGAAAAATTTTCTATTAAGCAAAAAAAAAGAAAGGGCATCAGCTATTTTCGGTTGTTTCTATTTCATATTTGCCAGGGAATGGGCTCTACTTCCCCCCCCCCCCTCTAGGAGTGGTATTCTGAGATTTATTTTATCCTTGATTTTAGTGAAAAGATTTTAATTGTCTTAACAACTTTTAAATTGCAACATTTCATTGGTGTTTGCGCAGATGAATTCCGTGTACACAGCCACTTTTGCGCAGTCACTAACCAGTGATGCGCCTTAAACGTATATTTTGTTATGACAATTAAAATTATTTCACTAAAATTAAGATAAAATAAATCTCAGAATACCACCCCTGAACCTTTCCTGGTATTAGAGACACTTGCTGAAGCTCTCTAGAAAACTGATATTTTCCCAGACAATTTGCTAACACACATGTATGTGAAATACTTTTTTATACCACGGCCCTGTTGCATAAAACTTATCATTAATGGTAACTTTGCCATCAATGGTAAAGTCCCATGGAAACCTTGATTTTGATTGGCTGTTGAGTGAGGTTACCATGGTAGTTACCATTGATAGCAGAGTTACCATTAATGGTAAGTTTTATGCAACTGGGGCCCTGATTTTGTTACTTTGTTTCTTCCTCTCTCCTTGAAATTGTGTTTATCTTTCAGTTGCTTGAACATTTTATTGAGGAATACTTTGATCAGAATCCAATTAGTCAGGTAAGAAGCTGTTCAGGGAGATGTGTTTAGTACAGGAGTGTATTTCAGTAAAAGTAATAATTAGGCCAGGGTCTAAAATCTGTAACTTTAAGTACATGTAGATGAGAGCTATTCAAAACAGTCCCAAAAGTCCAAAAATGGGATACTGTAGGTTTGTGGAAATTATCCTACCTGAAAATGTCATTGTTTAAGAAAAAAGATGTCACATACAGTTTTTCCTTTGTTAATAAAATGGAAAGAAATGTCTGGTTCTCATGAGAAATATTTGAAACAAAATTGTAAAATGAAAATTGTACGTCAAACACAAAATCTAACTCTTCAAAGTTCTTTTACAGTATGTGATGTTTACAATTTGTATACCTAGTGGTACAGAAGGGGTTAAAGATTATGTTGAGTTGTGGGCCCTGTTTCATAAAACTTGTTAGCAATAAACAAGTTACAATAATTTTTATAAGCTACTGAAATCCTTGCTTCTGATTGGCTGAGAGCAAACTTATAGAAATACGGCAGTTGTTACTGATAACAAGTTTTATAAACAGGGTCCTGGTCATGCGATTACATTGTGAAAGAAACTGTCTGGAAGCAATTGGGATAGGTTGATCTTGTTATACATGTACATCTGGGGAGCGTTTCATCAAGTGTTTTGTCAGTGATTTTTACTGACAAATTTGCTCTCAGCCAATCAGATGCAAGAATTTCAGTAGCTTATAACCGTTGTCGGTAAAAAATCACTGACAAAACTCTTGATGAAACGCTCCCCTGAATTTGTGTATACTGAGAAGTTTTGGAATCACCAAAATGAGAAGAAATTGATTCTATCCTGCTGAGAGTCATATGCACTGCACACAGAGATGTGTATATGGGACTACACTTACATGTGGCATACAAGTTCAGCTTGAACATTTCACCTGTTTCTTGTCATATTTCGATTAAGAGGGCATTTGAAGAACAATATTTTTTCTGGGGATATTTCAATGATTTTCGAGAATGAGAAAGCTCACAAAATTAATTTTCACCTTCTCAATAAGTATTAAGTATTGACGAGTTTGATTGATGGATGCTTTGACTCTCTCAACAGGTTGGAATCATAACAACAAGTAACATGAGAGCTGAGAAATTGACCGAACTTGGGGGTAAGAAATATGTTTTTCTTTGTCAATTTCATTTATAGAAATGTATTTAATACAAGATTGAATTAATAGATGTGACCAGTCACCACACAACCAAAAAAAAGTCGCCAGATTTGAATTTTTAGTTACTCATTAGCATTGGATGTTCCTAACCCACTGAAGAAAGAGTAGAATATCTGGTCCCACAGAAGGTTTTTAGTTACATAGGAAAAAAATACATTCGTTCAGGAAATACTAAAAACTCAAGTTTGACTATGCCGACCAAAAACACCTTTATTGAGCTTTAGCTGAACAACACACAGTGCGAGTCTTTGGTAGTTTTGTGGTGCCTGGTCACAAGTAATGATCTTACATGTATTTGTTTGACAGAATTTTTGTCATGATTTGCTATATATAGCACTAAAATGGTTACCAGGTAATACAGTCAAACCTGCTTTAGCGACCACCTGTATAGAAAGACCACCTGTCTATAAAGACCACAATATTTGTTTCCCTTGAAGATCATTTCTCTTTGAAACATGTATGAAAGGAACCTGTACATAAAGACCACCTGCTCATAAAGACCGCTTTTCTTGTCTCCCTTGAGTGGTCTTTATAGACAGGTTTCACTATATCTGTTTTTCTTTCAGGTAACCCTCAAAGACACATCACAGCTTTGGAAAAGTCTAACGATAAACTCTGTGTGAAAGAGCCTTCTCTGCAGAATGCATTAGAGCTGGCTGCTGCAACTCTTAGGTAGAATATAAGCTACTGTATGAGATTTTGCAGACAATTCCTCTGTATGTTGTACTGCATATGCTTTAAATGACCAAAGATACACAGAATAGGGTACAAATTTGACCTGTAGAGACCAGTTCCCAGTTAACACTTGTCAAAGATCACCCCAATAACCCCCATTTGTTTGAATGCATAGAGATCCCACTCTTTAGAATATCCCCTTTTTTAGAATGTCCCCTTTCAAAGTGATAGAGGTGCTCCATGAACAGCTTTTGTTTCCCCATATGGAAATATTACTTCCGCCTCTGAATTTAAGGAATGCATCATTGACACACATAACGATCGCATTTTATAGATGGTCTGATGGCATTTCTTTTTTACTCAGAGGATGGTCATAACCGAAGGTCGAAAATAGGAACTGAAAATGTCTTTAATCAGAGTCCTCTTTAGCGTTGTATGTCAGATTAACCTGTGGAAATTATGGACACTTACCTCAATGCGTTATTTGTAATTATTGGGACTCTTTGTTTTCTTTAATAGACACATGCCTGGCCATGCTAGTAGAGAGATACTCGTCATCATGGGCAGTCTGACTACATGTGATCCAGGAAATATCCATGATACTATTCAGGTATTCAGACTCTTTGTTTTGTTTGTCTGGGGAGTTTTTTATTTAAAAATAACCTTGATAGCAAGTTACTCTGAACGAATGCAGGGAAACCAGAAAAACAGATGAGGATAGTTAGAATGACATTGGATTAAAAAATTAAGAAAATTATGAGATCACCATACATGGGGGAACTTCAATTTCGAAAATTTGTAATGTCGCTGTGAGACATATGAACAGGCCATCCATAATAAATCTTGAGTATAACCCCCCTGGAAAGTTGACCTGTTGACTACTGAATTCTTTAACTCTCATAGGTTAAACACAGGAGCCCCCCGGTTCCCGTAGTCTATGGGTCAATTAGGAGAAAATAGAAGTTGATGATATTTTGGGGTACAACACAAGAGAATTCTCCCTGAATACATCACGATAAACTGACCAAATTGCTGATTTGAGATTCACAGAGATTTAGAGATCTCATCTTTCAAACATTCATAGTGTTCTCATTATACGTCTGATTGATGTCTTTCAAACTTTCATCATCCTGTTTCTGTTATTTTCATCCTTTCACACAACTCAAATATTATTAACTCTGTCTTGCCCTGTAATGTAGGAACTAAGGTATAGACCATCATGGCAGTTGAAATACTCATTTTGTTAGCCAATGATTTTTTGATATCATGAAGAAAAATCCATTCTCAATAAATGTGGGCAAAAGCGCTTCGTAAACCGAGACATAATAGACCTATTTACTGATGTATTTCAATTTATGCATGTTTCTCTCCAGAATCCTTAGTTACCAACTATTTGGCGTTTCTATAGATGGAATCCATTTTGCATACATTAGTTGTTGCTATGTCGGGCAGGCCTCTGGCAAGCTTTTGAGTCGTCAAGAGAAACTTTTGTTCAAAAGTATGCATAAAATTAGTAAACTGAAAAATAATTATAGCATATCTTGTTTTATTCCAGGCCATGAAAGATCATAGCATTCGTTGTTCTGTGATTGGTTTAGCAGCTGATGTGAGGGTGTGTCGGAAGCTGGCTTCTGTCACACATGGTAAGCTTACAATTTTTTTGTATGTGTGTGAGTGCGCATGTCTTGTCAGACTTAGTATTTTGGTCTGATTAGAGGTTTTCAGAATTCTAAGACGAGTAGGCATTTTGAAAGTTGTGCCATCATGATTAAATAAAAAAGTATTTGCCCTAATGTAGTGGAATAGAAATGTGTTTTGCTGCGTTAAAAAAAACCAAGTTGTATATTAAACTTTGTTTAACATTTTCAGCTACAATCTTAAAGGGAATCTTGAGTTCTGGGAAAGGTGAAAAATAATTTTTCATTCCATTTATGTCAGTTTGGAAGAACATCATAGTAGAAACATCCCCTGAAAATGATTGCTCTTCAAATGCTCTTATTTTAGAAGTATGACTAAAAATAGCAGAAATGTTCGGGCAGAACATTCATGCCACTTGTGCGTGTAGTCCCATATACCTATTTCTGTGTGCAGTACGTGTGCTTTTCAGTGAGATTGGGTCAATTTCTTATCTATTGTGATGATTCCAAAACAACACAGTATAAAACAATTCTTATGTAGACATGGTCAACCTTTCCCGATTCCTTTGAGACAGTTTCTTTCACAATGTAATTGCATGACCAGAACTCTACTTTATCTTTAATATCTTTGTGAAATATCAAAAACCTGTGCAAAGTAATGACATTTCATCTAAATGATTAAAAATTGTCCCCCCCCCCCCCCCAATCCTCTATACTAAATCTCTTTTTGAGTATTTAGTGGTAACTTTACCAATAATGTTTATATCTCTTTCTTACTTTTCTTTTTACTCTTGATAATTTTAGGTACATATGGAGTGATTCTGGATGAGACACACTTCAAAGAACTCCTGATGGAACATACAATTCCTCCCCCTGCTAGGGTAAATAGGATATTCTGTAACAAACGCTCACTGAAAGAATTATTCTTATTGTAGGACAATATGGGAATAAAAACTATGAAGACAGATTTATAGTTTTAGATTCTTTTCTTTCAGTGAAACTTGGTTATGTACCATTGATTTTGTGTTAGAATGTTTTGAGCTGATTATAAGAAAATCTACCAGACTTGAGTTGCTTTACATGTAAATCTAAATGTATGGAAGCCCTCACCTTTATTATCAACAGAAATGCATCAATTTAGTTCAAAACTATTATTGCCCAATTTGTTTTCTTCAAAGAAAGTCGAATTTAATCAAATAAATTGTAGATTAAAAAAAGAAGTAACAATTTCTTTAAAAGCCATGAACCAAGAGTTATCATCACATACTACAGTCTACCTAATATTTGTTGTCCTCTGGTATTCTAATGAAGATGTAGAACATAAAATTATTGAATTTTGGTGACCATTATGCAATATTGATTTAGTTTTTCATCTCTCCTCCCTGTAATAGGTGAATACAGAGCCATCCCCCATCAGAATGGGTAAGTATAATACTAAAATGATATTTCTCTGGGTGTGCTTGTGTAGGTAATTTCTATGTCTGGGCTGGTTATTGGTGAGAATTTTACTCATCCAGGGGGGGGGGGGGGGGGAAACATACATGAGAGTTATATATTGATTCATCTGTGTAAAGTGTCACCTGTTGATGCTGTTTATGCATTATCTTTTGATTTAGAATTTTTTGAGGAGATAAAATACAAGTACATGAGCAAAAGAAGCAAAAAAAGGGGAAATCAGTGAAAATTTGAATCCATTTCTGGTGCAGTACATTATGGTATTCTACATACTAAGTAAAAATATGCCTGAATGCTTTCAAATGGCAAGACAGGGTGGAATTTTAAAATCATTCTTGTACTTGTACACATTGGCAATTATATGTTTCATGATGCTATTGCCTTATATTCTATATCTTTATTGCTTTCTCCAGGTTTCCCCCAGCATGTGCTCCACACAGACAAGAACAAAGTCAGTGCCCCGTCTATGTGTATGTGGTGAGTAGTCACAGTCTTACTCAGTAACAGAAAAGTTGCTTGTTGTATTTGCAACAAAAAACAGTATATTTTTTGAGTGGTAAATAGCATAAAATTACCACAACTGCAAAACTTTTGGTTGTAAATGAAGGTCAAGAGGCAAAATTGGAGGGGGAAGATAAAAGACATACCGGTAGGTGCATACTCACTGATTAGTTTGTTTTGAGATACTGAGGTGTGAATCAGACTATGCTTATCTCACTGAATTTTGGCCGAGCAGGGCCCTGTTTCATAAAACTTGTTACCAAAAACAAGTTGCAATAACTGTTATAAGCTACTGAAGTCCTTGCATCTGTTTGGCCGAGAGCAAGTATGTCATAGAAATGTGGCAGTTGTTACTAATAACACGTTTCATGAACAGGGCCCAGGTTTTACATGTAAGGACTTTACCTCTTCATGACTGAATGGGCCTCAAGGGGTTTAAAGATTATTTAATTAAATGAATGAATGAATAAATTTATTACCATTTTTGAAACAATATGAAACATATTTACAAGGTATTTAATGTGAATGGTAATGGGAAACCACAAAATAGCTGAAATGGATAATGAATATGTGGTTCCCTGACAAATTATGTAAATGTGATCCAAGTAAAGACTACTTAAATCAATAGTAAAAATTCACAGGCCCGTAGCCAGAGGGGGGTCGGAGGGGTCGGACGACCCCCCCTTCTTGGGCTGAGGTCCGCTTTTTCATGAAAAAAAACAACACACACACACACCTTTAATCTTTGTTACCAGAATTACCCACACGCTGTCAGTTGTATTGATTATGACAAAAAGGTCCACTTTTGCCAAAAACGACCCACCCCTTTAGAAAGCCTGGCTACGGGCCTGAAATACAATGTGCTCTAACAAAGAGGTCTTACAATAATCAGTAAAAACTGTAAATATTGGCAAGAAGAGCATGTATATATATATACACAGATGCAATCAACATCAATAAAAGCAAAAAAACAAAATTTGTTCATTGAGTATAAACAAAATACCTGTATGTATAAAACTACAAGATAGGACTAGATTCACAAATACCCCTTTGTGGTGGGTGTACGACACATGCTCTTGTGATGATTGCTCCACTCTCAATATCCTACACGAACTGAATTCCTACTTCCAACCCTGAACCAAACACTACATGTATACCTAACCCTAACCCTAAACTAAAACCCAATTCTCGCTACCTCAAATATGCAATTTTCGACGTAGAGGGCAATATTATGCATGGAAATGGTCCGCATCTTCGTTAACTTCACTTCCGGTCCGTATTGAAATACTACGGCTTATGAATAAAATGAGTGCTAAAATGCTTAATTTTTGGATCGCATGACATAAACCACTCAAATTTTGAAAATGCAACCAATTGTCTCAATAAATCATGATGGTATCTTTTCAAACATGTCGGTTAAACTCAAACTCGAGGATTTTTGTAATACCTGTGTACATTTTCAATGCAAAAAGACAAACACTTGTCGACCCAATCGGGATATTGTCAGCACTGCGCATGCATGGTTTGCATGACAAACGCCATCTGTTGGCGAAATTGCGTATTTGGGGTAGCGAGAATTTACAACCCTAACCCTAACCCTAATCCTATAATCTTTGATGAAGTATTAAAGCCAGGAGCAATTTCCCAAAGCATACATGTACCAGGGTGGTCCACAGGGGGTTTTAACATGTAACAGCAACAGGTTTGATGTTTGGAACCACAGGTTTGAAAATCAGCGACCGGTTAAGATTTCTTAAATAATCATCTTCAAACCAAATTATTTAAGAAATGTTAGTCATAAGATTTGTTTCAGAATGCTTCAAAATATGCCCGATATTGCACCAGAAAGCCTCAGAGAACCACAGAACTTCCAGGGCCCTCAGGCAGCCTCTGGACTACGGCCACAAGAGACTTTGCGCTTAACATACATCAGTTTATACTTCTTCCCAGTTGCGATTTTGCTTGTCTGAATTTTTGTTTGTGGACCACCCTAGTGTCAGATGAGATAGTGTCCTAGAAGCAAAGCCTTGTCTTCTGACCTATTGATCTATTAAAAGCCCCATGGTGTTTTCTTTTTCCTTATCAATTTTGCTAGTCACCTTGATGGCAAGAACTCTGAGGGGTTTGGAACTGGGGGCTACTTCTGCCCTCAGTGTCAGAGCAAGTACTGTGAGCTTCCGGTCGAGTGTAGAGTATGCGGTAAGTCTCAAAACATAACGGATAGTAAATTGTGCCATTTCTCTAAAACTGAGATGTTTTACAAACAATAAATTTGTACATGAATCGTAATTTCTGCTATACAGTGGACACTCACCATAACGAGGACCATGGGACCATGAAGATGACCTTTAATATTATACAAGGAATCTCCTTTATATATCAGGGTAAAAAATCCAAAAGAACATAAAGACGTGGGACCAGCAAAATTACCTTGCTATATCGGAGCTCTTTATAACAAGTTTCCACAGTAGTGGATGTATCCAGATATAAAGTTAAAAAGAAGAAAAGTTATTTTTGTTCCAATCCGAAGCATACATGTATCTAAAGAACTGGGGAATTTTTCATATTTGTTTTCCCTTGTGATATTGATTTTATGTTTGGAACACCTTTTGACACCTATCTATTTCAGTATATACATGTACGAGGGATATATGAATTTGCATTATTATTTGAGACAGAGGCATTAATAACATGCAATACTTAATCGTTCTGAAATAATTTTATTGATCACTGTTTCTGGCTTATAAGTTTGTTTCACTGTGTAGTTGGGTTAAAGTGAAAAACCACCCTGATTATTGGTTTTATTAAAGAGAAGCATAAATATGTCAAGGTAATATTGCTGGTCCAAGGTCTTTATGTTCTTTTAAGTGTTTTTTTACCCGGATATAAGGAGATTCCTGATATAACAAGGTAATTTTCATGGTCCCATGGTCCTCGTTATGGTGAGTTTCCACTGTGTATTGTTCAACTCTCAATTTCTTAGGAGGGATTTACATTCCACAGCATGGGAAGGGTTAGAGTTGATATTCTCCATCTGTTTATCCATCCTCAGGTCTAACATTGGTCTCGGCTCCCCACCTTGCACGTTCCTTCCATCATCTCTTCCCACTGGACAGGTTTGAGGAGTTCAAGAGAGAAGACCATGAGCAACCAGATGCTCTGTAAGTTCAATGCCCTTCCATTTATGTATTTAGTTCCCTGTCGAGTGAATTACTAGTAATCAGTTCGGAGACATGAACTTCAATTCACTATGAACACGATGACAAAGAGAGCGGACAAAATATACAGCTCCTCATTGTACCCTCCACAATTGCTCTGGTAGACAAAAGAACATCCCTTCATTGCTATTACGCCTGTTCTACATATTTTTACGTAATAGCAATGAAGGGATGTTCTTTTGTCTACCAGGGCAATTGCAGAAGGTACAATGAGGAGCTGTATATTTTGTCCGCTTCTTTGTTCGCCATGTTCATAGTGATTACTGCAATTGACAAAACATCAAATTTTTGCAATATGTGAAAGAAATGGCTCTCGTTTACAATTAATTGGCAAATGTTGCATTTCATGTTAGTTTCTTGCTTTACAGTATAGAGGTTTTTAAAGTAACACTATTTTGTTTCCTTCATTCTTTTTCAGATTCTGTCAAGGGTGCCAGTCTCATATCAAGGACCAAACAGTAAGGAAACATTTCGTTACTTCCCCCCTCCACCCCCTCCCCATCTTTATGTCTTTTCTTTCCTAGTATAGGGTTTCACATAGCCTTGGGGGGAAAATGTTTCAACATTTTGATAAGTATAGACAGACAACAGGCAAACAAAATTACCCACCCCATCATCAATTTTTTCCTTTCCAAATAGTTTGTGCCCACCATTTTCTCTTTGATTTCCTTCTACAATTTTGGGGTGGACAATACTATTATATCGAGTACAAGAATAGCTTTAAATTAAGACATACAGAAGCTTTTTGTCATTGCACTCACCAGAGTAAAATATGCAAGAATGAACTGAAAACCGAAAGAAATTCTGCTCAAATTTTATTCACTTCTGTGTTTTACTCTGGAGATTCAAGACGAAAAAGCTTCTGTGACCCTGTCTTCTATTAAATTAAGCTTTTGTTTGATTTTGTAGTACTAGTCATCTCTTTATTTTTCCCAAACACTTTTTAATGATTCCTTTACAGGTGTACAGATGTCCCAAGTGCACCAACATGTTCTGTCTGGATTGTGAGCTGTTCATACAAGAATCACTTCATTCCTGCCCTGGTTGTGCAAGCACCAGACCCTCGCAGTCATTGCACCATCGTACCAATGGAAACCGTATTCTACACAACTGATAAAGAGCAAGATAGAAACATGTGTGAACTCGGGCCTTCTTAATCATTACAATAATAGAGACAAGACTTCTGAGTCCCTGTACCATGAAAGCAATGGAAATTGCATTCCACATGGCTGATATTGATTCTGATTAAATACAGGTGTAAACATGGGCCTTCCGAGTCTTTACACTGAAATGGAGACGGTACTTCAGTCACTACCCCATCACACCATTGGAAACTGCATTTAGGGTTGCAGTTACTTATTGAGATGAATAACATGTGTGAACATAGGCCTTCTGAGTCGTTACACTGGTGCAGACAGGACTTATGTCATCACACCATCAAACCAGTGGAAATGTTATTCCACATTGTCAATAATGATTGAGATGAAAAATGTGTGTGAATGCACACCTTTTTTCTTCACACTAATGGAAGCTCTGTTCTGCCTTGCTGATAAAGATCAAGATTAACCAGTTTCCTGCAGGAACCGAGTAGCTCCTGTACTAAACCTATGGGAATGAGAGAATTCAGTCGTCAACAGGTTTAATTTTGTGTGAACACAGGCCTTCCCAGTGGTGACACCATTGCAACAATGGAAGCTGTATTCTGCATAGCTGATAAAGATCAGGATTAAACTTGTGCATTACCAGTCATTGGAAATTCAGACAGGACTGTACTGGATATAAAATCATGTGTGAATAAGGCTCAATAGAATATGAAATATTCTGCAAGATGGACAACGCCCTACAGCACTCTACATGAAATGTGCAAGATTTTGTGACATATAATGTAGTCCACACTGGGTGGTAAGCCCATGGTCTTGTTAAATATTTGACTAAAGCGAGCAAAGAGTTAAAGTTGCCTTTAAACTGAACCTCCTATTCAATAGCGCCATCTTTAACAGGAAAATGTCTGAACTTCTCATTTTCCCGTCATGCACTATTCTCCCTTGTAGAAGCTTAGAGTACCTGCAGGCAATTTTCCATGTTCGCAAGTCAAAAGTCATAGTTTGAAATAAAAAAATCAAAATAGAAGATGACGCTGTTTAAATTCAACCTGTTCAAGACAACTTTAACTCTTCAAAATGACAGTAGAAAGAATGATTCAGTGGAATAAAGGAATGAAGCATACACCAAATATCACTTTGTTGTGTACAGTCTTTATTTCACAGTCAGTACTTCAATACAAATAAACAGAAGAGAAAAATACAATGACCACACATGAAGGCACTTCAACAACGTACAGGCATGACTCTTCAATATATTTTGCATTACATATGAATGATATCGCATGTAGGACTAGAATTGGAAGACAATGTGTGAACCTCCTCTCGTTCTGATACATATGCTCCAATGAAATAATACATATGCAAGAGGCGTGTTGGGCAAGTTCAAATAATATCAGTAATTTTAAGTACCAGGGCCTATCACAATCTGCTTTACAACTCAAGCTTTTCCATCATAATAGTAATTTTCTTTTATATCTCCAAAGTAAAAAATGGAAAAATGTCTTCATGCACTGACATCTATACTGATGAAGATCCATAGGGAAGAAAAGTAAGATTACAGAGCTGCTTTGCCTGTATAACGATACACTAAAAATAATGTGAATAAGTTACACTGAAAGAACAATGGTTTGATCATCCATCTAACAAATAAATGAGTTTGACAAAAAAAAAAAAAATCTGTTTAAAAAGAAATACTGTTGTTGCAGCTCGGCAGTTTACGCCCCCCTAATCATCCATATTTGCATCATACATTTGACCAGTCCCTTTAATACACATTTACGAAGAGTATTGATATAAATAATACACCCTACATAATATCCCATGTGGTCATAATAACAGGTTAAATATATTCCACCAAACAAATCAGCACCATAGATTGTTATTTGCAGATGAAAATCAAACCGCAGGCAAAGGTTATGTCATTCAGTTTACATATGTACATTGTACCAAGCAGTAGTCTCTTTTACAGTACATAACACACTATACAGATAACTATATCTTTTCATTCTAGATGACACAGCTATTGATTGTTATTGATGGTGTAGAACAGATTAAAATGTCTCACTATAGAACTATAGAACAATATCACCATCATATTAGCGCTAGATCGTCTTCTATTACAGGGGAACATCATTAAAACAAACTCCTAGGGACCAATGAAATTACCTCTTTATATCACACCTTGTTATATCAGGTCTAGATAACAATTGTAGAATATAAAGTGGGACCCACGAAAGTACCCTTTTATAATGAAAGCTGGTTATAGCAGTGATCTTTATTACTACTGTACGTTCCATTCTACCCGTTTCATTTTTTTTTTAAACTAAAGATTGCTGAATTGTGGTGCAGCATGTAGTTACTCTGCTGTATTACCCATTATGACTGTATCCTAAAAATAAATGTATGGGCAAGTTATTACAGAAAGCATTCTCTATTATTTTGAACATGTACGTATCTGTAAGTTGCTCTGACTAGCAAGAAAGCAAAATTGAAGCACCTACATGTAAACAAAAAAAACTCTGCCTAATATACAATATTATTATACTTCGGCTTTGCTACCTACACATGTATACACAAATTTGATTGCCAAATGCAGTTGGAAATGCATATAGTGGTATTGATCTCTTAATACATGTATGTATCCTTCTTTTCCATCCATACTTCCATCCATCCATGTTTACATCTACCTTGAAACATACCTCATACCAGTCATCACAAAATGATGCATTTAGCATACAGCAGCAGACCATGCAGCCTTCTTTTAAAGCCAGTCTATTCTCGTTTATTATTAAAAACACTTGCAAACAATAAATTGGACAAAGCAATGTCCGCTACTTGACATGTACAGTGCATTGAAAGTGTGACTGTTTGCGTGAGCGTATGTTGTCGCTGCAATTTTTGAATACATACTATTACATTGTACATGTAAATGCAGCAGCAGCACCACTTTATATATCTTTGTTGGTGAATTGAGTGAACTTTTTGTGTATCAACACCCCATATGCATCTTCCATTGTGTAAGACGGCACAATCTAGAATTATTACTCTCCGGCTGTGTTCAAACCTATACATTGCATGTACTGTCTATCACCAATTCATTGCTATAAGTGTATTTTGGGGTAACAAACGGATACTATGACTTATCGGTACAATCACTTAATATATAAGTAAATATAGCTTGGCAAAATGCAGGGGCACATAAAGGCAACATAAATCATATAATCGTTGAAAATCACATTGTTGCTTAGTCGGAACAGTGGTTTATGATCTGGAGCTAATTCATATGTGTACATTTACCTCGACTACGATGTACCTCTAATTCAGCTAAATAACACCAAATCCGTTATGCAAGCTTAAACCAGCTATTATGCCTTGATTTTAGCATTTCAACCGAGAGTGTCTCTATATGCCAGTACATTCCGCTAAGCTCAACTTACCGTAACCACCCAGCATGCAGTGCAACTTGTATGATACATGTACTTGCCTTGTATACATTTATATTCATGATTGGACTGAGTGCATATTTCAAATACATGTGCTATGACAAAACTGAAGATTTCCTGTATAAAAAAGTTTCTGTGCAGCATTTGTGAAGTGACCTGAGGCTTTTCATTCACTCATTTGTGAAAAGAGCTCTACAATGCCCAATGAGCATGTGTTGAGGTATTGGCTATTAAAGGCACCAATTGCAGCCAAATTCTGGCATTGAATAAAAGTTAAATGTATATGTCATTCACAGTGCGAATGCTCTAAACTGAAACTTTACACCGCAAATTATTTGGTCAGAAAATAAAGATGAACAAAAAATTGACAAATATATGGTGGGATGAAGTCCAAGGGAATATGAAATGCATCACTTGCACTAACATAGTAGGAAAGTCTTGGATTTTAAGCACTTTGAAGTCGATTAAGTATCATATCAAACTAAGCGGTTATAATTGTGGCAGTGGTTGTCGCAACTCATTAACAAGGAAATTGATTTTGTCTTGCAGTAAGAACAACATAATATTAGCAATTTTTTTTTCAACTATAACACATTAGGATACATGTATGTCAAATATTTGACTCGATCAATAAGCCAGTTCGTAATTACAATTTGCGCATGTGCAGATAAAGGTCATGTTTACCGAGTACAATTGACCTTTATACTCCGTTATTTTGTACGCACCACGATGCGCGCACCAGTAGATTTTTACATGTTAAAGAAATGCGCGTGTGTGTGTACAAATTGGGTCATTTCAAGGTCTAATTACGAACTGGCTTATTACAAATGACTCACTTTTATTCAAGCTTCATACATAAAGTGGCCACTGAAACATATTTTTGTGTTTTGGTATAATTGCATCTGCATCATCAAATAATCAATAGAAGAAAAAGAAAAGAACTACAGTAGCATCCAATGCAATATTGGGAAGTACTCGTCAGAAAATAATCATGAAATGCTTTGAGCACCTTTCGAAGTACTGGCACGAAGAGGCCAAAGTTCTTCAACATGCCACGGAATTATAAATCCTGCATACACACACATAGTACTTAACAACAACAGAATATACATAATACGTTAAATAACAAGGCACATTAGATGATACATACAAACGTGTACATAAGTTTTGTAATCTTTTTTTTTTCAAATTCGTAAGAAAAACAATGTAATAGTTGCTATATACATAGTGTATAAAAATGTGTATCAGGTGTATCACTAAAAATTCATTCAGTCATGATGGGTTTACAAGAATAAATTATATTACAGCACCAGATTGTATTCGGTTTTCTTTTCACTCTAAGAAAACCATTGATATCTACGAGAACTAATTGGAATCAACCATTTGGTACCCGATTACGAAGTCAAACTATATGTGTAGTTCTCTGCATGATTGCATTTTCCACAGTTAGGCTTGCGAAACAGAGTCTTTAGCCCTTGCCTAAGCCACAAGACCTATAATAGGGTTATTAGATATTTGACTGCTAGAAAGACTATCATAAACTTTTGTATCTTTGCTTGGTATTTCACAATGTGTGTGCAAAATAGATTCCAATATACAGTGAATGAAAGCCGTTATTTAAGCAAAACATATGCATTATTTTCTGCGTTTTCATTAGTACAAACTTGAGTCCCCCCAAAATATCTCACTGATATAAAATATTCAAGATAGTCCACTGAATCGGGTACTAAATGGTTGATGAAATACTTGCACAACCATACATCATTTGTATCTTTTAAAAAAATCGTAAAAGGGTGGTTTTCACATTCACAATCATAGGAAAAGGTCAATGCAACAATGTAATGCTGAGTTACATGAATGTACATTACTAGAAGATCTGAATCAAGGTCAGGAAAATAAAATGCTGATAAAAAAGTCAAGTTCTTGGATGAAAATAAAATAGATTTTAAAAATCAAAATGCTGATCATTTCAAAAATTCCTGTTACAAAAGGGATAATAACAGAAAAAAATTCATGTTAAAATACAAGCAACAGGCATGTCATCACAAAATTGTATTTTAAAAAAGTATTTGGCAGTAATCGTTAACACTTCCTATTGATTAAAAGCATATGTTATTCAAATCTATATCCTCTTGTTTTCTATAAAAAAAAAAATTTAATCGGACAACATCCGTAAATACACCTAAATTGAGGCACCCTCTAAAATATTTAGTTTATATCACATCCTTACAATCCAAGAATCTTTCCACCACACTAATTAAAAAAAGACAAATAACATAGCTATAGCTACATATTAAAATGGTGAAAATAAAGCTTTCCCTAACTTCATAAATACGTCATGATTATTCCTTAATAAAAAAAAGGGAAATATGTTTGCTTTTGAAGAGGTTTTTACATTTCTTTTATTAAAGAAGGTGGGGGAAATGTTTGGAAAGAGGGGTATAAAAAGCATCATCAAAATTCACAGGTTTCTACATTGACACCGTCTAGTGCATCTTGGTATAGGTTTATGAGAGCTGATGGACTGTCATCTATTTGTATGTCGAGGTCTTTGATGCAGGATTCAATTCCTTTGCTGTATTTGCTTGCGGTTAAGATCTCAATGTCTGGCGGAGTACCTGTCATGATAAAGATGGAGGGGAAAAAATAAAAAGCACAGAGTCAGTACGGTATTTAGATAAAATCATTGCTTATATCATAAAAACTTTTCCACTGTTATACTCGTACATGGATGCTTGAAAGTTCAGAAATAGTATTAATGTACATTTGCAGGCTTTAAAATCCATGAAAGTAAAAATCATTCAGAATTGAAAACAACAGAAGAGGTCTTTAATTAATAGGTTGTTCCAGCCTTCATCATTGGTTTCTTACCTAAGAATAGAGCTCCCTTGACATTCAACATCCTAAGAACACCTAGAGACTGGCCTGTCACCACATCTTCTTCATCTACTAGCAGAGTACCATCACGCCCTCGCCTGTAAGAATAAGGCAAAGAAATTATCACCACTCTATTCATACAGATCAAATCATCTACATGCACATGTACCTCACATTTTTCACATAATAGTTTGCACAAAAGAGTTTTCGATTGAAATCATAATTTCCATACTCCTGTCACAAACTGAAAATATTTTCATTGACAGAATTTAACTTGAAATCTTTTGCATAATGATTGTGAAGTTATATCTTTGCAAATTTCTTCTAAATTTTGACTGTAATTGTAACAAGTTGTAATAATAAATGCATACTGAACAAGTCTTACTAAGCTGAGTAAATTTGAGGACATTGTATTTGGGAAAGAGACTATACATTGGAAACTCGCTATACCCGAGAACCTTGCGACCATTAAAATTTCCTTATATCAGGAATCTCCTAATATGTGGGTAAAAAAATAAAAGAACAAAGATCTGGGACCAACAAAATTACCTTGTTATACATGTAACAGTAACCTTGTCATATATTGGAGCTCTTTATAACAAGTTCCCACTGTATCTTAAATGTACAGTGCATACAGACACTTTTGTATTATGAGTTATACAAGCATACATGTAATCTATCATCATAGTATTATTACAGTCAAACCTGCTCTAGCGACCAACTGTATAGAAAGACCACCTGTCTATAAAGACCACAATTTTTGTTTCCCCTGAAAAGTGTTTCTCATTGAAATGTGTATTAAATGAACCTGTACATAAAGACCACCTGCTCATAAAGACCGCTTTTCTTGTCTCCCTTGAGTGGTCTTTATAGACAGGTTTCACTGTATAATACACAGCCGAAGGATAACATTCTAAACTATATAAATCCAGACTAACCTTGTAATAGTGATGTTGTGTTCTACCCCATCATCGATCCTGACTGTCGACTGAATGTTGGCTTCTCCACTTCCCAGCTGATAGCTGTCAGAAAATTAAAGAAATATTAATATACCAAAAGGACAGATCCATACCAATTATGACAAAGTTCACAGGTGTACAAAAACAGGATACTAAATACTGTTTACTTTATTGATATACAATGCAGTATTTTTGCTTGTACATAACACCCTTGATGTTGATACCAACGGTGAGGAATTTCAGAAAAAAACCATGTGTAGATTCTCCCAACGAGGGTACCGACAAGGGTAATAAATCAGTCAATGCCTACTTTCAATCTCCAAAGTTGTTTTGGTCCCCTCAGATCACCCCCATGAGAATCGGTAAAGCCATGCTTCTATTCCTCCTCAGTCTTCTTCTTCTTTTCCTTCTTCTTCTTCTTCTTTTCTTCCTCCTCCTTGTTCTTCTTCATTTGTGTGTAAGAGATTAGTAGCTCCTTGCACGTCTTACCTGAATACAATGTAGCCATCTTGAAGACCAACTGCGATGAAATCTTGCCTCTCACCAGCTGATCCTTCAGGCTACAAAACAGAGAGGAAATTATTCTTTAAAAGTTATCAATTTATTGTTTTCACATGTATTCATTCTTTCACAATGCATTTAAATATCATCAATCCTTGCATATTTAATATCTATGATAAAATCAATTGAAGAGGAGTTTCAGCATACCATGTAAGAAAGGACCCAATTATACAGTGTGATTAATAAAGAAACAAACAGGGGAAAAACCAAACATGTTTCTTTAAATATTAATTAAATGACCTTATAAAAAAAGTCTGCACAAGTACCGGTACACATAACCATCATATATGTTCAATGTACATGTATTTCAGAGCTGTGGGTCTACCAATAGTTTAGCAGCAGCACAAAAACATAACTGAATTTTTTTAGTCTAGGCTGTAGATTGAACAAGAATAAAGTAATGTAAGAAGAGGAAAACAAGACATACCACTCCCTGCCACAGAAGGAGACCATCTGTTGAATCTGTTGCTATGCTAAAGTTAATGATTTCTGTAATAGCACTGCTCCTGTAAACATACACATATAGAAATATGTATATAAATCAAATGACTCCATATGTACTTTACGTTTTACTTCTTTATAGCACACATGTATCTTGTAAGCAATGCTAACCTGTACTAATATAAATTGAAAATGTACAAGCACTATTCATGAATAAACTTGAAGAAGAAAATTCTTTGGTTTGAACACTTGTCTTATTGCTATTAAAATTGAGTATAAAATAGCTTGCATAGGAACAAGCTTCGCAAAGCCTGTGTTCCTATTTCAAATAGGAAAAAAGATGTTCATCTGAATCCAAATATAGAATGCAATGTAACATTCAAAATTTGAGGGGGGCTTTGCTGCACTGAGCAGATAAATGTGCATGTCATAGTGAAAATCTAAACAACTGCTTTCTGGTTGCCTTTGGTAGTCATTTCAAAACTTAGGTTCCTATCCCACCGCTGCCACCATGCCAATGAAGCAGAATTTACACATGGCATTTGGCTTATGAAATGAACATTCCTCTTTGATGGAAATCCAGGCTGAACACAGCCAACTAACCAGTGAACATTAATCTTGCTGCTAAAGGTTGACTAACAACAATACACATATGTGGGTGACAGACTAGATAAAGAATGGGTTGCTATTTCCTAATTTCACTGTGAATGATTAGGGGAGGATGGGGTTAGAGTCTGAATGCCGCCCTCATCTTATCTCCTCAAAGGGCATCACTTACCCTCTTCCACGTGGTATCACCGTCTTGGGAAGCTTGAGGTAGCTAGAAAGACCAAGTGCAACACTGTAGCTAAACCTCTCAACTGTGCGGGAGAGAGAAATACAAGAACAATGACAAAATATCAGAGCAGGAGAATGACGAAAAGAGGAGATGTAAATACGGATAGAGAGGAAAGACAGAGGAGAAAAATGACGTTTAACATTGCAAAAATCATCCAAAGATAATATCTAAATAATTATTGCTCATGCTTGGTATGATTATAACTAGAAAAGACTAATAAACGTTGCAGAGAGCAATAACAAATAATGCAAGTGTAGAAGGATAATTGACATGTACTGATACATGGAAATATTACAGTAGACAAAAGAAAATTTAATTCACTTTAAATGATTCATCACATTTAATTGCCAGAGTATATGACAATATACAAAAAGATACTCTATCTCCATATGTATATACATATAAGGAGGTTCTTGCACCATAGGAAAAGTAACAATATATCACTCACCATTTTCACACATGTTTCCTGAGAAGCCTAGATTACATAGGCAGATGTAACCCCCGTTGACAGGCTCACAACTGCCTCCATTCTGACATGGCTGTTCAACATTACATGATCCAACCTCAGATTCACAGTGACGACCTAAGAGGGATAGAGAGGAAGAACATATACAATTTGATATTCCCAGTAGGAAAAAAAATTATTGGATAAACACTTGCACATACAATGTACATACACACATGTATTTCAAAATATTATTCTTTGGTTTGCCACATACAGGATGAAATACTAACAAAAGGAGCACTAAAGAAAAGGAGCGCTTAAACTTTTTTTAAAGACTTGCTTGAAATTGACTTATTCTACAAATCTTACCTGTAAATCCAGGAGCACAGGTGCATCTATACTCTAGGTTATCAGGAGTAGGGGTACAAGTCGCTCCATTCTGACATTCTCTCTTCTGACACAACAGTTTCTCTCCACAGTCTTCGATGTTGTGACTAGCGCTGGATCCTTCTACCAGATCCAATGGTTCACCATCAATCTCAACCTATAAGATCCAACCAAAAATTAACCAAAGTAAATCAAGAACAACTTATAACAATTAGGTGGATTAGGAACAGAAATTAATAAAGTGTCTGACAAATGATTCAGTTTCTTTCAAAAATATAGTTTCACTGTGATGCCTCTGAACACATATCACTCTATTTCTTGCTGTGGTAATCAATGCAAGCTAACATGGGAATTATTACCCCCACTGGACTGTGCACTTGACCTTTTCAGGGCAGTGGGTGTCAAATCCTGCACAAGAATTGGGGTACTGAACAATATGTTGACACTAAAATTGGAACAGACATTTTCATTAAGAAGTTTATACCCAGTTCAGTAATGGAACAAATAATTAAAGGGAAATTAACCTCAGCGTATGAATTAGCTTATTTTGAATGGTGTAGTATATGCCTCTTATTTGATACATGCAATTTCATGTAAAAACACAGGATATAGATATAAATCACTATTTTCCAGCCAAGTTATCGTCTGCTAGCAATAATAAGGGGGCTGCCATTACTTTATGTGTACACGAACATATTTTTCATCCCAAGTAAAATTTCCTTCATCGTTAACTTGTAATTGATTTTTAGAGGACAAATATATATTAGATAAAGTCACATATTCTGAAATGTAAGTTTAGTTTTATATATTTTTTAAAAGGTCTTAATTTGTTCATAAAAAATATACTTCATAAAAAATATACGTCAAGGACGGAGAATTGACGTCAAGGACGGAGACAATCGTAACAATACCAAAACAAAGCGAGGAATCTGCTTTACAGGATGGCTATTAGAACTCATGGGTCGTCAATTATCTAGGCCCATGGCCAATAACAATCGTAATACAATCAGAACAAAGCGACGTATCTGTTGTAAAGGTAGGCTATTATCAATGCATATGGTACCTAATGATCCGTGTCATGCACAAAATGGCAGCCTCCATGGAAAGACGTAGCAGACAATAGGTGCATCTAGAATATCACGTGGGGTTAATTGTCCTTTAAGCTCAAATTAAAACCTTTGAAGTTCATTTATAGCCATATTTCTATATTTAACTAGATGAAGCTCCGACCACGCGCGGTCGGAATTTATGCCTCTGCCATCACCAGATTGGCAATGTATGGCATACATGTACACTTTAAAAAGGATTTGTCCATCAAAATTACAAAATTTCGCTTCAAAAGCACAGGAGACAGAAAATTTATTTCATTTCATTTTCAAATAAAAAACTTAATTACCATTGATGACTTACAATCATCAAATACACCAAGGAAATATATATTTTATAGCAAATAGACCACTGTCCCCTTGAAATTTCTAAAATAGGTAGGCCTAGACTCCATACATTTTTATGTATATAATGACATCTATGACCTTTGAACTTTGACCTTGAGACCCCCTAAAATCTAATCAGTTCATCGTCCCTCACATATGCATACATGGGCCAAGTTAGAGGTTGATCTGTCAAACAACTGAAGTTATTACAAGAACGAACCATTTTTATGTACATAATGACACCTCTGACCTTTGACCTTTGACCTTGAGACCCTAAAATCTAATCAGTTCATCTAATCACAGTTCTTCAGTTATTGTGAGAACGAAAAGGGGACGGACGACCCAAAAACATAATGCCTACGGTGGGCGGAGGCATAAAAACTTGTTGGCATAGAAGAAATAAAAGCTTACCTCTGTAATGCAACCATCAAAACCCTTGGTGACCCCGAGTCTCTGCGGCACTTCTTCAAACTTGATGATGCCTCCGAGGTAGAGAGGGAGACGGAGGTTCAAGCCTCGGGTGCTGCCTGGCGATCGTCCTTTGATGGCCTCAGTGTCGTCCACCTGGAGCGAGCCATCCTGGAGGTTGCGTTCAGCCACGATGGTGTACCATCGGTCAGCCTCCATTTTATTGGGGCTTTCAATAATAGCTGGACCTGTCAAGAGGAGAGAGTTTGGATTTGGAATAAATGGCCTCACAACCAAAATTTTGGTCAGGAGATGCCAGGTTCAAAACCTAGTTGATGCGCTAATGCATCAGTATTAACGCAACGGTAAGGCATTAATCCTCAATTATCAGGTCCCTTGGACAGGACAAAAGCCATTGCATTTACCAACTTTCTTAGCAGTCAGGTAAATTGAATTCATCCTCAACCATCAAATTTCATTAAAACTTGACTGTTTAATTGTTAAAAATCAAAAGTTAATATTTATCATACCACTTCCACTATCGTACTGGAAGACGAGCCTTCCATCTTTCAAGAAGAGTGAAATGTAATCGCCTTTTCCCCTCAGGCCCTGTCCGTTGAAGAGAAGCAGACTGTCATCGATAGACCTGGCCTTGAACATCATAGCAATCTGGACTTGGCGATGGTTGGAAGTCAATCCAGGATAAGATAGGTAAGAATCTCCAAGGAAAGATGGGTCTTCAATCGGCATACCTTCAAAGAAAATGATTTCTGAGAATTAGGATATGATTTTGAGGTTTCGGTAATTTAGTTTGCCTGCTTTATTCCTGGAAACATGTCAGTACAATTTGGGGTGAATTTATCTTCTCAATTTGATGTATCATATTTTTGTTCTTTCTTTGTATTTCTTTGTATTCTGATTTGTCTGACAAATAAACAAAATGATTAATGATGTCTAATTTAGTGAAACATCTTTGGGAAAGTGATTGGTTTCTGGCAACTAAAATTACTAGAAAGCACAAGTCTTCTATAGAATTTATTTTTTAAAAACCCCAAATAATGACTTTTCATTATCTATTATTGATTTTTTTAACCATGCATGAATATGGTGTAGCTATTTGGCTATGTTTTATCAATGCATTTTGTGAAAGTAAATGAAAGTACATTTCTGAAGATTCTTTGAATAAGAAAAGAGGAAAGTTACGACAAAGGTGCTTGGTAAATATACGTTTTTCTAATTTGCATGAAAGTAAAATTCTGCTAAATACATTTCATAACTTTTAAAGTGATTTACAACTACATGTAAAAGAAAATGCATCTGACTGCATTTGACTGAAAGTTAAGAAAGTTTTTGCAAAATGTTTCTGCTCCTTGTCTTTGAAAATTCTCTGCCCAAGAGTTGAAAATAATAAATATGTAAGCTGCATGGATATGTGGATATGTGATAATGCTAGATGCAAACTTCCCAAATATAAATTATAAAATGTAACCCAATTCAGACTCAAGATCTTTTGTCTCATTTAGCAAAATAAAATACAAACTACTCAAAGTTATATAAAATGTAAAGGTGGCAGAAAAGAAACAGTACCTCAAAATATTTCCACTGTTTTCCCTTTGTGGAAAAAAAGATCACTCAACCAGAAAACACAATTGCATGTTCCTGATATTGTACGATTTCACATCAAGGTACCATTTTTTTGAAATTTTCATTTGATATTGTTCAGATGCGATGTACCTCATAGAGATGCGACTAAAAAGAGGCACGGTAGTTATCTTTCTAGTCTGAATTGGGCTACACTAGATACAAGTATAAACCTTGATACACCATCCCAAACCAGTGAAGATTTGAAGAATATAAAATCCAAAATGAAACCCCCAAATATATGACTGAAGATGGGCAAGAAAAAGATGGAATATATTGCCTGCTTAGGAGTAGAAGGGCATTACTCCTCATATCGTCTAACACACGGCTAATGCCCTACTGGCTCTCAGCAGAAAATATATTGTGAATGTTTTCAAATGAAAATTCAGATGCAAACCATGGTAAAAGAAAAGAGTAAATCATACATCATGTATTGAGATAAAATCATGTCCATTTCATTTGGAAGAAAAGTGAAAGCAATACAGATATGGAAACAAAAATATTCAAAACAAGGAAATAACAAAATATTAGAGCTGCGTTGGATGGGCGGGCGGGCAGGCATGCACTCTGCGCTTAAACATGAAGCTGGTCTCTGCTGCACAAAGATTGGGGGCAATTATGAAGTACGAGAAACAAAAGAGGATGGGATGCTTTGAACTACAGTAAAAACAGAAGAACGCCTAGAAGTTTAAGAATATGAAACAATTAACGTACACAATGCGATCATTCTCACATAACCATAAAGAATTTGCCATACATGTACTTGCGCTGCAATCACTGATTTGTTTATCGAAGAATGAAATACGAACCATTACCCCTACCCCCCCCCCCCCCCCAAACAGAAATCTACACGGTCAGAAGAACTCTCTTCATTTTGTATACATCAAAAATAAAATCAGATATTATAATAATTTCTCACTTTAATTCATACAAATAGTCCTAGCAAATTCTTTGTGATTGTGAGAAATATGTAGATGATCAGAAGTGATTAAATTTCACATTTAAAAATATCATAACAAGATTTGGTACAGGACACACAAATGCCTCGTAACTGTAGGAAACATTTATATTTTCTTTACATAATTGGTGAAATAAAAATACACAAATAGTATATGTTGGATACCAACAACGCTTGCGGTTTTTTTACAGATCAAACTCATATCTTGCACACTAGTATAGTGTTTACAGCACATCATCAGCTTTGGGATATATTAAAGGTCTTTAGTCAAACAGCCATTATTTCCATTTTTTTCTTGAATTACAGAGCATTTCACAATCAATTTAAGGGGTGAAGGGAGCATTTGTGTTAACATTACATATCAAAAATGGGAATATACCTTTTAGTTACTCATGCTGATTTAGTGAGATTAAAATTTAAAAATTAGATTAATTTTTTTTTGCAATTAAGTATTCTAGATTAGTGTTCAATATGATATATTTATCATAACTCCGATTAAGAATGTACATGTAGCCAAAAAGGTTGTTTGTTTTTTGTATAAACACAGAGTTTCATTTTCATACCCTATTTGTGACTTTTATAAATTATTCTCCCAAGGTTCTGACAATATTTAGGTGATTATAGAAAAACAGTAACATTTTGTAGAAAGATAGCATGTTAAACAAAATACATGTGAACATATTTAAACAACAGGACAAGCCCAAACTTCTTCAGTAGTAGACCAACACTGCAATGACAAATGAAAGGGAAATGAATAAATGATGTGCCAACAAAGTAAAGAATGAGTGTGGCCTTCCAGCAAAAAAGATTTTGAGGGGGGGGGGGGGAATTAAAGAAGGCATGCAAACAAAAATAAAAACCCAAACTATAAATCAGTATTGCCTTTCACATAATTGATTGGATATTGCAGCAACAAGACACAACAACCAAAACAAATCAGAATGTAAATGCTATGATTGAACAACAAACAAAGACGTTATATAAAAAATAATCGTAATAACAATGTAAAACAAAACAATTAATGATCACAAAAGCTCATTTACATATTGGAAACAAAAGGATTTTAGTGTTTTATCACGAGGTTATAATGTATTTATCTGTGAGTACGTATGTTATCTTGCTCAGATTTCACATGTTTATTTTAGTAAGGGACAATGTTATGTCTACAAATTAATTTCATCAATCAATCAAGTTATTGCCAGGGTATTAGGCCTACTATACAATTAGCATAGAATATATGTGTGTCCTTTTATCAAACTACACATGACACATACATGTATGTGGAAGACGGTCACATTTTAAGGTCAGCATTAAGGAGTAAAAATTACAAAAATGTAAATACACACACAAGAAAAGAAATGAAAATAACATTGCAAACTGACTCTAGAGTATTTTTATCCATGAGTGTCTCATATTGTCAAAAACTTGGTTAGAACTTTGTGTTTTTTTAAATACATGAATAGTTTTAAGTGATGATCAGCAAAACCATAAAAAACCATTAAAAAGATGATAATCGCAAAGAACCAGGAACCATGGACCAATGTGATAAACATATATCGAGTGGAGATTATATACACCATGGGATCTCCAGGGTGATTAGAAAGTTTGAAAACAAATGGGTTTACTGGATTCTCAAACTAAATGTATGAGGATTGAATCAATCCTGATAGCGGTGAGAAACATATTTAAAAATATTTAAAAATCATTAATGAGAATTAGAAATATGATATGACACAGCAAAAGCTTTCATGCTCTATCTTGTTGCATGGACCATTTGGTTTTGACTATTCTTTTTACCAAAATTGTTTAATCTGTGATTCCAAAATATTCAAGATTTCAAGTCTTAGAGGCTTTTATCTATTTTGTTTGTATATTTTGAATCCATAAATGCACTGTTTTCAAGACTCATGTATCTTTAAATGCAGAAAAGAAGTCAGATGTGAATCAAGTGAAGAAATGTTTGGAATGAATGTGAAATACAGAAATAATGAGCACTCAGTTGAAACCACTGATCTCTAAAGCATGGATGGCTCATTGGTATCACAGGTGAAGTCACCACACAGCCATTTTACCACTCACACTGTACATAAAAAGGTACATGTATGAATTAACAGCGCATGGACAACATGACCAATTTGAACGTTCATGCTACTCAGCGGAGTAGCAAAATGGTGGTGGAGTAGCTTCAGCTGCATGGAGCTGTAAGCTATCCATGCTCGTTTTTTGAGATCAGTGGTTGAAACACAAATGGGGAAGCCGTTTTCAGGTTTAACAAGGAGAGCAACATAACAGTTATTGGAACACAGTGCAGGATACAGAACGCATCAGTTTGCAGCAAAGGAAAAATTCTGTCAAGAAGAGGTGCAAATAAAATCATATGAGTTCGGTTTTATTCTATTTTTTTCGTCAGAAAGAGAAGACAAGAAATACCATGATCGGCAAGCAGCTCGTCATTGTCGTTGGTCACCGGAACAGAAGTGTCGATCGCTGATAGATGGGATAAACATGAATATTCAATGATATTTAAATGAGTAACAATACACTTGCTAAAACACTACACATACTTGGAAAGACTATAATGTAGAACAGTGATTTTAATGTCGAAAGTACAATTCTTTCTTTCCACAAAAATATATAATGAGTGGAAAGCATTCAAATCATGCAGACCACAAGACTCAAATTAATAATACAACTGAAAGTCTGAGAAAAAAAAACTCACTGTGAATTTAGTCCTAGATGTTTTTTTTCTTAATTTGACAACCCTTACTATGACCATCAACTTTATGGCAGGAAAAACTATACTTTATTATTAAAAAAGGAGTTCAATCTTCAAGGTCATAACCCAACAAGTGATTAAATTGCAGATCAATCGTGGAGAAGAGAAGTGAGTAACTGTTGAGGAAAATCTTGGGTCCCATATCCTGGCTAAGATTACAAATGAGCGCATATTGGGTAAGGATTAACTGGCAGTCAAATTCTTTATCGAGTTATTTTCTTTATTTTTTTTTTTGAAAGATATATGATATATCCTTTACATTTTCATACAAAAATATTACATTTTTGGAACAGTTTGAATAAGCATGCAATTCTAATCATTTAAAATCTAACGATGTAAAACATCAGGACATATCCTCTCCTATAACACTCATTATAGACCTACACATGTATTGAAGACTATTCTATTTCAGATGACAATACATGTACTTTCAATGGTTTTGAACCAAGCTACTTTAAGGCTCAATCTTCAAGAGGTTAAGGGTCATCTCGAGCTTTGGTAGCAAATTTGAATTTCAAAAGAAATTGTAAAAAATATTAGAAATCGTTGATCCTTTACTGATAAAGCATCCAGAAAAATCATAGGGTGGTGTGATCCAGAATTTTTATTCTTTTAATTAAATTTCAAGAGATTGCTGATATCTGTACACACTACATATTACCAACGCAGATATGCATGTAACTGTAAATGCATTTGTTTGGCAATCTGATCAAATCCCCATATTGCGAATTTAAATTTTTTTAAATTTTGTATGTGGATAATTGGTATCTTCTAACAAAAAATGTTAATGTTGTTGGATCCTACATGAAGTCATTACCTGGGCCCCGTAACAGAAAGTTAGCGACTGATTGCTAATATGAAATCAATCTCTATGTGCACTAGGTCGCAAAATATCAATCCTACAATTGATTGATAGACTAAGTGTACAATCAACTGCTAAGCTTTATGTTAGGGGGTACCAGAACAAAAAAAATGACCTTAACCTGTTGACTACTAAAGTCTCATTCCCCTAGGCTTAATACAGGAACCACCCAATTTCTGTAGCCAATGTGTTAATAATCTGAAGAGATAGACAGAACTCTCCACTGGAGAGAAGTAACCATGTAGTTGTACTAATCTACCGATCTAGGACTACATCTGGGCCGGTTTCATAAAACTTGTTATCAATAACAACTGCCCCTTTTCTATGACAAATTTACTCTCAGCCTATCAGATTCAAGGATTTCAGTAGCTTAGAACAATTATTGTTACTTGTTATTGATAACAAGTTTTATTAAACGGGGGCCTGGTGTTAAACGATGATACAACGGACCACTAGAAACATGCAAAGTCATGCATTCTTACCCAGTTCACATCTAGTTCCTGTTCTTCCTGCAGGGCAATTGCAGATGTATCCTAATAGTCCTGATTTTTCCACGCACTGGCCTTCTCCGCATATTCCTATCGGAGACCAAGCAAACAGGTGTCAAATTCATAAAGATTCTGGTTATATTCAATATGTACATGTGTATGTATTGACAGGACATTATATATTGAATCATAATAAACAGCAATGCAAACTTTCTCCACAATGGTCATACCAAGAATATACTGTAAAACCTGAAACATTCATATGAATTTAATGTTCGCAAATTTCTCGAGCGGTTTAGACTCGCGAAAGTTTCACGCTGCAAAATTATTGAATTACAACTGACACAACACTGAATTTTTGCAGTTGTTTTAGCCAAAGTTTCTTGCTGTGAAAAAAGTTGTCATTTAGAAATCGTGAAAGTTTCATGTCACGAATGTTTCTGGTTTTAATTCTGGTTATATATTAATATCTTCGTGCACTGTCAGGTCAACCTATCCAATCATAGTACATTATTCCACAATAGTCACCTTTGGGATTTAATCAACTTACAAGTACAGGTACCTGCAGAGTTGGTTAATTTAAATATCCTTGATTTGTTTTTCGAATCGCCAATTTAAATTTAAAAAACAAAGAAATACTTTTATTGTAGGTTTGGTTGCTGCACAAAAAAACTCAGTGAGAGTTTTGGTACTAAAAATAATGTCTGATATTAGATCTACCATTATAATTTTTTTCCTTTCTATAGGAGTAACATTTAGGGCTATAACTTTAAAAAATCAAATGAATCGATTTCAACCAAATAAATCAAATTTTTTTAATTTTTGTTTTAAAAATCATGATTTTTTTTTTCCAACCCTGAGTATTACTTGTATGGAATACATTTTGCATACATCATCGATCAGTCAACTAATAATCAAATCTATGAACACTCTGTATTACAGCTACCCACCTGGAACACATCTGTAACTAGCTATTTCTTCGCAGTTGGTGCCAGCAGTGCCCAGGGGGCAACGGCAGCGATATCCCTGTTCTGCTCTCGCCTCCTCACACACTCCTCCATTAGCACAGGGATTGACTTCACATGTAGGACACTGCTCCACACCTACCCTGGTACGGGCACTGTCAAGGACCAACTCTCTATTGTCGACTATCAGCTGACTAACACAACCTGAGGGGAGAGAAAAGCAGCAGAAGTGGCATGCATTATAAAAGTGTATGAAAATGGTAATTCAAACATTCTTCTACATGTACACGTATGTAAGATTTTCTGTGAAAGAAGCTTAGCAAAATATTGTGCAAAAGAAGCCACCTCTTCAATGGATGAGGGATTAATTACTCCTAATTACATCTAGACAGTTTTTCACCCTCATAAGTACCCAACCTTCTCTTTAAGACCAATTTAGGTAGAAAAGATTTGTAACTCTTTATTTGCTGTGGACTTTCCACTGCCACATTGATTTTAGTGCATACATCTATGTTCCATACACACAGTATGTGTGACAAAAGTCGACTGTGGTTTTCAATTGTTTGCTTTATTAGTTGACTAAAGCATACAAAGAGTTACCTAATAAAGACTGACGTCTGAATGAAATTCATATGAAATATCTGTATAGCATCAAACATCATCCATTGCAGACCTGGCTTATCATGGCACTCGGTGTCGCTAGCAATCTGAAAATAGGAAATATTCTTCTTACCGATGAATCCTGTGGTGAAGCCTGCTGTGCGTGGGATCTCGTCAAAGTTCGGTACACCACCCAGGTACAGGTCCTGGACCAGATCCAGGCCTTGGAAGTTCCCTTGGGCTCTACCTTCTACCTCAGGTAAATTATCCACCTACATGTATAAACAACAAAGAAGTCTAAAGAAAGTCATACAGACCGTGGCCAAGAATATACATTACTAGTTTCTTGTACAGTGTAAGAACACTTTGAAGAGAGGGGAGGGCATTTCGTGTTATTAAGCTGCAAGATGAACACTGAACAAACACTATGGGGTCAGTTTCATCATAAGTTTTCTTCTTTCTTTTTTTTGTAACTTATTTTTTTTTAATGGAAATCATTTGACCATGCATAGTTGCTCAAAAATGTTGACGCAAACTGCATTTACTGCTATTAAACTTTCTAATACTTTTTCCAACTAGAATGATACCAATTTGAACAAGTTTCCTTTTTCTTTAAAAGCATGAAATTCTTGCTTGATTGATTGATATTACCTGTAGGTATCCCCTAGTCATGTTCCTCCTGATACCAATCGTATGCCACTGGCCAAGCTCTACAGGACGATCACTCCTAATGACGGTGGTTCCCGCTCCAAGCTCGTACCTGAACTCGGCGTAACCCCTGGAGAGACCAAAGGCGAAGAAGTCCCCTGTCCCATCAATGCTCTGACCATTGTATAAAACAAGACCTGCAGGATGAATGGAAAAAACCGTAATATAAACTGTGTCAAGGACTAAATGGGACTAGGACTAGATCCTGGTTGCTTTCTTCAATACAAGCATAAACACGCTTTATTTAATAGCAGTCAGGTGAAATAGACCATCAAACCTTTTCAAGCCCTTTTTTTCAAACCTAGTCCTAGGGTCAGAGACTGGATCACATAACATTGCTTTCCAATAGCTAATCTCTGCTGAGGTCCAACTGCACTAAACAAGGTTTTCACCCTCTTTCTCAAATGAAGTAGTAAAATCAGAATTGATTTTATTATTTGCTAGATAAATCTATGTACCTACCTATTTGCTAGTCTTCCGACTACGCAAGCCATTCGAGTAATTAAAGTCACGACAGTGCATATACCCCCCTAGGATCACGCCTTCCTCTGTGCACGTACGCATGACGCGCGCACACAATCCTCCTCTTTACGAGCAGCCTCAGACAAACTTTGACATGTTGCTAGGCAAGGAGTGGGGTAGGAGGGTGGGACATAGGTAGGTACATAGATTTATCTAGCAAATAATAAAATCAATTCTGATTTTACTGATTTACTACAATAAATCAATGTACCTACCTATTTGCTAGACCAGCACAGATTCAAATGGGGGGCATGTCCCAAGAGGAAGGTCAACAGGAACCCAAGGATGACGTTGCAGCTTGCAACGTCTTGTTAGAAAAAGACTCTTCAGACAGAACATCTTTTAAATAAAAAGATGTGAAGGACGTGGAGGAACGCCAGTAGGCTGCCCTCATAATGTCCACTAGGGGCACCCCTTGGAAAAGAGCCCAAGAGGCACTGATGCCCCTGGTATCGTGAGCACGGGGCTTCCCATCAGTCAATAGGGCCTCCGGCCCAGCTGCCTGGATCGCCTCGACTATCCATCTAGAAATGGATTCTCTGGAAGCGGCGGAAAAGGGCTCTCGAGTGATGACAAAAAGCTGATCACTCTTACGAAGAGTCTTAGTCCTATCTAAATACCATTTCAAGGCCCTCACCGGACACCAGACCTTATCCTCCTGCACTGAGGAATGGTCCGACAGCGGTCTAAGAAAAATCTCAACTGGTCCAGAGGAAGCAGTCTGATTTTTGGCAATAAAGGAGGGCTTGGGTATAAGTCGCACACCATGGTTTTCCCAACGGATGTGACCCGGTGTTATACACAGAGCATGAAGAGTACTCCTCCTCTGTGCCGAAGCAATAGCGACTAAAAATAGCGTCTTGACCGTTAAATGGTGAAAGGACGCTTTACCCAAAGGTTCAAAAGGTGGCTTCGCAAGCACGTCAAGGACCTTGGGTAGACTCCAAGAAGGAGTCAGGCTACGAGTTGATGGACGCTGCAAGAAGAAGGAGCGAGTCAACCTAGCCAAAAGAGGGGAGTTGGAGACTCCCGAACCATCAGCAAAACCAACGTGGACGGCGGCAATAGCCGAACGATAGCCACGTATGGTTGAAATCGATCTACCCTTATCGAAAAGGGAGATCAAAAAATCGGCAATAACACCGATAGGGGCTTCACGTGGCGAGACACCCTGATTCTCGCACCAAGAAAAGAAGGCCCCTAGACGAGAGTTGTAGAGATCTCTAGTGGAGTCTCTACGGCTTCTCATTACAAACTGGGAGGCCCTATCGGAGAGCCCCGAGTTTCTGGCGTCTTCCCCAACAACGGCCAGGCAGTCAAGTGGAGGACCGCTGGGCGTTGATGAACAATCCCCGAGAGGGGTTGAATTATCAAATCCTCCCTGAGAGGAAGGGGAAACGGCTGGCCGGCCAGGAGACTCAGCAGGTCTGGAAACCAATGTCTCGCTGGCCAATGTGGAGCTATCAGCAAGAGCCAAGCCCTGTCCTCCTTGACCTTCCTCAAGACCTGAGGGATCAGAGGAATGGGGGGAAAAGCGTACCCCCGGATAGCTCCCCAATGGAGGGAAAAGGCATCCATCGCCCACGCCTCCTGATCCCGAACCCGCGAGCAATACCTCGGGAGTCGGTGATTGAGGGTGGAGGCGAACAGATCGATCTCCAGAGGACCCCACACCTCTTGGAGAAGAGCAAACACCTCCGGATGAAGAGTCCACTCTGACGGGAGGCATTTGCCCCGCGACAGAAAATCCGCGATCAGATTTTCCTGACCGGGAATGTAGGAGGCTACCGGAATAATGTTCATAGACCGGCACCACCTCCACAACTGGGCAGCTAAGGTGTTCAGAGAGGAAGACCGAGTGCCGCCTTGGCGATTGATATAGGCAGCTACTGTGACATTGTCCGTAAGAACGAGTACAGTGCGACCAACAAGACCGGGCCTGAAATGATGAAGAGACAGGCTGACCGCCATCATTTCCAAAACATTGATATGGGGCATAACTCTCAAGTGAGACCAGTCCCCTGAAATCATCTCGCCCCGGCAATGACCGCCCCAACCGAGAAGGGAGGCGTCTGTCGTCAGAGAAACTGACGGAAGAGGTGTACAGAGAGGCTTGCCTTGGGCAAGAAACGAACTGTTCGACCAGGGGGCGAGAAGGAGCTTGATATCTCTTGGGAGTGGAATCCACCCCAAAAGAGAATCTTTGCCCGGTCTGTAAAACTTGAGGAGGTGCCTCTGAAAGGGCCTCATCAACAGCCTGCAGTCTGGTAAGACGTCGACTAGACTGGCCAGACGTCGACTAGACTGGCCAGATAGCCCAGGAATTGAAGCCATTGTCTGGCTCTGACCCTGCGGGCTACTCGCAATGACCGTGCGGTCATGGTGATAGTCCGAATTCTGTCCCGACTGGGGCGGGCAAGCTGATTCGGGATATCTATCTCCGCACCCAAGTACACCGGGGTACGTGTGGGAGATAATTCCGATTTTTCCCAGTTTATCAGAAAGCCTAAGTCTTGCGTTAGTCGCAGTAAAAGGCATAACTGATCCAACAGGAGGGACTCTGAGTTTGCAACTAGGAGCCAATCGTCTAGATAGACGAATAATCGGAGGCCGCGATTCCGTAGAAACGCGGCCAGGGCCGACACTATTCGAGTAAAGACTCGAGGGGCCGGCCTCAGCCCAAAGGGCAGGGCACGAAATCGAAACGTTTCGCCCTGGAACGCGAATCCCAGCAAATTTCTCGACATAGAGTGAATGGGAATGTGAAAGTACGCGTCTTTGAGATCGAGGGAGATCGCAAGGTCGTCCCGCTTGATCAAGGGCAGAATAGATGCCAAGGTCTCCATGCGAAAATGCACTGGAGGTATAAACCTGTTGATTCTTTTCATGTTTAGAATCATACGTAAACTTCCCGAGCGCTTGGGAATGACAAAAATTGGGGAGAGACAGAGATGAGGATGATCTCTCGCCCTTTCTACAGCGCCCTTTCCCAGCAGCGTGGTGATCTCTGAGGAGATGTGCTGCTGGAAAAGGGCTGACATTGGAGGCGGGCGGATTCTGATGGCGCCGTTTGGAATCGGCTTTATCAGATCTATGTAAAAGCCGTCGCGCACGACGGATAGTACGAAGGCGTCGCCGGAGATTGCCTCCCAAACTGGGAGGAATCTCTGGAGCCGCCCGCCTACACTGTCCACAAGCACTCGGGGTAAGGTATCAAAAGGCCGACTTGGGCCTGACCGTGCCCTTGGCGGCGGTCTTACGCCCCCCTCTTCCTCTCGCCGAGCCTCTACCACGGTTGCTCAGGGTAGGGGTCTCAACCCGAGGGATAGTCACAGTCACTCGACGATTTGAGCGGTTAGCGCCTGTCGAGACCGACTTAGACTTCGGAAAGGACCGAGCAGGCTGAGTGGGCAAGAATTGTCTGGCCATCTCTTTTGCCTGTTTGCGACCCTCTATCTCTTTGAGGAAGACCTCGTTAAACTGGCCCCCAAAGAGTTTGGGATGAGAGGAAGGGATACCCCGCAAGAGAGGCGGGATGTCTTTCTCTAGCACTCCCAGTGTGGAGAGCGCCAGCTTGCGGCGTTGATGCGTAATGTCAATCGCCGCTGATGAGAGCTGAGACCACTGAAGTCCAGCTAACAAAAGCAGGAGTTCATCCAACAAATTGGAGTCCCCCTCGGTCACATTCAGTTCAACTGATCTGGCCCGAAGGCGTAACAGTGAACCCAGGTACGCCGAAAGCCTTAAGCCCGACCTGACTTTGGTTTCAAAGTTCACTAGGGGCTTCTCGGCGGATCTATAGGACTGAGACTTGAAATTGATATTCAAACGTTGTCCCATACCCATAATTTCCTGGGATAAACCCTTGGCTGAAAAGAAGCCCTGGGTATCATCCCGATAGAAAGAGAAGGCACTACCAAAGGGGCGTCGGGTAGCCCGACCCGCATCGGCGAGTGCCTCCCTATCCCCATACTCCTGTTTGAAGTCCTCTGTAAGAGGAATACCAGGAGACGGGCCATGCTGTCTGAATAACAGCGATGGCTGATCACTGTCCGACTGGACTTGGGGGAAAATTTCTGGCATATACTTCTCTAACAGGGCCTTGGCATCTGCCGCCATAGCCTGACAAGGCTGGGGGTCGTAGCCGGCCTGAGATTCTGAAACAGACGGGGTAGAAACCTGCGAGACAGAATCAATTTCGGGAGAAGTAGTCCGGTGGGGAAATTCCCATGGGGGTGGATATGCCCACGGACCAATGACAGACTCCTCCCCCGGCGGGGCTCCGAGAGCCGCAGGCACGGGAGGAGTAGGTCGAGAAACCGCATTCGGACAAAATTGTCCCAGGTTCTCATGAATATCGGAGACCGGGAAAACACCGGGGTCCGACTCGGGAACATCCTCCATCACAGTGACAACTGACTGGGGAGAACCCGTCTCAGTAGCCGGCAGCGTCGGGGGATTAGTATCCCAACCATGCTGCTCAGCAAAGAGTCTCATTAATCTGAGCAGCTCAGATTGAGAGTCGGGGGGAAGAGAGGGCTGAGCCTTCTTACCCGACTTGGGTTTATCCTTGGATTTACCCTTCTTGGCTTTAGGCTTCTTAGCGGGGGTGTGAGCCACCGTAATAGAAGGCCGTTTAGAAGCACGGGAAGTGTTAGGCTGCAGTATAAAAGCCTCACTACCGAAATTGTCCGGGCCGGGCTCCCCAGTGGGGAGAAGTAATTCGGCCGCAACTCTAGGGACTGTGCTTCCCCGACCAGAGCCCCGATTCGCATTGACTGCCGGGGAGTGGACGGGCTGCTGCATTGCAGCACTGCTGGAAATAGCACCCGGAGCACTGACGTTGGTCAGTGGCTGGCGGGAACCAGCAGTCTTCCGCTGCGAGAACCTGCTCGAGGAGGAGGTCTTCTTAGCGGGATGCGGATTTACGTTACCGGCTGTAATTCCCCCAGACACACCGACGGTGGTCGGATGTCGGGGGAAGCCAGTAACACTGGGTGAAATCTCGCTAGGCACCCCGACGGTGGTCGGGGGTCGGCAAGACCCAGTAACATCATTAGCTGACCGCTTAGCGGTCTTACCAGTTAATGCCCCCTCCAGGCTCCCGACGGTGGTCGGGGGTCGAGAGGACCCGGTAATACTAGCTACCGCCCCCCCAACTGCAGACGCGGTGGTCGTGAGTTGGAGGGAGCTAGAATTGCTAATGACGGGTGTTCGGTCCGAAGACTTATGAACACCTAACTTACCTATACAGCCTGTCTTGCTCGACGCTCCCGGTACAAAAATACCAGAGCGAGCAGACAGACTGACGCCCTTACCTCCCCTAACCATCGTGTTTGACTCGCTGGTAGGCGAGCGAAACACAGAGGTCTCCAACACACTCACTGGGCTGACGCCCTTATAAGTGAGAGTAGTGGACGGGAGGGAAGAAGAATTGGAAGAGCCTGGAGGTAACCAAGACCTCGATTGCTCTTCCTCCGAAGAACTCATTATCACCTGTAAGGAGATATAAAAGAGTCAACAATAAACAATTATAAAGAAAAGGGCGTACAAAGCGAGAGTGAAACGGAATGGAATTTTCCCGCGCAATGTGTGGAAAATTCCATTCACGCACTACGAACAAAAGAACACTCTCGTAAGGGTATATGCACACAACAGCCACACACACGAAACACCAACGAAACGTTACAGGGCTGAGCGCCCGGCAAAACGCCAAAGCGAATGCCCTGGGCTACTATACGAAAGAGGTGAAAAGTGAGGTATGAATATAAGCTCAAATATCACCAAAAAAAATACGTGACAGACATAAACCGACACTAAACAGATAATAAACAAGTCTAGGACGGAAAAATTGGCAAAAGTCACCCAAAACCGCGCTAAAAGAGTAGCAAACTCTGAATTTTTGCGCAAGATAGTGACTTAGCTGCAACTCTTTAGGCTGCGAGAAGGAAAGAGGAGGATTGTGTGCGCGCGTCATGCGTACGTGCACAGAGGAAGGCGTGATCCTAGGGGGGTATATGCACTGTCGTGACTTTAATTACTCGAATGGCTTGCGTAGTCGGAAGACTAGCAAATAGGTAGGTACATTGATTTATTGTAGTAAATTGTATAGTTTATTTTCAACATGAATACAGACAAGTTCTCCAACATATGGTCTTCATTCAAAACTTCGATCCGAGAGACCCAGTTACAGAAAAGAGTAGTTCTATAATAAATAATTCATTGCTGGATTGGCACAATTCCTGAAGGAATGTGCGCTTCTCTACCTATTACTTATCTACAGATGAAATACATGTATATGGTAACAAAAAAAGATGAGACGAAATACATGTTAGAGAAGAGAAAGAAAATAAAAAGAGGTTTGATAGAAAATATCAAGGGTACATTTAGCTGCACGGACAAGAAATTTAGATGTAGCAACCCAAGATTATAAAGAGAGATAATATAGTATCTGAGCTCCAGAGCCCATTCTTGTTTCACAAGAGACCTACCTTCTGGGCTTTCAGGTTTGAGGGACAGCTGAATATCAAACTCTCTGTAGGCATTTCGAAGTCTAGGATAACCAATGTAGGACTGGGGCATCTGCATGAAGTACGGAATCAACTCTGAAAATGGAGACAAAACACAAATCAGGAAATTTCATTATCCTATGCAGTTTATGCATCAGTTCATGCAGTTGAAGTCAACAACTTTATGAAATACCAAAAACATATACATGCACATGAAATCATGAGACAGAGACTAATTAACTGATGCAACATTATATATGAGATTATAATCAGTCACTTTACAACATGAATAATGGTATAATATACATATGTAATAATGCGTCATCCCAGCGTATATAAGTATATATACTTTTCTATTCATACAAGCGTTTATAACTAAAAATAATTTCAAAATTAAACTCTACATTTTACCCTACATTTTACTCTACATTCCCTTGTGTTCTCTTTAGACAGATTTGACTGTAAGCACATTCTCCTACCTCCAACAACAAGCCTTGCACGGTATTCCGAGGACCCTCCTTGGTTGGTGGCGATGCAGACATAGGTTCCTTCGTCTGCTTCCTGCACGTTGGTAATCGTCAGGAGGCCGTTGTCAATCTGGTAGTTGTCTGGGAGCTCACCGTCCTCCTTGTGCCAGGTGATCTCTGGCGTAGGGAAGCCACCAGCCAGACAGCTGAATTCCAGTGTGGCACCCACTGGGGCTGTGCGTGTCGCTGGGACTACAGTCAACTGTGGAGCAGCTGAAAAAGGGACAGAGGAGATAATGGGACTGATTACAAGCTGACAATTAGAATTGAAATCATTGTTTGATCGGCAGAAGGGCATATTATACAAATACAAATACAAATTTATAAAGTGCAGAAACTACAATGTATGTAAATATATTCTACTGTGCTGCTGTGAGAACTCCTGATATGCTTAAAGCTATACTACTACATGCATAAACAATTTTGGGTAAAACCTTCTAAAATAATATTTTGTAACGAAAATAAAGAAAAATAACATTACAAGCAATCACTGCAAAAAGTTTTGACAATGTACAAATTGGAATGTCTTGCGTAGTTGTACAGTCAGCGAAACGTCAAAACTTAAAATTTCTAGTTGAGCGATTGCCGCCTAAGAATGTGTCAGATCACCCATTTCTCACCTTGGACATAAAGGAAGACCTGTGAGGTCCTGGATCCAACGATATTGGTGGCTGTGCATCGGTAGAAACCGGCGTCGGACAGTGATACCTGAGGGATGGTCAATCGGGCACCCTGTACGACCACCGTGATGGGCATCTCACTGTCCACCTTGGTCCAGGTGACCACTGGGGTCGGGTCACCCTTGGCCAGACACTCAAAGGTAGTTGATTCACCAATGCGGATGTAGTGGACGGTCGTGTTGACAGTGATCTGGACAGTTGGGGCAGCTGAAGAAAGAGACAATGCAGAATGGAGTCATGTCAAGTATTATTACATATAAAAACAGACAATTACATGATTGTACATGTAAATATATTCCTGTAGAAGAATTATACAAAGAAATTCTAAATAGATTAATTTAGTAGTTCATATTCATATTTCAGTCTTGTTCATATGGTAGGACTGAAAAATTAAAGAATGTCATCCTTATATTTCTTCAAATACACCATACAACAAAGTGCATTATGTACATGTACTACTACAGATATGGAATCAATTAGTCAAGAAACATTTGGCTTCTCTGCTCAAGAATTTGGGGAAATCTCAGTGAATCCAAATTGAAATGTCAAGTACAGGAAAACAAAAATGGCATTTTTTTTCCATTGGCTGATTTCTGGTGTACTCACCATGAAGGAAAAGCCTGGTATATGCCTTGGATGAGCCAGCCTGGTTGGTAGCTGTGCATACATAGCGTCCTTCATCACCTTCTTGTAAAGAACTTATGCTGTTGGTAGGAAACACAATGTTACCATTAACAGAGAATAGGGTTGAACAGAGGCATACTAAAGTATTTTGTTCAATGATATTCTCTGATTTGTAGTTACCAAACATCTTTTCTGTTACCATTAAAAACACAAGGCAGTTAACATCATCACCATCATCTCAATTGTAACCATCACTATCACCATCATTGGCATCATCATTATCACCATCATCTCCATCATATATGACATCACCATTATCATCATCATCACCATCACCATCATGGGCATCATCATCATCATCTCCACCATCATTACCATGGTCACTATGATCACCACCATCAAGATCATCATCATAATCATCATCATCATCACCATCATAACCATTATCAAAATCATTATCAAAATCATCATCAAAATCATCATCATTAAAAACACAAGGCAGTTAACGTCATCACCATCATCTCAATTGTCATCATCATTATCACCATCATCTCCATCATATATGACATCACCATTATCATCATCATCACCATCACCATCATGGGCATCATCATCATCATCTCCACCATCATTACCATGGTCACTATGATCACCATCATCAAGATCATCATCATCATCATCATCACCATCATAGTCATTATCGAAATCATCATCAAAATCATCATCATCAGTGCATGCAATGCTGACCTGAGAACGCCATTGTTGATGCGGTGCTGGGGTGGTAGGAAACCATCCTCCTTCTCCCAGGTGATCTGTGGAGGAGGACTGCCAGTGGCTTGGCAGGAGAACTCCACAGAGCCACCTATGGCCCTTGTCTCTCGGGCGGGAGCAACTGTCACAGTGGGAATGACTGGCAGAGAGACACAATGAAAGTATTATCATCACAACATTGTACATGCATAGCATTTTGAGGGCAGTAACATGAAATCCAATCCACAGACCCAAACAGAGCCCTTTATTCACAAGCTGGGGCAATAGTCACACCCACTGTCAGTGCAAAAAACAGAATGAAATTATAATCATTGCAACAAACTCCATTTTTAAACAGGTTCATGTAGTTCTTTTTCAGTTGATCCCACACACCAAGAGAATCCAAAATGAGATTGCACTTGCTCAATTTAGTAAGAAGACCAAGTACAATTTAGATTTGACATACTAAAATTCCAAGTAAACAATAACTCTTCTTCTCTTCCCGCAAATTTCTATACATAAGTAAAACTAAATAAGTGGATATCTGACCACTCTTTTGAGCCTGCCTCCTCGTGACTATATTGATTTCAGAAACCCTTACTCTATACCATTATGACTCCTTGAATCAAAGCCTGTTACATCAATGTCAGCGTATTTCATTTGTTAGGGAGAGCTAACACAGAAAAGTTTTATACCAAAATCACATAATACCCGGAGGGTTAAGAAACTTCATCCATTTTTTTACCTTGTACTCGGACAGTCATGTAGGATTCCCTGTAACCTGCCGTGTTGGAGCATATGCATCGGTACTGGCCTGCATCAGCGGCGGTGGCTGGAGAGATCTGGAGGATGCCACCAGATTGGACTGCAGTTGGAGGAAGGGATCCGGCATACTGAAAAAAATGGAGATATTCATAAGGTGACAGTAAATGGAACTTGTGGGTGTGGGTAAGGGGGTAAGAATATATTAACCCATTGCATACTCACAAATGCATCAAGTTTGATAGATACTTCTTCCATGAGAGCCTGTTTCTATCACATCCTATCTGTCACTTGATAGTCAAACCTTTAAACAACTTTCCCTCAAGGGTATCAACAAAAAATAGATTATATCTTTCTATACAGCTGACCACAGTAGAAGGTTTGACTACATAATCCAGTGACAGCTTTCAGTCATGTCGTCACTGTTTGAGAAGGGAATAAGCAAGGAATCTTTAATATTTGTACAACTATGACCCCACTGCAGGGGTGTAATCACAAATCTTACCTTGGACCATTCACAGCTGATGGGTTGGGTGCCTTCGGCCATACAGGAAATGCGGATGATCTCTCCTGCAGTCACCGTCTGAGTGGTTGGGCTGATGGTTAAGCTGGGCGGAACTGCCGACAAGACAAAAGCAGTGTAATTTTACAATTCATTTTGACATGACCTGTTACTGTCATTTAATCTTCAGTTCTGGTCATGAAGGCAAAAACAAAAAAACATTCTCACATAATCCAACCAAACATACTCTGAAATAACTACAAATAAATAATGTTGGTAATAATTGATTTATTTTAGCCAAAAATTGTCAAGTTCATGATAGTAGAAATGACACTGAATCACCTAATTTATCTCAGAATTGTTGAGATTCCTCCTTTCGATTTATATCGAAAACAATCATATACATGTATGCTCACAGCAGCCTTTACAAATATGAACCAATACTGCATTATCAAACCAATGCCCATGGGAACCGAGTGGTCTCTGTATTAAGTGACAATGTGAGAATGCAGTAGTCAATGGGTTAAAATCAGAGTCTCACCTAAAACATAGAGAGTAACGAGGTCCTGTTGATACCCATGCTCATTTCCCACTATGCAATAGTACTGTCCGCTGTAATGAGCCCTCGTCTGTGGGATGGTCAACAAGCCATTGCTAATGGAGACAGTGGATGGCATCCGCTGGCTGACTCGCCTCCAGGTGATGGAGTAACCGGGCGGGGTTCCAGGGGAGATGCAGCTAAAGGAAGCAGTCTCTCCTTCAACAACTTCCAACTCCCTTGGTGTGATTTGGATGGATGGAGGATGGGGCTGGTTGCTGTCAGAGACTAGAGAGAGAAGAAGATAAAGAAAAGATAGGAAAGGCATCAGTATACAGTATTCATCCTGTTCATTAACATCATTTTCATGCGTCACTAGTACAACCCTTCCTTTTATCATGTTCTCATGATCAGGAATCACTCTTTATCCTGATCTTTTTTTCTCATCAACGTTGTTATCGTGAAGAGAAACCATCAGATTCTTCACCATCTCCATTACCCCATCACTATCAACATCATTATCCTTGCCCTTCATATAATCTTCGTAATCATAAGTTCAAAAAAATTGCGGCTGTTATCATTTTTAGTCACAATCAATTCTTCCTCCTCCTCCTCCTTCTTCTCCTCCTTCTTCTCCTCCTCATTTTTCTCCTCTCATCCCTCTTCTTCAACTCTCCTCTCCGCCTCCTTTCAGCTTCTTCATCCTCTTACTCCTCTCTTCTCCAGGAGACCCATGTTCACTTACCTCTCAACAGCAATTCCTGCTCGACATATCCTGCCCCATTCTCTGCTCTACACATGTAGCTTCCAGCATCATTCATGCTAACACTTTGGATGTAATGCATAGCACTGGACTCCTCCTCCATGTTGAATGCAGCAGCAATGGGCTGATACACCTGTAGGTCAATCAGACCAATAAAAAATAATCACTCCCTACCATGTTCCATCAAAACAAAACTACTAATTTGACCGAGGTATGACAAATTGGACAATATTCAAAATAATGGGTGATATGCATGTATCAAATGTTCCATTTTCACACACTAAGCTTCTACACTAATTACTATCAAGCATATTAAATGGAATATACAAGTAGTAGAAATGGCCCAATGGAAGACGTCTACAGGAAATTTTCAGCCAAGAGAACATAATGTATCTACGGTGCATTCCTCAAAAACCGAACTTCAACCCTGGACCACACACTTTCCGTACCTAACCCTATAATATCTAACCCTGTATCCTTGACGAAATAAAGCCCCAAGCAAATGTAACCAGAGCAAATGTCAGGTCACTGAAAGGAGAATCGATTTTTAACCCAGCACTATAAAGACTATCTCTTATGTTCCGTACCTGTTCATTGTTCATAACCATCCACTGGACAGTCGGAAGAGGTTCTCCTGTAGCAACACATTCCAAGACAGCCGTCTCACCGACCCGGAATTCTGCAGGACTCCTGGGCGTGATTGTCAGCTGAGGTAGACCTAGAAAGTGTCAAGAAGAAGCAGTTAGTATCAGGATGCAACAAGGGTCATAATATGAAGGATCCATGAAGGGTCTGCATCACTGACATCGCAAATCAACAAAGCAAACCAAAGGTCAAAAGGTCAATCCAGGTAGATACAATGTACACGTCCATACACAATTATGTATTCATATCATGCACGTATCAAACTGAATAGCCTATTTGATGTCTTTCATTACGGTAGCAAGTCATGGCAAAGACATTTTACAATCTCTAAGAATGCTATTCCTTCATAAAAGAATACAAATGTTACATTGATTTTATTTGTATATACAATATTTCTCTAATTAAACCCATTCAAGTGAAAAATCAAATTATTCAACATTATAATCATGTGGAATATATAAACATCTCGTCACATTCAATCAGAAGATCAGTACATGTTCAATGACAACAGAACTTTCAAATATGTATCACAGAAGCAATACTGCTGCTGGTACGCTGTAAATCACAATGACTTGACAACTAACCTTGTACCCTGACAGTAGCTGTGGCAGTAGTAGATCCAGCACTGTTAGTTCCAGTACAAATATAGGCTCCCTGGTTCTCTGATGTTACCCCCATGATGGTTAGTACTCCCATCTCATCCTAATTGAATATAAAATGAGATTAGTTATAATGACTGTTGACTGGTAATTATTTTATAACCGGTGATTTGTGGTGGTGCATTTACAGGTAAACCACGCATGACAAAGGTGTGTGAGTAAACTTGTTACTACACAAGATATCATTCAAAGCCTATTTATCTCCCTTAAGAATGATTAAATATTGAATATTGTTAGCACACAAAAATTGATGATGATGATGATGATGATGATGATGATGATGATGATGATGATGATGATGATGATGATGATGATGATGATGATGATGATGATGATGATGATGATGATGATGATGATGATGATGATGATGATGATGATGATGATGATGATGATGATGATGATGATGATGATGATGATGATGATGATGATGATGATGATGATGATGATGATAATACTGATGATGATTGTAATGATGTTGATGATGATTGTAATGATGTTGATAATGAAGATAATTATAATGGATTATATAGCCTTTATATAAAAACTTTACTGGCACTTGTTTCAAAATTGTGCCTCAAAGAATAGAACTCTTACAGTTAGTCCTTAAAGGACAGATGACAAATTCCCTAAATGTATTTTCTCCTTCAACATTTTAAATAAACATTCACAAATACCAATTCAGGCAAATATCAAACACTGGAAAAGATATTAATACAATTTGTGTCAACAAAACTTAACAATGCCCGATTCCAAATCTGACCTGTGTGTTGGATGCCAGGGCATTGCCGTTAGCTCTGCTCCAGGAGACGGTCGGAGTGGGGATGCCAGAGCGGATACGGCACTGGATCTGGATGTTGTCTCCATCTATCGCTATGTAGGTGGAATCTGGAAGAATCTCAATGACAGGAGCCTCTCTCCCTAACAATCAAGAATGAATAAAACACTTGGATGAGCTACATGTACATATACATCAGTTTTAAATTTCTCCTCACAGTAATAGGTTATTCTTGACTGTCTTCAAATAATATTTTAAAATAATAACATTGTAAAGCGCATTGAAGTATTCAATATACATATACACTGTATGTAAGAAATGGTCTCATGGAAAGCAGTTTTGTAACCAACAATGTACAAATAAAACTACTAACAAATAAATCATAAATAAAATGCATAAATTCTGTGCTACTGACAAATGAATTTGAGAGCCTATATTTCATCACTTACTTTTTTTTTTAATGGGATCTAACTTTTAGAAAGGAGAAAATATAAATTCTTGGTCTAAAGATCTACAGTACATTTAAATTCTTGGGCATGATTTGCAGTCCAAAAGAAGAGAACAGTTGAGATAAACTGCACAGTGTTTGTCATATTCAAGAATATGGCTAAAAATTTCCTGCTGTATTTCTATGGTCTAGTAATGTACATGTAACAAGGAATAAAGAACACACATGCAGTGACCAGAAATTACGTCTAGATACAAAGATAAAGGGTGAAGCAAGGGTAGAAAACAAACAATTTCTAGACAGTGCAGCTGTACACTTATTTAAATTTGCCAAAGTTATCATGATACAATTTACTCAGACACATGAAGAGAACAGTGAAGAATGTACAGAAAGGTGAAACAAAAAATTTAGTGCAAAAATAAAGCTGGATAGCTGGACTTACTCTCAATCTCCACATAAGCTGTAGCAGTGTATGAACCAGCAACGTTTGTAGCAGTACAGCTATACATATCTCTATCTGTAACATCTGCGTTGATGATGCGAAGAACTCCATTCAAAACCTAGGTAAGGAAGTGTTTTGAGAAGCACGATGGGCTTTTAATTTATTAGTGCATAATTTAGAAGAGATGTATGTGTTTATTAAACAATTAATATTCTTTAATTAATCTAACCAACGAAATGCCCTCTCACCATCTAGAACCTGCTTTCTCATTCCATCAAACCATCCATCTACATGCATCTATCCTCACAATCTATCAAATTACTTCTTTTCTCTATCCATCTGACCATTCATATGGTAGACGCATCTACCGATCCATCCATCCATCAATTGAACAGTTATCCTATAAAGAAATCTACACTGTATTTATCCTGCCCACTCCCCCTCCCCATCTGTCAAGATGTGAATATGCAATCAAAAATCCAGTATTTGGATGTAATGTACATTTATACATTTTCATAAATTTAAGAACATAAAATCTAAGAACATAAAATCATCATCCCTTTTCTCTCAGGAGTCTACCAAGGTTGTAATGTATAAACTAACCTGCTGATTATTAGTTAGGGGTCCACTCCCCCTTGACCATGTGATGGTGGGGGTAGGTACCCCAGTGGTCAAGCAACGAAGGACCTGGGTGGCCCCCTGGGTGATCACCACCTCATCTGGATCAATGCGGGCAGTTGGGCTCCTGCGGCTATCTGTAATGAGGAGTAATTTCAAGTACTTGGTCAAGTTTTTCCCCACGATGTGATTTGATTGCAATGGTTATGCTCTACTGCGACCATGTAAAAACTGTGTGCTATATGGTGTACAGACTATTATGCTGACATTCAGCTGCACTGAGCTATGGTTGCTACATGTATGTCATAACTAAGTTATGTCTAAAAAAGATCCAAGTTAATACCAAGACTGAAGTTTAGTCCAATTCATATTTGCCACGGTGGATTACCAACTAAATTTTGTCAAATTCATTTCATGGTGGCAGCGGTGGGATACAAATCAGTTTTTGTAATATATCAGCTGACTAAATGTTACTAAAAAACAATAATTTGATGAGAACAATTTCTCACCGGCTGGGAACTTAATTTGTTTATGCAACCCACATATTTCTCTTACAAATAACTTATTTTATCATTCAACTTGAGATTGTGCATCATATCTCAAATACTGGGAAATTACAGCAGAAATTCTTTCTTAAAAAGTCAAAATGAATATAAAATGTAATTGATAATCTTAATATGCATCTATTGATTCTATATGCTTTAAGGGTATTAATAAAAAATTATGACGTCCAGCTGACCTGTATTAATGGTGACTTGTGCGTCACTATAGTCTGTTCCATGGCTGTTTGTTGCAGTACACCTGTACACCCCTTCATCTTCATAGGTCACCGATGAGATGACAAGATAGCCGTTCTCCTGCCGGGCACTGGACGGCATGTCTCCATCTACACGAGACCACATCCTCTCAGGAGCCGGGTCACCGGTTGCCTGGCAATAGAAGATGACTCGCTCTCCCTCACTGACAGACTCAGAGGCAGGGCTGATGGTTACTGATGGGATACGGGAAGCTGAAGAGAGATATAACAAAACATAACTTTCATTGAATTAGGATTCATACCTTCAGTAGTATTTAAGTACTAAGGATCAGATTTTAGGAATGTTTAATGTTATTAGTTTCAAAAGTATGGACAAGAAATATTTAATTATCAATTGAATCATCTGTTGTTTCCCCTTGATGGCCCCTATTTATGGTGGATACAGTTGTTCTGGCCAAACTTCATCCAATGATTCAGTAATCATTTCTTTTCTAAGTGATAATTTCTGAATACTTACGACTGACATAGAGCACTGTCCTGATGGTAGCCATGCCAGCAGAGTTGGTGGCCTCGCAGAAATACTCAGCTTCGTCTGATGCTCTTGCCCTAGGAATCACAAACAGACCATCCTCGAAGGTAGACTCGGAGTTGAGTACTCCTCCCTGACCACCGGTCCAGCGGAGAGTGGGTGTGGGGTTGCCAGTGGCAATACACCTGAACTCAACGCGGTCTCCCTCCGTAATACGGATGAAGCGAGGCTCGATACGGACAGTGGGCTCTAGAACAGATGCTGTAAACAAAATTTTAAATGTAAAGACTCATGTATACATTTTATGGAGGTCACTTGTAATTATTGCTGATTATCATGTGCTCTATGTAAACCAATAAAATAATCATAATTCATGGCTTGAATTTCAATGAGTTTTGGGGTATGTGTATCCAATAGGGCATGGAGGGGTTCTGATATATTGACCCAAATGGCCTAATTATTTCACGCACTCCAGAACAAGAACTATGTGTACAATACTTCCAATATATTACTACAGGTTTTTTTATTCATACATCAAATTATTTCCTCCTGAGAAAAAATCAGTTAGGTCATTTCTTGTTACATGTACCTGCAGGAAGTACTAACACTGCTGGTAAAGTATTACCATGAAATACCAAAACCTATTTCTTTGTTATACATGTACATAATTAAAAACATAAATTCTCCTAAAGTTTAAAACAAAAAGTACGTTGAAAACCTCTATATGGTCTTTGACCTGTATGCCTTAGTTTGGTTTAGTTTAGTTTAGTTTAGTTTAGTGTATTAACTCAATCACCCTCCTGGGGTATGCAAGTACATACAAAAAATAACGATTACACTTTGGTGCAAGCAGGCAAGAGATACAGATAAAGAAAAAATGAATATGCCTAACAAAGTAAGATAAGAATAACAATATATTTGAAGTGATATAACATGAAATTGTATTTATATACAGGAGATGGAGCTGAACATACTACCATGCTAAACAGATCAAATTTTACAACAGGCACTGTGCCTGCTTATAAAAGGTTGGTTAAATCTAAAACTAAATAAAAGGTTGGTTAAATCCAAAACTCTTTAGCCTAAAGGTAAAGTATCACTCACACGTGACGATAAGAGTTGCATAAGCATCAGCAGTGTCTAGATGGTTTGAGCCCATGCAGACATACTGTCCAGCATCCGATAGCCTGACAGAGTCCAGGGTAAGAATGCCCATAAAATCCCTGGCATTCGGTGGCAGAGAGCCATCTGAGCGACTCCAGGCAATTGTGTAGGCTGGTGTCTACGCAAGAAGGAAGTAACAGTAATGTACATCATAAACTCTAATTCCAACATGCACGTGATTACAATTATTTGCATGTGTACCTTTATCATATATTGCAGCATGGTTGGGCATGTATGTCCTTGGCATTTTTCGACTACGTAAAAGTTGGGTTCCAAAACTCTGGTCAAAGTACATGTAATAATGGCCTCTTTGTCAAGACATGCATATACTACTTGTCTGTTAACTTCAAACAAAGTTTATGTCATATTCTTCATGAAATTTTTATCAAGATATGCTATAAATGAATGAAATGTTCAATTGGAAAGATTATTATCAATGGAAGTCTCTATACATTAGTGAACACATGCTAAGCTCTTAAAAATTACCAATGGATAAGATATTTTGTGATTACGACCAGAAACATCCTGATCACTTCAACAGTTAGCACCTATCATAAGAAAGGTATCTTATCCAAAGTAATCACTCTGTAATCAGCAGGTTAGATTAAAACCAACATGATTTACACAATGTATGTATCTATCCTCTTACCTGACTGATACCTCGACAAACAAACTGAACAGTTTCACCTTCGGGCACTTCCACAGTCTGTGGGTCATTGATTACAACTCTCATAGCTTGACCTAATAATATCAAAAACAATTTAATGGAGATTTTTTTTTTTTTTTAAACATGCAAATTGTAACTTGACTGTAACATATATATAAATTGATCACATCAACGAATGAAAGTTGTTCTTTTCTTATCATAAAATGAAATGTTATAATACTTCATATACATGTAAATACTTTACCCCTCCTGTGCTGTGGACATTGAATTCTGCAGAAAATTAATAATAGTGTACTCTATGTCTGGACTACGACAAGCTGGACTTTCAATGGAATAGAACCAACAAAATGTATGTATTGTGAAGTTGGTTCCAAACAAACATATTTTAGGTCACGTCGGACAATGAAGCAATCAATTATAATGAAAAATTTGACTTTTGGACATCTATTTCTGGTAACATGTTTGTTAAGCTAGTGGTGCGGTAGGAGTTAGGAAACAGAGTACTGTCTAATGATGCATTTGCATATAAGTTCAAATGTAAATTTTTATATCTTGGTTAGGGTTTGGTGTAATCCTTGGTGCAGGGTGGAAGTTATAAATTTGATTAGTATCAGAAATTGACTGCAAAGCAAACATCACCGTATCATGCGTCATATAATCTCCCGCTCAAACTTACCGACAACCTCCAGCCTGACTTCTGCTGTTCCTGATCCAAATCTGTTAGATGCAGTGAAGATGTAGATACCTGCATCGTTAGCTCTCAGATTACGGATCTGGATAACAAGAAAGATTAGGAAAACATTCATTAGAACCATTCAAGAATGTTTATTCTGCACGGTTCGTTTGGGGTTCCATATCACCTTCCATTACTACTTCTGTAATGAGATGATACAAGTTTAAAGATTGAAACTGTACTCTTAATTATATAAAAGTGACCTACGTGTAAACTAGTTTATAGGGGTGCACAGGAGTTAACTCTAAGTCAAATTCTGCACAAGAGTTTTACATGTACATAATTCATGTTCAAGGAGAATCCTGCAAAACAAAATTAGGGGAATACTGAGGTATCAAAGAACAAAAAAAATATGAAGAAAAAAACAGAAATGAGGAAGAAAAAAAAATAGAAGGGAAAATCCAAAGCGGCGATACAATTTAAGTGAATAATGTGGCAAACAAAGAGACAGAAAAGACAAAATGTTATTTTTTTTTAAATAGATTGAAACAAATCTTTCACAAATCTAAATCTTAAATTCCTCATTACCTGTATTCTCCATGATCCTTGTTCTACGTAAGCATTAGGAGAGAGAGGCTGACCATCGGCCCTCCTCCACTGTGCACTGGTGTAGTTACCAGATATCCTAACCTGAAAGATGATGGTCCCTCCCAGAACAGATGAAGCCTCTGTTGGCGAGGCGACAACAGTGGGAATGCGGTCTCCTGCAGGGGAAAATGGAAACGGGTGATTGTGAGAGTGAGGGCATCAACAAGAGATATGATATCCATAAGGCAAGTGCAAGATAAATATTAATACCATACTTTTATAAATAACAGAATTTACTGGAATAACAAACAGAAACCGACAGTGAGAGTAACATTACACTTGATGTTTAGACATGCCAAATCTGTTTTCACCGTACTCGATGTCTCTTCTCGAAAATCCTGTTCCCTATAAAACGTATAGAAGAAAATCAGTATTCATACTGGAGTTGTCAATAGCCAAGGCTTTTAATACTGTCGAGGCCATTTATCCATTTCTTGCAAAAACAGTTGATTCCTGAAGTATTTAAATATGATGCTTTGACATTTTTGAATTCTACAAGTTAAACCAAAAATGTATATGTTCAGTCTGTATATGACTATGTACATCAAGGTCTCTTTACAATTTGTCCTTGTAAGCTTTTTTGGAATCTGACAAGAATTTCTGGCATAAATCTAGGTCTATCTACATGTAGATGCTGGGGTATTCATGATCTAATAACTGACATGCAAAACCATCTCATGGGATCAAAAATAAAGAAAAAATATACACAAGAAAAATGACAAACACTTTTTTAAAAAGCAACATTGTTGCTTTTCACTGAGTTTCGGAAAATAAACAATGATCTTGAACTAGCAAGCTACAGGGGTGTACCAGAATTTCAGGATGTTACTACCAGGGAAAATTTCAAACATTTAATACTCTAGATTATATATATCAGGTCCAGACTAATAATATTTCATGGATATTTCAAGCTTTTGTTCTTACCTGTGCTAAGAGGGTTACATGACAGGCCTGGTGTAGTGGGACTCCCCTCATATCCAGAAGCACAACTGTTGATATCAAGCCAATCAATTATATTTATTACTAGGAATTCAGCTCTCATTAAACCTACCAGGTTCATAAACTATTTATAAAGAGAGTGTACAGGATATATTTTTTTCTTCATTATTTCACTTCTCAGGTACATTTTTATCATCTGTTAAGAGACAGCCGTTACATCATATAGCGCCCTTCTGGCTCTAAACAGACGATATGTACATGAATATTGCTCTACAGGATAAAATGATATAACATGTACATGTATAAACAATGATATACTCAAGATTCTTTATTTATACTTCTATATTGATTTTTCATATATGCAGAGCACATTGGCATGTTAATTAGCATTATACTTTATTTTCTTTAACATCAAGTAAACAACAAACAGAAAAAAAAAATTCTTCAATGTATTAAATGAGACGTTCATCTATATGTATGATACGGCGCTCAAATTATTACCACTCCCTGTACATAGCTCTTTCCGTTATTTGTTTTCAAAATTCATAAGATGGGGAAATACTAAAGTGTCATGAGCATTGCATGAGTTGAAGATATGTGTGCCATAAAGAAACAAATATTTTTCTTTTGAAAATGCTTTCAGATAAATACCACAGTCACACCAACAGGACCAATACCAGACGGACAACAGAACAAAAGTTGACATTATCCCAAATAGCCAAGAATCGGTGGGTGTGGATTTGGGGTTGAGTCAATTTGGTGGTGTGACTACTCGGGTATACATCCAAAATCTCAACCCGTTGACTACTGAGTTATCTCATTCCCACAGGCTTAATACAGGGACATCCTGACTCCTGTGGGCAATGGGTTAATAACACATCATATGGTTTTGTTTTTTTCTTTCTCTTACCTTTCACATCTCCTCCCAGTGTATCCTTGTCGACAAGCTGTACAGGTTGGACGGCCATCAGTGTCCAAGATACAGGTTGGAGAAAATCTGCATGTAAAAATTAGAAAATACAGTGATTACCATTCAGGAATAATAATGATGGTGATGATGATGATGATGATGATGATGATGATGATGATGATGATAATGATGATAATGATGATGATGATGCTGATGACGATAATCATCATGATGATCATGATGATGATGATGATGATGATGATGATGATGATGATGATGATGATGATGATGATGATGATGATGATGATGATGATGATGATGATGATGATGATGATGATGATGATGATGATGATGATGATGATGATGATGATGATGATGATGATGATGATGATGATGATGATGATGATGATGATGATGATGATGATGATGATGATAATGATGATGATAATGGTGATGACGATAACCATCATTATGATCATCATGATAATGATAATGGTGATGATGATGATAATGATGACAATGATGACAATGATGACAATGATGACAATGATGACAATGATGACAATGATGACAATGATGACAATGATGACGATGATGACGATGATGACAATGGTGATGATGATGATGATAATGATGATGATGATAATGATAACAGTTATAATAGTCAAATAATTTCTTGGTACTGCAAAATTTCAATATGGCACGAAAAAGAGACATGATAACGAAGCTTTTCGACCTGCACTCATCAGGTTATCACGCAGGTACATAACAAATTACTTGAAATCAACCACAGTTAACAACAAAATTATTCATACCCCTTGGAAAATTCTAGTTTTTTGCATTTTTCCTAAAAATGAATGGTTAAATGAAGTTACTTGCACTTCACTTGAATACATTTAGTTATCATCTGCAAATGAATGCCGTTTCCGGTTTCACCTCATTTGCATAACAATAGAAAAGGTGAGTTATCCAAATTGGGCGATGTTCAAAATTATTCATACCCTTGGTGATTTACTGACTTTGTCAATCAGTATGAATCCGATCCTTGTGATTAATGCTTGTAATTCACTTTATTCTAATACACCGTCACTAGGCTTCTGGGGAGGGGTCTCTGCTGGGATATCAGGCCAGTACCTGTTCTCAAATGGCTCAATCTCCTTGAGGATGTTGTCCACACATGCCTTCACCTGACCTTCAGGGAGTTCATCAGATTTTGTGTCCTACAGGTGATGCAGTTATCGACTTCATGATGACAGGACTATGATATTGAAATTTTCGGTCATTTATTCCAGGCATTTTAATGAAAATTCTGTATCTACTTATGAAGCAAAGCACCATTCCTGAAGAGCCCTTCCCTTTTGCACTGCCTGTGGGAGGGTTCACCTTTATTCATTGGCCCCATTCTTAATCAGAGTGCTCAGGAAGGCCATGTTGGTGATATTAAAGTCATTGCATGACTCTAACGTCAGGTCACCATGAATAACAGTATGTAACCTTTGAGTACCATACACATCCCACATTGACTGTTACTGTATATCATTCTTCATATGGTATATTCTTTGTATCTTTGGTATGAAAGCTACAATCCTTGATATCAAAATGAATGTAAACCAAATTTATACCATATGCCCTCCATGTTACCAGCTGCAGTGCACAAAATGCTACCACTTTGACAGTGCACTGGAACATAAAGATCAGTATTTTAAGCTTCACTACAGTACCCACTTGCAGGTGTCCATATCAAAAATGTGTCAATCAGTGTAACTGAATAAACTGATAAAATTGGCACCATCCAACCTTTAGACAACTACCATGGCCTCCCTAAACATTCTTAATAATAATGGAACAAAAGTATCAGGAAATACCTTCCCTTGACAGTGCAACAGTGAAGGCCTCTAGGGAAGTCCCTCCAGGAAGAGTGCTTTGTATCAACTTAGAAATACAGAATTGTCATTAAAATGTAAGGAATATTAACGAAATATCAATATCATAGTTCTATCCTCATGACGTCTAAAACTACACCACCTGCAAACACAAAATCTGCTTTAAATCCACCAAATCCCCTGAAGACCAGGTGATGGCATGTGTGGACAACATCCTCAAGGAGATTGGGCCTTTGGAGACCAGGTATTGGCCTGATATCGCAGTAGAGACCTCCAGAAGCATTGTGACAGTGTGAAGAAAGTGTTACAAGCATTAATCACAAGGACTGGATTCATACTGATTGACAAAGTCAATAGATCACCAAGGGTATGAATAATTTTGAACATCACCCAGTTTGGATAATTCACCTGTTCTATTGTTATGCAAATGAGGTGAAACCAGAAACAGCATTCATTTGCAGATGATAACTAAATGTATTCAAGTGATGTGTAATTAAATTCAGTTAACCATTCATTTTTAGGAAAAATGAAAAAAACTAGAATTTTCCAAGGGGTATGAATAATTTTGTTGTTAACTGTATATTATACTTGGTGAACCCGGATGCAACTTAGACGCCGTAATTTCAGAACAATCGCAAAGCTTGGACGAACTCCTTTTGTCTGCACAGAAGAGGTTCATGCGATTGTTATATACCTGCGTGATAACCTGATGAGTGCAGTTCGAAAAGCTTCGTTATCATGTCTCTTTTTCGTGCCATATTGAAGTTATAATAGTGATGATTATGATGATTAAGGTCATGATGATGATAATGATAATACTTCTACATATACTACTACTTTTTCTTCTACTTTACTACTAATAACACTTTGAAAAATAACTAATAATATCTGAGGAAGAAGAGGAAGAAGAAGAAAAAGAGGAGATAAATTTAAACTTACTCCAAAAAAATTTACATCATTCAACTTCACACTCATTTTTCATTCTTATTGTGGTTTTTGGAACACCTGGGGAGCGTTTCATCAAGCTTTTTGTCGGTGATTTTTACTGACAAATTTGCTCTCAGCCAATAAGATGCAAGGATTTCAGTAGCTTATAACAGTTGTCGGTAAAAATCACTGACTAAACGCTTGATGAAACGCTCCCCTGATAAATTATAAAATCAGAAGTAAACTCTTTGGAGACTCGAGCAGAAAAGCCAACTGCATGTGACAGGGAAATGAAATCCTATCTAAAAGGTTGAACTCACTGGTTTGAAGGGAGGGCGAGAGGGCAGGCACACTGACGACAATCACCTGGAGTTCCAGCAGTTGCATCACCATAGAATCCAATACCGCACTGGTCACAATATGGACCAACAGTGTTGTGAACACAGTTCTGAGGATTTAGACAAATTCAAATTCGTGTAAATTACATTTCAACCAATCTCATCAAAATTTCAAACATTTAATTTCTCCCTTAAAAAAGTATACCATTTTAAGCTTGCTTGATGCATAGTATACAAATTGACAGCAAATATGTACATGGACTGCATCCCTCACATTACATATACAGTATTTCAACAGAAGTGGTGCGAACTGAGCATTTCAGATCAGAAATCGAAGTGAGTCAATGGCACACAAACTTTCATAAGTTAATGAGTGAAATAAGAAGAATAAATATCCTACACTCTCTTTTTAAATGTACAAGTGACAATTTTTACTATTATTTACAATCCAATAAAATATAATGTGATGTACCAACCTTGTATGATTTCCTATTTTCTATGTTGTAAAATGTGGGATCAAAAAAATATAATTATCCCTTAATCGTATCACAAGTTGGTTTGGAAGAAAAAAGTCCCAGAGGAAGAATCTTAAGCCTATTTTGAATCCTACACTTTCAAAACATACAGACATTTGGAAATGGCCACCATCACAGTCCGAAAGAAACCATTCAGTTAACTCTTTATTTGCCATGGATTGAAACCTGCGACTGCCAGATTGTTTGGAGTATTATGATACAGTGAAAACTCGCTATAACGAGTACCTTGGGAACATGGAAATTACCTTGTTATATCAGGAATCTCCTTATATCAGGGTAAAAAAGCAAAATGACATAAAGACCTGGGACCAGCAAAATTGCCTTGTTATATCAGGAATCTCGTTATATTGGAGATTTTCCACTATGCATGCACACTGTAAATGTGACAAAATTCTAATGTGGCAGTACTGTGTTTGTTCCACTAGTCTACCAAAGCCAGGAAAGAGTGGTTTGGCTCAATAACTTTTGATTCAGAGCTCTAAAAAATATACCAGATGCATGAGTAGAAACAGCAACAATTTCTGCAAAACTATGTCCACTTTTGTTGCATGACCGTATTCCGTTTGATGCCAGGAATTTCAAAAACGAGAATAATCTTTAAAATCCTAAACGTGGCAACAATCACGAGGTTAAAATTGTTTTTATTAAAATTGGCCATTTTTCCAACTTTTCAGAGTTTATAACCATGTATATTAATTTAAAAGTTATTACACCTTATTAGATCCTTTGGCACTAAAAGAAAAACATTGTTGCCAATTTGAAGAACAAAATGTGATCATTCTAGCCCTTAAATATTTTCCTGTCCTGGGAGTTAAGTCTGGCATGAAACTTACATAGCAGACTCCTGTCTCTGGGTCACACTGGTTGGAATGGCCATTGCACTCACAGGGTACACAGGTACCAAGGTAGAGACCACCACCTGATCGGGTGTAACCTGGGGCACAGTCCTGTAAAAAAATATGTATTCAGCATTTTTTAGTCAGGGTGTTGGATGCTCCTTAATGATAGTGTAGTAGATCAACTTGGTCTGAATAATTTCTGTCATCATTTAACATCATAATCATGATCATTTTTCATCATCATCACTGTAATCATCACTGTCTTCATCATCGTCACCATCATCATCAATATCAACATCATCCTTTGAACATCATCAACAGTCCTGTAAAAACACATTCATCTTTTATTAGTCATGGTGTTGGATGCTTAATGTAGTTGATCAACTTGGTCTGAATAAGTAACACTTTTTTATGTTATCATCACCATCAAAATCACCATCAAATTCACCATCATCATCACCATTACCAGCAATATCACTATCACCATCATCATCATTACCACCATCACTACCACCACCAGTATCACCATCACTACCACCGCCATCTCTTCATTACTACTTAATTATTAGGCTATATCTCACCTCACAAGACAGACCAAAGTAACCCTGAGGACAGTCACATCTCTCTACCTCCAATGCCAAATTCTGGCCAGTGTTCTGAGAAACTACATCAAAGAGAATGAATTACAATGATTGCATTAACATAAATACATTTATAAACAAAAGTATCATACAGAATTGAATATACATACCTCCAAGCAAACAAGGAAAAACAAATTACGAACCTGAAACAAAGTTTTTAAATAAGAAAAATATCCAAATTAGATTCATTCACTTCTAAATACCTTGTGATCCATGACTTATCCACTATGCAATAACAATATGCTCTGTGAACATGAGATTCTTCTTACTGGCAATGTCGAGTGAGATATCCCTGATACTACTCTCCTGCATGTCAGTGTGGTAGCTGGCACGAATGAGGATGTTACTCAGGTCAGCCAGGGCCATGAGAAGATGCTCCCTGGTTGCCGGGTTACCGTCAGGACGAACAAAGTTATCCTGTATTGAAAAGACCAAGAGAGATGGATGACAATACCACATATGTGCACCATACTATTGCATGGAAAATTCTGGGAAAGAAGATAGAAGGGGAAGAAGACAAAGATGAAAAAGATGGAGAATAAGAAGGACAAGAATAGGTAGAAGAAGAAAAATGATAAAGGAGAGGAAGAGGAAGAAAATGAAAAGGAATAGGAAGAGGAAGAAGAAGAGGAAGAGCAGGAAGAAGAAGAAAGCTGTAGAAGAAAAATAAGATGTGGAGGGGGGAAAATGAAGAAGACGAGCAAAATGTGCTTAGCCAGGGCCATGAGAAAATGCTCCCTGGTTGCTATGTAACCATCAGGATGAAAAAATTATCCTGTATTGAAAAGACAAAGAGGAGTAAATGAAGGAGCATATAATTCACAGCTATCATAATACTGCATATGAGAAAAGAAGGAGAAGAACAACACAATGACTAACAGGAAAAAGAAGAAGAAAAAGGAATAATGAGATAGAGCAGGAGGAGACAAAGACCATTAGGAAGAGGAGGAAGAAGAAAAAAAATAAGAATAAGAGAAAGATGAACAATAAGAATGAGGAAAAGATGACAAAGAATAAGAGAAAGAAGAAGAAAACAAAAAAGATGAATAACAAGAAGAGGAAGATGAGTAAAAAACAAGAATGAAGAGAGGACAGAAGAAGAAAGACGAGATAAATGAAGAATACAGAGAAGAAAATAAGATATGTGGCCATACCTCTACAATTTGGAATGCTACAGGGCGTGCTTCATCAGGTTCCAAATTAGTCGGCTGTCTGTACACCAAGACAATATCATTACCCTAAGAAAACAAAAGAAAAAAACATTTTCAAAATCTTCATTCACTTGCTTCATTCCAGTAACCCAATGAATATTAAGTCAGAGATGGGGTCTATATTATCCAAATAAATTTGTATCCATCAAATTAAGGATACACATAGAAATGTATGCAAACAGATGACACTTGTTTTCAATGAATCAAATCTAAATTGAGGAAAGCAATGTCAGTGGCTGAAATAACCATATGAAGAAAATAGATTTAATTAGCAAACATCTGTATATAGCAAAGTAACAGTTGATTAACTTTTGATTAAATTCTGCAACAATACCAGAAAACATTTTTTTTTCTGAACATGACTTATGACACTTGAAAAGTTTATTCAAGAGGAAATATATTTACAGTTTGGGACGGTGAATGGATAAGTGACACAGACTTTGTTAAAATGTGCATCTTTCTGATACTTACAGTGATCTCGACATCGTTATCAGAGATGGGGTTTCCCCGAGCCTGGGAGGTGGAGTAGCTTACTGTATACCTCAAATAGCCACCATACGCTGTGATCTATGGGAGATGAGCGAAAAAAAGATAATACAAGTGAGTGTGATTTAGATAAAACAGAGGGGAAAAGAGTATCTTTTAGTAAAAGATACATGTACATGCATAATACATGTCCATGTACATAGAATATAAATTATCCATTACATCGCCATTCCTTGGTGGACTTAAAAATCCCTGACATTGGTACATACATGTATTTCAGTGCTAAATTTCAACCTGTGAAATGCCTTGGTCCTCCAAAACCATTTCCCCCAGGGGTGCTGTTATCCTACTTCACTTAAATTTTTAACAGGCTTACAAAAAATATGGCCAATGGGCAGAGAGGGCAGAGAGGGCAGAACCTTTGCTTGTGCAACATTTGCTCTAGGCTTTGTTTCTTTTAACAACAACAACAATATAATAAATGTCTCGTTTCCCCAGGGAAGCCTCGTCAGTATTAATCCTGTTCTCACCGAGATTCCTGCAATCGTATCATGACCCTAGCTTTAGCCCGACTACCACAAAATGCTCAAGCATCCTATCTGGTACCCATTTACTTCACCTGGGTATAACGTGGCAAATGTAGATTAATGTCTTGTCAAAGGATGTATACAACAGAACATACCTGGTTACCCCTGTACTTCGGGGGAAGCTCCCAGTAGTACACATCTCCTGGCAACTGGTTGAATTGAGAGAAAGCAATGCTGTTGGAAGGAGGGTCAATTCCAAATCCTGTGGTAATCCTCTGTGACTGTGCTCGGTCAACGAGAGCGACATCACGTGGATCAGAAGGAGACTGGAGGTTGACTCGGAGCTGTAAAAAAAACAACATACAAATAAACATTTTTGAGACGTCCGGATATGATGCCAAGAATACATAACTTTTTTTAAAAGAAGTTCTTTGGTAAAATTTTCACATTTCTTTAGGTATTTAACTGAACATAAACCAACACATGTTGATACTCTGAACACTCTGAATTTAATTGAAATTAACTGAATATACTCAACAAGCAATTGAACTGAAATAAACTAACAATAAGCAAACTATACACAACCAAAGAAAATAAGTGAACTGAATATCACTGACTAAACATGAAGATGAACTGAATGGAAGTGAATACACTGTAACTGATCTGAATTAAAGTAACCAGAACCCAAATAAACAGGTTTAAAGCAAATAATTGGACAGAGTTTATTGACTTGGACTAAACAAGAACTAAACTGAAGTAAATTAATGAAGTTCATCAAGTGAACTGAACTTGACTGGACTAGACTAAAATCACATGAGATACACTGAACTAAAATGAACAGAAGTAAATTTCAGTCACTAGAACTCAATTGAACTGCACTGAACTAAACCGAACTTAATAACTGAACTGAGCCAAGTGAAATGAACTGACCTGAACACAAAAATGAACTGAGTGAACTGAATTGAACTGAAATGAGTGAATTGAAGTGAAGTGAAGTGAACTGAACTGAACCTGAATGAAACTGAACCTGACTGAAACTGAATAGATGTGAACTTACTTGTTGCCTGAAGTAGTTAGAGCTGGTGCATTGAACGGGCAGTCCTGAACAGAAGCATTGGGTACATCCCTCTGGGCTGCTAGCAGCAAGGTTGAAATAACCTTGTTGACAGTAGTTACAGCTATCTCCTGCAACATTCTCCTACAGGAAACAATACGATGACCCCAAACCAAAATCAACTTCATGTAGCTTTAACTAAAACTTTATAGTTCCTTTGCCGATAGCACCCTGACAACAAGCTCTACACTCTTAAAATCTAATCACATTATTTTCCTATGGGAAATATGTGTATATACATGTACATTGTATGTATACATTGTAAATAACCATCAATAGGCCTTGGAAGTTTAAAAAATGTATAGTTATACAGTAAGAATTATACATGACATTTCAAGATTTAGATATGATCTGACTTTAAAGAAAGCTTCATTTTTGTAAAATCTACTAATACCTGGAAAAAAAGCCTAAACCTTTAAAAGCAAAGAAAAGTTTTGTAACAAAAACTGTTGCTTTGTCCCCAAAAATCATTATAAAGTGCAAAATCCTCACAAAACTTTGCTTCTGTGCACCAGTTTTGCCCCAGTAAGCTTACCTTACAGTCACAGCGTCCATCAAAACATTGAGATGATCTGGTTCCTCTTCCATCACATTGACATCCACCTACAACCAAATAAAGGAACTAGATGAATATTCGACCGCGCGCGGTCGGAATTTATGCCTCCGCCATCACCAGATTGGAAATGTATGGCATACATGTACACTCTAAAAAGGATTGGTCCAACAAAATGACAAATATTTTCACTTAAAATGCACAGGAGACAGAAAAATTTATTTCATTTCATTTTCATATAAAACTAGAAATATTTGATAACAAGGCTAAAAACCAGTAATTTCATGTAATTTGATGTAAATTGACCTCTGTGACCTTTGAACTTTGACCTACCTACCCCAAAATCTAATCACTTCCTCTTTCTATGGGGATACATACTAGTACCAAGTTTGAAGTTCTTACCTCAAACAGTTCTTGAGATATCGTGGTAACGGTGCTAAAAACCAAGAATTTTTATGTAATTTCAGGTAAATTGACCTCTGTGACCTCTGACCTTTGATCTCCTTACCCCAAAATCTAATCAGTTCATCTTCGTATACGGTAACATACTAGTACCAAGTTTGAAGTTCTTACCTCAAACAGTTCGAGATATCGTGGTAACGGTGCTAAAAACCAAGAATTTTTATGTAATTTCAGGTAAATTGACCTCTGTGACCTCTGACCTTTGACCTACTTACCCCAAAATCTAATCAGTTCATCTTTCTATGGGGATACATACTGGTACCAAGTTTGAAGTTCTCACCTCAGATAGTTCTTGAGATATCGCGGTAACGGTGCTAAAAACCAGTAATTCCATGTAATTTCATGTAAATTGACCTCTGTGACCTCTGACCTTTGACCTACTTACCCCAAAATCTAATCAGTTCATCTTTCTATGGGGATACATACTGGTACCAAGTTTGAAGTTCTCACCTCAGATAGTTCTTGAGATATCGTGGTAACGGTGCTAAAAACCAAGAATTCTTATGTAATTTCATGTAAATTGACCTCTGTGACCTCTGACCTTTGACCTACTTACCCCAAAATCTAATCAGTTCATCTTCGTATGGGGATACATACTAGTACCAAGTTTGAGGTTCCTACCTCAAATGATTCTTCAGATTTCGCGGTAACGAGAAGTGGGACGGACGGACGCACGGACGGACGCACGGACGGACGCACGGACGGACGGACGGACAACCCGAAAACATAATGCCTCCGGCACCCACCTTCGGTGGGCGGAGGCATAAAAATCCTCGTCTTCGATAAATAATACATGTTGAAGAAAAGTGTAGATGACCTTCGCTTTCCGACTGCACCGCCCACCAATTTGGTGAAGATAACTCATTGGTATAAAGCTTTTCCTTCTTTCAACTTTCCCTTAAAGAGCTACATCATACAATTTCAAGCAATCAAGAATTTGTAAGTTTTACAATATCTTTTTTGTTGTCGTGTATGTGTAAAAAGGAACAATGATGCAGAGAAGTAACTATGTAGCATAATATCAGTTGGTGTACAGTGTACTTCTACACAAGTACAGTGTACAAATGAATGTGTTAATAATTGAATTATCTATAATTTTGGAGTATATCGCCACAAGCCAATTCCCCACTCCTCCTCTCCTGCTATCCCATCATGATCATTTTCAACAATTTTGGAATCGCTTACTAATCTTTCACAATGTAATTGCACGACCAGAACTCAACGTTATCTTTAATAAAGTTAGGAGTTTGATGAGTGTTAGAAATTTACAATCACATACCCTGAGGTCTGCAATAATCTCCTTCTCTGGCTGGGTCTCCAGTATAACCTGGTGCGCAGCTTTAGGGAAAATGAGATACGTCATAGATTAATTTCATTTATTCAATTCATTTACCGGTATTCACATCTCTTGAAAAGTTTTTTTTTTTTAATTTAACGAAAAAGAAGATTTTGGGGTTGTTTTCATTCATGTACGTACCTCCAAGTAAATAATACAGTCATATATCAACAGATGTTTGTATAATAGAACCGGTTTTTAAAAAAATTACTGGAGGAAGACATATTAGCTGTTACAAACAAAAGCCTTTAAAGTTAAAATCAAGGATTAGGAAAAAGTTCAGCTTACTATAATTACATCAGAGATTAGGAAAAAGTTCAGCTCACTATACATGTAATTAAAAATTCAAATAATTGGAACAAATAATATGAATATAAACATGTTATTACAATTCGATCATCAAATCACTTTCTAAAACCGACATGTCCCTGATAAGCTTTTCAAGAAAATGTATTTTCAAACAAGTGAATTTTCCTTTAATTTCAGGAAGAAAAATTGTGAAATTCCGGACTGTTTTTTTACGAAAACGAACAGTTTGAATTATGTAAATTTCCCCAAATTCCTGACTCTTGGAAATTTTTGAAAAGTTGTGAAGATTTATTTGAATGATTTCACTGACCTTTCACATCTTCTTCCTGTGTAACCTGTAGGGCAAGAGTCACATGTCAGATCGTTGTCAGTATCCAGGAAACAGGTTGGTGAGAATCTAAAAGAATGGAAATAATCAAGATGACAGAAGATAAACCAAATCATATTTATCTTCCATTGTGTTAGATTATATCTTGATGATCCATTTATATTTAACCTTATCAGAGCTACAAACATGTATGACAAATACAAGTATGTGAATCATGTTCTCAATCATGCTGCCTTTTTGATATTTCATCATGATACAAACGTTGCTCCATGTCATCAACATTCACAAATCATTACGTGGCAGAGAATTTCAAGAAAAATACAAACTTTTCTTTGTCAAAATATATTATATAACATACCAAATATATTTCTAACAAAAAATAATCAATTTTGAAGTATAGTGCCAACAATGTAATACCACTCAAACGTGGCTACATATATATATATTTTACTAAAGGGTACATTAGGTCGACACCTAACAATGCAGTTTATTTCGTCATAATAGCAACCCCTACATTAGGTCGACAGTTGGTACATTAGGTCGACAGTTGGCTATAGAAATGAGACAAAAACTGTCCTCCTAATGTACCCATTAGGGGTATTTATTTATATATATATATATATATATATATATATATATATATATATATATATATATATATATATATATATACATTTTAGACCATGGTGGAGGTTACAACCATGATTTAGACCATGGGTTAAATTAAACCTCCTTCATAAATTTAGGCCTTAGAGTAACGGCACAAATTCACAAAAGAGGTTTATCTAACCCATGGTTTAAACCTCCATAAGCATAGTGTGCGCATATGTCCTCATGTCCAATGGGAGGATAGCAATGTGCTTAAATATGCTTATTTATGCTTATTTTAGTCCTCGGTGGAGGTTTAAACCATGGTTTAGACCATCGTTTAAGATAGACATCTTTCGTGAATTTGGACCATGGACTTTATATAATTAGGAGTTTTCACATGGTGAATTGTCAGATTTCAAGAGCAAATTTGATACATCTTTCACATTCTAAAATAAACAATAACTGACTGCTGTATCATAATATGCTTACTGGTTAGATGGGATCGCAAGGGGGCAGGTACAGGGCAGACATCTTCCTCCCTGAGTTGGGTTGCCATAGTAACCAGGTGCACACTGTTCACAGAAGCGTCCATAGGTGTTGTCTTGACAGTTCTGCAAAGAAATATGTATGGGTTCTCATTCGTTAATTATCGCATCTTGGCTCAATTCAAACGTCAATCTTGTAGCTATCACCCTTGATGACCAGAGATTTCTTTTCAATATGAAGGTTATTGTGCACTTTCTTTAGAAACACTCTACTTCTTCTTTTTTCTCTGTCTGTCTCTCTCTCTCTCTCTCTCTTTTGTTTAGCATTCAGATAATAGATCAATTGCTGCAGGTATTTTCAGTAATAGATTTTGCAAATACTATGATTATGACAATGAAAATTGTTGACATAAAATGTCAACAATAATATAAACTTGGGGATGAGGCACTATCATCTCTCTGGATAATTATACTCCAATATATTGTGAAATAAACGTAGTCCTGTAGAATTATCAAAAGTAGCAAAAATAGTTTGAAAATGTAAAAGAAAGTATGATAGTTTTATTACTTTAAGAGGAATAATGATGGAATGCATTAAATCAGACCTATCATTTGTACTCACCCTGCACTCCCCCGTTTCTGGGTGGCAATCAGTGGAATGCCCATTGCACTCACAACGTGAACAGAAGCCAAGGTAGATACCACTGCCTGAACGGGTAAAGCCAACATCACAATCCTGGAGGAACAATGATATTTTTTTTAAAGAGGGCATAGCTTTACAATTTTGCAACCAGTTGTTTGAGGTAGGCCTTTCTACCTTTACATATTACTTAGATTATTTTGTTCCTAGGCAAACTTAATCTCTAGCAAAATGATGTAGATGTGTTAATGTACAACACTAATATGAAGGTGTGAAATCAAATACAACACTTTTGAAAAATTAATTGTTGCTTGCATTTGATTTCTGTCATAAGACTGCTATTCAACACAGTATCTTTCATCAAATCCATGTCACAGTATCTGCATTTCTTTAATCAGTCTAGACTGAATTCCTGAGCATAATACGCAGTAAAAGTAATATCTATATTATGCAAATTTTGAAATTTGATCAAAACAAGGCTGAACAAGGATTACAAACACTACCTCACATGAAAGCCCCCTGTAGCCATATGGACATATACACTGCTCCACAGCAAAAGCTCTACCCTGGCCTGTGTTCCTAGGTTCAGCAATGTCCATGCTTATATCCCTGATACTGTATGACGGGAGAGATATCAAGTGGCCATTTCAGATAAACGAAACAAAATATGAAATAGATAATGCAACTCAATATAGAATGGATGATACACATCGCCTATTTAAAAAAGATGCATGACAAGAAGTATAAAATGAATACCACAATCATCATCATCATAATGGTAATCATCATCATCATCTTCATCATCATCATCATCATCATACACTGTATCTGTTGTCACCATCAGCATCATTATCGATTCCTCATCATCGTTATCATCATCATCTCCATCACCATATCAAAGAACACTGACATACCCACAACGACCTACAACTTCAAATCTCAAACAATTACCATCACAATCATCATCATCATCATCTTCACATCTTCTTACCCTATCAGGGATCACTGTTAAACATTACATGTCACTAACACCGTCTACTCTTACTGATATCGATTTCAGTTCATTGCATTTCTATCATCTTCGATATCATCATTGTCGTAACTAACATCACCATGTCTACCACTATTACTAATGGCCATCATGGCATCAATACTTACGCTGCTACATTAGTGAGGGAGTTGTAGGTTGCCCTGATTATGATGTAATCCATATCAGCTAACGCCATCATCAGGTTCTCCCTGTTCGCTGGTTCAAAGTCTATACGAGTCCAGTATTGCTAAACACAAGAAAAACCATAAAATTTGTGACTTCCACATGCCCAAAACGTTGAAGAAATTATAATCCATTATCTATTATTTCATAGCTACACTTTTATGAACAATAACCCCTTCAAGACCGAGTCATAGATTTTGAAAGATGAACCTGTCTACAGCTGGCTCATTGAGAATCAAAGGAAGAAGTTCAACTTATTTTTTGAGGTTCCATCCTGGATGATTGCCTTGATGTTTTAACCCTCTCGTTACAAGACTAAAATACTATTCACTTTGTACATAGCGTTGTTGACTTTGGTCCTGATAGGGTTAAACGTTCACTATGCCATCTCACTTATAAGAAGGCATGTACTATTTTAAAAGGGCAGAAGAACGTACAGTGTATATGCAAAGTTACTCTGACCCAAATCCTAGATTTTGAATGCATTTACAAAATTATCAACTTTGTATTTTTTGTGGAAACAAAGAACATACATGTAGATTGAATGTTTTAGAAAGATTTTGCCACTCACTGCACTGACAGAATTACATGTACCTACTTACCTCAAGGAAGGGAACTCTAAATGGAGTCTCTGTTCTTGATGATACTATCGTACCCAGCCTGTCACGATTGTAGATCAGAGTAATGCCATTACCCTACAAAAAGCACACAATCAAAGTTTGGATGATTTGTTATATACATGTACATAAAAGGCCATTTATTCTATGGCAGTCGTTCTTAACCTAGGGGCTGTGATACAACTAAGGGCGATGGGGCTTTTACAAGCTAATAAATGTTTGGGTTTTTTAATGCCTTTTAGAGATAGAAATAGGGTTGTGGGGCCAAATAGACACTTTCCTATACATTTCATGAAGCAATACTATAATTGGATTCATATTAAATTTATATTGCACCTTTGGCTAAACGATACATAGTACCTGTCTTAAAAATGGTATTAGCAATTTACCTTTAAAAATCACTCCGAAAATTTCTTACTGACACATAATTTTTCATTCAATTGAAGTTGACAGAAACAATAAAATATCTTGTCTAGGAGCAAAATCACCAAGCCCAAAAACAAGACTGCAGCATTATGCCCGAGACCAGAATGAAAAAGTTGAGATACTGCTAGTTTTGAATCATTATCTGAAAAAATATGTACGACTGAACAACTGCAGAAACAAGATCCTCCTCCTATCACAAGTCCCCCAAAATGAGCATATCACATGAGCTTACTGAGATTTCAACATCTGGTACATCCTGCACATTAACTCCTCCTGGGGCGTTATCAACGACGATAGTATACCTCAAGTACCCTCCATACGATGACACCTGTTCAAGAAAGACAACAAATTACAGATACTTGTAGATGCAATCAGAGTTTTGTAATAAAGACAGTGGGGGAGAGAGAGAGCACACTAAATATATTTAGAAGTTTTTTTCCATGATAGATGCTGTAATATCTAAATAATAAGGAAACATCTTAAAATTTTTGACTTAATGTACCACGGCTGCATATCCACATATAAATGGCAAATCTCCAAGAACATAAATATGTCTTTTTGTAATAAAATAATGACAATGCAAAAGTTTCTCCTCTTTCTCCCTTTCACTAATCTCCAATCTCTTTTCCTTTGTTCATCTCTATAAACATCCCTCTCCCTCCTTTTGTTTCACTCTACAGCCTTACCTTGTCACCCAGAAAGCGGTTAGGGAGTACCCAGAAATAGACGTCAGCAGGAAGGGTGTTGAAGGCACCATAGACAAGCTCCCTCTGTCTGTAGTTTAGCGTCAGTTCCTGGGAGGTGACGTTTTCAGTGAACTCTCGATTGTTGAGGGTGAGCCCCTGGTTATCACGGGAGAACTCTGCATTGACCTGGTGAAGTTGGTGCATGAAGAGAAGTCATTTACGTTGTTCGGAATCTTTGGTGGGATTCAAATGCTGATTGTATCATTTTCTGATCTGGTTGGTGTTTATTCAGTCATCTAAACAGCTTCAATGCAATTTGATGATCCTCTTTATACTTTGCCTTACTCACACCCATGTCCAATTCCCACAGCCACACCCTAACCATCACTCTCACCATCAACATCACCCACACCCTAATCCTCATTTTTAACAACAACCTCACCTTGAACACCACCCTAAACCCATCTTCAACATCACATGTGCCACCACCTTTGCCCCCACCACCTTCACCCTCACTCTCAATATCATCTTCACCCTCAGATACTTTCAACCTAATTGCACCCCTCCCCCCTTACCCAAACCAAACCCAAACCCACACCCTCAACATCACCTTCATCCTCAACATCACCTTCATCCTCACCCATGCCCACACCCTCAACATTACCCAAACCCATACCCACACTCTCACCCACATCCACACTCTCGCCGTCACCCTCACCCTCTACATCACCCTTACCCTCAAGTCCCATCCTCGAGCACAGCCAAAACCCTAATCCCTACCCTCACCCTCACCCATACCGTCACCCACACCCTCACTCACATTCTCACCCTCACTCACATTCTCTCCCTCATCCCCACCCCCACCCTCTTCCTGAACTGGACCAACGACCTCATCCTCGACCTCACCCTCGACAACACCATTATTTACAGCATCATGCACTACCGCCACAACATCATCATCATTAACAAAACCATCATCAAAATCGTCGGCAACATCACCTTCATCACCAACATCAACAGCTTTATCACCTTCACTATCCTAACTGCCCAAGCCACAACAATCGTCATCTTCATCACTGCCATCACCATCCCTATCCCCATCATACCTACCTGTGATCTATACTGTACAGTACTGTCACAATCAAAAGTGATTCCCATACAGAAGCATCTGATGCAGCCATACTGGTGGTCTGGGGCCAGGTTAAATGTTCCTGCTCGACATTGATCACATAGAACTCCTTCTGTGTTATCCTAGATATATAAAAGAAACATAAATATGTCAACTGTAATGTCTTATAAAGAGAGAGGAAAAGAGAGGGAGAGGGGAAAAGAAAGAGGAGACATAGAGAGATGATGGAAGGAGGAGAGAAGGGGATGGGAATGAAGGGGAGGGAGAGAAGGGAGAGAAGGGAGAGGGGGAGAGGAAAAGGAAAAGGGGGAGAAGAGCTAGATATGACATGACAATACATATAAATGTACGGATGCAAAAAAAAACAAAAAAACTTGTTAAGACTCACTGAGAAAATGTTAGAAAGGGATGAAGGGAGAACAATAAATTCATCTTACTCTACAGAGGCATTCCGATCCTGTCCATGCCAAGCTACCATCAGCATTGCAGTCACCTAGGCTATCAGGGACACAGGAATCTCCAGGCACTGTGGGGTTGCCCATGTAGTTAGCAGAACACCTGGAGCAAAGATGGGAAAAGGAATACATACATGGAGTTTTCAAACGTATCTTACTTCTTATGGTGAATATTAAATAATCCAAAATGGAAATAAAGTGATGTCACTTGAACCTACTTTCTACCAACTGATTCAAGTGACTTTGTAACTAAGGAATAATTTCATGAAAGACAGATATAGATATCTATATCTTTAAATCACATTTAAAACTTTAAAACTTTAGAACTTTAAACTTTGAAATCAACTACAGTCAGGTACAGTCCTTTAAATGCAAAATAGAGGATGTAGTTTATCCTAACTGGTGTGACTTTTTGTTTTCCTTCTATTCGTAAAAACTACATTACAGACAGATATGTCTATTAAAGCTATTAAAGATTAAGAACATCATACACACATACAAATAGACTTTCAAAAATGTGCATGTATAATGCAAAAGCAAATATACACCACGGTAAGAACCAAAGCAACTACATTTTCAACATCACAATAACACCTTCTATCAATCTACATGCATCTTCTTATCCTTCTATCCATCCATTCCATGATCTTCTACTTACGATTCACACTGCCTTCCTGCATATCCCTGTGGACAAGCATCACACGTAACCCTTCCATCAGTGTCCAAAATACATGTTGGTGAAAACCTAGGTCAATCAAAGACAATAACAATGTACAATGTCATATGTAATTCAAACCTAGCAAAAAGATACACCTGCACACAAAAAACAGTGATTCATTAAATTTCTGTGAAAAATGTTCCTTGCAATACTGATTCAAGATAAAATTTTGCTTTGACATTATATCGCTATGTGCCAGGCAGAAGGGTCAAATGGATGCACAGACTACCAATGTACATTTTGAGAAAAACGCATTCTTAAGTGTTTACCTTTCACTGTATACATCTGAACTACATATTTATGGCTGTATATTATCCACATTGTAGGCATTGACATTATTACTTTAGAAATCAAAACTTAGCATACCGTTGATATCGTTTATATCAATGGGACCCGTTTTTTTTTTTAATGCATTAATTAAATCCCTCAATTAAATCCCTCATTGCGATGCTAACATGTAAGGAACATTCATCATTCAAAGACATGGCATATTTCAACTTACTGGTTTGGTCCATCTGTGAGGGGACAGGGGCAGGTCAGACAAGGGACCCCATTGGGTGGATCCCCGAAGAATCCCTCAGCACAACGCTCACAGTTTGGTCCCTCTGTGTTACCTGTACACTAAAGGAACATATTTAAGGAAAACAAAATCATTACATGTACACGCTAGTATACAAAATCTATAGAGTTCTTATATTATTTTACTTATAAGTGCAATTGGAATACCATGGTTCTAAATGCCATAAAGCAAGAGAAAGATAACATAAAATGGAAATTATTTTTGGAAATTATTTTTGAACTTTGCGTGAAAACATACAGCAAGATTTCCCCTATGACATCACAAAGAGTAGATGACATTGCCAATATGAGCTCCAATTAAATATATCTTCAATATCATAAAACATAAAATGCACATCGTTTAAATATATGAGACAGTGATAGGGCCGAAACCAACCTCAGTCTCAATTTTTGGGTGTCTTGGTCTCGACCCACCAGACCTGATATGAAATGAACATAATCATAAGTTTTCCTCTTGATCTTGGTCTTAAGACCCCTAGTCTGGACTACAATACTGATAAGAGACCATATCAAGTACTTTAAAGTTCACTATGGCCATTAGTGTGTTTTAGTTTAACCCCAGAAAAATGTCTTGAAAAGCAAACAGTTTAATTCCCTGTTAACTAATTATTCAACAGACTCAAGCATATACATGAGCTCAGCTAACTTACCTCACATCGCCCAGTCACTGGGTCACAAGAATTTGATAGACCGCTGCACTGACAGGGCTGACATGTTCCCAGCGTTGATGAATCTGGACCTGGTAATCTGTAGTAACCAGATGCACACCTCTGCAGAGGATGAAAAATATATATAAACGATATAAAGTGATATATTGTACATGGAAAGATTTTGTTAACTGGCATTTAATATTTAGCAGATCAATGAAACCTGTAAATGCCTCACTAGCAGTTTAAACATATTTTAATTCCATGAATTACATTTGCTCAAGAGTTTATAAAGTAAGAAAATTTTATATCATAAAAAGAATAGTAATAAGTTGAAAAAATTGAGTGAATATTTTCTGCATGGTTCAATCATTCTAAGACTTAGAGCATTTTCAATTTAATAAAGCAACTCAACGTTTTAAATACCAAGCCCCATATACATGTACCTTGGATAGGTGTCTATGTATTATGCACGTTATACCAAAATAGAATAGTTTCCAATGTATTACGACAGAAGCCTACAGTAAAGAATTTCAGAATTTACAAGCCTTGAAACCAAATCCTGAAAGAAATGTCAAGTCTCATCATTCTCTCACCTCGCAAGACAATCCTTCATATCCGATCGGACACCTGCACTCTTCCACTTCTACAGCCCTCTCTCTCCCTGTTTCCTCTGGCACAGCTGTGTCCAGGACTACATTAGCCAAACTAGAAGAAAGAATGGAAAATTAGACAAATGTTCATAACATGCTATACAATTAACTTGTGGTAACCGAAAGTGTTACCGCATTGTTGTTTCGGCAGCAGGTGGGTGTGTTGCCGGCTTCTTCTTGGTGACCTTGGTGCTATCCTTCTCAGCCATCTTGGTAAACGTTGCATCTCGAAGTGAACAAAACAACCATCATATTAGCAATGACAGAAATTATACTGAAATAGTAGGAAGCAAATCAGAACACCAAGTCACAAATATTTGTATTGTACGTATACATAGTGTACTATGAAATCCACTTGATAATACACCTATCTACATGTACATGTATATGTTGCACAAAATTCTTCAGGTTTGGGGAGCAACATATGGTTCAAACTAGCGGTGAGAAATTTCTATAACATCTATGTTTACTTTTTTTGTTGTACATGTAACTAATCCCAATTCTGACATATAATACACTAAAGGAAAAAAGAAACTTATAAAAGTTCAAGAGATCACCAAATTAAATTCTCTGCATGGAAATGTACCAAATTTGGATATAATGTTGATTCAATGCATGGCTTTAAATGACAGTCAATAACAAAAAGTTTTCTTCAATGCCACAAAAGAAATGTGCACTGAAACAAAGGACTCTCTAATCCCAAAGTCACAAAGATAAACTGCAGTCTTGTACACCATATGCATGTCAATGAATGAAACAAAAGAATTTCAAAAGGGATTTGCACCCCTCGAGCAAGAGGATATTGATGTTCTGCCATGGTTCGCCCGTTCACCAGACCTTTCCCCAATTGAACATCTCTGGGAAGAGCTTGGTCGACGTGTGTCAAGGCGTGACAATCAACCCATCAATAGGGAGACGCTCATTGCAGCACTGCAAGAGGAATGGAACAATGTTCCCCAGGCTACCATCGCGAATCTGATCGGAAGCATGCGAAGACGGTGTACAGCTTGCCAGCAAGCTAGAGGTGGACATACTGGCTATTAATCTGTTTGGATATGAACTTGCAAATCCCTTTTGAAATTCTTTTGTTTCATTCATTGACATGCATATGGTGTACAAGGCTGCAGTTTGTCTTTGTGACTTGGGGATTAGAGAGTCCTTTGCTTCAGTGCACATTTCTTTTGTGGCATTGAAGAAAACTTTTTGTTATTGACTGTCATTTAAAGCCATGCATTGAATCAACATTATATCCAAATTTGGTACATTTCCATGCAGAGAATTTAATTTGGTGATCTCTTGAACTTTTATAAGTTTCTTTTTTCCTTTAGTGTATATTTGGTTGCTTAATTTCATACTTCAAATAGGATGGCATCAAAGCTGGCACATATGATTTGGGGTTAATCAATCAAGGGACCTATGTCTGTAAGTTCTCCCCTGGGGACTCACCTGGTTTGGTACATGTTATAGGAGTAGGTGGCCTTGATGAGCATGGACTCCACATTCTGTAATGCCAGCATAAAGTCCTCTCTTGTAGCATCCACAAGAATCTCGGCACCAACATCACCTCTTCCTCCACCTCCAACAGTTACTACATTTTTCCAGCCAGCCTATACACAAAGATGGTTTGATATTATTGCTTGATTAATAATAATAATAATAATAATAATAAATAACATTTATTTATATTGCGTTTAATACAATGTTTCTAAGCACCGAAGTATTATTACCCTGGCTTTAGCCCAGCTACCCTATGAGGTGCTATAAGCATTCAAGGAATAAAATCCTACCAGGTACCCATTTACTACACCTGGGTGGAGAGTGGCAAATGTAGATTAATGTCTTGCCAAAGTACATTAGTGCCGCGGCGGGACTCGAACCGCGAACCATGAGATCCACAGTCCGGTGATGTATCCACTAGACCACGACACCTTGATTGATTTGTGCATGAATCTGGTTTTAATTGTATTTATCCATTATTTTCCTCGTGTGTTCAAGTGAATGTGAGATTAGCATAGAAAACATTTTAGTCAAAAAGAACTGACCCTTGTTTCCATATTGCCTTTTCATTGATGACACTATCCCTACTAATACTTGTCTACTACCGCGAACACATCCTCTATTCCTACGACTACGACATCCAATATTACTACCAATATCACACTATCAAAGACCACTGCTTTTAACTTCTCTTACCCCTATTCTGGTCAGCAATATATCACCACAGGACTCTCAACATACCACAGGCATTATATCAATGGCTCTGAAGAGAGCTTTCCAACCATATCTTTTACATCTTAAAATGGCATTGAACTGGCAAAACTTGAACAGCACCCCCTTACAGTAACTGCTAAATTGAGATTGAAATTTGAAAATTAATTGCATTTATATTTTGAATTTCGACAAACAGCTGTTAAATAGGTACATTTTATATTTCAAACTATTATTTTTGACGTTGCACATGTGGGAAATGGCCTACAGATGCATTCTAAGCTTCTACTAACTAGATTGGGGCATGTTGGGAAAATTAGAGGCACAGACACTTATCGAATCCTGTTGAAAGATGGTGCCATTAGGAGCTTCAATTTACTGTCACTTTAATATGTATACTTGTATATATCCATATGTTTCAATTTTAATTCCTGTGCTGAAAATAAGACAAAACCAGACCCCTACTTTCACAACCACTACATGTACTACTACTACCACTACTACCTACTACTACCTACTACTACCTACTACTACCTACTACTACCTACTACTACTACTACTACTACTACTACTACTACTACTACTACTACTACTACACATGTATGATTTGAAAGAGAAAGATGACTGCTTACCTCTGTGAGGGGCACCTGACGCTGTGTTGCGACACCCGATACCGGCTCGTCTGCAAGTTGGTAGGACAGAGTCTTGCCATTTCCCTGTATAGAAAAAACAGTGCAAACAAAATTTCCATGGCATAACTGGAATTAATCTATGCCCTCAGTTCAGGTCAGTCCAATATCGTTATGCAGCTAGCATGAGATACAAATGAGATATATGACATATTCACACCATACATTTTGATCCAAATATGAAAATTCTCACACTGAAATTGCACTGTATTCATTGCATTTCATATGATTTATATTTGGATTTTTAAAGGGTCATCCAAAATGAGAACAGAAGAAGTTCAACAAAGATTAAATTAAAAAGTGCCTTAAGTTTCAACAATATTTTGAATCAAATAACTTTTATTTAGTCATCATTTTTGAGGGTCTTGCACAATAAAAACAAGCCAAAATGCAGAGTCCAGGTATGTACAATCAGATTTTAAACATCCATGATCTATATGTTTCATATTCAACATTCCATTTAATTATTCTTCCATGAGCTGAATTTTGAAGCAAAACCTATGCTAATTAGTGTTAATACATTATAATGAAGGTAAATAATTCATACTTGCCTTGATGTATACATCTGCTACTTGAGCAGTTGAAGCAATGTGGATGAAGTTGACTTCATAACGAAGGTTGCCTCCATAGCTTGTTAACTGAGAGAAACACACAATACGTCTTAAAAGTTCAATTCCAAAATATTGAAATAAGCTGTTGGCAGATACTGTATATGACGAGTGATGTCCAGAATCAATAATACAAACAGAATCTACATGTAAATTCATTTCTCACTACCAATTCCATCAGCATGATCACCTTAACCATTACAATAAGCCAGTTCGTATTAAGTGTGTGGTACAAATGACAATATTCATCATACCAGATTTCCCTGGAAGTCTTCCGGTAGCACCCAGTAGTAGGTGGACGTAGGCAGACGTCGGTTGTAGTCACGCACAACAAGCTCACGCCCAGATGGGTTCACTTCAATGTATCCATCCTCTAAGATGCCGAGCTCTGCACTGGGAGAGGAAAGGTCAGCTACACGCACGCCCTCTAGGTTCCCAACCTCGCCAAAGTATAGACCAGTCTACAAGAGACAGAGTATGATAAGGAGTATGAGTTTAAAGCTTGAAACATCTTCATGATCCAATAATTTACTTTCACAATACCATGAAAAGCATTGCTATGCATGCCTCTCTCAGTTCATCCTGGTTACACCGCTCCATGCTTCGAAACAGATACATGCTCAATGATTTAGCATAATGGTCAGGCTGTCCACCTGTGTCATTGTTTGATTGAAAAAGACATTAAACATATAGGTGTTCTCTTTTATGTCTAATTTTCAAAATGAATGAATGCACATAATTCGTCACGCAAGTGAAAAAGGGGATAGCACTCATTGACAGAACATTGGCGTTATCCCCTTTATACACTGATGCTAGGATATGTGGAAAACTCACATTTCTTCAGTGTTAAATAAACAGAAATACAAGTGCTATTTGATGAAAATTTGTTGATAATCATCTTCAAATCACTAAAAATAAAAGGAATACTGAATAGAAAACTTCAACATTTACTCAGGAACTTGATAAGGATTTGGTGTCCACTTCAAAAAATGATATTCCTTCCCATAATACTCTTGATTGAATTTCCGGACTTAATTTCTACAGGGAAAACTTGACATGGCGAGGTCGACAATAACAAGCATTTGGGTGGCTGCAGATGATCGCGATGCGATGTGGGATGCGTCTTTTTATTCGTATCACACACAGTGCAGGAAGCGTCTTTTTATTCGTACTCCAGCTCAAGGAGCGTCTTTTTATTTGTATCACAGCACAGGGAACGTCTTTCATTTGTATCACAGCACAGGGAGCGATTGACCAATTGACTCACCTCATATCTGTTATAGTTACTGCTGTAACAAGTAGAGGAAACACCAAAGCAGTAACAGGCAATGCATTCACTGGTGGTCCTAGCATCATCATTGAAGTAGTTGCCAGTGCAGATGCTAGGTCCAGCTGAGAGGGGAAGTAAGATGAATAACATACATCATGATAATAGTGATAATGATGATCATAATTTAATCTCTTTATGTTTTTACAGCACGTGCTTCAATGAACCAAGAAAATTATAACTAATTTTGTTATTTACTAGATAAATCTATGTATCTACCTATTTGCTAGTTTCCCAAACTATGCCGTCATTCGAGAAAAACTAAGTCTAAAACGCGCAGCCCCTGCCCGCGCATGCGCACTCCCCGTCCACCAATACAATCGCGCCACCGCCATACTGGCATGTCCCAGGACGGGAAGCACGAACGCAGGGCAGGAGTGAAGACGAAAAACAGCTCTCAACCCAGAGGTAGCAAGGCCAACCTCCCCCGAAGGAGCATCCTTAAAAAGGAAGGATGTGAAAGAGAAAAGGGAACGCCAAAGGCAGCCCGCAAGATATCTTCCAAAGGAATACTGCGCTCTAGGAGGACCCTCAAACAGAAGAGCCTCCCCACCCGCAGCTTGGATAGCCTTGACAATCCAACGGGAGATAGTCTCCCACGATGCTGGGGAAAAAGGGCGACGGGAAAGGAAAGAGCTGATCATCCTTACAACAACCTTAGTCCTATCCAAGTGCCATTTGAGTGCCTAACAGGGCACCAAAGACTTGCCCTCAATGACAGAAGAGAAATCTGACAGAGGACTCAAGAACACTTCGATTAAGCCAGAAAAATCCGTCGGATTTTTGGCAAAAAAGAAGGACGAGGGACAAGACTAACACCCTGCCTTTCCAGCTGATATGCACGGGCGCCGTAGAGAGAGAGAGCCTGAAAGTGCTTCTCCTCTGCCCAAAGGCAAAAGCGACAAGAAAGGCGGTCTTAACGAGGGATGGTGTAACGACACTTTGTACAACAGCTTCAGGGGCTGTTTGGCCAAAACGTCCAAAACCAAAGGCAGGCTCCACGCAGGAGTCAACTGGCTATTCTCTGGTCGATCGAAGAAGAACGACCTCAGTGAAAAGGCAAGAAGGGAGAGTACAAAACTCCCAAACCAAAAGAGAAAAACAAGGTGAACCGCAGCAAAAGCTGAAAGGAACCCAAGAAAGGTAGAAGGAGAGCTACCCTTATCAAGGCAGAACAGGGAGAAAACTCCTGTCTCACCCCACCATGCATGGAAGGTTTCTAACCCCGAGTTGTAATCAGCTCGGGTAGAATCTCTTCTACTCTGGACTATGCACTGGGAGGCTCTCTCTGAGAGTCCTGCAGTCCTCGCATCTTCCCCAACAGGGGTCAGGCGGACAAAAAACAGGGCCGCCGGACAAAGGTGGAGGATCCCCGAAAAGGGCTGAGCTATGAGGTCTGCTCTCCGGAAAGGGAGAGTGGCCGACCGTCCAGCAGAGGCAAAGAAAGAAAACCAAGCCTCTGTGCAGAAAAACACGCCTGATGTTCCTGAGTTTTCCTCAGGAGCTGAGGAATTAAGGAGACCGGCGGAAGGTGTAACCCCGGATGTTCCCTGAGGGGAGAACGCAACGAGGGCCCAAGCTTCCGGAGCTCGCACTCGAGAGCAATATCTCGGGAGGCGACCTAGAGGGACCCAGACCGAACGGAGGTAAACAAGGACCTCTGGATTCAGTGTCCACTCGGAGGGAAGGCACATGCCCCGGGACAGAAAATCTGTAATCAGAATGTCCTGGCCGGGAGCATAAGAGGTGATCGGAATTACTCGGTGAGACCGACACCACCTCCAAGCTTAGCGGTCAGTTCGTTTAGAGAACGGAACGAGTCCCGCCTTGTCGGTTGGAGTAGGCAGCAACAGAGGTGTTGTCTGTCCAAAATAGGACGGAGCGACCTACAATCATGTTCCCGAAAGACGGGAGACATGAAGACTGCCATCAACTCCATTGATGTGGGGCAAGGTGCACAGGTGGGGCAAGGTGCACAGGTGTGACCAGAACCCCTAGACCAACCTGGCCGCCCCCAGAAATGAGGCATCCGTCTAGACGGTGACTGACGGAAGGGGCGTGCAAAGAGACTTGCCTTGAAGAAGGCACAACTCTTATGGCCAGGGGAAAGAACCCGGCGTTTGATTCCCTCGTGAGAGGAATCGACACCGTGAGAGAGTCTATACTGGGCTTTGATAAACTTCAGACGAAGTTGGAAAAAGGCCTCATATGAAGCCGACAGTCTTGGAGGACCTCCACAAGGCTCGATAAGTGGCCCCAGAATTGGAGCCATCGGCCTGCCCGAACTCTACGTAAGAGACAAAGAGATCGAGCTAATAAGACAATCGCTTGAAACCTCTCCCGCTAGGGCGGGTAACTTGGATCACGATGTCTATTTCCTCACCTAGGCAATTGGGCCTGCAGGTAGGAGTCAACTCCGACTTATCCCAATGGACTATGAGACCTACTCTCTGTGTAAAAAGAAGTAGGTCCATGTGAGACTCAAGGACGGACACAGAGCTCGCCACCAGGAGCCAGCCGTCCAGGTAAGTGAAAAATCTCAGACCGCGATCCCGAGGAAAGCGGCTAGGACAGAGACTGCTCGAGTAAAATCGAGGTGCCGGTATCAGGCCAAAAGTTAAGGCTCTGAACCAGAAAAGTTACGCCTTGAAGGAGAAAACTAACGGGTCCCTTGTGAAGGGTGTATCGTAAAAGTCTCAGACCGCGATACCTGAGGAAAGCGGCTAGGGCAGAGACTACTCGAGTAAGGACTCGAGGTGGGGGTTTCAGGCCGAAGTAAGGCTCTGAACCGGAAAAATTTCGGCTTGAAGGAGAACCTAGTAGGTCCCTTGAAGAAGGGTGTAAAAGTCTCACCCTTGAAGGTCTGGGGTGTAACCACAGCCTGTGAAGAGGCATCATCCTCCGAGAATCTCGACTGCAAAGCCTGATCCCAAGAGGGCGGTCTAGGCAGTCCCGAGATTCCTCCCCAGGCGAAGCACAAAGTGCCGCTGGAAGGGGAGTAGTCCCGACCGGACGATCAAAGCTGAACGTGGTTGGGAGGCGCCCGAGGGGGGCGGCAAGACTCATGTGTGTGTTGTAACCAACAACACTGGGCCGGATACCTGAGCAGAGGAACCGGATCCCCAAAACCACTAACAGTGGTGGATAACCAAGGGAAAACAGCATTCCTAGCCGGATAACCGGCAAAAACCGGATCCGGGAACCAAAAAACCGATATCCGAACCGGAACCGGTATCCGAACCGGATCCGGCCCCGGGCGGGTACAGGTATCCCCCCTTCCCCCATGGGGGGAGGGGTTGGAGCCAGGCGTGGTGGGGGAACGGACACAGAGTCTGACCAACCAATCCTCTCCACAATGATCTTCAGATAATTCAGAAGTTCATGGGAGACGCCCGACTCAGAAGAAGTAGTCGCCCCTGGGGGCTAACCCTCTTCTTCTTGGCCCCCCCCCCTGACACAAGAGGTGAAACACACAGTCAATGTCAAGGGGAGAGAGTCCGCCCCGCCGGCTGGCTGGGCAGTACTCAGGCGCCTACGTTTCTTGGGCAGGGAGCATGCACCGCTCCCTTTACCCATTTGAAAACGGGCGCCGCTTCCGTAGTAAACCCTGTACTGGGTACATTAGGAAGATCACGACTCTCTTCACTCTTTCCCGCCTTGCTTGGATTAGAAGCGTGCGGAGAGACAAAAAGAGCCGACCCCTGAGCTAACAACATCTATGGCTAGTGAGCGAGAAGTGCTGCTCGAGCGAGACGAACTGTGGGTTGGGGTACACCCACAGTTTTATCGGTGAGAGGTATTGGGCGTGTGAGGCACTCACTCCCACCGTTATACAAGTCTCTTCTTCGAGAGAGGTATTGGCCATGTTTCAGGACTCACTCTCTCGGTATATCCCGCATGAGTTGGTCGTCAGAACAGACGACGAACTCATAACGGGGCGAGCCGTACACGAGGTAGGCCCTAACTTACCTTAGTCGAAGCTCCGGGGAAGATAACATTGGTGCGAGATGAAATCTTATAAGTCCCCTTATAAGTATTAAAATACTGGGGAACGCCAGCCCTAGACGGAGACTTCGACATGGCTGAAAATAAAGACAAGCAAACAAATATAGAAAACTATATATGGTAATAAGCTTATTATTATTACAAACAATATAGATCTATATAAGAAGTAACAACCAACTCACAATACGGAGTGGGAATAAACTCCTAATACGGAGTACACAATGTTTTGATAAGACCGCTTGTCTAAGCCCGACACAGTGTACTAGTACACCGTCTGTGAATAAAGCCCCGTAAGGGGAAGGAAAAACGGTAAAGTAATTTGATTAATTTACCGTGAAGGAGGTTGACTCAGGAAAAATCCGATACACCAAAATGAGAGTGAAAACTTGGTGAACGGGATTTTTAATGCGAATAGCAACCAAAAACGCTTTTGGAGGTAAAAATCTCGCAAATTAGGTTAAGACTTAGCTTCATAGATGTCACTTCTCTGACGGGCGAGAAAGGAAGAGGAAGAGTATGGCGGTGGCGCGATTGTATTAGTGGACGGGGAGTGCGCGCGCGGGCAGGGGCTGCGCGTTTTAAACTTAGTTTTTCTCGAATGACGGCATAGTTTGGGAAACTAGCAAATAGGTAGATACATCGATTTATTGCTGTAAATAATTACGCCAACATAACATTGAAAAGAAGAATGCATCAAATTAAAGACATCTTGTGCTTTAGACAACCTAAACAGGGAGTTGTGACTTGGCCTAGTAATCATACCTCAGGTCATTATTTGAACTGATCCAACTTTGAATCCGAGTCACATCTCTCAAATGGTGCCAATAATGTTTAATTCAAAATGCAAACATTCTTATTTGATTGATAAACATGTACCGTCTATCAAAACAACATCGACACAAAGCCAGCAATCGATGGCCCAAGAAAAAAAACAAAATAATTTTGACTCATCAAATACTGAATTCTGTAATTCCCCTAGGCTTAATACAGAGCCACTCAGTCCTTGTAGGCAATGAGTTAATAAGTAAAATTGGAAGCACTTACAGATGACAGTGAGGATAGCATCAGGTTGGGCAAGGATATATCCCTGGTTGTTCATAGCCTCACATGTGTATGCTCCTTGGTCCGACTCCCTTACATTCTCCAGGACCAGTGTGCCACGCCCATTCTGATTGGTGATGATGGCCTGAAAAGGAGGGAGAAAAGCAAACATAAAAATGTGCATAAAAATGGTGTTTACATTGACTTACTACAGAAGCACACATAGGCTTGTGGTTACACAACCCATCGTCCTATGGCTCTACGGCACATGTCTGAAGAACTACAGTATACTGCTGTGATTGCCCAGAATAATGTCATTTTGAGAGAGCGGAGACTTTAAAAGTGACCCTAGATATCTTCAATACAACTTAAATGATGTTATAGGCAAATCTTCATAATAATGAATTGGAATAAGATGGAAGAAAAAAAACAGAAACATAGAATTTCAGCAAAAGTGATTGTAGGATGAAAATGGGGAGAAGCAGAAGCAGGAAATTGAAGTAGAAAGGCAAGTAAGAGGAAGAGGAGGAAGAGGAGGAAGAGGAGGAAGAGGAGGAAGAGAAGGAAGAGGAGGAAGATGGAAGAAAGAAATGAAGAAAGGGAGAAAAATGAGTCCTGCGCATGAAAGAAAGCTCGAGAGAAACAGGAGAAAAGGGGAACATGGGAAAAGGGGAACAGGAGTTAAGGGGTGGAGGAAATGAGGGAGAGGAGCTGAAGGAGAAGTAGGAGTATGAGAAGGATAATTGTTGGAGAACAAGCAGCAGTAGGGGGAGGGGAAAGAGAAAGGAGAGCAGGAGCAGCAGCGGTGCAGCGGTTGGAGGAAGGTTTCAACCCCCTTCTAACTTACCCTTTCTGGGACTGGTCCCCAGTTAAGCCTCCATGAAATGATGGGTGTGGGAATGCCCTGTGCTTCACAGATGATCTCCACCCGGGTTCCTATCTGTACCTGGATGATCTCTACTGGTGCCACGATCACTGTTGGTTGAGCTATTTCGAGTTTGGTGTGAAAAATGATGGAGTTTGAGTTTCTAACCAGTAAGGAATGTGAGTTCTAGCTCTTGGTATAATGGGTATATACTGCATATTCATTTTGATTTTCAGTTCATAACACATATAGCTTAGCATTCTCCTCAAAATAAAATCAGATTTACGGATTGGTAAGGTACAAACAATGGAACTATATATCATTGCATGAACCACAGGAAAAGGCTCATGAGAAAAATTTGTCGCACAAAATCTTGTGATACCATGTTCCTAAACTAACTGGCCCAGTAGGGAGTTTCCTAGAATAGTTTCCTACATAACTGTCTACATAATTGTAATTCCTTTTTAAAAATAGAGCATTAAAAATGGCCCTCCAACTCTTTAACCCCACATATACATGTTCATGTACATCTACCAAAGTGGAGTGCAAATGGATTAAATAATAATAAATTATACCATACCAAAATCATTAATCCGTTTCACACAGCGGGCAGCAACTCTGGGCCAAGAATATTAATGTTCTATGATCATCAGGATGTGATAATGCTATATCATTTCATTTGTTTGTCCTAAAGAAGAAACAGGTGCATCATTGTCACGTTTGTTTCAACAGAGGATACTTAAAACCAAACTCAACAATGAAACAAAGATTAAGACAAAAAGATTTCACTCTTAGAAGTTCATTTACGACCAAAAATTTGGTGGCACAACAGGCTTTAAGAACTTACCACACCCAATTTCATCCGAACGATCAATACAGTCCGTTTCACCATCACACTGGAAACCCAGAGGCACACACTCCTCCACAGACAGACACTGGAACTCACTATGACGGCATGGAGAACCAGGTGCAGCAGTGGCTGGAAAATAGACCAATTCAACATACTTAATATTATTTTTCAGTATTTTCTCCCATGAAATGCTTTGAAGCAACCCCATGAAACCATGGGCCTAGCAATATATATGTAACAAGGTGGCTATATGCAATTTCATATTTTCCCTCCTCTATCTTATCCTTCATGCTCTTTTCTCTCATTTTCAATCTATCTATCTTTTACCTCTATCTCTGGGTCTTTTCTTTCCTATACTGGTATATCTTGATTATTGTTGTAAGCTCAGACTAGCTAATTGCTCGATCTTATTCATGTCTGAATCTTTACTTATGTTTGGAACTTACTTTTTTTTGATCTATTTACAATTCACACATTCAAGATCAAATCTATTGTGATCTTCCTCAATTAAAATCTCTTAGTAATCCTTTATTATGTGCCGCAAGCTGAATTGGTCCTTTTGTGCCCTATTCATGTCTTAAACCCCCTATTCATGCTTAGTCCATATTGTACATATCTTAAACCCCCTATTCATGCTTAGTCCCCATTCATGGCTAGGATACTGTTTCCAGCTAGTTATGAATAGGGGAGATGTTATTGTTCAAAAGATGCACTCCTGATTGTTTTTTTTAAATGTTATGTTACTAGGCCATGTCACCCTGGAAGTAAAAAACGGTGACCTGTGACCAATCCGATGTTTAGTTTGTAATTAAGCCCCTCCCTCTTGAAGGATATTGTCCAATCATAAGTTTGGAGTATGATTTTTGAACCAAGTATAAAAAGTAGATTCCCAACATAAATTCTTCACTTGGAAACCCCCACTTGGCGTCCCCATCCTGAAACCCATACTAATAATTAATTCACCATATCTGACGAAGAGCCAGCTGAAGGACAACATTTCTTTTCAAGCTGAAGAAGCAAAAGTTAATGAAACATTCATCGTATATTTCCAAGTCAACAAGCCTACGCCAAGTTGTACGTGAATGTCTTCAAAGTTATTAAGAACTGAGAGCTGAGAATATTACGGATCGAGATCGACAAGTCCTGTGAAGAGCGACTTTATTTGTCCGGGGCCTAATTATCACAATTGGTGATTTGGGTGCCATCAACTCTTTTGTAGAACTGTCGACGTGACCCCTGCTGCGTGTTCCTCGTTAATCTGTCATCGGCTTCTCTATCATCTTCATCGTCACAATCATCACTTTCGTCATCGTCGCAACCACCATCATCATCGTCACCGTCATCGTCGAGAATCATCGGCACCGTCATCGTCAGAGCTCGAAGAACTATCGCGTGTAAGTGGCCACATACTAACCCTTCATCCCGCCCTACTAACCTTTCCCCTATCTAACTTATATCGCCTATCCAGATTTAAAAGCCTGTAACTATTAAGTTTAATAGGTCCCTTATAGCTAGTTTCACTAACTACGATCTTACTGAGTATATAAATCAGTTTTGCATCTGATGTATCATATTTTGGTGCGGTTTGGTGTATAATTACAGATATATTAATTGCGCAGATCAGTGATCTGTGATTAAAGAGTTATCATATGACACCTTAATTATACATTGTGTCCCAGCGTTTTTGTTTATTAATGCTCCTTATCTTTTATTTGGAATTTGTTTATTTCATTGGTCTTGTGACTAACCCCCACCCGAGTTGGAACCTTCGCTAGCGGACCAATTAAAAGCTGGTTCCCTCTCGGTTCCCGAATTCGCTGCTTTTGCAGTGAAGGACAGGAGTAGGCGGGTTAGATATATATACTGCAGAATTAAACTCTGGTGGATGATATCAACGATAGTCTGTCATGAACAACTTTATCAAGATAGTCAAAGATAAACATTAACTCAATGACAGTGGAATTCATTCAAATGATGGTGTGTGTTGCCCTGTCATCCTAACAGTTCTTTTCTACATACAGTGTTCATAATATGTTATTCAATTTTCTTTATTATTCTTTGCAATAATGTAAGAACAAAATTCTACTTCCTTATAAAGTAATCACAAACCATCTCTATAACAGATTTATATTTATAAATACATATTTGACAAAAACACTTAGATTTTTGTAAAGCATGAGATGCATACATTGGAATAATCTCTGTATTCAATATAATATATCAGGATACAAGACCTAGCAGTGAATGAATGCAAATGTTTATTCTTCCTCACGGCTGCTCCTTTGTACATGAATAACCTTTGTATAACCTAAATGTATATTATTAGCAACTGTTAATATTACATTTCTACATGTTGTACACCGGTATATCAATGCAACATGCAACATAAGAGACAGAAAATAGACATCCATTATGTTTATAAACAGATATAAATCATTATCACAAGAGGTAGGTGGTACTAAATCAAACTTGGGAGACTGGGTGGAATTCTGACAATTGTCTAAGGTCAAACCAAGTTCGGGCAAGTGTTTCCAAACTAGTTGAAGTTCATCTCAGTGGTAGATCAGTTGGAATGTTCTGAATACCTCCTACAAAGAGCCAGGCAGAATGCAGCTAATTAAGTGTTAAGTTAAGTGGCTTGTCAAAAATGTGTTAACAAAGGGAGGTACAAAAGTCAAAATCAAAAATGATTCACACGCTTCTAAGGGAACCTGTTTATCTATTTGACAATTTCTGACACCTGCTGAAACCATGAAGAGAATACAGCTTTGGTAATCTTTCTTCTACATGAATGGAAGTTATGGGAGTCTTTATCTATTGTAAAGGAAGTATAAAGCACCCCCTTGCAAATAAAAGCTACTAAATTTCATGGGTTCTTTAACATCACATCATGACAATTTAATCACGACCTTCACAGATATTTCATAGATCATTTCTAAAGATGCAGGATACCATAAGCTGAGATAATATCTTTGAAAGTATATGGATGTACTGATTTCTTCTGCATGGTCAGGAATCGTTTGATTAAATCAACTTCATTCCAATCTTTGTTTGATGACCCATAGGTCTCTAGGAACACAGCCTCCTCAAAATTCAGAGTAACATATCCCAGACATACGCCATAAATTAGCTAGAGTGTAGAGAAGTAAATCTCAACAACCAAATACAAACATGATGGAGAGTATGAATGGACCTTCTCTTTTTTACATGAGGGGGTACCTTCAATGGACAATCGTATGCAGTTGCAGAATGATTAGTGCATTGAGAACTGACCAACCCCTGGCTTAGAATCCCCGTGTAGTTTTGTTAAATCCTACAAAAAAGCTCTTAAATTGATTTCTTTGACTTTAGCTGACAAACAGCAATAAAACAATAAAATTTTAAAAACATAAATTTTATCGCAAATCGGAGATCGAATATCAAAATATGTGACAATGGTGTCTTTTGATACAACATGAGTCCATAATTTAACAACTTTCATTCTGGGACCATGTAGTTTAACAACTGGCATTTTAGTGTGCTTCAGTGCACTGCTTATTTTCAAATAACTATTCTGATATGTAGATACATACGACAGTCTCTTTCGTCAGATCCATCACCGCAATCATCGTCGCCATCACACCGCCAGATCTTCTGGGCACACAGTCGATTAGCACACTGGAACTCATTAGGCTCACACTTGCGTTGCTCTGTTCATCAATTAGAAACCAGAAACAAAAGTTAGGTTGGACATTTATTTGGTTAATAAATGAGAGTGGAAAGCATTATCCACTGACATTTTACCACATTCAATATAAAGGCCAATGGGGAAACAAAGGACACAAAATTAGTTAAGAAATTAAAGGTGAAACATTGCCAGATCTTCTGGGCACAGAGTCATCTACTGGAACGCATCAATAAAACCAGAAACGAGGGCTAACTAACATATAACCTGAAAGGAGACCCGTATGCGTTTGGGGCCCCATACATTCTATACGATATGAAACCCAAAAAGGCCTGAAATAGATAGAGTCAGAGTCTGAAATGAGGCAACCGCCTAAACTGGCATTCCTAATTCTTGACATAATAGAATAAGAGTTCAGTATGCATTATCCCTGATATCATCATATTCAAGATTGCCATATCTATAAAATGATACATACAGTGTATACTTCAAAAAATTGGCAATTTTTTTCTATAGAGCATCGAGCATGATTTCACCCTACTCTACATGTCTATACTTCCATAATATGGCTGTGCAAAATTATAAAAACACTGATATCTTTAATTCTGATCTTCTCTTAAAGAGATACGCCACCAGGCGGCTGTGGGGAAGGTCAGGATTGCATAAGACCCATTCACTAGTACACAAAGTTTGTGCATCAAACGCGTCCGTTGGACTACTGGGATTACTGTACATTTCGGACTGCACGAAGCCGACCGAATCTTGCACGAGAGCTCAAGCTCAGGCAGGGTGTGCATCTTGCATGGTGACCAGTCTGTCCAAAGTTTGCGCCCCGCGGAGCAACGGCATGATCAGGTAACAATTACGGTGCCCTCTCGCGGCATAAAAACGTTGACAATCTGCGGTTGAGTATCCTTTAACTTCTGCATGACACAATGGAATGTAAAATGTTTATTATGTCACTTACGGCATGAATACTCATCAGACCCATCTTCACAATCGCTCATCCCATCACAGAGGAAGTCTCTAGGGACACACCTGATCCTTCCAGACCTGCAGTAAGCCTCATTGGCAGTACACTGGGTGGACGGGGTCTGCGGTGGCACCGGGTCGGTGATGGTTGCTGAGGTGGTGGTACGAGTTGCTGTGGTGGGTGGGGCGGCAGTGGTGGGCTCAGGGCGTGGCGGTGCTTCGGTTGTTTCCCTGGGCCTAGGAGCTGAAAGGATAAAGGAAAATAGTATAATATTAACCAACCTGCTTGGTAACAAACAATCTAACTCCCTCTCTATTTAGGCCTACATGTACAATAAGTTCTCTATGGATCGGGTCCACCTCACACTTTTCAGCTGTTGCTTTGTCTTGCAAGCCTCAGGCAAGCTTCAGTAGATCAAGGGCAATTTTTTAACATAATATGCAAAAAACAAGAATGAACCGGTCTGATGGGTCTGATGCTGCACTTTCAAGCCTTCATAAAATGTGGGCACCATCCATGCTTGAACATCTCTCCCCAACTCACAACCTGATGGACAAGGTCAAGTAAGGTCAATGACCTCCCAAGGGTTATGTCTGTAATGCAGTAAGTGGGTCAGTGTCTTGGCATGCATGACAGGGCAATGCCAGCAGACATGTCGATCTACCACCACAGAGAATGTCTCAAGTAGAGAGAGCAAGGTGTCATTCACACTCTTAAAACATGCAGAGTCCATAGTGTGGATGGAGCCCTGCCTATGTTGTCCTCTTTAAAACAGTTTTCAAAGCTAATAGAAAAAAGAAAAAAAACTTATCTACTACATGTATTTATATTTAAACCAACTAGATGCCCCCAAAGTAAGGAATTTTCACAAAATCCATGACCTTGACAGACACTATATATTACCTTTATTAAAAATGCAACATTTGTTCTGAACTGAAATATCACATCCCATCATTTCATTTGTTTGTTTTTTTTTATATTTTGGGTGGGTTAAATGTACAAGAACTTAAGAGCATAATTATTTTCTACTTGCTAATATAAGCCTAATCTCTGATCGATTTTTTTTTCTTCAAAATTTGCAATGAGTTGTCAGTCCCAGGTTGTAGGCCTCTATGTAGTTCAAACAGAAGGAGATCAAGCCCTATCTAGGCTGCCTCACCAAAACTGACATCAATGTGAATCAAAGATTTTCATGAGCTTTCTTCCTGACAAGGGCCCCAAAATGTGAACATGAACTTCCTATGTCCCTCAATAGGGACAGAGAGGGTCAGATTACCTAATCCCTAGAGATAATCCTTGCACTTTGTGGCGGTCTTAGATTACCTTTATCCCTCCTGGGATAATCTGTCTACATGCCTGTCATGTCTGACTTGTTTTGCTTTCTTAAGAAAAAAAATAGACCTGCTGTGGGTGAGTGGGTGAGTGGGTGTGTGGGTGGGTATGAACACATAATTTTCAGAAAGCCTAACCATCATTTAAGCTATTAAAATATAATAAGTTTCAACTGCTACATGAAAAAATTGAAGACTAGATATTTATCACTTTATCACTACACATTGGAGAAGCAGTATTCAATAATTATAATACACACGAACATATTTAAACATGTACATAAAATGAAAAGGAGACAGTCTAGATATAGGCCTACAAGACTCTTATTTATAACGGGTAATTCCTGAATGGAGTTAAGCTAATAAGCATAACGAGTGGGCGGCATCTACTGTTCCATCTCAAATTAAGCACATTCTGAGAACAAGGAAGATATATTAATTTCATTCCAACTATGTAGTCATATTCCCACCCCATAAGACAAAGTTACATGGGTCTAAGTACTTTTCCACCTGTTCCTATTCTTAAAAAGTGCTAAAAGAAACAGAACAAGGATTTCGATTGACATCATTATTTAAAAAATTGGGTCAGGCCTATGGCTGGTTGCATCTGAAAACAATGACCTTCAACCTCATGATATGAACTATAGATTCCTGAGGATTCGTCAGGTATCAGATTCAGACATGATCTCTTTGATGGCCCAACATTATATTGTCATCTCACACCGATCTGAAACTACAAAATGAATGCAGACTGAATTCCTGAATGATTTTCCTTGCTCATTTTCAGAATGAAGACAAAACAGTAGAATTATCACAAAATTAAATGATATTTTGCTGTCTGGAAGAGTCTGGAAGAGTCTAAAAGTCACATAAAATATCGAAATCGCATGAATTGGAATTTTAGATGACCTTATACAACAGGGAAAAAGATATACATACAGTATTAAACAACAAACTTGATAAAAATGTATTGTAACTCATATTACAATTTAACCCTTTCGAGACAGTTGGACCACATTTTGTGGTTTGGCTCAGTAACTTTTGATTCAGAGCTCTAAAAAATATACCAGAGATATGAGTAGAAAGAGCAAAAATTTATGCATCTAGGATGTCCATTTTTGATGCATGACCATATTGCGTTTGATCCCAGAAATTTAAAAAATGAGAATAAGCTTTAAAATCTTTAAATTGGCAATTTTATCAACATTTCGACAGAATTCCTAACCATGTATATTATTTTTACAGACATTGCACCTTATTAGAACAATGGAGCACTAAAAGAAATATATTGTTGCCAATTTGAAGAACATAATTTGATTATTATTAATTTCGTCATGAAAGGGTTAATACTGATTAAATTTGCCTCTGTCTTATCACTCTAGAATGGAATCTGTATGAGAACATTAATAAATAATTTAGATAGTAATGAAAAAGCACAACATGGTTATAAGCAGGATTAACACAAATTGATTAATTGAAAATAATATCCAAATGATCAGCAGGCTACCGTATGATCAAATAAACATAAATATTAACTTGAAAAGCCATTCCATTTTGGCATACATTTCATTAAAAATTGCATTAACTAAAGTTGGCAAATCCCTGTAAAATCTAAGAAAAAATAATTATCGGCAGGTTCCTATTCTAAAAAACAAAGAAAGCAATACTATGAATTAAATTACATGTATGTGAAGGCTTGCTTTTAAAAACACAACATAAAAAGCCATTCTCTGTTGGTTGGCACAAAGATACATGTGCACATACATGTACAACAAGAACAAATTACAAATATAAATACATTTACATACACTGTACATGTATATCTAGGCAAATAAACAAATTATCAATACACAAAGTAACAATGTAATGTATACAATGTGTTTATTACTATAACAGGTGCAATTCAAATGTATGGACGTGATTTATGAATGAACAAATATATTTCGATAAGGATGAACTTCCTACAAAAATGTCCGATATGTTAATTATATTACATGTAACATGGAAATTGAAGCGTCCACTTCATTTTCATGGGGTACTTTCAGTTCAAAAAATTATGGAACCATGAAGGTATGGGGAAACATGACACTGAAAATGACAAGACAGTACTCCTCCAATTCTCGCTACCCCAAATACGCAATTTCGCCAACAGATGGCGTTTGTCATGCAAACCACGCATGCGCAGTGCTGACAATATCCCGATTGGGTCGACAAGTGTTTGTCTTTTTGCATTGAAAATGTACACAGGTATTACAAAAATCCTCGAGTTTGAGTATAAATTAACCGACATGTTTGAAAAGATACCATGATTTATTGAGACAATTGGTTGCATTTTCAAAATTTGAGTGGTTTATGTCATGCGATCCAAAAATTAAGCATTTTAGCACTCATTTTATTCATAAGCCGTAGTATTTCAATACGGACCGGAAGTGAAGTTGACGAAGATGCGGACCATTTCCATGCATAATATTGCCCTCTACGTCGAAAATTGCATATTTGAGGTAGCGAGAATTGGCACCATGGGAGATAGTGGCTGATGAGATACATGTAGATATGCACACTATTTATTGAATCCAAAGAATGATGAATATATCACCCCTCTAACAATAATCAATGATGCATGTCTACACCACTGATGTGAGGGGCTTCATCCACTCAATATAAGAATTAGATTGTATGTATTTGTGATAAATGACTTTAAACGAGAAAGACACACATATGTCAGAAAGCATCTGTTAATAACAAACAGGAAAGGTGGGTGTGTGTGGGAGTGTGTGTATCATTGAAACAACATTTTACAGGGATTTACATCATGTCTTTCTTGACAAATCGTGAGGCAAAATGATCAATGTCAAGCAAATAAAACAAGCAAATTTGATAGTTGTTTCTGACTAATGGCTTTTGCATGATGGTTGGTCAGAGAAATGTAAATACCAGATGTTTTGAGAGCTTCATTTCTGCGCATGAATGAATGAAGCTTTTGACTGATTTCCACATCTTACATACTGAGCTGCAATTTCGCCAAGTTGATGGGCATCATGAACTTTGAGCTACTTCAATGTATAAGTTTGGAAAATCCACAATGCATTAGGCGAAGTGTAGGTGAAGTGTAGTTGAAGTGTGGATGCAGACGCACAATTGAGATTTTTTCTTTCTTTTTTTTTTACACGGTGTATGTGTATTTATACACATGCCATTTTTATATTTTTAGGGGGAACTGCAAAAAACCCTACACAATCAGGACAGCTGCATATAATTATGAATTACTTCCTTTCTTGGAAAAGTGCAAAAACAAAAACTATCATTTCATACGAAATTCAATGATAATGGATGAACATGTGCTAAAAAGTTGTAATATATGGTGACCTTACGTTTGTGAATTACTCTGTCAAATGGTGTTGATTATATGTGTTTGTAAACTATGAACTGATGACACAGGGAAGCAGCAAAACTGGGAAGGGGTGTGACGTAAAACTGACAGGTTGAAGTGAATAAAGAAATCAAACAACCTATAAAGCTGCAAGTACTTACGACAAAACAATTCGTCAGTTCGATCAGTGCAGTCATACAGGCCGTCGCAGACGAGATTATCGAGAATGCAATTAGTACCACCGTCACATTCAAACTGACCTAAATCACACAGGACTGCGGGACAACAGAGGACGACAAATAAAATGAGCTGGGAACATGTTCTTTATGTCAGCAATGAAGCGTCAAGTCATTTGGTGAGCATTTTGTGCATTCGTGTTAAAGCAATTATTGCATAAAAAGCCAGTGCAAACTAATCAGGACAGTTAGACCATTTTAAACCGTGCAAAAAAAAAATCACACAAAAATTCAATGCTGGGAGCAACCAAGCTAGTTAAAAAGGTTAGTGCATTTTGGAAATTACTGTTTTAATTATAAAACCCACAGAACCTGGACAAATTCAATACAACATCGAACATTATCACATGCTTTAATTGTTACGACTTACGAACTTCACAAACTGTAGTTAACAAAGACATACATCCTCCTCATCATACAACAGAAAATTAATCACTGCAGTGCGATAAACATACATCTTTCTCCAAGAGAGATTTGAAAAGAATGGATATCTGGTAAGCATAGAAGCTAGATTTATTTTTTTAAACTGGTGAGTTGGTGATTATGGTGTTAATTATCGATCCAGCACTGTTGCAGCATTACTTTCAAAAGCTGCTATTTACCAATTATAAAGTACCGAAGCATATTTAGACATTTACAGCATTAGTGTTACAATTAGAGTTTGCTATTTAGTGAACTGCTTTAACCCTATTTTAACTGGGCCATTTCAGACCAGGTTTTTATTAGGGGGGCCTGTCAATTTCAGCCCCCCCCCCCCACCACCACCACCACAAGATCCCAGAGACTGAATGTCCGATTCATGCAAAATTTTGCATGGATGTACATTTAAGTATATTAGCGACGCGTTCATGTTTTTTGTTTAAAAGATCCAATGTTAAATATACAAATTATGCCCATATTTATTACCAAAGTATGCTAATTTTGGCGAATTTTCTTAATTTTTAAAGAAAAACATGATAAAAAGTATTATATTGACTAAAAATGAATTACAGACATAGATAAGCTTGTCTTTTAGGAATTTACTTTGCAAAAAGTTGTCATTTCGGCAGCAGGTGGGTGTGTTGCCGGCTTCTTCTTGGTGACCTTCTTGGTGCTTTTATTGTGATTATCTCTATTAACATACAGTCAAACCTGTCTATTAAGGCCACCCAAGGGAAACAGAAAAAGTGGCCACTGTAGACAGGTGGCCTTTATAGACAGGTTCTAAAGCACATATTTCTTGCTACAGGGAGGCAATATAAGTGACCACTATAGACAGGTGACCGCTATAGACAGGTGGCCACTAAGACAGGTTTGACTGTATTTACATAAGCATGCACGAAATTTGCAGATATAGCTTATGTATTCCTTTGTTTTTCATTTATTTTGTATTCTATTGTTCATATTTTTATGTTTTGTATTATTTTGACAATGATTTAGATATGACAATGAAAGGCAAGGAAAAAAACAATTATATGGGAAAAAAAAACAATTATATGGGAAAAATAGATTGTATTTCACAAGTTTCAGAACATGTCCAATGTATTATACACACATATATGGAAAAGTCACCGTTTTAGGATGACCTTTGACCATTAAAGATAGAGTAGAGTTCTGGTCATGCAAGTATATTGTGAAAGGAACTGTCTCAGAGGGATTGGGAAAGGTGGACCATGTCTACATAAGAATTGTTTTATACTGTGTTGTCTTGAAATCATCAAAATAGATAAGAAATTGAACCAATCTGGCTGAAAAGCACATGTACTACACACAGAAATGGGTATATGGGCCCGAACATTTCAGCTATTTCTAGTCATATTTCGAATATAATAGCATTTGAAGAGCATCCTTTGCAGGGGATGTTTCTACTATGATGTTCTTCCAAACTGTCATAAAAGGAATGAGAATGCTCACAAATTATTTTTCACCTTTCCCATGCAGAACTCAAGATTCCCTTTAATTGTCATGTGACCTTCTAATGCTTGGTCCGAACTTCGCAAATTTAATACCAAAAGTTGCGCAAGACTTCAAAAGGAAAAAGTCATGAAAGGATAAATGTGATATCTGCTGCGGTTCCGGAGAAGTTGCTAAATTACTACAGGGGGTGAAATTGACCACCCCCCCCCCAAGTTAATATAGGGTTATGGCTTAATTCCCACTGTTCAAACGAATACCATGTAACTTGCTGAAAGCTAGAAAGTCATTAACACATTTATAAATAGAGATAAACGCCCTTTTACATATATCTCTTAGCAGTCAATGCAGAAATATATACAACATTGACAACCAAATGGCATATGTACACATTTTAAAAGATAAAAACAAATTTGCAGAATAGATGAACTGCTTAAACCAAACATGGTTAAAAGCATCAGCTGTTGTATGGCATTACATAAGCTCTGTACAACACTTCAACTGTGGTATATCTTCAATATGCACAGATGAAATTGCTTCAACTGGAAATGGTGGATACCCAGGTGCCTCTGGCCATCATAAGTGTCATCAGGCTAGAAAGAAACACATATTACATCTGTTTCAATAGACAATTTAAATGTGCAATAAGTTGCAAATGAAATGATTACCGAAAGGTGACTTTGGCAACCCTAAGAACTGTCCATATAGAGGTTCCTCAGCTAGCAACCCAAAGAAAAGTTTAGTGAGGGGCCCCAAGAATGGATTACCCTGGTGCTGTGACTCAACCATCTCCATCTATGATTCTTGTTGAAAGGGGGAATGCAGGGCGCATGCATGCAAACATCGTCTTCCAAAAACCCACAGCTCTACATAAGGATAAGCCGGCAAACTGGGCACGTGAGACCATGTCCAAATAGAGGAATTGACCGCCAGGTCTAGATGCCTTCAGACGTTCTCTTGAGTGAAACTAGAACTGGAGATTGTCACTGCCCATTACCACCCAGCTACAAATTTTGAGATGAAAAGAAAAGGAGTATCAAGGTATCTAAGCAAGCAATGCCATGAAAGAAAAATGGCCACCGTTGCTTGCATTGGCCTCCTTGTCAGGGGCAGATCTAGGATTCTGTAAAAGGAATTGCAGAACTCCAAAAAAATCTCTGACAAGCAAAAGAAAAACAAATGTTCACACATTTAAAGGTGCCTTTCAGGGCTTAAAACATGAAAAGGGGCAAGAGAACATGGTTAGCTTGTCACACTTATTTTTCTGCGTATGTAATTTATAGCAAAGTAGGTTTGAATGGGGCAGGACAGTCTGTAGGTCATCACAATCACTAATGGCTTAATGTTGGCCTTGCGATAACATAGAAGGTTCCTTTCAAATCTTCTGCATTAAGTAATAAGAGTCAAAGGACGTATGTAGAAAGAATGAAGTACATCAAAGGTCCTGATCATATCAAAAGGAAGAGTGGAACTAGAGGAATCTCAAGGAAGGAATCTGAAGGACACAAATTGCCATAATCTCATTATGGCCTTTTGATTACAAGCAAGGTCCCAATACCATCAAGAGGGAGATCTGTCTTCTCAGATTCATAATGAATGAGGAATCTGAAGGAGGAAATTAAAGGAAGAGAAAACGAATCTGGGGTCTCTTTCATGTGAAGAAATATTATTAGTATTATTTCCTTTGAACCAGAAATGTATGGGCCAATTTATAAGATTACAATGACACTCATTCACAATACAATCTACATATATTTGGGAATGAAGCCTACATGAGGACACAGATCTGAACAACCATCTTTCAAGCTGTGGTCACAGCTATTGGGCAAAGGTCAACTGAGGTCATTTGGTGGGTCAAGTCTCATTCCCTCAAGGTGACATTGATATCATTAGCTCCATCAGTGACCAAATGCCTAAAGGGAATTCTTAAAGATGAAAAGAATGGGGAAGATTAGGGGAATAAAGGTCCTGATTAGCATACAGGAATTGACCAACATATACATGCAATAAAAAGAAATGATACATGAAAACATACTAACTTATAAATTGCAAACTTTTGTAATGCATCTTACTAACAAGGCTCCAAACTACTAGTATAAAAAGATTTGCGAAGTGAGTGGGTATGTTGTGCAGTTCTGGCAAACTCCCTGGGGAGGTGGATCTCATTTAGATGTGAAACAATTGATCAATTACAGCCTGTGTTAGAAACGTCAATGGTTTTGGGGGTCTGTCTGTCTGTCTCTGTTTGTCTGTCTCTATATCTCTCTTCTTTCTCATCCTATCTCTGTATACCACCCTATTTCTACTTAACTCCTATCTCTCTCTGTCTCACTCGTTCTTTCTCACCTCTCCTCCTCCCTGTACCCCTCTTTGTCTCTCTTCTCACTCTCTTAATCTTTCTCTGAATACGTAACAAGTTAATATAGTCAGACCTTCCATTGAACAGTAATGATACATATTAACATATTTCATTTATGAACCATCCTCCATATTCCACTATTGTATCAGTTTTTTAATTTTCAATAGTCCCCCTTGTACTTTACATTGCGGTTAGACTTATACAAACAATAAAATGTTCCCCAAGATGTATGTTACAACACCTACAGGCGAGTATGGATTTGACATACATTTCTGAAGGAGGGGGATTCTTATGAGATGACTAATAGCCTGTTGTCTGTTTGCTGACAGATGCATTTGTCTTGGAATGATAAATGTTCAGTTGCCTTGTTTCACTGGCATCCCATGAGACAGAGCTGGTTGAGATAGCTCGAAAGGGAAGGGTTATGAGAAGGCATGCATGGTGCAAGGACTGCTCCCTACTGAGGCTGACATCCTTTTGGAGACCTGGGCACCCTGTCGGAGACCTGCAGCATCCTTTTGGAGACCTTGGGGATCCTATTTGAGACTGGGGGATCCTATTTGAGACTTGGAGAATTTTAGACCACTTTCACATTCAATGCAGAAGAGGGTTGGGTCCAGACACAGTCCTCACCCGAAAGATATTATATGTATGAACGGAATTAGATCATCAATTCTCCTCAAACTTGGTCCGGACTTATGTTTTGTAGATAAAATGGCAGGAAATGTCAGAGAGCATGGGAATAAAGTATGTCTTTGCACAGAAAAAATGGGCACAAATACATGTGGCAATGTGATGCATTTTACCACTTTTACAGATGAAAAGCAAAATGATTTTGTATGTAGATCAAGTTAGCACTATACTAGCTGCAGACATCACATCAAAGGTTAGATTTACAAAGGTTTATTTTCCACCATGGTTTAAGCATAGTACGCCCAGGGCTCATGTTCTAAGAACAGGCAATGTACACCTTTCTTATGCTTATACCACTGGTTTAAATCTAAACCTCCTTAGTAAACTCGGGCTAAAGTGATTTAGCATCCTTTTAGTTCTCAACATGTCATTCTATGATGATGAATATGCCGATGTGTCTGCGATGACAGAAGGGCTTGCCTCAGAATGACAAAACTCTTGTTTCATCTCATTACTACCCCTTGAGGTATGCAAGGAGATACATGGAGTGACAGACAATTACGTATCTGCACACATGCCCCTCTTTAAACAGCAATCAGGTGTATACTGAAGATATTATATTACATTCAAGGTATTACAGGATTGCCTGGAAGTACAGGAAATACAGAATTAGATCTGTTCAATGTCAGCAGAAATAGAATACATCACCTCCAAGCATTACACAAGACTAAATCAGAATATGGTTTTCCGTATCAATTATAAAGGCCTACTCAGGAAACAAGGTGGCCTACAATGCAACAAGCCTATCCACTTGGGAAAGGCATTATCTTTTTTATTTTTAGCACAATAGTTCAAAAATTAAACAGCTTTTCAATACACATCATAAACTGTCAATCTTAGTTTACATCATTTCTGGTAACATAGAATTCCTATAACTTGATAAGGAATTCAATGAATATAAATAAATCATACCCATAGAAAGCTCAGAAATGTTTGCCTGCCTACAAGAAAGCACAAAAGAAAAACCTCTCCCTACGTACTGCTCTTTAGAGTCAAATTTCTCATCATTCTTCTACTAAGGGTTACGCGGGTTCCAGCTGATACAACCGAGCCGACTGTTCTCCCATATTTGTACGCCTGCTGACCCCCGACCCCAGAAACAAACACAATTCTGTCAGGCATGCCTCCCCTCTAATATCCCCAGTTTCAGCCAGGAAGGGGAGTAGCTATAATCACATTAAGCAGATCTCTGACTTTTTGCCGTTTATTGATAAGTCAAACATCGTTGAACTTGTCAAGCCCGGACAAGCTAGGCTTTCATGAATGCTCAGGTTTTCAAATCCGGGGCTTGACTTTTTTCGGCATCGGTATGTCAAATATGGCCAATTTAAGAGCTTCCAGAATGTGCATTACTAGGTTACATATAGGGGTGGTGAAGCAAACAAAACTATTCTGTGTACAGCTAGTTTTCTAAATTGATATAACATCCTAAATTTTTGCATTCCTAATGTTACTTTGATACATGTGTATTCTAACTTGACACTTTTCTGTAGAGGAAGACAGCACGAAATACATACATGCAAGAAAATATCATGCAATCATCTATCGTCATAATATTTTATCAAAGTTTTTTATTCATGCCTTCACCTTTATGAAGGCCTTGTAAAAACAAAATTTACCTTGATGCTCTTCAGTGAGTACAAATATTGAGGGTTTTTTTTATTAATATTTAGTTTCAATCTTCTTAGTTTTTAGGGGGATCCTGAATCATTTCCAAACCCAAGTGCAATTCTGTGAAATCTCATCAGCATATTTGAACACCTTAAAGCCAGTTTACTCTCAGAGCAGATTTATTTCAAGGAAGACAGGACGAAATACTGTTATTTTGCTTACTTCTCAGCAATTGTCACAGTTTCTTTCAGAATCACTGGACAGGTGCTAAGCTTTTATACATAGAGATAACTGCGTTGGATTATGTTCAAATTTATTTCTGATTGTTACCAGAACTGCAGATTATCTCTACCATGACACTTTCACACTCTGCACAACATGTAGCTAATGGTTGGGGTGGATATAGGGGGGGGGGGGGGTCACAGTATTCAAACTGCAAACAACCACTGCACTTTTCCACAGAATATTCAACGCATTCCTATTCAGGACAATTGAATTGACATCTGTTTTGGTCCTGTGCAACTCTTTGGAATGATCACGTTTGGTTCTGTCACAATCATATTTACATGTATGCTTGACAAGTGCAAAATAAATCACCAATCATCTGTTTGATGATACAAGGGGCGGATCCAGGATTTTGTAAAAAGCATGGGCACAATTCTTCTTTAAAACAATTTTGAAAGGAAATAGAAGGGGTTATTATATTTTTCATGTGTCCTTTTGGGTCTAACATATGAAAGGGGATATAAAAACACAAAAAGGAGGTTATTTTTTAATGTGTGTACTTAAGGAATGCATGCTTGGTTTTAAGAGGGGGCATCTGTTGTTCCCCCCCCCCCCAACCAATCCACCAATGAATGCAGGGATTAGAGGTGTGCCCGAGTACTATCAAATAATAAAGTTGTCATCAGCCTTGATTGATCATGTATGTTACATGAAATGATAGCTTCACAAGTAACATTTGAATCTGAGGATCTGAGGAGGCTATTAATGTACATGTGCATATACATACAGTATTTACAAATACAGGGCTAAGCACCTTGACTCGCTTCTTCTTTTTCTTCTCCCAGAAATCGACTCTCCTTGTTCTTTGTGACTAAAGTCACAACAATTTATCCTTTATATACATCCTTCGTATTGCAATACATGACAGAGCATCATCATATTTCTTCAGCAGATCGATAGTCAGAAGGTCATTGACTCATTAGTCAGGTTCACACAAAGGCAGCTAAACTTTAAAGGCCAAGTCCACCGTAACAAAAAGTTGATTTGAATAAATAGAGAAAAATCCAACAAGCATAACACTGAAAATTTCATCAAAATAGGATGTAAAATAAGAAAGTTATGGTATTTTAAAGTTTCGCTTAATTTTGCAAAACAGTTATATGCACATCCTGCTCAGTATGCAAATGAGGGAACCAGTGACGTCACCCACTCACTATTTCTTTTGTATTTTATTATGTGAAATATAGAATATTTTAATTTCTGCAGATTTCACAATTAGGAAGCTCTCATTGAATTGTGTATAGGTTGCAACAATGGCAATTACACATGTTCAGCGAGGAATCAAACCTTGTTTCACATTATAACAAGGAAAAATTAAAATATTTCGTATTTCATGTAATAAAATACAAAAGAAATAGTGAGTAGGTGACGTCACTGGTTCCCTCATTTGCATACTGAGCAGGATGTGCATATAACCGTTTTGCGAAATTAAGCGAAACTTTAAAATACCATAACTTTCTTATTTTACATCCTATTTTGATGAAATTTTCAGTGTTATGCTTGTTGGATTTTTCTTTATTTATTAAAATCAAATTTTTGTTAGGGTGGACTTGGCCTTCAAGTTTCGCTTGTGATTTCAAAACTTTAAGTTAAATTGTAGTTATCTTGTAGTCTCAGAATGTATCAAAGGACTGAAAGTTTCAAAACTTTAAGTTTACTTGTAGTTCTAGAACCACCACTAGCAGCAGGGGGTCCTACGTCGTACTTTCGGACTGTGCGGACAGCGTAATCTTTAAGTTTCGCAAGCTCGTAGTTAACGATGACCTCTCTGTTCATGCTAAACTTCCGGGTCATACCCTTCGCTAGAATTATGAACACAGGTTAGTGAGCCGTTGTTTCGACATTACTTGAAGTCTCGCCAACTTAAAGTTCCGAAACCACAAGTCCCGTATCAACGTAGCTTGTGCTAAGAGATGTGAGGTACATGTAACGTCCTCCTGACACTCAATCAACAGGAGATCTCATACATATTCCCAAAGACGGCTATGCTGAGTGAAATGCAAGAAGCCAGCTGGCAAATTTCAATTTCAAAAGCTTTCTCCAGGTTTTGTGGCAGGATTGACCTTCCGACCACTTGAATTTGAAATGTAAATAAAAAAATAATTCAAGATTTCCCCACTGGTTACAGATCTAAATTTTCTGTCCAGAGAGTACAAAAACTATATTTTAACAGTTTACTACAGTCTCTTCATTTGTCTTCATGATTATCCTGCCAAAAAGTTTTGCTTTGAAAATAAGTTATTACCTATATATGTAACTGTGTGTAATTGGGTTTTTACAGACGTGTATCAATCAGATATGATTATTTACGTCTGGGACCGACCTTTAACGTCACCATCCGAAAGACGTGACTCAGTCTCGAACCTGGGTCCGCTGAATCAGTTTGTAACTTCCACTGGTAGCTGGATTACAGGCGCACGCCACAACGCCCAGTAACTGTGTGTGTGTGTGTAATAGGGTTTTTACAGACGTGTATTAATCAGATATGATTATATACGTCTGGGACCGACCTTTAACGTCACCATCCGAAAGACGTGACTCAGTCTCGAACCTGGGTTCGCTGAATCAGTTTATAACTTGGTCGCTGGATTACAGGCTCACGCCACAACGCCCAGTAACTGAATTTTGTAAGTGAATATTATGTTTACATTAAGTGATTAAGTAGTGGTGATTCATCATACTACTGAATGATCTTTCAACTTTTCCATTCTTCGCATGAAATTATTTTACTCTGGTCTTACTCTGTTCTATTTTATATCCTCTGTACAATTTTTCACTTCTTTTGAGCTTTTCCTTTCCTCCTCTAGCAACCAACAACACAAATCATTTGCAAAAATATGCCCTGAATAGGTCCAGCCTAACTGAAAACTTTCTACTTTAATAAAAACACCCCTGAACCATTAACACTTGTTGTACTCTGGCAATCCTTCGCCACTGAATCTGTAAATCTGGTGGCAACTCAATCACTTTTCGTGCTCTCCAATTTTTGTCTTTCTTTCACAGGAGTTCATTTCTGACAATTTCATTGCACTTTCTTTGCACCTATTTCTCAATTTGTAACCGGAGTCTTGCGGGGCACTGGTATAAGCCCCCAATCGGATCTCCTTGCGATCCTCCATGGTTATAGGAGGCACAATGGCAGATGAAGGGGGTGATTAGGTTCACAATGCGTGGGGGATTGTTCCCACTGCCACAATAGACTGCGTAAAATAAAAAATCAAGTCACAGAAGTCATTATTTACAAATTTTGTTTCAATATAAAACACTGTGTGAAGTTTTACATATTTACAAGTTAAAGAGTAAAGTGAAAGTAGATGTAATGATAATAATTTTATCCAATCCCTTGATTTCATGATTTCACGATTTTATATAAGCAAAGAAATTTAGTTCATACACTGTCATTTTCTATTATTCAAAAGCTTCACACTACATGTAGCTCTTATTAAAAGGAGTCCAGATTGAGATTTGTAGGGTCCCGTAAGCATTAGCCCTTCGTAACTTCTAAGAAATTTGGGGAGTCTGGATTTGGGGCATCTATGTGTCCCAGGTGTTTGTGTTTGATAAGTGGATAAGTGGATGATGATTATTCCAAATTTCTTTTCAATTCAATTACAAACAAAAGCAAAAAACATATGCACTATGCTCAGTTTATTAACACTTTTATAACCACTACTCACATAAAAAGTTTGGAACCTTCAGACTCCAACCACAAATTATACCATTATGAGAGGAAAAGGAAAGTAATCAAGTCACAGGTGGTAGAATTAATCACTTTTACTGTGCACTTAAAATAGCATTAAACTGGCAAAATTTGAACAGTGCCACCTTACAGTAACTGCTAAATTGAGATTATAATTTGAAAATTAATTACATTTTATTTTGAAATTTGACAAGCAGCTGTTTGGAAAATAAGCACATTTTAAGCATACAACTATTATTTTTGACATTGAACATGTGGAAAATTGCCTACAGATACATTCTAAGCTTCTACAAACTACATGTAGAATGGGGCATGATAGGAAAATGAGAGGCACAGACACTTTTCAAATCCTGTTGAAATATGGTGCCATTAGGAGCTTCAATTTACTGTCATTTTAAAGGTAATACATGTATATTTCCTACAGGACAGGACAAATTCAGGCCCTTTTGTCAGCATGATGGACACAACTAAACTTTTAAAAAGACAAAGTTAAATTTGAGTTGGCTTTGGAATGCATCAAAGTGCACTGGAAAAATGTATTTGAGTATCACCAAAGGAAATAATTTTTTTCAACCTGTTTTTGTTGTTGCTTTTTTAAACAAATTTTTAACAGCAGCATACAGAAACTAAAGACTAAACAACTTTATTCCCCATTTTTTGTGAAGCATGTACAACCAAATGAACAAAAGCAAATCCCAACTTTTTATGACCCATCCTTCTTTCTACATCCTGAACAAATAAAAACTGAGATACTTTCGAAACTGTTGGATCCCAATCAACAAACTTTCATGGTACAAAGCTTTTCATACCACTTGGGAAATTATATTTTCATTTATTACTTGTGGACAGTACATTAATCAGCATGGCTGAGGACTGGGAATCCCTGGGATTCAGACAGAACTGCCCTTAAATTGATCAGGCCTGTAGTTTGAATAAAACTTATTATACATACTCGAGGATTAGATGGAGGTCAAAATAGTTTAGTGATTCTAAATTGGGAGGGTTTTTTTAAAAAGATGCGTCCAGTTCCAAATCAAAAGCCAATTCATCTGTTTCCTTCAATCAGAGAATTAGGTCAATTACCTAAACTAATTCTGATCGAATGCTATGAGGAAATGAAAATCAAATCATGAACTTTGTATTACAAGCTTAATTTTCACTCAGCAAACATGCAGGTTTTCTTTTAACTGAAATATTATTCTTAAAGAACATCTTTCTCCAAGCAACATTTGAAATATCAGTAACAGTAACACAATGATCATATGATTCTTATATTTCATGGCAAAGAATTATTACTAGGCCTAATTATCATATTTGCTTTCAGCACTCAGAAGATGCCCCTGCTTCGTGAAATAAAGGAATGGTAGAGCTTCATATATTAAACATATTTTTACTACATCCAATTTAATTTTTAAAAAAGAAAATATTTCACTAATGCATGCACTTTCCTAAAATAAAATATGCACAGCGTCATAAAAAGTGAAGTGTTTTAAAAGTGTGTCCTAAATTCAAAATTCACTTAGAAAAATACTGTAAAGGATATGTGCCAAGATTTATACATTTTGCATATTTGGGCTGTACAATACAAATAATAAGCAAATGGGATGGGAGTAAACTTGGTAGCTAGCAACATAATGCATGTTTCTTACTGATGTTAAGAGGTTAAAAGTTGAAGTGTGTTTTCTATCAAATACACTGTTCTTTTTATTTCCCAAAATTTATGTCATGAGTCAGATGCATAAAATCTTGGGCAGATTGCTAGGTTTCCATCAATTCAAAGAATGACCCCAATGATTCAGACAATATACTTGTACAAAAATATCATGATCGTAAATAATTCTACACACTTTTTGCATTCATATTGCAGACTCTAGGGAATTCATGGATGCCTAACATATAAATCACAATCTCAAATTTTAAAGCAGAGAGAAAGTTGCACGAGTTCATGCAACAATCCTGGTTTAAGAAATCTCATGTATGTCACAAAATTTTGTTCTTTATCCAGATATATCTTAAAGAGAAAAGCCTAAAACAATTAATGTTTACATGGAAAAAAAATGTCAATCTACTGCTTTATTACTGAGGTGTGTGTTGAACAAGTTCGGAGGCCATTTCTTCTTAGAAAATATAGTTTGCGGTATCATGCTCTCAATTGTATAAAAATTTGTAAATATCTACACAAGGAAAAGCATACATCATAGGTCGAGTCTATTTCATAGAAAGTCTATATGCCTGATATAAGGAGAGATAATCCCAAAACAAACTGTTGTAGAAGCTATCCCATGCCAAACTTCCTTTAAAAGTTTCTACAAATACATAGTTTGAGCTGTGCAAGTTTTTGAGCTATTTATTTTCCTATTACAGATTCTTTTTAAACAAATAGAGTGATGATTGAAAAAGAGTCAATTTCAATGCAATATAGCATCAACTTTCACCATCAGCTAATGGATGAAATATGACCACACCATTCCGATCTCAATAAAATGGCCACACAAGTCAATTTTTCAAGTGTTTAAGCCCTTCTATCCCACAAAAAACACAACTGAGGTATTATTGCTTTAGGTAGAAGAGATGCACCGATTTATATGCACTTGTCTAGTGTTCGGTGGACAAGCTGGTAGAATGCTGTACGACGTATGCTCTTGCAATAATCGCTTCCAGGTCAGCACCCTACATTAACCGAATTCGAACTGCATCCCTGGACAAAAAAAGTAAACTAAACACTAACCTTAACATTATCAAACTTAACTAACACACAAATGAAATCCTAACCCTAACTCTAACCCTAAAAAACAATTTGGTAATTTATTAGTCCGAATATGGGCAAAGAAACAGTGTAGGGGCATTGTGGTATACAGGCAAATACTAGTAAGATACTATTTCAAATCTACATAAAATATTACAAAGTCCAGTCCATACCACAGTGCTGGTTATATGGACATATGGGTATCAATTTTTTTTTTTTTTAATTAAAGTATTCTCGGGTAATCCTGTTCCATTTCACAGGTAGTTTCATATAAAAGCAATATACCACAAACAATTACAAGGTTTTCTGGTCCTCTGAACACTGGCAGTAAAAGAATTCAAGTGAAACCGTAAAATTCATTGCAAAGCAAACAAGCCAAATTTCAGGTTTCCAGAGAATAAAACCTTTCCTTTTAAGCTAAAGCCTTGACTTTTTTTTGTTAGCCTAGAACTGACTGCTCTTATAACATGTGTTTGGGCAGGTTTCTATGCAGGTCAACATGGTTGGCTTTCATTTCACAAAAGAGTTCTGTTGTACTCTGTGACAAAGACGGATTATTGTACTCTTGATCCAACTAGACGACAGGTGCCAATACACATCTATAGACAGCACTGATGAAGCTTCCCCCCCCCCCAAAAAAAAAAAAAAAAAAAATCTGGGTCCTACAAGAGAGTTTTTAAAAAACACATATTGACAAAGGAGCATTAACTAAAATTTTGTTAGTGGGTTGTCAAACAGGCCTACTGAAAAACCAGAAATGTTTGTACCCTAAAATTTTCGCTAATTGATAATGACAGCCATTATTTCAGCAAGAAAACTTTCTTGAATTGCAAAAATTCATTGTTACATCAGTTACAGTTCAATAATTTTGCGGCATTAAAGATTTCACAAGTCTACGCTACTTCCACAATCCGCGAACATTAAATGCCACAAAAGTTTCTGGTTTAAAAGTAAAGTTTGTTACCAAATGTGACTTCAATCCTATTTTTCTCAATCAACAAATTCCTTTACTTCACTTTGTGTTCAGCACATATTTTGCCCAAAATAAACAGTTGTTTTCCCATTGAAGTTACCACACCCCACTGGATAATCTCCACATCCCATGCCCATTTTATAAGGCAAGGTTTGAGTGACCCAGCATCAAGCAAGCAATATTTCCAATTCTAATTTTTTCTGAAATTGGCAGGTTACCCCTCTTCTACACTCTTCTATTATGAATAATGACCCTCTTTCTGTATTATGAACAGTGACCCTCTTTCTGTATTATGAATAGTGACCCTCTTCTCCTATTATGAATAGTGGTCCTTATGAGTAATGACCCTTAATATAAATTATGAATAGCGACCCTCATCTCACATTATGAATAAAGGTCCTTATGACTGTATGAATAGTGACCCCCTTTCCGTTTTATGAATAGCGATCCTTACGACTAGCGGTCCTTACGACTAGCGAGGTTGCCCCAAGTTAACACCCTTCTGTGTCTCAATAGATACATTTTCCAATCACTGTCTGCCTAATACCCTAACTAATATTTTCTCAATCATGAAATCATCCTCTCACTAGCTTAAAGCACTTATTTTTCATAAAGGAGCCCGCTTAATTCTCCACCCATTCATGTTAGTATCCCTTAACAAAGAACACAGTCTCTAAATCCCAGGCCTATTTTAGTAGCAATAGATGTCCTCCCCTCTCTCTGGCTACCCTCAAATCAGACCAGTTCTCTACCCATTCACATCAGATGTTAGTATCCCTAAAAGGGAAAACACTCTCACCCAGTCTCAGGCCTATGGCAAGTCAAGGACAGCCTTACAACTGATATCAAATAAGTAATAATTCTTGACTGGATGATGAATGAATGCAGGTGAAAGTTTTACAAACATCACGTCTCTCCAGTGTTGAATCATTTATAATGTTCAACCTACCTCTGATTTGTCCCATTCATCCATTTTGAATGGTATATAATGAGACAAAAAAAATTGCGAGACAAAAAAAATTGCGAGACAAAAAAAATTGCAAAACAAATGTAATGCATGTCTGTTTGTTGACTGCAATTGAAAAGGGACCTAAATTGTCAAATAACACTTAAAGCAATGATGAAGGATATCTCACACTCCATAGCTTTATGTGAAAGTACAGTGCATTTGGCTACACTTTGACAAAACGGTTCCAAATAGGCCTACATGCAACGTAAAAATTAATAAATCTTTGTATCTATTTTCAAGGATACCTTCAATAGCTGAAATGAAATCTTATTTCAAATTTCAGATACAAATGTCAGATCGGATAGTCTTTACTCACCAGACAGAACTGAACAAAACGTCGAGAGGAAGGTAGGAGATAGAGGGACAGACGCACTTAACCTGAATGTCAGACTAGATGTCTAAACTTTCATTTTTAATTATTTCCTGTCAGATGTGATGAATACAACATGTCTGACCATCCTGTCTAGACTAATAATAACAGCTTGATGAGGAGAGAAAAAAAATGTCACATATGGCACATTTTTGTTCCACTTCCATTATTCTATTTCCATAATAAATGCATTCTCATTTTATGCATATTTCTACTTTGAACAGTTACTAATGATGACACTAATCTAATACCAATTCAAATTTTTCTCAAGGAGCCATCTGCCGTTAGTTCTAATAAACTGACAGGGCAATAAAAAAAACCGTGTTACTTGCTGAACCGCCTAGACCATTTCCTACATCATTGCTGGTCTCTCAGTTTCTTTTCACCCAATTTCTCCTTTTTAATATCAGAGTTTCCCAATTCTCACCAAAAATCTTCTAATCTTTCAATTTCCAATTGCCTCCTTTCTCCGATTTCATCTCCTCCAGTACTCGTTTATGTTTCTGTCTGAATTCCCTTAAAAACTTTAATCCCTTGATCCGCACCAACCTGATGCATTAAAGGTATAAGGTAACGACGAGTAATCAAAACTGAAAAAAATAACTTGTGAGCTTTCTCATTTTCTTTATGTAAAGGTATGTGCATGATAATAATATAATACTGGATATTGTTATGCTCACATCCACCATGCAAGGTGCTCAACATGCTCCAGTATTTAATACCCCATCTCTAGCTGGGTTTACCATAAAATATTTCTGCTTGTCTCAACAAATTTGTAACATGCCATATTCACCACACAACCAAGATTTTTGCATATCATCGAGGGTGCTACCCTTAGGTGGAAATTTTGCTCCAAACAGCTGAACTAAAAACCTTTATTTTGTAGCGAGGAAAACCTTTCTTGGGTTGGTCTGTCCTCCACTGACCGTATACACATTCCTTACAAGGCTCATTCCCTGTTTGCAAAGCGTACAATAGCTGTGTTTGTGCCAGCTGGCTTTCTATATTTGTTGCCAAGCCTTAGAATACCTCTAAAATAAATTTGATTTCTCAAGTACCCCTGAAAAATTCCTGGAGATAAAAACAATTTGCCTACAGACCCTGTCCTTTTTCCACAAAAAAAATTACATGTTTGGCAGTTTTGACACCAGTTCACAATGAAGTTTTGAAGATTAAACCATTGACTACTGAACTCCCTCATTCCCATAGGCTTAACACAGGGACCACCCGGTTCCCATAGGCAATTGGTTAATATGTGTTGGGCATGAAATGGAAATTGGTCACAGAGAATTTTGAGGGCAGCCACTTCACTTGCAAGGGATTATTCAGTGATCATTTTATTGCTAGTGAATAGACAACAGAAAATATTGAAATGCACTGAATTGCTTTTCCTAGATTCCCAAACAAGAAACTACTTTTGTAATACAATTGATTAAGTGCCACTTATCTGACAAAAAGTCATTTGAATGAACTTTCTTTGCTACATCTCCTTAAAATTTACTGTGACATTTTTTGGCACATCAATGGAACATTGTTACCCAACCCATGTACTTCTCTCATGAAAGCAGGCAGTCAAGAATTGTACTTTGAAAGTTGAACTTTGCAAGACCCAAAAAGTAGCATACCATCAATAAGTCTAAATTTTCAAGAACTAAAGTCCATACTGGTAGTAGTAAATATTTCGGTCTTCACTTCAATCAGTCCTATTTTGAGAATTTGGATATTTATTTCCTGGGGGGGTAGTTTGATTCTATTATGCCTGACCCACTTACCTATTTCTTTTTGAAAACATTTTCCTACATCTTTATTCTCCTTCACTAGGAGCATTCCTACTCAACAGAATCTTCGCAATAAATATCTTCCAGCATACAATCTTCACAATTTACTGTAATGCAGCTTGAGAAAATCCTTTTAAAATTGCACATGTATTGAGGACCAAGAAAGTTTGTGAAAATGATTACAATGGGGAGGTGGCCCTCCATTGGAGACAAGAAGGAAAAGACAAAAAAACAATTACTGGAATGTTTTATGTCATGCAAAATTTTGAAGTGTAGTGTACATATATTTTTCTTTTTTTAATCTGACTCTTCAAGTTGTCAGTATTGAATTTTTCAAAACAGCGAGAGAGAGAGGTTAAGGAAAAGAATCATCTATGCGACAGATATTATTTCACTTTTGGACCTTTATTTGAAATTCAAATTAGTACTGCAATTCACAACAAGTTAAAACTGATGCTTATGGTGTGTGCATAATAATTTGTAATAAGCAGATTTGAGGGTCCTTTCAGTATTAAAGACAACTTTTACCTTGTTAAGAACATTTACATCAATGGTACATTTTCTGACAGAAAAGCATCTAACATTCAAGGGCTTTTCATTGACAGCACATTGACACGTCCATCAATAAAAGCCACCCTCTGATCACTTACAGAGTCGAATTTCAACCTTCTTTACTTTATTTTCCCTGGCGAGGATGTATCAACATTGTGGCCCAGAAAGCAACAGAAAACAAACAAGAAGATAATCGGGAGACAACCATTAAATCCCTGAACAGGCCCTGCCAGACAAATATCAGACTGCATGTTCGGATCTTGTAGAACTGCTAGGCATTACCTGTTCATAATATGGGATGATGAAGAGTGAATAATATCATTGCATTTGACAGACGGATTCTCTTCTCTTTCTATCGAACTACATGACAAGCATGATCTGTCACTGCATCAGTCATTTCTATTTTGATGATCAATACACAATTTTAGGGTTTCATTGTTTTCTTTGAAGACAAAAATGTTCCATTATTATTAGGAGTCGCGATTACCTTGTAAACCACGAAATACTGTCTTCTGAAAACATGAAGGGTGCTAACTCTGTCTAAAGAGTAAATGAATTAATGCCCTTCACCATGTATTTTACCCCCAAAAAAGCTATTATAAATTGTTTGAAGAGTGAAGGAGAAAAATGTGTGCAAGATAAAAGTTATCAATCACCTGACAAGCAAGTAAATGTGTCTGTCTTTTATGATTCTCATGGTGTCTTCATGTCTTCTGCCTTCTATTCATAACTGTCATCGCAATCACGACCTGAATTTGTCACCATTTAAATTTCATGGCAAATCTGTTATCAATGGTGTATTTGATTTCGAGGCGGCCTTGAAAATATGTCAACAAACCATCACAAAAAATAGCAAGAGTTTGAAAAGGCTGATAAGCTTTCGGAAGCTCTAACACACTGAAAGAACCTTTGAATTTCATTTTCAAAAAGAAATTCTAAAAATTGAGCATCAACTATGAAGCCATCCAGGCACAAAATTTTGGCCTAGAGGCTTAAATAATTACAAGAGCTCTTGTAGAGACGTATTTTTGCTACCCCGTACTTTGCGGTGATTTTGACTTTTAGCAAAAGAAGCAGGTGAATATTTTAGTGTTGTTTGCAATTTTAACTAAACTCTCTTCATGGTTTGTCTCATGGGGTGGTCTGAGATGGTCAGGGGTGGTATTCTGAGATTTATTTTATCTTGATTTTAGTGAAATAATTTTAACTGTCATAACAAAATGTACGCTTATGGCGCACCATTGGTTAATGACTGCGCAAAAGTTGCTGCGTACACGGAATTCATCTGCGCAAACACCAATGAAATGTTGCAATTTAAATGTTGTTATGACAATTAAAATCTTTTCACTAAAATCAAGATAAAATAAATCTTAGAATACCACCCCAGGTCATTAGGAAGGACACCGAGTAGGCCTATAATTGTCTTTTTGTCTTACCATTAGGAATTATAAAATACTGGCAAATAAATTAAAGTGTACTTGAACTGGTACAAAGTCAGATCTGCCTTACCATCCCTACCACTCTCCATCTCCTAAAAAAATTCCATTCTATCTACTGCCCAAACAGTCTCAATATTACACCAGAAGCAGAAAACTTAAACACCAAGGTATAAACTAGAATTTATTGACTTTGTATTTGAACAGCATAGAGAGAGAAAGAAAGAAAGTTAGAGAGAGAAAGAAAGAAAGTTGGAGACATAAAGATAGAGGGAAGGAGAAAGATTATACGCAACAAGATGAATCTAAGACATTATGAAGGCGAGAGGGAGATAGAGAGATACAATAAAAGGCAAAGAGATAAGAGAGAAGAATTAAAAAGAGAGGGGAAAATCAGAAAAAGAAGCAATAGAGGAATTAGCTTGAAAGAGAGACAAATTAGGGGAGAACGACAGAAAGAGAGAAATATGGAGTGATCGAGAGACAGACAGAGACTTAAATAGAGGTACAGAGACAGAAGTGCAGACTGAATAAACACAATAGTGATATTTTTGTTTGCCTTGAGCAAACAAAATATCATAAACCACCCTGGGCATTTCAACTTCCTATCGCGCCGCTCTCATTTACTTTTGCCGAGTCAAATCCAATTTTATGTCAAAACAGCAAGAAATTATATACAAGGCTATTCAATCATATAATTGCAGATAATTATCAACAACCCTAATGTATTCCCTTGCCATGACAATTATCGGTATCACTTTGATCTTTCCTTACAGCAATTAACACAGGCCATAAAAAATGTTTAGGCAGCAAGTATCAAAACTGGAGTTTAAGCTTTGTAATGCATTTTTTTTCACATACTTGAGTATCCATTTTGATGAAGTCTTTAAAAATTAGATAATAGAAATATCAAAATAAACAAATACAAATGAATAATATTCTGCATTTAAAAAACCCACAAAAAAATCTGTCCATTCAAATGTTAACAAAGACTAAATTGGGAAAGAGGGTTTCTGGCCATGATAGAGTATTTCATTCATCGGACTTTGAATCAAGAGAGTCGAGTTTAATCCTTGGCCAATGCTTATGTCCTTCAGACAGGACATTTAATATGTATTTGCCTCTCTCAACCCAAGTGCAGTGAATGAGTAGCTGGTAGGAAGGTAGTCTATCTGCAGCTTGGGGTTATACTGGACAGCCAGCAGAGGCACTGCAGGCCACTATACAAAATAACAATGACATTAAATATTTCTCATATTTCTCCCTTATTTCTGAAATTTATTAATCTAAAGCAATCATTTAAGAAATAAGAAACCTTGCTAAGTAATCACGACTCAAAAGATGGAGGTCAAACAAATGTTTTCTTTCAAATTAGAAAAATTGGAGATCAGATAGCGATTCATATTAATCCAAATGATATTTATGAAGGTGTTCATTCAAAACATCTCCATGTGTGTGGAACTGCTGTGACTATAAACCTGTCATATTTTCATTATCGTCAGCGGAGCTCATTTGATGAAAACAGGAAGGTTCGCCGTGTTTACACAAGCAACACAGACATTTCCCAAATTATGATCAACAGAGAACACTACCGGTCATGCTAAACTCATACCTATCAAGGATAGAATACAACCAAGTGTCAAATATAAGCAGATGATATTGCCGGGGTATATTTTCTTTCATCAAAGAATATTCAGCAGATTTTTGCACCTGCAATGTTTTCTGTTATTCTAACCTTCTGTCTGATTCGCACCTCTACACAAAATCATGCCTCGGTCTATATTCAACAAAATAGGAATGAGAATAGACTGAAATATTTCTTTTAAAACAAATTCCTGAGGCTTGAGTTGATAGCTTTTACTAGAAAAATAGCATAGTCGATTTGGACATATTTCATTATGGACAAGCTAGGCAACTAGTTTGGAGTCACTTGGGAAAGAATATACAACAAGAAAACAGAAGAAAAGTGAGAAAACCTAACAAGCTATTTAGAAATATTTCTTCAATATTAAGGGCTGTCACAAGGGGGATGCGACAGCAGAACTGCTACATTTATTACAGAACAATTAAATATGTACAGTATCTGATTTGCAATAGTTTATAAACAAATATTCAAGTTGAATCAATCCATCTGCAGAACTGTGAAAAGTACACTACACAACAATAAGAGTATTTTCCACCGATGACATTCCAAAGTATAAATTCTGGAACCATGAAATATGTGCACAAATTCCTCCACATGCACAGCTTCTAGAAAGTTCACTGTTGGTTTTTTTTTTATAGGCTCCATTTAACATTTGTACACAAAACATTCATTTATTGCCTCTAATAATGACTTGTAAACAAGAAGGAAGTGACAAATAGTATGCTCTCATCCATCCCCAACCATAAGAACTAGATCTATAACTTTTCAACAACAAAGAGCAAAATATTTGAGATTTATGAATAAACATTTGAAATGCACATGTATGCATTTAAGAGGAATTATCACATTTTTAAAGATGTGCACATGAGAGATTTCATATTTGGCAAAAAAAAAAACTTGAATTAATCAACCCTTCCAGTGCCACAAGGTTTTATTTCAATAACATCAAAGCTTCTTTTTTTCCCCTTAAAATTAAACATTATTACACAAACTGTTAAGTCACATCTCATAGAGAAATGCTTGCATTAAAATAAGCAATACAAAAATACAAAATACAATTTGTGATACAAGTTTGTACATTTGATAGCACTCTAAGGATTAAATATGGAAAACAAGCTGCTGAAAACTGCTTATCCAATAATAGCGAGCCAATGGAGTAAAATGGAGTCAAAAGGGGCCTGAGCTTTCGATGCTAGCAGAATCTTCGTCAGAGGCAAAAAGACAAACATAAAAAGCAAGACAAGCATAAGGATTAATCTAAGGATTAATTACAATGTATCTACTGTAGAAAGACAGTTCAAGATAAGATGGGCAACACTTTGTCTTCTTAAAGTGTACCAATCACCTCAAAAAATAGTTAGTGTACAGCTAGAATGTATAAAATCAACCTCAAAACACTTTACCTGGCCTTCTATGGGTTAACGGTTAAGGAGTATGAAGAAAATGAAGGAAAACATAAAAGCCCTCAAGCAGAATCCAACTCCAAGTTCGGTTCGGCACCGGCCATTATTCTATGCGAGCGCGTGTGGGTACATGTACGTCACTAGTCTCCTCACAAGTTGCTGTTTTGTTCATTGGGAGTGTATTTCAACTTGCAATATCTCTTTATAGAATCAACATTTAACCCTTTCGAGACAATTGACCACATTTTGTGGTTTGGTTCAATAACTTTTGATCCAGAGCTCTAAAAAATATACCAGATGCATAGAGCAAATATTTCAGCACATACGATGTCCATTTTTGTTGCATGACCATATTGCGTTTGATACCCGGAATTTTCAAAAGGAATATAAGCCTTAAAATCCTTAAATTGGCAACACATTGAGAGTTTCAAAATCAAAGTTTTTTTGTCAAAATTGGCAATCTTTTCAACTTTTCGACAAAGTTCCTAACCATGTTTGTTGTTTTCAAAGACATTACTTTTATTAGAACCATGTAGCATTGAAAGAAAAACATTTTTGTTGCCAATCTGAAGAACAAAATGTGATCAGTTTCGCCCTTAAATAATTCCTGTCATGAAAGGGTTAAAGCTCATATTTTGAATATACAGTTTTAGTATAGCGACATGGAACCCTTAACATACAGAGCAAATTATCTTTGGACGATTGGTATCCTTTCAAAAGATGAACATGTAAGCTGCAAAAGCCATATGACAAAGCTAACATGTTAGACATATGCACAGACAACAACATGAATTAATAATTTTACATGCATCATTTTCAAAAGTTAAATGTGACAGCCACACTAGCCCCAAATATACACAATGAAGTCAAAATAGCCACTAGTACCATTTCACATGCATCATTTGTTATTATCAAACATTACAGTAAGTTATTGACTTCTTAGCTTTTCACGAAATGTTAGAGTTCTTACGCTCTATTTTTTTTTTTAACTATATACATGTATACACATGCATGTAATCTAACATTAAGCCAGCCCAAGTTAAAGTATTTTATAGTATGTTTTATAGTCAGCTGATTGCTCTATCAAGGTAGAGACAACATTGCCTGGAAATTGGTCTGGCAGCAAAAAAAAAAAAAAATAAATATGAGGGCTGAGGGCATTGTACCCTCGAAATTTAAAACAATCCTCCTTAATCTACAAAAGAGCTCCATCATCACAATTCTATCAATGGGTTATACATAATAGTAGCAACCAAAATTAATTTATATTTCACCCTTTTATGATGTCATCTCTGTAAAGCAAATTTTCTATAAAGTTTTAAAACTAAAGTTGCCATTAAAGCTTCAATGCAGCACCCATTAAATGCTGATATAGTGTGCTGTAAATACTATATCAGTATTTAATGGGTGCTATAGTGCGCTGTAAGTACAGATGAAGTACCCTTTAAGGGTTAATGTGTTGCCCTTTAAACATTAATGTGATAAAGGCATGTGTCTGTTTGATGAATGGGGGTAAATTCACAGGGGTAACCTTGCATAAAACTAATTGTCCCATTCAGACACCCTATAAACTTAAAGGGGTAGTCCACAAAGAGGGGATACCCACTCAAAAGCCATTTCTTTTGACAACTCTAACCTTTATGATAGAAAAATACGTCTATTTAGAGCCTCAAGGGCGTTAACTCCATGTTAAAGTATAGTTAATGGCTTTCTGGCTCCACATAGACAAAACATCCCTTTAAACAATGCCCTTCCGGAAAAAAAACATGCCCTTAATCCTCGAAAATATTGAGAAAATCTTAATATTTGTCCATACTTCAATATGATTGAAAAGAGAATTCAATTAACCTTATTATTTTTCTACAACGATTTTTATTCTTTTTTCTACAGTGGATCATTCAAGACGAATTTTCTTTTAATTTAGGTGTATTTTCACTTTCTTCAAAAATCATTTCACCAGCTTTGACGAGTGTACCATGACATGAAAATGTCACCCTTTGATTTAAAAACAATATTTCTCATGGCATGCATCCAAGGTAGACTTATGTATCCTGTTTAAGGAGAATATCTTAAGTGAATTTAAAAAGAGCAAGGATGGGGTAGCAATTGTATGTCAAAAAATTACTGCAACTAACATTAATATATTAGAGCACAAGCCACAAGCCATTAGTATTCAGCAGCCCTATCAAGCATTATTGCAAGGCAAAATTTGGCATGGTAAATTGCTGGTGAATTAGCAACTGCAAAGATGTCAAAATGAACATCAAAAACAAGTTTGTTATTTAACAAAACAAATCAATATAATCAAAACATTATATTAACATCAGCATTCAAACAGAAATACAACACAGGCATATTATATACATGTACATTTTTAATATCATGAAGGACTTTATATTGATGTATGTATCTAGCTTGCATTTCTTTCAAATTAAAATTGAGAAAGGGAAGTGTTTTTCAATGCATAATGGAGCATATATAATAAAACAAAAATGCATGCATCAGTTTTGTATCCACAAATTTTAATTAAAGGCAACAAGATATCCTATCATGATACATTATTCACTGCAGTATCATAAATTTTATGCTTTAAAACAGGGAGTAATTTTCATGCATATGTTGTGAACCAAATGTGTGCTTCATTCTCAAACGATACTTTTTATAAGACACAAGTAGCAGCAAATAAAAAAATGGTTCTTGCATGTGTATAAATGGAGATTAGAGATCAGTCAATTTGCCTTTTTTTTTTAGAATACATATACGGCTAACTGTTTAATGCTATGAACTGGACAATATCGCTAGCTGCAAACAGAGTTGTTACAACATATGCAACAGAAATGGCTACCGAGAACAGGATGCGAAAAGGGGTGTCATACACTGACCTACAGGCAACAAAACTGTTAAAATCATATAAAGCACGCTGGTTGTGACTTTGTGACTAGATTTTCTTTTATCTTAATGGGATCATCTTTGGTATAATGGGGTAAAAGACAAAGATGGGATTGATATATTTGTACTCACAGCATCCAAGTTCATCAGAGCCATCGCTACAGTCCGAGTACCCATCACAGATCTGGTTCCCATCCAGGCAAGTTCCATCGGGACACCTCTGCTGGTCGTATCTGCATCTCGGTGCACAGCCAGCTTCGTCCGAAGGAGAAGGACAGTGTAGGACACCGTCGCAACGCACATTCAGCGACAGGCATGTTCCGTAGTACGAGCAAAAGAATTCCCGAGCTGGATCACACTCGGGTGCGAAAGTTGGGGTGACCGTTTCCACGAAAGGTGTAGTGGTCCCCACGATGACTGTATAGAAAACAACAGAAATCATGGAGTATGATATTAGACAAGGGTTTTGACCCATAGCTGATTTATCCTCTTTATCCAACGCTTTTTAAATTCCTTCAAAGAAGAAAACAACGTGGGTGCAATTACAGAGTGCTCCCACGTTGCATGTTCATAACACTGGAATCAAACGACCAGCTCATCAGCGTAAGAGAACTAGATGACAAAACAGGAATGTATCATGAGGTTTTCCAGGACACTCTAATGTAAGATGACAGGGATAATCCTGGGAAATCCACAAGGTTTCGGTTGACCAACGTGACTTTCAGCTGAAGCTCTGGACGGAACCAGGGAGTTCCCTTGCTGGCATTCCAAAGAGTAGGCCGTCTGAGCCTGAGGTATGTATCTTAATCCTCTTTCACTGATAAATGTATCAATGAATGTTCTACTAGGCACCAAGCCATTAACTGTTGCTGCCAGAGGAGAGAAGAGAGGAGACTCAAATCGCTCAAATCGCAAAACAGATTTTTCTCTTACAGTATCCAAGCAAAGCCAGTTTGGAGACCTGAACTTGTTACTGGAAACCAGCAGTAAAGTTATTTTAGAATAAAATCCACTTCTTGTGTCCATAGATTTGAGTGCTATTTCTCTCTTGCTCTCCCTCTTCCCTTCTCTTCTATCTCACACCCTCTCCACTCTACTGCACTCTGCCATGTACTCCAAAAAAGTTTTGGCACCGAATGAAACCTTCCGTTAAACAGCAGTCTACTCTTCCAAACTTTATTTTCAAAATGACCACGTTTGTTAACTAAATTGCGATCATATGTTTAGGGCATAATACTATTAGCTAGCACCACTACAGTATTTCCATGAATATCTCATTATCTACAGAAAGTAGTAAAAGTATATCACAATAAAAGTGATGCGGCGGCTGTGAGGACAGCTGTGAGAGTAGTCTTGAAGGACTGGGTCTAATTTAGTAGACTAGGTAAAGTTTGTGTGTCACAGGCAAGAGGGCAGGCTTGTCTTTGACAAGTCCATGGAGCGTGGAGTAATGCATGTCATGCAACTTTTTATAACAAGAGAATGGACTTGAATGGAACACAAACTTCTCTGCAAAGAAAAAAAAATAAGTATGAATATAGCTGGATGACAACAAGGGAGTGATAGAAGGGTATTCAGCTGGGGGTGACTGGTAGCAAGGGTGCCTGGTAGAAGATGGGGTGGTGTAGTTCAGGGGTGTCAATTGGCCACGCCCTCATATTGTAGAGATAGCTGGTAGTTAAGGTGCATGAAGTTGATGAAGGGGTACACTTTATGACAGAATGGGAGAAGAGCCAGGGTGGCATGGAGGTGCAATTGGTATCCTTGCAGGAAGGAGGGAGATACATGTAGGGGGCTGTGTGGATGTGGTACAGGCATGGTTACATAGGGGTGGTACAGGGGTGGTACCGGGGTGGTACCGGGGTGGTACCGGGGTGGTACCGGGGTTTTACAGGGGTGGTACAGGGGTGGTAAAGAGGTGGTACAGGGGTGATACCAGAGTGGTACAGGAGTGGTACAGGGGTGGTACAGGGGTGGTACAGGGGTGGTACAGGGGTGGTACAGGGGTCTTACAGGGTTTGTTATAGGGGTGGTAGAGGCATAGTAAAGGCATAGTAAAGGCATAGTACAGGGGTGTAAAGGGGTGAACAGGGGTGGTAATGGGGTAGTATAGAGGTGTACAGGGATGATACAGGGATGGTATAGGGGAGGTACATGGAGGTACATGTTAGTACAGGGGTGTACATGGGTGGTACTAGATTATTGCATTACTATTATTTGATCTTCAAGTCATTTCCATGCACCAAAACATAAAGTGATACTAATGCTATATGCTGGCAAAAGGAGTCTGGATTCTAAAATACACATACATGTATAAAACCTTGATTGCTAAGTGCAAAATTAAAGGGTAGGGGATTCTTTTTTTTTTTTCTCTCTCTCTCTCTCTTTTCAAATTTCAAAGGTAGGATTTTATAATCGCTTCATTTTGTGCACCTGTCCATCAGATAGGGTTCATTGAAGTAAGGGTTGAAGTCAAGAGGGGTGATAGTCAGTATTGGTGTTGGTAGAGGGGTGCACGGGTGTGGTCATGCAGAGTCAAACACACCCTGTTTTGTCAGGTGCATATTTGGTATTTGGTAGACGAAGGTTCTCTTTGGTTCAGTACTTTAGGGTGGAATTAATGACAAAGATCATTAGAGGAGATGAAAACAGTGAGGTCATGACAACAATTACTTTCAAATTGGCAACACTCGTAGGAGAATATATGCTTCTGGCATCATGCGGTAGCAATGAGAAGACTATCCTATGCTAGCTGTAAATCTTGGGTTACCATATACCCTATCATTAAACCAACATTTGAGGTAATTTGAATTCCAAGTTAAGGTTATACAAATGAAATAATATTCTTCCCACTTTTGATCCCAGAGAATAACCCTTTCGCATAATAACCTGCCACAATCTATACTCTTCATTATAAATGAGATTACAATTCTATGTCCTCATATGCTTAACAAATCAATTAAATCAAATTCATAACATTATATCTGAGCATTTAAAGCTAATGCAATATCTACATGTACCTGTGACTGACATATTTTGCTACTTGATATTTCTGTGGTCATCTAAATAAAGAGAGATAATGATGAAAAGTACTTTCATTTTTGTTTAACGTAAAATCAAATAATTCTGTTGTAAAATCAAATAATTCTACCGAGGAGTTAGGACTACCTCTTGGTTCTCCTGGTACTCAAGATGGCCTCTCAACACAATTCATGCTCAAACATCCAATGCAAATAAAACATTCCTGAATATCATCAGATGTCTCCAAACAGACCAACGTCTCTGGAATTTCAAAGCAAGTAGCCATAAAACAAATAACAGATTAAAATCCAGAGACCATCCTGTTCAATACCCCATCATCGAGCAACACCTGGGACTTGTAATCTTCTCATCTCATTTGAATTAGAATTATTTATTTTTCAGATTGTTGCATAATCGTCAGTGTCTCGATACTTTCAAACAAGCTACTGATTGATAAAATATGTGAAATCACTGTTATACACATGTCTTCTAATTGTCTTCTATTCTTCTATTAAAGATTGTAAAATTATGACACAGATATTTCAGCTCCAAAACTTTTTTAGGTAGTCAATAATTATCTGAATTCCTAACGAGCAAAGAACTACACACACTCGTCTTTTATAAAGGCATCAGTTTTACAAATATCCTTAACCCTTTCAGGACTAGAATTATTCAAGGGCTAAATTGATCACTTTTTGTTCTTCAAATTGGCAACAATAACATTTTTCTTTTAGTGTTACATGCTTCTAATAAGGTGTAATGTCTTTGAAAACTATATACATGGTTATGAATTTTGTGAAAAGTTAACAAAACTGCCAATTTTGATAAAAAACAATGACTTTGAAACTCTCATTGTGTTATCAAGTTAAGGATTTTAAAGCATATTCTAGTTTTAAAAATTCCTGGCATCAAACGCAATATGGTCATGCAACAAAACTGGACATAGTGTGTGCAGACATTTTTGCTCTTTCTACTCATGCATCTGGTATATTTTTTAGAGCTCTGAATCAAAAGTTATTGAGCCAAACCACAAAATGTGGTCAATTGTCTCAAAAGGGTTAACAGACAGACAAGCAAAGATATGTCAAATATTTATAGGTAAGGATACCCATGATATATTGGGTATTGCTATTAAATCCTATTTGACCTACTATTCAACTAACAATGGAGAGTAAATTATAACCGACCTGCACAATTTGTCAAATAACCAAGTTCATACATTTTTTACAGACAAAAACCAATACCTATCATCTCAAACTCCATCCCCTCTGTTCATCTCTCTCTCTCCCTCTCTCCCTCTGTTTCTTTCTCTCTCTCTCTATCCTCTCTTCGCTTATCTCTTTCTCCCTTTTTCTTCTTCTCTTTCATTTTCCATTTCTATTTCTCTCTCTCTTCCTTCTTATATAAGGTATATGAAAATTTCATAAAAACATATTAATCCCATAAATTTCTCAAATGCTCCTTATCAAAACTCTGCTCTGATTAACACATATATGGCTATAAGCATAATACTAATCTTCCCCCAAATTCCCTCATTCATCACATGGATGCGTTTCACCTGCTAGCAATCATTATCAAAGGGTAAACCACAAAGGGATAAATCTTTGTTCAAAGTTGCTATCCTTGTCACATTTCATGATTGAGTGATCAACCTATTATATCCACTGGAGATTATTTCTGAACCGATATTTTTAGTGGCACCGTTAATTATATGTAGTTTTATTGCAATTGGTATAAAGTCCTACAATTTACACTCCATTACAAGTCTACAGAATATGTCAGTCTCACTGGCCTTCAACAACTTTTTCGAGGGTTCACTAGATCGGACAGCCCAGGAGACCGACAATGTCAGTCTCCTGGGCCTTCTGATAACTAGACTAGGGGCTTAGAAGACCGACAGCCCACAAGACCAACAATGTCGGCTTCCTGAGCCTTCTTACTACTTTTCATAGGGTTCACAAGGCTGACGGCCAACAAGACCTACATCTTTCCATCTTCTGTCATGAAGCTCTTTGTTTTATCATTCTTGTCTACCATTTCCTTATCATCTCTCTCTCTCAAGCTTATTCCCTATTTCCCTATTCTTTTCTTCTACACCTCCTTATCTATCGTGTTTCTTCTTCCCTCCCAATCACTCTCTCCCCCCTACTATCTCTTATCTGTCTTTTCCTCGCTTTCTCCTTCACTTTCTTCCTCTCTTTACCCCAATATCAATGGACCGGCAGTATCACTTCCTCCCCCCCCCCCCCCAAAAAAAAAAAGGAATCCTGCTTTGAAGAAAAACTTCTCTCTTCCCCCACTCCCTTACTCTGTCTATGTTGAAAGTCATTGAAATTATTATTCCAAGCAACAGAATATATGCATGGGGTCACCTGGGGAGCATTTCATCAAGCATTTTGTCAGTGATTTTTACCGACAACTGTAATAAGCTACTGAAATCCTTGCGTCTGATTGGCTGAGAGCAAATTTGTCGGTGAAAATCACTGACAAATCGCTTGATGAAACGCTCCCCTGGTTGTCACCCCGAGAACATAGCTCAAAGCTACTGGGACAATTGGGGTCTCAATGGTTCACCCAGGTATGGAATGCTACACTCAAGGCACAAGCCTTGTTCCCACTAGCTCTGAAGTCCACAAGTTTGGATCATTTGTTCTGTAGGGTAACACTATACAGTGCGTCCCAGAAAAAGTAAAACCGAGATTTATTGATGCTTAATCATATCTTAATCACAATTATGATTAATAAATGACACCTATTTGTCAAGCTTGGATCCTTTTCTTTCATTTGATGCCACTAGTAGGATACATAATTCACACATGAGTGAATAAAGACAATATGAAGCAGGGCTACCAAAAAGTTGTTTGGAAATGGAAATGCAAGAATCAATTTACACCAACAGAGCTTTGTCATCCCCGACTCATTTTTCCTGATTATTGTTGGCCAAACGACCTTTTGGCAGCCCTGCTTCATATTGTCTTAATTCAATCATGTGTAAAGTATGTATAATATGAGTGGCATAAAAAGAAAGAAGAGGATTCAAGCTTTACAAATATGTGTCATTTATTTATCATAATTGTGATTAAGATATGATTAAAAATCTTGGTTTCGTTTTTTTCTGGGACGCACTGAATAGGCCTACCTCTCTGTATAAGCTTATTTTTCTTTTTCTTCCAGATTTATTGATGCTTAATCATATCTTAATCACAATTATGATTAATAAATGAAACCTATTTGTCAAGCTTGCATCCTTTTCTTTCATTTGATGCCACTAGTAGGATACATAATTCACGCATGAGTGAATAAAGACAATATGAAGCAGGGCTACCAAAAAGTTGTTTGGAAATGGAAATGCAAGAATCAATTTACACCAACAGAGCTTTGTCATCCCCGACTCATTTTTCCTGATTATTGTTGGCCAAACGACCTTTTGGCAGCCCTGCTTCATATTGTCTTTATTCAATCATGTGTAAAGTATGTATAATATCAGAGGCATAAAATGAAAGAAGAGGATTCAAGCTTTACAAATATGTGTCATTTATTCATAATTGTGATTAAGATATTAAAAATCTCGGTTTCGTTTTTTTTCTGGGACGCACTGAACAGGCCTACCTCTCTATATCTTAAGCTAATTTTTCTTTTTCTTCCAGATTTTGTATCGTGTCCTTCGGGAAGTATAACACATATTAATACCATTACAAATATTTTTCATAATACTTTCTACGGTATATGTATACTTTCAATTTGCTAATTTTTCTAATGACATCAAAAATATTTTAGTACAAACCATTTTCTAACTTTCACACAGGTCTCTGAAAATTATGTTATGAAATGAATTATGGAACAAGATATCCATAACATGATTCAGCCTTCAGGGCTATGTTACAACTGCAATATGGTGGCCAAATGGCATTCTTTTGTTTTTCGATCAGCCAAAGAGTAATAACCTTTATAGAGAAATTTGACATGTAAAGATGAACTAGTACTTGTGATTTTGAATTTTAAAGGATGTGTTTCCACTAGACATTTATCTGAAAAATCTACAAACTTCTGAAAGATATCCCCTGGAAAACTCAGATTTATAGAGATCTCCTTCAGAAAACTAAGTGAAGAAATACATCTTTTAAAAATCTCAGTTATATAGAAGGTATCTCCTAATAAATACATATATATATTTTTGAACATAATTTTCTAGAAAACTATGGTGCGAAAGGTGTCTTCCAGAAAGTTACATCCTGTTGGTAATGATAGCATTTCAGAATGTTGTCCGTTTATATAATGATAATAACGAAATTTTCATATAGCACATAATGATATAACTCTCTGTACGCACTTTACAGAGTTTTTAAGCACTGAAAAACACAATTTATAATACTCTACAAGTTTTTCTTTTCATATCACTGAATACCCCTTGCAAAAACCCTGCAAATCAGCATGAAGTAATTTGATGCTCCACAATTTTGCTCTCACCCAAACTCAACTGATGTGCTGCCCTCTCCTGTCATCTGACTGCACAGGGAATCCCCCTCTCCATCATTTGTTGACATTTTCCACATATGGGATTTCCTTTTTTAAATGATTGCATATTGTAGACATTTTACCACAAGGCATTCCCAAAATATCTGATATCTCATGTGGGTATACTGCGATCTAACCATGTTTTTTCTGACTTAGGGGATCTTGTAAAGAAAAAAAGAATCCCTTAAATCTATTGTATATCCATCCATACAATCACATGTAAACATTTCGGATTTGAGTTAAGGGAAAAAGTTGTCTGAAAGAAGGAGGAAAAACTAGAGAAGCAGATTAATCAAAGTATAAACAAAATCAGACAAGCAAATGAAAGTTATGAAAGCTGTAATCACTATATAAAGCAATTTCAAAGTGGCCCAATAAGTAATGTCTCTGTGATGCAGTAGCGGAAAATTCCACCATTTGTTCCAAGACACAAAATGACTAAAATGTGAATTTTTCAAAATATATATATTAAACTCTGTTGGATTTTTTTTCTTTTTGGAGGACCTATAACAATATGTTATCTATAATATATTTTGAGTACTGCTTAGAGGGAAAAGGGGCACAATAGAAAACCAGAGTTGACCATGAATTGTAAAATCAGCACTGATTTTCTTATTTACTATATAAATCTATATACCTACCTATTATGCCTGTAGTCTTGACTACGGGACCCCTTCGAGAATTATCACACATGTGTCACAAAATTGTGCGCACCCCCCGTAATCCTATTGTCCCCTTTGCCACTCACGCGCGTCAATACGCTACGGCCATCTTCCTCTTTTGCGAGCAACCCCAAGAAGAAACATGTTGCTTGCAAGGAGCGGGGAAGGAGGGAGGGTCATAGGTAGGTATATAGATTTATATAGTAAATAAGAAAATCAGTGCTGATTTTACAAATTTACTGCAATAAATCATATATACCTACCTATTATGCCAGACCAGCGCCAACTCAAAAAACCGGGAGGCATGTTTCAAGCAAAGGAAATAGGATTACACCAAAGACTACAAAGAAGACACAGCGGCCTTCAAGGTGGCTGACGCAAACAAAGCTTCACCTGCGGGAATATCCCTAAGGTAGCAAGAAATGAAGGAATTGGGCGAACGCCAATAAGCAGCCTTCAAAATATCAACAAGCGCCACACCTTGAAACAGAGCCCAAGAAGTGCTGACACTACGAGTATCATGAGCACGAGGCTTACTGTCGGATAAAAGAGCCTCTGTGCCAGCGGCCCTAATAGCCTCAACGATCCATCTAGAAATGGAATCAAGAGAGGCAGGAGAAAAAGGCTCTCTAGTGATCAAGAACAACTGATCATCCTTACGAAAAGACTTAGTCTTATCAATATACCATTTGAGAGCCCTAACAGGACACCAAACTTTGTCCTCACGCACCAAAGAAAAGTCAGAAAGCGGACAAAGAAAAATCTCAACAGGACCGGAGGTAGCTGTCTGATTCTTGGCAACGAAAGAAGCCCTAGGAATCAATCTAACACCTTTTCTCTCCCAGCGAACATGACCAGGAGTAAGACAGAGAGCGTGAAGAGTACTGCGCCTCTGCCCAGAGGCAATAGCTACCAAAAAGAGCGTCTTAACCGTAAGATGATGAAGCGAAGCTTCACCTAACGGTTCAAAAGGAGGTTTCGCCAAGGCCTCCAGGACCTTAGGCAGACTCCAAGACGGCACTAACCTAGAAAACGAAGGTCGTTTCAGAAAGAACGAACGAATCAAACCGCTTAGCAGCGGGGAATTGGAAATCCCCGAACCATCCGAAAAACCCGAATGAATGGCCCCGATCGCCGAACGGTAGCCTCGGATAGTAGAAATAGATCTCCCTTTGTCAAATAACGAGATTAAGAAATCCGCAATTGAACCAATAGGAGCCTTAGAAGGGGTTTGATTTCTCTCTTTACACCAAAGGAAAAAGACCGAGAGACGGGAATTGTAAATTTCCCTAGTAGAAAGTCTACGACTGGACATTAAAAAGTCCGCGGCTCTATCAGAGAGACCCGACTGTCTTGCAGATTCCCTGACAGGGGCCAAGCAGTCAAATGAAGAGACTCCGGATTGTGGTGAAGAATCCCCGATAGGGGCTGTAACACCAGATCCGCTCTTAACGGGAGAACTAACGGTTGAGCCCTTAGAAGGCTCATAAGCTCCGGAAACCAATTCCTCCTGGGCCAAAAGGGAGCTATTACAAGCACCCTCGCCCGATCTTCCCTGATTTTCCGCAAGACACGCGGAATCAGTTGGAAGGGAGGAAAGGCGAATCCCTGAAGGTTCTCCCAACTGAGGGAGAAAGCATCGAGAGCCCATGCTCCCTGATCGCGAACACGGGAGCAATACTTCGGCAGCTGGTGATTTAGCACCGACGCAAATAGATCCACTTCCAGTGGACCTAGGCAAGTGCAAATGCGGCAAAATACCTCCGAATGGAGCATCCATTCCGAAGGAAGATACCTGCCCCGGGACAGAAAATCCGCAATAAGGTTTTCCCGACCTGGGATGAAAGAGGCCACAGGTGTGATTGTCATGCGACGACACCACCTCCACAGCTGAGCTGCTAGGGCATTCAGGGCAACCGAACGAGTGCCTCCCTGCCGATTGATATATGCCGCCACGGTAACATTGTCCGTGAGAATCAGAACTGAACGACTGAGCAGTCGACTTCTGAAATGGAGCAAGGTCAGCAGAACTGCCATAAACTCCAGGACATTGATATGAGGAAGAGTCCCAAGATGAGACCAATCCCCCGCAACCGTGCTGCCGTTGCAGTGTCCTCCCCACCCCAACCGAGAGGCGTCCGTCGAAACCGATATCGACGGAAGAGGGACAGAGAAGGACCTGCCGCGCGCGAGAAACACCTCGCTCGTCCAACAAGCGAGAAGAGACTTGATCTCTACTGGAACTGGAATCCAGACCAAAAGAGAGTCTCTTCCCGGCTTGAAGAACCTGAGGAGATGTCTCTGAAAGGGTCTCATGAGGAGCCGGCAGTCCTCTAAAACATCGACTAGACTGGCCAGATAACCTAGAAACTGAAGCCACTGTCTGGCCGAGACTCTTCTGGCCAGCAAGAGCTTGCGAGCCGCAGAGACAATGGTGAGAATCCTGTCTCGACTGGGTCGAGCTAACTGATTCCTTATGTCTAACACCGCCCCCAGAAAAACTGGGTTGCGAGTGGGGACTAACTCTGACTTTTCCCAATTTATTAGGAAACCTAAGTCTTGAGTAAGAGAGACTAACAAACGAGTCTCGTCCAACAAACGATCGCGCGACTCCGCAAGGAGAAGCCAATCGTCCAGGTAACAAAACAACCGCAGGCCGCGACGCCTCAGAAAGGCCGCTAGCACCGCTACAACTTGAGTAAAAACCCGAGGGGCCGGGCGCAGCCCGAAGGGAAGAGCCCGAAACCGGTAAGTCTCCGAGAGGAAGGAGAACCCCAGAAGATCGCGAGATGCGCGATGAATGGGAATGTGAAAGTACGCGTCCTTGAGATCTATCGAGACCGCGTAGTCTTCCCTTTTGATCAACGGAAGAATGGAGGCAAGAGTCTCCATACGAAAATGAACCGGAGGAATAAATTTGTTTATCCTCTTTAGGTTCAGTATCAAACGAAGTTTTCCCGAGCGCTTGGGAATAACAAAAATTGGAGAAAGGGAAAGAGACGGCCTGTCTCTTACCCTTTCTATAGCCCTCTTTTCCAAAAGAGACTCGATCTCCTTCGAAGCATGAGACCGAGACAGGGCAGACATGGGAGGTGACCGAATTCTTATAGCCCCTCCGGGGAGCGAGGCGCAAAGATCTATGAAGAATCCGTCTCGCACGACGGAGAGAACAAACCCGTCCCCGGAGATGGCCTCCCAAGCGGGGAGAAACGCATGAAGTCGGCCACCTACCACGATCGGTCGAACCAGCGCTCGGGGAAACACGTCAAAAACCAGGCTTGGCCTTCTGAGAAGCCATCGCCTTTCCACGAGAACCTCTCGAAAAACCCCTGCCACGACTCCCTCTCCCACGAGACGGAGCTGGCTGAGGCTCAGGAGGCGGGACCCTAGACACACGACTGCGTTGGCCCAAAACAGGACCAGCAGGTTTACGCCGAACAGGGGCCCGCGTTGGCTTAGAGCTAGTGTGAAACTGCTTAGTCATATCCGAGATCTGCTTCCGCGCATCGATCTCTCTTTGAAACACCGTAGCGAATTTACCGCCAAAAAGCGAAGGACCCCGAGACGGAACATCTCGGAGAAGTTGAGCAATGCCCGACTCTCTAACACCCAGTGCTGAGAGAGCCGAGGTCCTGCGACGGAACGTAGCCGAAGCAGCTGCTGTGGAAAGCTGCGACCACTGCAGACAAAAAAGAGTATGCAGCAAGTCGTCAATAATCAGCTTGTCACCATCGGTAACATTCAACTCCTCCGCCCTGGACCTAAGGTCGGAGAGAAGCCCTTGAAAGGCCGTCAAACGCATCCCTGATCTAATGTGGTTTTCAACATTAGACCAAATCTTATCCTCCGCCTTGAAAGCAGCGGAGGTAAGCGGATTAGTCGCCCGCAGGCGACGACCGACCTCCAAAATCTCAGGAGAAAGAACCTTAGCCTTGAAAAAGCTGTCTTGGTCCTGAGAACAAAAGGCAAAAGCCTTACCCCTGACCGCATTAGAACGCTTAACCAACACAGCAGCCTCAATGCGGTCATACTCCAGCTTGAAAGCCTCCTCGAGAGCAATACCCTCAGGGGAGGCCTGCTGATTGAAATTCCAATGCGAAGTCGAACCCTGCGCGCGGGTTGACTGAACTTCAGGGCGATATTTGGACAACAAAGCAATCGCTTCCACTCCACAGAGATTGAGCGATTGAGACTCCGCCTGCCCAAGCGATTCGGGGACCGAGGCTTGAGAGGACGCATCCAAATCTGGTTCCACTCGAGTGGAATGAGACAAAGGAACGTTAACAAAGGCCTCCGCAGGCAGTTCCCCGCATGGTTCACCAACAGTCTCCTCGCCCGGCGGAGCCCCAAGGGCCGCGGGAATAGGATGCACATGCGAATCAGTCTCAGACAAAGAGGAATCAATCACAAAAGGTTGATCAGCCTCAAAGCGAGATCCCTGAATAGGGACAGAAGTCAGGGTTGAAGAAGCCGGTACAAAGGACCAACCATGACTCTGAGCAAAAGCCCGCATCACACTGAACATGTCAGTTTGAGAGGAGCTAGCTGGGTCAGCCAGACCAGACGGGCGAGAGGTCGGCAAAGCCTTGCCTCTTTTCGCCTTCTTCTTGGCCTTTTTCTTGGCTGGCTCGACAATAGTCGTAGCCGAAAGCCTTTTCTTAGAACGCTTAATCGGATTCATTCGGATCCCCGAAGGCTCTTCGGAAACACGAACCGATTCCTCCGCGGAGGGACGTTCACTTCCCAAAAAGGGATTGGAGCGCTCATGGCGTAAGCCTAGAGAATCGCCCAAAACACCCATATTGGCTAGGCAAGAAGATGCCGTAGCCATGGGTTGGGAGCTAAAAGCTCCCAGTGCGTGGGCAGACCGAGATGACTCAGTATGTGCCCGATGACTACTAAAGGCGTGCGAACCCACTATTGGACCGCTAGAAAGCGGCAATAGGGGAGCACTAGTAGTCACGCACTCAGGTGAAAACACCTGTTGCTCCGAAGAGCGTCCATAATTGTTAGCTCGAGCATTCCCATCAGCTGGCAACTGAGACAGCCCAGAAAGTACTCGTTCCCCCATATGGCGTTTGCCGGGGGCTAGGGTTTGTGAACCCAGACCAACATTGTTAGCTCGAGCATTCCCATTAGCTGGCAACTGAGACAGCCCAGGAAGTACTCGCTCCCCCATATGGCGTTTGCCGGGGGCTAGGGTTTGAGAACCCAGACCAACATGGACTAAGCCCGTGGGTTGCCCTGCAGTAGTGGGGCGCGTCTCCCCTAACGGATCAGAGCGAGTGAACGCTACCGTACGGGAAACAACAGCCCCCCCTCTGGTCTCAGCGACCGGGGGATTGGATTCGAGATATCCAAACCACTAGAATCTGACGCCACCCACCCCGAAACCACAGGCTTCGGAGTTGACAATCCCGATTCAGTTAACGCCACCCGTCCCGAAGCCGCAAGCTCCGAAACTGGCAAACTCTGCAAGGGAACACCACTAGGCAACTTACCTTTAGCCCTCCTCCCTCCCCCGCGTACCGCTGTACTCGGGGAAGTTCTGGAAGGCCGAGTCGTCTTGCTAGACAACTCTTCGGAAGAAGCAGGTCTCCTTGACCCAGCTGCTTCTTCTTCCGAATTCATACCACTGCAATAAAACAGACAATAAAGTATACTTTTCAAATTAAGAAATACTTCAACTGAATGCAGTAAATAAAACTAAAGTTTATTTGGGAGATACGCACTAAATAAATATTCACAGCCTAAACCGTAAGAACAAACACCGAACCCGAAGGCTCGGTGACAAACGGAAACACCCGCAAACACGGAAGTATCTACGTGGGGCTGACCGTGAAAGAGAAAAATAAATGCCAAGAAAGGGAATCAAAAAATCCCTTGCAATCGGCAAGAGTGACTAATAAAACACAAAGTACTATAATCTAAACGAATATAGGTACCTAAAAGTGCTTTAACTATGCGAAAAAGCGCATCCAAAAAGATACTATACGACCTGATTTCAGGAGCGCTGTGACAGTACGTCCTAACTCGTCGGGGGCGAGCAAGAAAGAGGAAGATGGCCGTAGCGTATTGACGCGCGTGAGTGGCAAAGGGGACAATAGGATTACGGGGGGTGCGCACAATTTTGTGACACATGTGTGATAATTCTCGAAGGGGTCCCGTAGTCAAGACTACAGGCATAATAGGTAGGTATATATGATTTATTGCAGTAAATTATGTCACAAACAACTCACTAAATTGCCAATCTGAAATTGGCATAGATTTAGTGATCTCATCTTTCAAACATCCACAACTTTCTTATTCCTGCTCTGATTTTTTTCAATTTTCACCATCCTGGGTTTTTTTTATTTTTCTGCTTTCACACAAATCATCTTACTACCAATAATGGATTGCCCTTTAACCAAGGTGCGAATGTCAAGCAGGGGCACACAACCGACCTCTACTCCCTTCTAATAATTACTCTAACTTTTCTTACTTGAACACCAGCTTGGGCTGGGGGAAGGCTGGGAGGTGGACGGGACAAACGGTCATCTTGTGAAGGTACCGGTGCCGGCGGTTCCTGAGAAGGTACCGGTGCCGGCGGGCCCTGAGAACGTACCAGTGCCGGTGGTCCCTGAGGAGGTACCGGTGGTCGCAACTGTTGATTATCCTGGTTCTTTCATCCACATTTGTTTCTACCTTCTCCTCATCCAATCTCAGTCTCACATCTTCTATTTTCCCTTCAAATGTTACGTTTTGTCCTCATTGCTGTCTGCTGATCTCCAATAATCCTGTTTCAGCTCCCCCACCCTGCCTCATTTCCATCTCTCTTTCAGATATCTGTCACATTCCTCTAAAAATACATTCTCCTACTACTCATCACTTTTTTCCATCTTTCTATCTCCTTATTCCTTCTCTTATCCTCCTTTAACCCATAAACAATCGTAATTTAATCCTTGCCTCCATCCTCCCTTTCTCCTCTGTACATCATCATATCCCGTTCTTTCTTTAGTCAGGTGCGAATGTCAAGTGGGGGCACACAACCGACCTGTGCTCCCCTTCCTTAGACCATAAGGGCATCTGGAAATTTTGATAATTTTTTGTTGTTTTTATTGTTGCTTGTCAGAAATTTATTTATTATTGTCATTGTTTTCTACCACGGCACCTGAGAAATGTGTGAACCTTTTAATTTTCACAAAGTTTTTTTTGGGGGGCAATTTGCACCCCTCCCTCTTAAAGACCCTGGATCGTCGCAATCTATGGGGGCTTTTACAGTTGGCTGCTCCTTTCTCTGGATCAAAGTTCAAAGCGACTTCAATTTATTGTGCGCAGCTAATAAAAGTTCGCACATTGACCCAAATTTGAGTAAACAAGATCGCGCGTTCTTTATTCCAGTATTTGAATCTCATTGGTCGGTTGCGTATGGAGGGATTCGAGTTAACGATCGCGCGAGGAATCCGGCAATAACATTCCTTCGGTAGCGCACGATTGGACCTGATTGTATCCGAATTTCCCCGAGGCAGGCCAACTAGTCAGGCCCATGGATTGCGACGATCCAAGGTCTTTAAAATCTTAGATCCCCCCAGCTTCTAGTAATTACTCTAACTTTTCTTACTTTTCTTACTTGAACACCAGCTTGGTTTGGGGGGAAGGCTGGGAGGCGGACGGGACAAACAGTCATCTTGTGAAGGTACCGGTGCCGGCGGTTCCCGAGAAGGTACCGGTGGTCCTTGAGGAGGTACCGTTGATCCTTGTGGAGGTACCGGTGGTAATAAATGTATTGCATGAAGTAAGCGTAAGGATTAATTCATTCCATCTGAATGTAGCATGTGCATATTAACATATGCGATGAACAAAAACATTTCTTCAACTTTAGGCAGTAGGCCTACACTCTAAATCTTGTTGCGTAAAATTTTACCCAATGCCGGGTCTAAAGGAAACATGCATGAATTGTGCAAGATTTTCTTTTTTTTTACCCAATATTGGGAACGATTTCCTTTATTACCCAATACTGGGTAAAATTCTACCCAGCTCTTTTAGAGTATATGTACGATTCATGTTTTTTTTTTATCTAAACCTTATAATTTCACACAAATTCAACCTTCCGTTAGGTTAAATGATTTCTACTGCATTAATAAAAGGGTTGATATTTGTCCTAACGACTGCAAACATTTTAAAACGAATCCGGGGCCCGTCTTACAAAGAGTTGCGATTAATTTGTAAAATCAGCATTTATTTTCTTATTTACTATATAAATCTATATACCTACCTATTATGCTAGTCTCTTGACTACGCAAACCCGTTCGAGAACTTAACACAAATGTGTCACAATATTGTGCGCACCCCCCCCGTAATCCTATTGTTCTCCCCTTCGCCACTCATCCGCAGCAATACGCAACGGACATCTTCCTCTTTTGCGAACAACCACAAGTAGAAAAACATGTTGCTTGCAAGGCGAGGGGAAGGAGGGAGGGTCATAAGTAGGTATATAGATTTATATAGTAAATAAGAAAATCAATGCTGATTTTACAAATTTACTGCAATAAATCATATATACCTACCTATTATGCTAGACTAGCACCCATTCAAAAACCAGGTGGCATGTTTTAAGAGAAGAAGGGAACAGGATTACAAAGACACAGCGGCCTTCAAGGTAGCTGATGCAAAAATTGCCTCACCTGCAGGGACATCCCTAAGGTAGCAAGAAATGAAGGAATTGGGCGAACGCCAATAGGAGCCTTCAAAAAATCAGCAAGCGTCATGCCTTGAAACAGAGCCCAAGAGAAGCTGACACTACGATTGTCATGAGCATGGGACTTACTATCTGACAAGAGGGCCTCTGTGCCGGCGGCCCGAATAACCTCGACAATCCATCTAGAAATGGAATCAAGAGAAGCAGGAGAAAAAGGCTCTCGAGTGATCAGGAACAACTGATCATCATTATGACAAGACTTAGTCTTATCAATATACCGTTTGAGAGCTCTAACAAGACACCAAACCTTGTCCTCACGCACTGATGAAAAGTCAGATAGCGGACAAAGAAAAATTTCAACAGGGCCAGAAGAAGCCATCTGATTCCTGGCAATGAAAGAAGCTTTGGAATCAATTTAACGCCTTTTCTCTCCCAACAAACGTGGCCAGGAGTAAGACAGAGGGCATGAAGGGTACTGCGCCTCCGACCAGAGGCAATGGCTATCAGGAAGGGCGTCTTTACCGTAAGATTCACCTTACGGTTCGAAAGGAGGCTTGGCTAGGGCTTCTAGGACCCGAGGCAAACTCCAAGACGGGACCAACTGAGAACGAGGGGGACGTTTCGGAAAGAAAGACCGAATCAATCCACTCAACAGCGGGGAATTAGAAATCCCTGAGCCATCCGAAAACCCCGAAAGAATGGCGCCGATCGCAGACCGGTAGCCTCGGATAGTAGAGATGGACCTCCATTTGTCAAACAGCGAGATTAGAAATCCGTGATTGAACCAATAGGAGCCTTAGACGGGGTTTGATTGATTGAATTGATTAATAAAAGACTGAAAGACGGGAATTTCGCTAGTAGAGACTCTACGACTGGACATTAAAAAGTCAGCGGCCCTTTCAGAGAGACCTGACTATCTTGCAGATTCCCTGACAGGGGCCAAGCAGTCAAATGAAGGGACGCCGGACTGTGGTGAAGAATCTGCGAGAGGGGTTGCAAGCACCCGAGCTCGATCTTCCCTGATCTTCTGCAAGACTTGCAGGATCAGCTGGAAGGGACTAAAGGCAAACCCTCGAAGATTCTCCCAACTGAGAGAGAAAGCATCCAGAGCCCAAGCCTCCCGGTCGCGAACACGGGAGCAGTACTTCGGAAGCTGGTGGTTCAGAGCTAACGCAAACAGGCCCACCTCCAGTGGTCCCAGGCAACGGCAAATGCGGGAAAAGACCTCTGGATTGAGCTTCCGTTCTGATGGAAGACACCTGCCCCGGGATAGAAAATCCGCAATGAGGTTTTCCTGACCGGGGATGAAAGAGGCAACGGGCATGATCGCCATGTGACGACACCACCTCCACAGCTGCGCTGCTAAGGCATTCAGGGTGGCAGAACGAGTGCCTCCCGGCCGATTGATATAAGCCACCACTGTCTCGACTGGGCTGAGCTAATTGATTCCAAATGTCTAACACAGCCCCCCAAAAAACCGGGCTGCGAGTAGGAACCAACTCTGACTTTTCCCAATTTATTGGGAAACCCAAGTCTTGAGTAAGATAGATGAGATGATCGTCAGATAGCAAAATAGCCGAAGGCCACGGCGCCTCAGCGAGGCTGCCAAGACGGCTACAACTTGTAAAATCAGCACTGATTTTCTTATTTACTATATAAATCTATATACCTACCTATTATGCCTGTAGTCTTGACTACGGGACCCCTTCGAGAATTTAACACACATGAGTCACAATATTGTGCGCACCCCCCGTAAACCTATTGTCCCCTTCGCCACTCACGCGCGTCAACACGCTACGGCCATCTTCCTCTTTTGCGAGCAATCCCAAGTAGAAACATGTTGCTTGCAAGGAGCGGGGAAGGAGGGAGGGTCATAGGTAGGTATATAGATTTATATAGTAAATAAGAAAATCAGTGCTGATTTTACAAATTTACTGCAATAAATCATATATACCTACCTATTATGCCAGACCAGCGCCAACTCAAAGACCGGGAGGCATGTTTCGAGCAGAAGGAAATAGGATTACACCAAAGACTACAAAGAAGACACAGCGGCCTTCAAGGTGGCTGACGCAAACAAAGCTTCACCTGCAGGAATATCCCTTTAAGGTAGCAAGAAATGAAGGAATTGGGCGAACGCCAATAAGCAGCCTTCAAAATATCAACAAGCGCCACACCTTGAAACAGAGCCCAAGAAGTGCTGACACTACGAGTATCATGAGCACGAGGCTTACTGTCGGATAAAAGAGCCTCTGTGCCAGCGGCCCTAATAGCTTCAACGATCCATCTAGAGATGGAATCAAGAGAGGCAGGAGAAAAAGGCTCTCTAGTGATCAGGAACAACTGATCATCCTTACGATAAGACTTAGTCTTATCAATATACCATTTGAGAGCCCTAACAGGACACCAAACTTTGTCCTCACGCACCGAAGAAAAGTTAGAAAGCGGACAAAGAAAAATCTCAACAGGACCGGAGGCAGCTGTCTGATTCTTGGCAACGAAAGAAGCCCTAGGAATCAATCTAACACCTTTTCTCTCCCAGCGAACATGACCAGGAGTAAGACAGAGAGCATGAAGAGTACTGCGCCTCTGCCCAGAGGCAATAGCTACCAAAAAGAGCGTCTTAACCGTAAGATGATGAAGCGAAGCTTCACCTAACGGTTCGAAAAGAGCTTTCGCCAAGGCCTCCAGGACCTTAGGCAGACTCCAAGACGGCACTAACTTAGAAAAAGAAGGTCGTTTCAGAAAGAACGAACGAATCAAACCACTTAGTAGCGGGGAATTGGAAATCCCCGAACCATCTGAGAAACCCGAATGAATGGCCCCGATCGCCGAACGGTAGCCTCGGATAGTAGAGATAGATCTCCCTTTGTCAAATAACAAGATTAAGAAATCCGCAATTGAACCAATAGGAGCCTTAGAAGGGGTTCGATTTCTTCTCTTTGCACCAAAGGAAAAAGACCGAGAGACGGGAATTGTAAATTTCCCTAGTAGAAACCCTACGACTGGACATTAAAAAGTCCACGGCTCTATCAGAGAGACCCGACTGTCTTGCAGATCCCCTGACAGGGGCCAAGCAGTCAAATGAAGAGACTCCGGACTGTGGTGAAGAATCCCCGATAGGGGCTGTAACACCAGATCCGCTCTTAACGGGAGAACGAACGGTTGAGCCCTTAGGAGGCTCATAAGTTCTGGAAACCAATTCCTCCTGGGCCAAAAGGGAGCTATTACGAGCACCCGCGCCCGATCTTCCCTGATTTTCCGCAAGACACGCGGAATCAGTTGGAAGGGAGGAAAGGCGAATCCCTGAAGGTTCTCCCAGCTGAGGGAGAAAGCATCGAGAGCCCATGCTCCCTGATCGCAAACACGGGAGCAAAACTTCGGCAGCTGGTGATTTAGCACCGACGCAAATAGATCCACTTCCAGTGGACCTAGGCAACTGCGAATGCGGCAAAATACCTCCGGATGGAGCGTCCATTCCGATGGAAGATACCTGCCCCGAGACAGAAAATCCGCAATGAGGTTTTTTCCCGACCGGGGATGAAAGAGGCCACGGGTGTGATTGCCATGCGACGACACCACCTCCACAGCTGAGCTGCTAGGGCATTCAGGGCAACCGAACGAGTGCCTCCCTGCCGATTGATATATGCCGCCACAGTAACATTGTCCGTGAGAATCAGAACCGAACGACTGAGAAGTCGACTTCTGAAATGGAGCAAGGTCAACAGAACTGCCATAAACTCCAGGACATTGATATGAGGAAGAGTCCCAAAATGAGACCAATCCCCCGCAACCGTGCTGCCGTTGCAGTGTCCTCCCCACCCAAACCGAGAGGCGTCCGTCGAAACCGATATCGACGGAAGAGGGGCAGAGAAGGACCTGCCTCGCGCGAGAAACACCTCGCTCGTCCAACAAAGGAGAAGAGACTTGATCCTTACTGGTACTGGAATCCAGACCAAAAGAGAGTCTTTTCCCGGCTTGAAGAACCTGAGGAGCTGTCTCTGAAAGGGTCTCATGAGGAGCCGGCAGTCCTCTAAAAAACATCGACTAGACTGGCTAGATAACCTAAGTCTTGAGTAAGAATGACGAGCAAACTAGTCTCGTCCAACAAACAATCGCGCAACTCCGCTAGGAGAAGCCAATCGTCCAGGTAGCAAAAATAGCCGAAGGCCGCATCGCCTCAGAGAGGCTGCCAGCACGGCTACAACCTGAGTAAGAACCCGAGGGACTGGGCACGGCCCGACGTGAAGAGTGCGAAAACGATAAGTCTCTGAGAGGAAGAAAAACCCCAGAAGATCGCGCAAAGCGCGATGAACGGGAAAGTGGAAATACGCATCTTCGAAAACTATCAAGACCGCGTAGTCCTTCCTCTTGATCAACGGAAGAATGGAGGCGAGAGTCTCCATCCGAAAATGTACTGAAGTTTTCCCGAGCGCTTGGGAATAACAAAAGTCGGAGAAAGGGAAAAAGACAGCCTGTGAGGTGACCGAGTTCCTATAGCACCTCCGGGGAGCGGGGCGGACAGATCTATGAAGAATCAGTCTCGTCCGCCAAAGAGAACAAAAGCGTCCCCGGAGATGGCCTCCCAAGCGGGGAGAAAGGAACGAAGACAGCCACCAACCAATACTCTGCGACGGTACATGACCGAGGCAGCTGCAGTGGAAAACTATGACCACTGCAAACCAAACATGACGCTCAAAAGAAGCACCGCTTCAATGCGTCCAAAATCCAGCTAGAAATCCTCCGCAAGAGAAAAACGCTCGGAGGAATCCCGCTGCCTGAACCCGAGCAAAGCCGAACCCTGCGCGCGCGGGTTGACTAAAAGTCAGGGAAAGTTTAGAACAAAGCAATTGCTTCTACCCCACAAAGGGAGAGCAACTAAGGCTCTGCCTGCCCCAGCGATTCGGAAACCGAAGCTTGAGAGGCCGCTTCCAAAACTGGATCCGCCTGAAATAATCGTGACAAAGAATCACGAACAAAGGCCGAAACGGTCGGATTCACGCATGAACCGCCATAAGCCTCCTCACCCGACGGAGCCCCGAAGCTGCGAGACTAGGAGGCGCATGTGATCCCATCACAGACAAAGAAGAATAAACCATAAAAGGCTAATTAGTCTCGATGTCCGACCCAAAAACGGGACAAGAGCAGGGGATGTGAATCCTGGTACAAGGGACCAACCCTGAGTCTGGGCAAAGCCCATCCCACACTGAACAACTCAGCTTGAGAGACCGGAGGGTTAGCTAAACCCGATGGGCAAGAGGCAGGCAAAGCCTTGCCTCTTTTAGCCCCTTCCCTAGGCTTCTGATTGGCCCAAAAAGAGCCTAAGTCGAAACCCGCTTTTCAGAGCGTTTATTCGGTTTCGTTCGGATCCCCGAAGCCCTTCGGGAACACGAACCGAACCCTCCGCTGAGGGACGCTCACCTTCCTTTATGGGAGAAGTGCGCTGAGGGTATTGAACCCAAAGACGCGCACCAATTAACCATATCGGCCGAGCAAGGAGATGCCACAGCCATGGGCCGGACGCCAAGGCGCCCAGAGCAAGGGCGGACCGGGATGACCCGGCAAAGGAACGCCAACAAAGGACTCAGCAGGAATCCCGCTGCTTAAACCAACGCGAAGTCGAACCCTGCGCGCGGGTTGACTAAAATTCAGAGGGATATCTGGATAACAAAGCAATCGCTTCCACCCCACAGAGGGCGAGCGATTGAGACTCCGCCTGCCCAAGCGATTCAAAAAAGAAGCTTGAGAGGCCACCTCCAAATCTGGTTCCACCCGAGTGGAAAGAGACAAAGGAACGCTAACAAAGGCCTCAGCAGGCAGAGCCCCGCATGGTTCAACGAAAGTCTCCTCGCCCAGCGGCGCCCCAAGGGCCGCGGGAATAGGAGGCACATGCGAAACCGACTCAGACAAAAACGAATCCAACACAAAAGGCTGATTAGTCTCAAAGTCAGACCCCTGAATAGGGACAGAAGTCAGGGTTGAAGTAGCCGGTACAAGGACCAACCCTGATTCTGAGCGAAAGCCCGCATCATGCTGAACATGTCAGCTTGAGAGGAGCTAGCTGGGTTAGCCAGGCCAGACGGGCAAGAGGCCGGCAAAGCCTTGCCACTTTTTGCCCTCTTCTTGGCCTTTTTCTTGGCTGGCTCGACAAGAGTCGTAGCCGAAACCCTTTTGTTAGAACGCTTAATCGGATTCGTTCGGATCTCCGAAGCTACTTCGGAAACACGAACCGATCCCTCCGCGGAGGGACGTTCACTTCCCCAAAAAGGGATTGGAGCGCTCATGGCGTAAGCCTAGAGAATCGCCCAAATCACCCATATTGGCTAAGCAAGAAGATGCAGTAGCCATGGGTTGGGAGTTAAAAGCTCCCAGTGCGTGGGCAGACCGAGATGACTCGGTATGTGCCCGATGACTACTAAAGGCGTGTGAACCCGCTATTGAACCGCTCGAAGCAGCAATAGGGGAGCACTAGTAGTCACGCACTCAGGTGAAAACACCTGTTGCTCCGAAGAGCGTCCATAATTGTTAGCTCGAGCATTCCCATTAGCTGGCAATGTAGACAGCCCAGGAAGTACTCGTTCCCCCATATGGCGTTTGCCGGGGGCTAGGGTTTGAGAACCCAGACCAACATGGACTAAGCCCGTGGGTTGCCCTGCAGTAGTGGGGCGCGTCTCCCCTAACGGATCAGAGCGAGTGAACGCTACCGTACGGGAAACAACCGCCTCCCCCCTCTGGTCTCAGCGACCGGGGGATTGGAATCGTTAGATATCCAAACCACTAGAATCTGACGCCACCCACCCCGAAACCACGGGCTTCGGAGTTGACAATCCCGACTCAGTTAACGCCACCCGTCCCGAAGCCGCAAGCTACGAGACTGGCAAACTCTGCAAGGAAACACCACTAGGCAACTTACCCTTAGCCCTCCTCCCTCCCCCATGTACCGAAGTACTCGGGAGAGTTCTGGAAGGCCGAGTCGTCTTGCTAGACGACTCTTCGGAAGAAGCAGGTCTCCTTGACCTAGCTGCTTCTTCTTCCGAATCCATACCACTGCAATAAAACAGACAATAAAGTATACTTTTCAAATTAAGAAATACTTCAACTGAATGCAGTAAAATAAGGGTAAAATTATTTGGGAGATACGCACTAAAGAAATTTTCACAGCCTAAAAACCGTAAGAATAAACGCCGAACCCGAAGGCTCGGTGACAAACGGAAACACCCGCAAACACGGAAATATCTACGTGGGGCTGACCGTGAAAGAGAAAAATAAATGCCAAGAAAGGGAATCAAAAAATCCCTTGCAATCGGCAAGAGTGACTACTAAAACACAAAGTACTATAATCTAAACGAATATAGGTACCTAAAAGTGCTTTAACTATGTGAAAAAGCGCACCAAAAAGATACTATACGACCTGATTTCAGGAGCGCTGTGACTATACGTCCTAACTCGTCGGGGGCGAGCAAGAAAGAGGAAGATGGCCGTAGCGTGTTGACGCGCGTGAGTGGCGAAGGGGACAATAGGATTACGGGGGGTGCGCACAATATTGTGACTCATGTGTGTTAAATTCTCGAAGGGGTCCCGTAGTCAAGACTACAGGCATAATAGGTAGGTATATATGATTTATTGCAGTAAATCTGCGTAAATACCCGAGGGGCTGGGCTCAGCCCGAAAGGAAGAGCGCGAAAGCGAAAAGTCTCTGAGAGGAAGGAAAACTCCAGAAGATCGCGCAAAGCGCGATGAATGGGGATATGGAAATACGCATCTTTGAGATCTATCGAGATCGCGTAGTCCTTCCTCTTGATCAACGGGAGGATGGAGGCGAGAGTTTCCATCCGAAAATGCACTGAAGGAATGAATTTGTTTATTCCTTTCAAATTCTGAATCAAACGAAGTTTTCCCGAGCGCTTGGGAATAACGAAGATCGGAGAAAGGAAAAGAGACGGTCGGTCTCTTATCCTTTCTATAGCCCTTTTGTTCAACAAATATTTGATCTCCATTGAGGCGTGACAACGAGCCAGGGCAGACATGGGAGGTGAACGAGATCTTATAGCCCCTCCGGGGAGCGAGGCGGATAGATCTATGAAGAATCCGTCTCGCACTAAAGAGAGCACGAATGCGTCCCCGGAGATGGCCTCCCAAGCCGGGAGAAAAGAACGAAGTCGGCCACCTACCATGTCGGATTGAACAAGCGCTCGGGGAAGACCATCAAAGATTAGGCTTGGCCTTGTGCGAAGCCGTCGCCTTGCCACGCAGGAAGTCACGAGTACCTCTCGAAGAGCCTCTGCCACGCCCCCTCTCCCACGAGAAGGAACTGGCTGAAGCTCAGCAGGCAGACCCCCAGAAACATGTTGTCCCGAAGTGGGAGCAACAGGCCTCCGACGGGCAGGGGCCCGCGTCGGCTTAAAGGGAGCGCGGAACTGCTTAGTCATCTCAGTGATCTGCTTCCGCGCATCAATCTCCCTCTGAAAAACTGTAGTGAATTGACCGTAAAAGAGCAAGGACCCCGAGACGGGACATCCCGGAGAAGTGATGCGATGTCAGACTCCTTGACCCCAAGGGCAGAGAGGGCCAAAAACCCTGCGACGGTACGTAACCGAAGCAGCCGCACTGGAAAGTTGTGACCACTGCAAACTAAAAAGAGTGTGCAGCAGGTCATCAATAACCAGCTTATCACTGACATTCAACTCCTCCGCCCTGGACCTGAGGTTGGAGAGAAAACCTTGAAAAGCAGCCAAGCACATACCTGCTCTGACTTGGCTTTCAACATTGCTCCAACACTTATCCTCAGACTTAAAGGAAGCAGAAGTAAGCGGATTGGTCGCATGCAGATGTCGACCCACCGCTAAAATCTCCGGAGAGAGAGACTTAGCCTTGAAAAAGCTGTCTTGATCTTGGGAACCAAAGGCAAAGGCCTTACCCTTAACCGAAACAGGGCGCTTAACAAGGAGCACTGATTCAATGCGGTCATATCCCTCCTTGAAATCCTCCGCGAGAGAAATACCCTCGGAGGAATCTTGCTGCATGAACCAACACGAAGTCGAACCCTGCGCGTGGGCTGACTGAAATTCAGGGAGATATTTGGACAACAATGCAATCGCCTCTGCCCCACAAAGGGAGAGCGATTGAGGCCCTGCCTGCTCCAACAATGTCGATTCAGAAACCGAAGCTTGAGAAGCCACATCCAAATCTGGTTCCGCTTGAATTTATTGGTCCACAATGGTCCACAAACAAAAGCAGAAACAGGCTGACACTCCCATGGGCCGCTAAAGGTCTCCTCACCCAGCGGAGCCCCGAGGGCTTTGGGTATAGGAGGCGTGAGAGACCCCGTCTCAGACAATGAGGAATCAAGCACAAAAGGCTGATTAGTCTCAATGTCAGACCCCGGAAGAAGGATAGAAGCAGGGGCTGTGGTATCTGGTAAGAGGGACCAACCCTGTCGCATCATGCATCTCAGATTGAGAAGGGTCAGACGGGTCAGACGGGCAAGAGGCAGGCAAAGCCTTGCTCCTTTTAGACCCCTTCTTAGGCTTCTTTTTAGCTGGCGTAACAGGAGCCGAAGCCGTGACCCGCTTCTTAGGGCGTCTGTCAGACTTCGAGTGGTTCTCCGAAACAACTTCGGAAACAAGAACCAAACCCTCAACAGAGGGATGCCCGCCTCCCTCCAGGGGAGGAGTGCGCTGAGGGTATGTACCCAAAGCCGCGCACAAACTAAGAAGATGCTACAGCCATGGGCCGGGCGCTTGAGGCACCAAGTGCGAGGGCATACTGGGACGAGGTCCCAGTATTCGCCCACCGATTACTAATAGTATGTGAACTCACTATTGTTCCGCCCATGGGCGACAATAGGAGAGCACTGGTAGTCGCACACTCAGGTGACCTCACCTGTTGCTCCGTAAAGCGCCCATATTTGTTGGCTCGAGTCTTCCCATCAGCTGGCAAAGCAACAGCCTGGGTAGTACTCGCTCCCCCACTTGGCATCGGCCGGGGGCTAGGGTTGGAGAACCCAGACCAACATGGGCGGTGCCCGTGAGCTGCCCTGCAGTAGTGGCACGCGTCTCCCCTAGCGGATTTATGCGAGTCATCGCTACCGTGCGGGAAACAGACGTCCCCCCTTCTGGTCTGAGCGACCGGGGGATTGGATTTGTGATATCCAAACCACTAGAGCTTGACGCCACCCACCCCGAAGCCGCGTGCTCCGAGGCTGGCAAATCCTGCAGGGAAACACCGCTGGGCAACTTACCTGCAGCCCTCCTCCCTCCCCCATGTACGAAAGTACTCGGGAGAGTTCTGGAAGGCAGAGTCGTCTTGCTAGAAGACTCTTCGGAAGAAGCAGGTCTCCGCGACCTAGCAGCTTCTTCTTCCGAACTCATAATGCTGCAATAAAACAGACAATAAAGTATACCAAAATATGAAATACTTTAAAAGAGTGCAGGTAATAATAAATTTGGGGATACGCACAAATTTCAGACAAAAACCGTATAAAACAAACACCGAACAGAAAACAGATCGGGTCAAACGGAAACACCAGCAAGATACACAGAAATAACTACGTGGGGCTGGCAGTGAAAATGAAAATAACTTGCCTGAAAAGGAATCAAAAATGTCCCTTGCAATTGGCAAGAGTGACATGAAAACACACAAGTACTATAATCTTAGACGAAAATAAGTACAGAAAAGTGCTTTAAAGAGCGAGAAAGTGCGCTGAAAAGATACAAAAAGACCTGATTTCAGGAGCGCCGTGACTCGACATCCCAACTCGACAGGGGCGAGCAAGAAAGAGGCAGATGGCCGTTGCGTATTGCTGCGGATGAGTGGCGAAGGGGAGAACAATAGGATTACGGGGGGTGCGCACAATATTGTGACACATTTGTGTTAAGTTCTCGAACGGCTTTGCGTAGTCAAGAGACTAGCATAATAGGTAGGTATATATGATTTATTGTAGTAAATTGGAACTTAACTTGAGATTGATATTAATCAGAACTCTGTACATACGAGATAGGACGCTGGAAATTTGTGATTGATTGGAGAACTTGCAGTTGATTCAGGGCCCCCATTTCATAAAACATGTTATCAATAGCAAGTTGCAATAATTGTTATAAGCTACTGAAATCCTTGAATCTGATTGGACGAAAGCAAATTTGTCATAGAAATGGGGCAGTTGTTATTGATAACAAGTTTTATGAAACAGGGCCCAGATCAATCACAAATCTTATGTAACCTAATGTAACATTGGGCTACTAGAGGGCGCCGTTTTGAATATGAAAGCTATTTTGATGAAATGACCGTACACTAGAGGCATTCTGCTTCTAAAACTTACCAAACAGTGTTATACTTTACAGCCAAAAGTTACATGAAAGTACATGTATACACGTATAAAGCATACATATATTTATTTAAATACTTTGGGCACCATTTTGAATTTGGCCACCAACTTGTGAGGGGAAAGAATCTTTTTTAATGGGGCCATTGAAGGGCACATGTATCCCTTAAAGTGGGCTTTTCATATGACCTTGTAACATTATTTTCTTCCGTTAAAAATTAACGTCTAAGATTTTAAAAATCCTATTTTGCAGATTATGGGGACGTTTTGGTAATAATGAGCACCTGCGTTACATATCTTGGTGATTTCAGAGACGTAATCTTTCAAGGATCACATTTATATGCAATTTACTTACATTCAACAAGCTTATGATTTGATATTTTAATAAATGTATATGGAATGGCTCTTTATATGAAAAATGGGCACCTAAAGCACTTGTCTGAATTTAGAGGCCTGGGAATCTTACATGATAGATAATACCTATCAGAGCTATCCAGACCACAGAACATGTATAAAGAGCACACTACAAATATATGTATATTTTCATACCAACCATGTAGCTAGGATTTAATTTAAGGGGGAGGGTTGCAAACTTGTGAGCACGCAAAGCATACTCCCAGGGGGGCGAAAGGGCGAAAGGGTGTAAAGGGAGGGGGGAGAGCGAAAGCTTTGACAGAAAGATAACGGCTCATAGCATCTTTTTTTTAGGCATAAAGTTAGTCCGAGACCCTGACAGGTTTTCAATTATTCAGACGCAATACTGCACTGTAGTCTGTAATGTAACAGGGGTAGGTGAATCATGAAAGCAAATTTTGTGAGAAAGATAATGGCTCATACCACCATTTAAGAGTTTTTTCGCTTTCAGTTTTGTTTTTTTGTTGGTGTGTTTTGCGCTCTTTGGGGGGCGACTGCCCCTGCAGCCCCCTGGACCACGTGCCTGTTTTAAACCTATATATTTTCCCCCTTTAAACTAGAGTTTTGTGTATTAATCAAATCGAAAAGAAAATTGTCTTCATTCGTAACTGTTGATTATCCTGGTTCCTTCCTCCACATTTCTTTTTCTACCTTCTCCTCATCCAATCTCAGTCTCACATCTTCTATTCTCCCTTTAAATGTTACATTTTGTCCTCATTGCTGTCTGCTCATCTCCAAATAATCTTCTGTTTCAGCTCCCCTCCCCCCCCCCCCCCCACCCCCTCATTTCCATCTCTCTTTCAGGTATCTCTCTGTTTTATTCCTCTAAAAATACATTCTCCTACTACTCATCACTTTTTTTCCATCTTTCTATCTCCTTATTCCTTCTCTTATCCTCCTTTAACCCATAAACAGTTTAAATTCAATCCTTGTCTCCATACTCCCTTTCTCCATCATCATATCCCGTTCTCTTCCCCTATCCTGCGACATCTAACCCTCCCCAGCTCCATGTCCCGAGCTACTTTTCCTGCCCTTCCCGTCCTCCACCCTTTGTCTTCTTTCTCTTATCCTTCTTTCCACCGGTCCCTCCCTCCATCCTGGCCCAAATCCTCCCTCTCATCGCCCGCATTCAGAAAAATTATCAGCAACAGTTGCAGAGTATTGCTGACAAAATATGTCACAATTTTCTCTCAATTTTCCAAATCCCCACAAATCCCCCCATGTCAGCAGCTCTCAATATTTTCAGAAGGGGTGACCCCCTCGCACTCAAACTGTCTGCCCCATGAAAGTGCATCCTTGTTGCAAAAACTGAGTGCATTGCATTAACCCCTCATTCAGACTGCCTATAAGTTTATCGTATAGCTATTTAAAAACCATACAGCTTTAAGTATACGAAGATCATATGTGAAAATCGTATACATGTAGCTATGTGATAAATCATTAATTTTGATGTCTGAAAGTCATATAGCGAAACGCATGCTTGAACATACTTTTGAACCAAGACTTGATAAATAATCAGCATCCCTCGGTAGTCTGAACGTCGTTTGTGCGAAAATCATATAAGTGGGCGGGGCTTATCATGTGTGTCCGCACTGATGTGACCAATTAGCTAAAATTTTGTATTCCCCATTGCTATCCATGACGTAACCTGATACAAAACATAATTATGGTGTCAGCTTACATGTACTTCCCCCAACCAGTATCTTTATGCAACATTTCTTTATACGATGTTGCAGTCCAATCTGTATGATCCTTCTGCTATAAGCCATTCTTTATGCGTTTCTTTATACAAATCTCGTATAACATCTGTGGTCTGAACAGGTTATTAGACCTCACAGCTTGCAAGTCAATGAGTGCAGACAGGAGAGGAATCTACTGCTGGATCTGGATCCACTTATCAACTTATACCGGTACCAACCCTTGCTCATGATAAACATGGCCTTAAGCTTCTGACGGACTTATTCCGATGTTTCTACGTACACACAATACGTGTAGCTTCTACAGATTACTGGTGGGCCTACCCCTCCCCCACTTTAAAAAAATGCCTCTTCCAGTAAAGTTTTTGCAGTACAAGTTGGGAAATCTTTCTTCATTTGATACATCTGGGTTTTTTAAGCAGCCTCCTCCCAACCTTAAGGAATGTTTAAATAAGATATCATCCCTTCTATAAAATAGATCTATTCTAGGTACATAAGGGGTCTACATCCAATCTATTATATTTACTTAAAACTGTTATGCATAAACTCACTTTATCTTAACCCTTCAAATAAGTTCTTTTTAATGTGCCCTAAGCCTTCATTCAAAGATGCAGTGATAACTTCTAGACACAGTCATTTGGTATCCCATCAAGCATCTCTCTTCATTCACCAAAAGATCATAGAAAGGATAACTCAAAGATGTGACATCAATCTTCAAGACAGGATTGTTCATCACCTATTCTCTTTTCATTCATTTTACTCCAAAGAGAAACAATATATTATAAAATGTGACAACAATCTTCAAAACAGAGTGGTTCATTACCTCTTCTCTTTCCTTTCATTTTACTCCAAAGAGAAACAATATATTATAAAATGTGACAATCTTCAAAACAGCGTGGTTCCATAAGCTTCTCTCCCTTTCATCTCAAAACAAGGAGAGCCAAAATTATTCTGAGATGTGGCAACAATCTTCCAGACAGCATCTCATCACCAAGGGGAGTTCCCTGAAGACTTAAAAGAATGTTATTTTTTGGCTCAACATGAGCAGACACAAAGAAACAAAATTCTAAAGTAGCATTGACTTATGCCTGGGGTTGAGTGGGCGATCCATGTTCTCATAGCAAAGTTGAATTTTTGACTCCTTTCTCCAAGCACTGTTTTTATTCCATATTTCATAATGCCGCTGGAAGGTCAGGGAAGGGATAAGATATGCACCAAGCTCCCAAAGCCTGGCCATCTTAATTAGGATGATAAATATCAAGCGTAAACAGAAAGAAAAGTTAATGGCATGGTTTATACTCCAAGATAATAGGCCCATGAATTATCAATATTCTACGAAAGTTCTACAAGGTAATTACTTCATGTAGGTATATGCTACATACAGAAATAATGCAATATATTACGATCAATTTCAATAAATACAGCATGCATTTGATTCAGGATCTGTTCACATGTTGCTATTCAAGTTCAAATTATCAAATCAATTCTGAACAGCACATCTACAAGGTAAGAATGTTATGATCCTTCGGGTCAGAAGAGGAATAAACAATATCCTATTTACAAGTGCTACTTTCCTTGCTTAACAGGGACCCTAATGTCACAACAGGAGCTCTGACATGTTACACCTGGGCTCATAGCTTACACTCCTCAGACACATCGCAAACATTCTCTTTTTTTCAAGCAATGATAGCCAGCAATGGATATATACCTATATTCTTATGTGTGCTCCTCTTTGAATGAAAGAAACTAAGTGCATTACTGAACAGTGATATGTTTGATAATTTTCAAAACTATGGAAAAAAGCTCAGCTAGGAAATCAGTTTTACCAATTTGTGTGGCAATCTTCAAGACTTTAAAAATTTAGAACTACTTTGATATTATTTAATGGATTTTTTTCAAAATGCCACTGACCAGTTTCTCCTACTTTTTGATCTTAATCCCAGTCAACTTGACGTCAGGGTGGACTGCCCCTTAAGTACAACAAAGATGCTGAGAGGTTGTGTGACATTAGTATTTCATTGAGGTACATGTATAAAGTAAGGAATAAAATAAGAAAAGATTTTGCTGCAACTTCTTTTTTTTGGGGGGGTGGGCAAGTTTGAGTGAAAGCAATGCATTTATAGATAGTCAAGCCCCTGCAGATTTGCTCTGTCTGTTAATGTATCTTGAATTAAGGCAAATTTTGAGAAGTTTGCTTTTCATACTCATACCAAATTTTCTGATTTACAAATGTCACCACGAAAAGAAAAGAAAAGGAATCATAGCAGGAAATGAACTGGATATTAATTGACAACTCTCTATGGGTGTCCTTCAAAAAGAAAAACATGTAGACTGATTAGAGGGAACAGTATAGAAGACAATTACAGCCTATTCCCTGTCACTCCAAAGCCACTCCTGTTATTTCATCCTCAAGCATGCAGCAATTTTGTCTGGTGGTCCTTTTTTACAAAATGGAAACAACTTTCGCATTTTGTGGATTAGTTCAGTTTACTTTTGATTTGAATTATGAAAAAAAATTCACATATGGCTTTTCTGATATTTGTGTCTCCAAGTATGTAGTTTTCAAAGAAAAGAAAAATATTCATTAAAACATTTTAAAATTGGTAAACAAGGCTATAAGGCTCGTTTTAGAACAGCGATGGTACATGCAAATGGCTCAGAATCTTTTAACGTGAAGACAGTAGAAGAAGCTATCTTGAGGAGAACAGAAAGAGCCATGATACGGAAGATGTGTGGTGTGAATAGTAAGCTCATGGAAAGAAAGGTTAAGTCCGGAAGAAACTGCTGTGGAAGTGGATCGAGATGGATGGACCATGCGTTGAGAAGGAAAAATGATGAACCTGTGAAAAGAGCGTGGGATCTGGAAGTGGATGGCATAATGGGGAAAGGAAGACTGAAGATGACATGGAAAGAAATGGTGAAGAAAGAAAGCAGTAAGGTTGGTCTAAATGAGAAGGATGCTCGAGACAAGAAGCAGTGGAAGGGAGGGAGTGTCATCATGGCTCGAAAGTCAGTATGCCCTCGTAAGAGGGAAAATACTGACTTTCATAGATGTATGATTGATGATGATGATGATGATGATGATGATGATGATGAACACTTCAATAACCAACAATCAGTGGTTTCCTATAAAAAATTGTCAAAATCGACATCCTTTCTCTTCATGCATTTCCTTAGATAGGTTCATGGTATTTTTAAAGAGGTGCCTTCCCATACCGTTACTTATGATTTTCTTCCTTTTCATCTTTCAAATTTTTATTTTGGAATAAAAGAATCATTCCAGTGTGAAACATTAATGAGAAAAAAATCAATCAATTAATAGAATAAATCAATATCAGGAGCCACAAACCCACCTGGTAGAGGAGCAAAATCAAGTTCATCCGGGTTGACGCTATAACTCCCAACCTGAGCGCTACGAACTGCCGTGTCCAACACCCTATAGAGGGCCGACTCACTGAAGAAACTAGCACTGCCCAGGTCAAACTGTATTATCGTGTCTCCACTTCTATTTCTGTTGAGAGAAATAAAAGAGAAAATAAAAACTACATTTATCCTGTTTGATGATCCTGTAGTTTTAATGTGTAAGGGCAGAAAGCAAGCGAACTGTCGAAAAGTTATTCATTCTGTTTTGTTCAGAATGTAATGTGTCTAAATCCAAGCCTACAGGTTCACAAGAACCCTTTATTTACAGTTGTCTCTCTCAACCCAGGAGTACTTTGTTTGTTTTTCCCGAGGGCTACTGCTATAGCAGTGTTGACCAAAATATAAAAAAGAGCACTTTTAAAAAATTCTTTAAAGAATCTTTCTCATTCATTGAATTTGTTTCAGAATTTAACAAGTGCAAGAAAATTTTCATTATGAGAGTAGCACAATTAATACTAAGAAATATCTTTTGAAAAAATATGACAAATACACACATTAATTTTCTCCAAACTATTATAGATGTATTGTGGTCATAATTACATCAGCTCTTAACATTGAAAATCCCACTGCCAAATCCATGGTAAATTCCATCATGTATGAGGGCAAGGTTTCCCAATGTTTATAAAATCATCAATAACCAGAGTCAAATCACAATACAATGAACTTAGTGTATATCATCACTCTTTTCCTGTCATCAGGATTATGATTTAAAGTCAAGCATCTTAACCCTTGTGACCTTTTAAAACATTCTCCAACTCCCACTCAAACTCAGAGACTGCTGAATGACCCTGTTCACACTTAAAGTAGATATTCAAAGAAAATCACAAATATGGCAATTAATGTATCACTAGAAACTGGGAAGCTTACAGATGGCAATCGTATAAGTTTTATGTCAACTGCGTATCTGATGATTATAAAAACAACACAAATAAAAGCTCTTCTCAGCATCTGGAATATCCGAGGATTCGCCAGAAATATAGCGATGTTTTGATGTCGTCACACTCGGGATCGATCCTGCTTAAGCAGACGACGTCCTATAATGAATGAACGTAATTGCAATGCAATTATTTATCAAATTATAAAGAGTTTGAAGTATTTAAACATGACCTTATTTCACACCATTATAAAGGGAAAGTGAAACGGATTCTGATAGCTAAAACCGTTTGATTGTAAATACACAGGAGAAGGGTCAATGATCAATGAAATAAACCCCACTTTCAAATTGAAAAGCCCTCCGAATAATAGCAGGATGGTATTCGTTCCCTCTTGAAACGCCGAACATGCCGCGGTGCAAGCAGCTGAAAATACAATGGCGTCTTATTTTGTTTGCAAGTGACTGATTCCTTTATTTTTTTAACGCTGCATTTTTCATCAAAATAATACCATACACGAAGTTAAGAGTGAGGCAACAGACTAACATTAAGACTGACGCTAGTGAAGGAAGAGAAATAAGTGAAGAGGAGATGACAAAATAGGCTCTGAAAAATGTGTAAGATGTTATGGGACATCGTCTGCTTAGACAGGACTGGTCCATGGTGTGTCGTCACATATCTCAGCAGCGTTCGAGGAGCTCTTCAGCTGCTATATCGGGGGCTGTATTTTACCGTTTTATAATTGATAATAATCATTACTTCAAATGTTTCCAAGCGTTGAATTTGGATAACCTTGTTTAATTTATGCCATCTATGCAATAATAAGTATTAAGCCAATATTTAAAATCATCAGAGTTCTACTTTAAGTTAAGCTGCAATAGAACGTTACAGCAATAGCCCAAATGTTCTGTTCATGCTTAAAGTTAAGCTGCAATAGAACATTAGGGCAATAGCCCAAGCACAGTTTCAAGTAGCCCCTAAAACCTTTCATCAGATTTCACTGATTTTCATTTAAAATCAAGATAGTAACAATTCTAAGGTTCTGTGATTTTGTCTACTCCCTAAATGGAAACAAAGTGAAAGGAAATAATGTAGATGCTGGCCAGGATCTGGGGAGCGTTTCATCAAGCATTTTGTCAGTGATATTTACTGACAAATTTGCTCTCAGCCAATCAGATGCAAGGATTTCAGTAGCTTATAACAGTTGTCAGTAAAAATCACTGACAAAACGCTTGATGAAACGCTTATATCCCAGCCACATCTTCACTGTGGATTAGCTAATTTCCAAGGATCAGATTGGCGACCTATTTTAAAAACTCAGGCTGAAGAGATCGGGCCTCATACCAGTTCCCAAGCAGGTGTGAATGACATGCCTCAAATTTCCCAGTCACAGCCCTCATGTTCCACCCATTATCCAGCCTGTCAAATCTCTGTCAAAATTACCCGACCCACTTGTCTGGTTTAACTTGTTTGCCTATACCCTCTCTTAACCCCACTAATTCATCCCCAATCCCAAGGTAACTGATCAATCCAATTTCTCCCACTTGTGATCCTGCCTTGTGAAAATGGGCCTAGCACTTTAGGCCAGACAGCTCTAAAAAATGTTCTCACAGACCCCGTTCTCATTACTGAGACAGCGTGCTAGATCGCGCCATCTCTAAGGTGAGAGTGCGGGGACGTCATCGGCATGATCCACAGAGATCCACGGATGTCCAAGTCGATCAAAAACTGTGAACAGCTAGACCACCTCTAGGGGTGTTCCTCGAGAGATGGCGCGATCTAGAGCGTGCCAATTCGCATTCTCCCGTGCAGAGAGTGCCAAGATAGATCACACTACCCTCTGCAGGTGTGAACCTCCCTGGCACGAGCCATGGGTCGCCCTGAGATCCACTTTCCAATCTCGTAATGAGAACAGGGTCATAGATCTGATTAACTAGACTGTCAAATTTAAAGCTACAGTCCTCTACAATTTTTAGTTTGTTGATGTTTTTTTTCTTTCCTTATCTGTCAATACAGGTGATAATTTCACTCACCTTGTGGTATTGACTTGAAATGATTGTTTTTAAAATCAAAGCAGGTACAGGTATTATCATTATAAGAGCAAGTGCTTTATTAACAGTAACACAGCTAATCAACAGACACTGCAAAAGAGCAGCTGCCTGAAAGTTGTAAATCCTCCAATAGTTTGTAGGATAATTTTTGAAAAATGGAATTTCTCTGTATCATGGGTAATAGCACTATACATTGTTGTATAAATAGATTTATTATTATTGTATTGTATTGTAGTTATCCAGAGGTTTTGCCTCTGCCATTGTTGGATTGAATTTTTGACCTATTTCAGACCAGTTGGCTTATTTACTATTTCCAGATATGATCTGTGAAGCCCAGCTACGCATGAATGTTATCAGTGATCTTGTGTTGATATTAATCTCATTGCCTCATTACACAGGGAGTGAAGCAATCTTAAAAACAAATACATGTATAATGTGTACAGCAAAGAGCCAAAAACCTGGACCACAGTTGTCTAGTTGGTCATTCAAATATACATGTACACTTTTAAGAATGGAAAGCGCCCTCATGAGACACATTTTCCTCATGAAATTAGAGGCTTCCATGACAGAATTCACATTGAATATTTGGTGCACAGAAAAAAAATAGCCCCAAAAAATATAAGTGAATGTTTTAGTCATATAGGTATAGGGATAATCAAGTGTTGTATCAATTCTGTAGGCCAGAATAGACTAGGGTTTTCTTACGAAATTAAAGGGAAGGTTGAGTTCTGGGAAAGGTGAAAAATAATTTGTGAGCTATTTCATTCCTTACGTGTCCATTTCGAAAAACATTATAGTAGAAATGTCCCCTGAAAAGGATGCTCTCCAAATGCCCTCGTATTCAAAATAAGGCAATAAAAAGCTGAAGTGTTCAGGCCAAACATTCATGCCACATGTACGTGCAGTCCCATATACCCATTTCTGTGTGCAGTGCATGTGGTTTTCAGTGAGATTAGGTCAATATCTTATCATTTTAACGATTCCAAAACCTCAGAGTATACACCAATGCATATGTAGACATGATTGGCCTTTCCCAATTGCTTTGAGACAGTTTCTTTCACAATGTAATGGCATGACCTGGGGGGCGTTTCATGAAAGGACTTGTCAGATATTTTATCCGACAAATTTGCTCTCAGCCAATCAGATGCAAGGATTTCAGTAGCTTATAACAGTTGTCGGATAAAATATCCGACAACTTCCTTTCATGAAACGCTCCCCAGAACTCCACTTTATCTTTAATGTTAGCTGCCAGTAATTGTTTCCCTGAGAGCCATAAAGGCATATCTTCATGTATACAGAGCAATTTTTACCACCCTTACAGCTCTAAGAAAAGTTTTATGTGAAGCAGAGACTTTATCAAAAGTAGAAATGCAATCAAACAAATTAGTCAGATATAATTGCATGAACATCTGTTGGGAACATAATATTACTCCATGTTTTTCTCATCTTGTCTAGCTTTCCTATATGCTTGACAGCGCAATAAAGAAAAACAATTATACTCCCTACAATGACAGACATATAAGTAACACAGGATAATCATTTTTGACTATGCACTATACTACAGAATAACAAATAATGTATGCATGTTGACACAGACTCGCATCGGTGCTCATGACAAGTTCCATTTTTTAACAGACTTTTCAAATCACTAATCTAAAGATGCTTTTTACAAAAATATGGAAAGAGGGAAATTAAATTGTAAATCCTTCCCAAGCCCTCATTACATGGCCTCAATCACACTCCACTGGTCACAAATACCTTTTCCATAAAATCAATTCTTCTTTCAAAAACATCTGAAGAAGTCGAGTTTAATGTTATGTGGCAGGATTTGGGGTGCTTTTGACAAGTTCTATAGCAATGAAATTGACCATGAAAGAGCGTATTTGAGATGGTGTTAAAGTATTTGCCAATATTGGCAGACGTTGTGTGTTTTCAATTACACGGATTCTACCCTTGATGGGTGGTTCAGGGCAAATGGAATATTACTGGATTTTTCTCATGAATCACAGAAACGAAGGAGTGGGAATCCAATAATCGTAACATGAAAGAGGGAACTGGGTTAGACATTCCTACAGAATCACTGGATAACTTTACTTAAAGCAGGAAATTTCCTTGCTTTTAAAGAGAGTTTTAAGTTCTGGTAAGGGAATAATTTTAGTGGCAATCTTTCTTTATTGTTTTGATTTTGTATGAAGGAACTTCCCATCTTTAAACATATGATGTGTTTGGTTGGCCTCAACACAATCTGGATTTCACATAAATGAATCAAATCTGGGAGTCTTTGCTCAACAAACATGCTGAATGATCGCTGCAAGATTCCCTCTAGTCATTTCACCTGGTAGCAAGTTTCGCACCAAGTTCCCAACTAAATACTTACAAAAATTGCAATACTGTAACAAATTGATCTCCTGGTAAATCTGCATACAAGTCTTCGACCTATTTGGAGTAAAGTAAAACGATAATAAAAATGACAATGATAATAATAATAATATTCAGCTTTTATATAGCGCCTAATACATCGGAGATGTCTCTAAGCGCTTTACAGATATATTATTACCCTGGTCATCGGATTCTGGCATGCCCGCACACAATGTATGCACATTCTCCGCTCCCTGGGGAGTATTCCAGCCAGTCGCCTGTTAAGCGCACACATGCTAAGCAAAGGACATTAACTTTCGCCATCCTACCGGGTACCCATTTAACACCTGGGTGGAGAGTGGCAAATGTAGATTAACGTCTTGCCAAAGGACGCTAGTGCTGCGGTGGGATTCGAACCCTGGACCTCGTGGTTCACAGTCCAGGGACTCATCCACTGATCCACAACATCAGTTGTTAAATTCTCAAATTAAATAAAACATAAAATATAAAATTTATATATGCAAATATTGGTTTAGTCATGACGCTAATGGTGCAATGCAATGAAAACATAATAAATATTTCCTAGCGCCAAGGCTAACCATCCAAATCAGACTATCCGTACTACAAACCTTTCAAATTTTCAAGGACTCAATAAACTTTTTTTGGGGCAGAAATATTACAATTTACTATTGCAATCTCAATCTCAATACTTGCACCGAGATATGGATATGATCAGTAGTAACAGCACTTGTTTAGTTACATAATATTGCGAAAAGAAAACAGTCATCATATCAAAAAATGAAAAGTGGTGCTAAATGTTGATATCATCTGGTGAGAGTCATAAGGACGTTAAATCTATGTAAATGTAATAGCTCTTATTAGAAGATACATGGATGACCTTTTCTGGAAAATTAGACACACGAGAGGTGACTTTTTAAATTTTAAATTTACAATTTACTTTTTCTAACCCTCTTTGAGAGAGGGATTGCAAAGCTGGTCTGGCGGTGCATTATGGGTACTTACCGCTAACCTAACATTTTCCGAAACAGTCTGAAACTCTGTAGAATTCCTGTATTGCAGCTCTGGAACATACTGAACATTGGTGAGTGTGAAGCCTGATCTATAATATGCAACTAAAAGAAAAGTTTATAGAAACTCCTGAAATCACATCATACTCCACAGTTCGTAACAATGCACACATGTAATACTTGTACCACGCATAAGTGATCTTAGCAAAACAAACTGACGGAGATTTCATTCTTTCAAAGACTGAGAGGGGTAATGATATGTCACACTTTCAACCTACATAGCATCTGTCTTCAAATAGATCTTTAGGGCCAAGGGTTAAATGAGAGAATAGTCACTGGGTTCAACTTCCCAACTAACATGATGGGAATAAATCAGTGAAAAAATATATCAAATTTTACTTCCTCATAGTTTTAAATAAATAAATGGAAATTTGATATTCTTTTCAATCTACAATGCCATGCTTCTTTTGTTAAGAAAACATCTTGAAAACTAGCATATCTGTGATTCATCATCTTCTGAAGATGTGGACATACCAGAAATCGGTGGTATCCCGCTTCCATCGGTCCCTGATCCCTCGATGAGATCCTCATCATCCGTCGGTGTCACCTGCGTGTACACCAGCCGCGGCGATGTCAGCGAGTTCGGGTTCGATGATGTGATGCCTCCCACACCATCACTGAGCGTTTCTGGAAGGTTTCCCAATCCACTGCTGCCCGGTTGGTCGGCTTGGTTTGAGTTTGGGGGTGCCTGTGTCGAAGGCTTCTCTGCATCACCACTAGAGGGCAGTGTGTCCATGTAGAAGTCTTGCTCACCACCGGTGAGAGGAAGGTAGCCATTGGCAGGGAGAAATCCATCGTCCTGTAAGAAAGATGGTGGAAAATGACATGAATAAAAAATTGTGAGATTTCAGTTTATTCTGATCAAAGAAATTTCTTGGGGAAAATATCTCTACCTTGAAACCATAAAAGCATCCACATCAAAACTGGCAATCAATCGGTGATACAGAATTAAGTTATATGAAAGTACCTGAATTTTGTTTCCATCAATTTTTCTTTACATATCCATGAAATCTTTAGCATATCATTAGCTACATATGAGCATGTTCAATACTATTACTAATATAACCAAAATAGACACATCCAAATCTTAGTATCATAGTGTCAATTTCTCTACTAATATGTATTCTAAATGTACATATATCTGAAGAATGGAACACTTTTTAGCTATACAATTAAATAACAACTCGTTTGGGATGGTAAGTGTGACTAGGACACACATTAATCACTCTGAAACTTCCCCCAGGCAGTGTATTCCCAAACATGACGGTGATGGATGCAAGCCTACGAGTTGAAAGAATGATAAATATCTCACTGACACCAATACATGACATTCCCAAAATAATCACCACGCAAATATCACAACAGAGGTGGATTCCAATTTTTCCATTTATGCCAATTAGCGCTAAACGCTTCATGCCTCAGCAATGTATTGTAATGGAGATGGAAGGTCCATGAAGGTCAATTGTAGGTCAGGCAAATGACCCACGTCCCTCATTTAACCCCCACCATCTCCGCCCACAGCCATGGTGCATTAACCAAAGTGACAGGCCAAAATAGGATGAGAGAAGTGCTTGAGGTACATGGGGCATCCCCCGTAAAATGATGAGTGAAATTTGAAATAAACTATCCTCGGAACTTTGACTCCTGTCTACTGAATCATATCCAAGTTGGAAAAACATTTAAGCTGTCTTGACTGGGGTGTTCTACACATAGCGCAACAGCTCATCATTTTATGTTTAATCTGCCCAGGCAGGTTCAAGGTGATTCTTACATTGTATTACTGAAAAAGGGCATATTAATTTTGCCTGATAATGCATCATGAATATTTTGCTTATTACTGTTTGAAACATTCCCATGATAGAACTGGTACATGTATATTGTGGCAGTTCATAATCTATATATTAGATAGACCCATTCTCACAAATTTATTAAAAAATGAACTTCTTTTGTGTTAGAATACGATTTAAAAAAGGAAGATGTCTATCCAAATGAGATAAAACATACATGTAGAAACCACTGCAAAAGAGAAGAAGCAAATTATATAACCCTTCTTTTTTCAATGGCTATTGCTTGAGAGGGTACAAAACAATATTCTACATAATCATAGTAATCAAACCTTTGCAGAAGAACTCTGTCGTTAAAGACCACATATTCCTCTTGAAAAATGTTAGCACTGAATAATAATAATAAATAATAATACATTGCATTTATAATGCGCTTAATACAAATGTTTCTAAGCGCCGAAGTATTATTACCCCGGCTGTAGCTAGGCTACTGAATTCGGTGCTCACAGCATTTCAAGGAATAAATTCCTACCGGGTACCCATTTACTACACCTGGGTAGAGAGTGGCAAATGTAATAGAGGAATATGAAGACCCTTTTCTATAAAGATCGCTCCTCCACTCTGCAATCCTTTAAAAGTCTATGTAGAAAGGTATTACCATGTATTCCTACTCTGACATTCATCATCGGTCATGAATGACAGCTTTGCAGTTAAATTATGGCAAACAAATTCGAAAAAAGTTGTTGGTAAGTATACTTAATACCCCTAAAGCTACAATGTATCACAATAAATTCAGTGCTTTTGACAGGGACTATGAGGCAACAAATTTTTGGAAGTAATCCCTTGCATATCATACGGTTCAATGAACTTCAAATGTGAAATCACTTTACAGCAAAACGCAATTGCTGTGAAATGAATTTCCGTCATTTTGTCATAATTTCATTCAACAGGTCAAGATGGCCATCTCAAACTGGCATTTCTTTGGTCAAACGTTGGAGATCAAGTTTCTCCCAAGACCTCAACAGATTGTGGATGCAAACAAGTTTCCGGTCTAATTGCTGAGGCAGTCAAGTCTGACGTATAACTCTCTGCACTTCTTATTTGTCACTTCTTGCAACCTCTGTCTGTAACTAGCTTTCAACAATGACAGATTAAAAATAACTCATCCAAACAATTTGTTTTGGGTATTTTTTATATTTGTGCATAATTTCCAAGATTTTCTGTACTTCTGTATGTCCCTCTCAAGTTAACAAACAAGTAGAGTATGATTCAGCCATATTCAGTGAAACCTGCCTTAGGTGGTCCTATCTATGAAGACCACATAGTTTGTTTCTCTAGAACAGTCTTTCTTACTTAAACCTGTAATAAAATAACCTCTCCTTAAAGATCAACTCCTTATAGAGGCCACATTCATTGTCTCCCTTGATCAGTTTTTATACCCAATGTAGGACCTACAAGTTTCACTGAATAAGTGTTTGATGAATGATCCTAGACTCAGTTTGATCAATAGCCCCTTTCGTTGATTGAAAATGTCTGACAATATCTTTAAAAGACCTCTGCAAAGAAATTCTCAGGGACTACAGAGAAGCATTAATAACAGTCCCATGTTCCTGGGAATCTGGTCCCATTATCTGACACATAATAAGTTTAATGTACCGTGAAATAACATACATCAAGTCTCAAAGAGTTTTATGTCCAAATAGAACCCTTTATAACAAACTATGATTCACTACTCAAGAGCACTGGTTTACTGAGCTCTCAGTTTTACAGTCTAAACTCAAGATCATATAGTTACATGTAGTTTTAAATATATAATCTATACAGGGAGAAGAATGATATAGAAATCTTCTTTTTTTTTTCTCTCTCTCTCTCTCTCTCTCTCTCTCTCTCTCTCTCTGTATTTACATTGCACATGAATGCATACATGTAGGAAATTACTAAAAGAGGGAATATACTAAAATGGGAAATCCCTTTTACACTGTACACAAACTTTACAGTACTCTAACTTAGGATACAAAGAATTCCACAGGAATATGAGGATTCCCATACTACAAATTCACAGAAATGTCACTGAAAAATCATTACAAGGCATACAATTCGTTGCTGGTTTCGCAAACTGATGTATCCCCTGTACTTAAGGCAATGCGCGTACGTCGGTCTGCGAAACCAGGGACTAATTCTTACAGTCTGAAATTATGGCCACTCTTTAAGTCTGCCGATCTGACACCAGTCTGTTTTGCTACATGCCTCATTACAGATACTTTTTTTAATTTTGTGATCATTCATTAATTATTATTCAGTTCAAAAGGAGGACAAAGACTAGACTAGCTTGTATCTTGTGTCATTGTTGAGCTGAGACTGTACTCAATATATGTGCGACATACACAAATCAATTTTGTCAAATATTTGAGCATATTTTTGTGTCCTTTCGAGACACATGCAATGCTTCATAGCTGCTATTTACAATGTATATTGTTGCCTTCTTTCCTTTATTTGTGTCTCAGAGTGTTGAATGAGTCGGTGGTTAATGTGCCTGTCTTGGAACTGGAAAGTTTAAGGTTCGAAATGAAGTCAGGGCACTAGTACACTTTTATACAAACTTTCTGCTGTGTCTTTTAAAGGGGTCTGCTCGCTATTTACAAGGGCCGCTATTTATAAAGGACCGCTATTTCTTTAGTTATGGATAGCGGTCCTTATAAATAGCAGTCCTTATGAATGGCGGTCCTTGTGAATGGCGGTCCTTGTGAATAGCCAGGCAATTTTTCTATGGTTTGCTCGCTATTTGTAAGGGCCGCTATTTATGAAGGACTGCTATTCATTTAGTGACGCGTTTTGGATAGCGGTCCTTATGAATAGCGGTCCTTATGAATAGCGGTCATTATGACTAGCGGTCCTTATGACTAGCGAGGTTACCCTCTTCTTCGGGGCGCAAAAGTTCAGTAGTTTACATTGTAAGTAGTTATCTTGGAACTGGATGATTCAGTTTTCAAAATCATGTCAGCAAAAAATATATGCACTCAAAATAAACTAAAATGGTGTGGGGGCGAGGTGAATGTGATAAGAAAATCTGTCATTGGCTACAACCCACTCTTACAGATGCAATTTTAGATTTACAAATATTTATGGACATTTCTAACATACTACAAGCTTGTACTTTCTATTTAGATAGACAAATACATACAGTTCAGACAATGTCACAACTCTCCGTTGCAATCTGTATTTAAACACTGACTAACAAAAAACAACAAACAAACATGTAGGAAAACCTTAGACTATTTGTCCCTACTAAGTAAACTACATGTATTTGCTGTATCCATGGAAACAGCAAATAATGAATAGCCAATTCAGCATTAGGCTATAGTGGATCCTACAACCCATCATAAAAAGTGGAGCAATATTGCTATTTAGATATATATTTGATGAGGGCTTTTATTTTGATCAATCTTGGCGATTTCTTTTTCTCTTTGGGGATGATTTCTTACATATCTCTTTCTTTGTTTCTATGTACATCTATGTGTTTTGTTTTTGTTAATGTTTTGCTTTGCCTTTTTTTCTGTTTGTTCGTATTTTGGGGTGTTTACATAGGATGCTAAGTCTTATTACTAAAGTCCATATATAGGCAAACAAGGGTCCATATATTTAATACTTATAGCAAATGGCTGACCCTGAATATTGCAATCAGAATAATTTACCTTAGAACGGTATTAACTTAATTCTAATGGATGAGTTAAAGCCCTCCTCCCTCAATCTCACAGACGATATACCATGTCAAAAGGAAAACTGGGCTAGTTATATAACAAAAAAAAAAATATATATATATATATATATATATATACATAAGACAATTTGCATACCTGGTACCATTTAATCAATTCCAAGATAGACTCACGATGACTACAGATTAACTTCAAATGAATATACATGTATTGCTCATTATTCCAAGGATAAATCAATATATTTCACATTTTATTTGTTCTAATGTCATACAATTGATAAAGCAGTTCTTTATTTCATTCTACAAGTGATAAAGTATGCCTTTAATTTGAACAAGTGAACAGTTTTTTGGAATGAATATGTAAGGATAACAATTATGATTCCATATCATTGAAGGCAAGTTAAAGAGGTAAATTTCTCCTTTAATGTATTCAGGAGTTGGGTTAATGAAGGTCTTTATTTGTTTGCTGAAGGTTAGTTTCAGAGGGATGTAAATTTATTTCTAGCACTTATCTGTGATGGATCTTAGAATACTGATTCACACTATTCATAAGATAGAATTGCTTTAGAGTTTGAAGGACAGTGGATTGATCTAGACAAGAAGTCTCACTGTAGTCACAAAAGTAACATGCAATATTCAAACATCTTTGTAAATGTGGTCCAACTTAGTAACAGACAAATGCATTTACCTAACACTATCGGTGTTCTTCTTACACAGGGACTTGGAGAAGATTTTAAGAAGACATCTACCTCTTAATACTGTAGTATACAAAGAAAAGGGGTAGATAATAGATTCAAACAATTTTGGTCAGGGTAAATTTATAATTTTCAAATTTTTCTTTGTTTTATCTCCATCATCTTCTTGTTTACAATTTCTAAACTTTAATGCAGATTCTCATTTTCCTCTATCTCCCATAGAGCACTTATCATCCTTTGGTTTCTTGACAATCCTCTTCACCTCCTTAATTCCTATGATTCTATGATAAAAACTGGACAAAATACCGAGTGCTGATAATGAGCATTTCAATAAGGTAGCTAAGCGAAACGCAATGGCGCATAAAGACGCAGGGAAAGACGCAAAGAGGAAAATTACTAGTTTTGTCTGTGCTTCTAAAATTAGAATCAGACATACCTGAATAAAAGTTTTTAAATTATTTTGCTTAAAAGTGTTCAAAGAAGTAAATACTAATTCTACATCCTAATATTTTGGTTCTGCATTTATAAAATAAAATTGTGATATTGAATAATTTTTTCATATGTGTTTTTCCCGCGTTTTATGCACCACGCGCAAAGTTTCGCTAAGCTACATACTGAAGCATGTTATTAAAGAAGAATGTCTTTCTTGGTACTACAAAATTTCAATATGGCACGAAAATGCGATTCAGCGATTGGTCTCCACTTGCTGAACAATCCAGCTTGCGCACAAAGCTATGCCGACGATTAATTCTCAAGTATGTCCCGGGCCAGAAGCTCAGCGCATTTACGCTTTCTGGAAGCCGCCTACATTCAATCGCACGAACCCCTTCTGTGCAGACAAAAGGAGTTCGTCCAAGCCTTGCGATTGTTCTGAAATTACGGCGTCTGCGTTGCGTCCGGGTTCATCGAGTATAATATAGTTCATTTCAAGTAATTTGTTATATACCTGCGTGATAACCTGATGAGTGCAGGTTGAAAAGCTTCGTTATCATGTCTCTTTTTCGTGCCATAAAGAAGAATGTACATGTATATTCATTTGAGGCAGATTTGAATGATGGAATAGACCGCTTCTGTAATGTATACAAATTTATGCACATACATTCTCTGAGCACCTAGTGACGAGCTATTCCATGAACCTGCTTTTTATAAATGAGCCTCAATGCTTGGAATCCAGTTTGCATACATTATTTGTAGCTATGTCCGGCAAGCTTTCAGGCTGTCAAGAACAACTTTTGTTCGAAAGGTATGCATAAAATTTGCATACACTACCGAAGCGGTCTATTGGAAAAGGGTATGACTAACAAAACCAGTATCAAAATGTGCTGTCACTTTTGTTCTGTCAGTCCTGTTTGACCAATACCTTGAAAAGTGGTAGATGATCTTTAAAAATGCAAGTAATTATCAAACTTAATACTTTAAAATAGCGCTTTAATTCATTCATCTCACTCTGCATTCAATCCAGCTTTCATAAAATTGAGAACGACATGTAAATCCTTCATATCTAATCTTGCTTGAAGTCCTCTGAGGAAAGCTCTTGATTTCCTTGATATGTTTTCTAATAGATCTTCCCTGGGTCATTAGATATCTGATCCCTTGGACTGACCATAAGCAGTCTGACAAGTGACAAGTGACCAGTAGATATCTGAAGGGATTTAGGAGGGAATGGTCTGGATGGACATAGCTGGAATAGTGTACATAGCGAGATGATAGAGTGCTGATAATATCAACTCGTCTCATCTTCAACTTATCATCACCAGATAACTTGAGAAGCCCTAAGCCCGAAGACATAGAGCATCTTCCCACAAGAAGAAGATTTATTATTATCTTTATTAGAGTTATGTAAAGAAATACATGCAATAGCCGTATAGCAAAGGGGGTTTACACGTGGATGAAATACATACTGTTTAGGTAAACAAGGTATAAAGAAATCCGTTGATGAGTGATGCTGAAACCACTGATATTAATTTTGGGGTCCCAATCAAGCCTAGACAGAGTTCAAAAGCAACCCTCTCCTACCCCAAAATATGAAAGGTAACCTCTATACATGTATCTGACACCTTGTGATAACCAGGATGTCCCTCCAGGTACTAACCGTGAGTGACCAGATTAAGACTGAGAGACTACTCAGGATCCTACAATAAGCTAAAGGAACCTTGAACATGAAATGTACTATAGGCCTGTGACCAGCAGGATACTAATTACATATCTACTAACTGATCTTCACCTTAATGCCCTTTCAGACTGGAGGAACATCGTTCAAATATACTTTACGAAGAAACACATGCTACAACTGTATAGCAAAAGGGGAAAGCACACAGGATAAGGACATCGTATAGACCAAGACCACCTTCTCATTACGAGATTGGACTGTGAATCGCGCTATTGTGAGGCAACCCATGGCGCACGCAAAGGAAGGCCCACTGGCACCCATCATATTCACACCTGCAGTGATTAGCACAATCTACATGCAGGTAGCACTCCTTGCATAAGATAGACCCCTGTTACACCTCTGAAAGTGGACTGAGGCCACCTCCGGAGGCGGCTTGACGTACGTGTAACATCAACTTTTTTTTAAAGCCGGACTGAAGCCGCCTCAAAGCCGCCTCCATCCCAGTCCACCTCTGGATGTGGTTTGAGGCCGGCCTCAGTCCCGCAATCAGTATATGTAACACCAAAGTGGACTCGGCGCCAGCTTTTAAGCGGAAGTTACGTAACCCGTAAGAGCTGTGCATGCGCGGACCGTTCACGATGTCGATGAGATAGTACAGCACCTAGCAGTGCGAGTGTGCGAACCGCGCGAAAATTTTTACATGGAGTGCGCCCCAACATCAGCTCGTGAAAAAGGCGACGTGAAGCCGGCCTATGTGTAGACACAAAATTGCGTGCCCAAGGTATGTGTAACAGGGGTTTTAATGGTCTCGAGGCGGCTTCAAATTGCAGGTGTGAAGCCGGCTCCGGGGCCGCCTTTGAAAGCCGACGCATGTGTAACAGGGGTCTTAGTGTCTATTGCACGCTGCGATTGAGTGCACCAAAATGACATCATTGCCTTCTCACCGAGATAGCTCGATCTAGCATGCACTGGAGCCCACGATCTCTTGCAATGACAACGGGGTCCTAGAGAAACAACTTCACATAAGGAAACTAGTTTGGGAGATATAAGTGAGCATTTTTCTACTGCCCATTGAGTTGAGATACTGCTTGTCACCCACTGCAGAGTTGTCACTACCCGTTGAGCTCTCACGATGATCTCCGCCCAGCTATACAGTTTTCATTCAATTCAATTCTCACATAGGCGATGAACCATGATTCATGATTCTTTATCCTGTTTTCTTTCATAAAAGTGCTCAAACCTCCATATGATGCACCACGCGTTACCCCGGGGTAGCGTTGTACCCGAGGTACTGTCGGGAAATGGAATTTTCATTAGCTGACTTGAGAAGAACGACTCAATTTGCATGCTATTTGCGTACAGGTGGTTGGAATTCTTTGGATTGACCAAATCACTTTGATAGAGTTGGGATGATCGATGTCTGTACGCTATGATAATATAATTCTATGGTTATTATTTCTTATCATAATTATGTAATTGATGAATTTGGAGGATTTTGTTATTTTCTCATTGACTGAAACAAGAGTATGTATTTCTTTAGAAATATTGGCTGTTTTACAGTTTTACAACTCTGTAGCGGAGTGATATTTTCTTAGGGTGGTTCCGTGGTTGCACCGCTTGCAAGGCATTTTAGGTTTAGGTTTATTGCATGTTCCGGTTCTGGTGCAAGTCGGAACTGCAATCGAAGCAAGTCTGGAGAAGGGCTGATGTAAGTTCTGTTTTATCTTATTCTCAATTAGGGTTGTAATGAAATGTAATTATTTTAATAGTTAAAGTTTCAGGATAATTGGAAATGAAGACGACTCATTGTAATGTTGGATTTAATCGCTTTTACTTTTAATCCAGGAAAGAAAGTTAATTTGTCTCAAGGTTGAGGTGGTTAGTAGCCTATGAATTATAAAAATATTGATTTACGTTTTACTTTTTGCTAGACATTATCGTTAAGAATAATGTTGAGTGTAGAGAATACTGGATTATTTAACAAGATCCAAAATTTATGACTTTCTTTGAATTGAAGCGTAAAGATTTAATAGATTATTCAAAAGACAACATAGAGGGCGTTCATGTATAAACATTGTATTTCAAAATGGCGGCGCCCATGGTGAGTCATGCCCTAAGCTTTATCCAGTATATAGAAGTTAATATGAACGTTTCTGATGTTGATTCTCACACTCAAATTTTATGCTTACTTCATTAGGAGTATGATTTGAACAGAGCACTTTAATTTTAACTATCAAAAGTTAAATCACTTATTTGATTGTATTGATTGAAACAGTTGCAACTTGTATGTACACTCTGAGTCTATGTATGGGTATGTCCGTATTCGAGTAACTAATGGGTATGTCCATATTTGGGTTGTGGCTACCATTGGTTCGTCCGAATGAAGTACTTTTTCATTTGCAGTACTATCAGATGAGTAAACTATGACAATGTATGGTTGAGGAAACTTAATAGACAGAAATATGCAATTTAATTGTGAGTTACGCGAGTTGATCACAATTCGGTGGGAATTAATGAATATGATTCCACTTATTTGATTATTCATTCTTGCAAAATAAAATAACACTAGTTTAGTATCGGTTGTTTGATATCATGATTGATATTCCTCTTGTTTGAAAGGAGTAAACTTATTGAGAAATGTAATTTCTTTGTTATTTAAGGAATCCAAAACAATTTCCATGGTTACCTCGTAGTTATGATTGTTTATTGCTTTCCTTATAGTTGATCCAACTCCATGCAGCAATAGAATTGGTATCCTGGTATCCTGGATGGTGTTGGTGGTGGGTTACTACCAGTAGCCTCTTGACTTTGGGTAGGCATTAGTATTGTTATTGGACAATTTTGTTTAGAGTGTCAATTATATCCTATGCTTGTATATTTTTGATAATTTAGAGATGGAAGATAAAGTAAATATCTAATTGTTTCTAGAGAATGCATGTAATTCAATATATGTACCTTTACAATAGCAATGTTTGAGTTTTATAAGATATTGGTGGAATTTGTATCATATTTAACATTTACAATTTATTATGTACTTGTGTGATGCATATGATACAATGTGTTATGGAATGGTGTTATTCATCATTTGTTCTTTTTCTCTGTTTATTGCAGGGTTGTTGTCTTTTTCGTTTTTGTACTCTACTTCTGTCATGCTTCAATAAAATCTAAGAAGCCAAGATCTGGTGTTCCTGAGCTTTCTTCCAAAGTTCTGTTCCCTAATATGGTACAACCCTGGGTATCTAATCCAACCCACCCCACGACAAAATGGCGACGAGGATGGGATAGCCGGATCATCAGATCATCAGATCATGACAGACCAACCCCAAAGTCAGCGTTTGAGGTCTACCGTCCAGAGGTCAGCGACCAACTCAGAGGTCAGCGCTTGAGGTCTACCGTCCAGAGGTCAGCGTTTGAGGTCTACCGTCCAGAGGTCAGCGACCAACTCAGAGGTCAGCGCTTGAGGTCTACCGTCCAGAGGTCAGCGTTTGAGGTCTACCGTCCAGAGGTCAGCGATGAGGTTCTATACATCCAAGATGGGATCAACGTTTCACTTTGGAGAGTGAATGGTCAACACATGGACTTTTGATATAAGTTTAAGGTGGTTTAGTTGATCTTAATTAAGAGCTAATTTGATTTTAATTGCTGTATATTGATTTGCACCACTTTGTACATGTACTGACCTTCTTTCCCCTTTGTAGAGACAATATAGCCCTTGTAACGATGTCACAGTCTGTAGAGGAAATGATGTCAGCCCTTACCCAGGCATTGCAGGGCTTGAGTGTTCAACGTGCTCCTCCATCAGTGAAGTTAAGCAAGTTTAAGGGCCCACCCAAAGTCGCCGGAGACTTATCTTTAGAAGAGTGGCTTGAAGATTTTCACAGTTACACTACCCATTATCAGCTGTCCGGAGAGGCGAAAGCACAGGCGCTCGTCGATCATTTGGCAGGAGTTGCCAAGGAGGAGGTCTTATGCCGAGATGAGGATGTGCGAAAGGATAGTGATCAAGTCATCAGAGTTTTACAGTCTCTGTTTGCAGCGTCAGAGTCAGTACCTTCTCTAAGTCAATCCTTTTACAACAGACGACAGCAAGAAGGAGAGAGTTTGGCCGACTATAGCCGGGCTTTGATGCGATTATACGATCGCATGGAGAAAGCTGCTCCTAGTTCAGAAGATAAGGATGCTTTGAAAAGGCTAAAGAACAGCTCACTGAAGGAACGTTTTGTTTATGGGGCAAAAGAAAAGTGGGTACAACGGGAGTTGAGACGAATTGAACTGTCTACTAAGAGTCAGAGTTTTCTTGACATGAGGTCTGAAGTACTCGAATTTTTCGCTGGTCAAGAACCCAGAAGTTCACCACGAGTCCATGAAGTATACGCAGAACGTGCGGACATGTGTTCCAATTTTCCCAAGCAAGAGAAGGAAAGAGAACAGTCAGATGTCAAAGATGAATTGGCAGACCTCAGAAGGGAAGTGGCTCAAATTGCCAAGAGTGTCCAGGCTCTTGCTGATTATACTCATTCTTCACAGAAGTTCAAAAAGAAGAAACCCAAGTGTTACAACTGTCTTAAGGAAGGGCACACAAAGAAAGACTGTACAGAGGAGGTGGTCTGCTTCAACTGTTATCAGACAGGTCATATGGGCAGAGTGTGTCCAGCGAAGAGTGAAGCTAGTAGTCATCCTACGTCTGAAACTAGTACTCATACTACATCTCCTACAACTCGTTCTGCACTAACTGCAAACTTGGGGACTGTGGGATCAGCAGAGTTGAAGGAGAAGACTAAACTAGTAGAGAGATTTGTTGCTAAAAGTCCATGCTGTAACATCCTTATTGGAGGAGTAGAGATTGGCTGTGTAGTGGATACAGGAGCAGAAGCTTCCATCATACCAGTGTCCTTGTACGAGAACAAGCTGAAGTGTCATGTTGGAGAGCTTCAGAAGAGTGAAGGAATCTTCCTACATGTGATTGGTGTTGGAGGCGTAGAGTTGCCTATTGTAGGTTACGTTGAGTTACCAATCAAGGTGAAAGGAGAAGAAATGATGGGTAATTTTCTGGTAGTGTCAGATCGAGCGTCTACTGTGGAACATATGAGGTACCCCATCCTTCTTGGCTCTAACATATTGCAACACATAGCAGAATACAAGCCACTGTATGATCGGTTGAAGAAAGATACCAGTAATCAAGAGCAAGCAAGTGAAACTGATGTTCACATCGGGTCTGTTCGGATTTATTCTGTTATAGATGACACCTTACCACCAGGCGTAGAGATAAAGGGTCTAGATTTGGTAGAAGAGGCAGCTGCAGCTAGTTTGCTGCATAAGCACAAGAATGTGTTCTCTAAGGGAACATATGATGTAAGAGAGTGTAACCTCATCCCGCATGAGATCCATTTGACTGAAGGCCCAGATATTAGGCTGCCGTACAGGAGAATTCACCCTTTGCAAGTAAAAGAAGTGAAAGAGATGCTGAAAGAGATGTTAGACCAGAACATTATACGTCCTTCAAAGAGTAGCTTTGCTAGCCCCATTGTATTGGTTAGAAAGAAGGATGGCAGTTTGAGACTATGTATAGACTACCGCAAGCTAAATGACCGTACAGTGAAGGATTCGTTCCCTCTACCAAGAATAGAAGAGACTTTAGAGGCATTGTCTGGATCGAAGTATTTCTCAGCTTTGGATTTAGCCCATGGCTACTTTCAAGTTGTGATGGACGAAGACTCAATCGATAAGACTGCCTTTCGAGTACCGTGGGGTCTATATGAGTTTATGAGGATGCCTCAAGGTCTTACCAATAGCCCATCTACGTTTCAACGAATAATGGAGTGCATATTGGGTGACTTGAATTTGTCGCAGATAATCCTGTACTTGGATGATATCTTAATCTTCTCGGAGACGTTTGAAGAGCATCTGCGTCGTCTTGACACAGTCCTTTCAAGGTTGCATGAGCACGGACTTAAAGTCAAAGGAAAGAAATGTGACCTTTTCCAGAGAGAAGTTCGATACTTGGGCCACATTGTATCTGAGGAGGGCATAGCTGTAGACCAAGACAAAGTAGAGAGAGTAGTGACTTGGCCCGTTCCCAAGAGTGCAAAGGAGCTGAGATCATTCTTAGGATTGGCATCCTACTATAGGCGCTTCATCTCAAACTTCTCAAAAATAGCAGCTCCCTTACATGCGCTCACAGGTACAAGTCAGAAACAGAAGAGGAAACAACCTATGTTTCAGTGGGAGAGTGAGGAGGAAATAGCCTTCCAAGATCTGAAGAGAGTTCTAACGACTGCGCCAGTCCTAGCTCACCCTAGATTCGACAAGAATTTCATCATTGAAGTTGACGCAAGTACTAAAGGCCTTGGAGCCTGCCTTCTACAAGAGCATGAAGGGAAAGTACATCCAGTTGCCTACGCAAGCAGGGGACTTAGAGGATCAGAAAAGTGGTACCCTGATTTGTCAAGTTTCAAGTTAGAATTGCTTGCACTCAAGTGGGCGGTTGCAGACAAATTTGGCCCCTACATCCAAGGCTCACACACTGTGGTCTGGACTGATCACAATCCACTTGCCCATCTGAAGACGGCAAAGTTAAATGCAACTGAACTGAGATGGGTTGCTCAGCTGGCAATGTATGATATTGAGGTGAAGTACAAGCCAGGAAGAACCAATCAATGCGCAGATGCATTAAGTAGATGCCCAGGGAATGTTTCAACTGAAGAACTGAAGACTGGACTTCAAGAGATTGCCTCTTGCTTAGTGATGAGAGCAGATGTCGAGGTAAATGCCCAGAAGACGCCAGTACTTAACGACTTGTTGACCAAGAACAATCCAGTATCGAGTGTTCTACCATCTTACTCTCATGAAGATTTGAGTATCATGCAGAAGAATGATAAGGTACTGAAAGAAGTATGGAACATGTGGAGTTCCAAGTGGAGGCAAGGTCAAGAGTATGATAAGAATCTTCCAGGACTGAGTGGATATGTCAAAGAGTGGTCAAAATTGACTGAACACAGAGGAGTTCTGTATCGAGTATTAGATGACTCTGTTGTAGGCAAGATTAGACAGCTGCTAGTGCCTACATGTCTGCAATTCATGTTGTTAGAAGCAGCACACGACAAATGGGCACATCAAGGGATCCATAGAACCACAGAGCTTCTCCGCAAGAGATGTTTTTGGCCGGGGTTACACCATGATGTGAGGAAGCACATTAAGAGGTGCTGGAGATGCGTGACTGCAAAAGCCCCTACTCCGAGTGTTCGTCCACCCCTGCGACATCTTCTTGCATTCCGTCCCCAAGAAATCATGTCAGTTGACTTCTTGAAGTTAGATAGAGGGAGAAATGGATTTGAGGATGTATTAGTTATGACCGATGTCTTCAGTAAGTTTGCCCAAGCTGTTCCATGCCGAGATCAAACAGCGGAAACTGTGGCAAGCACCTTGCGAGACCACTGGTTTGTGCACTATGGAATACCCACTAGAATTCATTCAGACCAAGGACGTTCATTCGAGGGTTTGTTGATACAGGAGCTATGCAAATTGTATGGCATGAAGAAGTCCCACACTACACCCTACCATCCGTCCGGAAATGGACAATGTGAACGCTTCAATAAGACGCTTTGTGGCTTGTTGCGTTCGACCGATCCCAAGGAAAGAAGACGATGGCCCGAGTTGATCCAACATGTATTGCATATGTACAATTCAACTCCCCACTGTGTAACTGGAGTGACTCCATATCTATTGATGTTTGGCCGAGAGCCTCTACTACCTATTGATCACCTGTTAAGCAATGTAGAACAGGATTGGAGTGAAGATTACACAGAGAAGCAAGCAAGATTGGTGAAACGTGCATATGATGTAGTAACATCAAGACTCCAAGCAGCAGCCAAAAAGGAAGAGGAACGACATGTTGGCTATGTTCCAGAGGCTATGATCCGTGTTGGAGATAGAGTGTTACTTAGGAGGCAAGCTTTCACCACGAGACACAAACTAGCGGATAAATTCTATCATACATCCTATGTGGTAGTAAGTAAGAATGCAGAAGATGATGTATATGAAATACGGCCTGCAACTGGTGGTGACACTAAACGAGTAAATAGGAGACACCTAATTCTAGATCCACGAGATGAAGCTGATGATCTAGATGATGTTCTTCCCCAAGATCGACAAGGAGTTGAATATTCAAGTGCCAGTGAGAATGAAGGAGTCGATGAAAGTCTATATGGCTCAGATTATGAAGTTGATGATGGATTTCCATATATTCTGACGTATGATGAGAACCTGAACAAGACCAGGGAGGAGCCAGCACCACTTCGAAGGTCAACGCGAAGTACCAGAGGAGTTCATAGGAACCCATGTAGACTCCCTACATCGGCTTTGACTGGATTACCCAGTTGAGTGACGAAGTAGTATTCTTTTTTTCGTTTTTTTTACACCAGATGAAGTTGGATTCATTTTTTGTTGTTGACACAAGTGAGATAATTTCAGGTTAATAGTTTATATTACTGTTTGGAGATATGTTGTTACTCAAACAGAGAGGAAGAACAAATGAATTTAAGTTCTAGAGGATTTAATTTGTAATTGTGTTTTAAAGTTCATTTTGTTAAGATTATGAAAAGTACAATATTTTGTGAATTTATATATTTTTTCCACAAATTTTGTTCGGAGGCAATACAATGACACAAGCGGGGAAGAAACTGGAGAAAAGATATTGAACTAGAATATAAAAAAATTCAGACAAGTACGTCTAATGTATCGTATGTATATAGGCCTATATATTGTCGATATATTATTGTTAGAAATAAATCATTCGGGTCGATTGATTTCCAAGCGGGGAAAATGTCGGGAAATGGAATTTTCATTAGCTGACTTGAGAAGAACGACTCAATTTGCATGCTATTTGCGTACAGGTGGTTGGAATTCTTTGGATTGACCAAATCACTTTGATAGAGTTGGGATGATCGATGTCTGTACGCTATGATAATATAATTCTATGGTTATTATTTCTTATCATAATTATGTAATTGATGAATTTGGAGGATTTTGTTATTTTCTCATTGACTGAAACAAGAGTATGTATTTCTTTAGAAATATTGGCTGTTTTACAGTTTTACAACTCTGTAGCGGAGTGATATTTTCTTAGGGTGGTTCCGTGGTTGCACCGCTTGCAAGGCATTTTAGGTTTAGGTTTATTGCATGTTCCGGTTCTGGTGCAAGTCGGAACTGCAATCGAAGCAAGTCTGGAGAAGGGCTGATGTAAGTTCTGTTTTATCTTATTCTCAATTAGGGTTGTAATGAAATGTAATTATTTTAATAGTTAAAGTTTCAGGATAATTGGAAATGAAGACGACTCATTGTAATGTTGGATTTAATCGCTTTTACTTTTAATCCAGGAAAGAAAGTTAATTTGTCTCAAGGTTGAGGTGGTTAGTAGCCTATGAATTATAAAAATATTGATTTACGTTTTACTTTTTGCTAGACATTATCGTTAAGAATAATGTTGAGTGTAGAGAATACTGGATTATTTAACAAGATCCAAAATTTATGACTTTCTTTGAATTGAAGCGTAAAGATTTAATAGATTATTCAAAAGACAACATAGAGGGCGTTCATGTATAAACATTGTATTTCAAAATGGCGGCGCCCATGGTGAGTCATGCCCTAAGCTTTATCCAGTATATAGAAGTTAATATGAACGTTTCTGATGTTGATTCTCACACTCAAATTTTATGCTTACTTCATTAGGAGTATGATTTGAACAGAGCACTTTAATTTTAACTATCAAAAGTTAAATCACTTATTTGATTGTATTGATTGAAACAGTTGCAACTTGTATGTACACTCTGAGTCTATGTATGGGTATGTCCGTATTCGAGTAACTAATGGGTATGTCCATATTTGGGTTGTGGCTACCATTGGTTCGTCCGAATGAAGTACTTTTTCATTTGCAGTACTATCAGATGAGTAAACTATGACAATGTATGGTTGAGGAAACTTAATAGACAGAAATATGCAATTTAATTGTGAGTTACGCGAGTTGATCACAATTCGGTGGGAATTAATGAATATGATTCCACTTATTTGATTATTCATTCTTGCAAAATAAAATAACACTAGTTTAGTATCGGTTGTTTGATATCATGATTGATATTCCTCTTGTTTGAAAGGAGTAAACTTATTGAGAAATGTAATTTCTTTGTTATTTAAGGAATCCAAAACAATTTCCATGGTTACCTCGTAGTTATGATTGTTTATTGCTTTCCTTATAGTTGATCCAACTCCATGCAGCAATAGAATTGGTATCCTGGTATCCTGGATGGTGTTGGTGGTGGGTTACTACCAGTAGCCTCTTGACTTTGGGTAGGCATTAGTATTGTTATTGGACAATTTTGTTTAGAGTGTCAATTATATCCTATGCTTGTATATTTTTGATAACAATTTAGAGATGGAAGATAAAGTAAATATCTAATTGTTTCTAGAGAATGCATGTAATTCAATATATGTACCTTTACAATAGCAATGTTTGAGTTTTATAAGATATTGGTGGAATTTGTATCATATTTAACATTTACAATTTATTATGTACTTGTGTGATGCATATGATACAATGTGTTATGGAATGGTGTTATTCATCATTTGTTCTTTTTCTCTGTTTATTGCAGGGTTGTTGTCTTTTTCGTTTTTGTACTCTACTTCTGTCAGGCTTCAATAAAATCTAAGAAGCCAAGATCTGGTGTTCCTGAGCTTTCTTCCAAAGTTCTGTTCCCTAATATGGTACAACCCTGGGTATCTAATCCAACCCACCCCACGACAGTACCATAGTGTCCCTGTATTAAAGAGTTGCGACATGGACGTCTCACTTTTCTGGAAACAAAATGCCGTTCGAATTCTTTCTATTGAGAACACCCAGGTGCTCATCGGAATTGAATAGAAATTTTATGTAATAGTGGAAACAAAATGGCGTTCAAATCCCCAGTTGTCGAAACTCTTTAATTAATACAGGGACACTGTGGTACCCCGGGGTACAACGCTATACCCCGGGGTAACGCGTGGTGCATCATATAAGTATGTACAAGCCAGGGAGGTCCACTGGCTTGCCGCAGGTTCACACCTGGTTAGCGGGATCTATCTTGGCACTCTCTGCACAGGAGAAAGCGAATTGGGGTGCGCTACATTGTCTCTAGAGGTGGTCCAGCGGGCCGTCGTTTTGGATTGCCGTGGACACCGAAACGCGATCTAGCGCACGCTCTAGAGCACGCTATCTCAATAATGAGAACGGGGTCTCCAATGATCTGTGATGATGGTATAGCTATAGGATTTTGTATAAAATGTCTTCTTCTTCTCATCTGAATGGAGGGTAGACCTATGCCTAAGAACAGAGACCACCTCCTTGCAAAGACCTTGCCCTAGCCTTTGACAGTGGCCTGACTTCTGAGGCACTCCACTGTCACTGCAGCAGTGTGGTGGTGAGGCCTTTACTATCTCATTTAGGGCCCCTTATGAAGCCCCTGATATATAAACTTTCTGTTCACTCTCAGGCGAGTGATTTCGTTCTCAATAAAGACAGCATAGTAAAGGCCTCACAGCTTCTCTGTACATGCTCTAGCTGCTCATTATGTGTTAAAGACTTACCCTTCCCTAATTTACAAGAGGGGGAGGCTATCACACTCCCACCCCCTACCCCCCCCCCCACAAAAAAAGAGGAATATAAGTGGTTCGTCCAGTGGCCATCTTAATCAGCTGACCAAGATTCCATCTCTCATCATGTCTTTTTGATGGACACATCAAAGGTTAGTTCCGTACATTAATCATTAGATTTGATTGCCGCAGAGGTTGAAGAACCATATTACAGTAGGACTTTTTTTTTTTGGAAATTTAATTTTTGTTTATATCAATAGTCTCTTCTTTCTGTCTTCTTCAAATAGATATGGTGATAATAGTTACCATGGTACTAGAAAGATGTCAGAAGTGGACTATAAAATGCAATGCAGTTAACATGAAATAATTCTATTCCACACTGCCGTTAGCCTGATGAAAGGTCACAAGCAAATAGGGAATCAATTCCTTTAATAGGAGATTCACAACTGTTGACTCACAACAGAGACAGCAGGAATGATAAATGTGACACCACTGAGAAGATGTTCTCCCTTTCTGAGATGTCTGAAGAAATTGGATTTGGCAGATGTCTGCAGGCTGTTGCTAGGCAACCAAAGGGACATTAAACATTCAACCTTATCCTTAGTATATGGGTCAATGCAGTTCATATGGGGGTCTTCATGAGAATGAACTGGTTTAGAGGTGGTAGCAGATCTACTACAGAGAGATGCTGCCAGTTATGCAGTTAGGCAGGAGAAGCCTTTGTTAGTGGCTGTGGAGATGATAGACTGTGACAATTGAATGGAGGCAGTAATAGTAGTTGTGGTAGGAGAGGTATTGGTGTTGCTAGTGGTGCTAGTAATAACTAGCAGTGGTAGCAGTGGCAGTAGTTGTAGTGGTAGGAGTAATAGTGGTATTGGAGGTGGTGGTGGTGGTGGTGGTGGTGGTGGTGGTGGTGGTGATGATGATGATGGTGGTGATGATGATGATGATGATGATGATGATGATGATGATGATGATGATGATGATGATGATGATGATGATGATGATGATGATGATGATGATGGTGGTGGTGGTGGTGGTGGTGGTGGTGGTGGTGGTGGTGGTGGTAGTAGTGGTGGTAGAAGTAGTGGTGGTAGAAGTAGTGGTGGTAGTAGTGGTGCAGGTGGCAGTGGTGCTAGTGGGAGCAGTGGTGGTGGTGGTGGTGGTGGTGGTAGTGGTAGTGGTAGTAGTGTTTGTACTTAAATTGGCAATGAAAGTCACAATGTAGGTTATGTTCATTATCATTATGGAGAACAATATAACATTTTGAATAATACTTTCATGAGTACAACTCCAGTCACAAATCAAATGATAAACATTCGCTTATTGAAAATTGAATAAATATATCAAAGAATGAAAAATAGTATTTTTATAATATACATTTTCAATCTAATACATAAGGTCCCAACATTGCAATGAATCATGTAACGTCCTATGTTTATCATTAACGGAAAACTATTGTAGCTCATGCAATCATGATCTATCTCTCTCCTTTCAAGCAATATAATCTCCAACATCCAAATGTACAGTACAATGCATATTCTTTCATACAAACTGTAAACAAACTTTACAACTTAAAAAATAATAAGGAGCCTAGAAATGAACTTGGTAATGTACACAAAGGGGGCAGTGAACTCTGCTGTGTGCTAAATGCCTTGGCAGGGTGATTAATGATGAGAGCTGTTGGTCGTGTAAACTGTAAAAGAAGTATGCAGAGGGACGGAGCTTACAATGTGTTCCAGCCTCCAGCATCGTCCCCACAGCCAAGAAAATGTTCGAAACATGTTGTATTACTATTAGGCACAGCCTCTTGATGTACAAGTGCTGTAAAAATTTGATCCTTTGCATCATGAGACTTTTGCAAAATGTTAACAATGGTATTTTGTATCAAGAAACTTAAACTAAGTTTCCAAATTTATTATTACGATCTAACTGTTGCACAAAATGGAACATTAGATAATCTGGCCTGCTTTTGAAATTGGTGAAAGTTTCTTAGGCCCGGCGCACACTGCACGATCTGATTTTGGGAATATAGTTGTTTAACATTTAATATGAACCTTCAAACATGTAAAATCTTCCTGACTAGTTCCGAATAGTAGTATGAATACTAAAATCGAAATTCCGGGTTACTGCGAGCCCCCGTGTAGGAATAAAAGCGGATTCAATTCCAAATCGTAGTGACGTAATACCAATCTTGCGATCGACTAAGATTTGAAGCCGATTTGGCCTTTACTCTAACCAGAAGAATTGCAGTTAACCAAAATTTCGATATTAGTATTCGTATCATTATTCCGAACTCCAAATGAGATAATTTCACTTTTTTATACTTTCACATTTAATGCAAACTGCAATTTGTTCGAAAATTGGGTCGCAGCCGGATCGTATAGTGTGCCGGGCTCTAGATTCAACATTTTGGTGTCACAGTATGTTTTAAACCTTGTATACTCGAGACCAGTGGATGCACTGACAATGGTAGAAGATCCGGCACAGCAGCAAAGTTTGACCCCAGAATCAGAGTTATTACATCATTGATTAATCCTATACATTGTTGACAAATAGATGCAAACTTGAGGCAGTGAGAATGTGTCTACATCACCACAATATACAGGAAGTTTGCATTTTAAACTAACATTAGAAAAATGAAAGAACAGTGTGCAGCAAAACTGCGTCTGTTGTGTCATTTGTCACACCACATCAAAGAATGGGAAAAGGTGTATTGAATGATAGAGGATATGATCTTCAAAAAAGGGAACCTATCGACCCCCACAAATTGCTCACTGTGTTGAGAGATCCAGACAAGTATCCTGAATTCGTAATTTAAACTTCAAATTTTACTTCTGTAAAGAGCTACTGCAAGTTTACATGCAAAAATCATACTCTGAACTAGAAATGTGCATTGCTGGGGCCGCGCAATGCTAAATGTATCCCCCGGCACTGGCAGCAATTTGAAGGAGGGACAAAGACCCTCCCCCATCCCCTCCCTCAAACAAAAGGATAGTGTAGAAATTAGATGCGTAGGTTTCACTAAGAGAGATATACCAAGATACATCTCCATACAAAATTTGAAAGAAATCCATCAAGAAATGTGGTCTGCAGAGTGCACTCACGCCATGCCGTGAAGTATGACCTTTGACCCTACAAAAGACGGAACACTGGTGGCAGCATCACCCAAAACTATAGGTTTTTAGATTACACCAAGAGACACCTTCATGCAAAATTTGAACGAAATCCGTCAAGAAATGCAGATCTGAGTAAGAGTGCAAGAAATGGAAAAATGACCTTTGACCCTATAAAGGACGGAAAAATGAGGGCAGCATCACCAAAAATTAAATATGTGTAGATTATACCAAGATACATCTCCATACAAAATTTGAATGAAATCCGTCAAGAAATGCAGAAGAGTGCACAAAAGGGACAAATGAGCTTTGACCCTATAAAGGACGGAACAATGAGGGCAGCATCACCAAACAGTAAAGATGTGTAGATTATACCAAGATACATCTCCATACAAAATTTGAAAGAAATCCATCAAGAAATGTGGCCTGCAGAGTGAACTCACGCCATCCCTTGAAGTATGACCTTTGACCCTATAAAAGACGGGACACTGGTGGCAGCATCACCAAAAAGTACAGATTTTTAGATTACACCAAGGGACACCTTCATGCAAAATTTGAACAAAATCCGTCGAGAAATGCAGAAGTAGGAGTGCAAGAAATGGAAAAATGACCTTTGACCCTATAAAGGACGGAACAATGAGGGCAGCATCACCAAATATTAAACATGTGTAGATTATACCAAGATACATCTCCATACAAAATTTGAACAAAATCCGTTGAGAAATGTGGCCTGCAGAGTGCACTCACGCCAAGCCCTGAAGTATGACCTTTGACCCTATAAAAGACGGAACACTGGTGGCAGCATCACCAAACACTATAGGTTTTTAAATTACACCAAGAGACACCTTCATGCAAAATTTGAACGAAATCCGTTGAGAAATGTGACCGCCAGAGCGCACACAAGAGTACACACACGACATCTATCAAAATATGACCTTTGACCCTATAAAAGACGGAACACTGGGGGCAGCACCACCAAAATCTATAGGGTTCCAGATTTTACCAAGAGACACCTCCATACAAAATTTGAACAAAATCCGTTGAGAAATGTGACCGCTAGAGCGCACACAAACTATCCAAAAAAATATGGCCTTTTACCCTATAAAAGACGGAACACTGGGGGCAGCATCACCAGAAACTATAGGGGTCCAGATTTTACCAAGATACACGTCCACAGGAAGTTTGAAAAAAATTCGTCGAGAAATGCGACCGCTAGAGCGCACACAAGAATGTGACGCGGCGGCGGCGGCGGCGGCGGCGGCGGCGGCGAAACGCTGCTGAATCCAAAGTATCCTCCGGCATACTGCCGGGGGATACAATAAAAGACCAAAATGACTCAGAAGTCTGAGTTAACTTTCTAACAGGCCAAATATATTTAATATTGTTATTTGATTGTTGAACCATTAAAATAATTATTTAAGGGGTGGTTTATATAAATCATTATTTCTTTGCTGATTGGTGCCCTTTAACCCTTTCCCTAGCTTCGCCCCCCCCCCCCCCCCTCCAAAAAAAAATGGTGGAAAAGCTTACAGGAAAAAAAATGCTAGAAATCTTTCAAGTTCATTGTTGCAAATCACATTTTTAATGACAATATTTCAAAAAGCCTAAAATGATGCATTAGTACATGAAAGAAATAAAAATGATTGACAGCTGATGACAACATCGTAGTCATCTAACTATCGCGTGCAGATCCCACTATCGCGTGTTGATCCAACAAAGATCTTTCTAGGAAGTTTTCTAAAGTAAGAAGGAGGTGGATAAGCTTGTGACAATTTTGGCACCTGTTGTTTCATTTATAATGCATCCAGTGGTCTTGAATGTGGATGAATTTAATCACAGGAGACAGGGATTAATGATGACTACAAGATATGAAGCCTAAAAGCCCATCTCTGAAAATATATCCAACTTTGGGGGTTTTTTTATTTGAGGATTCTGATACCATAATCATCCAATTTCATAGTGACATCTATACAACAGAGCTATAAAATATTGTCTAGATTAAAAAAAGAATGCTGTCATATCAGCAAGGAATATTTTTTATGATCCTTGCTTCAAAATAAAGAAATTTCGGAATCTGAAAATTAAACTTCTTAAGATTTCACTTTTGTGCTCAGTCAGGGAGAAATTTAGTTTTTCCAGGTGAGAAATCATTCTATTCTTATATAACTTCAAACAAAGTTTATGCCTATGCCCAAAGTTCATGGAATCAAACATTTTATGTCCAAGAGGCCTACACTATATGCTGCAAGGAGTGGGGAAACAAAAGATGCCTACATTCAATCCTCAAATCTTTTAAAATTAGGCTTCAAATTTGGCATTGCCTTTTATTCCTTCTTTTTTTTAAATCATTTTTCAGCAAGTAGAAAGTAGAGACATATCCCAAACAGGAATATCTTTAAGCAGAAAATAGTCTTTATTGTTTACATAAGATTTAAAAGGATTACTTATCAAGGGAAATGTTGTTTCTGAAGACAGGAGATAAAGATGAAAGATGAACTTCCTGATATAAATACTATATGTACTGAAATTCTGTATCTCCTTCCCTGTATGGTATGTGCCATATATGTTTAAATATGTTTTGTATGTTATACACAAAGTAGAAGTTATTCCAAATGACTTTGTACAGCAAGTTCAAACAGCAAATTTGACAATTATTTACTTCTAGTGTAGGCAAATTTTAGTTTGAATTCAAACTGTAATAAGTGCTTTTTAATATTTGAAAAAAATTGAAGCATAATTCCAACAAACAAGACATTGCACAATTGCAATAGCAGTGCAAGAGCAGTTTTGATTTGCTATCTAAAATTGTGACATCTATTGTCTATCAATTTGGCTTAGAATGTACGAAAAAGTTTTTTTTCAATTAAATTCAATTCTTACTACATAAAAATAGCCCTAACATCATAAATATTATAATTTATGGATATCAATTCAATCGAAATCCCAAACCATTGCCACCACCCATTCAATCTTGCTTTCCCTCATTTTGAATTGAACTTCCAACCCCTCTTTTTTTTACTTTAAAAATACAGTGGAATCTCAGTATAACGAGGTCCTTGATGGGACCATCAAAATTACCTTGTTATAACAGGAATCTCGTTATATCAGGTTAAAAAAAAAAGAATATAAAGAACTTGGACCAGGAATATTACCTTGTTATATCAGGAATATTGTTATATCAGACCTCTTTATACTGAGTTTCCACTGTATTACCTTAAAAGTGAAACTGTTGATCGTCAACAGGTCAAAAGGGACATTCCGTATCACCTTCATTTAATACAGGGACATACATGTACAAAGTGAACAAGACCGGTAGAATAGTTCTCCTCCACACCTTTGGATCTCATCACTTTGGGATGGAGGCATGCGGAACTGTCAATGGCGGAAATTTAGCCAACATCCTCATCTGCAATTTGATCAATTTACCCAATAACTGGGATGGGAGGTATGGGACAATAGAGAACAGGGTAGGGGTTGTCTGTCGGGGTCAGAGTGGCGTGGTGATGATGAAGGATGATGGAGTTAGCAGAGGGGATGGACACTCTTTCATTTTGGGGAGAAAGTAGAAGATTGTGGGACCAATATGGCCTCAAGTTCAACGTACCTTGGAAACTGCATGAATACTTTTTGGCGATATTGGTTACGTTTGTTTATTTTGTGTTTGAATAACAAAGGATAGCGCTGCAGCGCAGATGACAGGGGGTAATGTGATCAGATTTTAACCAATTAGATGTTAGTTCAACAACATTTCAATCACAGCATCGGTTGAGAGCCAGAAGGGCATTAACTCATATTTATCTATTTGAGAGTATCCAATTGGATGAATTAAAAGCTATTGCTTAATTGACACTCAAGTTTGCTATATAACATATAATGCAAAAGATTTACAAGTTGCACAACCTAAAAAAAATTATATTTCCGAAGCATTTATTAAAGAGAACAATTGGAATTCTATATCCCTCCAGTTGAAAATGCATTAACTTTATCACTTTCATATTTTTAGTGGGGTTTCCACAGCTTACATTATTAAACAACTCACACCCTAAAGAAAGTAACAAGCAAACCCAGAAGCCTCAATATTAAATATTTTGTTCTTTCTTTTTAACTACATGTATATGTATCTTATTTTTCATCTTTTCCATCAAGAACAATAAAAGATACTTCCATCCCGAAAGAGAAGAATATATTCCTCTCTCACACAGGAGCTACAGATGGCTCCTAAAGCAACCCTAATAAGGTCAACAACTGACCTGAACATAAGGACTAATTCAGGTGCAGACAGCTGTATTAATCAATTCCAACAGCATGGAACTGGTATTTGCTACAGCTGGGAAGTTTTTTTTTACCAGTTCTATATATGAATCAAGTTCTCTTTCACTACCCTACTTAAAGATCTAGTCAGAAGATGTAAAGAGTGGACGATGCATTTTTTAACTGAAAAAAACAAAATACATGAGGAGCACTACACTGAATTTCAGTAAAAATTAATGTTTAAAAGTGCCAAGATCATGGTTAATCGCATGATCATGAATCCAATATAATTTTCATTAGAAATTAAACACTTCTGAAAGTAAAATATGTTTGCCACAGGTCCTGTTTTAGACATTCTTCGGAAGAAAGATTTAAGATTTGAAGTTGGACTAGCACATAATTTTTTTATCAAACATTACAAGTTTCATATTGTACTAGTTTCTAGTTTTACAGCAGATGCAAACTTCAGTGATGTTCCAGCACAGAAGCCGGTACCCAGTGTGAAGGAGTGTAATCCTTCATTACACTCCGTGTGAACCTTGAGTGACGGCTAGCTTCAGGCTTGTGTATTTATAGAGGATGGCTAATTATTCTCAAAGCTCATTAAAGGCACGGTTTAACTTTTTAAAATGTAAGTTGAAAAACCCATCCATGATGTTATGGAAAGCAAGATTATATGAGCCTGATCAGGTAGTCACATTGAGACAGTTGACAAATTTTGAAAGTTTGAATGCCAGTAGAATATAAGTATTTCATTGAACAGAGACTTGTTATTCTTCATTGTGAAGGGCATCACTGAAGGAGTTGGAATTGGTGAAAATTTGGTTGCCATGGTTGCCTTCTCAAAATTCAATCCACAAAATATGACATGTCACAGACAGACATGGGTAGTTTCATAGTGGTGAATTAAGGTTTAAAACTAAATAGAGATTATAATTTGAAAATTACATGTAATTGCATTTTATTTTTAATTTTTACTAACAGCTGTTAAAATAGGCATATTTTATATATTTTATTTTATATATTTTTTTTTACGTTGCACATGTGGAAAATTGCCTACAGATACATTCTAAGCTTCTACAAACTAGAATGGGGCATTTTCTCGATTGTGCCCCCCCCCCTTTTAGAGTGAAGACCTTTTTTTTTTTTTTTTTTTTTTGCTTGTCAGGGAATTATGGAGGGAAACTGGGCCCCCATAACCCGATTCTTGAAGGTTTGGCAAAAAAAAAAACTTTCATTTTTGTGCCCCTCTTTTACTCAATCCTGGACAAACTTTCATTTTTGTGCCCCCTCTTTTACTCAATCCTGGATCCGCCCCTGTGCACAGATACTTTCCAAATCCTGTTGAGATGGTGCCATTAGGAGCTTCAATTTACTGTCACTTTAGTATATTAAATATCTTAAATATCTCCAAAAATAAAACATGGTGTGTAACAAAAGCATCCTAGTGTCTCAGTTTTGTCTAAGCCAAAATTTTATATTACACAGGAAAATGAAACAGATTTTCAGAAATAATTTGAACTATACCATATTACCAACCCTTGTGAAAAAGTACTGCAGTAGTACTGTAGTAAATTGGACGCAAGTACTGCAGTACCTGTACTACAGGTACTGCAGCTGCTGTACTATGTACTATGCAAGTACCCAAGTTTCTACACTACTGCAGTACTACCTCAGAAAGTACTGCAAAAGTACTGTGAGTACTGCAAAAATATTGCGAGTACTGCAGTAGTACTGCAGGATTACTGCAGGATTACTGCAGTACTACTGCATTACTTTGCAGTACTTTTTTACAAGGGAACAAATTATTGAATTTGAAAGTATTCTATACCTAGCTGACAGTATTAAATGAATGTGAAACATTATTATAGCACAGATACATGTAGAACATAAAATATATCCAAACAAATTTAATGCCATAAAGTAATTCCACTCTGAATAATCTGTGTACTAGTATGTTATTATGTGTCTCTTTTTCACAAAGTATTCTATAAAAATGGTATTTTTTCGTACATTTGCTTGATTTAATCTACTCCTGATAATTCTGAACACAGTCACTATCCTTATTAGTTTCTATGCCAGAATAATATATTTCCTGAAATATAGGAAGATTTGCATGACATGAATGGCTTATTTGCGCAGACTGATGAATTGGGGTTAACAATTGGTACCAAAAGGGGGTATTATGAGAGGGGAAAAATTGGTATACTGGGGAAATTGGTATACTGGTAGAATGCCCAAACATAAATCACACCTTCAAATAGACCCACTTCTATCACAAAAACACTATTTTTCTCCCAAACAAATTACCGCAGAAAGGAAGTACCATAGTCCCACAAAAAGCACTTTTATGTTGGGAATCAAAAGGTAAGGTCATTTGTTTTGTTGTAAGGGGTATAAAGTGGAAATGGAATCACAATGGTTCTTTCCTCTACCAACAAGTAAAGAGATACAATTCAAACTAATCTAAATTGTGAATGCATGTATCTTCAAGAGGTAATTGTTGAGCTATTTGGAAGGCAAAACAAATAAATTATGTATGTAAAAAGGTAGCAATAACTATAAATGATCTGTACAAGAATTTAGTCTGTTCATATCATTAATGATTGCTTTTCAGGATAACCTCATGATATTCCTTTTTAAGTACTTGTAGATTCTTATCTTTATTAAGCTGCCATTGCTAAATATGGATATTTGTAGCTACATTCTACATGAATGATTCTACAAATATTGCAATGTTATCAACATTTTTATATCAAAGAGATTTTCCACTATAAAAGGTTGAAAATCTCTATTTTACTGGCCAAGTTTGTCCTGTAATGACATGAGGCAGACAAACCCACAAAGTCCATTAAAGTGATTGGGTAACTTTGTGGAGGATTGATAAAATCTGAGCTGTCTGGCCTTACATGTTATCAGTGTATGTAATATGGTGTAAAAATGAAGCCCATGTGGAGAAAAGCACTTTAAAATCATCATGTGCTTCACAAAAGTAAACATATGCAAGTGACCGGAAAATGCCAGACTCATTTTCCCCATTGACTCAGTGTTAGACTAAAGCGTATGGCCATACGCTTTCGTAAATGGGAGTATTCAGTCGCAGATATCTTAATAATAGCATTATATATTTGAAAACCTTTCTATGCCTGGCTATTTATTTATCATTCTGAACATCATTATACAAGACAGATATCAAAATTCAACAATTTATTAAATCAAGCCTCCACAAAGTTACGCAATGCCTTTAAAGAGAAGGCTGAGTTTTGGGAGAGGTAAAAAAATAATTTGTGAGATTTCTCATTCTCTATATGTCAGTTTGGAAGACTATCATACTAGAAATGTCCCCTGAACACGAGTGCTCTACAAATGCCCCAACATTCACATTATGACAAGAAACAGCTGAAATGTTCAGGCCGAACATGTGTGTGCAATCCCATATACACATTTCTGTGTGCAGTGCATGTGACTTTCAGCAGCGGGACTGAGTGACTCATTTTGGTGATTCCAAAACCTTACAGCACACACAAGTTCCTAAGTTATATATAATCAAACTTTCCCAATTGCTTTGAGTCAGTTTTTTCACAATGTTAGCATGACTAGAACTCAACTTTATCTTTAAACTTTAAGTAATGCTAACCAGAGGTTTGTAAATGTTTAATAACTACATTTTTGCACCTTTATTGGCAACTTTTGTTTTACATCAAATTTAATCTAACATCAAAATTTCTGCAATTATCAAAGAAAATCTTTTTATTCTAACTTCTTTAATAAGGTATATCGCAAAATTGACAACTTTGATGAGTAAAATTTTATAATTACATCAAATAATTTTTGAAAATCACTTTTTGCTTACCGCTGATTTTTGACATTTGAATTAAATCCAAAAACCTGTCCAAATTGATGTCACAAACCAATTTTGCATGTCTGATCTTTACATTTGAAGGTCTGAGGCCTTAGACTATTTCTATCTCTGTGTAGGAGACATGCAAGACTAGTCAAGCATGTAAGCAGTCATTAGCAGTCTTCTTCTTAGTAAAGTGATATGTTTTGTGGCTTTGTCAGAACTACACAAAACAGGGATTTTATCTTCAATTAAACCACTGAGAAAATGGTACACTGAAAATCGTAGCTCACAGGCATCAAAATACTCTACAGTATATTGAAAATGTATGAAATTTACACAAACGGGTAAGAAACATTGCTGTGTATAATACCAACCAATTGGATACACTGTTCGTTTAAAGGAGAATTATCCCCAGGCTTTTAAATGTCAATAGGGTCATAGTGAATAAAATAACATTTAATTTGATATAAAAATCACCGTTTTAGACCAACTGATGCCGTTGTAAGAGCAGAAAATAGAGACCACTTTTTACGATGATTACAACGTCGTCTACTCCTACTGGCGGCGTCCATTTTCTCTAAATTTCCCATAAAACCTTGCGCGTGATGACGTAGGGGATGGAGAACTCACTAGCTAGTAGCTAGCTTGCATGAAGCGCGCGCTGCATATACACACGGTAAACATGGTGTATTGTCAAGCGTTCGGCTGTTGTAACTGTTCCAAGAAAACGATAGGGAAATCATTCCATCAGTTCCCAGACCCGCAGAAATGTCAGCAATTGTTCAAGCGTTGGGTGACCATATTGAACGTGGAAAAATTCCGAGGAAAAGACTTCAAACTTGATCGGAAAAATGATGTGATCTGCAGTGATCATTTCACGGAGGCCGATTATCACGTAGATCTGCGGGCTAAGCTTATGCCCGGGCCCGGGCGAATCGTATAATCAAGCTAGTGTGTCCTGGAACACGTTTTACTTACGATGATTATTTTACTCTAATAAATGTTTTTCAAATGTGATAGTTACGTAGATAATATAAATTGATTTATTTAATTTAATTATGAAACTCTTGCGTAATTTATGTTATTATTAATAATAATAAACTCTTTTTAAAATAATGTTGGTGAACTATTGCGAGCCAATTACAATGCGCTACGGCCAACTCCATGCTCTACGTCACACAGCCCGATCGCACTGGGAACATGGCGACGCTGCTTTACTCTTGAGAACAATAAAAATCGGAGGATTCAATCGACAATTCCCATCCTCTCGATTCTCGAATATACGATATTTTTACTTTATCAGAAACTGTTTAGAATTCTGTTTTAGGTCAATGATAAAAGTCTCGTGGGGATAATTCTCCTTTAAGTTATGATTTAAAATGACAATTTTTAGTGCACATGTACTTGCCAAAAGAAAGATTTTTATTTACTAGCAAAACTTGCAACTTCATTTGCCCAGATATAGTATGAGCAGGAAGTCACACTTTGATAACACATCACAAATGCAGTGACGTTCTTGATTAAGATATATATCATTTTGGGAATACAACACATCGGCCGACTTTTAATTGTGGCAAATGTCTTCAACATTTTGAAGAAACAGTCATGCAAAAAAATACATTTTGATAGCCTTCTTCTGCTGTTCAAACTGGAAAAGTTTACTGCAACTTGTCCAACTCTAGTCGCCCCCTTGACAAATACGAATACTACAGTACAGCCCTGCCAACCCTGAAACCAAATAAATTGGGACAAATGACAAGGCAGAGGCTGAAAACAAGGACATTCCTAAGTTTCCTATACATTACTACAGACAGATTTTTGCAAAAATAGGGACAGTGGTAGAAGTGGCTATTTCTTTTACCGAAAATCGGGATTGTCCGTAACACAGAGAAAACGCTGTTTAAAAATGCAAACAGTTGTTTACAACATAAACTGAACAACCAGTAGTACAGTTCATATTGTAAACAACTTGTTTAAAGTTTAAACAGGTTGTATAAGTTTTAAACAACCTTTTATACAGCGTTCTTTCTGTAATTATGCAGATTACTGTAGGGAAATGAAATGTATCAAAAATAAAAACATTGCTTACCTGTTTGTAGAAGTGACAGGAATACCCAGGGGAAACATGGAAAGGAAAAAGAACAAATAGAACACAAACTGAATATTGAAACTGTTTAATAATTCATATAGAAATATGGCAGCAAAATTAATTGCAACAATGACTGTGATGATAATGATTATAATAAAAATAATAATGATAATAATAATAATAATAATAATATGTCTTGTTTACCCAGGGTAGCCTCATCAGTATTATACTGTTCTCCCTGAGGGCCCTGCAATCATATTATTACCCCGGCTTTAGCCGAGCGACCATGATAAGGTGCTCAAGCATTCAAGGAATTTCTTCCTACCAGGTACCCATTTACTTCACCTGGGTGGAGAGTAGCAAATGTAGATTAATGTCTTTTTGGTAGTGGTGACAGTGGAACATAATAAATAATGATAAGAATTATTATAAAAGTTGCAGAGATGTCAGAGTGTTGAAAATGAAAATGGCAATTATACAGATGACTGGACTAATATACAAACAGGCATGATATTGGAAATACATGTAGGATGAAAATGGTAATCGTAATTGTGATGATGATTACAGATTTCAAAATGATTTTAAGAAGGAAAAATGTCCTTAAAATTCAAATATAACAAATTAACAATAAATATGGGAAAAAAACTATGCAGACATGTTATGAATCATCGGTGCTTTACACAAAATATATCTTAAATTAAGATAGCAACTTGCTGACCATTATAGAATATCAATTATGATTGGGGTTTGTGATAGTGCTTTAAACTTTTACCATGAGTTCATGGAGAAAAGGGGGTAATTTGCACCCACATCTGGACCTTATCACCCCATAATTGCATGGATAGGGAAGCTTAGGGGTGCATGCTGGTTACCATATGTCAAGAAATTTGATTTCATAATTCACATGGAAGTCAATTTCACGAAGTATTCAGTGATATAATACAGGAGTGAAGAAAGACGGAGTCTATTGTGGTTCTGGTTAAAAAATAGCAACATTTTACGTATATACAGCTATCATTATCATCATCATCATTACCTTCTTGATCATCATCACAAATAGTGTACTAGCTAAAAACTCATTTTTTCATTCAAAAGTTCCAATTCAATTAAGTTCCCTCTTTCTATGTCTATTCCATTTCATTCCATTTATATCTGTATATATGTCCATTCCTACACCCCCCCCCCCCTTCTCTCTCTCTTTCCTTACTCTCGATAATATTCTTTTATACTCCTGTTTATTCCATCACTCTCTTTCATTCTGTTTCACTCTTGTTTACTCTTTCAATCTCTCTCAAACCTTCTTACTACATGTATTTCCCCCTCCCCTCCTCCCTCTCTTTGCTTTTTTTTCTCTCTTCTTTCAGTAACTTTCTCTCCTTTTGCACCATCAATGCATGTGCCTCCACCTAGCTTTACATATAGGCCTACATGTAGAAGTACCTCATATCTTGAGCATTGTGTTTCAATCATATTCTAAATATGTGATCGGTATTGCAACCGGTGGATTAAATCAAAGCCCTTCCGAAACCTCTAAAGATGAGGCTCATGCAGTGGCCCCAAAATTGGAATATTTTGAGGCGTATATAATCCAGGAGAATTTCAGAGCCAAAGTTTCACTGCGTACATGCTCCAGCATAACGGTGACGAATTTTACCAGGCAGCATTCAGGAATAGATGAGGTGAAAGTTTACAGGCATCAATGACGAGAGAAAGCAGATCTTTGACATTAATCTGTATTTTGTGGGTTAGAAAAATTGTGAAGAAACACAAGTGATTTTTACTGGCAGAACTGAGTCACTTTTTTGTAAATATTGCCAATTTTTCAATTTGCATATATGTTCAGATTCATTAGACTAAAAAGAAGAAAGAAATTGATTAAATTTTATATAATTTAATGCCCTTCTGGCTCTCAGCAGGGGTCTCTTGCGGAAAGAATTTGCATTTCAATGCAAGGCCTACAACCTCGCTTTTGACTGGTTAAAATCAAGACAAAATTTTGGAGTTGACATTTAAACACAATTTTTTTTATGAAAGAGGCCCCAGGACAGCAAATCCATTTTACATATGAAAGGTTTACTTGTAGGCTTGGCCTTACACATGCACACAAAAAAAAGAAAAACAAAAAAGAGACTATTTAAACAGATTATCCACTGGATTAGCCATTATGTTTTATAGCTGTCTGGTCTAGACATGATCTACCTTGTATTGTTTATTTTTAATGATGCCAACAGACTTGGGTCATCTTTAGGTTATATCCTATTAGATCTTCATAAACCACAGCCACAAGACACAGTGAGGATCACACCAGGGAACACCTTCTTTAATCCATGGCTACACCGCAAACACTGTGCGTGAATAGAATATTCTCACCTCAAAGAAAGTGCGATGGATAGCACCATCTCATAGTCACATCCCTAATACAGAAACTCAAGCTCCTTGTATGCTCACTAAAATAACGCGCATTAAAGGGATACGCCACCAGGCGGCCGTGGGGAAAGTCAGGATTGCGTAAGCCCCATTCACTCGTACACACAGTTGTGCGTCGAATGCGTCCGTTGGACTACTAGGATTACTTTTCGGACTCTACGAAGCCGACCGAATCTCACACGAGAGCTCGAGCTCAAGCAGAGCGTGCATGTTTCGCGGCAAACAGCCTGTTCGGAGTTGCTCCCGCGGGGCAACGGCATGATCAGGTAATGATCACGCGTGCCCTCTCGCTGCATAAAAAGCTCCACAATCTGCAGTTGAGTATCCCTTTAAGTAATAAAAATCGTGCTCATAAAGTATCAAAAGCCGGCATGCTATATATTAAAGCATTATGTTTACAAGCACCCATTTAGAAAACCCACATTATGCAGGATCTGTCACTTGACGAAGAAAACTTTGCCATGCATGGTGCTGGAAATCAAATGACCTTTGACCGATATCAGGATGAGATAATGAGGTCCGCATTATCACAATCATATGATTTGATGGAAAATGCAGGTATTATGTGCATAATAGCAGCCCTGCATTAATGCCCATTAATTATTATTATGTGGATACATTCATAATAAAGTCTAATATTCTGCTCCTATTACGTGCTCTTGGGAGTGTATGAAAGGGGTATCAAACCCCTTTCATATCAACTACCAAAGAAAGTCGAATCAACTTCAAAAACTATATCATCAGAATCACTCTGCTTAGATCCCATTCTACCTGAACTTTGCCACCCCCTATTCAAAGAGGGGCAAGTATGGAGCGACTCTGCAGTGGCATTAAGTGTATATGTACATCTAGCTGATCTGGGGAAAATTTGAATCCAGCACCTCCTGATGAACTATAATTATCAGTATGACCCCGTTCTCATTATGAGATTGGAAAGTGGATTGCTCCATCTTGGGGCACGCCAGGGAGGTCCACTGGCACGCTGCAGGTTCACACCTGCAGAGGGTAGCGCGATCTATCTTAGCACTCTCCTCTGCACAGTAAACTGCAAATCTCTCGTGGACCACCCCCAAATGTGGTCCTGTTTGGGATCTCACAATAGAGGTGGTGCGATCTAGCGCGCGCTAGAGCGTTCTATCCCTAGTAATGAGAACAGGGTCTATGACTATGTACCACTGTTTAAGCCTAAAACATTGCTCCTACTATGTCAGTAATTTACCCATGCAGGTTTTTTTCTATGATTAAAGGGGAATTAACCTCAAAATACAAATGTGCTTATATTCAAAGATGTAATCTATTCCTTCTTGTTGTCCTACGTAGTTTTGCATTAAAATATACAAGATGGGTATAAATCAAGATTTTCTCAGCAAGATTTATTGTCTGCTAGCGATACCCCGGGGCTGCCATTTTCTTGATGTGTACATGACGATATTTTTAATCCGAATGCAAAATTGTCTTTCTTCCTGATACGAAATCCCATTTGAGATTTAAAATATTTAACGAAAATGTGTTTTATATTTCTTTGAAAATTACGATTTTACTAAATATAAATCTAGTTTCTTGATACTATGACATACGCGACGGAGCAAATTAATTCAAATTTATGGATGATGACTTTCCTGAGCGTCAATAGTGACAAACTATGCATTCACCTGCTTTGAGATAATGGACTTCAAAAGTCAGAATGCGCATTGTATAAATTATGTTCTGCTCTGCCAGGCAAGCCCAAGAAATCGATTTCTAGTTAGCAAAACCAGAGAATTTAAAAAGCAATCTATAAATTTCAAATTTTGGAATATATGTATACACCTGTTATGTATTTTCCATCATATATGGGGATTTTTTTATAATGAAGAGAAGCAATTTAGCTCTAGGATTAAAAATATCTTCCTGTCCTGAACGGTTTCCAATGGTTCATGTACAACTCCATGTCATCAAGAAATTGGCAGCCCCATGTAAGTTGTTAGCAGATGATACCATGAGCTAGAATATCTTGATTTAAACCCTTTTTTTGATATTTTATTTCTAAAGTGATACAGGTCAATGATTAAGAACATATTACACCTTTAAACATAAGTACATTTAAATTCTAGTGTTAATTCTCCTTTAACATTGTGATAAAGACATGAATTAAGTTGTTATAAATATCAAACTGAAATACTACATCTAAACTAAAACATGAGTAGACCTACTACAGTTCTATTGCAAAAGAAAAATGCAATTAATGGTATGAATGATTCAGCTTGTCTCATTAATTAAGATTTTATAATCATAAAAGAAATGAATTTGCTTGTGCTTTATATGACGTTGCATACATCAATGAAAACATCATACAGAATCCCACAGGTAGTTCAAGATGGTTGCAGATATATTGTGTGACACAATCAATCAAGAATTGTTATGATCCAAATTGAAAGTACAGTCGGATCAAATCCAGATATTACTGAGATAGGCAATTAACATTGTATTTACCTTAGATTGATCACGCACCTTTGTTTTTAATCTTATACATATAGGCCTACATTCTTCTACAGTGATAGACAACCTGTTACCATAGAAAAAATTGGGTTTGGAACCAAGGGGAAATAACCTGCTATGAAGGAAGGAACAAGGTTAGACATATCCAAACATAGGTGAGATTAATAGCTGGTAAATCAATTCCTGTCATAATAAAGTAAGGTAGACATGAGCTGCGTTCATACTGTCAGTAAGTTCTCAATGACAATTTCCCAGAACTTGCACTATGAGGTCCAGTGAACAATAAATATTGGTACAAGTGAAAAGAAATTTAGCTTATAAACCAGCTCTGGAAAAAAAAGAAAAAAATAGAAGTTGTCTTTGAAGATATTTTTTCACTAAACATTCCAGAAAAAACTCATGTGAACAAAAAATGCTTTTTCGTACTTTCATACTTGTGAGGACACAAAATTTCTCACTGCAATGTCTTTGCTAATATTCATAAGAATATTTCTAGGATGAGCATTTTTCTAACTTCCCTAAAATGTTCTTGGTAGTAGTGTAGTTTGGAAACTATCAAAGATATTCCAAATGCGGAAACAGAATCTATATCCAAGTTGCAACCACACACTCAATGATCAGAATACCAAACATGCTGATTACGGACCCCACAGATGTAAGAATATTCTTAATTTTCGAGGTATCCCAAATTTTTATTTAAAACACATCGTGTAGTTAAAGGCAATGAAGAAATATGTGCATTCTATCTTCCATAAAAAAAAATCCACATGAAGCATGATTTGTAGTGTGACTGCACCCAAACATGCCTTAGATTCATTACCGTGTACAGTATTTAGACACAGTGATTATACAGGGGATGGATAAATAAATCAAATCAAATCAAAATATACAGATGCACGCACCTGAAAGGTGATTTGGAGTTAAATCACTCTCCTTGCTTTTTTATGTTCACCTTCACCAAGATTTGCAGTCAATGGCAACAGTTTATACTCTTCATAACTGAAAACTAAATGGATATCAACAAAGGTGATTTACTGTAAACGCTGTTGTTTTTTTTTGCGCTGAGCGACCCCAAAACACATTCGCGGGTTCTTAAATTCGCGCTGCACAATTACACGCTCGTATGTACACCCACTCCATTTATTAATTTACACACATGCAGTCCATTCAAATGCATACGGCCTGCGCAACTACACACACATGCTCACAAATGAATTGGACACACACACATATTAATTATTCATATTATAATTATTAATTATTCATATATTAATGCTGAAGCGCGCAAGGCTAATATTAGGCTAATATTTTCACAAGTTCTAGAATTCGCGTCCGCCGAAAATAGCGCGAAATCTGCGAATATTTCTGCCTCTACAGTATTATCCTTCTATGGAACAAAACCGTTTAGGATGTATACATGTAGTTGAGTGCATTACATCTCATCTGTTAGATATCATGCCATTGCTTCGGTCATTATTTATTTCAAAATTCTCAGTTAGCGAAACTATAAGTTAATGAAATAACAACTCACTAACAACGACAAGAGTTCACATGGACCCAAAACAACGGTGCTTGTTGTACAAGTCGAGGGATCATCATTTAACATGACCAGAAAGGTCATCGTTAACAATGAGTTGGCTAAACTTAAAGTTTATTCTGTCCACACAGTCTCTAGAACTACAGGTACAAGTAAACTTAAAGTTTCAAAATTATGAGTCCATTCATACGGCTCTACAAGATAACTTAAAGTTTTGAAATTACAAACAAAGACTTAAACTAAGTTTAGCTCCCTACATGTGAGCCTGCCTATAGTGAGGTCTCAAAGTGTGGTGAGATGTTAAAAAACAAAAAATCAATACAATATGCAACTCCAACTGTAGACAATTAAGGCTTTGTCATTTGAACTTCAAAAACGGATACCATCGTTTTATTTCTTAAATAAACAAGTTGAATAAAAATATCAGAAACAATATTATTGTTTGGAGACAAACTGGAGATCTTACACCAACAATTTGCAAAAAAATGTGGATGTCATCAAAAGAAATTTCTGCTCTACCGAGATGATTGTCAACAACCTATTGTAAAATAATACCCATTCACAAACTGATTCACAAATATATATTGCACACAAGTCTACCAATCTATTTTTCGGCAAACAAAGCCCAATTTTCCAACCTTAGATCAACAAGAACTTGACAAAAGTGATGCGGACCGTCAAAAAAGAGAGGGAAATACGCTGATCGGTTCACTACCCCCGAACAAGCTTCTTCTCCCGGCTCATCGTTGTGGAAAATGGAAACAGAACCTGTAAATAATTTCAGTAAATGATCGCTGAGTGACCTACGAATGGAATGGGTGCTGGTGCTAGATATTCTGGCAGAAAATAGTCATCTTTACACTGTACATGTAGCCTGGATTGTGTTATTGGTGTGTTTCACACCAACAATCAAAAAAATTCTGTGTAAAGCATGGTTGTAAACATTCTCCCCAAATCTCTGTATTGCATGAACTGTAACAACTCTAATCATGCTCTGATTGGGCAAAAAAAAAGTTATTGCAGTATCCACACATATTTGGCAATTTTAAAGGAAATGTTTGTGATTGGGTCGTGACAGGAGTGCACAATCAATAGTCATGCAAGTTCACATGGAGGGATCTTAACTTTAAGTTTCGTTTGTAGTTAAAGACCATATGAACGGACTCATAGTTTCGAAACTTTAAATTTACTTGCAGTTCTAGAACCACAAGCGAGCTTGTAGTTAATGCAGAAACCATGCGCAGCAGAGGGACTTCTCTCTTAGTTATGGACCCTGTGGACAGCATAAACTGTAAGCTTAAAGACCTCAGCCTGACCGAATTTTGAAATATACCCTTTATTCATCCACTGGGAGCTATATATTTTCTGAAAAAATTGAAACCAACTTCATGAGATTCCGTTTCCTGTGGAATGAGTAACAGCGTCCCGAATGTTGAGCCCCGGTGGTTTTTCTGACGAGGGCCCCGTCTCTGAGGAACGCTACTTTGCGGGGGGGGGGGGGGTGAAAATTTGATGACGACATATCGTGTAGACGCACTCAGAGCTGTATACATGACATGTCGTCACACGTCTAGCGACCCCCTGCAGTTTCCTCTGTTGTTATGCCATAGGGAGGGGGCGGACCAAAAAAAATTATCTTATTTTTTATGGATAAACGGAGACGAAAAATTTATGAATACCCAGGGTAATTATATTCTTTGTTTACTAAGCTTTACGTCAATATATGGTTGTTTTGGGTCAGGCTGAGGCCTTTAAAAGCAAAATCGTTGTTAACGATGACTTCTCTGTTCATGTTAAACTGCGATCGCTCAACTTATAATCTCAGAACAACAAGCGTCGTTGTTTCGGGCCCATATGTAGGCCCTCCTCACTGCCGAGTCGTTGTTTCGTTAACTTAAAGATTTGCTAACATAAAGTTTTGAAACCGCAAGTCCAGTATGAACTGGCTAATATGTTCTGTATCACATGCAGACAGCATAACTTTTAGAGTTTCACAAGAGAAGAGCTCATAAGCAGCAAAAACAGAAGAGAGTGCTCTGGAGAACTCAAAAAGAGCTCTGTTATTAAATTTTGAAAGTAACATTTTAAACAGAGGTTTTAAAGGCTGAGGCCTTTAAAAGCAAAATCGTTGTTAACGATGACTTCTCTGTTCATGTTAAACTGCGATCGCTCAACTTATAATCTCAGAACAACAAGCGTCGTTGTTTCGGGCCCATATGTAGGCCCTCCTCACTGCCGAGTCGTTGTTTCGTTAACTTAAAGATTTGCTAACATAAAGTTTTGAAACCGCAAGTCCAGTATGAACTGGCTAATATGTTCTGTATCACATGCAGACAGCATAACTTTTAGAGTTTCACAAGAGAAGAGCTCATAAGCAGCAAAAACAGAAGAGAGTGCTCTGGAGAACTCAAAAAGAGCTCTGTTATTAAATTTTGAAAGTAACATTTTAAACAGAGGTCTAAAAAAGCATGTACACATGTACGAAAATAATGTGTTCTTGACATTGGATATCAGGGCAATCTAGGCACATCTTGTATTCATGTCAAATATGAGAGGATATTGCACGAAACACTGAATTCCACATAGGCTACAGTGCTAAACTTGCCGTGCAATATTATGTCATATTTTGTCTGGTCTGTTTGGTGACTGCAAATAATGCAATGCATACACACATGTGCACATGACGTCATAAAGAGGTTAAGTCAAACTTGTATGATCACAATGAAGTGTGATGAGGGGCTCTATTAACTGAATGTGGTTGGTTAAATGATTTTAAATCATTTCCTATTGGGTATAGATAATAATTATATTGGATGGCTTAATTTCCTGAAATACCAGAAAATATTACGCTCGTTAGGGCCAATATTGCACTCATCTTCAATTCGTGCAACATTGGCCATAACTCGTGGAAAATTCTCTAGTATCCCATTCAGAGCCATCCAATGCAATATAGGTAGAAAACACAAATAACAAAATATGAGTTTTCAGACAGCTTGCCAAACCATTTCCCCTCATCCATCATCTAGTGGCTTACTGTATTTGTCTGCCTGGCACCATAGATCATTCTCCATATCTCTGAACCTATTCAACACTAGAAGAGAACAAGAGATTTTTCAGTCTGATTCACAAATGTGATGTCTGATGGTCTGAATCACATTCCACCCTGATGACATCATCAAAACAAGAGGCATTACGGGTGTCCCCCAGAGGACCCTAGACAGGTTGTCATGGCAATCATGATGGCTATCACACTATGAACACGGTGACAAAGAGAGCGGACAATTTATGCAGCTCCTCATTGTACCCTCCACAATAGATCTAGTAGACAAAAGGACATCCCTTCACTGCTATTATGTGACACATGTTCTACATATTTTTACGGGATAGCAATGAATGGATGTCCTTTTGTTAACCAGTGCAATTGTGACGGGTACAATGAGGAGCAGCATAAATTGTCCGCTTCTTTGTTCGTCATGTTCATAGTGTCAAGAATGGAAGTTTAGTGGTTGCAATAAGTCTACATATCAATGGTTTACATGTATATGTCTGATCCTCAAAGAAAGTAATACAGAATCCGTATTACAATAAAAGAATTTATTACAAACATATGGAAGTGACTGTCTCGCCCACTCCTTAAAACCTATCTCTGCTAAAATTTTTACTCCATTTATATATCAGTAGTCAGTCGGGTACCACCAGACAGACCACAATAAACCTGGGATGACATCAATGTTGTGAATGCAAAAAACATAAATAAGACTCAAAACAAATAATGATTTACAGTCACTATGCAAAATAAAACCACTTGCAATATTAAAGACCTCAGCCTGACCGAATTTTGAAATATACCCTTTATTCATCCACGGGGAGCTATATATTTTCTGAACAAATTGAAACCAACTTCATGAGATTCCGTTTCCTGTGGAATGAGTAACAGCGTCCCGAATGTTGAGCCCCGGTGGTTTGGGCCCCGTCTCTGAGGAACGCTACTTTGCGGGGGGTGAAAATTTGATGACGACATATCGTGTAGACGCACTCGGAGCTGTATACATGACATGTCGTCACACGTCTAGCGACCCCCTGCGGTGTTACGCCATAGGGAGGGGGCGGACCAAAAAAATTATCTTTTTTTATTTTTTATGGATAAACGGAGACGAAAATTTATGAATAACCAGGGTAATTATATTCTTTGTTTACTAAGCTTTACGTCAATATATGGTTGTTTTGGGTCAGGCTGAGGTCTTTAAAGAAGTACAAACAAGAGTTTCTGGTTTCATGCAATTCCTTTCAATACATCAGTAGATTCCTTGGACAAAATGTAAAAAACACCCAGTAGAAATTCATTCATTCATTCATAATATCGCCTTCAATGTCACACAAGACAGCCTGGCTATATTAGGCAATTGGGTCACATTATTCATGTTCTGCCCCAGTTTACTTAAATCCCCCTAAACCTTTCACCTGTCATTCATACATTCCACCTTTCATTGAAACTCTTCCTCAGAAGTCAAGGAGATGCAGCCTGAATGCCTTGAAATACATGTACATTTACTAAAACTTCAAATTTTCAATAAATATGAAAGGGGATGCCATACCAAAATGTGAAGTGGTCATTTAACCATCCTTATTTCGGAGCTTCCTTATTTCAAAATCTTTACCAAATTACTTGTCAAATACTTCTGGATTGTCCAGTAACCACATCATTAGCAAATATTTTTATAACTATTCATATTAATATTCTAAAAAGAATATTAACCCGTTGACTACTGAATTCTCTCATACCCATAGGCTTAATACGGGGATCACTCAGTTCCCATAGGCAATGGGTTAAAGCTAAATGACCCTGTCCCCAGTAGAGGTCAAATAGTTTGAATGATTCCTTTCTTCTTTAAAAGAAAACTTTTTAAAAATTACTTCTAACTAAGCCTGAGTCATATCGAATATTTCATAAACCGGGATTCGACGGCTTTGATTCGATCGAATACCGGTTAATCGATAAATGATGTGCGGTGAAAACAGAGTTGCACACAGTTGCACGCAGTGCATGCACCATGCACCGGTGACCGGTCCGCTGGCATCGCGGGCATATGTTGTATGGGCTCTCGCTGCTCGCTAGCCCGCTAGCCAATGGCTAGTAAAAATCACAGCGGACGACCCAAATTCTTAAGTTTCTAGTCCGTATGTCTAGCCAAAATGTCACTAGTGTCGCATGAAGCGATGCTCATTGTCGACACACCCGACAATGATTCAAATTCAAAGAATTAATAATCTTACTTTGTCTTTGGAGAGCTGAATGGAACACGTTTGTTCGATGCCAAAAAAAAAAACAATACGAAATAAACTTTTCGTCGCTCAATATAGACTCGACTTCATTCAGCTTCAGAGATCATTCAGAAGTAATTGCCAATTTGATGAGAGTGTGATATTAGTTATTGCGAATTAAGTAGGAACACTCGTACTCATGCCCGTATTTATCATGTTCAATTATACAATTGTCAAATTGACAATGCAGAGAGAGTGCAAAAAAACGATTTTTCCATAGAGAAAGCACAGGTACAGCGCGAAGTCCTGCGCGAGCGAATTAGCGAAAGTTAGCCAACAGTTTGAACTTTGAAGTCGCCTTCACGTTCTCTGCTAGTATATATGCTGTACGTTACGGAGTTTCTTTTTTTATTTGATTTTTTCATGGTGGCTACGGTAGTCAAAAATCTGGCGGACTACAAATCGATGCACCGAATTTGCCAAAACGTATTCGGGATTCGATGTCTTCGATCGAACACCGGCTAACCAATCGATTCGACTCAGGCTTACTTCTAACTGATAAAAATTACAGACTTTGGCAAGGACTTTTGCCCTCTCTAGTGAAAAAGTAATCAAATCCGATGAATACAACAAAACCTTGATCAAAAGCTGAGAAAAATGTACCTTACATCAGGGGGGGGGTGTTTCATTAAGTGTCTTGCCTGTGATTTTTACTGACAAATTTGCTCTCAGCCAATAAGATACAAGGATTTCAGTAGCTTATAACAGTTATTGCAACTTGTCATTGATAAGAAATTTTATGAAATAGGCCCCTGATTCACTGTGAACAAATAGAAATCTTTTCAAGTCAACTTATGAGGTAAAAGTCCTACAACATCTTGGAACAATGCGGCTCACAAAACATTTGTGAAAGAGGGAAAGCTTTTGATCAATTGAATAAGTCATTTGTGAAACAGGCTTTCTTGGTTTTTGAACAAGACTCATTGTGCACTTTTCATACAGATTACCCTTTGACAGAGTCAAACTTTTTGAATCTCGTAGGAGGAAAAAGGACTCATTCATGCTATGGGCACTTTTGGCAAGACCCCTTTCTCATGACTACAAGAAATAGCATTATCTTGCAAGCAATGCATAGTGCTATACATATACACATGTAAATGAATGAGTCTATTACCAAAAAACAAACAAGTTAAAATACACATGAGAGAGTTGTTTTACATTTGTTTGGTAAAAGGACTCTACGGAAATAGCAAATTCTGCTAGTGAGATGTAGAGCCTCTGTTCAACTATGCACATTATAAACAAATATTTAGCATGATATATAACATGAAATCAATAAAACTAAAATATATATCGTATGCAATGTGAATGATTTTTATCTTACGGTTAGGTGCTTTGGAATAAAACTAGTACATGTCAATGAATTGATTACACTGCAAAATACAAGCACCAAGTGGAATACAAACTATAAACAAAGTATTAAAATGGAATACATATAATTATATATCAATATTCTTGTATGAAGATATTTTTAAGCTCCATGCGAAAAGACTGGACAGTTTTAAGCTGTCTTACATTATCTGGAAGACTATTCCAGATTTGCGATCCCAAGCATGAAATTGAGGTTTTACCGTGCTCTGTTTTCACCCTCGGTAAAATTAAAGTTTTTGACTCTTTTTGTCTTGTACTATAACAATTGTACATCTGAGGTGAGAACAGTCCACATATCATATTGCTTCACCCAAGGGAGGGCCAAGACGATCCAAATCTGCAAACTTCTGGAGCATCTATTGACTTGTACAATTTCTTTATATTAATGAAAAACTTTAGCAACCAGGAAGTGGTTTGTTCTCACCTCACACATACACAATCAAGCAGGGGCTTCGAATCATGCTTGAAAATTGAAATGTGTGAAGCAATACTTTAAATGTCATAGCAGCACCGTGGCTAGCACTCCAATAGCATGACCCACAGTCCACATCTATTATTAGAACAGGGTCCAAGAAGGAGCACAAAGTTTCAAAGTTTGATGGGGGGTGCATGAGTCAGCCAGAAGATGGATGATGTTACCAATTGCTATGGCTTACCCCTGTGAGTGTAAATAAATGATCTCAAGGATTTTAACAACTGGAAACCAACAAGACCGAAAACATTTGAGATTGGGTTACTACCACAAGGAAATACATCATGTTCACACTAACATGAGTGTGATAGGATACTTTGAAAGAAAGCCTCAGGTAAGAGGCCAAAATACTACCGTCATTTCTCACCAGTATTTCTACCGTTGTGATAATAAACTGAATACAAAGTAAAAGATTAATAGAATGAATGAAGTAAAAGTACCATATCATAGCTTGAGGTGTCATCAGTGAATCATTTAATGACTTGACTGGAAACGCAAAGGTCATAGGTCCAGCATGGCACGTATGTCCTTGTGCAAAGCATTTTATCTAAGTTGCTTCTTTCAACCCAGGTGTTGAATGGGTACCTGGTACATTGTAAGATGTGAACGCTGTTGCACTTTGATACTGCATAAGGAATCCAGTAGAATGGGAACTGGCTAGCATGCTCGAAATGAGTGCAGAATCAAAGCAGAATCCGATAATCAGGCTAATGACACACAGTAAAGCGCTTTGGTCAGTGCCTTCTATCATTGATGGAAAGTAAAAATGCTGTTTTGTACAGGTGTGAACGAGGAGAAGGTCTGGGTCTGCCAGCAAAGCTGGAATTTAACAAGACCTACCAGGAATCCAGACTAGGCACCGGTATGGGGTAAATAGGAAAGGGGTACCTGGGTTCGTAGACCGGGTCTAGAGTCCAGGAACCACCTACGCTCAGGACGGACTCCCTACTATTGCTCTTTTAATTCAGGGAGCTGCAAAGGTCTATATGTTGCAGTACGAATGTCAGATCATAAATGTCATGGTCGGCTAACTAGTACGAGGGTCTTTGATAACAAACTTCTCTCATCGATTGAAATAACTAAGCTCTTTCAAAATGATTTTGCTGGTGAAATGTAGAAGAGACTGATGCAATGCACTAGTTGAAAAAGATTGAGACCAGTGAAAATTATGTTTATTTTCCAGTTAAAATTTGCCTTTGGAAAAAGCAAGATTTTAGCAGATAGGAATATAAATGAAAACAAAGTCAAAGGAACAGAACATAACATAACAAAAAAAACAAAAAAAGGAAACAAATGAGACTGCATCAAATAAAAGGAATGAAAGAAAAGAAATAGCAAAATACAAAATTTAGAGGAAAACTAAGACAAGAAAGACAACAAAATGAAAGAAAGAAAGGCATAGGCATAGAAGGTTAAGACGACAATGAAGTAGGCATACACGTAGGAGTACAGCCTTTGGGCAGACAACCAGATTAAAATGATTAGCTTTAAAAACAAAGGAAGACAAGATAACCAAATATATCAATGATCGAAGAATAAATACCACTACCTACCTACAATCAACCCCCATTCAGATTTTTAAAAGAGTTTTTTTCTCACGACAACTCTCCAGTCTATAGCTTTACAATGAGTAATCAATTTGTTTTCCATGTGTAAACATACAACATGTAGTGTGACAAAATGTCACAAAGCAAAATGTGGTTTGGGCAATTCTTTTGAATGAGCACTTTGTAATACACGTAGGATAAAAGTTGCTTCTTTGTGTAAATGTCACATGGTATGAGAATTTAACAACACTGCACTTCCTTCCCAAAAAAGCTTCCCTGTATGACATTTCTTCAACAATATTTGGTCTGTTCAGATCCAGAAGGGCATTAACTCTGTGTGAAAGTGTATGAGTTAACGCCCTTCTGGCTCCAAACAGATGCTTTATTTTAATACAATTTTTCCTCTCATCTGAAAGGCCTTAAAATCTACCACACTGCAGTTAAATGATTCTGCTTCTTGATCTCAATCTGTTTCAGGGTCAATATCAGTGGGAGCCTATTTTACGTCCAAATCATTTAAATTTTGAAATGCACCCTAGATATTACACACACATGAGAAGGTCAAAGTTTTCTACTGTAGAATGTTTAAAGTGCACGTTTGTAACATTATCATCATCTCCATGACAGGGTGGTCCATTAAGTTCCTTATTTGACTTTTGTCCTGTTTTTACCTTTCTCTTTTTTAATCTATTCTCTTCTCTTTTATCATCTAATCTTTACTGCAATTTTTTTTCAACAATTCCAGTTCTATCAAGTTCCTTTCCAACATTTTTCTTTTTTTCATGTTTTCCTTCACTACTATCATCTACTCTTTACTAAATTTCCATCCTTTTTTTCACACAACTTTAGCTCTGTCAATTTCCTTTCAGCATTTTTCCTTTGCTTATCTTTCTCCTTTTTTTTCCATCTTGTCCCTTCTCTTTTATCATCCCTCCTTTACTAATATTCCATCTACTTTTCAACAACCAGAGATGAGCTAATCCTGTTATTTTTCAAACTTTATTCTTCCTCATTTTGTCATCAAGATGAAACACAGGCCCAATAAACTCGGTGTAAGAATAGCAAAACATAAATAAAACAGCACAAAATTATTATTTAATCATTCATTGTACTGTTACAATATGTACATGGTATAAATATTCAGGAACCAACTCTCTGGAGTACTCTTGTATTTTTCCCATACTACTCAAAAAGCTCTCATTGAAATGTCTTGACAGCTTTAAAAAGGAGAATACAAAACACTGCGCGAGTCAGGAATGATTGAAATAAGTCATGGCTTGAATATCAACCTGTTTCATCATGCCACTCCAGAGCTGGGACATTCACATCTATTCTTCATTCCTATCAATAGCATAATACAATCTCTTGATGAGTGATTGGTAGCATATGAAATGAAACAAGATATTCCAGACATCAAAATTCTTTTTTATAGTCACTTTTTTTTCATAGAAGTTATCAACTCTATTTATGGCTTACATTGAAAGAAAAAGAAAGGAATTCCCTATGTATGACTCATAAAACTTTTATGACTCAGACATGAGAGCTTGGAGCTTGAGCTTTTGGAAGTCATACAAATCAACCTGCCAGAAACAATTTACATAAAGGTCTAAAATTACCACTACAACCTTCAAAGCATTTAAAACTTTCCAAACTTCTTTATTTTTAGAAGCACAAGTTTTTATACAAACCCCCTACCAAGGAGAGAACTTTAATACAATACTTCACTGAACCATGACATAAAGCCTTCAGTTCAACTGATTGTTTTTTTACTTAACTGTATTATGGAAAATGATCATACAGTGTTTTTGGTCTAGTATCACTCATTTGCACAAAATAATTGCAATAGCAATGAAATATTGAACAACCCAATATCAGGATAAAATAAATCATTGCATGATCAGCCCTTGTTTTTCTTTTGTGTTATTGCGTTCCCACCTACAACAAACATGTACATGTAGACATTCAAGTGATTCATCATATGATTTTTTTTTCTTTTATTTAGAAAGTTGTTACTATACTTTCCATCAAGACGTCCCTGGAAAGTCCCAAGATATCACTTTTCTCCAGACATCATCAAATTTGATTAGGATTTTCCAGACATTACAAAGATTGAATATTTACAGTCTGACTCATATGTCTCACCTGTCCTGGGATATACCCACAATGAACTGCCTGTTCAATAACTTCCTTCAGTTTAGTCGGTTTACATGGAAGCCTGAACAACATGTGGTTACTGATTTCAAACTAAACATTAGCCATTTCACCAATGTCAAAGGCTAGGGTAGTGGTAAACCACTGTGGTTGTCAAGGTCATGGATTTGGGAAAATTTATGGTATCTTATTTTCCCTCTTATATCTTACGAGGTCTAGACAGGTTAGAAACATGCGAAATAAACTCATGGTTGCAAAGGAGACAGGTGATTCTACTTCATAATCAGAAGCTTACTTCTCTCTAATAAACAACTAGCTTTCTAAAAAAAATACAGTGCAAAAATCTTTTGATTTTTTTTTTTCAAACATCAAATTGAGGTTTTGTCCTGAAATCAGAATGTTTTGCAAACTGCCATCACTAATGCTAATGTATTAATAGACAAAAAACAAGCCAGGTATATACCAGGGTAGGTCAGCGGAAGCACCCTGAAATAGAAATTGTCATTGTAATGCTCTGAATCTGAAGAATCTTCTCATGCACATGTGAAACATATTTTCTTACATTCTTATTCATGCTTAACAACTGCATGTATATATTTAAACATTTCTGTTCGAAGACTTTTGGCAACACCATGCCAGTAGCCTTTAGGAAATAGGACGTGCAATTATTACACTCACTCATAGAGATCTTCAGGGAACACCCTATATTCAAATACTTTCAAATGTCAGCAAAAGCTGTTACAAAAGCTCTGAACCAGAGGAATATACATCTGAAACATATTATATTACATTCATGCTTTCACCTTTCAAACTTCACATACATTTAGACATTCCTGGTTAAAGAACTTTTGGTAACATCATGCCGTTGCCTTTGTGAAATAGGTCGTTCAATTATACTACCCACTCATCATGGAAATCTGCAGGGAACAGTTTCAATTCAAATACTGTCAAATGTCAGCACAAGGATTTCTGCCAATTAAAGCGTTGACGACTGAGCCAAAGTATGTTGAAATTCTATTCAACTGGAAATGCCGTGAACAAAATGGAAACTTTTAATGAGAACAAATGGTTATAATATCAATCGAATGCAATGAAATTACTCTGACGACATGTGAGTACAGCAGGTGATATAAATTGAGAATGTCTTCATTGGAGACATGCATGCTTCATAGGACATTCTCTTCAATTTTTCAATTGCTTCACATCTGAGTTGCACTCGATAACTCAACGAGGCAGCTCAATTGCTCCCTAATTCAGAGGTGGCCAGGTGAACCCTCCCAAAGTCCAAGGCAGTTGAATTCATCTGAACAACAGGGGAAACCTTTTAATCCAATTGTGCCAAATTTGGTAACCGTATTAAGCAGTCATTGGTTCTGCAACCCACACGAATGACGGCCGGATATTTCAGAAAGCATTGGAGGGCATTGACAAGGGACCTATTCACATTGGTAGATCATGTCACCTGCAACAGATGAAAATTTCCAACATCTTCTGGGAAATATTTGAATGTTTTGAGAGTCTGCTCATGAATGAATTCTAAACGTACCAGAGATGCATACTTTACGACTAGAGATGGACGATAAATTGTTCCATCTATACCAGAGGCTCCTTTTCACTTTATAAGTAGGAAATAAAAATTCCTATGGATAAAGCTTTTGCATGAATTTTTATAATCATTTAAAACGGGATAATGACAAGTTTTTGGAAAAGAAAATTTTCCTTAGTATCTTCCAGGAAAATCTTTTTGATGGAAATGGCTCCCTACAAAATAGGGTTCACTGAAAATGCTTCAGAAGTTGACAATATTTAAGATTACTAAAGGTGGCATGTGTTTAGGAGACTTATAACAGTATTGACTTCTTGACTTGCAGTTCCAGTACAGTTTTTGTCACAAAGATGACTTTCAAGCACTATTGAACAGTGCGAACTCTGCTCAAATTGGCTCTCCTTCGGCTCATTTACGTTGGCCAACCTTTATCCATTCAGTCACATTGCTAGGATTCCTGGCTAGGACAGAGGCGGTTTGTTTCGATGGATGATGAACTCCTGACCGACATTGGGCTGGGATTACAAGGTTCAATCAGTCTGATTTCACTGATCCATGTTCTGGTGGGAGAAAACAGCATTCACACCAAAATTCTTAGATCCAGAAAATCATAAGCCAGGGACTCTCATTTTAGTTTTAAAGTTAACGAAATATCATGAAAATACAACTGAAGGAGGATGAGAAGGAGGAGGATAGGGAGGAAAATCAGGAAAAGGGGAAGGAGAAGGAGCTAGAAGAAAAAGGAGAAGGAGCTAGAGGAAAAAGAAGAAGAGGATTAGAGGAAGAAGAAGAGGATTAGAGGAAGAAGAGGAGGCGCGCAGGAGAGGGAGAATGAGAAGGGGAAGGAGAAGAAGAAGACAAAAGAGATCGATGAAGAAGACAAAGGAGATCGAAGAAGAATCCATGGATGTTCACTTTTCCAAATGTGCAATCAGACCATCACTTGTAAATTAACTCTTCTTTTCGCTTTTTAGGAATTAACATGAGCAAGTGCCAGTTGCCAGTTGGCAACCAAGCAAATTTGTGAACATGTACATGTAACTGTCATGTGTGAACACTTCCAAGGAAGGGAAGGAAGAGAAAGAGGAAGAGTGTTCCAGGGGTCTGGAAGCCATTGATTGTTCAGAGAGGCTATCAAGATCTTTTGACACTGTGTCCAGGGTATAGCAATAAACATTAGGGATTCCTTACAGACACCACTGGATAGGAAATGAGCTACCTGTCTCACTGTCTGGCTGGCTGAACTAAGAAATGAAAGACTCCTTTGTATACAGAACAGGTACAACAAGTATGATACAGTTTCCACTGAATGTCAAAGCATCATTACTACAGTGTAATTTCATCTCAACCCTTTCCAAAGAAGATATCTCATGCCCAATTTGATCAAGAAATTTTTGAACAATCATAACTCCAAAAATTTTATTGAAAGTTAAGCTTTTATCGTAATTGGTAAATATAGTGGCAAAAAGGAGATTAAACTGTCATTAAAATATCATATTACAAAGTCGAAAACAATTATTACTGTAAAAGCGGAAATTTTCATGTGATTAATTTTTCGCGCTCGGCCGAGTAAAGTGAATTTCGCGTGTTTTTAATTTCGCCGATGCACTAGGCTCATGGGCAAAAGAATACATAAACAAGAATATTCGCGTGTTTTTATTTTCGCGCACATTTCATGCTGCGCGAAATGCGCGAAAATTTCCACACCGCAAAATATTCTACGTTTACAGTACTCAGTGTGTTGAGAGAGAAATTGGCTTCAGATTTCGTTTTTGTTCCTGTTTGTAAGTGCATTTACAAGATCCATGCCGGAAAAATGCAGTGATAACGAACAAATTTTTCAATCAATAGAAATATTTGTCTGCTGACAAAGACAGAAGAGCTATAGACAATATCGTTTTGTTCAATGAGTAAAAAGTGAGTAAAACTTGTCAGGTTTCTAAATCTACTGGAAGCAGACTCTGCAAATGTACCATTAGCTCAGTCTCCTTTAATACACTATCAAATCTATCACAAAACAGCACGTTAACATTAAGGCATTAAGTAAATAAAGGTGTATTAAAAGAACAATTTAGGAAACAATAAAAGATATCCTTATCTTATGTTTCAATGGGGTCAGATAAATATTATGTCTGTTACTAGCAATGACGGGGGGAACCCACATTCCCAGGCATATATTTGACCTTTTCAACTGTACACATATCAAAGAGGAGATTAAGTTCTGGTAAGATTGAGTCAATTTCCTATCCTTTTGATAATTCCAAATCCTCACGGTATATTTTTTTATTTTCTGAGTACTGTAAACAACTTTTCCTAATTGATTCAAGACAATTTTTTCACAATGCACACTGTAAAAGCAACTTTTGTCCTTGAAGCTGATTTTTAAATCACATAAAAAATTCATGTTTTGAAGTCGATACGGTGTAAGGGCTCACATCATATATACATGTACATGTAGACGCAGAAATGTTTTTTGCACTTGCTCTGACAAGATACATACAGAAAATAGCAGTTATTATTTTATTTATGTAAATTAAATATACTAACCTACTTTCTGTAACTCAAATAAAGGCTACTATTAAGTTAACATCAACTCTAACCAATTCAATACTGGCTAGAATATTATGATAAAGAAAAGCCTGAAAACTCTGAGTGAGCATACATGCTTTCATATTCTCAACTGAGATTAAGGTGACCAATACACAAAGTCCTGTTCAAGTCAATAAAAGCAGTGTAAATATTAGTACATTTTTTTACTATTTACATGGCCGACTTATAGAAGAAAGTCACCTGCCTTGTTTGCCTAAGCACTGTATGAATACAAGTAACGACTTTGTGATATTTGCTGTCACAACCAAATGCTTGAATCACAGATACAGTACACTACATGTACACTGTAAATAATTCTAACTTGGATACAATGTCTAGTGACATCAATTTATAAGAAGTTGTTATTCACTGATCTCTATACTATTTTCCATTTCTCACCTACTGTAAATCCAGAAACATTAATAAATGTTGTGAGTGGTCTAGGTTTGCAAGATTTTCATGCCATGATTTAATTGAATAACAAAAATAATTTTTCATATTTTGTGACAGTTCTTGCTGTGAAAATGACAATTAATTGCAGTTCATGCAGGGAAATATAGTTACATTTCCCTGGTTCATGTAACATTTTGTTTTTTGTTTTGTTTTACCAGGGAAATGTAACCAAGATTTCCCTGGTTTTACAATAGTACAGTCAATTAATAATCAAAAACCATGTGTGCTTACAACTCTAGAAGTCTATAACTTGCAATTAGATCTCAACAATTCATGAAACATGGTTTTTTATGTGGACAGAGGGAGCGTTTCATCAAGGGTTTTGTCAGTTATTTTTACCGACAAATTTGCTCTCAGCCAATCAAATGCAAGAATTTCAGTAGCTTATAACAGTAATTTTTACTGACAAAACACTTGATGAAACGCTCCCCAGGTCATTGTTTGCATATTTTCGTTCAGGATTTACAGGCTTGGTGTAAGACAAATAGAAGACCATCTTCTAAAGCTCACTTTGTCTTCACTCTGTTATCCAAGAAAATATGACCCAGGCTCATTCACACCAGGACTTTTATACACTCTGAGATTTACACACCAAAATATAAAAATGAGAGAGGACCTTAATATTTGACTTAAATATAACAAGATGCAAGGGTGTAACATGGGGTGTGTAAAAAATAAAACTCTTGTCATTTGTAACAATGTTAAAATCCTGAAACCGGAAGAAATGAAAGATGCTTTTGATAACAATTCACAAATTCCTTACCCTTTAAATCACTGAAAACAACTATAGATAATTGACACTTTCCTAAATAAATTACTATTTAATTGGCTTGTCAGGGAATATTAGAAAACAAATAAATCACTGTTACAGACTCAATACTAGTGCACTAAGCCTGACATTAAGTTCTTGTAAGTAAAAATGAAACCATTCTTTTATGGAATAATAAGATTCATTCTGTGAACGATTCATAATCAAATTTTTTAAGTAAAAGAAAATATACAACTCTGGGAGTTTTTAGACTATAAACCTCACAAGAATACACACACTGGTGACTTAACATCTTCGGAAGATAACAGAACCAAGTCTGAATGGCACCCTAAAGCTGATAAGTAAAGTTGTCATTGACAGCTGGAGGCTAGGAATTCACACATGGGTCATGGTGAGTGAATGCACTATCAGCTACGTCCACTTCCATGGCCAACTGACATGATATGTAAAAGCCCACTGCAGGTTTTGGTGAAATAAACAGCACAGTCTCTAATTGCGACTACGGAATGGTGCATACAGTGGTGTACATACTACCTATAGGCCTATATGGTGTAAATATTAAAACATGAATGCTGCATACCAACAATTACATTACTATCTGCCTACTATGCTCAATGGATTAGGCTACGCTAAAATAATAACTATATTTTGTTCCAAGGATGTACATGTACATAAATTTTTAGTCACCACAGCAAACTTCCTTGAAATCCTTGAGGAAAAAAATCTCTTCTGGGTAAACACAACTCACTCTTTTATTCTATAGTTTACATTTACCCAAGTCCTCTAACTTGAAATCCAAGAACTCCTGAAAATGTTGACATAAAACTATATTCATGATGTTATACATGTAGAAAAAAAGACCTTTTACAGTTTCTACATTCTGGAAACTTTCAATGTGGGGCACTACAGGCAAGGCGAGAAATCTTGACTGCAGGATTCACAAGATTTACTCTTTCATTCCTTAGTTTACCTTTGCTTAAGGATTTAGCAGTCTGGAACTCCTAATAATGTTGACATGAATTACATTCTTGATTTTTAAGGAGAAAAGATCTACTAGAATTACGACTTATGGTCCATTTGGATTATCACATTCAGGAAACTTTCAATGCACAATGTAGGATCATACAGGCAAGTAATCTTGGCTGCAGGACCCAAGGGATTCACTCTTTCATTCCATACATGTATGTTTAGGAATTACCAGCTTGGAACTCTGAACAATATTGACATATGTTACATTCTTGTTCTTTTAGAAGAAAAGAACAACTAGAACTAGAATTTAATTCGTCTTGAGGACGAATTAGGTGGTCTGTCCTTCAATTTGCACGATCATGATTGTAATCAGGATGATCATATTAATGGGGAAATACTAAACAGAAGACAGGATGTCAAGAATGCCATGAATGGAGATGCTTCCTGAGGACAGGAATGTAGCAAAATGTGTAACGGTCATTGTAAAACGATTATGGTGATGATAATGGTGATTATGATGATTATAATGATATAATGATGATGGCGATGATATAATAATAGCGATGATGATCATGACGGTGATGGTAATAATGATGATGATACAGGATACTTGGGAGATTAACCCCATAGCTCTAATACAGGACAGGAAATCACAATTTCCATAGGGTTGTACACAAACTACTGCACACTACTTTCTAATAGACATAATATGGAAAATAAGGCAGTTTATTACATGATTTGTGATTTTTTATGTTACAATAGTCGAAGAGGATGGTAAAATGACAGGCAAAAAGAAGCAAAAAAAAAAAAAAAAAAAAAATCGGCCCCGGGGATCGAACCAGGTACCTTGACCATGGTAGTCATGTGCTTTACCGATAGACCAGAATATTTCCCATAGAGATAACACGTAAACGAAAACGGGATTCTCAAATCACATTTTGTACTGAAAAATTGGGCATGATCCCGACATCTGATCAAAAATCTGAGGGCTTACTAATAAAAGCTTATAGTCTCAGCTACAACATATTAAAATCTGGAAGGAAATAGACCAATAATAACTGAGATACTGCTCAGAGAACGATGTCATGTAGATTCATGATTCGAAAAAAAGTCATCTTCCATAGACATAACACGCAAATAGGGAAAATTATGACATGGCATCTTTAATTGAAAATTTCAGTGTGATGACGTCATCAAAATGAAAAATGGTGGCAACTGATCTGGTAGAGAATTGTCTCAGCTATAACATATCAAAATTTGGAAGAAAATCGATCACCTATTACTGAAATATTAGCAAATGAATACAAAAATGATGACGTCATTTTTTCAAAATCATTTTTTTGAGTTCATATGCAAATATGATGACGTTAGAACATGAGATCGGCAAAAATTCTACATGATTTCAAATCTACAACTCACAGGCTTTCAGAATATGTAAAGAAATTGGGGGGTTTCCGTATATTCTGAGGAGCTATGGCGAATTCTAGATGGGCATGTTTTTACCACTTTGTACATTAGAATGCCCATTGACGTGCGCACAAATTTGAAAGTTTGACGCGCGCGTACGACATTATGGAAGGTCGAGATTGACTGTAAATAGTTGGAAATTGTCAAGAATAGTGTCAGGAAGACAAAATATGCGAAAAAATGGCGTTTTTACGTTCTCTACGCGCTGTGTGCGCGCATAACGCGCGCACGGACGCGCACGGACAGAAAAAATTAAAATGCTTAAAATGTCCTGAACAATACTCTAATTTGATTAAAAAGTGATTTTGAGCATTTTTAAATTTTGACGCGCGCGTACGTGCGCGTCATGATGTGCGCGCAAATTTTGATGACATTTTATGTTGACCCTTGACCTGAAGTTAATGTATGTCAAATATGGTTCATTTTTGATGACTCGTTATGAAGATATGATTGATAATGTGATATCACAAAATGGCGCCTGGATGACGTCACGATGACCTGATGACCTTGAAAAAGATAGGGGCACTTGATCTGATATGGTCTGATAATTGACAAAAATTTGAAGAAAATTGATCGAGTTGATTTTGAGAAATTGTGTTCACAAGAAAGTGGTGGAAAAATAAAAATAAACTAGAATTTAATTCGTCATGAGGACGAATTAGGTGGTCTGTCTTTCAATTTGTATGATCATGATTGTAATCAGGGTGATTATAATGCTAGACTGAAGATACATGTAGGAAGTCAAGAATGCCACGCATGGAGATGCTTCTTGAGGACAGGAATGTAGAAAAATGTGTGAAACGGTCATTGGAAGATGTGATGATGTTGATGATAATCATCATCATGAATATCATGACAGTGATGATGATAATGATGTTGATGATAATCATGATGAAGATCATTATATCATGACAGTGATGATGATAATGAGGAGGATGATGATGGTGATAATTGTGATGACCATGACTGGAATGACATTGACCTTAACCATGCCAAATATGAAACAGAAATGACATTTCGTTATGAAGATACGACCATAAGTTGATTTGTAGAAAATGGCGCGTAGATGACGTCACAATAATCTGAGGACCTTGAAAAAGATGCGGGAACTTGAACTTATTAGGACTGATGACTAACGAAAATTTTAAGATAATTGACTGAGCCAATTTTGATAAATTGTGATATCAAATAGGACTAATGATATTGCAGGATAGCTTTAATACACGTCAGGGAATCAGATTTTCCATAGGGTTATACATAAACCACTGCACAGTACTTTCCAATAGACATAACACGCAAAATAAGGCAGTTTATTACTTGGTTTGTGATTGCTTATGTTATAATAGTCGAACAAGATGGTAAAATGAAAGGCAAAAAGAAGCAAAAAAAAAATAAAAAATTTAATGGACCCACCGGGGATCGAACCTGGGTCACCGGAGTGAGAGGCAAGTGCTTTGACCAATATACCAAAACATTTCCCATAGAGATAACACGTAAAGGAAAAACGGGATTCTCAAATCACATTTTGTAGTGAAAAATTGGGGATGATCCCGACATCTGATCAAAAATTGGAGGCAAGACTAATAAAAGCTTATAGTCTCAGCTACAACATATTAAAATCTGAAAGAAAATAGACCAAAAACAACTTAGATACAGCTCAGAGAACAATGTCATGTAGATTCATGATTCGAAAAAAAATCACCTTCCATAGACATAACACGCAAATAGGGAAAATTCTGACATGGCATCTTTAATTGAAAATTTCACTGTGATGACGTCGTCAAAATGGAAAATGGTCGTGACTGATTTTGTAGGAAATTATCTCAGCTACAACATATTAAAATCTGGGCGAAAAATGACAAATAATTACGAATCTAGAGCCAAATTTGCATAAATGTGAAGACGTCAAAACATGAAAAATGGAAATTTTGAGTTTTGGCGCCATTTTGATGACGTCATAATGTTTATAAGGGTCAAATGATACATGAAATCATATCTATGATTCATCCCCTACCCAAAGATGAAAAAAATTGGGGGATTTATGGACTATTTAAAGAGCTAGAGTTAATTTTGTAGAGGAATGTTTTTGCACGTTTTTACGTTATTTTCGCCATAGACGCGCGCACGGAATTTGAACTTTGACGCGCCCGTACGACCTTATTATTGATTGAAATTGATTCCAAAATGATGGAAATGATGAAGAAAAGTGTCAGGATTGCAAATCAATCGAAAAAACAGCGTGTTAACGTTATTTACGACTTGCGCGCGCGTAAAACGCGCGCGCGGACGTTTATGCACGGAAATTTTTGAAATGCTCAAAATGACCTGAAACGTGTGCAGACTTGATCCTACGTTATTTTGAGCATTTTAAAATTTTGACGCGCGCGTACGCGCACGTCATGACCTGTAGATGACCTGTGAGGACATGACTTGATGACCCGTCAAGTGAAGTTTATGTGATGTGAATATAGTTGATTTTTGATGATCGATTATGAAGATATAATCGATCTTGTAAATTTACAAAATGGCGTCTTGATGACGTCACGATGACCTGATGACCTCCAAAAGCTTACTGGACCATGTCCATGATTGACCTCATACATGACATGAAACTCGATGATATTGACCTGGCCGATTTTGAGATGTGGTGGCCACAACAATTTGTAATAAAAAGAAGAAATAAATAAATATTAAAGAAAATTCTGACAAAATTAAAAGGAGGTCTGTCATAAATGACAGACCACCTAATTACAACTTTTGGTCCATTTGGAATCATATTCAGGAAACTTTCAATGTAGGGCAATACAAGCGGTAATCTTGGTTGAAGTACTCAAGGGATCTACAGGTCACCTCTGTATAGGAATTTTCAGTCTGGAACCCAAAATTAAGTTAACAAAAAAACTTTTTTAGATATTGCTTTTTACAAAGGAGCTATTAGAATTATAACTTTTGGTCCCTTTGGGATATATAAGCGCTTAGAGGCTTTAGCATTTTGCGCTATATAAGTATCTATTATTATTATTATAACCTTAACTTTTAATGAGCACACTTTGATGAAACTCTTGTATAGGATTTACAGCACTAAAGTCCTTGTGACCCCTTGTCGTTATTAGTGAGTCATTGTTTCGTGAACTTAAAGTTTCAAAATCATGGGTAATGAACGTAGCCATTTTATTAAATACATGTTCACATGAAATACATTCATGTTTCTGAAGAAAGCAAGACCTCTGCTCCTAGGTGCTTACATAGAAGCCATTCATCCATACAGGTTTTTGTTGGAACTAAACACCAGGATAAATATCCTTTCTTAAGAACATTTAAATCCCTTTGGGATAAGCTTAATCTTCTTTGCTTACCTGTCTGCCTTAAATGCCTATTATACACCTCCCCTTACAAATTTTCTTAAGCTTTTTTTCCCCCTCTTGTCTTCTCACTCTCTCTCTCTCTCACACACACACACACATTCTCTCTGTTAGTCTCTTTTTTACTCTCTCTCTCTTCTCTTTATTTCTTTTCTCTCTTTCTGTTTTTTAAAAATTCCTTTAAATCAATCTGCATTGCTGTGTAGAGTTGTATGGTCAAACCAAGGTGTATTTATAAACCAAATCTGTCAAAAGGTTCTCCTCAAGAATATTCACACCAAAAAATACAGTAAAAGAAGGACATACTACACATTATCTTAGAATAAATTACTATCAAGGATCGCGAGTAGACAAATATCATTCTTCTATTCCCCTTGAGAAAACAACAGACTTCAAGAAGTGCTTTCTAGAATCAAGATTAATTAGAGTCAGGACTCCCCACAAAGCAAGGTTATAACCATGATGTATTAAAGGCATGAAATACAAAGGACCTACTGTCCTACATACAGTACCTTAATACCACCCAGAGGTGGACCAGAGCAGAGTTATGATCCAGCAAAAGATGTTGATATAGTCGTATTATCCAAACAAGCATAACTGTATATGAGAGTTCCCACTTGGGTTATAGAAATCTGTGACCCAATACCTGCAAGTTATCATCCAAAATTCATATGATATGATGCAGAAATTGTAGACAATGACCAGAATTGTTCAGAATGACATACAGGTAGAAGACTGGGACCTATCCTGAGAGCAAGAAGGGCATTCATGACATTTGCTGAAAGCCAGAAAAGCATGAAATCATATCATCTGCTGAGAGCCAGGCAGAAGGTCGTCAAGTACTGTATTTTCACGGACATAATTTTTCGCAAATTGGACTAACCACGCTATTTCGCGAGTGGTTAAATACGTGATCGGGAAGTTCTGAAATCTACAAACAGCAGTGATGATGCACTTTCGCTAAGTGAAGTGGTGAATTTAGTAAGCTTCTATCACAGTCCGCATGCATACAGTCACGCCACACTACTATAGCAGCACTGAGATCCATCGGATACAGATCCAGTACTAGAAGTACAGGTGGCCAGCTGTGTACGGATGCCCAGTCCAGACACACATCTACTGTGTGTGAAGTTTGGCAATATTTTAGCGTGTTGTTAAATTCGTGAAATTCGTGAAAATCATGAAAATATAAAACCTGCAAAATATATGGCGTATACAGTATTATAAAAATTCTAATGCTATTCTGGTTCTCAGTAGATGATATCATTTGACATAGTCTTTATTCTGGCACTGCAGATACATTGTTTATACTCATTACCAAGTGAAACAGTCTTCTTTTTAAATACCGTAATGTCTGGCAAACAAACATACAAAAATGAAATATAGCTAAAACAAAGAGATAAGAAAGCTTTCAAACATTTTCATTTTCCTATCTATATGCTAAATGGGCAAAAATAGCATTTCATTTAGACCTCATAATAATTTTTAGATTTTATTTGTTACAACTAATTTGGACCTTCAATCATTACATACAAAAGAAATATCCTCCCTTAAACTTAAATTTGTGAATTTCAGATTAATGATAGTATCTTACATTCACCTTTTCACAATTGCATTGGAATAAGTAGCCTATAATAGTAACAGTTGATTTCTTCAAGACATCTACTGTGTTTTAGCTTCTGAGATTGTAAGCGGAATCCCAGATGATTCTTGGGCGTTACTAAAGTTCAACCATCTTCTCCCCTCAGATTCACACTGATTTCCCCATGGTGCTGCTGCACGCACTCCATGCCACATGACCCGCAGTGACCCCACAATGGTTAGCCAATTATTTGAATTAATAGAAACTCATGAGGTTTTAAAACAGTCTGGTGCATTTCTTAGCTTTTCCCTCAAAGAGCTTAGGGTGACAGCAGATCACATTTCACCCCTTTGTGTGTACACCCCTCCAATCCTTGTACATTGGTATAATCCTTGGAGTCAGTACAGGTTAGGGGTATCATGTTACCCCTCCACACCCAACACCCCACTCCCTGTTACTTTGACACCCTATCATGCAACGAAACAGTGTTCAATGACCTCTTAGCTAATACATGATATTTCTATTATCCTGAACAACTCCAGTCTGAGTGTGAAATTCTTGTCTTTTTCACATTCATGAGCATCACAGATAGATGCATGTGCACCACAGTATTAAAGATGCAAATAAAAATGGGCTGCATGCATTTTTTAAAACAAAATTCCATGGTCCTGATCTATAAAGAGAAAGTTGAATTTTGCAGGAAACCAAATGTCCTGTATTTGGCCCACTTTTTGGAAGCGAACCGTGCCGTAACCTACCGTGCCGACCCGTGCCGCGCCAAAGCGTACTGTGCCAGGGTGATAGAAAGCGAATGTTCAGGCGCTTATTGGGAAGCATACCTTGGAGGTACGTATTCAGTACGCTTCCCGCTCGAATCTGGGGGGACAATATGTTGCGTAGCAACCGGGGTCAAAGGTGAGGAATTTTGTGCACTATTCAACACAACTATCGCGCCCTGGACTCAGCTGATATCACCACGCTCAATCAAGCTCTCGATCACTGCACTACACTGTATTGCTAATAAACTCATTCACATTCTACATTGTATGATTTAACGGCATTCTCGCATGCAGTTGAATAATATTCTGTGTAGTTAGACCATATTAAACCGGAGATGGATCAATTACCACTTCCGGAACGGTACGGTTTGTGTTCAGGTGCTCGTCGAGGCACGGTACGGTTTGCTTTGGCATGCTCTGGACCACCTTGAGAGGTGGTACGCCGTGGCACGCTTCTGGAGCGGAGCGGCACGGTATGGGTACGGTTCACTTTAGGAGCATTCAGGCGCCTCCTCTGGCACGGTACGTTACGGTACGGTTTGGCACAGGTACGGTACGCTTTAAATTTTTAAAAGTGGCTGAACAGGGCCTTTGAGTATCAATTTCATGACACACACTTCCATGGGGAATAACATTCCCCTAGCAAGAGTTCAAATACGTAGGATTAACTCCAAAAATTATCTTGCATTTATTTGATTAATATCTAAACTCTTGAAATTCTGAATGTTAAATTCATATATGTAGTCCCATTTATGCGTATCTGTGATTGTACTTAGTAACAGCTACCCACAAGTAGATTCTTAGAAGATATCAATGTTCTGCCTTGGGCTGTCTACATGTATACCACTAGAATTTGTGAATAGAGATTGTCCACCATGTGACAGTTCCGCACGCTGACAGATCCAGACAACTCCAATAAATCTTCAATTCTACTAGCAACAAAAGGAAGCTAATGGAACCCGAGGGGGAACATCTAGCCCTTATTATGAGCTCTCTACCGGTACTGATATGCACCAAGACTCAAATGAAGAGAAACAAATTGAAAACAGATACAGAGGAACTCCCACAAGACTGATTTATCTTGACATCTCAACCCTACGCCCATTGCCTTTCATGTCTATTTTTACATTTATACCTGAATGTCTGTCTGTCTCTAACCCCATTCTCATTACTGAGATCGCGCCATCTCTAAGGTGAGAACGTGGAGACGTCATTCTATCCACGGAGGTCCATGTCGATACAAAACGGCAGACCCCTGCACCACCTCTAGGGGGTGCACCAATTCGCATTCTCCTGTGCAGAGAGTGCCAATATACAGTGTAGATCGCGCTACCCTCAGCAGGTATGAACCCAGGCCCAGGGTGTGCCATAGTCCAGGTTCTGTACGTTTTTTCTTTTTTTTCCCCCCTTTCTTTTTATTCGTCCCCCTCTCCCTCTGCTCCATACCACACAGATAGCGACTCCTCACTACTCGCGCGATCCCCACAAATTCACACCCGCCGAAAAAAAGGGTCGATATGATATACGAATGGACTGTCTACGTTTTGACGTTGAGGGTGTATAATTTTCTAAACGTACGTAGAATATTACCAGCGAACAGTCCAGGCAGTGGACTAGGTGTGCCAGTGAACCTCCATGGCCCGCGCATAAGTCGCCCCACGATAGCACAATCCAATTTCCAATCACATAATGAGAACGGGGTCCAAGTCCTACTCCTCTATTTCATTCTTTCGTTATCTTTCTCTCTCTCTCTCTCTGTCTTTTTCCCTCCCCTTTACTTTCCTTCTACTTTTCTCCATATTTTTTTTTTCTCTCTACTTTTCTCTCATTCTCTCTTGGTCTGTATAATCAAAGCTAGTTTGCTGTACCATAATCCTCTCTTTCTCTTCCCATGAGTGTCTACCCCTCCACTACAATATAGACCTATGTATGTCATTTTAGGCCTATACTCCCTTCTCTATATCCCCTCCCACATATATTTCTCTAATTGAATTCTCTCACTTTTCTCTCAAACCCAGTCCCTTCCCTAAAATGTTGAAGGGCCATTCAGGGTTCCATAACCTCCCACTACCCCTACCATCAAACAAACCCATGCAAACATGGCCATGGTCAAGTGCAATAAAAAGGTTTTAACTCTAAAACAAACACAAACAAATCAAAGAGGCTGAGCAAACTATAATTCTCTGAATGTCAAAGAGGTGGAGGGTAATACTGCATTAACAAGTAGGCTGTATAGGGCCAATTCACTTAATCAGTTTCAAATTTTCAGTGGTTCAGAGTATTGACCATTGGTCAAATACAATTTAGCAACTGACCCACTAGGCCTACATGTATAAAATGGCAGACCCCTGCACCACCTCTAGGGGGTGCACCAATTCGCATTCTCCTGTGCTATGCACTCTCTGCAGTATGAAACTATAAGCCTAGTACTAAGCTCCAAAAGGTTGTTAAAGATAAAGTTGAGTTCTGGTCATTAGATTGAATTGCGAAAGAAACTGTCTCAAAGCAATTGGGAAAGGTTGATTATATAGCACATAAGAACTGGTGTATGCTGTAAGGTTTTGGAATCACCAAAATGATAAGAAATTGACGCGATCCTGCTGATAGTCACATATACTTCACACAGAAATGTGTACATGGGACTACACACAAATGTTCTGCCCAGCACTTCAGCTGTTTCTTGTCATATTTTTAATGTGAGGGTATTTGAAGAGCAATCCTTTTCAGGGAACATATCTACTATCAGGGGCGGATCCAGGATTGAGTAAAAGAGGGGGCACACAAATGAAGGTTTGACAACTTTTGGAAAAGGTAGACCCGTATATTATTGGTCTCGCCAGTTTCTCGAAAAAGTCGCTCTCAGTGGGGGGCCAACAAAAAAAAAAATCGCCAGACCTTCAAAATTCGCTAAGTGGGGGGGGGGGGGGTTATGCGGGTAGTTTCCCTCTGTAATTCCTTGACAAGCAAAAAAAACAAAACAAAACAAAAAAAGGTTTTCCTTCTAAAAGGGGGACACAATCGTGAAAATGGCAGATCGTCTGTGGTCAAAATGCATACTGTTCTTTCAAAGGGGGGGGCACGGGGCCAGAAGTGCCCCCCCCCCCTGGATCCGCCAATGTCTACTAAGATAATATTCCAAACTAACACAATATGAATGAGAATAAGGTCACAAATTATTTTTTACCTTTCCCAGAACTCGACCTTCCCTTTAACTCACAATTTTAGCATACTGTACATGTACATGATGCCTATTTGGCTCTAAATAGAGACAACATATCTGCTGCAAGTCAGAAGGGTGGTTACTATTTTTGTAAGAGAGAAAACACCCTTCTGGCTCTCAGGTGACATGATGTATTATACTTTCTAATTTTTGAGTAATTCCTTAGCTCTGAAATATTATTTGTGACAAATAATATCACTGTGTCTGTATTTGCAACTAAAATTGAAATGTACGACTGCATATCACTTTGAAAACAGGTGGCAGTTTTGTATTCCTCATAGGAATACTACATTATTTGTAGGGACCTAAAACATGACAATAACAGTATTTACTCCTCTACTTTAAAATGATTTTGTTTTGCTTTAACATCAGAATCTAGATTCATAAAATATTTGTAATCACCACATACATGTACATCATACATCACATTCACCTTGCCATAAAAAGTATTAAAAACCACACCACAATTAATGATCAGACATGCATGTCTTCTACAGGTGATCATCAATCTTGTCAATACTCAAAAACAGGTCGGCATTTGTTCAAATGTGCAATGTACACAGCTTGAATAAAGTGTGTCTATATGAACAAGAGAGACAGTCTGACAGATCAGGAATATTTATCAGACAAACAAAACAGATCACCAAGTACAAAGTTTTTTCACATTATTCTTTTCCCTCAATGACATTAGAAGTCGGACACAGGGTCAGGTGTCTCTCCATAGGCTGTGTTCATTAACATTTTCCAGCCCAGAAAACGGGGTTTCAGTATTGGGTCCCTGTATTTTTCGCCTTTTCAAACACAGAAAAGAGTGCATCTTGAAGCTTGAAGTTTTCCATAAGATATCTAACAAAAATGTTATAAAACTGGTAAAGCTATTGCTTCCAAGCCTCAAGCAGTGCAAAGAGTCTGTGCTGCAGATTATCACATGCAGCGAGTGCAAAATACATAACTCGATTCTGCCCCGGGAAAAGTTTTACAAATGGGGTAGTATATCATCAATGTGTATTTCAAACTGACAATTTGATCTGCGTTTCATGTTCCCGACTCTGACTTACAAAATGTTTGATGAACGCAGCATTGGTACACATAGACAAAGAGGTGCAGACAGTGGTCTTTGAGCCTGTAGATCACAGGTTTGAAGTCAAGTTCAAGAACACTAGTGCTTCTCCCAGGCATGGCATTGATCCCACATTATAGGCTACATCAACAGATCCCTCACATTGAAATTTAAGCCTACATGTAAAGTAGGTCCCGTAGTTCCTCACCAACCAGCATGCACTTGGTTAATAAATGCTCAGCAACAGAAGGTATAACAGCAATAGATGTGTGACTGGTGGTAGAGCAGCGGTGTCTTAATTTGGAGGTCCCAGGTTCAAAACCTGGTCAAGTCAATGTGTTAGCTTCCTTTGTTGAAGCCTAAAATCCTTGATTACCAAGTTCCCTCTAATAGAATTGAAAGCCATACATTCACCGCGGCTCCTTACTTACAAGAAAATACTTGCTTTAATTCTTTACAGTCTGGCAAAATAAGCACCAACATCAACAAAACATACTTTACTAAATCATATATACTTCGAACTACAATTTATGGGTCTGAAATATGAGACTAAGTGAAGACAGTCGGACCCTGTATCATGTTCCCAGACTAAGTGTCAGGTGATCAAGTGGCACTTCTCACATGAATGACATAGGTCACATGACCCAGAGAGTTGTCAAACATCCAAGGGAACATAAATGATGCCATTTCAATGAACCCTGGCTCAGTCACACACGGTAAAGTCGCTTACGCTCTGTGCCTGCTACCGCTGCAGTGCACTGAGCATCTCAGATTAATTAAAGGTTATCTAAGTTCTGATAATGATGGAAAATGAAATTTCACACATTCAAACTAAAATTTACATGTTGAAAATCTCAAATACATATATCTGCCATAAGTTTTGGTACAAACTGTAGCATAGCTGAGAATTATAAGCAAAGGAACAGAAGGAAATTGAGGTAAATAGTCAAAAAACATATGAATAACATGCAGTCTACATGTGGAAATGATTTCAGGTAAGTTTTTTGGTAGTTTGAATATATTTTGCTGAATTAAACATCAAACAACTCATATCTAATGCATAACAAACAATTCAGAATAATTTCAAACCAGTTTCTCTCAAGAAATGCAATTCCATTACAAGGACACAGGATTAGCTTTTAACTTTATCTGATAAGCCTCTGAAGCCTTTGTAGTGTGTACTATGGCTGAGCATATTGGGGGCTTGATTTAACTTCAGAGCTGGATAAGGAAAAGGGAGGCAACAATTTAAAATCTTAAACGTTTTCTATCATCGACTTTTGTGATTTTAAGCCCTCCAGTTTTCCGTCGGAACCATGATTGACCATAGTGAGATTTGCCTTTGACTGAACCCACTTCTCCTACATCATCCACTGTTGTCTGTTTATATTCATTCTCAGTTTCCCTTCTTACGACCAATGGACAGCTTTGTACTCGTCTTGTATTTTTCACCCTCTTTCTTCCTTTCTATCCACGCTTCACTATCTCGCTCTATTCTCTTATGTCCCAATCTTACCCATTTTGCTCCCCCTTCTACTTCTGCCCCCCCCCCCCCCATTGCCAAATCTACTTACAGTGCTTACATAATGCCAACGAGTTGTCGTGGTATAGTGGTTCATTCACTTGACTCTTAATCAAAAGGTTGAGGGTTCGAATCCCAGCCCGGCACTAACGTCCTTTGGCAAGACATTAATCCACATTTGCCACTCTCCACCCAGGTGTAAATGGGTACCCGATATGCTTGAGCGCTACATATTTGGCTGCTAATATAAGCTATGACTGGGGTAATAATGAAGCGCCTGGAGCGTCACAACGTGACGGACATGAGCGTTATACAAGAAGCCACCATTATTAAGACAGACAAGTTAATAAACAATTATTAAAGAGAGAAAAAAAAACAAGAAGGGAGGAGAAAACCAGATGATAGGACACTGCATACAACTTTCAAAGATGGGAAATTTGACAAATCAGAGACAAGAACGAAGAAGCTTGATGGGAGGAATTTTAATTTGTAAACAAATTTTTTTAAAGCATTTTACTCCCAGTGTTAAAGATCGTATGCTCGATCTGTAATGAAAAACACAAGTCATAAAAAATCGGAACCAGCGGGATTCGAACCTGTCATCTACTGCTTGCTGGGCAGCGACTTAACCACCAGGCTATTAATGAATATTAATGAGTCAGAAAGAAGAGGATCTTGGGTATTTGATTCCAGTTCATCGTGATTTGGCCGTGAACCAGAATAGCCTGGTGGTTAAGTCGCTGCCCGGCAAGCAGTAGATGACAGGTTCGAATCCCGCTGGTTCCAATTTTTTCTGACTTGTGTTTTTCATTACAGATCGAGCATACGATCTTTAACACTGGGAGTAAAATGCCTAAAAAAATTGGTTTACAGAGACAAGAAGTTATTTAAAGCATGCTTTCTTTATTCCTAAAACACAAGTAAAAAATAAGAACTGTCTTTCATAAAAACACAAGAATTTCAATGAAGTTCACCTTTTCACAAAAAAGTTTCACTTATCTGTTGGACTAAAATATATATGAAAAGCTTACAACTTCAACAAAGGTGGCATTATGGGGGCTTGTTGTATTTTTCCTATGCCCAAAACTGACAAAAATGTACAAGGAAAACTATAGAAAACTGAGATTTAGGTACACATGTATGCTGTTCCCTAAACTATACCAGCATTCATGAATTTTCTCTCCTTCCATATTATCAAACAATACTGGACTTCTCTGACATCTCACTGTGCCAATGCTGGTTCCCTCGCTACCAAACAAACTCTAGCTGCAACAAACCCAGCAGTGAGTTGTGGGTCAAAAGTACAACTGGCATTACATCTCTACATTCAGTCAGTACATATGTTATGTGTAAAGGCACTTGACAAGCTGCGGTATTACTACACAGATGCCTGTCAAGTCTCTCATGCAATGTCCATTGACAGTATGCCTGCACATGGACTGATGATCAATGGGTAGAACAAAGTGAGGAAGATGCCTGTAGATCAAAATAGGCATAGAGAATAGAGTTGGATCAAAGCGTTGTATCCTCTTGACTAAAGTAGTACAATTAACTATTCTGGGGTCAAAAAAGTACAAAACCTCATACAAGCTTTTTAGAAGATATTGCCAAAGTCTGCAAAATCATGAAAACTTGACTTGCATCCAAAATTCTGAATTATGTCAAATGTAAGCAAACCACTATATCTAAATGTTGTGAAGTTTATTCCAACTAAAATAGACAATCTTTACTTTCAATACTTTTTAAAACCATATTCTTATCTGCAAATATATCCCACTTTTGAAAAGGGGCCACAATTTACTAGAATAAAAGGCACAAAACTGAATAACCATGAAATACCATAAAGTAAACTGAAATAAAAGAACCATACATTTCTGCAAGACTGTACATTGGGCCTATACTGAGAAATAGAGTAAGCTCATAGAGTATCATGTTATAGTCCTACCATTAGTTCCATCTTGGATAATGTTATGCTGACTGGAATACAAAGGTATTTTGATTGATAACCAGCAGGGGAGGTTAGCGAACCTCTCATTATCAAGATAAATATAATTGCAGGCAACTGCTTAATGCATTAGAAAGATTTCCCCCTGTCAAGAAATGCTGTATGATAAGTATCGCACATCCGCTCGCAGTCTGTCCAGATCTTGTGTAGATTGCATCCAACAGCTTACATGCACTGTATAGGGCGTGTCTTCAACCATAGACATACATTTATCTCTTAGTGGGCACTTTTTTCATGAATTCTGTAATCTGATTGGTCAATTTGTCTGAGAGATAATTCCGTATTCTTGACCAATAAATTATATGTGTACACTTTAAGACCAAGAGTTTTTTCCTAAATAAGATTCGTGTAGAATTAAATGAAGTAGGCCTACAGGAAAAATAACTATTTTCTAGATTATCAATCAAAGAAGTTACAAGGTACATGTATATATGTAAATCACAGTGGTCAATATGTGTTTTATCTATCACAACTTTAAACCCTCATAGATTTCTTATCCTCTATTGGATTTTCCTCAAACTTCCACAGATCTGTTTCACTCATTTTTATTCTTTTATGGAAGCCAATTTGATACCACAAGTTTAAAAGCAGGGCATCAGTGCAAGACTTGAAGAAGGTCAACAAGTTATTTTGGTAGTGGCAATGCCATCATCACAAGCACCGCTAATTGCAGTTGTGAGAAGGAACAAATCACCTATTCAGGCTGTACTTGCAACTCTCTGGTAACATCATCACCTTGAATTAATAATTTCACTTTTGAAGAAAGTTGCACTTTCTTGTGTAGTTTGGTGTGAAAATCATCATGGTGTTTATCTGACACTCTCCTTAATGTTAATGAGTTGTGTCATTTCATCTTCATCATAGACTAGACTATCTTTTTCCTTTTTTTTTCATTTCTTACTTTCTACACCATGTATCATCTGTTAAGACAGATGGATGTAAAGGTATATGAGTCAACATCCTTCTCACTCTCAGCACATAATATATTTTATACTAGATGCAATAATACTAAAAACCATATGTTGATCTCTTAGTGACCCTTATTAAAAAATGTTTGCAAATAACTTATTTATTCAGAACAATTCAGGGTATCAAAGTACACTGAATGAGATTGAAGAGATGACAAAACACAGAGTAATATTTTGGTGAGGTCTATGTGATTTGAAGTTCAGTCTGGAGAGTATTATCATAACATACTCGATACATGTATATCTACATGTATAGGTTGTTGTATTTTGACAACTGAAGTATAAACAGGTATGGCTATCTCTCTTCCTTCGCCAAAATAAGTTTCCTTTTTTGCACGCTATTCAAAGCTATTGTAAAGCCATTTCATTTGAAGATTATTTAGGCCTACACTGGAAAAGAAGCGCCACTGGGTTTTTTTCCTTTTGTACAAATTGTACATAGACAGGGAATGTAGCCCAAAGGTACATGTACATTTAGGCCTACCGGGTACTATAACCTTGTACATGTAATTGTACTTGGAGTCATTTCAGGGCCATTGACAATGTCAGCACTGACAAAAGAGCTTGATTGATACAAAGTCTAAATAAAATCTCTAAACAAGCAGTTTAATCACATTCAGCAATTATACAAACATTAAATGATTAGCCACCTGCCCCTTTAACCTACATGTATATGCTCTTGAGTTATAGTCTATATGCAGACTCTCTTCTGGTAGAAGTACATGTACATAATTATAGGTCTATAACTCAATCTCCAGCAAGCCAGAAAGGTTTTTATAGCGTAGATTTAAAATAATATGAGTTTGTACCTTTCTGACTCTCAACAAATGAACTACCATACAATTGACCTCTACATGAAGATGTCTCATGGGCTTTCTACATCTGAAAAAATTTGCTATATAGGCTTTTTACACTTGCAAAATTTTGGCTTAGTCCTGTACTATCGCTGGGGCTAAACAAGGATTTAACCCCACTGATAGTACGGGACTAAGTTTGGCCCACTTTCTGTTCACATTGCATTTTACCAAAGTGGGCAAACTCCACAATAGCCCTGGAAAAAAGCAGGGTTATATAGCCCCACCAATGCAAAGGTGAGACTAAGCACTCTGGCCAGGGAACTAGTAGGGAACTAAAACTGCAAATGAAAACAGAAAAAATACTATTAGTCCTGGGTTAAGGATAGTCCAAGGTTAAAAAAAATCAAAGTGTAAAAAGCCTACAAGAGACATCTAAATTTGTTTTAAGTCTCTTTTTATTAAAATATATTCAATTTATTGTGAAATGAAGTCACAATTTGTTCAAATCTAATCAAATATGTAGGCATAACCTTTATAACTCTGGCCATCACATTTAATATCTCTATAACTCAAATTTAAGAATTCAAAAGGGCTTTGTGATTGTAAAACTTGCTTAGATAAGAAATCTAAAACAGACAATGGAAAGGGTGATCAGTGCCTGGCTGATTGTGATAGTTTTTCTACTTTCTCCCCGCTGAAAAAATTGTTTTTACTTCAGGCCTATCAAATACATTTAATAAAGAAATGTCTGTAAAGGTATACGTGTACATGCTTGTGCAGAGGCAACAGACCAGAAAAGTGTCTTTTTGCTAAAGACTAAGTTGTGATTTTGTATCTTCTTCAATTGTGGCTGGCTGTGATAATATTTACATATCACACCAACCTCACAAAGTCTCAGACATTTGCTGAAGTAATACCATCTCAGTGGGGTTCACAGATTCCCAAACATTTTCTTTGACAATATTATCAGAAGGCATTCACGCCACCCTGCAACAAGCACACCAAATAATGAATAAGTGTAGGCCTACGTCACTGATTTGCTTTTCCCCACTAGGGCAGCAGTAGTAGTCTACTAGGCTTACATATATTTTTGTAAGGGGAAAGTATATACATTTATAATTCGTCTTTATTTCAGTAAAAGAAAATCAAAGAAGTTACAGTGAAATACCCAGGTCCTCTGCTGACAGGAGGAGGGGAATGTTTCCTCCTCAAATGGCAAGAGGCAGGGACACGAAATACGATAACATATATACAAAAACCAAGAACAAATATATAAGAACAAGAACAATATTTATATGTATTAATGAGAACAAAAGTGACAATAAAACAATTAACGATAACAATTTAGGTAATAACATACATAGGCCTATACATTTTGTAGCTAGTGTTTCAATATCCTATATTTAAAATTAACCCGTAATTACTAATTGAAATTCGGGACAATTCTAAAAAAATACAGAATCTTACCATCAATGATGATTTCATGAAGAATAAATAATACATAATCTCTTACAAGATATTTGAACAAATCAGTTGTCAAACAGAAAATAATAATTGATTCATTTAACATGTTCAGAAGGAAATTATATTGTGTGTTTGTATTGTTATATGGGAATCAAAATTGTTTGAAATTTTAGAATCATAAAATATTATAGTTACAGATAAAGTTGAATTCTGGTCATGAAATTGAATTTTGAAACTGCCTCAAAGCAATTGGGAAAGGTAGATTATATAGCACATAAGAAATTAAGAATTGGTGTATCTTGTAAGGTTTTGGAATCACCAAAATGGTAAAGAATTCACTCAGTCCTGCTGAGAGTCATATGCACTGCACAAAGAAATGTGTATATGGGACTAAAATGTTCGGCCCAAACACGTCAGCTGTTTTTGTCACATTTCGAATTATGAGGGCATTTGAAGAGCAATCCTTTTCAGGGGACATTCCTACTATGATAATCTTCCAAACTGACATACTTGTAAAAGGAAGGAGAAAGCTCACAAATTATTTTTTACCTTTCCCAGAACTCAACCTTCCCTTTAATGTGAAGCACTTCACTTGTGAAGGCAGTGGATGCCATTTGGAATAAAATGATAACTTCACAAAAGTGTACAGTATGTGTAACTGTTAATGCCCTCCTGGCTCTGAGCAGACAATGTACTGTACAAATAAATGTCTGCATGGCCTACATCTATGAAAATAAATGTCTACATGCAAAATGTCTGCATGCATCTATGCAAATACAAAAAGGTAAAATTCCCTGTTGTATAAGCAGTTATGCAACCTCGATAAGGACAAGTTGATGAAAATATCTTCACACAGTTCATGGTTAATGGGTTCAGTGGAACCTTTATAATGGGCCTGTTAGAAATTAGGAATTCTCACATCTGTGATTTGTTGATGGACATGTGGTTCCACAGTAGTCTGGAATCACAAAGACCAGTTGACAGATTGGATGACTGGAAAGAAAAGTTTGGATGACTGGAAAGAAAAGTTTGCATGAGCTGCAGTGCCCCAACTGTGTTCACTGCAGAATTTACGACAAGTCTTTCAAAGACTTGACAGCTCCCATTTCATCTTCAGGTGGGTTTGAAATTTGAATGCAAACATTCAGCCTTTGTAAATACATGCAACTTGAGAGAGGGGGATGGGCTACATGTACATGATGTGCAGAAAATAGCAGAGATCGAAGACCTGAGCCAGTAAATCTCAATCACATAACTTATTTTGTAACATAATGATGTCGACATAGGCTACAGTACTTGCAACATCCTCCCTCCCCCACCCCATCCTTCCCTGCCCGAAAGAGTGAATTCGAATCCACAGTACAAAATGGATGCACAAGAATGTTTGGTTTTTCAAGTGCCATAAATGATGAAAACTGTGCAATAGTTACTGAACCAAAAATAGAGCTTCATCTTACACTGAAGACTTCAGTGTAAAAAAATATATTTCTGTACACATGCGCGACCACAGGTTTTCCAAACACCCCAAAACGTGTTTTTATCCATTCGCAAAAACTACCCTTTTCACACTTTTTTTTGGTCGCGCGTGTGTACAGCAATATTCAATCAAACACATGAAGATTGCAAAGGACTTAGATTAGACAACAGAAAAGGGTCTGAATGGAGTTTATGAAGTAGACCATACAAAACACAAAAAGGGGTAATTAATGGCCTAATTTGACCATGAGATACATTGTAACAGCTTTTGTTGACCACATCCTATGGCTATACTGCTATGAGGACTTCCTCTCTCCTATAAAGGCCTGGTCAAGGGGGGTATTGTCCAGTCGAAAAAATGACAAATCATCGTGCTAAATCAACTACCGGAATATTTTCTATTAATTATGTGATAGATTATCATCTTTCCAGCTCTTATTCTATTGGAAAAAGCCTATTCTGATTTCTTATCTATCATTACCAACATCTGCACTTTTGGACTTCTTCTTTTTCATACAAATAGGTGTAGAATTATTAGGAATTGTGTAAACATGTGAGGTATAAAACCCACTTATACTCCCACTGGTATCTGCAAAAGGAAACGGAATTTGTATTTGTCAGATTTATAATACACTTATTCTATTTCTTTGACTAATGAAGAGCAACATACACTATGAACATGACGAACAAAGAAGCGGACAATTTATGCTGCTCCTCATTGTACCCTTCACAATTGCACTGGTTAACAAAAGAACATCCATTCATTGCTATCCTGTAAAAATATGTAGAACAGGTGTCACATAAAAGCAGTTAAGGGATGTCCTTTTGTTTACTAGAGCTATTGTGGAGGGTACAATGAGGAGCTGCATAAATTGTCCGCTCTCTTTGTCACATTGTTCATAGTGATATCGACAATTTACAGAAAAAAAATGCAAAGTTTGTTTCATCTGGAGTTTAGTAACAAGAAGGTGAAGAATGATTTATTTCAACTAGTTTTCAAATCCCTATCAAATATTCACAAGGGAAAGTGATTATTTTTTAATCACTTTTCAAGCAAAATTATCAAATAAATCATTTTTATACATGTAGATCAATAATTTCCTTTTTAAATTGTGACTTAAAAAGTTAAATCACTATTGATTTCACTTGCCAATCATGAGTTTTACTAATAACATTTCATACGACTATATATGCGAATAGATTTTCAGAAGTTACAAAAAGATGAATAGACTAATCCAACTACTGTAACACTTGCAATTATTGTATGCTTGGCCTTTTGACCTACATATCATAAATCTGTACTTTCAAAGCCTTATTCAATCTGGCAGCATGCAGAGTGAGTAAGCCCCCTTTTTCAGTCTCCAAATCCTTCAGTCCTACTCAGCCTTGCCCCTTATAACTAACCCATAAAATTATATTGTACAGGAAATACCCAACAATTTATTTCTGAAGCAGACATATTTATTATTGCAGGGGACAGTCAATATTTCTCCATTACCCACTCACAGGGTGTTTTAGCAGTACATGTACTTGGATAACTCATGATAGTTTGTTCAAAATTCATAAGAAATGTGCTTCACATTAAATTATTTCAGTAAAATAAACAATATGATTTTATATAATGAAAATGTGAAAGGTCACCACAGAACAGATTTGAGTCATGCTGAAAATGTTGCTTTAGCTTGTTTATGAATGGACCTGGAACAAGACAGCCAATCTATTGAAGAGAGATTGCCTTGCTGGAATCAGTGAGAAGTCATTGACTTTTAAGTGGAAAGGGGGTAAAATATAAAAATTAATTTACACAGATTCATTTGTTGGAAGGGGAAAGAGCTGGGAAGGGGTCATAAGTTTATTTCTATAACTAGTAATGAGAAAAATACAGACGAAGCTAGATTATTCTGTTGACAGAGGGATGGTCAGAGAATTTGTACAATGTGTTAAGAGAACTCTTCCTGCAACCATACATGTGTAGTAGGCCTACTACCTAGAAGAGGTCATAGCTCATCTCCTTTTGAGTGATGTGCACTAGTTACAGGGGGCTGGGGACTCCTTCCCCAATCTAATGGCAGAAAATACATATTTTCATGGTTCAGTTAAGAAGGTGGAGCATCTCACTGTTTGGAAAAGCTTCATATCACTGAAACTGACCGTCCATGGATAACAAGTTCAATTCACATTTTGAGTGTAGGCCTACACTGTACACTGATGTACATGGAGGTGATTGCCATGTAAAAATCAGATGAGGTCACTGCTGTATGCTGAGTTTATTTCACTTTAGTATGGCAGACATGCTAATCAGTGCTCCCTGCAAATATCTAGAAGTACATAATTGCCGACAATTTTGTGAATTTTAAAGGCTTTTTCATTACAAATAAATCAAAAATAACACTCGTCCTTCTACATGTAATGGAAGTTACATGTAACAGATCTTCTGAATATAGGCATACATGTACATGAGGGCAAATTTCTTTTCAAAACATTTTGTAAAGTTATCAAGTAATTATTCTTGAGTGTGAGGATGAGCGATGGCCGGATGAATAAATCCATTATGGCTAGGCCGATCAATCATATTGAATGAACTACACATGTAGCACTGAACCAGAAGAGCAAGGGTCACTTATCCATTGAGAACCAAGTATGTCAACTTCGAGGAGACCATTATTTGGAGTTTGGAGGGGAAAAGTTGAATCATGTCTTTGAGGAATAAAGGGCAGACATATGATCTTTGTGTACATTGGTTTCATACATTACATGTACCAGTGGCATAAGTGTAGCTCAAGGGGGGCATAGATGGTAAATGCCCCACCCATGGCAAATGGTGAAGAAGAAAAAAGGAAAAAAAGAGGGGAAAAGGAAGGGAAAAGGAAGGGGACAGAAATGTGAAAAAATTATGCTTCAACCCCCTCCCACACGCTTTCCTGATCAATGACCGTGTTAATTTGCATTTTATCCCCAGAATGCCCTGTCAATATCTGGACCCACACTAGGCCACAGTAAATGGACATTAATTACACTCATCAATAAGAATGTTTTGTAGGCTCTTTTATATTCGGCTCTTTTATATTCTACTATTTTAGGGATGAATTACATGTAACCTCTAGCCCCCCCCCCCCCCACCCCCTCCCCTATCAAAATTTTACCATGGGCAAAGCAATGTAATTTTATCTCCTCTGGGGAATCACAGGACAAAGGTCCAATTGCTTCAGTCTAGCAGCATCCCAACTTACCAACATAAACGTAAAGTCAATGCTTAGGTCGTGAACCCCAAACCCATGATCCCTCCACTAAAAGTTCACGACATTTACAATGTCAACAAATTACATAAGGTGTACGAATATTGGAGGGGCATTAAACTGCAACAAAAATTTCTTAGCCTTGCTTGAAGTGAGTACCACTTTTTTCTCCATCAATATAACTGAATTATTTATTGTAGAGTAACCACAACTTCATTAATATGTCTCTACTCTTCCTCTAAGTAAATGTTTTTTCATCCCCAGAAGCCATACTAGATTTTCCTCGCAGTAACACATCATACAGCAAAACTGTAATTATCTTCTTCTTTTTTTTAAATCATAAAGAGTCTGGATGACATTGACATGTCTTTGAAAAACACAGCCAATCACAGTTCACACCATGATTTACTCATGAAATTAGATCTTGTATAGATGTAACTTCTTGACTAACTTCACAGCAAAGGAGGGGGCAAAATGCCAGCAAAATAATGTAAAGAAGAGGAGGGGTTAGGCTCAGAGCTAGAGCATTCAAATATAGGCGGTGAAGTCTGGACCGGGTGTCCCCCGTGCTGGTTGAGTAATGGACATGCATGTAACGCCCACACCACACCAGGCAAGTGAAGACGTGTGTTTCACAGGTGCAGGTTGGACTCCATAGGAGGTCTCTGGGCTCCCTGATGGGACATCCCCAAAGGACCCCAGGATATCCATTGGTCTCAACCTCAGACCCTGACACTTTGCATACAACAGGAGGCTACACCACTCTGGCAGAATGGACTGGCACTACAGTGTATGTCAGGGAACTTTGTGGGAAGTTCACAAAATAAGTTCAAGAGATTACCAGATTCACATGCTGCTAGATTAATGAATCACGACACTAAAAGTTTGCAATTTTACCCAAAAAAATTTGCGGCAAAATGGCCATCATTACCAATTTCCTTTTTGGTTTCAGAGGAAAGAGAAATGGTAGCTTAACTAGGAAGCATGGGATGATTGAGTTGGTAGTTATCACAAATTACTGAAGAATAAACTTAAATGAGTGGTTAATTCATCTATCTGATTCTATCAGTATCTGCATTTCGACAAGAAATTTGGGAATAACATTCAAATTCCTTACAGTACACTCTACGCCACGTTTATAGCATGCCGTTGGGAAAATGGCAGTGAAGACTAAGAGCTTGCAATTACAGACTATGCTACATTTGACATAGTCACTTAAACTTGACTCAAGGAAAATGTCTTGAAAAGTATGTGATGGGGTTCTTGTAAAGGTTAGCACCATAGGCTAATTGGGAGTCGGTAAATTTAGCCTTAATTCAGATGCATACCCTTTTTCCAAAATTCTCATTGTATCATAAGCCTACACTCTAGAAAGATATAGGTGTAACTCGTAGGCCTATGGCTATACCTGTTGGCTTACTTGTACATCTACAGATATTAGCTTCAAACATTATTTGGACAGGTGTCACTAGTCATTACTAATATACCGGGAATGGTATCTACATGAAGCAGTTCATATTACTAGTATTCGCTTTCTCCTTGAATAAGATTGAGAAGAGTATGGAAATAGGCTATCATTATGATGACAAAAGTTCACTCGCAAGGTGCACTCATATGGGATGGATTAATGTAGGCTGCATATTTTGATCAAAAACAGACATTTTGAGTGTGGCTACCCACCAAAATAATACCAAAAATATCTTGAAGGCAATGAACTATGTACCCCACAGTCATACTTCTTTAACATACAGGCATTATGTTCATTCTTTGAATTCATTTTTAATTTCTGCATTATTGTGCTTCTAGTAGTAGTTGTTTGAAATTAAAGTCAAATAATACTTATAATTGGGATTTAATATTACATATTTACATGTCCAGTGATTAACTTTTATCTTCAGTGTGTTTGATGGAGAAGAAGACATCAATTGGCAACATGGAATACTCTGGGGTGCATGGGGATTAATGCAAAGAAAAGGGAGAAAATAATTGGGTTGCAGCCTGGGCAAAGACCCCCAAAATAAGGGCATTCACCCAGCTCAGTTACATTTCTTTAAATTAGACCCTACTTATGGTAGAATGACATAGAGACTCCATTGTCAGATATTAAAGATAGTATTGATTGCATCACAGACGAAATCCAGTCAAGCATACAAGCTGCATTGAAGCCACACTTGATACCTGAGGCCTTTATCCTAGTTGGAAGGTGCGAACTCGTACGTACCTTTAAACGATAATTTAATCTCAAACTGCTTGACTGAACTACAGCTAGTCGAGTCCACATCAGGTTACATACAAGATGTAGTAATACAGAGCATAATTTGGACTAGGTGCCACAAATTTTGAAGTATTCACAACAGTGTAAATATTCTCTGTCACAAGAATATGTAACTGAAAGTCCTTCTGTGACATTAATGTTCTGTGGGGAGATGTCAGACATCAAAATAAAATTGAGATTCAAAAGTGATTTAGACAAAATACTCTACTAATATATAGCTCTGATGAAAGTAGGTAGCAATGTTGGGTCCAAGAACAGAGGGTCCGAGATCAAGATCCGTAGCTTAAGATCAAGATTAGAACATCCGAGATCAAGATCAAGGTTACTGACGCCGATCTTGAGACAAACAACATTGACCCCTAAAAAAAGGATTAAAGCAGAGTTAGGCCATGGGTCCTTAGAGGCATATCACTCAAAGGTTAGTCACAACCGGTAATGCATCTCCGTGCGTGTGGTCTACGACGGATTTCGCAGAAAATCCTTGCATCGCACGCACAGGTCTGCACATATTTTCCAAGCACTTGGGGCAACGTAAGACACGCAAGGAGGCTGCTGGACATGTCCAACAATCTCTACGTGTGGCTACGTGTCGCACGTGACACATGCGGTCCTCGTACTTCCTGCACGTGCTTCTTGTAACCATCACACAGGCTCCTTGCAGAGATCTCACAAAGCCCATGGCTCCATACGGAGCCATGACATTTTGCGTGTCAGTTACACATCGGTTGCACGTAACTGTACGGGGCCATATTCGCCGCATGAGGTCTTGCAGGTAAGAGGGAGTACATGTTAATAAGGAGGGTGCAAGACACCCAAGAGGAGATGCAGAGAGGTGCACGACTGGTTGTGACCATGACGAAAGAAGGATGTACGGATCGCAGGAGTTGGCCCACAGCCGATCGCAGCTACGGAAACACACGTGCAAAAACATGCACGATCAGTTGTGACCATAGCATTAGGTATTAACCAGTTAAGAGCACAAACTCCTTCATTTTCAACCCTTTATTACTTACAGAGTGAACTCCAAGGCTGTTTTTTTATACCCTCTAAATCCAATTCATAACTCACACCCCTGGAGCTTTATGTGTTCCACAGTCCAAACCTTGTTGTCACTTGAAAGAATGAGCGTTTCAGGAAATCCCCAATCTGAGGGACACATCTGAGAGACACCTTTGTACTTATCACAGCTTGAGATGGGGCAGGTGAATGGTTCTTATAGATCCTCTTAAAGGGCAATCCAACCTTGGTGATAAGTTGATTTGTGTGAAAGCAGAAAAATAAGAAAAACAGGATCGTGAAAGTTTGAGAGAAATCGGACAAGAATAAGAAAGTTATAGATGCTTGAAAAGTGAGATCACTACATCTATGCAAATCTCAAATTGGCAATTTGGTGAGTCGATTATGGACAACTCTCCCATTTGTTGTACACAAAAATATCATTAATTTGCAGTTTTCTCCAAAGCGCCTTTACCCTCGGGGCAGTACTCAAAATATATTGGAGATAGCATATTGTTATAGGTCCTCATGAAAGAAAAAAATCCTACTGAGTAATACATTTTGAAAATAATGACATTTTAGTCATTTTGTGTGTTGGAGTGAATGGGCGGAGTTGTCCGCAACTACATCACAGTGATGTTACCTATTCGGCCAATTTGAAATTCCCATATGTATAGTGATTGCAACATTCAAAAATTCATAACTTTCTTATTATTTGTCCGATTTCGTTCAAACTTTCACCAATCTGATTTTTCCTCTTTCATTCAGAGCAACTGGCGATAAGTCTGTGCAGCTGTAGAAGAACATGGACGGTTGAAAACTTCATTGGGTAAAATTTGTCCTTCCTGGATGCCCAAAATTTGTTCAGGTTTGACTTAAATATGTTCAGTGATGAGCTCCCTAACTACATGAGATGGTAAACTATTCCATTCTGATATCACTCTTTGAGAAAAGGAGGATTGCCTCAACTCTGACTTTAACAATAATAATAATAATAATAATAATATAGAGAATTTGTAATGCGCCAACTCCACATGACTAATGTGCTCAAGGTGCAATGGAGAGGAAAAACTTGCAAGTACACAAAAATACACGAAAATGGAACAACAGTGTGAAAGTAAATCTACCGGTACTGAAAAGCCTTTTTGAACAAATGAGTTTTGAGGGCATTTTTAAAGCAATCTACACCTGACATATAACGGATATCCTGTGGCAATTGATTCCACAGGTAAGGTCCAGCATGAGCAAATGACTTTACTTTACATGCTTCTTCAATATCTTAAATTGATGTCCTCTCGTTCGGCTACTAGATGATAAGTCAAAGAAGTCAGTTTGGTGGAGGTCATCTATTCCCTGTACATTTTGTAGATTTGTACCAAATCAATCCTATGGCGTCTATAGGCCAGTGAATGCAACTTTACTTGTTCAAGCTGTAATTTGTATTGCAGATTTCGAAGGGGATAAAGAAGTGTAGTTGCTCGACGTTGAACTTTTTCTAATTTCACAATATCTTTCCTCATGTATGGATGCCACACAGGTGAACAGTACATGTAGTATGACGGTCCGACTATTGACTTGTACAATTGCAGGAAACCTTTCTCATCCATGGTAGTAAATGTGCGTTTAATGATTCCAAGCTTGCAATTTGCAGCAGAACAGACAGTGTCAACGTGATGAGAAAAAGACAATCTGTTATCAAATATAACTCTGAGATTCTTTTCGTTACTTGTTTGTGGAACACATCTGTTCTTATCACTCATTAAATAGTCATAGCAAGGATGTTTTTCTTCCGTAATAGAGAACTTTACATTTTTCTTGATTGAAGGGAAGTTGCCATGTGTTGGACCAAGTCAAAAGTCTTGTCGGTTCTTCTTGGCTATGAGTCTGAACACCCTTTTTGTCTGATGAAACATCCTTTTTTTCAATGCACTGAAAATATATGTACTTTCTCTGTAACCACATAAATAATCATATAAGCAATTTGCAAACTATTACTAATTTCTAAAAACATACATCACCTCCCTCCCCCTCCCCCCCCCCCCCCCCTCTCGCTCTCTCTCTCTCTCTATCTCTTGCTATCTCTGTATATTCATGAAAACAAACATCAAATACATATTGAAAATTCTGTAAAATATTCTGAGGTAGATAACCAATAAATGATCTTCATAATTTTCTTGTCAAAAGTAATGTGCAAAAGTATACCGACTTCAAGCCATTCATTATGTCATATGTCATGTATGTAGTGACAAACAACGTAACAGACAATACATTGCATTGTATAAACTATTGTGACAAGATTATATCATTTTGAAAAGCAGAGGCATGAGAGGTGAGACAAATATGATACAGAATCAATTTACCAAAATCAACAGAATCACAGGTGCAGTAGTCAAAGTTACACACATCACTAACTCTCTCAGTCATGTCAGTATGCCAGTATCCCTCAATAATCATTCACATGATCAACATCCAGACACCTTAAAAGTGGCTTGATCAATCATAACATTTCATTATCATAATAACCATAAATGGCAATTTTGAACAGTTATTGCACTCAACAGCATTCATGGCAAGTTTCCAGAGCATTCATTCATTCAACCATGAACTAGGCAAAACAATGTGAGTGCAGTGATTCATGTACTACTGGAGTACTGCCAGTCATGCTAGTCCCACATTTTACCTTGATTTTACAAACATGTACATAGTGTTGCTCCACGAGATATGAACAATAAACTAAACATAAGTGGGAAAAATAATGGTCTAAAAATTTATCTTGATCTCTTTTGAGAAATTTTCAAGTAAAGTAAATGATTGCATAAAACTTACCACAGCAGCTGAAACACACCAACCACGGAGTATTACAACTAGCAGGCAAGCAGTAGCTGCCTGGCGACCTAGGCGAGTAGATGCTTTCATCGCCCCCATGTTATCCGGCGTCTGCTTTTGGCCGCGTTCCAGTAGCCAAGTTCAAGCAGGGTTATATTGGATTACGGTGTAAACCTGTTTCCTCGGAATTATTTTAGGGATTCCAGTGGAAAAGTGATCTGCATTGGAGCTGGATGATGACACGATCGGTCAGACGACAAGGTGTTTTCTCCCACACTTTTTGATATCGATATTCTTCTCGAAGCTCGAAGATCCCTCTCCCCAGATCCAAAGACAAGTGCACACAGCAGGTTGAGTGATTGATGAAATGGAATGAAAATTTGGTACTTCAGAAGTAAATTTGCAGGCTTCAAATATTAACCTTTGTAACGAAGAGGCAGGAAGAAGAGTAGACGGACTATATATTGACAACCCCAGCAGGGTAGGAATCCACAGACGAAATCCCAAAACTCAAATCCCGTTTATTTTTGGGACGAATTTTGGATACACAAATGCACAGTGGAACGCATAGAAACGCCCAAGAGCATGAAGAGTAGCTCCAGTCCCGCGCCAACAACAAGTGCACATGTGGGCTCTGTTGATTTTCCAGACGTGTACGCAAATGTGGTGCTGTGACTCCGTCGGTCTCAAGTAAAGTTTGGACTATTCGATTAAAATGCGGGGGCTTTACTTACTCTCTTCGAAAGCGAACTCGTATAAACCACATTGCTGAACCTAATTTCCACTTTTTTACCTGCTTTTATTACAATACTAGTTTATTCATACATGTTAAACGTTTCTGCCGTAATTTTTCATTCCATAATTAAACGTTTAAAACATTTTTTGGGGGGTCTTCCAGCAATACAAAACAAATTACCCTACTACGAAAATTAACTTTCCTTGGGATTCATTGGGGTAAACAAATGACCTTTTTGTTACCCATTCGTATACACAAGCGTCAATTTTTAGTCAATCCCTTGATAAATATAACAGTGGTACAAAGGTTAACGAAGTTTGCACACAGTTGTTATTTCGAGACTATTTTTATTTTGTAAAATTAGAAGTCAAGCCATATTTGTTCGTAGGTTGTTGTTTTTTGTTTTTTAATAAGGTCAAACATTCCCTCTCTCTCTCTGTCTCTCTCTCTCTCTCGTTCTCTTTCATTTTTGTAATACCTACGATTACTAATAGCTCTGCTGAATAGATGAATCTGCAAAATGAACACTTAAAGAAATGTTCAGTAATATTCTACTTTCAAGAAATAGTTGACTGTCTTGAACGGATACTTCATACAAGTTAGATAGTAGAATTACTGCACGAAAAGTAAATAAATTAGGTTCCCATTTGATAAAAGAAAACTTAAAATTAGTTAATATACCCCCTCGGCATGATTAATCGCTCTTATAATATCAATATTCCTTCAGTGTGGATAAATGAATCAAGTTTCCAATAATAAATTGAAAGATTTGTGAATTTGATAATTATCCTATGATGAATTTGAAGAAAAACAATTAGGCCTTATCTTATATACATCACGTTTTTGGACAGCATGACTAATGAGCCAACAACTGCTCATGAAAATTTGCCATTTTCTTTTATATCTGCGCCGATTTAGTAAGATCACTTTTAGATAATAATATTTTAACAATCATAATGCTCTTGAATATTAAAAGTGTCGAAATTATTGATTCCTTTAACTATCAAGTGAGTACACATAAGTTAGATAGATCGAAATGACAAATTAGTTGACAAAGCGATAACATATAGAAAATGCAAGGATAGAGTGGGCGAAGACTTGTGCCGGTCAACGCAATTAATCAACCAAATTTAGTTAAAGGGGAAGTCCACCCTGATATAAACTTGGTTTTAAAAGAAGCAGAAAAATAAAGAAACAGATCAATGAAATTTTGAGCAAAATACGATAACTGGGAAACAAGAGAGTTATGGATTTTTGAAGTTGTAATCAATCAAATACATATTCGCAACCCCGTGACGTATCTTGCGTTAAGGGTGTTTGCGAGGTAACACAAACACAGGCTTGATTAAAAAGATCAACTTCAAGGCCTTTGACAAGTTAATTACAATTTCAAAAAAATGATAGTTCACTTCTTCTCATTAGGCAGTTATACCCCGTTTAAGTTTGTCTCAGTTACATTTCGGCGCGATGGATCATTGTTAGGGCAGTGGTCTCATAAATGGAGGACCCGGCTTCGAAACCAAGTGGATGCGCTAGTGCCCTTCGGTTAAGCATTAATCCTCATTACCAAGTCCCTCGGAGGGGACATAAAGCCGTCGGTGCCCAGCCTGGTTGCTTACTTACAAACATATACATGCTTTTTGTAGCAGTCAGGTAAAATAAACCATCAAACCTTGTTTTTCAAACATGACAACTATAAAAATGTACAACTAAAATATATCCATAATTAATATAAAGACCTAATACAGGTAAATAGATGTCTTCAATTATGAATGTAAGATACTTCACACAAGTCATATGCCTACAAGCAACATTTCAAATCATTTTGAGCGTCAATTTTGTGAGATTTTAGCATTCCTACTATAGAGTAATATAGGTGTCGTTATTAACGCATAATAATAATAATAATAATAATAATAATAATAATGGTGAAAACTTAAAGAGCGCACACACCGTCCAAAGAAGGTCATGTCGCTAGCCCAGCAACAGTTCTCTTTAATCGAGGTACACTATCTTATATTGGATTATTATTACTAAAGACTTAAAACAAATTCACAACATTTGCATCACCCACTGCGAATCTCAGCTTCACCCGGTGCCTACAATCATTCACCCTGTCCATGGGGGCGGAAGCCAAACAAAATAATATACCAAAAATTGAACTGGAATAATAATGGTCATTATGATCATGAAAAGGCTGAATGTTACCACAAAATCTCTAAATATCTTTCATAAGGGCTGTCCTTTTTTCCTTTTTTCATTTTTCTTTTTCTTTTCCTTCCTTTTTTTTTTTTAGTCATTTATTTATTTTATTTTTATTTTTTATTTTTTTATTTTTTTTATTTATTCATTTGTTTTTATTTAGTTATTTTTTTTTTTTTTGTTGTTGTTTTTGTGGGGGGGGGGGTAACGGTGCCTCCGGGATGGCAGGATGGTCCCATTGACAATGTACATTCATTTTTGCATAAAGCCAGGCTCAACTTGAGCGATTGGCTGTCTTATTGAATGCGTTGAGTATCTATTCGAATTTCTCAGGAAAGATAATAGAAGAAAAAAATAAGAATTCCCCCTTTTAACAGAGATAAAGGGTTCAATTTCCGGTCGAGTCTGGATCCAATAAGGGGCTAATCAGTCTGAATGGGAGAACCGATTTTAAAACTTAATCTTAAGTGAGTCTTTTCTCACTTAAGATTGAAGACCAAAAGATCAATGAATTATCTTTCCCATGCAGTTGAACCGTTCGATTAGTCAATCGCTTCACCGCAAGGCCGTACGGGGGGGGCAAGATGATCGCTTTCAAAGGAACCCAAAACTTGAAGTCTAAAACCCTATTAAAAAAAAGTATGATTTTGAAATTTCTGGGGGGCAACTGCCCCCCCCTGCCCCCCCCCCCCCCCCCGCCCGCTGCGTACGGCCTTGCTTCACCGATCAACCGTTACAAGCTTATCGTCTGAGGATGTAAATCTATCATCCGCTTGCGCTCTTTTCAATTAATGTGTGTATGTAGGGTATTGGTTACTTAATTATGTACATACGGTAGATGAACACATTAACACACTCTGGTGAACATTTTGACGCCATTGTTTTCACTCAATGGCGTATCCAAGATTGTGATGAAGCCGTCGAACACGCCCCAATGCCCGGAACAATTTCAATACCACTTGCAGTGCATGTTCAATGATGTATGTTGGGATCTGCCAAGGAACATTTCACTTCCCCTCTGGAAGGGCGTCCTCCGCCCACTTTATCGTCGGATACGCCGCTAATCGGTGACCTATAATGGCCCCTATACGGGGCCTTTCATGTATCTAATATCGCTATGCATTGGAATGAAAATGAATTCAAAGCTATCAGATGAGTTCCAACCATATAGGTTCCAACATTACGTCTTTAGTAGAAAACAAAATTGAAACAAAGATCATTGATCCATCTTAAGGAGGGGGATTACAAGCATATTAATCCTAAGCTTACAGTAGATTATTACACAGGGGCGCGACGTCATAACGGAGCAACTGCCCTTCCCTCCTTGATGCCCCAACTCTAAACTATAGTCTATGTCTTGATAATTATTGTTTGCGTCATTGCTGTTCAAAGAGTTATTTTGAAGCGAGGGGTTCTATATTTCCCCTCCTCTAAAAAGTTCAGAAATGCCCCCATCCCCCCTCTTCCGATTGACCCCCATTGTATGCATGTGGCATGCAGGTATGCAAATTTTCAAGTTGTCCAATTTTTAACTATCTATGAAAGGAATTAGCTCAGTTTCTTGTCGATCTGACTTTAAGAATGATCACCTCTGCCTCCTCTTCCTCCCATCTCACCCCCACCTCCCCCCCCCCTCTCTCTCTCTCTCTCTCTCTCTCTTTCTCTCCCTCTCTCTCTCTCTCGCCCTCTTTCTCTCTTTCTCGCTCTCTCTCTCTCTCTCTCTCTCACACACACACACTCCCCCTCTCCATCTCTCTCACTCTCCCTACTTCCTATACTTCCCTGAATTCCCGTCTACATTTCTTATTATAATAACTACCTTTTTTGTTCATCTACATCTACCTTGTTAAGCCACATTATCTGACCTCATATACCACATCTGAACTATATGAACTCCATCCATAGACCAACAGGGGATAAGTTAGTGTCCATTCAGATGACATTTAAGTGATAGACAATGTTGAGGGCGTCAGTTTAATAATAAAGTTAATTCATGCACATATATGATGTGAAATCGATAATGCGATTGCTCATCACTGACCATCAATCGATCGCAGATGTCGTGCAATCGTCTGCGAAGGCGTTGACCTTTGTTCCACGCTAAAACGAATGAGCGAGGGAAACGAAGAAGAAGAGGAAGGAAAAAAGAACAAGAACAAGAACAAGAACAAGAACAAGGACAAGAAGAACAAGAAGAACAAGAAGAAAAGGAGAAGGAACAGACAGCATGGTCTGTTGTGCCTTTCCTCAGGCACAATAGAACAGTGTTTTGATCTTGTACCTGCAGTTTTGATGAAAATATTAAAAAGTAGTATTTTGATTTTGCGAAAACCATTCACATTCGACGAATAAAAGCATATCAATTGAAAAAGGACAAAATGTGGGGGCGTTTTACTTGTATCAGACAGTTAAATCACATAAACAAACCATTAGTCATCCTCCTTTCATTATTATAGATCATGACAGGATATGAAAGAGAGAGAGAGGAAAAAAAAGTTTTCCTGCAAACTAGATTAAATGAACATTATTTAAATGATATATACAGTATGTCCCCAGGTATGAAGGTCACCATCGGAATAACTGTAATCACATGATCACCAATGGCATATCCAGCAAAGGTGAAGCAGGGGTGCACACCCCCCCCCCCCCCCGCTTGAAGGCCCATGAAAAAATAAATACAATTTGTAATAGGTCTCCAGTGCGTGGGGCTGCCTAATTATACTCCCCCCCCTCCTCCTTTTCGTGCTCCCCTGTTTATCAAACTCTAAATACGTCGAGATCACTGCAGTTACCCATTCTTAAATTTATTCATTAAAAAAAATCAAATTTATTGCGCCTCTAAAATAAACGAAACCTATAGAAAACACGTTCGACCAGTCGCCAGGGGGTCACTCAAAATTACATCAAAACAGTAGTCTTCGTCACGTAATCTTTGATATAAGACCTTCCCACAAAACAGCCTACACTGTAAATACAGAATTTGATTAGTGATAAACAAAACTACAATTATTCAACCCAAATCCAATGATTACTTCTTAGTCAGCTGATAGAGCTCATCTCTTGGTTTCGTTATTCTTTTATTCTATTCTGTTTTGTATTTCAACTTGTGCTTAATCTGTCAAAATAAACAATTTGTTGCCAGAATATCCAAACACGTGGGCGACATGACATCTGAGCAAGCTATAATCCCTTATTACCGTCGAATTTGCATCTAAGAATATAGGGTGAATCATTTTATGCGTTATGACTAGAACAACATGCTAACAAACATCCAGTGGCGTAGCTTCGAAGTCACAGGGAGCAAGTGCCCCCCCCCCCCATCGAGTGGTGAAAACAATAAATTAGAGAGAAAGAAAAGGACAAATAAAGGAGATCATGAAGGTAACGTGTGAAGAAAATGAAAGGAACCCCTTCTCAAACCATTCCCTCAATCGATGGCCTAGTTCTCTGCATTTTCATATCCATCAAATGAAATAAAATCCTTCTCCCCTTCGACACCAGTACCCAAGGGGAGGCGACTAGTCATTACTCATTTTTTACTATGCATTATCATTTACTATTCAAACTTTCCGGGAGGACGTCCCCCCCCCCCCCCCCCCCCCCGGATCGCCGCCCCTGCCAGTACCCCTAAATGGCTATATCCTGCTACATCACAGCATGTTAGGTAAATGATAAACATCAAAAGTTTCAGAATTTTAGGGCGGGTTCTGACAAAATCAAAATGGCAAATTGGCTTTATACGAGGTCGTTTGGTTTGTTTAGTAGTCAGATCAACACAGTAAATTCATGAGCTACAATCTACATTCATGGAGCACGAATTTGTGCTTGTAAAATTGTTGACTTACATAAATTATGGAAATCGGCTAATGTCACTTTAATTTAGTTTAAATTTCTTTCTTTTCTTTTTTTTTAACACTCCTTAAAATAAATGACATTATATCTATATCTCAAACAGTTGAAGAGTCTTCAAATAGAAGAATAGGGTATAAAGAGGAAGAGTGGTGGTCATTGTGGTCAGGTGCATGTGGTGGAGACGTGGTGGCCAGTGGCGTATTGTGGGTCCAGATACTGAGGGGGCACTGGCATAATAGGGGGGGGGGGTACCATAGTTAATCGGTGGATGAGATAACGAATTATAGAGGCCATCGATTAGGAGTGAGTGAAGGATAGGGTCGTCTCATCTTCATAATAATATCACATTCTCTTCCCCTCTCCATTTAATTCTCTCTCCTCTCTCTTTCTTTGTCTTTATGCTTTTGATTGGGAGACACGAGCGCCCCTAACCCCCCCCCCCCCATACACTAATGGTGGTGGAGGTAGTGGTATAGAGCAGAAGAAACCGCAGGGCCACCTGTGAGAAGTTGCATAAACGTGACATGATTATGTTTATTCCATTCAACAACAAATATGACTCACCAGACGAACATTGTTCCGAAAAATATGTCATGTTAACACCAATAAAACGATATTATTTTAAACCGCGAATTTATTTCATCAAGAACTGTCATATATATTGACATCAATATAAAGTACAGGGCATGTTAAACTGAATTGGATTATCAAAGTCATATTTATAAGTTTCCTTTATAAGTGGATCGTAGGACACCAGGCCCGTGCAAATCGGATAGCATCAGTCTTCAAATTAAAGTACATGTATTAGTATGGATATACTACGAGTAGTATATCCATGGTTAAAGCGAGAGAGGTGTCTATATTATGGTTAAGATGCAAGTGTATGGTAGATCAGAAGAAACCACAGAGCACCTGTAATAATCTGCATAATATAATATTATAATATAATAAGATGACAAGTGGTGAGCTAGTAATAGTAGTTTCCTCCAACAACAAAAATAATATCATCAGACGAACTTTGTACGTTTGTCTTTCTTCTTCCGGAGCATCATGACAACGACTTGATGAATTGAACCTATTTCTGACTCTCCGGAATACAACTAATATAACCAAGAACAGAATGTCATATTATGACATTGCATTTGATATGGACTGGATTAAAGGAAAGACAATAGGTATATAGCCTCCATAGGGGCGTATCAAAGGATTTAGCAAACAAGGGGAACAAGCAACAACAAGCAACAACAAAAAAGACGGCGTGAGCTAGGTCATATGATATTTTAGGTGCTAAATTAGTCTAAAGATCGGGGACAAGCCAAAAAAAAGAGGTTTTCACTTTTTCAGATGTCTTAGAGGTCGAAAGTTTGAAAGAAAAAAGGGGCACGTATCCCAGCTCGGTCGCATCGCTCTCTCGCGGTATAGGCGTATAGCACTCATGCATTCCGCTAAAACTTATAATAGACCGCGCCAACAGCTCGGTTGACCTGCGAAACCGACATTGTCGGTCTTGCACATAGGCGGGCCTTTTATGGCGAGGAGGGGGCGGCTGCAAGCGCCCCTCGAGAATTTTGAAATTACCATTATTCGGGCAGTGATGTGGCCAAATGATCTAAATAAGTATCTTTTGATGACGAAATTACATTGTTACTAGATATGCAGTGTCAAAATTGTTAGTTCTAGTCAGGCCACCCACATTAAAGATGTAAATTTGTAAACTGACTTTACATGCATTTGATTTACGAAAAGAACAGACAATTTTTAAAATCTTAATCTAAAACCTAACAATAGAACAGTAATCAAATTTATTTATTTATTTATTCAAACATATATTTACACAGGATAAAAACAATCGTATCAGCAATTCTGTATTTTTTTATATTTTTTGTCAGGGGAAGAGCATTCCATGGCTTTCTCCAGAACGGTAGCAATGAAAGGATGACATAGTCCCTCGAGGGTGAGAGGGAAGATCTTTCAAGCTCTGAGAAAGCCGCCGATTGAGAGGTAAATAATCATCGGATTGACCCGCAGCGTCTGTAAACTAACATCGAATCTTCCGCGTGGGTCTAAAGCAACGGCTTACACTGGATTCAAGTCAACCAACATTTCTTCCTCTTCTATACTTTAAAGGGACTCGTGTGACATTGGTTTGAAAAAGAGAAGATAAAGAATGTCCCATTGCTTATGTGAGATCAAATATTTTCCCTTTCTACAAGCTTAGGCGTACGGGGGGGGGGGGGGGGGCTAGGAGGATGCAGCCCCCGAAACTGTTGAAAGTGCCAGTGTTCGGGCAAGGAGGCGGTCTATTTATATTTTTAAAAAATTATATAGTATGTTTTTATGACAAAACTACATCAGCAATATAAAAAAAATGTTTTCTCGAAAGTTGATATGCGGACACGAGACGTCAACCCCTGGCAACGCACATTATTTAGCTAAAGGGATTGAAATTTTGAATCAAACATATGCTATTTGAATGACATGAAAATAATTTATTTCAAATATAGATGAAAATATAATTCAAATCATTTGAATAATGAAAATAGAATGAAGCATATCATGCTTCATTTGACAAAATGAAAGGTCTCCATGAGGGATTATCGATTCTGATGATTGATCATCAATCAATTATCTATGGCAAACTTACTTTTGAGTTGTTACGTTGGCTGAAGACGGGCGAACAATTCATTTCAATTGCAATAGGTCGTATAATCTTGGGCCTTGCCATGGCCTAATTCTTATATTCGATTTTCGATTTCTTGTCAATTCCATGACCACGCTTGTTATTCATATTTTAGAAATATAATTTGGTTGACAGTTGAAAGCTATATGAGTTATTCTGTCCGCCAGACCGCAGATTCGAAGCGACGATGTAAGAACTAAAATGGTTAGAATCAATATATCCAAACAATTTAGGAAATTGTATTTTTTTCTTTCCTGTTAGCAGTATGGTATTTTGTTCTTTACTTTTACTTTCTTTTTTTTTTTATCTTGCTCAACATCGGAAACGTCCATCTTTAAGAAGGGCTGGGGTAGATGACTTTGGTTTGTGTAGTGTTAGGTCCCATGTTGGCCTGGAGATCAACTCTATTAACCCTCAGAATCCCGCTGGGATCGATGCTCATGAAACAGGTGAATCTACGTCATCGAGATTACATCTCCCTCATCCGTGGTCGAGACCGACTGCCAGACATTCTTGTCATCGTTTTCTTCCATGATGTTGGCCTACGGTCATCAAGTCGTCTGGGCTTTGTTGATAATGATGTTTTTAATCATGTGGTTGTCTTTCCTCTCCCTCCTCCTCCCCCTTCTCCTTCTCATATTTTCCTTTCTCTCGATCTGTATCTCTTTATTTCTCTCTCTGTCTCCCCCACTCTCTCTCTCTCTCTCTATCCGTCTCTTTGTGTCTCTATTTCTCTGATTTTTTGTCTATCTGAACGCCTCTATCTCTCCATCTCTGCCTGTCTCTCTCTCCCTCTCTCTCTCATTTATATCTTGCTTTCTCCTTCTCCCCTCCTTCATCGACCTTTATTTTCTTTGTTTTTTAGTTCGCTCTCGATCTCTTTAACTTTCCCTTGTTTCGTTTATTTTTCACTGGGTGAAGAAAAGAGGAAGAAGAAGATGAAGAAGAAGTAAAGGACGAAAAAGCAGTATAGAAGAGGGAAGAGGCGGAGGAGTTGGAGGAGGAGGATGAGGAGGAGAGGAAGAAGAAGAGGAAGGGAAAAGAAGAAGTAGAAGAAGAAGAAATATCAGAAGAAGACGAAAAGGAAGAAGTCTAGATAGAAGAATCAAGGGAGAGTGATAAGAAGTTGCATTTGACTACCTGATGCATAGTGATGGTGCGTGTTCACATTGCCACCAGCGGCAATGTCACAACCACTTCTACAATCATATCTATCCTTTATTTACTGCCTATATGATATTAGTGATAAACGAATAGGCCTATTCATTTTTTCTCTCACATCTATAACCCTTTTCAATGCTACAGTTATCCATCGTCCATCTATTCCTCTCGTACTAATATTAACCACGCAAATGCTTCGTAAGGCGCTAACAAATCAGGACATACGATATTTTTGTTCGTACAGGCAGCTCTCTATTAATCGTATGACTCATTGTTTACTTTCATTTTTTTTAATTGTCCGAAATATCTTTGCAATCTGCCCTTTTATATTAGTTCTTCTTCGTGTTCTAATGAAAAATATGTGTCAATGTAATTTTATTTAACCGAATCAATCTATCGATGGTTCTCTATATCACTTCAAAGTTTGTTGATGCGCCCTCAAATTCGAAGGGAATTCATCGAAAGCCTTTAATGAAATGCTTTCAGGGTATCGAATTAGTGTTTTATCGTAACTATCTTAAAGAATAGTCAGATGCCAAACTCTTTATTTTCCACTGCATAAATCCTATAAACTTCTAGAAAGTTATTTCTTGGCCATTTCTGTTCCTCGGAACCCGACTTTGCCTTTAAAAATAAAAAATGTCCAGCCAAAAGGGATTCCTGTGTTTAAGTTGTTTATCCGTGGATATCGGGAGCTAAACAAAGGGTCATACTGATCTCTAGCCCGCATAGCATAACTCTGACTCATCGGTCTCTCTGCTAGTCCAGTCTGGGGGCTATTCTTGGAGTCCAGGGCTGGGACTAAAAAACAAACTCACCATCTATCACAAACAGAGCTTTTATGGGTATTGCAAACAGACAGAAAAAAAGGTTGAGTGCGAATGAAAAGCATGAATGAACGAATGGTGATAAACATCTGACGATGTAATGGTGGGCGGCCATGGAAGTAGGAAGATGACGCAGTTGCTAGGCAACAGTTTGGAGATGACGAATAGTAACGATAATATATATTTTATTTATATGTTTCTTGGTTTCAGATTAGCCTATTGGAAAATGACATTAGTTTTTTGTAGGGCGGTCATATCAACCCAACCTCTAGAGATGTTTGAGTCGCTTGCAAAGTGGTTAAACAGAGCACTGAGGAAGCAAATTTAAGTGTTTTGCATCTTGCCATTATCCCCGAAATTTTTCTGTTTTATACTATGTTATGTTATTATATGTTATGTTATTTTTGTCTGTTTGTTTGTTTATTTTGTTTTTATGCTGATTCAGGCCACTCTGTATAAACATTCGTGAATACAATTAAAAGTTATTACAAAGAAATTTATTAAGGAAACTAGTACCGGGAGTGGGCGTTGAAGGGATCAGGATGCGGTTACTATATATGCAACAAATAAGAGATGAATGAAGTAAACAAAATAAAGAATTAGTTGATGGGAAACGTAAGGATGCCAGAGTATAACCGGAGAGGTGGAAGAGTATAACTTTACTATTAATGTAATAGCGCTACTGAGAAGCAAAGTAACCACGTGTGTGTCGGAGAGATGATAGAAGAGTGTTGCTTTTTAGGTCGGTATTTGATTTAAATCAGATTCATCATTGTCCTAAAGAGTTCTTCGACATACAGGCAATTTATTGTTTAAAAAAATATATGAATGAATATCTCTCCTAAACTGAAAGAAGAAAGAGAGCCAGTGCACGCAAGGAAAGGTGACAGCTTGAGACAAATGATGTACACGTACCGTATATTATAAACGATACTAATGTGTTTATATTACACTCCATGTAAGTCCCTAATTGGTTTAAATTAATGGAGACGCGTCTTGGGGGGGGGGGGGGCTTGGGTTTGTAGGATCGGGGAGATTCTCTTGATAAGAGGAGCAGAACCTATCCTGCAATGCCTAACTTTCTTCTCATTTGTTTCCATCTACTGTATTCTCTTCCCTATAATCGATTCTTTCTCTATAATAGGGAAACTCGTACTCATATATTGATGTTCTTTCACTTTCAGTAACTTATGTTTTTAAGTTTGTGTTGGGAACGCCCCCCCCCCCCCCCTTAGCAATTGCTAAGGGAGGGCGTTCCAAACACAAACTTTGCTTTCCGGGTTTTCGCCTACTTATATTTTCTGAATTATGTACTGTATTGTACTCTGTGTTCGCCACCTTGCTACACATCCTTTGTATAACACATTGAACCGATGAGAAGGGAATAAATATTAATTTTAATCAGTCAATCAAGAATGGAGTACAACAGAGTACATTTTTGTCATGATGTGCAAAATGTATTCATCATTATAAAATTTATATGCAGAGTAGGTCACCACCAAGGCTTCATAAGCTTCAAACACGGCGAAGAGGAAACTTTTGTTCAGTTACAATTAACTTCAACCTCCCGGAAGATGAATACACACATCAAAAGCAATTATCAGATGAATAAATCTGGAGCAGAAGAGAGACAAAAGAAAATCAATAAATCTTATTAATCTTCAAAGAGGACTTCGTCTAGACAATCGAGACCGCACTGGTTTCCATAAAATGCGATGAAAGAACTGCTATCGTGAGAGACATCATTGATATATGTAACAGCCAGTGGCGTATCCACTAAAATAGGGTGGAGGAGCCAGCATACCTCCCTCCCGTTTGATCAGGAAATAAAGTAATAAAAAGGTAATAAGAAAAAACCCATAACAGTTTTTATTAGAGCAGTGTATAAGTTGGACGTAGTGTGCCTTTGATTACAGGAGATTGATTTGCATATTTCAAACATTTTTGAGTCATAATCCATAGGGGGGGGGGGGGGGGTTGCGTGCATAATACACTTCTTGTTCATGAATGTCTGGATACGACACTGTCTCTGTTTTCATGATGGGTGGGTTTCCCTCATCTTTGCCTCAATTATTCAAGCTTTATCTTTACTGGTCATGAAACTAACTATTACAAAGTAGACCATTAGACTGCAATAGACAGCCATAAAACATTTCGGTTGTAGTATTTTCACGACAGCCCTATCTTTTGTCCCACTCGATCAGTTTCACGTACAATGGACGAGGGTTGTGGGGTGGTCCTGATAATTTTGCAACGTTGAAATGTGCAGGAGGGAGGCAGGCAATACCAACCAAGGGCATTTTGTCAGATTAGAACCCTCCAACATCGTTGACAAAGTCAATTTCGTTGGATGAGGGGGTGTTTGGACAGTCAATGCCAAAGTAGTTTACCTTTTAGGAAACAAAAGAATCCTCAAATTTCCTTTATTAAAATGGATGGAGGATGGGAGTTTTCATTGGTTTTAGTTTGGTTTACTACTACTACTACTACTACTACTACTACTACTACTACTACTACTACTACTACTACTACTTATTATTATTATTATTCCGTTCTTGTACTAACGTCTCTATGCGCTTCCAAAGGACTTTGGATATTATTACCCCAGCTTTAGCTCCGGAAGCCGCAGCGCTCATTTCATTCAAGGGATATATCGTACCAGGTATCCACTTAATACACCTGGGTTGAGTGCGGCAAATGTATGTTAATGTCTTGCAAAAGGACGTTAGTGCTGCGGCAGGGGTTCGAACTCTGTACCTTGTTACTGTAGTTCACAGTCCGGAGACTCATCCACTGGACCACAACACAATAGACAGATAGAGAGAGAGAGAGGGGGCGGGGGTGGTTGACGAAAGATGAAGATGGATTAAAAGGGGGACAGGACAAAAATGGTGCACACGAAGTAACGAAGATATGGAAAGAAGGATATTCCATGTGGGGGTGGGGAAGGGATATATATATATACATATATATTTAAATTTTTAGCTCTACATCATAGCATAGCAAAACATTTCATTTGCCTGTATTAATGGAGAAACGTAGTTATACAAGGTCGCACGGAAGTGTGAATTAAGTCATTATCGACCTCTTGCCAAGCCAGTGTTTATTCAAATTTGATGAGTGTACCTAATTTGAATTGAAGGGTACGGACGGTATTCAAAATGATATTAAAGCGAGGATAATAGTCTTTATTCTATAGCCCCTCTACCAAAGGGCAACCTAACAGGCTACTCATTTTTTTCATCTCGTGTCAGTTTCAAAGAGGTGTGGAATTTGAAAGGGAGATGACACTGCGTTGCACTTTGAATTTTGTTGGTGTAGCTTGGAAAAAGCCATTTGAAATTCAAACACCAACATTAAACCAACCTTTGTCAAACATTTGGTCTTCCGTTCGACAGGTTCGTAGCCATTGGTTCATACATGTCTCATAATGACAATCGTTTATTTCTTTCATCCTGTCTCGCGGGGTTCTTATTGCACCCTCCTCAGTTTTCGTGATTCTTTTCTGCTACTGTCCTTTATTTCGCTAAAGTGCTTTGTTCTTTTCATATACTCTCTTTTTCTTCCCTGTTTATGTACTCTTTCTCCTTTTGTACAATCTACCTCTTTCTGTTGTCTTCTTGTTTTCATATCCTCCTTTTCTTGTTCCTCTCTCTCTCTCTCTCTCTCTCCTCCTAATCACACGGGTTTTTCTTGTGTCTTCATCTTCCTTTCATTCTTTGCATTTGTCTTCTTCTTTTTCATCTTTCCCTTGATTTATTTCTTCTTCTCGTCCACCTCATATTTTCCGTCGTATCCCGTCTTTCCACTCACTTTATACAGTTTTATAAATCTACTTACTTTCCCAGTTCTCGTAGTGTTCTTCCATTCTATCTTTTTCCCCAAACACGGAGAAATAGCCGAAAAGGAAGAAGTAAAATATGAAGGAAAAAAGGGAGAAAAAACGGGAGAGAATCAAGAGAAAGAGAATGCGGAGGAGGGGGGGGGGGGGGGATAAAATGGATTACACACATATTGAACATCTATTTTGTACTGGAAATATATGGATATGATTAGACCTTGCATATACCACCAGCCTCCAAACAATGTTAGACCTATACAATTATTCAAGCAAACCAGATCTAACCATTCTAATCGTTTTATCTATAAAGGAAATGCGAAGGACACTGGGTCACGGAATGGCTGCTGTGACACAGACATAATTTCAAATAAAGTCAGGAAGAGATCTGTCTTTTTTTAATAGCTATACTCAACTATTGTTTATCTATACAATGTTATGACTAGACCGGCAGTCATAGGCCTAGGTGTGAGTTTGCTTTATCGCATAAAAATCTAAAAATAACATTTTGATTCTAAAACACGCTACAGTCATTCCGAAACTCAAAAAATATAAGCTGCGAATAAAACAAGGGCTCATTAAAAAGCGTAGGCAGTATCACGGTAAACCAAAGGTACTTTAAGCACTTATACAATTCTCCTTTACATTGGGATCCTCCCCCCCCCCCCCCCCAAGAAAAAGGAAGAAACATTGAGCGAAAGTAATACAGATTAAACATGTAGATATAAAGGGAACTTTGCTTGTGCAACGCCACTTATAATACAATTCATTTTAATATACATAATGCCAGGCAGGGGCGGATCCAGGATTTTGTAAAAGAGGGGGCACAGAGCCGGAAAAGTACACAATTAAAGGGTTTTTTCTTCGTTGTGTCCTTAAGGTATGCCAGTTGGGTTTCAAAAGAGGGGGCACGGGCCGGTTTTCCCCCTATGTATATCTGCCATTGCTAGGCGCTATATTAAAGTTTCAAAGTTAATTGATTTCCACGTAATGTGGCTTTTACATTTATTAACAGTAGAGCAAGAACATAACAATTATATGCATAGACATAAACACAACAGGACATAATTCAATACACTTGGGTATGACTCACATTTATAAAGCAATTGGTATGATGTATAAATTGTAAAGGAAAACATATTCGCGATGTTACAACTGTAAATTGCCATTTGGTCCAATGCCAATCGTCTTATTGCCTTTTGTCAAAACCAAAATCGTTATTATTACATGTCTAACCATTAACTCGTCTTAGATCAAATGATTACTGGGCCATATGAAAATCAGACCGCATTACAGACGAATTCGGTATGTTTGGACAACGTGGTAGACCAAATGAATAACCATGATAACAGACAATGCGGGTGTGGACGAAACTTAAATAGACTATATACTAGATACATTGGATTTATACCAAATGGCAATATATACATCAGGGCCCTCTTGCATAAAAAGTTGCGTTTAATCGCAACTCGAAAAATTAAACGCAATTCCCAAATACGCGATCCTGATTGGCTGAAAAACAAGTTGCGTTTAATCGTTTGAGTTGCGATTAAACGCAACTTTTTTTATGCAAGAGGGCCCAGGACTGTGAAATAACAATAATTATTTCCTTGTTAAAAATTTGATCAGCAAGTGGAAATGAATCTTAGACTTCCTTCATTGCAGTACTACTGAGTATCATGATTTTTTAATCAAACGGCGACATTTTGTGTTGTTCTCATTCTAAACAGTCCCAGTAGGTCATTGTGTTTCCTTGGTCAGTCTCGCTTGACCTATTGATTTCTCGTGTAAAATGACCATTCGAAAGTGAATGTGTCTGACCACGTCTTGAATGAGTCATTCCTCAAATGGGCAGTCTAGGTCTAGACTAGAGCGATGATAATGCAAAATCCTTATCAAAGATCTACTGCACTATATTTAATCCTGAAATATGAATAATTAATAAGAAAAAGCAGGAAATTAATTTATCAGATTTGATTGGAGTTACTATAACTTTTTTTAAATACATAATTAGCAAGATATTAAATATGACCCCCCAAAAAAACAACCAACAACAACAAACAAACAAACAATAAAAAAGTGAAAATAGACATTTTGGAAACTTGATGAATTATGCAGAAATATTGAAAATTAAGAAAACAAGAAATTAAGACTGTAGAACTTTAACGAGATCGAAACATATACAGTGTACACACATGAAAACCGGGGAAACAAGAGGACAAAACAGCAAAGAAAATGCGTACATATACATTCACTAATAAAGCGTTACGCGCATGCGAAACGAAAGGATGGTTGGTTGGTTAGTGTTGGTTGGTTCTTGTTATGATGGCGCTCCTCAATCTCTTCAGATTATTCGCGCCAGTCACTTTCGTAGGTTTGGCGTAGGCTTCGGAAAGCCCACGAGCGACTTTTGTTGTTTGAAAATAGTGTTATTAATGATCATCATTAGCAAGGTAAGATGTTAGTATCCCATCTCGTAAGTTAGAAAGCTGTCGATCGTGATTACTCGTAATTATTCGCTATAATATGAAGATACGCAAGCAATCAATCGGAAATTTAAAAAAAGGACTTAATATCAATTGTTCATGGAAAAACAATTATATAATATGAGCATACACCAGCAATCAATGGAAAATAATAGACGGGAATTAATTCCAATTGTTCATGTGTGTGTGTGTGTGTGTGTGTGTGTGTGTAATTGGGATTTTTTTACAGACGTGTATCAATTAGATATGATTATTTACGTCTGGGGACGGCGTATCCAATCGGGGGGGGGGGGGGCAAAAGGGCAGACTGCCCCCCCCCCCCGACAACTTTTTACCCAAACCCAATTTTACGCCATAGCCTTTAACGTCAGTTACGTCACCATCCGATAGACGTGACTCCGTCTGGAACCTGTGTCCGCTGAATCAGTTTATAACTTCCATTTTTAGCTGGATTACAGGCGCACGCCACAACGCCCTGTGTGTGTGTGTGTATGTAATTGGGTTTTTACAGACGTGTATCAATCAGATATGATTATTTACGTCTGGGACCGACCTTAAAGGTCACCATCCGAAAGACGTTACTCAGTCTCGAACCTGGGTCCGCTGAATCAGTTTATAACTTCCACTGGTAGCTGGATTACAGGCGCACGCCACAACGCCCTGAAATTACGAAACTCTTTGCCACAAGATGGCGCTAATGCAAAAAAAAAAGTTACAGTACACTATCATCGAACATCTTTGAGTTTGATGCTTGGAATTATATACATGTACAATATTCAAATTAACAGCAACCCGAAGATATATTGAATTTCCAGGCCAAGATATATAAAACGTATAGAAACAAAGAAAGTTGTTGATGATGATGATGATGATATTTTTTTTAAAGTCACATGCTTTATTTATTGAATCAAACAACGACATAAAAGCATGTAAAAATAACGTTGAAGCCTAGGCCACTATCTGAATACTCAGAACAGAACAAGGCGGAAAATAATACACAGATACATTTACACAGAACAAATGACAGAGAATGACAAAATATAAACAAACATTTCATGTGCAATTGTCCATTAGCATAATTATGCTACTTTGTTTCAAGTGAAACATATTGTAATATTACATTATCATTTAAATATTATATACAGAAATAAAATAATGATAATTGTTTAGTTAAAATACTGTACCATAGGGACAGTCATTCAGGTCTTGTTTATGATTTGACAGGTTTATGGGTTTACATGTTACATGTTTGTTGTAGACCAATATTAAAAGAGAAATATCATCACATTGAGAGCCCGGAGGTCGATTTCGACCAAGGGGGGGGGGGGGGGGGGGGGGACAGAGGAGAAGTAGTAATAATACAAAATTATAATGATAATAATGGTGATGACGATGATACTGATGTTAATAATAATGATAATAATAATAACAATAATAATAATAATAATAATAATGACGATGATGATGATGATGACGATGATGATAATAATAATAATAATAATAATGATAATAATATCAATAATGATAAAAATATTAATACTACTAATAATAGTAACAATAATGCTCTTTAGTCCATAAGTTAATATATTTCCCACAACAATAAAAATACATGTACATAATGGTCGACATATATTTTACCCTATATAGTCTATATAGCCTAATCAGTATTGATACTGATTTTCCCGAGGGCCCTGCAATTAGTATTATCCCAGCACTGCCAGGTTCCCAATTAATACATCTGGGTGGAAAGGACAATAAGTGAGTAAAACACAATTTTAAAGGATGTAAGCACCAAGCGAGGATCGAACCCAGAACCTTTTTGTATTATATGAGAGTCAAGACCCTCCACCAGTATACCACACTATTCCACATAACTGTACTACAATTTTACATAATCCTCTTGTTCAAAGCTATCTTCCATTGTACATGGGTGTGATATTAATTTTCTTGACGGAATTGCACAAGCCTGCAGCAGTTTGAGTGATCACGTGTTTAAGTGATAGGATTAGGTTCACCTCAAAGTAACGAATAAAGAATAGCACATTAAAGAGAAACATAAGATTTGTCCCGCTAGACAGCTTGCCCGTTCGTTGTCCTTGTATAGCTTTCAAAGATGTAGGAAGCTTATTGCCCTTTGTAATGATACCAAAATTCCTACTTTACTCAATTTCATGAAAGAAAATCATTGTAAAATAAAGATGAGTTTCCTATTAGTCCTTTACGTTTCTGTTCCTCATTGCTTTACTATTGTTTAATGTTAAAGTAAGCAAAGATTCTGTGCAAATCTGTTATTTTCACCCCGAAATGTCTACCGTAGAATATAATAATTCCTAAATATTTAGAATGCTTGATTCATGCTGTGAACATTGATATAATTTGACCACCAATGTTGTCAATGAAAACACCTAGTCTGATTCTCACATACAAATTTTATGTGACATCGGCACCTTAAGAGTTAAACTTTCCACCAGGTTCTCTTGGAATATGTCATTTATATAATAATAATATAATAGCTGTTTCTTTCATAGCGCCTTACCAGTTACAATGTAACCGACCAAAGCGCTTACAGTATTATTACCCCGGTCACTGGATTCAGTTGCGATTCTGCACATTACAGTGCACATTCTCCACTCCTCTGGGGGAGCATTCCAGCCGGTCGCCTGTTTCCAAGCGCGCACATGCTAATCCAAACACAATGACGTTCGCATCCTCCCGGATACCCATTTAACACCTGGGTGGAGAGGATCAATGTAGATAAAATGCCTTGCTCAAGGGCATTATTGCCGTGCCGGGGTTAGAACCCACGACCTTTGCATTCCCAGTCAAGTGATTGAACCACTCGACTACGACATATTCAGAGTAAACTTTGTTTGATTTTGTGTCCTGGGCCCTCTTTCATGAAACTTGTTATCAGTAACAAGTTACAATAAATGCTACAAGCTACTGAAATCAAGTCATTTGATTGACTAAGAGCAAATTTGTTATAGATTTTTTGCACTTTTGATTGATAGCAAATTTTATGAAACAGGGCCCTGCAGGGCTGTATTCAAGAATTTAAATTTGTTGAATGGAGCTATTTACGTTAGCAGGCTAAAACAATAATATCTACCTAGTAAAATTTCGAGTGACTTCACTACTATTAATCGCTACCAATTGCGATTACCGTACATCCATTTGTTCTTATAACATAATGATGATACATCTGTAATTATGCGCAGTTGGGATTCACGAGTTAGGCTTTACGCTTAGAGGTTCTGTGATAACTCCTTGGGGTAACCAAAAATTGAACGTAACCCAAACCCTAAACCCGACTCGAGTTCTAACACTATGCGTAATCAAAGGACGGTATGCTACCCTGGTGACCCGACACGTGCTCCGCCCCGGTGACATTCGCTCCAGACTATATTTTTGATGAATATATAGGGTTAGGATTAGGGTTGCAACCTGGTTTCAAATAAGGTTTACGGTATTAGCCTGCTTGCCTCGGTTGAAGTTGAAAATTCGGTTAGTCTACTCTCTCTTAACCACGTCAGTCGCCTGGGACTATATTTCGTCAACGGTATATTGTTAGGATTGGGGTTGCACTTAGAATTTAGATATGGCTTAGGGTTTGCAACGATTTAAGTAGAAATAAAAATCGCTTACTAATTAAATTGACCGCAGAGCAATATATTGCACACGGAGCATGTGTCGTAGAACTGTCACCGGAATTACCAAATTACAATGATGCCATAATTATTTTCAAGTCTCCTCTGCATAACATCGATCATCTTGAAGACATACTCTTATTGGGGCTCCACCTGAATGGTGTAGTAGTTGTATCCAGACTTCGGGCGGAGGCCTGCGATGGGGGCGTTGGAAATGACGCACCGAAAGTCTTCCCCTTCAAACCCGGTGGCAAAAGACATGCAGTTTGGAATCGTCACGCACATACGAATGCAGTCAAATTGACTATGAACGGTGACGTTACGAATGATGTATTCTGGGTTTGGTATGCTGTTGCTCTGTGACAACAGTGACGACGAGCTGTGCACTTTATAGGGCAAATATACATACATTGTAGGTTAGTTATGACACAAGGGCAAAACATATTTTGCGACGGAACACCACAACAGTTGTATAAATAATTAAATATGTACATGTATAAATAAATATTAAATCCGGTGATGGTATGCATTTTCGCACCTACTCATCAGAAGTATTTATAAACGTTGACAAGATCTAAAAACTAGCAAAATATCTGCAGTGTCAGGGGAAAATTAATAACAGTTGTGTTAAATTTTCTTAAGTACTGTCCTCCACTCATAAACGAATTTCAAATGATTGAAAATTGTCATTAATAAAGTCTCTTTCAAATTCATATCTTAGAGTCATTACCATATCACGTTGATGATTCGGTAGAAAAAAGGGGGTTAAAGCATTGAATGTACTTTATTCTTTGTTGTTGAAATTAGCGTAACGAATAAAGGTAGGGTTTGAGGGTCAAGTCTTCCAACCCCAACCCCAACCCCCAACCCCAACCCCCCCCCCCCCCCGCTCACAGGCAAGCTAACGTCCCTAAAGAAAAAATCAGAAGAAAAAAGAAATCATCTACATACCCTTCTTCTCACAGATAAATCCATGTGTTTCGTTGCATCGATCCTCCTTCCAAGACGTGTAGTTATCACTGCTCTGAAGCTGAACGCACCCTGATCCACTCTGGACACTGTCGAGGTTCGAATAGCTCAAAGAATCTCCGCTCATCCAGGCAAACTCTCTTCTGTTTATACTCCAGTTTCCATGGCGTGCCAGGCCAATCCAGTAGCTCACATTACCTTTGGTTTACAAAGAATGATTTAACAGGTGGTATGTGCACGATGATGTGATTATTCAGTTGATATTTATTGGAATAAATTAACAAAAAGATCAAATTATCACATTCTGTATATCAAATGGGAATATTTTTTTAGGTAAGCCGCTAAAAAGAAACACTTCAATGGGATAAAGGTGGGGATTAAAGATTGTGTTAAGACTTACGAGGCTGCATGAGGATTCATTGTGTGCGGGAATGAAGCTAACGGTAATAATCTTAACGGGAATAACGCAGCAGCTGACACAAAGATGGGGTACTGAATCTTTAACCCAACTTGCTAGGGGCTACTAGTCAAGAAGCCAAGGTCTAAGATATCATTTTATCGATTTACTTCGGAAGAGGAGGCGAGGAGGTGAAATGCTGGATCTCGTAACCCGATCTCCTCTGACATGTCTGAAGGACGAGGAAAAACACCAAGACCCGAGATATCGTCGTTCTTTGGACGAGGATACGAGAAGCCTTGATCCTAAATCTCGTCAATTGGACTTCCTTTGGACGAGGGGGCATGATTAGATATTCATGAAATTCAAATTAGCATTTATTTTCTTCCATTAATTTTGACGATATTCACCATCTGTTCAAATAGTACAATTTACATGTATATACAGTAAGATGGATATAAAAAAAAGAACTTGCATTACAAGGAAGAAGGCGCGATCTCAATAAGCACACGCTTGTAGCCGGTACGCCTGAATACACAGTACACAAATACAATATAAATTAATACAATAAAGGAAGAAAGGGACATATACTTGAAGAGAGGGGGAGAAGAGGCGAGAGAAGTAGAGAAAAGGGATGAGAGAGGAGAGTAGACAGAGAGGGAAAGGACTGCAATGTAATAATAATTGAGTCACAGCGTGATGGTCTGGGAACTATACAGGAAGCCACCATTATTATTGTTAGTATTATGACATGCATGAATGATACGATGGCAATATATAGAGTACAGTGTCGAAATATCTCGGTTCTTCCTTCCCCCACAAAGAAAGTCTGGTTAACGAGATTCAAGATCTCAGTTTTACTCTTCTCACACAAAGAAAGTCTGGTTGACGAGATGCAAGATCTCGGTTTCACTCTTCTCACCCAAAGAAAGTCTTGTTCACGAGATTCAGGATCTCGGTTTACTCTTCTCACCCAAAGAAAGTCTGGTTGACGAGATTCAGGATCTCGGTTTCACTCTTCTCACACAAGAAAATCTGCTTGACGAGATGCAGGATCTCGGTTTCACTTTTCTCACCCAAAGAAAGTCTGGTTGACGAGATTCAAGATCTCGGTTCACTCTTCTCACCCAAAGAAAGTCTGGTTGAAGAGATTCAGGATCTCGGTTTCACTCTTCTCACCCAAAGAAAGTCTGGTTGACGAGATTCAAGATCTCGGTTTCACTCTTCCCACCCAAAGAAAGTCTGGTTGACGAGATTCAAGATCTCGGTTCACTCTTCTCACACAAAGAAAGTCTGGTTGACGAGATTCACGATCTCGGTTTCACTCTTCTCACCCAAAGAAAGTCTGGTTGACGAGATTCACGATCTCGGTTTCACTCTTCTCACCCAAAGAAAGTCTGGTTGACGAGATTCAGGATCTCGGTTTCACTCTTCTCACCCAAAGAAAGTCTGGTTGACGAGATTCACGATCTCGGTTTCACTCTTCTCACACAAAGAAAGTCTGTTTGACGAGATTCAGGATCTCGGTTTCACTCTTCTCACCCAAAGAAAGTCTGGTTGACGAGATTCAGGATCTCGGTTTCACTCTTCTCACACAAAGAAAGTCTGGTTGACGAGATTCACGATCTCGGTTTCACTCTTCTCACACAAAGAAAGTCTGGTTGACGAGATTCACGATCTCGGTTTCACTCTTCTCACACAAAGAAAGTCTGGTTGACGAGATTCACGATCTCGGTTTCACTCTTCTCACCCAAAGAAAGTCTGGTTGACGAGATTCAGGATCTCGGTTTCACTCTTCTCACACAAAGAAAGTCTGGTTGACGAGATTCACGATCTCGGTTTCACTCTTCTCACCCAAAGAAAGTCTGGTTGACGAGATTCAGGATCTCGGTTTCACTCTTCTCACCCAAAGAAAGTCTGGTTGACGAGATTCAGGATCTCGGTTTCACTCTTCTCACCCAAAGAAAATCTGGTTGACGAGATTCACGATCTCGGTTTCACTCTTCTCACACAAAGAAAATCTGGTTGACGAGATTCACGATCTCGGTTTCACTCTTCTCACACAAAGAAACTCTGTTTGACGAGATTCAGGATCTCGATTTCACTCTTCTCACCCAAAGAAAGTGTGGTTGACGAGATTCAGGATCTCGGTTTCACTCTTCTCACACAAAGAAAGTCTGGTTGACGAGACTCAGGATCTCGGTTTCACTCTTCTCACACAAAGAAAATCTGGTTGACGAGATTCACGATCTCGGTTTCACTCTTCTCACCCAAAGAAAGTGTGGTTGACGAGATTCAGGATCTCGGTTTCACTCTTCTCACCCAAAGAAAATCTGGTTGACGAGATTCACGATCTCGGTTTCACTCTTCTCACACAAAGAAAATCTGGTTGACGAGATTCACGATCTCGGTTTCACTCTTCTCACACAAAGAAACTCTGTTTGACGAGATTCAGGATCTCGATTTCACTCTTCTCACCCAAAGAAAGTGTGGTTGACGAGATTCACGATCTCGGTTTCACTCTTCTCACACAAAGAAAGTCTGGTTGACGAGATTCACGATCTCGGTTTCACTCTTCTCACACAAAGAAAGTCTTGTTGACGAGATTCACGATCTCGGTTTCACTCTTCTCACACAAAGAAACTCTGTTTGACGAGATTCAGGATCTCGATTTCACTCTTCTCACCCAAAGAAAGTGTGGTTGACGTGATTCAGGATCTCGGTTTCACTCTTCTCACGCAAAGAAAGTCTGGTTGACGAGATTCAGGATCTCGGTTTCACTCTTCTCACACAAAGAAAGTCTGGTTGACGAGATTCACGATCTCGGTTTCACTCTTCTCACCCAAAGAAAGTCTGGTTGACGAGATTCACGATCTCGGTTTCACTCTTCTCACACAAAGAAACTCTGTTTGACGAGATTCAGGATCTCGATTTCACTCTTCTCACCCAAAGAAAGTGTGGATGACGAGATTCAGGATCTCGGTTTCACTCATCTCACCCAAAGAAAGTCTGGTTGATGAAATGCAAGATCTCGGTTTCACTCTTCTCACCCAAAGAAAGTCTGGTTGACGAGATTCACGATCTCGGTTTCACTCTTCTCACACAAAGAAACTCTGTTTGACGAGATTCAGGATCTCGATTTCACTCTTCTCACCCAAAGAAAGTGTGGTTGACGAGATTCAGGATATCGGTTTCACTCATCTCACCCAAAGAAAGTCTGGTTGATGAAATGCAAGATCTCGGTTTCACTCTTCTTACCCAAAGAAAGTCTGGTTGACGAGATTCAGGATCTCGGTTTCACTCTTCTCACACAAAGAAAGTCTGGTTGACGAGATTCAGGATCTCGGTTTCACTCTTCTCACCCAAAGAAAGTCTGGTTGACGAGATTCAGGATCTCGGTTTCACTCTTCTCACACAAAGAAAGTCTGGTTGACGAGATTTCAAGATCTCGGTTTTACCCTTCACGCCTAAAAAAATCTGTTATTGATATTTAGGATTTCTGTTCCACCCTTCCAACACAAAGAAAGTCTTGTGGACAAGATTCAAGATCTCGATTTCATCATCATTCTCGCCAAAAGAGTTTGGTTGACGAGATTCAGGATCTCAGTTTCACTCTTCTCACACAAAGAAATTCAGGTTGACGAAATTCAAGATCTGTATTTCACCCTTCTCGCAAAAAGGATCTCGGTTCACCCTTCCCACTTAAAGAAAGTCTGGTTGACGAGATTTAATATCTTCTTCCCTTTTCATCTCTCGAGTCGGCCAAATGGTGAAATCTCGACTTGTCGTTATAAGAAAATTGAGGTGACGAGATTCAAACAATGATCAGTACACAGATAGGATCTCCTTTTATCGTCCTCTCGCTTTGTCAAGCCTACTTGACATTAACATATTTCGTCTCATTGACGGCACTTTGAAATGTTAGTACGTGTTACTTGTGCCTGTTGCCATGGGGCGTCACTGCAATTGTGTTATCACCTGTGCTAATTAATCATGTTAAGGCAATTAGCTCATACGCCAGTAATTCGAAGCAACATTTCAATTTGCATTTATTTTGTGCATCTGTCCCTTTCACATGATGCGTCAAAGACCGCGCAAAATCACCGACGCAGTCCTAAGTCAGCACGTTACGCCTCTTTTGCAATGGGCATCAAAGACTGGCACACACGAAGCGTTATTGGCTGACGGTAGGACCGCGTCAGTGACTTGTGCGGTCTTTTGCGCGTCATGAAAGTGTGATATCGTTTAAAAGGTGACTGCAAAATGAACACTGCAAACAATGTTTTTTTAACAACGGGCGTATGGATTACTTGCCGATTATTAAAAATAATTACTTGAAATATTTGTTCACCAGACCGATTCCTTCGTTTGAGGCAAAATTCCGAATTTGGTGATTACCCGGATTCTTTATTTTTTACATGTATAACGGAAACGGATTTAATTAATGCGGCATTAAGTTTAAAAGAAGGTAAAAGTCCAGGATATGATGATGTAGATACCAAGGTTTTGAAGAAATGTATACTTAATATTGTAGCACCAGTGTTAACTCATATTTTCAATGTATCTTTACAGACAGGATGCTTTCCATATGCTCTGAAAGTTGCCAAAGCCTTGCCAATATTCAAAAAGAGAGATAAATCATTGCTTACAAATTATCGTCCAGTGTCTCTTCTGTGTATTTTCAATAAAGTATTTGAAAAATTGATATATGCAAAGTTAATATCCTTTATCTGTAAACACAATATATTATATAATAGACAGTTTGGGTTTCGCTCTGGACATTCCACATCTATGGCTTTACTGGAGTTTACTGATATCTCAACACAGCTTTTAAAAATATTCATATTGGCTTTGGCATTTTTTTTTTATCTTTGGAAGGCATTCGATTCCATTGATCATAATATATTGTTGCAGAAATTGAAATTTTATGGTATAAGAGGAATTCCTTTAGAGTGGATAAGGAGCTACTTGTTTCATAGAAAACAGTTTGTATTAATGGTGTTAACTCTACATTTTTAACAATCTCGGAAGGTGTTCCTCAGGGGTCAATACTGGGTCCGCTTTTATTTTTACTCTATATCACCGATATTCAATACGTCAGCGAAAAAAATTTGTCCAGTTATATTTGCAGATGACACAAATCTTTTGTGTCAGGTAAAACTATCAGTGAAATATCAACTATAGTTTCTTCTGAATTACCTCTGGTATTCGGCAAACAAATTACTCAGTTTTCTTCAATCTAAATATTCTTAGTTGGTCTTCAGATCTGTATTTTATATATATATATAAATTACTTTTTTCCTTTGTTTCTAATTTCTATAAGAGATTACATTCTTTTTTTCTGTATGTCAATTTTTAAAAAAATTTTCATGTACATAGTAAATGCTGACAGGGTCGTTGTGGAAAGCAGTTCTGAAACTGACAATCTTACCCTGTATAAATAAAAATATAAAAATAAATAAGTAAACTGCCGTCACGTGCTCGATAGGGCTGGTACTGACGCAATCGAAATGACGCATCGTGTGAGCTGGGCTTAGAAAGAGAAGAAGACATTATTTACCACCAGTGAAATTGAAGATGAAACTGTTCTCTTCTGCCGTTTCAATGAAGACAAGATGAGCTCTTCTTTGGTGGCAGTAGTCCTTCGCTTGGTCTCGAGTACCATTAGTTCCGATACTCGTGAAATAACAGGAGGAATTGAACGTCGTATTTACACCGTTACAAACAGAATCTGTGATTAATATGTAAATAACATGAGGCCTGTAATATTGTAAAATCTGATGAGTGCTTTATCGAGAGAGTACTGCCATATTTTCTTCAGTACCCTTCTTTGATTTGCAAATGACTGAAAAGGCCTGCATGCGAGTGCAGCCTTAAAACGTTTTTGCATTTCAATTCAGAATGGCACTGGGATTCCAAGATAAAACTTCCCCATATAAAGTTACTTTGAAAGTAAAAAGACTATACGGGAACCTAATCATTTACAAGCAATGCTCTTTATTTAGGCTCCCTACATTTTACATTTTTCTTCTTTTGCCAGTCGTGAGTTCTTTTGAAATTGACAATTATACTTGTAAAATAACTTCTGAAAAATTGTTTTGATGTAAATGTGGAATGTGGAACAAATAAACTTCAAACTTCAAACTATAAGTTCTGTAGCAACTTCAGTTCTATCGATTCCCCCTACAATCTGCAAAACGTGCCATTTAACTTATAAAGTACGCTTTAGTACATACCTCTTTATCTATTGTAAAAAAAGATATACAAAATATTGTTTTTGTGAAAAGTACCAGTCAAAGATATCAACATATTCGCCATATTTCCAAAATCATATTTTCAAACTCTCAAAACAAAACAAAACAAATCAAAAATTAAGACATGATGAAGGGGAAGAAAGAGAAAAGAGGGATATATTAAGGTGGTATACACACCTCCAATGTTCCCTTCGCATAGGAATTGATAACTGTGATTGCAGCTAGTCTCGTTCCAGTGGTTCCATGGAGGTATCGTACTCACGCAGTCTGATATTACAATACCTATTTCCGTTTGAGGACTGTGCCAAACTGTTAAGTTCAAATGTGATCCATCCATCCAACGAAAAGTATGATTTCGCTGCTCCAGCCCAATCCAGTAGTTGCGCGTCTTGTTCTCAGCGAGGGCTAGGGCTCGAATGACACCATCTTCCTGCGATGACGTAATGTCCACCAGGTGAGAATTCGAAGCAAGAGCCGCGCACCTGATTCGCGCATCGTCACGTGACAAGGTGGAGGTTGATTCGATGTGGTAGCACGATAATCGACGACTGCGCTGGAATCCAGTGGGACATGCTTTGAATATCACAAAAGAAGAAGATGACGAAAAAGAAGAAGGAGACGAAGGAGAAGAAGAAGGAGGAGAATAAGAAGAAGAAAGAAGAAGAAGAAGAAGTGAAGAAGAAGAAGAAAAGAAGTGATAATGTGATAGTTGACCGTAATCTTTCTATTAACTGCAGAACACCTCACTATGCAGGCATCAGTACAATGTATGAGGATTAAGGTTAGGGTTAGGATCAGGGTCAGGTCAGGGTTAGGGCAAAGGTCAGGTAAGTGCTTTGGCGAAAGGTGCAGGGTTAGTGTTGTGTGGTGGAGTATACTGAAGTTGTCTGGAAGTGTATGTACCACTGTACGACCTACTTCTAATATTAATGTGGATATCAAATATTTAATGGTAAAACCAACCATCATTAAACACTGGCGTAGACATGGGCACAGGGCGCCATGCCCCCCTATTCAGCCATTAAAATAAAAGAGAGAGCGAAAAAGTGGGGGAAGTGAGAGAAAAATGCATAAAAATAGGGGGAAACTCTCCCTCCCTGCACCCACCCTGTTACGTACAGTGCAATATTACGTCCAAATAACTGAAAAGCAATCAGGGCGTCGAACTATAACTTTCCGCCTAAAAAAAGGGTATTGCGAGCCGTTTGCTTAAACGTCAGAGCTTTCGCGTTTCGCGCGGGAAGCGGGGAAATAACTCTCCTCTCCCTGAACCCACCCCTTATACATACAGTGAAATATTGCGTCCAATTAACTGAAAAGCAGTCCCGGTGTCGAACTATAACTTTCCACCTAAAAAATTGTTTGCTACGAGCCGTTTATCTTTCTCTCAAATTTGCTAAAACGTCACAGCTTTCGTGCTTCGCGCGGGAAGGGGACCCACCCCCACTCCATGCAACCATCCCTGTTACAGTGCAGTATTACGTCCAAATAACTGAAAAGCAGTCAGGGCGTGGAACTAACATTCCGCCTTAAAAAAAAGGTGCTAAAATGTCAGAGCTTTCGCGCTTTGCGCGGAAGGGGGAAACTCCCCCTCCCTCCACCCACTCCTGTTACATACAGTGTAGTATTACGTCCAAATAACTGAAAAGCAGTCAGGGCGTGGAACTAACTTTCGGCCTAAAAAATTGTTTGCTACAAGCTGTTATCTTTCTCTCAAATTTGCTAAAACGTCAGAGCTTTCGCGCTTCGCACAGGAAGGGGAAACTCCCCCTCCCGGCACCCATCCCTGTTACAGTGCAGTATTACATCCAAATAACTGAAAAGCAGTCCGGACGTCGAAAAAACTTTCCGCCTATAAAAGGTGCTACGAGCCGTTATCTTTCTCTCAAATTTGCTATAGAACGTCAGAGGTTTCGCGCTTCGCGCTGGAGGGGGTAAACTTCCCCCTCCCTGCACCCACCCCCTGGGGAGCACGCTTTGCGTGCTCATCACCAATTTCGTACTCTTCACGTGCTCATAACCGCCCCCACCCCCTCTAAAATGAAATCCTGGCTATACGGTTGGATCCTTCACGTCTGGCCCCCTACTGAAAAATCCTGGCTATACGCCTGTGAGTGTAGGTCATGGACATGTGAGCCAGGGATAATTCATGGACCGCGGAACGGGGAGGAGGCCTTGGGGCTAGGGGCTGCAGCCCCCCACTTTTTTTAGTAGACACGTCATTATTCAAGTGAAATCAAATCAGCTCCCCCCCCCCCCCCCCACTTTCAAAAAGTGCTCCGCGGCCCCTGTACTGGGGGTGCTGCAGCATATTTCGAAGGAGTCGGTGATGATCGGGTACTGCATGGGGTGTTTCAGTGACTTTGGATGTGACAAGGGACCCCCACATTGTTATGACTGAAAGATTTGTTTATGCTTGTAAAAAAAAAGTTATAAGGCAGCAAAAAAAGAAATCCTTCATTTTCAAATCTGTTGATATGCCTACAATTAATCAATCAATCAATCAATCATTTATTCAATCAAATCTACAAAATTAACCAAATTAATAAATCAATCCACCGATCAATTTACCAATCAGTCAAATCAATCTACCAAGTAGTCTACGGATCAATCAAAGCTACCAATCAACAATTTAATCAATCAATGAATAAATCAATAACTCAATTAATAAATCTACCAATTAATCTACGGACCAATCAAATCTACCTATTCACGATTTAATGAATGAATGAATCAATCAATCATTAACAAATCATTTCAATAAAGATAATTTCAACTTACTTAGTAATCCTAGCCGGGATAAGGACAGCTGACCTGTTACTGATGTCAAGACCAAGACAAAAAGCTAGAGAGAGGGAAGAAGACAAATTCATTTGATTACCAGATGGAAAGTATAGAAAAAGTGAACTAAAATGTATTTCAAAAAGGAAGGTGCAGCCCATTTTACCTCCAATAGGGAGGCACCTATATGCTTGATTGTTCTTAAAGATAAAGTTGAGTTCTGGTCATCAGGTCATGAAATTGAATTGTAAAAGAAGCTGTCCCAAAGCACTTGGGAAAGGTTGATTATATGGCACATAAGAATTGGTGTAAGCTGTAAGCTTTTAGAATCACCAAAATGATAAGAAATTGACTTAATCCTTGTGAGAGTCACATGCACTGCACACAGAAATGTGTATATGGGACTACACAAAAATGTTCGGCCCGAATATTTCACCTGTTTCTTGTTACATTTTTAATGTGAGGGCATTTGAAGAGCAATGCTTTTTTAATATCTACTATGATAATCTTCCAAACTAACATATTAAGAATGGGAAAGGTCACAAATTATTTTTTACCTTTCCTAGAACTCAAGCTTCCCTTTAAATCACGAATAGGGGAATCCTACATGTTTATTTGCAGTCTATAGGAGAATACTTAGCGGAAAGATATTATGGACCCCTATGTTTTAGAATCAGGGGTATTTTGTGATAGGATCCGTCATAATTAAAACATCATGGAGATGTTTGGGAGTACACAAACTTACGATGTTGATTTAGGTGAACACATTTCAATAATAAGGTCATTAAATCTATCATTAATTTTACATTATTCTCACTTACTTAATAATGTTACAAATTAAGTTTGTCATAGTGTATGATTAATAAATATTCATATAACATATCGTTGTTATTAGTAGTTTGAAACGGAAATAATTCAAATCAAATCAAATCCCTGCGCACGGATAAGGGATAATGGAATAATAAATGAACGAAAGTACTCACGATTAATTCCAATACGTTAGTCATTTTTTCTCTCTGAAATGCAGTACTGTCAGTCAGGAACTTTAAATAGAGACAATTTTTCTCTGCAGTTGTATCAGAGTCGACAACTTATATGCATTGTATGCTTTAGGCCTTGTTCTCTTATAATGTCTATCTATTCTCTTTTAATGATCCAGGGGGCGTTTCATCAAGTGTCTTGTCAGTGATTTTTACTGACAAATTTGCTCTCAGCCAATCAGATGCAAGGATTTCAGTAGCTTATAACAGTTGTCGGTGAAAATCACTGACAAAACGCTTGATGAAACGCCCCCAGTGAACCAGTTTAGAGAAATTCAAAGCAAGCAGAATTAAATAATTTCGGAAGTGTTGGAAAGTATGGGTCAAGGACTCTTTCGAATGGTAGCAAACAAATTGATCAAAAGGTTCATATCATTATTAATTCTGTTACGTGGGTGTGTAAATTGGGTTGACTCTACATGACTTTGGTTTCTTCTGAGTGCAATATTACAATCATTACTCACCCGAGCCGCCAGCGTGGGCAGATTATATCTACTGCATTATTATCTAGAATAATTCATATTCATACTGGAATATTGCAATTCCTTTATGGCCTTGTCGTACGAAAAGACTTAATTCCAAGCTCCATTAGAGTAATTTGGAGGGGGGGGGGGGGGGGGCTAGGGGCCAGTTTGCCTCTGCCCCATGGCAAATTTCCAATCAAGAAAGACAACAATGACTTTTCAGTCAAGTGAGGAAATTATTTTAAAGTGAATAATCACCACATTGCTTTAAAAACCTCATAAATAAATGGTTACTAAGTTTATGCATATTTCTTGAACAAAAGTTTCTCTTGGCGACTCCAAAGCTTAGCAGAGGCTTTCCCGACATAGCAACAACATGTGTATGCAAATGGTTCCATCCATAGAGATGCCATTATGCATATAGGAGGTGCACTAAATAGTTTGTAACTATAGGGGTTCTGGAGAGAACCATGCATAATTTGAAATACATTAGTAAACAGGTCTATTATGAAGATTTTTCTCAAAAGATGTTCTGTTCGGCCGCAATGGGACCTTGTAAAACATTGATTTTGATTATGGATTGTCATGAATGTGAGAATATGAATATCCTTCAAGATTTTATGTTATCGGGAAAATTATTCCAAATGTCCGGACCAGAATGTCTTACAGATTTGTGTGTTATTGATAATTTGGGATTTGTAAGATGGAAATTTCCAGAAATGCGAATAGGGTAGGAATGAACAGAACTATTAAACTTAAACATGTTATCAAAGGTGGAAGTTGATTATTAATGTACTTGAACATTATGACTGCTACTTGAATAGTATTCAAGTCGAATTTTTTTAGCGTTTTAAGTTTATGGAATAACGGGTCAAGGTGCGAGTGGTGTGCTTGATATCATGCTGTAGATCCCCCGCATCTAATAAGCTTATGGAGCCAGATGTGAAAAAATGAAGAGAAGAAACGGGGTTCACGTATCTCCTAACGAAGCCTGATAGAGAAAAATTGATAGCCCTTCTTTATAATGCATTGGATCAATCTGAAATATCCTATCATCAAGATTGGGCACGGATTGTAAATAATGCACTCGTCCAAAAAAACTTTGCTCGCTTGCAAATGACTGTAACACTATGAACATGGCAAACAAAGAAGCGGACAAAAAATACAGCTCCTCACTGTACCTTCCACAATTGCCCTGGTAGACAAAAGAACATCCATTCATTGCTATTATGTAAAAATATGTAGAACAGGTGTCACATGCATATTCACCTGTTCTACTTATTTTACATAATAGCAATGAGGGATGATCTATTGTCTACCAGAACAATTGTGGAGGGTACAATGAGGAGCTGGATATTTTGTCCGCTCTCTTTGTCATCGTGTTCATAGTGTAAAGTCATTGAATACCGTTGTTGTGCAAAATTGTGCAAATTTACCTTATGGAAATGAAAATCATAAAATTGACAAATTAACAAGAGATGGGGGGAAATGGGAACGTCACTCGCCCTAATTACCCCCGCCCCCCCCCCCCCATTGACGCAAATTAGGGCCAGGAAAAATGATTTTATTGCTAAAATATATGGGGCACCATTTCATGGGATGTCCCCCCCCCAACCTGATGCCATGGTCCAGAGACGCCACTGCTTAAAGTGGAAGAAAGAAGAATTATATGGAACTATTTGATGTGTGTGTGTGTGTGTAATTGGGTTTTTACAGACGTGTATCAATCAGTTATGATTATTTACGTCTGGGACCGACCTTTAACGTCACCATCCGAAAGACGTGACTCAGTCTCGAACCTGGGTCCGCTGAATCAGTTTATAACCTCCACTGGTGGCTGGATTACAGGCGCACGCCACAACGCCCAGTTTGATGTGTCAATTATTATTAAAACAAGAGATGACGCTATACATTTATGCCATCGAGATCTCGCCCTATAATTAAAATGGGATAAAGATAAATGAAGAAATATAACGTGAAAATGCCTCGCACCCAATGGCCAGCTCTCCCCCTCCCCCGAAAAGCAGAAAGTATCGGACCAGCCCCCCACCCCGAACAAGGACAAAACATTGGGCCAGCTTTGCACCCGGGCTTCTCACCCACTAAAGAAAAAAAAAAGAAGAGAATATCGGGCCAGTTCTTTCCAATTTTCTCCTTGTTTACCCTTTTGTATTATTGTTTCTTTTTTCGCCATTCGACAGTGGTGCATCTCAGTGAACCTTGGCTTCGGGGGAGGGGGGGGGGGGCGCAAAATATCTAAGCCCAATGGTGATCCAGCATGAAAATAATTTGCTAATTTTCATCAGGGTGGCGTATGTTCTTGAATCCCGGCCATCTGTTCTTAATTGTAAATTATGATTTTGATTTTCTTTATCATTTCTATTTCTTGTAGTGTCATTAAGAACGTCAAAGTTGATACATATATCTCTTTGGAAATGAGCGAAGCGAGCGACCAAATTATTTGACCTCATTTTGCGTTAATTGAATGTACTTAGATAGGTTCGTTGTTTTTTAAAAAGTTGATATATTTGAAGATATTTCAGAATTTATTTAAATGCATGATACAAAAATAGAGCTAAAATTTGTTTTGCTATAACACGTGCCACAAATTTCCCCTCACTCCATAATAATAAGGATGACTTCATAACCTATGTTAACCCAACATGGTTTGCGAGGTCAATTTCCTGAAAAATAATCAATAATTTATGACATTTGAGGAAAAATTTGGTTATAATTGAAATAATAATCATTTTGATGGTGACCGAAACAGGAGTCATTTTTTTTCATGGTTGAAATTTGTAGTGCTATTCGATTAAGGATATGTGTGTACACTGTGTCCCCGTGTAGCTACATACTGCACCTCTCCCCCAAAATGAGAAAATCAAGGCAGTTTCCCTCCTCCCGAAAAGGAGAAAATCAGGCCAACCCCCCCCCCCCCCAAAACAAAAAAGATATAAAAAAAGACTGAACAGAAGCGACGGTCGGTTACACCCACAGAACTCCTAAAGACGTAGAAGGCTCGTGCGGGTGCGAAATTGTAGGCATTGTTCGTACGTGATCACGTGATATCCGCCATGTTGGTTAGTCATTCGCTCGCTCGCGCTCCAGCTCAGGATTCATGAAGCTCGTCGCGTCAATGGCATTCATTCAGTACAAACTGTTTGATCAACACTAGGGTTATGAAATCTTACTGAAATTGCTAGATTTTGTTAATGGTAGTATCCAAATGAACCAAGACAAAAATAGAGGGAAGTTTCTCCCGAAATACATGAAATACCGGTATATTATTGCCAGTGTTATCAAATGTTGCTTTGGGCATTTTCATGTTTATTTGTTATTATAGAAATGCAGTCATCATCCACTCTTGTTGCTCATTTTGATAATTTTACTGCACTACATTTACTTTGATCACTGAAATGATTCTCATGGTTCTGGCAAATGAAAGTGGAAATTTATGTTATTGTATTCATATCCGTGATGCAAGACTTCATGCCTTGCAAGAGTTCGATATGAGGTGTGCTCATTTCAGTACGTTGCAATATATAGCCCTCAAGAAAATTCTCTGTCTTTACAGATCACTGTTATGATCCAGACATCTGTGTTTTGTTGAAAGTTGTCACTCTAAATAAGAACATTAAAAATACATCAAGTCCAACAAAGTGTCACAAAGACACGACTGCCAAATTGGAAACAAGGTAGCATTCGGAGAGGACTACAACTTAATCATTTATCATTAAAATTCTAATTTGACAAAAATAAAGTCATTACAATTCTAATTCGACAAAAAAAAAATCGCCAGACCTCCAAAATTCGCCCAGTGGGGGGGGGGGGGGGGGGGGGGGGGGTCCAGTTTCCCTCCATAATTCTCTGACAAGAAAAAAAGAAAGAAAAAGGTTTTCATTCTAAAGGGGGGGGGGGGGCACAATCCACAAAAGGGATCCTCTATGGTCTAAATGCAAAGGGGGGGGGGGGGGCACGGGCCGGAAGTGCCCCCGGATCCGCCAATGCTATGATGATTATGCTTTTGATGCCTTTGCTGCATGTGCCAATGTCCAGTTTTATGCCAAAGTTATTTGCACAGTTGCAGATACATCTATCTTTGATTATTATACATGTAAAACAAACAGCATAGTCATGGATATTAATGATTTTTTTCCCATGTAGGTTACTAAATTATAGAAATTACAAACATTGTCAAATGATATTCCATGGATGGTAAGGACCAACTTTAATTGAGATGATCCGGGAGCAGTGAATTCTGACTGTAAACAATAAGCACATCATCGTATTCATCTGTTTCTTAATATCGATTAGACACACTCAAAATCTGCTGGATTTTATCTTGACACTCATATAGTGAAGGGGCATGAATAATAATTTAAAAAAAGAAATACAATGAAAGGAGAATCTTGAGCCTGGCTTGTAAAAATACAAACGTTTCTTCAAAGTTAAAAAAAAACAGTTGAATAAAAATTGATTCAAGCGGCGGCTAAGCAATGCGTCTACTCAGAAATTGGGAGGAGGGCTACAGACTTACCCCGTTCCCCTGCCAATCTGATTAATCCACAATTTAAAAAGTTCATCGATAAAGTCCTGACTTATATAAGGATTATCATCAAAGATAAAAAGAAACATGGCAGAGTATGTTGAACACATCCTTAATTAAAAAAATCAATTAGGCATCACGGCCCCGACATATGGAACTCCTTACCTGATTCGCTTAAGTTACGGACTTCACTTTTTTCTTTTAAAGCCATTACAAAAGACACCTTCTTAATCAATACAGTAATTAAAGTTACTATTTAATATTGTTAGAGAAAAATTAACCATTTATTGAGGCATCAAATTAAATTTCAAATTAAGCAGAGGCTTTGTACAATCACTCATTTCACATATTACACGGCCACCTGCACATTACCCTTCAATTCATATTCATCCTTCTTTCTCTTCTCTTTCTTTTATTTTTCTTCTTTCATTTCCTATCCCGAAGCCGTCATCATCTCAAGCTTATGCTGCTTACGATGTCGGTCTCCTGCATCATTTCACTCTCCCTAGCATAGAATCGCCCCACTATTCTTGTTATTATTTTGTTAAACGATCAAGTAGATTTTTATCTGTTTGTCAAAAGTAATTATATTATGTTTATTACGTAGATTATGTATATTATGCTATTATGATTCTGAATATATACTTTACTTTGTACTTATGAAAAATGCAGAAATAAAACAGTGCGAAAAAAACGAAGTTGTTTGGCCTTTTTATATCAGATGAAACTGTACAAAAAGTATAACGTTTTACAAGTCATGTACATGGTACCAAAAAAGCAAGTATATTTTTTGTTGCTTTTTCCGAGGGGGTGTCAAGAAGGATGAAGGTGAACAAACGAACTCGGGCTGCTTTCTTGAAAGGGAACTATAATGATAATAGTGATAGAAAAAACAACTGTTTGATATTATCTTGAATTTGAGAGAATACAATTTTAACCTTTGTGTCCGAAAGAGACCCCCCTAAAATGTACATGATATTAGTTGACGTTACTTATGTATGAAAGAGCTGCAGCTGAACTTCAGTGGAAAACTTCAAAATTTCAAGTGATGAAGGCACAAGGCCCTTTATTTCGATAAAGAAGATCCGATATGATATAAATAGGCATTGAGAAGCACACGGTCTGGTGGGTTAGTTGAAAAGATCGAGGACTAAGCAATATGGCGGCGTGTGCACTCGAGCGAATCCTACACCGGGTATTACGACGATACCGCGATCTGTGCGTTGTGAATGGGTATGAGCCTTCTACGTCTTTAGGAGTTCTGTGGTTACACCGCCCCCCGTCCTCCCAGAAAACAGAAGCGGAGTTTCCCTTGTAAGGAGAAAAACCTGGAAATCCACCCCCCCCCCTCCTGAAGTAAAAATCGGGCCAGTTCCCCCATCCCTTTGGATCGGGACAGTCCTCAATTCTCTCTTTTTAAACGAAAAAGCCCCTAAAACTAACAAACAAAAGAAAAAAAACAACAACAATGTTCAACGTTTTCGGTCATCATAGGTCAATAAACTCTTCCTGTTTTGATGATGGCCGTGTGATCTCGAGAGAGAAAGGAAGGCTAGTCGAGGCGTCCACTCAATCTTGTAATTTCTATTTTGGAAGTTTCGCTTGTCTAAGTTGCAGATATGATATAGAATATCCAGAGTCATATTGGATACTTCTAAAGTAGTAAAAATGTCGCAGATGAGCAGTTTGGTCGGTGGTTTAAAGAGCCGACATGACGATGTTCGCACCAGGGCAGCCAAAAACCTGCAGCACTACGTGAGTACCGAGCTGCGGGAAGTTTCGGCGGACGAGCGCACCTCATTTATGGACGAGCTGAACCACCATATCTTTGAGCTTGTGTCCAGTCAGGATGTGAACGAGAAGAAAGGTGGAATTTTAGCGATAGGTAAGTGCACAGACTTTGTGGCACAGTATTCCAGGCTATATCGTGGTTGAGGAAACCACTCATTCGTTAGCATGCAAAAATAAAGTGCAGAGACAGAGTCTATGGACGGGGAATGAGGAAACCAATGTGATGCGTGCTTCTGACATTCTGACATGAGTTCTGAATCTGAGTTCTGTGCGGAGTAAATCAAATGGTGGTTAATGCCCAATATCTATTGGTTTATTGCGTGCAATTGCGGCCAAAGTCGTTATTATGCCCAGTCGCCATTAAATCCGCCTGATCAAGTGAATAATTAGTCAAGTTTCTTGGTTTTCATTGTTGAATTTCAGTTATTTATAACGGAATAAACGATATCGTTATCGATTCATAACTGAAAAAAAAGGTGAAATTTAGACCAAAAGCTTCAGTCTCTTTGTATCGTCGGTTGTTCCGCTGAGACTACGTCTGGCTCCACTAGACATAGAGACTGAATGCTCACATATCGCGTCGTGTGTGGACGGTCATATCATTGAATAGTCTCTGCCCATTGACCTCTTTGATAGATGCGAGCGATCGCACGTTGTAGACGTACGTGCAGATAATGGAATTGACCCCGGAACCGGAAGCGGTTCTCGGGAAAGATTGCCATTTTATTATTTCTGTGTGTGTATACTACATGTAGCATTCAGTGGCGTACGTATACGCGTTAACAGTGCAGTATCGGGAACGTAGCGAACGGACGTTGTAGCCGGCGTAGCTAGTTAAGTCCCAATTTGATTTTTTACAAAATGTTATAGATAACCTAAATAAGGTCTAGACCACACCACGAATAGTGGTCATATTGACCACTACGAATACAAAATGCAAAAATAGTTCGTATTTTCTGTCGCGTGTAGTAAAGGTATGGGGGGAAAATAAGATAAATATTTTAAATACCTTACTTTCAAATTCCGCCCTTAAAAATCTCACTCCTACCTCAAATGGCCGTTAGGAAGAACTTTTGATATTTTCAGCAAAATCCAAAGTCAAAATCTTGTCCAAAACCGGAGAAATCCCCGCCGATTTGTTTCGCGATCGCGTGTTGTTTACATACTGCCGATGTCTTAGACTAAAATCGGCCAATAAAATTTTTGTCCACGAAGAAACTCGGGATCGCAAGCGCACATCGATCTTTACGATCGTGCACACAGAAAATCGGGACTTTCCGTGTATGCCACATAGGGACTGAATTTTTAAGGACAAAACTCTTTTGGGGAGATGTCAGCGCCCGCGGCGACCAGGAAATGTACACAATGACTCCGATAGCTCGTTTCGCGAGAATCAACAGTAAATTACGGATTTGATTTTTGGAAATATCTTTTCCAACATCGGTGAGTTGAATTTATTGTATTTCTTGGATATTTATTGGTCGGTTTTTGTAAATTAAATGCCGATTTTGAGTGAATGTTTGTGACTTTTGTGCAGTGGTGTTTTAAAAAGTTGAGGTGTATGACTGCCTAAATTATACACACGAAGTATAGGAATGTAGCTATGAGTGGTCTAGACCTTTCTAAGTTAAGTAAATACATCTGCTATCTAGATCTACATGTTGAAAATATTGAAAAACTAGGGTGGTGGCATTCCGACCTGAGTATAGGTCGGCTGTTCGGACACCTTGTTGGTGATATACTGTCGTACCGTCTGTCTATGGGGAAGGTTGATAAATGTCAGAAATATTAAAGATTTCCCCATAACAGACGGTTATTTCTATATTTATACAGATTTACATGCAAAGAAAATGATAAACATGGAATGCGCAATTGTTGAAATGCCAACCATGTCTTTCTTTGATCCCCTTCTCTGTTTGACCCAGGTTTTGACCTGCTTGGTTTTTTGGCCTGCCATCCACGCACATAATGTCATGCTAGGCTAGGCGCGGATCAGATCTTTCACACGCACGCACGCACGCGCGATGTGAGATCAAGTATTTTGACAAAAGGCGGAAAAACTTTCACAGTTTCGACAAAAGGCAGGAAGACTTTCACAAATTTTTCAGCGATTCCTAAATTCTTGATAAGGTCACATAATTTATTCAAATCTATGTTTATCATTATTTAGTAAGCCTGAGTCATATCGAATATTTCATAAACCGAGATTCGACGGCTTTGATTCGATCGAATACCGGTTAATCGATAAATGATGTGCGGTGAAAACAGAGTTGCACACAGTTAAGTTGCACGCAGTGCATGCACCATGCACCGGTGACCGGTCCGCTGGCATCGCGGGCATATGTATGGGCTCTCGCTGCTCGAAATTAACGATAGCCCGCTAGCCAATGGCTGGTAAAAATCACAGCGGACGAACCAAAATCTTAAGTTTCTAGTCCGTATGGCTAGCCAAAATATCACTAGTGTCGCACGAAGCGATGCTCATTGTCGACACACCCGACAATGATTCAAATTCAAAGAATTAATAATCTTACTTTGTCTTTGGAGAGCTGAATGGAACACGTTTGTTCGATGCCAAAAAAAAAAACCAATACGAAATAAACTTTTCGTCGCTCAATATAGACTCGACTTCATTCAGCTTCAGAGATCATTCAGAAGTAATTGCCAATTTGATGAGAGTGTGATATTAGTTATTGCGAATTAAGTAGGAACACTCGTACTCATGCCCGTATTTATCATGTTCAATTATACAATTGTCAAATTGACAATGCAGAGAGAGTGTGCAAGAAAATTATCGTAAACTTCAGTTCGTAACGACAAAACGATTTTTCCATAGAGAAAGCACAGGTAAAGCGCGACGTCCTCCGAGAGCGAATTAGTGAAAGTTAGCCAACAGTTTGAACTTTGAAGTCGCCTTCACGTTCTCTGCTAGTATATATGCTGTACGTTACAGAGTTTCTTTTTTTATTTGATTTTTTGATGGTGGCTACGGTAGTCAAAAATCTGGCGGACTACAAATCGATGCACCGAATTTGCCAAAACGTATTCGGGATTCGATGTCTTTGATCGAACACCGGCTAACCAATCGATTCGACTCAGGCTTATTATTTAGTTATTAAAGATTTGTGCGTGAGAAATTTTATTATTAGCGTGAGAGCGTGGTAATTGGGTGAAATGCGTGAGTCTCACGCTCAATGGAATGAGCGGAGACTTATTCCACGAATAGGCCCTGTTGGCTATATTTCATGATAATAGGAAACTTCTTGAAGAAAGTAGATTCTAGTCTAAGTTAGAACTGAAATGCGGCTGTCTACTCAGTGTCAATGTCAATTACTGTGTCTCTGTCTGTGAAGAGTGAATGATGCAGAATGGTTTCCTTATGAAACGTGTGTGAACTAGTGGAGTGGTGCAGGCCAAATTGGGTGATCGGTAGATCTACAACCATTACCTAGGAAAGGGGCACAGCGCAAATATTTAGGGTGACTCTTGCCAATGCTTCCACTAAAAAAAATATTTAAAAATAAGAAGAGTTTATGAAGTTGTTCCACATAACATGGTGGAGTGGATAGCATTTTTATGTGACAAGTTTCCGACTAAGCATGAGGATCTATGTGATTTACAATGGTGAATAATGTTTCCTTAAATAGAATGGATATACATGGACAGTATGAATGTGCTGTATATTATAAAGGACTCCACTTAAAAAATGATGGACTCATGGATAATCATGTGATTAGGATGTGTAGAAAGGATATGGGCCAACTCTGCACTGGGGACATCTTAGACTCCAAGGAAAATTGTGGCCGAGTTATCCCAAGAGAGCTGAATCGCTCACAAAGACTTGTGAATTTTATATTGAAAACATCTCTTAAAACACCAGTTTTCAAAATCATTTGATTAAAATGTGTACTCATGGTAATTAGTTACTTAAGAGAAGGTGAAATTATACAAAGCATGACACTTAAAGCGATATAGAGGTCACTCAGGTCAGGGGCCAGTTTTTCGAAACTGTCTAAGTTTATGGACATCCAATAGAAACTTGTGTTGAAGAATTAACACACATTTCAATTGGATCATGTCCACGAACTTAGACTCATGACGGTTTTGAGAAACTGGCACCAGATGTTTTCCTTGTACCTCAATTCTGAAAACCTCATTGCAGGGTGATGCTGCAACTGCCTTAGTGCGGAGCTAGCTTGACCCTGTGTAGCAATAGTGCCATCATTAAGTTATTCAATATTTCATGCTATTGATTACTTTTCAGTGAGTCTCATTGGCATAGATGGAGACAATGCCACCAGAATCACCCGTTTTGCCAACTATCTGCGAAACTTGCTCCCTTCCAATGATGTCGTCGTCATGGAGATGGCGGCAAAGGCCATTGGTCACCTAGCCCTGGCTGGAGGAACCTTCACGCCAGAGTATGTGGATTTTGAGGTGAAGAGAGCCCTTGAGTGGCTGGGGGGAGACAGACAAGAGGGACGCAGACATGCTGCTGTAAGTAGTAAAAAAATTATTATTTCTAACTTCTGTTATCTTTGAAGGGCTATGGTGCCCATGTAATTTTGTTTGTAGTATTTGCAATATTGTTTGCAGGACAGATGTTTATGAACACATCTGTAGTTTCTAAACTTTGTCTGTTTTGTAGTAATGTACTGCCTTGCAATTCCAGGCACTTCATACATGTTCCAATTTGTACTCGCACTCTGTTTACAGTCTATAAAAGCTACATGTACATGTAATTTGGCAGGTCCAAGGTTTTCAATTATTTATCCTATACATTACCAAGTACCATGGAATACTGAAAATAATAATACCTTGGATAATATATTGGATGTAGGCATTTAAAATTAAAAACTTATTTGCCTCTCGTTGACATCTGGTAAAGAATCTAGACTTACACTTTTAGTGGCGCTGCACAGCAGTAGAAGAACATGGACAGGCAAAACACTCTTCTGGATCAAATTAATCTTTACTTGACGACCAAAACTTTAACAAGTTGGATTTGAAACTATTATTAAGTGACGTGCTCTCTACCACATCAGAGGAAAGGTCGTTCCATTCATTAATGCATCTCTGTGAAAAAAAGCCATGTCTGAGCTTTGAGTAAACTTGCTTCTTTGCAATCTTATATCGATGGCCACGAGTTCTGTTCTCATATGGACGATCAAAGAAGTGTGACTGATCAAGTTCGTCTAGGCCATGCATGATTTTGTAGATCTGAATCATGTCTGCTCTATGACGTCTATAGGCAAGAAATGGCGGTTTCAAATGTTTTAATCTCTCCTCATAAGTCTAATGTTGTATTGGGTGTACTTGGCGAGTTGCTCTACGTTGTACCTATTCTACTTTGGTTATGTCTTTTTTTCAAAACTGGATGCCATAGTATTATTTTCTTTTATTTTTTGTCTAATCCAAGCTCCAGTAGAGCTATCATATTCACTATATCTTTGATATACAAGTAGTTGATAACAACGGGTACAAAATAGCATAGAATTGCCCAGTTGTAAAAATTTGATTATAATGGACATGTTGAATACATGCAGTGGCATAGTATCTACCCAACCATGGAGTGGGTACTGACATCATGGGGAAGGGGGGAGGGGCGCACCCGTCACTAGTCTGACATGTACTAGGTTTATAAGGTGACCAATTGGAAAGAGGTTGTGGAAGGGGTCCTTTCATCTATTCATGTTTTTTTTTCACCTCTCCCTCCTCCCTCCCTACCCCAAAGGTAGCTATGCCAGTGTATTAACATGTACATGTATTTGTTCTTCCCCCCCATCATAGGTGCTGGTTTTGCGTGAACTAGCGGAGAACACTCCAACGTTCTTCTTCCAGCAAGTACAATCTTTCTTTGACAACATCTTCAATGCGATCAGAGACCCCAAGGTAAGATCAGGATCTTCCAACTAACAGCCCAACTATGACTACAAAGAGACAACCTGTATCCTGGGTTACGTTGATGTTCTAGATCTTCTTGATTAGAGTTTTTGTGGTCAAATTGATAAAAACCGAACTCTGCGGGGTATTTTAAATTTGCAGACAGATATGAGATATGGAACAATAGCTTATTTATCAAAAAAATGTATATTCTATTCTGAAAATCAGTCTGGAAGCTTTCCACAGTCTTCCATGTATTTTTCTCATATCGACAAGTGAATGCAATATCTTCCAAAATTTGATTGTAGTTGGACTGTAAGATGTGCAGTGGCCTTTATTACACTAATTCGTTCTTTGATAACATATTTAATGTCATAAGAGATTCTGAAATGTGATCACTCGTAGAAGAACAGACATATAAAACTCTCTTATATTAGACGGGTTCCTTCCAATGCACAGTGTCCCTTTGAATACATGAAGGTCAGTTTGTCTTTATTTTGACAACGTTGTAATTTTTCTGAGTGGATGTACATACCTACACAGATTTTAATGATGTAAAATATGTAGATCTGTGATTTCTACTAGAATCAATCCCAATAATAAAATGGACTTTGTAAGCCAAACATTTACATTCAAAGACAGTTATGTCGTCAAGTTACCTGTAATTTTTTGTAAAATTATGATATCTCCAGCAAGCAATCAGAGAAGCAGCAGTATCAGCATTGAGAGCCTGTCTGGAGTTAACGGCTCAACGTGAGACCAAAGAAATGCAGAAACCCCAGTGGTATAAGGTGCGTGTAGTCCCATGTGTTCTAATGGGTGTAAGTTCTCAAAACAAAACCACAATCTAAACGTGAAGTTATCCTTGTATGTTATGCAAGTGCTCTTTGCTTCTTCATGTACATGTACTTGAGTTCTTACTGGGAAATTCTTAATTTTCAAATGTTGGATGTGATGTTAATCAACCAAATTTACTTTATGCATGGTGTGTGGAAACCTTGCAGAAACTTCACACTACCTGTTTGTTGGCAGCAAATTCATGTATCTCCGAGTTTTATTTTTTTTAATTTTTAAATTGGTTAAAGAAGAACTTGTTCTACTTCGTAAAATTCAGGAAGGAGTTGCAAGGGAACCAGGATATTTCTTTTAAGCCATTAGTAATGTGTTAAGAGTGACCATGGTCAAAAAAATTGTGAACACTGATCAGAGAAAAAAACATATCTAAAGCTTAGAAAATGAAGAGGCATTGTGTGTGAATAGTTCACAGCGCAGATGAATAATAAATGAAAAATCTAATGGTATTCTTTAATCCCAGCAAACCTATGAAGAAGCTGAGAAAGGTTTTGAAGAGATTGGGAAAGGAGAGAAGGGTTTGAACCGAGATGACCGAGCCCATGGATCCTTACTCATCATCAATGAGCTTATCCGAAATAGCAGCCGAGAAGGCGAGGTGAGTCTGTCATGACACTAAGTAATAGCCAGAGGCGTGGGTAGACCATGCTGTGGGGGAGGGGGTTGAAATGAAGATGACCAAGCCCATAGATCCTCACCTAGTAGTAGAATAGTAGCAGAGAAGGTGAGGTATGTCTTATATGTGTCTATATGGTGATAGACAGAGGCTTGGATAGACCATGTTGGGAGGGAGGGGTGGGGTTCAAAGATGAGCGAGTCCATACCTGTAGATCCTCTACACATTATCAGTGAGCTAATCAGAAATAGCATAAGAGAAACATGGTTTACTCTGTCGTAGCAATCTACTATCATACACCATTTGAATTTCAATCAGAGTTCTAGAAAACATTTTTTGTTCAGTAGTGTGAAGATTTCAAATACGTTTTACTATTTGTTATATCACAAAGACTATGGGCACAGAGATTCACAGAAGCCGGGCAACTAGCCATCCCAAAGGCTCTCTATCATTTGTGATAATTCTTTTTAATTGAAGAATAGTTTGATAAACATCTATTTCACGTCACTAAGATGCTGAATGTTGAAGTCGTAATATATTTTTTTGTATAATAATTTTTGACAGCGTCTTCGTCAGGAGATGGAGGAGGTATCACAGCAACAGACACAACATGAGCACAGCTTCAGGGTAAGATACAAAGCAGAATGTCCTCATTTCTAAAAGTCCATGCAGATTTCAAAGTAATCTTGTTGCCTATTAAATCCAGTGAAATAAAGTGTATCCACCGTTTGCATATGGAGATGATATCTGCCTTCATACCTTATCATCTTTATCTTATGTCTATTTAGGAACTTGGATCAACCAGCAACAAAGCTAAATCTCCCACTGGGCCCCAGCTAGGTCACAACCAGTATGTCCAGCGGGCCCTGGCCAGTCCACTCTCCCTGGTGTCCACCAGCATCCAGCCAAAACCTCGCATCACGGAGAGTCGATACTGCCTGGAACTCATGCAGGAGAAATTCAAAACTGTGAGTGGTGGTAGGAGTTGTGGTGGCTGTTGTGGTAGGGGGGGGGAGGGCCGTTTGTATTGTTATTTGTAAAGTCAAGCATCACAGAGAGGTGCTGTTGCCTGGAACTCGTGCAGGAGAAATTCAACGCTGAGTAGTTGTAGGAGTTGTGGTAATGGGAAAGGTACGGGAAAGCGGTATTCAAAGTCTAGCATAACAGAGGGGTGATACAAAGCAGTTGTGAAACAGACTGGTAGAGTTAGGGAGGGAGAAGTGATAAAGGATTAATAATGGATTTCGTTTCCTGAAACGTGCATCACAGAAAGCTGCTATTGGAACTTTTGCATGAGACATACACATAAGTATGTTTGTACGAATTATGACAAAAGAGGAAGATGAAGAGGGAACCAGTATATGTGGTTCAGCTTATGTTATGTTTTATCTATTGCTTGTGTGAATATTAAGTTTCTTCTGCACATTCTCAATACGACAGGTTTGTACGCAAGTGTTGAAGTTTCGCGGAAGCCGTAACCCTCTCATCCAGCAGATTCTCCTCAATCTGTTACCCAGGCTGGCTGCCTTTGAGCCCAAGAAGTTTGTTGATTCGTAAGTCCTTTTTTAGCTAAGGGGCAGGGGCTTGCTCTTGATGTGGGGATGTGAACCCCCTTCAAATGTATTCATTGTCAAATTTAGGATTTTTTAAATCAGTGTCTGGGAATTGATATGACATTTTAGTTTTGCTAGTTGAGAAATATTTTTGAAGATCGGTCTTCAACTTTGGTTCACCCTCATTTAGTGTGGTTTGCGCTGGAGTGATATAAACATTGTCAGAGACATTGTGGATGAGTATATTTATAACATCTTTGAAATGGAAGATAAAAAAAGTCAAATGTGAATCCTTATGTGAATGACCTTCAAGAAATAAGGTTGAGAGAGAGAGAGAGAGAGAGAGAGTATCAATATAAAAGTGTAGGACAAAGAATATAAAAAACAGGAATGAGGCAAATAAACAATACCAAGCCAGTTTAAAACAACATATTGATATCCTTTTTTTATGTGATTGTGTAAATATTTCCTATTGAATTTAAACAATTTTCCTCATGTAAGAAGCTTTCAAAGGTTATGTTTGCCTCATAATTCCAGGTACCTAGATGACACTGTCAACTACATGCTGATTTCACTCAGACGGGTAGGTGAAATTCAGATATTTATTTATTTATTACATAGTTTAGTCAGTATGACAGTCTTTTATTTATTCTTTCACTCTGCCTTTCATTTATTAATTCATAGTTTACACACCCATCATTTCATCACATTTATTTAAGCATTTATGCATTAATGATGCATTAGACCTTTTGTTCATTTTGTTCATTATGCATTCATCCATCTAGCCCCTCATCCATTCACATATGCATTTTACTCATTCATTTCTGATAATTCGCTTCTTCGTTTCATTCTTTATTTCATTCTTTTATTAAGTTATTCATCCATCCTCTCATTCATAAAGTTATTCATAGTCGGTTCATTTATCCTGTCATCATGTCATGAAAAAAGAAGATTGTTATGTTTAATAATAATATATTTTTTTTCTCCTTGTCTTTTAAAATAACGCAAAGTTCTATTCTTGTATGTTGCCATGCTAATAGGAGAGAGAACGTTCTAATGCATTCCAAGCTGTGGGTCTGCTGGCAGTCGCTGTGAAGGGAAACATCACAGAGCACCTGAGCAAGATCTTAGAGATCGTCCGCTCCTCTCTGCCTCATAAGGACATCCCTCACAGGTCAGTGTAAGACACATGAAATGGATTGGTATCAGAATACATTTTTTTTTGCTGTGAAGTACATATCAATATTCATTATCCTCACCTTCTCAGCATAAGATAGTGTTCAGTTATACTTATCCATTACAGGGAAAGTTAGATTAAAAAGATTTAATGATTATTTACTAAGATTTGGTCCAACAATTTGTACAAGAAATCACAGATGACAAGCATAAAAATTCAGGATGTTTGGTTATATTATGTCCCACACATTCCCAATTATTATGGAATCAATGAATATGATTTACATTGGAAGTACAATTTCCCATGATATTCAGTCTGATCCGCTCTCTAGGAACACTCTGAATTTAATAAAATAGTATTTGTAACCAGAATCTTAGATGTAGTGGTTATGTATTGGACAAACTATTTCTCAACTTCGATATTGTAGGACGTGCCAAGTTGTGGTATCAATGATTATGGCTCAGTCAGTAGAGGGTCCGCCTCACAATCGGGAGGTCGTGGGTTCGAAGCTCGGCCGCGTCATACCAAAAAACGTTAAAGGAGTTTCTGCTACCTTGTTTGGCATTCAACAATTGAAGGGATAGAGCAACGTCGATCTGGCGCTGCACAGTAGTTGCCGGGCCCACAATCAGTTGGGCAAAAAGAATTTCCATTTTGGTTAATAAAATTTGGAGTGGACTTTATTTGGATTATTAATTGGATTATTATTCATGAGCATGTTCCTTATCATCTTCCCTTTTTAGGAGACACAAGAGCATCATTGTGGATCCAGCAGTCTTCACCTGTATCAGTATGCTGGCTAGAGCGGTTGGACCGGTCATCGCTAGAGAGGTCAAGGAGCTATTGGAACCCATGCTGGCTGTTGGCTTGAGGTTGGTATTTTATTGTTTGAGAATCTGCCTCCTTTGTATGTTCGCCGTGATATGGTCATGACTTTGTTTCCTGCCGCAAGCTTTCTTGAGTCAATGACCCCAAGCCTTTAACATCATTTGATATCAAATTTAAAAATTCCACGAAAAATAATTTATGTTAGTCAATCATTATTAAAGAATGATCAAAATTCTAATCTGAACACCAGTAGAACTATTTGGGTTTCTATGTCTTGCTTTCTTACAGTATTTTCTTCTGTTTTGGAGCAAGTATGGTGTCATTTTGCTTAAGTCTCATATAAAAAATACATATAAGGCCAATTGTTCTCTGTAGGTTTCCATGGTGAGTGAGTATTCACAGTCAAAGGCTTTTGGTGACACCATGGGGTAGCCTCTCTGAAAAGGCTGTTTATATATCCTTTTGTCAAAATAACCCAAAAGTAAAAGGAAAGGAAAGGAAAGGAAAGAAAAAGATGATAATGAAATTAAAAAGGAAATTAGACACTTACACAAGACTATGTCCTATTACATTTCCTAAATTCCTGTAGATGCTCATAAGTGGGTTTTTTTGATGAAAGAATATATCAGTAGCCTTTTCACAGAGGTTACCACGTGGTGTTACCGAAAGCCTTCGATTGTGAACATATAATGTTGTATCATGAGTCAAGACACTTTGAGTTGATTTAGATTAGATTTGATTACGGGGAACATGTTAACAGCATTGCTGGTGAAATAACACCATGAATTTGTTTTCTCTATTAGCCCGGCATTGACTGCAGCCCTTCACGACCTAGCCAAACAGATCCCACAGCTCAAGAAGGACATCCAAGATGGCCTCCTCAAGATGCTTTCCCTGGTCCTCATGCACAAACCCCTGCGCCATCCCGGAACACCGAGGGCTCTACTCTCTCCCGCTGGTCAGACAGGTTAGTCGTGAAGACCCTATGTCTTGGTGGATATGCTATATAAAAGCTTAAAATGTTGAATGGGTGTGAACCTCGAGTAGATAATGTAATCCGTTCAGATTATGATAATCTACATCATAGTTCGCACCCACCCAACATCTATCTGATAAGTGCTGACCTTTACACTTGGTCAGCTATCCACTCTCTAGTATATGTGATATTATGGGCTCTTGGGTTGGATTATTCTTACATGTACATGTTACCCAATAGCGCGCGGCCCCTGAGCATGATCTGACCAATGCGGTGATGTGTCATATACCGCACACAACTAGGAATTTAAGTTAGTCAAACTTAACTCTTTGTGAAACACCCCCCAGGTGGAGCATTGTCTTCATCCGTTGACTCTGGTGACATAACCAGCACCGTGCTAGCTCTGAGAACCCTGGGCAACTTTGACTTTGAGGGTCACTCCCTCACCCAGTTTGTCCGTCACTGCGCAGACCACTTCTTGTCCAGTGAGCACAAGGAGATCCGGATCGAGGCAGCTCAAACCTGTTCCAGCTTGCTCCAACCAGCTGTCAATGTAAGTCTTCCATTTCTTATGTAGCCTGCATGTACTGCAAAAGTGGAAATTTTCGTGTGATTAATGTTTCGCGCTCGGGCGAGAAAGGTGAATTTCACATGTTTTTAATTTCGCCGACGCGCTGGGCTCATGGGCAAAAGAATACATAAAAATATATTTGTGTGTTTTTATTTTCGCGCAAATTTCATGCCACGCGAAATGCGCGAAAAATTTCCACACTGCGAAATATTCCACGTTTACAGTACTTGGTTTTCTTACTCACATGTATGAATTTTAATATACTTCAAGGAAAGTCGTGATAAAGAGTCTTTTATAGTGGGGAAAACATGTATTTTTGAGTAAAATAGTTTACATTTTTGCTTAGAGTACAATATAGCATTAATCAAAATGTATTTCTACATTTAGTTTATGTCAATCAAACATTAATGTGGAATGGAATGATTTTCAATATCCTGATGTAGAAATCATACTATTAAAAATAATTGAATGTTCACAATTAATGGCAAAAATATGTTGGTGAACACTGAATGATTGTGTATGTGTCTGGAAGTTGACTGTATTTGATATGTTACATTATCATCCATGTAAGTTCGATTATACGATACATGTACCTCAATAGTAAGTTTTTGCGCAACGTATTTTGTGGTACGCAGTAGATTTTCATGAAAGTATTTAATAAACCAGGTAAACGTAATTTAAAAATTTTTCTCCTTGCATCCATTCAGCTTCGAAGTGCCCCTCATCCTGTCAGTGCAACCAACACACAGGTCGTGGCTGAGGTCCTTTCCAAACTCCTGGTTGTAGCTATTACTGATTCAGGTGAGGAAATGTTGATATAAAGAAACATATTTTAATACCAAGTAGATTTTTTTGTCAGACAAATAATGGTATTAAAGTTAATGGTCATATGATTTCATTGTGAATAGGAATATGTTTTTATAGAAATTACTGGGAAAGGCTCATTATGTAGTATCAAAGAATACATGTGTATTGTGAGGTTTTGGAGCCATTAACCCATACGATGTCACAACCTTGTGTGCCGATCTGCGTAGCTGTGCCACGTACGTGTGAACTAACCAGTGCTGGCGTGCCACAACCTTGTATACTAGCCTCCATAGCTGTGCCACATACATGATTAGTCGCATTGTTTGTTCGCGCTTAAGCACCCCAAAACTAAACCCTGCACAGGGTCGATTAACGGCTGGCATAATAGGGATTAGCACTGGGGTTGGTACATGGGGGCAGATTAAGGGTTAAATAACAAATTGACTTGGTTTGGAGGGAATCACAAACAGATAAACGCTTTCCACACAGACATGGGTGCATGGGACTACACACATTTGCGACATCAGAACTTGGTCCAAAGTTTTAGACTATCTCTAGTCATATTTGGAATATAAAAGCATCAATCCTTTTCATGTCACGTTGCCGTTATGTATTCTTCCACACAGGAATAGACAGAATGATGCAGTTCATAAATTGTTTTTCACTTTGACCAGAACATCAACCTTCTCTTCATTACCCTAAAGCTACTTATTGTACACTGGTCAATCATTTTGATTAGTTTACACATTACACACTTGATAATCTCCTTGGAGACAGTTTCATTTTCAGTTATGGTAATTGCATAGTTACTGGGTTTGAACATGAATATCAGCCTCGGTCTTCAACGAGTTAACAGAAGACATCAAGCTGTTTAATTATAGGATTTGTTATCACAAATTTAAAATCATTACTGTCTTTGGTCTACAAAATGGAACAAACAGGACTGCCACTCCTGACTTTTCACACATGTACAGTCTATATGTATGATGTACTCCGAATAATGTGGCCGTCCTGGGTTTTTGCTCCGTAGCTAGTAAAGAGTTAATAATGGTGATTTCAATGATGATAATGAAAGTAGTCATGATAATGGTATGAATCGTAAGAAACATGAACCATAGCGTAACATGTATGCCAGGGTATGTTCATGTTGCATCTAAAATCACATGCCAACTCTTTCTTGCTTAATATAACATCCAAACAAAAATGCCCCACCCCAAAAAGAAAGTATGACAAGTATGTAAATGTTATGGTGACATTGAAATGGTAGGGTTGATGTTATCAGGGCAATATAGTCACATGTGACATAATCGTTCCTTTGATTGGTCAAATCATTCCTCAGATCCTGACATTCGGTACTGTGTCCTGGCTTCTCTCGATGAGCGCTTTGACGGCCACCTGGCCCAGGCTGAGAACCTTGGTGCTCTCTTCCTCTCTCTCAATGACGAGATCTTTGAGATCCGAGAACTCGCCATGTGTACCATCGGGCGTCTCAGCAACCTCAACCCTGCATACGTCATGCCCTCTCTGAGGAAAACACTCATACAGGTACGAGAACATGCATCTATTGCTGTCACAGGAGAATACTGAGTATTTTCCTGAAGACCACATTGGTCTAAGGTTCAGTTTCAAAAGGAAGTTAGGCCATGTTCTAAGTTTTCCCTTTGCTAAATATGACTTAAGTCTAGCATAGGGTTTACTCTTACTGTGCCAAGGGTTTAGCTCCCTTCAAACTTTTACCAAAATGTGATCAATGCTTACTTTTCAAATGTCTGCACTTCCTTGACCATCTGTTTTTTCACAAAATATTGTGTACAAATCTTGCAGGAAATTTATGACCATTTCTTATGATACCAAACATTAGTTTACCCAACTTTATGCAAAAGAATTACTGACCATTACTTTTTGGTTTCTCATTTGTTTACTATTGTTTAATGTTGAAATAAGGTAACATCTTTTAAAAAATCTGCAATTTTCTCTTAAAAATTCTATTGTAGCATATAATTATAATCATATATTTAGAATGCTTGATTTATTCTCAAAATTTTGATATACATTGACCACCATATACCTTTACTGTGGTTGAGCAATTGGTGAATGAAAATGACAAGTCTTTCTGTCATATATATATGTGACATCGGCACTGAAAGAGTTAAGTGAATTAGTAGAATAATTTTTAAAAGGTTCAAGATCTCCTGATGAAAATGCAATCGAAACTAGCAAAATCTAAAAATATCAGTAGCAATATAGCAGTATTGTAGTGTATTATTATTATAGCGACCATCATGTGCTTATTTTCTTTTGTTTATGCTGACCTACTGTCAGTATATTTGTTAAAGCCAGGAGTTAGCATTTGGCTAGCAATTTTACTTTTAATTGCTCCTCAAAAGAAAAAGAAATTTGCAGAGGCATTTAAGCTTTTGGAGCACCGATGCTGGCAAGGATTTGTTGATTGTTAAACGTAATATTTTTTCCATGCTCAGTTCAATGAGGTTGAATACAGGGCTTGTGTTGTTTGTTGTAAGATATTTATTTTCTAGGATTTTTAGCTCATACATATATTTGTTTCTTATCAAGATCTTGACTGAGCTAGAGCACAGTGGTGTAGGACGAAACAAAGAACAGAGCGCCAGAATGTTGGCCCACCTAGTCTCCAATGCACCGAGACTCATTAGGCCATATATGGAACCCATTCTGAAGGTACATCAGCTACATTGAAAATGTTTATAATGACGGTAATGGTGATTATGATGATGATAATGGTGATGTTGATGATGGTGATGATGATGGTGATGGTGATGATGATGATGATGATGATGATGATGATTAATGATGGTGGTGGTGGGGGTAGTAGTGGTGATAATGGTGGAGTTGATAGTGGTGGTATTAGTGGTGGTGGTGGTGATGATGATGATGCTGATGATGATTATAATGATGATGATGATGATTATGATGATGATGATGATGATTATGATGATGATGACTATTATGGTTGTTGCAACGACAATGATAATGACCTTGACTAATGTTTATGACAAGGCTCATGCCACTTGAGGTGATGGTGATTAGGATAGATAAACTGATTCTTAACATAATGTGTAGTCATGGTAAAACTCTGTTGATTTTGATGTGTATGGTGCTGAAAATGATGTAAATTATAAATATTATTCAAACTGCATGATGTATACACCTACCACTTGTGATGTAAATTGATCATTGTCTAATGTTTCCCCTTAAGAACCCCCCCCCCCCAATTTCTAAACCGATAATATTTTTTATTTTACTTCCTCAGGCCCTTGTACCAAAACTGAAAGAAGCAGATCCCAACCCCAGTGTTGTTATCAATGTGCTAGCTGCCATCGGAGAGCAAGCTCAAGTGAGTTTGATTCAGATCACATTTACAAGAAAGGGTTGTCACAAATCTCGAAATGCCTTTGAATTTGACCCCTTCCATGAAGAGTCTTAATGATTGCAAACTTTGGAGAGTCTCTTTAGTGATATTTTGAAGGTGCAGATATTCTGGTGGATTTCTAAAAAAAAATTCTTTTGTGTTCAATGCCATGTTTCATGGAAATTCAGCTGATATAATTTGCCTTTTTTATCGTCTGTAGAATAAATGAATTGCATTACTATACTTTACCCTTGCAACTTATTTATGATTATGTCTGTATCTTAAGCATCTCTGCTCAGTTTTTCATGAGGAAAGCAAAATTATGTCACTTTAAAATGGGTTAATGTACTGGAAAATACACATTAGAAATGAATATGCTTCAGTCTCCAGCCAGATATTATGGAAGCTGTGATTTTCGACAAAAAAGAAAATGTTGGTCTGTCGTATCCAATCGGAGCTCAAGCTTCGTATAGCTCTGTTTCACATTCCATATTAATCGTTGGTACATTAATCCTTGAATTTTTCTGGACTTATAGGTGAGTGGTATCGAGATGAAGAAATGGATGGATGAGTTGTGTCCCATCATGTTAGAGATGTTACAGGACAGTGCTTCACTACGCAAGAGAGAGGTAAGAGGAAAGGCGTGCAATATTATCAGCCACGGATTTCTTAATGGATTATAAATGGCAATACAAGAGATTTACAAAGATAATATTTAAGTATTCATCTGCATGTATTTGTACACACAATAAATTATCTTCCAGCTGATGAGGTCACAGAATCTCTGGCGACCTTGTGGATATTCATAAACTTCAGAGTGGAAAGGTTCACAAGACATGAAAGAAAAATAGTCATATTATGTTGAGGCGCAAAATTTGTAATATTTTTTTTGTTTATCAGTGAGAGTATGATATTTCATTTGATAATCAAAATTGAGTAGATTGTGTTTGCATCACTTAACATCACTTTCATGCACAATTTATTTTGCAAAATTGTTTGTTTGGCAAAGCGTATACTGCGCTAGCGTTCTTCAGTACTACAAGCATTAATTCACACAAGTCCCCTGGCTAGGACTTCACGATGTAGGTCCCTTGAGTTGCTTTTCTACAAGTATAAAATAATGAATCAAATCAAACCAAATCGAGTCAGGTAAGATGTGTCATTCTGTATTATCCTTGATTCCAACAGGTTGCTCTATGGACCCTTGGGCAGTTGGTGGAAAGCACAGGATATGTAGTAGAGCCGTACAACAAGTACCCCAACCTTCTGGATGTCCTGCTAAACTTCCTCAAGACAGAGCAGTCTCCCACACTCAGAAGAGAGGTACGTGGTTTGGTTTAATCGCTTTCGATTTTTTAATTTTTTTAATTTTAGAAGTTAAATCAAAGCATTTGTCTTTAAAAAGTAGAGTGTGTCCATCAGCATCATTCACTATTTGTGGAAGGCTATATTGTAGGAAAGGGAACGAATGTCCCAACCTCGTAGAATTTCTTTTCAACTTCCTCCAGACTTTGCACTCGTCTCTCAGAAAAACTTGGAAATTATACGGTCACTTCCACTGTCATTCAATAAACCTGTTTACTAATTTTATGCATATTTCTTGAACAAAAGTTTCTCTTGATGGCTCAAAGGCTTGCCAGAGGCTTGTCCGACATAGCAACAACCTATTATGCAAAATGGATACTGTCCATAGAGATGCCATTATGCATAGCAGGTGCACTAAATAGTTGGTAACTAAGGATTCTGGAGAGAAACATACATAACGTGAAATACATTAGTAAACAGGTCTTTTGTAATGTCTATGATTTCTTTCAAAACATATTTAAATGTTTGTATTAACCTTTATCATTTTCATAACATTCATCGAACAGAGAAGTTCAGGGAGAATAATTAAAGCTATTATCTAGTTTATCATTTCAGCGAATTCATTTTGATATGTTTTGTAATACTTTTCTAAGCTTTATCTTAATTTCTATGATTTATATATTTTCTCACATTTTCTATGCATGTAATTGTTGTTTTGATATTTGTATTTATATTTTATTATTCATATATTTCATTGATACACGGCCCCATTGTAAATCAGCCAGGTAGCTGAATTTGGCTTTTACTGTGTTTAAATAAATAAATCAAATCAAATCATATTAAATAAAACCACTTGAAACTCATGTTTTTGATACCAGGTTTTAGGACATATGTAAAAGGATCCAGGCATGTTTGCCTATACTTGTACATGTAAGTCAGTCAATGATTGTAATTATTTCTGTATCCATTGCCCTCTTCAGACCATACGTGTGCTAGGCTTGCTAGGAGCCCTGGATCCATACAAACACAAGATCAACCAGGGAGTCATTGATACCACTGGAGACGGGGGAGCCACTCAGAGCATGTCTGATGCTAAATCGCAAGAAGGAGGTATCCCTTTTTTTTCCTGCAGTCAAACTAATTTATTACTAAACTAGATCCTGTATAACTCTGCCATTTTTGTGCTGATATTTGAAGGTGCAGTGAGCCATTTTGAATAATTTATCTTAGATATCTTCCGTTGGATTTAATTTTTTGCATATACAGCATAAATGAATGCACGTGCATGTGCATTTGCAGTTAAAGAAATTGATATCATGCATAGAAAGAAAATTCTTTGCAGCAGGGGGAATTTCATGACAAGTTATCCGATGATGTATGTGCTGTGAACATTAACTATCTATCAAGTTTTGATTCTTTTTGAATTGTTTTCCTGATATTTTTAAGAAGTTGTTTGAAAAGTTGACCCTTGACAAGGTTTTAAATATCTTCAATTATCTCCAATAATATAGATGTTCATTTGTATGTGTATATTCATAAAGTAGGTACCTAAGTAGGAAGAAGGCTCTTGAATATGTTGGATGCTACATGTCTATTTGACTGCTCAGAATAATATTTTCCTGAGCTTATCTTTCAAAAGCAGTATGAGAGCATTGATGGTATTTTGCCCTTTTTTTTTTACTAAGCACTAACCCTTAATCATCATCTTCCACTGTCCTGTTTCATCCAGGTGAGTCTACAGCCAGCGAGATGCTAGTCAACATGGGCAGCGCTTCTCTGGAGGAGTTCTACCCTGCCGTTGCCATAGCAACCCTGATGCGGATCATGCGGGATGGCTCCCTGGCCAACCACCACACGGGCGTGGTCCAGGCCATAACGTTCATCTTCAAGAGTCTGGGAGTGAAATGTGTGCAGTTCCTTCCTCAGATCATGCCTACTTATATCAATGTGATACGCACCTGTGATAATGGCACCAGAGAGGTGAGAAACAAGTTTGAGCTATTTATTTTTCTTTATTTTTCTGACACTGTGAGACAAATCAGAATGCAGTCTAGTTACTTTTAAGACCAAATACAAGTTTCTGAGTAATTCAAAATACCAATGCTGAAATGAGAGCCCTTGAATGTTTGATTTTCATTGATAATTTTTGCTGCTCTTTTCAACTTCACAGTTCCTGTTCCAGCAGCTGGGGATCATGATCTCTATCGTGAAGCAGCACATCAGGAACTTCTTGGATGACATCTTTGACCTCATTAGGGTAAGGCCTCATATTGGTATTACAGAGGCTCACTGGCACTGTTACTTAAAAGCTATATCCAAGTGTGGTGTGGTGATATTATGTATGCATAGTGTATGTGAAACATTTGCATCAAATAACAGCCTCATTGACAATTTCCCATCCATGTATACATCTCATTGTATTTTCCCTTTGGACAAATACCACCCAGTAAACTATATTGAGACAATTAGCCTTTAGGACACATACAGTTTGTACATACATTTACTTGCTTTGTTCTCCAACTGTAATGGATTACAAATATTGCTGTTAATTTCCTTCAGTCAATGTCAGCTGAACAGTTGTCCCATTGTTATATGTTTTCATTTTTTTCTACAAATTTTCAAAATATATTGACAACTTTTATTTTATCAGATAAAATTATATATTTCATACTAAAGGTAATACACAAATACATGTAATATTGTTTTAAAGATAATATACATCCATTATACCGTAACAGTTTTAGATTTAAAATGTATTTATTGGTATATTCTTGATTTCCTGTAGGAATTTTGGACAGTGAACAGCTCCCTACAAAACACTATCATCCTATTGGTAGAGCAAACAGTGGTAGCTCTAGGAGGAGAGTTCAAGCTTTACCTACCCTGCATTGTCCCTCAGATGCTCAAGGTCTTCATGCATGATAACAGCCAAGGAAGGGTTGTTACAACCAAGGTAAGCTGATGGTATGATTAGATTTCAATTTGATGAGCGTGGTAGTGGAAGAGGAGAGTTACCTACCCTGCATCGTCCCTCAGATGCTCAAGGTCTTCATGCATGATAACAGCCAGGGAAGGGTCGTTACCATTCCATTCATTGAATGTTTGGTTCAGGGAAATTCCTTGAGATTGGGATTTGACCCATATTGACTACTGAATTCTCTCATTCCCGAGGCTGAGGACAGGATCCACCCTTTTCCTGTAGGCAATGTTTTAATGGTATCTTCAGAGTATATAATGGATGTATACTAAATGTAAGAGATATATCAAAGGCTGTTGATTGGTAATAACGCTTTAATACATTTTGGTAGCATCTCCTGGGAGCTTTGGTGCAGTGAATGGTTCTCTAAAACAAACACTGAGTATTTGTTTGAAAATTTGAGATACTATCGAGATCATATTAAAGTCACACATTACTGTAGCATATGTCCGAGGTAAATGTAGGTTGCCACTTTATTGAAGCATCCTCTGTAGTATTTACTTATTTTAAGACCTCTATGCCTTTTTCCTGCATTGCATATCTGCAGCTCCTGAACGCTATGCAGAAGTTTGGAGCCAATCTGGATGATTATCTTCACCTGCTCCTCCCACCTGTCGTCAAACTCTTTGACTCCCAGGAGGTACCAGTCTCTGTCAGAAGGTGAGTTGACTATTGCTGATTTTGAACTTTTCAACATGTTGCCGAGTTTAGGATTTATTCCTTATTTTCTTGTTAAAAATATATGGTATCAAGTGCCATATGGTATGCACGCAAAATGGATACAGTGGTGTGCTGAAATTTTTGCTCTTTCTGCTCAAGCATTGAGTATAATTTTCAGGGCTGTGAATCAAATGTTGCGCCTGGCCACAGAGTGCAGGCTATAGTCTAGTATCTGATGTCCTTTCCTTCTACTTCAAACTTCCACAGGACCGCTTTAGAGACCGTTGACCACCTCAGTGACAATCTGGATTTCATGGAGTTTGCCTCCCGCATTGTCCACCCCTTGGTCCGCACCCTGGACACCACGCCGGACCTTCGTCCTGTCGCCATGGATACACTCTCCTCCGTGGTTCTCCAGCTTGGCAAGAAGTTCCAGATCTTCATCCCGATGGTGAACAAGGTCCTGGTGAAGCACAGGATCAACCACCAGAAGTATGAGACACTAGTCCTCAAGATTCTTAAGGTATGTTGTCATCAGACAGCATTTTAGGGTAAGAATTCATGTGATATTTGTGAAGCCACCTTGTGTACCTTGACCCTCTTGAAGAGGTGGGCAGTCTCAACCAGTATTCTCTCATGATGTTGGCTATGAACAAAGATCTCTCGAGATGACACCTTGTATTGTTCCTAGGTTGAACAAGGTCCTGTTGAAGCACAGGATCAACCTCCAGAAGTGTGAGACCCATGAGGTCAGATTACTTACAATTTTTCATTTTTCACCAAGTGGGAAGAAGTACTTTAATACCCTTTCTCGCTCACAAGATTTTGCTTAGTCCCGTACTATCGGTGGGGTTAAGAAGAGGCCTTAGTCCCACCGATAGCACTGGACTAAAGTAAAGTTGTAGAAATCTTCTTTGCTTGCTTGATCAGGGTACAACCATAGCTGAAGATGAGCTTCTATTGATGAGAGCAAGGAACAAGAGAACCAGCTCTAAGGAAGACAGCTCGGCTATGGAACCAATCACTGTTAAGAAGCTACCTGTCAGCACCAGGAACCTTCAAAAGGTGAGAATAGCTTTTATTTATTTGCCACGCAAGAAGACTTTTCGTGAAATATTTTAATATTGTTTAGTGAGAGTCCTTAAAAATTTGAATAAACTTTTAAACTTTAGATGAAACAAGAGTTACATATACCATTACAGTTGTAAGTAGATTACATTGCACTGTGCAATTATCAATCAAGTACTGCCTGATGTCTGTCCTGATCTCTTAGTAATGCTGACTAATGTAGAGATTGTCAAAGATGGTACATTAAAGAATTAAAAGGAAATGATAATAAATCATTCCGCATCGTGCACAGGAAGATCATAAATGTACATGAAAGTGATAGTATTAAGATGAATTACAGTTAAGTTTATGCTTCATACTCATCACATCAAAAGAAACAGTGTTGTACCTTTTTGGCAGTCTCTGTCATGTCAATGTTTTATACTTTGAATCCTTACCTTCAAATGCCATCCCTTGTTTCAGGCTTGGGCTGTGACTAGGCGTGTCTCTCGTGACGATTGGATGGAATGGCTACGCCGTCTAAGCATCGAGCTTCTCAAGGAGTCACCATCCCATGCTCTCAGGTCATGCTGGGCTCTGGCGCAAACATACAACCCCCTAGCTACCTAAGATGAGTAGTTAAAGGAGAATTAACCTAAAAAAATACAGACGAAAGTGTTCAAAGGTGTTATTTATTCCTACTTGTTAGACTATATGGCTTCGCGTCAAAATTTACGATATCGATACGAATCAAGATTTTCTGAGCAAAATTTATCATCTGCCCGCAACATGTATCGTCTGCTAGCAGTACATGGGGGCCGCCATTTTTTTTATGTGTACATGAAGATTTTCTTAATCCAAATGCCCAATTGCCTCTTTCAAAATTTAAAACCCGTTTGAGATTAAAAATATAGAATAGATATGTCAATTTATTTTTAAACTGAAGATTTCCTTATATATTTCTGTTGAAAATCGATATTCGCTTAATAGAAATCTATTTTCTCGATACTGTGACGCATGGGACGGAGCAAATTAATTCAAATTTATGGATGCTTCTTCCCCGAGCATCTATAGCGGCAAACTATGCATTCACCTGCTTTCGGATAATGGACTTGAAAAGTCAGAATGCATGCTGCATATATTATGTTCTTCTCTGTTTGGCAAACCCAAGAAAATAGATTTTTGTTAAGCAAAACCAGACAATTTAAATATATAATTATAAAGATTTAATTTTTACAATACATGTAAACACCCAATTTATATTTTTTGTCACATATGGGATTTTAGGTAATGAAGAAAAGCAATTTAGGTTTTGGATTCAAAATATCTTCTTGACTGGAACATTTCTCAATGGTTCATGTACAACTCCAAATCAGCAAGAAAATGGCAGCCCCCATGGAAATGAGGAGGAGACGATAACGGGTGTTGGAATATCTTTATTTACACCCTTTTCTGATTTTCTTATTAGAAAATGATTTAGGCCAACAAGTAGGAATATATTACACCTTCCAATATAAGTAAATTTGTAATTAGGGGTTGATTCTCCTTTAATGTCTGTCAGACTGTGTGTGTGTGTCTTGTCTGTCTGTCAGTCTGTATGGCTGTTGTGATGATCGGATGGAATGGCTACGTCGTCTAAGCATCAAGCTTCCCAAGGAGTCCCCATGCTGGTTTGTATTTGGGCTGTCTGCAGTGGATTTTCGTGGCCGAATTCTAACATTGCCAGGGTGTGTATATTTGAAGTGATAATATTTCAATGACTGTTATATTTTGTCAAACAGAGAGTTGTTCAATGCAGCCTTTGTGTCGTGCTGGTCCGAACTGACGGAACAGGACCAGGACAGTCTGATCCAGAGTCTTCAGAAAGCCTTGACCTCCCAGGACATTCCAGAGATTGTCCAGATCCTACTCAATCTGGCTGAATTCATGGAACATTCAGACAAGGTCAGTCAAGCTTTCTTCATGGTTAAAAAAAAAAAAAAAATCATTGCGAAAACCAAAAGTTGTGGACCATTTGGCTTTTGGGTTGCTGGAATCGTATTATCTCCCATCCAGTATAAGTAATAAATTTCATTCTTGTAACCTACGTGTATCTCTTTGCCATTGAGTTTTCAAATGACATTTTACAGAGTAGTAATATTTTAAATAGCTTTTGTAACAGTGGAATATATTTATTTATTTAATTTTTATGCCTCCGCCCACTGAAGGTGGGTGCCGGAGGCATTATGTTTTCGGGTTGTCCGTTCTTCCGTCCGTCCGTCCGTGCGTCCGTCCGTCCCACTTCTCGTTACCGCGATATCTGAAGAATCATTTGAGGTAGGAACCTCAAACTTGGTACTAGTATGTATCCCCATAGAAAGATGAACTGATTAGATTTTGGGGTAGGTAGGTCAAAGTTCAGAGGTCACAGAGGTCAATTTACGTGAAATTACATGAAATTCTTGGTTTTTAGCACCGTTACCGCGATATCTCAAGAACTGTTTGAGGTAAGAACTTCAAACTTGGTACCAGTATGTATCCCCATAGAAAGAGGAACTGATTAGATTTTGGGGTAGGTAGGTCAAAGTTCAGAGGTCACAGAGGTCAATTTACATGAAATTACATGGAATTACTGGTTTTTTAGCACCGTTACCGCGATATCTCAAGAACTGTTTGAGGTAAGAACTTCAATCTTGGTACTAGTATGTTTCCCTATACGAAGATGAACTGATTAGATTTTGGGGTCAGAGGTCACAGAGGTCAATTTACATGAAATTACATGAAATTCTTGGTTTTTAGCACCGTTACCGCGATATCTCAAGAACTGTTTGAGGTGAGAACTTCAAACTTGGTACCAGTATGTATCCCCATAGAAAGAGGAACTGATTAGATTTTGGGGTAGGTAGGTCAAAGTTCAGAGGTCACAGAGGTCAATTTACATGAAATTACATGAAATTCTTGGTTTTTAGCACCGTTACCGCGATATCTCAAGAATTGTTTGAGGTAAGAACTTCAAACTTGGTATTAGTATGTTTCCCTATACGAAGATGAACTGATTAGATTTTGGGGTAAGGAGGTCAAAGGTCAGAGGTCAATTTACATGAAATTACATGAAATTCTTGGTTTTTAGCACCGTTACCGCGATATCTCAAGAACTGTTTGAGGTGAGAACTTCAAACTTGGTACCAGTATGTATCCCCATAGAAAGAGGAACTGATTAGATTTTGGGGTAGGTAGGTCAAAGTTCAGAGGTCACAGAGGTCAATTTACATGAAATTACATGGAATTACTGGTTTTTAGCACCGTTACCGCGATATCTCAAGAACTATCTGAGGTGAGAACTTCAAACTTGGTACCAGTATGCACCCCCATAGAAAGATGAACTGATTAGATTTTGGGGTAAGTAGGTCAAAGGTCAGAGGTCACAGAGGTCAATTTACATGAAATTACATGATATTACTGGTTTTTAGCCTCGTTATCAAATATTTCTAGAACAGTTTGAGCCATCAACTGAATTTAGGCGGAGGCATATAGGAGACGCAGTCGCATTCATCTTGTTTAAATTTAACTATGTTTAAGTATATTTTCCTCTATCCTGTCTCAAAATGTATTGAGATTTAGTTTCTATGTTACCTCATTATGATTATTATATGTACATGTATGTTGAATTTTATTTCATATTTGAGATTTAGTCAGATTCCTAAAGCGGGCAAAATGGAGGATATTTATGATTAATGAAGCTACAAATAGCCTTCTAATATTTGTTGTTTACACACAAACTCTATTTTGTGGTGGTGTTCTTTTCAGGGTCCCTTGCCTCTCAACACAGTGCTGCTAGGTGAGAGGGCATCCAAGTGTCGAGCCTACGCCAAGGCCTTGCATTACAAGGAGGAGGAGTTCCACCGAGGACCAAACACTGAGATCCTTGAAGCTCTCATCAGGTACATGTATTTCCTCAATCTTCACTTTCATCTGCCATCTCTGTCATCTCTTCGTCATGGTGTCTAATAAGTTTGGGGTTTTCTCATGAAATTTGAATTGGTTGAATTTGCATTTTGACAGTAGTCTCCTTAAGCAAGTATATTTTCTTGAAGTTTGAAGTCCTACATGTATTTAACCTGTTGCCTACAGGGAACCAGATGGTTCCTGTACCTATGAGAATGACAGAGAAGGACAGTAGTCGACGAGTTGATTGAGGATAAATGTTCTTTGTGCAGTGATGTGTCTCAAATCAGGGCCATCCTTTTTCTCCAAGTTCCTGTCCCTGTACTCTCAGCCATACCACCTCATGTGCTTATTTTGTTTGTAAGCAGGTTTACATGAAGTCAAAATTAGTACATCTTAAATCAGATTTGTTATTTCTTGCCATGGTTGATCATTTAAAGTCTCCACAACTGTCAAAGCATTTTCATGACCTTTGTTTTGATTGTAATTGCCATTAATTGATATTAATAATAATTATCATGGAAGTCAGTATTCTGTAAATCTAATTTTTGATTCACTAGTATTAACAACAAGCTTCATCAGTCTGAGGCAGCTACAGGGGTTCTACAGTATGCTATGAAGAATTACAGAGCTGAATTGGTAAGATGAGCATTTCCATTAAAAACAGTAGAATTAAATGACAATGTCAACATAAACAAAGTGGATCAGCAACGAAGCTTTTGTCAAAGAATATGAATGATTTGAAGAAAAACAGGAGTAAATATCTTCCCTGCTGATGAGGGCCATAAAGCTTTCATGTTGGACCTGAATGAAGGGATTCGTAGCCCAGCTGGTCATTAGACCAAATTATGATTAGACTATGAAAATTTCACAAAATGATGATTAGACCACGTGGATAGAAGAAGAATTGAATATAAACAAAATGATATTAGAACATCTAGTATGTAAATACGAAATGGGATTAGATGCACTGGATTCTAGATGAATTTGACATTGGACCAAATGGCAAGATACGTATATAACTTCTTGAGTCAGTTTGTTGACTGAAGCTTGCAAGGGAAATGTTCTTCTAGATGCAAATATAATTGAACGACATTGTATTTCTCACCTAGTAAAGGTTTGGATGTCCCATAACTCTGTATTCTCTGTAAATACCACAGCAAATCCAAGAGACATGGTACGAGAAGCTCCATGACTGGGACAATGCCCTGACGGCTTACGAGAAGAAGCAGGACCAGTCTCCTGATGAGTTTGATCTGACTCTGGGTCGAATGAGATGCTTGGAGGCTCTAGGAGAATGGTAAGATTCTTTTAGCTCTAGATGTATCGTTATACATGTAAATACTCGACTCTGCCTGTTGGACATTTCGTGTTTTCATTAGCACACCTGGGACCCGTCTCATAAATTGTTGCGATTGGTTTACGATCAATAGCAACTTGATATACACTAAAGGAAAAATGAAACTTATAAAAGTTCAAGAGATCACCAAATTAAATTCTCTGCATGGAAATGTACCAAATTTGGATATAATGTTGATTCAATGCATGGCTTTAAATGACAGTCAATAACAAAAAGTTTTCTTCAATGCCACAAAAGAAATGTGCACTGAAGCAAAGGACTCTCTAATCCCCAAGTCACAAAGACAAACTGCAGCCTTGTACACCATATGCATGTCAATGAATGAAACAAAAGAATTTCAAAAGGGATTTGCAAGTTCATATCCAAACAGATTAATAGCCAGTATGTCCACCTCTAGCTTGCTGGCAAGCTGTACACCGTCTTCGCATGCTTCCGATCAGATTCGCGATGGTAGCCTGGGGAACATTGTTCCATTCCTCTTGCAGTGCTGCAATGAGCGTCTCCCTATTGATGGGTTGATTGTCACGCCTTGACACACGTCGACCAAGCTCTTCCCAGAGATGTTCAATTGGGGAAAGGTCTGGTGAACGGGCGCACCATGGCAGAACATCAATATCCTCTTGCTCGAGGGGTGCAAATCCCTTTTGAAATTCTTTTGTTTCATTCATTGACATGCATATGGTGTACAAGGCTGCAGTTTGTCTTTGTGACTTGGGGATTAGAGAGTCCTTTGCTTCAGTGCACATTTCTTTTGTGGCATTGAAGAAAACTTTTTGTTATTGACTGTCATTTAAAGCCATGCATTGAATCAACATTATATCCAAATTTGGTACATTTCCATGCAGAGAATTTAATTTGGTGATCTCTTGAACTTTTATAAGTTTCTTTTTTCCTTTAGTGTATATCCAAATTCTGTGCTTAGTTTGTAAGTTTTCTATTGATTTGAGGTCTTGCGATTAATCTAGATCAAAAGCAACTCTTTATTAGGCAGACCCTGGTCTCATAGAGTTCTTGATTGTTTTTAAAAGAAAATTCTCTGATGTTTGAGCTGTTCATGTTTGCTGTGTATGTTTATGCAAATTCGTTATACATTATAGACAGAAAGAATACTCCCCATGATTAAACTACTTTAAATAATAATCTTTTAAGGAAAGTAACATCATTGTGCTTGATATAAGTGTTTTATTCACAAAATGTAAAATTTGAAAGTAACCTGTTGGTAACAGTGTGAGTTTTGTATAGCACACATTTTCCAAAGACCTCAGCCTCAGTCACAAGTATCTCTTAGTAATGTATGGGTTACATTTCTTTTATGTTTGTTTTACATCACTTGAATACTCCCCTGAAATTTTGTAATGTTGTCCAGTATCTGTAAAGGTTATGTGTTTGTTTTCTTAGGGGTCAACTGCACAACGTTGCCTGTGACCGATGGCCACTGGTGCCTGATGAAGGTCGTCAGCGGATGGCCCGCATGGCAGCTGCAGCAGCCTGGGGACTTGGTGACTGGGACAGCATGGAAGAGTACACTTGTATCATCCCAAGGGACACCTACGACGGGGCCTTCTATCGAGCTGTCTTGGCTGTGCACCAGGACCATTTTGGCCAAGCTCAACAGGTTAGTAGACCTGGGTGAAAAAGCCACTATCTACAAAGGCGAACAGGATACAGAGATTTGGTTGTGTAGTCAGGTTTGGTGATTGTTTAAAATCCTAAGAAAGCATCCATGTAGTATGTGTTTGAGAGTATGCAACCAGGGGATTTATTGCTTTTAATCTTAGCTGTGAATTAGGTCATTTTAGATTAATGCCTTGGCCATTGCCAAACAACTGATTGTACTGTTTGACACCACTGAAGATACACAGTATCATACCAAGGGACACCTATGACTGGGCCTTTTGGGGACTCTCCTGGGTGTGTACCAGGATCATTTTGGTCAAGCCCTTCAGGTATGTGATGAAATCTGTTTATAAAGGCAACTCTCTTTGAAGGCCTAAAGAGAAACTGGGACTTGCGTTTGGGTTTGATTATTATTAGAAACTACATGTATATGCTAACAGTAAGTTTGATATTAAGTAACTTAGGGGTTTAAGATAATAATCGTCCAATTACTGTGTTTAATCCCACAGTGCATTGATAAGGCAAGAGATATCTTAGACACTGAGCTGACAGCTATGGCAGGAGAGAGTTACGACAGAGCTTACGGAGCCATGGTGTCGGTCCAGATGCTTTCAGAGCTAGAGGAAATCATCCAGTACAAGCTGGTGCCTGAGAGACAGGACATCATCAAGGAGATGTGGTGGGATCGTCTCCAGGTTGGTAGTGTAGCGTGATTATTTTAAGAGAATGTCAGTACCAGAGCTATATATACAGAGAGTCGAGACAGCGGAAGTTGCTTCTGATTGGTCAGTTATTTCATGGAGCTCCTAACAGTTCCCTCCCACAGAGATTGTACACCTAAGAGGGAACAATTTGGAGCTGCATGATGCGTGTCATAAGTCTCTCTTTCAATAATCTCTGGTTAATGCACTTGTACGTACTCTGTATACAAACAAGCTTTATGTGATTGTGCATGTTTGATATTTCTGCTTTTATCATTGAAAAGGATAGACAGGATTATCTCTAATAGATTGGAAGAGGTTCATCGTGGTGAAGAATAATTGAAGAGAGTTAATCAGTTGTCTCACGATGTGCAAACGTAAACGTAGGTAGTCTGACGTTTCGGCTGCTATATACTGCTAGCCTTAGTCATAGACAATGAGCCGAGATCACCCTGAGCGGGTCTTAAATAGCCCGGAGCGGCCGGATGTACGCTCGGACCACTCACGCTGTGATTAACTCTCTTCAATTAGGATTATCTCTGTTATCCTGTCTAATCCCGTTCTCCAGACTCGCTGAAAGACATTGTCAAGAAGAGAGTGGCTAAAGGTTATTCCCCTTTGATATAAGACAGAGTAATGAGCACCATTTGTGACTAACTTTAAGAACTTCCTACTTTATTCTTTATTCTCTTTCTCAGGGATGTCAGAGAAATGTTGAGGATTGGCAGAAGGTGATCCAGGTTCGCTCTCTGGTGATCTCTCCGCATGATGACCTACGAACCTGGCTCAAGTATGCCAGTTTGTGCAGGAAGAGTGGTAGGATGGTGAGTTTCCACTATCCATGAAGGAAAATAGAAGGAAGAGATAGAAGAGAGGGGTATAGGAGAAAGTCGGATCGTCTTATGCCAGGCAGAAGGGTGCTAAGGGATGTTAACACATCTTCTGCCAGGCAGAAGGGCGCTAAGGGATGTTAACACAACGAATGTACATTTTTATCAAAACGCATTTCATAGTTTTGACAGTTCTTTGACTATATTTACCCCGCACATTTTAGGCCTGTACGTCATCCAAACTGATAAGAGTGCTTGTACTTCAGCAAACTGACTTAAACAGTTTTGAAATTTACTAAAAATTTATGTTTGCGCCCTTCTGCTGGGCACATGATTTTATGACTGAAGCTATTTTGAGATGCTCCACATTGGGTATTAGAACCTTGTTTTATGAAAATTTGCAATAAATCAGAATCATTCACAAGTCACTTCAGCGTTTGGAGTTGCAGTCGATACTAAACTCAAGTTAAGTTGAAGTTCGATTTTGATCTATCGTAACTCGTTGTAAGATAGGCCCTGGTATCCAGTATTTGTAACAGAACACTATCCCATTGGGCACAGTTTTATAGTGGTATGATACGCATTTTCCTGAGATTCCAGCCCAAGTTATCTTGAGCTTAGTATTCTAAGTGGTACGAGAATAAGAAAGAGAAGACTGGAGGAGGTAGAACTGTAGGAATGGAACTATGTTGACATCCACCACCTTCCATATCTGGTATCTACTCCTAGGTGCTGTCTCACAAGACACTTGTGATGCTGTTGGGGGCAGATCCATCTCTCCAGGAGGCTTCCCTGGAATCCCTTGCCCCCCTCATCAAGGATCCAAGGGTCATCTTTGCCTACATCAAGCACATGTGGAAGGATGGCATCAGGGTGAGTAGTGGTGGTGAAGGTGATGATGATGATGGAGATGATGATAATGATGGTTGTGGTGGTGGTAACAATGGTCCTGATGGTGGTAGAGTTGATGATGGAGATGGCGATGATGATGGTGATGATGATGATGGTGATGATGATGGTGATGGTGATGATGATGGTGATGATGATGATGATGGAGATGGTGATGATGGTGGTAATGACGATGATGGTGATGATGATGGTGATGGTGATGATGATGATGATGATGATGATGGTGATGATGATGATGATGATGATGATGATGGAGATGGTGATGATGGTGATGATGATGATGGTGAAGATGGTGGTAGAGATGATGGTAATAATGGTGATGATGATGATACAGGTAAAGTGCTGATTATGATGGCTGCAGTAAATAGCAAATATCGAGCTCCTCAACTAAAAGTGATCAGTAACAAATTCAAATTCAAATTCAAAGCCGTATGTAACGATTATAACTCATGGTTTACTCTTGATATCTAGTTTGATGTCCTAAAGAAACAGATGCTGAAGATAGCAATGTAAATTCAGAAGTGATATCGTTTAGTGGTATTATGTTCTGTAAGTTACAGCGATTCAGATTGCATGTATGTACCCTGTATGGGGATCAATGTGTTGATGCTGTTTCATATTCTAATACCTTCACCTCTTCCATTCTTCGTTCACCTTAACTACATGTATACAGCCTTTAGCACTCTCTCAGTTGCATCAGTTTGTCCAGACAACTCTCACCCAGCATCCTATGCTTACTCTACCTAATGGAGAAGAGAACCCAGATCTACACAAACTTCTAGCAAGGTGAGATTTTTTACGGTCTCAGCATTACATTCTATAGTAGAGAAGTCTATTTTCATGTAATTATCCATGTATCTTCATAACTCTACAACTGTGATTATTACTGTTATTTTATTCGGCAAATCACAGTACAGGAAGGTTGAAAATACTATATATATATTGACTAGTTGCCAGGAATGGGGCAGGCAAACTCAATCACAATAGGAATTAATAGCCTTTTGCTATACTTAAGCATGAATGGATTAGTTTTATATTCCTACCGAATAAGGTAATCCTTGTTTTGTGATTACCAGTTCTTGCATGTGGAAAGCCTAAACCTCAAAATAATGTCAGTAATGGAATGACTCTAGAGAATTTGGCATTAAGTAAAGAAAGAAAAGAATACAAAAACACCTTTTGAATTTTTCCAACTTGCAGCCAAAGGAAAAAATGAAAGACTACATTATGGTCTGATCTTTGTCCTGACAAATGATTTTACCCCTGTGGCATTGCCCATCAATGTCCTTGATTTCAAAATGAATAAACAAAACTTAACATGGTTGCCAATCTGACCCTTTTAAAAATCTTGTTTGCAATGATCTCAGATGTTACCTGAAGCTAGGTGAATGGCAGCAGAGCTTGGAAGGTTTAAACCAGCATACCGTAGAGCAGATCCTAGGCTACTTCAGACAGGCTACGGAACATGACAGAGACTGGTATAAGGTCAGTTGTTCATTCTAAAATCAATGAAAAAAGGGTTACCTATATGAGCAGTTTGAGATGAGAGAGGGCAGTACAATCATAGCTTTGTATATATTTGATACTGATGGAGTTCCCTTGCATATGTGATACAGGTGATTATGCAAGATGAGATATTTTCTCTGATATCTGCTGTCTAGTTCAAATTACGCGGGATGGAAAAGGAATCTGCGATGGGAAAATGAATTATGGAGCTAACTCTGTGGGAAATCCTGGGGATAGTTTGCCCAATCTTACATAATCGCTGCAGGAACTTGTAGTGACAGGGCAGTGAGAAGCAATAGCTAGACTAACCAACCAGTAGTTAACCATGGTCTCATCTTTTTAATTTTTTATGCCATACACTAATTGTTTGCTCATGTGAACGATGATGAAACCTGTGTAATGTCTATTGATGTGGGATTTCTTGAACACGAATGAAGCATTTGTCTGGATTCGGTAAACTTTGTGCTGTCCTATCATATGTCATGCATGACAGTGCGATATGTGTACAAGTTAATGAGCCTCTTGCAAATTCTGAATCATTCAATTTTTCCATGACTGCTCAGTTGTCCATCCCTTTAAAGGTACTATTGAAATTTGAGAGTCTTATTCAACTGCAAAATATAACAAAGTTGTTTACTTATCTCTCAGGCATGGCACTCGTGGGCCTTCATGAACTATGAGTCTGTCCTCTACTACAAGCAACAGAGCATACAGGCTAACTCCACCACCACCACCACCACTACCACTTCAACACCTACATGTACCACACCCGCTGCCACCGCCACCCCCAGTGCATCCTCGCCTGTAGCCGATCAGGGGCTCCCCTCCCCAACCCCTGCTACACCGGTCTCACCGGGCATTGGCACCTGCCAGGCGGGTGACGTGGGCGGGGAAGGGGAGGGTCCGAGCACCCCTGGATTGGGAGCAGGTGAGGGGGATATCCCTGGGGCAGAGGCGACCACGCCCTCATCCGCTTCCTCCTCCCAGCAACCGCAGGTGAGTAGTGTATGGTTCTCAGGATTTGAACAAACACTAAAGCTGGTACACTCACCCTCAAATATTTTGCTTGGTATGTTTAAGGTTCAGTAGACCCTATACTACATTAAAAATATCAGCTTTAAACGTAACTTTTGTAAAGAGGTATTGCTCGTTTCAATACTCTCTAACAAAAGCAAAAGCGGTTTGTGAGAAGACTAGTTGATACACAGGTACACCAACAAACACACACTGATTTAAACTCCAAGTTAACTTCTGTGTGGGCTTTGAAATTCATTTTTCTTACAATAATCTGTAACCAATATACAAGCGATTTGTTTTTCAATGAGTTACATCATTGTCTTTCGAAATAATTTTTTTACTATAAAATGACAATTTTGGCAAAATTTAACAAAAGACACCTCCTTTGACCGACTCACAGCTGAGTGCTCGCACTTACGATAAAACATTACATGTTAAAAAGATACACAGTAGTACATGTAGCAGTAAGCATATATTTGGATGGATGGTGAGAAACATACACCTTTATTTTCCAGAATGACTACGTCCAGAAATATGCAGTTCCAGCGGTCCATGGTTTTGTGAGGTCCATCTCCCTGTCGTGTGACAACTCCCTCCAGGACACACTGAGGCTGCTGACCCTGTGGTTCGACTATGGCCAGTGGACGGAGGTCTATGAGGCACTGACCGAAGGGATCAAGACCTTGCAGATTGACACATGGTTACAGGTAAGATGACTGCTTCCCTGGATGAGAGATGATGATGATGATGATGGTGATGATGATGATGATGGTGATGATGGTGATGATGGTGATGATGATGATAGTGGTGATGATGATGATGATGATGATAGTTATGATGATAGTGGTGATGATGATGATGATGATGGTGATGGTGATGATAGTGGTGCTGATGATGATGATGATGATGGTGATGATGATGGTGATGATGATGATGATGATGATGATGATGATGATGATGATAGTGGTGATGATGATGATAGTGGTGATGATGATGATGATGATGATGATGATAGTGATGATGATGATGGTGATGATGATGATGATAGTGATGATGATGATGATGATGGTGGTGGTGGTGGTGATGATAATGATGATAGTAATGATGATGATGATAGTAATGATGATGATGATGATAGTAATGATGATGATGATAGTAATGATGATGATGATAGTAATGATGATGATGATGATGGTGATGATAATGATGATGATAATGATGATGATGGGAATGATGGTGATGATGATGGTGATGATGATAATGATAATAGTGGTAGCGATGATGAAGATGAAGATGATGGTGATGTTCTTGATTATAATATTTAAGGTTATAAGACTCTAGATTATTATTATCATATGGATGAGTAGAATCATGATAGCAGCTCAAATCCTTTTTCCAAAGACGAGAATGTGAATGCTGAAAAATGTAGTTTTTGTCTAGAAAATACAGAATTTCAGTCTAAAACCTACTACAATTCCCAGGTAAATCTTGGCAGGTCTGATGATGATGATGATGATGATGGTGTGATATCTAGACCCTAGTCCTAATTTCACAAATAGCCGATCATGATTCACCCATGTAAATGAGTCATTTCTGAAATATGAATTTTGATTTGCTAATAATAGTAGTGAGTTATGGTTGATTTTAAATTGTGTTAGTCCAAAATCTCTTAGTAATGGGGGCCCCTTGTTTACATGTAGCTCTTGCCACCATCAAATATTTATTCACGGTGGGTTTTTTGTTTTTTTGTTTTGTTTAAATGTTCCAGAGAATTACTCCAAACTGTACATTATGATACAAAAACGAAAGTAATGTGAAGGAAGAGTTGTGAGTGCTTATATTATTTTGGAATGTGGAAAGTTTTCCTTACTCTGATGACTAAATGTTTCTGTGAGATTGCAAAACCTATACAAATTCTACATTGCATACATGTAGGTTTGTTGTTTTAAGGCTGGGGTACTCTTCATGCTACATTTTCTTATGAATAGACCTATTTTATATACATGACATGCTTGACACCTACAAGAATTCAAATACTGTAAGCTTGTCTTATATTTAAATGTTTGATCGAAAGTAGGATTTTTGCTCAAAGTGGAGTTTCACAATTTTTCTTCAAGCAAGCCTAAACCAGCATTAGCTTAAAAGTTGTGAACTGCATGTAGAGTATGAGCCAATGAATTTGACTTGCACTAACGTCCTTTTGCCGCTCAAAATGAGAATGAGATGTCGGCATGCATGTGAGTAATCATGAAAGCAATATTCCTGTCAGGACCCCAATAGTGCAACTTGGATCATGTACCCCTTTTTTGACACATGGCATGTTATTTTTGACATGCATATTGGATAATTCATGGTGAAGTGGAGTCTAGTTTATGGATTAAAGGCTAGCATTACTAGATTGTCCTTATGAATGTATACTTCCCATTGCAAATAAGGAATATTTCATTACTAACGCCAATGCATTTACTTGTTTCATTTAACATCATTTGATTTTATCATGAAATCTGATGTCTAATGGAAGAAAGAAATAAAATTAAAGATACCATGTTTCAGTATGTAAGAAAGAAATTGCTGAAGTAAATATGAACCAGGAGAAGAAATAGAATGAAAAGTAGAAATGGAAAGACATACAAACAACAACAATTAGCTAGAACCAGAAGAGTATCAAGAAGAGACAGTAAGGAAAGAAAAATTGAAGGAGAGGGAAAAAAGTGAAAATGTAAGGTAGGATTTTGAATGAAAATGATAAAAGATGAGGAGATGATGAGAATGAGAAGGGTAGGTTAGGAAAGAAAGGAAAAGAAGGAGGAGATTTAGGAGATAAGGAGAAGTGTGGAAAACAGAGGGTATAAAATATAAAGATAATAGTATGAGGAGTGAGAGACAAAACAAAGGGGGGGGGGGGGAGGAGGACAAATGATAATGAATATACTCTTGTGAGAATAATCATACAACATGTTTATAAATTTCATGCAATTACATGTAAATGTATATTTAAATGCTATTACATGTAGATTTATCAAATAGATGAAATTTGATTTTTTTTTTTTTATATTTGTCAGGAAATTTTAGTGATGCATTGATATGATGAATAGGGTATTTCGGGTGAAAATAAAAATTTGCCCAATTTATGTGACCATTTGGAACCATACATACCTACATTTACATGTAATTATGATATAAATCCTTCGGAATGTAAATGTGTCTGGTCCTTTATTTTCTCTTTTGATGTTCACCAAAGAAACCCTGAAAATGTTAGTGGAATTGAGCATGAGTAATGGTCTCAAAACCACAAAAACATCCAGTGTCTTCAAGACTCAATTAAATGTGTGCAGTTGCTCCAAAAACACAACAGGCTTTCAAACAGTTACGTCTCATAATCTCTCTCTCTTGGCAATTCTGGCCTTTCTAGGTCATGCCTGACCTGGTACATGTAATAATTGATAATTTCATGAGAGGTTTTTAGGTGGCATCGTTTGAAAACCTATGATGCTGTTAAATCAAAGGTATAGAATTAATCCGTTGGGTAACATGAAATAATGAAGTTAATTATTCATTTGTCTCCAACGGCCACCAGAAGGTGGTATCACACGCAACTGCTGTGTGATAGGTTGCTCGACTGCTGTGAAAAAAATCACAGGCAGACCGAGCGGGATTCGAACCCGCGACCTCTGGGTTACTAGACCAGTGTCATAACCACTAAGGGCACTCCGGTGGTCTAGTGGTTATGACACTGGTCTAGTAACCCAGAGGTCGCGGGTTCGAATCCCGCTCGGTCTGCCTGTGATTTTTTTCACAGCAGTCGAGCAACCTATCACACAGCAGTTGCGTGTGTTACCACCTTCTGGTGGCCGTTGGAGACAAATGAATAATTAACTTCATTATTTTATGATGCTGTTGTTATCACATGTACAGTAAGTGTATACTCCTAGCGTGCTTAGAAATGCATTATGGGTATTATAGAAAATCACATTATTTTATGGTTGTATGGCTGAGTTCTAGGAAAGGTGAAAAATAATTTGTGAGTTTTCTCTTTCCTTTTTATGTCAGTTTGGAAGAAAATGATAGTATAAATATTCCCTGAAAAGGATTGCTCTTCAAATGTCCTCATATTAGTAATATGACAAGAAAAGTTCAGACCGAATATTCATGCCACGTGTGTGTGTGTGTGCAGTCCCATCTACACTTTTCCATGTGCAGTGCATGTGCTTTCTTGTCATTCTGACAGTATACACCAATTCTTATGAAGACATGATCAACCTTTCCCATTTGCTGTGAGACAGTGTCTTTCCCACTGTAATTGCACGACCAGAACCCAACTATATCTTTAATCATAGATAATGCTTTGGAGGCCTACATTGCAGATACATTAGTTATGGATGTGACTTTAAGGCAACAGATCCCATACAGAACCTCCTTCAAATGGAGGATTACTTTTAAAATCTCAGAAGCACTTTAAAGTTCTGATGATGGTGAATACATGTACCTTGGGGTTTATTTTAATCATTTCAAGGGTGAAATATGGGTCGTACTGTCTGCCGCACCTCTATACCTCTGTACTATGTACATACACAATGTGCCATGTCAATTTGCCAAAATGTAACTCCATCCTGCCTATTTCCCAAAAGGTATACATGGGACTAAGCAAACATGAAGCTTTTGTCCTACCAATGAATGTGATTTCATTCATTCAATCATTCATTATTGAAAGGATTGGAAGCTGGTATTTGGTGTATGTCGGCACACTGTGGGCATGATGTTAGCTGACAGCTTACCAGACTTTTGATTTAACGTTTTTTTTTTGATCAGGGAAACCGTAAGAATTCAATATGTCTCTGTTCTTTGATCTGGGCTGAAGATTCGGTATTGGGAGGGCTCCAAATCTACAGTGTAAGATTGTCTTCAGCCAAACTTCTAAAATGTACATTTATGTTGAGAAAAGGGTATTTCATAGATCTTTGAGAAATATTGAAGGATGTAGGCTTAGGTGGGGGGGGGGGGGGGGGGGGTAAAGAGAGGGAAAGGAATGAGGGGAGGTGGAGGGAGGAGATGAGGGGAGGGGGAGGTAGAGGAGGGGAAGATTCATGTGATGCTTGTTAAAATTGTTGTGAGTAATCTGTTTTCTTGAAGGTTCTTTATTACATCATTATCTGTGTCATCATTTTTTATCTGACAGAAAAATATAATAAGAGTTTGCAAAATTATCACCATCAGCCCCAACAGGCTTGTATTGTACAGAGGAACAATAAACGACCATGTAAAAAAAGCCATTCAGTTGGGGATGACATAGTGAGTGGGAAAAACCTTCAGTAGCTGTCAAAAACGGCAAACAGATTGGACAATCGCCCTTCTTTGATAAACTAAAACGGTGTTCCATTCCTTTTTAAAAGGGAAACAGTGTTATAACATATTCCATCATAAGGCTATGAAAATCCATAAGAGAATGTTTAGTTAGCAGAACTTTACAACACAAAATTGGCATATTTTGTCTAGGCATTGATGATGACATTGTATTTGCTCATAAATTTTCCTGTGCTGTAGTATATTTTCACGTGCTGTAGTATATTTTCACATGTTTACATGGATATATGAAGCTGATGCATGTACTTCAAAAGACCTAAATGACAAGACAGTTCCGGCAAGTCCTGCATTATCAAATTTAGAAAGGGGCCTTATTCTTATGGTCCTGATGTTGCAAAGGTTTAATTTAAACACTTGATTGGCTGTTAGATTATTTCAGAGTAAATCTGACTTCAAAGTAAAATCCTCATCTTTTACCAAATAGTTCCATTCATTTTTTGAAGATCCAAGTGACAAAGACTGCTACGGCAGGCCTGGATCATCCAATTAACAGAAGGGCCTTTTCTTTAGTTTGCACACGGCCCTGATATGGCAAATGATTTGAAACTTTAACTTGAAGCAAATTCAAAATGAAGTCAAGGTTGAATTTAACTTTCAAGAAAATTCTGATCCGTTACCTAACAATATGAATCAAAGGCCCCGAAGTGCAAGACAGTCATGACCAGTCGTAGATTATCCAATAAGAAGAGTAAATTAGACACTATTTGTTTGGCTGTGTAATTCAAAGTAAATTGACTTCAAAAGGAAAGTCTTGAGCTGTTATCTAATGTGTCTTTGGAAATTCCCAGTAGCAAGACATCTTCGACAAGCAGTGGTCAGCTGATTAAATGAAAGGCATTATCCTTCGTATGTGCATGGCCCTGATATGACAGAAGTGTAATTTTGGCACTATTTGGTTGGACATGAAAATCAAAGTAAATTTGACTTCAAAGAAAATTCTGATCTGTAAATACCTATTGGTACTGTACCTTTGAAAAAACCTGAGTGGTGAGACAGTTACAACCAGCATTGAATCAGCCAATTAAATGGAAGGCATTACTTTTATATCCTTAGTGTTTGCATGGCCTTGACATGACAGAAGTGTAATTTGACACTAATTGTTTGGCTGTGAAATTCAAAGAAAATTTGATTTCAAAAGAAAAATCTTGATCTCTCATCTATCAATTTCTTTCAAAAACCCTAATGGCATAACATATATGACCAGTCTTAGTATGTGATACTGATGTATGACAAAAGGATTTGAAGATTATTCTGGAGACTAATTGATAAGCTATGAATGGTAAAAAATCATTTTGGCTTCAAAGAATAAGTTTGTATTCCCCGGCAAGACAGCTATGGCTAGACCTAAATCATCAATTACACAAGAAGGCCCCATCCTTAGTCTGTGGCCTTGAACTAGCAAAGGGTTTTACAGCATTGTAAGTGTAAACTCGAAACTAATTGGTTAGTGATGAAATAAGAATTGAAATGGACTTCAAAAAGATAAGTTATAATCTGTTACCTAATGATGCATTCTGTACCTTTAAGCGATGCAAGTGGCGCTCGGGGAGAGCTTCTGGTTGTCACGTTTACGAGACATCTCGAGTTATCTCCAGAAATCAGTGCGTGTGCCAAGACAAGGTGTTTCCTTTCATTATCTCGATCCTCAGACTTTATAAGACGGTTTATTTTAGTAGAAGATGGAAGGAGAAGATTCATTTGAGGGGAAATTTGTTCCAATCTTTATGTGCATTCTCTGGAAGCTACATGCAATTTCTTTTTCATGAATCCTTGCATACCAGTAATGTTCAGTAACATCCCAGAGCTGCCAAGTCTCCCTAATTTCGCAGGAGACTCCCTGAAATCGGACACTTATTAACCAGTTTAATTGCCTCCTATCGAACAATCTTCCTGATTACAGAAAAATTATTGCCATTAGGTTGTATGCATTTAATAGACATCTCCCTGATTTCTAATAAAATTTCCCTAAATCTCCCTGATTGTTGAATTTCAATAATACACATGTATGTACATACATACTTTGAACAGTTTTCTCCCTTAAAGAATTTATACGATTGTCTCCTTGAAGATGATTTGAACAGACCCAACAAGTTGTTGGAGAAAATGCATTTAAAATGAAAGGTTTTAGCACTTTCAAACATGTACAATTATACCTGGGGGTGTTTCATAAAGCTGTTCGTGCTATACTAATCAGATTCTCAATCATTTGGCACAAGAACTGATCACCAGTCTTGATCACCCCCCTGGACTAATTAATTATTCAGATGGTAACAATATTCTTATGGTATTGGTGGTGATTACAAATGACCAGCAAGGCAAGAAGTGATAATGAGAAATTCAAAATGGAACAACGAGATAGGATCAGAAAGTTGATCATTTCTAGAAAGAGAGTGGTTACACAGAAAAAGAAAGATGAAAACTTACTGAGCAAGAATCTAAATCTGCTTGCACCTTATATTCTGCCTTGATGTAGCCTAATACAATGACTCAGCTCTCATCCTTCATCAGTCTAATGGTAGTTAATCAGTGGAAGTGAAATGAATGTCAACACCAATAACCTTTGACGCTATCCGTGTTACACTACAATTTAACCTCCACGCCAATCCTCTGCATGTATTATATATATTCTGATCACTATAGTGTCTAGTCGCCCTTTCTCTTTTTAATCCTGAACACAGCCAACCTGGGGAGCATTTCATCAAGCGTTTTGTCAGTGATTTTTACAGACAACTGTTATAAAGCTACCGAAATCCTTGCATCTGATTGGCTGGGAGCAAATTTGTCAGTAAAAATCACTGACAAAACGCTTGATGAAACGCTCCCCAGAACTCAGCCAACCTGTTCTTTGGTATTCAAAGGTGGGGGGGGGGGGGGGGGTGGGGAGGGCGAGGGAGCATGTGTATGTACGATTTTTTGTTTCTGTAGTAAACACTTACTTTCCAATCCTGAATACAGCATGAGCACAGCCAACTTATTCTGTGTTCAGAGGCAGATTGGAGGGGGAAAGTTAGGGCAGCCCAAGTGCCATTTGCCTTCAAAATGTTAAGTGTACTTATTAAACCTCTAAAGATCCAATATTGGGGAGGGGTAGTTTGCTGTTTTAAGAAAATAAATCAGGAAATATTGGTGAAAATCTTAAGTGGTAGTGACAGGCTGGGTTCTGGATATTATGATATTCGTTATTAGGAATGCTAATTGCTTTAAGGAGAATTTTGTGTAAAGTTTTGAATTTCACCCCCAAAAAAATTGAAGGATGCCTGCCTTTGAAATAAAACAAAAAACCTGAAAAATATACTTGTGACAAGTACACTAAAGGAAAAAAGAAACTTATAAAAGTTCAAGAGATCACCAAATTAAATTCTCTGCATGGAAATGTACCAAATTTGGATATAATGTTGATTCAATGCATGGCTTTAAATGACAGTCAATAACAAAAAGTTTTCTTCAATGCCACAAAAGAAATGTGCACTGAAGCAAAGGACTCTCTAATCCCCAAGTCACAAAGACAAACTGCAGCCTTGTACACCATATGCATGTCAATGAATGAAACAAAAGAATTTCAAAAGGGATTTGCAAGTTCATATCCAAACAGATTAATAGCCAGTATGTCCACCTCTAGCTTGCTGGCAAGCTGTACACCGTCTTCGCATGCTTCCGATCAGATTCGCGATGGTAGCCTGGGGAACATTGTTCCATTCCTCTTGCAGTGCTGCAATGAGCGTCTCCCTATTGATGGGTTGATTGTCACGCCTTGACACACGTCGACCAAGCTCTTCCCAGAGATGTTCAATTGGGGAAAGGTCTGGTGAACGGGCGAACCATGGCAGAACATCAATATCCTCTTGCTCGAGGGGTGCAAATCCCTTTTGAAATTCTTTTGTTTCATTCATTGACATGCATATGGTGTACAAGGCTGCAGTTTGTCTTTGTGACTTGGGGATTAGAGAGTCCTTTGCTTCAGTGCACATTTCTTTTGTGGCATTGAAGAAAACTTTTTGTTATTGACTGTCATTTAAAGCCATGCATTGAATCAACATTATATCCAAATTTGGTACATTTCCATGCAGAGAATTTAATTTGGTGATCTCTTGAACTTTTATAAGTTTCTTTTTTCCTTTAGTGTAGAATGTAAGTTTAATATTTGATTCCTGTAGCTTAACCCCTAGACTACGGGAACCGGGTGGCTCCTGCATTAAGCCTATGAGAGTTAAAGAATTCAGTAGTCAACAGGTTAATTACCAGTACACAAATATTTCTTGCCTAGAGAGAGAGAGAGAGAGAGAGAGAGAGAGGGGGGGGGGGGGGGGGGGGGGGGGGACAGATGGATGATCGTCCCCAAGGCATACATATCTACAATTTGTCAAATGAAAGATTATTCTTTAACTTGTGTGAAAACTCATAGCACAGGATGGGTTAATAAGATGTAAATGTGTTCTGTGATCCAACGGCTTACCAGAATTACCCTATCACTCATTCAAGTGCTCCAACTAAAAATATGGCCTAATTCTGCAGACATTTGAAACATTTTCAGGACATTCACATCGCTATGTAGTCTGAACAGGAATAATTTCAGCATTTATTTTCAGATTCACTTATCTCCAGAAATCCTCATACATGTCGCTCAGGAAGTCGTTTCCTTTTTTGAATTGGCACTTTCTCTTGCTGAGAATTTGGTCACATCTTTGCCCTCTGTCACTGGGTCTTGAGAAGCTCTTGCTGATGGGGCCGATTACCACTGTCCCAAGACACGGTTAGTCCATGATTAGGCTGCCTCTTGCGCACGGTCGCGTGACGTTAGTTAGATTTTGAACTCTAAAGGGACCTGGAGGGTAGATTGGTGTACTAGTATTTTGCATCCATATTAGAAATAATCTGCCACAAGACATGGAAATGACTGCAAAGCTAAATGGACTTCTGCTTCTTTCATTTGAGGAAGCAGAATCTAGAAATAAAACTATCATGTACAGGTACAGCGAAAAAATACACGAGGGCGATTTAGCCCCCCCCCCCCCCAATAAATCCAGCGGTGTAAAATAATTCAAGGAAAAATGATGCAAAACTCAGGAAATGAAACCTTCCAAACAATGAAATACAAAGGATATTACACGATCAGACTTCAATTTTGAAAATTGAAATTCTCTAGTTTTCCCTGCTTCATGCATGTAACACATGTGCAGAAGCTGGTAATTATTGGAGGTGTTTAAAAAAGGCATGTGCTGAATTAACATTGTTATGTTATGCTGTCTTGCCCCCCCCCCCCTTCCGAAAAATGGATCGACGCCCCTGGCTTATTTTGATCAGGCTCATAACCAAGGATCAGAATTAATATCCTATTTTGAAAACTTGTACTTGTTAAGATGGGCATAATAAATAAAGGCTCGTTCTCATATGCCACCTCAAAAAGCCGCTGCTGCTTTATTTGTATTAATTGAATGGCAAGTGGGGATGCATGAAGCAACAAAGGTCCTACGCATACTCACTGAAATGTGTGTTATAAGATACAGAAACATAAAAACCCTACGTTTTTTTTACGTGGTTTACCGTTTCATATTTGAACGAGCACTAAGGGGTGAGATGGGCATTTATGAATAGATCTCTAGATACAAAAGTATGTAAAGCCCAAAGAGTTTGAAGGGGTGCAACTAAGGGACATGCTCCTATGCCCACGGAAGGGGCTCGGATGTTGTTCAAATTAATGTCCAGGATATTTTTAGCTTGGAGCCTCCTTGGAAAGTACAACTCAAGATGTTACTACACATTCGTTTGATAACTGGTTGATTCTACCAACTCATTCTGTCCTTCCCCTGTCATATTTCAGTTCACTTCATCCGTCCTGAAATAGTTTTAGCAACCTATCAGTGATATCTAACCCAATTTGATGTAAGATATAATTAAGGTGCATCTCCATTAGCCGGAACAAGTCGGAGCCTGAGATAATAGACTGATCAGCACTTTTCAAGAAAACAGTCTTTAAAAAGTCTTTGGTGGGTACATGTATGTAACTCAGTCAAACCCTATGCTCGGTCTAAAGTAATGTTGAATACAAAGGAAAAATTTAGGCCTCAGTCTTTTCCTTTGTTGAAAATTGACTTTAGGCCAAGGTTCAGGATTGAATCTTCGCAGAATACGGTCCTTTCAGTTTTTAGTTCCGTGTCTTCATTGGCCTGAGTCGAGCTATCCCTATGCTCTTGAGGAATTAGCTGGAGCTTCTGAGCAAATTCAAGTCCAAGTGCTTCTTCACCTAAAAATTAGCCGCTAATTGATGAAATACATGTAGCAGCTATTTTGTGAACAATCCTAGTTTGCTTGAGATGATAACTTGAGCTACATGTATTATCCCGAGGGCAAGTGTGAAATAGCCCGTTGTTTGCATATTTTTAGAAAATTAGCTCAAGCTATATATACATGTAAGCAAATAGTGATCGGGCTAGTTTCTCCGGATCAAAATAAGCAAGCTATTTTGAAAACTCAGGCTAACGAGGATGGGCCTTATCGGTACTGAAGGTTCAGTGAACCTGTGTTGGGGTTCAGGGAAATGCATTTTGTAAATATTTGAGGATGTTTGGAGCAATGTAGAAAATTGATTGTCTCCTGAAATTTTGTACAGATTGATGAGGTTAATACTTGGAATTGAAATGAAATTGATAATTTCCATTTGAGTGATTAATATACATGTAGTATTTATCTAACTTGTGTGAGTTCAGTTAGTAAATTATTGGCCTAATCTTTGGGAAAAGCAAGGCAGAGATAATTTTTTCAGTGAAAAGTCTTGCATTTCAGTACCTTTACCTTTTGATATGTTATTTCACATGTATGTCTGCTTAAGAGCCTGAAGTGATGTAAGTTAAAGGGCAATCCAACCTTGGTAATAAGTTGATTTGTGTGAAAGCAGAAAAATAAGAAAAACAAGATGGTGAAAGTTTGAAAGAAATCGGACAAGGACTAAGAAAGTTATGGATGTTTGAAAAATGAGATCACTACATCTATGCGAATCTCAAATTGGCAATTTGGTGAGTTGATTGTGACATGTTTGTGGACAACTCTCCCGTTTGGCATACTCAAAAATATCATTAATTTGCGGTTTTCCCTCGAGGCGCTTTTACCCTCAGGGCAGGGCTCAAAATATATTGGACATAGCATATTGTTATAGGTCCTCATGAAAGAAAAAGATCCTACATAGTAATACATTTTGAAAAAAGTGACATTTTAGTCATTTTGTGTGTTGGAGCGAATGGGGGAGTTGTCCACAGCTACATCACAGTGACATTACCTATTTGGCCAATTTGAAATTCCCATATATGTATAGTGATTACAACTTTAAAAAATTCATTACTTTCTTATTGCTTGGCCGATTTCGTTCAAACTGCTTCTCTGATTTTTCCTCTTTCTTTCAAAGCAACTTGCTATTTAGGTTGGATTTCCCTTTAAATGATCCTCTAGGCTCTAATCTGACAAAAAGATTTACATGTAGTTTATTTAAATTAAAAAGAAATGTACACTGTAAAACCAGATACTTTGGCAACATAAAACTTTCGCAAATTGTTAATGACAGCCAATTTTGTAGCAAGAAACTTTCCCGAATTGCTATAGATTTATGTTGTTTTAATTTGATTTTATTATTTCGCGGCATGAAACTTTCATGATTCTCGACCACTCGCGAATTCGCAAAAGTTTCGTGCGCGCGAACATTTCTGGTTTTACAGGAGATAGCTGCTCAATCTAAATTGAATGTATGTACAAATAGATGTGGAAATGATGACTTGGATGTACATGTACAAGGCAGTCACTATGAGAAATATGAGAAATATGTGGACTGGATTTAATAGTGATGAACTTGGACAGTTGAATATTGACATTTTTGGCAAACCTCCTACCCTTAAAGAGGAGTGCCCAGACAGCATGTTTACACAGTATTAGAGCAATGTGGTATGAAACATTGTTTGTTGGTTCTACTATGAATGTAGTGCCCAGACAATTTTTTCACATTTCTAGCGATGCATCGTTTTAAACAGCGTTTGGTGCGATGCTCCTAATATGAATTGAAGACAGAAAGCTGGGAAAGTGTGCCTCAATGAGAAGAGCTACACGTAGGAACTGAACATGCTTGAGTAATGTTCTTTGTATTCCTGGGCAGCGTTTCGTCAAATGGTCATAAGTACAAGTTCGCTGACATCCCATTGAAACGCATGTATCAAAATTAACATGCGTTTCAATAGGATTTGTACTTATGACGGTTTGATGAAACGATGTCCTGGCTTCTAGTCGTGTGTTAGGCAGAAGGGCACAAACACAAATTTGTTCACACCCCCTCCTGTTTTCTAGTGAAAAAGAGTTATAAAGAAATGATATAGATGAAATGTACCTTCTGACTTGAAAATAATTATATGATTTATGAACTTAGTTGTGTGGATATGGTCAAAGAAATGGTGGAACTATAAAGTGTAGTTGTGCTGGCTGTGCAATTGTTCATATTGTGTGCACTTGGTTGGGAAGGTGTTCATGAGCTGACTCATTGGTATTACAGTCAAACCTGCTTTAGCGACCATCTGTATAGAATGACCACCTTTCCATAAAGACCACCTTTTTTTGGTTTGTTTCCTTAGAAACAGTGTTTCTCATTGAAACACATGTTAAAAAGAAACCTTGTATAAAGACCACCTGTATAAAGGCCACGTTTAGTGCCTCCCATGAGCGGCTTTTCAATACATGTTTGACTGTGTTTCCTACTGATTTTCTTTCTCAAGGTCACTTACATATAAATTTACAGATAAACTGCAAACTGCAAACAAACTTCCAACCTTTGGAGTTTTGGTGTTGATCCAAGTGTACGTCCTCCTTGCCCTGTATCCTACTCTTATGAGTCTATCGTTTCCTGACCATTGGCAAGATGGTGATGCGGTTGCCAAGCGATGAAGATGAAAACCAGCTCTCTCTCTTCAGGAAAACTTTTATTTTTCTATTTGTTGTACTGCTGTACTGATCGATGGGTATTTCATTACAGATTAGCATCTATCTGAAGTTGTGATTGCAACTAGTCTATGCAATGTGGGCTTTTGCCAAGATTATGTTGAAGGTTATTTGAAGCTTCTTCTGTGTTGTATTGATGTCGATTATGAACAAACGTTTCTTCATTGAAAAAACTTTAACCATATTCTGCAAAACAAATAAGAAATGCTATGTAGTTCACTTTTTTCAACTGCTTATTTCCAACCAATCCCTGTGAAGCAAGTAGAATTGATTTGGAACAAAATGACGACCTTTCAAATGTGTAGTTAAGTACCGTATTTACACACAAGGCCCTTCCTCATCAGCCCGAGTTTTCAAAATAACTCCCTATATAACTCTGATCCAACTCTCCCCGCTTTCACACAGGGGTAAAATTCAGCTATTTACAGCTGATTAGTTTAAAGAGCTTTAAACTAATCAGCCCTAAAGTTTATACGATATCATTCACACACAAAAAATTTAGGTGTGATTCACTGCTAATTAAATGCGCAGTAGGGCCATTGGGCATGATGATAGCAGGTCATGTTAATCAAAGCATGTGCCCGGTCTTAGCTCCACCCACTTAAAGACGTATATACGTTCACACACAAAATTTCTTCCCTCCTCTATATGAACTTCATATCTGTAGGCTGCTCTGACCGGTCTTTAGATTGCGAGTTCGTATCTGTCCGAGCATCACACAGGGGAAATTTGCTTTAGAGCTGATTAGTTAATCAGCTTTAAACTAATTAGCTTTCCATACGATGAATTTTAATCTCACGTGAAAAGGCTGTCTGATGCTGGAAAACTATCCTGATCAGAACTAGCTTTAGATAATTTGTAGTGTAGATGGAAATAGGGGGTTATTTTGTGGATTTGAGCTCGAGGCTACAAACCCAAGTGAAGTATTTTTTTTAGTGAAATTTTTGGTGATATTTCTTTGAATTTATAAGCGAATTCGCAGGTGAAGATACACTTTGGTTTTGACACGCTCGGGTTTTGACTCAATTTATTCTCAATTCCATGTACTTAAAATCACAGGGACCAAAATGCGCATGCTCTGTAGCTACAGCTGAAATTCACAGCTCAAGCTAGAATCACTCCACTTGGGCTGATGGAGACGGGGTTTTTCAAATTCTGATTCATTTCTCGAGTAGTGCTCTTCAAGCTGGAATCTAGAGGTTGAACCCAACCTGGGCTGATGGAGACGCACCCACAGACTGAGATAAATGTTTTTCATGTATGTCATGTATGGGCGTAAATATGGAAGAATTTCTTTTCAACGGGGGGGGGGGGGTGACCATTCATGGAGAACAAAGCCATCCCCCCCAATGAAGAGAAGGAATGCAATCTACGCCAATGCTTTTATACCATATTGAAGTCCACTTCAATTGATTGGTAGGAGAGGAAACCAAAATTACAGGGAATTTGTTTTCTTATGAATGTTTCCAAACTTCCGGGCGATGGTTCGTGAGCAACTAATGTGAACCAAACGGTTTCAGATAAATATTAACCCATTGGACATGAGATCTCATACATCATGGCCTTGAAAATTGAGAGCAGCCTTGAACTATACACTTTTATGTACTCATACAAAAATATTATAGAGCATGCTTTGGCCGAAAGTGTAAACATGGATGGATAAGTTGTGTTCATTTTATCATGTTCTACAAATGGTACCCTGGGGTACCAAATAAAAATCGGCCATTTTTTTGAATTATTTAATTTTCTTTTAGGGCTGTACCCTGGGTTACCAAAAAGAGGGAAATTATTTTGGTGTGATTTTTTCAACATTCAATTGTGTCCCATGTTCTTGTAAAACATCCTATAAGTCATGTATTTTTCTCAAATTCATTGTTGGTGTGAGTAATTATTCTATTATTGATTTCTATTTCTTCGATTTGAGAGAGGGATTGGGCCAGCAGTGTCATAATAACACCACCAGCCTGCTCCTTGTCTCCCCCGTTACTCACCTTCCTAAAAACCGCTACCATGTACACAGATCAGCGGCCTGCTCGTCCCCCAACTTCTGTATTGCACGATATCGTGCTCTTTCTCGGTCCTTGGAATCTTCCGTCTTTTACGTCCTTTCCCTTACAGTAAATTTCCGTATCCACCATTACCTTCCACCGTTGTCTAAGTTTGAAAGTTTGACAGCTAAAATACAGTAACGATGAAGTGATTTTTTTTAGGAAGAAGTGAAATAAAATCAAGTTCTAAAGCCGCGGGAGCTAACGCTACAGCCACTGCGCTTGTGAGGGCTGCATGCTAGCAGCTAGCGCGCGAGCAGCAGTACAGTGCATGCACACCATGCATAATAACACTGCACTGTTAACATGCATTGTGACTACGTACACGCACTGCATTCATAACTCTGGGGTTGTACTCGAGTGGACGTGAGATGGCGCTACACAACGTGGTACCCCGGGGTACAACGCTACCCCGGGGTACCGCGTGGTGCATCATGTAGCAGAATTTTAGTTTGTGGTGAATGGAACTTCAGGAGGAAAATGAACTTGAATTACATAGTTTAAAATGACAGTAAATTGAAGCTCCTAAACAGTGCCATCTTTCAACAGAATTTGATAAGTATCTGTGCCTCTCATTTTCTCATCATGCCCCATTCTAGTTTGTAGAAGCTTATAATGTACCTGCACACAATTTTTACAATGCCAAGTCAAAATAATAGTTTAAAATACAAAAATTTGCCTATTATCCAAACAAGATGTTTGTTAAAATTCGAAATAAAATGCTATTAATTTTCAAATTATAATCTTAATTTATCAATCACTGGAAGATGCCGCTCTTCAAGTTCTGCCAGTTTAATGCCACTTTAAGTTTGGAAACACCTGCAGACAGAGGAACATATTTTCCCTTAAAAAGTGATGATTTTTAGAAATATTCTACATATAGTCTGTTGATACGCTTTTAATATGCATTAGCATATGTGGTCTATGATATTTGGCATCTAGGTATTGAATAATCAAAGCAAAAATGTCAGTGGTGCCAATTTGAGGAAGTAAACAGTATTAATCCAGTGCTAGAGAACACTCTAGTTGAGTACGAGTTAAGAGAATCATTGTTCTGTTCAAATTCTGGAACATTGTCAAACAGGGTTATGTGTACCAGTACACTAAATATCCTAAGGGAAGTTAACAGACAGATGCACTTCTTAAAGATTAGATTGTGTAATAAGTGATTCTCATGCACATGAAGTGCTGTATCATTGTGCCGATTTTGCACAACTTTCTTTTAAAAACAGGTGGCTTTGGTTCATTTTCAAGAAAATTCCTTATTATAAAAGAATGCTTGACTAAGTATTAATCATTGCATGAGTGTACATATCTATATGTGTTTGTATGTACAACACATTATTCACAGTCATATGTATTGTGTAAACAAATTCTTTTATTTATTTTGAATAAACGTGATACAATATTATCAATAAAATCTCAAAGTAAAGAAATGTACCAATTATAGTGGAAATTATATGAGGTTGCTAGGATCGAGGACCTGCTTTAATAATAATAATAATAATGAAATTCATATAAATTGCCTTTTTATTAGATACAAAGTGCTTGTCACAGATAAACAAAGAAAGAAAACAATATGATATGAATAGCTATCTAATGTTATGTAATGTCTCATGTGGGAGTTAATGATACATGTTTTTGCTGCATAATGATATGAAATGGTTAATGGAATCTTTAAAACTAGAAATGGTTTTGGCTGCAGATTATCATTGACAGACACGTAGATAACCTATTGGGTCCTGCACTGATCTCTGGGGGGAAATCTTGGCTTGCATTACTTAACAAAAATCTTTTTTGGGGGTAGGCATTGAGACATGATGCCTGGGGAATTAAACAGGGTAGATGTGAATATACAGGAAGAAATACAAAATGTAATGTGTGAAAGTATTATTCAGACAATATGGTATATAAAACGACACCTCATGTGTATTTTGAATAGATGCTATCAACATGATCTAGATCATTGTATGAGATATTATTGGAACATGGAACATTCCCCCCCCCCCCGTTAAAACCCTTATGCCAAGTCCACAGCAATATTCCATTGACATGTTTTTAGTGGAATATGTAGATCCATATTGAACACATACAAGTTAATTTCTTTCTCTCTCACTCACTCTTTCTTTCTTTCTTTCACCCCCCACTTTCTCTCTTTCATCCTATCTCCCTTTTCTCTCTCTCAACTGAGAAAAATATTTTAATTAGTTGATTAATGAGGCCTCAGAATGAGTTTGGCATTCAAATGGTGCTGTAATGATCTCCAAGAAGTACATGTATAGCCCACTGCACTCTTTGCGATCAGTCTGCGGTCCGATTTTAGAAGAAAATGTAATAGCATCTGATATAAACATTTAAACTCATAAAATACTTTTGATTAAGGTTCTGAATAGTCATATAAATACAAATATAGTAAAATTGAATATACGGCCTATTGCGAGCTTTCTAATTGGAGGAAAGGCCTAATCGGACGTCAGAGCAGTCCTACGATTGTCTATGAATTAAAGCTGATCTGGCCCTTGTTCCAGGTATATACGGCTGACAGCGCATCAAAATCCATGTTTAGTATTGATCAGTACCTGAGGTAGATTTGATTTGTTAATATGCCCATACATGTATAATAGTCGCTAATATTGCGACTTATTTCCCAAATCGGATCGTATAGTGTGCGGTGGGCTTAACTAGTATAATACTGATATTATACTTGTTAACTACAGTCGTGTATTAAACATACTGTGTTCACTTAAAGTTTATGACAATATTGATATTAACAATAATTATAGTTTTTTTACAGAGCACCTTTCCAGTTTTAAGAAACTAATCAAAGCACTCTGCAATGTATTAATACCCCAGTTATTTGATATAAGGGTTTTTGTTCAGCTTTGAGTATGAATAGTCATAAAATATCTCATTTGAAAGGCAATGGTGCTGTTGAAAGGTGAAAGTATGTTTATTAATCAATTTTGAGCATAAATTATAAATGTGCATATGCATTGATGTACACACACACATTACTGTTATCCCTCTCCTCATATCAGCCAGACACCCTACCCAAACTGTTTAAATGACATGCAATTGATATTCAGGAGAGGATTTTTGCTATTAATTCTAATGAATCATATTTGGACTTCCCCTGGCTTATAAACTTACTTCAAAACACCTATAATTGCGTCTGATGACATATGGAGATCATTTATGAGCGAATTCTATTTCAAATATAACCTGCGGTTTAGGAAGTAAGCAATACTGGATATTAGACAGATGTAACCAGGTGGCAGGATTTATTCCTGATTTTCATAACTGAAGGTTGACAGCCACACTAACATATTTTGCCAATGACATGGGTGTGGAAAATGGAAGCTGGAATCGGTCAGAGAGGAACCATGTTTACACTTTTGCTATTTTCAAACAAAAGTGTGTTGGAGGACATACGGATTTGTACAGAAATTTCATGGGAAAACCAATTTATTCTCAAGGAAATGTGTTATTCAGAGATACACAGAATCTGTTGTGTAAACATGCTACCAGAATGGAAATTGGAATGGAAGGTTATTTTTGAAGAGGTTCGCGTAGAAGTTGGATTTATCGAGGGTTTTAGGGATTTATGAAAATCAGAGATTTCTGTCAATTTTGCTTTATTCATTGTTTGGGGGGGGGGGGGGGAGAGGGATGAGGAAAATAACTACATTTCTACTTTTTATAAGCAAATAAGGAAAATTGAAGAAGATTTATATAGAGATATGAATGAGTGACAAATGATTTTTGGTTTTATTCTTTGATACATCACGCTTTTCCTTTGTCTTAAAAACTTTTTTTAATTTTTTTTTTAAATTTTAGGGAGATCAATCCATTCTCCAGGTCCATCATGCTCTATTTTGAAACTCTAACTTAATGTGTTAATATGTTCTTGAGCCTAAATCAGCTTGTTATGGGTATGGTTATGGGTATGGTACAGTGTTAGTAAAAGTTGAGGTCAATGAGTACTAGGTGTAAAAAACAAACATTTTACACTCTTAATTGTTAATAACTCAAAAGTGTTAACTCATATCGGACTGAGATTTTCATAATGTAAAATTAAAGGATGTGAAATTTCCTTCCTAATATATTAAAAATAACTAAAAATAATGCTCAGAATATTTAATTAGATTTTTCACTTTTTGAAAATTTTTGTGTGTGTCAGTAATTAATTTAGAGCACAACAGTTGCTGTTGTCCATCACTCCTGTAATTTTCTGTCAACCTTTTGCTCTCCAGTGCCATAAATGATACATAACTCTGGGTTAAAAGAGCTGCTCTGGAATTTCAGCTGCAGTGCACAATGGCTATTGTTGTGCTCTGTATTAATTACTAATACACACATATTTTGTGGCCTTGATTTTTCAAAAAAGTGAAAATATAATTAGATATTTATAGCATTATTTTAAGAATATTAATGAAGGATAGTTCACAAACTTTATTCCAAATAAATTGGATATCCTTCAGCTTTACAATGTGAAAACCTCAGACAGATAGGAGTTATTACTTTTTGAGTTATTAACAAACAAAAGTGTCAAATGTTTTTTTACACGAAGTAGAATGTCGATGATATTGACTTAGATGTTATCCTTTTATAGCAATCAAGGTCCGATTCAAGAAAACTGATTATTGATTTGTTCTTAAGCCATCTAGGTGTATCAAGATAAAGATATTTTCACCTGAGACCCTGCGCTTTTGCCACTAGAACTGGCGCAAAAAGCATGTCCTTAATTTTATCACGTTTACACTGCAGTATAAACAACTTGGCCCCTGACCCGATGCAGGGTTGTCTTTAACATACAAGGTATATAAGGATGTTGTGGCGCTCTTCATGTAAAAATATAGAATGGTACAGCTTGGCTTGCGTTTCAAGGGCTGGACTCAGACCCTTGGTCTGTTTACAATAACATGTATGGGTCCTGGGTCTGAGGCCATGAAGATGGGGGCTGAGACTGCAGCTGGCCTGAGTCTCTTTTTTCCGATTACACCTAGCTTGGGCCACAGCCAGCCTTTTCTCAGTATAACAGGGGTCTTGTTCATAGAAGTAGTCTTTAGTCCAGAGTGTCCAGACTCTGCATTATATAGCATGACATGTCAGTGCCTGTAAACTAGATAGATCTGAGCCTGTGAACAAGACCATGGAGATGCACAGATAGAAGTCAAGGTCTTACAAAGATGATGAATTAAAAAGACCAGGCTTGTAGACATGAAGGAATGCCGGCTAGAGATGCCCCCTCCTCATGGACAGTATACATAAGACCCCACCACAGATTACATTTACATATATGTGTTTAGCAGGTTTACATTATATCATCTATCTTTTCCCAGCTTTTCTGTTCAATGGGGTTGGTAATTATGTAAAAATCTTTCATTTTTCTGCAGAATAAGGGGGTCTGGAACAGTCGTGTATTACACATTCGGAATGAACATCCTAAGCCTACGAAAGTGCAATCATTTCACTGATATGTTTCATTGGTAAAAATATATTTTAATCCCTGGATCAATTTAAAGGTGATTCCTGGAATCACTTTATATAATGAGCAAAATGTTTGAAGTATGCCAGCATGTACATGTATGTCCATTTCAGTCATGTATTCTTATGGATTATATAACAATGTAGACTAGTATAAAGAGGGTGGGTATATTTGTCATAGATCTAGCCTTAAAACCCTAGTTTTCTTTTCCAAAATGGCCTTTTTAATGTTTTGAAAAGCAACACATCTTTATTGTTTCCTGATAGGTCTTAACCCCATTTTGAAAAGGTTAGAGCTATTATATAAGCTTATGCAGAGGGCATGTGTACATGTACATGTTGCTCTCGCCAAGTCGGTCATTAGCGTTAAACACCATTGATCTCTTTTGGGGTTTCTCATGCATGTGCAATGCAAGCATAGATAACAAATTATAGACGGATGAATGGAAGTTGGGCTCAGAAGACTTGCTACAAGGAGGCACAAGGGTGCTTCCCCTCTGCACCTTAGTAAAACATTATTTTACAGAGTGTTGAGTAAACAGACTAATATCTTTATCTTCATTTTGCCTATACTGATGGCTCCACTCAAATCTTTTTCAAAGGTAAATAGATTTTGATATGGAAGGGTTTTTTGTTTGCTCTTGGCCCTTGTTTAAATTTCAAAACTTTTTTTTTTTTTTTTTTTTTGGGGGGGGGGGGGGGGGGGAGGGCATGAGCATTGGACCCCTGTTAGTGCTGGGCCTTTATATCCTGTTTTCAAATTCAGAGTTGGGTCCAGAAAGAGTCCAGGGCGAGTACTGCTGGTACCCAAACTGCACCCAAACTTAGTGCTACCTTTCATTAATTATGATCTGTGACTGCTGAAGCATATCATATCTGCTTTAAAAAAAAAATTGTTCATAACTTCATATGGTTTGTGCATGCACAAGGCCATGACATATAATTCCCAATTTTGTGTTCCATTTAGTTCAGGACTAAGCAAACACCTTCTTATTAATCCATTGCCTATGGGAAATGAGTTGATTCTGACAATTCAGTATTCAAAGGGTTAATGTGCCCCAAATTAGAATTAGAAATGTTGTTTTCCTTTGTATAGAAACACCTGCCCTAGAACATTGGGCAAATGCTTTAGATAGCCCATTGTTATGTGACACAGCAAAAATCAACCATCTGAGGGTGCGTTCATACACCCATTTTTCAGGCCAGAATGGACCTTTTGTTACGCGTTTAGTTCAAAACACAGTTACGTCAGCAGTAATATTTGTATAATCGCCAATTCAAAATGCGAAGGTAAAACTCACAGATAAGTCTGTTTCTAACTGGCATTTCTCCAGAAACACGGTTTTGGGGGAAGCATAAATGCACTGGATGCGCAGTGAGGTTTGCGAAACCAGCTGTAGAACCCGAATTAACCAGAAGAAAAGAGTTATAAACTAGTACCCCGAGAACCTGCGTTTTAGATGAGCATTTCAAACGCTCATTCTGCCTTTGCAAAGAAAGTATAAACGCACCCTGAGTCCAACCATCTACCAGCCAAATTGAGTTACAGCTGACGCAGTGTGTGTATTGATAATCAGTGTACAATCATCATAGAACTGGTTCTTCTGAAGCTCTTCCATGAGATATGTCTGGGGAGAAAAATATAGTAATTGCAAATCAGACATATTTTTATAGGCTAAATCAATAACAAGGTCTTGACTCCTAGTAAACATATTCTATCAAGGTTGTTGGAGAGCAGAAATTTCAGTCAGATTTAGAAAATCCTTGACTTCTATAATGAATGAAGTGAAATGAGTGCAGTCGATCTGCAGGCCTCTTGAAATTTAGAAGAAATGATGTCAACTTTAGAATAATGTGATGTGTTCATGATTTTGATAAAAAATTTCTATATGCAAAGTTGCAAATCAGTTTTTTTTTTAAATGGAAACTGAAGTTGGGATGTAGTGTGTCTGATGCATTAGATCAATTTGGATTTAAAAAAGGTAAAAATAATGTTATCTAAAGCTCTCTCATGGTGCTTTTTATATTCATTTATTTTTATTTTTTTGTTTTAGTTTTGTGTCTCCAAAGTTATTAAAAAGATATTTTTCCAGTCTGTTCAATGATAAAGCCTCGATGCCCATTTCAACTTATCACCTTCAGTGGAATACAAACAAGTCTTCCGATATTAATTTTTCACTTTTTCTGCTATGTGGTTGTCACATCATATTAAACATATTTTAAAGATCTTTTTATCTTTTTTCTTGAGACATCTGAAATATCCATTGTGAAAATTTGTCATACTCCTTTGCTTTTACCATGGATATACTACCGACACATCCAAACTTTTACCTCCCTTCTCGTGCATAGTTTTAAATTGCTAGATATTGTAAATGCAGGTCTACCCTTTTTTATTTACATATACTTCAAGTACTCATTCTGCATTTGCCCCAAACCCCTAAATCTGTAATACATCATTGGTTATATCATTACTTCTCCCATTCTCTGTGTTAAGAATGACAAATATTCAGTGGTGAATCATATTCTGACAGCCTTTGTTCCCTCTAAAATAAATCTCCTATAATTATAGAAGTTTGAATGAAAGATATCTTACCTTGATATATTACCTGTCAGTAATAAAATAAGTGTTATCCTTTCGAATTCATAGTGTCAAAAAGTGTATTAGCATTACTCAAAATTATATCCTTTACTTATATTTATTCCTTTAGATATCATTTACCCGCTGCACATATTGAAAAGAGATGGACAATAGATCGGGAATGAGTTTTGGTTGCGGTAATTGTAAAGGATGGTACACTAAATGCCAAAAGGAGGTCAAGTTTATGGAGCTTCAAATCTTATTCATCAAGCTATTACAAATGGAGATGATAAAATGGGACACAATTTTATTTTATTGGGAGAAGTGTGGGAAGGGTTATACACTGTAAAAATTGCTGTAGGACTTTACAGTAAATTACTGGCAACCCGCTGCACAGTAAATTACTGTATTTTTCACGGTATTGTACTGTTTATTCTACAGTTAAACTGTAAAAAGCAGTATATAACTGTAAATAAAATTATTTAACTGTAAATGATACAGTATTTTACTGTGCAGCTGGGTTGCCAGTAATTTACTGTACTTCCTACAGTAATTTTTTACAATGTAGGCTACTTTAAACAAGTTCTTAAATTGTGTTATTTTGGGGAAAATACAGGCTTTTCTGCAAATCAGAGTGGAAGAAAGGTATATTGGACAAGAATACTTTGTAGTTGAAGATACTGGGTTGGATTAAAGAAGGCAAGATGGACATAAGTAAGAAAGAGGATGAATGGAGAGGCTGAAGAGAATTGAGGAGAAGGGGAGGTAAAGGAGAAAGAAAAGAGTAAGGAGGAGGAGGAGGAGGGGGGGGGAAAGAAATAGAAAAAGAAGGAGAAGGAGGATAAGGAGGAGAAAGGAGAAGGAGAAGAAAGAGAAGGAAAAGAAGGAGGAGGAAAAGAAGAAGGAGGAGAAGGAAAAGGAGAATAAGAAGCAGAAGGAGAAGAAGAAGAGAGGAAGAAGAAGAGAGGAAGAAGAAGAAGAGAGGAAGAAGAAGAAGAAGAGGAGGTGGTGGGGTATGGCATGTATTGATGTAGAAGGAAAATAGAAAAGGCTCTGTTTTATTTTTTTAAATATTTATGTGTTTTATTATTAGATCATCAGAATCACAAATTTACCGGCAATTGTCACAGTGACTGAAAAAAATAAAAACATAGAATAAAAAGAAAAAGCAAACAAATCAAAAGGAAAAAAAGAAGGGTAACTTATCAGAACATGTGCGTATTCCACTGAGTGTTTTATGATTTGAAAAGTGCAATCTGCTTGAAATCAGACCATTACCACAAGTGCGTAGATTTTGTAGGTCTAGAGAGCATGAATGACAAAGCTGCAAGTTCATCTACTGAAGAAAATGAAGCTTTATGAAAGTCAATATTCCAATCGCTGTTAGGCCGTCACCTGTATTACGTAGGAACGGAGGACTATGAACTCCTGTCAGAAACAAAACTGTGATATCAGCAAGAAATGAAAGCTACCAATGGTGTTTGAAAGAATCCTGCATATATATGGAGCACTGGGTTAAAACAGGGAAATGTAACTCAGATTTTCCCTGGTTAAAAGATGAATTATGGTATTTCATTTGCATTGAGGTTGGTTTGTGTTCAAGTTTGCAATGATTCTTGGACATGTAGATTTGATAAAGAAATGGAGTAGTTTGAGAGAGAGAGGGGGGGGGGGGGGAAGAGGTAAGGAGGGAGAGGGAAAGATTGAATGCAAGCAATATACCACAATGGTCATGTTCCTTGCAATCTGTAAGATATATTTGAAAACTATCAATTGTGGGAAATATACTTGAAATGAAATACATATTAAATTCTTCCAAGATAGAGTACAAAAAAGTCATCAGATTTTTGGGGTGCCATTTTCTCCCATAATGGGGGTGGGGCACATTTTTCTAATATTTGATGTATACTTAATAGGACATGCCTGATTTGATTTGGCTGGAAGGGGGGGGGGAGGGGATTGTGCCTCCTGTCCCCTGGATCTGCTTCAGTCAAGTCACTTGCAAGATTAGAAAAAGCTGATTTTCTCGCCGCCAATGCTACAACTGTGAGAGGAATGTCGGTGTGGCAGACAGTGAGAGAGGCGTTCCATACGTCAGTGGATCTAGCCACAGGTGGACACCCGGTGTTCAAGTCGAAGGTAAATGGCCTAGGTTCAGACAAGACAACTGTACATTCCAGTCCGATTTGTAGGTCAGTTATATAGACTTTACATCATGGTGGTTGAGGGGTGGTGGTATACAACGGGAAACTGCTTGTGTCAGATCAGCAGTATCTGTAATTGAAACATAGCTGTTTATGGAAATGATGATGTATGTATTTATATATGTTTATTGTGTGAGAGTGAAAGTGAAAAAATGGAAAGAGAGGAAGAGGAAAGTAGTGTAAAAAAATATGTATACATATGCTAAATTTAAGAGTCTTATGGACATTTACTTTTTTGCATTGTTTTTACTAATCTCCCTTTTTTCATTTACAGGCATGCCCTTTTTTTTTAAATCTAGAAAAGCTAAAGAGAGAGAGAAAAGGGGGAGATGGCAAGAGAGATGAGGAGGACGATAGGGGAGATTGGGTGGGGGGGGGGGAGGGCAGGAGTGAAACAGAGCAGAATTAAGATCAAGTATCATCATAAAGTGAAATGGAGAAGTGGAGGTGGATGGATAAAAAGACAGAAAACAGAGATTGTATAGAAATTTGCAAGACGGTCCATTGGTAAACGCTTATTTACATTTGCTGCCGTAAACCAAGAGAGACAAAAACGGATGAGAGAACAAAAAATGATGTTTTATCACATGCAGTTGTTGGTGCATTTTTTCCCTTTTGGTAAAGAGTTACTTTAATAACAAACAAGATATTTATACTATATATTAAAGTTGAGTTCTGGTCATTGGGTTACATTGTGAATAAATTTTTTTTCAAAGCAATAGGTTGATCATGTCTTCATAACAATTGGTGTTTACTTACAAGGTTTCTCGCCAATTTAACGCACTATTAAAGGAGATCACTTTTGTAGTGCTATTAGTCTATGATTTTATGAGTAATGTGACATGGATCTATAAAATGAACGAGTAAATTTGAAGAAGCCATGAGTAATTGGCCTTGTAGTGTGAGGTTTTGGGAACATCAAAATGATAAGCATTTGTCCCAATCTCGCTGAAAAGCACACAGAGAAAGGAGTATATGGGACTGCACACAGATATGGCATGAATGTTCAGACGTTTCAAATATGGGGTCATTTGAAGAGTAATCTTATTCAGGGGATATTTCTTCTGTGATTTTCTGCCAAACTGACTTAAAAGGGATGAGAAAGCTCGCAAATTATCTTTCACGTTTTCTTTACGAAGCATGAGCAATAAATGTAATGTTATTGTATAATTGACTGACAATATTTACATCTTTAACAGTCGAAATAGTGTAATCTCTTTTTGCTGGAACAGTAAGTTTCTGAAAGAAATATTGTACATAACACTGATAAATGACTGCTTATAAACCACAACAATGGTACATTACATTGTAACTTGCAAGGTTTGTCGCCAACTTAATGGAGAGCACTTTTGTAGCATTAGTCTATGATTTTATGAGTAATGTGACATGGATCTATAAAATGAACGAGTAAATTTGAAGAAGCCATGAGTAATTGGCCTTGTAGTGTTTACCATGTAAAAAAAAACCCAGAACACATTCACCTGTAGATCTTTGGACCATGCATGCATGAACAAATATCGCCCACGATAACGTCATCGCGACCTTCCGCTTTGAAAAGAGTATGACATTGATGACAAAAGAGCGGAGAGTTTGCCCTGAAAATATTATTGTTAACACGGAAGATCTAAGAAGGGAAGCGACGGCGGGAGAAGAAGAATAGATGGTGAGAGCTCGAGGGTTGTCAGATCACACCCTCATCCTATTGTTGGGGGCGGATGCCTGACGTTATGTCCAGTGATGCCCTGGTGATCGAGACCGTATCTATTGACTGTGTGGGGGAGTTGAAGTGGATAGGATAGGTCCTCACAAATTCAGTTGACTCTTTGCTTGCTAGGTAGATATAGGTTTTACCAAGGCCTATATGTTGAAATGGTATTGACTGTCTGCCACTTGGCAGGCCCTTAAAGCTTCATCATATTGTGTGGGTCATATCAGAAAGTCTGAGGGTGGAATAAGCCCGAGACTTAACCCGTTGAGTACAGAATTTTCTCATTTTCACAGGTCATATAAATGCATGGACCATTCCCATAGGCAATGGGTTAGAAATCTAATCGTCTGCAGGGAGCCGAAAGGGTGTTATAAGTATTTGTTATAAGTATTTGTAAAAAGTGAAACCTTCCTTAGCAATCACCTGTAGAGAAAGGCCACTTGTCTATGAAGACCATATTTTTGTTTCCCTTGTACAGTGTTTGTTATTGAAACGTACTAAACAAATCTGTAAATAGAAATACCTGCTTATAAAGAGTGGTCTTTATATACAGGTTTCACCCAGTCAGCAAGAAGGATAAGTGGCTGCAGAAACTGATTTATCTTTGGTAAAGAGGAGAGGAAAAAAAAATCTAAGTGGAAATGTAACATCTTCTCCTGGAAATCCCCCAAATATCCTTGAGTAAAATGTGACATTTGGGCATTAGGTCTACTCCATTTGTGGCATTGAATATGAACATTGACAAAATAAGTTGTTCAGGACATTTAGTGTAACATAACTTGTAAAAGTAAAAATGAAAACGAAGCATTATGAGCAATACTTCCTAAATAGTTTCTTGGTAAATAAAGTAATCCAATTTAGTGTCCATAAATGTATGTATTGTGTTGAGGATGATACTGCAAAAATATCTAATTACAGCATTATTGAATTGAGTAGTTGTATGATTTAGTGGAATCATACAACTAAATGGAATGGTTTTAGGGGAAGCTTTATCGTATTGTCAAGGCAGGAAAGGAAATAGTTGATAATAATTTGTCACAGCTGGCACTACACCATAATATGATTTTAGTTGTCATTGAAAGACATAAACAGTTGTCTCATGGCGCCGACAAATGTTGATATGTGACGATAAATGTTGCTTGATTATATATTGTCTGCTAAATGTCTGCTAAATGTCTAGTCTATCATGAAACTTTTTTTATTATTTCAGTAGCAGTAAGAAAAAAAAAAGATGTGCCCAGAGTTGATCTGGTCATCTCTAAAAGTGTTTTGGTTGAGGATGACTGATTTGATACAGAAAAGAGGGAAAATTAAAAGGTCCCAAATATGCATTTCATCCTTTATCTATACGCGTATTGCAAGGTTCACATTTTATTAAATAATCTTGTATGGTATCAGGTTTTAATTAGGCAGTGGTGGACACATATTCAAATTATTTAATCTGTCCCTTATCATGACAAAATATTGAAAACATTGAAAACGATTTTTGGGTTAATGTATTTTTGCAGGGAAACCATAGCAATTTTATCAAATCCTTTGATAAAATTTTTTTCTCCAGATTTTCTCTATAAGATCAGATTTGCTTTCTGTTTTACTTTTCCAGCATCCCTAAGAAAATGTCTATTTTGCTTTCTTTATTTTGTAAGAATTTTTTTTACAGTTCATTCTTTTTTCTATTACATTTCTTATCTTACTCATCAATGCATGTTGAGAAGAAGGGAGCTAGAAAGAGAGAGAGAGAGAGAGTGGGAGAAAGAGAGGAGAGAGAGGGAGAAAGAGAGGAGAGAGAGAGATAAAAAGAAACAAAGAGAAAAACCTGGTACATATACACAGATAGAGGAAAACAGAAGGTGATATTAAGCTAGACACTACACACTTTCTTTTAACCACATATGCTCAACATATTGAGATATAAGGTGAAATATCACTCTAATCTGATACAAAAATCTTACGAAACAAGTTTGCCCCAGCTGGTAAATCCAATAGTGAATATTAAGATCCTTAGAAAAAAGATATCCCAAGAAAATCCTAAGAAAAAAAAACCGTGAAGGAAATATTACAGAGGTGTACACAAAGCCAGGTATGCTTATAGCTACATCTGAGAAGCGTTTTTCTAGATGTGTTTCCAATTATAAGTGAACGTGTACTGTTCAAATAGAGTTCATAATTGTTTCAGTCTGGATGTTTTCATATGCTTGAAATTTTGTGCAGGACATGGGTTAAAACCAAGAGTTACCATATAGTGCTTGGACAAATCTGTTTGATCCTTCCACAATCTTTATAGAATTTTTGCAAAGTTTCAAAAAATGCGGAATGGTGATATTAGGAAGAAAAAGTTAACAGCTTTAAAATTGTGTGGAAAGTCTTAAACTTACCAATAACATGGGCAAGGTGACTATGACTGTGCTTCGTTTAGTGTTCAAATTAATGGAATACAATTTTCTCAACCTTCATGCTTTGTACTTGTAGCAAATAGATTTTTAGAAATTGATATTAGGTGAAATATAGATGGGACCACACTGTGCATGTATATTGCTGTGTGCCCGGCAGAAGGACATGAGGGCATCCCAAATAGGTTTAATGTAATAGGAATATTGCTGCTAAAGTTCATTTGCAAGGTCCACAATGATATGGCCTTCCAAGTCGTGCATGATTTTTCTAGCAGCCCCGCCTCCCCCTTCATTACATGACCCAATATTTTGTCATTATGATTGCCCATTTTGCAGATTTGCACAGCCAAGGCCATTCGGTGAGCACTCATAAAAAATGTTCTGCATTCATACTTCCAGGTCAAGACCAAACCAACTATCCTATTTAGAACTCTGAATTGGAAATAGTATTCATGCTGGTTCCAGTGACTGATGTGATATTTTTTTCCATTTTCAGAACTCTTTATTACTTTCAGGCACCTGAGATTTTTCCCAATATTCTAAAGAAAAAAAAAGGTTTAACATATTCTGCCTCATGCAGCCTCGATGTGATGCAGTCTTGACTTTGGTGAACTGTAAACCCGGAAACATTTGCGATATGACAATTTTTCACTAATTTCCAATGATGGCTGTTTTCACAGGAAGAATCTTTTGACTTTTTGAAAAAAATAATGTTGTGATTCAGTCATCAAACTGACACGAATATGGATCACGTCCCCAAATTTGCTTTTTGCAAGTGTTTGGTTTTTATGGTGTGTACATTTTTATAGGAAAAAGAGAAAAAATATAATTCTGCATGGATGCTAGCAGTGGCATAGCATGGCTTCAGCCATTCAGGGGGCAGTGGTATGAATGGGGGTGGGGATGGGGGGAGGGGGGAGGGGGGGGGGGTGAGCACTGGACTTTGAAGGATAATAATTTTGAGAGAAAGAGGCCATTGAGTATTAAAGGTAGAGGGGGTCGCATCATCTGGTTTCACAATACCTTCCCCCTTTCCCTTTCTTTTCTCTATCTCTCTCTTTGTTTTCATTTTTGTTCCTGTTTTACCTCTCTTTTGGGGGCATCTGCCCCCTCGTGCCTTCCGAAGCTATGCCACTGGACTATGCTATACATTTGGTCTATCTCAGTTTACTTGCACCCACGGTTATCCTCCCACAGTATTTTTTTACAGATACTTTCTTGAGTTCTCTCCAAGAGATTTGAAACACTTTCACAGCATGTCTGTTTGTGCATTGTCAGCAGACGATACAAGATGTAACCAAGTATTCTAATATTTTCTGAACATGTTGTTTTCAGTATCTTCCATATTCTGGAAGTCGAATTGCATTTCGCCACAAACTGACTCAAAATAATTTAACATTGTTTATTACACAGTAGATGTGTGACCTATTTCCAAAAAAAAAAAAAAAAAAGAAGAAGAAAAAAGAAATTAAACTCTATAAAAACATTCTAGAAATCTCATTGACTTAAGTACACTACTAGCATTTGCATGTATAGCAGATCGTATATAAAGCATTTGGGCAGAAATAACTTGATTTCCTCCCCTTTTTTGTTTTTGTTTTTTGACAACTCATCTAATATAGTTTTTAATAAAAGTTTGGGGCAAGTGATGTATGATTCATTTGATTCTCTGAGAAATATTTTCTGTAGGGCTTATACAATGAGAACAATATTTATAATACATGCCCCCAACATTTCCTTAGTATAGTTATTTATAGGAATTATGCATTACATTTCTATAATGAATTCTACATTAAAGTAGATCTACAAGTTAAAGGAATAGCTATTAAAAAAAAACAACAACCAAATGAAATCTATACAAAAAAAACAATAGACATAATAACAAATACTTGAAATATATATAGATATTTATTTAATAATATTAGCTGCTGAAAAAGTCCAAATGTTTAATAACCCTTAGATCATTTGACAAATAAGGGCTTCAAAATACTTCAGTTTAATTAATCATTTACATGAGGTAACTTAAATTTCTTTTCACCCTTTGTACAAAATTGTTCCATTTGATTCTTCATCTTTGTTTTTGAAAGATAAAACTCAACTCCTGGCCCTGTCTCAGAAAGTTTTGCAATTGAACTAAAGTCGAACTTAAAGTCTGAAATCAATCGCAATCCTATGATTGAAGGATTTGCAATCGATCGATTGAAATCAAATGCTATGCTTTTTAAGACAGAGCCTAGACGTTTTAAATTTTATCAACTGACTCTTTCTTCAGATTTCTCCAATATAAATGTACGGTTGTTAAATCATTGATCACAATAACTTATCATTGAGACTGGACACACATGAACTTTTCACTTTTAGGGTAAAGAAGACACATTAAAGGTTGGCATCAGCCTTTTAAAGACACCCAGGAAAGGAAAAGAAGCTCACACTTTATTCTGATGCTAAAAACGATTATACATATATATGGCGACAATTTTGAGGGTATGAAATAAAATTTCACATCTACACGTAGGAGAATTTAATTAGATTTGATTTGATGATTTGATTTAATTTCATTCATGAAGTATTACATGTATATAATTAAAGCATGATAAATATAATTAAAAATGAAAAGAATATACCTTGACAGGAAAACCTATAAAAGCTGACAAGCCTATAATGGGTTTTTTCATAATCAAATGAGTGAAGTTTTACAGACAATTAAAACTGTATTGATAAAGGTTGTTAAGGAACTGATAGAAATAACTCTATATTAAACAAAAAACTTAAAAATAATTATTTTGTACAAAGAAGAAAATATGCTCTTTAAATAGCTAAAATGAGAGAGAGAGAGAGAGAGGGAGAAACAAAACAGAACAGATGCACAAAACATTTTTTTAAATAGTCAAATGTGAATCAAACTATACTTCGTCTTCCGTTCCAATTTTAGAAACTTTTTCATAGATAAGTGAAGGATCTCTACATTTTCTTGTGATCTGTTTATGAGTTGGTGATACTTTTGTTTACAAAGAGGTATGTTTCATGACATCACTATGAGACACAATGGAAGACGGAACATTAATGTGTAAAAGGGCAACAGATCGCACCTGTCGATTTCATTACAAATCAAGATGGGTTATTCCTAAGTCCTTTTGATTCTAATTCCTTGTCCTAAGTTCGTAATGTCATGTTCGTGCCATATCTGCCCTTTCTCCCCCTATGATTCAATAATTACTTTTTGGAAACAGCTGAACATTAATATTCATTTCCAGGGGAAATTCAGCAACATATTGCATAAAAAATACATTGTTTGCCTAATCATATTTTCATGTCTCTATATTTCTCAATTTATTATTTTTTTCCCTTTGCCATGCATGATCATTGTATGAGTAATCTTGATGTAATCCATTTGACTCTCTCAACTGGCTGAATTTCTTTTTCTTGAATTCATATCTTAAAATAACTGTGTGTTGATAGAAGATGCATGCCAGTTTTCACACAGAGTAAACTTAGTAAGATTTCTTTCAAAGCACAATAAAGGCTCATTCAAACAGGTGGTAAAAACACCAAAAATGTGGCTGTTGTTTGTGTAATAACTGAATGGCAAGAAAAAAAAATGGGAAAAAATAATTTTTATAGAAATATGAGGTTCCTATACCTTGAAGTATAACTTCCTTGCAAATATTAAACAATCAATAGATGGATTTTCTAATACTGGAAAATGGATTATCAGTACAAAATTGTAAATTCAGCCAGTTCTGGCTTTTGACATATGCAAAAATAAGAAGAAAGATCTTTCATACTTTTATCAGTTTTTGTCATTATTTTCTGTAAAAATAATGACTATTTGAGGTAAAAATTTGTAACCGTTGGTCTATAGTCAGGGGTAGATCGTAGCCAACATTAAGTATATGTTATGAAAGAACACCAAAGCAAATATTCAAACAATATCCTATTAAAATGGACTTTTATTATAAAATGTAATTTGGCACAAATGCATAATTACAGATGATGAAGATATAATTGATTGACATTAGGCAGGCTATCTTAAGCATTTGTGAGTGCCTCAATATCTTGGCAGTATAAACTGCAGTAATTTCCTCAGTTCTTGTGCAGACTAGATACACAGTAGATCATATTAAATACAATAAGCAATAACATATACATGTGTAACTCTCCTTCCATTGATAATAGGCATACATTAAATAGGCTTCAAATGTACAAAATGTTTTATCTACAACTCCTCAGTGCATTATGTAAATTTGTTTCATCTTATTTCATCAATATTCCACATGAAAAAACTCTGTTACCTTTTGACAAACGCAGATGATTTTTAAAAAATTTACCACAATGCTGCAAATACTTCAGTGTTTTAATATGTATTTGTGTGTTTGGAGACCAGTGTAAAACAAGTGCAGATTTTCTTGATATCAGGAGCTTAAAATGAGGAAGTTGTAAATTTTACGATATGAAATGTTCAAAAAGTGGTAACAGGATAACTTTGTGGAAATATATATCCAACAGGAGTGTGATTGTTCCAAGCATTTCCTGTTACCAAAACCGCACAATTATTTCAGAGGAGGCCAGGATACCTGTGTGCGGAGGATAAAATTTCATCCTATTGATACAATATTAACAATGTATAAATGGGTGTATGCTTGAGTTACTCTTGGAACATTTTATGATTTGTAATGAGTTGTAAAATGAGCTGCTTTTCGGGGAACGTTGGTTATTTTGCCTCTCGCACAACAAACACAGTTTCTTTGTAAAAAGCCTGCTTCTGTACGTAGCTTCAAAAGTAAATATTGGAAGCTTTAGCAGTGCTCCTTGATACCACAGTCACACCACCAAACCAACCCCACACCAACCCAAAGCTATCTATTCTTGTCCATTGGTGGCAATGTAATATTTTTGTTCGATCTGTTGCCGGTCTGGCGTCAGTCTCATTGGTGTGACTGTGGTATTAGCAAAACCAACAATGTTCATCATTTTAATGAACCCTTTCAGCGTTTGGGGTGCATGTTACCAAGGTATAAAGCTCCAATCACAATGGGAGAAATTTCTATAGAAGTGCACCTAAGAGGACCGATATCATGTTATGACAACTCTATGTAATGTGAACATAGTTTGAAAGCCATCGAACAGGAACTTATAATGGGAAAAATGGAGAGCCCCTCGATTTTTTTGGTTTGTTTTGAGTAAGTGGTTTTTTTAGTGTTAAAGTGAACGAAACCAAAGCATAAGTGGTTGTCCTATACTACTACTTTGGCACAGTGGAAGTATTCATGGTGTATGGGGTATTCTTCAACATTTTCTTCTATTTTTTTCTGTACAAATCTTGTATTGAATATTAAAGATCCCTTCATCGTCATATTGTTGTGTGCGTACCATAGTCGCACCCCGCCCATTAAAAGCATGGCATTATTGTACTTCAGCAAACAGTGTCATTGCAACTCATGAACAATCACTGGTCTAATACATTTCTTACAGCTCTGTTTTTATCCCCTCCAATTTTATCTTACACAACCTTGTATAACAGTAGGAGATACTTTTACATATGTGAATGGCTCTGATGATTATGGTACACCGGCAAACATACTTGACGAAAAATACATACTCATTAGGTAACATAGACATTAAATGTCTTGTGATTATCAGGTGAAAAAGGACCTCCTTCCGATCAAATGCTATACTCCAATCATTTTTCTAGTCACTCTATGAGGCAACTTGTGGCATATTCTGTGGCATTCCACTGTCCATTTCACCTTTGAAAGTGTAAAGTACCAACACAGTGTCATCATTAAATACCAATTATCACTTCTTTTTTTCTCGTAGCGTCTCTGTCATCGCATGTTCATAAAGTCATGTCTTTTATTTTTATGATTTGAATATCATGTACCCTGAAAATGTCGTGTATCTGTTGCTATTGCTGCTTACTTCGTTATCTGCATCGAGTTGTAACCATACCCGGTCGGTAGCCTGGAGCTCTAAAATCACACTGTTTGTTGTTGAATCAAAAGCATCCCTGTTATCATAATCGTGAACTGAAACTTGCATCTTGCCATTCAGCATGAGCTTCACGTAGGGATTCTTGTGCGTAGATGCCATGTGAATATTGAAAATGAAATAGTACGCGCCTGCGACTGGTGCTGTGTAGATCCCAGTGTATGCGTCAAAGTGGTTTCCGAAGTTGCTGAAGACGTGCTCAAATGTGATGATGATGTCGGATTCGCGAGGGGCTGTGAGCGTGGTGAGACGGGCAGCGGAGAAGGCGCTTCTTGTGGCTGTGGGCTCTGTGTCTCCAGATCCAGGGGGTCCACGTGGTCCAACCCTGCCCTGGAGTCCAGGAATTCCTGGCCGTCCCGGTACTCCTGCAGCTCCTTTGAGACCTGGTAGACCCTGAGGACCCATGTCGCCTTTGGCTCCCTGTAAGCCGGGATTCCCGTCATGACCATTGATGCCATGGTTTCCTGGGACTCCAGGGATCCCTGGGGCACCCCCTGATCCTGGTGGCCCGTTAGGCCCAGGCATTCCCATGGTGCCTCCTGGACCCTGACAGCATTGCACACACTGTGACTCTGATTCCTCCTCTGCAGGGGCTGCAGTGCTGGCTAGGCTTCCTAAGCGCACTCTGTCATAGAAGTCTCTGTCTCTTTGGGCAACCAAACTTGAGATGCACCCAATGAAAGCTAGAACCAGTAGGGTTTTAGATGTTAGACCCATTTTGCTATCTTCACTCTCTCTGTTTATTAGTCTAAAACCGTTATATATGGTTCTTCTTCTACCTAATATCTTGCTGTCAGTGTAAGCAGATGCAGTTGTTGAGATATCCCTTGAAGTCTTCCAGTAAATAAGTCCTTGAGTATATCCTTTGTATGTGCTCCAAGTTCAAACTGTGCAAGTCTATCTGTATGGAGAAATAGAAAAAAAAAAAGTTGGAATGATAGATTAGGTCCTTTCAGAGGGACAGGTACTAGTGTACCAGACATACACAGTAGTATTTTATTTAGAAAGATACAGTTTGTAGTTCTATACCAATGTGTTGTATTGACATTATCTGTGTATTAATGGTGCATTAAATGTATCATCAAAAGGATTAATAACTTTTCCAACATGAACTTTCATAATTCACCAACTTTTCATTGTAATATACAGTGTATGACCATCTATAACCAAAGTATTATTTGTTTTAATTAATTGAAACTTTGTTGAGGATACGTTAGGGTATTCCACCTTTCTATAATCATGTATTCCTACAATACAGATGAATTAATAATGATTTATGATTTGAACAAAGAAATGACTGCCACTTTTTAAAAGCTTGGATTTTAGGGAGAAAATATTGTGATGAGGTGTTTGTGGCCCAATATACTTGTATATTGGATTGATAATGGCCCTTTTCAGTTTATCTACCGAGGCAAAAAGCGTCCTTCTGAAAACTCTACAATAACATTATTGAGCCGTAATACAGAAGTGTGTTTTGACTGAGTGCTTGAGTTTAAAGGAAATGTTCAGCATCATGGGAAATAGATTATTTTGTTATTAGAATCTTCTGTGTTGATTACTTTTTTGTATAAGACATGAAATTAAAACAGCAGATGAAAATATTTAGATTTTGATGGAGGAAACATCCATTGAATCCACTTGATATTTATGAAGTGATATTTTGGTATAATTAATTACCAGATTTTATATACTTGTTAAAATGAAATATTTTAACGCCTGATATCTCTACTATTTTACACTGAATTTTCAAGTCTCAAGATATCTGACTCCCTATTATTTGCCCACTTATTATTCAACTCCACAATGAAATTAAGAGACTGCTGAAATACTTTTGTAAATATTGCAAGACTTACATGAAGTAGCTCCTCTGTCTGTCTTTGAGGGTATGAATTTCAAGTGTAGACCACGTAAAATAAATAGCCTGATATGCTCCTCTTTTGTTCAGCTCAAGTAGATCATCTTGAAATCATGCAAACTTGTTTTGTGCAAATAGAACACACTGGAAGAATCAACAGATGATTTAAAGAGATAAGAGGGAGGTTGGGCTCCAGATAAGATTGGTTTGTTGTGTATGATAGGATCTCTGATAAGTCCTGAAGCACCCTCTTAGTCTTACTTAGTGTAAGTGCGAGAGGATTACATAAAAGATCACTGCTTCCAGAAAGATGGCTAATACCTCAAAGATCAATCCCCTAGCAGTGCTTGTATCTCATCTGAGCCCGATGCTCGTAATACAAAGTACCCGTTTCGCAGCAGGTCTGTCAATTGTGTAGGGTTGAAACAGACAATGTGGTGTCCAACTTTCGAAAGATTAAAGACAAGGCTTCTCTTTGGTGGATGGTCTGAAGTGGAAGAAAAGAAAGACCAGGAGCTGGTGCTTATACAGCTTCATGGACTATACTAGGGGGAATACGAAAGAAAGTTGACTAGATCCAGGCTTGATTGTAGGTACGTGGCGATGTTTCAGAAAGAGCGTGGAGCTGTGACCAAGGTCTCAGTGGGTATCTCGCACAGTACTGACACTTCTCACCACACCAGCAAACTGGGTCTGTGAGGCTGCCTGGCAGAGCCCGGGCTGTGATTGGTCCACAGTGAGCAGAGGCTCCGCCCACAGTCTGGTAGAGTTGACTGCTTTGGGCCAATGGGAGGGGGTTGTGGTCGGTGAGTTAGTGAGTGACTTGGCTGGAGGGGGTGGGGGGGGGTCAGTGATTATGTCTGTGTAGATGATAGAATGGGAAGTAAGGAGCAGGGAAAGAGTGGAGAGTTGAAAGTTATACAGTGTAGAGTTGAAACCATGTGTTATGATGGTTTGAAGGTGAAATGCCTAGTATAGGAAGGACATATGGGCATAAGAAAGAATCATTTTGTACCAAATAGATGTGAAAGATGCAGGAGGCAATGCTTAAATGAGTGAAAACGGATAGTAAAATTACTATCCGTCACTAGGATATGATGATGAAGAAAATAGAGAAGAGGTGTAAGGAGGAAAAGAGGATATGAATGTGATTATTCAAAGAGAAGGAGAGAAGGGGAAGAGATGATGAATACGAAGAGTGATGGTTGAGAGTTTGGAAGAGGAATATAGATAGGAAAAAGAAAAGACTGCGGAAGAGAAAGAAGCAACAGATTAAATTCAGATCAATAATTGAACATAATTTTCCTGAAGTGATGAAGCAGATATTGCAAATTTGCTTTGACAAATATTTGTCGTCTGTTGAAAAGAGTCAGTTTTGTTTTTGATTTATCCCAAGCCTCAAATCTGTTCAATTTCATCTATGGTTTTTCTATTTCAGTTCTAACAGAGTTAATGGTTGTTTTGGCTATCTGACAAGGCACCAAATAGTTTAGACAGCTACCTACAAATCGAGGACAAATGAATAAGGAAAAAGGATTAAGGGGGGATTTGTATAATTGAGCAAATTTAATGATTGTCTATTTGACAACAGAGGTTTAGAATAGTTGCTCTAGCAATGTTTCTATTAGTCTGATCACAGTCTAACTCAAGCTAATTCACAAGTAGCAGACTATTTCACCATTGCACTTGGGATATTTGACCGAGGTGTTGTCCCAAGCACACTGGGGCTAGTTCGTGAAATAGCCAACTATTTGGCCAATTAATTAGCAGGCCGATTCATCAGTGAAGACGCCCTGGAAATAAGACATGCTATCAAAGTCTGTGAGTAGGGATTGCTTGACTTGGGATAATAGAATTAGGGAACTTCAAGCCTGGACTTTTTTTCTCGAGAAGCACTTATCAGTCTGATATCTCTAGGATTATTTGGGCTAATGGAAATATACTTTTTGAAAAGATGGGGTTGGGGGGGGGGGGGACAGTCCGCAAGGGGTAGATTCCATGGGTAATTATCCTAGGAAGTATTTAGCCTATGGAGTACTGGTCTTAAGGTAGTTGGGATAGTTGTCCTAGATGTTAATTAGCTGTGTTGAGGCAGTTGTTTAGGGGAACAGTCCAAGGGGATAGTTGTGCTAGGAGATAGTTGTCTCTGAAATAAATGTGGATACAGGAATTCTGTGGATTCAAAAGGGCAAAGAGCATGTTGTACATGTAACTTATAATGGATTTAAAATTCAAGTGACAGGAGAAATGCAGAAACATTGGGAAAATGTAAAACAGGAGATACACATAAAGAGATACATGTAATGAAAGGAGGAGAATTAGAGAAGTAGAGGGAGCATAGGGGAGAAAGTGAAATATAGAAATAGAAAGGGGGGGGGAGTAAGAAAAATAGTGATATTGGCCATGTGAAAGATAGGGGGGGAGGAAGGATGAGGGGGTCACCAAACTTGAAGCAATCCACTGAGTAAGTTGTCTTGTTACTTCCCCTCATAGGAACTTTTATAGATCCACTTTCTCTCTCTTTTACAGCGTTAATAGATCCACTTGCCGTCCTATTAATCTTGCTCCCTATCCTGTCCACTCAGTGTCGTGGGGTGGATCTGGCACAAATTTGTTACTCAGAGGAAGCCGATGTGAGGAATGCCGAGATGCAGGGAGGGGGCTCGAGATGAAATAAATGAGTTTTGAAGTGTGGAAGGGCACGGCTTGTAGAAAGTAACTACTTGTAGCTGTTTGGAACAATTCAACACTTGGTATATTGCAGCCTTCTTTTTGCATTGCATCATATGAATTGTGTGTGTTGTATTGATAAAGTAAAACTGATTTTCTTAATATCTCCAATATTATAGGCATATTTTAGTACGGCAACTTACAAGTTAAGAGGGGGGGGGGATATATTTTCAGTTTTCAGTTGGATTCATTGGTATTATAGGCTTTTTGAAGGATGGAAGAAGTGAATGAAATTCCCTTCATATAACCATTTGATTGATTGAAACCACTATTGTAATATGTGTATCGTGGTATAAAGCTTTAGCCTTAATATTGTCTGTTTGAAGCCAGAAGGGAATTAACTCTACAAATGATCGGACTTAACATCCTTTTGGCTCCAAACAGGTGATACACCCCTTTTTAAGTGATTAAATGCATTGCATCATTACTATAAAGTCAGTAATGTTTTGAAAAATGAAGGGGATCAAAGGGCAACACATCATGATTAATGAATTAAAAAATATATTTAAAATCTGATGACAAAATATTTCATTGTATCACGTCTCATGATTTTGATAATAAATTTAGGGTTGTTGATAAATTAATATTGATACAAAAGGGTGCCTTTGTATTCATGTTGTATATTGAGTAATGATTTTTTAGCTCACCTGAGCCTAAGGCTTGAGTGAGCTATTGCGATGGAAATTTGTCCGGCGTCAGGTCGTGCGTCGTCCGTTAACTTTTTACATTTTCATCTTCTTCTCCAAAACCCATCATCGGAATTCAGCCAAACTTGGTAGGAATCATCCTTAGGGGTAGGGGACCCAAAGTTGCTAAAATAGTACATGTGGCCCCCAGGGGGGCCTAGGGGGAGGGCCCCCAATTGTAAAAGCTATGTAAATTTCAAACATCTTCTTCTCCAGAACCAGGCATAGCTCAGACTTGGTATTGTGTATGGAGATACCTCTATAGATGAAGAATGAATGTTGTTATGAAATTTCTCTGAGTGGCCCTATAGGGGCCCTGTGAGGGTAACATACTGGAGGGGGGGGGGGGGGCGCTGCCAGGCAAAATGTACATTCTGATCTTCTCCAAAACACATGATCGGAATTCAACCAAACTTGGTAGGAATCATCCTTAGGGGTAGGGGATCCAAAGTTGCTAAAATGGTACATGTGGCCCCCATTGGGCCCAGGGGGAGGGCCCCCAATAGTAAAAGCTATGTAAATTTCAAACATCTTCTCCAGAACCGGGAATAGCTCAGACTTGGTATTGTGTATGGAGATACCTCTATAGACGAAAAATGAAAGTTGTTCATGAATTTTTTCTGGGTGCCCCTATAGGGGGTCTGTGGGGGTAACATACTGGAGGGGGGGGGGGGGAGGTGGGGCAAGTTGTCCGCCATCCATAAACTTTTTACATTTTCAGCTTCTTCTCCAAAACCCATGATTGGAATTTAACCGAACTTGGTAGGAAGCTCAGAATTGGTATAGATGAAGAATGAAAGTTGTTCATGTGGTAGAGAGAACATGCACCAGATGTGAATTGATCCACCTCAGGTGAGCGTCGTGCCCCCTGGGGCTCTTGTTTTGGTTACAGATTAAAAGAACATTATTACACTTCCCTGCCTTTGAGGGCATTAAAAACCCGGAATATACGTTAGCCTTTTTTCTTCTTAAAAAGATCCCCTCAACATTGCAATTCCCAAAGGCTAATTTCTACAGTAATTGTAAAATGACTTTGGCAGAGTATTGTTTAACTGCAGCCTAAAATTGAAAAATGAGGGAGAACCATCAAACATTATTTTGACAGCTGGGGTAAAGAACTTCGTACATTCTCTCATGTTAATAAGTTCATGTACTGATCAGCTGTAAGGAAAACCATATTTGGTCACCCCGTTAGCATCTGCAGATTATGTGTACTATAGTCAAATGGTTGCAGCACTTGATTGGGGATGTGAAAATAGTGAGTTTGAGCTCCAATGCGGCAAGCTATTAATCTGTATTTGCCACTCTCTACCCAAGTGTAGGAAGTGAGTATAGTACCTTGGTAGGATTCATTTCTTGATATGTACTGTGGCCATTTTGAAATTCATATTTTTTTTAAAACTGTGTTTACATTTATAGCTAGGTTCACACAACAGTCTTTGCCTTTTAAGTTTAGCTCATGCATGGTTTTGAACTTTGAATTTATCTTGTAGATAACTTGAAAACTACAAGGTTTCGCCAGCTTGTAATTATGATTAACTGCCCAAAGCTGTAACCTATGAGCCGAGGAAAGTGACGTTGTTTTAGTGCAGTGTGAACCCATCACGTTGTTTGTTGGTCGCTGTTTAAAATTCAGAGGTCTTGATAAGTTTAATAACACTATGATGGTGTCATGCAAAAAATGTAGAATACAATAAGTAAAAGTGCAGGCAATTCCTAGTAATAAAATGCTAAAGGGTTAAGAGAGTATTTTCTTGTGGCTTTCTCATCAAAATATAACAAAACAATGTTGCACTCTTTTGAGGGGTGAAGGTGGGGGGGGGGGGGGAAGGGAATTATGTTCTTGATATGAAGTTGAGAAGTTCAAACACAGTTAACAATCAGGGCAATGTCTTGGAAGGGGCACAGGTGCTTGATTGGATTAATTAAGTAGGAGGCATTATAGGCTAATTAGGAGGAGAGTGGGGGAACTGTGATATCTATTACTGGGATGAGTGGGTCTGTTCACATTAAAGCATGATACATTGTTAAAGTCAGAGATGTTGCAGACCAATTAGGAGATTTGGGGAAGTGTGGTATCTATTACTGGGATGAGTGGGTCTGTTCACATTAAAGCATGATACATTGTTAAAGTCAGAGACATTGCAGACTAATTAGGAGGAGATTTGGGGAACTGTGATATCTCTTTATACTGGGATGAATGGGTCTGTTCACATAATAATTTGTGAGCTTTCTCATTCCTTTTATGTCAGTTTAGAAGAACATAATAATAGAAACACCCTGAAAATAACTGCTCTTCAAATGATCTTATATTAAAAATATGACTAGAAAAAACTGAAATGTTCGGCCGGAGCATTCATTCCACTTGTGTGTGTAGTCCCATATACCCATTTCTGTGTGCAGTACATGTGCTTTTCAGTGAGATTGGGTCAATTTCTTATCTATTTTGACGATTCTAAGACAAGTATAAAACAATTCTTATGTAGACATGGTCAACCTTTCCCAATTGCTTTGAGACAGTTTCTTTCACAATGTAATTGCATGACCAGAACTCTATATACTTTATCTTTAGAGTCAGAGGCATTTACAGGCTAATTAGGAGCATGGGGAACTATCAAAGCTATTTCCAGGAGAAGTAGTCCATTTTAAATTTAAGCGTAATTAAGGCAAATAGAAGGCATTATAAGTCATTATAATTATATCATGGTTATTAGAATACAATTTTGCTTACTTGTCATTTTCATTGTCAATAATCAGTTGTTTCATTATCTTCAATACCTTTAACGTAAAATGCAATTTGTTGTATATTCATACTTGTATTTTACATTTAAAGTGCATCATTTTATTCTTTCTAAATTGCATGTGATGCAGGGCACTTTGGGAAAAGAAGTTTTTAAAGAAGACCTCATAGATAAATATAATAGATTAGGCATGTGGCAGAACGACTAAAAGATCTTTGACCAGGCGATTCAGAATTTGCGTATTCTTCATAATTGTTTCGCATTGAAATATCTTTACTTTTGTTTCTGCGTGAAATAAGGTTGCTGCTTTAGGGTTAGGATATGGGAAACAATGCTAAATTTTATCTAGATTTATCAAATACTACTGCTAAATATATATTTGCTTGGTTTTGAGATTAACATGAATCTTGCATAGTCAAGTTAAGGGAATACCTACAGCAGCCATTCTATGTACACTTTAATAGCATGGATCCAACTGTGATTTTATTTAGTCAAGCATATCATCTAAGCCTACAAGATACAGAAGTCTCTGTAAATATTTGTTGAATAATATTTAAGGGCTATGGTGTAAAGAATAAACAAATGGCTTTTGTTTGTTGGTATTATGGATACCTTTCAGGACCTGGTAGATCTGTATTAAAGGGATAGTCCATTTCATGCTAGTTTTATATTAATTGTTTGATGACTTGAAGTAATGGTGGGATGCGAAAGTTAATGTCGTTTGCTTAGCAATTTGTGAGCGCCACAGCCCATTGCTGGAATACTCCCAGGGGAGTGGAGAATGTGCATACATTGTGTGCGGACAGGCCAGAATCCGATGACTGGGGTAATAATATATCTGTAAAGCGCTTAGGGACATCGCTGACGTATTGTTGATATGAGTTCAATTTGATAAATCATATATGTCAAGAACGAGAAGAATCTTGTCTACCCATTCATGTAGAAAAATAGAGTTGTTCATGTGAAATGTTAGCAGTGCAAGGCTGCAAACATTTGTGTCATGTTGTGCCACATTGTGAAAAAAAATATGCATAATCTGGGTACGCACCGTATGTGTTTTTGCATTCACGAAGCGATACAATGGTCTGCCGCGCACTACACATTAATTCGCTGTTTAATTTTTCACAAAGTGACGCATTGGATACACGTGTGTACCGTGCGCACTCTTTATTCATACGTGCATTCTATTTACCATAACATAAAAAATGCTGTGTCACTTCGTGAATTAAATTGTTGGCCTTTTTGAGGTTCATGTCATTTTGAATAAATCAAAATCGATACTTGAAACTTTGCTATGTGATAAATTATGGTAAATAGATCTATGATAAAAATAATGAAAAAAAATGAAATTAGATATTTTACGCTATTTTTGGGGTGCAACTTCGTGAATTCAACAGCGATTTCTTATGTGCACATATCCATCCCAAGGGATGCTCAAGATGCCTAACACACATGAAAATAGTTCAGAAAATTACATGAGACAGATTAAACAGTATTTGCATACTTGTGAAATATATAAAAAAGCCAACCGATGTATTCTTACTGTAAGGTGGATTATGCCTTTAATCTTTGGTATGGAGTTATTGTCATGGCAATAGAGTGAGGTGGGATAAGGATGGGTGTCAGGGTGTCATTTCTAGCACCAGGGTAGCGGCTTAATCTGTGTTGATGACACCCTTGGGAATTGGTCAAATACCAACTCAAATATTAGCAGCAGTGCATCCCTCTCCACCCATGGGAATCATAAAGGTGATCTCAGTGAGTTATTTCCTTCCTCTTGTAAATGATTTGTAATCATAAATAAAAAGAGAGAATATGTCATAGACCCCATTCTCATTATGAGATTGGAAAGTGGATCGCGCTGTTGTGGGAGGTCCACTGGCACGCCGCGGGGTCACACCAGAGGGTAGCGCAATCTAGCTTGGCACTTTCTGCACAGTAAACTGCGAATAGGTGCGCTCTAGATCACACTACATGTACGCCTCGTGGAGCACCCCCTAGAGGTGGTCCAGTTTTGGATCACCATGGACCTCCGTGGATCATGCCGAAACCATTTCGCCTCGTTCTCACCTTAAAGATCACACGATCTAGCGCCGGCTAGAGCACGCTATCTCAGTAATGAGAATAGGGTCATACTAGCAGTGCATTCACACAAGATAAAGGTCATACAAAATTCATATACATGTAAGGAAAGCTCACAATGAGTCCTGGACCCCTTCTTGCAACTGTGTATGCCCACTTACATGTCAAGTAAGCCACTTAGGTTTCAAAAGGGGTGGGTGGGGGGGGGGGGGTCATGGGCTGGTTGTGCACCCCTAAATCTGCCAGTGGTCACTACTGTTTCACTTGATTATCTTGTTTATCAAATTTTTGTTCAAAACAATGCTTAACCTCTGCTTTGCTATTCACAGGGCTAGTTGCACATGCCCGCCCCCACCACCAATGTCTTTTTTTAAATCTCGGATAGCAAAAATTTTGAAATATTTTGAGGAGTTTAGTGCATGAAGTGCTAAGAATTTCATTCTGGACCGCTTTGAAAGAGTTAAGTGTGGAGCCCTGCGATCTAGCGTGTTCAGACCAGAAAAAATTAGTGTACATCATTTCAGCTTTCCTATGCATTGTATTGATATCGTGAAATCTACTAGTCTAACTAGGGTATAGCTAAAGGTTGAAGGATAGTGTACCATTTTAAATAGAAAATAGCGTAAGTCAAATTGAGTGGTAATAATATTTCTTTTCAGTATAACTCCAACACTAACAGCTACTTGAGGCTGCCTGCAGTGACCGTTTATTTGAGCCATTAATCCAACAAAATGCCCTTTTTCGTTATCATCATTTACATAGGAAAGCTAGGGCCATAAGAATTTGAGTTGCTGTCTATCAGACCTGACCAATGTTTTTTGTTGTTGTGTAGTTCAGGACCTTGTATATGTGTAGAGCATTAGACGGTGTTGTGTTTCATGGGCTTTTACAACCCTTGAATAGCAGTGCCCTTTTACAACGCCTTTTAGAAGTCAGATAATTCATTAAAGGGAAATCCAACCCTAATGGCAAGTTGCTCTGAATGAAAGAGGAAAAATCAGAAAATCAGATTGGTGAAAGTTTGAATGAAATCGGACAAACAATAAGAAAGTTATGAATTTTTGAACTATACATATGGGAATTTCAGATTGGCCGAATAGGTAACATCACTGTGATGTAGTTGCGGACAAGTCCCCCATTCGCTCCAACACACAAAATGACTAAAATGTCATTTTTTCGAAATGTATTACTCGGTAGGATTTTTTTCTTTCATGAGGACCTATAACAATATGCGATCTCCAAGAGAAAACCGCAAGTTAATGATATTTTTGTGTACGACAAACGGGAGAGTTGTCCACAAATATGTCACAATCGACTCACCAAATTGCCAATTTGAGATTCGCATAGATGTAGTGATCTCATTTTTCAAACATTCATAACTTTCTTATTCCTTGTCCGATTTCTCTCAAACTTTCACGATCCTGTTTTTCTTATTTTTCTGCTTTCACACAAATCAACTTATCACCAAGGTTGGATTGCCCTTTAATGACAATAATTGCAGCTTAATGCCTCCTGTCACCTTCTTCTGTCAATTGCAAATCACCCTCTTCCTCTTTTTTGTAAAGTTTTTTTTTTAAAGAACTTTAAATTGATACCACCCAGGTTCTGTATTTGTCAAATAGGGTAAAAGTGTGTAGAAAATTATCATAATTGGCTATCTGTGTAGGTAAAGTAAGGATTTTAAAAAAGGAAGTTCAATAGACCTTTTTACTAAGTGATTCAAATTTTATGCATACTTTTGAAACAAAGGTTGTTCTTGACAACCTGAAAGCTTGCCAGAGGCTTGCCAGACATAGCAACAAGTAATGTATGCAAATTGGATTCCAAGTATTGTAATTCATTCATTAATAACAGGTTAATGGAATACCTCGTTACTAGGTCCCAGGAAAGAAACATTCATAAATCTGAATCACTTGGTAAACAGGTCTATTGCCTATTATTGCAATTCGCCTATCTTCCTCAAAAATCTGGAAGATCGTCAACGAAAATTCCTCCATTGTTGTGTTGGTGTAAACAAATTCAATACCACAGGATATTCCAGCATACATGTACATGTACTTGTTGCACTGATAACAGCTGAGGAATCTGTCATTTCTCTTTTGCTAACCCTTTTCATGTTTCTATCTATCTTTCTTTCTTTCTTTCTTCCATCAATTCTTTCTTCTATTCATCCTTTCTTTCTCTCTCTTTATTTTGTATTGCTCTTCCTCTATTTCGCTCTGCATCTTTCTTCATGTTCTTTGATCTTTTCCCCTTCTCTGTCTTCATCACCTCATTCTGCTCCCACATGATTTGACCCATGTTCCTTATGCAGAACATTTGTTACAAACTAGTAGGATTGAAATTGCATCGAAAGTATGTTTCAGAGATTATTTACATGTGCAGAGCGAATATGATATTGTGCAAATTGAAGTTGACTCCTGTACTTTTGACTCTTGCCATTTTTCAATCATTCAGCTTCCATAATCCTCTTAATCTTGTCAGACCAATGCAAAATGTGAAGTCGGCGAATTCATATTTGAACAATAAGTTGTTTCATAGGTTGAAAATATGGGCCTGCTTGAATGCTGTAAATGAGTTTTAAGAAGTTTTATTTGAAAGGGACTAGATGAAACGTGCAAAATTTTAAACAGTGGTGTCAAATTGTGGCATCAACTCCTGCTCAAGAGTTGTACTATATTTTTCAACTACATGTCCAAGTACAGGTAGCTAGTTTTTCCTTCCTGAAACAGTAATACATGTAGGTACATGCATTATGTTTTTTAAACTTTTTTCCCTGTTGAAAGTATTTTAGGCTCAAAAATTCACGTATGATAATCATGGTCTTCATGACATAGAAATCATAGCCTTTAATGATGGATATTAACAAAGTTTATTCTTTTCTCCTATTTTGTTTGTGTTTTATACAGGTAAGTCTTCTACCACTGTGATGTTGTACATGTATACTGTTCCAATCTTCCCATTGCATGTATGATTATTGGAGAATGACTGGTTGAAAAAGGTAAGTACATTCAATAGTTCTTCAAATTGTTTTACTTGAGCAATGTTCTCTTTAAAACCTGTATTAATGTAAAGATGTATTGTAAATGAGGACTCGTCTTTTTGAGTTTCAGATACTTGTGAAACTTTTTCATGTAGTTTCAAAACTGTCCATAGTAGGCTGTTTTTAAAATTAATTAATTGATCAATTTTTTAATGATTTTTTTGCTTTGTGGGCATTAGCGAAAATGTAGCTACACTTTGCTATTTCAAACTTACAAATGTGCTGGCAGTGTTATCGCATGAGAAGATAAAGCCCAAACTCGTTCGTAAACATTGGGGCCTATAGAGTCAATATACATAAAGCCTTGATCCCTGATTGACAGCTTGATCGCTCTGTGACCCCGTTCTCATCTACATCCTTAAACTAGTTTAGTGGAAACCAGTTTGGGGTGTAATGAGAACGCTCAAAGTGGTCTTGGAAGCGATCTTAAGTGGTCTTGGAAACCAGTTTTGAAAACCACCTCGCGATGTGGTTTTCAAGACCGCTTTAGTCGTTATACGATCCGCGCTAATGTACGTAACGCTCGACGGTTTCAAATTCCGCGCGAAACATTTGACCCCGTTTAGAGTGTTCCCATAGCAACAAGATCACTTTCGGTGAAGTGGTTTTGGAAACCAGTTCAGGGGAGCGTAATGTGAATGCTAACAAAGCGATCTTCTAAACTGGTTTTGAAAACTGGTTTAGTGGAAACCAGTTTAGGAAATGTGATGAGAACAGGGTCTTTATCTTACATTCATGTTTCGGTGTCAAAGGTTATGTTGATCTATGGTAATAGCTGAAAAGAACATTCTCAAAGAATGCTAATGTACACCAAATGTTCTAGGCTACAAACAAATGATTTCTGCAAGAAGAATTAAGTAGGATATGTTTGATATCTGAGTAACGAGTGAAGAGATTTGGAGAAATTATGGCTATCGAGTGATGAGTAGAATACATTATTGTCTGCTTTGGGCCTCAAAGTGAAAGGTTGAGTTCCAGGAAACGCGAAAAATAAGTAAATTTTTCGCCTAAAAATAATTGTTTGATTTTGGCTTTCTGTTCACTATTGCAATATACTCTGATGAGCGCAAGACGAAAAGCTTCAGTATGTCTCTCTTCACCGCCATTTTCCCAAAAATAATTAGTGAGCTTTCTCATTCCTTTGACATCAGTATGGAAGAACATCATGGTAGAAATGTTGCCTGAAAAGGATTGCTTCTCAGATGCTCTTCTATTCGAAATATGACTAGAAATAGCTGGATTGTTTGGGCTGAACATTCATGCCGCATGTGTGTGCAGTCCCATTTACCCATTTCTGTGTGCAGTGCGAGTGATTTTCAGCGAGAATGGGTCCATTTCTTATCATTTTGATGATTCCAAAACCTCACAGTCTACACCAATTCTTAAATAGACATGATCAACCCGTCCAACTTGCTTTGAGACAGTTTCTTTCACAATTGTAAGACCGGACCTCTATGTAGAGTGATATGAGTTAACACCCGTCTGGCTCTCTACAGATTATTTGTTCATGTTTTTGGTTTGTATGACGTCTCTTATCGAAGTTTTGCACATAAATGTTTTCTTTTAATTTGTAAACAAATCTTTCGGCATATTACTCCCAGTGTTAAAGATCGTATGCTCGATCTGTAATGAAAAACACAAGTCAGAAAAAATTGGAACCAGCGGGATTCGAACCTGTCATCTACTGCTTGCCGGGCAGCGACTTAACCACCAGGCTATTCTGGTTCACGGCCAAGTCACGATGAACTAGAATCAAATACCCAAGATCCTCTTCTTTCTGACACTGGGAGTAATATGCCGAAAGATTTGTTTACAAATTAAAAATTCCTCCCCAGTCAAGCTTCTTCGTTTACTAACCATTGTCTACGGCGGACCATTTGAATATTAATGAGTCAGAAAGAAGAGGATCTTGGGTATTTGATTCTAGTTCATCGTGACTTGGCCGTGAACCAGAATAGCCTGGTGGTTAAATCGCTGCCCGGCAAGCAGTAGATGACAGGTTCGAATCCCGCTGGTTCCAATTTTTTTCTGACTTGTGTTTTTCATTACAGATCGAGCATACGATCTTTAACACTGGGAGTAATATGCCGAAAGATTTGTTTACAAATTAAAAATTCCTCCCCAGTCAAGCTTCTTCGTTTACAAATGTTTTCTTGTGTGAAAGTGTGATAATTCCAGCCCATAATTCTAGCTGGATTGTCCTGTTTAAATGGGCATGAATATAGCAGTAATGAGTGTGAAGTGCTCAGTTAGTCACAAATGGAGGAGAAAGGAGGCAATCCATGCTATATAGTCAAAGTTGGACCACATTGATGGTGGGTTGGACAGTTAGCTATTGGTGTGATGGACCTACCTTTATCATTAGGAAAAAAGTATAGAAAAAGTGGATATCTAAAGGATACCATACAAGGCAAAAATAATTTTATTTAGCCGGCTCTGTATATACATGTGTAAGGCCTTTTTTGTAATGTGATTTACGGAGTCCGACTGATTTGTCCAACATATTTGAAATTACTTCATTATTTCATTATTTCTACAGTGGTACATGTATGAATAAAATTTGTATTAGTGAAAGTTAAAATAAATTTTAATGGTTGTAAAATTTTACTTTTAATACCAGATGTTTTGTCCTACATTTTAAGCCAATTTAATGAACAATATGTATATTTTGTAACCCCATACAAAATGTTCAATATTACCTTTAATAACTGTTCCTCTTTCTTATGCTTTTGTTGTCCTTATGATGTTCATATTTTGATTGATGGGGATGATGGTACAATTTATGTAAAAACCTACTACAAATGAAACTAATGGAGCAGCTATACAATAATTGCCTCATAATTGTGCTAGCTGTTATAATGCTTTTTTTTAAGTTTTGGTAAAATTAAATACAGATTTGAATCATTAGGCATAAAGTGAAATAAACACTCACCCAATACAATCAATAAAGAAAGAAATTGGTAATGAAGCTTAAAGCCCTTGTCAATATGTACATCTTTGATTGTATTGTCTTTCTATGAAAAGCCAGTGAGTATCAATTGTCAGGCTTTGTTGAATGTTTTATGTGTGCAAGCAAATAGTTTGTAGCAGTAACATCCTAACTTGTATGAAAACAATCAGATCCGTACTTTAATTGCACTTTATTTGAGTTGTTTGATTAGAGTTCCACTACTGACTCTAAATAAACACAAACTGCCATAAAATCATGCCTATCCAAGGCCTTGCAATTATCTCTTCTTGTCCATTCTAAATTTCTGATTAGATTTCTTTGACATGTAGACATGCCGACATGTAGACATGCCGACAAGTATGGTATCCTTTTAATTCAAAACCATTACAAAAGGATCAATGTTACATTCACCACCATTGTATTTAGATGTGCATTTGATCCATTTCTTTTAATCCAATTCTTTGATTTTGAAACATGCCGACAAGTACAGAGTTGTGGTAATTAGAAAGCATAAGAATAGGGAGTGATATGTATCATTAGGGAGCTTAATTGGCTGGAAAATTTTCTTTGATGGTGAGGGGCTTGGCAATGACTTTTCATGTGCAAATATCAGATTGAATTGGAGAAAAGAATGATTTTGGGAAGGGAACATGTCTGAAATTGCACCATTAAAGGCTGTGATCAATTTCGAATTAGCTGTTCAGATATACATTATTTTCAATGTGTGCATTAAAATTTAGGAAAATAGTGATGATCTGGCTTGAAACTTCTTGGGTCCGACAGATTTCATTTTACTGAAAAAGATTTGTAGTGTATGATATTGTTTAATTTCTACTCCTAACAATCTCAACTGATTTAGGGTATGTTATGTGAACTTTTGTTGATAGGTGCCTGTTAGCTGGTCTTAAAACTTTTATTTTGATTATTCATACCTCACCAGATAATCCTGAGGGATAATACACTGTCAAAATATTGAACAGTAAATGATGAATTAGCTGGAAAAGAAAACAAATAAGCTCTGTTCAGACTGGGAAAGTTTATATTTTTCGTATGATATAATATTATTGCTGCATGTACATGTATGATATAAAGTAGGTACTTAAATTTTGATTGTGTGAGTGAACATTTTATCAGAAAACTTTTAAAAAATGAAACAAGCACGTCTTCTGTTAAAGGGATATATGCCACCAGGTGACCATGGGGAAAGTCAGGAATTGCATAAGCCCCATTCACTCGTACACAAAGTTGTGCGTTGAACGCGTCCATCGGACTACTGGGATTACATTTCGGACTGCACGAAGCCGAGCGAATCTCGCACGAGAGGTTGAGCTCAGGAGGAGCGTGCATGTTGCGCGGCGAACAGTCTGTCCGAAGTTTGCGGCCCGAGGAGCAACGGCATGATCAGGTAACGATCACGGTGCCCTCTTGAAGCATAGAAACGTTCACAATCTGCGGTTGAGTATCCCTTTAAGAGCCAGAAGGGGTTAACTTTGTGTTTTAAATATGTCCATCTGCCTCTGACCAGATAATGTAGGGAAATAAAGCTTTGGGTTTCGTTTTGTTTTAGCATGCAAGATTGTGTGAATATTATATAGGCCTAATGTTTGAGAATCAAAGACTTTATACACACTTTTCTTCCACACAAGTTCTTTATACAATTCATTTTTATTAAAATTTTAAAAATATTTAATGATGTAACGTCATATAATATTACACGCATTTTGCTTCATGGTCATCATTTCATCCATTAGGCCTATACAAATTTTTTGTGATTCTTATTATCTTGTGATGTGAACAAGCCCCAAGTTTTTTAACACAGATTTTCCACTTTCTATTCGGGATTATTCATGAATGACATTCCCTGCAAAGGTCTCTTTCAGACCCAAAACTGATATTCGTATTCATGATTTGATGCTATCATTCAACTGCAATGATATTTGTGTATATATCCTTGACTGAGACCCAGTATTATTATTACAGGTGTCACATCCAAATATGATATCTTTGTTGGATAATCTTTTCAAAATATTTATCCCTGGTTCAGGAATGTCATGATTTTCACAATATCCAACTGGGAGTCGGATCTGTACGCTTGTTCTGTACTAATCTTTGGCTCTGTCCATACAGTATTTTAAAACCTGAATTGATCAGTTTATTAAAGGCATTGGTCACTCTGTAGAGGCTTGATTTAATAAATTGTTTGAAATTTGATATCTTGTATAATGATGTTCAGACGGATAAATAAATAACCAGGCATAGAAAGGTTTTCAAATATATAATGCTATTATCAAGATATCTGTGACTGAATACTCCCATTTACGAAAGCGTATGGCCATATGCTTTAGTCTAACACTGAGTCAGTGAGGGAAAATGAGTCTGGCATTTCTGGTCACTTGCATATGTTTACTTTTGTGAAGCACATGATGATTTTGAAGTACTTTTTTTCCCCATGGGCTTCATTTTTACACCATATTACATACACTGATAGCATGTAAGGCCAGACAGCTCAGATTTTATCAAGCCTCCACAAAGTTACCTAATCACTTTAAAGTGTATTACTTAGTAGTTTGTGTGGCTTTGAAAAATTTCATCAGATTTCTGTAATTTTGGTTAATAAATAGCAATACCCTAGACCTTGAATTGTCATTTGCCCAGCATGAGGGCATGAACACAGATTTTGTCCAATTTCTAAATTTGTTTATTTTGATTCCTGAAGTAGGTAAATCAAGTAAATAAATCAAGTAAGAACAATTTGACAATGTACAGACAGAAATGTGTTATTTAGATGTAGCCTAATGACCATCAAAACTTTGTAATATGTTTTAACTTAAATGTACAATACATCAGCTGTCAGTGCATCTAGGTGCCCATCTGCCGGGCATAGATGATGTCGTCTGTTTGGAGCCAGAAGGGTGTTAACTCTGTGTTAAAGTATAGAGTTAAAGCCCTTCTGGCTTCAAACAGGTGATATGTTTTGTCTTGCTAAAAGGCACAATTAAGTGTCATACTAGTGCTGATTTAGAGTCTGGTGGCACATCCACAGGACCATGACACCAATCATAGTATAATTCTTGTGAACCTGTGGAGATTTCCTCATTTGAAATCATGAGGGACAAGGTGATGTATACCATGTATCATGGACATCAATGAACACTTCCATCATTAACCAATAATAAGTAGCTTTCACAAACGCATCATGAACGTGAACTTAGAAATCCAATGGAAAACCAACTCCCCAATCCAATTACGATATATTTACACCACTTTTGAGTCCATTTCTACCACTCTCCTACTACCCTTTGACCCCTGTCGTGCTGGGTGAAGAGCAAGGTTCAAGTCTCCTGAGAGTCTGCTGCCCAAATCTTGTAATTTACCCTCCCTTTTTGGTCCTTGGGGTGTAATATTTCCATCATTTGGCACCTAAGATGGCTAATCCCCACAGGGACCTGTCTGAGCTGACTTTTTTCCTCTCATCCTCCTAAGTTTATTTTCTTAGAAACATAGATGTTGGTTTTATAGTCAAGAATGTGCTGAAAGATGTTTATCTAGCATATTTGAGCTATGTTCATACAGGACTTGTAGTTTCGAAACTTTAAGTTAGCGAAACAATGGCTCACTAACAACAACGAGGGCTCACAGGGGCCCAAAACAATGATGCTTGTTGCTCTGAGACTACAAGTTGAGCATTAGTCATTTAACATGAGCAGAGAGGCCATTGTTAACAACAAGATTTCTAAACTTAAAGTTTATTCTGTCCACACGGTCCGTAACTACAACGATGACCCTCGCTGCTCGTGGTTTTGGCGTTAACTACGAGCTCGTTTGTGGTTGTGGTTCTGGAGCTAAAAGTAAAAGTAAAACTACAAGGCCGTTCATACGGTCTGAATCTGCAGGATAACTACTAGATAATTTAAAGCTTTGAAATTACTAGCGAAACTTAAAGTTTAGCTCCCTTCGTGTGAACCTGACTTTAGAGTGTTGCCAGCTTTAGACTACTGATTATCTAGGGACTTATAACCCACAATGTATTACTATATGTTCAGGAATAAAAGATGGGATGAGATTATGATATATTATCAGTTCTAACTTGTCTAAATTTTTTTATGCTTTAACGGTATTTGATAATTTGATAAGGTGCCTGAGCATACAAGGAATTTTGTCCTGGTGGGTACCCATTTACCTCACCTGTGTCAAGAGAGGCAAGTGTAGATTAATGTCTTGCCATAGTATGTTGATGCAGCTGTACATAATGGTCATTTTGGGGGTGAAACGATCATTTGCCTTCTCTGTGTGTATTGCGAACCGCATGAGCGAACATCACATGGCTTGTGTGAGGGATCGGTGCGGGCTAAAACATTTTAAGTAAGCGGGGGAAATCATGCACAGAGGGATCAGGGCTAGTGTTATTTCACGTCTTTCTCTCCTCTGACATCGTACGCTCACATTTTCGCACATCACTCCTTATGCTTTTGTGTGCACAAAGATTATGTTTGTTGTCGGTACTTTCTACATTCCGCAATAATTGACCCTTTATGTAAACATTCACTCATTTCGTATTCTCTCTCTATCACACTTACATTGTTAGTTGCTTATTCACATCACATTATGTACGCACCTATAATGATAGTGCTAGGTCCCAAACAGCTGATTCGAATGATATCATATACGCCAGCAGAATGCACTCCTTCGAAAAGACATCTACAATTACCTAAAGCAGATATTTTATTTATTATGGACCTTAACATCTGTAAGAATAATTATCAAGAAGTAATGTCGTCACATTCAAAAGATTTCAAAAAAATGATCACTGGATTTTGGACCAATCACATCATGTCTTATATCAGGATATAGGTAATTTATCCAAGCTTCTGAAACCAATCACCCCTGACATCATTGACACTGAAAATTTTTTCAGTCGAAGAATAATGGTGGCATTGTCTATAATTTATGTGTGGTTTTTGATGGATTGCCATAGACAAAATATTGAACATTACTAACTTTCAAGAAAAAATGATCACTGGATACTGAAGCAAATTTGACAATATATACATGAAATGAAAGCTATTGAAATGAATTTTCATAAACCGATCACCCCAGAGTGATTCATTCACTAGTTATGAATATACGTCCAATTCTTTGCAAACTTAGGTACATTTTATGGTGCTATTCGTATGTTGAAGCGTGTGTGTCAACTTTCGGACACCCAAATGCGCGCTACTAACCATTATGAGATTTGAACCACATACATGTACTTGTTTGCTGATGTGACCAATCAACTGCAACTATGTATGCTCCATCACTGTCCATAATGTAACCTGATACAAAACATATAGGTGTCTGCTAACTTCCTCCTAACCAGTTTCTCCATTTGAAGTTCCTTTATACGATGTTGTAGTCCTAACCCTAACCTTAACCCTAACCCTAACCCTATTCCTCCGCAAGGGCAACTATGCCAACCGTGTTCGTGCTGGATCCCCAGTCTACCTGGCTGCAGTTCTTGACGCTCCTTTCGCTGTACCGTGATTCTTTATGCAACGTTTTTGTTTTCATTCGAATCTCGATCGTATAACTTTCCTGTAGTCTGAACAGGCCATGTAAATTGACTCTAGTCAAATGTTGTTTGAGTCTACACTTAAGCTAGAATTTCATGTTATTACATTGTCAGGGGAAAAATGAGAAGTAAATGCATTTACTTAGCATTATTTCTTGTCTTGGATTGCTTCTCCTTTGAAAGGTAAACATTCACCCTCATTTTCTGTCTGACTTTTGAACTCTGTTGTCATTTATCATTGGTGTAGAATGGTAAGAGAGATGTGAAACATTGTTCAATGGTGACATTTGATGGTTTCATTTGGGTGGGATGTGACAATTTTACGACATTGGTAGCATTTTTGTCTGGGAGGCACAAAAGCTGTGTTTCGACTGTTGGCATCTTCAATTAACCCGTTGACTACTGAATTATTTGACTCATAGGCTTTAATACGGGGGCCACCTGGTTCCCCTAGTCTATGGGTTAAGATTTCCTCTGTACAAAAATGTTTAGCTAGTGTTAGTTCCAAAGAGACATGGGGAATAAAGGTTTTAAGTTCTAATATGTGTGCTAAATTATTCTGCTGGTTAACTTTATTAAAGGGATACGCCACCAAGTGGCCGTGGGGAAAGTCAGGATTGCGTAAGCCCCATTCACTAGTGCACAAAGTCTGTGCGTTGAACGTGTCCGTTGGACTGAGTGGGATTACATTTCAACTGCACGAAGCCGACCGAATCTCGCACGAGAGCTCAAGCTCAGGCAGAGCTTGCATGTTGTGCGGCGACCAGTCTGTCCAAGGTTTGCGCCCCGCGGGGCAACGGCATGATCAGGTAATGATCACGGTGCTCTCTCGCCGCATAAAAATGTCCACAATCTGCGGTTGAGTATCCCTTTAAGTGATCAATACAGAAATGTTCTGTGGTCTGTTTATTTTTCCTTAAAGAGAAGGTTGAGTTCTGGGAAAGGTGAAAAATAGTTTGTGAGCTTTCTCATTCCTTTTATGTCAGTTTGGAAGAACACCATAGTAGAAATGTCGCCTGAAAAGGATTGCTTTTCAAATGCTCTTATATTCAAAATATGACAAGAAATAGCTGAAGTGTTTGGGCCAAACATTCATACCACAGGAGTGTGCAGTCCCATATACCTATTTCTGTGGACAGTTTCTGTCAAAACGTAATCACATGACCAGAACTCCTTTTAAAAAGCTATTTATCAGGAGAAGGTAAGGAGTCATTATGTGAATCGGGCTATTCATTATTTTGAGGAGTTGAATATTTGTGAATTATTGATATAAGATATTCAACACTGGATGCATAAGTATATCTTCTAATAAAAAATATGTTACATTAAAAAAAAAAAGGAGATGGATTCTCGAAACTCGAACAATCACATTTTATCGTATCCCAAGGTTTAACAATTCGAGCAATTTCGAAACTAATGACTTCCCACGGGACCTCATTTATGCCAGAGAAAATGGATAATGGTTGTTTGTCATGTGCAAGAGAACTTCCAGTGTATAATGTACATGAATTAGTGTTAAAGATAAAGTGGAGTTCTGGTCATGTGATTACATTGGCATAGAAACTGTCTCAAAGCAATTGGGAAAGGTTGATAATGTCTACATTAGAATGGTGTATACTGTGAGGTTCTGGAATCATCCAAAATGATAGGAAATTGACCGCTTCCCACTCAAAAGCACATGCAATGCACACAGAAATGGTTATATGAGACTGCACACACAAGTGGCATGAATGTTTGGCCCGAACACTTCAGATATTTCTTGTCATATTTTGAATACGAGGGCATTTAAAGAGCAATCCTTTTCAGGGGACATTTCTACTATGATGTCCTTCCAGGAATGAGAAAGCTCACAAATTATTTTTCACCTTTCCCAGAACTCAACCTTCTCTTTAAAAAGAGAATGAGAAAAAAAGGTACAAAGACAATTTTTTAAAGATCTAAACTGATAAAAAGAAGTTTGATATGAAAAGTAAGATAACCAAACTGTTAAGTGCTGGAGGCAACTGAAGCTACAAAGTGGAAAGAGAGATGCATAGGAAAAAAACAAACAGATGGAGACCATTGCAATGATTAGAAGGAGGATGAGATGGTGTTCTAAGCACAGTTTATTGAAGAGTGAATGATTCCCCATGCACAGTGATATCCACCCTGAGCTTGACAGAGGCTTATCTGAAGTAGCAACAACTAGTTTATATTCATTGTGGATTCCATCTGGTGATTCAAATAGGTAATATTTTTCAGGGTTTCTTGTAAGAAAAATTCTGTGGATTTAAAAATTATAAGTCATTGGTGTATTCTTTCATTACTCACCTCCCTTAATAAGTCATTTTCTTTTTCTTTCTTTTTTTAAAAAACATTTGCCTATCATGAGTATTTTGCATAATTCTGTGCCGTTTCCTGACAAGTAGAGTTATCCCTACAATTCTTGTACAGGCTATACAGCTTAGCCCAGTTTCTGTTCACACTGCATTTTACCAAAGTGGGTTAACTCCATGATAGTATAGGATTATCTTAGCCCTGGAAAAAAAGCAGGGTGAGGGCTAAATGTAAAAAGATGGGGCTAAGCGCTCTGGCTAGGGAGATAGTACAGAACTAAAACTGCAAATGAGAACAGCAACAAAAAAAATCTGGGGTTCAGGATATAGTATGTGGGTTTTAAAAAAATGTCAAGTGTAAAAAGCCTATTAGAGGGCTAATTTGAGACCTTGCAAATGCCTGTTTCAACTGTTTTATTTCCTTCTCAGTATTTTTCATTACAAAACAATTTATTCTCATTCTGATAGAAGTAACAGTTTCCAAATTAAATTAAATTCACACCAACCTTCCTGGTAGGGTGTCAATAATTACCCATCACTTTTTGACATATTGACAATGTGTAAATACACCTGTCCCAGGTCAGATATTGGATTCTGCCCCTAAATGTGTCAAATATTGGGTCTATCACGTTCTGTTCATGATCATTCTTTATGCAAAGTAATTATGGTGAAAATGGAACAAATTTGTGCATTATTAGAAGGTTATTATTTCTTTTATTTGCAAATTTGCTTCCACTATATTTGATTAATTTGCAACAAGAATTGCAAATTTGTCTTTAAAACTCAATATTGGACATTGGGTCCTGACCACAAATTCAAACTGATTGTTTTCATTACAACAATAATTCAATCCAGGTCAGAGAAAACAAAATTAAACAATTCCATATTAACCCTTCTGATTTGGGTTTCTATAATTACCCATCACTTTTTGACATATTGACAATGTGTAATACACCTGTCCCTAGGTCAAATATTGGATTCCACCCCTACATGTGTCAAATATTGGGTCTCTCACATTTTTTTCATGGTCACCTTTCTTTCATGGTTTGTGTGAAGCAATTATGGTTAAAATTGAACAAATTGTGAATTATTTGTAGATAATTATTACTTTTTTGCTATAGTTTGCTTCCACCTTATTTGAACCTTTTGCAACAAAAATTACAAATTTGTGGAGGTGTTAAAGAGTTTGTTTCAGTATGACCACTTATTCAAACTGCTTTAGGGGAAAGTATTGCTTTCATCTTTTTGAAATGTGACAAACTGAAAATTTTCTTGAGGAATAAAATCTAATTTGATGGAGTCTTACTTTATGAATCATGATCAAATTCTACGAGGAGAGAAATAAAATGAGGAGATGAATGAACAGCAATGAATAAGGAAGGTAAGAAAATAAGTGATTTTAACCCCTTCCATGCCACCAGATTTTTGAGCAATTGTCAAAAAACAAACTTTCTAGAGTTAAATATTAACTTTCAACACATTTTTTCTTGAGCAAACCTGGCAAAGATATATTGCATTGCAATAAACATTATATTGACAGCAAAAATTTCTGTATGCGGAAAATTTTTCAAGCCATTCTGAGCCTAAACAAAATGTTCAACACTCAAATTTTGGGGCGGGATTTGCAGCCCATGGCATGGTAGGGGTTAAACAGAACTTAATGGAAAAATGAGAAGTAGAAAGAAAGAAAAGAAACAAATATTGAGAAAGAAAAGAATAAGTTGGAAATTTGAAAGGAAAATGTAATGAAAATAAGATGAAAAAGTTGAGGAAGAAGAATCATAAAATGACAGATGGAAAGATGGAAAGAATTATAGGATGTTTAGAAAGGAAGGAGAGAAACAATAGTCAGGTTCACACAAAGGGAGCTAAACTTGTAGTTCCAAAACGTTAAATTATCCTGTAGTTATCTTGTAGTTTCAGACCATATGAACAGACTCGTAGGTTTGAAACTTAAAGTTTACTTGTAGTTCCAGAACCACAAGTGAGCTTTTAGGTAACGCTGGAACCACGAGCAGCGGGGGTCCTCCGTAGTTATGGACCGTGTGGACAGAATAAACTTTTAAGTTTAACAATCTCATTGTTAACGATGACCTCTCGATCTGCTCATGTTAAAGGGATACTCAACCGCAGATTGTGGACGTTTTAATGCCGCGAGAGGGCACCGTGATCGTTACCTGATCATGCCGTTGCCCCGCAAACCTCAGACAGACTGGTCGCCGCACAACATGCACGTTCCACCTGAGCTTGAGCGTTTTTGTGCGAGATTCGGATGGCTTCGTGCAGTCGAAATGTAATCCCACCAACGGACTCGTTCGCCGCACAAACTTTGTGTACGAGTGAATGGGGCTTACGCAATCCTGACTTTCCCCCACGGCCGTCCGGTGGCGTATCCCTTTAACTGACTAATGCTCGTTTTGTAGTTTCAGAATAACGAGCGTCATTGTTCCGGCCCGTGTGGACCCTCATCTTTTTTAGTGACCCCTTGTTTATAGTGACCCATTGGTTCGTTAACTTAAAGTTTCACTAACTTAAAGGTTCAAAACTACAAGTCCCGTATGAACTAGCTAATGTGTGGTAGAAGATGAAGTTGAAGATAACAAAAGTGGAATGAAAAAGAATCAGAAGAAAAGAAGGAAAGGAAAGAGATGGGAGTGAAGGAAGGGGGTAAAGGGGAGTGATTTAGGATTGGGAAGGGCAGAGCACAGAGAGGGGGTGTAATGAGGATTGAAAGGGAAAAAATATTTAAAATGAAGGGAAGTACAAGGGAGGAAAGAAGATGGGATCCACTGTTAAATCAGTTTTTCTGTCCATGTTTTTTTTTGGTTAATTTATAACTTCTTGTTAACATAAAAGTTTGATGGAATATACTTCTTTTTTATTATTGTGATGGAAAGGGACTGAAATGGAATTTCAGGGGAGGGGCTTGAATAAAGAAACTGAAAGAAAGATAATGTAAGAGGAATAGTAGGAAAGAGGACTGAGCTGGGAAGTACAAAACAGTAATTGATAATATCTGAGTTACATTTAATCCTTACAAAGGCTAAACTTTTTGATAGATGTGTAATGAACCAGCAATACAGAATATGGTCCAAGTTCAACATCCATGACCCACAAAATTGACAAAATCACAGCCCTGGGGCCTCTCATGTATGGCATAAGGCCAATGAATGAATGATTCATGGATGCATTAAACAAACAATAGTTGCCAGTTTATTGAAATACTATTGTAAGTTACCAAAGAAAGCAGAGTCATAAGTGTGACAAAATGACAAAAAAACTCCCAAGATTATTCTTTTGTTGTTGGAAATGACAATTTTCTCATCATTGGCAATATAAGCGTAATATCTTCCAGGTGCTAGCAGCGTCTGCATGCGTGAATAATCAAGGCACATACAGACACTTTGTGTTTTATCAAAACAAAATAATATTATGAACAAGTCTGTTATTCTTCTTCAAATAAATGAAATTAATTTCAGGTAAGAGAACAATGGGAAGAATTTCCTGTTTTTATGATATCCTGTAGGTTTTATTTGTCTATGTTTAATGAATAAGATTAATACCAAAAGCCTGCGCAACAATGGGGAAAATATCCTGTTTTTGGTATATCATGTGGATTGGATTAGTAAAGTACAACTTGATGATCCTAAGCAGAGTCTTTGTCTTGGATGTCTGAGAAAATAATTAAGACTGTACTGAAAATGAGTGGTTCGGAAACAAACTGGATGATGAAAATACTTGTTAATGTCCTGCTGATGCACTTTTAGTGTCTGGGTGTGTTTAGATCTTGGCCATATCATGAGAACCAGAAGGCATTAACTCCATGTAAAATTATATGGTTTAACCCCTTGGCTCTCAGCAGTCGGTATGATCTCATGCAGTCAAGCATTGATAGAAGCAAACAGATCAAAATCATATAGATTGATTAATGTTGAATTTTTTTCCCTGTGATGCAAAGAAGAGCAGTAAACACCTGTGGGTCTATTAAAGCAGGTAGTGACCTATGGCTTTAATTCCTATCCAAAGGACTAGGTAGTCAAGGGATATAGTACTTTTTCCTTCTTTATTATTATTTTGCTAAAATCTGTTGTAAATTGCTTGATAAAAATGATAACAAAATTATACTGGAGAGTTTCAGACAAAATATATTATTGTTCAGTGTCATTCAGAGAGAAAATATAAATGCCTTTCTTGGATTTCTTTTAGTTTTAGTTCCTAATATATTTTGTAAACGGCTTGCTTGAGGGAGGGGGGGGGGGGTCCTCCTTGTAGTTACGGATAAACTTTATCAAGTTTAAAGTTTATCAATCTCGTTGTTCACAATGACCTCTCTACTAATGTTACATGACAATAATGCTCAAGTTGTAGTCTAGAACAACGAGAGTCATTGTTTTGGGCCCCTGTGAGCCTTCGTCGTTATTAGTGAGCCATTGTTTCGTTAACTTAAAGTTTCACAAACTTAAAGCTTTGAAACTACAAGTCCCCTATTAAAGTAGCTTAAAAAGCAGGTCTAAGGGAGGGGGGGGTGCAATACACGTACGCATTCATTAGAAGAAAAAATGTGTTATTTAAAAAAGAAATTTTTATGACACATACATCATGTACCCCCAACTGTGATACAGATATGTTTAAATTCAGTAAATTCAGATTGCAGACAGATTTCATTTACGAACACATACTCGTTGACGACATGCAATAGTGCTACATACTCCCCATTCCAACCAGTTTGAAATTCTTAAAAAAAATAGAGTTTGCGTTTACATGAAATCCACATGTTTATTTTGCATACTTTGGTATGTTTTCATGTTTAACATGAAAACACATCAAACTACTCCATGGCCTTTCATTTCACAAATTTCCTTGTCTGACTTTTGACATTGTTACCCAAAGTGCTGTAATGCAGACAAATTTCCAGTGAATTTCCAATTCAGTGCATGGAATTTCAGAGTTTCTTTGTGTCATACAGGTTTGCACGTGCATGAGAAGTTTTGTTTGTGGAAAGGATATAGAGGAAAGAAAATGTACAAGTGGAAAGAAAATAATTTTTCTCCTTTATATGGGGGGGGGGGGGTGAGGGTGAGGTGATATTACAAAAAGTTTGAACTAGTAGGATCAGGGATGTTTTTCAGAACAAACGTTAAAAACGCGTATGTTTGAGAGAGGAAGAGAGGGAGGAATGCATGTTTAATAGCCTCCCTTAGAAATTGAATAGGGAATTTAAACAGGAATTTTTATTTTACAGTGTACTATAAGAGCTTATACCATCTGTAAATGATATATTATTTTCATTTGGTGAACAGACAAGAAAATGAACAAAAAAATAATGAAAACAATTGTATAAATCAATGAAAGTGCTATTGATTTTTTTTTTTTTTTTTTTGGGGGGGGGGGAGGACGGCTATGACAAAAGATACTAATCACCAAAAAAAAAGAAGATATTAATCACTTTTAAAAAAAGCAAATATTTGGGGATATCAACCATTCAGTATAAATTTTGTTGGCTTCTTTGAGAATTGTACTCTTCATCATTACCAGAGATCATGATGACCTTTTGAGTATTGATTTTGAATATTGAATATAAGTGTTTGCAGAAGTGTCCGCCACAACAACGGTAGAGTTTTTCGTAATTCCAAAGGCTCGTTACTCCGACGGTTTGTAATTTCAAAAATGAAATAGGGTTCATATTTCCGAAGGTTCGTCATCCTAAAAGTTATGTAGCTCGGGCTCTTGCATTTTCGGAATTACAAACCTTCGGAATAATGAACCCTTCTTCATTTTCAGAATTACGAACCCTGTTTCATTTTCAGATATACGAACCTTTGGAATAACGAACTTTAGGAGTAAAGCATCAAATGTTCGGAATTATGAACCCTATTTCATTTTTCGGAATTATGAACCCCCTGCTATGTGAAATTTGTGTTTCGGATTACGAACCTTCGGAATTATGAACCGTCAGAAAAACGAACCTTCAGAAAAAAAAGAGTACCCCCCTGTTTTAAGTCACATGTGCTTTCTGTCAGAAAGAACAAGTCCTCTGTTGAGAGCCAGAAGGGCATTAACTCTGTATAAAATCATATGAGTTAACGCCCTTCTGGCTCTAAACAGACAATGTATATTAGAGATTGCTTTCACTTTAACCCTCTCAGTCCCCTACATGTAGGTGCAAGAATGTGTATTACCTCAATGGGGTTTTTTTGGTTTAGGACTGAGAGGGTTAATATGTACATGTATGTACCTTGATGGATTAACTTTAATTTGTTTTTTCTGTGTTCTTTTTTCCATTTTCTTTATCACTTCTACAGGTAAGAGCTTCTATGTTTTTCTTGTGAATATACAGACCCAAGTAGGTAAGATGTAGGACTTCTGATTCCTTTCTGTTTGAGTGACTTGGCCAGCTTTAATTTCAGGAGTGCACGTAGGTGGTACTTTATCCAACCTAATTGTCTGTCTAGTATAAGCTATCTTGAGAAAAATTGTGTATGTTTTCATTGTTGTTGTCTGATGTTGTCTGATTGTATTCTCTGTGCTGTTTGAAATTTGCTTCTTAGAAAGTAATTGATTTCACTTTTAATCCTATGAGTGGAATCAGCGATATTAACTGCCTAAGTTCTTAAACGGTTTCTACCATTTTTGGACAAAGAAAAGATTGTACTTCATCAAAAAACTGAAAACAGGCTTATGTATTCTAAGGTTTGGTATTATTATCGAACAATGTTTGTATCAAAATGAACAATGAAATAAGATTTCATTCTTAAAAACTTATGCAGTGAAGTAGTAGTTGTACAGTATCACATGTTTTAAACTTGAATGTAACATAAAGACTGAATAGCAAAGTACACAATATATTTTTTACTGGTGTACTCTACAAAAAAGGTCATGCTATTGAATTAAAGAAGAAAATTTGGGTTTCATTTCAAAGTAAGGGGTATCCTGTAGAAAGGCGATAGCTGCATAAATGCACTTTTAATCACAATTTCTTAAGTTTTAACAAAAATTGCATCAACCTTATTAGATATGCTATGATATCATGTTAATTTGCAAATTAATGCAACATGGTTTTATTTGTTATCATCGTTTAGGAAAGTTGGCGACTTTGAAAGGTTAAGATCATTATAAACTCCAGTTTTAGTTCCTGTAATTTCCCCAAGAATTAGGTGATAAAAATGGGGCTGTCCAGTCTGCGACTTTTCTCATTGTACTTTTACGCTCTCCCCTTTTTTCAATATAAAGAAATGCTTGGGTTGAAAAAAATTGTTACAGTGTAAAGAGAAAACAGACATTCCAGCAATTATTTTTAAATGCCAATTAAGCCTCTCACAAGTCGGGAAATCTAGAAATACAAACGAACACATCAGTTTGTAAAGATTTCTTTATTGTGACAAAATTAATTGTTACACCTAGATGATTTTTTGAAAGGATAGAACTTCCCATTATTTCTTCTTTGAACAGGGAAGAAAGAGTGAAAATACAAGTTGAAATTAGTTCTTTTGTGAGGTAATTGTGGAGAAAAAAAATGCAATCAACCTTTTTTGTTATTCATAGTAAAATAATCATGTGCTCTAATCTGCATATTTGTGGATATTTCATTAATTTTGTAGGGATATGCATAAAGAGATAAGAACATTTTGATGATATTTCAGCAACTATACAAAATCTTGGCATGTACCCATATCCTTTTATAATTGAATTTTAGATATTTTATTTTAGTTTGCCAGGAGATTAAAAATATATCTGAATTGCCCCATAAGGTGATATTATTAGATATAGTAAGCATGAATATCACTAAATATTTTGTAACATTAAGTAAGAGCTTTCATGAAAATATGAAGTCTATAGGCCCTTGTACAATTTTTGTTTTCTACAAATCAACTCTTCCATTCCACATATGGTATGTCATAAAATAGAAAAAACATACATTTGCACCAACTTCTGCTATGTTGAATAGTTCAATAATTGATTTCTTTGTCCTTTGTGTTTTGATTGGTGTCTCATTATTCTGCTTCAATTGCTGTGTATTTCTTAAGATTTTCTCTACTCTCATAGAGAAAGCACTGTCCAGAAAATTAGTTTGACCTTGTGATATTATTTTCAATCAAAATGTCAATGAATCGTTTCATTGCTTTTTTAGTTAACATCAGTGCATCATGATAGCTTGGGATATGTATTTTGTGACCTCTAAAAAATAAAAAAAATAAACATTCTGTATTTCAAGGGGAATAAGGCCCATTTTCTAAAAATTATACTTTTTGACTAAAATGGAGCATGTTTCTCACTGAAATATTTGCAAAATGTCAAGTTAGTGACATTTCTTTCAACAAAATATCAGCTTGAAGAATCTATTCTGTCCCTTTGCTCAGGCTTATGCATCGCTCTGTGAAAGTGAATAACTATTGTTTTGGTTAAGAAGTGATCTGGGGACAATAGTAGTCATATTTCATCAGAATAATTTCATTTTGAAACTTTCATTTTCATATAAGATCTGTTTGTCATTCGTCTTGTTTGTTGCAGTTCTCTGGATTTCCTCCAACGTCTGTCATTGTCGTTATGTCATTGACATTATTGAAGCCGCTTAGCTTTGGTCAGTAGGCCCTAATTTGTGTCAAATTGTGAAACCAACTGGGAGGAATAGTGTCCACGTTAACGGTGAAAAGAATTGGTGAAAAAGTTTGGGGTTTCTTTTGGTAATGGACTTAAAGGGATACGCCACCAGGCGGCCGTGGGGAAAGTCATGATGCGCAAGCCCCATTCACTCGTACACAAAGTTTGTGCATCCAACGCGTCCGTCGGACTGCTGGGATTATATTCCGGACTGCACGAAGCCGACCGAATCTCACATGAGAGCTCGAGCTCAGGCGGAGCGTGCATGTTGCGCGGCGACCAGTCCGAGGTTTGCGCCCCACAGGGGAACGGCATGAATCGGGTAACGATCACGGTGCATAAAAACGTCCACAATCTGCAGTTGAGTATCCCTTTAAAGGGCGATCCAACCTTGGTAATAATTTGATTTGTGTGAAAGCAGAAAAAATAAGAAAAATAGGATGGAGAAAGTTTCAAAGAAATCGGACAAGGAATAAGAGAGTTATGGATGTTTGAAAATGAGATCACTACATCTATGCGAATCTCAAATTGGCAATTCGGTGAGTCGATTGTGACATACTTCTCCTGTATGTTGTGCACAAATTTATCATTAATTTGCGGTTTTCTCCGAAGCGCCTTTACCCTCGGGGCAGTACTCAAAATGTATTGGAGATAGCATAATGTTATAGGTCCTCATGAAAGAAAGAGAGCCTACTGAGTAATACATTTTGAAAAAAATGACATTTTAGTCATTTTGTGTGTTGGAGCAAATGGGGGAGTTGTCCACAACTACATCACAGGGACATTACCTATTCGGCCAATTTGAAATTCCCATACGTATAGTGATTACAACGTTCAAAAAACCATAACTTACTTATTGCTTGTCCGATTTTGTTCAAACTTTCACCAATCTGCTTCTCTGTTTTTTCCTCTTTCTTTCAGAGCAACTTGCCATTAAGGTTGGATTTCCCTTTAACGTTTAGTACCCAGATGAACTTGAATGAAACATGAGAAGTAAATTAGAGTTTTGATGTATTTGGCCATCTGGAAATCAAGAAAGATAAATTGAGAGGGGATGAGAGAGAGAAAGATAGAGAAATGGGGATGGAGAGGGGAGAGAGAGAGAGAGAGAGAGCGATGGCGATGGGGAGGGGGTGCAAAATTTACAGGGGAAACTCAGTACTCAATCTTGAACCATATAGATAGTAATACATTGGATTTCTTTGGAATTTTTACTTCCAGATCAGCATACATTTTATAAAGAAGGTAGTATGGTAAAATGGGAGTGATCGTAAATGAGGTAAAGGATTAATTCAGAACTACTAGGATGAAGAAAAGTGATAAGCAAGTTATTATTGTAGGAAAAAGAGGATGAACTCTTTCTTATAGATATGATGATGTAAAGAAAAGAAGTCCGATGATGAGTAACTTCAACTCATCCCAATTAACTCGATCAAAATAACACAAATTGCTCTCTGTGTGTACTGAGGCATTCCAATGTGTATGGGACCCCCCTCAAGCAGTACCCCCCTCAAGCGAGACAACATTCAGTAGATCCTATAGAAATCCCTCTCTTCCCTTATCCTTTAGGTGGATTCCCATTAGCCCGAACAAGTCTGAGCTTGAGATGGCAGACGGATCAGTACGTGCTTCTCTAAATAAAAGTTGGAATTTGAAGCTCCCTATATCTCCATTTAGTCAGAGCATTTATATCATCCACTTGCTTGAGGAATTAACTTGAGCTTGTTTGTTTGAGTGCATCTTCATTGGTGAATTTAGGCTCGTTCACACATGCCAAAGGTCTTTGTATATACAGTATGTACCTGTGTGTTACGGATAGGGAAATGTGAATTGTAGTGCTCATAACCCCCCGTGTTATGTGCGGCAGTTTGCTGCAGCATATGTGCTTTTTGGACAAATAGTACGCTTTTTAGTGAACAAGCTTGAGCCAATATCCCAAGCGGAAGTGTGAAATAGCCTGCTATTTTCATATTTACTGCATATAATTATTAGACCAAGCTAGTTGTGGGTGCAGTCTATTTCCTTGGATCAGAATTAGCACCTCTCTTGAAAACTCGGGCAAATGAGGACAGGCCGATTCTTGCCTCTATACCCTATAAAGTCCTTGTCAAGGAGGTATGCAAGACCACCCTTGGGGATAATCCATTGAGATTAAAAGAAGGGATTAAGATGGGTGATCATCCTTTAGTTCATATCAAATCACAACCAGAAATGTCTTTAATCATTCGAATGCTGAACAGATTTATTTTGGCAAGTTTTTAGGGGACATACATGAAGCTCTATATATACACCTTGTATTCATAAGCATACCTTTTTGAAGGATAGCATGTACATGTATCAATATACCAGTAATTGAGCAGGTTTTAAGACGGCTCACGAGACGATGTCTTATGAATTCTGAGGAAAGATGTCCAAGGCCTGCGAGAGGGACTTTGTTGGTCTTGTTTACTGTTGAGGTCTATTTGGATTCTTTAAGGTTTAATTGAGGTTAATTAAGGTTTAATTAAGGTTAAATGAGTTGCAGTGAACCATTGATTAGCCTTCTGGATCCTTGGTGTTTTGGCTGGCTATTGTTCACACTTTGCATGTTATATACAAAAAAAAAAAAAAGTCTGTCTCTGATTCCACGCTTTTCTTTAAAATGTGTCGTTCTGCCTCATGTCATCATTGTACTCTCCGTATGTTGTTTCTTAAACATCTGCATTTACACATGATCTTCTGGTAATCATGGAATGTGAATAAATATCATGGATAGGAAATGAAAAGATTATCTGACAACAGGCATAAAGCCTCAATTTCCCCTGATAGAGCATGATTTAGACTTTGAAGATTTCAATCGTTAGCACAATTGATAAGCAGAAAAGGGGGCTTTCTGTGTCAAAATACTCCTGCAAATTGTTTTGCTTTTGAGCATGTAATCTCATTTCACAGGTTGAGTGGACATAATGGTGTTTTTGTCTCCTGTAATAAACAATAACATATATATTTTAAAACAAATTTACAACAATATCTGGAGCCTGTATAATCTTATGTAAATATCTTGATTATTAGTATAGTTCTAAGCATGGCAAGTATGGCATGTTCAAAATTAAGAGGCCCACACACGTACACTGAACTTTATTTTGTGGACTTAGACATAGCAGCACATGCTTTGATTGTAAACATTATGTCTAATTCAAGTATAGCATGACTGCTAGTGATAAATGCCAGTTTGTTTTACCTGGGACCCTATCAATATGTGGCATTATTCCTGGCGATAAAGAAATGTAGGCAAGATCCGGTAGGCATTTGCCTCCCTGTTTTTATGTGTGCTTGAAATTTAGATGGTAGATGGTAACATAAGAAATCAAAGACAATACTAAAAAACCATAGGAAGCCACTTTGGGTTATATTCATCCAATGTTAACCAGTACCATTTCAACCAGCGTCTCAACAAAAAAAAAGAATATGTCAGTCCAAACTGTCATAGACAGTAAGTTAATAAATGATAACAAAAGGAGAGTGAAATATTTCTCTAAAGCTAGATATGGAATGTGTACATGTTGGTAGTTCTGTTATACCCCCCTCCCCCCTTTTTTTTTGGGGGGGGGAGGATGGGCTGCACCTCTAATGCATGAAAGCAAATAGACTAAATTTCCTCTTTAACAGTAGTAAATTAGCTAGTTTGTTTAGAAGTGTGCGGTAGCATTTTAAGATTTATGTACAGTTGTTTTCAATTTCTTTCCAAATTATTGTTTCGTGCTTTGAAAAGGGCATGAGGGAACCAAAAATAGTACCAAATGAAAGGATTTATTCATCAAAAGATAACCAACCAATACCTTTAATGCGACAGAAAGATGGAGTGGGTTATGATATGAGATGCATCGGTCATGATATGAGATATATCACTTGTCTATTGACCATGTCATACCTCTCTTAGGTATGATGTTTCATTTTGAAAATTTGAACCGAGGATTGGTTCCTCGAGCCCACAGGGGAGTGTTTATTGTGAACCTGTCATGGGCTGCAGTACATCTTGTGCCTGTCAGAAGGGCATTATGGTTATAAGGGCATTATGGTTATAAGGGCAATTCCTAATGGGTCAGTTCATAGCAAAATGCCCATATGCTGGGCACACCGTGAGTGATTGTGGTTTAGAATTCATAGATATTCCATTCTATTCGTATCTAGGAGAGTATCAATATAATTGGGCATCAGTTTCGAGAAATGACATTGCGGGCTTGTAATTTAGAGAAATATTCTGCGTCCAGATAGATTAGACTCTCTTTATAGGTTTATATAGGCCAATATATGACCACTAGAAGTTCCAAGCGCTTATTAACCTTGTTGAAACGATATAGTCATCTAGGATATAGTGGATTTAAAAAAAAAAAAATTCCCTTGGTTCTATTGTGACCTTTTGTTTCTCTTCTCATCAGTTTCAGTGCTGGGGTTGGGGTTGTAACTTCATGTAGGTTTTATTGAACCAATGGCATGTCAGGCCAATATAGGCTGCAGAACGACGGATCGATGTTGAACCAGTTGTACTAGACGTATGAGCCTTAGATGTGACCATAGAGGTGTGTTGAGAACCAGAATTGGGGTTAACGCACATACTTTTTAACGGAGAGTTAACGCTCTTCTGGCTCTCAACGAAAAAAATAATTTTGGCTAGATCACATAGGCCAGTGACTTGGAGGAGAAAGATATATCTTATATTCTTGGTGATGATGTTACAAGCTGCGGATGAATCAGATAGATATGAACTGTATGACCTGAGGGAGAATGTGGGATGTGATCTTAAGACCCAGCGATCAATCATAACTCCAGCCAATTTGACGACGTACACTTCTCATGTATGATATGTTATTTCATTGTTCGTCCACTGCCCTCGTTATTCCTGTTGTACCTATATTACGGTATGGTAAGCACTTTAATAGAGCCATTATCATTTTTCTCATGAGGATAACAATATACTGTTAACTTAATTCCTTGAATTTTCACTTATCTGAAGGATTTCTGCACTTTTTCAATTTGCATAATGCATGCTATGCCTTCCATACCAATGTACAGTCTTAATTAGGTGAATCTAAAATATTAATTTGATTCATTTTGATATAAATTAATATCTATTAGTAATTTATTTGCCATAAGAGATTTCTGATTTCTTGGTGACATGAATCTGGAAGACTAGCCCCTCCCCTTCTCTCTCTCCTCTCATTAGTTAGCCATAAAGTTGCTTATGATTCGGCCTAGGCTAGACATTTAACTACATTTGCCACACTTCACCCAGGTGAAGTAAAGGGGTATACACCACTGTACCTGGAGGGAAGAAATTCCATAGTGCAATGACAGCTCGGTTAAAACTAGGGTAGTAATACAGGGTAACAAAAGTAGCTTGCATTATTTGCGCAGTAGAGAATTTTCAAAATGAGAGCTTAGAAATATGAATTTTCGTATTATCATCATTGTCAGTGTTTTTTTCTTCATTTGTAGTATGCCTGACCTGGTCGGTGAGATCACAGATAGATAAAAGATGATTATTAATTTGACAGATATGCATTCCTTCGTTGAAAAACGCCGAGGAATGAAGGCGCCACAGGCTTCTCAGAGACACCTAAGCAGAATGAAACCCTTTACCAGGGTTTAGTGACGTGGGTACCTTTAATACTTCTTAACGCCTAAAGGCAGATAGATCTGACACATACATTTTGAGCTCAATTTGAAGGTCAAACACCTTTTAATGTTTTTTTTCTTCCCATGAGGATAAACTTGTACCATGTCATGAAAAGGAACGCTGTTTATCCTACTAACACCCTCAGTGAAAAAAAAATGTAAAGAGATGTCCCAAGTACTAATGAACTCGCATCAAGCCTTGAATTACAAAATCCACTGGAATCTTAAAGGCCATGTATACATCAAGCAGGTTCAGCTATGGTATTTTGCAACTAAAAAATGTTTGCATGCATATGAGGCATGACGTTCCTTGTAATCTCCTGTGGAAAAAAAACAACAGAAGTTACTAAATTTCTAGAAAAAAAGACAAATTGTTTTTTTTTTTAAATATATGTCATTTGTGGCTATATAACCCTGCATTAAGAAAAAAGAATTTTAGATTAACTGTTGTTTTGCTATTCATTAACAAATGCTGATGGCAACCCACAAATCACTGAAAGAGGTTTTATGCTGTACACGTACTTTAACTCTCCCAGCTCCACCGACATGACAGAGGTTGCGTGCCTCCCTAACAGTTTTCACAGGTCAGCCCATGATCAAATAGCGGCAGCCGGTCCACCGACATGACACCCCGTTCAAACCAACCTCTCACGGGTGGAGACCGCCGCACCACAAGCCTTTTGTTTTCGCTCCATTCAGAGCATGACATCTGCACTTGACCTAATTCTAATCCTAAGAAATACTTCTGACTTTTGACATATTTAGGGTATTTTGAGACTTTGTTGACTTTGTGGTCCATTTCTCCCATTTTGGGTCGCTTTTCGGAAACGGAGCAGGAATAAAGAAAATTGACAGTATGTAACTAACGTGACAGGTGTGGGTAACACTTGGTATTCAGTTAAAGGGAGCCGAATGGGCAGATTATAACACATTTCTTTCTATGTTTGTTTTTGGGGGTTGCATTTTAAAAGTATTTCTTTTGAGGTGAAATTGCACTTTAGAGTTCATTTAATTTGATGGTTTTTCTTCATTATTCTTCTTTTGGGTGCAGAAAATTCCTTATTTAAATTTGTATGGTGACAGTTGATCATACATGTTTATACAAAATAAGAGAGAGAGAAAGAGAGAGAGAAAGAGAGAGAGAAATTACAGATAAAATATGCAGATAAATAAATTTGCTCATTTTACTTTTTTGAAAGTAACCTACATTTTAATAATAGTACAAGTTCCTGGTGATTTTTAATTTTAGAAGTAGAAGCAAAGTAGACTTATGCATTATTTGAGAATTCAATTTAAACAAATTAATTTTGAACGAGAGTCAGAAATTGCAATGTATAAAAACTTCTCTCATAAAATATTAGTTTTGGTATATAAGTGAAAACTTTTATATTAGGGCATTGCAAGGGTTGAAATAAATGCCCTCTATACATGTAAAGACAGTGTGCAGTCTGTCATCTTAACAATAATATTTATGGAACCTTTTTCTTTCTTAGGAAGGAGAAAACATTTGAGAAATTCTGAACATCTTCTTGGTGTAATCTATGGTAAACCAACCAGTCAAAAATATCCCAGTGTTTATGACCATGTTGTAAATCGAATGCTAGAAGATGGTTTGTGTATTTACTGAGGGAAGTAAAGATAATTTAGTATTGGAAGATGCCTCCTACTGCATTAAGGTGTAGAGTGAAATATCAGTGGGATGACATTTGATGGAAATGAGAGGGCCGGGAGGGATGGATGATAATGACATTATTAGAGATGTTTTCCGTTTTCCGTTTGTACTAATAGTTATTTACAGTAAATGTTTTGTCCCTCTCAATTATTTGAATTTCTTCATTTGAAATTATTTTATGGATTCAGTCCTTGGTAAGATAGATCAGAAAATTAAAGGTAGGATTTGATACATATCAATTTTAAACTTCTTAATACTTTTTCAAAGTTTAGAAAGTGATAGATGTGATGGTGGTAAGGATGGTAGTGGAATAAGGGATGATGATAGTGAGAAAGATGCAATTATTGTTAAAATGGGTTTGTGCTCTAAGAAGTGTCATGGAGGAGGCCAAGAAGAATAAGTGTTCTGAAGAAGAGAAAGAGCAATTTATCACAGGAGGAATTTATTGTTAATTAAATGACAGCATTAAAGATTGGACTTGAGAAATACATGTAGGAAGGGTAATAGCACTGAAACTCAATGTGCCCCTTCACAGGGACTGAGTGTGTGACTGTGATGTGAGCGTGACTTTTCAAGGTTTAAAGACTCTTGGATCGTAATTAAGACATTGACATTATTAACATGTTGAATGAGTTGCATCATGAATCTTACCAGGTATCAAACCGAGGATTTATTTGTGGACTAGCTCCGTCCAAGTGTATGTTTACCCCTGCTAGATGCAGAGGAATTTATTGAAGGTTGGTTGTGTTAATTTGTAGAGTAGGGGGTTTAGCCATGAACATGCTGGACACGCAGAGATATGATAGCTATAAAAACCTCATTAGAGAGAAAGATATAGGATTGGTAGGGTGGGGGTGGATGATAGTGTGATGATAGATGAGGAACAGAAGGGATGTAGATAGAGGGATGAAAGAGAAGAGGTGAGCTAGGGTTGGGATGCAGAAGGAGGGTTGAAAGAGGAGAGGCGAGGTTTGGGGTGGAGAAGGAGGGTTGAAAAGAGGAGAGGCGAGGTTTGGGGTGGAGAAGGAGGGTTGAAAAGAGGAGAGATGAGGGTTGGGGTGGAGAAGGAGGGTTGAAAAGAGGAGAGGCTAGGTTTGGGGTGGAGAAGGAGGGTTGAAAAGAGGAGAGGCGAAGGTTGGGGTGGAGAAGGAGGGTTGAAAGAGGATAGGAGAGGGTTGGGGTGGAGAAGGAGGGTTGAAAAGAGGAGAGGCTAGGTTTGGGGTGGAGAAGGAGGGTTGAAAAGAGGAGAGGCGAGGGTTGGGGTGGAGAAGGAGGGTTGAAAAGAGGAGAGGCGAGGGTTGGGGTGGAGAAGGAGGGTTGAAAAGAGGAGAGGCGAGGGTTGGGGTGGAGAAGGAGGGTTGAAAAGAGGAGAGGCGAGGGTTGGGGTGGAGAAGGAGGGTTGAAAGAGGAGAGGCAAGGTTTGGGGTTGAGTGAGGGAGGATTAAGCAGGGTGCACTTGTGAAGAAGTTACCAAACTGAATATACACGTATGTACATCTACCCTGTATTGTAATATATCTTGAATAAATGATAAATGAATTTACAGGTATATTCTTTGGGCTGGTAAGAAAGGCTGCTTACCCCTTTTTTTGTTACTGCAAGACCAGTGTATAATTGACTTTTGCACATGGTACATGTACTTCTGCCTTTCATTAGCACAACACGAATACACACATTTTTATGAAGAAATGACCAGTGCATGCACATAGACATTGGTACATGTATATTGTATATTTGTAAAACTATAGTGTCAATATTTGACAGTGTGATCTTGCTAAAGATGATATCACTATCTTGGCCAACTATCATCCATGACTACATTTGTAATGTAGAGGGGCCTTGATTAGATTTTGTATCCATGTCCAGCATCATCTGACACATCACAGAGATATCACCTTGTCATCGTCTGACCATCTGCTGAAGGACCATTAGGCTATCCAAACAACAGGGGCATTGCTGAAGAGGGGGAGGGGTGGAAACACTTTTAAAACATATTTTGCATTTGCAAATTGTTGACTTCAAGTTTTTACCAAGTTCTACCATTATTTGACATATTTAAACATCTAAGAATCCCTTCTTTTGTGCTTGTTGATTTTTTTTTTTTAATCTTGTAGGCAAAGTTGGTCAAGCCCATCCCTTTCCCTTCAAAAAGTCTAGCCAAAGAACCTGCTGAAATGGACCCTCAATATTTGTAGAAAGCTTTTATTATTAAAAGAGAAAGGAGTGGATGAAATTCTTCGTTTTGGAATATGATGGGGACTGGAAGGAGTTCATGGTAACATTTGCACTTAACTGGAACGTCAAGAAAATTTTATTTCAGCGTAACATATCTCAAGAGCACATGTTTGAAACAGATGTTGTCATAATTCATAATTATTGCATGAGATAGTGAGAATGTCTAATGTGACAGGTACTACTGTGATTTTATGTAATGCCCATGTGTTAGGTTGAGATTAATAGACAAAGGGGGGCGTTTCATGAAAGGACTTGTCAAATATTTTATCCGACAAATTTGCTCTCAGCCAATCAGATGCAAAGATTTCAGTAGCTTATAACAGTTGTCGGATAAAATATCCGACAACTTCCTTTCATGAAACGCTCCCCAGTTTACTAAGTGATACAAATTTTATGCATACTTTTGAAACAAAGGTTGTTCTTGACAACTTGAAAGCTTGCCAGAGGCTTGTCAGACATAGCAACAAGTAATGTATGCAAACTGGATTCCAAGTATTGTAGTTCATTCATTAATAACAGGTTAATGGAATACCTCGTTACTAGGTCCCCAGGAAAGAAACATCCATAAATTTGAATCACTTAGTAAACAGGTCTATTGTGTGAAGAGAGAAATTATATGCTGATTTGTTTGCCTAGGGAGCTGTAAATAGAAGGAGCGGAAACTCTTGTAAAATTATGCAAACGTATGCATGAGTTCTAAAGCTTAACAATGGATGCATAACATTTCACTTGGCTTTGAAGTTCCATGCGAGGTGCCGTTCTCTTCCACCGCGGGGGAATTCGGAGGCCAGGTACCAGTTTTGCATTTATCAAATTACCTGCCAAATTTCAGTGGAGATTGTAAAGTTATGTGGGGATTGTGTTGGGAATAGTGCATCGAAATTTTTTTTCAAATTTAGTACTCCGCTCTTCCTATACTAGTAATTTGTGTGTCAGCGTCAGTGAAAGGAAAATGAAATCCTCACAAAAACTCAAATTTTAGGATATTCCGGTCATCTCCGGTCGTTTTAATGTCCCATCTTTTAATCCATGATTCACAATATTCGATATAAAGTACTTCACTAGTGCGCACATTCGCGTGGATTTCGTACTTTTGCAGTTGAAAAAAGGTATGATATTACATAAGTCTCTGTTCGTTCGTTCAACTTATTACACATTCAACAATTGATGAGAAATCATTGAAAGGGACAGCGAACAGTTGCTGAGATACCATTTTCTGATGTAGGAGTTTGAAACCCTGATAATTCATGCGCTCTTTTATCTAACCACCTGGTTAACAGTTGCGGAGTAGCGCATAACTTTTCGGCGGCGCCGAGCATGGGATCAAAGGAGAGCAGCTTGTTTCCACTCCTACAGCTCCCTGGTTTGCCCCATGAAATTTTGAGTTACATGAATCAAGAAAAGATGCATTTCAGATTGCTGTATAAAGTGACATCTTGTGAAAGATAAGGTATGGCAATTGTGGACTGGCCTGATGGAAGTTCGGTATCCCTCTGATGCTCGTGTAAACAGCCAGTAATGTTGTCAAGATCTTCAGAAGTTGCTCTCTACCCAGGAGTAGATCAATGACGCTGTACTTTCAGCATTCAGGAATTTTGATGACGAAAGGATTGAGATGGTTTTGGTAACCCCCTTATTGGAATTTTAAGTGCAGTGGATATCCAGGAAAGGATTTCATCTGTTGAGAGCCAGAAGGCCATTAGCTCTGTGTAAAAGCATGGGACTTAACACCTTTCTGACTCTCGGCTAACAATTTGTTGGTTAGGAGTAGAGTGTGGTCGGTATAAATTTCAAGCCTCGAAGGCACGGTGATATCCTACTTATATACATGTATATCAATATCAACATATCCTACGATTTGACCATCTGTTCCAAGGTCCGAGGAAGACGTTGGAATGAGGCAAATGGCTGGTGTAATGAGCTGTTGTTCAGGTAGTGATAGGGGAGATGTGTAGTGGGGAATTATTGGTTTTTATTTTATTTATTTTATTTGATCAAGTAATGTGTATGTTACCACTTGAAGAGTGACATAGAGGATATATTGCCTGATTAGAGCCAGAAGGTTATTACTCCTTGCCACTATATACAGACTTAACACCCTTCTGGCTCTCAGCCGAAGATGTATAGTCTACTGAAGAAAACCTAGTCATCATTTCCTTTCTCTTTCATCTCCTTTCTGCTCTCAACCAATCAGATGCAAGGATTTCAGTAGCTTCTAACAGTTGTCTGTAAAAATCACTGACAAAATGCTTGAGGAAACGCTCCCCAGATTCTGCCCCCCAAAAAACTTTATGAATGCGGGACCGTGTTCTTGTTTCTGGTTTTGAAAAGTTTAATGAACGCAGCCTGTTTTTACTGCATACAACAGATCCTAGATGCAACAAATGAATCTAAGAATCTGAACACAAGAACGAACAAGATCTCGGACCGCTTAACTACCAGGAACACCCGGTGAACTTGAGGAGAGATCAGAGCCTTGATGTATCCATCCATACCTGATTTGTGATGAAAACCATTTGCCCATCTCAGCTGAAACACAGTCTTTTCACAGGGGGGCCATCCCTCAGCAAGGTCAATGCTAATGAACCTACTTAGGGCATCCCAAGGATAGCTTTAACCCTTCCAATCTCAAACAGTCCCAGGCTACTGTGCATCTTTTTCCTGCCTGAGTGGAAAAATTAGCAAATGAGAGGTGAAAAAAATAATTTAAAACCTAGTGAATTCATACATGCGATTGGCATACCTAAAAGCAATTTACAGTTTTGTGTGCTTGGATTTATATAAACTTTGATAAAATCGCAGCGCAGTGCACTTAGGCACAGACACAGGTGACAGATGGGCTAAGTTTGGTGTTTCTTTCAGGTGTAATTTAAACTGAAATCCATCGGAAATCAAGCATGGACTGAACATCCGGTTATCTGACCCATGTATAATTTTATATGAGCAGAAGATCAGGAGAACATAATATATTTGACAAGTTTCATTTCAATTGCCCTTTCTACAGAGCTGAATAAGGTACTTTAGCTATACTCTCTGCATTCAAGATCGCTTATTAGAAGGGAGAGGGTTAATCAAGATGCCAAAGGGCAATACGAGGTTAGTGTGCCGCTGCCATCCAGAATCTATTAGCCTCTTGTCGAGTATGACAAATTTGTGTCATGTTGCTTTGATGATGCTGGCTTTCTCTCTCCACTCTTATACTTTTATACTTCCTGATTGTATATGTAGTCCCACATTATATGTGGAACACAGTTGGGCCTTAATAACATGTTATCAATAACAAGTTGCATTAATTGTTATAAGCTACTGAATTCCTTACATCTGATTGGCTATGGGCAGGTTTGTCATAGATCTGTGGAAGTTGTTATCGATAACAAGTTTCATGAAACATCTTTCTTTTTTCTTTTTCTCTTTTTTGCACTCCTTATATCTTCCCTTAAGGTTTTTCAGTACATTGGGATGAAATGATGAATAAAAAGTGTCATTCATGCACTCTAACTGGGTCTCATCATCGTCCACCCAAAGTCCTCTCGCAAGGTGTTGCCGCCATAAGTTTTCAAGATTACGTAAAAACTATCCCCTAACTTTCCCCCAAGTTTGGAAAATAATTTGCTTTTCCATCTCGCCCAAAAACTTTGAACTAGACGTCAGACATTAGAGATGCTTGCTCTGCAGTAGGTCTCCCACATAATCACATGTTCTGGCATGTGAAGTGGAACTCCATCAGTACCGCATGCATTGTCTTCTCTCATCTCAACCCGCCCGTGTGGGCTCACCTTTGTATCGATGTAACAGTATCGTATGCATTTCTCAGTTACATTTCAACTTGAACATGTCCAAGACCAAGAATCTCAATAGATCCTAGATGCGCACCTGTCTCCCATCTTTTGAGGTATAATCCTGTTGGTTGTCAGTTGCCATCTCTGAGGTCGTACCAGTCAAGATATTTAATGCTTTTGACTTTCATTGTTGATAACATGAAGCATCACAGATTCACCAGTCTTGGTGAATTTGTTCGAAAGCATATTACAGAGATCTATTTTTCATATCATTTGAAAACCCTAAGCAGTCTCACAAAACTGTCACAATAAAGTCACTTGCTGACATCCCACATAAAATTTATAACACATGTTTCAGTGGGATGGCCACAAACTTTCAGAAGACTCTTGGGGATTGATTAAGAAGTTTGGTACTTCTTCTTTGCTAATAAGTACAGGCCACTGTCTGGTGTATTCTCGTACTACAGGCATTAGGTAGAGATATTGATATTGAAAAGAGATTAAGCTTGCATATGAAACGTAAATTTCACGCAGATAATTTATTACAGCATACCTGGGATCAGTTCTTGTGTGATATTTCTCACAGTGGTAAATATAGCTCTGAGTTCTCATAAGTTGGGGGTTCCAGGTTCAAAACCAAGTGGATTCTATAGTGACTTCTTAATCCTTAACTACAATATCCCTTGGATAGGACTTGGGAGTGCCCTCTTAATGCTCAACTACCATGTCCCTTGGATAGGACTTGGGAGTGCCTTCTTAATCCTCAACTACCATGTCCCTTGGATAGGACTTGGGTGTGCCTTATTAATCCTCAACTACCATGTCCCTCAGATAGGACTTGGGTGTTCCTTATTAATCCTCAACTACCATGTCCCTTGGATAGGACTTGGGAGTGCCTTATTAATCCTCAACTACCATGTCCCTTGGATAGGACTTGGGTGTTCCTTATTAATCCTCAACTACCATGTCCCTCAGATAGGACTTGGGTGTTCCTTATTAATCCTCAACTACCATGTCCCTTGGATAGGACTTGGGTGTGCCTTCTTAATCCTCAACTACCATGTCCCTTGGATAGGACTTGGGTGTGCCTTCTTAATCCTCTACTACCATGTCCCTTGGATAGGACTTGGGTGTGCCTTCTTAATCCTCAACTACCATGTCCCTTGGATAGGACTTGGGTGTGCCTTCTTAATCCTCAACTACCATGTCTCTTGGATAGGACTTGGGTGTGCCTTCTTAATCCTCAACTACCATGTCCCTTGGATAGGACTTGGGTGTGCCTTCTTAATTCTCTACTACCATGTCTCTTGGATAGGACTTGGGTGTGTCTTTCTTAATCCTCTACTACCATGTCCCTTGGATAGGACTTGGGTGTGCCTTCTTAATCCTCTACTACCATGTCCCTTGGATAGGACTTGGTTGTGCCTTTCTTAATCCTCTACTACCATGTCCCTTGGATAGGACTTGGGTGTGCCTTTCTTAATCCTCTACTACCATGTCCCTTGGATAGGACTTGGGAGTTCCTTCTTAATCCTCTACTACCATGTCCCTTGGATAGGACTTGGGTGTGCCTTCTTAATCCTCTACTACCATGTCCCTTGGATAGGACTTGGGTGTGCCTTTCTTAATCCTCTACTACCATGTCCCTTGGATAGGACTTGGGTGTGCCTTTCTTAATCCTCAACTACCATGTCCCTTGGATAGGACTTGGGTGTGCCTTCTTAATCCTCTACTACCTTGTCTCTTGGATAGGACTTGGGTGTGCCTTTCTTAATTCTCTACTACCATGTCCCTTGGATAGGACTTGGGTGTTCCTTCTTAATCCTCAACTACCATGTCCCTTGGATAGGACTTGGGTGTGCCTTATTAATCCTCAACTACCATGTCCCTTGGATAGGACTTGGGTGTTCCTTATTAATCCTCAACTACCATGTCCCTTGGATAGGACTTGGGTGTGCCTTATTAATCCTCAACTACCATGTCCCTTGGATAGGACTTGGGTGTGCCTTATTAATCCTCAACTACCATGTCCCTTGGATAGGACTTGGGTGTGCCTTCTTAATCCTCTACTACCTTGTCCATTGGGATTACCTTCTTAATCCTTATCTACAATGTCCCTCGGATAGGACTTGGGTGTGCCTTCTTAATTCTCAACTACCATGTCCCTTGGATAGGACTTGGGTGTGCCTTCTTAATCCTCTACTACCTTGTCCATTGGGATTACCTTCTTAATCCTTATCTACAATGTCCCTCGGATAGGACTTGGGTGTGCCTTCTTAATCCTCAACTACCATGTCCCTTGGATAGGACTTGGGAGTGCCTTCTTAATCCTCAACTACCATGTCTCTTGGATAGGACTTGGGTGTGCCTTCTTAATCCTCAACTACCATGTCCCTTGGATAGGACTTGGGTGTTCCTTATTAATCCTCAACTACCATGTCCCTTGGATAGGACTTGGGTGTGCCTTTCTTAATCCTCTACTACCATGTCCCTTGGATGGGACTTGGGTGCTCCTTATTAATCCTCAACTACCATGTCCCTTGGATAGGACTTGGGTGTGCCTTTCTTAATCCTCAACTACCATGTCCCTTGGATATGACTTGGGTGCTCCTTATTAATCCTCAACTACCATGTCCCTCAGATAGGACTTGGGTGCTCCTTATTAATACTCAACTACCATGTCCCTTGGATAGGACTTGGGTGTGCCTTTCTTAATCCTCAACTACCATGTCCCTTGGATAGGACTTGGGTGTGCCTTCTTAATCCTCTACTACCATGTCCCTTGGATAGGACTTGGGTGTGCCTTTCTTAATCCTCAACTACCATGTCCCTTGGATAGGACTTGGGTGTGCCTTTCTTAATCCTCAACTACCATGTCCCTTGGATAGGACTTGGGTGTGCCTTTCTTAATCCTCTACTACCATGTCCCTTGGATAGGACTTGGGTGTGCCTTCTTAATCCTCTACTACCATGTCCCTTGGATAGGACTTGGGTGTGCCTTTCTTAATCCTCAACTACCATGTCCCTTGGATAGGACTTGGGTGTGCCTTTCTTAATCCTGTACTACCATGTCCCTTGGATAGGACTTGGGTGTGCCTTTCTTAATCCTCTACTACCATGTCCCTTGGATAGGACTTGGGTGTGCCTTCTTAATCCTCTACTACCATGTCCCTTGGATAGGACTTGGTTGTGCCTTTCTTAATCCTCTACTACCATGTCCCTTGGATAGGACTTGGGTGTGCCTTTCTTAATCCTCTACTACCATGTCCCTTGGATAGGACTTGGGAGTTCCTTCTTAATCCTCTACTACCATGTCCCTTGGATAGGACTTGGGTGTGCCTTCTTAATCCTCTACTACCATATCCCTTGGATAGGACTTGGGTGTGCCTTTCTTAATCCTCTACTACCATGTCCCTTGGATAGGACTTGGGTGTGCCTTTCTTAATCCTCAACTACCATGTCCCTTGGATAGGACTTGGGTGTGCCTTCTTAATCCTCTACTACCTTGTCTCTTGGATAGGACTTGGGTGTGCCTTAATTCTCTACTACCATGTCCCTTGGATAGGACTTGGGTGAGCCTTTCTTAATCCTCAACTACCATGTCCCTTGGATAGGACTTGGGTGTGCCTTCTTAATCCTCTACTACCATGTCCCTTGGATAGGACTTGGGTGCTCCTTATCCTCAACTACCATGTCCCTTGGATAGGACTTGGGTGTGCCTTTCTTAATCCTCTACTACCATGTCCCTTGGATAGGACTTGGGTGTGCCTTCTTAATCCTCTACTACCTTGTCTCTTGGATAGGACTTGAGTGTGCCTTCTTAATCCTCTACTACCTTGTCCATTGGGATTACCTTCTTAATCCTTATCTACAATGTCCTTCGGATAGGACTTGGGTGAGCCTTCTTAATTCTCAACTACCATGTCCCTTGGCTAGGACTTGGGCAGGGATGCCAACCTAAAACCGTATTCTTTGCCTATTACGCTTGGATAAGTGGTACCAAACGCTATGGACATCGGTAATTATTCAGAACATAAAAATGCTATTGTGCATCCACCTCTGTACCAGAACAACCTTTATTATCCACTCATTTCCACTAGAGCACAATGCGAATAAGCCATACAATTTCACAGGTTCGTTTTTGTGTACCACAGACAAAAATTTCATGCAAATCAGAGCCATGAATAGTTAAAATCAGTGGATAATAAAATGTTATGCAAGGATACAGGTGCGATGTATTATGGTATTTTGGTGTTCCGAATTGATTATAGACATCTATAGATCTTAGTACCCCCTTATGAAGCAAAAGAAAATAGAAAAAGTAAGGAATACGTTTTTTGGTTGGCATGTCTGCTTGGGTGTGCCTTCTTAATCCTCTACTACCTTGTCCATTGGGATTACCTTCTTAATCCTTATCTACAATGTCCTTCGGATAGGACTTGGGTGAGCCTTCTTAATTCTCAACTACCTTGTCTCTTGGATAGGACTTGGGTGAGCCTTCTTAATCCTCTTCTACCCTTTCCCTTGGATAGGACATGTGAGTGCCTCCTTAATCCTCAGGCCCTTTGGTTGTTACCCTTGTATGTGCTTTCTCAGCAGTCAGGTATCGTCAGATGTTAATCATACAGTCTGATTGGAGCCAGAAGGGATCCCTGTAGAAATTATGGGATTTAATGTCCTTCTGCCTCCAAACAAATGATGTATTCATGATTCAATGGAGGATTCTTAATTATCAAATTCTAAATGATAAATCTTAAGTGAATCATGAAAGCAAGCCCCTGAAAATGCCATTAAAACAGTTTACTTCTGATTAGAAAAACAACCAGATTCAAGCTGCAAAATCACAAATTCATTTACAAAGTCATGTATACTGAGTAAAAAGTGATATGCCAGGCAGCAAATGCTCCTATCTATATCCTGTCAGCTGTATTTTTATCCAGTTTTTGAGATGAAATCTCAAAATTGAATCTGATATGTAAGAAATTGACTACACCACAGAAGAGTAGATTTTCTAATCTTCAGGTGGGAAGACATGCAGGGTAAAAATATTTGTGGAGATGAGACGGAATCCGCTGTTTTCTAGACGGAGTTGATTTTTTCTGAAGGTCGAGAGTTAGTGGGCTCGGAAAGGGAGAAATTGGATTTGTTTCTATTTCATTTCTACATGTATGAATGTATGTGGGAGGGTACAAGTATCAAGCAGGAAGATCTGGGGGATTTTACATTTCAGAAAAACATCGCAGTTGTGAAGATAGAGTCTTAGATTACTTTGAGTTTAATAGGGTAGAAGAGTTTTGAAAGATGCTTATTGAAAGATTTGAATATTTGATGTTTTACAACATGTAGCAGTTATATTAGGTGAGGACAAAAAAACTTTAAAGTCCAAGGGTATATAGTTTCAGAAGCAATGTCGCGGGGGGGGGGGGTGTCAAACCCAAGTTTTGATTACAAATTTGCAACACACACACACACACACACACACGTTTGTAAGCTATTGTTCGAATTTCAACCGATGACTCCACTATTGAATTGCGTCACAAAATTCATTGGCGGAATAGACCTCAACAATTGTTGACAACCGATGACCTATTGTTCTCTTTGTTCGATGTCATCGGTTTGAATACGTATACATTTACACGCACACACGCACGCACGCACACACAACACCGACACTCATAATATATGATATAAATTACACAATATTTTGGTATAGAAGTTGTACTGATAGTCACATGAGAAAGTTTAATTATTTGTTGTTAGATTTACACAAAATTTGGTATAATTGTTTTCCAAGTGTAAATTCGGGAGGGGTTGGAGGAGTAGTGATGATCACTAAAATATGATCAAAGAGAATGTACATGTATGAATGTTTGGATGGTGAAAATATTGCAGTGTGAATGCGTCTATAGTCTCTTTTGTAGACATGTCTTGAAGCACCTCACCAGGTGACGGAATATTTTTTTTTTGATGACAAAAATCACTTTGAAACTTGAAAGAGTAGCTTGATGGCCTCTTTCTGTCCTGCTTTCTCTCTGAATCGATCTGTGTCTCCCTCTTTTGGACTTTGTATTTTTCTCACTGTCTATCCCCCACTGTTCAATTTTCCCTGGCTCAATTTGTCTAACTGTATATATACAGCCATGGAAAAAAAATATTAGACCAAGAATGGTTACTGAAAATGTTATTTTTGTGGTAAGAAGGAAATAAAATATCATAAAAGCGAGGTATAAATCCTGGAATTTGGTATTCATTCAAAGAAATACAAAGACAAATCATTTTTATAATTTTGTTTGCATATTATAGTACCCTTATTACAGAAGCTTGGTCTTCGCCACTCCTAATATTTTTCTCTATGAGGCTTTTTACACTTGCAAAATGTTGCTAAGTCCCATACTATTGGTGGGGCTAAATGAGGATGTAGCCACACCGATAATACGGGACTATAAAGCTTAACCCACTTTCTGTTCACATGGCATTTTACCAAAGTGGGCTAACTCCACAATAGTACGGGATTATTTTAGTCCTGAAAAAAGCAGGGTTAGCCCCACCAAAGTTTGGGTTAAAGGTAAAAAGGTGGGGTTAAGCGCTCTGGCTAGGGAGATAGTACGGGACTAAAACTGCAAATGAGGACAGCAAAAAAATAGTCCGGGGTTAAGGAAAGTACAGGGTTAAAAAAAAATCATGTGTAAAAAGCCTATATCTTTCTCTCTCTTTGTTAGTTGCATGTATCTTTCTGGGTTTTTTTCACTCTTGCTGTCCTCCTCTCTGCCTGTATTTTCCATCCCTGTGATTGTCACACCCTCTATAAAACTATGGAGCTGCTAGGAAGTAAGTCCATGCTATGACCCCTTCTAACAACACTGATGATCTGAAATAACAGATGATTGAACAATTCAGAGATAATTCATGGACCGCTGTTATCACCCACTCCTCAGTAGAGTGCAATGACCCTATCACCCTTTCATATGAAGAGTTAGAAAAGGATTGAATCTGGACTGAGTCCGGCCCAAACAGCTAATATGAAAGGTATTGGTATTAGCACCAGGCTGCAGATGTACCTTCCCCATGCACCCCCAAAGTAAAGAATCTCCTTGTTACCTTCTGAGTACTACTTCTTTCGTAGGGTTGACACTATGTAAAGGGGAAAAATAATTTTTGTTCAGGCAACTGCTAGGACTGAGTTTTGAACGTCACATCACCTGGGCAAGTGCAAATTTGACATCTTTTCTGGAAGGACATCAGTCATCCATGATAAGATTCATGTGAATTTCTTATTCTATCAAAGTGGATGATAAAAGCTCTTTCAGCAATGTAGCTACATGATATTTATGTAATGATTACTTTTATTATTTGAAGTTGAATTACCCTATAATTCACCCCATATAGGGTTACATAATGTATCTATCACACACCATACCAGACCTGGATCCCACCAAACCTCCATGCAGAGTCAAAAAAGTTAGGAAAAATCTGAAAAACACACTTTACTCAAGTTCACCCCTCCGATCTCTGACCAAGTTCTATGTTCCAAGTGACGCCTACTCTTCCGAATTATTATGACATTCAGGTACGTGATTTTTGCTGCGGTTGTTTCTTAGTTGCATTGAATGCAGTTCTAGCTAGGGTAACTGAATTTTATTGCCACATTCACACTGCAGCTATCTTCAAGAAAAATCAGCATTGAGAAAACTAATTTCCGGAAGATAAGCCTAAACAGAATTTTGATGTACAATATTCCTGCTATTCAGTACTCTGACACTGGGTGTGGTATTTTCTTGCTTAGTGGCTCAATAACTAACTGTGAATTCACAAACTGTGAATAGAATTTCCAGCAAAGGTGTGTTTCCCCATTGTAGGATATATTAAAGAATTATTGATATACACATATAAAAGGGATGTGTAAATTAATTAGTGTTTAAAAAACAAATTATAACATAAGCACAGACTTTTAACTGTATCCGACATCGATAAAACGTGAACTATAACCTTTTCTAGAATCCTCAGCTTGGAATTTATTCTGTGTAGAAATATTTGCACTTTTTTGCAGTTATTTCAATTTGTAGTTTGTAGAATACATGTATATATGATCTGTAATGCAAGCATGGCTAATGATGAGTAGTAGTCTGGGTTTTTTTAACCTGGTGTGGGAATGGTGCAGCCTTGGTAGCCGACCGGTGGGCTCAAAGTGACCTATATATTTACGCAAGCATTGGAGGTTGCGTTCAGTAGGAGGGGTACCAATTGTGTTGATATGGCTAATGCAATTAGAATGTTCCCCTCTTTAGGAATAGGTTGGGCAATGATAGGTGATTGGAATGGACATATAAAAGCAACAGTATAGCTTCTTTCCTATTTCTGGACTATTTGGAGGTATGATGAGGGGGGTGACTCATTGGGAAACATGAAATAATCTCATAATTCATATACATGTATGTACACATGATGCTGAGGTACATGTATGAAAGGCATCTTAATTTTTTTTAAATCTATCATTTAGTGAGGAATAAGTACATTAAAGGAATGATTTATATTTAGATGTGGTTCTGGAAGTTCTTGAATTGAATCAAGTAAAAAAATATCCTATTGATATAATAAGATTTTGAATAGTTTTGACATTAGGCAGTCCATAATAACTTTAATTTGCTTTTATGGTTCCTCAAAATCACCCTTGTTCAGAGAAACTTTGTCCAGACTTCATTCAGTATTAGGACTGCCAAGTGTGATTTGCAGTTTTGTCATATCTGCAGTTTCCGAAATTCTGTGTGGGTGTCACTGCACTTTTGGCTGTTCAACTTGACCTCTGACCGTTTAGAATCTCCATGCAAATACCTTTCAAATGAGTCTATTTCAGGATAACTTCAAAGTTATTTTTTCTGATTTCTTACATTTCTGTCACCATTATTCTTACCTTCTTCCTCTTTGTTTCTTCTTCATCTCCCTCCCAATTCAACATTTCTTCTTCATAATCTCGGTCCTGTTTTGTATCTTTTTTGTTTCTTTCATCAACTGCCATGGAGAAATTGAAAGTCATTCATGGGACAGATATGAAATATATAAATGAAAGAAAGGGAGGGGTGGGGGTTAGCAAGAGAAAAAGAAGGGACAGAGAGGTAGAGAGAGGTGAAGGGTATTTTAGGGGCAAAGGGGGGGGGGAGAGGGGGACGGATTGATGTCGGAGGAGAGGGAAAGGGAAGGAACATGGAGGGAGAGAAGGTTTAACAAACTGAAGACTATAAAGAAAACAGTGTGGAATTCTAAACAGAGCATATTATATTCATCCAGACTGCAGTTCTGTACTTGTAGTTATAACATTTTCTCAATCAAACTACAATATATGTAATTAAATTGCCATGGTATCTGATTACGAGACAGATGCTGATGCACCCAAAGATATTTTCAGAAAACCAGGAATTCTCCTCCAGAACTGAAAGTAGACGGCTATGAGTGACACTTCCCCCTCCAAACCAAATCTAGCAAATCATATTTATTGCGAGTTATTTTTTCCAAAGGAAACTGTACACTTATGTCACGGACAGAAGATTGGTGTGTAGACTGATGCTTATCTGATATGATCTTCATCGGCAAAAATACCTGCACACCTCCTTGTGAAAGTCTTACGGATGTAGCCCAGAAGATGACGAATTGATCCAGTTTGGAAATTGAGCCAGGAATGATTTCTTTTTTCTGTTTTTTGTTTGATTTTGCTTTACTCCTTTGATGAATGATGGTAATCACTTCTTTCATAACTGAACTCCTACTTCTTATACGATTTCTCGATTTTTCAGATCAGACTCTCTGTTTAAAGATAAAGTAGAGTTCTGGTCATGCGATTACATTGTGAAAGAAACTTCTCAGAGCAATTGGGAAAGGTTGATCGTTTCTACATAAGAATCGGTGTGTCTACTGTGAGGTTTTGGAATCATCAAAACGATGAGAAATTGGCCCAATCTCGCTTAAAAGCATTGGCGCAGCATACAGAAATTGGTATATGGGACTGCACACACAAGTGGCATTATTGTTTGGGCCAATCACTTTGACTATTTCTCATCATATTACGAATATGAAGGCATTTGAAGAGCAATCATTTTGTTGTTGTTCCAAACTGACATAAAAGGAGTGATAAAGCTCAAATTATTTTTCATCTTTCCCAGAACTCGACCATTCCTTTAAATGAAGAGAGAACTTTCATACCATAAAGAGAAATGAATTGTAAAGAAATTCATGTGATAGTATGTTGCTTGCTCACAACCTGAAATCTTTTCTCTCCCACTTATCCATTCATAACAGCAATATACCACAGGAGTGCAATTATCTTCATTAGGAGGGATGGGGGGCTAATGAGGCACCAAGGTGCAAGCGCCCCCCCCCCCCTCACAAATCTTTGTTCACTGTTCTTATAGAGTGGCTCTATAAGATGACACAGAAAATTAGTAGGGATGAGGGGGGGGGGGCTAATGAGGCACCCAGGTGAAAGAGCCCCTCCCCCTCACAAATCTTTGATTATATACTGCTTTTATATAGAGGTGGCTCTATAAGATGGCACATATAATTGTGTTTTGAGCCTATAAATTGCCATTTGTGAGCAGTGTGAAAAGTTTAGTTGGGGGTCCTCGAGTACCCAGGGGTCTCAGTAGCCTCCCTCTCACCTACATTATGTTCACAGAAACTGAATAAATATAAACTATCCTGCATAATACACATTCATTCGTTTTAGGATCTTACCACCAGTACTTTCATTAGGAGCTCCTTCTGTAAAATATTGTCTGTTGAGAGGCAGAAGGTAGTTAACTCTAAGGAATATCAGGCTCTCAGCAGACAATATACAAAGTGAAATCAATGTCATTGTAGCCACGGGTTAAAGATTATATCAGGATATTTTCACTGATGTCACCCTCGGCCGTCGACCCAGCGATCATCTTCCTTAACGACTTCAGGAATTTGACATCTCAGCAAGGGCCCCGACAGTTGGCGCATCCTAAAGGTGGTATGAATTAGAACTCGTGAATCAGGCTTAACTCGATTTGAATACCCTCTTCATCCGGTGAGCTGTGAGTTTGTGACCTGTGAAATAAGTCAACAACTTTGATTTTCACCATTTTTGCTCATCACGCTGGTGATGAAATTTGTGTTTTCAGAAGCTACATGTAGCCTGCCCTAGCTCACAGACTGGAAGTTATATAGAAAATATTCTGTGAATGGCTGGAGACAGGGCATGCAAGCTGATGTTGCCAATTAACCTGCCTTTAATAATAAGTATGAGATAAGAATCTTCATAAAAGTTGCGCCTCATAATGTCGTCTGTTGAGAACCAGAAGGGTGTTAACTCTATGTTAAAGTATATGAGTTAACGCCCTTCTAGCTCCAAACAGACGATGTAATCTGCATGCTCTCAAAGTCTCATTCTAGGATGTGTTCACCCCCCACCACCACCCAATTCCAACGTTTGTTTTGTGTCAACAATACATAGGAAATATTCAGGTATACTTTTCCTGATTGTATACCATGAGAAATGGGTGGTGTCACAAAATTTATTAAATCACAATTTCTATTGGCTAATCTCCAATGTCAAACCACCCAGTGTCCCTTGATAAAGCTATTTCATACACCTGCACATCATGCAATAATTTATCAAAACAAGAAAATTCAATAAGGCCAATTTATGAGGTACATGTATGTATCAATTCTTCACTGATTTGCACCCTGTCAACAAACTGCCAAACAATGATGGCAATATGAACTTGAATAACCCCACCAGCCCCCCCCCCCCCCCACACACACACACACACCACCACCACCATCACCATTTTTTCTTGACAACAGCGTACTAGTAAACTATGTAAATACTCTAAGGCAAAAACATTACAAATACAATTTCACAAACATGCATGCACAAGTGTTGGTTAAGCCCACTGATTTCAAGAAAGTGTACTTTTTAAAATAAATGCTTGTTTATAATTTTCCACTCGTATTTTTTAAGAGAAGCTTATGAATAACAATGTTATTACCAATACTGATTCAAATGATTCTTAAGATTGACAAGATCATAGCTTTTGATAGGTCAGTCTCTTGACTTTTAATAGACAACTTTACTACAGTTTCTAACTCTAAGAAAATAGAAACACCAGAAAAAAGTTTTCTTTGGAAAATTTTCCCCAAATGTCTTGCATGTTGTTTACAGAGAAATCAGAAACTATATACAAATCAGCTTGTTTTTGTCAAAACCAAACACGTCTGCTCCAGTAAATGAGTTGAAATGGTTGTTTTCTCTTCAATTTTATGTATCATCATGACAGAAATATTTGTTATCAGTGTGACTTTAAAACAGACGAATCCATTAGATATTGGTTCAGTTTCGATAAAAGGGCCATTTTCAAATTTGAACGTCATCCAAGTCTCTCTCTTTTTTTTTGAAAGCCTTGCCATTTGCAAGAGAAAAACACTTGAAAGTGTAATGTGGTTTAGTGGTATTGAGTAATATCCTGGCATTTGATTTTACTTTTTCTTAGATATTTTTTTCTGTTACACAATCATCGAAAGTACAGAATCAATTCACAATGAATTCAAAATTATTTGCTCTTTATGGTGATAACAGAATAAAGAATGAGAAATGCAACCCTCATAGGTTGAAAAAGAAAACACAACTTTGGCATGAGTAATAAGTGAAAAATGTTGGGTAAAAGTTGAACTGTATCTTCTTTTTTTTTCAAGAGGATTCACAATTTCAATCTCTAGCACCATTTTCCAGCTTCCAGAATTACCTGTTTATGATTCACAAGTAGTAGAGTTACAAGGGACTGATTATTCCTCAAGATAATTTATAAATTCTTCGAAGATGTAAAATTACCCCCCCCCAAAAAAAAAAAAAATAATAATAATAATAATAAAAAAATAAAAAAATAAAATAAATAAAAATAAAACTAAATAAATAAAATAAAGTAAAAAAATAAATAAAAGAAATAAAATAAGGTAAATAAATGAATAAAAATAGAAATAAATAAATTTAAAAATAAAATGAAATAAAATTTAAAAAAATATATATGACAAGTTCAAAAATAGGATAAAAGAGCCCAGGGGGAAAAATACTTTATATCCATCTCGTGTCAAGGCCCTCAGGAGAGTTAATTTGTAAATAAATGTTTTGTGCATATGTGTGTGAGCATGCGTCTATTGGTCTACTCAGAAGCCGCTTTTACTTTTATTTCAAGTGTGTTTAGACTTGCAGTGTCTTTACGGAAGAAATATTTGAAGCTGATGTATTAAATGAATTGTATACTGGCATGGAACCCCCACATATAAACGGAGCAAAATACTTTTTTGACGATTGGTCTCCTTTATAACAGCTATTGTGATCATATGAACAGGGTCTCCTTCCAATTGTTACTTTAAATTACTTACTGTTCCTATTGAATCAGATTTCAGCAACATCAAAAGTGCCAATGCTCTTGGAATGTAGAAGACATTACCCTAATCCAAGAGAAATAAACTCTGACTTTGGGAGGTAGGTCTAGGTTCTGAGAAGGTGTGTCCCCATTAGCCCAAGTTGGGTTCAAGCTCGAGATTCTAGCCAGGTCAACGCTACTCAAGAAAATAAATCAGAGTTTGAAAACCCCCGTCTCCATCAGCGCCAGTGGAGCGATTCCAGCTTGAGCTTCGGAGCTTGCGCACTTCCGTCGCCGTGATTCTAAGTGCACGTATCGTTAATAAATTAACCCAAGTCGAAACCCGAGTACATCTCCACCTGTGAATAAGCAGGCTAATTCGCTGAATATCGCACTATTTAACAAAAAACCCAGAGTAGCTTGGGTTTGTAAGCTTGAGAAACTCGAGATTAAACCCACGATATAACCAGCTATTTGCATTATTACAAATTAGCTCGAGCTAATTGTGATCGGCTTAGTTTTACCGGCACCAGATTTGGATCAGAATTAGCGGGTTATTTTGAAAAGTTGGGCTGATGAAGGCAGTCCTATGAGAGTCTCCGTCATCGCATCTCACTTTGAATCAAAATGGTAAATGATGCATTCCGTTAAGGCAGCAGGAGGAAATAATCTTAGTATCCTACCTTTTGAAAAACATCTTTGATAGTTGTTCAGAGAGGTATTTTCTATCATGTCATCACTTTGTAGTCCCTGCAAGGCCTGCATTCAGGATTTGTTACAAAAAGGTATAAAGAATAGATCAACAGAATCAATGAATTATGAATGGAATGCAGAAAAATCATATTTTTATTTTGCCATTGTATTGATATGTAGCCTGATTTCAGGACAAATAGATTTGATTGATGCAATGCCAATAACAAAGGCTGCTTCTTGGTCTTCTTATATCTCCTCCTCCTCCTCCTCCTCCTCCTCCTCTTCCTCTTCTTCTTCTTCTTCCCTATGTTATTCATATTTTTCTTCTCTATCCCCCTTTCAACTCTCTTTTGTGTTCCCTCGTCATCTTATGTATTTTTTTTTCTTTTATTCTAAAGATATTTTTGCATTCTATCATTCTTCATTAGCTGAAAAGAGAAGTGGAATGGTCATATGTTCAAAACATTTTTTGTGAGAAATAAAAAAAAAAAATTTCTTGGGAGAAATACCCTACAGAAACTGAGAAAGAGGAATAATCGTAATCATGAAAAATATTCTTTAGTCAAGATATAGGAATATTGTTGGACTTCCACATTGGACTTCCACAGTTCAACTACAAATAAAATTGAATCAGGCTATGTGACCCATGGCCTTAATGGAAGTGTGGATTTGTGTTTTTTTGGCAGGATTTATGATAGGAAAATGGGATTTATAAGCCAACATTTCATGTTGGTGAGATGTAAGTGTCAACATTTATGGGGTGAAAATTTGATTAAATGAAACATGGGATTCGTGGGTAAGTTGCAAAAATGTTGGGCCTTTTCACATGAGGGAAACAAACATGTAGGGATACATAGAATCATCTTTGATACATGTACTTGTTTAACTACACAGGGTATTCATTGCTTATGTAGTTGATGATATGCACTTTTGAATATCATTTTCCCCAAATTTATGTCATGTCACCATCAGCATGCAGTTTTTCTGTAGCGAGGCCAGCGGGTCTTAATAGCAGCAAGCAAAACATGCAAAATAATACGAAGTATGCGTCCATACTTTAATATTCATAGAATTAAGCGCTTTCCTGTACGATGCGTGCTTGTGAGAGGTATAACTTCACTGGATTCATTCTGGTAAATTTTGATTGCTGATTGCTTATTATACATAGTCCCAGGGTAATTGTTCTAAGAGAAAATATAGTGTTTCTTTTGTCTGAAAGGGGGATGTGTCACTGAACAGCAGGATTTTCTCTTGGGATTGGATGATCAATATGTCATGAGGGAATATTACATTCATGTTGTTGCCGCCCTCCCCTCCTCCGTGCTGGAATTCATGGATTGCTGATCTCTTTGAGAACAACGTGAAATGTTTCGAGGATTTGATTTGCGACTGAGGTCGACTTGACGCTGATTACGTTTAGGGAAGTAAATAAGACCAAGGGGAATAGGAAAGAGCAGTTGGACATAGTTTACTGGCATGAGATGTGGGGCATGCACAGCCTACTGACTGAGTAACTTCTCTCTCAGTCTTTTTCTTTTTTTTCTAACCCTTCCAAGTCAAGTTTATGGTTATTAATTTTTTAAAATCTTTTTTGTTGTGTACCAATCATTGTTGATGACATGTAAATATTATGATTTTTGTCTTTTGATTTAATAAAACATACAATTAAAAAAAAAAAAAGTTTATCTCGGCACCCCTCTCAAAAACCCCAGTCTCACCGTCGTCAAATCGAATCCAAACTGACCGACTCTTGGTCATTCTATGTAATGTAATTCTGTTCGTTCTCTTGTCAGTGTGGTGTCACAGTCTTGCTGGTGTGACTGGGGTACTCAGTGCTCGTCTCCCATAAAGTAAACATATTTTTGTCTCAACCATGACCTTATTTGTCTGTAAATTTAATGTTGCTAGAAATTCTGCTAAATCATGTTAACCTATATTTATCAGAGAAGTTTGATATCAAATTGCTCCACTTTGTATTTGACCTTGTGACATATGTTACATGTCTAATGCCTCTTTCATAAACTCCCAAGAGCGGATAATAGGAGCAGAATAAAAGCATTATAGGATTTTATGAATGTAGCTGCATCAAAATAATTTGGATTATTTCAGGGCTGCTATTATGCGAATACTTGCCGCATTTTCTACCAAATGCTACGTTTTTGAATGCAATTATGTGGACCTTGCATTATCCCACCTTGATATTGGTCGAAGGTCATTCGATTTCCCGCACCGTGCATGGCCAAGTTTTTCTCCTCCAATGCGGGGTTTTGTGAATGGGTGTGCGTAAAAGTGATGCTTGTAGAATGCAGCTTTTGATACTTTATGAACATGATTGTATACATGTAGCTTAATTAATGTACATTATTTTAGTGCACATTTCTGAAACAGGTATAAAATTGGTTTGTTGTTTGTCTTTTCATTAAGGAAGCCAAGTTGAAGTCGTGTTATTCAGTTATGAGGCTCCAACGCATCACGCGGACAGATGTGATGTTGATATTTTATGGTACATACGAGATGTGACCAAAGAGTTCCTAGACCTGGTAACGGCTTGCTATGACTCTTGATCAAGTGTAGCAGCTGTAGGCCTGGGACTTATGAAATTTTATGGTGTGATCCGAATGATTAAACAACAAAATTAAACTGTTAAACTGTTAAACTTCAAAATATACATGTACCTTGTGATCTGTAGTCCTGTGCCTTATCCACTAGACCACAGCACCTCTCATCAATTTCATGAGATTAAAAAAACATGTTTCTCTTTTCTATTTTTCTTCTTTAATACTATCATCAGTAATAGGCAATGATTTGGTCAAATATTTCAAATGAAGAAAATAAAAATGGTGTGTATTGTATATACATGTATACCCAAACAGTTTTTGTGGATTCATTTTGTCCAGATATTGTCAGATCAACAGAAATCATTTCCAGACTCCCAGATGATCAGTCCCACATTTTGAGACCAGTGTTAGCTGATCAGTCCCACATGCTTATCCTTGTGTGTGGTTCATCTCCAGAGCTTCCATAGTTCACGACTGGAAGGTGAAGGGTTGTGGGCTATTGACTTTTGTGTTTGGTTCTTGTTAGCAGACAGAAATGTCTTCATTACTTCTGACATCTATGTTTTCAAACATTTCAAATAGATACCAGGAGTTATTTAAGGTCATTTTTAGGACATCAAAGAGGTTTTTTTCCCCCTGGTAACCTGAGAAATAAATTCCATGTGCTGCAGAGTATTTTGTAGGTCAATTTCCCAAACACCACAGCTTTTCTTCATATTTTTTTCGACCTCTTTTATGATTCGAATTGAAAAATAAAAATGTTGGTTACTAATATATAATGTTTCCTTAACCCCTTCCATGAGTGTTGAACGATGTGTTTGGACCAAAAATGTCTACATTTTTCATCCTGAAATTGAAACAGGCATCCTCATTGTGAAAGTAATATCCATGAAAGAATTTTTAAACCAAATGTATCAATGAAATTAAAGTCAAAATTTTAATCTTAGACGTTCATTTATGACAACTGCCAAGAAACTTATACCCCTTTCAAACCAGTTTACCTGCTTAACTTCTTCAATGAAAACCTTCAAATATTACGAGCACAAATTCCTCACTTATCCGGGGAAGTTACCATTGGTTACGAATTCCATGTTTGCTCGGCTGGAAGTCGGGTCATTCAAGGCGCGCGTGTTTGTGTACAGGGGCCATCCGCTTATGCTATGCTGCTGCGAAGGGCGAGCTGGCCTTAGCGCGCGTAATCTCGGTGACAGGGCGGAAGTGATAATTGACCTCTGACGTATTTCACCCGCTTAAGTTCTCTGCCGACCTTTCAGACCAACCACTCACCTGCTTAAACTCTTTTCACCCGCACAAGTTCTCCACATCGATAGGTGGAGAATTTATATGCGGGGAAGTTAAGCGAGTGACTTTTCCCTTGTCCCTTTCAAACCAAACTCTAAACTTACGTGGGTGAGTGCTTGGTTTGAAAGGGGTATTTGTGGTGCAGCTGGGGTGAAAGATTTCCATCACAAGCAAAGGAAAGGATGGCATTGAGAGGGATGAAAGTGGACACACCCTTTTACCACCACCACCATCACCACCACCATCGATCGGCGGCGGTGAGGGGGATAAACCACATCCCAAATGAAGATTTCACCATGGGATTTTGTAAATGAACATTGACATGTCTAAACCAGATAATAAAAAAATCAAGAGAATTGCCTGTGTAGATGTATAGATCCCAGAGGCATTTTCATAATTCTTACCTCAAATAACTCCCCCTGGTATCGCTATGCAAGATTTTTCTTTACAGCTAGCCACAGGGGATCAATGAATTTGTCACACTAAATGTACTTTTTTTTTAAAAGTGAGTGTGGTATAAGCATATGTTTAAAGTACCGTCAGGCATTTAGCTAACTCCATTTTATCAAAATTGATGAAAAAATCTTCCACCTCATGAGGGTAATTTTTGTGTGAAATATAGGAATTTTAACAAGCCTTTCTATTTATTTAAAATCAAATAAGAAAGTTTACAAAGTCGTTCTATTAGACTTTGTGGAGCATTAACATCATTGGAATGTAAGTGCTGGGTCAGACATGAATATTATTTTTTACCCTTCATTTGTTTAATAAATCACTTGTGAAAAAGAAATTCTCAGCTGCTTAGTATTGCTAGTATTTTGCTATAAAAAAGTGTTTATAAATCTGAAACCTCGACAAACCTAGTTTGAAACCTAGACAAGAGCTTTATAAGGACTCATACATTGTACCACATCAAGCTATTTTTTTTTTCATTTTCATTTGCATTTGCAGTAAATTTGTGTAATGATGCTACACTTGAGTAATAAAGCAGTTATTCATCTCCAAAGGCAGCAGAGATTTCATTCAAAGCAGCATCAACTTCAAAATATAGGCTAATATCTAAGAATTTAGTAGACAAATTATTTCCCAATTGAATAAAAATTACCCCTATAAAATGCAGCATAGTTTCCAAGTAGAGCACCCCTAATAGCATAATGAATGGAAAAATCAGTGGTTGATCCTGCTCAGGCCTCAAAACGAGAAGGCAAGTTTTCACCTTTAACCGATGCCAGCTCCCGCAGCGCCCAGAAGTAACTGACATTTTAAAGTTTATTTTGAAGCGTCCAGCCCTCTAATAATTGAGTTACATGTTTTCATACATAACATTATCCCCTCCGCTGAATTTGAATTTAAGCTGCAGAGGTTAACTAAATTAACTCTCCCAGTGTGTCCGACATTTGCGGGCATATCAGAAATTGCAAGGGGCGAAGGACCCTTTTTATACGTTTCATTTTCCAGTGTGGGATGTTTCCAGATTACCTGAAGTTATAATTCTGATTTTTGAAGAGAAATATTCTTTGGATAGCGAGTAGAGCCTGTACTTGTAAAGTGCCTGTATGAAAAAAAAAATGTATGTATGCACTTTCAAGTTGGTAATTGTTTTCTTCACTGTAGCTCCAACAATCATTTCTTATGCATAGTGTTACAAGGAATATTTCTACCAGGCATCTGTGTATACTGCACCAGGGTCAAGGGAGTAAATGTAATTAAAATGCCTCATGAGTATACTTTAAAACAAGAAACTTTTGTGAATTGTTTATGACTGCCAATTTTGCAGCTAGAAACTTTCATGAATTGCAATAATTTTATGTTGTTCCAATTGTGATATGATAATTTCGCGGCCGCAGCATGAAACTTTTGAGAACCTCGACCACTCGCTAAATTCGTAAAAGTTTCATGCACGTGAAAATTTCTGGTTTTACAATACTGTAAAGTTTGAAATTGTCATGAATTTTGCAAGTGGTCCAAATTCATGAATTTAATGTATCACAAGCTCACAATGTGACATTCTTGACCATTTCTTGCCACAAAGATGGCCGTTATTAACGATTTGTGGAAGTTTCATTTTGCCTAACTTTCTGGTTTCACAGTGGTCTAAACATATTCACTAGGGAAGGATTTTAAATTCTCAAAGTTTCAACTCTGAAAGTCAAGTAATTGAATGAATGTGTACAACAATGCTTCTATGATGTTTATCCTATTTTTTCCCCACTCGCAAATTTTCCTCTTTTCTCACTCACAAATTTCCAAATTTGTTAAAATAATATACTTATAAATATGTTTCTTTTTTTGATAATGCACAAAAAATTTGAGGTGAGATGCTTGTCAGTGTGAGGTTAGAAACCATATGACGATTTCTGATCTAGAACTTCTACTTTCAGCCACATAAAGGAGGCTGTTGGCCAAAATAAGTTGAGATTTTTATGAACGACGGGAGTTCTTCACAGGGGAGAAAACTAGTTGTGATTAGATTGAAGCCCTAAAATTTGGCTTGAGAATTAAGTATTGTATTATTGATATTTTCAATTTTCTTTCATTATTCCTCACATAAAAAGATTGTCAATTTCATCACTTTTTACTCCTCCATTTCTTGAGAAGTGCCACTGTTTGCCACAAACTTAATTTTTGTAGTGAAATATTTCACTTTGTCTGTCATGTGTGTATGGATTATCCTAATATCGCAAACACTGGGGATGCATACCCTCCAGAATATTAAATATTTCTATTCACCAAGCAGAATTGAGAAACATGCATGTAGCTTTTTTCTATACAGAACTAGCCCTTCCCCCAAACAAAATGTATATTTAAATAATTCTTTTTTTTGCAGTAAAAGAAGTAGTTCAGTACTTTTGAACTTGATTTGTTCTCTCACAACTTGACAAGTGACAACCCACACCAGCTCCTGTTAATTAATTCAAATGTGAAAGAATCAAGACTCAAGACTCAAATTTCCAAACTCTTCCAGATATCTTAATGGGAGGAAATATGCACAGGATGTGGGAGCCCGGGTGTCAAATCTGGCCAGCCGAGCTTGTGCCAGGACAAGACGGAAATGTGGATGCTTGATTTCTTACCGAATGTTTGGTCCATCCTCAGATTCCTGATCTGTAAAAGCTGGGATTAATCCTAATTGTTTACTTCCAGATCCCTGGTTTTCTCCAATAGTTATAGATTTTGTACTTCTACAGTATTTTTTATGTTTTGTACATAACTAGGCCTATGTGTTCAAAATGTTTGTGTGTGTTTTTTTTGTTGTAAATTTGGATATTTACAATATGAATACTTGCACCTCAAAAAGTGCCTATTTTATACCTTACTGGGTTTACATGATTTTACATTGTGGAAAGCAGTTGTGAAACTGACATTGTTACCCTGTATAAACAAAACTGCAAATAAATACATATATAAATAAATAACAAAACTCCTTGGGGCCAAGAAAATTACTTTGTTATAAAACCTTGTTGTACATGTATCAGGCTAATAAAGGAAAAAAATACAGAGAAGTGGGACCAGCAAAAATTACCTTGTTATGAAGGGATTTTGTCACAGTTACATATGTACTGAAATATAAAGTTAGCTATGCATTTCAAAAGTGCTTTGAAAATAGTTATCCATGTTGTAGGCTAGCTCTGGCAATTGTTGGAGTGCAAAGGACGTTTGAAGGACTATATCCTGCTGGGTGCTCATTTTGTTGCATGTGGGTGGAGAGAGGCAGCTGTAGATGAAATGCCCTGTTTAAGAATAAGCATCGGGCAGGGTTTTGAACCATCAACCTCTTGATCGAGAGTCAAGTGAATGAACCGCTCCTTGCAGTACTCCCATTTGACTGTTGTTTTCATGGAGTAAAACCAGAATTGCAGTGCTTTGCTTTAATTGGGTCAAGTGGAAAATTCTCCAAAACAAGGAAATGTTTAGTCTGGAGTTTCAATTATTCTCCTCCTTTTAATTGGTTTATGTAATAACTTCTTGTTCCCAGAGGTCGAAGATTGTGGTCTATGAAGACTTTGTAGTATCCACCCCATAATTCAATTAGCCCAAATCAAATTGAATGTTTCCATAAGCTACGTCTAATATTTCAGGTGTATATCCTGGGGTTCATCCTGTTTTCTACTAAAAACTTTCTTTATTTCTTTGCATTTCAGTGTTTTCATCAGTTTCTGTCATCTTCGAATATGAAAGTCCCTTCTATATCCAAATTAGCAAGTTCTTTCTAATAAATATGAGTAATTGTGTTCTCTCTCTCTCTTTTAATTTCTCTCTTTTGGAATTATTTCTATATCCATACTGTTACTCAACTTCATTTATATATTTGTAGGAGAGCCTTGCCATGAGGTTAGTTCCCTGAGAGCTTGAATGACATTTTGCCCAACATAGCAGCAGCCTACTTTATACAATGCGAATTCTGACTTTCAAAAAATGCATCAAAGCTTATCACTAGGAAGGAAGCAGCTCTTGAAATTTAATTTTGATACATTATTTTTTATTCATTTGTATTTAGATTAAATTGAATGTGAATTCAAATTTATTTTTGAAATGGACTTGGAGAGAAGCTGTGATACCTCAGTCACACTGCCAAACCAGGCTGAATTCACACTCGTCAATTCTTGGCCCCTCGAAGTAATGAAACTATTAGTTAGGTGTGTTGTTGGTCATGCGGGCCTTGTTGGTGTGACTGAGGCATGACATGTTACTCAAACAAGGCTGTCGAGATACATAGCTGTCACATACTCTTTCCATTCCACTCCAGATCAAGACATTAACATGGTTAATTGAACACTAACATGTTCTGTATGCTCAACAAATGCGAATCTTGCATGCTTCGTATCGCATTTCCCTCTCTGAGTGAAATTGGGGATGCGAAAGGGTATCGGGCAACCGGCTGGAAAATGAGAATTGTTTTAGGGGGAACTGGATTTTTTTTTCTTCGGAGGGGGAAGTCTGACATGATATTGAAATATCTTTTGTCAAGTAGGTCCATATACGAGGTGAATTATGTTAACCCTATTAACCCCAGCAAGGGCATGTATTAAGGATGGTCTAATTTGGCCCGATCGTGAATGATGTTGCTGGTAACAGATGCATCGATGTTCCCATGTTGTCATGCATGATGTACTACTGTGTGGGTATCCCCGCTGGGAAAGTGGGATGGGAGGTACAATGATGTGCATGAGGTTGGTTGGTTATGATGAAAGAAAATGAATTAGCCAGAGAGAGAGAGGGAGGGAGAGAGAGAGAGAGAGAAAGAATGAATGGGAGGTAGAGAGAGAGAGAAAGAGAGGGAGAGAGACAGATATGAAATGCACCTTTGGTCCTGCACCCCCGGTCCGCAAATGCATGTGCGTAAATGGAAAAACGAACTTTCTAATTGTCTCGGTGGCCGGCCATAGAAACTTGAACGCATCGACGGTCCAATGGCGCATGCCCTGCTACAGAGTGCGAAATGTGCATTTCGCACTCTGTAGCAGGGCTTGCGCCATCTACGTCGTATAGAGTCTTAAGTAAAATTGTTACTGATTTCTATAGCATACATTGATTTTTCGAGACTTGGAGATCAAAATGTCGGTTGTAGACGAGGAAATTGAGCTCTACATGGACATAGAAATTGGTGAAGAAAGTGATTCATTTCATAGCAACAGTGATGATGATGATGATGATGGGGAGGTAGGAGAGATTGAAGGAGAAGAAGGAGAAGGAGAAGAACTGGGCGATGGTAGAAATCTTCCAGAAGCCTACCAGCACCAACCAGAGCCACGGCCACGGCCACAGGCGGCGGGGGAAGGAGAGCAAGGGCCCGGTGTAGCTGCAGGTGCTGGCTTTTTCCTTCGGGAAAACAGAGACTTCACTCGTCTCGACCCAAGAAATATTTGGTAAGTTTCATAGAAATGAGGAGAAATTCTTACACTACTCGTTTGATGATTTTGTTGTTCTGTTTGGGTAGAATGAAAAGAAATACCGGTAAAAATGAGGTCACCTACCGGTACTTAGAAATAGACAATGATAGAAATTAGAATAGATATGATTTGGAGCCCTATGCCTTGGCTATGCCTGCGCACCTAAGGTTTCGACCTGAAAATAAACAAGAATTTCTTAAATATTCCTCTAAAGCTTAATTTTATATTATTCCTGATATTCTGAAGAGTAAGTTTGCAAAAAATCTCATCTAAATTAGAAAAAGAACAATGCCATTTTCACAAGAAACGGTGGCCGTGTCATTTCAATATTGAATTTATTTTTGAAAAAACAATGGTGCCCGCATCACTGCGCACTCATTCATTTTACATGCAGTTCAGGAGTTTTGACGTGAGAGACAACATTTTGAGGCCTGTGAATAAAATGTCTGAAATAAGACCTCTTTTTATTCATTTTGACTCGGGTTTGTGCATGAATACCTATCGCTATGATAAAGATGAAAAGTTTGTGTTTGTTGCATGTTTTGTTTTATTAGAATCGCGCAGTTACTACTACTAGGCGTGAGCGCAGATATGGGCACTGCGCAGACTTTTCCGCTCTAGCCATACATGTAGTTGTACACATTGGCAAGTACTTATACCGGTACAAGACCTGCCATACTCGTGCACCCTGTAGGCTGTGTTTATGTAACTGTAATTATGCATTTTGAAAGTGCCTTGTGACTCCTGCTGCAAAAATGGAATCATTTTTTTTTAATGAACGGATGTCAGTCCTACATCATGTAAACCATCATTAGCTTTTGTCACCCGTGGCCACAGTCTGTTTACGATGGGTCTTCATGAACATGTAAATTTATTTCATTTTTTTTTTGGTGTTCTTTTGTACTTTTAGGTGCCAGTGTGGACATTGTCATATACTACCCTCCTTTACAGTTGGAGATTGCATCTGTTGCAGAGAAATTTCAGAAGTTGTAACAGAAGCGGATGCAAGTGCCATTCAGTGCATCACCCAAGCTCGGGATTTTGATTCTGCAATTCTCAACCCTGCGACACTGTACATTGCTTGGCAGCACTTTACAGAAAGGTGGCGGATGCAGGCGAGAGCCTTTGGTGCTCGAAATAATGAGTAAGTCATTAAAAATATCAAGTAGTGACTGGAAGGGGATTGGTTACATACGTAGCCTTACCCCTCAGTAATTGTAGGGGTTTTTTGTGGGGGGGGGGGGGTGAATATCTAACTATTTCAACTTTTTTTTACTGTACACATACAAATTATTATTGTAAACTTAATGATATAAATTATTACTGATTGATAATCCCTTTTTTTTTTTTTTTTTTTGTGGGGGGGGTACTTAATTGTCAGCACTTTTTCCTTGCCCTATGCACCCCCCCCCCCCCATCTACAAATTCTACCGGCACTGGTTGTTTCTCCCTTGTTTGAAAATTGGGAAGTAAAGGAGGGTTGTCAAGATTATTTTATTCTAAATGTGCTCATAACTTTAATTGATATATGTCAGCTAACAATTATTGTCTTTATGGAAATAGAGTACTCTTCCCATGCCCTTTCCACAAAACGTACAAACTTGAGGATTATTGAAAATTCTTATTTTTTGTTTTTATACATATCCCTGAAATGCAGGAAATACCGATATGTTGCCTACCGCCATTTTGTACGTTGGTGCTGGGGTGTCTTGGGCAAAGACATCAGAGTCCAGCTTCCTGCCTGCGTCCAAGCCATCATCAAGAACACCTACCCGGATGGTGGAAACAACTATCGAGGTACAGTGCTGAGACGTCTTTAACGTAACCACTCCCATTCCAGTCACTGCATTTGAGACTTGATAGTTTTAGTGATTTACTCATTATTTCGAGCACCGAAGACTCTCGCCTACATTCCCCACCCAAGCTTGAGTGATGCCGTAAATGACGCTTGCATCCCCTTCTGTTGCAATCTAACTGATCAGTGGATTGTCTCAGGAAATGAACTCATTTTCTTTGATATTGCTGTTATACAATATACACCTTATCTTGGTACTTTATTTATACCCCCCCCCCCCCAAACGAAGTTTGAAGGGGGTATATAGGAATCAGACGACGGTTGGGCGGTCGGGCGGTCAGTCGGTCCGTTGCAAATCTTGCGGATCGAACTACTTCCTCAGTTTTTGACCGAAAGTCATGAAATTTGGTACACACATTGGTGTTGATGGGAAGATGTGCAAGACATATTTTTCGGATGAGCCGGAATCTGCGTTGCCATGGTAATGGCATATTTATGGCAGAAAATCAAGGAAACACATTGCGGATCGAACTACTTCCTCAGTTTTTGACCGAAAGTCATGAAATTTGGTACACACATTGGTCTTGGTGGGAAGTTGTGCAAGACATATTTTTTCGGATGAGTCGGAATCTGCGTTGCCATGGTAACGGCATATTTATGGCAGAAAATCAAGGAAACACCTTGCGGATCGAACTACTTCCTCAGTTTTTGACCGAAAGTCATGAAATTTGGTACACACATTGGTCTTACTGGGAAGATGTGTACAACATATTTTTTTGATGTGTCGGAAGCTGCGTTGCCATGGAAACGGCATATCTATGGCAGTAAATCAGGGAAAAATCTTGCGGATTGAACTACTTCCTTAGTTTTTGACCAAAAGTCAAGAAAAGCTGTTATCACGGGGCGGGGGTATTAATCATCATCTTCAGTGATATTTTTAGTTTTCTTCTGCCAATACTATACATACCATAATTTTGTTCATGAAAACTATTTCAAGACTGTATTTACATGTATGTTTTGGTATCTCATGCATGTTCTACTCTAAATCCTTTCATTTACATGAAGACATATTACAATGAATGTAATGTAAATGACACATTGATTTCTTAGTCAGGTTAAAGTGACTTGTTACCGTACTCTTACATTTTCAGTTATGCTTTTGTGAAGTGTTATCATCTGTGTCCTTTTTAAAAATATTTTTGCTATTTTATTTTTGAAATTTTATTTATTTAGCTATTTATGTATGTATTATAATTATTATTATTAAATGTAGGTATCTTAGAAATGTTCTTCATTGCTCATTTGTGTACATGATTTCAGAATTGACACGTACTGTACTCATGTATAGAATCTGTGATCACTGATGGATATTTTTGTGCAAACGTTCATATGTCAGTTAACTTGCTACTCTCAAGAAGCAAATATCAGTAATTATAACTAGAGTTTACATCTTTCAGGATTTGAAATTTTACATCAAGTTCTCTGAAATTTTGGTGATTATGCTACAAGTGCAATATTCCAAGGGTAACAGAATATGCTCATTCATGGCAGGCAATATTTATTACTGTAGCGTAAGTGTTCTAAGATGTTGCTGTAAATGTTGCATTAAACCTGTACACATGAAAGAGAAATGTTAATTATATACATCGTCTCCTAGACTGATATATGATAGGCTGGTAGTGGTCATGGTTGATGATGCTGATGGTGGAGTTGCCGTTGGGCATTGTAGATGGTGGTGACGAAGGGAATATGTTCTTGATTTGATGAAAAATGTCGAGGTTGGTTGGGTATATTACATGTAGATGCTTGTTGTGTCGACAGAGAGGGCAGAGCAAGTGGGGATCAAGACGATGTCAGCAATGATGATAGAGGTCAGTGGTTGCAGTGTCAGTGATATGATTGATGGTTGATGATGTTATCAATGTTAATGAAGATGAAGGGAATTTTTTATTTATTTTTTTTTTTTTTTAGGGGGGGTCCACTCGCTATTCATAAGGACCGCTATTCAATTAGCACACATTATGAATAGTGGTCCTTGTGAATGGAGGTCCTTATGAATAGCGAGGTTACCCCCACTGATCCTATATAATCGCATTAACCCATTCAGTACAGGAAGTTATTCAAGGGCTAAATTGATCACATTTTGTTCTTCAAATTGGCAACAATATTTTTTTTTTTTAGTGCTACATGGTTCTAATAAAGTGTAATGTCTATGAAAACAAACGTGGATACGTAAAATTGCCAATTTTGACAAAAAGCAATGATTTTGAACCTCTCATTCTGTTGCCAATTTAGTGATTTTAAAGCTTATTCTGGTTTTCAAAATTCCTGGCATCAAACGCAATATGGTCATGCTACAAAAATTGACACGTACTGTACTCAGACATGCATATAATCCGTGATCACTGATGGATAGTTTTGTACAAACGTTCATATGTCAAGTTGAAAAAATTGCCAATTTTGACAAAAAGCATCAAACGCAATATGGTCATGCAACACCAATTGACACCTACTGTACTCATGTATAAAATCCGTGATCACTGATGGATATTTTTGTACAAACGTTCATATGTCAAGTTGAAAAATTGCCAATTTTGACAAAAAGAATCAAACGCAATATGGTCATGCAACAAAAATGGACACAGGGTGTGCAAAAATCTTTGCTGTTTTTACTCATGCTTCTAGTATATTTTTTAGAGCTCTGAATCAAGTTATTGAGCCAAACCACAAAATGTGGTCAATTGTCTTGAAAGGGTTGAAGCACTTGTCGATATCAACAACCTAAACAATAACCCAGACCAATGAAGTACTAGTCAGATTATTTGCCATGGTCTAAGTTTAATGCTTATTATTGTATCAAACTTGACAAACATTGCCTCCTACACCCAAATAATTTCCATTTCAGTTTCTCCCTGTCGGAGCACTACTCTACCATCACCACCAGTGCTGTAATTACAACCATCTTCATCACTACCAGTCAACATTGCAATGACCATCACCAAAACCATCATCAGCACCAAAACCACCTCCACTGACTGCCAACACATAATGATCATATCATTGCCATGACCATTATTATTGTTGTCATCAACATTCATCACCATTTAGAATTATGACATAAGAACACAAGATGAAAGTTTTGTTTGTATGTTGTCGAAAAAAATCCCTGATAACCTTGTTTCTAAACAGATGGCCTCATTTCAAATATTTGTTGAACAAAAGACTGAGAGTTACATAAAAGACAATGGCAATAAAACTCGGAATTTGGATTCCTTTTAGTCTCTTGGGAATCACATGTCATGTTCACAGATGTACATGCCCAAATGAACCATCCCCCCCCCCCCCCTTGTCAAGCCTAATGGAAAATGGTTATTCAAGCTTTTCACATATCTAAATTTAATTGTTCTATTATATTTATTATAACAATCTTTCCAAAGGTAGATAGTAACAAGCATGTGTTATCATAAGCTGACCATCTGGCACACAATTCTCTGACTAATTAATGCCCGTAGCATACACTACATGCAGTAATTACGGCAAAGCACCGTTTACACTTACATAACCCTTTTTGTATAATGGTTGAAGGGAACCAAAAAAGATCTTATCTGATTTTAGCAAACTACAGACTGCGCTTCCCCCAATTACATATCAATATATGTCATTATCAAGGCAATAAGTTTTTCACCACTGTCGAAAGTGTATCTTTCACATCTACACTTCAAAGTTGAGAATTGATAGACACCCACGTCCATCATGAAAATAAAGATATCATGTTCAAGTTCATTCATAAAATATAAAATAAAATGACAACATGGCTTTATTAAACACAAAGACAAAAACTCTTTACACAAGAATAACCTTTCAAGGCCAATGGCAAATAGATACATGTATGCATACTTCTTAAACAGTATAAAGAACTGTTTTGGTATTGCTATTTTCCAACATGTAGTAGGTAATAACAGCATCCATAATTAAAATGGATACTGAAATCTGATGTAAACACATAAAGAATAACTTATCATTCATGTATATGGGAAAACATACAGACATAATGTTCCGTGTACCTACACGTAATACACAGTGGTATAGTGAAAACTCATGTCCTAGGTATTTAGATGATGACATCTTCACTCAAGAGCAAATACAAAATCATTCAAATTTACACGTTGATCACAATGTGTAAAATGCACGTTAGCTGAAGCCCCCAGTAAAGAAGAGAAAAGACTGCATGAATTCTTGAGTAATTAATTAATTAATGAATCGCTCTCATCAGATCTGTAATGTATCGCACATTTATGCTGCATTTTGATAAACTTTGGAGAATTTAATCAAGTAGTTATTACTGTACGATACAAACTAAGGTAATACTGTTCTTTACTGTTTGAAATGACTGAATGCCTCAAAATCTAATAAAATCAATGCCAATCCAGTGTGTATACATGGGCTATGTTTGAACGCATCTTCCAAATTGTTTTCAAGATATCAGATATATTTACATAATGACCTCTGTGACCTTTGGCCTCGGACAACTAAAATCTATTCAGATCATTGTCATTCCAATATGTGTACATGAGCCATGTTTAAAGTTGTACGGACAGACAGACAACCCAAAATATATAACTTAGCCAGCATCCAGAACAGTAGTGAGGTATTGTAGGAAGAAGAGTCATAGAACTAAGCATATCTAGTCCATGGACTTTTCACAATTTCATGGAATAAACAGCAGAAAAAATGAATAATGTAGCCAGGAAATGTTTGGTTAATTTGGATACAAAGCACTAGTACAGCACATCTGAGGTACTGGTAGTCATTTAATTGGCATTATACAATCAACAGAAAACATCACAAGCTTCTACTCGGTGATGAAATGGTGATGTCTTTCTGATTGAGAACGGCCTCATCCCTGTCTAATTTCTCGTATTTGAAGACAGAGGTGGAAAACTCATGACCTACATGTAGGTAAATAGATACCGGCATCTTCACTCTACTCGGTGACGAAACGGCGATGTGCTCCTGCTTGACGAATGGCCTCCTCCCTGTCTAATCTCTGGTATTTTGAAGACAGAGGTGGTTTTGTTTGCTACTCTTGCATTTCTGGACGGAGTTTCTGCTTTCCAGCAACAAGCCGTAGAGTCTCCATCACGAGAGCTTTCACATACTCTGCATTTGAGGAGAATGAGAATTATTGGAATACAATTTTGTTAACGAATGTGGAATTTCACAAAATTCAGTGCTGCTGATTCTGTAATAACCCTATTTACTCATACAGCCCAAAGTGTGTCAGTTAGGAAAAAAAAAGAAACTGGAGTGGTGCTTAACATGGAGTATGACTTGATTCAATATAGTACAAAGAATTGTATTATCAAACAATACATGTATTTCCAAGGTTCAGAACACGGGTATTTTGACATGCCTTTTGCTAGTCTGATTGTGTATAATTATGTTTTAATTACCTTTCTTAGTGTTTACTCTGGTTCATTGCTGTCTACATTCCAATGTAGTGCTGCGAGGTACAGTCTATAATTATTTAGATACAAATACAGATAATTGGTAAATGTGATAACCATAACATTACACATAACTCTTGCAACAACAACAAATTGAATAAAACTATTCCCAAGAAAACGAGATATTCTACCTGGTACTTGAAGTACATACATATACATGTATAAAAAGTATTATTCAAAAATAAGAAAAAGTAAATATATATTCAAATTTTTAAATAAACATGGAAAAAAAAGAGAAAAACAAGAAAATAAACACTGTATTAAAACATTCGAATTGTAAAAAGAGAAAATCTGTTTAAAACAGTTTCAGACCATGTGGGCATGAGTACATGTAAGTATAGAATATCTCTCCTCACCTGCATTTCATTCCAGCATACGAGTAGGCCAGCATCTTTGGACACCAGTAGAGGAGGACACTATGAAACGCCTCCACTGAACTAGTTTGGGCAAGAGGTGACATTCGCTTCAGGTCATTTAGCAGGGGGATTGGGTCCTGCAATAAAGGAAAGGAAGAAACAGTAAAAATGTTGTAATAATGCCTACAAAGAATCTTTGCCATTGGCTGTAAAACTACACCATCTTCTTATTCAGCTTTCATACATATTCTGTAACAATAAATTGAATGTGGGTACTTTTCCATGACCTTGCAATATAGTATTCCCAATAATCTTAAAATTGCTAACAAGGTATTAAAAAAAATCAATATTATCTGACAATGAATGTCTTTTTAAAAACTTATGGTCTTAAAAATGGTACCCATGACAATTGTAGAAAATTTTATATTTCACTAATTTCATATAACATGACTTTGCAGGTTTTACACAATCTGTAATAAAAATAAAGAGGTGTGGCTACTGATCAAATAAAGCTATAGTTAAGCTACAATTTCAGGGATGAGGTCAAAATCTTAATTGGCGATCTTTAGCCTTGATCCAAATCAAATGTACAAAATGTGTGGCAGCTGGAAATTCACAGTGGTCTCTTAATTTACCAGTCATATTTACAGCTAGCAAAATCTCTAAAATATTCTTTTTTACTTTAAAACGACACATAAACTTACACTTTACACGTTTCCTCATCTGATGAGCTTCTGTTCCGTCTGGATCTGCCTGGGTTGTAGGTCGGATCTTTCCTCTTATCGCCTGAATCAGACCCTATCTCAATGTCAGGTTCCTCATCATTCACCAAGTCCTCATCCTCATTCTTCTGCCCACTGCTCTCGGTTTGTGTTCCTGCATCTACAAACTGTATCAAGGGTGACTGGGTATATTCCTTGAAGACAGGTGTACTTGAGTTCCTGAATAAATAAAAATATCATAGAAGTGTAAAACTATTCATTTTGATGTAATATTACAAGGTCAGATCCAGGATTTAAAAAGAGTCAGGGTGTTGCAACTGCTGGAGACAGGAAGGGAAAAATTCCCTCTGACCAAAAAATCATTTTGTACATTGGTGTAAGTTAAAACCAATAACACACATCTTGAGAAATAACCAACCTGATGATAGGCAATGGCATCTAAAAATTAGATTTTTTTTTAATATGCAATGACCTCTGTGACCTTTGCCCTTATGATCCTAAAATCTAATCAGATCATCGTCCCTTCCATATGCATACATGAGCCAAGTTTGAAGCTGATCCGCCAAATGGCTATCGTGGGAATGAAAATAGGACGGACAGACAGCCTGAAAACATAATGCCTCCGGCACACACCTTTGGTGGGAGGAGGCATAAAAAAAACAACCGATATACATGTAGATATACGGGATAAAGCAAAATGTAGAAAATATATTTATGTCATGAATTAACAAAAGAAAGATGATTGACATAAAAGAAGATTGTTATAATACTTATAACTGTTATTACACAGTGCAATTCTATCAGAACAAGTCAACACATATATTAAAGCCCTTTTAAAGACTTTTCAAAAATTTTACCTTTAGCAAAGGCAACGGGTTTTACTTGAACCTTGCATGAACGTCGACGGGAGGAAGTTCCAACACTGTGATCCTTCATCTGTCAATCAAATTGAGAACAAAAAGAGGCACAAATAATGTATGATATTTAACTGAAAATAAATAAAATTTCCATCCATGACATCTGGGCAAGGATATTGTGTAAAATTAAAACAAATCATGGTTCTTATCATTAAAATGGCAAGCTGTGATATGACCTTCTTTGCACACACAATGCCATTCATGCAAAATTTGAGTTGACAGATTAAAGGTTGACTATTAGAGAGAAAATGGGTGCTCTTTCCATGTAGTTTTTCCTTCTAATCACGAATCTGCCAATTGATTGTCCAAATTATGTCTTGTTTTGGCGAAAAAGGGGGAAAAGTAGAGGTTTTGGGACCGTCCCTTAAAACTCGTGAGCTGATTGGCTAACCCCCAAGTGACGTATGAAAAGTAAGAGGCACAAGATTTGCAGGCTGCAGCATATAATATTTTACACAGAATGCGGTATTTGACCCCTCTGTTCAACGGCCAATTTATGAAAAAAGGAAATTAATCAATATAATCTTAGGAGTGAATAATCATTAGCAATATATTTTCTACAAGATCAGAAAACGCTTTTGCCCAAATATACAGCTCTTGTTTTGTTTTTAGCTTTTCTTTTGAACAATGTTCTCATCCATCTGAGCTTGCCGAACGAAAGTTTTGCATTGGTCATAAACGCGTGCACAGCCGTTTTATGCGTCTGCATGTATGTACAATGTCCTACACATCTTTAGTACGGCAGTGACTATGTTCCCCTCGTACATAGCGACTGGTGAACGCTTTTGTTTTGTTTATTTCACTTACGGTTTTTTTTTTACTTCGCTTTATATAGTACGTTAGTACTGACTTAGATTTTGGCTGAATTTCTAGTAACTTATATGGAGAAAGGAAAAGTGCCCGCGATTCCGAGTTGGAGGACTTTTCTGAGCCATGCAGATACGAACTCTGATTTATCAGATGATTATTTTATCAGACCCCGAAGGCAAAGAAGCTCGAGTGGCAAGGGGAAATTCGACCATATTATATGTTTGAACCCCTCGCAGAATACGGTGAAGGGCCGTGGCCGGGTGAAGTAACTCCAGGGAGCTCCAACGCGTTGCAGCTCCCTAGAGTTACGGGTGAAGTAGACCGAAAATTCTGTCTCTCGATCAATCGTTCGTTAGGTCGTCTTAGCTAACGAGCGAGAGACAGAATTTTCGGTCTACGGGTGAAGCTGCTGCAGCTGCTGTCGTTGAAAAACAGATTGGAAGACTTGACTCCAAGTCTGATCGTTGGAATAGCCGAATCTGTTATAGCTAGCTTATCCTTCTCTTCATGCCAAATTCGGAATACAGGCCAGGATCCTCAAAATCATCTTCGGCAAAGTGATCGCTGCAGATTGTACTCCACTCACTTGGCCGGCCCTTGCCACGCGTGAGTGTTACTATTGCGACCCACAATTTCCGTAGATTTTCATCTTTAGGAAAATGATGTAGGCTTACACCATCTTTTAGGGGTCTTGCTACAGCCCGCAACTATACACCGATTAGGCATTATTGATGAAACTGTGTCCCAAAATGAATTATTGTGAGGAATTTAACACACGAAAATACGCAATGCAAATGGTCGATGCGGTGAATATCATGCTCGGCACCGGGCTGGGCCTGCCGGGGCCTCCGGGCGCGCACGGTATAGGTTAGTGGAATATTTTCCCTTACTTTTCATGCGTCGCAGATCACGTGATCACGATGTCGCTTCAATGGGTTTTTTAGGGCGGGGCTTATGACTGTGTAAATGAGCAAAAATGTACTTTTCAAATGATTATAAAATATGACTGAATGCATAAAAAATTGTGTGATGGATATTTTTTGGCTCCTGATGACACCTTCCTATGAAAAAATGGGCAATTATTTTTTTATTTTAGTGACCCTTTAAGAGGAAAGGATGAATTTGAATGTTAGAATATGGGTTTTATATTGAAAAGATGTTGCCAATTCAAGGAATTACAAAATAATAATGCTATAAAATAATTATTTAAGGTTAAATAAAAATGGTAGACTCCTTTATTTCAGGCTTTAGATCATTGAATTGCAAAAAACACCAGGTGGTGGAATTACACCTCAAAAAATGGTTAAGTATTATAAAACTAGAGCACTCGGAGGGGGGACCAGTCCAAGATCCCCCGAACCCGTCACCCATTCCCCATTTGAATCAATGTGACTGAAATGGATAAGTGGCAATTTGGGACCTCGGGTATCACTGCTGACAAATTTGACCTTTTTGTACTTTTGTCATTTTTTTAGTTGTTTTGACAGTACTTACCAAGTGTGGAAGTGTACGTCATGCCAATAAAGGTCATTAGCAGACATCTCTGAACCTCAATGTGTAATAAAATGACCTCAGAGCATAACAGACAGGACACTGTCATTGCGCTCCTTTGAAACCTGTATGGTTTCTTTTGAACATTCAATGGCTATTATCAACCTCATAATGTAAACTTTGTTCGATTCATAAGAATTTAAAACTGCAAAATCACTACAAAAATATTTAAGGTTGAAAGAATGATACTCAAAGTATGTTTTGACCAAACCGGCTCCCACATTTGCTGTAGTCGTCAGCTTATTGGTTTGACACTAAATATGGCGTGGCAACAAGACATAGGGTTTGGGGGACAAAAAAAAAATTCGCCAAACTTCAAAAAAACGCTCAGTAAAGGGTTATGGGGCCCAGTTTCCCTCCATAATTCCCTGACAAGCAAAACAAAAAAAAACAAAAAAAAAAAAAAAAAACGCCAAGAAAGACTGCGCCAAGTAAAAAAAAAAAAAAAAGCGCCAAAAAGGGGGGGGGGGGTCCGGACCCCCGCGACAACCCCCCCCCCCCCCCCTGGATCCGTCTATGGGGGGCAAGGGCGGACAAAAAAATTTTCCACCCTTTTATTTTTTTTCACTCCAAAAATTATTGGGGGGGGGGGGCAAATGCCCTCCCATGCCGCCACTGGCTATTGCCCATCTTATGTTTCTTGGCAAGTACACATTTACATGAAATTGCCAAAATTTTTAGAAAGAAATTTTATGATGTACATGTACCTCTGCACAATTTGCACTATCAGTTCAAAAATGGAAAACTTCACTAACTGGAATGTGCTGTAACATGCTACTTATAATTTACCAGTCTGATTCCTGTTCTGCTGCACTTTGTTCATTGGTCAACACACTGGCAGATCAAAAGTACCAGAGAAGAACCTTGGTGACCATACCCTATAATGTAGGTCCATAACAAGAAATGCCAAACGTCACAATGAAAGCTGGAAGTTAGCCTAGAGAGGTTCTCGATCCTGTAACATAGAAACATATAAATTATTGATTGACACAAAATTAATGCTTCTTCAAATCTGAATTACACAAGAATAAAACTTGAAGGTTGTTCCTAAGGGGCCACTCTCAACAATATTTTTTCTCAATAGACATTCATTAGTGCATACTGCATTGTTTCCCTGCATCAATACTTGTTTGACTTATTTCTTAAAAAGCAATCTATGCCGACTGTTAAGCTACATGAACAATTTCTTCATATCACCATGGATATTTCTCATCTTGGAAGTGCAAAGGATTTATGTCCAAAGTTAAACCGGAAATAGAACAGAAAATAAAGTAAATCCATGCGCTGGAAACTCGACGTTTTTTAAAAAAGAGCAATAAATAAAAGCAGCAAAAGAAAACAAACTAGCACTGGAGTAGCTAATGATAACTTAATGTACTTTATACAATTGAGGAGAAAAACACCATGACAAACAAAGTTCAAATCTTCTAAACAAAAGGGGAAGGGGTGGAGATGTACATGTAACTAATATGATATACATGTATTACTTTTGTGCTAGATACCTGAGATTGGGATGTTGAATGACCAAGCATGAGCTGCCTGAACTCCAAAGTCTTCCTTTATTGCCCTTATTTCAAGGACTGCCAACAAGTTCCCAAGTCACACATGAAGTACAGCGAGGTGTGTGGCATGCCCTATATTACATCCCTGGCTGGTATGGTTCCTCATCTACAAGAAGTGACTGCTCTCCCTGGCAGCTTGCTTGCTCCAACTACAGAACATGCTTAACTTGTAGAGCCATCATCTGCATTAGGCCAGTATGAATTTTATCCATCCACATCCTAATGTGTGAGGGCCTGGAAGAGACAACAAAATTCCCCCCAAGACATAATCTCATTTGACATTGATCATTCTTGTGCATACAGTATCCAAAACATTAGTACACCCCTTATAATTAGTTTAAAACTCCAGTGTAACATCTGTAAAAAAAATGTAACTAGATGAAGCTTCGACCGCGCGCGGTCGGAATTTATGCCTCCGCCATCACCAGATTGGAAATGTATGGCATACATGTACATGTACACTCTAAAAAGGATTGGTCCAACAAAATGACAAATCTTTTCACTTAAAATGCACAGGAGACAGAAAATTTTATTTCATTTTCATATAAAAAACTTACCATTGATGACTTACAATCATTAAATACACCAAGGAAATAGATATTTTATAGCAAATAAACCACTGTCCCCTAGAAATTTCTAAAATAGGTAGGCCTAGACTCCATACATCACAAACCATTTTTATGTATATAATGAACGCTGTGACCTTTGAACTTTGACCTTGAGACCCTAAAATCTAATCAGTTCATCGTACCTCCCATATGCATACATGGGCCAAGTAACAAGCTGATCAAGTTATCGCGAGAACGAAAAGGGGACGGACGGACGGACGACCCGAAAAGCCTTAGGCAGATATCAGTGTTAGAGTAATCAGTTCAGGATAAACATGAATGTATCTGTCTGCCCATTACATGACAATAGCCTAGAATACTTATGATGTTGGTAAAATTGGTGGCAACAAAAGCATACACCCCCGTTTTACATCACATTGGAATATATGAACACCAAGTTTGAAGACCTTAACCCTTACTGAACTAGGCTATTTTGCTCCATGAAAATACTGGGGGGGGGGGGGCCTGGGAGGCCCCCCCCCCCCCCATTGATCTCGGAAACGCAATGTCCAACGAACTTGAAAATTTGCTGAATCTGAATAATTACCTAATTAATTATTCATAATGCATATTTTATGCATTTTGGGGATATTTTCATAATTTCAGCCTAAACAAGTAGAAAACAACATGAAAACTGTAATAATGAAGAATAATGTTTCCCAAATGTGAAATAAATCAATTATATATTTGTAGGTGTACAACAACAAAAAAACAAACTTTTTTGTCCTTATGTTTTGTATTGTTTGTATTTCTTATGATTTCTATTGTTTTACATTCCTTATGTATATCATTGTTTCTAAAATTTGCCCAATTTATCTCAGAACAATATAGAAGCACGAATCAAGTGGAAAACCAATTCCTGAGCAAGATTCATAAAGAAATGCAAGCCATTGTCTATAGACAGCATGTACATGTAACTGTACACAAATATAAGGAGCGATTAGCAATTTTAATGACATGCGAATACTAATTATTAACATATAACGCCCCCTATGTATGTCTGATATGGACAAATGTGGTATCAAAACGTGCGCAAGACTTCAGGGAAAAAAGTCATGAAGCGAGAGCGAGAATCCGAAATTGCCAGTGGGCGCGATGCAACCCCCAGTGCAGTTAGGGTTAAATGGTTATTGGGATATCATGTTAATAAGGCCAACACCTGCAATTTCAGAAATTGATTTGTGAGCGAACGTTGACCTTTGGCCCCAAAATCTAATCAGATGTCTTCCTATGGTGATACATACTAACACCAAGTTTGAAGTACATCATGTGGTTCTTGAGTTATCACAGGACGAGAAGGCGGGACGGGCGGACAACCCAAAACATACACACAGTATTGCCAATCGACATTGCAAGGCTCGAACAATCATTCAAACTGTCTGTACAAAAAAAAAATTGCGATATCTTTTCAGTATCATTAAACATATATGGGTATGCCCGATGGGGAAGGTTGACAAATGTCAGTTTTAACTATAGCACTCAGAGGGGGGGGGGGGAACAGTCCGAGTACATGTACATGTATCCCCCGAACCTGTCACCCATCTCCCATTTGAATCAATTTCGTGGGTGAAATGGATAAAGTGGCAATTTGGGACCTCGGGTATCACTGCTGACAAATTTGACCTTTTTGTACTTTGTCATTTTTTAGTTGTTTTGAAATTGAAGGTGATCTGACAAAAACTTTTAAAATTTCTTTTAAAAATATGGTTATCATGGCAACGATGACTCCACCCACACCAGAAACAATAGGCGTCTTCATCTTACCATAATGCACCACCATATGCGAAATATGAAGATGATCCGACAAGAACTGCAGCCGGTAGAGCGCTCACAAGAAAGTCTTTACCTTTTTCTTTAAAAAATAAGGTTACCATGGCAACGATGACTCCACCACACCAAAAACAATAGGCGTTTTCATCTTACCATAATGCACCACCACATGCGAAATATGAAGATGATCAGACAAGAACTGCAGCCGGTAGAGCGCTCACAAAAAGTCTTTAACTTTTTCTTTAAAAAATAAGGTTACCATGGCAACGATGACTCCACCCACACCAAAAACAATAGGCGTTTTCATCTTACCATAATGCACCACCATATGCGAAATATGAAGATGATCCGACAAGAACTACTACTCTTTTTAAAGAAAGTCTTTACCTTTTTCTTAAAAAAATAAGGTTACCATGGCAACGATGACTCCACCCACACCAAAAACAATAGGCGTTTTCATCTTACCATATTGTACCTCCATGCAAAATTTGACGGTGATCCGACAAAAACTGCAGCCGGTACAGCACTCACAAGACAATCTTTACTATTTCTTTAAAAATATGGTTACCATGGCAACCATGTCGACCCCGCCCACACCAAAAACAATAGGTGTCTTCATCTTACCATATTGCACCTCCGTGCAAAATTTGAAGGTGATCGACAAAAACTGCAGCCGGTAGAGCGCCCACGAGACAATCTTTACTATTTCTTTAAAAATATGGTTACCATGGCACAACCATGACTCTGCCCACACCAAAAACAATAGGCTTCTTCATCTTACCATAATGCACCTCCATGCGAATTTGAAGGTGATCTGATAAGAACTGCAGCCGGTAGAGCGCTCACAAGAAAATCTTTACTATTTCTTTAAAAATATGGTTACCATGGCAACCATGACTCGCCCACACCAAAAACAATAGGCATCTTCATCTTACCATAATGCACCTCCATGCGAAATTGAAGGTGATCTGATAAGAACTGCAGCCGTAGAGCGCTCACAAGAAATCTTTACATTTCTTTAAAAAATATGGTTACCAGGGCACAATGTCGACTCCGCCCAACCAAAAAAATAGGCGTCTTCATGTTACCATAATGCACCTCACGTAAAAATTTGAAGGTGATCCCACGAGAACAGTAGAGCGCTCACAAGAAAATCTTTAATACTATTTCTTTAAAAATATGGTTACCATGGCAACCATGTCGACCTCGCCAACACCAAAAACAATAGGTCTTCATCTTACCATAATGCACCTCCATGCAATGGTTAGGGTCACGATGATAGAAATTATTTAGAATATCTTCAATGAATATCTACAAGGATTTTTAGGCAGTTTTTTGCAGGAGATCTTTCACTTTTCAAGCACACATGTGAAAATATCACACACTTGCTAAGTATGAGAGGCAATTTATCGCAGTACGAAGGTAGAATTGCGAGGTTATCTAAAATTATACAGTAACCTCGAATAGTGACCACCGTGAATTTGGTCACATATTCGATAGTCAACCTGTGAAGTTAGAACTAGAAGCATATTAGGTATATTCAAATTAACAGGTTTTTATGGTACACCGTGCAGGGTCCAGTCCAGCAAGATGCTTCTACTTAGTTCTCAGTTCTAGTTCTAACTTCACAAGTTGAATATGAATATCGAATATCATATGTGACCAACTTCATGCCGGTGAATAAATGTGAGGCGTGAGGCTAGAGCTAGCCTACCCTAGCTTAGGGTTAACCTTTAGGCTTACACTATAGGTTAGGAATTAGGAATTAGGATAGGGTCAGGTTCAGGGTTAGGGGGTACGAAAGTCGAAACAAAGTTTGGCACTACTTCACTTTCGCACCTAATTAGTAATAATAGTAGTAGTACCCCAAAATCACATACATAGATCTACATGTAGTCATAACTCATACTCATAGTAGGCATACCTGCCAACATTGGAAAGTCAAAAAACTGAGTCATGCGAGCGCGGCGTCTGCAGCGTTTCGCAACTGGGTGTCCAAGTGCCGCGCCATGGCAGAGGTTCAGAAGGTAGTCATGGTAATGCCCCCCTAAAACTCCTGCATTATAATTATACTATCTTAAATTGTCACTTGTCATTCAATCTACAAAGTAAAAAAAAAAAAAAGAAAAAAAAAGGGTTTAAGTGGCTCTTTTAATATTTCGTATCATTGTGGGTGTGGGTGTGTGTGCATGTGAGTGTAAGGTTTGGTGTAGGCTTGGATGTGCATATGTGTTTTATTAAATAGACTAACTTTGCCTTTTAATACCATTCACAAACAAATATAGTACACTATCACACCACTGTAGTTTTTCTCATACCTTAGTTAGAAACAAAATAGGCCTAAGTGTTTTGAAAACGCAGAAGTACATATAATTTACATTTCATTTGGGGGGAGGCTAAATTTGGTAAGAATGTGTCAATCATCTACTCAAATATACTGTACGATGAATTTATCATCAAATATTATATGTAGTATTCAAATAAATGATGATAAGTAAAGTGTTTCCATAACTGAAATTTCTTCAATTAAGCAGCTCAGTGAGGCATTTACTGAGGACTCCTCCCCCGAAGTTCAGGCAGCCAAGGCTGTTGAGAACAGCTCCGACTAACAGCGCCGTCATGGCGGAGTATTGGCGAAATAGAGAATAATTTCGTAAGTTTTGAACTAAATACAGAATAAATAGGGACAAACAAAGTCCAAAAATACAGTTTCTTACATTTTTTTGTTCTGAAAAATGTCACTCCCGACCAAAATCAACCCTAGGAATTAGGGGTGAGCTCTGCGAAACCGCAAGTCATGCAGTCATTTGAGTGTATGTGGAGCACATACAAATGCATCGCAGTACGGTGGGTACCACTCCTAGAACTGCCACGGGGTACTTATCACAAAATAATGTGAGATGAATACCACAAAACTTC